>OU862876.1:39590000-42257500 GCA_917880725.1 Selenia dentaria
TTACATACAAAAATACAAATATTTCCTCTATTAGTTATCCCCTCACCAGTCGGTTGTCATCTAACAATGAAATTTCTATGGTGTCTGGGTCGTTCGACTGATGAAGTATTATGATATTAGTATAGACTAGCTGCACCCCAAGATGATGATGATGAAAAGTTTCCTGTGTCCTTTCCCGGGACAGATTCTATTTCCTTGCCAAATTGTATCGATATCAGCCGTTTAGGCGTGAAAATGTAACAAACTCCAAAACATTATAATATTACGCTTTAAAACCGGCTAGGACTCGCGTAATATTTACCGGAAATATCTTCCGACCAGTTTCGAACTTATTTGAAGTTCTATTTTTCTATCTCAAATTATAATATTAGCTAGGATCTAAGGTAATTGCGCCCGTGGCTTCGCCGGCGCAGCCGCCAATTCTAATTATTTTATAAATATTTCATCTTCTTCTTCGTTGCGCTCTTGACAGAGCGGTCGTGATCGTCATGTAGTAGTGTTGGTGGGGCTAGAAGTTACCTATACGCCTCACGATGTCACGCCATTTTTGCCTGTTAGCGGTCATCTTGGTGCAGTCATGCAAGGAACCACCGACCGCATACTTGATTTGGTCGGTCCATCGCATCGGTAACCTACCGCGCGGTCTGGTGCCTTCCACTCTGCCTTGGACGACTAGGCGCTCTATGGAGTCGTTGTCTCGCCTGGAAACGTGTGAAAATATTGAATAGGTCCTATATAACATAAGCTATCTGCTAGTGGAAGTTTCATCCAAACATGGTTTGCCGTTTCGTAGATCAGCCACAATAAAAAGACTGAAAGACAATACATATTATTGGTGCTTAAGTATAATATTTTTGTCAAATGCATTTAACAATAATAAGCTATTATTTTGACATGTAAAGTTACCACATTTTTTCATTTGTATAGAGCTAGCTGTGCCCCGCATTTACATCCGCGTAGTGATGGATGAAAAAGTAACCTATATGTTTTTCCAGCGTCTCATTTATTTACATACAAAATGTTATTAAATCTATTCAGTTGTTTTTCGTGAAAGAGTTACCAACATCTATATATACATATAATATTAGTAGATACAGATATAGTTTTCATGAGATATACCTTCACTTTTCCACGGTAGAGTTTACATTTAAATAATAGGATACTTATCTACAACCATTTTAGGTTACATAACTGTGAGAACCTTAGCCGAGGGAGTGGAGACAAATATTTTGTTCTATTACAGCGTAAATTGTTGCGACAAATGTTGCCAAACTATACGGAACACTACCTAGGATTTACATCCTCTTGTTTTGAGAAAGTTTTCATTTCAAGTTGAGCAGTACGTCTTTTTCATTTGTCATAGGTACTTAGAAAGTACGCTTCAAGTTACGTAAACAGCCGTGCGGTTCTCTAAGGGCAAACATCGTTGCATCTTTGACAACATCCGTGAAACAAATGACAAAACAACTGTACAAGGGCGATATCTCAAAGTACTTGACATCGGTGCGCTCGGCGACGAGCACATCGACGAATCATTAGAGAATCGCACGGCGGATACCTAGATGAAAACAGCACTTTCCCTAGGAACAATATTTCCTGCTTTCGAAATTATTATATACTAGCTCCGCACCGCGTTTTCCCCGCGTGTTGATGGTTGATGATGATGAATAGTATCTTACGTGCTTCCCCAGAATGTATCTTTACGATCCGTTTGGCCGATTAGGCGCGAAAGCGTAACAAACAAACAAACTTATTTTGTATTTATATTATTAAGTTAGTATGGCGTTATACTTAATATTTATTATCCATATATTTAAAAATCTTCAATCATAAGGAAATATTGGGTGGTAAATTGGCACTAAAAACATAAAAAGGGAAAAGTGGTAGTTTAATCTTCAGTTGTTTTGTTGACTTCTAGTTATTTACGTAAAAGAGAGATTACGTAGTATCAATTTGATCAGATTAAGTTCATGAGTTGCAGATATGGATTTAAGGCGCTGTCAGATCAGCGCTTCATTTTCCTTTACTTGAAATCAAGCAAACGACTCTCGTAAGAACGTAATAAAATCATAAGAAAATGACGTGCACTCTTAAATAAAAAAATAATCCGTCAATGTATGTATGTATATTAAAATTGCTATTTTATGATATGTGATTCATAACAAATATAATAGTGAATAATGAGAAAAACTGTTTTAAAGATGAAAAAGTGGTATGTTTGAATTTTTTTTTAAAGTTATCCAATAAGTATGGTAAAATATGTTTTTAATTCCGTCAATGTGTACTTAGAAGTCTTATAAATGTCACATTATTTTTTTTTTGTTTTAAATTAATCGCTGCTTTAAAAACCCTCATTTTTATCTGTGTATATGACAGCACCTTAACGCTCGGCTTCATTAAAGAATAGGCTAAAGCAGTCGTGGAACACCTGTAATCGCCAAAATCAGAAGATATCCTGTTTTGTTTACATTAACTAACGTGTTTTTTTTTCTACAAAAACTACAACACCACAGATTCTAGCTATGTTCCGTGCCTTTTTCAGATTTAGATTTGTGTTTTTAACACTATACATTTTAATTAATGGAGATTTTTGTCTATTAACATCACAATGATTGTCTTAAGCTATGGTGGTAATCTATATAGGTATATAAAAGCGAAAGGTCACTCACTCATCACGAAATCTCAGAAACTACAAGTGCTAGGAGTTTAAAATTTTGCACGCGGGTTCTTTTTAGGACGTAGGTGCTCACTGAGACGGGATTTTATGAAATTCAACCCCTAAGGGGTTTTTTGAGGTTGATAGTTTGTATGAAACTTCGTTACTACGAGTTCTAAAAGTTTAAAATTTTGCATAGTGGTTCTTTTTAGGACGTAGGTGCTCACTAAGACGGGATTTTGTGAAATTCGAACCCTAATTGAAATCTGACCCATTGAAATCTGTTATTACCGTATCCCGCGAGGCCACGCGAGCGAAGCCGCTGGCGGGTCAGCTAGTTGCTTAATAAACTAAAGTGAGCGAGACTATTTTTCAACGTGGCAGAAGCATTTTACTTTAAAACATCACTCGCAGTGCATTGCAAGACTTACTGTTCCTTGACTAAGTATATAATCATTTAAATCTTATTCTTTGACTAATTATATAATAATTTTACGAATTTTACGGGTTCTAGGGGAATCAGTTAGGATTTATCCTAACTGATTCCCCTAGAACCCGTTAAAAAAAGTGTACACGTTGAACAATTTGTAACTTAATTCACTACTGAAGTGTGGATTGTCTACAATCTACAATACGAGTTACTTATCATCGCTTGTCATTAAAATAATATCATATAGCTATGCACGTGTTTTTGTGGTTTTTGTGCATAACGCATAATTTTATAATAACAAAGATCAAACTGGATGATCAGCAGGCGTAGACAAAATTCAAACAGGTGTGTTTCCGCACACGCTACAGACAAAAATGTGTCTATGAACCACGTGACTTTTCCACAGGTAATGTCAACGCCATACATTTTGGAGTTGTCGTTTGGCGTTAATGATAACAGAAACATATTTTGTCTAGGATTGCAATTTACTAAGAAAAGTGTTCATGTGTGATATAAAAAATATTTTTACCAATAATAGTAAAAAAATCTATTTACAACTTTCTCCCATGCCAAAGAGTCCATTCTCAGTTTTTTGTGATTATTACATACTTGAACTAATTAAATAATAAGAATATTTAATATATGGGAGCACAAGGGTTCTTATTAGTTCTATGCGGATTAGCGGCATATGCTTCACTAAATGATAGATGGCAATTTCAGCCAATGGGCGATAAAGTCCATTCTAACATGATCGGTAATGGGTTCGCAATCGGCGAAGAAGTCGCGTAACTTACACACAATAAAATTGAACAGACTTGAAACAGAATTGAGAACTTTAACAAAACTTAACTAATATAATAATGTAAATCTGTGCATTAACGCCAATGAAGCCAACGCTTTTAGAGTTTACAGACCACATCAATTAAAAGTGGATCTAACGCAAATATACGATCACTAAAAATACACATGATCGAAATCGGATATCACTCTTTTCGGAAGTACGATGATACATACATACACACATTGTTTATACAGGAAAAAATAAAGATGTAGTAATATTAAAAGGTGTGCATTATTATGTACCTATTCAATATGCACATGGCGAAGTATCAAATTTTAAATCGCTTTCTTTTTTTTTCATACAAAGTTAAAAAGATTGTATTTTTTTTTTTTTGACAACCTTTTTATACAGCCTATAGTTGGAGTGCGTTGGAGTCGTTGTCCTCTGCAATCCTCACACCACCTATTCACTCACCTATGTCCCCCTACCCTACATACGCCCTCTCCCCGCGCCGCACCCCAACCCAGGCCCCGTTTAGGCCCCTTATACGTCCTGGAAGTCATTGCCGTCTTTGGCCTTGTTGTTCAGGGATGGACTTGCATGGATGGATGGATCAGGGATGAGTATTAGAAAAACTTTGGGTATATGCTCATAACTCATCATTTTGACTACATCCTGGGATGCAGTAGTTAGGTCCCAATTGTATGCAAGTTACTGCGTATGTGGTTTTAGTATTACTACATCTATTTGTTAAACGCTGTGTGACCGACAGTGGTATGAAAATTTTCGCTGAGCTGCAGAATCAAGGTTGCGATTTACTTATTGCTATACCACGTTAGACTAGATGATAATAACCCAGCCGTTGTTCCAGGGGTCCCAGATTCGTTCTCTGGATGAGACAAATGTTATAAATGCGCATGTTTGAATAAGTGCTTAAGTTCCGGCTTTTATTTGTATGAATTATGATTGTAGAAAGTTTAAATAATAACATTTAAATTAGGCTGTTTTTTATGCCAAATAATTGTATAGTTTCCGAGGGATCGCTATATATATAACTTAATTAGAAAAAACTATATGCATATGGCCGCTTCCAACCGTTCCTTTTGGAAATTCCTGGGGAGGCTTATGTAGTGGACGTCCTATGGCTGAGATGATATGTATATAGTCTTTATGTTTGGATATATATATGTATTTCTCTTTGATCTGTTATCGCCAACTAAAAGACCGATTGAAGGAATTTTAAATTTGATATATTTTTATATATCGTCCAGTTTTATTTAGTCTCACACTTACAAACAGCGAAGGTTTAAACTCAAGGGCCGTGATTCAAATCATTCATTATAATGATTCTCGCAACCGCTCATCTGAAAGTCGTGGCTAAAAAAACGACGCTGGATCCCTCATTAAGAATTATAAAAATATAATATCCCAGTGGCTGCTAACATTATATTCTGCACAGAAGCCGATACGGTCGATACAAAAATTGTTATGTATTATAGAAAGGTGGGGTCACACTGAGAGCGGGTGGGGCTTCGGGCGGCTCCGGCGAGTGATTTAGTTAGGCTGGTAAGAGCAAGACCCTTCTCGGTGGGAGATAGATTTGTCGTCATTTATTAAACTAATTTGAAACTTTCAAGGAAGAATATTACGCCCTGTTCAAATGGATGCTTTATTTTGTCGCTTTGATTGTAATAAAAAAATATTTATGTATGTAAATTAATATTTTTACTGTATATATATAAATATATAAGAAATAAAAATAATACTATACTAATATACTACTAGCTGTTTACACGATGCATCGTTTGTGTTTAGAAGAATAGTTAGTTGGTTGTGTTTGGAAGAGAAGATGTCTCTGTTCTTGTCTCTCTTTTCATTTCATAACGTAAATTTTATTTTATACCATATACTCATAGATCTGTAGTTTAAACTTAATACGTTTTTATCCCGTATAATTTCTTTTTTTATTGATATTTTCTGCTTTTTTTAAAAAATTAATTTCTTATCAGTAAATTAATTTTTGCCAGTGAAAATCTTACTCGTTGAATATAAGTATTATAAATTTAGTTAGTAAAATGTAAATCCATTATTGGCCATAGGTGTAAGATACATATATAAACTTTGTAAGTTAAGGGCTGTGGATTTTGTAAATAAATAAATAAAAAAAAAATAATAACCTACCTACCTTCAAAATCAATTAAATAGCCAAATTCTCATCGTACTCGTGCAAATGACCTGACATTGACAATCCTTCCACATGTGTATGTACACATCCATTTGAATATAGTATAATCCTTGATCTGAATAAACAGTCTTGTGTATATTACAGTAAAAACAAAGAAATTTAGGGACGTCTCCCTCAATTGCAATTAAAAACGCTCACATAATTACATCGAATGCGCCACTGATAACTAACTAACCTAACCTAACTACTACCGCTGACAAACGAGACACACCCAATGTACGAACATGTTTTTTGATTAGACAATGAAAAAGCAACTATTGTTATTATGAATGAAATTGGAACCGGACCTGAACAATTAAAAAAAGAAGTCTATTCACTACATTATTACGACATAAAAAAACATGTTCACAAAATATTGTATGTTCTGTTTAGCTCAGTTACAACAATAAAATAAACGATAGACAGAATATATCAAATTGTTAACTGCAGTTTTTTATCCGAAACTTATATGTAAATTCGAAATTATTGCGAATTTCCATATGGTTAACCCTACACTTTTGGATTCTTCGAATATCATCAGGTTCATTATCCATCTACTATCCCAATCCGATAGGTTCTGCATCATGTCTTGGTCATTCTCGCTTGAACTTTGTATTATTCATATAGCCTTATAGCCACAACTTCAGGTATTCTTCTTCTTCAAACATTTGGAACCAATGTCACAAACAATGGATAGAAAAGCACGATCGAGCGAACTCCATTGACAATGATTTGACATATGAAATGTCACCGTAACACACAGCCGTTCGATTTTCTATGAGCAAACATCGTTGCATTTTTGACAACATCCGTGAAACAAATGACGAGATGACAAGCAACGTTGGAAAAACAACCTTATTCACAAGGGCGATGTCTCATAGAGTATTTGACATCGGTGAGCACGTTGACGAGCTCGCCGACGAATCATTACTGAATCGCACGGCAGAACTCGTCCTATTTACATATGATATCTATGCCGTAACATTTCCCCCGTTAGATACCAATATACGAAATTTAAAATTACACTACAAACTTCCTTGATATCAATGGACATTGAAATGTATTTTTTCTATTCAAACAGATGTCGTAACCGCGAACGGGTGTAGTCCCTCATGTCAATAGATTAATACCAAGGATAGGTTCAGCTATCCATCCATTTTTAAACGCAGTTGCATATCAAAAGATAGGTGTTTATATCTTCGATAAGGCAAACGATGAATAATGATGAGCAAACGTAAGTTGAATAAATTTTCAGATTTTACCGTTACCTGGAATGCTCTGCTACTTCCCGTGCGACGTTCATTTGATACATTACCTCGTTTACTAACAACACTCATTAAAATGGGTGATAAAATCGCTTTGTTCTCGAGTTATCAAGGTGTACAATATGATCGGTCAATTACGAGTATGATATTGGAGCGTGTGTATCCTTCATGAATTCATTACTATATTTTGTTGACAGTCGCTTGCCTACCATATAGAACTCCTACGTAGTTATGATTCCATTGTCTAACTTCTTTCTGTCGGCTTCTGTCTGTTTTTTTTATAATTAATTACACACTACAGACACTACGATTCGTACTACACTCGAGAGCAATAAATCCGGGTCACTTAAAGAATCCTAAAAATCTCGGAAACTAAAAATGCTAGGTTAATGCAATAAATTGTATTTAATAGACAATGTAATACTCCTTAAATGAAGGTATTAAAACTTCTTAGTTATTGTAAAGTTATATCATAAAAAAATCAAATTTGAAAAAGGGCCACTTTCGAAGATGGAACTACGAAATTACAGCATTTGGTTTTGCTTTTGTTTGTAATCTGTCATTTATGTGGGTATATAAACCATGTTGATAGTGCTCTATATTCATTATTCAAGCTGAAATTATGTCGCTTACGCCTGAAGAATGCACCAGAATACTTACAATGCTGGAAACCGGCCGGAGTCAGCGCGATACAGCCAGGACTGTCGGTGTGTCGCTGTCAACAGTACAAAGAGTTCTCCGACGTTACGAAGAAACTGGTTCTAACCTACGCAGACCAGAAACGGGCAGAACCAGGTGTACCACAGCACGAGAAGACCGATACTTGGTGAACACCATGCTTCGAAATCGCTTTCTCACAGGAACTGAACTCACAAATCAGTTTCGACGCCTCGGAGGAAGTAACCCAAGTGCATGGACAGTAAGACGTCGGCTTGCTGAATCTTTATGTAATTTTGTGTTAATAAAATGTATGGTGACTCATATTTTTTTTACTTTCATTTAAGGAGTATTACATTGTCTATTAAATACAATTTATTGCATTAACCTATCATTTTTAGTTTCCGAGATTTTTAACATTCTTTAAGTGACCCGGATTCATTGCTCTCGAGTGTATTTTTAAACTTATGGATTAATTAAAACAACATACATTTAGAATGGAGACTTCGTTCTCCAAACATCACAGTGTTACATTACAAAAAGAATACTTTAACTTATCTACCTTAATCTAGTAACACTATTTTCTTTATTATACTGATATCAGCTACAGCATCCGGCCGCAGACTCCTGCCTTTGCCCTATTGTACTAAGCACGGCCTCCACGACTACTTCGTTCCTAACTTTTATGGCCATCTTGATGTTGTAATCTGCTATTTGTATTGCCGTTGCCTTTGTCGTCCGCCTGACGAATTCGCCGATAACGAGCTGACGTCTGTGAAGTATGTGCAACTCACTGAGTGTCGCGATACTGCCACTACTGCGTGAAAGACGCTGTCTCGGAGCTTTTGCAGATGTGAATATTAGAATGCTATTTGGACCATCGTCCAGGAGGCCAATTCTACTATTTCACAACGTTCAACAATCTATGCCGCAGCAACTACAGTTCGACACGTTAAACTCCTGTTATCATTCGATCATTGCCCAAAAAGCCATTCTATTATTTCTAGAGTCAAACTGGAAGTAACGGCATCTTAAACACTTCTATAACATATTAAATATACATTAAACGCGCCTTTAAACAAGTACAAGTTAGCGTTGCGTTCATTATCTATCGAGTTAATCTATACTATCTACTATACTTAATATTATAAAGCGAAAAGATTTGTATGTTTGTAACGAATTGGCTCAAAAAGTACTGGTGCGATTTCAAAAATTATTTCACCATTGGGAAGCTACATTCACCCCGCGTAACATAGGTTATATAAGATTCATCATCATCATCCATTACCGCTCGGGTGAAACCGCGGAGAGCAGGTAGTAGAATTTTAACTTTTGATCGATCGCTGACTTCAACAGAAACGTATAACTGCAGTTGGACTGATTTTCAATAGCAGAATAAGGAAATGTATAAAAGTCACCGTTCAGCTACGGTTTGATTGCAATTTAGTCAGTGGAATCGGACCCCAGATCCAATGTGCGTCGACCACCAAACTGACGACTGCTGGAACGATGAAGGTGACATTTTGATGATCAAATGGCGTGGTGGTAGGAAACTATCTGATGATGACCTAACTATCTGCCACCTTTTAAATTGAGATATCTAAACAGCCAACCGTGTATTACGGCAGATGTCCTTGAGTACCAGTCGTGATTCTACATCTAGATTGATACCACCTTTAATTTAAGCACATTCAATGTATACTTTTTAAAACATTCAATAAAAACAAATTTGACCTTCGACCACATCATCGCTGACCATCAAATGAGATAGTAACACTATAAAAATGTAATCGTTTACAGACAAGTACAATTAGAATTTTTTTATACCGACTTACATTCTATTCAGTTATTGGAGAAGAAAAAACACTGTAGATAATAAAATAATAAATGAGTGTAGAACGTACTTTATATGAGTGAAGGCATATGAACTAAGCTCATTTCTTATAGTAAAACCTGTAATACTGGCATCTGCGCTTCTACATTATCATTATCATTATTACAGGTTCTATTCTACATACAGTCAGAGTTAAATTAACATGTTTTAACAATAAATTTTATTTTACATCTTATGACCTAAGAGAAAATAAAAAGTCAAGACAGAATGTTGTGAACAGAGAAGTGAGGCCGGTTTTGTAAGCCACATGTGCGTGCATCGGTGCTGCTATAATAATGAAATCAAATTAAATTAAAATTAATAAATATAATTGATAATTAGTAAATTTAAATTAAATGATAATTTCCATTTTACGTGTTGCTTCTACGCGTCGCGACTGCCGAGTCAAGGCGTAGTTTCGTTGTACGTGTTGTGTGTAAGTATGTATGGACACGGCGAAGCGAAGTTTTACCCAGCCTCACTTCTCCGTTCACAACTTTCTGTCTTGACTTTTTTATTTTGTCTGAGCTTATGACTAACGAAGTCTAACTTTTGTATACTTAATTCACCCCTTTAGTAACTTTCTTATTATTTAAACTCAATTAGAATACCTACCTAATACTACGTACCTAGTAACACGAACAAGCGCTCGCAGCGGAGCTTGACTTGGCGATCTTAACCGATCAACAAGTTAAGTTGTTGTTGCTAGTGAGTACTAATTATTCAACTGAGCGCTTCCGTGCTTCGGAGGGCACGTTAAACCGTCGCCCCGGGCTGTTTGCCTTACGTCAACAGTTGTTAGGCAACGACGAAGTTTTTACGGACGGCCTGATAACTTCGCCATGGGTAGGCTAGCCTATTCACCAAGCCGCGTGGTAGATTATAGCCAAACTTTTTTCAGAGAAAGGCTTGATTCCCAGCAGTGGAAACATAATGGGCTTATGATCTAAGCAGACCTATCTACAAGTATGTTGCTCTACTAGTCTGGTAGATATCCAGCCTGATGAGCAATTATGTTCTTTCTCGGGTCTTGGAGGATGTGATGTGGTGTTTTTCAGTGTTTTTGTGGCAAAGGGAATCCTAGTGCGGAAGTATGAGAGTTTACTCGTTAACATTAATTTAGAGATTGAGTAGCCAGCCTTTCGTGATACGTAATCTCGCGGGGTTTGGTTTCCCGATCAGAGCAACATTGTAAAACGGGATCAAAGTGCACTGCTGTTGAAAGAAGAGAGATTTCGCGTTTTATCTTGAAACTATTCTATCCGAAGATCGTGAGAAAGTAATATTAAACATATCAATTTATGGACGACTCAGCTTTCTCGTGATGCCCAACTGTTTATTAGATGGATATAAAGGGCTGGGCCACTGGCGAGACTGCGAGCTTCGCCGATATTTATTGAAATTACTTACAATTTGATTGTCGAGTAATAACCGAGTGCAACTCGGTAGCTCGACTCGCCTTAAAATTAAATCGGGTTTTGTTTGAAACGTCTCGAATTAGATGCTTTTATATGTAGACGATTTGCATGCATTATGCAGGGAAGGGGCGCGCGTGCATTAGACCTGGCTTACGAGTATACTTTGTTTTTCTAATTTACACATAAATATTTATATGAACTTGTTTATTATTGTGTGGTTTTAAAAATAACTTTATGAATGTATAAATATTCTAAGATACTGAGTTCAATCTGTTAAAAAACAAGAAACCGATAACGTGAGTAAAGTGTCGTTTTTTGACGAGCGTTGTACATTGCCACTCAAAGCTTTGAAGCATAAACACCTGGATAGTACTGCACCTGGCATGACACCAGGCTTATGACATGCCTATCCTGTCTCTTTTCAGTAAATCAATTGGCCTTTTTGGCTAAAAATCACTTTGTACCTTACAAGATTTTTATTTTAATTTGTTACTCACGACCCGTGTCCACGCACTCAACAACAAACAATTTGCGAAAAAGTATTCGTATCGTTAACGTCAACGCGTCACGCTTCGGCGTACAAACTATTTTAGTTATCTGTGTCACAGTTGCCCTTGATAAATGACAGTTTGTACTGTTTCACGTGATCGACACATCGCAATTATTCTTGTTAAGCCCGCAGCTGGTAACTTGGGAGTCAGTTAGGGAGTTCAGTTACCGTTGAGTTCTATGAGTCCAAAGAATTCTATATTATCAAAAAAAAATACATAAACGTGATTTACTTGCCTTAAAGTCATGATGCGTGAGTGTAGGTACTAAAATTGTACACGTTTACAAATTAATTCCGTTATATGTGTTCATTGTACCAGGAGACAAAAATCATACATGAGTACACTATAATTTAAAAAATGTGTTGTTACAGCCGTATTATGCGTAGTGTTAACAATATATAATTATTTCAGTATAACAAAAACATACATTATAGACAAATTATTTATAGTAGGTTAAAATTAGCAAAATTGTTGTATTATTAGATAAATGGAATGAATTTGACTCGCAGATGTTTTCTGAATTCACCGCAAGGTGGCATTGTTGACGATTATGGAGGGAGAGTAGTTCTACCGCCAAAATATTGTTATAAAAGTAGTAAGCGTGGCGGATAGCGGCCTTCTCTCCGACTCCCCTCTCTCCTGGCGACGGCCCAAGCCGAGGTCCGTACCATAGTGGTGCCCTTGAGCAAGTCGCCTACTCCTCTCCTTGCGGCGAAGCGTCTTCTACGCTCGCCTTAGGCGGTGCGCCCTCTGCGCCCGCATCTGGCTGAGTGCCATCTGCGCTCGCCACCCGTCCGGTGACGCTGTAGTAAATGCCGGTAGAGGCAAACAGCATTAGTCGGTATTTAGGATAGCGGCCACTCTGTTCTCGTTAGCCGAGGTGAACACTACGAATCGTGGAGCGTCGAATTTATGTCGGAACAACTATAAATATATAACTATATTTAAAGGGATATGTTGTTAGACTTTAAATAAATAATGAGAATAATTTATACTTGTGGTTTAACATTGTTGAACAAAGAGAAATAGTATTAAATACGAAGTACAGTGATTAGTAAATTATTGAATAAAATGTAAAATAATAATTGAATGCTCCGTCTTATTTACAATACCTTATTAAGGAATACCTACATTCCTTATCAAGTATGCTTATTACAGCGATAATGTTAAATTAAATGTTACAGTAGGTACCATTCAAATTTCAAATCTTATTTTGTAATGATGTCTTTTTTTTTAAATTTTATTACTAGCCTCCACAGACTCCCCGGTCCGTGCCATTTTTAGGTTTTTTTTGCAAATTTATCGAATCGAAATACAATTAAAAAGAGAACAATATATACATAATTAGAGGACATAGGATTTTTATGTTAAACTACTTAATTAAGGGCTATATCATTTCTAAGTTTGCATCAGCATTCAGAGCAGGCCGGTCTCCGCTGTTAGACATCCGGTAATGATGTCTAACACAGGTCAGAAAACACTGGCTCTAGGATGAATTATCTCTTTAAACTAACATAATTTGGTTTCGCTAAGCAGGTGTTGTGCTTCAAAACAACATATATCTCTTCGGTCGTTCCCTCACGACTGAGGATCATGATCATCACGGCAGCACTTTGGATCCTTTTTCATACTTATCCATGACTAGATGACCCGCCAGCGGTTGAGCTCGCATGGCCTCGCGGGATAAGGTTAATTACAGTTTTATAACTATCCCACTGAACTAATTTACCGGGATCAAAGTATTCTATATGTTGACCAGGGATATAAGCTACCACCATACAAAATTTCATTTAAATCGGTCCAGTTGTTTCGGAGATTAGCCCGTACAAACAGACAAACAGAGAAACAAAATCGTCGATTTCACTCCTGACTCCTGGCCCGGTTTTTAATTCATCAGACTTTTAGGGGCCTTTTATGCCCTAAGGTTACTGAAGCCTCATCCCACCGGTCACCGGCCGGTGAGGCGTGTTGTCTAGCAGGGAGCTTTGCGGAGGCCGGCGTTTAGCCCTTTTTCCTATTTACTCCCCAACTGGGAACTTTGACAAACTTTTGTGACACTAAATGCTAAAATGCATAGTGTTCGTACTTTTTATGTTATCGGGATATAAGATTTGATTATCTGATGGTAAGCAGCAGGTCTGCGCTGAAAGTAGCAGTGCCGTTGCTGCGTGGCACTGTACAGAAAATTAGGACAATATGGTCAAGTTTTTGCAGTAGAACTCTTTGTGAATGAGTTCCAGGGAAGTACTGACACCATACCTTCTTCTATCGTGAATCAGTAATATTTTCAATACGTGTTCTGGTTTAAAGGGTATGGGTGCCATTCGTCACATGTGACGGAATGCATATGTTCTAGGCAGAGGTTACCGCTTAACACCAGGTGGGCCTCGTGCTTGTACAGTCACATAACATTAAAAAATGCGTTCGATGGGTTTCATAAGTTATTTCTACATTTTGTTTGTATCTAATTTGATAGTTTTTTATCTAACAGTAAAAAGGATCAGGTTCTGAAATGTCACTCAACATATGTGTACTTATTACATGTTACTAATTACTGGATCATTCGAATATCAGTCATCAGGTTACCGTAGTAGAGGCTCTGTTTAGTTTAGGACCAGAAGGCCTAGACCAAAGATGTTTCTGTTAACGTTAACGCCAAACGACAACTCCAAAATGTATGGCGTTGACATTACCTGTGGAAAAGTCACGTGACGTCCAGAGAGTTGAAATACATTGAGTAGTTATATAGGAACAACACTGCTCTAAAAACTAACTAGAATTTACCTGTTTACATAAACCTATGCACATGTATATGCAGTTTGTAATGACAAGGAAAGAATATTCAAATATTATGCGTCATATCTGTTGTTAGAAAGAGATAATTAAGCAATTTGTGTTACGGTGTTATTAGCTACTAGTTGATTGGCCAGAGCGCCTGCTGGTGTGATGTTGCTGTGAAAGAGGAGAGTAGGGCAAAACAGACACTCGTAATAGGTCGTATTAATAATTATTAGTGGAAGTGTAGTCATTTTTCCATAGTTACCGTACACAGTGTATGGTTGTGTATGTGGTAGGAAAAATATTTAATTTGCGAATTATGATTAAAACATTTCCAGGTGGACACAACACATAAAATTATCGATATTTTTTTAAAAATTAAAACACATTGGTTTTATCGTAATAAAATATTTAATTACAATTTTCAATTCTTTCGAACAAACTCATTTTATTTCTTTTTTGTCTATTTTAATCAGTTTTGCACTCAAATGTGTATTAACTTGTGAGTATCAAATCTGTATTAACTGTATTACACGAATACATAGGTTTAAATATATAATTACCTACTATGAATAAAATAAAATTATTCTTATAAGAAAATAATATATTTTTTTAAAGGTAGCAATCACAATGCATTTTTATACAAAGTAAATCAACCCTAGTTTCCCCTTACACAGTCATGTGATGGTCGCCACGAGACGTTCCGATCACCATTGCGCTGCGATCTCTTTCACTCTCTCACACAAAACGATCCGCACATCTCGCTCATCCATTTCATTGAGGCAACAATCGCCAAGATAAAACAAAATGACGATATTATCTATTATCAAAATAGCCATACTTATGAATGAAATGAAACATTTTTCTTATCTCTCACAGTGCGTGTAAATTAGTGCAGTCTCTAAAGACACAGTAAGACATTTTGTCCACAACTTTTTCCTAAAAAACACGATTAGCGGTGACGTATTTACCGGACGCTTGGAAGTGCAAGACTGGTAGCGACTACGGCAATTACCTTGCATTCGTCTAGTAAAAATGGGGAGTTCACAACTCATCTACAGGTAAAAAAAATCTTAGGTGACGTCACGCTAAGTTCGTAGACGGGACCCGGGAACGTTGTCTGTAGCGTGTGCGGAAACACGTCTGTTTGAATTTTTTCTTGGCCTGCCGAAGACCTGTAGATATTGTTTCATATTATTCATTGTAGAGATGAAATTCAGTTCAGCTATTTCTAAAACTATATGGTACAAATCGGATATCATATAAATAACAATAGATCACGCGTGCGCATGACAGTCACGTTATCTCGTACGTATATGACATAAGGTTTCCTCACCGGCAATTTGCTGGACAAGTACTGAAGAAGTCATACCCGTCTGAAACAACGGCAATGCGGGACATCCTGTTACGTTTACTTCTTCACAAGCATAGCTTAGGTTTACATTCACAGTACGGTATATAATACAGACAGTATAGTATGGCATATACTATACAGTATACAATACTATACTCTGTACTTACGTACGTACGTAATAATAAAGTAGATAAATAGATAAAAGATAGAAAACGCCTTATTTTAAAATTACATTAATCACTTAATATTAAAAAGTACAGTTCTTAAACCTAGGTGTAACAATGGGCGGTCTTACAGCTCAGAGCAATCTCTTCCAGAGAACCCATTCTCAAAGGAGTATCAAATATAACATGGACGGTAACAATACAAAATCACTAAATAGGTACACTATAAATATCTACATATATATTATGGTAAAAAAACTACCTACTAATAATATATAAACACATGCATACATAAATAATATACTTGTATAATAAATTTATATAAATACAAATAAAGTGTATAAAAGTATACAATAAAGCATCTGACAGTTACGTTTCTATAATAAAATACAGTGTAGTACCTTACAGTAGGGTTGTCTGGAAGAGATCGCTCTGACTGATAAGACCGCCCATTGTTGCACCTAGTTATTAGCATTGTTTTCATATTTTACTTTCTAATATTTAGTCACAAATGTGGTGTCTTAATAAAGTGTTATCTATCTATATATTATATAATTGATTTTTATTAACGAGTAATCTTTACGTTGACTCTTTTATAGTTAGTTCGGGAGACAACTCGTTTCACATCTAAAATTAATAAACTCGGGAAAGTGCGTGTTGGAAGTTGGAACAAACTTTAGTTATATAGTCCCGTAACCATGGCAACCGATTAATCTTATTGTAAAGCAACTCTACACGAAATTAGGTATTTAAACACTAGCTGACCCGCCTACATATTCGCTCGCGTAGCCAAAGTCATACGAAGCGATAGAATTTAAATACTAAACTATAGCTTTTTGGTTTTTACGTTGAGTACAGCAAGAAAAGCTGTTCTATTCTCATTAAATTCATAATTCCTTGCTATTTATGTAAAGGAAGTATAAACTAAGTATCAGCCCATTCTGTTCCAGCTCTTGGGATTCGAGTCTTTCTCTCATAAAGACATGGGTTGTAATCCAACATGCAGGTTCATTGTGGCTTGGTGGAAAAGCTAGAAGTTGAAGGAGAAGCCTGAAGCTGTTGTTCTGATGTTGGAGTTTTCGGGCCGCCAGAAGGTCTCCGGCGTAGTTAAACAAGTGTTGTCGTAATACAAGAGCTGTGACTGACGGCCGGCTAAACATCCGAATAACGGAATCGCTATATTGCATTTACTAATATTGACATTTATATCTAAACTGTGATGTTTTATTTAAAGATGTTGTAATACAAACATACACAATAGAGATTCGTGTTGAAAAATCCTGGAAAATAGGGTTTCGCCTAACTCCTATCGTAAACATCTCACGTAGAGATCACACACTGAACATACAAACTAAGAACACATGTAATCATGTAAAATGCTAGTAATGTAAAAGCCCTGGATACTCGAAGCCGCTCGTTGAAAACCTCGACACAAGTCGCTATTAATCACTTTGATAAACCCTACCAATGAAGGAAGGAAGTAAGCTACATTTATATTTTGTGTGACAAAATACCTGGCGGTTTGATCCGGACATAAAAACTCAAACAGGCCGACGATGTAGGGATGTGAATTTTTATATCGATAGTTCTGATATCATGGGTAATAAAAATATGAGCTTTTATAAAAAACAAGAATTGACAAACTTTTGTTGTAGATTTATTTGTATTTATTGATTTATATAGCCTAATGGTAAAACAAGAATTAACTGTATTATTAAAAACTATATTATGCATATGTATAGGACTCTATTCAATAAATGAATTGATAGTTACAAAATATACAAAGATATAAAACACATAAACCTGCTTGTAGCTTTTTTGTGTTTATTGTTTTTTTGCATTAATTTTAGGACAAGATTTAACTGTGTTTTATACATAGTTACATATGTTGGTTTTAAAACACAAATGTATTTATATCTAACAATTTTATACGATATTTTTATATTTTACACAACGAAATTCATTAAACCACTTTTTTACCATTGAAATCGATGGTGCAGAGTCCCCGTAGTATTTATCAAGCTTAGCCTTGGTCTCGGTAATGGTTTTTTTTCGCAAAAAATAATGCTTAATAAGCACACGAAATTCACTTTTTTCCATTTCTTCCTCAAATTACTGGGTAGTCTGATAAAGATAGCAGTCAAACACAAACTAACTGACGCAGCAAGTTCAAATTTTGACAGGAGTCAACTGACAGATGCCTGTTGACAGGAGTAGTGTTGCTTTTTCAGTAAAGAGGTCAGAAATTCAAAAAGTCTCGGACTTATTGACCTGCCCTCGTATTAAAATACAGATACCTAAACACATAAAGAACTTACGATGAATGGTAGCAAACCTGGCAAACCTTTTGCATGACAATTTAATGATGGCTTTTCAAAGCCACATCACCGAATTATGTAGAGAAAGTTACATAACTTCGTCGAAAGTGACTAAGCGTTTACAAAAACACATTATGAAACAAGTACAAATAAAAAAAAAATACCGACTTCCATTCTATTCAGTTATTAGAGTGTATCTCAAAAACAACTTAGACCGGATTTGATGAAATTGAAATGGGACCACACGGGAAGCACCAGCTTTCAAACAATAAAAGAACTTTGAGAATCGGTCCACCCAGTCGAAAGTTATGAAGTAAGAAACATAAAAACAATCAAACGAATTGAGTACCTCCCCCTTTTTTTGAAGTCGGTAGAAAAATAATTAGCGTGCAGTACTTAGCCAGAAAATTCACGTAAGTGTAATGTTATTGTATCGTTGACGTATGCATTACAAACTGTTATTTATTTAGTACAACTGTGGCACAAATACCTCTCAGTTTGTACTTTATACGTCAACGACACATTACGTTACATTTACGTTAGTTTTGTGCTACGTCCACTGTACGTTTTTATTATACAAGCATTTGTTTATTATAGTAAAAATATAAAACTTTCTGAAAGAAATATCTTAATGTTTTATCGATAAATGCGAGTATACGAAGAGGGAGGGCACACCCCTATAGTTTCACATTCGAGCCTCCGCGTCGACGCTTATCGGAGAGTTTAACATTTTTATTGCAAGCGGATACGGGAACAGTCGCCGTTATTATTTCTACCCGCGATTATTGTTAGAGAACTGTGTAGGCTGCTTTTTGCACAACAGCTCGTGAATGTAAGCTAGAAACAATCGGGGTATTTATCGTAGTTGCATGTTATATTTACTTGTACATATCTGATCGACTATGAGTTCTATACCTACGGCAATTTGAAATGACCAAAAATGGTACACATGGTGCCGACTTCAACAAGTTATTTCAAACTTTTTAATGTTGAAGTTACGTTTTAGCTAAAAAAAAAATTGCCTACACGTGAACTATTATGGAGGATTCCAATAATCTATCTATCCACGGTTTTCCTTACTACCTATAGAAATTTGACATAACTTCCATACAAATAGTGTCAAATATCTAACTCTAGTAAGGTAAACCGGCGATAGATAGATTATTGGGACCGGCCGTTAATAATCCACCATTACTATGAGGAAACAAATGTGTGAATATTGACTTGAATATTAACTTGTGCGAAGATATGACAGTAAAAAAAATCACGGCTTGAGCGTAGCTTTTTAGTAAATACAATACAAAGGTCACGGAATGACGTGCGATTCTATAAAAGCAAACGTCGTTGCATCTTTGACAACATCCGTGAAACAAACGACGTGATGACAAGAATCTTTGGAAAAACAACCTTATGTACAAGGGCGATATCTCATATTTGACATCTGTGAGCTCGTCGACGAGCGCTTCGACGAATCATTATAGAATCACACGGCTGGAGCTTAGTTTTGACAGCAAATTTGATACAAAAATAGTAGTAGATTCATAACAAAGAGACTTTGAACTTGGGCTTTGCCCGCCATTCTCTCGTTACTTGGTAGATGGGGATGGGATTTATGGGGTCCGAGTCACCCACGTGTCACTTATACGTGGTTCTCGAGTGGCACCACTTATGCTACGTACTGACTAGGACACTTCTGCAAATATAATGCTTTGTATAACCAGGACTTATGTTTGTCACCGCAAATCCAGATTTTCTTTCTCGAAGCTGTAGTTTGAGAGTGATGCTGACTATGCCGCTTGAGGTGCTACGATGCTAAGGGCAATGCAAGTTAAATTTTAGCTAATGGGACTGCAAAGGTATGTCTTGAGGTGACCATTAACATTTCCATCAAACGAAACACTTGTCCCGTCTTCACTTATAAAAATAAAGAAAAGTTTACATTCGATTGCTTCTCGTATTTTGAATTGTTACCAACACTATAACTAATAGAAAATTGGTTAAGGGGTCCGGACAACCCCCCTTAGCATACGAGATAATTATAACCGCGGAATATTGATGACGGATCTGTGCTACAAAATGTTGTTAAGCAATGTGCGTAAAGCAGTTTACAGCAATTTATAAAATGTTCGAATTTAGAAACAAGCTTTCTGATAATCGCTTGATCAGAGGCTTTTTTCATAATTTTAAGTAGATTACATCAGCTGACTGTCTTGTCCCAGTGTTTTTTACACTATTAACTCATGAAATTAAATTAGCCTCTGATGATCACCCTGGATTGAAGCCTTCATAAATTATTACCTTTCCTTGGTTGGACAAGAGTGCGATCTTGTCGGCATAATTTTTTCTATTGTTTTGCATATTATGCTTGTTAGGGTTATAGGACATTAATTGACCACAACTCGTTTGCTTCTTTTCTTGTGGCAGGTGTCTATGACTTTTTTTCAATCTGACGGGAGTTTAGACTAATCAAGAGGTGTCATAAAACAGCAAGTTGTTTGCTCATAACTGTACTACACCTGTTTAATCAAATAGCACTTTTTATATCCATGGAAGAGGCGTCTTTAAACGTTGTGAGCGCTTTTTGTACTAGGGTCACTGAAAAAGTTCATAGTCTATACAATCATGTCCCACCAATAAAAAAAACCATGAGATCCTCTATTCAATCTGTTTCATGTTCAATTCAAGCATATTTTTCGTAATCGTAAACTATTGAATTGGTCATATCTTCATTAAATGAAGGAGACACTGATACTTTTGATTAATGTTGCTGTCTCTTAACTCTTTGCGTCCCAGAGACCTATATATATACGTCAGTTTCTATTCTGAAATCTTTTTTTAAGTATCACGGTATAGGAAGGATTACAGCTATATTATTACATTACTTGCAGCTTAACTAGCGTGTATCATTTCATGTAATGAGTACAATTTGAGCGTTTAGATTTTAAGCTGCTACTCGCATGGGAAACCTATTGCTACGTCACTGAATAACACTATTTGATCAACAAAAAGCTAACTTCAAAGCTCCTAAATACACTAAGTGCCTACTAACAAAATACCATCTGTAGTGTTTGGCTAACTGAAATGTGTAGGAATTTCGTAAACTACGATGATCAATAGATTCAGGGTTTTGTCAATACAGGATCTGCGGGCTTGTGACGTGGTCTGCAATCCGCAATAACCAATACTGGGATGTAGCAAATTAGTGTATTGGGCTGTTGGATTACCGTTAGCAAGGCCCACATAGGTACACTCGCGTACTGTTAGCGACATAATTATTAATAAGAGACTGGAATCTGTTATATTGGCTAATACTGGCACACTCTCCGTACCTCGACATGCATACTACACTTTTACATTTGACTGATTCTTTATTCGAAACTCATAAATTATAATATTGGCTAATACTGGTACACTCTCCGTGCCTCGACCTGCGTACTAGACTTTTACATTTGATTGGTTCTATATTCGAAAGTCATAAATTATAATATTGGCTAATACTGGCACACTCTCCGTGCCTCGACATGCGTAATAAACTTTTACATTTGACTTGTTCTATATTCGAAAGTCATAAATTATAATATTGGTTAATACTGGCACACTCTCCGTGCCTCGACCTGCGCAAATTACATTTGACTGGTTCTATATTCGATAGTCATAAATTATATTGGCTAATACTGGCACACTCTCAGTGCCTTGACCTGCGTACAACACTTTTACATTTGACTGGTTCTATATTCGAAAGTCATAAATTATAATATTGGCTAATACTGGGACACTTTCCGTACCTCGATCTACGCACTACACTTTTACATTTGACTGATTCTACATTATCTGCTTCACGACTCTGCTCCCTAAGGTCTTATTGAAACAAAAATCTAAAACTCTACTCTCCAATATTGTAGTAAAAATGATTAGCAGTCATCACTGTATAAATAAAAGATTCAGTTCTACTTATACGTCAAAAATACGGTCACGTTGCACTTGCGCAAATTTTCGTGCTAAGCCCACTGATACTGCTATTAATCCGTACGTATGGCTTTAGTGTTAGTTATTAAGTTCTGCTTGGCACCAGCAGGCAAACTCAGGTCGCAGCTCGTCACTGTTACATAATAAAAGTTAAGTTATGTATCTTTGTGATGAGCACCGTTGTGGTCATCCAGTGTAATTATGTACCTTAACCCGTAAACTCGCAATTCGCCATAATTGGCCAATAATACAATAGATTTCGCAGAAAAAAACTTTTCTAGGAACTGCAACGTCACACACGTTGCAGTATGTAACAATGACGAGCTGCGGCCTGCCGTGCGATTCTCTAATTATTCGTCGATGCGTTTGTCGACGAGCTCATCGATGTCAAATACCTAATGAGACATCGCCCTTGTAGATAAGGTTGATTTTCCAACGTTTCTTGTTATCTCGTCATTTGTTACACGGATGTTGTCAAAGATGCAACGATGTTTGCTCTTAGAGAATCGCACGGCTGAGTTTGCCAGCTGGTGCCAATCAGAACTTAATAACTAACACTAAAGCCATACGTAAGGATTAATAGCAGTATCAGTGCGCTTAGCACGAACATTTGCGCAAGTGTAACGTGACCGTATCGTTGACGTATAAGTAAAACTGATGCTTTTATTTATACAGTGATGACTGCTATAATTTTTGCTAAAATAATGGAGACTAGAGTTTTACATTTTCGTTCCAAACGTTCATTTAAAACATGTTTTTTTAATACTTTATTTTTAATTCTACGAAAAAACTAAACATGTCGGAAATGTAAACCAGCAATGTGTCGTCGACAGTACACCACGGCTCACGTTGATTGAACAGTGTAACGTATCATCGAGTACAAACGTTACTTCCACAATACGAGTTAGTAAGTACACGTATAACACTACTTTGGTACTCGGTATTATCAGTCACGAGAGCTTATACAGCATGTAACAAAAAGGTGCAGTAATTCTGAAAGGTGTGCATAAGTAGTCAGGATTCACATGGCAAAGCATCAAAACTGAAAATGTTTTTCAAACAAAGTTTAAAAGAAATGTTTTACGGCCAGCCAGACATGCCTATTCTTGGAGTTCGTTGGGGTCACTGTGATTCCTACGCCACCTATTTATTCACCTCCGTCTCCCTACCCTGCATATAGCGCCTCATCACAACCCACGAGCGCCTCATCACAACCCACGAGCCCCTCTTAGGCCTCTTGTTTACCTAGTCTAAGTTCTGGAGGTTTTCATTTGTCATTTCAGGGATGAACAGGAATGCTCAAGTATTAGAAAAACTTTGTTACTCATAACTCGGAATTGTCACTACTTCCTGGGACGCATTAGATAGGTCCCAATTGTAGCAAGCTTCTGTGTGTGTTGTTTTAGTATTACTACATCTTTTTTTACACGCTGTATATACTAATATTCTCTATAAGGCTGTCAATCGACCTAGCGGAAATTCTATGGTTCCTTTGATACTTCTAATGAGTATTCGTGCGTAATATTGGATATCTTCAACACTTTATGCATTTCAGTAGTTTCGAAAGTAATGGTTAATTTACCACTACCATTTAATTTATCATTAAAAAACTTTAAATCCTTTTTGAGGACTTTCGGATTTGAACCATTGAACCCTTAAACTATAAAAACTCTTTTTTAATTCCTGAAGGGTTGAATGTCAAAATATATTTTTTTAGTTCGGTATTGTGGATCCATTCATCAAAAAAAGAATCAACTGTCAAAGCCTTATATATTTTGTTGATTAAATCACATTTTAGTCCTCGTGTTAGAGGATTTTAGTTATTTATAAATAATCAAATTATTCATCGATCACAGGATCTACTTGAGCAAAATAGTTTATAAATAATTAATTTAGAAAAAAAATAAGTTTTATTAATTTTCCATGTTTAATATAAACTAGCGTGCTACTATGGCAGTGAAAAAGGGTTAACATAATGTAAGAATATATAACAAAACCCATCATGACGTAGGTAAAAATGATAACTCAAATCCACAAATATGATTTCAACATGATAGTTTTTTTTTTAAATGTGTCAAGTCAACAATAAGTACCAAAACCAACAATATGGACGTAATAAATACTTCTAATTAATTAGAGCATTTTTAGGGCAACTGCATAAGTGTATTTGTCACAATGTAAACAAGTAACTAACACTTTAGGCATAAAATGAAAATCCTGGACCAGACTGGGATATAAATCTGGACTCATAACTATGTTCCCACTGCTGGGACTCGAGCCTTCCTCTCAGATAGTGGAGTTGGGCCATAATCCACCACGCCGTTCTAGTGCGGCTTGGTGGTTAGGCTAATGGCCAACCCATGTCGAAGTTTTCAGGCCGCCTTCGACATAGCCTAACGACTGTTGTCCTAAGACAAACAACCGAGACCGACAACTTAACGTGCCGTCCGAAGCACGGAGACGCTCAGTTGAATAATGCCACTAGCGGTCACCCATCCAACTCCTGCCGCAGCAAGCGTTGCTTAACTTGTTGATCGGTTAAGATCGCCAAATCGTGACTCATGACCGTTACATTACTCCTTTTTCCTTGATTTTAAACATCCATATTTGCTAATTGTAACTTAGTAGCATGGATGCCTCTTGATTGAATTTAAATATTAAATTCAATCAAGTATCTGACACCCGATGGTCTGGCACTCAATCATTCATACGATGACGTGGACGTGTTTTAAATCTTAAAACAACAATGATTTGTGGTCTCTCAGAAGGTTCATCTCAGGTCAGGTGGTGGCCGGATGATAACTCTTGGCCTTTTGAATCACAAATTAGACGATATGTCCAAGAATAGAATCCAGGGCCATAATTTGCAAGAGAAATTGACAATGTAATTTAAATCGCGCCTCGCTTTTACGTCAGTAATATAAACATTTTGTAAATAAATGATAGTTGATACTGTATTCAATTGTTTATATCGACACTCAGTAAATTCTACTTTCTTTACAATAGGGATTCTTTCAAACAATTTTGGATTTCCAGAGACGTGTGATTGGCACTATGCAAAACGAAATCCTTATAGTATAAGGAAATGTTTATGTTCTTTGATTTTTCATACCCCCTGATACACTCTGATTTAATTTGGATTGGACACATAACTACCAGCCATTCGGCACGTGAATATAACGTGAACCTAGTGCTGGGTGGCAGATAGGCCGGTAGCCAGGCCATACCGTTATAAAAGTTTTTAGGTTGCCCGAAGGATCCAACACGGCCTAAGAACTGTAGTCCTAGGATATAACAACAGCGAGGCCCACAGCGGCTCATGCTTAGCGGTGTGCTAAGTTTCACGGCAGCGAGAGATCGTAGCAGGCGGTGGCCACCTTCTGCGGTGACGTTGGAGAAGGAGGCCGCGGAGCGGGTCATGTAGAGCGTTGTTCGAGCTGACTAAACGGAGCACTTCGTATCCTCCCTCTTTAATAGAGAAGCCACTGATAGAAAGTTGGGGACTCCTAGAGCGAAATGGTGATTGATGGCGCGACCCCTTAGGTCTTCCATCCAAAATGCCCGAAGCTAGCTTTGCTCAACTCACGACTAGGGTAGGTCTGCAACGCATGCTTCGCGCTTGCAAACTAAGACACAGGTAGCATACGTATCCTGACCAGTGCTTGTACCTACGTTTTAACGCAAATACATATTTTTTATGGGATAGGTTGGCAAACGAGCTGGCGGCTCACCTGATGGTAAGCGATCACCGTCGCCCACGGACATCCACAATACCAGAGGTCTCGAGGATGCGTTGCCGGCCTTTGAGGAAAGAATAGGCTCTTTTCTTGAAGGCTCCCAAGTCGTATCTGTTCGGAAACACCTCAAGTGGCAGCTGGTTTCACATAGTATCATCATCATCCATCCATATGTTGGTGACAACGCATGATGTGTAGGAGAGCCGGAAACGACGCGTTAAAACCGGTGTCAGCTCTGGAGCACAAGTCCGCAGCACTATCGGAGGGATGCCATCAGGCCCAATCGACTTATGGAGTCCAAGGAGAATAGTGCTTTACCTACTGCACGCTGCCGGAATGTCTGGCTTATAAGTGTCACACTGTGATGTCGGTGGTGAGTTGGTCATTCAAAGTAGAGTTGGACGCAAAGAGAGAGCCCAACAGATCGGCCTTTTGGATGTTTAAAGGTATTGTTTTTTTAAATAAAACATTCGTTATTGCTGTACACATTAAATCTAGTTTACAAATAAATGGTATGTGGATGTATCATGGCGTCGGTTAATCTTAGTTTAAAATACGGAAAACACTTTAGTATTGACTCACAACCACTTGTAGATCTTGGGATTTTTTGTAGGTTTACTACACTAACTTATCATTATGGCATAACCTTTTACAAGTTTTGGCGGGAGCGTACGTGAGCCGCGGTTGGGCGCGTGTTAACGCTGCAGGTGGCGCGGGTGCAGTACTCATGAGCTCTGTTTTCGGTGTGATACCTTGTAATTTAAAAACATTACATAAAAATACTTTTATTCTGGAGTGGAGACCGCGTCTCGGCAAACGTAGTGTTGGACATCCTGAGGCACGGTGGAGTGACGATCTGCGCAAGACGGCTGGCAAAAACTGGATGCGAGAAGCCCAAGATAGACCTAAGTAGCATGCAATTGGAGAGGCTAATGTCCAGCAGTGGACTGCTACAGGCTGATGATGATGATGATGATGACTTTTATTCTTCATAAATTACAAATTATTGAATCGAACAAAAAGTTGATAATTTCGCTCAGTCGCCATCTTCGATTTCAATTTCGTTAGCACTATCGGCTTCGACGTCCTCGAAAACCATGAACACGAGACCCGTCATGGGTCTCGTGTTCATGGTTTCAGGATAAAGTTCATAATTTCGCGCAAACACCTAATTGTATTTCTATTTGACAGCACTATCGACTTCAACACCCTCGAAAACTATAAAAACGACACCCATGTAGAAAAATTGATCATTTCGCGCAGGCGCCATCTTAGATTTGTATTTTGTGCTATGTTTTACGAATTTATTATGATTTATTATCGATCATATAAGAACACTATTACAGTTTTAAAACGCATAGCAGTCAGTCAAGAGTGACATTTCATATTATATATTATATAAAAAAGTTTATGATGCAAAAATAGTTTGTAACACTCACTTTTGACGGCACCTCGAGAACCGCTTAGGAGTCTCGTCGATGCGCATGTTTATGTCAGTGGGCCGTTTCGAACGATTGAAGGTAGTTTCCGTACTGCCGTGCGATTCTGTAATGATTCGTCGACGAGCTCACCGATGTCAAATACTTTATGAGATATCGCCCTTGTACATAAGGTTGTTATTCCAACGTTTCTTGTCATCTCGTCATTTGTTTCACGGATGTTGTCAAAGATTCAACGATGTTTGCTCATTGAGAATCGCACGGCAGTTCTCTATATATCTACTGTGGCAATACTGTGTTTTGGTTTGGTTGCCGGCGAAATTACAGGCACAATTTAACTTAATGTCTCAAGGGAAACGGGCGTAATTCAGTTCGTCACTTGTGATGAAATCCATTTGTTCTAGGCAGAGGTTACTACTGGGCCTCGTGCTTGTATCGTTTCTTAATAACTTAAAAAACCTACGCTTCCCTTGCTTGGTCGAGAAGTAGTTGGTAGGGACAACATTTCCAAAAATGCTTAGTTAGTCGTTGCTTACAACATGAAGGCATCAACTGGCAAAACTCCATGTTTTATCCTCAGCGGCTTAGGTTCTGCGTTGATCAATCAGTTAGTCAGTCGATACATATATACTTCTTCTTCTTTGTCATTCCCTCACTAGTGAGGATCGTGACCATTTGTCTCCAATTGATTCTGTCCTGCGCCAGTTCAATAGATCCTTGTAGAGTTTCCCATGTTCCCTCTATTTCCCCCATCGTGTTGGAATTCGGCCCCTGGAGCGCTTCCCCTGCATTTGTCCCACAATCAACTGCTTCTCCAACTCATGCATATTATGTTTACATATATACACACATTAAAAAAGTTTGTCATCACTAGCATAAGCACATATACTTATTTAAATTGAACTTAACCAACCTTTTACTAATAAAAGGTTTATATCAATGTAATACTCGTATAACTCCTCCCCTGGCTCGAACACATGTGGTGATTCTCCTGATCATGCTGAGAATCAAATTATCCAGCATTTTTGGGGTAACCTTTCCTATTATTGAATAGCGGCTTCCTTCCCTGAGCTTTGGCACTGTCTGGGGACGTGGCTGACGGTTTCGAAAAGCTCGCTTAAGAGCATCCCACGCCTGCTCTATTGGGTTTAAGTCAGGCGAGCCGGCAGGCCAGTCTAACCTTGTGATGTTGTATTCTCGGAGAGCAACATGAGCTGGATGGGCGTGCGCATTATGATCGCCCAGTACAAATTGATGCCAATGGTTTACTCTGAATGGTCTGACAACTAAAAAGACGAAGAAATCATAATATAATCTACCGAAACCGAACAAAAAAGATTTTGATTATTCAAAGGGATCGCACACTTTTTTGATGTATGCAGATATTGCTACTATATATTTTCCTAATTAACCACATTTCTACAACAGAACAGGTCTGTTTAAATATTAGGTATCAGTGTGAGTTGGCATTATCTTATTCTATTATGCTTGTAAGTAAAACGGCAGAGAATTACTTAGCCTAATGAACCAATTTGTCTTTATCAAATATAATGAAACTAAAAAAGTAATGCATCACAGACTACTTTATCGATTTCACAGTTTAATCCAAATATAAAATTAAATAGTTTTAAATACAAACTCATTTTCTTTATTAAGCCTGTGTGCCTGGGATACAGAATTGGTAAGTATACAGGTATTGGTTCTCCAGGTCCTGCTTTGCTAGCGTACGAGCTGATACCTAAAAATACATCAATTATTAATGAAAAAGCATATAAACATTATGAAAACAAATAATTTTAAATAAATATTAAATAAAATCTAAATCAAATTATATTAGTCACATTTTTAATCATTTTAAAACTCATCAAGGGAATAATATGCCTTGTTAGAAAGGAACTCAGTAAGCCTATTTTTGAAACTATTTATATCCACTCCAGTCTCGAATACATAATGGCAACTTATTATGGATAAGTGGTGCTCTACAGAATACACATTAAAAGCAATATATAACCTTATCATTGAAAATAATATAGCATACAATTTATATTACGTTTCTCATACTTAACATGTAATTATAACGTAGAATGCAACGCGTGTCAAACTTTTACATACAATATTGTAATACCTACTATAGGACGTTATATCGCAGCATCCAATATCTGTATATTAATGGGAAGAAAATTAAATAACGTTCCCCACGCAAATAAATTGCAATAAGGAGAAAACGACGTCGAGATGTGAAAATATTTTAAATTATATCAGTTTGCCATCAACCAATAGGGTGCGAGTATGCGTGGGTACCCGCGATTCTTAACCAATCACATCGACGCGTATGATTTTGGAATTTTATGGTTGAAAGCGTGGGTACCTTGCGGTAATTGATAGTATTGAGTAGCCTTGGGGCGGTCCAAATGTCACTTTGCTGATTCTCGTTTCTATACGGTTTCTTGTACACCACGTAGGTATCTCTCCAGCCCTATACAATACTCAAGTACTGCCAGCCACCTGCCCCAGTTCATATCTCCATCTGGACATTGACGGCTATGTTAGCTTAGTTGATCCGCCAATGCCTTCGAAGCGAGTGGTCCCAGGTTCGATTCCTGGTTGCGGCAAGTATTCGTGATGAGCAGATATGTTTGTTCTCGGGTCATGATGAGTTATTGTGTGTGTGTATTGTGAAATGGGAGGTATAAGTATAGTTATTATTATTATACCCTTATTATTATATTTAATTTATTATTTATTTACTTAAATTTATAAAAATGTATTTATTTAATTTATGTTTATAATAATTACTACTACTTATTCATTTTTATTCACGGATTAGTTATCCGGTCCTTTACAAAGGCTATTACCAACACTTACGAGGCCAAGAGGAAAGTGTATAAAAACGGAATTAAGGATGACGATGACGGTGATCTCTTACAAAAATAGGTAAAATGATAAGGGAGATATAAGACTATGGACGAGACTATGGCACCTGGCAATTTCAGTCTCATTTTAAAATAATTAGGCAGGTGGTGACTTGCCACCCACTAAACGAACCCCCCTATAAGGGCCACCATCAATGGTGACAAAAGGGGCAACCTTGGGGTGGATGGCTAAACGGTGTCGAGAGGTGTGCTGCGGTTTCACAAGAGCGCTACTACCGGCGTTATATCCTTTAACACTTCCACCCTTGGAGCTTTTTGTTTCTTGCTCTTGCGTCATTTAAATAAAAAAAGTTAGAAAAATGGTTGTGTAAGTGTGATTAAATGTGCGTCCGAGATGTAAATACCGGAAGTGAATTTATCCCCGAATTGTAAAAAATTACACCGCTTCGTTTTTGCAATTAAGAAACTGCGACAGACCGTGTCAACTGAGGCTGCTTTAATAGCCTACCATGGATACGTTTCGTCAGTCCTGAGCTATGGGTTAATTATCTGGGGAAGCTCAATAGACTCGGAAAAGGCTTTAATGTGCAAAAATGGTACATTCGTGTAATTAATAAATCCTGGAACTTAGACTCATGTAAAGCTTTATTTAAAGAATATAATAACTTACCGCTGCCATGCTTGTACATAAGAGAAATAGGCATTTTTGTAAAACGTTATCTTTCATATTTTAAGGCACGAAGTGAAGTTTATCCAAGAAAAAAACGTTAGTAGTACAAAAACTTATTATATCAACCTCGGTGCTATAAGGACATTTATAAAAGAAATGTGTATTAAAGTATATAATAAGTTACCGGATGATTTGAAACAGTTAGATGGACAAATCTTTAGAAAGAGGCTGACTAAGTGTCCTTTAGATAATTGCTTTTATAGTGTTAATGAATATTTAGATTTTCAGGGCATTACAAATAATGGGTTGGCTTTAGAATCGTGACCCCTGAATTTGGTGAAACAAAAACTGTGGGTGGGTTGAAGGGGTTTGTATAAAGCGTATTTACAACATTTTAGCTGCCGGAGACACGCCAAAATAGTCTAAATAGTTTTTTAAAGTTTCAATAAAACACCGTAATTTTGATAGTGACAGGTGACATAAACGACATTAATGCGTAAAACGAAACGTTTCTAGGTAACTTTTAGCCTTTTTTGACATGTAAGTTGTATGTAAGTTCTTGAAACGGAACGCAAACATCGAAGATAGCGTAATGTCACTGTCGGAATACTCGCGTCATTCCGTTACTTCCGAGTGTACGTGAATGTTTTCTCCTGTTTTTCTGCGCTTTCTTTTGATATCTCAACGACTTTGCTACGATTTTGGACTCCGATTTTGCTGCTTTACTGTACGACACCTGCTTGCTCACTGGACACTGCGATTGCCTTTGGAAGATTTGATAACTGGTACCAGCTCGACGTGCTCATTAGTCATCGCGATGGCGTCTCCTGTGCCTGGACCTTCATCAAGGGCGGACTTTGTAGATGACGGACCCGTTTCGGACCGGCATTTGTACACGGAGGAAGTTGTACAAATGTGGAGCCTACCCAAAGTTGAGCGCGAATTGGGAACCATTGACCAGTGTCTAAAATTCGCTGAAGAAAACAACATGGTGCAACGCCAAAAAATGTGCCGCACGCATCGCACCCCTATGCGTTTATCGAAAACAAACAAATCGTTTGGGGCTTGGGTGTGCACAATAGTATATTAGTACCTAATGAATTGGCAATGTCACTTGTCTGTGACAAACGTCTCCGGCGGGTGGGGTTTGCGGGGGGGCACTAACCGAACCCCTCCCCCTCCCCCCTCCCCCCTCCCCCCGAATTCAGGCGCCACGATTCTAAATGTTTACCCAAATAATAATTAAGATAATGTTAAATTTGTAGTTATAATTATTACGACTACGAATACAAATTGCACGTCTGCTTGCAGGCTGAATACAGACGCAGCACATTTGTACAACAACTAAAAATGTTATATTTAATGCTTGTATTCTGGCAAATAAATTATTTGAATTTGAATTTGAATTTTAACAACAGATATTTGTTTGTCCACAGGGTCCTCCGAAGCTCGGGCTAAATGATCAGTGAATAAAACTGCGAGCTAGTTTTTTTTTGGAATAAGTAAAGCTTATAAGGTGAGTCAATCCAACACCTCCATCAATGTAAAATGTAAGAACCTACTCGTAAGTCACGTCGACTGACTGACAGACAACGCACAGCCTAAACCGCTGGTCGTAGAGACTAGAAACTTGGAGGGTGTTTTTGTCTTGGTGGGTAGAGCTGTACTAAGAAACTATTTTATGAAGTTCAACCCTTTAATGGGTGAAATGGGTGAAAACGTTTGTATGAAAGACGTTTGTTTTTAAACTTTGGTGTGAAACATTTATATACTTAATTCATTTAATATAAAAAATGGTGCTCCTTAATATATTTTTATAGGGATGACTTAGGAGGTGAAAAGGGGGATGGATATGAAAATTTGCTTAAGTGCCCGATTCCAAAGTGAACAACATTATCACACAATATCACACGTAGTAGCGGGCAACATCCATGAACAAAGATCTATATTGTTGTTATAATTAATATCTAGAAAAAATACTCTAACGTACGAAGTCGTGGGCAAAAGCTAGTTAATATATATATTTTATTGTACATATCTTCATCACAATGTGCACAAGTACAATTTGAAAAATTTAATACCCACTTCCATATTATTCAGTTTTTGAAGTGTTACTCAAAAACTACTGGACCGAATTTGATGAAATTTAAATGGGACCAAACGGGAAGAACCAGATTTCAAAAACAAAATTGAGAATTGGTCCACCCTATTGAAAGTTATGCGGTAAGAAACATAAAAAAAATACAATTTATTTGAATACCTCCTCCTTTTTTTGGAAGTCGGTAGAAAATATTAGAGACTAACAACATTACAAGTAATTTATATATAATGATATATTTATCAGCTAAATATAGGTGTTGGTTCTTCTGCGGAAGTGCCGATTAGAAGGTACGTATGCAAAAGCTTTTGAATTTGTTAAAAGTTGTTATAAAAATATCGTTTAACTCGATATATGAGATTTTTTTTAAACAATTGACAACGGGTAAAATCGAATGCTCGAATACCTTGGTAGGTAGGTAGGTACTATCGGTACCTTGGAGGCCTGGCGGTCGTACCGTCTATCACTGAATGTGAAAAGAAGAAACAGGTTCTAAAACTACTAAGAAAGCTAAGTAACTAAAAATTGCATTATGTAGCTTTGCTAAACTAATATCATAAAATTGAAAAAGCGTGTTTCGCTAAGCAGGCGATATTGTTTCAAAATAGTTAATAAAAATGGTGAGTATATGAAGCACTCATTACTTTAAAAATAATGTTTATTTTTTATTTCATGTTTGTAAACTTTTGTCGCGTAACGTATGTCAATTCTCATATTTTAATAATCGCATATGCAGCAGAACTAAGTGTCCCAGACAGAACGTTTATGGGGTAATTATGAGGCTGACCCTCATTACTCTAAATATATTTATAAAATGGAACTCAACAAAATGCTATTGTAATAAATAATACACGTGAAAGTGGATGATATGCGTAAAATATGAACATAACTTTTTAGCGAAAAACATTTGTATACCTACTACTTTTTGTTCTTATAAATTGAAATAACACAGTTACTAGTGATTTTAACAAACAAGGTTGGTATGACCGTAATTTCTTAAATATTTGATAGATTTTTGGCCATTGACTTGACGGGATCTAGAAGACAGGCCTGCTGGAACACATCGTCAGCTGCTTAGAGACAGACTTTCAAACCACGTAGCACCAAGCTGTAAATTTCATACCTTGCAAGAAAAACAGCTAAAATAATATATTAAACAAGTTTTTATTAGTTTAAAACTAAAATAACCGGACAACTGCGAGTGGGAATCGCGTCCCACTCACGTACATAGGTAAGGTACATAGTTCAATAGTTCACCCATCGAAGATTATTATCATACTACTGTACTACTAATATAGTAGAACTACAAAAGTGCAATAAGACATTGCTTCTTGGCAAATTATATGATTTTAGATCAACGGGAAGTAGGGTAGGTGACCAAATGATCCCTTGAGGTAATATGATTCCTTATGATTCTCAGCCAACTACTAACGCCATCTATCTAATTTATGTTCCAACTAGCAAAACCCTGCGAACTCCGTTTCGCCACCAGATGGCTTCGTTTTATGTAACATTTCGTTTGGCGCCATCTACTTAAAATATTGGTTTGTAGTACATGCTATGTATCAGAGATGGCGCTGTATGTGAAAAAGATTTTCCCGCTTTTCTTTTTAATTTTTTCCTGAATTTTCTTTACTATAAACCTCACGGAGCCCGAGACCTTTCCAACGAATGCAAAACCGTGGAAATCGGTTCGTGCGTTCTGGAGTTATAGCGTCAGGAAGGAAAACCCGACTTATTTTTATATAGTAGAAGAAGATGTCTTCGCCGTATCCCGCTCAGTGCCGCCACAAAGTGTCATGGCGGTGTAAGCGTTGCACGTGGTAATATCAAAAAAAACGGTGTGTTTAATTTAAGGTTATCATAAAATCAATGATGTATTGTTGAAAGAGTACGTTTTCCCGAAAGAATATATTATGGGCTGCTTCTATCAATGTTTTATTGCATTTCAAGCTCGTGTCGATCTCACTATAGTTATGTTTTATGGTTAGTATTGGACATATATTGAAAAAATTCCATTTGTGGTCAAATGATCCCCTCTTGCAAGTATAAAATGATTGGAATTATTTTACTCCTAATATTTTGACAGATTCGATATTAAGATAGTTAAACATGACACGTATTTTACTCATTGAAGTGTATGCATGTCTACAATCATACGGTGTACTTAAAGATTGCTAATTTAAATGAAATAAGGCAAGAATCATACGACCTCTTTTAGAGGTGCAAAATGGTCCCACAGAAATACAAAATTTATTTCAAAATGCTGAAAAAAACCGGAAAAAGAAGCATAATAAAGGTCACGTAAAAACAAAACTATTGATTATGATGAGATAGTATAATGAAAATATATCTAGAAGTTTTTTTAGTTTTGTACTCTAGAAGTTTATGTGTAAATATTTTCCACTTTTCTTTTAAGAATTGAAGTGGGTAAGTAAAGTGATTTTGGATGATGATTTTTGTCATAAAAATGAACAGAAATAATCGAAATACATACTTACCTTTTATTTTAACTTGAATCGTAGGAGGGACAGAATGACCTTCAGGATCTTTTTGACTCAAACTGAGGGATCATTTTAGGCACCCAGATGTACAAAATGATCCTTTAGTAATGTTTTGGAAAATCTTATATTAATCTGAAATTCATATAGAACTAAAAATAGTAATTCGCAAAAAGGTCAGCACAGTTTTTTTTTTATTTGAATGATACCTTTGTTCTTTGATGGACAAACAAGTAGCCAACGAAGTGATCTTATAATAGTAATTATAATATTTAGTGCAGGCTTAAATCCCATATCTTTTAGATTATATTTTATAGGGATTCCTTGTTTCTTTTGAGGTACGGAACTCTAAAAAAGACAGCAACACACAAAAAACTGTAAGGAAGAATCTCCTTTATAAAACAAGGTTAAGATACTTCATAGTTCGTTGCGTTCGAGTTTCAAATATCTTTTCCATGCTAACTGATAAAAAATACACCCGTCGACTTGATAACCTTTTCCTTTAGGAAGACTTATGTGCGCAGATTTCAAATGATAAACGAAACATTTTTGAAGTAGTAAGGTGAATAAGCTATTTCCATTCCAAATTTAAACCAAATCAGTTGAGTTGAGTTGCAGCATGAGAAGTAACAGAAGTCAGAAGTGTCAAAACAGTTTCTCACCTACTCACAAACTTTCGTATTTATTTAGTGTGATGGATAAAAATAGAATACGACAAGATAGGATGGTAGACTTATGTATTCAGAATAAATCAAAATCATTTAAATTACAGCCAATTTGCATTTAAGAGAAAAATGGAATTGGAATTGAAAATGTTCATCGAGGTTATAATTATGGATAGAGACCGTCCTACAGAGTTCTGAGGCGTATTCCGCCCATTCGCCTCAGTTTTCGATTTCCTGCAGCCCCATCTATATAATATTGGATTACCGGCTTCACTTCCTCTGTCTGCAAGTTACGGGCACCTGAAAATATACCGTAGACTTTATCGGTAATATGGTGAAAAAAAGAGACAGCAATAGTACTGTGACTTCGCGAAATTTCCATTTAATTTTTTTTATCTGATTTTCTTGTTACTTATTGTCTACTTGTGGCGCAGGCGGAGAAATTATAAGTATCGTCTGTAGGTATATGGGTGTGCCCTGTGCTCTGCGCAATTCTAGTAATGTTAATATTTGTTGTAGGTGTTTTTATACTGTTCAGTATTATGTTTATTCGAGACAGGCCAGTTGTGTATCTCAAGGCAATCACGATTATCCAGATTATCCATGACAGTTTCAGTCGCATCCAACACTTTTGCTGATTAATTTGATTATATTTGATACATTAATTGATTTAACTGAATTTTTATGTGGCTTTTCACTGTACTCGTCGCCCCAGAAATTTTGTTCATTTTTAATCACATTGTACCTACTTATTGAATATAATGTCATAATCATAATCAGCCCATTTTGTTCCCACTGCTGGAACTCGAGCCTTCCTCTCAGAGAGAGGATTTGGGCCATAATCCACCACGCGGTCCCAGTGCGGGTTGGTGGATAGATTAGTGACCAACCCATGTCGAAGTTTTCAGGTCGACATAGCCTAACGACTGTTGTCCTATAAGAAAAACAACCGTGACCGACGGCTTAACGTGCCCTCCTAAGCACGGAAGCGTTCAGTTGAATAATGCCACTAGCGGTCATCCATCCAAGTCCTGACCACAGCAAGTGTTGCTTAACTTGTTGCAAGCTCCGCTACGAGTGCTCCTGTAATTACCCGAATATCATGTAATTAAATCCTAATTACTATTCGGTAAGTTCCCGGTATGGGGTTGTCGAATATTTGCATTCGAACCCGAGGGATACAAATGTTATTCTAATTTGATTAAAAGGATTTTATTTAATATAAAATGATTCGTCAGCATTATGGCATTAAAAAACGTGTTATTAAAACGTTTTGTTGCTCTAAAATCTAAAGCTTCAATTCTGATTAATTCGTTTACTACAGTATTGTACACTTTAAAAAAGTCTACAATAAGTCCGCAATATGTCTACCTCTTAGGTGGGCTGTAGTATATTAGTATATTATTATCAGCATTGCACCCACATGAAGCCGGTTCGGGTCGCTAGTAACTAAATATATCATTTGATGCAACTATAAATATTTACCTAAATAAGTTCAGGAATCGCAAACGTACAAGTACTAAAGGAGAAAAACAAGAACTGTCGTTTAAAACGAGAGAAAAACAGGACGTATTTAGGGAAAAAGATGCAAGTGAAAATGATTAAAAATTTATCATTTTTTCCTTATATTAATAAAAAAAATTACAACATTTTATATATGCATATCTAATTTATGAGTTGCGGAGACCGGTCTGCTCAGAATTGTAATGGATACCTAATTTTGATTATGTTTTTTTCTCTGTTATTTTATTTCTTATATAATTATTATTAATATGTTTAGTCTATGTTCCTTCAATGTATGCAAAGATGTATATTGAAATAGTCATGTTAAGTATATGTAAAAAATATGGCACGGACCCTGAAGTCTGTGGGTAGATATATTAGTTTAATAAAAATCTATGAGTTGGTACATATTGAAATAAAAACCTATGGGTACTTAATATTTTAGGTTAAGCTTACTTAAACTTATTTCTATCACCGTCTTCATTCATATGTATATGCTATATCTGTAATTTACAGAATGATGTAAATGTATTTTCGTTTCTGTGTCCATACTGCAAGGAGTACACATATGTGTTTAGGATTGTAAAGTAGACGGAGTATTAGTAAAAAAAGCTGATCAAAACAAGTTAGACACACTCGCAACAGGGTTCCGTAGCTCGAACGAGCAAACTTGAACCGATTTATGGCTATTTCATGAAATCTACTGGCACAATGGTATGCCGTCCCGTCTGAGGTAATTTAATTTTTTTCGTATAGAAATTGAGTGATTGCGTGATGAGTGAGAGATGACTAAAGAATAACAAATGAATACACAAAAGTGTTGTATATAAAATCCTTTACGATCGTTAGCCGTCCGCTAGGAAGAATTCACTGCTCAGCCGTCGCCTCGCTGATGAAGCTATTTATGAGCTATAGAATATAAAAACACTTATGTCTGTATTTATTGTTTATTACCAAAATAACACCTTTACGATTCGGTATTTCCATTACACCGCATATGTTCTACCTCTGATACTTTTTATATAAAGTACTTAAGGATCAGCGAGAAACCAAAAGAAGTCATGTCAAATTCATTCAAAATCTACTGTTTTGTAGGAGCGTTCATAGAGATTTCAGAGGAGTGCGGCGGTGAACGCAATAATTTGTTATAAAAGATATTTTCGTAAACTCCAAAATGAATACAACCGTATCGATATTATTTTGATTGGAGTTGTTACCATGGAGGACGTCACTATATTAAAGAATTTAAGTAATACAAAATATCGACTATATTGAAGAAAATCTTGATTACTACATACTAAATAAAAACTATGAAGTGTGAATCATACAATTTGGCAGCCTAATCTGAAATATGTAATGAACAATAGTAAGAAAATTTATAGAATTGTAAGGTCGATTTTTGTTATTTTTGAGCCCCATATACACCCTTGGTGGATGGGCAGTACAGTTCACAATGCCTATAAAAAAAATTGGGGAGTCTTTGGGGACTGCCGATAGAAGTGAAAACTAAGTAACTTAAAGCGTTCGGTGACGAAGACGCAAGTGCCTTGGTTTTTGTTCACCCAAAAGGTGCTCAACGCGCTTAAAGCGTTCGGTGATGATGACGCGAGTATCTTGGTTTTTATTCACTAAAAAAGTGCTCAACGCGCTTAAAGCGTTCGGTGATGATGACGCGAGTTCCTTGGTTTTTATTCACGCAAAAAGTGCTCAACGCGCTTACAGCGTTCGGTGACGCTGACGCAAGTTCCTTGGTTTTTGTTCACCCAAAAAGCGCTCAGCGCGCTAAAAGCGTTCGGTGACGATGACGCGAGTTTGGTTTTTGTTCACCCAAAAAGTGCTCAACGCGTTTAAAGCGTTCGGTGATGATGAAGCGAGTTCCTTGGTTTTTGTTCGCCCAAAAAGTGCTCAACGTGCTTAAAGCATTCTGTGACGATGACGCGAGTTCCATGGTTTTTGTTTACCCAAAAAGAGCTCAATGCACTTAAAGCGTTCGGTGACGATGCAGCGAGTTCCTTGGTTTTTGTTCACCCAAAAAGTGCTCAACGCGCTTAAAGCGTTCGGTAACGATGACGTGAGTTCCATGGTTTTTGTTCACCCAAAAAGTGCTCAACGCGCTTAAAGCATTATGTGACAATGACGCGAGTTCCATGGTTTTCGTTCCCCCACAAAGTGCTCAATGCGCTTAAAGCGTTCGGTCACGATGAAGTGAGTTCCTTGGTTTTTGTTCAACCAAAAAGTGCTCAACGCGCTTAAAGCGTTCGGTGACGATGACGCGAGTTCCATGGTTTTTGTTCACCCAAAAAGTGCTCAACGTGCTTAAAGCGTTCGGTGACGATGACGCGAGTTCCATGGTTTTTGTTCACCCAAAAAGTGCTCAACGTGCTTAAAGCGTTTGGTGACGATGAAGCGAGTTCCGTGGTTTTTGCTCACCAAAAAGTGCTCAATGCGCTTAAAGCGTTCGGTGACGATGACGCGAGTTCCATGGTTTTTGTTCACCCAAAATGTGCTCAACGCGCTTAAAGCGTTCGGTGATGATGAAGCGAGTTCCTTGGTTTTTGTTCACCCAAAAAGTGCTCAACGCGCGTAAAGAAATTTCATTTCAAAAAGGTTAAATTTACATATTTTTATTAAGTGTTGTCAATTAAATCATAGCCCAAACTACTAATAACAAAAAAAATACAAATATCGAACTCGGATCTGGACATAAGGGTTCTACGCTTCCAACTCTCTACGGAATCCTAAAAACGCGCTGCCGCTATGCCAATATTTAACAACAGTTAATGATTAAGGGCGGTGGCACAATAAAGTAATAGTTTATTGGCATTCGCTGTGTGTTTGTCCGTCCGTGCGTCATAGGCGCGCCCGGGTTTGCCTTCGCAAGCACACATATAATATCCTATACTATATGTATTGTATGTACGCTAATTTAAATAGACGAAATGGGTCGGATCACGTTACTAATTGGTGTTGATTGCGACATAACGCGAGTTTTACTTTGTTGGGTGTATAAAGTACAGTTTATGTTAAATTATGGGATAAGTAGCAATACTTATAAGACTCCTTGGGGAATTATAGGATATTTCCTCCACCGTCGGCACACGAATCGTAATAGGCGAGGAAACCTTACTTATTAGGTGGTAGACCTTTTGTGCAAAATCTCGTCTTGGTTGGTACCACTGCAGTGCTAGATATTCTACCGCTAAGCTATAGAGTGCAAGTAGTATTGGGCTGTAAACGCCACTGTTGCAAGAAAATTACTGGGCGAAGCACTCAAAACTACTTGTCGACGACCAAGCTCTCTCCAATCGGCTCGACTCTTTGGCACGGCGTAGAGAAATTGAATCACACTGCATCTTTCACCGCATCTATCACAAGGAGTGTTCCGAGAAATTGTTGGGTCTAATACCTGCAGCTGAATTTCGCTATCGGACGTCAAGCAGAATATGAATTTTCAAAGAAATCATGTTGACGTCAGGGAGTCCACAAACATGAGATTACGACGACACTTTCTGCCTCACACAACCACTTAGTGGAACCAGCTGCCATTTCAGGTTTTTCCGAATAGATACGACTTGGGAGCCGTCAAGGAAAGAGCGTATTCAACTTTCCTCAAAGGCCGATAACGTATCCGTGCGAACTCTGGTATTGCGGATGTTCGTGGGCGACGGTGATCACTTACCATCATGTGATTTTCTTTCGTTGTGCAAAAAAAGGTTGCTAGCCATCTAGCTAGAAAACCGAGTACAATAAAATAATTCCCACCTCATTTTTATAATTATTGGATATGGAACCTTCTTGAGAGTGGAGGTTTATATTATTTTTATGTTTGCTGCTAAAAACAAAATAATGCTACCAGGGCAGAAATGGATTTTATAAATTTCTACCCTGCTACGGAGATCAGAAATGAAATTCCATATATCTTTTCCCGCCGCACATTTATAAGGGAGAAATGACGAACTTAGTGACCCGTTTATGAACGAGTAAGGAGACACTTCGAATGGGTATGGTATAAAGATCATATTAGCCTCTCTGAGAGCTAACATGGTTAATACTGGCAATGGAGACATAAATAACTGATTTTGCTTTGAATACAATGTCATCAAACGTCACGTCGTCGTCATACCTGATACCATGCCCTGGATATAATATTGTTAGCTATACCGTAATTATTTCCCCATCAATACGTGCACGAAACTGATTTCCCTCAATAATCAAGTTATCCCGCTGAACTATAGTTTCACGTCTAGACGTTAAAAGGGCTGACTTCAGGCGACCCTCATTCCAAAACTTTGATATATATTTTACCTTGTTTGTGATCAAAATTAATTTTCAATCAATGCCTATGCGAAGAGAAGCTGTTTGGAACATTAACTAAATTACCCACATGACGCAGGGCAAGACGACAAAGCGGCGGTGCCAGGCTACTTCTAGTTCAATTACTTATAGGCTGAAGCAAGGAAACTTACAGAAAATGCGCTAAGGTAGAATAGCCACTATTCAGTATGGAGTTGCATGCATTAGCGCTTATGCAACACGAATAGAAGCATCCCCAGGCCACACCTGGGCGATTATTACAATACATTTTTGGCTTTATATTGCCTTATAAATGAAGAAATCAAGTTAAGTATTCTAATAGTATTTTACCCCGATGTGACACAGCGTAATCGACTTTTCCTTTGTATGTGGACTCGTGTGTTTTTGCATTTGACATTCCTCAAGTTAAACATGTTAAAGCCACGTTACAATCGCATAAATATGGCTATATTTAAGTCACTGTCCTGTCTAAGTCACGTCTAGTAAAACGGTGGATTAACTTTGTAAGGCGTAAGAATGGCGTCGAATTAACAGCAATGGAAATTCCTCCCACTTTAATTTTGCAAACACGAAGCAGGGCTTTCGTAGTGCATAATGCTTCAGATTTGTGGAGCACTACCTGCAGACCCAACTGTCCAATCTGGGTCACTATCGCCGCCACTTCAGCAGGGACCAGATGGATGCCTAGTACCGTCTTTCCCCGGATGGTAACCAGGGTGAGGAAGGGTTTCCCGCCCTACTGTAGGCAAAGCACGAATAACTCATTCACGTGAAACAGTACAAACAGTCATGTATCTAGGGCGACTGTGACACAGATAACTCATAGTTTGTAGCGGAAGCGCGGACGCGTTGACACTTTCGATAAGAATACTTTTTCGCGAATTGCTCGTGCTACGGAAACTGCAATAACTTTCTTTACGGATGTCTTTACACCAAAGACCGATCTACCTTCGCCTGCCTAAGTCCTTAGGCATAAACACATCGCACAGCTCCCGTGCATTATTAGAGGTACAGTTCAGTCTCCGTAACGCTTAAAATTTAATGATAGCAGGCGGAAGCCAATATAGGCACAACTAAATTAACAAGGAGCAGCTAGGCTACTTGTGTCGTATAATGGCCATATTCGCACACGGGATGTAAGCTCGTTGAATGAAGAATTTCATGTTAATATTTTTTTAATTTAATTTTATGTTCTCGATTAGATATAGATTAGAGAAGCGCTCGTAGCGGAGCTTGACTTGGCGATCTTAACTGATCAACAAGTTAAGCAACATTTACTACGGTCAGGACTTGGATGGGTGGCCGCTAGTGGCATGCAACTGAGCGCTTCCGTGCTTCGGAGGGCACGTTAAGCAGTCAGTCCCGGTTGTTTGTCTTAGGGCAACAGTCGTTAGGCTATGTCGAGGGCCTTCAGGCGGCCTGCAAACTTCGACATGGGTCTAACCTATTCACCAATCCGCACTGGGCCCTTGTGGTGGATTATGGTCCAACTCCTCTCTCTGAGAGGAAGGCTCGAGTCCCAACAGTAGGAAAAAAATGGCCTGATTATGATTATGATAAATGTTCTTGAAGAATTTCAAAAATACCTCCTAAATTTGAAAATAGGACGTGTAAAGTTTAGTTAGTTTAGGCCAGCTGGTTGTTCAGGTGTTGGATTTTTAATGTCAACCGTTGAAGAGACGAGCTAGTTGCTTGCCTGATTATAAGCATCACTCTTGCCTTATAACAGTATATATGTAAAATGCAAGCTGTTGGTCTTCCTTAAATAAATAAATAAAAAATAAAATAAAAATAAAACAGTTCAGTACCATTCAGAATTTTAACTACACCAGTTCAAAACCCTGCTTGGCAATGCGCTTTGCTAGTCACCCTGATATATAAGATGTTAAATCTCTCTCTCCGTGATTTCACTGGAAACATTGCCCTTCAACGAACGAGTAATGTTGGCACACTTCTTATTCACGGTCGAACAACTGGCAAAATGCTTCCCGAGACGGACTTTGCAAAAGTCCTCCTACTACAAAATCTCCAACCTCCGTGGAACAGAGTTTCGAGTTAAAGAACTTTTGTAACTATGGATTGTATGAGTTGAGGAAACACGACTTTCTATATGGAATACCTTGATGGAAAAAGTTTTCGTTGGAACATCCTGAGTATCAGATGTTCATAACAGTGTGGATCAGGCTTCAAATACATCAGCAAGTAATTCCTGACTTTCTATCGAGCAGTATATGAACAAGTATAAATATGCCAGGAATATTGTAGTGTTCAGCCGTTCAGACCTACACTGCATTGCTATCAAGAATGGTACACGAAATAAAAATATAACAAAAATAAACTTTAAAATAAATATAAATGTAATGAAGAAAAGAATTAACTTTAAAAATGGGATATAGACGATGTATTGTATTTATTTTGAGCTCTCGATATATCAGTGCAGTTGCTTTGCTGATTTCCATTTGTAAAGTTTCCAAATTCTTGCATTAGTGACCATTTCAGTTTAAAAACTAAGAAAGAAAAGGTTTGATCTGGCTAATGCTCACTTCAGCGGATGTGTCCGTATGCCTCTATTGGCACTGTCCATTATGCTCAGGGGCCTTACTATCCACTTCGTAAAAACCATGCAAGTTCCGTGCAGTTCTTAAACCTGACATAAACAGTTTTGAATGAAATCATACCATGACGCACATTTAGTTGAATTAGGTTGAATATTGTTTTCTCAAAGGTGAATGGATAATATTTTCTCTGGCATTCTATCAATTTACTATAACCAACATTGCAGACGCCTAGACCTTTGTAAGCTAATAAACTGAGCGGATTTAGAGCGACATGTTAACGAGAGTCAATACAAAAAAAACAGGTTAATGGTTTTTCTGTAGTTCTTGAATAGTAGGTCTGGGCAGGCCTGCTTTAAAGTTGTCATAGAACGAATAAACCGGGCAGTTGTCTAAAAGTCCTGATTAAAGAGCCCATAGTAAGGCCCCAGGTCTTAAACTCGCCCAAGTTGGTCCACTACCTCGGACATGTTCGATCGGTATGCCCTCCTGCAGGCATGATGGGAAATGTACCCGGGAAACGTAAATCTAGTAGACGAAATATGTCTTGGGTCCGTAATTTCAGGGAGTAGACAGGAATTAAAACGGTGGAGCAATTGTTCAGATTGGCGCTTAACAAGGAACAATAGACTCGTAAGAAGCTAACTGTCAACCTTTAGTAATGGAGAGGCACTTAAAAAGTTGAATAAGTGGGTCCACACATACTCCACATCAGTGTTATCCACAATAATGTGCTCCGGAACACAATGCTTGCAGCTTGGCTCTGGTTCATGTTTCATTTTTTTTTGTCATCTTTTGGTTCCCTCTGACACGCCCGCATGTACCAGCCGGTTTTCAGTGCAGAAGCTGGTATGCACCAATTGATATCCTTGAATAGTGCTTATTGTTTTCCGTAATCTCATGGTTTCAACAAAATCGTAGATCTCGTAATATTCCGGTCAATCTCTGTCGCTCGGTTTGACTGAAATTCACATTCTTATGAATTTTCGCTGTCCATCACATATTTTCTTTAATTTTCAAATTTAACACATTAGCTGGCCAATTCTAAGATGAGGTGTAATACGAAAATACATAATATAATATAAGTAAAAACAGGTTTTAAAAACAGGTTTGGAAAGCGAACGAAAATGCGTGATCCATGAATAATTACATATATTAAATTTTTCCCGTTGTTTCCCAAATGGAAGAAAAAATAACGTTTTTACTTCTTTACAAGTCAAGGCTCGTATGCTATTGTGTTGTGTATGGAAATTAATCACTGTCCACTGCGATAAACTTTTAAATCCACATTATCATCACTTTACATAATACTCATTCGTCCATGACCATCGATATCACCATCGAGATCAATGGACGACAGCGTCGTACCAGTTTCTACTAAGACAGTGGTTTGTTTCTCATTGGTTATGCATTCGGATAAAACCTTAAGAAAGACTTCATATATTGACAATGAACTACTTCTACTTTTTATTTTTTAATAGAGACTGCCCGCGAGCTCGTTCGCGTAGTAGGCTCGGCCTTTGGCCTTGCCATAACCTCCCATCTTTTCTTGGGTTTTCTTTTATAAGAACAATTCTCCTGACAATAATTAACAAATCCAAAAAAGAATTAGCGAGATTGAACCATTCGTTCTATATATGTGTATAGATTGAGACCAAGGATGTGAGACACATAAAAAGAACAGTACATTTAGGAATCATAAAAAACAATAATAATAATAATTATAATAAAATAGTAGTTCGGCGAACAGTAGACCAAAAATGAGTTTTATTTGTTTTAATTAGCAAAGTAATCTTTTATGATTTTTTTTTATAAGTAGATATTGTTCTGGTACTAAAGTATTACAAGTGCATATTATGTAATAACAAACTATGTTTACTAAAATAATAGTATCGTTTTATATTTAAATCAATTTTAATTAACATACTAAATGTATACTAGAACCATTAAATCGGTTTCATAAATTGTTTAATAACTATTGTTTTTTGTGCAGTGATATTCAATGTCAATTGAAACATCTAAACCTACTTACATACGAAAATAAATATATTCCTCTTTGTTCCTGGCCATGATTCAATTTTATTTACAATACTCACAATAAAATAAACTCTATCATTCAGCAATCAAAGTTGATATTTGTATAATTTGCATAATTTAGACCCGCTATAGGGGACCACACGCCTGTCTCGCGGTCACGACCAGCTTTGCACGATCGTCATGGCTGACGATTGTGACAAATTCACGACTGTTAATAATCATGACGAATTTCAAATACGAACAAGGTCTAACTGTTGTTGAATCGCAAATGCAAGAGAAAACCAGGGCTTTTATGTATCACAGTTGCAATTAAAAGTGGAGTGTATGTTACTTTTGTTAACCAGCCATCAACTTACAAACATTTCTGGTTACTGGAGTTGTCAAAATAGACATGGAGCCGCCATTTTCTTTAATTTCAATCAACATAGATTGCAACTGTATACTATTATGTATCTCAGTTCTGCAATATAAGTATAGGAAGTTGATGACTTGAGCTGACAAAACTGACATAGAGCCGCCATTTTTTTATTTCAATCAACATTTGAATGCTACTCAGATATATAACAGCCCTGCTGGTGATAGCAAGTCCATAACTACAGAAAGATAAGAATTTACTATTGCTAGATTTAGTTGAGTATTGACTTTGAATAGGTAAATTGGTTGGTGGACTACGGCACCTGTCAAGTTAAGTCTCATCTTAAAATATTTTGGTAGTGACTTGCCACCCACTAAACTGGCCTCCATGAGGGCGCTCTCGTTGAGAACGAAAGGGGCAATCTTCGTGTGGAAGTCTAAAGGGTGTCGAGAGGTGTGCTATAATTTTACTAAAGCGCTACTTTCGGCGTTATGACCTTTAACACTTCCACCCTTGGAGCTTTTTTGGTGCTGTTTTATATTATATGATTTTAAAAGCACTATCGTCAGCTTAGCGCAAACGTTGCAGTTGGGTCTCGCTAACCAAGCGTTAGTGCTTTAAAAATCATATTATAAAAATTATGAAGGGTCAAAACTTAACACTAAGAGTTTGAAAAAACTTTTCTTTCGGTTGGATAATGCTGTCAAGTTGTTCAATAGATGTCGCTCCGTCCCCATACAACGGTTACAATCATATACACACAGAATTCGCCCTATATAGAGACTTATATCTATGCATATACAGTTAAAATTGGATGCTCGGACGGCGTGCCTCGGTGGCGTGGTGGTCATGACGTCGGACACGGATTGTCAAAAGGTTCTAATCCCGTCCAAGAATTTGTATTTTATCTCTAAAATTGCATAGTTTTTGGTACTTGCTCTTGCGTCTCCAGACGGCTAATTAACGCAAATCGGTGGTCAGGGTTCTCATTGCGCCCCAGGGAGAATCGGTCTACGGCAATGCACTCACCGACGGCTTGCCACAAAGCCGCCTCTGTGGTACTAATACTATTATCATTTTTATTTGGGATCAATATTGTCATGCCTATTATGGCTACCATTCAGTGAACACTCTGTACCGTTTCCCTCATCAGAAATATATAACGCGGTACCTCTATTATTTCCAACGGTTTTCTTCAATGCCAGATTTTCAGTAACTCATCAGTTCTTAAGTACGATTTTAAAGAATAGAAAAGAATTAAGTACTTTCTCGTGCCTAAGCTGCTGCAGCAAAAACTTGATGTTTTGGACTTGATGCCTTTTTTGATTTTTATGAAAATAAAAGCTATGATCTGGTGTAATTTCGAACCTTGGATAAATGTTGCTGTATTGTCCAATTTTGAACAATTCATTGTTTTTAAAATAGCTAAATTGTCCTACAAATAGATACAAAAATCTGCCTTCAGTGATATACGTATAATGTATAAAACGTTTTTTTTCTTAAGGGGCTTGTGTGGCAATTTAATTGGGCCTCCTCCAGGAGTGTGAACAACAAAATATTGATATAACAAAATATGAAATGATTCCCTAACATCTGTCTAACATTTTATCATAACCAAAACGCGGACACATTTTAGAAGAAAAGGACATCTCACAAAACGCGCGGGCCCGACGACGGAATGCACCGCGCACTTCTCGCGTTTCTGTATGTTGAACCCCTTGTCACACTATTGTCAAAGTAAGTAACTATCTATAAGTAGAACGCCTTTCCTACTAGCGTTGATTCACGCAGGTTTGGCGCGAGACATGTAGGGATGTCAACATCGCCACAAAACAAGTACACATCGCATCTACGTTTTGTTGGTAGCATACCTACGCAACAGAAAAAAAATGACATTCATAAATAATTGCCGGTAAGCAACCTCCGCCCCCACTCACCGTCTCTTCCCACTTTTATCGTCTATTTATCGCGATGACGTTCTACTTACACGGGGCCGCGCGGTCTAAGTACTTTGCTATTGGCACAGAATACATAAAATAACTACGTTATTAGGAACGTGTCAATAAGGGATCGGCATAGGTTTGATTTTACCCTTAGTACTCTCCCCGGGTTTCCTGGTCGAGCAGTGCAAGCAATAGCTTGATTATTAGACCGCAATGGATGCGTGCAGGATCAAATAGTTCAACTCGTATGTTGCATCCAGGAACCAGGTAGTTTTGCAAGCCCTTCCATTCAGTTTTACAATGTGCGATCTGTATAAATATTTGGGATACAATTTAGCTGTGATCAGTCGCGCACTATTTGTATTTGATAGACTAGCTGCTCTCCGATGATGATGAATATCGCCTATGTTACTCAGGGTGAATGTAGCTTTCCAATGGTGAAAGAATTTTTTTAAATCGGGCCAGTACTTTTTGAGCCAATTCGTTACAAACATACTTACATACAAATCTTGCCTCTTTATAACATTAGTATAGATAACTTACATCGTTACATTCCTACGAGTAATTACTACTTACCTACCTACTAACACTTGAAGGATTGGAGTTAAATAGTATCCCCACCGCTTTCGAGACGCGAATCGTAAGACACATTGAACTTGCTAACTATCGCATTGCCTATATTCTGCCGCGAAGTAATACTGCAGAAACTTTAAGCTTTTTTATGGTAGGGTAGGGTTACCAGACGAAAAAATTAAAAGTCCGGTGAAAAGGCCTGATTTCCATTGAAAAACCAGAGATTTTGATGCATATGAGATTTTTATCTAATTTCAGTACGTACTGAACAATTAAATAAAAGTCATATTATCATCGTTTTTATACACTGCGAATCTCGGGGCCTTACTCACGAGTCACGCATTATACTCATAGTGGGGGTGGCAGATTCACCCCCTCCCACGCACCGCCCTCGCCGCTTTAGTTTGTGTAACTTTTTATTCAAAATGTACAGTTTATTAAAAATTCTAAAAATCCTGTGATTTCCTGAGGTTTAAAATATCCGACCGAGATCCTGAGAAGAGTCCAAAAATCCTGAGATCTCAGGACAACTCCAGGGATATGGTAACCCTAGGCGGGGGTGATCCTTCACAAGTGCACTTGTAAGCCAAATTACTGGGGGAAAGACAGTTCTAGGCTTAGAAGTGTTATTTTTCCGCAGTTATTTTTGCCCATGACAGTTGCAGTGCCACCCAGAGCTCTGTGTGGCACTGCAACTGAAACAAGCGTAATGCTTACCATCGGTACTCGACTTGTAGTTGTGATTAAAGGAAGCCCAATGGGATCATTTTTTTGTCCGTCTATCTGTCCGTGAAGACTCTTTTTCTCAGAAATGCGTCTCTACGCGTTCTACCTATACACGACTATAGGTATATAACTTCTCCTGGCAATAGTTAACACGACAGAAAAAGAATTAGTCAGATTGTTCCATCCGTTCTCAAGATAGATCGTGACCAAGAGAAATAGGTGTTCATTTTTATATATAGAACTAGCGACTGCCACTTCGTTCGCTTAGTAGGCTCGGCCTTCAGCCTCGCCATAATCTCCTATCTTTTCTTAGTTTCTCTTTCATAAGAACCTTCTCCTGACAATAAATAATACAATAAAAAAGATGAATGAATTCGGTAAAGCTGTTCTCAAATTATAGCGAGACCAGGAGAAATAGGGGTTCATTTTTATATATTAGACTAGCTGCTCTCCGCGGTTTCACCCGCGCAGTGATGGATGATGATGATGATGAATCTTAAATGTAACTCAGGGTGAATGTAGCTTTCCAATGGTGAAAGAATTTTTGTAATCGGTCTAGTACTTATTGAGCCACAAACATACTAACATACAAATCTTTCCTCTTTATAATATAAAACTAGCGACTGCCCGCAACATCGTTCGCTTAGTAGGCTCGGCTTTCTGCCTCGCCATAACCTCCCATCTTTTCTTAGTTTCTCTTTCATAAGAACCTTCTCCTGACAATAAATAATCGCGTATAATTTTATATTATTTTATCCTGACGTTTCGAACACTTTTCAGTTAAAATGGTCACGGGTAGACTGTATGATAGTTGTCTGTAATGGGCAGTTGTATAACTTATGGACATATTTTTAAAACGTTGCCGGTGCATACAGAAGTCACTCACAATGTTCAGAGGTCTTGGAGTATTGTGCTTTGGGATTTTATTAACACATTAGCTATGTTAGATACTTGTTTTACCTGTTACTATGTTAACAGCCCGGAACATGGAGAAATCCACACGATCGAATCGTATCGTCTAAACGGTCTGCTAACGAAGGTCCCAACTAGATCGGAAGGTGGTCACGCGGGGTACCCCAATTATCTTCAAGTCCTCTACCTACCTAATCGAATTGTCGTGTCCGGATGAATACGTCAGTCGGAACCGTCCGTAGCCAGACCTGACATCGGCCACTCGTAATCTAGTACATACGATCAAAATCTACACGTATATTATAAAGACGTGAGATTTGATTTTATGTGTACTCATAACTTATACAGAGTATTCCAATTTTGATAATTCTTTGTTTGGTAGAGTATACTTTCAAAGTGGTCCCATTTAAATTTAATCCAAATTCGGTAGATCGGTTTTTAAATGCTCAATAACCAAAAAAGAGATTATCTAACAGCTGAAAAGTTTCACCTATATCTTGATAATTGACGGCGAATGACAATCGATCCCGCAAGTAGCAATGGTCACTCAAAAGGGTGAAAAATATTATTACCCAAAAAAGAATCCGACTTTAAAACAAAAAAAGGTAAATAACTGTGTTGTGTAAGTTACCATTTTCGCGCGTTCGAATCCAGCCCGATGTGATATTTGGTCTTAATTTACAATGTTTGGTATCGCTAAGCAGGCGTTAGTGCTTTAAAACATATTATAAAACTAAATTTTATTAACAAAAGAAAATGTATAAACTATATAACGTAATAATGGTTAGCCGGAGATTAAAAAGCGCAGTGCTACTTGTTGAGGGTAAATAGGTGAAACAATCTCGCATTGGTTATCGAGGGATTGTGCCCTACTTAGTGCCACGAGCCACGGAGGTCGGAAGGGGTATGCTTGATACTACGACTAAGTTGACTCAACGTGTTGCATGATCTAGCCAAACGTATAGGGATTTATTTGAACCTCCTACCAATATATTCTGCTAAAGTTTTGATTCGGAATAGCTGTCACCGCAGTAGCACTATATTAACGGTCACTCGCATCAGAAGTCGCTGCCATTTAGTAGAAATTAACGGTGTTATTGGAAAATTAAATGTTTTGGTCATCAAGTCACTTTTAGTATACGGATGATCTTAACAATTTTTCAATCAGGAATTACTTCAATACATTAAGTAATATGTTCATCATCATCATCATCTCAGCCGTAGGACGTCCACTGCTGAACATATGCCTCCCCCATAATAATATGTTATATATACGCAATGATACAATGATAGACAGCAATTTCCAATTGGAAAATATTTTCAGTACACAATGATACAATGATAGACAGCAATTTGCAACTGGAAACTCTTTTCAGTACACAATGATACAATGATAGACAACTGGAAGTTCTTTTCAGTACGCAATGGTACAATTATAGACAGCAATTTGCAACTGGAAACTCTTTTCAGTACACAATGATACAATGATAGACAACTGGAAGATCTTTTCAGTACGCAATGGTACAATTATAGACAGCAATTTGCAACTGGAAACTCTTTTCAGTACACAATGATACAATGCAATGATAGACAGAAATTTCCAATTGGAAAATATTTTTAGCACACAATGATACAATTATAGACAGCAATTTGCAACTGGAAACTCTTTTCAGTACACAATGATACAATTGATAGACAACTGGAAGTTCTTTTCAGTACACAATGATACAATTGATAGACAACTGGAAGTTCTTTTCAGTACACAATGATACAATGATATACAACTGGAAGTTCTTTTCAGTACGCAATGATACAATGGTAGATGATGACGCTGTCAGAATGCTGGCAAAATTATAGAAAGTGTATTAGCGTATGTATAATGTATGTATGTGTATTATGTATATATAGCGTTAATTAGTTTAAAAGCTAAAAAGCACTTCGCGTGTTAAAAATGACTGAATTTTGATTCTCGTCCTTTTAAAATCACTACAAGTGCTCAGATTTACTTAATCTTTTCTATATTACATGGTAGTCAGTTAATTCACTTCAGGTATCGAAGGTATACCATAAGGTCCATAAGGTGCTATTATAAATAAAATAGTAATGAATACAAATAACGTTTAAAATTTGACCGAACACGCGTTCATTTGAGTGGTTTTTCAATATATCTTTCGATATTATACTTACGTCAAAATGTGTTTTCGCATATTCTATTAAATCTCTAGACTTTCCACCAAATGCCTGACTACCTTATTAGCTGTAACATGTACAACATACTGAGATGTGCAGTTTATTACGAGAGCTTCGCCCAACTCAAATATTGACAGGGAGCGGTTGCGGGAAGATAAAAGGATTTTATTTATTTTCCATAGCGTTCAGATACAATATGGTTCTTGCAGCTACGCTTTTACATGCTCAGAATAAACCTATTATTCAGGATTGGTTTGAGGTTACATGAAAACAATGAGCTTGCTGAATATTTTCAACAAACTTGACATAAGAGGAAATTGCAGCAAATATGAACGTGAAAACCTCCGTTGGAACTACTGTATTACAAAATATTTTATTTACAAAATATTTAAATATTATACTACTGTTTGTCTCCCTGCTTCACTTTTAAAAGGTTTCTTTTGTACCTTTGGTTGAACCTTGGTTACCTATACCATAGATAAATTTATTTATTAACTATGCCTAGGTATATCAGTTGTAATTTCATAGAATGTGAGTTTTTATGGCGGATTTCCTAACAAATAGCGTAAAGTAACCTATAGGGTTTCACAGGAACCTCTTCTCACACGAATCTTTTTCTTCGAAATCCTCGGTGGTCGCGTCTGACTCGCATTTGGCCAGTTGAAAGGCCATGGAATGACAGCAGAGTGACAGCAAATAAAATATTATTTGCATATCAATGTTTAGCATTAGCATTTATGAATATGACATTAAAGTTATGTGTATTTTCCATAGGTCGAGAGGCTGGTGTCTGGTCGTAAGTCATCGTGTTACGATCAACTGGCATCGTTCTACGGGCAACAGACATCGTGCTACGAGCAACAGGCATCGCTCTACGGGCATCAAGCATCTTGCTACGAGCAACTGGCATCGCTCTACGGGCATCAAGCATCGTGCTACGAGCAACTGTCATCTTGCTACGGGCATCAGGCATCGAGCTCCGGCTTATTTTCGACGATTTGCAGAGTTATCTATCACCACGGCACCAGCCTCTGGCATTCACCAACACCTCTCGAGATATCCAGAAATCAGGTATGTGTATAAATTAAGTTAACTAAAGTTATATAAGATAGTCAGAGGTTGCACTTTATTTGATTACTTTATGGGTTAATCAAAATAGTAATACATATTATCCCAAAATAACTTTACCTATGGTTTAACGGGTCAGTCATTGTTTGCGTTTGAAATGTAAGCTCTTTTTAATGGGCTACTACTTTTTTTTGATGGGGGGGGGGGGGGAGGAAATGATGTCCACTTCCCTTCCGCCGTGAGTGTGACGGAAGGGGGTATGTGGGGCTCAGACCCACTAAAACCCCCCGTGAGCAGTCCTCCGCCATGGTAGGGCGAGATGGGTCCTGCTGGTATTCACTATCTCGCCCTAGCGGTAGGCCCGGATTGATCTTAACCGGGCCTCAGCACCTGCGAAGGGATGACCTTGCTCACCAAGGTCACCCCCTAGACGTGTAGGACCGTGCTAGCCGGCGAAGAGTCCCTCGGTTCTTCGCCAGTGACCCCACTACGGAGGAGAGAGTAGACGTGCGAACCGTCTCCTCCTTTCCCCTGGTCGTCTACAATGGAGCGGATCAGCTCGGACATCGTTCTCCCTGATCCGCTCCGCAGCTTCCTTCTGCGCCATCACCGCTTCGCAGAAGGTGGCCTGCCACGATCTCCCGCTGCTGAGCATGGCGATCACCACGCTCGGCAGGGAGAGATCTCCGCCTATTTCCGCTGAAAGCGTGTCCCGCTGCGGGCCCCATGCAACAAACACTTCCAGCGTGTGGCGCACCGTAAAAGGGCTACTACTTAATGTAACTTACATTAACGTAAATAGCATTTTTTGTGCCACTTTTATATCTAATTTGTCTATTATATTTTAAGTTTCCTATAAAGGCTCCAAATAGCGCTAACATTCTCCTAATTATAATCACTTAAGTATTTGATTGTTCTATATGCTCCAAGGTTCGTAAAGTCAGCTAAGAGATAATGAATTAATAATTAATTCTTATAATTATATAAGTTAAATAAATCGGTCATTTTATTATATAGTTTTTCTGTGATGAAACAAGGTGTTCTCCAAATGTATATAATTTTCTCTTCCTGAAATTAGTGATAGTGATATAAGGCATGCCGGTATGCATGTAAGCTTAACACAGATTGAATTCTAGTAAGAGGCTTAAAATAAACCTCACAGACTGGATGTCCTGAGGTTGGGACTAATCATGGAAACCACTTTACGGATTTCAATGTCTATATACGGTTGTCTGTCTCACAGCGTGTCTATTAAACGGTGTATTAGACCGAGAATATCACAGAATTAGTATTGCTTATATTGCGTTGCTACAAGCGTAACCTATACGCTAATTTGATCATATAGGGACGACGGGGTTCTCTCTATATCTCCATATCATGAGACTTACCCCAGGTGGGTACTATTACTTCTATGGCATCATAATATTGTATAATGGTTATTTTTTTTTTTTTTTAAAGTTAAGTTTTCGCAATTATTAATCATCTTTGAACGGATGAAATTTGCGTAGCTAACTGTGTTACCATACTTTTATTAATAGTCCTTATTAGTTAGTTAGTATGGATGTATATGAGTTTGTTAAAATAGTCACTGTATTGTATTGTACGAGTATAAAATCGCGTCCATTTTACATCCTACTTCCTGCTAATATTATAAATGTGAAAGTTTGGATGGATGGATGGATAGATGGATGGATGAATAGCTGATGTTTGTTACTCTTTCACGCTCAAGCGGCTGGACCAATTTTGATGAAATTTGGTATGGAGGTAGATGAGGCACTGGATTAACACATACACATATTTTCATCATCATCATTCATCACCACGCGGGTGTAACCGCAGGATGCAGCTAGTTATATATATACCAAAGAGTCAAGCACTTTCCGTGATCGTGGTTGGCTATTTGCCAAGTTAAGAGAGGATATGGAAATTTAAAAAAGAAACACTCTTCCTACCTACAGCCATAGTAAAAAACAAATGGTTTGATCTATGAACCCTCCGATTTCCGTATTGAAATCTAGTAATGCAGTTAAACCACTGGATCTCTAGCACAATAGCATCCAAATGGGCACGCCAAACACGAAAAATCCGTTTTGTAATTTACAAACATTCATACAAGGAAAATACAAGCCAGTCGATATGTAAAACCAGGAACAAAGCAAAATGTAATATGCAAATATGCATACACTGTGAAAAATCGTTGGAAGATGTGCGTATATATTTACCAGTTTACAGCGGATTTAATGAAGGTTTTTGTTCTGATCGTATGTAGGTAAGTACGTATTTTATAATCACCCCATTTTGTTCCCACTGCTGAGACTCGAGGCTTTCTCTTAGAGAGAGGAGTTGGGCCCTAATCCACCACGCGGGTCTAGTGCGGCTTGCTGGATAGGTTAGTGGCCAACCCATGTCGTATTTTCAGGCCACCAGGAGGCCTTCGACATAGGCTAACGACTGTTGCTCTAAGACAAACAAACTAAACGTGCTCTCCGAAGCACGGAAGCGCTCAGTTGAATAATGCCACTAGCACACACCCAACCAACTCCTGACCGCAGCAAGCGTTGCTTAACTTGTTAATTGGTTAAGATCGCCAAGTCAAGCTCCGTTCCTTAGTCTAATTCATCCAATAATTGTACTTAAAATATAGAGAGTCCTTTCCACCTAGAGATACAGTGACGAGCCCCTTGTGACTATTTCGAATGTATGGTAACATGCAGGTACGGACTTAGGTCATATGAGACAGGCTGGGGGTAAGATATTATATTTTATACAAGGGCCTCTTTATTTTCTACAGTCGTACTGCGGGCCTAGAACGAAATTTGCGTAATTGTCAGGTAATCGTATCGCTGACGTATCCAATATAAAGTATGAGTTATCTGTGCCACAGTTGTATTAGCTAAATAATAGTTTGTATTGTATAATTTAACGATACGATTATGTTACCCTTACGCATATGGTCGCACTAGGCCTACAGAAGCAAGGAGTTCCTTTTCATTTAATAATATCGGTCCAGAATTATCAACATAACAACTGCTCGTTACCACAACTGATGGAACCCTCCCCTGTTTTCCGATTGAAATCAACATCGATTTTAGCGGTATTAATAGTGTTCTTCAATCCGATTGGATATCAGGTTTTTTACTTTTTAGGTGAGATCTGTCAGCCATCCCTGAATGGTTGGAATCACGCGCACGTTGCTCACTATGGCTGACAGTGCAGTGATTCGTTATATCCTGCTTACAAGATATTTAACCAGGCGGTATGGCAGCCATATCATAAACCATGAAAACACGTTTCGAACAGGCCATAAAAACTTTTGTTTTGCCGGAACGAAGAAGAGAACACACGCACACATCGACAAACTATTATTTTTGACAGAACTGCTCACGGTGAGTTCAGTTCGTAGCGTGGTCGTGGAAATCGCAAAATGACGCCCTCGATGATGTAATCCTGACGTCACATGGGTCTACGTAGTCGCGCTTTCGATGATTTGGAATGACGATCATAGCGCCAAAACCGATTTTGACTTCAATCGGTAATCAGGGCACATAAAACATGGTCGGAGCGACGAGTTTTGTCAAAACTTTATTGTATTTTTAATGTTTTTGTGACATAGGGACAAAGTTACTTGTGTGAAATTTAAAGATGTGTTTTTGGTAATTTAATATCAACTAAATTATTTTAAGACTTGTTCAGAAGTATTGGTAAATTATAAATAAAATTTTATAATATATGTCTTTAGTGCAGTTAACATAATAACTTAAAATTTATTACGCTATTCAGACCTAAAATTTGAAATATCTTATGTCTACACCTTTACCATAGAGTTTGGCAACAAAACACACAAATTAAATACACAATCAAAATAAACTGTCTTACGAGTAATTAAGCGACATAAATGCAATGGTAAGAAACCACGAAAACAGTAGTAGAGTAACAGACCTCCAAAAATCCAAACATGCGTATTTATATAATATTAGATAGATTCGCCTACAAAGCAGTTTGAGTAATCCAATACATAATAAATCCGATAATTGTAACCTGAATACGATGTTAAAACAGGTAGTATTCATTATATTGGGCCATTTAGATGGAGAGAGCTTCTCGTACGTTTCTAGGCGAGTAACCGATCACTATTATTGCAAGCAATAATCGCCAAAAGGTTATCGTATCATACTGTTTGCATACAGGCGAGAATTTAGTTCTTCGCATGTAATTTATCTCCAAGCGATAAATTACTGCGACTGTTTACACGGCGAAATATATAGTAAGAAAATTCTTGCTTACGAGTTCACGACTTGTGTAAACACGATCTCGTATGAAATTTTTTCAACTTCATGCGATTATCGTACCAATGGGTTAGAGCCGTTTTGTGCGCGAGATTTGTCATTCGAGTTCATTGATTACTACATTCAAATTTAGTACTGCTGATATTGTTAGGTAAGTTCATTGAAATTTTTACAAGAGGAATAAGGATAATTTGCATAAATCGTGATGCAAGTATGCATTTCTTAATCCATTTGCGAGAGAATTGGTAGTTGATGAATTTAGCCCAAAGAATCAGTAAAATAGGAGAAATTAGTATTTTATTTTCGTTTTATTTTAATTCTGAATAGTATTAAATAACCTCGCGCACTGCACTCATGGTAGCGACTGGCACAAAATTTCGAATTCGATTCTCGCTTTGTAGTTCTGTTTACATGGAGACAGAATATATTCTATGCGTGGTAATTGTAGCCCACGGGAAAGGGCGATAATAGTGCATGTTTACAAGGAGCAACTTTTTAATGTTCCTTTCGATATACGAATGTTCGAGTCTAGAAACTCTCTCCGTCTAAATGTAAGTGAGTAATATTGGCCCCAGCATCCTAATCCAGTCCTGCATTTCCATGTGGGAATATCCACGTGCGCAGTCTAAACGTGGCTCGCTGGTTATAAATGCAACGTACGAATGCGCTCCGATGCATGCCAATATATAATTGACAGTGTGCGCGGTCTTTACACGGCCCGCTACATGATTAGCGCACGTCTGCTTCAATTAATAAATGGTTGCCCCTTTATTTGTCCCTGGGTGGACGGCCGGGGTTTCTTTCCGCGTTGTTTAGTGCTGGAAAGCAGGATGTCGAGACAATGACAATGACAATTGTACGCTTATTTGTTGTTTAGTTACCGTTCATTACAAAATTATAGTGTGCCTTGTGGGCCGGTAATTGCTTGATTTCTGTGTTCACTATTGCAATACTCAAGTATAGTGGAGTTTGTGTGAACGACATGGGAAAGTTAGTTAGATTTTATGGTGGTTTTACAATGTTTTTAGTTTTAGTAAGTTTTTTCGAAAAGTCTCAGGTTCGACCCCTGGGCGAGGTCCAAACTAGAATCGTGTGTACTCATGTAATGAATGTTTATAATGTGTTATGTGTGTGTAAATACTTAACGCGGCACGGGGAGTCCCAGTTTGTGAGTGTGTTGACCTTTTTATATTTTTATTTTATGATGGATGGATGATGATGAAAAAGTGTGCTATATTTATATGTTAATCCAGCGTCTTATCTATCAAAATACCGAATTTCTTAAAATCCATTCAGTAGTATTTGCGTGAAAAAGTAACAAACAGCGATACATCTTTTAACTTTCGCGTTAATAACATTAGTAACTTCAACTTCAGCTTAAAAAACCTAAGGTTAGGTATAAATTACATATAGGTACCGTCTATATGTGCAAACAGGGCGCATTGAGGTCATTGTGTGCCCAGTTAGCAAGTTATTCTACGCGCATATCCGACATTATTTTGGAGAACCCATGCGATAAGTTTATTATATTGAGTGATTTTAATATGCTTAATTTATCGTGGCATTTTTGCAATGACACAAATACCTACATATGCGAAAATACTCAAGGTTCAAGTCAATTCGATTTATTTGATAGTATTAATTTATGTAATTTATCACAATACAATTTTATTTTAAATACCGATAACAGGTTATTGGATTTGATTTTTTCGAACAGTGACGTTTCTGTCACTCGGTGTCTCACTCCGTTAGTACCAGAGGATAGTTATCATCCAGCACTTCGTGTGTCCACGGGCTTTGTTCAGCTACACACTCTCAAAAGTAGGCCATATACTAATTATTTATACCATTGTGGAGATTATGATTCAATCATCTCAAAAATTGATTCAATTGACTGGCAATCTGAACTTAGCTCAATACCGATAGAAGAGGCAGTGTCCTTTTTTTATGGCAGATTACATAATCTGCGACAAACTTTTATTCCTACTAAGGTCGTCATTCCTAGCATGCAGAAATATCCCCCCTGGTATAAACAACCCCTAATAAAACTCTTGAAAGAAAAATATAAATATCATTTGAAATATAAAACGTATAATAACTTGTCTGACCTTCACTCATTTAATATTTTAAGAGATAGAGCAAAGTCATTAGAAAAAGATATGTTTTCGAATTATATCCTCACCATAGAATCGAACATTGCTAAAAATCCTAAGGCTTTTTGGTCCTATATTAAAACCAAAAAACAAACTAACTCCTATCCTGCCGTGTTAAAATTTGGTCAACAATCGTCAGACAATGGCGAGGATATCTGTAATTTATTCGGTGATTACTTTCATTCAACATTTTTAAATAATACTCAAACAGTCTCAATTTTACAAGATACGGAGTGCTGTTCCACGATATCTGATATAGGAGATATTGATATTGATATTAATGAAGTACATCAGTTGTTAAAATCACTGGATACTAATAAATCAGCTGGCCCTGACAATATACCCTCAGTTTTCATAGTCAACTGTGCTAAAAGCTTGGCAAACCCATTATGCATACTGTTTAGACGGTCTTTATCTGAAGGTGTAGTGCCATCTATTTGGAAATCTGCATATATCACTCCTATCCACAAAAAAGGGGCGAAGGACATGGTAGAAAATTATAGACCTATCTCAAAATTATGTCATATTGCAAAGGTTCTCGAAAAAATAGTTCATAAACAATTGTGTGCTTCAATAAAACACTCACTCAGTTTGCAGCAGCACGGTTTCGTTAAAGGCAGGTCGACAACGTCGAACTCGATATTGTGTAGCGACTTCATAACAGAGCACATGTCAGGGCCCTCACAAGTTGATGTTATATACACGGATTACAGCAAATGTTTTGATCGTCTTGACCATATGTTGTTGCTACATAAACTCCAAACTATAGGTATCCGTGGTAACCTTTACAGGTGGTTTACATCTTACGTACTAAATCGGTGCCAGACTGTTGTCCTCAATGGTTACACCTCTAGACCAATAGTAATACCATCTGGTGTCCCACAAGGATCACTTCTAGGACCAGTCCTTTTCAATATATTTATAAACGACATATCAACTAGTTTTTTGAACTCAAATATACTCTTATATGCTGATGATATGAAAATCCTAAGCCCAATAAGGTCATTAGATAATGCTCAGCGTCTCCAAGAGGACCTATATATATTTGAAACTTATTGTTTGCGGAACAAGTTAGATCTCAATGTATCAAAATGTTATATATGTACGTATACGCGAAAAGAAAGTTTTATTACATTTAACTATAAACTTAAAAATTTAATAATAAACAGAGTAAAAACTATACGTGACTTAGGTGTAACTTTCGATCATAAGCTACTATTTGATGATCACATAAATCATATCATCAACAAGGCATCTAGGGCCCTAGGTTTCATATTACGAATGTCAGCAGATTTCAATACTATCAAGACTTTTAAAATTCTTTACTGTGCTTATGTACGCAGTAATTTAGAGGATGCTTCACAAGTCTGGAACCCGTTATATAACGTTTACAGCACGCGCATCGAGGGCATTCAGAAGAGATTTCTACGCTATCTCCAATTCAGGGTTAAGACCTATTGGTCTGGTTATATTAACCGATGTCGTAAATTTCATTTGTTACCGTTGTATGAAAGGAGGCGTATTGCGGATTTTACTTATCTGCTTAAAATTGCAAATGGCACAGTTGACAGTCCGCCATTATTAGAGCGTATCGGTATACGAGTATCCTTTGCTTCGTCGCGGAGACCCTGTGACTTGTATGTGCCGGGAGTGCGAACTAATTACAGGAGGAATTCCTATTTACTGAGGGTAGGCAGCAGTTTCAATAAGCTCTGCAAAGATCTTGATGTCGACCTCTTCAACACTTCAGTTGAGCAGTTACGTCGGCTATTGAGCGACAAATTCTTCAACTGATTCAGTACCTGGATTAGATATATATTATTATTATACATTATAATATTCTTTTATTACGTGTGCACTCGCCTTTATTACTTTTATATAATGTTACATAGATATATATATATATACTATACTCATATCATTTCTACTACTATTATATTTACTCAAATTATTCTGTATATTCATGATATAACTTATTGGTGAAAACTTTTAATTGGCCTTCTGTACTTTATTCATTTATTTGTTTTGTTACACCTAGCTGTAAGTTTTCCTAAAATTGTAAAATAAAATAAATAAAAAAATAAGTAAGATATTATATTGATATTCTTGATAGGTTTGTCTTTATTACAGTGATTACAAACGTATGTTGCAAATATAGTAAACGCAGTACTTTACACTATATCAGATTATTGTGAGGGGCTCTAGTCTTATACTTACAATATATTTCCATTTGTTTTGAACCAAAATCCATTACGTGGACCTAGTGTGGCTTAGTAGCCTATAGCCAGTGGAACTGACATTGTCCGACTGATATAGCCTATTTTCTTTTTTACAATAAATAAAATCTTTTCCACAGACTCCGCATTCCGTGCTATTTTTTAACCTTTTCTCGACCTTTAATTGTGTTTATTGGTTAGGGGCAAAACATAGTCTAAACCTTTTTTTCACTTTGATTTCATTGAACTACAATCAAACAAGGTATTCATTAGTATTGTTGCTTTTCCGCTATACTTGAGCAGGAACTGACTTATGGGGATCAAACCATTAACCCTACGAAGAAATAATAGCATTAACCGAAGTAAGCAGTCCTCCGCCGGCGCCGAGGCGGGGCGAGGCGGGGCGAGGTGGGGTGCTAACATACACCGTCTCGCCCCGGCAGAACTCGGGTCAGTGTGTCGTTAACCGGGCCTCAGCATCTCTGAAGGGGTGACCTTGCTCACCAAGCCCACTTCGGACGTGTAAGCATAAACTATGTTATAAGATGAACAGTTACCGCCAGTACGGCCTCCTATCCTTGGATATAATCTTTATGCTTGCTGTTTGGATTCACCAACTGCGACACCGACGGCTTAATGTTCTTACCGTAGCGCTCAGTATAAAATGACACTAGCGGTCACCCATCAAAAAGATGACCGCAGCAAATCATCATCATCATCATCTCAGCCGTAGGACGTCCACTGCTGAACATAGGCCTCCCCCATGATTTTCCAAAAGGACCGGTTGGAAGCGGCCTGCATCCAACGTCGTCCTGCGACCTTCCTCAGGTCGTCTGTCCACCGTGTCGGTGGACGACCTACGCTGCGCTTGCCGGTCCGTGGTCTCCACTCCAGAACCTTTCGGCCCCATCGGCCATCTGTTCTGCGTGCTATGTGCCCTGCCCACTGCCACTTCAACTGGCTAATCTTCTGGGCTATGTCGGTGACTTTCGTTCTTCTACGGATCTCCTCATTTCTGATTCGATCACGTAGAGAAACCCCGAGCATAGCCCTCTCCATAGCTCGTTGTGCGACTTTGAGCTTTTCTATGAGGCCCATAGTAAGAGACCACGTTTCAGTGCCATAAGTCATCACTGGTAACACACATTGGTCGAAGACTCTTGTCTTGAGACACTGAGGTATTTTTGACGAGAAGACTTCGCGAAGTTTCCGGAACGCTGCCCAGCCGAGTTGGATTCGACGATTGACCTCTTTCTCGAAGTTGGACCTGCCTAGTTTGACTGTCTGTCCCAGGTAGATGTACTCGTCAACAACTTCAAGAACTGAGTTCCCAACTGATATTGGGGTAGGTACAACATGGGCATTAGACATAATTTTCGTCTTGTCCATGTTCATCTTAAGACCTACCCGTTGGGAAACTCGATGGAGGCCTTCGAGCATTGTACTGAGGTCTTCCATGGATTCTGCCATGACTACAATATCGTCGGCAAATCGAAGGTGAGTGATGTATTCGCCGTTAATATTGATGCCAAGTCCTTGCCATTCCAGAAGCTTGAAGGCGTCTTCCAATGTAGCGGTGAACAGTTTCGGAGATATAACGTCTCCCTGTCTCACGCCTCTTTGCAATGGAATTGCCTTCGAACTCTGCTCCTGTACTCGGACTGACATGTAGGCGTTTTTGTACAAACACTTCAGCACTTCAATATACCGATAGTCAATACGGCACCGCTGGAGAGACTCAAGCACTGCCCACGTCTCGATCGAATCAAAGGCTTTCTCATAGTCCACAAACGCTAGACAAAGAGGCAAGTTATACTCTTCGGTCTTCTGTATAACTTGCCGTAGCGTGTGGATGTGGTCTATGGTACTATAGCCTTTTCGGAAACCGGCTTGTTCCGGAGGCTGGAATTCATCAAACCTGCGACTGAGACGGTTCGTTATGACCTTCGAAAACAGCTTATAAACATGGCTCAAAAGCGAGATGGGTCTGTAATTTTTAAGTAAAGTGTTGTCACCTTTCTTAAAGAACAGCACCACCACGCTTTTGTTCCATGCTTCTGGCGTTGAACCTTCGAGTAAGACGGTATTAAAGAGCTTCTGAAGGACTTTAAGTACCGGTGTTCCACCCGCTCTCAGAAGCTCAGATGTGATACCGTCGTCACCAGGCGCCTTGTTGTTCTTAAGCTGTTTCAAGGCCATTCTAATCTCGTACAGGCTGATGTCCGGGATATCTTCGGTATAATGTCGGGTCAGCTTGGCTCTTGGGTCTTTGACCGAGCTGCTAACAGGTTTAGCGACCGAGGTGTATAACTGTCTGTAGAAACTCTCGACCTCTCCTAACACTTCCGCTTTGGTCGACGCTACACTGCCGTCTCCTCTCTTCAGCTTCGTCAACTGGCTTTGCCCAATAGACATGTCTCTTGCAAACACTTTGGAGCCTTTTTTCCGCTCTATCGTCTCTTTAATACGGTTTGTATTAAAGATCCGGATGTCGTGTCGCAAGGACTTCCATATTCGTCTATTGAGCAGCCTATATGCTTCAGCATCATCCGAAGACTGCAGTTTCAATGAGCGTCGTTCAGCCATGAGGTTGAGTGTATCGTTGGAGAGTTTCTGTGGCCTATCTGTACGGTGGGGTTTAAAGTACTTGGAACCCACTGTATGGACAGTTTCTACTAACCTGTTATTGATCTCGTCCACTGAAGCGATGTTCTCAAGGCAATCGAAGCGATTGGATAGCTCAAGTTGAAAGCTCTCGGGGTCTTGAATACGGGCACGAGTGGGTCGGAGCGTAGACTTCATCAGACGAGACCTCTCCAGTTTGACATTAATATTCACCGTGCCTCTTACCATTCGGTGATCACTACCGGTTTTAACCCTGTTGATCACGGAGACATCAGTGAATATTTGTCTTTTGGTGGTCATAATGAAGTCAATCTCATTTCTCGTGGAACCATCGGGACTCAGCCAGGTCCATGTCCTGTGAGGTGGCTTCTGAAAGAAAGAGTTCATCATAAAGAGTCCCTCTTTCTCCAGAAAGTCGGCCAACCTCTGTCCCCTACGGTTCCGTTGTCCATAGCCAAATTGCCCCACTTTCGACTCATCCTCGCTTCTCTTACCCAACTTCGCGTTGAAGTCCCCCATAACAACTAGAAAGTGCGTTTCAGAGGTATGTATGGCCCGACTAATGTCCTCATACATATCCTCCACCTCATCATCCGGGTGCGACTTCGTCGGTGCGTATACCTGAATGACCTTCAGCGAATATCGTTTGGATACTCTGAGTATTAGGTATACGACCCTATTGGAAACGCTATCGATCTTAACTATGTTGTTAGTAAGGGACTTGTGGACGAGAAACCCGACACCACCTTGGGACTGTTGGTCGCCCTCCCGGTGATAGAGTAGGTTACCTGATTTTAGGGTTATCGTGTCCTCACCCGCTCTACGGACTTCAGATAACCCCACAATGTCCCAGTGTAGCTTACTCATTTCTTCTTCCAGCTCATATATCTTCTCGTCTGTCCTCATCGTGCGTATGTTGTGTGTTACCAGGGCCAGTCGTCGTCGTTGGGGGTGGTAGCCGGGCGTCTGCCGGGGATTCTTAGCACCCCCTGCCCCACCGTTACCGTGGCCGCTACCGTAGCCAGGAATAGCGGGGCTGCCGGGGACTGGGGGCCTGGTTCTTTTTGTCCAATCCATAAGGGGTTTTTGCCAATACTCGCCACGCTTGGCAGGCGGGTTGGCGAGCGCAGTTTGTGTGTATTTGACTGGGAAGGTGCTGCTGCCCACCTTCTGATTTGTTATCCCTTAGCCGCTTTCTACGGCACCCACGGGTAGAGTTGGGGGGGTGCTATTCTAAGCCGGCACCGCCACGGCAAACCGCAGCAAATAACTGACCATAATTCTGGAATAGAATCTCTATGGCCAACAATTACACATACCTACAATAAAACAGGGAAGATTGACTGACATATATAATATGTGTATGTATATGACCTTACCATCTGCTGAAGGATTTGCCCATCTCACTACTATACTCATAAAATAAACATACCTACTTCATTGATATAGGTATACTCGTATTCTATTTAATTTGTATGGCATCCTTTTCTCAGCCCAGTTGCTCTTGGCAGAGCGGTCGCGGCAGTCATGTAGTTGTGGTATTGGGGGCTGATGCTATGCGTCTCACATCCCGCTATCTCTCTTACCAAAATAAAGTCAGTCTATTTTTGTTTAATGTATATTTTTTTACAGAACTGAATATTGAAATGTAACAGCAATGTATTTTGCTTATTTTGTTTTATTTTCATTTCCTTGTCGATCCAATGCAGTAAAATAAATACCTCTCTGCACTTAAGCTAGAAAGACAAAAGTATGACTAGATGCCTGTGAAAACCAGCATTATATACTTACTCCGTTCATTATGAAAAAAAATATAAAAAAGTATATTGAAAGATATTGTATATGTAAGTACCATGTTACACAAAACTGCAGATCCTCCCAGTTTGTACAGTAAGTACTACTGGTTTTTTTAGTTATATTATTATGTATATCAAATCTTATATTAAGCATTTTAACGCTGATGATTAGTCCCGAAAAAAATCAGCATCTCTAAAAAATACTACAGAAAATGAACAATTAACAGTAATAACCGATTACCTACATTTGCATAATATAGCATTAAAAAATAGTTCATTGTTTAGTTGAATTACGTAAGTACGTTTAATTTTTCAAGCTAATGTAAATTCACCCTCTGCAAATTTTGAAGTGGTTTATTGAGTTGCTCATAAATCTGTCAGTAATATCAGCACAATGCTTTTCTAAAATAATTGATAATGAAGGTATTCTGCGACCACTGAAAAACGTCCACCAGGCAAATAACGAATATCATATCCTACTTCCTACTTATATCCTACTAATATCATAAATGTGAAAGTGTGGATGGATGGATGGATGATTTTAATGAATGTTTGTTACTCAATCACAGCAGAACGGCTAAACGGATTTGATTGAAATTTGTCACAGAGATAGAATATAGTCTGGAATAGCACATGGGCTAATTTTCATCATCATTATCATCACCCACGCGGGTGAAACGGCCTAATATTATTGGGTACAGCATAGACAAAATAACAAGATCTCCACCGACGCCAAGATCGTAATGATGACTTACTTTCTGTCAATAGAGTTCTGTCAAAGTTGTGTCAGTTTCTGATAGATTATATAGTGCGTTCGAATAGCCCCAAGTTGACGAAAATAACGCTAAAACGCTCACAATGGCGTTCGAATTGGAAATTTGTGGATGAAAATGTCGTTTAGGGCTCTTTTTGTCCACCGTCCGCAAAGCTAAAAAAGGGTTATTTATGCCACCGAAAAGTACAATTATTAACCCACGCCCGGAGCTGCGGTTGTTTTTGATCATTTTTTGACACAACTATCTATTTGACAGCACAATCGTGCGATTGTAGGTCTTATGCACGGGTTAGTGTGTGTGATTGATACACTTAGTATTTATTTTTTCTCTTGGATTTCTATTATAACAATGGCGTTTGACCATGTACATATTTTATGATATTTTGGTATTATTAGATGGATGTATGGTCAGGGTGAGGCCTTGAGAAGATAATAAGCTACTCGAAGTACTAACCCTGCGCAGACGTAGTCGCGGGCACCAGCTAGTTAAATATATTTTTGGTTATTTAATCTCACTTTACTACATTGCGGAAAAAGAGTCTCTTCTAATTACTTCTAGACGAAAACTTAATATTTGAATATTTGGCGGGACATAAAGTTCACTGAATTTTAAAAAGTAACCGATATAAAAAAAAAAAAAAACATTGTGTATATTATTGACTTGGTCCAATCCACTTGTTGCATTACATCGTCCACGCCGCTACGACTCAGTTGTCATAGTAGACGTTGCAGCACGCGCGTGAGCCAAGCACTGCTTTCCTTCTGAATTTAAACCAATCACCGAACATGTCTATTTGTAACCTCGGAAGTAATTTGTATTTGGAATCATACGTCGTTTTTGTTTGAAGGACCACTTTTTGTGTGGAATTTGTTCTGAATTATGCTTCATGACTTATTATTATTATTCGTAGGCACAAAACACAAATACTCGTATCGAAGGCGTCAACACGTCACGCTTTCATTACTAACTATGAGTTATCTGTGTCACAGTTGCCCTAGATAAATGACAGTTTGTGTTGTATAAACTTACGCTATTATTCGTGCTAGGCTCACTGTTTCTTCGAGATTTTACGTTACTGGATAGAGTAGTTAAAGGAAATGAACTGATAAGTTACGATAATACAATTCAATCAATATTTCTCCATCAATTCCACTACAATCATCCTCTATACATAGAGCTAGCTGTGTCCTCTTCATCAATCTAACCACATGTTAAATTATTTATTATATATATATTATTTATTTATTATTATTAACAATTCATTAAAAGCCGAAGGACGAGCATGCTTCTAAGCAAAGCGAGGCCGAAGGCCGAGCGAGCTTCTAAACGAAGCGCGGTCGAGTTTTGAGCCCACGAGGAAATAGAAGCCTTTCATTGCGAGGTCGAAGGCCAAGCTGTCGCTAACTTTATTTCAAAATGTCAACTTTTTCTTTCTTTTTAGTTTTTCTTTTGATGTTCCTCTGTTTCTTTTTCGTTGTCAATGAAATATTTTTTTAAGTTTCAATTTTAACTCTTCGTCTGGCCAGTATAAACACGAGGTTTAATACGAAAACACATAAAGTTCTTTATATAATCTCATTCGGTAATAATCTAATTATGAAATGAGTTGCGCGGGGTGCGGTGACTAGTAAACTCGTCTTGACTATAGCTCGTACTAGTAAAATCATTATCAGATAGAAAAAGGCTCTAAAACGCGTTAAATATAGTAACAGTAAATTTCGAAAGTAGTGGTAATATTCATCAAAGTGTTTGATGTGCAAAAAACAGTGTAATCTGAGTGAATATTGTAATTCTCGATCGAAAGAAATACAAGTAGCCAGTGGTTTACCCGCACGTTATACCCTATATCGTTGAGTGTTTAATCGCTGACGTGAACGCTCTGACTGCACTTTGAACCTGCATACCGGCCGACTCAAGAGGGCGTAGCGTAATTTCGACCCTTCAGATATCGGTCGTGTGGCGCATTGAGTAAGCGTAGGGCTGCCAAATAAACGGACGGTGGTTCGATACTCACTAGCCGTAGTTCATTTTTGCTTTCGGATTTTTATTTTTCGATACAATGGCTACAAAATGCAGTGGTTGCGGAAAACTTATTCAGTCTTTGGAATTCCTAGAATGCAGCAACTGTAATGACACCTATGATATTTTATGCTCGGGAGTTGATTCCGAAGCCTTCAGAAATATGAGCCAAGATGTAAAGGATCGATATGTATGCCCGTTATGCGTCAGTTCTCGACCGAAAGGGGACAACACTCATACTCCGATAGGAAGTCCGGCGTGCTCCCTAAACAGCACCTATGACACTTCAGACCGAGCAAACACTACTCTGGATCGTGTAAATAGCCTTCGAGGGTCCCGCAGACAAATAACAACCACAGCACATGTCAGTGGGTCAGACTCCGAAATTTCACAGCTCATTACAGAAATTAGGCAGCTCAGGGAAGAAATACAAGATGTAAAAGAGCAATATAAAGAAATCGCTCTACTGCGACAAGATGTCCACCTTCTAAAAGACCAACTCGCGTCTATGCCTTTGACACTTGCAAGTAACTTAGATGTCTATGAGAAAAAGATAGCCGCACAAGACGCAGAGATAGTGACTCTCAAAGGGTCACTCAACAGCATGCAAACGTTGCTCAATTCTCATGAACAGAGTAACCTGCGAAACGAGCTAGAAATTTCTGGGGTTCCGGAAGCCGAAAACGAAAACCTGCAACATATGGCACTTGTTACAGCAACTTTAGTGGGCGTCGAGCTGTCCACCGCGGATATTGATAGTGTCGTGAGGGTAGGCCCCAAACGACCCCTGAGTAGCGCGAATAAATCGTGGATGCCGCGGCCTATTGTTGTGAAACTCTTGCGTCGTGCAAAACGCGATGAAATCATTCAGTCGGCGAAGACCAGGCGCAACCTCACTTCAGAGTCCTTAGTACAAGGCACTTCACAGAAGCTGTACATCAATGAAAGGCTCACCAAGTCAAATCGAGCCCTCTTCAAAGAGGCGAGAGAACGTACACGGCTTCATAATTTTCGATTCTGCTGGTTACGCAATGGAGCTATTTATGCCAGACAGTCCGAAAAACAACCAGCAATACTTATACAATCTCACCTTGACCTCGACCAGCACATCGGCCTCTGTCAGGCACCAGCCTCCACGACAGAAACAAGTTAATATTAGTGTATTTAGTGTAATATCTTCTTTATTAGTGTTCTTATATGGCCTTATGCTGGTTTTAATGCTAAGATATTTGTATAACGTTGTAGTACTTAACAGAGTTCTAATCACTGACACAAATAGTACAAACACATCAGTTACACAGCCGCACACACAAACGTTGCACATACTAAACCATCCATTACCCAACAATACAGAACAACACGCAAAACAAATCAATACTTTTCTCGATACAATAAACGACATAGACAACACACTTACCATCGACTGTCAGACATGCAATCAATTAGAGAAGTGCAAAGAAATACTCACCAATAACTACAATTTTAAAATTATCTCACTGAACATACGGAGTATACGAAAAAACTTTGATAAGTTCCTAGTGGCATTCCAAAGTCTTAATATAAATATGGATATAGTGGTACTTACAGAGTGCTGGATAGGTAGTGATCCCCCAATAGGTCAAATTCCAGGTTATAACAGCTTTAGCACCAAACATATTCAAAACAAAGCTGGAGGTGTAGTAGTTTTTGTGAAAGACACTTGGAATGTTACAGTAAGTGAACCAGAATTCAAGGAATCTGAATGTTTAAAAAATTGACTTCTCTGAAACTGCCACAGTTTTTGCTATTTATCGTTCCCCATCTTACAAAAATATAGAAAAAATCGGCAACTCCCTTAGCTATGCAATTGAAGAGCTTAGTAACGATGACTGCGTCATCGTTGTTGGAGACACAAATATAGATATCATAAGCCCATTGGATCGTGATGCCAGCGAATACCTCTGCATGATGTCAGAACTTAAACTGCAACCAGCAATTACAGAGACCACCAGAGAAGATTCTTGTCTAGACCATATCTTTATTAGAACTAAAGCTCAAGATATTGTAGGTATTGTTGGTAAAACCGATGTGACTGATCATTCTATAGTAGCTTTAGGAGTGGCTCTACGGAATGTCGCTACAAAACCACACAGAGACAAGTCGGTATTCAAAACAGACCACAGAGCAGTTGCGAGGGAGCTGCAACAGACAGATTGGTCAAATATACTTGCAATGCAGAACGTCAATGATGCTGTTGACGAATTTAACAATATTGTTGCGCTGGCAATATATAAGCACACATGTAGGAAAAGGCCGCCTAGATCTCAAATTGCCCTCAAACCTTGGATCACTCCTGGCCTAATCCGATGCATGAAACACCGGGATAAACTTCATGCAGATCTAAAACAGCATCCGGATGATACTACACGTAAAAAGGTTTACCACAGATACAGGAACTTCTTTAATGATTTACTTCACAAACTTAAGCGTGACTATGAAAGCCGAGAACTTGAAGCCAACAAAAACTCCCCAAAGTCTCTTTGGAAGTCAATTAAAACAATTATTGACTTACCAACGAAACAGAAATCGGCTACAGACCTTCTCAAATGTAAACCAAACAGTCAAGACTCCGCGAACCACTGCAATCAGTATTACACGAACGCTGGAGCTCAGCTTGCCAGTAATCTGCTTCAATCCTTGAATAAAACCGAAGAGGAACTGGCAGCAGACCCCAACAGTAGATGTAAGTTTTCGCAATTTCCTGACTCTTTCTTCTTGCAGCCAACCGATGAAGTGGAAGTTGGCAAACTCATTGACAGGCTCAAATCAGACAGCGCTCCTGGTCTTGATGGTATCAAACCAGCGCTCGTTAAAGACGTTAAACAGGAGATTCTATTACCTCTAACACACATCATAAATATCAGTCTTTCAACTGGCACATTCCCTTATCAATGGAAGCTGGCAAGCGTCATACCAATTTACAAAAGTGGACCTAAAAATCTCCCTGAAAACTACAGGCCGATCTCCCTTCTAGGTGCGTTTTCCAAAATACTCGAAAGAATAGTAAATTTTCGTCTAGTAGCGTTCTTGGAAAAACGTAATTTATTATCAAACCAGCAATATGGCTTCAGAAAAGGAAGGTCCACAGAAGACGCAGTCGAACTCTTAGTTAGACAAGTGGCCTCAAACCTCGATAAAAGGCAAAAATCTATTGGAGTTTTTCTGGATCTCGCCAGGGCCTTTGACACCATTTCAGTGAAAATTCTAATTAAGAAACTTGAACGCTTCGGAATCAGAGGCTTGCCTCTGAAATGGTTTCAAAGTTATCTTAATCAAAGAAGCCAATGCATTAAGTTAGGTGATAGTATCAGTGACACACTTCCAGTACATTTTGGCGTACCCCAGGGTAGCGTACTAGGCCCTACTCTTTTTATTTTATACATGAATGACATTCACACATCAGTTCAAGCGACGTCAGATCTGATATGCTACGCAGATGACACTGTGGCTTTGTTTCACGGCAAAACTTGGAAATCGGCATTTCAAAAAGCAGAAATCGGCATGGCACGCATCAAACACTGGTTAGATTTAAATCTCTTAACTCTGAATCTAAATAAAACCAAGTATCTTTGTTTTCACAAGTCTATAATGTCCGAACCTGATCGCCAACAGTGTCTCAAAATTCATTCAGCATGCAGTACGTCCTCCTGTAAATGTGACGTTATCATTAGGTCTCCCTCAGTTAGATACTTAGGTATCACTGTGGATGAACGGTTATCATTTAAGCAACATATATCAGCTCTGGGTAAAAAAACTCGTAAACTTATACATATCATGAGATCTCTTCGAACTGCTGCTAGTGAGCGTGTTCTTCGACTAGTGTACGTGTCTCTCTGTGAGTCTATTCTGTCTTACTGCATAACTACCTGGGGAGGAACCGGAAGCACGGCTATGTTAGAGGTGGAAAGAGCACAGCGTGCAGTGCTCAAAGTCATGCTCAATCTGCCCTACCGCTTTCCGACTACCGATTTGTACGCAAAAGTAGGTGTGCCAACTGTACGTCAACTCTATATACAAAGAGTTACCTTGGCAGTCCACCAAAAAATAAGGTCCTCCTCAGTTACCTCCATATCACCAAAGAGACGACCCCCTCGCGCTACACAACCTCACGTTAAAACTGCGTTTGCACAGCGTCTCCCAGAATTCAGATTGCCATACATCTACAATAAGATTAATAAAAAATGTGATATTCGAGACAAAAGATTACGGGAATGCAAAGCAATTGTAACTAAATACTTATGCTCACTCACACATGACGACACAGAGAATCTGCTGAAAATTGTCACCTAACATCTACCATTTTGAGCAATTGAATAGAAACACAAACAAACACACACACACACGCACACACCCAAACACATACACACACAAACACACTCACACACCTCACGCAAAACGCATTTTTACGAATCACAGCAACAAATCTCGCACCTCATACACTCCGTTCGCCGTATTTGTAATTATCTACGCACTCAATCACACCATACTCTCTGCACCATAAACATGATATTTAAGCGTAGTGATCGTGGGTCCTGCGATACAGGTTCGCCTAGTGCAGGACTCTCAAGCAATCTGTTAACCTTTATAAGTAGTTCTTATATTATTTAAGATATTGGTTTAAATCCAGTTTATTGTATTAAGGTTAAAAATTTTGTTCTTTTGGTAAACTTTTGTATTTTCTCGGTGTATTCTTTGGTAACAAAATATTATTAATATTATTATTATTAAATACAGACTTTTATTGGCATATTGTATTTACTTCTTTAAGAAAATTAAAAAAAAAATAATTAAAGCTTTATTCTCGTAACAAAACAATGCATTAAAACATTTTTTTAATTATTAAAGTACAATGTGTCCAGACCAAGGAGGTTTCAATTCAATTTAAGAACACATTATTTGTGCTGGTTCCGAGCCAATAGACCAATAACAGACTTTTTCTACTGATATTGGCAAAATTGTTGTTTTGGTGCTATTTCGTACATAAGAATTTGAGTAATACTCTGTTAGATAAAACTTTAGTAGCAAAAATGTCATGAGATTAAATAAAGTAGTTTATGCAACTGCATTTAATTATGTATTAAAACACTCGTGTAATCTTATTTTGAAACTCGCCTGCGGCTCGTTTCAAAAAACTACACTCATATTTTAATACCCTCTATTGTATGACAGTTGCATAAACTACTAATCTAATACAGGTTCAAACGGATAACGAATGAAAACGCATGATCCATGAATATATTACAGAGTATATAGTATAGCAGCCCGATAGTGTAGGAGCCAGTATGCGTCTCGTGCACACAAACGCGTGTCATTAATAAATCTAACCGGGCGAGTTGTCCCCGTCGCATACGAAACAGAGATTTCTGACGAACCGTCAATCATGGCCGGTCATAATAGATCGTATTAATTAGCTGAATAGCGCCCGGTAGCCGGATTACCTGATGTAAACGGCTGATTAAATGGGTTCTATTTCGGTGTTTATACGACTATTGACAAATAGTCAACCCTTTGTCGTGTAGTGGTGTTTGTTCAGTCACCCTCAAAGGTAAATATACATTCTTCGTCGAATAATACATGAATAATTTTGTCCCTCCTTCTGATATGAAATTGTTATGAGTTTAATTGTTTTGTAACAAATTTAAAAAGTTCTAAAGGGTAGTCCAATCATAACATTATTATAGTATTTAAGGTATACTATAATAACATTAAGATCTGTGGACTTTGTTAACAAATAAAATAAAAATAAAAAAAAATAACGCAGGATATTGATAATTTTAAATAAAAGAAAAGTTTTTAGAGAATTATCTTTTTATTATTATGATAGAAGGGCTAATGGCAATAATCTGCGAAAAAAAATCAAAATATAGGCCAAATTCTCGCCACGACTTCGATGGCATACCTCTATTCTATAGATCGTCCATATTTTCGATGACGCTGAAGCATATTTGAGGTTCAATGTCAACGTGCCTAATTACGTCATCCGTTAGCTCAATTGTTCTTGGCTTATTGACGTACACTTTTTCTTATCAATATATTCGAATAAACTTCATTCTTTCGTCCAATGGTGTCAAACCACACGATCGTGGCGGCCAATTGACATCACCACGACGTGAGATACCAAGGCCATTGAATTTCTCGTGCAAAAGAGCCATTGTTTCGTTGGCTGAGTGGCAAGTGGCGCCGTCCTGTTGGAACCACATATCGTCCAGCTCTATGGCCTCAATTTCTCGACACAAGAATTCCGTAGCCATCTCGCGATTATATCTTAGAGTCATTGAAAATATGGACTAATGGATAGACGTATGCCATCGAAGGCGTGGCGAGCATTTGGCCAATATTTTATTTCGCACATAAGTGTCATACATCCTTACAACATGATAAAATCTAAGATAAGTCACTGCATATTTTTTTTATTTATAATTAATATCGTGTGATATGGTTGGACCACCCTTACATGTATAATTTTATTTATTTTCCTAGATTAGTGTATCCTCGAGTGTTGAAGTGTAGTAATGATGGATTATTTCAGTGTTCGTTACGGTGCACAAGTGTAGGGAAAGTGTACAAAATCATGTAACTATGTTATTGTTTCATTTACCGCATTACTGGAAACTGACTTAGTTTTTTTTTATAATGGTTCATCAAAGTGACTCCCTCTCGCCTAATGGTAAGCAAACATGGAATCAAGAAGCAAATTAGTGTAGCCGTAAGCTGCACTAATCGCCACCCCTATGATGACCTGACAGATGCTTTTTCACGCCCTGCTTGAAAGACCCAGGGTCATAGCAGCAAGGAAATACGTATAATACAGTGAACAGAATAAAAATCTTCCTTAAGGCGCGGTCCAATCCTAATTTTAAAACAATTTACGATGCTTTACATAAGGTTGAGAATTGCTTATCAGATTGGACGGTTTAATGCGAAAATTCAACTGAATAATGCTAATACTTTTTATATTTATTAAGTACAATCAAATGATAAAAGAGTCCATAGTTCACTAGTAAATTTTATTAAGAATTCAAATATACTTAGATACTTTCATTGAAGTATATGTGCCCATAATTGAATAAAAATGCTTTTTCCCACGAAGCACATAAGAAAAATTGCAAAATATAGGGAATGTTGGCGATTTTTTTCTACCAAGCCAAGTTTGCTCAATCGTGTATTGGCTCCCATGCTTCATAACAACGTATATTCAATTTACACTAGGTTTTTATTTCTAACTACGGTTATTAGGTTCAAGCGTCGAAAAACAACGATTTCGTGAAGTCGAATCATGAAATTTGGTCGAACTACTCTTATTTCGCCTTAATACAACTATAAATATAACTTGAGGAATGGCTAATGTACAATCGTACGAGTTCAAATATATAAAAGAAAAAAAATGTTCTACACGTCACACACTAATACACTTGACCCCTGAGTGGTGCTAACGGCGGCATGCTAATATTTGTATTCGGCATGCTAGCAGTACCTAATATACAAGCAGTACTTAGTTTAGGTTCTAAAGGCACTGCAACAAGTAAAATTATGGAAAGTTGAATATATATAAAAATAAGGGAGACATGTGATAGTAACACTGCAGTATCTTATAGACAGTCATGCCATAACATTAAGTAAACTTGCTCGTTTCATCGTTTGATAATGTTTACACTAATATTTATAAGACCGGTACATTTTTGTGAATAAGTTCGTTCGGAAGTACTGCCTCCATACCTTTTTCTATCGTGAATCAGTAATGTTCGCAATACTGCGTTTTGGTTTGAAGGTATGCTTGCCGGTTAAATTACAGGTACATGAGATTTAACAACATGTCTCAGGGTTACGTGCAAAGAGCTGTTAGTGACTTGTGTAGGAAATACATCTGTCCAGAGGTTACCACTTAACATCAAGTACCGATTTATAATACCATAAAAAATAATCAAAAAAGGCGAAAGTAATTCTCTCTTTTAACCTTTTTACAACTAATCGATGAAATACCTTATAGAACTTTGGAATATTTTCTAATTTTCATCGCCATCATCATCACATGATGACTATGCCGCGTGACTGCGGCCGCTACGTCCGTGTGATGAAAAGCGATGATGCGGTTAGAAACAAAGAAACGTTTATTCAGGAAATAAACACAACGCAAGAAGATATCACCTTGACTGGTGTGGCCATAACTCAAACTGAGTGAGTATTCCTTTTGCTATAAGTTGTATATTGTTTGTATGAAATTGTATGTCATTTATTTTATTTTCTGTAGCAATAAATTATTATTCTATTCTATTCTATATGTGATGGTGCCGGGGATTTAAATAACTACATATTTGCGAGTTTCACACCTCAGTGCGAGGCGAGACGCAATCGCGAGCGTTCTGCACTCTCCTTGAAAAAGAACACCGGATGTGGTTGAAACTATAGTCGGAAAGATCTGACTTTTTGTATGTGAGTAAATCCCGTTTTTCATATTAAAAATGTGTACAAATCACGTTAGTTTGAATAATATTTTACTAAGTACCTACTACATTTATAATACTGACTCACATAGTAACTAGCTGACCCACCAGCGGCTTCGCTCGTGCGGCCTCGCGGGATACGATTATTTACAGTTTTTAACTATCCCACGGTAACTCTTTAATTTACCGGGATCAAAAGTCCACTTATGTTGACCAGGGATATAAGCTACCACCATTCAACATTTAATTTAAATCAGTCCTGTCGTTTCGGAGATAAGTCCGTACAAACAGACAGACAGAGTTACAAAATTTTTGGAATAAAATTTAATTAGTTCGATTTCACTCCTTAACAACAAATATTAGCATTCTTTTATTGTACATAAGTTAGACTTGTACTACTGTGTTTATTATATGTATATATGTAAATACATAAGTCAATTACTCATAAAATTATAGCCCGCACGATGCAAAACTTCCATGAAGTTGCAAAAACATTGCTGTTACCAAGAGAAAAAACACCATGAAACTTTCTGCTCTCCTATGAAGTGCTTTTGTAATTGAAAGTTGGGAGTAGACAGGAAGCAGCAAAAGTGTCTTCTTTTAATATTCTGTACAATATTCCAAGATTTTATTTTCTTACCGTTGTTGACCTATAATGAAAGACGTTTAACTTGCGGCTTGCTATTTACTACCTCCCTCCCTTACCCTCGATTTTAATAATAATATAATATTAATATAATAATATATAATACATAATCCAATTAATATAATATAATATTTATTTCCGACCACAGCCCAATCTTAGTACTACCTGCAGAGCACTTACTATTATTACCAAATACATAATATTATTTACAAAGTATTAAAAGTATAAATAAAAACTAATCTATAAGTATACATAACTATCTATTACCAAATAAAATAATATCATCATCTCAGCCGTAGGACGTCCACTGCTGAACATAGGCCTCCCCCATGATTTTCCAAAAGGACCGGTTGGAAGCGGCCTGCATCCAACGTCGTCCTGCGACCTTCCTCAGGTCGTCTGTCCACCGTGTCGGTGGACGACATACGCTGCGCTTGCCGGTCCGTGGTCTCCACTCCAGAACCTTTCGGCCCCATCGGCCATCTGTTCTGCGTGCTATGTGCCCTGCCCACTGCCACTTCAACTGGATAATCTTCTGAGCTATGTCGGTGACTTTAGTTCTTCTACGGATCTCCTCATTTCTGCTTCGATCATGTAGAGAAACCCCGAGCATAGCCCTCTCCATAGCTCGTTGTGCGACTTTGAGCTTATCTATGAGGCCCATAGTAATAGACCACGTTTCAGTGCCATAAGTCATCACTGGTAACCCACATTGGTCGAAGACTCTTGTCTTGAGGCACTGAGGTATTTTTGACGAGAAGACTTCGCGAAGTTTCCGGAACGCTGCCCAGCCGAGTTGGATTCGACGATTGACCTCTTTCTCGAAGTTGGACCTACCTAGTTTAACTGTCTGTCCCAGGTAGATGTACTCGTCAACAACTTCGAGAACTGAATTTCCAACTGATATTGGGGTAGGTACAACATGGGCATTAGACATATTTTCGTCTTGTCCATGTTCATCTTAAGATGATGATTAATTTATAATGATTAATCCTACCCGTTGGGAAACTTGATGGAGGCCTTCGAGAATTGTACTGAGGTCTTCCATGGCTACAATATCGTCGGCAAATCGAAGGTGAGTGATGTATTCGCCGTTAATATTGATACCAAGTCGTTGCCATTCCAGAAGCTTGGAAGCGTCTTCCAATGTAGCGGTGAACAGTTTCGGAGATATAACGTCTCCAGGTCTCACGCCTCTTTGTAATGGAATTGCCTTCTAGCTCTGCTCCTGTACTCGGACTGACATGTGGGCGTTTTTGTACAAACACTTCAGCACTTCAATATACCGATAGTCAATACGGCACCGCTGGACAGACTCAAGCACTGCCCACGTCTCGATCGAATCAAAGGCTTTCTCATAGTCCACAAACGCTAAACAAAGAGGCAAGTTATACTCTTCGGTCTTCTGTATAACTTGCCGTAGCGTGTGGATGTGGTCTATGGTACTACAGCCTTTTCGGAAACCGGCTTGTTCCGGAGGCTGGAATTCATCAAGCCGGCGGATCATAGTAGGATTAGTTAGGCCTATTAGATAGTAAGCCTCCTGTACAAAAGGCCGTCTTAGTTGGTACCACCACAGTGACAGATATTCTACCGCGTAGCATTAGGCAAGCATTACTGTTTTAGGGATTAACTGTAGCAAGTGAAGTTACTAGAAGCGAGAGACTCAAAACCATTACCTTGGGGTGACGAGCACAGTGCAGTGCTACACAAAGCAGTTCGAAACTCTGGGTGGCACTGCAACTGTTACGGGCAAGCGTAAGCGAGGAAAACACGAAAACAACGTTACATCACTTTGTACACTTTGTATACACTCGTGCACCATTACGAACACTTAATAAATAACTCAAAATGGTTTCCATTGACTCCAATGCATAAGTTTATACGTCCTTCTAAAAACTTTACTACATTTGACACCATGACAGGATTTAAAAAAGTTATATGATTATTAACGGGATATTTACCGTGGTAAGGTAAATATCCCGTTAATAATCATATAACTTTAGAGAACAACCGTGATAGTTTAAAACAGTGTTTTATGACAGGATTTATACAAGCAATGAGCTTTGTAAGCTCTCAACCGTTTCGTAACGAGCTTTGTAAAGTTTGTTCTTGATGTAACCCCATACGAAATAATCAAGTGGTGTAAGATCGGGTGATCTTGTCGGCCATCTCACCGGACCATGAGTGCCAGTCCATCTATACCCAAAATGTTCTTTTAACAACTCTCTAACCACACGGCTGTTATGAGCTGGGGCCCCGTCTTGCTGGAAATACAGATCTTGTATCCTGGCTAGTGACAAATTCTCAATTTCTCTAACACGTCGTTTAAAATTTCGACGAAAGTACTGCGTAGCATTTAAAGTGCCGTTGTAATTTTTTATGAAAAATATCCTGCTTCCTATCATTAAACACCAACAATTAAACGAAAATTTAGTCTGGGAATGTCCTTCACGTATTCACAATGGATTTTCTTGAGACTAGTAAGACTCTTTTTTCTGATTGTACATTCCGTTATTTGAAATGTTTGTTTTGTCGAAAAACAAAAAAAAATTATGAATATCAATTTTTTCCCTAAGCCAGTGGCAAAACTCCAGGTGCCTTTCGTTACCATACCTGGATGAAAGTTTTGAACAATTCGTCCATAACGATAGCACTTGTATTTATGGTTTTGAAGAACTGCAAAAATGGTGCTCCGGGAAACCTGAGGGTTTGTTTCTGCTTCACGAGTTGAAGCACTCGGATATGTTTCGAAAAACGTCAATATGGCCAGTTCTAAATCTTTGTTGACGAGTCGTGGATTTCGTGTCAATGGTTTTTTGTAACAAACAGTCCCTTTTAAATTACTCACGATTGCTCTAAGCACTTATTCTGAGGGTAAAGAGCGCTGTGTACGGATAAAAACCCACCACTATAACACATCATAACTAGAAGAAACACAAATGTAGGAAAATTAAACATAAATACTGTTACATTTTTTGCCGCCACCTCTTGTCATGGTACATATAAATATAATATCTACAGGATGGATTCTCCAATCTTTAACTGAATAAAAACCCTCGCTCACCAACCACTTTTCCATTTTTATTTTGCTGTCGAGGGTCAGTTCTTTCAACGTAGTTACCACAGATATATGAACAATAGATTAAACGCAAATGCGTGTACATCCCTGTCCGAACCCCGACCAAGCGTCAAGGTTGCCCCCCCCCCCCCCCTTACAGTCCGCCTGCGTCTGTTGTTCCAGACGGCCGTGAAAACTAAAATACGTGATAATTAACTGCAATAGCCACAAAGTTTCGTGCCCCCAAAGGCAAGGACATATTTCCTATCACAGGTTAGTAATTTTAAAATTATATTATTCGTGAGTTCACGTAATTCAATTTCATTTAATAGTCGGCAGGGTTGGTTTCAGATCAAATCATGATATATGCATTATCTATTGTACTTATAACTGCAACTGTAATGTTTTTGTATCCCAGAGGAGACCTAGATATTGTTAACACAGGGTGTCCTACCGCAATATCTATTGCTGCAAATGTAACAAATTTAAGTACTTATGTAAATTTGTACATAATATGTCTAAGCATATTACTGTTGAATGAATAAAAATTATTATTCTCTGTATTTCAATTATATCACGGGTTTAACCCGGCCCTTTACATAGGCATAAGTGGGGCTGTAACCAACACTTAGAGGCCTGTTTGATATAACAAATACAATGTAGTATATATGAGAGGCCTATGTCCAGCAGTGGACTGCTACAGGCTGATGATGATGATGATGATGATGATGATGAATGTAGTATAAAAAACAGAAACTTTTGGATGGATGGGACATGGTATATCTATTATAAAAATGGGTAAAATGGAAAGGCTATTGATATGATCTTATTATTGATAAGGAAGATAGTGGGCTATGGAAGAGACTACGGCACCTGCCAATTTCAGTCACATTATAAATTTTTGGGCAGGTGGTGACCAACCACTAAACGGGTCCCCCATAAGGGCCACCATGAGTGGTGACAAAAGGGGCAACGTTGGTGTGGATGGCTAAAGGGTGTCGATAGGTGTGCTGCGGTTTCAGTAGAGAGCTACTACCGGCGTTATGCCCTTTAACACTTCCACCCTTGGAGCTTTTTGTTACTTGCTCTTGCGTCTCCACCCCCAGACAGCCAATCAAGGCAAGCTGGGGGTCAAGGGTCTCATTTAGCCCCAGAGAGAATCAGGGTCCGCGGTGTCACCACTCACCGACGGCTCGCCACAAAGCCGCCCCTGCGGTTAAAAAAATTATTATTATTATTATATTATATACAGACTGACTGGTTGAACACTTTACATAAACAAGGACATGATAATTCATGGACACGCGCGCCGCGAGTGACCATGTTTATTGTTTTGAGTAGACAATTAAAGTTAAATTAGGTAAATATTAGGCACCTATTTTTTTTTCTTAATTAGAACGAGAATCGAGTACTGAGCACTATATATCAATATGTAAAGTGTTCAACCAGTCACCCTGTATAATAATATATGTGGTAGGTACGTTTTATAACGTACTTAGTACGTATACAGTTATACTGTTATTTAAAGTTATAACCAATATACATTAACAAAAATGTTATTTAAATACATAAAAAGGTTTATTGAAATTGGCAAAGTCGTTCTCAAGTTATAACGTGACCACAGGAAATAGGTATTGCCTTTGAAATACGAAGCGTCGTATTAGTACGCGGTGCTACTTTTGTTGTGACAACTAATTAAACGTTTAATAACAAGTGAAAACAAGTTTGACGTTTAATTGAGATTTTTGTTTGCAGATTAATCAACTTGTTTCCAAATGGAAAATGCGAGGAAGCTCCATAGAATTTGCGTTCCATCGCAGCTCTGAACCCTGTGAATGTATACAAATAAAATGAAGGCGAGTTTGCACTAGGCGGGGAGACAACCGATATTTCTGCTTGATTTCAAAAGTAACGCTAATATACCAGCATATATAACGTGTAATAAATAGGTGTAGTTATACTGAAAGATGTGCATATTTACGTAGTCAAAATTCACATAGCAAAAGGTAAAAATTTAAATCGCTTATATTTTTTTTATACATTTTTATGTTATATATTTCTCAATTATATTTCTCTTCTATTTTTCTTTCGTATTTCTATTATTATTCTCTATTATATTATATTTCTATATTACCTATTATTTTTTTTGGACAGCCATTTTAGGTATGCCTATTCTTGGAGTTCTTTGCAATCAGTGCATGATGATTGATTCACCTTCATCGCACTACCCTGCATATTCTGCTCCCCACGCTGCACACAAGCCCTCTTTGGCTTAGTTTTTCAGCGATGAACTTGTTTAAGTATTAGAAAGACTTTAGTTACTCATAACTCGGAATGTTGACTACTTCCTGCGACGCAGAAGTTATAATGAAAGTTACGTTGTTAAGTTGTAAAAAAGTACATTATAATGAAAAGTTGACGTTCATAAGTGCGTCTTTGATGCCTAAATTGAATCATTTATTCAATTTTGACTTTGACTTTGACTTTGACTATGCGAGCTTCTGGTATTACACCTTTTTGTTACACGCTGTATAAAAATTTGGTACCCTGGTCCCTGTGGTCACCGAAGAAACCCACCGATTTTTTTCCAACATGAAGTTTCAAAGTTAACCGACAATAAATTTGTAAACTACAACTCGTCAAAACCTAATTTGTTTTACTTAGTTAACAATGTGTATTACTCTAATTTGTGGTTACTATTTATAGCACTGTTATTTGAGATTACATTATTAAAAAAATCACTTTAAAATATGTTCTATTTTTTCGAATAATGTCTATTATCGCTTGGCTAAGTGACACAGGTTTTTTCTTATATTTTTATAACTACCTTGGCCTCTCGCCCGGTACCAGGTTATCGTTGAGTTTTGGGGCACCCAACATATGGGACATACTTAAAATTTTGGCAGTTGATGCCTATTATGCTGTTAGCATCTATTAAGGAAGGATTTTTGGAAATACACTCTAAATAGGGTGAAGCTAGTCTATTGACCATTTATTATTATTCCCGCTATGTATTAGTGAAGGCTTTGAATGGTTAAAACCCTGCAAGACACTGAAAGGTTAACAAGAATCCGGTTCCGGTCGGGATGAATGAAGTCATCATGAATCAAAAATGAAGTTTATTTATTTATTTGGTTTGCTAACAGAACTTAAAACAAAATATTTCTAGAGTATTACGCTATATGTGCACCACCAATAACAAGCAAAAAAGAAAGTTTATTTAATAAGTAATGGATCATTAATTTGTATCGTTACATATCCTCACCGGTCGATTGTCAATATAACGATGAAATTTCTATTGTGTCTGGGTCGTTCGACTGATGAAGTAATATCATCAGAAGGAGAAGTTGATTAATAAATCACACATTATATAAAAACACCATTAGAAAACTTAAAAATAAAAAAAAAATATTCAGTTTTCTATATCTCTGCTAAAAATAGTGAATGTTCGTAGCCTTATCATATAAACTAATACATGTTTTAACGTGAGAATGTTTTATAAATCGAAACTACCGAATTAAAATTAGTTTTTAGTTAATTATGGTTGTTCTTATTCTGTTTAAACTTAAGTCCAAATTCGTATAATGCTTGCAAGTGACAATTCTTAATTTTGCCGTTTCTGTTTAATTGTGGGCATGTTTAGTGCAAGTTTAACCGTCATGTAAGTTCATGCTCTCTAAACTAGTCTAAACGGATGTAGAACTTGAACCCACATTTGAAGAAAATAATAATATTTTTAGAATTGTCATTCTAAGTGTTACACGAATGTGGATTTTAGTAGGAGCATAAGAACTAACATAGTTTAAAGAATTTTAGTTTAGTGTACACACAAGCGAATCAATATTATTGTCACATTCCATCAGAGCCTAGCGTGCAAGCGAGAGCGCGGAACAAGCGATATCTTAATATTTTGTTAGTAGCTTCGTCTTCTTAGTTTTTTTTTAAATTTGTTATAGTAACCTAAATTCTAAAATAACTTTCATAATATGTAACTCCGTCTCTTAGACTATTCCTTCCCTGAAAAATTGGTGCAGCGGTTGGATTTTAAAATTGTATTTACAGATAATAAAACAGCACGAGACCGGTACGAAATGGAATCTTGTGGTATTTAGCTTTGTGGGAGATGGATTCTGTGATATGAACAGTTCATCGTTTTACACAAAGATATTTGCAAATTAGTAGTGTAGTATATCAAACTATTACACTTTATTACACTACGATCGCCAGTTAGAGGTTAATAGAGATGGAGGATGGAGCCTGCCCTCTACCTGGCGATCGTGTCTTCGTGAAGCTAACGGTAGTGGACAAGTAGTGACCAGTGGCGATGTGGTGAGCTCATTCTACCTGAGTGCTCCCACCAGCATGGGATACGATGCCAGCGATGAAGAGGACTCCCGATTCGTTGCGCCGACGCAACAGATATCCCCCCGCCCCCCGCACGGCATGATGTCATCGCGCGCGCTACGTGCTGCTGCCCGCAGTGCGAGGCGAGACGCAATCGCGAGCGTTCTGCACTCTCCTTCAAAAAGACCACCGGACGTGGTTGAAACTATAGTCAGAACGATCTGACTTCTTTACGTGAATAAATCCCGTTTTTCATATTAAAAAAAAAGTTGCTATATCTACTCTAAATATAGCAATATATACCAAATCTATATATATATAAAATTGACGCCTATATCTCCTGCCGTGTGATTCGTCGATGCGCTCGTCGCCGAGCTCATCGACGATGTATATATATTTATATATATTTAATTATTAATTAATACTTTACGAGATATCGCCCTTATACATAGGGTCGTTTTTCCAACGTTTCTTGTCATCTCTTCATTTGTTTGACGGATGTTATCAATGATGTTTGCTCTTAGAGAATCGCACGGCAGGTCACGTTATAACTTAAAAACGGCTTTACTTCGCTAATCATTTTTTTGTTGTTGTAATTATTGTCAGGAGAATAATGTAATAAGTCCTTTAGTTACTTCAGAATAAGTAAAAATATACAAATATCGGGGATAAATTCATTTCCGGTATTTTATCTATTATTATATTATTGTCTTGCATGCACACTTAAGTATAATTACAAACACCAATTTTTCTACCACTATCAGTTAGGTAAGTTCAATGCGATGCAATCAGTATATGTTACATGTCTATAAACCAATCCAAACCCGAGATATCATCGTTTTAGTGCGCAGCGGCGCAAATTTTTTTATTTCCGTTAAACGTTTTGCGGATTCCGACATGTGAAGAGGAAAGACAAGTACAGTTTGAAAATTTTAATACAGACTTCCATTCTATTCAGTTATTGGAGTGTAACTCAAAAACTACTGTACTGAATTTGATGAAATTGAATTGGGACCACACTTGAAGCACCTGCAGAACGAAAAAAGAATTTTGAGAATCAGTTCACTCTATCGAAAGTTATGAGGTAACAAACATAAAAAAAAAATTACATAAAAAAATGCAGTCGAATTGAGTACCTCCTCCTTTTTGGAAGTCGGTAGAAAAACCAAGAAAAGATGGGAGGTTATGGGGAGGCCGTAAGCCGAGCCTACTACGCGACACAGTCGCGGGCAGTTGCTAGTATAAAATAAAAATGAGTGGTAAGCTATCAAACAATTTCAAGTCAAATTATCAACAGAAGCAAACAAATGCACGAAAAATTAAAAATTACCTGCTACATCAACACGTACCAATCAAGTTTATTACAGCCGCCGTTCGTCGCCGAGGGAATGAAAATCGATCACGTTGTTCGCGATAGGATTAATTTGCTTAATTATGTAAATAACTAATTAAAGTGATTAAATCATTATCACCCCCAGGGTGTTCCATCGCGGGACTCAAAGGGTGAGGGTTTAATACGACGTCAGTGAACGCGCTTGAAAATGTTTTGAAAAAATTGAAAATTGGATGTGCTGAAATTATATTAAAAAGCATGGTCTTTATTTATGTAAGGGATTTACATTATTAATAATAATACTAAACATACTTAATAAATTTGAGTTAGGGGCTTATTTTTCTACCGGCTTCCAAAAAAGGAGGACGTACTCAATTCGTCTGTATTTTTTTGTACGTTTGTTACCTCATAACTTTCGATAGGGTGAACCGATTCACAAAATTGATTTTGTTTGAAGCTTGGTGCTTCCCGTCTGGTCCAATTTCATTAAATTCAGTCCAGTAGTTTTTGAGTTATACTCCAATAACTGAATAGTATGGAAGTCGGTATTAAATTTTTAAAATTTTACTTGTTTTTGTGTGAAACGAGCAAGCGGCTCATCTGCTGGTAAGTGATACCATCGCCTACGAACATTCGCAACACCAGAGGTCTTTAGGATGCGTTGCCGACCTTTGAGGAAGGAAGAGATAGAAGGGGTGAAGGTGGAGGGGCATGGAAGGATAGGGGGCGGGGAGAGGGGGGAATTGGGCCTCCTGAAACTCCCACAAAGCGACTGAAACGCCATAGCCAGTTATGCTATGTTACTGCACATCGGTGTTATGTAGGAGTGTGGTACTTCCCCGGTCGTGCCGGCCCATTCGGCTGTGGTGTTACAGCGTGGCACTACCACCAAAAATTTTCTTTTGATAGGCTAATGTTTGACCACTTTCTTCACTTGGCGGTCAGTAATGATTTGGTCGAAGGTGGTATAACACTAGACCTAGAACAGCAACTGGCTCTCAAGGGTAGCAGCTAAAACTGTAATGTTGGGTGGTTAGTGACAGGTTTTCAAACTCTAGGGTGGTAACCAGCCAGGTGTATACCAGAAGTGCCCTACCACTACGCTGTGGGTTTAATCACGTTGTGATCTTCGCCGAAAGCTTAAATCTAAGACAAGGATCAATCCTTGCAACTTTAGAGAAAAAATTCACATCCTCGGACGGGATTTGACCCGCGTCTAATAATACGAATGTTAAGTATTTTAAAAAACCTTTTTTCGGTTAGATAATGCTGTCAAGCTGTTCAATAGATGTCGCTCCGTTCCCGTACGCCTGTTAAAATCATATGGTTGCTCGGTCGGCGAGCCTCGGTGGCCTAGTGGTCATGGCGTCTGACACGTCTCCTCTGACGTGTCTCACAGTTATTGAAGTGAACTCAAAACCGCTAAGCCGAATTTGATGCTTTTTTTTAATAATAATGACATATTTCGTGACCAATAAATAGTTGTGTATATATCAGGCAGGTGCCTGCCCATTTTTGTAAACTTTAAACTTTGTTGAAGAAAATAAACATTAATTATGAAATAAACTAGGTATATATTATAATAATCAATCACAAAATTCTAGTCAATTATTGAATTAACATTGCATATTATATTACATTTACACTTAAATTATTGCCGCCCTAGCTCCCACAGTAAGATTCCCTGTGTTCGAGAGCTAGTTGACGTCCAAGTTTCTAGATAATTTACCCAGACATGAGTTGCTTATTATTAGTTAGTAGTTTAGTGATCTTTACACAATGTTTAATTGACTATTGAAATAAATCATGCGTCAACTAGTGAACGGGCGCTGTCTGCGGGAACCGGTCTGCTCTGAATGCTGATGCAAACTCAGAAACTATATAGCCCTTAATTAAGTAGCAAGTCATCATTTTTTGGTTGTGATGACTTAATAATGCAACATCTTTAATAGCACTCGATAATTTTATACTATTACCCCAGCTGTCCTTAATTTTATTACAATCATATTGGTGGTAAACATTTAGAATCGTGGCGCCTGAATTCGGGGGGATGGGGGGAGGGGGGGGGGGGGGGGGGTTTCGGGTAGTGCCCCCCCCCGCAAACCCCACCCGCCGGAGACCATTAGTTTTCGAGTTGTGTTTGTTTAAGTATTTTGAGGTTAAGGACTGCATTTCGATCTACTACCACCCACCCCCGCGTCGGCTCTGCAATCCGACAAGACTGCTTGAAATCGGGGTGCTATGAGTCGGTTCTGTCACTGATTTCGACCTATTCTAACTAACTATAACTAACCTATAGGTATGTCACAGACAAGTGACTTTGCCAATTCATTAGATAGCTACTGATATACTATTGTGCACAAATTTGGAACAAAAGTAGTTTGATGAAGCGCTCGCCGGCAGCTGCCGTGGCACGCTCGCTACGCTCGCTCGGCTCGCGCCTGGTGGGTCACAGTTCAAACCTAACCTAACCTATAGGTTTGTCACAGACAAGTGACATTGCCAATTCATTACGTACTAATATACTATTGTGCACACATTCCTACTAGTATGGGTCTGATAATTAAAATTGAAAAACAATTTGTTATTTATAGAACTTATATTTTATAGCATTTATAGTTTCGATGAATGGGTCTTTTTTATTTTTAGTCACATTTCTTCTCCATAAATACTCTATGATGGAGTTAGTGAAATTTTCAGTATTATTATAATTGTCTTTTTTAAAATTACGCTTCACTGTTCTCCATTGGGACTCGATGCGTTGTTTCGTTTTACGCATTAATGTCATTTATGTCACCTGTCACTATCAAAATTACGGTGTTTTATTGAAACTTTAAAAAACTATTTAGACTATTTTGGCGTGTCTCCGGCAGCTAAAATGTTGTAAATACGCTTTATACAAACCCCTTCAACCCACCCACAGTTTTTGTTTCACCAAATTCAGGGGTCACGATTCTAAAGCCAACGCATATTGGTTTTTAAGGTATTGTGTTTATATTTATCCAGTAGTTTTTATCATTTGGTCTCTTTTTGCTTTTTTGCTGTAATAAGTAGTAGGTATGTGCTTTAATCGACTGGTTGATGGCTTAAACTATATCTTCAACTGCCGTGTTTGTATCAATGCGACTATAAATTCTTCTACTTGTTTAGTTCTGTGACTAACGTATTCATGTTTACTATCGAAGCTGACAATCACCGCGTCATGGTCCGTTACGTCTTTGGAACAGACTACTACTGTTGTCTCCAGTAAACTTTCAATAAATGCGTGGTCAAGACAATTGGGTCTACGAGTAGGTATTTGATGTCCGTGAGTATAGCCATGGCATGTTAGTAGGTCTACGAAGGTATCTGCCCTTGGATCTGTTGTAGATAGTTTTATGTCAATATTCGTATCACCATTGACAACTGCTGTCAATGGTGACAAACTAGATAGTATATTTTCCAACGATGAAGTAAAACAATCTGTCCTATAGATAGATGGAGACCTATACAAGTCTAAAATAGAGTATTTGTTTGAAATGTTCACTATTAGCCCTGTTGCTTCTAATAATTGCGGTTCTGTGATGCTTATCTGGAATCCTATCCTGGACATAACAACAACTCCGTCATTTTGGTTATGGTGACTTTTTGTGTATGAGCAGTGATAGTTCTTCAGTGATAATCCGGTAAAACCATCATTTAACCAGCATTCGATGAAAATTATAACATCTGGTAGAAAACCCAACCGTACCAGGAAAACAACAAAGTTGTTGTAGTTTTTCCTGGCACTCCTAATATTTTGACATATAAAATTGTGAAATGTTGTTTATTTTCGTCAAGCTGTAGGTACATTTTACACATTTCTGGGACATATGTCTGATAATTCTTTATTATTTCCGTATTATCTATATCATTTATTATATATTGACTATTCATAATTGAAATTCAATTGTATAAGTGAGCTCGAAGATTGTTCCAGTAGCAAAATTGCAACACACTGCAGTAAGACGTGCAAATCCGGTTGAGAAGAATATATATGATAAGGCTTTCTTGGGTTTGTTTTGATCCTGAGGGCGTCATAATAGCCCCTTAGTTTCCGCAAACCTCGGTGCAATTCGGTCGTGTCGCACGAGATGATGTTTATTGCTAATACAAGTTTTTTATTCTTAGTCGCACGCGCTTGTGTTAATAATCCATAAGAGGTATATTTATTTAGATAAGTATTCCTTATTAAATATCTAAATAATGTGCAGTTGAAGGACTGCAAGAAGCTATTTAGTTCAATTGTGTAAATAAATGGTCGTTTTCTATTGTAGTTTAGTGCTAGTGTGTACAACAAATATATAGTATTACGTTTTAAAGCACTAACGCCTGCTTAAGCGATCTCAAACATTGAAATTTATAGAGAGAAAAATTCCATCCTCGGACGGGATTCGAACCCGCGTCTTCTGACTCTCCGTGTTGGTCGATGGCGTCTGACACGGAGGATGACTGATGGAATTTTTCTCTCTATAAATTTCAACAAATATATAGTCAGTGAGTGTGTGTGTGTGTATAACGCGTGGCATAAATTGGAAAATCTCAAAATATAATAATGGTAAGATGTTTTCTCATTGACATACACCCACAGCAATGCAAGAACAAACTTTATTTGTATCCACCTATTACTTTTACTATGAAATATATAGCATTACATAAAATTAAACATTTCTTTGAATTTCTTAGTATTATTGTCATTAATCGTAAAATAAGCACTAAAATGACAGCAATAGCAAATCACAGCATAGAACCTATATATATACCTAATGTTAACCTTAGTACCTAATGTTGTAGTTGGTCGGTACTAAGCGTCTAGGTACATCTGCAACCGTGCGATTCTGTAATAACTCGTCGAACGCTTGTACATAAGGTTGTCTTTCCGTTGGAAAAACAATCTTATGTAACTTAACCGATATCTCATAAAGTAGATATTTAACATCGGCGAGCTCGTCGACGAGCGTAACGACGAATTATAAGAGATTCGCACGGCAGATTTAGATTCAGATTAGTTTATTGGTACACACGTTAGTTAGTCAGTAAATAAACTATGTAGCAATACAGTGTGTTACTTAACTTACTATTAAGCATGTAAGTGTGTACTATAACTATATGTAGTCAATAATTAATATAAAATTATTAATATGAAATAATTAAAATACCTAAATATAAGTAAATTAAAAAAAAGACAATAAAATTAAATTCTCAAAAGCGTATTCAATGAGAAATTGTCTTTAAAAATTTAGCATAGCTGTAGAAGGTATGACTGATAAGCCAGCGCTTTAGTCTTGATTTGAAGATATTTAAATTGGATGCCGCGGTAACGTTCTCAGTCTGTTGTATACCTCCGGACCCATAACGTGAGTCAATCGATTCGACTTAACTAGCGATCGAGGTATGGCAGCTAGCTTTCCTCTTCGTCGTGTTTGGTAATCTGTGACAATCACCAACATTACCAAAAGTCTCTATATTAGCATGTAAATTTACAGCCACTTCAAAAATTTGCATCGAGGGAAGCGTTAATATTTTTAGGGATTTGAAGTGAGTTCTCACGGACGTTTTCGGAACACTCGAACAGCCCGCTTCTGGAGTCGGAAGGCGCCGATTGCAATGCCCCCCGGCCCGCTTGCTGCTTCCTCTCGCGAGCATTCACGATGCGGCGAACCACTTCACGCACCAAGGACGTTGTCGATCGACCTTCGCGGTATTCGTATTGTCTACCGGACAACGCTTGCATACCCCGTAAATATGCCACAAGGCGGGATCTTATGCCATTTTCAAATACCTTTGCCAATGTGGGTATTATAGACACCGGCCTGTATCCGTCAATATCATGTCTCTTCCCTTTTATAGTATTACTTTTTAAAGCACTAACGCCTGCTTTAGCGATTTCAAACATTGAAATTTATAGAGAGAAAAATTCCATCCTCGGACGGGATTCGAACCCGCGTCTTCTGACTCTCCGTGTCAGACGCCATTGACCAACTAGGCCACCGAGGTTCCGGTCCGAGCATCGAATTTTAACTCTCTATTTGACTAACCGTCTTGCGGGGACGGAGCGACATCTATTGGACAGTTTATCAGTACCATCCAACCGAAAGTAGCATTATTTAGAAATACTCAAACTTTCGTATTGACATCGCAGCCCTTGTAATTTTTATAGTATTACTTTTTAAAGCACTAACGCCTGCTTTAGCGATCTCAAACATTGAAATATATAGAGAGAAAAATTCCATCCTCGGACGGGATTCGAACCCGCGTCTTCTGTGTCAGACGCCTCTCGATAAATCTCTTCCCTTTTGCTTTAAATATAGGAGACACTGTTAATGTTTAGTGCCGCAGGACGCATCCACAACTATCAAGTTGTTTGCACGATAACATTGCTCATTGATACATACATACGTACAACATACAACTCGATCTGCATTGCAGCTGTTCCTTGGTAAGGTAACATTTTTCTAAGCCTTTCGGAAATGTTACGACTTGTTTAGTTATTACATTTGAAAGTACTTATAATATATAGTTTTTGAACATATACAATATAGAAATAGTCACGCCGCTTTCTTTATGACGTCGAGTAATTCCTCCTTGACCTCGGAACTATACTCAATCAAACAAAAAAGAATTATCAAAATTGAACTACACTGTAAAAAGTTATGAGTGGTCATACATAAAAAAATATTTACGCTTCGACTTTCTCATGTCTCCTTTTTCAACCTTCTCGAAGTCGGTTGAAAATACGAAAATGCGAAACCCCATTTTTGTATTCGAAGCGTTTTCATATTAATGCCGAAAATAAATGATTAATAGTTTACATTAGCTACTCACATCCACTTGTACACTTAGAACATAATAGCTAACCATTTATTAATAAAACCGCTAATTAAACATAACGGTAGGTTATGCGACTAGCGATTATAATTTCTATTTAGCTGGCCCCATCACCGCAAGCGTTGTTAGCAACTAGACGATGTAATGGGAGCAAATAGTGATGTCACAGAGACCTACGGGAGGAACTTTTGAAAGCTGGTACTTACTAAGGTTTTATTGCGTATGTTTTTTTTAAACTAAGATGCCGTGTTTTTCTTCTGTATTACAAAGTGTAGTAGGTAAAAGAATTTAAAAATAATGTCGTCAATAAGTTTCACGCTAATATTATCAGATATTAATTCATCATCATCATCATCTCAGCCGTAGGACGTCCACTGCTGATCATAGGCCTCCCTCATGATTTTCCAAAAGGACTGGTTGGAAGCGGCCTTAATCCAACGTCGACCTGCGACCTTCCTCAGGTCGTCAGTCCACCGTGTCGGTGGACGACCTACGCTGTGCTTGCCGGTCCGTGGTCTCCACTCCAAAACCTTTCGGCCCCATCGGCCATCTGTTCTGCGTGTTATGTGCCCTGCCCACTGCCACTTCAACTGGCTAATATTCTTAGATATAAATTAATAATAATAAATACTCGTCCCATACAGATGGGAGAAAAGATTTACAGAAAGCCATTTTGGCCTTTTGTGTTTCTGGAATATTTGTTCCAATAACTTTATTATGTGGGTATACGTTGCGAGGCATGAGCAAATATCGTCATAGAATATGTCATGAAGAAATATATTCTTTCTCTTATTTTTTCTTCTTCTTCTTCTTCTTCTTCTTCTTTTTCTTCTTTTCTTCATTTTCTTTCTGTTTTTAATATGAATGATTGAATATGAATGAATGAATATTATATCATTTATTAAAATTAAAGGTATGAATACATCTTCTACATTCTTCTACATCTACTCAATTTTTTTTTGTTTTGGACAATCCACACAGCACCATCTAGCCTCAAAGTAAGCTACTCAAAGCTTATGTTATGGGTACTAGATAACTGATATATTCAATACACTATATACATAGATTTTTTTATAATACATAGAAAACACTCAGATCAACGGAACAAATTTCTGCAGATCGTACACAAGGCAATTTGTTCTAGGCGGGAATCAAACCCGCAACCTCATGCGTCGCAGGCGGACTCTCGCCCGCTACGCAACTGAGGTCGTCAATTTAGAAGATATATCCTGACCAACAAAATAAATCCTCATGATTTAATCTAGCAAATAAATATGCATGATATTAAAATATGCTTCGTATAATATACATTATGTGGCAAATTACCTGTGAAGTATGGCATATATTATGTTTTCTGTGATAACGTTTTTCGTTAAAACATTTCTACGTCTATTCTGTATGTTCCCGTATCTTTGGTATATTTTTTACAATTTCAGTTTAGTATTTTTTTTTTGAAAAAGTACTGATCGTCTACTGCGCAACTGTGATTCATACTAACTTATACTCCTCTAAATATGAATGTGTAATATTGCAATTCTGGTAGGAACGCCACAATAATATTTAATAGGCTTTTACAGAGTGTTTGGTAGAGGAACCGACAAACCAAATGAGCGAATTCGGGGGCCCACTTGGAGAATACAAGTTGGCCAAAAAAAATCCCCGACACCCCAATTTTTTTAAACTAAATCAGTTAGTTAGCTCTGTTTTGTATCCAATTTGGCTTTGCGTGACCCGAAGGTGTATTAGAGACCAAATTCAACTAAAAACATCCGGTCTAAAACAGATTTTACAAATGTTATGGTGGTGAATAGGTACAATTTCGGAGAAAAACGGAAAAATCACAAAAAAAAGTTAAACATATTGGGGGGTCGGGGATTTTTTTTGGCCAACTTGTATTCTCCAAGTGGTCCCCCGAACACGCTCATTTGGTTTGTCGGTCCGTCTACCAAACACCCTATAGTTTCACCCTAACTATACCGTGATAACTAAAATAAAAGATTTATAAATGAAACTAACGTAAATTTACGTCTCTGGTACGCCAAGGGTTAAAGCACAGGTGACCTTGTTCCGACCTACCAAGTTTTCCGAAAAATGGTAAAACAGTTAACGCGCGGGTGAGCAAAACAGTATGGCACAACATTCACCCCTCACTAGTCATAACTCCCCATCCCAGGTGCTTTGTGGTGACAATGATGAGTACTTATCATGTGTTAAGTTACCATTAAGCCACTCTAATCATGATATCTCATTAGATTGACGTTTCATCGTGTCACAGGTAGAGCTGTACTAAATCTGAGTCAACTCGTTAAGGGGACATCTAATTGTCCAGTCCAAGTGATATAAGGGCTATTTCATCAACGCACTTTTTCGATATGAGTTAAGAATATGACATTATTCTGATTCTCCATCTTTCTTGCTTGCATATGTTTTCGCTGGCTATTCACTCCATAAACTTTCCTTATTATCCCTATGTAACATGTCGCCGTTATTTTAGCGCAAGAGCTATGTTCATGAAACGATGAACAAGTGAAATCAGCGATTTCGGATTTTGAAGGTTTTTTTTCAATGGTTTAAACAATTGATAGTTACAAGTTATTTGATTGATCGGAAAAAAAATATTGATATAACACAGAGTATTCTGAACAGAAAAAACTAAAACTACTGATGCGGCTGATTGATATGGCATATTTGTACCTATATGCGATGAATTATAGTAAAGGATTATTATACAATAAGCTAATTATAAAAAAAATACTAAAAACCTTCTAAACCATACCTCTACATACAAACTTACCATACATTAAGAAGAAAATAATTGTGATGGCTCCCTACTATAATACATTTTTTCTTCTTTCTACAGGCTTCTTGGTTCTTCACAAATGTTTCTGTGTTGACCAACAAAGGAAAACAAAGACAAAGAAGTTAAAACAAAGATTGCAAGTACTCATCTAAAAAATCTGAGTTAAATACGATAAAACTTATATGAGCCCACCTCAAAATATGACCTAACCAACAAAACAAGTAACTCATAACTGGTGGAGTTACCGCGTAATAACTAAACAGTCGACTTGAGAACCTCCTATTTGTTAAAGTCGGTTAAAATCAAATTTGATGCCCATATCGTAAATTCTAAAGCGTGCACGTAACAGCGTCAGCTAGCACAAATCAACAGTATTCTCTAAAAGTAAACTAATGAACTATAGAAATGCTATTTTCGTTTAAGAACCTCATGTTTCACTCTAGTAATTACCAGTGGGGGCAACGGGGAGGGGTGTGTGCGAAGTGAAAGCAATAGTGGTAGGTGGCGCCCTCAGCGATTTATTGTTTTTAATAATAACGTGCGCCCGTAACAAAGAGAATAAAAGTACGTGGAGAGCGAGGCCGCACCGCGTGACTGTGGCGTAGGAAATGTTAAAGGTATGCGGTGGATGTGGTATTTACACGAAAAAGAGTAGTTAAAAGTTTTCATTATAGAAGTGTCTAAATAAGCGGAAAGAGTGACATTTTCAAAGGAAAATGAATGTCGTATGGATTGTATTTAGAAACATATCGTCTGTAACGTGATTTGAAATGTGCCATAATACTTTTATTGAGTACTAGCGACTGCCCGCGACGTTCGCGTAGTAGGCTCGGCCTTCGGCCCCGCCGTAACCTCCCCTCTATTCTTGGTTTTTCTTTCATAAGAACCTTCTCCTGACAATAATTAACACAACAAAAAAGAATTAGCGAGATTGTTCATTCCGTTCTCAAGTTATAGCGTGACCAGGGAAATTAGGGGTTCATTTATATTATATAGATTTAAAATATGTCTTTTTCTTAGGTTAGGAAATGCATATAGGTAGAATACATGTCAATAGAATCTGTTAAGTAAATAATGAATGGTGTAATTAAAATTACGTTTATTACGAGTATATTTTGTAGCTGTATACTCATATTTTACAAAAGCCCTTACTCCAATACTCACCTGTTTTTCAAAAGAGTAGCCAGAGGCTATTTATCCACCTGGTACTTTATTCATAGCTATTAGAAACTTCCAGAGGAAAATTAGGATTTCCAGAGGATAATTTTGCTGACATCAAGCGCGTTGATGTCTTTTGCAGCAGTTTACTTTTAATTCAGTACTATTAGCATAGTCGAAGCAAACATATTGTTCAAATGGCGGTGAACTGATTATTTTCAGCTATCAATTGTGTGATGTGGATGAATATTACTTGTTCCAGCGATCTTTAGTTTCTTACGTACTTTTTATTATCATCTCAACTGTAGAACGTCCACTGCTGAACAAATGCCTCCCCCACTTCTTATTATAAATGATCAAAGTATGGTTTAATGAAAAGTCCTATTGAAATTTTATTTTAAACTTGGAACTATCTTTAATCCACGTTTTATAATATGAAGTTTTGTTTGGTGCTATTTATCGTACTGATTAAATAATCTTCAGAAACAAATTCTGTGCAAAAATATATGGAATAATTAAATACATAAAAACATACGTGCTTAGTAAAGATCAGAAGGTTTTAGCACAGATAGTTTCTCTGTTGTAGCCCTATTTGGATTAAGGGCCTTTCTACAAGCCCGTGGTCATATTGTTTACGACTTTTGAATGTTTTACGTATTTATTTTGTTATTTCGGTATTTGTACAAAATCTCTTTCTTATCTTCATATACATCCATGATTTGATGGTTATGTCTTTTCATATTTCATTCACAAGTTACCGCATCCACTTTATTCCGTTTCCGGTCTTTCGTAGCTCCTCGCCTCTGTTCGGTCCCAGCAGCTCGTCGGTAGCAATATTAACATTCGTAGATTTTCATTTCCCCGCACTTTTTGCTATTATTTCCTAACTTTCGAACACGTTTGTCTGTTCACTTATACCATTCTATGGGTCACACGACAAAAAGCAAACCAGGGCTGGGGCTCCTCTTCTCTATTATGAAAAAGTTTTCAGGCACTCCGGTGACTGGGTGCCTCACGTAGTCATCATATACTAAACGCATAGAGTAAACATCAATAACACATACTAGTACTCGGTTGCGACTTCGTTGGTGTTGAATAAGATAATCTATCCGTTTAACAAAATAAAATAAAAACCTATATGCCAATCCCGGTTACAAGCCGTCTTCACTATTTCGAGTTAGAGTTTCATTATTTATTTTTGCATGATTCAGTAACAAACATCCGTAAATCCAAACTTAAACATTTAAAATGCATTGATTTCTAGATTAAAATTGTTTTTTATAATAGCCTCTTGGTTCGATTCTACTAATAAAATTGTAATCAAAGTGCAGCTCAACGGTGACTTATACATTTAGTTATTCTGATATTAAACAACAGTCCAGCTGCAGTACTGTTTCTGTTGACGCCAGCGATCGATCAAAACTGCTTTATTTGATTTATTCTGCTAAGTTGATAGATCATGAACGCGACGCTAACTCATATTCGTATATAGTAGCGTTTATTAAATAAACAATATCAGTGTTTAAGATGACGTTAAATCCCAATGTTTGTTGAAATAGTAGAATAGCTTTTTGGGTAATTATCGAACGTAAATCCGAGGTCGAACTACAGTTGTAGCGGGATAGATTGTTGAATGTTGTGAAATTAGAATTGGCCTCCTTATGTGGTCCAAACTATAGTAGGGACGATCTGAGTTATTTACGTGGGTACTACTCTTACTATTAAAAATATTTGATACAATCTAAGAACCCAGATTTATCAGAAAACGTATGTAGGTACATCGGATAATCGTAACTATCTTAAATATATCCTAACTTAATATTATAAATGAGTTTGTTTGTTTCTTTGTTCGCTACGTTTTCACAAAGAGATGGATTACATCCTGGGAAAGGACATAGGATAATCTCATCATCATCATCATCCATCACCACGCGGGTGAAACTGCGGAGCGCAGCTAGTCGTACTGCATACGCAGTACCCAAAACAAAAATTCTACAGGCGCTTCTACGGTTCGGTGAATCCAATTTGCATACTTTTATAACTTTACTAGCATAGTGTGATGATTGATGACGATGACGATGATGAGGGTATCTCCTTGTCAAATTTAATTACGATCCGTACAGCCGTTTAGGCGTGAAATCGTTACAAACAAACTCACTTTTGCATCAATATAACTAGCTGCGCCCCGCGGATTCACCCGCGTGGCGATGGATAATGATGACGATGATAAAAAATATCCTAAGTCCTTCACGGGATTTAATCTATCTCTTTGACAAATGTCATTACGATCCGTTCAGCCGTTTAGGTGTAATAAGGTATATAACAGACGGAGGGACAGAGTGACAGAGTTTTATAATGGATGGAGGGACAGAGTGACAGAGTTATATAACAGACAGAGGGACTGAGTGACAGAGTTATATAACTAACGAAGGGACAAAGTGACAGAGTTATATAATAGACGGAGGGACAGAGTGACAGAGTTATATAACTGACGAAGGAACATAGTGACAGAGTTATATAACAGACAGAGGGATTGAGTGACATAATTATATAACAGACGGAGGGACTGAGTGACAGAATTATATAACTAACGAAGGGACAGAGTGACAGCGTTATGTAACTGACGAAGGGACATAGTGACAGAGTTATATAACAGACGGAGGGATTGAGTGACAGAGTTATATAACAGACGGCGGGACAGAGTGACAGAGTTATATAACTGACGAAGGGACATAGTGACAGAGTTATATAACAGACGGAGGGATTGAGTGACAGAGTTATATAACAGACGGCGGGACAGAGTGACAGAGTTATATAATAGACGGAGGGACAGATTGACAGAGTTTTATAATAGACGGAGGGACTGAGTGACAGAGTTATATAACTGACGAAGGGACATAGTGACAGAGTTATATAACAGACGGAGGGACTGAGTGACAGAGTTATATAACAGACGGAGGGACTGAGTGACAGAGTTTTATAACTGACGGAGGGACAGAGTGACAGAGTTATATAACTGACGGAGGGACTGAGTGACAGCGTTATGTAACAGACGAAGGGACATACTGACAGCGTTATGTAACAGACGGAGCGATAGAGTGACAGAGTTACAAACAATGTATAAAGAGATAGACTACAATACAATACAATACAAAAACTCTTTCTTGACACCAAAGAAATCACAAAATAATAAAACTTAAATAATAGGCACAAATGGGCGGTATTATCGCTAAAAGCGATCTCTTCCAGACAACCTTTGGATAGCGAATACATGACTGATATGGACAGTGGTGCAACATCACAAAGAAATATTATTACATTATTACCTAGTATTACATCATACAGATATAGCACTAGACAATAGGCACTAGATAAAAGGTAAGAAGGTAAATAAAGTACACTTACATATAACAATACACATACTAATAAAACATAAATACACAAACATATATAAATATCAATAATTAAATAATATCAATCAATCAAAGATCAGAAATGTCAGGATTCAATATTTAACAAAGAGAGATAAAAGTCTTTCACTTGAGCTTTGAAGCTATTCAGCGATTGCGCGCGTTTGATACTTGTCGGGAGCGCATTCCAGAGGTGAACTGCCTGGACTGTGAATGAAGAGTTGTAGAATATAGTGCAATGTTCAAGAGTCATTAGAAGTAAGATCTCTGATGACCTGAGAGAGTAACAAGAGCTCTGGAGAAATCTAAATCGTTCTTTTAGGTAGAGGGAAGTAGAAGGGTTAAACAGTATGTTGTACAGAATAGAAAGTACATGAGATCTACATAACTACACAACTACAACATACATAATTAATTGTTAGGCTGTCAGCACGCTATTGACTGAGAACACTGGCTCTAAATATTCAACGTTCCTTTAAAATATTAGAACCGATTCGACTAAGTAGATATTTACCCGAATCGAAGGTTTTCCAGTCATTCAGAAAGTTCGACATGCAGATTGCAATAACGATATCGATATAAAAACTCTGCGTGTGTTAAAAACATTTTAACCATTTCAGCGTAAAGAAGTAACATCACTCAACTCAATAGTCGAACGGATTTACATAAAATTCGTAGTAGGAAGAAGATAAAATATAGCCAGAAGTTACCCAGTTTTATTTTAACCCGATCCTGGGTAGGTCGCAGGATTGTGGTAACATTATTTCACTCTGGCCAATGAATAATAAGCTCTATTCATGGATACTTACAGTATATTTAGCGTGCACATATAGCTAGCTGACCAGCCAGCGGCTTCGCTTGGTTCACCCCAAAGTTAAAGCAAAATTCCTAAAAAAATCTTCCTTTGTGAGTGCTTACGATAGAAAAGGCATCAACTGCCTAAATTTCCAGTTTGTAGACCCAGTGTTAGGCTCTGCATTGATGATCAACTAGAACAAGTAAATCTATGGTCACGAGGAAATTGTATAACTCGTCCGTTTACAAAGGATCAAGACTTAAAGTAGATTGTTAGTTTTTTTTACATAACGGCTCCAAAATTTGGCTAACAAATTTAATACTCTAACTAAAAGGGTCCCACTTATTTAACATGCAATTGTGAAAAAAAATTAGCTGTTTATTCATTTCGGCATTCTACAATATACCGAGTGTGTGTAAACGAACGAGTTATGCAATGTGCCTGCGACATATATATAGATTTGATTTATAGATTTCATGGCTACAACTTAAATATAAACCAACCGTATACACAGCGTTCAAGATGTCGCCATAAACAACATTTTTTCCGCAAGCCACTGAGTACAAATCATATTTCCTTGGAGAAGAACAGCATTTTTATAAATTTTTCTCTATAGCACAGTGCTTAACCCATTTGGCTAATGACTCGACGGAATCTGATTACGGTATCTTCAGACATTGTTTTGCTTCAGAAAAATGGCGATAAAAATACGAGAGCTGATTTGTGGTGCGGTCGCTGAGTAATTGAATTATATCATCGATTTCCCATTAAAATGGTTTATGGATTGAAATGTTGAAGTCTGCGAGGGTTGGGTCGTGGATGCTCCCTTTGTGGGGATTGCACACTGGCATGGTGTACAATTACATCTGTTACTTTATGTTAGAAAACCACACTAATATCTTACTAATATTATAAATGTAAATGTTCGGATGGATGGAGGTGTGTTTGCCGTGATTGGATTTGGATGAAATTGGTATGTGGATAGATGATGCGCTTGAATAACACATAGGATACTTTTCTACCGACTTCCAAAAAGGAGGAGGTACTCAATTCGACTGTATTTTTTATGTTTGTTACCTCATAAATTTCGATAGGGTGAACCGATTCACAATTTTTTTTTGTAAGCTGGCACTTCTCGTGTGGTCCCATTTAAATTTCACCAAATTCGTTCCAGTAGTTTTTGAGTTACACTCCAATAACTGAATAGAATGGAAGTCGGTATTAAATTTTTCAAATTGTACATACATACATACATAAAATCACGCCTCTTTCCCGTAGGGGTAGGCAGAGACCACGGATTTCCACTTGCTACGATCCTGACATATCTCTTTCGCTTCATCTATACTCATCAATCCTTTCATACATAAGCGTCGGTTTAGGGTACTTTTGACCTGGCCTTTTTTCAGAAAGTCTTCAATCTGATTTCGGAACGTTCGCCTAGGTCTTCCCCTTCCAACACTTCCGTTTACTTGTCCCATGTATACCTGTTTAGTCATTCTCATTTCATTCATTCTCTCCACATGTCCAAACCATCTTAACATACCTTTCTCGATTATTATTAATCACCACGTGAGTGTAACAGCGGGGCGTATTTAGTAATATAAATCTGAAAGTTTGCTATAGATTTTGAAAAACGCAAAAACGGCTGAATGGATTTGGATGAAATTTAGAGTGGAGGTGGTTTGTACTCAGGTGACAAATAGAGTACTTTTTATCTCGATTCAACTGGCAGTTCCATAAGTTTCCAAGTTCCGGATCGTGATACCTTTATTCCAAGTCGGAAGCGGATATCTACTAGTAATGTTTAAATTTAAAAATACCCTAACCCGCTATCGTTTTTGCGAAGAATTTAATTCTAAAATAATGACTACTTATCTATACCTACTTGATATGCTGACACTCCGTGACAGGACGCATTTTAAGATTAATTCCTCCACCGTAGGGATTAGAATCGTACGAGGCGAGGAAACTCGATCTACATGTTCGTAGGCCTCTTGTGGCAGAGGCAAAATTTATTGATTCGTTCAAAGTGTTAGTGTTGATCTTTGCATCTTACAACTGTAGATAATTGTCGATGTAAACCTATTGTAAACGTATTCAACGCAACGAGTATGTTCTGCATTGCAGCTACGCGGCCCGCAAGTTTATCTTTTTTCTTGCTAGGTATAGAGATATTGGTCTCAGTAGTTCTGCTAGACATGATTCGATTCGCAAAGAGTATTGGCTTACAGATTCGTTTCGACTCTGCTTGCATTCTTTAAAGTCTGACAGTAAGTATGAATAATGTTTGATGTCACCGAATTGCGTTTTTGAAAATTCTTCGCGTTGTGGCCACTTTGTAAAGTCTTTGACAGCAAATGGTGTTTCAGATTTACCTTGAAGTCAGCTTAGTATATATTTCAGTAGAATATCGCTCTGTGAGCTTGATGCTAAATTAATTGCATTACGACAGTTATTTAAGAAAGGGCTCAGAGCATCCCTTGAACCATCAAAGGTTCCAATAAATTTAATTAAATATTAAGGTCGATTTCCGACATTTTTACTTGAGACTTCGTCTTTAAAGTCAGTAAAGTAAGATTTAGTCATTAGTAGATATATTTAACACAAATAACAGTAACAGTAACTTTGTAAAGTATTTATCCGTAAAATGAAATGTTAGACATAAAATAAAATGAGACGGGTACAAACAATTACTTAATCTGTAACTGGCTAAAACGGTGCAGACAGAAATAGAAAGGTGCAGTGATCGCGCAGTCTTATCAGTTCATAGAAATGCGACGAGGTGATGTGTGGGCGAAAGGTGATTGAGTCTTATTTTTTGCTATGTTGATAAGCGATTATTTATAAATTAGAAAGTTATAGAATATTTGGATTAATTAACAGTAAGGGCATAACAGTACCTCATCTGGCAGCTGGTTGTAGGTGACTGGTGCCAGCACATTTACCAGTTTCAAATTGTTCACAAGCCGCCTCGAACAGAGCGCAGCAGGTGCATTTTCTGCGTCCCATAACTAGCCCATCACCTAGTCTGGATTATTCCTGCAGGTGGTTTCTAGCATACAAAGCTGCCTGAAAACACACCATGACTAGAACTGTGGCACTCGCACGATGGCTCGAATATCTCTTTTGCATTCTGAGGACGTGCTTAAAGTCTGCAGCACCTCCCCAGAGCTCGACGCCATATTGGAGTAGGGTGCGCAAAGTAGCAGTTCCGGACCATGCTACCTAGTACTACGACTATCTCGGGTATGTGCCACAAAACGAAGCATGCTTGTTAAATATTTTCGCATAACTTATTGATATGGTTCTTCTATCACCAAGTAGGAAACCCAAAAACGTTTTTCGAATTACTTGTTCCATTTTAATATTTCCCATTACAACCTGAACTCCTTTGTTAATCCATACTAATTAAAGTGCGTATAAAATTAGTCTTTTTTGTATTAAATATCCATTCAATTTGACCATATGCTCAAGTCGTTTGCTACTTTGTACCTACGCTCTAGGTGGTCAACAGTTGGAGCAGTCACGATTACCGCAACGTCATCAGCATACATTTCCATCGGGCACGTTCACGGGCAAAACGTTAAAAAGGAGAGAGAACATTGTATTTGAGAGCGATAACCCTTGCGGCGCCTATAACTGTTTTTGGCGGTTTTGATCAACCGTGGTACGTTTCTCATTCCCATTCTATACTACCAACTGACATATGTCTGTTATTAAAATCGTCAGCAATTTAACCCTCGGCATGCCTGGTGGAATAAAATTACATGGTATGCCTGTGAGACGCGGATTTTAAAATAACTTTTTCGCCTACAAATTGGTATCAAAAATTATTATAATTTTATCTAATTATCAAATATTATATAAGCATCTTTGATATTATTATAAAACCATAAATTTTAAAGATGCTTTTTAGGATTTAAAACAAAATCTGTGTTCGTATCAACAATATTTTTTAATAAAATGTATAATTAAACACAGTATACGTTTTGTAACGTAATATTAAACATCTTATGTTTATGAACGTGTGAAATCAACTAAAACAAAATAGATCTCAATCAGACTTTGGGGAATGATAGGCACATATATTATCTTATGTTCTACGCTAAAATAATTAGTCTTCTTCATTTCCAACATCATTTTCACGAGCTTTGTTTTCGAATCTTTCGCACTGGGAATTGCATGATCTAGGCAGACGTGGCTCTTGTACATCTCACAGATGTATTGCGTTTTACGGTCTTTCTTTAACGGACAACGTGACATCTACGCCTTACACCTGGAGCTGTTTTTTACCGGTGTGCCATTTCGGAGAGTAATACGGTTGGCAATTCGTTTGCGAAGATCTGTAGAAAGACGACTGTTTTTCTGTCTTGATTGTAAATGTCGTTCTATCAGCGTAATAGCCAGACCTTTAATGAAACTTCTCTACGATTGTTTTTGATATCAGGGCAGACTTCCAAGACGTCTTCCTCCATAGCGTCCGAATCAGCTTCATGGTTTTCTTCTGTGCCCTCAACATGAAACTCTTCGTCGCTGGAGTTGAATACAATATCATGTTCATGATCTTCGTTGTTCTCCTCGAGTAGCAAATAAGTGATGTTTTTGTCACTTAGGTGGCTCCTCATTTCTTTATTATTAAATACGTTAAATTTAAAATAAAATAAAATTTTCATAAATAAACCCCATCAAATTCGTAAAATCTTCAATACACTAAACTAAAAACATCACAATCCAGCGGTATAATTATTAATAATGTAATATTATATTATTAATTGTAAAATTGCGTTCGCAGTTAATATATAATGATTATTTATAACAAATATGTTACGAAATCACAAGCAGAAACAAAATTAATAATTACATAAAAATGTCACGCCGTATGCCTGGTGGGGTCAGTGAGACCCGAGTGATCTTTAAACACGTCCTATCACTACTGGAGCGAACCCCAGACTAAGGTAGCGAGCGGAGGACGTTAGGTGGTTCACTACGGTCAGCTACTGAAAGCGGTTACGCGCGAAATTTTAATTTGAATGAATTGTAACGGTTTAAGTGCTGCAGTGGGTCTCACAGATCCTACCAGGCATGCCGAGGGTTAATTAAACGAAGGGTCTTCTATACCATAGTGTTAGCGTTATTAAAAATAAAACAAAAATTATATAATTATATGTAAGTAGAAAATGACAATTCATTAGAAATATGTACAATTGTGGTTTGGAATAATATTGGGAACAAGGAATGGCAACACTGATAGGGCATTCGAACGAAGGTGGCGTGAGAAGCACGTTGAAATAAACACTGTTTTGTATAATAAAAACGTATAACTATACTGTGTCTCTATTTCTAATGTTTTGTGTTAATAATAGTATCTAAGATTTAAAAACTAATGTCTCCGCCAAACACGCGCAGTTCTATCGTACAAATATTAAGCCTGCACCTTTCTGAGGTGGCCCTGCACCTGTCAAGGGCAAGCATAGTGCTTATAAGAACAGACGCAATTGGTACTTGTGCGTATTGTAACTAAATTGCATTAAACAACCCCAAAATCAGGATTAGAAGTAGCTTATATATTAATCCTGGGTATAAACTATATTTACGTGATTGAGTATCAAACATCCATACATACAAACATTCACATTTATAATCTTACTGTGATAGTACTGGCACCCCTGGTGTAACACCCTATCCAACAAGAAATCAGAATCAGAATCAGAAATTTATTCACCATTATAACAATGATTGTTACATTCGGTAAGTCACATTACATATAAATTAACAATATTGTATACACATTTCAGATTATATTAATTAACTTAAATTCACAACATATCATTACCTATTTTGAAAATAATCATCCACGTTTTTCACTTAATTCAACTTTCAGTACAAATAATAATAATGAAGTTAAGTAAATAATGATGAGTCACACAAGCAACTTAATTTACTTGTCAATTGTTCATAACTACACAATCAAAGGAATAATATATTTGTTCATTCTTTGTACAAAAATGAAGAGTCTACTAACTTCATTTCCATAAATTCATTTAGAGAATAAAATGGGTTATTCACAAAAAAATACTTAAGTGTAATTTTAAAAACTTTTATGTTTAGTTCTGTAATTTTAATTGGCAGTTTATTATACATCTTTATTTTCGTGCATTTTCCTTGGTTTCGAACTTTAACCAATCTGACGAGTACGGTATTTATTTAAGACCCCACGTACACGTGCAGCTTGAAGCAGTCAGTATGGACTGCTTCTACCTGCGAGTGAACTAGAGTCTTCTACGTACACACATACACGAAACTACTCGAGCAGTTGCAAATGTTCCAGGCGGTTGGCGGTCGAGCTGTCGCCAGGTATACATTTACTGCTCGAGCTGTCTCGCGCAGTTATCTCCGCCAGCGCACTTTATTCCACATCGCGCGTGTTTCCCGCCCCTGAATTGAAATTGTGACTTGTTGAGCAGTTATTACCAACTGCTCGAAAAGTTATCAATAGCAGCTTCAAGCTGTTGTCTATAACTGCAAGAGCGGTCCGTGCATGTTGATCACTGGCTAACTGCTCGAGCAGTCCGTGTATATCCGCTCTAATTCGTCTCGTGGAAAATGACGGGCCACCAGACGTAGTCAAAATTCAAACAGGCGTGTTTCCGCACACGCTACTGACAAAAATTTATCTACAAGCGTGACATCACGTGACTTTTCCACTTGTAATGTCAACGCCATACATTTATATTTAAGCACCGTTATAAAAGCTTAACGGTTAACAATCCACCTCTATTACTCGTCTAATACATATCTAGTAAATTAAAATCAATGATTGCCATTGCTGTATTTTTTTCCGCCATCTCCAGCAGGTAAGTTCAACTTTTTATTCAATATTTGCCGGATTGTACGTTTCCGCTTTGTAGTGACATACTGACAAGCGGGTAATTGGATAGCTCTCGCTTTATCGACAGAATAATCAATGTTCGGGTCAAAATCTTTGATAGTCGCCGCGCCGATTGCACACAATCTGATTATTTTTATTAGTACTTTTGTGATTTTTACCATATATTACTAATAGCAATAAAACCGGGGGGCTTTATGGCGAGCCATTGATTAGTGACGACACCGTGGGCCCCGATTCTCCCTGGTGCTAAATGAGACCCCTGAAGCCCGGCTTGCCTTAATTGGCCGTCTGGGGGTGGAGATGCAAGAGCAAGTACCAAAAAGCTCTAAGAGTCGAAGTGCTAAATGGCATAACACCGGAAGTAGTGCTTTAGTAAAACCGATGCACACCTCTCGAAACCATTCAGCCATCCACACCAATAATTCATCTAAGCCGTAGGACGTCCACTGCTGAACATATGCCTACCCCATGATTTTCCAAAAGGACCGGTTGAAAGCAGCCTGCATCCAACGTCGTCCTGCGACCTTCATCAGGTCGTCTGTCCACCGTGTCGGTGGACGACCTACGCTGCGCTTGCCGGTCCGTGGTCTCCACTCCAGAACTTTTCATCCCCATCGGCCATCTGTTCTGCGTGCGATGTGCCCTGCCCACTGCCACTTCAACTGGCTAATCTTCTGGGCTATGTCGGTGACTTTCGTTCTTCTACGGATCTCCTCATTTCTGATTCGATCACGTAGAGAAACCCCGAGCATAGCCCTCTCCATAGCTAGTTGTGCGACTTTGAGCTTATCCATGAGGCCCATAGTAATAGACCAATAAATATAAATATATATTTCGTATCGACCTTTCGTCGCACATAATACCGATACTTATGTAACCCCTTTTAATGGGTGGCAAGTCACCACGTACTGGTTTTTAAAATGTGATTAAAATTGGCAGGTAATGGTAGCGATTCACTTGTTCAAACAAACTAAACTAAACTACCGAACTAAAAATGTATTATGGTGGTCCTTATAGCGTTAACTATAAAATCCAAAATAATTTAACCCTTAGAATTACATTTCTAAATATAGGATTATTCTATTCTACTTTGAGTTATTTTAGGTTAGTTTAGCGAGCACCAAGTTCCCCCCCGAAGGGTTCTCGCATTGACGTGGCGGGGGGGCTCAGTAGCCGTGGCTTGGATCACCACGGTGAAGCCAAGAGGAACCCAGGGGCCGCGCCGGCGTTGGGGTGCGCTGGCCGGCTCAGGCGGGGCCGCTCCTATGGGCTTTGGCCGCTAAGTCTACATAGGAGTGGTGGGGTCCGGGCGCTTTGGCGCAGACTCGAGGAGGTGGGGCCCGGGCGCTTTGGCGCAGGCTTGAGGGGGTAGGGTCCGGGCGGGGGGGGCCATCCCCTGTAGCTGACGTAGCAGGCGGTGGGGCTACGTATCCGACCCACCGCAGGGAGACCACGGGCGTCCAGACAAGAAAAGAAGTCTGGCGCCCATATTTGGCGGGTTCGGTCTCCGAGGCAGTTGCGGCGTGCCATGTGTTCTGGCGCGCCGCGAAGAGAAGGGTCCGGCAACGGACAGCCGCGGCGGGTTCGCGGTCGTGTGCAAAAACTGTCCCGCGTTCCCGCCAAAAGCGGCACTGACGGAACACCCCGGGGTTTTGGTGGGTATACGTACTCCCACATAACCACCTACCTCCCCGTGGTAGGTGGTATCCATAAAGGATTTCCCCGGGACAAAAAAAAGAAAGACAAAAAAAAATCGAGCACCAAGTTACGTGACAACTAAACTCTCTAAAATATGCCCACAATTGAAGAGAAATATCTAATTTTAGTGCTGTCATTCAAAAGTGTTATACTAATTTGGATTTTAGCCTAAACATAATAAGAACTGCCATAATTTAGAGATTTTTAGTTAAGAGCATGCTTCCAGAATCGACACCATTGTAGTCTGTTTCAGCATAGCCGTCGATAAATTACTCTTCCATTAATTTAACTATGGCATAGCTTAGATATGGACCATAATTAGTTAGTACGATAGAGACACGATGATGACAAGCAGAACTGTCATTAATAGTTCTGCGCTAAATATTAAATATTAGCTGGTGCCCGCGACTACGTCTGCACAGGATTAGTATTTCGAGGAGCTTATTATCTTCTCCAAGGCCATATCCACCTTTATACCAAAATGTCATAAAATATGCAGGTACATTGTTAAACGCAATTGACATAATGGTATTATATGAGTAAATTTAAATACTTAGTATATCAATCAGTAAACATTAATATTAAAATACAGACAGTGACGTAGCTATAGCTCTCACATATTGGGGGTTCGCAGGTAAAAACTAAAAATCTAAAAAAATATTATGTAATAAATATTATATTAATACACGTAATTTGTTTGTATACAAAAAACATGTAATTAAAAGTACCCACCCGCGGTTTCTTATCTTATTTCTGCAGTGGAAGGATCAACACAAACCTACAGCATAGGTGGATGTCAGTAACATCTTTTAAATAATTTATTGATTCAGGCGTTATGATGTTGCGACGTATAAAACAAGTACCTACTTATGCTATGTCCATAAAAATATATTACCTCATACCCAATAACACGAAAGAAATAGAAAGATATAATTTATTTATAACTAAACAAAAAACAATATATCTAGTGATAAAAGTTATTTCTCTATGCATCACTATTTCAATGATAAACATATCACAGCATTTGTTACAGTATTATTGTACGTGTAGATGTAGATAATTTATTATTAATAATAATTAACTTCAATTACAAAATATTTAAAGTAAAAATCTTCTTAGTGGCCAAAATGCTGACGGCATTGCCACGCTGGACGGTAATGCTAACTTCCGCTGCTGCTAACCGTCAACTAAGGTTTCCAAGGAATATAATTATTTCGTGTCTCGGCACACCAAATTGGAATCTTCCTATAATATTTTTTTTAATCGGATGTAATCCGTGATCCAATCCTCTCTCTTCCCAAATCCAAATTAAAAATTCCTGACGTCTCCATTGTGTCATTCCATCATGATTCTCTTTTCTTAAAGTTTGTCACGTTGCATGTCAATAAAGAAATAGTTTTTAAATACACACAATAAAGATTTAATGCAATGAAATATGATCAGGAAATTATATTACAAGATCCTGCAGGATGCAATTTCAAAAAATCGAAAAGGTCACTTCTGCAGCCTTTCTATATGGTCTTAATTAATATTATAGAATTTACACATAAAATCAGTGCGAATCGATGGGAAGATCAAATGGTTAAGAAGCATGTAACATCCATTAAACAAACACCTTTAAAATTGCCAATATGGACCAGGTACCGCAAGTGAATGCACGGTATGTTTCTGGTTTGATGGTTTCCGTTCTGGAATCGATGTAGATCCCGTTTCGATCACAACAATGTACCAGGTCGGCTGACTGGAGATGGAAGTCTGTAACGTTGGAATTGAAAGTCACTACTGTGACTTTCCTGCCTGCATCATTGGCTGCAGATTCATCTCGGAACACGTCGCAACTCATCAAGTAGTCATATTAAGTCCAATTGGAAAAGTAGGTAGTATCTAGGAAAGCAGGCCTTGTATGAACTTACTAAACAAAACGAGCAAAATCGCGTTGAGGCTCGCCTTAAAAGGTTAAATTTAAATAGGCAGCGATCATCATCATCATTATCAGCCGGGAGACGTCCACTGCTGAACATGGGCTCCGAACGGCTAGAACGCCACCAGGAACGGCTAGAATCTACTTGGAACGGCTAGAATCTACTTGGAACGGCTAGAATCTACTTGGAACTGCTAGAATGCTACTTGGAACGGCTAGAACGCCACTTGGAATGGCTTTATGTTTCTTGGCTACACCACGCTTGGCTCCGTCAACCACCACTAACAATCAGGACTTCAAGCTACGAAGAAATATTATTTCTTAACTTCAACATAGGTACTTGAGTTTTTTTCCACTGTATTCAAAATACAGTTTTACAGGGCTCAAAATTCAAATCCAAGGACACTGCGAATAAAACCGTTATAGGCGGTATCAACGAACTTCCATTAAAATGGTTAAAAAACATCGAAAAGAATGATCAGTCTTCAATTAGATACTTAACTTAAAAATGACTTTTTCATAAATCGGAAATTTTATAGATAACTGAATTCCTTACCGACATCTTTCGACGACCTACGAAAACATTATCAAAACTATAACCCCAATCACCGGCAGATGGCATTAGCAGCGACGCGTCATAGAATAAACACCCATCACAGAGCCGCCGCGCGCCGCCACCTACAACTTTATAGACTCATAAATATGCTAATTTAGCTATGACTTTTTTATAACATAATTAATAACGTGTGTCGGACTCACCGCTGCCGAGATTATGATTTAGCCCATTTTATGTGGCACAATTTAATTGATGTCCCCATTCGGGTCGCGTGACCCGCAAGTGAGGCTGTTTTGTCGTCACATACTTTTACGAGTGACGTAAAATAATGAAAAAATACCATATAGCCTTTTATGCTGGAGTTTGATTTAGGACTCTTCGCATTTATGGCTGTTGTTCTGACGCTTCTACATAAAATTGTAATCACAATCATTTGTAGTGTTTGTTTTTGGAATGTAAATGTTGATTAATTAATGTTATGGTGGTTGTTTTTGTTATCGCCTTTCTGCTATACACATTTACGTGTACCTAATCAGTTAAAATTTTGGTTTGGGGTAGTGAGCTGTAAGCGACTAACCCCTGATGATTGTAGTGTATTCCATGTAATTCTCTAACTAGGGTTGCCGCTAACGGGTTTTATACTGAATAAAATGATTTAGGACTGTATGCTGTTGTGGGTAAAGTCTATTGTTATGAGTATATACCTAAACCGTGTTAATAGAATGAGCTGCCTGCTTCACGTAACATTTAGGTTTGGTCTACTAAGTAAATGTAGTATTTAAATAAAACTGTACCTAAGTCCTATAATATTATACGGTTTGCAGCCCTGCACTTGGTGTAGGTGATATAATAATAATTATTATAATTAGTATTTTGATAATATTAATAATATGTTGTTCTCTTTAATGTCTCTTACAATATATTTTGTAAAACATAGTTTTCACACGGACTTTCATCTCTATGAGTAAAGTATGGGCTAAAATCCACTACCTATAGGCCCAGAGCCCGGTTAGCGGATAGGCTGGTAGCCAGCTCTAGCACCAGAGTTGTCAGACCGCCCTATGCATATGGACATGGACCAGTGAATGATGTCCTAGGGCCATAAATAACGCGCCTGCCAAATCATGGAAGAGCTCAGTTGAAAATGCCAGTGGCGATCACCCATCCAAGTAGCGCCCGCAGCCATGTATGTTTCTTTACCTTATCAAATCCGAGAAAATTGAAATTCGAATAGTATAGATTTTTAGTACCTAAATGTCAACAAAATTCACAAATCACCTGCTTTCCGTGGCACCACACAAGAACTAGCGCTATTTGAATTTCGAATGTTACGGAAAACCATGAAAGAAAGGCAGACTAGCTAGGGATGGCGGGAAAAAACTTAACAACGACTATTGTTAAATTTGTTTAACTTTCCTCGATTTGTTTTGATTCCAGTTTTAGCTAGTAATAGTGGTGGATTATTGACCGTTAAGTGTTCGTAATGGAGCACGAGCGTAGGCAAAGTGAATAAGATAATCTAAATTTGTTTTTGCGTTTTCCTCGTTAATCTCCTTAGAAAGTTTTAGTAATCTCACCGCTTTACTAGAGCGTAACTTAGACAGAATAGTGACTTACTTACAAACTAATTTATATGACTGCGACTTGCCTCTGACTGCTTGCATCTTACTCAACTACTAAGCAACTATCTCTGCGGTCCGTATCGCGATATTTTTGCTCACAGTGCTATCGTCTACCAAAGCCGGTCCGAGACAAATATCGCGACTTTGACAGCTCGTGTCACTGTAAGCATGTTATTAATCGGACCAGAAATGTAGCAATAACGAACCATTTGCACGCGAAAAACAAATTCTTAAAAATAACGTGCATAGTGTGAAAGTTAACTATGTGGTGTGTGGATTAAAAAGAAATAATGGAATGAATTGACCAACTTTTACAGCTTTTACATAAAAAACAAGGGACACCAGTAAAGACCTTGTAGAAATAAACAAACACCTGTCACTTTTGACAGAACGCTCACGACGATTATGGTGTAGAGCATGGTTCATGTAATCGTCAATATGGCGGCAGTTAAGACGTCATCGATGACGTAGCGTGGGCCATCGTAATCACGCTCACGGTGAAAGGGATCGACTGTTATCGCGCTAATATCGATAATGGCTTAATCGGGACCTCACTGTATAAGTCTTTTAACCGGTGGAATACCAAATTTACATATGTACGAGGCCACAAGGAAAAATCTCAGACTAGAACTTTTATACGAATGCTTCTTACTCTGTGTCAACTGGTGTTGCTCATTTGTTTCAATGCTATCGATTGAATTCATCTCTAGAACAATGTACGGCAAGTTACCGCTCCGCTACCACCTGTTACGGGTAAACAAACGTCAACGGCGAACCTTGAACTCCGGCCATGAGAGGGAAGATGTGCACCAAACTAAAAAGAGTTGAGACTCTACGAAGAATGGAATGTCTTGGCATTTTTTTACACTTTTATAGGTTTTTAAGCCGATGCGGTCGATGTTTTAAAACGTTTGCCCAGACGTTTTTGTTTGACACGTTACTCTAATATAGGCATCACTAGGTTAATGGTAAAGAAGTATACCTATGTTTTAGCGTTAAGAGTGTAACTGATAAGGCACTTGGCACTAATTACTACCGAACAATGGCCACATTTTTTTTTAAATGAGCAATAAGTGTATTAATATAACAATAGCTGGTATAAAAGTAACCTATCACAGTTGGTGGTCCGAAAACATAACAACTAAAAATAAGTATAAAATATTATTATTAAGTATCCTAGAAAGCCAAATCATTTGCACAGAATACATAATAGTTGCTATACGAATATTTGTTCTATATACCAACACAAAAATCGTGCTGGTTAGGGTAGAGCTTAGAATACAATAGATATGACAAAATTTATAATGGTGCAATTTAATAGTTTACTTTTTATCATTTTGTTCCAATTTAACAACTAACTATCAGTATATCTAACTACATCGCGCGGCACCGCCTGCCAGATTAATGAAGGGAATAATGAATTCGCAAGAGAAAATTGTCCAGGTTAATAATTAATCATGATTAATTTTCCACGAAACCTTTTTGACACATTTACTACAGTTAATAAACTCTGGGTGAGTTTATTGACAGTAATTTAACGTAAAATAATAATATCGCTCATTACTATCGCATTTATTATATTATTACGATTATGTGCCAAAATAAATGATTGAATAAAATATTTAGAATCCGTTACCGTACTTGTGTGTCATTAGTTCGTTCGCAGATTTCAGGAACATAATAGGTTCGTGTTCTCCTTTTAAGACCATATTTTGACCATTGAGTTCGACTACAATTCAATGCCAACTTGTCTATAATTGCTTCCCAAACCAAAAATTTTGGTGGCGCATGAAATTGCATGACTGGTCCAATTGCGTCACTGTGATTTTTACAAAAGGTAATACAGATGTACGTCTAACACTGTAGTTCTCGCGAATGATTAGTGTTAATTTCAGGTTTAAGAAAAAAATACAGAGATAAAAAAGAATACATATATTACGACGAACACGTGCACGTCGCAATTCGTCATAGATTCAACCCATAAAAATATTGGAAAAATGTACATTGCCACAATTGAAGGAAGAGCTCCGTTTCAGATATCTTAACATCAGTGGAAAAACAAGTCCAAAGAAGAGCTAATTGAAAGACAAAAAGTAAAAAAAAACAATATGTAACATACATCGAACACAAATACAATTTGAAAAATTTAATACCGGCTTCCATTCTATTCAGTTAATGGAGTGTAACTCAAAAACTATACTGGACCGAATTTGATAAAAAATGGGAAAACAATATATAAATGGGACCACACGGGAAGTACCAGCTTTCAAACAAAAAAATAATTTTGAGGATCGGTTCACTATATCGAAAGTTATGAGGTAAAAAAACATTAAAAAAAATGTACAGTCGAATTGAGTAAGTACCTCTTCCTTTTTGGAAATTGATAGAAAAATCCAAAAGAATATCATGACAGCTAGAACACTTACTTATGAAAATTCAACTAGAAAATCAAAATCAAAGTTGGGTACAACCTGAAAACGCCTCTTTACCTATAAATTCATCAAATGACATAATAGCTCAAATTTTGAACGCAGGCAGAATTAATAAGGCAACTAGCCAAAAACACTAGCAAAAGCGTAACGCCATTCTTTCAAGTATAACCTTTACGGCAGACACAAACCAAGCAATACCTATTATAAGTGGCATAAAGTATTAGAACGCACTTGAATGGGCGGAACAAAACACCAACATGACAAAACTCAAGTTCCATAGCATGTCGGATAATAAAACCGTAACAACTGCATCAATGAATGAAAACGATGTACTAAAAGTAAAAAAGTTAATTGCAGAATATCAAGATACTTTTAAAAATAATGACAATGATATAGGAAAGTTCCAGATTTTAAGCTAGAATAAAATTAAAGCATGACAAACCAATAAGTTGCAAACCATATCGATTACCAGAACCTGAAATACTATATTTAATACACTCACACACACGCACACACACACACATACACACATACACATATAAACTAAAAAAGTAGACTAAACTACCCATAAAACTACCTTTACCTATAGAATGAATGGATGACTTATTTAATACAATTTTACAGTTTACATAAATTAGATATCTATCATGCCTATAATAAGATTATATTACATAACCGTATAAAATGAATACTAGATACATTTCAATTAGTACACTATGTTTTATATGAATGGAACAATCCAACAGACACGAAATCAACACAATATATAAAGGTTAATTTAAAATATTCAAGCCGTAAATAAGCCATCAATAAAGGAGAAGATAGAGAACATAGTGTTTTTGTGATTAAAACAAATGAATAGCTGTTTTTATTACGACAAAAAGTAGGTGGAGAACATAATATATATTAAATATTCAATTTTAGAACCAGTTAACGACACCTCATAATTAGGAGTCTTTTTCAACATTGTCAGATACATACAGTGACCCTTATTTTAACACTCGTTGATATTGGCAACCCATATAGTAATCACGAAGATGATAACCCAAATAATAACGAAGGCCATGGCAATATAATCAAGAAAATGACGATCCTTCATATATTCACAAAGATAACTACAAGGATATTCCAGCTGATAAAAGAAGACCAAAAGAGCAGACCGCGTTGTAAACTTTCAAGGATAATGAAATCTATGATATACAAATGAATCGCTGAATGTGTTGCTAAGCGCCGATCTCGAGAGCAGCTGAACCGATTTTTCTAATTCTTTTTTTTAGAATATTCCTTGAAGTACGAGGATGGTTATTACGGAGAGAGAAATGTCTAAAAAAAAATGTCTGAAATGGTCTAAAAACAACCCTTTTCCTATAATCTCACACAATCGATTTGTAATAATGTTAAAATATAAATTATAAGTCAATTTGAACTTTAAAAATAAAATGGTATGGACCATAAAGGTTAAAAAAAGACCTGAAACGCTCTAAAAACAACACTTTTCTATACTCCCATACAATCGATTCGTATTAATACTTAAGTCAATTTGAACTTTAAACCCTTACCATAAAGGTTAAGTGTTAGTGGAGAGGTTCCGGGAAGGCAAAACAATTGAGTGACGTTAGTATCGTATGAATATTAATATCAATATGGTAAAATGTCCCTTAAAATGTAAACGTCTCTTTGCTGTGCATCTATAATATTAATAAATCTAAGTAGGTCCCTTTTAATTTTTATTTTTTGACATATTGTAATTGTTGACTTGTTAACTTTCTTTTTTTATCTTACTAGCTGACCCGGAGTCCCGAAGAGCAGAACAAGGATATTTTTTTTAAATTAATCTACTGTTAGGCGGTACGAAGTTCGCCAGGTCAGCTAGTGTTCATATAAAATTTCATGGCGTACTCTTTTAATTCACAGCCCTTGCAGTATGATATATATTATATTACCAACCAGGATTCTCATAGAACATGCCACCTGTGCAGGACTCAGGTGGCATGTTATAACAAGAATGCTTGTTAGTAGTATCGTGTTAGACTCGCGTATTTATATTATCTAGCAACTGTTCAATATTAGCATGCTTCTATCCGTAGGTTTCAATATGTGTAGCTCGTGGTTGAGAAGACTCTGACAATTCAAATCCTATTCTAAGATCTCCATTTTAACCAACTTCAAAAAAGGAGGAGGTTATATCTTCGATTGTATATATGGTTCTGTGTATCTTAGCCGATTTCTTCCACATTTGTGGATCGATTCTCAAAATTCTTTTTTTGGTTGGTAGAATGCTTCCTATGTGGTCCCATTTAATTTCCATTCAGCCAAGCAGTTTTTGAGTTAAACGCAAAAAATTAAAGTGTTACGCCTATCTTGATGCTATCATTGACAGTGAATGAGAATCAATCCTGTAAGTAGCAAAGGTCAATAAAAAGGTGGAAAATAAATTTTATCCAAAAATCGAACCGACTTCAATACCAAAAAGTGTGAAATAACTTGTCGAAGTCGGTACCATGCGCACTATATTCTGATAATCAACAAGTCAATTCACACTTTTGGGTCCATGTTCTGGTAAAAATAATTTAAATTAGTAAGGTCCTGTCTAAACAACTGGTAGCTCCTTGCTCGTCGCCATATTTGTTTACAGACGCAAGGGCCCACTTTTGTATATTTTATAATGGGCCACACCAAACACTGGCAACTGGCTTCGAGGAATGACTTTATGTTACCGTTTGGAATAACCTTTGTCTAAACGATATATTTTCATTACAGTTAGTTTGTTTAAGTGCGTTTGATGTTTGTGACGTCATTTTAACGGGACAAGACGACCACCAACAGGTTGAGAATGAAATAAAAAAATCATTTTGTTCATTCGCTATGTCGAGAAAGACAGCTCTACTATGTTCTCTAGAGGAGTCCGCATCTTATAAAGGTTTCTAGGGTATACTCTGTACAGTGGGAATAATGGCGAAGCACGAATAACTGCGTAAGTGTATTGTATCGTTGACGCGAAACAGTACAAAGTGTCATTTATCTGGGGTATCTGTGTCACAGATAACTCAAAGTTTGTACGCGGAATCGTGATTCGTTGATGTTTAAGATACGAATACTTTTTCGCATATTGTTTGTGCACTTATTTGAAAAGTTTAACGTAATATGTCGTTCACGTGAAACAGCACAAACTGTCACTTATCTAGGGCAACTGTTACTCAGATAACTCATAGTCACACTGTAGCGTGATGCGTTGACGTTTACGATACGTAGGTATAGTTTTAAGCAAATTGTTTGTGCTACGCCTCTGGGCCTAAAACGAAACTGCTCATCGGAATGGTTATTGTTATAACTTCTTTTTTGTTGTTAATGACGTAATTAGTATATTAGTTACAAGCACAAGCTAACATTGAATTGGGAATAAAGACATTGTTAGTATAGAGTAGTTAGTTTTGCCGTGTTATAACTACTTTATCAGGATTATGTAAGACTACGAAGAAATAATGTCAGGAAGCATAACACAGAACAAATTCCACACAAAAAGTGGTCCTTCAAACCAATACGACGTATGATTCCAAATACGAATTACTTCCGAGGTTACAAATAGACATGTTCGGTGATTGGTTTAAATTTAGAAGGAAATCAGGAATTGATCCACGTGCGTGCTGCAACGTCTACTATGACAGCTGAGTCATATCGGTGTGAACGATGGTATTGATTTGGCACAACTTTTATTGGGTAATTTTTCTAAAGCAGTTACTTTCCTGGTATTATTTCTTCGTAGCTGTAAGAGCATACATCGTTGCCTCTTTGACAACATCCGTGAAATAAATGACGAGATGACAAGAAACGTTGGAAAACAACCTTATATACAAAGGCGATATCTCATAAGGTATTTGACATCAGTCTCTCAATCGTTAGAGCAATCAATAAATCAATCGCACGGCTGTTTAGTTTTTCATGGTATCACAGTGTCAGAGTCGTGCACCTAAAGGAAAAATCACGGCTAATATATGTAGTTGCAAAATTGCTTTTCGACCCAGAGCTTAAACTTAGCTAACCTTTTGTCTGACCTGCCGTGCGATTCTATAAGAGCAAACATCGTTGCATATTTGACAACATCCGTGAAACAAATGACGTTATGACAAGAAACGTTGGAAAAGCAACCTTATGTACAAGGGCGATATCTCATAAAGTATTTGACATCGGTGAGTTCGTCGACGAACGCAACGACAAATCATTTGAGAATCGCACGGCAGCAGTGCGAGTATAGGTCTCACGATAAACTTGTCGACTCGATAAACTACTTTTATCTGCTGTCTTACCTTGTCTCTGGTATGGATCTAGTTGCGAAAGCTATATCACAGGCTGTCTTTAATAGATAATTTTATAGTATCGACAATCCATGCTCGCACTGCTGGTACGGTAATGCACGATAATGCAGTGCTCTCTTCACAATCTACTTGGTCATTGATCGAAGCTGACATCCTTTAAATAAAGGAAAAAGACTGAAAACTGTGTATAAGTACCTATGTAGTTTTGTATAGTCGTTTTTTTTTATATTAATCGCGAATTTACTGTTACATACATATTATTCGTGGTTAGTGCATTATTCGTGTCTAGGGATCGAAAAGGTTATGTTGGTCCTGTAGTTAAAGCAATATCTATATAGATGTTTCTTAATGTACGGAACCATCGGTGCGCGAATCCAACTCGGATCAATCCGATTTTTTAAATTTAAATCCCATAGATTTTACGATGATTTACGCTGACGAATAAAATTAAACATTTATTCACAATAATTCATAAATACGAAAGTTCGTAATTTAGTGAGGGTGTGATGTTTGTTATTTCTTCACGCAGAAATGGCTCAAATGTACGTTACATTGAAAACGAGATACCTAAGGTTTACACATAGGCTCTTTAATACCAAGTCAACTAGTAGTGGCAGAAGGATTTCGGTAAGCTTCATCAAAATTATCATCTCAGCCGTAAGACGTTCACTGCTAAACATAGACCTTCCCCATATTTTCAAAACAAAACCGGTTGGAAGCGGCCTGCATCCAACGTCGTCCTGCGACCTTCATCAGGTCGTCTGTCCACCGTGTCGGTGGACGACCTACGCTGCCGGTCCGTGGTCTCCATTCCAGAACCTTCCGGCCCCATCGGCCGTCTGTTCTGCATGTTGCGTGCCCTGCCCACTGCCACTTTAACTGGCTAATCTTCTGGGCTATGTCGGTGACTTTTCTTCTTCTACGGATCTCCTCATTTCTGATTTTTTAGAGAAACCCCAAGCATAGCCCTCTCCATAGCTCGTTGTGCGACTTTGGCCCACAGTAAGAGACCAAGTTTCAGTGCCATAAGTCATCACTGGTTTCACACGGTAAGCTTATTCCACTAATATACTAGTTATACGACCGTTCTCTTAGTTTTTTCAATACTTTGTACGGAGTTATATTATCAAAAAACATAGCCTAAAGAACTGAGCATAGAAACATATTGAGACAATCTATTTCTTTTTTCCATGAAACCATGTATTAAAAAAGCGCATGATTTTCAACCCTAGACGAAAAATTTCCGAATGGCAATTTTGTTTAATTCCTTTCTTATAGGGTTGGAAACCCGTAATACCTACTATATTTTTATGGAATATAGTGACTAGCTAGTAAAAAAGTAAGTTGACTTTGTCTACATTCGTGAAACGTTACGAATACGGTTAATAACCCACCCAAAACTAGTACACGGAAACTCGAAGAATCACAAATTTAGGAAAAAAAACAATGATAAACATTGTTGGGGTTTTCCCGTCGCTATATCTACTATGCGTAAGCCGAGCTATGGTGAGGGCTATGCTCGGGGTTTCTCTACGTGATCGAATCAGAAATGAGGAGATCCGTAGAAGAACGAAAGTCACCAACATAGCTCAGAAGATTAGCCAGTTGAAGTGGCAGTGGGCAGGGCACATAGCACGCAGAACAGGTGGCCGATGGGGCCGGAAGGTTCTGGAGTGGAGACCACGGACCGGCAAGCGCAGCGTAGGTCGTCCACAGACACGGTGGACAGACGACCTGATGAAGGTCGCAGGACGACGTTGGATGCAGGCCGCTTCTAACCGGTCCTTTTGGAAAATCATGGGGGAGGCATATGTTCAGCAGTGGACGTCCTACGGCTGAGATGATGATGATGATGATGATATCTACTTCATCATCATTACCAGCCGGAAGACGTCCACTGCTAAACATATGCCTCTCCCATAGAACGCCACTTGGACCGGCTACTAGCTTCCTGCATCTCATTCCCCGCGGTTTTGACGAGGCCGCCGGTCCACCTAGCGGAGGACCGGCCTACACTTCGTCTTCCTATAGGTATCTACTTAATCTACCTAAATACTGCCATGAGCTCTACTCTTTGTAGAGTAATTCGCCGTATAGTAGTTAAAGATTGTATTATGTAGCTGCTGAGCGTGTACTGCGCTGCACCTGCACCTAAACCGCAGAATACGTAAAGAGCTAGAGGCGAAATGTTCCAAACCGTTTGAGAATCTGAAATTCGGCACGCACTAATCAATTCCGGTTGCACGGAACGGTCTGTATAAACAGAGCGGATTTATGTATTATAAGGGGCGATGCGTATTAGGAAATGAGTACGATTGTACTCCATGAATAGCGATGATTGGGGGCAGTTTTGTTCTTATTACCCGACTACGCCGAAGCCCACAAGGACGGTTATGTTTATGTATGTCCTTTCTAAGTCCACTCGTAACTACTCAACAGCTCAACCGATTTTGTTAAATGCACGAATGACATACATAAAATATGTATAAAAATACATCAAAGTATATTTTCTACCGACTTCCAAAAAGGAGAAGGTACTCAGTTTGATTGTTTTTTAAAGTTTTTCAACTTTCGATTCTCAAAATTAAAATTGTTTTTTTTTTGTTTGTTGAAAGTTGGTGCTTCCCGTGTGCTCCCATTTAAATTTTATCAAATTCGGTATAGTACGAGTAGTTTTTGAGATACACTCCAATAACTGAATAGAATGGAAGTCGGTATTAAATTTTTCAAATTGTACTTGTTCAAATGGCACTTGTATCCACTATAATATGCAGGCTAGTATTTTACTAATTTACTTTTAGTTTGTTTTCTTATTCTGTTATTGTCTAAGCGATTGAAGTTTATCTGCCTTTTTGTTTATATTCTGCGTACAGGTATCCTGTACATAGGCCCATATTTTTTTATAACTTGTTTTCCTAGAGTATTATACCATTTTTGAATGTTGGTTAGTTGCGTCAATTTTTTTAAAAACTTGCCTTACTAGTGTTCATACTTTTTTTTCACACCACGATAAGTTAAAGTTGGTTAAAAGTAAAAGTCTTCAAAAAAATTAGGGAATAAATAAGTTTCATTAATTTTCGTTATAAAACAAGAGTTATTCTGGATTTTTTAAGAATTGTGGTAGATAGCAGTGCTATTCAGGTTGCCTATAAAAAAAAGAAACAAATATTAAAAAAATTGTGGTCATGGTAGTGAAAAATATCATAAACGGTCTCAATTTCTGAAGAATTTAATTTTTTTATTATAACTTAAAATATAATTGGGATATATTTTTTTTTCTTTTTTTCCCCGATTAGTCCGGGGCAGGTCTATCCTCCGGTGATGGCTTATCGTTGAATTTTGGTACACATTGTATATCAATACTAGGTATACAATTTAGGCGAAATATAATACCTTTATAAAACCGTAGGTTTAACAGTAACGTATTCAAAATGTGCAGTTCGATATCCATATCCATTCAAGCTTACCGTAGTCAGGGCACAGGGAGGTGATTCTGAATGCATCATCGGGTCAGCTACCCGAGATCTGCGTGAGAAGTGTTCGATGCGTCGTCGTTACTATGTTGAAAGTGATTTTGTAGGGTCGCATTTTAGGTACAAAAGCTTAATTTGATAGAGTATAGAATATACAATAGAATTCAAAAATTCAAGAGATAGAGAAAGAAGAATAAAAGCTATTCAGCTAAATCAGTTTTCTACTTTATAGTGGCAAGACGATTCGAGCGCCAGGGGGCCGATTCTACTAACTAAATACTCGTATGTTTCAACTGATATCGAAGCTGATTTATACGTTTTCTTTTTCCAGCTGCAGTACTGTTTTTGTTGACGCCAGCGATGGATCAAAACTTTATATTTGGGCAACTGGATTGATCATGAACGTGACGCTAACTCATATTCGTATTTAGTATTAGTGTTTAATACATATTCTACTTCCTACATATAAATACGATATTAAAAAATATTTAGTGACCCTTCCGCTGAAAAGAAACCAATGATTTTGGCCTATTTGGGGGCGTGCACCACCCTCCCTCCCGCAAAAAATGCTAATAGGAAGAATACAAAATAAAAAACACAAGAAACCCCAAATCAACCATTCTCTCACTGTCGGTCTAGCGCTCGACGAGTCAACATCTCCCGAGGATGCCTCGTGTAGAGGCGAAACACGTGTCGAATCGGTTTTGGTTGATTTGGGGTTTCTTGTGTCTTTTATTTTGTATTCTTCCTATTAGCATTTTTTGCGGGAGAGAGGGTGGTGCACGCCCCCAAATAGGCCAAAATCATTGGTTTCTTTTCAGCGGAAGTGTCACAAAATATTTTTTAATATCGTTTTTTGATAATGGATTTCCGCAAAGTAACGCCTGAATCAATAAATTATCCTACATATAATATTATAAACGCGAAAGTTTGTGAGATGTATGGATGTGTGGATCTTTGTTACTCTTTCACGCTCAAACGGCGCGGGGGCAAATTTTATGTAATTTGGTATGGAGGTAGATGAGGCGCTGGATTAACACATAAGATATTTTTCATCATCATCATCATCCATCACCACGCGGGGGAAACAGCGTAATATGCACAGCATAGACAAAGTAATAAGATCTCCGCCTACTTCAAGATCGTAATGATGACAGTTCTGTCAAAGTTTGTGTCAGTTTCTGATAGCATGGCAAAGCCAATTTGACAGCTCCATACACTAGACGTGTTCGGCGACCGTCAAGGATTTTGAAATGTAACACAAATACCGTCGAGGGTGATAAAATGTAATGACAGCTTTTTTCCATAGTGATTAATTTTATATTTGTATGTCCTGTATATTAATGTTAACTGATTGATATACTAAGTATTTAAATGTACTCATATAATACTATTATAGCAATTGCGTTTGACCATGTACATATTTTATGACATTATGGTATAATTATTGAGAAGATAAGAAGCTAATCGAAGTACTAATCCTACGCAGACGTAGTCGCGGGCACCGGCTAGTTTATTATAAAGTAGCGTTTCCGAAGTATACATTCCAATTTCTCTATAGAAGTAGTAGAATGGGCTTGTGTCTAGTTATCGAACGAAAACAGGATTCGACCTGCAGTTGCAGCGGGACAGATATTTATTAGATCGGTTGACATTAATAAGGAGTATAATTTGACAGATAAACTGTTACACACTGGCAAATATAATATAATTAGCACATTTACTCTTTAGTAATTGAATAATTTGAATTCATGTACTTATTTATAATAAGTTGACATATTATAAAGGTAGGAATAATGTTATTTAAATAATTGTATATGATGTAATTTTTATAATTAATTATTCATAATTTAAATTGATAATAATTATATTATTATTTATTGTATTTTTGTAATAATACGCCTGTTGTACGTAATTGCCTTACGTAAATGTGGATATGACCTGTAATTGTAAAATTACCAAAAAATGTTTATATGTTTATAAATTTCTAGCTGACCGCCAGCGGCTACGCTCGCGTGGCCTCGCGGGATACGGTAATTACAGATTTACGGGAACTCTTTAATTTACCGGGATCAAAAATATCCTATATGTTGATCAGGGATATAAGCTACCACCATTCGTTTTATAATAATATATATAAATTTATAATAAATTTCATTTAAATCGGTCCAGTCGTTTCGGAGATCAGCCCGTACAAACAGACAGACAAACATACGGAGAAACAAACAGTTTGAACTTATTTTTCAGTCCTTACATCCCCTGACTAGCATAGTTTTAATTGTACAGAAATTTGACCTCTACAGTTTATAATATGTAGTAGTTTTTACATCCCTCGTCTTACCCCCTTAAGTCATCCCTGTCAATAAATATTGAAATCATCATTTTAAACTGTCCAAATGCTAATTTTCACCCCTCCATTTCACCTTCTTAAACCAACACAATCAAAAAAAAATTTGGCCAACATTTTTTATTTTGAATGACCTATCCAAATACAAATTTTCACAACTATAAGTTCAAAAACAAAGGAGTTTCATACAAACGTTTTCACCCCTTTTGACCCACTTAGAGGTTGAATTCCATAAAATCCCGTCTCAGTGAGCACCTACGTCCTAAAAAGCGCATGCAAAATTTTAAACTCCTAGCACTTGTAGTTTCTGAGATATCGTGATGAGTGAGTGAGTGAGTGAGTGAGCTTTCGTTTTTATATAGATAGATTGAACATTGTGAAACGGTAGAATTGGCCCCCTAGTCACAGATTACTGAATTGGCCCCCTAGTGCTAAGCACTATACGCCTTTCCATTGCCACTTGGAGCTTGTAACCTTATGTAGCACTGCCGTGCGATTCTCTAGTGATTCGTTGTTGCGCTCGTCGACGAGCTAACCGATGTCAAATACTTTATGAGATATCGCCATTGGACATAAGTTTGATTTTCCAACGTTTCTTGTCACGTCGTCATTTGTTTCACGGATGTTGTCAAAGCAACAATGTTTGCTCTTAGAGAATCACATGGCTGAACTGCGTTCATCACTGTAAGAAATTTGTCGTTATTTCACCTTTATTAATATCATTCGCTACAGGGTTTGTCTATTTTTTACATAGGAGTGTTTGTGAATGATTTCTTTAACCCTTTGCGTCCCATAGACGTAATAATACGTCAGTTTCATTCATAAATCTTTTGTTTTAATTATAACGGTACAGGAAGGATTAATATAGAATATCGGGCACTCCAGTGGTATTCACAAAGAGATAGTCTAGATGTCTTACGGCCTTTATCAATAACCTATCTATCGCCGGTTTACCTTACTAGAGATAGATATTTGACACTATTTGTATGGACGTTATGTCAGATTTCTATCCATACCTAGTAAGGAAAACTGTGGATAGATAGATTATTGAAAACGGCTGTTAGAGGCCTTCCATATGTTTAGCCCGTGAAAATAATTCTTTCATAATAAATTTTAATATGGATTTCCGTAAAGTACGCCTGTACCTATGAGGTATATCCAACTCTCGACAAAGAAACACGCTGGTAGTATATGGTAGCTGGTACCGACTTCTACAAGTTTTGCACTTTTTGGTGTTGAAGTCGGTTCCATATTTGGTAAAAAAAGATTTATAAATATATACAGGTACCTACTCGACTGTGTCGCATACGGCCTGAATTAATAAGTTATATTAAGTGTTCCGTAAAGACTTTATCATACGATACTATAATTATTTAAGAAGTAAAAGATCAAAATGAGGAGCTGATTGCTGGTCACTACAAATATCGAACGAATATATATCGGAATAGAGTTTATATCAGCACGTATACTGGAACATCAAAAAGCTGTCCATACAATCACTCTGTCAAAATTGTTAAAGAACTTTTATAAAAATAGAACATTTTTATTTTAACATGGATGTATTGGTTTGATGACAAATGCAATAATTTATTTCAACTACGCTGCACTACAATATTCAGCAAAAAGCGGCACATTGTTGCCTAAATCTTTTACAAATAATCAGGCAATAAATAATCGCGCAAAAATTGGCGCCAAGCTTCTGATACTCGGGTCACTAGAGGGCAAACTGTTGATTCTAAATTTAAAAGTTTGATTTCAGTCGAGCATGTGTTATGTATGAAAATCGTTTAACGGACAAGGTTGGCGTCGCGACACGAAACCTACTTGTTTAAAAACACTCATCTTTCACTCGTATTAAACTTTTCAAGTTGTCCATATATCTTCTACATATCCGAGTTTGTTATTGGCCGGGTATCTTACGGGCTGAGCATGGTACTAGGCGGCTGACTACGATAACATCTATTCTAGCTCTCGCGGCTTCCAATGCTCAGTATTTTTTCTGTATACCCGCGTGCGCCGAATGTTACCAAAATCGTACAGAGTTCGAGGTGTGTCGCAACCGCGAGCGTTCTGCACTCTCCTTGAAAAAGGCCGGATGTGGTTGAAAGTATAGTTGGAAAGTTCTGACTTATTTACGGAAGCGATACCCGATTTACATATTAAAAAAATACATATATAAACTTTACAGTGCATCTCGACAACCACTTGAACAACTCATACTCGAAATTCCTCATTAAAGTCAGGTACCTATTGTGTGTATCTAGTTTTATTAACATTAGTCAGTAAATACTGTAATTAGCGCCGCAGCATACTTCTCCCCTTTTAGCAAAGTTACTATATTCAATTATATTGAATAGTAGAACACGCATACCAAGTTTAGTTAAGATTGGTTTAAAAATGTGACCTGTACAGGAAGACCAACATACAACCTAACAAACATACGGACAGATGAAAATCAATTTGCCCAGTTAAAGCAGATTCGCTCGGTCAACATAGGGATATGCCAGTGGTCAATATAAATAAAATAATTGGCGTCAGTGTCATGATCCAAGCGGATATCGGGGGATACATTAGTATGGAGAAGATGTCACAAATATATATCTACTTACTACTATATATATAATAGTAATCCATAGTTCGTGCGAGAATTCTCGTGATGGCGGATAAAACCCAATAATGGCTATCATTGATTTTGTAATTTCTTAGATTAGTGTTTTTTTTTTGTTTTCACGTGTATTAAGAGGATTGCATAGCTAGTACCTACTTGTGCACACTAAAGGAAAAAAACTCTTTTCTTCCTCTTAACATTTCAGTGATTTTTTTTCATGCAATCGACACATTGTTTGCTATTTTTACACGTTTTGATTTTTTCAGTATTTCAAATAAAAATATTTTTATTTTTTAAAAACTTAAAAAACTGAAAACATCAACAAGTACGAGCATAGCAAGCAATGTGTTGATTGCATGAAAAAAAAACACTGAAATCGGACAATGTTAAGAGGTAACAAAGAGTTTTTTCCTTTAGTGTGGACAAGTTCTAGCTATGCAATCCTCTTAATGGACTACTAAAAAAGGAAAGATTTGTATGTATGTTTGTAAAGAATTGGCTCAAAAAGCTCTGGACCGATTTAAAAAATTCTTTCACCATTGGAAAGCTATATTCACCCTGAGTAACATAGGCTATATACGATTCATCATCATCATCCATCACCGCGCGAGTGAAACCGCGGAGGGCAGCTAGTGGATTATACCCGTTAACGGTGCGCGAGTGTATAACAGGCAAAGTGTAGACTGTACTATAAAGTGTACTACAAAGTGTAGACTACTATATATATATATATATACTAATACTATAACTTCATGAAACATTGTTTCCATCAGTCGCCTAGAAAGTTTTAGTGGGTACATAATCATAATCATCATAATCAGCCCATTTTGTTCCCACTGCTGGGACTCGAGCCTTCCTCTAGCTAGACCCCAGTGCGGCTTGGTGGATAGGTTAGTGGCCAACCTATGTTGAAGTTTTCAGGCCGCCTTAAGGCCTTCGACATAGCCTAACGACTGTTGCCCTAAGACAAACAACCGGGACCGACGGCTTAACGTGCCCTCCGAAGCACGAAAGCGCTCAGTTTAATAATGGCAATAGCAGTTACCCATCCAAGTCTTGGGCCGTTATTCGCTATGACCACTTATACAAGTAGCGCGGCGCGCTATAATAGAATCAAGGAATGATCGTGAAATCAATACAAATTTGCGAGCATTCCTTGAAGGTATCGTGATTCGTGACACACCGCGTTACTTATTGAATGGTCATAGCTAATAAGGCCCCTGACCTCAGCAAGTGTTGCTTAACTTGTTGATCGGTTAAGAGGATTGCATAGCGAGTACTTTCCATACTAAAAGAGAAAACTCTTTTCTACCTCGTAACTTTGTACGATTTCAGTGTTTTTTTATTCATGGAATCATCACATTGTTTACTATGCCCGTACGTTTTGATTTTTTAAGTTTTTTTAAGTTCTAAAAAAGGAAATTTATAGTACTTTGAAATACTGAAAATATCTCTCTGTATGTCTGTATTACTCGCATAATTTGAAAACTGCCGCACATATTTCAATGAAATTTGGTATATGGATAGAATAGATCCCGGAGATCCCAACTATAAACTTTTTATCTTGATCTGTCTCATAAATCCAATATGGCTACTTGATCTCTCTATGCAAGACGGTCTCATATAAAACTGGGGCCTTGATTGACTGGTCGGCGCGCATGAACTTCTATGCTAAGGCTAAAAACCTTAATTAAGAATTTAACACGTCTTTTTTATATTTTTGCAAATATATAAAGCGCTGAAAGTTTTGAAATTATTATAACGAAGAAATATTTCTGGTGCTGCGAGTATTAACTCAAAACTTGGTAAAAATTAACTTTACCGACAATTTTTGTTGACGACGTTGTGGTCTCAGACAAAATAAAAAAGTCAAGACAGAATGTTGTGAACAGAGAAGTGAGGCCGGTTTTCTAAACTACATGACTCGGTACTGTCATGGTAATTCAAAGTATATTAAAGTTATTAAAAAAATATCATTAATTAATAAATTTAAATTAAATGTTAATTAAAACTTTACGTGTTGCTTCCACGCGCCGCGATAGTTCGACTGACGAGCCTAGGCGTACTTTCGTTGTAGGTTTTGTATGTAAATATGTATGGACACGCCGAGGCGTAGTTCACCCGGCCTCACTTCTCTGTTCACAACATTCTGTCTTGACTTTTTTATTTTGTCTGAGGTTGTGGTAAACACGATTAACAATATTGAATTTGATTTTATTAAATCAATCTCTGATCCTAATTATGCCATGGAATGTCTCATTAATATTTTATCACAATCTATACCTACTATTACACTCCAGAATCTTATCTATCCCCAGAAATCATAGGTAGGTATAACTTTATTAAAGCCTTAAATGTATCGCTCCCGGTGTTCTAAGATGTAGGTATACCTACGCCACCGAGACCGCTTACGTGTCAAATCTAAAAAATACCATCTAATAACATTTTACTTATTTCATACAAAAGATACCGCAATTACTGCAATAACCTGCAAAAAAAACTTAAAGACAGATATGAAAGGTCTGAACTAGACAAAGTCTCTTCAAATCTAAAACAAACTTGGAAAGTACCTAATAACAAAAATTACTTCTACTACGCCTCAACGGAACAAAGTGATTGAACTTCTTAACTGCAATCCCTCTGGTCCTAAAGAATCTATTGCAGACGTCAATGTGTTTTTATTAATACAGGTCGGAAATTAGCAGAAAATTCTCTTGAATCTCGTTCAGCGGAACAAATATCCGCCATCCCAATCCAAATACATGAACACTCATTTGCTCGCATTGAAATAAATGCAATACATGCTATTTTTAAACACAACATAACTAATCGTCACACCTATATATCCTCGAAGGGGTAAGAAACGGTGTTTTGAACACCTGCGTTTGCCTAGATATATTTTTGGTCCCATGTAAAAGGGGCGAACCTATTGCCATTTACTGGCTTCTGATCCAGACTCCGGACTGCTAATGAAAATTTCTTTGCCAAATACCAATAACTGTCCTACCCGGGATCCAACCCAGGACTCCGAAATTCCAAAACGGCGCTTCCACCAATCGAACAAGACCAAGCGAGCGAAGCCGTTGCCGGTCAGCTAGTATTGTATAAGTTATAGTGATTGGGTGAGTAAGCATGTGTGTCAGTTTGTGATAGTCGTGAGTGTATGATTACGTAAATATAGGTATGTGTGTGTGATTTATAAAGTGGGTAGGTATAGAAGTGGGTGAGTGTTTGTTGTGGTCAAACTGCCTCCCGTATACTATGGGTAGGTATATATAATAGTATATATAACCATAGTATATAGTAGTGCTGTTTCCTAGAAACGAATCTGCAACTTCGACGTTTCTATTCATTTAGCCAAAACAATAAAACGTGACCGAAACAGGTAGCTAGCTATGAAACGTATATGGCATACTGCTCTGGGGATGTTCTGCAGATATTAATTCCAGTTTTATACTGCAAAAACGGGCTATACGAGCGATCTACAGTTTAGCTCCCAGAGTTTCCCTTAGACCGAAGTTTAAAGACATAAACATTCTAACTGTTGTCTCTCAGTTTATCTATGAAAATCTAATGTATGTAAAGAAAAACATTAGCAGTTTTGATAAAAGGAGTGATGCTCATTCCATCAACACGCGAAATAAGCACAAGCTATCCGTACATGTAACGCGTCTCCACAGAATAAGTCATTCTTTTATGGGACAATGTATACGATTCTATAATAAAGTTCCCAATGTTATCCGAGATTTGCCTATTAATAAGTTTAAAATTACTATTAAAACTAAACTCTGTCAAAAAGGTTATTACAAAATTTCGGATTACTTGGAGGATAAAACAGCTTGGGACTGATCACTCCAGGATCTATCTACTCGTGTACTAAGATGTCAAAGTGTAGCGTGTCTTGCCCTACTGATACCATTATTATGTTCTCTTTTGTAAGGCAACACGCTGGAGCTAATATTTGTAGTACCTAAGTAAAAACATTGTAAAACATCTATATAAAAAGAATGGCCCCGAGTTTCTTGCCGCTTCTTCTCGGTAGGCTCTATATATTTTGGAACGCGGCGGTAGTCTTTAAAGTACATTATAATGAAAAATTGACGTTAATAAGTGCGTCTTTGATGCCTAAACTGAATAAATGATTTTGACTTTGACTTTGACTATACCTACACCAGTAGGAATTACTTATTTTGTTTAGTTGTGTTTTATTGTGCTGTATTAGTATGTTTTAGTTAATAATTATGTATGTGTTATGGGTACTGACAGCCTGAAATAAAAGATATTATTATTATTCCTTTTATTCACCAAAGTTCACGGATTTCATCCGATCCTTTGCAAAGGCATAAGTGGGGCTGTGGCCAACACTTAGAGGCCTGTTTGGTATAAAACATATGAAGGATAACATGGTACTTATAACTATTACAAATATATGGGTAAAATGGCCAGGCTATTGATATGAACTTATTAGTGATAAGAAAGATAGTGGGCTATGGAAGAGACTACGGCACCTGCTAATTTCAGTCTCATTTTAAAATATTTAGGCAGGTGGTGACTTGCCATCCACTAAACGGGCCCCCCATAACGGCTACCATCTATGGTGACAAAAGGGGCAACGTTGGTGTGGATAGCGAAAGGGTATCGGGAGGTGTGATGCGGTTTCACTAGAGCGCTACTACCGGCGTTATGCCCTTTAACACTTCCGCCCTTGGAGCTTTTTGTTTCTTGCTCTTGCGTCTCCACCCCCAGACGGCCAATTAAGGCAAGCCGGGGGTCAGGGGTCTCATTTAGCCCCAGGGAGAATCAGGGTCCGCGGTGTCGCCACTCACCGAACGCTCGCCACAAATCCGCCCCTGCAGTATTATTATTATATTTTCCTTGCTTATCAATACTTAAGGCACTGTCAGCTCAGCGCTTGGCTACGTTCAATTTCCTTTAGGTACTTGAAATCAAGCAAATGCATGGCGTAAAAACATACAAAATTCATAAAAAAATAATGTCCACACTTAAATAAAAAAAACCGTCAATTTATGTGTAAATATTAAAAATGGCTATTTTATGATATGTGTTTCATAACAAATACAATTGTGAATAAAGAGAAAAACTGCTAAGGTAATTTTTTAATGTACTCTAGTATGGATGGTACTGTCAAAGCTGTCCAATAGATGTCGCTCCGTCCCCGCAAGACGATTAGTTAAATAGAGAGTTAAAATTCGATGCTCGGACCAGAAACTCGGCGGCCTAGTTGGTCAATGGCGTCTGACACGGAGAGTCAGAAGACGCGGGTTCTAATCCCGTCCGATGATGTGAATTTTTCTCTCTATAAATATCAATATATTAGTACTCTAGTATGTTAAAATAAGTTTTAATTCCGTCAACGTGTACTTAGAAGTCTTAAAAATGTCATATGATTTTTAGTAGTTTTAAGTAAATCACTGCTTAGGAGATAAACTGCTTTAAAAACATTTATTTTTACGACATCGTGATATGACAGCACCTTAAAACATTGCCAACTTGTTTTAAAGTCCCAACCACCGATTTTTTTTTAAACCGTCAGTTTATGCTAAATATTGCTAGCGGGTTAAAGTTCCATGTAAGAATTGGACTGTTCCATAGGTACCCTTATATTGTAGATTGTATATGCAATAATAATTTGTCCACCATGGCTAACCCAGCACCATAAACTTTCATACTTAGGTACAGTCGCCTGCAATAAGATGTATACCTACATTTCACAATTTTCAAAAGTGTTTCAGGCTTCAGTGTCATAAAAAATTACATTAGATATAATATAAAATGAAGCTATTTATATTATTTGACTGCTTAAAATAATCCTCATCTACAATTTTGTAAAATGTAGTACTATATCACAGTTTTGAAAATTACGGAATGTATACATTTTATTGCAAGCGACTGTACATGAGTATGTAGGTAGGTACATAGGTAATTATTTTTTAAACATTAATTTATAATACCTAATAGGATCTAGTAATAATTATAAGTTCTTATTAAGACCCACCAGAGGGTCCGCTCGCTTCACCCCCTTAGGAGTAAAATCTCCAGTAATAATTCCTTAGTGGATGCTTACAACATAAAATAAATCAATTGTCATAATTTATGATTTTTAAAGCGTTGGTTTTCGTATTTTTAATAGGTGTTATTCAGATAGTTTGTACCTATACCTAATAGAGGGCGTGTACCTACATTTTTAAAGATGTACATGTGAAAATTTCAGACTACAATCAAATACTTATAAGGCGATAACATTTTGATGATGATCCTTAATTGTGTATTTAAATTATACCTAAATAGGTATCATATTTTGATTCATAATAATTGTCATTATCTATCGCGGGTGAAGCCACAGAGCGCCGTTAGTTTGTAATATATCTCAACTTATCAAACTGAGCAAAGTCGGTGTTGCCTACATTTATCACTTCCTCTATGTTCATATCAAACAAGGGATAAACAACACACCAAAATGCTAAATTTTATGTTCAAACAAACATGCATCATGAAAATCCTGAAAATATAAACCTTCTTTTGGACAGACGGGTAAAACGTAGGTACTTATATAGCCTTAGCCGTACTTACCTATCTGTTAAGTTCTACATAAGTTTTAGCAGCACCTAGAAACCAACTGAATTGAAATTCTGACAAAATCTCTAAAATTATGTGTATTATAATTCTATTTATAATAAATTATGTGTTACGCCTATACCTGCGCAAAAATTAAAATACCTATAAACCTCTCTACTATACTCTCTCTATTACTAAGTATATTAAAAACCTACTATATTATTAACTTGTGTATACTTATACCTAAGTTAGCAATAAATTTAAGTACCTTGATACTTACTTAACATGACTTACGACTCGGTACCCATGAATTACTTATTAAGAATTAATTTAATCATAAGTACTATTCAAATGAAGTGCAATCTCACCTTTTCATTATACATAGGTAGGTATATATATTACCACACCAAAGGTAGGTAACTTTACTATTGAGTAGATAGATAGTATAGGTACCTACCTATACTTTGTAATGTATTTATCACAATTTATTAATTTGAAATTCAATATACGTATTAAAATACCTAAGTTTATTTAGAACATATAATTCACAATAAAAATAAAAATAATATATATACTATAACATACTCGTAGCATTTTATCATTCAAATTTATAAAAATCTTTTTATTTGATTAGGTAATGTTAATTATAATAAACAACCTATAAATTTAACGTTAAGTGACGCTAAGATTGATCACAAAAAGCATTATTGTAGGATTTAACACTAAAAGAGCCCGATGAGTACAACTTAATTGTAATTTATTTATCAATACATTGAACTAATGTTGCCATCGCACGCGAAATGGATGCGTGTGTGCATGCGTGCATGGTCCGGCGTGCGCGGGCGCCGGCGCGGGGGCTGTATGGTGCGCGGCGTGCGGCGGCGAGTAGGTGTGGCTTCGGAGGCGGCGCGCGTTTCCTATTGGCTCGCGCTATCAAGCTCCGCCTTCTTGCCCTCGCCACCCGCGCACCACCCGCCACCGCTCCGTGAGCGTCAGTGTTTCGCGAGTTCTCGCCCGCGTCGTACGTTCGCGTTTCTACGACTTGTGCGTTACGTTTCAGATGCTCGCCGCACACTAAACTCATGCCGGCCGAGGAGGACCCCGCCGCCATGGACGGCCGGGACGACGGTTCGCCCCAGCAGTTCTGCCTGCGGTGGAACAACTACCAAAACAATTTAACCAGCTGCTTCGATCAGCTGTTGCAGTCGCAATCCTTCGTGGACGTGACCCTCGCCTGTGAGGGCCAGAGCCTTAAGGCGCACAAAGTGGTGTTGAGCGCGTGCAGCCCCTACTTCCAGTCGCTGCTGATGGACAACCCTTGCCAGCATCCGATCATCATCATACGAGATATTAAATACTGCGACCTGAAAGCGGCCGTCGATTTTATGTATCGGGGTGAAATCAACGTGTCCCAAGATCAGATACCGGCGTTATTGAAAGTGGCAGAGACCTTGAAGATTCGAGGTTTAACGGATGTGAGCGGCGAGCACGCGTCTCGATCCGGTCACGGGCCGGGGGCCGCAGCCGATCGCGGCAGCCGTGGCGCCAAGCGCGCGGCCAGCCCGGACTCGCCAGCGGCTCGCGCGCGTCGCCGCGTCTCCGAGGATCGCGCCAGCGGCAGCGGCGGCTCTCGCACTCACGTGAGTCCTGAGCCTTCCCCGCCCGTGGACCTACTCCCGCCAGAGCCCGGGCCCGCGCCCTCAGTACCCGTTCACGATGACATCGACATCCGCCCCGGCATCGCCGAGATGATCCGCGAAGAAGAACGGGTGAGTACACTAATTATTTACAATGTTGTCAACTTGAACGCGCGGTGTGTAGTCGCCCGGCTGACGACTCGTAAAACTTTTCCCGCCGATAAGTCGCCCCCGCGCGCCCTGTCGCACCCCCGCCCTCCCGTTACGAACTTTCCATTCCGTATCGTATGCGTAATTAATTTATTAAAAACTTTCCTCCTTTGTTAATGCTAATGTTAAAGTTGGAATAGTGCTTTGGGGATCGATAAATTGTTCGTTTGGTTGTTGACTACGCTGTTCGTGATTCGCCAATATTTGTGTAATTTTTCGAAGTGTAATTGCGGAAAAAGTTTGTTTCCGTTAAAGTCATGAATTGAAAGTATGAATGGAACGATGGTTTGGGGGTAGATAGGCGTTATTGGGCATGCACATGTCACTATTGGCTAAAGAGTCGCGGTTTACATCCGAACGCGGGCCGGCGGGTAAAAGGCGGGGCCACACTGCAAAATAGTGCGTTGACCTAGAGACGCCAGCCACGCATTTTTAACAGACTGTCAACAAATAGTTACCTACCGTACCGTACATAGAAAAGCTTATGAGCTCTATGACGAACTCTTCTAATCTCTTTCTGTATTTTTGTTATTTGACTAATAAAATATATAAACTAAAGCATTATTTGTTTGATAAAATGATATATGAGTATAATAGTGGTAAAGTAGATAGATATGAGTAAAATTATATCTAACTCACTACCTACATATTCACAATCTAAACCTACTATAAAAGTACCTAAAAATAATAATAAATGAATGTTCTTGTTACACATTTTTATAATAGAAAATCTAAGTAATTTAATATATCGTTTTGAGTTTAGAACACAAACTGTTTTTCATCATATCTCAGATTTGCATAATGACATCCAAATTGTATGTCATCAAAGTACACTATTCACTTTGCTTTTATTTTGGTACACGCACTTTTTTTTGCATAAATTTACATGATGGCGTGAAATTTTAATTTTCTGTTGTCATGGTAAATATAAGAAAGTCGTTATCATAATACCAATTTGATTTAACCTTTTAAAATCAAATATACTCGCTAAAGTAATTCTCAAACTATAAGTTATTATATTATTATGAATACTATCAGTTGTTTAATTAAAACTGTAATACTTAACATTGAGATAAATTTACTATATAGTTTTGTTTAATAAAGTAAAATTCTCCATCTAGCCATATTCTATGTGCAATTTTATCAATATTCATACAACTAAAAAAAAAATTAAAATCAATTTTGTTATATCACGTTCATTATATTATTGTCATGATAAAACGGATTTAATGTGAAACATACGCGTTGTCGATATGCCATTCGTCGCACGTTTCGGTTTCGTCCGGATGCCATCTTTAGGATGAGTGCGAAACAGTAGGTACTTTTATTATCACGAAAACAATTTTCTTTCATAAATATTTTATAATTTTTAAATTTTAATATAATTTTATTTAAAAAACATTTAAGTACGTTGTAACAGCCGAACAAAGTTCTGGTTGCATAAGTCCCTTTAAGAAGTTCTCCGATTTTCATGTATCTTCTTCTAGGCTATCTTTAATTATAAATGCAGAAGCAGAGTCATATTAATAAATGTTCAATAAATCAACTCAAAAGGACACTATTTAGTCAACAAAACAAACCTGTAATAAATACAGTGTATTTATTACAGGTTTGTTTGGTTTGTTATAACAGTTTATTATCACAAATACCTCCTGTAAAAAACGTTCAAAGTTACCCGGAATTGACGTTTAAAATAACGTTTATATGCTTATTTTAATTGGGAATTCAATGTGAATTTGCAAATGCACAGCAGCACGCGTGATTATTAAAAAGAATCGTCCTTCGATAAACGAGCCGATTAAATAGGATAGAACATAACTTCCCTTATTTATTCAGAAACGTTAGTAAGTTAAATATACCTATATGTTGTACTTACCTTCTTTTTTTCATTTATATTTAAGTATCGAAAAAGTATATGTTTCTATCAGAAAGCTATAATAATAATAATAATAAAGCTTTATTTCATTCCATACAAGCATTAAATCAAATTGATAAAAAGGGAAACTAAAGAACTTAATATACTAGTTACAAATAGATAAAAAAAAATTGAAAACTAACTTTAACTAGCAAAATTTAATAAATGTATTATGCTTGTGTGGACCCCCTTCGGGTAAAAGCCTCCTCCAAAGTGTTCCACCTCTCTCTATCATTTGCGACGCTCAACCATCCTCTGCCCACCATGTGAACGATGTCTTCGGCCCACCTGGTACATGGCCGGCTTCTCGACCTGGTGCCTCGTGGAGGGTCCAGAAAGCTATAGAAGAAATAAAAAGAATTAGCTTCATAGAAGATTTCTATTAAAATAACTTTAGTTGGTATTAATAAATGCCATCTATGTATTTTTAGGTATCATTCGTTACATAAGAGATGCCATACTCATAATATCCATATACACTATGCTCCAAATTCTACACGAATAGTTTTAAATTTGACACGAAAACCATTGAAAAGTTAGTATTTACTTATTAATGTATTATATTCTTATTTATACTTTCACACGTAGCATAAAGTAAGGTAACAAGAAAGACAGGAGAGTTGTATTCGACCGGCTACTTGCTATTTATCTAGTCTATTTCCTTTTTATTTATTTATTTATTTCCATAAATTTATTTTTAATGTGTCTATCTCCTGCTCTATACTAAACATAATAAGCCTGATATCGTGGCGGTCGATCCCAGGAATTGTATATTAACTTATTAATTTAATTAAATGATAGCCTTACCTTTGTTCAGGCAAATAATAAAATTGAAATAGTACATATAGTGGACATTTTCTATTTTAAATTCATGTCTTATTTCAAAGAAGACAGCTTCATATAAATATGTCAAATACATTTAAAATACTTAGCGTTTAGAGTAAAAATGGTAGAGCTAACAAGTATACTGGTAGTAGAGTAGCATACAAGTATGCAAGTGTACTACTCTACCAGTTTCTGCAGTTTGAGCCAGTCAGTAAAGTTTATAGGTAATAAATATTATTTGTGAAAGTAGGAGGAACTTATGTACCATGCGCACCAATTTAGAGTTTTTCATTATCTAACACATTAGATTCAGTTTCGACATTCTGGTCTCCTATAGAGCTGCAATTGAGCAAGGCATTTCTGCCATAAATATGGTATCAATAAATATAATAATGAAGTCCTATTGAAGATTCACGCATTCGAGTCACCAAAGTGTGGATATACCGATAAATGTACCATAATGTTCAGGTTTGAAATAAGAGTACCGGTAAAGGGTAGGTTTCTAAGTCCACGATTGAAACGAGAAAACCAAATTCCGGGATACGAATATAAGGAAATGGATTAATGTTAAAACAACAGAAATTCTAAAATAAAACAGAAAATCTTAATTCAAAACTAGCACAAGTTTTTACAACAATGTGTTCGTTTTTGTTGAAAACAACCCGTAACTACCCATTGTTAGGCCATTGTTTGGTACTTAGGTAACTTAAATTAATTTAGTGTTATACGTCCAAATCTAGGTCTTACTTTACACAAAGGAATATTGTTCTCTACAATTACCAATAAGATAAAAGATTAAATACTGCTGTATTAAGTTAAACTGGGTTTATGTTTGGAATATGGATTTTCTAAGCGTAGAGCTTTGAAAAATAATTACGTTAATGCGAACACAAGCTTTACGGACATTCAAAGTGAAAAAGGTCTTCCGCTACGGTGACTTTTTTTGCGATATAGAATCGCTCCATATAGGTATACCACTGCGTCTCTTAACATGCCCAAACACGTTGCTGTATCGATACTGCATGTATATCGATTAACGATCAGTTTTGATATCGGGTTTATCGACCACGCTAGAGATATATATTTGGCTATTTGGCGCTTTTCGAATGCAAAAAAGGGCCGTAAGGATAATCGCAGGGGTGTCGCGGCATTCGTCTGCGAAACCACTCTTCAAATCACTTAAGATACTGACGCTGCCCGCATTAGTGATCTTCCAGGTCGCGGTATACGTGTGGCTGAACCTTAATAAGTTCGTCAGACGAGGGGAAAGGTCTGCGTACAATACCCGGGGTGCACATGAACTCTCTGTCGTATCTCGGAGGCTAACTGAATCTGGGGCCAGCCGTTTACAACCGCCTACCAGAGCATGTCACATCGACACCTAGCATGCATTTGTTTAAATCGAAGCTAAAGGCCTGTCTCATTCAGAATACATTGTATGACTTTAATGAATATTTTGACTGTACGTAGATGAAGTGTAGGTACTTCAATTGATTTGTATTCATTACAAAATGTATATTACTTTACTATGTTATTCGTAGAATATAAATATTAAATTGAATATAACTTGTAATTTTAATGCAATAGTGAATTTAATTGAATTGGATATTGTATATATACACAACTTAATTGTATATTTAAGTAAATCGGATTATATTTTTTATTGAATTACTAAAGTAACTATTATTGTTATTCATTATTTTAAAATTGACCTGTAATTTCATAACAAATTATCAATAAATGGTTTATCTGTTTATCATCTTTGTAAAGTCAATCAATAGAACGGATATGAGTAAAAAATCGGTTTGCAGGAGGGCTGTGTATGCGGCTAATTCATACGACTCGTGGTAATCTCTGTCCCATCCTTACTTCTTCTCGATATCATCTCGCACGTTTAAATCGATCCAATATCGATACTGTCTCGCGTTTGCATAAAGAAGTAGCACTGCTGAATCAATACAAATATGAATATAATGTAAGTAATTGAAAATATCGTTTCTTTTTACCATTGAATGGAAAGCGAAGTTTCGTGGTAATGTAAAATCTAGCCATACATAAAATAAATAGTTTTTTATTTGCAAGCATGTATTGGTTAATGGGTATTTATTATACATATTTAAATCCACAACATGGTCATTGTGAAGAGTTTTTTGTATAGGTTACCTCTATAGCACGAAACAACATTATATTACTTCCATGTTAGATTAATTTTTGGATGATATTGCTATTTTTCGACGCACTGACTGACTCTTTACGGAGCGCACAAATTAAATTTATTTCATTATAACTTCTATTTTGTAATTTAAGAGAGATAAATACAAATCCTCGGGTCTTACACGAACCAACGTCTTCTGACAATCCGTGTCAGACGCCATGAACCGCCAGGGCAGGGGTTACTGCTTTATCATCAATCAGAAATCAGAATCTTTGCATCAATAAGAAATACCAGTGTTTGTAAGAACTATTCTTTATTTATAAAGTTTCTCAAGCTTTCAGCTTTAGATGTCGCCCCGTCCCCATCTATCTATCTATAGCGGCCTGTTCATATCCATTTCTGGATGTAGGCCTCCTCCAATCTCCTCCAGTCTCTACGGTCTTGAGCTTTGATCATCCAATCACGACCTGCGTGACGTCTGATGTCATCTTTCCATCTTTTAGGTGGTCTTCCTCGGGGTCTTGTGTGTAGTCGCGGTCTCCACTCCAGCAACCTCCGAGTCTATCGTTGGTGGTCCATTCGCGCAATATGTCCTGCCCATCGCCACTTGCGCTTCGCTATGTCTATGACCACGTCCCTGACTTTGGTTTTCGAGCGTATCCACTCGTTAGTTTTCCGGTCACGTATGGAGAAACCAAGCATTGCTCTCTCCATCGCTCGCTGAGCAACACGGAATCTTTCTGCGGAGTGTTCAGTCAGGGTCATAGTTTCGGCTCCATAAGTAAATACAGGCAGCCCACACTGCTCGAACACTTTTCTTTTGAGACCTATGGACAGCTTGCTACGCAAAATATAACCATTTGCGCCGAAAGCCGCCCAGGCTCGGGCAATACGTCTCTCGACTTCTGCGGTTTGGTTCAGGCCACCTAGCGTGATGTTATGTCCAAGGTATGTATATTCCGATACGACCTTTACAGGCAGTTGGTAGAGCGCTGTTGATAAGTTGGTCATAATTTTAGTTTTCTCAGTATTAATCCTGAGACCCACTTTAGCTGACTCTTCTTGTAGCTCCTCAAACATGACCAACATCTCTTCTATACTCTCGGAGAAAAGTGCCAGGTCGTCTGCAAATTTCAAGTTACTTAAGCTTTCCCCGTCATCCCCATACGACGGTTAAAATCAAATAGTGAGTTAAATTCTATGCAGGGTCGAATCCCATCGGTGACCTAGCCGTCATGGCGCCTGCCTGACACGGATTGTCGGAAGGCGCGGGTTGGAATCTTTCTATGGATGTGTATTTTTCTCTGGAAAATTACAAAGTCAGGTCTCTCTAAGAAGACGTTAGTGCTTTAAAAAAGCATTTAATAAAAATAACTTCTCTTGATATTTACACCGATTAAATTCAAGGTGCTCATTTGACAGCACTAACGCTCATTTTCACTAACTACAGATGAAGCGTTGTCTAACGGCCGGTCCCAATAATCTATCAATCGCCGGTTTACCTTACTAGAGTTAGATATTTGACACTATTTGTATGGACGTTATGTCAAATTTCTATCGGTAGTAAGGTAAACCGTGGATAGATAGATTATTGGGATCCTCCATAAGTGCTGAGACGCGATGAATGAAAACAAGCTAAGCGCAAAGGTTATGTAGGTCGTCATCCATGCGACATTTTTTATAAATGGTCTCGTACGTTTGTTCATTTGCCATGCGTCAAGTTCTAATAAAGGCGATTGAGAAGGAAACTGCAAAATCGTTACCTACATGATTTTGTATCCCTTGTCTACACTCGTGCAATCTAACGATAAATAACAACCATTACCCTGAAAACTCGGGGTAACACACATTCTTGGGATTTTGCCGCTATTCACGTCTTATTATAATTTAGGCTCGTACGTTACTACATTTGCCATTCCTATTTGGATAAGTAAATATATTTATAGTTGCATTAAGTGATATTATATCTAATCAAGTTATCGGAGTCAGGTGACAGTAAAATTAATAAAGTATGTCATGAAGTCACCGTCCTATCCAAGTCGTAATTTATTTCGCGCGTATTTTTACTTCTTCACCTTTTTTTAATTAGTTGCGTGGTTTCTTTCTATACTGCCTGTTACCTACGTGTGTTCATATAATGTTAGTGATTGATTTCTTTAGTCATTGGAACACTTCTTTCAAAATCCATATTCCAAATTCAAATCACTTTTAGTACCTTCGGGATTAAAAAGCCATTTTTGCCCCTGGTTAGATCTAGGAACAAACTAGCCCTTTTAGAATTGATGTGTAAAAAGTTAAGTTTTTGACCAACCGCAATAATTTCGTGCCTCTCATAAAATATCTGAGGGTTGTACCGTGTCCATGACTTTTCTCTTCTTTTCTATTAATAATTGTAATTAATATTTTGAGTTATATTATGAATACCTACTTAATTTCGTGAATGTTTATTTATATATCCATCCTCTTAGTGGCTTGTATGATATATTTTATACTTATTTCTAATACAATGACATCTTGAACGGGATTGCACGCAACCGCAGTATTAGTTTGTTAATGATACTTGCATTTTAGTTTAAAAGTGTCCACCTAATTATGCTAATAATGTTAACTAAGTACCTGCATGATTATGAAGGTACAAACACTAATGCTAAATATATATAAGTACTAAATTATACAGTACCGTTAATTTTTTTATTGTTCATAATTATCTCATTTATAATCATTTTGCAAGTTTTAACTTCTCACATAGTTATTATTTTTACTGGTTTTACCTATAGGTTTAAAACCTGAAATTATGAACATTTATAAAAATAAAACTATAACTTTATAGCTTATGCATCACTAAATGAGTGCAGCCTAAAATTCTTCAAAACCCGCGAATCACACAATTAAGCTTAATAATTACCCAGCCCAACTTCGAAATTAAAGAAAATATTTCAATTTTAAATTTCCGCTTGGGCGCCACTTGGACCTAAACTCTCCAAATTATGTTGATAATAATATGAATAATAAACAGTATGAAAAAAATTAAAGCGACTTCCAGTCTATTATATAAGATACCTGCTCAAAATATTAAGACCCGACGCCAATCAAAAATTCATATCAACAAAAAAATTGCTAAAAGTACAACAAACCAAAACATCACCTGTATATATATATATATTTTGTTAATTTGTTCAAAGCGCTAAATTAATTTTGATAACATTTATATGGTACCACGTCTGAAGTACATAATCAGCTCATTATGTTCTCACAGCTGGGGCTCGAGCCTTCTTCTCAGTGAGAGGAGTTGGGCCATAATCCACCACGCCGGCCCAGTGCGGCTTGGTGGATAGGCTAGTGGCCAACCCATGTCGAAGTTTTCAGGCTGAGCCCGCGTGGTGGATTATGGCCCACCTCCTCTCACTGAGAGAATGGCTCCAAGCCCCAGCGGTGGGAAAAGGGGCAGAATTCTGTAACTATAATGATAACGGTCAAGTTATGACTTATTTTTGTTTTAATTCAAATTAGCACTGTTACACTGACTTACACTATTGATAAACTAGTAAGGCTTAAATTTAAAATAGGTATATAATATTTACACAATCAAATGAATTAGTTTATCAAAATCAGATGTCGATATAAAATACAAATAACAATGAAACTCTATGTCAGCAATAAATTAAATGAATGTCAAATAATAAACGATACATGTCAAAATACAAATAAAATGACATTATAGGAAAAGTAAATGTCCGAGTACAGCCGAGTTAGTAAGTGTTAGGCATATACATGAATAAATGATGGCCGTCTATGCAGTTCTGACGTGACAATTGACTGTTTTATCGGAAATGATATGAAATTACTTCCTACTATTATTCGTTGTTGTTGATTGTACTAAGTATTTGTAGACATCTTGTTATTGAATTTAACTTAGTCTTTATTGTACTTGCATGCACCTAAAATGCTTTGCTTAGGTTGTGAGCTTCCTAGGCGCGATCTAGTGCGATGAACACGGACAGGTGGGTACGGAAAATTCTAGAATGGAGGCCGTGGACGAACACCAGACCACGAGAAGGCCGCCCACCTAAGAGATGGGTAGATGATATCCGAGGACATGCAGGCCATGACTGAATGAAAAAAGCTGCAGAAAGCGGAAGAAATTGGGAGAGGCATATGTGCAAATATGCACGAATATAGGCTAAAGAAGAAGAAGGCGCGAGTATTTATAATTTTAAACTGTTTCCAATAGGTGGAAATACAAAGATTTAATGAAAGCAAGCTTACATTTTCATCCAATTTATATAACTTTTTTCTTTGAAATAACGGTAACTCTATTGCAAAATACTCACATAATAAAAATATGAAAAATAAACATACTCGGCGAGGTATCGGAGTTAAATAATATATCCGTCGGCGTCGGGATGCGAAACTTATGTAAGAGTCAAAGAAATGCGAACAAGCATGTGCAGGAGAATTTGTAAAAGTTTGTACTGAAAGCTGAAATGTATAAACTCTACATCAAAACATACAAAGTAGTTTATTTTCAATAAATTTGTTATTTTAATGTTGCAAAAACATGCTGTATGTATATTTTGGCTAACTAGAGAAATATATACCCATATAAAACTTTAGACCTAAAATTACAACCAACGTATAAATACAGTTCCGTGAACACTTTTTGTACTAATCGGTGACATATTTAAATCTTGAGGATGATACTGCTTTTTTATCCGACTGCGGCAAACCCCAAAAATACGGTTATGTGTTTAACCGTTACGCAGATTATGATATTTTTTTATAAAATAGGTATGCGTGAACCATGGTAGTCTCGCGAACTATATAACTATTTGGGGATCCATACTAGCAGCACAGCATGACTCCGGTTAACGTAAAAAATACTAAATACCGCACAGGAACACTTTCGTGTAATAAGTAGTATTTAAAATGCCAAATTTTGATCATAATATGATAAGCATACACATGCTATACCTGGTACTGCAGATTTAATAACAGTTTCCTTGTGATAGTTCCACATCCCGTATCAATGGCTGACCTCTGCCTGAATTTCCAAAAAAAATAATGCAATATAAGCCTTCTATCAGGAACTAGACACAAGCCTTCAGCTGTGTCAGGAACCAGACAGAAGCCTTCAGCTGTATCAGTAACCAGAAACAAACCTTCAGCTGTATCGGGAACCAGACACAAACATTCAGCTGTATCAAGAACCAGAAACAAGGCTTCAGTTGTATCAAGAACCAGAAACAAGGCTTCAGTTGTATCAGGAACCAGACACAAGCCTTCAGCTGTATCAAGAACCAGACACAAGCCTTCAGCTGTATCAGGAACCAGACACAAGCTTTCATCTGTATCAAGAACCAGAAACAAGGCTTCAGTTGTATCAGGAACCAGACACAAGCCTTCAGCTGTATCAGGAACCAGACACAAGCCTTCAGCTGTATCAGGAACTAGACACAAGCTTTCATCTGTATCAGGAACCAGACACAAGACTTCAGCTGTATCGGGAACCAGACAGAAGCCTTCAGCTGTATCGGGAACTAGACACAAGCATTCAGCTGTATCAGGAACCAGACACAAGCCTTCAGTTGTATCAGGAACCAGACACAAGCCTTCAGTTGCATCAGGAACCAGACATAAGCCTTCAGTTGTATCAGGAACCAGACACAAGCCTTCAGCTGTATCAGGGACCAGACACAAGCCTTCAGCTGTATCGGGAACCAGACACAAGCCTTCAGCTGTATCAGGAACTACACACAAGCCTTCAGCTGTATCAGGAACCAGACGCAATAGAATATCTATTGTTATCTCGGTCAACGACAGCTGAGGGGTATTATGAGAAGGATTACTTGTCTATCGTTTTATAAATTACGATGCGTTGCCCTGAAGTGTATAGTTTCCGAGATATCGGCCATAAACTTTTTCAAGATGACGCTTGAAGCTCCACCTGGATCTGTCAGCATTTTGTGATTTTATGCTCAGTAAGTGATCCTAAACCTTAAAAAAAGTTGGATCGGAAATTTAGAGCGACGTTGAATTCTAGTTTTACTGTCCTATACCCGCTATCAGCTGATATCTGTTGTACCTAGTCCCCCACCGTCTGTCACCCCGTAGGAAGTCACATACTAGGTTGCTGAACTATAGCTTTGTTACTAGATGTATTATTTTATTATAATTACGCTTTAAAACCGGCTAGGACTCGCGTAATATTTACCGGAAATATTCTCCGACCAGTTTCGAACTTATTATATTATTATATTATTTATAAGTCCTAGCCGGTTTTAAAGCGTAATTATGAACATAACTCGCGATAGTTTTCTATCTCAAATTTATTATATTATGTTTAATAATGATAGATTCAGTTGCAAGTATGTGGGTATCGCGAAAGATAAAGCGACATGCGTGTCGATCGTCGAGCTAAAACCTACGTTTTCTATTATCAGATTTTTATCATGGAGGATATTAATTAGGTTTTTAAGTACTAACTAACCACTATTTCATTAACATAAAGTAATAACTGCATATAATACTAACAAAACCGTACACTTTTCAATTAACTTTCTTAATTAAAATGTGGCTAAGAACTACAGTACATAAGAAAAAAATTGTACGGAATAAATTTATGTCGTTCGATAACACTATTTATTATAGTTGTGTTCGATTAATTCACTTAATATGGCCGACGTGATAACGTTTATAGCCCTCTTTCTCGGCTTGGGAATTAGAAGTAGTCCAATATTCAGCCTGAACACTGCTTTTTGACTTATAAAACCAATCACATACGTCACTACAACTGACAATATATACGAGTAGCAAGTTGTTATATACCACTTAACTTTACTACTATATACCTATAACACATTGAAACTCCTTTATTGCTCTCATATACATATATACTCGTATATATTGTTAAATGTAACTTCAGTCGATGCGTCAGTATTTTATTACTTAAATAGTATTCAATGTGTTATGTTAAGTAGTATATATTTATAGACACAAGTATATCTGTCTATATTACCACGAATACTGAATATACACAAATAATGAAATTGGGTTTTTATATCTTATTGAAAAAGTATGTAAAAAAACAAGTGTTTTTGTGAACAATAAAATATTATCTATCTATCAATCTAATGATCAGAAAAGTTGCGGGAAAGAGACGAGCTGGTCGCAGGAAGAAATAATGGCTACGAAACATCAGGGAGTGGGCAGGAATTGCGAGTGCCGCTGAACTTTTTCGCCTCGCCAAGGATATAGATGAGTACGGAAAGCTGATTGCCAACCTTCATTTATTAAAGAGGCACCGAGAGAAGAAGAAGAATTCTACACGTTCTCCATTGTATGTATATGAAAACAGTAGCCGTATTTACGTGTGTATACTTCATACATTGGTATAAGAACTTAATATGGAGTCTACAAATCATAAACGTTAGCCAATATACTCTACAGAGATAATTGACGTCATCACTTAAGAGGCCATCGACCCGCCCCACCGTTTCATCCTGTCGTATCATAATTATGTCCTAATTAATTTTTATCAATTGGAAACACTTGTAAATATTACCTTTTAAAATTTGAATATTTTGAACAATAGTTTTCTAAAGCTCGTAAAGATAAAGTTAATTATGTTTGCAATGGTTAGTTGGTGAGTAGAGCTGTGGTGGGGATCCGGCAATGCATCCGGCTCTTTTTAAGACAATTTATAGGTGCAAGCTACGAAATGAGCGTGACATAAAAATTATAATACGTAAAATATTGACTTTATAGTTCGATACAAAACAAGACAAACATGAAGGTTACTCTAAAACCAATTAAAGTTTCTCTAAAAACCACGGGCCGATAAAAAAATATATCGAAGCTACTAAAATATTTGCTGCTAGCTAATTACTATAATTATAGCAGCTTTAGTATTGTAATTGATAAATAGTGCTTATTTATACAACAGGTCGTATCGCAATGTGCGGTTGAGAGCTTTATGCATTTTTAATTCACATTCACATGGGATATAATATCCCTTTTTGCCGGATAGCGATTATTCGGCCAAAGCAATATTCGTGTAATCTCTATTTCATGTAAAGGTGCCCAGGTGATTCAGTGTCGGCACTTTAGGACTACTTTTAGTGTTTAACGGTATGAGTTATTTTACGACGATGACTGTGTTTGTTATCGCCTTAACAGTCATTTGTTTTGTTAAAGATTCGGTTTAACCGATTAACCTAACTCTGGTGACTTATCCGGGCGGTTATTGGAAAACATTACATTAAAGAACTAAGCATTAATTTTAAAAGTCTCCATAAACTTCATTTTAAACTGCTAAGTAAAAAGCTTTATTTTAATACAATAAAATAATGAAAGATCTATGAATCGTAGAATTTATAGTAAGAAGTAATTCTTACTCCTAAAATCTTATGTATTATGAAATGCTGAAACATTATTTTTCGCTTAAAGACTTATACATTTGCAGTTCAAGAATTGACGGATATCGAAGTATGAGGGAACATTTTTATGAATTGAGAACGTATCTTTCCCCTTTCCGTATTGTCTGTTCGTTCTTTATACGGAACACTCGCTGCGGGAGTCAGACTCGTAGAAAGCCGTTGAAAGCACTAATTTAGACAAGATAACATTGGTAACTCTCTATATAATTTTATTATTTTATATTTTTAAATCTCCATATAAACTAGCAAAATAAACTTATCATAGAACAATAAAATTTTAATAATATTAACCGAGATTATTTTATAATTTAATACAATCAATTAATATTTATTTGAGCGTGAAATTAAAAGAATATTGAGTTACGAAGTTTACGGAACATAAAGTTTTTAATTTAAAATATTCGACACTTGTAAAATAATATCACAATTTTATTTAAGAAACTCAATGTAGGAATTATTTTAACACATTCTTAATCGGAAATATTTCGTATAAATGATTTCAATTTTTATGACTGAGAATCCGAAACATAAAATAATTAGATACTTTTTGTTTATATTGCGTAGCTAAGCAATAACAGTCCGCCAATGTATCCGTTTTTTGCACTAATGTTCGTTGATATGGCAGTGGTGGAGATGTTTATTCTAAACTAGCTAGCCCCCCAGCTTCACTCGCTCCGTCTATGAAATACGAAGCCACAGAAATTACTAATTACTAAATTGCTTACGGGTTAAAGGAAGAAAAATCGTTCCTTAGATGTTTAAAAGGCATCAACTATCAAAATATTGTCCTAGCTATTTAGGCTCTGTATTGATTAATCAGTCTATATAAGGTAATATGTATAGATATACCTACTATATATATATATAAACTCAAAAACTATTAGACTGAATATAAAAAACATCTTTCACTATTAAAATGCTACATTATACTGAGTAACATGGACAATATATATTTATCACCATCTTAAATCTACACTCAAGTGCACTCTTAAGCAAAGCCTTCTTACGAACAACTAATCCCGGTATTCCACTCGCCAAATATCTTTGACCAATGTACATTTGATCAAACATATTGGAAGATTTCATCCAATTTACTAACGACACCGATATTTGATCAAATATTTTGATTTTTCAATCAAAACGGATGTAAACACAATTTCGTGGACAATTACAATGAATATATTTTTATAGATGCTATAATTACGAAGAAACCTTGGCCAAATAATATTTGACGAGTGAAATAGGCTTTCGAAAAACAGTTTGAACAAATGTATTGAAAGTATTGGATCAAGATATTAGATGAGTGGAACTACCCTTACGTGTCAATTTGAAATCGCGTTCATTGTTTGGATCGCAGGAGATGAGTTACAAATAAGTAGTCACATGACCTGAGATGAACCTTCGTAAAGATCACTGTTATGCTTGTTATTCCAATATTTTCCATATATCTGCTGCATTTTATAAATGATGTAGTGTCAGACGACTGTTGTTAGGTCAGAATTTGATATTTAAATGCAATCAAGTCGCGGATGTCCATATGTGGCAAAATTTCAGTTTTAAAATGTTGGTTTTAACTATGGTATAAGCGTGAAAATACAGGAAGAGTGCCAAGACTAAATATAATACATATTATTAATAATAAAAATCAAGTCATCTGATATTAATAGTATTGTAAAAAATCACGCTATTATGTTTACATATCTATTCTGTGTTGTGTAGCTTAGTACAAAAAACCAATAAATAATTTACGTTACTATGTATAACGTATCTATCTAAGGAGGTATCAACCACATTAAAATAATAAATTAAATAATCAAGTTATTTCTTCGATAATGGAGTCTTTTGGATATTAAAAATATTATATTTTTTTATTAATACACTCTGAACAGTAAACCATAGTGGTGTTTTTTTAAAGCACTGGGTACATTAACAAAACCGACGTCACGAGCGACTACTGAGCCCTGCGAGAACCCTGAGTTGGAGCACGCGTCGAGCCAGTATAAACCGGTTTCGCTCCGTACGCGACAGGCCGCGCGTGCTCACGCACACGCGCGCCTCACACTATCACTGCGCACTTGTATTAAGCTTTGATTCTGCTCCGTTTCTTTACTTACGTGCTTTGGTGCCCTATCTCCTTATTAAACCAATAACTATACTAGTATTGTACCACTCTCTTGATCCTTTTTTTGTACTTTGTTAGGAGACTTTAACAGATGCATTCGTGCCCGTAACCCTGAAACATTAAGTTACCTACGTCTCATGCCTCTCGTGCCTGTAATTCCGCGGCCACCCATACCCTTCAAACCAGAACACTATTTCAAACATTACTGCTGCGCGGCAGAATTGAATATTATATACCATCACTTCTCCGGACGAATTCATTTACATAGTTTTACTGCTATTTAAAAATATCAGTGTAATATCAAGCGCCTGAGTGCTAGCTTAAGGTGTTTGGATCGATAGAAGGCAAAATTTACCATTACTTCTCTTTTTACATAAACAATACTAACCAATCATTTTTCTCTACCTTTTATTGTTAATAAAGCTCCGAATATGTCCAAATTTCCCAGGTATAAACATGGCTCTATCAGTATTTATTAAAACAATGTGAAAGAGACATTTATTACGCGTACAATATTTATATTACAATAACTGAAGTATCTGCGGCTAGGTGTTGTTATGAGCAGACGAAACGGTCTACCCTCTTCCTTTCACGTTTCTTGCGTTCTGTTTTATTACCACTGACGCAAAAGTCACTTGGAACTCGATCTGGGTCTCGACACACATAATTCATGGTATCTGCTCGCAATCTTTTTTTATATAATATATTTTATATATTATTATATTATTTATATTTCATTTAGTTTTGTAGTCATTTATTACTAAAGTGCCCAAATGCTCATTTTCGACCGACGTGTTTGGCGTAACCGCTACAGTGTATCGTGTGAGAGATGACCTATAGCTCAATAATTGCGTCCGCCCTTATCCCTTATGAGCGAGTCATCTAAAACGCTTCTAATATAAACGATTATTACTACAAACGATACGTGATAACAAGGATTAGCATTCGAGAAGACTGCTGCGACATCCATCCAATGAGCTTTAGGTGAAGACAACACCGTGATCAAATCCACAGCATAAGAGTACATCACCTCTGGTGTCGACTTGGCTACCACCCTCAAGTTTGAAAATCTGCCGCTAAGCACCTAGCAGTGTGCCGGGAGCTGTCCTTCACACCCAGTAGCTATTATAGGTCTAGTGTGATACCACCATCGCCTGTATTATCATTGACCATCAAGTGAGTAAAGCGCTCGCAGCGGAGCTTGACATGGCGATCTTAACCGATCAATAAGTTAAGCAACGCTTGCTGCGGCCAGGAGTTGGATTAGTGTGTGCTAGTGGTATTACAACTGAGCGCTTCCGTGCTTCGGAGGGCATGTTAAGCCAGACCCGATTGTTTGTCTTAGGGCAACGGTCGTTAGGCTATATCGAAGGCCTTCGGGCGGCCTGATAGCATGAGTTGGCCACTAGTCTCAAGCCGCAGTAGGCTCGTGTGGTGGATTATGGCCCAACTTCTCTAGCTGAGAGGAAGGCTCGAGTTCCAGCGGATGAAACATAATACGCTGATTATGTACCAAGAGAAATTGTGTTCAAACGATAGCCTATCAAATGCTAAAAAAATATTACTAAACTCAATTCAAAAGCAAGACTCGGCGATCACCTGACCTGAGATGAACTTTCGCAAAGATCACTGTAATCCAGGTTTTCCTAAGACTGAATCCATATACACATATCTGTATGAATGATTGATTGTGACCACGAACTTCAGTCAGGTCACAATTTGGTTTTTAAATGCATCAGTGTCTGCCACGGTTGCTGAACTATCAATGTATGCGACTTACTCGTATTACAATTTTAAAACGTACTTTTTGTAGCTTGAGGAAAAGTAGTGAGCATTTAGGTCAAGATTTCAGACTTGCGTCGTAGCCTAGTGGTGTACATACTTCCTTTGCCATTCTACTACATGTCATTTGCTCTTTATCCTTTATCTATACTTTAATTACTCTTTAATTTTAATAATATTATAAAGAGGAATTAATTTTTTGTTTAAATTGAATAGGATCCGAAACTACTAAACCGATTTGAAACATTCTTTCACCATTAGAATCCTTTTTTTTTAGACGCAGAGTAATCCTTTATGGATACCACCGGCCCCGGGGGGAGCACGGCGGTTATGTGGGAGTCTCTGCCAAAAGGGCAGTATACCACCAAACCTCTGCGGTGTTCCATCACTGCCGCTTTTGGCGGGAACGCGGGACAGATTTCGCACACGACCGCGAACCCGCCGCGGCTGTCCGTTGCCGGACCCTTCTCTCTTGCAGCACGCCAGAACACTTGGCGTGCCGCAACCGCCACAGGGGACCTAGCCCGCAAATGGACCCCAGACTCCCCCGAGTCTGGGCGCCCTAAGTCCCCCTACGATGGGTCAGGTGAGTAGCCCCACCGCCCTGATGAACATAGGCTATATAATTATATTGATTCATCATCATCCATCACCATACGTGTGACAGCTATTAATATTAAAATGCTAAGCTAGAAATTACAATATTACCAACTTACTTCGTACGTGTGTAAAAGACGGCTCCGTAAACTCAGTGGGTAGCGACCTTGCCTTCGAAGCGTGGCATCCTAGGTTCGAACTCTAACTGGGACAAATGTTTGTGTGGTGGGCAGAAATTGTTGTCCTCAGAGTTAGAAGGTTGTGATGCATTTTAAAAATATTTTTTTTTCTAACATGGACTGTCAAAGTTAATATATTATATTAATATAATATAATGTAATAAACATTGTTAACTTGATTTGTGGTTCTGATTAATAATGGTGTTATTTGAGGTTATATTATTAAAAAAAACACTGTAAAAAATTTAAAAAGGTCTATTATCGCTTGGCTAAGTGACAGGTTTTATTCATATTTTTTTCCTACTGGTATACCTTGGCCTCTCGCCCGTGTACCAGGTTATCGTTTAGTTCCAGAACAACCTGTATATGCTAACGTTATATACCTTAGTTATGTCCATTAAGAGTTACAGGAACAGGTAAAATACTTTGACTTTGAGTTAATTTGTTTATTTAAGAAACGATTATACTAGGTAGGTATTGGAGTGTCTTGGTAGATACTCAAGTGACTACATGCCTTAAAACTACTGTTACCTTTACTGTTGTTTACCTTTAAAGCAACTGGAGCAAACCAGGGGGATATATTCCAAAAATAATAATCATCATCTCGGCTGTAAGAAGTTCACTGCTGAACATAGGTACCCCCCCCCCCCCAATTTCTAAAGGAGTATTTAAATAGGGCATGTATTTTTAAATTTACCTTAATAAGGTACCTAACAGATAGAAATAGTAATATCTTATGATGAGTGTGAACTACTATACCTATGAATACTTATTGTTCAGTATATTTCCAGGCTTCTAGAAGCATAAGTCATAAAGATGATAAAGCAGATGTGGCCAAAAGTTTTACAATGTGGAAGCGCACTGTGCGTGACACCTCATTAATTAGTACTTCGACAGTACCAGGCGTTCTGTATCGAAAAAGTAGTAATAAACTACTTTTTAAAATTTTACCGGTATTACTCGAAATATGACTGAGCGTGCGACTCAAAAATAAATGTGTCATAGCGATACAAGCTCTGGGTAGCTCTGTATTCCTTTATCCGTCATTTCCCAGTTTACAACTGTTTTGAAACTATTTTAATATCTGGCACACGAGCATGGAGCACATTTGATACTCATGCAAGTTCACAATGACACATGTAGAAATGCGATATTCATTTGTTCGTAATATATCGCAGTGGCGGTACAACTTTCGCACTTCGCGTCTGCTATAAGGGCAATTCTGCTATTTGATATTCATGACAATATTGTAAATCAAGTGTTATTCACCAATCAGTGCCGAACTGCTTGACGGGATTCGCTGATGATTTGACGTATTGTACCAAATGTTTAACACTTTATGTGTGAATTATTATCTTCGGCAAATGTTTCTGTATGATTACTATTTTTAATGCAGGCCACGGGAATTCTCAGTTCTAGGACAGTGATCTTCTGATGCCTCCCGCGACACGAAAACCTAGCGTTAAACTTTATTACATTATTGGATGGTAACTAGTCAGGCGAATATAAGAATTTACCCAAGCACCATTCATTAGTTTATTTTCTTTTAAAGTACGATCCAATCTCCACCAACGAACGCCTAATCAGTGATCGACTCTCCCTGCGTCAGAAACGTCATCGTTTCAAGCTACCGACTTCCAAAAAAGGAGGAGGTACTCAATTTGACCGTTTTTTTATACTTGTTACCTCATAACTTTTGATTGGGTAAACCGATTCTCAATATTTTTTGTTTGAAAGCTGTTGATTGCCGTGTGGTGTGCCATTTGAATTTCGTCAAATTCGGTCTTTTTTTAGTTTTTGAGATACACTGCAAATTGCACTTGTTTTTGCAGTACCAGGTCGTATTCCATAATTCCATTGTTCACAATTGTTTATTAGTATTATTATAATACACGTCACAAAAGAGCTACCTGCCGCTCTTACACGCAAGTAGGTATTAAATGCTTTAAGTTTATTAATTAACTAATCTATAATCATAAAGAAAACCAGTAAGTACATAACATGGTTAAAACAGCAATAACATAATAATAAAAAAATGAAACCGTCCATTACATTCATAATAAATTCAAACTATCATTCATAGTCCGTTGCAGTTCATGTAATCATCTAAGTAGCAGAATTGCTCTTGAAACCAACTAGATATTTGTCGAACAAGTGTAACAAACTTAAACGAATCGAACTGAAGTTTATGCTTGTGTACATATTCTCATGTACGAGTATGTTATACGGTAGATAAAACTTTAACTTCCCGTGCAAATGGAAAAACATGATATACCTACCTATCGACTTCGTCTTCTTTTAGCTTTTTAATTAGAGGACGGTTTTTGAAACTATGTCGATTCGAAAGTGACAAAAGAACACGTTTTACAGCTGTGTCACGATAGAATTAATTTAATATGTTTATCATATTTTTGCTCAACTCAAACCAAACCAAATCAAAATTAATAATTTACGTAAATACGCATGACTACATTGATGAGGTGTTACAAAAATAGCTCTTCATATTCTGATCCCTAAGACATGCAAATAGTAAGTTAATAAGTAAGTTCGGTATTTTTTCTATAAGAAAAATTACTTAACTTAGTTATAAAATGACACTTTATAACAATGTAATTTGAAATTGAATTAAGTAGAAGAACAAAAGCATTAACTTGCAGAGTAGAACATTTTATAATAATCATTAGTATTATTCATACAATTGTCATTATTCAAACAAAGTTCATTATTATAGTGTATTTATGAACTCTTTTATGGTATAATATATTTTCTCAATAAAAAATTACTTTAGTTAGATTTTTATCATGATTTCTAATTTAAAACTATAAACGCATATATTTATTGAATAACTAGCGATTGCCCGCGACTTCGTACGCGTAGTAGGCTCGGCCTTCGGCCTCGCTATAACCTCCAATTCTTCTTGGTTTTTCTTTCATAAGAACCTTTTCCGAAAATAACTAACACAACAAAAAAAAATTGCGAGATTGTTCCATCCATTTTCGAGTTATAGCGTGACCAGGAGAATCATTCATTTTTATATGTATATATGTATATTGTACAGCGAGCAAAAGAAAGTACAAGTTTACTTATCGCTGTAAGTAACTTATCGCTGTAAATTGACCGAAATGTTTTTATATTGAGAGTGTGCGGTGAAATGATCTTTGCTTCGATGTAATAAGCAAAGCGTAGCAAAGATCATTTCATTCTAATCGGTCAGAGCTGCTCATATTTCGGTTACACCCCGTCATGAAATTTCGTTTGCTATAAATCCCTTTAAGGCGCGGTCCAATCCTAATTTTAAAACAATTTTCGATGCTTTACATAAGGTTGAGAATTGCTTACCAGAATAGACGACTTAATGCAAAAATTCAATTGAATACGTGCTAATACTTTTTATATTTATTTCGTACAATCAAATGATTAAATTTTAATGATAAAGGAGTCCATAGTTCACTAGTAAATTTCATTAGGAATTCGAATATCATACATTAATTGAAATGTTAATGCCCATAATTAAATAAAAATGCTTTTTCCCACGAAGCACGTAAGAAAAATTTCTAAATTTAGGGAATGTTGCCGATTTTTTTTCTATCGAGCCAAAATTAATCTTAATTAATTAATAATAATTAATTAAGATTAATTAATTATTAATTTAATCGTGTATTAGCTCCCATACTTCATAAGGACGTATATTCAATTTACACTACGTTTTTTTCGAACTTCGGTTATTAGGTTTAAGCGTCGAAAAACTAAGTTTTCGCGAAGTCGAATCGTGAAATTTGGAACTCATTTCGCCTTAAACCATAACACAGTAGCATTAATGTGTCCTGCACGAATGCAGAATCTCGGTAACCGAGGTGGTTGGTTAAACATATTTTTTACCAAAAACGGAACCGACATAAACACCAAAGAGTGTGAAATAACTTGTCGAAGTTTTTGGTGTTAAATTCTGTTCCGATTTTTCGTACAAAAAAAAATTTTTTCACCCTTTATAGTGACCCTTGCTAATTACGGGAACGAGTTCACCGTCAATGATGATTATCATTAAATCATCAAATTAGTCGAAATTTTCAGTTTGGAGTATAAATGCTGGATCTAATTTTAATGAAATTAAATTGGAACACCTCGGAAGTAAACACTACCAAACAAAAAAATATTTTCAAAACGGTTCACAAATAGGGGAGAAATCGAAACATACACAAAAATACACATACACTCTACAGTCGAACATATAATCTGCTCATTTTTTGAAGTCGGTTAAAATGCATTCTCTCGCTTATAATGGGTAAACTCCTACGTATTCTATGACAATTTATACGAATTATCTTTATTATCTACGACAAAATTTGTCTTGAGCAAATGTCGGCTGGCCTCTACTCGCGTCATTAAGCCCTGTGCACACTATATGTTCTTTAATTTAAAACAACATGGATAACAAAATGTGTCACTTCGCATGAATTAAGGCCGTTTTCATATTGTTGACACGTCGATTCTCGTGACCGCTCGTCTGTCAATAGCCTAATAATGAGATGTGTACATGGTTTGTTCCTTACTTGGAATGAAAATGTCAACAGTTTTTTTCTGCTTGTTTTCTTAATGTATAAAGAATTATGTGTAATTTGTATGCGTTTCAATTATGCCTTATAATTTTGTTTTACCTTTCAAAACTTTATTAAGGTTTTCATGTATTTATATTTAAACTAATGTTGACTTTCAATATGGATCCTCATGTTTCCTAAGCTACACAATGCTGCTTAAATTATATTAGTTTGTAAGATGAACAAGACATTTTCGAGTATTAATTTCTGACAACTGTACTACAACTTTGTTCGTTCATTGTTCAAGAATGGATACAAATAACTTATATTAAGGTTTAAAAAGTCTTGAAAAGCTCCTTATAGAGTTTCAAGAATGTATCCACCTGTTTACTGAAATGCATAAAAGTGCATAGGTATCTTCTGGGTAAGCGCGCTCCATCATCGATCGCATCATCACTTAGCATCAGGTGAGATAGTGGTCAAGTGCTACCCAGTTCGGTATAAAAAAAATAAAAAAAATGTAACTAGTCGAAAGCCTAGATAGCCTAGAGTCTCTTCATATTACTACAAACGACTTAGAGGTCATCTCGACCGCATGAAACTTGACCGAGCGGTCGAGTTGACCCCTTTAAGTTGTGCCGACTTTCTTTTTTAACTTTTTTCTTCGATTTTGACACTAAAATATTGTGGTGTCAGATGCGAAAGTGTTTTTTTTAAATTTTTTTCATGAAACGGGTCCATAAAGCGGCCATACTGTTATACAACAATATATATATATATATTGTTGTTGTTCATACAAGTACACCTCGAATTAGACCTTCCGGTATTTCGTGTGTATGTTTTTAGGGTACGAGTAGGTATGTACAATTCTACTTTAAAAGTGCTTTAAATGCTTGACAGATTTTGATAAATGAGGTAACAGATTAGTAGATTAATAACTTAAGTAATGTATCTTTAAGTACGAGTATGTCTGGAGCTATTCTATTCATTTTACCTATTTGATTTTAGCTTTTAAAAACCAAACACGGGAAATGATTGTCCCTGAACTTATTTATGATACCCACAGTTGACCGACGCGGTCAGATCGCCTCCGGTTTGGGTATGTCTATGTAACATAATACAACACAACGAACGCAAAACTGACCGCGTGAACGCTTGACCATTCGACCGCTCTCTGTCTGATAGCACCCTTAGGTCCCTTATTTCTTTTGGTAACTTGTAAATACACACTAAACTATTATTTATCATATATCGAGATGAATAAATTATGTTTATATAATCATTAATGTTATCAGTTTCATATCTACCCGTAACATATTTGAATACTTAGCCGCACTCGAACAGAAGGTATATTATATTATGCAAACACTTAATATAAATAACCATATCCATATCCAGGCTTGCGGCTTATCTACTACAAACAGTTCTGTGTCATTATGGAAATTATTATTGCAAAAACATTAAATTGAGTTCGTATTACTTAACTCCACGTTTACATAGTATAATCATTGTTTGAACAAGTGATAACTTTTGTCTTAAGTATTTAATCTTATCAATGGACTACATTTTTCTGAACCGCGGTTGAACAAAGGCTTTCGTTCCAGAGTAATTGAAATCATATGAAAAGATACAATCTCGGTGTAGTTTCTGTTAAATTAATTAACTCATATAAGTATGGCAATGTAAAGCAATTGGACAATTCTGGTTTAACATTTACAACACAATGTTATAACAAGTGCAATTTGAAAAATTTCATACCGACTTCCATTCTATTACTTTCTTCTTTTTTGAGTCTGACTCAAAAACTTCTTGACCGAATTCGATGAAATTTAAATGGGACTACACGGGAAGTACCCGCTTTCAAACAAAAAAGTAATTTTGAGAATTGGTTCACCCAATCGAAAGTTAACAAAAATAAAAAAACACAAAAAAAACAACTGTCGAAATGTATACCTCCTCTTTTTTGGATTTCGGTGGAAAATACCAAAAAAACGGAACCGACTTCAACATCAAAAAGTGTGAAATAACTTGTTGAAGTCGGTACCTAGACAGTTAAAAAGTACCAATATTGTAAGTAAGTTACAATATTGTGCGGAGGATCGTTTGCCATTCACCGTCATTGATGATATCATCAAAATAGGCGAAAACTTTCAGTTATTGGAGGGTAACTCAAAAACTGCTGGAGCGAATATGATGAAATTAAAATGGGACTACATCGGATGTATACTTTACCAAACGAAAAATTAAAGAATCGGTCCAAACGTGGGGGAGAAATCGGTAAATATACATAAAAAATATACATACAGTCGAACACTATTCATCATCATCATCATCATCATCTCAGCCGTAGGACGTCCACTGCTAAACATAGGCGTCCCCCAGAAATTTCCAAAAGGACCGGTTGGAAGCGGCCTGCAATCAACGTCGTCCTGCTACCTTTGTCAGGTGGTCAGTCCTTGTCACTGGATGACCTCCACTGACGCTGGGCTTGCAGGTCCGTGGTCTCCACTTCAGAACCTTCCGGCTCCATCGGCCATCTGTTCTGCGCGCTATGTGACCTGCCCACTGCCACTGCAACTGGCTTATCTTCTGGGCTATATCGGGGACTTTAGTTCGTCTACGGATCTCCTCATTTCTGATTCGATCACGTAGAGAAACCCCAGCATAGCCCTCTCCATAGCTCGTTGTGCGACTTTGAGCGAACATTATTACCTTTTTTGAAGTCGGTCGAAAATGTCTTTCTCGCGTGTTTTTTTCTGAGTGTTAAACATTTGAGGCCGAATATAGTCAAAGCTCGAGATTAGCCAATTCCAAATTGTTCAACCAGGCATGAGTGACCGCTAAAGGCATTTCATTTTCATTACAGCTGGACAATTGTTTTCTTCAGGGTTGGTTATAGGGTATAATAATGCTTGGCTTTTAAGAGCAGTAGAACTCTTTGTGAGCGAATTCGTCCGGGGAAGCACTGCCTCCATAGCTATTCCTATTGAAACAGTAATTAACATTAATGTGTCCCGGTTTGAAAGGTGTTGGTGCTAGCAAAATTTCAGGCACATGACACTGATCAAATTATGAGGGATCCCAATAATCTATCAATCTTCAGGTTTCCTTACTACCGGTAGAAATTTGACATAACGACGAGCTCACCGATGTCAAATACTTTATGAGATATCGCCCTTGTACATAAGCTTGTTTTTCCAACGTTGCTTGTCATCTCGTCATTTGTTTCACGGATGTTGTCAAAGATGCAACGATGTTTGCTCTTAGAGAATCGCACAGCAGTACCTGTAGTGTCAAATACCTATCTCTAGACCGGCGATAGATAGATTATTGGCACTGGCCTGGTTTGCACAGGGTTACGGATGCGATGCAATTTATCACTTGCGACGGAATGCATCTGTTAAGGCAGAGGTTACTACTAACACCAGGTGGATCTCGTGTTTTTTCCGTTACGTGATGTCATAAAAATATGCTCTTCGTTTATTTTTTAAGACAAAATCCTAACTGATGATAAGTGGACGTTTAAGTACACCTCTACTCGTAGTACCTATAATAGAACTCTTCTTCAGTTTGTCTCATAGGCCCCATCCGTTATTTTAAGGCTCTAAAGTAATTATCATCAAACAGTCTCATAAAATATCTATAATAAGCTTCTGCTGACCACTTCGGGGATATAACTTTTTGCTATGTAATTTATTGTTATGTCAAGATATAAAACACTTCTGGTATCTGATTAAATCTTTATAATTGCAAGTTACGGCAACCACTCTGGCAACTCAATAGAAAATATTAAATAATATTATGATATAAGTACATACCAAAAACCTGCTAAACTTCACTAAAAATTGCTAGATAAAAATCAGAATTTGTGTCCCTAAATCAGCAAGGCATAGGGTTGTCGCGTTGTCCACCGTTCATACATATATACAATTGGGTATAGGTTTGGGTTAGTCGAGGTAAAGGTCAGGAGGGCGATGACCCTGAAGGGATAATTCGCTGGCCTATTAATAGACCGGGTAAGGTTTTGTTGTGGATAAGTTAATGGATACTTTTAGAGGGTACATTTTTATATCACCTTATTAGGGTTTGTAGAGCATAATTTGTGCTGTGTATTGGGTTGGGTTAATTTTAGGGTTTTGTTGTAGTATTTATATAAGGATTTCTAGTATTTCAAGACCCTAAAATTAGCTGGGTTAACTATGGTACGCAGAGCCAATTATGTCCTGTCCTATGCAGATTCATAAGAATAAGAAGAATATTAATCATTTTATTTGCTTAAAATACTAAAATGTAAATAATACTAAAATTAAAGTGTTCCTATATATTGTTACGATATAGATCCCAACTTTAAAATAATAAAAACGTCCTCATTTTACAATGGAGACTGATTGTGATAAAATGGGAAACTTCATAATTTTATAATTGTTAAACATCAGACAGAACGTGCACTACAACAATACAGATTTGCGACGAACACAGACCATCAGAATGCAAGGTGGAGTTACATCATTACTTTTATAAAATAGATTGCAAATAGTACTAAAATACAAAATAGGTTTTCACACACATTTCGCGATCTGCTCGCCTAAAAATGTATCCCTATTTTACACGAACCCGTAATATAATTAAGTATGATTTTTTTAAATTGAGTTTTAAAGTATTTTCCCAAAATTTCATGCATTTATACGTTTAGAAGTGAAGAGGCGTGACCTAATGTAATGAAACCACTAAACACAATTTTTGGTTCAAACTTCAACAGCTATTTTTTACCAGCCGACGCTTGAAAAGAATTCGATACTTGACTAACATTTAGTTTAAGCTTCTCGTTTGCATAAATTATATCAATGTCTCCATAGCATAACTAATAGTAGATCAGTAGCCTAAAATTTGCCTATATTAGCCTAAAATTACTTATTCTGTGATGTCAATAAAAGGGTTCCTGTATCCAATGAGACTATAACCATACGCTAGACCCGTATCTATGCTCCGCTCGTAGCAGATCTTGACTTCATTTGTATTTAGACATTTTACGCTCAAACATACTAAACTTATCGAGGGCCTACCACAGTAAACAAAGCATATATGAGAGTTATGATATGGTACTAGAAATCACTATTTTTTAAGTCATAAACGTAATCAATGACCGTATTAACTTTATGTGCATTTAGTAAACTGTAAATAGGGAGAATTCATATTCATTATTTATTAAAGGATGGTATTTAAAAGTACTTCAATTTATTCCCATTTCATTTACCTAATTTTGCCTGTGTTCCACCAAATATACTGAATGTGCACCAAAATATGTTCATTAAAATATGTCATAACGAGCATCTATTTAACAACTGTTGCAAATTTTTAAAAATAGTAATACACCTAATTTTAAAAACAAGCATTTATTTTTTTAGTTTTACTTCAGATAATGCACTGCAAAATGTATTTGAATCAAACACCAATTAATGTCCAATGTAGCTTTATTAATAAAAAATGCTAACCTAACCTATTTTGTGTAACATTCAGGAATATTTGGTGCACGATCAGTATTTTTCGGGGAAGAATAAAATAGTTATTGTTACAATAGAATATTTGCAGCGCACTACAATAAAAAAGTGTTATATCTTGGTGTTAATTTGGAATTTGTTTGATGTAACATATTTTGTTGGCCGAGTAGTTTAATTATAGTAAAACAATTAAACGGGTTTAAGATCAATATTTTAGAAATGCATACATAGATGTACCTTTAGATTTTTGGTGAACACAAAAATATTATCCTTTATTAAATTGTTTTTACACGTTCGTTAACTGTCACAATTGAAACCTTACAATACACTTTTAACTGACAGCAATACAATGTCTGATGTATCATTGACATTTAAAATAGGAAAGAATGCAATTATGTATATGTAATTTGAATTGAAGTAATTTAATTTAATGTTTATAACACGCATATATTATGACTGATGGATGAAATAAATGAATTGAAATTAGAGTTAAAAACTATCGTGAGTATTACACAATTATATCATACATATTATAATATTATAAAATACCCCAGTAAAATTAACACTTGGGGATCGCGACTCGACGTGATCTCCAAGCCGCGATGTATAGTGAACAATCCCTGAAGAAGAAGGTCGTAAACATTCGAAACTTCGTCCCAATTAAACCGACATAGTACCAAGTCAGTGCAGTTTATATTATTAAAAGAACGAATGCGTTTCTTTTTCTATCAGATATTGACGGACTTATAAACAAACAAAACGTAGTGCTCTCTTTATCTCAGAGTAATAATCAATCAATAGTAAATATCAAATAAAATCGAGTTAAATCCCATACAAAATGTATCAAAGGTTTATGGATAAACCGTCAATAATATATGATATAATAAATAGGCGTTACAAAAGTCGTTTCAAATCCTCAAGAGTTAAATTCAAAAAATCTTTCTGTAGTAGCAAGTATATTATGACTGGCCCACACATTGTTTATGTGTGGGCACAAGTCTCTTTAGATACGAGTGCCTACTTGGGGTTCAGAATGGTATAGTAAAGAAAAAAAATAATACTAATTAAAGGTAAGGACTTAGTGTCTGTAGGAAAGAGGGAGGTTTTAGTTCGTACACACTGGCACTACCATCCCCGCCGGTGAACTCGGACATAACCTCAGAGATACAGCTTTTCTGCGGTATTTAAAGGATTTCCTCGTACCGAAACTTAAAAGAAAACGCCCACTTCGTGATACAAACCGTCCCGATGTACCGGTTAAAATCTTATAGCGAGTCATAATTCGACGCTGGAAAGGCTGGAACGATAAGTCTCGGTGGTGTCATGGCGTCTGACACGGATTGTCGGACGACGCAGGGACGAGTTCCATTCGAGGGTGTGAATAATAATCTATAAAATTAAAAAATAACGATTGTAATCAAGTAAGTGTCTGTAAATAAAGTGAGTCTTTTCATGAATAAATTTCCTTTAAATCTATACTATAATATAAAGAGGAAAGATTTGTATGTAAATGTTTGTCACGAATTGGCTCAAAAAGTACTTGACCTATTTAAAAAATTCTTTCACCATTGGAAAGCTACTTTCACCCTGAGTAACATAGTTTATGTAAGATTCATCATCATCATCCATCACCGCGCGGGTGAAACCGCGGAGAGCAGCTAGTCTAAAATAACCTATATGTATATATATAATCTATATATATATATAAGGATAGGATTAATATATATATATATATATATATATATATATAGTTATGATATTAGATATCATATTATGAACGATAATCGTACAGTACTCGCTACTTTTATAATAATTTATTGAAATTTCAGTACTGGGTATACCATAATTCAATCTCATTTACGCATTTAGGAAATATTCCACAAATAATGCACTACCTTCCTACATGTTAACATGTGTAATTACAGTTTGACTGGCTTAGGTATTCAATAAACATTTCAGTGGAAATTAAATTCATTCAAATGTACTTGATGTATAGAATTATTGCAGTGCCATATTTGCAAGCATGGTTAGGATATAATTAATTTGAGTTTCCGATACCTGTAAGTTGTAGGCTTTCCCCGCACCATTATTTTTAATTATCTTCCATAATTCTGTAATTAGTAATTCTATTGGCTTGTGGTTTAAAGACATTTTAAAAACAATATTAAGTTCCAGTTACCAGACACCCAGCTAGTAGTGTCGTTGTCCATAAATGACACTGATGAGCCCCAAAGTAAGCAGGGCACTAAACAATTCTTCTTCTTCTTCTTCTTAAAGTGCCTCTCCAACTAGTGGAGGTTGGCAATCAGCGTGGCACAGTCCTTCTTGTTTTTGGTTCGGCGGAACAACTCAGACGCCCCGGATATTTCAGTCCACTACCGGATATACAATTCTTGTTATGTACCTATATGCAATAACTATGGTTTTAATAAATTTTGTGTTGTCGCCAAGCTGTTCATACCGCTAATATTATATATAGGCATGTTTAACCACTCCACTAAATATTAAGCAAATGAGGAATTGATAGTCCTATAATTACGCAACCATATCAACAATGTTTTTAAGGTGGATGCTTACAACGTGATTTTTTTTATTAAGAAATAGAACCGATTTCAACACTAAAATGTTTGAAATAACTTGTCGAAGTCGGAACCTAGTGATAGTTCAAATGTACATACTATGACAAAATTGTGCGCATGGTACCGACTTCTACAAGTCATTTCACACATTTAAGTGTTGAAGTCAGCTCCACTTTAAAAAACATTTTTTCGTCGTTTTAGTGACCCTTGTTACTTACAAGATCGATTTTCATTCACCGTCAATAACGATATCATCAAGATAGGCGGAACACTATTCAGTTACTGCACTGTTACTCAAAAACTGCTTGACCGAATTCGATGAAATTTAAATGGGACCACCTCAGAAGTATTTCATATAAGAATTTTGAGAATTGTTCTACAAATTGGAGAGAAATCGGTGAACATATACAAAAAACACACAAACTAACATAACCTCATCCTTTTTTGAAGTTGGTTAAATTTCAAGTTTGTATCCCAGCGGATTAGACTCGCGTTGATGTATCAGTTAGTCAGTCTGTCAGGAAAAGCAATTATATATAGATAGTAACCAATATATGAGTTACAAAGGTCTGTTGCGTGGCTCCATATGTCATTCACCTCGTCTAGGCTAGACATAACTAGTGTTCTATACAATGTATTTGCACTAACGAGAAAATTCAATTAAAATATCTTGAAACACATTGACTCCACGACGCAATGTACCGTATCATCTGCTTTGTGGACTATTGCACATTTATTTATTTAATTCTTTATTGCACTAAATAAGTTACAAATGAAGGACTTAACTCTAACGCATTTTCTACCAGTCTGACACATTGTCAAATACAAGAGTCAGGCGTGTATCAAAATGGAATAAATAAGGAACAGATTCAATAATACATTTAAATTGCTTTAATTTATAATAAATATTATCTACCACATATATAATACACACGATAATATACTACTTGTATAGAACATATTATAATAATAAAAATAAACTTAACATGAAGTTAAGTGACAATCGATAATTAATTCAAAAACGCTTTTTAAAAATTTTCTTGGACGCTCAAAATTTTCTTTTGAAGGGGCTTGTTTCATAAATTTATTTTCACATATTCGTTGCATATCCATCCGTGTTATTGATGATTAAGTAGGCCCATAGATAAAAATTAACAATAATAGATAATATTTAGCAGACTTGTCGATTGGCAGACTATGTCCTCCGTGAACTGGGTGAAGCAATTTCGGATGAAGGCTGATACGTCTATGCAGCTTCAAGTACCAGTCACATGAAACGTAAAATAACTCCAGTCAACAATTTACAAATACACAAGTCATTTTTTTGAAAATAAGATACGTAAACGTCTCCCGCTACCCGAGGCCGTAGTACAAACAATTTCCGAAAATGTATTGGCATCGTAAGTGTCCACGCGTCACGCTTCGGCGTACAAACTATAAGTTATCTGTGTCACAGTTGTCCTAGATAAATGCCAGTTAGTACTGTTTCACGAGAATGACATGTTACGTTACACTTACGCAGTTATTCGTGCTAGGCCTACTGAAGTATGGAATCGCTATAGTAATTACGTTTGAAACTATAACATCATTCAGATATGAACACACTATTATTTTATTATTGAGCTAAAATAAAAAAAAACATCTGACGGCCTGAAATTTAAATGAAAACAACGAAAGACTCGATATAATCGAATGATCGCACCTCTAAAAAGTCTTGCGTTGTCGTACTTTATACAGGATGCTTTTAGACTGCACAGTAAGGGAAGGCATTTTTAATACCCTTGTTTGTAAGATCTGAGTCAGGCACCTTAGCCTTTATAGTTACAGGAAAATGTCCCTAGGAGACCATCAGTAAATGTATGAGGTAAACTAAACTGTATTCACAGATTCTGGTAAAATGTTGTCATAAAATAAATGTTAAATTATAACATTGTTTATGCCAATCGATCTTTTTACATAAATAGATGAAATGGCTATGGGACCAAGTGAGATTTGAATACTAGCAATGTTAGAAATCACAAAAAAGGTTTCCCATGCCTTTTGTAAGGAAAACCATTGATCAACCCGAAATATTTATGTAGCCAATCTGTTCTTTCTTACTTGTATGGTCAGTAGAAATGTTTCTTCGCGGGTCTTGCGTGTTTGTGATATTTTAATGAGTGAATCTATGCCTTCCGCGAAATAGCAAACTACGAAAGCTACTGCATAGGCCAGTAAAAATAAAATTTAACTTCGTACTACATATGATCCATTTTTAAGCTATTGCACAGCTTCTATCGCGGGCCTTAGCGTGGAGACCGAATCCAGAAATTCCGTAACGAAAATAACCTAACACCACTCCAACTCCATCTATCGATGAATAGCAGAACTTTTAATGACTTTTTGAAAAATCACGCTTGTCTCTTTAGTTCAGCAACTCGCCTCTAGATGGCATTGGTTAAATAATTATAATTGCATAAGTTCATTTGGCATCTATCGATGAATAGCAGAGCTTTTAATGACTTTTTGAAATATCACGCTTGTCTCTTTAGTTCGGCAACTCGCCTCTAGATGGCATTGGTTAAATAATTATAATTGCATAAGTTGATAAAAACAGCTATGCAATAGCTTTACCGCGACAGTCTCCGAGTGTCACACGTCTTTTTTTTCTCTATAAGGTAAGGTAAGGCCACTTACTGAGCATAAAATCACAAAATGCTGACAAATCCGCTTCAAGTGCCATCTTGAAAAAAGTTTTGGGCGATATCTCGGAAACTATGCACTTTAGGGCAAAGTTATTGCTACTAATATTGTAGAGAATAAAATTTCGCATTTTTTATTACCTATAAACATTTTTGTAAAAATTACCGTTTACGACTTATAGCCCATAGAATATGGCTATAGCATATTATTAAAGTGCTATAAACAATTAATAACAGCTGCTGACAAATTCAGGTGGGGCTTCAAGCGCCATCTTGAAAAAGTTTTTATGTGTTATCTCGGAAACTATGCACTTTAGGGCAAAAGTTTTTGCCATTAATATTGTAGAGAATTAAATTTCGCATCGTTCATGTCCTTTCAACTTTATTGTAAATGTTACAGTTTATGACTTATAGGCCATTGAATATGGCCGATAGTATATTATTAAAGTGCTGTAAACAATTAATAACGGCTGCTGAAAAATTCAGGTGGAGCTTCAAAGACCATCTATAAAAAAAGTTTTTGGGTGATATCTCAGAAACTATGCACTTTAGGGTAAAAAATATAGAGACCATTATTATAGAGAATAAAATTTCGCATTTTTTATGTCCTTTCAACTTTTTTGTAAAACTTACCGTTTACGACTTATAGCCCATTGAATATGACCCATAGTATATTATTAAAGTGCTATAAACAATTAATAACAGTTTATAAGAGGAAAGTTCAGTTTTGTTTCGCAACCGCAAATCATAGCTCCGTTGAAAGCGTACTGGGCCTTAATTGTTGCTAAATGATCGGCCCGCGGTCAATGGGGTAAGTCGAGAATTTCTAAAACAATGGCACCATTCGAAGTGTGTCTAATTAAAGTATCGGATAGTGTAAGCATCCGTAATTAGAAACGTGCAACTTCTAATATATTAACGAAGAAACACAACGTCGATGTCGACGGCATTCATATACTCGTACTAGAATTTACTAGACCGTTGAATGAGGGGAGGCTTTTGTCAAATTTTATTAGCGAAATAATTTGACATAAGTGGGTTAATTTCTCTTTCGAAATGTCATTTTTGTGATGTTTATACGAGTATCAGCTGGAATTATTGTTACTGGTACGTCAACCGAGATTAGAATAGAAGTATTATAGTATTGTAATCATCATCATCATCATCATCATCATCTCAGCCGTAGGACGTCCACTGCTGAACATATGCCTCCCCCATGATTTTCCAAAAGGAACGGTTGGAAGCGGCCTGCATCCAACGTCGTCCTGCGACCTCCATCAGGTCGTCTGTCCACCGTGTCGGTGAACGACCTACGCTGCGCTTGCCGGTCCGTGGTCTCCACTCCAGAACCTTTCGGCCCCATTGGCCATCTGTTCTGCGTGCTATGTGCCCTGCCCACTGCCACTTCAACTGGCTAATCTTGTGAGCTATGTCGGTGACTTTCGTTCTTCTACGGATCTCCTCATTTCTGATTCGATCACGTAGAGAAACCCCGAGCATAGCCCTCTCCATAGCTCGTTGTGCGACTTTGAGCTTATCAATGAAGCCCATAGTAAGAGACCACGTTTCAGTGCCATAAGTCATCACTGGTAACACACATTAGTCGAAGACTCTTGTCTTATATATATAGTATAGTAATATAGTAGGGAAATTATTTATATACTACTATTATAAAGAGGAAAAAATTGTATTTATGTATGTTTGTAACGAATAAGCTGAAAACCAGATTTCCAAAATTCTCTCACTTTTAGAGTGCTAACATTATCCTTGAGTGACATATGCTATATATTTTGAATCATCATCATCATCATCATCATCCATTAACCGTGGAGCGCACCTACCTACATGTATTATATATATTATGTTATATTTTTATATACATAATTGCTTGTCCTGACTGATTCACCAATAAAGAGCCTGAACTGTGGAGTTTTTTTTTTTTATTTTGGCCGTTGCTGCATTCGCTAAGGAAAGCTTGTAAATGTCACTCTAAGAATTCAATTTATTTCTCTTGCTTCTTTTCTTATAGACCAAGCTAGTGAAACCGCTGGCGGGTCAGCCAGTATGTTATTATAAACGATCGTTAACTATTCTCATCAATTCTTTACCTGTAAGACTTGTTTCACCCGCGTGGTGATGGATAATGATGGTGATGATTCAAAATATATAGCATAAGTTCATCGGCGATAATGAATTATTTTTTTTAATCTATTTTTTATTTTAGGGACTTTTAAACATCATGTTTATGACAGTCCCATCATAGCCTTACATACAAATTATACACATTTTACACAATATTAATACATTACAAAATTATATTTAAATAAAATAAGATAACAGAAATATAAATAAATAACTACCTATATAAGTTAATTATGATGATGGGTGAAATGATTCATGAACTGAGACAAGGAGTCACTAGTTCATAAATCATTCCAGCTTCAATAGACGTTGGACATGACAAAATATTAAACAACACACCATGTAGGATTCAAACAAATTCAATTCAAACAAACAAACAAGCAAACCCTCGTTATAATATTATACAAGATATAAGTATATATAAGTATAGATACGCTGACTACAATCTCAACTTTACATAATGCTAAAGCCAACAGATAAATAACAAAACGTCTTTAAGAAAAACTTAAAAAAAACGTCTTTTAGTACAAAAAAAGTATTGTTCAAGAATATTGTTATTTACCGACTTCTAAAAAAGGAGGAGGTACTCAATTTGACTGTATTTTTTTTAATGTTTGTTACTCATATCTGTCGACTGGGTGAACCGATTCTCAAAATTATTTTTTTGTTTGAAAGCTGGTGCTTCCCGTGTAGTCTCATTTAAGTTTGATTAAATTCCATCAAGTAGTTTTTAAGTTACACTCCAAAAACTGAATATAATGGAAGTCGAAATTAAATTTTTCAAATTGTACTTTTTTCCATCTCTACATTCAGATGTTGTATTACTTTAGTATTACGTTAATTACAGTACAGATGTCGATAGTTCTTGCACGATGAGTCAGAAGTTACATGTTTGCTACAAAATATTTATTTTATGCTTTTACGGTACAAGACGGTCAAGTCGTGCGCCTGTCTATAACAGTTACAATACCAATCTGAGCTTAAAGTAGTTCTTCTTAGCCCTGCGTCATCCCTAAGCATTGGTATTTGTCTTTTCGTCCACTTATTTCAATATCTGGCACTTGGTGCGAAAGAAGACAGCCCACAAGTAGTCATCCTAGTATGTTGGGTTTCCTACCCTCTTACGATTCACATTAGGAAGGCGTAGGGAATGTGGTTTAACCACAGATATATAATATACTCATATGTACAATAGATAACGTAAGTATCAAGATTTGTATTGAAACCAAGCGTGCCGACTTTTTAATGAATTGAATTACGTGAATTTACGCATAGTATAATTTTAAAATAGCTTACCTGTGATAGGAAATATGTGTTTGTATTTGGGGGCGCGGGTGGGATGTTTGGGCTATCTATATATGACGCAATTTAGTTTTCGCGTGTGTCTGTCTGCAATAACAGACAATACGCGGACTGTAAGTAGCGGCGGCCAACCTTGACGATTGGTCGTCGTTCGGACAGGGAAGTACACGCATTGTACATATACATATTTCTGTGGTTTAAACCGTTCATAGAGTAGACCTTTTTAAAATTGCTTTTTTTTTTAATAACTCGGATTCTTCCTTAATAGTTATGTCTTTGTAGGTCTGTGTCAATTCACAACTCTACGGGGCCGGTAAAAGTTGCTCAATAGTGAATCATGAATCAACTTTCCCGCCAGTATTTGTATCTTATTTAGTAACTTACTTTATAATTAATATATAGCAGGATATGTTTTAACGACCGGGGCTTCTCTTTGCTAATTTAATTTTGTTAAATTTCTTGGTTTTCGTGTGACATTAGTCAGAGATATAATTTTAGAATTCTGTGTGCCGTTGCACTCATCAGCTTATTTTGATTATGAATTTCTTGCTGGATTTTCCTTTATATAAATTCAGACAGGAAGTTTATCACTTCTGTAGTACCCATCAAGATCTCCTAAGCCATACGCTTAAAATTTGGTTTCCATGAATTGTGGTGGTAGTTCTTTGGCAACGCTTGGGGAAGTACACCTTTGCCGTTCAGTCAACCGTGAAGCAGTAGTGTGCAAACATTACTGTGTTTTTAAAAGCTATGTTTCGAGAGAAATTTTGGGGCAAGAGATTCAACATCTTATATCTCAGTGTGACGAACGCAGTGTATTGCCATGCAGGGTTATGAATTTTTTAATTTAAATTCTTAATGGCACTGAACTGTCGTGGGTTGTCATGGCGCTTAACATCATGCGAGTGACTCGTCTCGTCATCTATTGTGATGTTTATGTTTAAAAGTTTGTAAAAAATCTAATTAATGCACATCTTCCTTAATTTTTGTTCTGTAAAAACTTTCTACAAAATACTAGAAAACTTAAAATAAAGATGGATGAAATCCGTAGTCGTTCTCAAGTTATGCCTTTACCACGGGAAATAGGAATTATTTTTGTATGCATATCCTGAACTACTCGTTCCGGCCTAGCATTGCATCCATATACTGTTCAAAACTTCTTACCATGAACCAAAAAGTTTGGCAGTTCCTACCTCTGTCGTGTAACTTGTAAGTAAATTGTGAAATGCTCTGCCGGCGTACGTATTCCCTTGTCAGGTCATTATAGGGGTGGCGATTAGTGCAGCCGTAAGCTGCACTAATTTTCATTGCTTCTTGATTCCATCTTCGCTTTCCATCAGGCGAGAGGGAGTCACTTTGATGAACCATTATAATAAAAATATTGATATTATTTCTTAAAACGTATAAGTACTATTTAAAAGTTTTGTTTTAATCCTATTCGAAGGACCACATAACGTTTACATAATTGAGAAACGCGAGATTGTCCGCCTCGGATTCCCATTAAATTAAACCTAATTAAGGTCTCGCTACAGAGCGCGCATTGATATTAAATTTTCATTAATTTATAACGAAATCCAAAAGTAATCTTAAATAAATTAGTTTCCGATACTGCGAGATAATTATCAGAAATTTGGGTACATGTATAATATTGGAAGTTGTGTAAGCGAATCAAATTACTTCTGTTAATTTCACTTTGATAATAAATAATATATATACAATTAACTGACATTATTTTAAAGGCACATCTTTTAATATGGATATTAATGATTGATATCTAATAATAACTATTGTACTATAATTGTATTTAATTGGCTGGTGCCCGCGACTACGTCTGCGCAGGATTAGTATTTCAAGTTGCTTATATCTTCTCGAAGGCCATATCTACCTTTATACTAAAATGTTATAAAATATGTACATGGTCAAACGCAATTGCTGATAGTATTATATGAGTAAATTTAAATACTTGGTATACCTATCAATCAATAAACATTAAGAATAAAATACAGGACTCACGTACATACAAATATAAAATTGATCACCATGAAAAAACTGTCCTTACATTTCATCACCCTTGACGGTATTTGTGTTACATTTCATCACGCTTGAAGGTCGCCGAGCACGTCTAGTGTATCTAGCAGTCAAATTGACTTGACTTTTGCGACTAAGCTATCAGAAACTGACACAAACTTTAACAGAACTGTCATCATTACGACCTTGACGTACGCGGAGATCTTATTATATTGTCTATGCTGTGCTGTGCTGTGTATATTAAGCTTTTTCACCTGCGTGGTGATGGATGATGATGATGATGATTATGTAAAGTATCCTAATCCTCATCTACTACCTCCATACCAAATATATCTTTGGCTATAGGAATCGCGCGGTCTATTCATTGCTTGTGCAATCATACACAGATACCTATGTCATAAACAATACTAGTAGATGAATAAATAAAATAAATGAGCTCTTCTATTATCAGCTATTAGCTAATCAGAAATATCCCTGTATGATATAAATCTGCTTCGTTTTTAATCTTCTCGCAAGTACTACTTTGAAGGTTTAACAACATTATTACATTATGGTAACGGCACTGGAATCCTTGTTTCTTTTATGATATTAAGAGTTGAGGCGGAAAGCCAATACTAATGAAATATTAATTAATCTTCCTATGATTCAATGGAATGATGTTCTTTTTTTATGGGATATCGCTAAGCAGGCGTTATCTAGTACTATAAAAGCCATACATTTTACTACAAATTACGTACGCTGCTCTGACAAGCTAAAACGTTTGTCATCGCAGTACACATATTTTCTCTAACAACATATTTATTTCCCAGTACATACCATCATTTTAGTCATTTTATCAACGCTCTCCCAATCGGCTGTGTCGGGACCGAAACGTAAACCTATTAAAAAGGTTTAACAACTTGTTTGCCATCTATTAGCTCCGCCCACAAATAATCTATGGAACTTTCGACACCAATCAACGTATTGGAGGTAACGTTTGATGAGTCAGAGATAAAAAAAAATGTTTATATACCTATAGCTATAGATATGTTACTATTTTTAAGTGCATTTACACGAATAGTTAATATTTATCTATCGATATATAAACCCGTGTACATCCACTTACTGAGAATGTAGGCTTGTACTCATATGTCTATTTTTCCGGTCCTGAGTAAGACTGGAAATTAATTTTCAGCATATATCAATCAATCAATCAACATGAATACTATAATAAATGCGTGTGTTTGGTGGTTTATTGGTTTGTTCTTCAAGCAGCAATGGAGCTCTCGATCGACATGATCTTCCGGCCCTGAGCAAAACTGGTACAGATTCTCTAGTATCAATCAATCGACGCTTTACAATACAATAACTATTGCTTACCACACAAACAAAAACCGTAGGTAAATTAACTAATTGTCCAAATTGTGACCAATGTGACAAATTAGAAGATGTTTACCATGTTTTAGTGGAATGTACTCGTAACGATGCCCTGCGTCGGCGATTATTTGTTTCGGACCATGCTTTCTGGCAAGTAGGTGGGTGTAACGGAGTTCTGTCGCAGCCTGACTCAGAAGATGCCCGTGGGCTATATGACTTGTACCAGGCAGTCATACAGGCACCTAAAACTGGACAATAATAATACCTATATTTACTCTTTTTTACTGTGTATATAATGTATTGATTAGCAATAAGGGTGGCATATTCTTTAAGAAAAAACCCTGTATAAAAATTAAAAAAAAAAACTACTTATAAGTAAGGATCTTAGACCTATGCTGGTAATACAATTGGCGGTCTTATCGCTAATGCAATCTCTTACGGACAACCTTTTAATGGACTGGTCAAAAATAAAAGTTTAGACGGTGGTGTGCAATAAGATAAAAGGTAAAACTAAACAGAATATTTCAAAGAAGAACAATGGGAGGGTATATTATAAACTGATCTATAAAATTTTAAAATACGTTAATGAAATTCATATAAATTGAGATTATTCAGTCGTATATGAATAATTTATTAATATATACGATATAATATATACACTACAAATACATAAACATATTCCTAATATATCATAGGAAAAGTGAAGCAGTTTAGCAGGCAGAGGACAAATAATGATCTTGAACCATCTTTTTAAATATCCCTATCGATTTTGCTTGTCTTATAGGAAGAGGCTAATCATTAGAGAGAGCTTTATACATTGGTTAGTTCTCTTTCACACAGCAATTCAATAATATGTTGACGTAAACAAAGAAATAGATAAAGAAGCAAAGAGTACACATACAGATTCACAAACATACAGTGAGAGAAATAAAGAAAGAGATAGAGATGCAAAGAGTACACACGCACACGCAGAGAATAAGAAATAGATGGAGGCAGAGAGTGATGTTGGACACTTTTTATCTAAAGAAACACGCACATATAGAGAGAATGATTATATGAGAGATTTTATCCACTAAACGCATTCGATAGATCGCTTTGAATGTGAATGATATGCAGACAAATCACACAAAATCTAAACTAGATGCCTATTCTTATAGTTCGTTTGAGGCAATGCGCTCTGCAATACCTACGCCACCTTTCATGTGCCCTCTCCCCGCGCTGCACCATAGTCTAGCTTAGAACCCTTGTTTACTTAGTCTACGTTTTGGAAGTCATTTCACTCTTTAGCCTAGTTTTTCAGGGATTAACCTGATTGAGTGTTAGAACACCTTTGGTTACTCATAACTCTGAATTTTCACTACTTCCTAGGACGCATCAGTTAGGTTTTTTTTTCCAATTTCAAGTTGGAGTTCCAATTGTATGCAAGTGTCTGTGATTTTAGTATTACTGTAGTAATACTGAAACTTTTTTGTTACACGCTGTATAATAATCAGGAAAAAAATCATCTCTTGTATAAAAAAGCAGTAGGGCATATCGAACTTATTTAAGTTAAACAACATGCTTGAATAATAATACTAACAGATAAAGCCAAACGATTCTATATCCATGACCGATTCGCTGATTCATAATAATATTAATAAATAATAAATAATTATTTTATAAAATAATAATAATGCTCTTAGGCAATATTTCAATGCATTTTTACATCAAAAATTAAGAAAAAAATTACATCGACGCGGTCGTCCTGAAAAGTCCTTGAAAAAGACCACCGGATGTGGTCGAAACTATAGTCGGATCTATCAATGACAGTGATTATGTGAGTAACCACGTACTTTTCAATAAAAAATATTTATACATATAAGATAATAATAAATAAGAACGAAACATTGCATACGAAACGTATGGAGAGACGATTTATATTGAAGAAAATTCTGGAAATAAACTGATCACGTGAATAATATATTATAATACTAAACACTTCTAAAGCAAGCGCTGATGAACCGACCGATATCATTTCAGACATTACAATTGTAAATTTAACATTACACATTATATTAAAGTGTAAATTTCGACCTCAATATCAGTAATAACCAATATTTTTAATATCAACATTTTTAACATTGTAATGGCAAATATATGCACAAGGAAAATTTTAATTAATTTAATTTGAATAATATGTATATGCGATTTTGAATCCAGCGGATCTTAACATGCATGAATAAAATTAATAGCATTAATATTTAAAAGGATTGCGTCTGCATTATTCGCCACTAGCTTGTGTCCATGACTTCTTGTGGAATAAGATTGCACCAATCTCTCCTAAACACATGTTCGATAGAGATTAAGAAATCAGATCACTTATGTGTTAATCCAGGATATAAGCTATTTCCATTCCCAATTCCAACAAAATTTGTTGAGCTGTGTGAAAAAATTACAAATACTCCCTCGCTCACAAAATTTAGCATTTCTAATATTGGTGTGATTGTGATACCAATATGATTGAAGCGCTCGTAGCGGAGCTCGACTTGGTGATCTTAACCGATCAACAAGTTAAGCAATGCTTGCTGCGGTCAGGACTTGGATGGGTGACCGCTAGTGGCATTATTCAACTGAGCGTTTCCGTGCTTCGGAGGGCACGTTAAGCTGTCGGTCCCGGTTGTTTGTCTTAGGGCAACAATCGTTTGGCTATGTCGAAAGCCTTCGGGCGGCCTGAAAATTTTGACACGGGTTGGCCACTAGCATATCCACCAATCTGCACTGGAGGATTATGGCTCAACTTCTCTCTGAGAGGAAGGCTCGAGTCTCAGCAGTGAGAACTTAATGGGCTGATTATGATGATTGACAATAATTGTCTCGATAATACCTGTTCCTGAATTTGTTTAATTACTATGATTTGTATTTCCTTGTGTTGACGTGTAACAATGGTGTATCACGTGACTATGATGCACAAGTGTAGGCAAAGTGTACAACATGATCAAATATTGTTTACGTGTTCTCTTCGTCAATCACCGTAGAAATTTGAGTAATGTATACACGCTTTAGTTTACGTTTTAGTGATTTTGTCTTGTCTAAGTCACGGTAGAACGTGACATACACAAGACAGTGACTTTATTTATGTGACTAGATGTATAAAAAAGTTAAATACGTAAGTATTTACAGTTGCATCAGCATTTAACTTGAGAAATGGCAAATGTACAATCGTGCGAATCTATTTATAAAGAAAAAAATTCTAATGACTACTGTCATACATGCTCTTGTAGGTGTAAAGTGTCCCAGGTTTTGTTTGTCTGTTCATTACAAGATCAACGTTTCCATAACTTTTCAAAACAGCAGGCTTAGACAAAATTCAAGCAGGCGTTTTTCCGCACACGCTACAGACAGCCGTGCGATTCTCTAATGATTCGTCGTTGCGCTCGTCGTTGAGCCCACCGATGTCAAATACTTTATGAGATATCGTCCTTGTACATAAGGTTGTTTTTCCAAAGTTTCTTGTCATCACGTCATTTGTTTTACGGATGTTGTCAAAGATGCAACGATGTTGAAATCGCACGGCTGAACGTTCCCGGGTCCCGTCTACGAACTTAGCGTGACGTCACGTGACTTTTCCACAGGTAATGTCAACGCCATATACATTTTGGAGTTGTCGTTTGCCGTTAAAGTTAATAAAAACATCTTTTATCTAGGCCTGCCGTTTTCTACTTCTAATTTTGCAACCTCAACCGTAGTTCATGGCTTATAAGTTATTGTTTCTAAACTTGAGACTTACCTTAGTATTACACCCATACTAAGCAATATTTTCGTCTATATATATAACTAATAACCTCTTTAGGGACGTAAATACGTATCTTGGTTTACGTAATCGATGTATCAGATATCTTAATTAATAATAAACTTTAGGAATGCCTGCGACATTTCTTGTTTATTTTTCTATTTGCGAAACCGTCTGATTATCTGATTATTAGTTGTGTTAGAAATTATTTTATAGTAAACAAGTTGCTTGTAGACGAGTATGTAATCATGTATATGATTTCACATACGATGCCACTCTTAGAAAGCCTTAGTATAAATATTGCAATTAATATAATTAGTAAAATGTCTGGCTACCATTTAAATAGTTGATGTAAAGTATCATGCACTCATGCCTTTTAAAACTGGCTTTGCATCCAAATAAATACCTACCAGGTCTTCATTTACCATCGCAATCATCAAGTACTCACAGCAATTAGTTACTTTAGTTCATCTGTGAAGTCACCCCATACGGCTTCAACGGAAGGTCGAACGATCAGCACAACGCTGAGTTGAGGCCGGTTTGCGACAAATACGTTTTTTTTTAATTGTTACTTTGTTTAAAATTATACTTGGTTGTTGCAAATAAACTATTCTGATTCTGATTCAATTTCAATATTAATTAGAAAAAAAACAATATTAGACTTAGGCTGTATTTTACCGTTTAAATGATCGTACAGATTTACAACGTTAAATTATAACTAACAATTTATATGTAACTAGCTGCTCTCCGCGGTTTCACCCATGCGGTGATGGATGATGATAATGATGGTGAATCTTATATAGCCTATGTTACTCAGCGTGAATGTAGCTTTGTAATGGTGAAATAATTTTTGAAATCAGTCCAGTACTTTTTGAGCCAATTCGTTACAAACATACATACAAATCTTTCCTCTTTATAATATTACTATAGAAGTATAGTTATACATCGTGTACAGAAGATATCACAAATGTTTTCTCCCCTCTGTAGTGAATTCATCTACATAATAGCCAAAACAATGGTAACAAAATATATTGCCTATGGCACAAAATCCTATAGCGAGTTTTAAAAAAATTCACAGAGTTTATAGTTATACGTAAAAGTCTGTAATAAAAAAGACATATTAACTGATTTCTCATAAGTATATAGTTTTTAATCATTAAAGTTATTTACAAAATATTAAAATTTTAAATTAAAACTAATCCATAAGCCCCATGGTGGGGAAAAAGTGGCCAAAACGCTGACGGCATTGCCACGCTGAATGGCAATGTTTTGCCCAAAGTAGGCGCCAGCATTTCGGTCACCACTGATTTGGGTTGTTTTTATGCATGTAATAATATACATATACAAGTACAATATGAAAAAATTAATACCGACTTCCATTCTATTCAGTTATTGGAGTGTATCTCAAAAACTACAAATTTGATTAAATTTAAATGGGACCACACGGAAAGCACCAGCTTTCAAACAAAACAAAAAATTTTGGGAATCGGTTTACCCAGTCAAATGTTATGAAGTAGCGAACATATAAAAACATACAGTCGTATTGAGTACCTCCTCCTTTTTTTGGAAGTCTGTAGAAAATTGGTTATTATGTCATTGGTTATTAAGGTAGGTAAAGATAAAAATTATTTAAGTAAGCATTACAAAAATCTGTAAATATTTATATTTACCTGTTAAAGATAACGTGTGTTGACGATAACTTAAGAAAAGATAATTTGTAAAAAGGTCATAAGTGAAACTATGTTTCCTTACTATATTTACGTGAAACACATTTAAATATGACTGTACAAACATATTTATTATTCGCGTTGTTTCATATACATATATGTAAAATTAGCTTACACTCAGCTGATAGTGGAATGAACTGCCGTGCGATTCTCTAATAATAAATATGTTTGTACGTCGTCGACGAGCTCACCGATGTCAAATACTTTATGAGATATCGCCCTTGTACACAAGGTTGTTTTTCCAACGTTCCTTGTCATATCGTCATTTGTTTCACGGATGTTGCCAAAGATGAAACGATGTTTGCTCTTAGAGATTCGCACGGCAGAATATAAAATATACGTTTTATAACGTTATGTCTCTATATGAAACTTTAGGGCCAGTTAGACAATGTTAATAAACCAGCTTCTAGAAGTAAACCTGTAGTTCAATACCACGGCTCTATTTATAACGTGCTTTTACATTTTCACTACCACTTTTAATGTTAATTTTATACCAATATGTATCAATTATAAAATTCAATAGAATATGTGGTAAGCTATTGAAACCAAGTTTAGGTAAAAACATATTATTATGTATTTTGCGCTTATAGTTCCAAGTTACCAGTTTTGGTTCCAAGTTAGTACTAAGTAAAGCGACGGGCGAGTAGTTTAACTTTACTACTTAACTATTGTATTAGGACTAAGAACCTCAAGTATAAGGAAGAGCTTTATGTAGTTTCTTGTTGCGGCTAGCCGAAAAATGTACGTATAGTGGTACTAAACTGAGTTCGTTACTCTTTAACTAGTAATAACTTATTAATTACTTATTATATACTATTTATTATAAAACAAGAAAACATTTTTTTTATAACAAAAATCTAGCTATTTTTGTATATATTCAATACTATACACTTGCTTTTTGACGCAGTATAAACTGTATTTTGTATAATTAGGAGAAGCCATTGGTTTCCGAAACACAGTATTATTATTATTATAATAGTTTGGAAGTCTTTGGATTCATTGCTACTTACTTTGTAAACATTTTACTGTGCCAATAAATACATAAATAAATAAATACAACTAGTCTAGGGTGATAAGCACAGCTCATGTTAAAAGGCAAATTTTAAGCGTTATGACTGCATGCAGCTTTCAAAATATGCATAAGTAGGTAAATTACCTAACATACTATAAAATTTAGTTAATCCGTGTAGGCACTCTTCTTCCCAGGAAACAAAATATATGACGAAGTTAAATCTAAAAATAAACCAGACACAAACGGTTCCCCAGCAGCTACTTAAAATTCAGGGAGCCAGACTTTCGTGCGAATAATTTAAGTTTATTACTAAAATATTTTTAATAACAAGTGTATGACGGGTAGCAGTTTCAAATAAAGTTGCAGTTTATGGCTGCGTTTAAATTTATATCGTTAAATTATGACTTTATTACCGAAGCGCGGCCGCCGGCCGTGACCGATGGTTATCTCAGCTCTCACACACTAACCTCTGGTTAGTTAAATGGTGACACTGGCTGCATCTTTTCATGATTTTGTATAAGTTGTGCACAAATATTGTGGCCGTTAATTTGAATATTAATAACTATTGGATTTAAAAATATACTTAGAAATTTTTTGTAAGATAAAAATGTCTCAAAATCGAGCTCAGCATCTTTGTTTTAGACTTTAAGCGCAATCATTTCTAGCTAGCTATCTTTATTACTCTCGTTCATTTATTAATACTCGTAGTCATTAATGGGACTTGGTATGACATACGACACGCGCCCGTGTCTAGAACTCAGTGAAGTAGTAACATGGTATGAAGACGTGCATAGTCTATTCTACCGACTTCCAAAAAGGAGGAGGTACTCAATTCGACTGCATTTTTTTGTGTTTGTTACCTCATACCTTTCGATTGGGTGAACCGATTCTCAAAATTATTTTTTTGTTTGAAGGCTGGTGTTTCCCGTGTGGTCCCATTTCATCAAATTGGGTCCAGTAGGTTTTGAGTTACACTCCAATAACTGAATAGAATGGAAGTCGGTATTAAATTTTTCAAATTGTAGTAGTTCAAATTGTACTTGTTAATAATTAATTGAGTGATGTTTAGTATTCATAGAATTGTGGAATTGTTGATCACTCTTTAACCTTTGTGAAAATTCTATATAGCACGGTAATGAATAGATAACATTAAGGTGATACATGTTGTGCCTACCCCAATATCAGTTGGGCATTCAGTTCTCGAAGTTGTTGACGAATACATCTACCTGGGAGAAAGCTAACTATCCAACCAAAATGATCCAACTTGAAGAAAGAAGTCCATTGACGAATTCAACTCGGCTGGGCAGCGTTCCCGAAACATTGCGAAGTCTTCTCGTCAAAAATACCTCAGTGCCTCAAGACAAGAGTCTTTTACCAATGTGGATGATGTGTGATGTGAAACGTAGTCTCTTAATATGGGTCTCATAAGTAAGTTCAGAGTCGCACAACGAGCTATGGAGAGGGCTATGCTCGGGGTTTCTCTACGTGATCGAATCAGAAATGAGGAGATCCGTAGACGAACGAATGTCACCGAGATAACCCAGAAGATAAGCCAGTTGAACAGGCAATGGGCAGGGCACATAGCACGCAGAACAGATGTCTGATAGGTTCGGAAGGTTCTGGAGTGGAGAGCATGTCCACCAGCAAGCGCGCTCCGTCGTCTGTCCACCGACAAGGTGATAAAGGTCGCAGGACGGCGTTGGATGCAGGTCGCTACCAATCGGTCTCATTGGATATTTGTGAGGGAGGCATATGTTCAGCAGTGGACCTGTCAGTCCTACGGCTGAGATGATGATGAAGGAGATATAGGCCAGCGTTCTCACGTTTTGTCTTGAGTCGTCTATAGTTGTCCCGAAGGATGTGCGCCGATTTTTACCCTCCAAATTGCTCAAACATGTATTCACCATCAAATATATCATATTTGCGTCTTATGAGTCATGAAAGAAGGTGAGATGACCTCGACTGATGCAGCGAATTCAAAGCTGAATGCAGAAAAAAACCCCATTAGAAATGTTCGTCTGAAATTTCATTAAAAGTTGAACAAATCGTCTACCGTGGCTGTCTACTGAAAGCTGTCGATAACACTTTATAAGTCTCTATTATTTCCTGCCTATTTAACAATTCAATTTAAAATGACACGCAGTGGCAACTCCGAACTAAAATGATAGGCAAAGTTTTTTAACCATTTGAATTCGTAATGAAATATTCATAATCAAAACGTCAATCGTGATGTCATTCAAAGTCTAGCGCAGAAACCGCGTAAAATTCGCAAAACTGTAAAGTATAAAGTGTATAAGCAAATATTTGCTTGCCAGGTTTTTTATATATACAGTTTTTAATACTATATCTGTCCGAATCAGCAAGCCTAATTTGAGACAAGTTTCATTCATAAATCTATTGTTATTTTTTGTCCTGATGCGGTCAGATTAACGGCCCGTCCCAATAATCTATCTATCGCCGGTTTACCTTACTAGAGTTAGATATTTGACACTATTTAATTTTGTATGGACGTTATGTCAAATTTCTATCGGTAGTAACGAAAACTGTGGTTAGATAGATTATAGGGATCCCCCATAAGTGACGTGCAAACCGTGCGTCTGATGGTATCACGTTTGCTTTATTTCATATTTCACTAGTGTAATCCTTCATTTTTTAAATTACTTGTTTATTGATGATCCAATAAATAATAAGTTGAACATGAAATATTTAAAGTTTGTAATGGTAGCCAAACACATACGTTTATAGAACAAGTACAATTTGATAAATTTGAAACTGACTTCCATTCTATTCAGTTATTGGAGTGTAAATCAAAAATTACTGGACCGAATTTGATGAAATGGAACCACACGAGAAGCACCAGCTTTCAAACATAAAAAAAGTATTTTGAGCAGGTTCACCCTGTCGAAAGTTATGAGGTAACAAACATACAAAATAAAAGAAAATGCAGTCGAATTGAGTATCTCCTTCTTTTTGGAAGTCGGTAGAAAACGGGAAAGTCATGAGGGGTACAATCTTAGTAAATGACGATTACGTGAATTATTACCGATTAGGTATGGCTGAACTATAAAGCAAGAACATAACTATACCATCACCTCTAATGGAGGATCCCAATAATCTATCTATCCACGGTTTTCCTTACTACCGATAGAAATTTGACATAACGTTCATACAAAAAGTGTCAAATATCTATCTCTAGTAAGGTAAACCGGCGATAGATAGATTATTGGGACCGGCCGTAAAACTTAGACCATTCGGTTTAGATACGATTCCTTTTGGACATTTCAACAGATCGACGTTTTTTTTGATAACTTTGATTAGACATTTTGAAACTGTCGGACTTTTTCCCATTTTTCTTTTTTGTTATAAATACCTTGTGTACCTATATTGTTTAATAGAGTATACGGAGTGGTGGCCCAATATAAATTTCACCAAATTCGGCCAAGCCGTTTTTGAGTTATACTTAGATAACTAAAAAGTGTTTCACTTGTCATGATGATATTTTTTTTACCTACAAATAGAACTGACTTATACCTACACTAAAAAGTGTGAAATAATTTGTCGTAGTCGGTACCATGCACGCAATATTGTGATAATAGGTACTTTCGAACTATCATACAAGTTATTTTACACATTTTAGTGTAGAAGTCGGTTCTATGTTTTTGATAAATTAATTTGTTAAAGGTGGAAAGGATTTAATTTAAAAAGGATCGATCAACATTACCTTAGTAACGAAGACGCAGGCGTTTAACAAAAAAAAGGTGATGCCCTAAAAACCTATAGTCCTACCCTATCTAAGTATTACACAGAATTTGCCTTGCTAATTTCTATAATGTTTATAATTAAAGAGATCTTTATTATAATTAGCAGTGAAAGCATTCTAGGCGCACCCTACACTTTCCTGTTGATACTGGCAGATCTTGCAACACCAGTGTCCCGAACCAGCTTAACGTCTATGTAGAAATTTCAAAGTACACTATAATTGAAGGTAGCAGAATGCAATTTGTATATTATTTATAATATTGGCTGTAATTATGCCACTGTAATTATACGAAATGTAGTAATGGCGAGACTGTGTCCCTAGAATTGCTGCGGTTTGCATATCTTGGCATCGCTAAAGCAGAGGATACAATGGTAGGTAAAATTTAAAATATTATGGATTTAATACATATCTCTTTATCGATTAGATTAAGGATTTGCACGAGGTGTAAATTTTAAACTAAATCATTTTTGGTTTGCCTTAAAAAAACTTTACTAATTTATATACTTGTACATTTTTTTTTACTATTTGATTTTTGTTTGATTTACCATCAAAAAGTTTTCAAGACAAAAAGTATTTTATTGTTTTCTTCGAACTACGCTGCAAGTCTATCATTTATTCTTTTTAGTCTATTATTATCAGTTATCATTAGACTTTGGGCTGGGCAAAGCGGCACTTTGTTGCTTAAAAGCAGAAAGGCCCACCAGCGGTATGTCGTTGGTGTACCACGCGTAGAGGAATGGGGAGAGACAAGTCCCCTGTGGTACTCCGGCTTTGACTGGCTTCTGTGATGATGTAGCGTCCTCGATTTGTACGACGATATGTCGGTCCGTCAGGAAGGACTTTATGATTTCGACCGTCTTCCTTGGCATCGGGCTCTTCGACAGTTTGAACAAGAGGCCCTCGTGCCATACACGGTCGAAGGCCTGCGTACGAAGTGGCGTATTGCTTGGCTTAAAAAACTGACCAACTGGCGTAAAAGTCAACAAAGCTAATTTCCACTGAAAAATGTGAGCGTGCAGTTAATTAAACAAATATATTCCTGGTAAAATATTTAACCGTGCTTTAATAATTGTAATAATGTGTCTTTATTTTATTAAGAGATTGAACTAATTAAATGGCTCTTCAGTTTTACTTTTATCTACTTTCCTTGCAGTAGTTGAAAGAAAAACAGATTAAGACATTTGCTCGTGCTTTTTAGAAATAAAGCATCCAAATAAGGAAACGGTGCAGTAATAACTTACTTTCTGCTTGGTGCAACAATCTACAAATTTCGGCACCGTCAAGTAAAAAGTTTTATATTTGATCCAATAATACTGAGTAGGAAAAGTGTTTCGCTATCCTAGTTATATTATAGTTGAAAAATAAATAAGCCGAATTTAATGAAATGAAAATGAAATAAATGAAAACTCATTTCTTCAAGGCACATACACATCACAGTTTTCAGCATATATACCTACATATTGAGTTGCACATAGTATAGATTTCATACGTCAGTAATGGTCAGCAGTCGGTTTCGTATTTACAATGTGTTGATACAAGTAACTCTGCTTGCTAGTGTCTTCCTTTCTCTCTACCATTCTAGACTTATAATTAAGATACACATAGTTTATGAAAACAAAATATTTTTAGATTAGGAAAGTAACTTTTATAATTTATTGATTCAGGCGTTACTTTGCGGAAATCCATTATCAAAAAACGATATTGAAAAAATATTTAGTGACACTTCCGCTGAAAAGAAAACAATGATTTTGGCCTTTTTGGGTGGTGCACGCCCCCAAAAAAGGCCAAAATCGTTGTTTTCTTTTCAGCGGAAGTGTCACTAAATATTTTTCCAATATCGTTTTTAGGAAAGTAACTTTTTTATACGAAACTATTTCTTTGCTGGTGGAAACTACTTTTCCTATCCGTCTTTAGTCTCCAATTCTTTGGGGTGTACCGTCGTCTACTTGCCTGAACAACACTATTCATGAACGCGAGGCTATATCCTGCTCAGTGCATCGGCTTATGGAACACCAGTTCCAGGTATAAATATCGGTCAAACTAAGTAAACTTAACTATACATAAGTGTGTATTTTGTGTCAGAAAACAACTTGCAATAAATATAAAAGTAAAGTTAACATGCAGTAAAGGACTAAAGGACTTTTATGTCAGTCGGGTAATATGCTGCTCAAGAGTTCAAATAAATAATTTATGTATGTATTGAAAATATAAACATTTAAATGAATTCAATCAATCATATCTATAACAATTCGATTATGGCGCGGGGTAGTTATAAGATGATCAAACGATTTTCTGTATAAGCCATAATTGCTAAACGCCTTTTTTGACAAAAGTGATGCTATTACTAGTAGTAATCGTAATAGTGTTATTAAAATTGATTAATCTTCCATATGTCAAAAGTAAAAATTTTGTAAACTCAAAATCCAAACTGGTATGACACAGATCGTAGTAAAATCAGATATTTTACATACGATTTCAATATCTTGCTATAAATGATATTATAACATAAGGTACTTAACATCTTGAATACTTCATCCGATTTTTACAACACAGCCATAATGCAGAAGTGTCAAATCATCCCACAAAAGTGGCTAGTACAAAGTACGTTGACGTTAACATTATTGGCAGAACGCCAGATTAGGCAACTTCGTGTTGGTACAACTTAATGCTGATCTTATATGTGAATGAACAATGCCGCAAGGGTCGATATCTCGAAGTAGGTTAAGATGAATTGTTTTAATAAGAAAAACCAACAAAATACAATAGATACAGTGGAAAATATTTACTGGCCGATGACGTGTTCCCGTTTCGGTATAAGTCACACTGCAAGCGTTCAGCGAGATAAAATCATAAGAAATCTTTTTCTTGATTTGCATCAAGTATCAAGTTTAAAATGCCTTTATCAAACTGATAAATCTTTTTATTCTATGTCAAGTAAATTGAGTGTGTAGTCTACAGTGGTAACATGTGACGACTTAATAGGCCTATAAGCAAAACTGGTTCCAAGATATCATCGCTGTATGCATAAGTGACTCTGGGTAAATACCGCAACAACGATTCAATAACGTGATAAAACCTTTAAAAAAAGTTCCTTTATGCCGAGCAAAACGAGCTAGTTTTCTAATCAAAAGAGATCCTTGATCTACGCTTGAGCAAAACTAGACTGACCACCAAACAAAAGAGATCCTTGATCGCTTTTGTTTGGTGGTCAGACTAGTTTTGCTCTCACACTCGCTTTAAGTATGGCTTCACCCGAAAATGATTCACGATTGGGCAGCGCGTTCGCTCGTAATGTGCGTTAATTTCGTCTAAAAATAACACCCATTCTTTGTTTGTTAGATTTTTTAACGAAATCTCTGTCTTCGTTTTATTAAATGTGTAATGCCAGTTTCTCCGACTCACATTCATAATATTGTTTTGTTTCTGTAAACTGAAACGACATGCGATGTCTGCTAGTTTTATCGCCCCGAACTTTTATTGTTATTGCTGAAAAGTATAAAAATATGACTTTCTAAAAGCGGTTTTAGTTTCTCAAACCGCGACATGTTTCATCTACGTGAAACATCATACACGCCGCCTCATTAATATTAATTTGCGAAATCTTCACTTTACTCATACAAAAAGTGTGTTAACAAATTTTATACTAATCTCTGTACATATTTTTGTTTCAGGTACGTTCATTTTTTATTATAAAGCATAAATTAAATCCCGGAAGTTGGGCGGAGGTAAGTTTTTAGTGACCGTTTGTTGCGGTGTTTTTATTCGTACAGTCAGAAACAAAACACTTTTGTACATAAGTTTCAGTACTTCTTTGAAGTTAAATTAATAATCAATCTCTAGACATGACTCTTATATTAATGTTGCACACTGTACACAACTGAAAAACACTAATAATTGTGTATTATTCAAATTAAAGTATGATGAAATGATATAATTCTAAGCGTCTTTATAAAATAAGGCTTGTCATAAAAATACATGAATCACTTTGTATTCGGCTGTACACCATATAATTTTATTCTATTATTCATCATGCCAGAATATATTAAGTTGTACAAAAAAGCTAAATCCTATTTTATTATGCATATAATGGACGTGTATACATCAGCTGACTTGTAATTGCGTTTTTTATCTATCGTCAGATCAAAATTATATACAAAATGTTGGCGTATAGCGTGACATGCAATGGAGGTACGACTTCTGTTTTCAGTGATGCAGATAACTGAAATTAACACTTACGACGATAATTGAGAATTTGTGATTATTCGTTTTGTATTCTCATTGTACCATGATATCATTGGCGATTGTAACGCTGCCGTCGCTTTGATTGGATCGGTCATGGTTGAAATTAAGTTGTAAACCATAAGAATAAAAAGAAAACGTTGACTTTTTTAAACATATTGACATATATTCAACGTTTCGTGCAAGCTTTACTTGTTTTTACATCAGGACGAGCATGAAATTAAAAGTACGGTATTATTTTTTGTATCACAAGGCACTTAAACATAAAAACTTGCAGTGGGTACTGCAACACAGAGCAGTGTCCCCTCTGTTTGAATACTTAATCCTTGGCTTTAGCATAGCAGTATCGTCTATTGTTTACTGAAACACTTTAGCGTATATTACTTACATTAAAATTTTACTGCTCCGAGCATATAATACAATATGTATGTATTAAATCCGTTTTGTTTATTACCCAGTGGATTAATTACAACAGTTAAATGAGCGTAGTGTAATAAAAATGTGAAACGTTCCGTATTTTTTTATAATAATACATTTTATAGACTCTGTTTTACGGTGCTCAGGGTTGCCAATATTGTAATGGCTTCTGCTAGCTATGTCCCGTGGTCGTGTTATCAATGATGGAATATTTTACCGCGATAAAATAGTTACTTTTTGATTTTCCAGGACCTAAAGCGTCTATATTCTAAAATAACATCTAAATCCGATCAAACGCTTAATCTGTCCGAATCAGCAAGACCCATTAGAGGCAAGTTTCATTCATAAATCTATTGTTATTTTTTGTTCTGATGCGGACGGGTTAAGCTTTGTAGTAATTACACACTCTCATTCATAATGTTAGATGATTTTAAAAATCATATTACTCTAATCAAAATCATCAAAACACAAATCAAAAATAAGTAAAAATACGTAAGTATGTAAGTATTACAATCGAAACCAATTTTGAAAAGAATCGTTCTATATTCTTTTGTACTACAATTTTTAGTTAAAAATAAAACTTCATGTACTAAATAATTATAATAATATGATAACAAGTTCAACAGTTTTTTTCATCCTAACATCGTAATAAAGTTACTGGAAGGAACCAGTGGACGCTGTTACTTAAGTTTCCTATTTTACACCGTAGTAATTTAATGTCAAGAGTTGACCCAATTTACCGATCACTTTTTTGCAAACAAAGGTGGTGTGACACCCCTATTGCAAGTCTGTAATCCTACGCTCGCATTGTATTATAATGTAGGTTAAAAGCATCTAGGAAGTTCTTTGGCTAGTGAATAGGTGTTTACAAGACCACACATGATGCTCTTTTCGAAATGGCTTTCATTGTCTTTAAGATCCAACATGGCGACAAAGGCAATAACAGCATGATGAAAAGATATAGGAGTGTTGTAATCTAAAACTAAGACTCCTAAATATTCTTCAGTTTATAATCGTTAGTTGTACACCACAGGGTAAATGTATTAATTACCTTGCGACAGGAGAAATGTCGTTATATAAAGAGTTATACCCTTAATAATAAATTTAATAGTTACAAAGAAGTATTACAGATAAAAACTATATGTTATTGATATACTTCAAGCCTAGCAATAATAATAATTGACCTTATTTCACTTACAACCGTGGAATGCTCGTCGAATATTCAATATTGCGTAGGTAGTTAAGATGCACGTTAAATGGGTTCGTTCAGCGGTGAGATCTTATGTTCTCTTCTGTGTAACTGGCGGCCGCTTGTTTGAGGCGAACGTCGTGAAATATAACTACCAGTTTCCTCTTTAACTTATTTCGTCCGTTCTGTTTGTTCAATTATTGACTTTAATAAGACTTTGACAATGGTTCCCTACTGTGTCTATTCTACTACTATATTTTGTATAGTTCTACAATTGCGACGCACGGGGTCACGTTAGGTAGGAGTTGGATTTTTATTGAAGAAGTATGTGTTAATAACATAATGTAGTATTGAATTAGTATTATAATAAATTGTGAAGGAAAAAGTAGATACAATTTTTAATCTTTTTTTATACCTATGGTTACTTATTAAATGTCTTGACTGCAGTGCAGTCGTGATGAAGTTGTAATTTATATTTTTTTTATAACTATTTACTTTTTAGGTTACTTATCATATTTTTATGTCTTGACTGTTTTGTAATGAAATTCCAAGCTGCATGTTAAGGACAATATAAGTAACGTGACACATAAATGTCTTGAATAAATTTAATAACTCTCAAAAACTGATATTGGAAGAATGTTCTGAGTTTATAATTAAAGAAGCAACTAGCTACTGCTTGCGTGTTCGTCTGCTTGGAAGAATTTAATTCTCCAGAAACCACACTTTGCTTGATGTACAGAAACCTATATGTTTTTCTGTACTAGCTGTGCCCTGCGGTTTCATTCGCATGGTAATGAATGATGATTATATGTGATGATGATGATGAAAATAATCATATAATCAGTAATCCAGTGTCTTATCTATATACTGCCTTCATTTAATTGCCGTTCTCGAGTTAAGAATAGTGTGACTAACCCGACTTTGATTTATATCCATAATTATTTCACATTAATCATCATCATCAGCCAGTATCAGTCCACTACTGGACATATATGCCTCTCTTAATGCACGCCACTGAGGCCACTGACTAATGACTTAATGCACCCGATCTTTGGCTTTTCTCATCCAGCTGCTACCAGCCACTTTTCGTATATCGTCGCTCCACATAGCCGGAGGACGTCCTAATCTACGTTTGCTGAGTCGTGGTCTTCACTCACGTTTACCCCAACAGTTATCGCTTCTTCTAGTAATGACCAGCCCACTGCCAATTCAGTTTGCTAATTCTGTAGGCTATTCCTCTATAATTCTGAGGGACTTTACCTTTTAATATTACTAGCACGCATGGTGATGGATGAAGATGATGAAAAGTTATGCGTTATTCCGTCGCATCATCTATCTACATTCTAAATTTCATCAGAATCCGACTAACTGTTCTGGCGTGAGTTAATAACAAATCCAAATATTCACTTTTATATCAATATGATTGTAGTGTAGATAAGTTTTCTCCATGTTGAATATCATTTGAAAAATTCGCATTTTACACATTTCCATTTCACACATATTCTCGCCTTACAATCTATCACACACGCCTTAAATTGGCATTTAAGGCTAAGAAGGCGAAAATAAAACAAAGTCATTCAATAGATTATTGCACGCGCTGAACCAATCCCTGCTTTTCTTCTGAATTTAAACCAATCACCGAACAAGTCTTTTCGTAACCTCGGAAGTAATTCGTATTTGGAACCATACGTCGTTTTGGTTTGAAGTACCGCTTTTTGTGTGGAATTTGTTCTGAATTATGCTTCCTGACATTATTTCTTCGTAAATTATTGTAGAGTTTGGCCACTGTTTTTACTTCACAGTCAGTTGTGATGCGGTCGATGGCGGTGGCAGACCAGACCTAAAGTGGAAACAGGCACTTAAGGACACAGCCTACATACACCAAGCTTAATAGAATCTCATTCATGATGGGATGCTATATAGCAAAACGAGCACTAGAAATTATCTGACACGCTGAGGAATGCCTTACAGTTTTGCTTTCACCATCAGCTAACTGAGACTTCGAGTCAGCTACTGAACATCTGATATATCATAGTTAAAAAAACCGTCCGAGTGCGAGTTGGGCTTCCGGAAGGCTTCCGTACAAATCTCTCATACAACAGACATGTTTTTTTTTACGTTTTATATGTAATGGTATGGGACACTTCGTGCGCGAATCCGACTCGCACTTTTTTTAGTTTAAGCCGGGATTTGAGTATTTTTTGTCATAGGAGCAACATAAATACAAAATGTGAAATTTCAACTGTCAATCACGGTTCATGAGATACAGCCTGGTGCCAGACAGCCAGACGGACAGACAGTGGAATCTTAGTCATAGAGTCCCGTTTTACCCTTTCGGTACAGAACCATAAAAACGCATTGTTGAAATACTCAATACAAAAACTCTTTTCTCTTAACCATTACAAACGTTTCCTTTTCAATTAAAAATATCTCAATGCAGAGATATGTTGACTCAGTTACTAAATTATAATAAAACAATAATAATATATTACAATAGAGAATTATGTTACTGCTAGTTCTACTATTAACCATTTACTCGTGGTTTGGCTATAAATCATGGGACCATGTTTTGGCAAGCTTCTCGCGAACGACCTTGATACTGCATTAAAATCTGAAAACAATTGCAGGAATGTCGGATAAAAGTGTTATAAATATACAATAGATTCGAGAGTCATTTTGAAGTAAAATAAATGTTTGTGCATTAGTGATATATTTCTAGACATGAGACAGACTTTCCTTTACTGCATCTCTACACGCGATCTCTAATACCAATAAGTTAGTAATGAGACAGATATAAGCAAGAATGTTAATAATAATATAACTAATACAATTGTTACAACCATCTCTTATTACAAGTGACTATAGTAACTACAAGACGAACTATTGTACTAGAAGTTGGGCTCTTGTATTAAGAGACGAACTAAAAATCTAAATCAAATCTTTTATTCTGTATAGGCCTACTTACAAATTGTCATTTTAAATTGATTATTTCTTAAAGCTACAACCGGATTGGAACGCGACCACGACTGAGAAGATCCGGCAAGAAATCCAGCGGGCTTGTCTATTTACATATTTTTTATCACCACTTACTTAATGTATTTAACAAATGTTCGTTTATTTTCAGCTCCAGTGTGTTGTCTCATAAAAAAGACCATAATAATGGTATTTTATCAGTAGGGCAAGGCACGCTACACTTTGACATGGTAATACACGAATAGGTAGATCCTGGAGTGATCAGTCCCAAGATGTTTTATCGTATAAGTAATACGAAATTTTGTAATAACCTTTTTGACAGTTTAGTTTTAATAATTGAAATTTGCCTATTAATAATGTTAAACTTATTAATAGGTAAATCTCGGATAACATTGGGAAGTTTATTATAGAATCAATATAGAATTGTTGAACTACAAGCTGAGCTCTTATACTACTAGATGGACACTTGTGCTAAAAGACGAACTGTGCTATAAGTATAGAGATGCCAGATGCCTTACTTTTTTCGAAGGGTCGCCATATCCAACTCCTTAATCATTAGAAAGTACTTTATTAACTGATAGAGGGTGAATTTATTAATGTTCGGTGCATATTCCTAGTTTACTAATTTGAAGTCCTAAAAGAATATAAAACAGCCCAATGCGTGCCTTTTTTACACTGTGCGATGTACAACATTGTAATGCGATTCTCTAATGATTCGCCGATGCCCTCGTCCACGAGCTCACCGATGTCAAATACTTTATGAGCCCTTGTACACAAGGTTATTTTTCCAACGTTTCTCGTCATCTCGTCATTTGTTTCGCGGATGTTGTGAAAAATGCAACGATGTTTGCTCTAAGAGAATCGCACGGCTGGAATCGCATTTTGACAGATTACGATCGTTTCGATATCTTATGGTTCTAGGGACGTGGGTGGTTCGATTTTAATTATATCAGCTTTTAATAGATATGTACTCCTAGTAACTACCCAAATAATACAATCGTAATGTTGATGGACGCTAGAACAAACATAAATGAACTTACAAATAGCGTTTTCTTTTTATAAACACAATTCTGCATTCCAAAATGTGTGTCTGTCTTGAAATACCTTTGTAGTGGCAGTTGCTGTGTAAACTTAAATACAATTTTAAAAACTTTTTTGTCTATGAATTATAAAGTCTTTTTGTTTGAACAGGTTGAGTTGAAATGTCACATTTTAAACACATTGTGGGATATAGAGGAGTGACAGAAATATTACCACGGCTGTATGATTTGGTTCTTTCAAATGAAAAATAATGGATTTAAGGCGCTGTCAGTTCAGAGCTTAACTTCTTTAAATTTCTTTCACTTGAAATCAAGCAAGCGCATCTTGTAAAAACGTACAAAAACGCATTAAAAAAAATTGTCACTATTCAATAAAAACAGTATCCGTTAGTGTATTTGTATTAAAAATTGCTATTATATGATTTATGTTTCATGACAAATACAATTGTGAATAAAGAGAAATACTGTTTTAAAGGTGAAATTAAGTGGCATGTCTGATTTTTTTACGTACCCTAGTATGTTAAAATAAGTTTTTAAGTCTGTCAATGTGTACTTAAAAGTCTTAGAAATGTCATATTATTTTTATAATTTTAAGTAAATAACTGCATATGAGATATACAGCCTCAAAAAATTCCTCATTTTTATCGACGTCGTGATTTGACAGCACCTTAACTATAGTAATAATTATAAACAAGGTAACTAAACTTTAACACATGACTACTAGAGATGGTACTCTTTAAAAACGAAACTAATAAACCGGCTGAAATTTAAAATAGCTAAGTATACGACGGAATACCCCAAATGCAATTTTTCATTGCAGATATTATTTGCTGTATTTAAACTTACTGTGCGGGTGGAACCGAGGGCTAAGCTAGTGTATTATTGTTATGATAATAACAAACATATTTCTTGGCAACATAAATAAAAATATTCTCTCAATATTTTTCCTATACTCAAATAGTCAGACTCTAGTCTAGTGACGTAACGAACGAAGACATAATTTATTTTATAGAAATATTGACGCTGCTTTTATGCTTTATCTGTTTCCGCGCGTAGACACGTTGAAAGTTCGGCCAAAGCTCAAAATCCTAACCCTATGATCCTACCTTGAATCTAAATTTAAAGTCGGAAAATTGACTTGCCTGTTAAAACTATCCATCAACTTATTGCATTACAAAAATGAAACGCATTGCAGAATAAAAATAAGTTAAGGGTGAGTTTGCAGCTGTTTGTAGGCAAACAACTTGTAACGAGTCGAAGTAATATCTCGAAAGTTAGACCTTGTGCAACTAGCTGTTAACTTTGCTACAAACATTCAAAACGATGTTATCATCCCTTTATTTAATCCCGTTTTTATTGACAGTTAAATATTCACCCGTATTTTAAAAATAGAACAACATTTGTTCGAGAATTCTCGAAAAGAACGAATAGATCATCCGATTGGAACGCGTCTTTAGTAGTTCTAAACCTATTAAAATAAGAGCTAATGTTTCATAAACCCTATGACAAACTTGTAATACAATTATGATTCAGACACTCTTAAAAATGTACGTTCCAATGATTCGCAAACATACAAATAATAATAGATGTTTATTGCATAATCTAAACGTTAGTTCTTATTTATAAAACAATATATATACATTTTTATATAGGTACCTACATATCTTAGGGCGTCATATTTGTTCATTTTGTATTTACATTGACCGGGGCGTATTTAAATATCTTTTCAAACAAAAGCTCACAGCCGCTGCGTGAAAGGAGCCTTTTGCCCATATATTGGGACTAATTGAAACTACACCCCGCAGCTACAGTCTTGATACTTTACCCACATTATGATAGGCTAAACTTTCGACCGTTCTGATTGTTGGTATTATTAATTTTTGATAAATAATTAGTAATTATTCAGATGTATAACTATTTTTGTATATTTTTTTGAAAGAAAGAACTTGTGTGAATTGGATTTACACACCAGTCATTTATATTAGAGTTAAAAAAGAAGATAGAAGGAAAAGGTACAAGCACCTAGCCTACCAAAAAAAAATGCTATACATAGGCAATTACAAAAGTATGCAAAATTAAAAATACTAATACTATAATAATAATAAATACAATATACACTGACTATAATGTCTTTTTGGCTTTCTTGAGACAAGTCCTTGGTGGGATCATATATTTTGGAATACGCAGAATTTTATATAAATATATACAGAATTTTATATAAATATATATATAGATAAACGATCAAATTAAAATCGTAAATCGTATTATATTAATACGTCTTTTTGATACATTTCATATACATCATATGAAGACGATAAAATAAAAATATGTCTAAATAATTTACTAAATAATCTCTCTCAGATTTTCATTGTGATTTGTGTACTTTTTAAAATAGTGTACCATTATGAAATCTGTGGTACAACAATGTAAATAGCAGCGTAGGCAATCAATGAAAATAAATATATATATGTTTTGCATTTAAATAAAATTTCATTTAACTGATACAGAACGAAATGATGAGCTACCATTAAAAACGTAATTATAGATTAAACATAAAAATTGGCACAATAATGCGCGTTTAACAACAGCTATAATTTTATGTGGAAATAGTTGACGTAAAAATTTTATTATACATTACAATCGTTTACTCAAAAACAACAAGATAATAGAGTTTATCTATGTCATAATAATAAAACAGTGTCTGTATTATAAGAAGTGAAACATAAAATTGGATTTTCAATATTCTGGCGCCGGCCGTTTAGGCAAATGAAATAACCGTTCGACAGTTTCATGGCTTAAATATTTAACCGCGGTTTATAATAAAACGACCGGCTATTGTTTTTGAACGCCTACGTAAATACATTAATTAAAACAGCGCATGGAGATCAATCGTGACATGCATCCGACAAATGTGTCTATTCATCTGAATATGTTAATTATAAATTAAAGTTTTTGTGCAATTACAAATATATTATCAATTTATCAACAAACATTCATGTTATCAATGTATTTTATATTAAAATTAAACTTAGTAAACATTGAGTTGCATCATTTAATTATTTACATTTACTTTCTCGATTATTTGAAAATGTCATTTTTTTAATAGATCTGGGGTCGAATAGGACTGTTATTGTATGTGTGTTCAAATACCAAGATTAGTTGATCAGTGCCCACCTTACCGGCCAACCTTAAGTTTACTTATAATATTAAGATAAATATTTCACATGGGCATGTGAAACTGCTTTATGGTTTGAGAATATCACTTTTAAATCATACTGAGGCCGGAGAGCCTTGTGTTTTTATAACAATTAGATACGTTTTACCTTCCTTTATTGTTACGTAACGTTTGTTGTTGGTAGATCAACAAGTACTACAGTGCGTGGACCTTTTGTTCGGGTTTACTTGTTAAAAAATGTGGACTACTATATTTTTTGGGAGTAAACAGACTACCTCAGCATGGTAGCTAACTTGTTATACTAACAAAGCGATGAACGCGGTGGTATCTCGTACGGTGGTCGGATGCTGACCACGGTTGTGACCACACGTACGTAAAAAGGTGTAAGAAGAGATTAAGAGCTTTGACCATAATGGTTTGTGGCTGTTGAGCTTTTTGTGCTTTGTCGGTGTGACGTCATAAGTGGTCGGCGTCTTGTAATTTGTAGACAATGCCAATAAAGATGCTGGTTTTATTTGAAAGTATGTTTGTTGTGTTACTAGTGATTTGGTATCTATTGTCGGATAATACGTTTTTTTTTGAATTAGTCCGTATTAGCTCGATCTTGCTAGTTTTTTTACTATAGAGTTTTAGAAAAAAACTATTTCTTCCCATGATGTTGCGATAGTCCAAAGCTCCACTCTTAAATTATGCATTACATTGCATTGTCCTCCTCATCTTGATACTTTCGTTTTTTGGGCCTCCTTCGTCTAGTAATTTCGTTGTTTCAAGGTCGCTTTCAAACCGTAACTCAGAAATGCTAGCACATTACTGCTTAGAATCAATGTATCTTGTACAGCGGTGTTACCAGTCAAGACAAACTTTGGCACAAGAAACCCACCATATAGTATACATTACTCAGGATACCTCGCCTATTAGAAAGATGTGCATCCTGACGGTGGAAAATAATTTATTTACCGGCCCTTCTATGGAGGAAGGTTATTATTACAATTTAACTCATAAGGATGATAAGTAAGTTTGGTGCGTTTACGACATAGTATTCAGGTGTTCGGCTATTTATATTACTATGTTAGGTAGACTCAACATGCCTTTTCGTGTTCACGGTTATAGGGGCTTTGTAAAGGGCTATAATCGCTACCGTCGTTAAAGGGGTGGTTTGTATTGACTGGTAGGCTTACTGACTGTTATAGACATGAATCGGAGTTTCAAAATAATGATTCTAAATAACATACATCAGGGCTATACAACTGATTTGATAAGATTTAATAAATCAAGAGTTCGAGTCAGAATCAGTCAGAGTAATTTATTTACAACAAACTAGTATCAATTTAAACAAAACAATAAATAGTTGTAAAGAAAATTAATCTGTCGCAAACCGGCCTCAACTCAGCGTTGTGCTTGTAGTTCGACAAACGCTGGTCTTCCGTGGAAGCCGTTTGAGTGACTTCACAGATGAACTAAGCTAAAAGAACTGAATAATCTATTTCAACATAATTTAATTTATTCAATTTTTTTATATTGTGACACTATTCGTTTTGAGAATTTCATTGTAGTAAGATATTTTTGTATACAATTGTATCGTTATCCTTCTTACGACTTCCATTATTTAGTTATTGGAGTGTATCTCAAAAACAATTGGACCTAATTTGATGTAATTTAAATGGAACCACACAGGAAGCCCCACCAGCTTTCAAACAAAAAAATAATTTTGAGAATCGGTTTACCCAATCGAAAGTTATGAGGTAACATACATAAAAAATACAGTCGAGTTAAGTATCTCCTCCTTTTTGAAAGTCGGTAAAAAATGTCTCTTATGTAAAAAAGTCTAATAATAATCTAATATCGAGTGACTAGTAATATCGAGTGTCATCGCGTCACCTGAGTTTTAAGCGCCGAGCCCACCCGTGTCATTTTGAGTTAAAAGATTTAAACTTGATAAAAAATAAATACTAAAGTTATTTGAAATAAGTGAAACAACCAGAACCGTTTCAAAAACAAACGTAATAATTTTTCATGTACATGCACTGTTTCACATAGTACTGCACAAGCCAAAACACAGATATTCTTGCACTCTACTACTGACAGAAGAACGAACAAATTTTATGAGATAGGTTGGCAAACGACGCCCATCACCGTCGCCCACGGGCTTCCGCAGTACCAGAGGTCTTAAGGATGTGTCGCCGGCCTTTCATGAAGGCACGAGCTCTCTTCTTGAAGGCTCTCAAGTCGTATCGGTTCGGAAGTTCTTCAAATGGCTGGTTTCATATAGTACAGTTACACATGGTAGTGTGAGGCAGAAAGTGCCGTCGGAATCGCATGGTTGTGACCATGATGTCTGCGAAATTTAATGTTTTCATGGCTTGGGGAAAGTCTAACTCAGACTCAAGGAATTTACGTCGTAGTCTTAGAGTATGCGCCTCTGTACCACACAGATCACGTCCTGTAGGATTCATTTGAAGGATCTGTCCCACTTAACTACTTTGGTGACTCATTGCTTAGCAAAGATATATAATTAGTATCATAATATTTGTATTTTCCATGCTTTTTTTCCACTTCTTATATTATATGCTCTCTGCACGTTTTACTCTTGTCTTTATCTCTTAGGTATGTTTGTTTTTAAATACAATCTCTTAGCGTACTTAATGCTGGTGACCTTTCTAACATTGTGAGTGCGAAAGTTTGTGCATATGTATTTTTGTTACTTATTTAAGCTGTAATAGCTGAACTAATTGGGATGCAGTTTGGATTGCAGTTACTTGTAATATTTACTCAGAATGGTAGCTTCCGAGGAGGTGTAAAAAAATGCAGGCTGGTAAATTAATTGCGCCCTTTTTGTCATTCGAGAGCTTTAACTTTTCATTATTTAACTTATTATGTTTTACTAGTCGCTCCCTTACTACAACCCATGCCGGAGGGGCAGTCCGAATGAGTTTTCTACCCACTTCCAAAAAAAGGAGGAGGTACTCAATTCTACTTTATCTATTTTTTACCTTTTTTATGTTTTGTTACCTCATAACTTTCGATAGGGTGAACCGATTCTCAATTTTTTTAAATTTTTGTTTGATGATGTTTGATTCTCTTGTCTTCCCAATTTCATCAAATTTGGTCCAGTAGTTTTTGAGTTACACCCCAATAACTGAATACAATGGAAATCGTTATTAAATTTTTCAAATCGTACTTGTTTTTTTTTATGTTTGTTACCTCATAACTTTCGACTGGTTGAACCGATTATCAAAATTTGTTTGTTTGAAAACTGGTGCTTCCCGTGTAGTCCCATTTAAATTTCATAAAATTCGGTTCTGTAGTTTTTGAGTTACACTCCAATAACTGAATAGAATATAAGTCGGTATTAAATTATTGAAATTATACTGGTTCTATTGACAAAATCTAAAAGTACACTCAAAGACCTTTTACGAATACAAAATAAATAGAAATATGTCTCAGGTACTCTGCCACATGACAGACCAAAAAAAAGCATAAATCTTTCATTAATGTTGAAACTACAAAAATTTGAATACACATTTCCGTTTTTTATTATTATTATTATTTTTATTCAACCAATTTCACGGGTTTCACCCGGTCCTTTACAAAGGCATAAGTGGGGCTGTAGCCAACACTTAGAGGCCTGTTTGATATAAAAATACAATGTAGTATAAAAACAGAAACATTTTGGATGGAAGGTTACAGGTTATCTATTACAAAAATGGGTAAAATGGCATGGTTATTGAAATGTACTTATTAGTGATACGGGAGATAGTGGGCTATGGTCGAGACTACGGCACCTGCCAATTTCAGTCTCATCTTAAAATATTTAGGCAGGTGGTGACTTGCCACTCACTAAACGGGCCCCCCATAAAAGCCACCATCAATGGTGACAAAAGGGGCAACGTTGGTGTGAATGGCTAAAGGGTGTCGAGAGGTGTGCTGCGGTTTCACTAGAGCGCTACTACCGGCGTTATGCCCTTTAACACTTCCACCCTTGGAGCTTTTTGTTACTTGCTCTTGCGTCTCCACCCCCAGACAGCCAATAAAGGCAAGCCGGGGGTCAGGGGTCTCATTTATTATTATTATTATTATTCAGTTTTATTTCCTATCATAACATTTTATTAGACATTATCTGGCAGCACATAAATTTGAAATATTTTATATATTATTAAAATTTTTAGTATATCAGGGAAAATATGAATCAATATTTTTTTATAAATCGATAAATACTCTCTCTGCTACAAAATCTTGATTGTTTAATTAGAATGGAAAATTAGAAATGCCCTCCTGATTTCAATCTATCATAATATATCAACAGAGACTAATGGTGGATCCCAATAATCTATCTATCCACGGTTTTCCCTACTATCGATAGAAATTTGACATAACGTCCATACAAATAGTGTCAAATATCTATCTCTAGTAAGGAGAACCGGCGATAGATATGTTATTGTGACCGGCCGTTAGTTATATAGATGCATGTTGTTGCTATATAAAATGAATGAAGTAGGTACAAATTAAAACTAAGTTGCATTGAAATAACGCAGTACACTGCGACTGTTGCGATAAGCAAAACGTAGAGATACAAAAAACACACATTCAATAAGTTTTAGTTTGTTAAACTGTTAATCCAACAGACGGACGGCTAGATCACTTTAGTAATACCAATATCACTGTGATTCGCTATATTGCCAAAGTTTTAATAATGAACAAGTTGTATAAATTGAATGTGTTGGGGAGCGTTCGACGAAATAATAATATGAAGTTTAGACATTGACATAGCGGAAATGAACTGGCCTTCGCTGAACATAGTGTCCACTGAATAATATTAATATATATTAGAGTTAACTGAGTCACATGTCTATTCGTCAGACAAATACACAAATACGTTTGAGTAAATGCATTTTTTTCTAAAAAAAATCGGATAAATAAAGTAGTTTGTACCATGATAAGTACCACAGCCCACCGTGATAATTGAACTTATTCCAGAAATCGCCTTAACAGATCCCCTGCGGAGGGGATTTTTGGACTTTTTGTCCAAATATCCCCTTTCGACACCCAAAGTCGACGCGCAGGGGATTTCTGGAATAAGCTACGAGACGAGCGCAGATTGAGCTAATATTAATGATCAATTTTGATCCACACTTTTACAGACTCGCGTCCATTCAGCGTAACAGGCAAATGTGCTCTTAAAATCTTTTCGGTTAATGGTCTATTTGCCTTATACGCTAACTACTAAGAACCATGTAAATTTTTTATTGACGTTCTATCAAACTAATCTAAAAGCAAGCGCAGCGTAGGTCGTCCACCGACAAGGTGCACTAGCGAAATAAAGGTAGGACGACGTTGGATGCAGGCCGGTCCAACCGGTCCTCTTGGAAATTTGTGGCTTATGTTCAGCAGTAGACGTCCTACGGCTGAGATGATGATGATTATCAAACTAATATAAATGCCCAAGTACGTGTAAAAATATGTTTTTAATTGTGTGTAATTTTAACTACCACATAAGAAAGTATACTTTTTATTTGTGCGACAAGAAAGCACGGGTAGTATTTAAGTAATTCGCATCTTCAAAAGGCTGAACTGATATTATTAATATAAATAGGTACTTGAGATCTGCAATAGCTCGTGGTGCACGGTTATAACATTTAATTGCGATACCCTCTCTTTGCTTTGGACAAAAGTCAGTGTGGGATAGACAGTGTGACACGGAATAAGCCGCAGAATACAGCTAAAAAGGATATCTATATATGAAATCCACACAATATTGATGTACAAAAGAGAAGGCTTATATCAGAGCCGCGAACCGTACGAACAAATATCACGCAAGCAACGCCACGGCACGCTCTTGTACAAAGTATCACGCTACCAACTTTTCTCATTTTAATGTTCAATTGAAGCGAAAGTTTAAATATAAAAATATAATGGTTCCGTACGCATTAGTGAGTCATTGCGAGAGCGAGTGCGTGTCGGAGTTTCGCCCCTCATATCGCGAAAATAGAAGTTAAAACAAAATGGAAAATAAACTTTTCAAATAAAATAAAAATAACCCTCTTGGCGGCCACGGCGAGGGTGGAAGGCCCTCTCCAATAAAAAATATAATAACTTTTCTTTTTATTCGACGTAATGGCAACGATTGTTCCTTTCTAATATTGTTGCCGTCTCCGTCGCACGCATTATAATAATGGAGCGCGGGTGTAAATGCAGGCCGTTCGGTTTGTCCAGGGTGAGAGCAATGGTACTTTTATGAATCCTCGCTTTGACATGTAGGTATTCTGTGTTTATTATTCCATTTAAAACTTTTACTCATTTTAATTATTTTACAAAAAACTATGCATTTTCGAATGTACTTCTACTTTTCATCTAAATAACTATCGTTGATGGGAAATTTGTGCCATTTAGAATGTTAAATCAAATAGTATGAGTAAGAAGTAGGAGCTTCCCAAGATTATTTCAATAGTATAAACAAACCTGGCCTCATATATAACTCTAATTATTTGTATTTATATATGTGTAGATTTATAAAAATAGTATCTTATTATTTACTTACGTAACAACAAAAGTAAATAACCGCTTATTCACTAATCACTAAAACACTTATATGCCTTATCGGAATTAAATAAATATTTCATCAGAAAATTAGAAATATAACGTAATTCGGATTTTTTATGAACCCATCAGGGTTCTATAACAATATCAGTATCAATTGGAGCTTCAAGTTTTATGTGGGGTTCTCTATATATATAATATATATATATATATATATATATATATATATATATGGATAGAACTTGTATTACTATGTTTTAATCTTTTTTTAATTTAATTTGTGTGTATACATATGAATCTCGAGTCTGAAATAAAGAATTATTATTATTATTATTATTCCTTTTATTTGACATACAGTGGTGGACATATAATTAAGAACGATTTAAAGTTCATGTTTTTTAAAATATAAATCATGTCACGTATATTTATGTGTTCCTTCTTAGAAATAACTAGGTATGTTATGAAATAGCCACATGGATAGAGCAAAGGGGAATACAAATATAAAATAAAATTGCTAACATTTTTTATTTAATTATACTCTATAATAACAAATTCATATAGTAATGAAGCTGGACAAATAATTAAGAACGAATTATTAAACTGTTCAAGAGTTGTTTTATATGAAACTTAGATTAAATAAATCACATTAATATGAAGTGCGTAAAGGAAAAAAAGAACAATTTATTACATTTAAACTAAAATTAATAGTTAGTAGCATGTCCACGGCTTTTAATTACTGCTTTACACCGGCGAGGCATTGACTCTATCAATTTTTGACATTTCGCAAGAGATATAGAGTTCCATTCTTCTAAGAAAACGTCGTACAGTTCTCTTAAATTGCCACACTGTCGATCTGAAACCTTTTTCTTGACTTCGCACCAAAGATGCTCTATTGGATTTAAATCTGGGCTGTTAGCTGGCCAATCTAAGACAGAAACTGATTGCGATGTGAGAAATTCCTTAACTGTGCGTGCAGTATGCTTTGGATCATTGTCATGCTGGAATGTCCAGATAACCGGAAGCACGTCTTCAGCATAAGGTAACATTGTTTCTTCCAGTATATTTTTGTATTGGAATTGATCCATGTTTCCTTCTATCAACTTAACAGGTCCAACACCATACCCAGAAAAGCACCCCCAAATTTTCACATTTCCCCCACCATGCTTTAATGTCACTTTTGTGTATTTTGGGTCAAATGCTTTATTCGGAGGGCGTCGTACATATCGTTTTCCGTCAGAACATACCCTATTTATTTTTGTTTCGTCAGAAAAAAGAACATTTTTCCACTGACTAACTGTCCAGTTTTCATACCTTCTTGAAAATGCAAGCCGGGCTTGCCTATGGCACCGTTTCAACATGGGCACCTTCCTTGCTATCCTTCCGTGCAACTTTTCTTCTACCAAACGCCTTCGAATAGTGCGTGCCGAGATTGCTGAAGGGTTGTTTTCACCAAAATATTCTTTTCTCAGCTCATTAGACCCTTTAAAAGGATTTTGTTTTGCCAAACGAACGATATTGCGATCATCTCGACGAGATGACTTTCTCTGTTTAGGTACACGGGGAACTGTTGAAGTAGTTTGATACATGGCAAAATGCTTCACAGCGTGGAAAACCATAGTTTTTGAGCATTGCAGATGGTCGGCTATCTTTTTATATGACCAATTCTTGTCGCGAAGTTTTATTATTACTTCCCTTTTAGATTTATCACAACTTTTATTTTTCCCCATTGTTTTTATATGAAGCAATCACCTTTAAGACGTTTACAGCACTAAATGGCGCCAAAATTATACGAATAGTGCCCAAGAACCACAGAGCAACAGAGTGTTCTCTATTTAAATTTGAATAAAAAAATAAACTATTCAGCGTTCTTAATTATGTGACCAGCCAGTAAGTAGTAATACTAGGCTCAGATCTAATGTATAAAGTTTATATATGAATTTTTTAGCCAATCATGTGTATCAATGAATGTACCGCTAGTATGGAAAAGTTTTGCGATACCAAGAGAAATACAAAAAAATACATGCAATTGGTTATACTTGTTAGTTTGAAAAAATCTTCCCTTTAAATTAGCGTTCTTAATTATATGACCACCACTGTATTTCACGGGTTTCACCAAAACATACAAAGTAATATAAAAAACAGAAACTTTTGGATGGATAATTACATGGTATATCTATTATATAAATGGGTAAAATGGCAAGGCTATTCAAATGATTTTATTAGTGATAAGAAAATAGTGGGCTATGGAAGAGACTACGGCACCTGCCAATTTCAGAATCATCATAAATTTTTTTGGGGCAGGTGGTGACATGCCACCCACTAAATGGGCCCGCAATAAAGGCCACCATGAATGGTGACAGAAAGGGCAACGTTGGTGTGAATGGCTACAGGGTGTCGAGAGGTGTGCTGCGGTTTCACTAAAGCGCTACTACCGGCGTTATGCCCTTTAACACTTTCACCCTTGGAGCTTTTTGTTTCTGGCTCTTGCGTCTCCACCCCAAGACGGCCAATTAAGGCAAGCGGGAGGTCAGGAGTCTCATTTAGCCCCAGGGAGAATCAGGGTCCGCGGTGTCGCCACTCATTATTATTATTATTCTCTGTATTTTAATTATTATTCACATCATTTATTTCTTTTTCTTAAAATTAAATTTTTTACAATATTTCTATATACAATAAAAAATAATAAATAAAAAACATTGTAAAAAACCTAATCCTAGATTGCCAACGGCAGCGGGGCATGACCCAAACTAATTATTATTATTATTATATGGAATGACTATTTATAGTAGGTATTACTTTTTAAAGCACTAACGCCTGCTTAGCGATCACAAACATTGCAGTTGTAGAGAGAAACATTCCACATCCTCAGACGGGATTCGAAACCGCGACTTCCGACAATATTTTGGTATTAGTAAACAGGTATTAGTAACACAAATTGGTTTTAGTAAAACTTCTTCTCTCGGTAAGGTTATGCTGTCAAAGCTGTTCAATAGATGTCGCTCCGTTTCCATACGACATATGGTTAAAATCAGATAAAGAGTTAAAATTCGATGCTCGGACCTCGAGCCTCGGTGGCCTAGTTTTTCGTGGCGGCGTCTGACAAATGGAATAACATTTACCCAAAGTCTCGCACCCTAGTCGTACGCACAAACTGCACAGATGAGGGTGAATGCCGGCTGACCCTATGGCCTTCACTTGTATCACTTACAATTTTGATAACAGTTATTACGATATCATTCCACTGGAATAGCCTGTTATAAGCAGGCGTAGCGCATAACTTCAGACGAACAACTTGCTTCTCTCTTCACTTGCTACCATAACAAGCCTGCAAGCTGTTGATTCGAAACTATTGATAAGAACTAGGCTCAGTAGATCACGAGAAAAAATCTAGTAAGAATAATAAAATTAATATGTATTTTATTTCATAACGTATTACTATACTCATCATCATCATCATCATTTCAGCCGTAGGACATCCACTGCTGAACATATGCCTCCCCCATAATTTTCTGCGGCCTGCATCCAACGTAGTCCTGCGACATTTATCAGGTCGTCCGTCCACGTATCGGTGGACGACCTACGTTTGTTTGAAATACTATAATATATTTACTATATTAATGTATACATATAAGATATTATAATAGATCTCAATATCACTTCTTGCCCACTGCTCAATAAGATTGCTCAAACGCATAAAGTTGAACAGTGGGTAATACCAACGGCTCAACTGATAGTTGAGCAGGTTTATTCCTAACGAACCACTTGGGTAAATACCCGCAGATCAACTCACTTCTTTACTACTCAACTAGATTGCTCAACTGCCACTTCTTACCCACTGCTCAATAAGATTGCTCAAATGCATAAAGTTGAGCAGTGGGTAATACTCGTACCAACGGCTCAACTGGTAGTTACTCAACTAAGAGTAGTTGAGCAGGTTTATTCCTAACAAACCACTTGGGTAAATACCCGCTGATCAACTCACTTCTTTACTACTCAACTAGATTGCTCAACTGCTACTTCTTACCCACTGCTCAACTAGATTGCTTAGGACAGGCTTACATGGAGAAAGGGACAGCAGCATTCGAATTATGACACGAGCAATAGGGACGGTAAACTTGACGCGACTTGAGACATAAAAAAGTTGACCTGTCGAGTTGGATACTTCCTTACTACCGTACAGTCAAATACACTCTTGATCATTTAAGGAATTTTCTTTTTTCTTTTAGAGTTCAAAGTATATATTACCGTGTTTAAGATATAACAAAAGCAATTAAATGGATCTGTCCATTCTAGTATGGCGGCAATGCGGGACAAAAATAATATCTCCAATAACACTCATGTTATTATTATCATATCTATTGTTCGACATTAATAATGTAATGAATTCTTCGCTCACATATAAATAATAATAAATTATAATAACCGGGCTGTACTTAATTGCGTTACGAATACTGATATTATAAATGCAAAGGTTTGTGAGTGAGTTAGATTTTTTTATACTTATGATCATCAACATCATCATCTCAGCCGTAGGACGTCCACTTCTGAACATAGGACTCCCCCACTAATTTCCAAAAGAACCGGTTGAAATCGGTCTGCATCCAACGTCGTCCTGCTACCGGGCGATCTTCGCTGTCCGAATCATCCACCCCAGAACCTCTCGGCCCCATCATTCTTAAAATTTGAACCTGTGGGCCTAGCACAAATAACTGCGTAAGTTTACCGTAACGCATCCTTTACGTAAAACAGTACTGTCATTTATCTAAGGCAATAGTGACACAGATAACTCGGAGTTTGTACACGAAGGGTGACGCGTTGACGCTTACGATATGAATACTTTTTCGCAAGTTGTTTGTGCTACGGCCTCTGGTACCTATTTAGTTACGAAAGATACATCATGTCTTAGCTAGGACAGACAGACAGCATCACAATAAAATCCTCTAAACGTTAGCAAGATAAAACAATGATGACACATATAAACACCAATGACCGTTTGAACACAATTTCATAAGTGCTCACAACCTATAATACAAAATTCATTCTACCAAAGTAATTCCAAAAGCATAAAATGTTATTAGGCTCAAAAAAAATATATCCACACAATAACACGGTTTGTTTGAACTGTCTGTTTGTTTAGTTGGACGAAACTAAAAAAAATATAAATCCGTCAGAATGTCTTTGGCTCTATTTACACGCACATATAATTTCCTAAACATATAAAATACGTTCGTTTTTACGTCTGTATAAACTGTACAGTATTATTGAATCATGGGTCGAGTGACGTAACGTTTTTATAAATTCTACATGACGCTTTATTTTGAGATAGAGGTGTGTCCTGAATAACGATTACTCAATTACTTCTTACTAATGTTGGGACCCATTAAAACCTCTTCTAAAATTCTGCGCAGTATCTACTCAAACTAATAAGGATACCAATAAAGTAGACTGACCTCACTTCTTTTAAGAGTGGCGTGTGCGGTTTTGCCACAATTCTGCCAGTGTCCCGCCCGTAGATAGCAGACAACAAACAAGAGAGAATGATGCGGCTTCAAAAACAGACTTCGTAGACTTGAATTTTGCATTCTGACCACAATTTGCGCAAAAGTGTAAGTACAAACTGTGAGTTATCTGTGTCACACTCGCTCTAGATACATGACAATTTGTACTGTTCCACGTGAACGACACGCTACATTACACTTACGCAGTTATTCGTGCTAGGCCCACAAGAAGCTACTAACGAATCATCGTACCTACTTATGACTATTAATCATCCTGAACAATTATACTGAATTGGGCGGAATATAATGTCTCCTTTAATTCATTTCACTGACTGTTACCCAGTATTAATTTCCTTATTCATTGCTAAGCACTTTTTGGAGCTGGCCAATTTTTCACATAACTTAAGAGACCCCCTCTCGAGCCGCCTTAATGCAATGCAAGTAAGGTATAAAGCTTGCCATTTCCTGCAACGAAATTCAGGAATAGCATACAAATATATTTATAAAAAACGCAGGAACGTACGACAAACAGTAAGACAGTACAATACCAGGGCCGTTAATTAGCATTTAAAAAAAATCTGCCATGACATTGAACGAAAGTAAGTGCTTAGAAATTCATTAAAATTGCGACTCTGAAAAGCCTGAAGATAGAGTAGTTACTATCTGCGTGCTGAGCTCACGCCTATTACGAGTATGAGCCATATTGTTCTTTCTATGAAAGCGCATGTCAACAGCCCACATCAACTAAAGACTAGTAAACGTTGTCTTAATATAAATAGTTAAACAAATTAAAAAGATTTGTGAATGAAATATCGGCAGTTGTCCTCAAGGCTTTAAACTACCATTAAATATAACAGTAGTAGAACTTTGAATATTGAATGAGAAATTACGAGACCGTAGGTGAGAACTATGTTATTGAGTATTTACCAAAGCCCTGTGCCGAATATAAGTAATACGCAACATACGTTATTCTTTATACTTCATTGAAACGTGTTCTCAGCGCAAGGAAACTAATATCATTCCAAATTCTTCCATCTCCAAACGCTCGCCTTTAAATATTTACCCGTTCCTATAAAAATATATAGAAACTTCAAATATTTGCATTCCCTACGACTGTTTTATTTCAAAAGAACCAAACCAAGAGGAATAATATTTAGTTTGAGAATTTTAATGGCATTCTACTCAAAATCCTTTTTAGTTGGACAGCTACCCTTTGTTTTTATAGGAAACGGTGAAGTTGGTATATTTTTTTGGTAGTTTATCCTGCGGATTATTTTAAATGGATGAAACCTGACTGTCTGGATACCCTTTAATAATATATGAAAGTAGAATGATACCTAGATATTTAAGGGTATTTATATGAACTACCAAGTTCTATGGGGTAGAGAGGGTCAGCTGGTTGGTTAGACTGTTACCAGTTCTTACCAGTTCTTATCCTACTTCTAGCTTGAGAAAATTAGGTATTATTGTTCGGAAATCTATACATGTTCGTACATCTCAGTTATCTTTCTAGCTGCTATACTTACAATATTATGAGTATAGGAAAGTACATTACTGAGTGCTACTTAATTACTCAAAACCCTGGCGGCCTTATTAATAAACTTGGCTTACACCCGGAGTAGTTAAAACATCTATCTGTCAATTTTTCGCTTGCAGTAAATGTCACGCGTGAAAGCAAGACAAAGCATTTTACGCCTAATATAGGTTTACGCAACGTTTATTAATAAAGGTCTGTGAGAATAAGTCTAAATAAAAATACATAAGCTGTGAAAAGAAATCAATGATTACGACGTTTAATTTAACCATCGTAATAGCAGTGCTTGTAAACTAAGTTAAAATCGTCCAACAATTTATAATCTCCGCGTAAATAACGTGATCGCCTCTGCAAAATCACAAGGCGTAATAACCGATCTAGTTATTTTTAATCAACCACTTAGTTCATATTCATCTAATAATATATGATTGGGTACTTACGTTTATGTCGTTTCAATAGAAAATTATGGGTGCATGGAACATTGGATCAACAATTGCAGAACGATCTTATTCCGCTTCGTATAATGTTTTAATTACACGGTAATAGAATAATGAACTCTCTTTCACCCACCGTGTCTTGTGGTTTACATTCCGGGTAATTCCAAGGTAATATTATTATACCTATTATTATAAAGTTAATGAGTGCTGAGCTCGTATTGCCCGCCGGGAGCTCACATACGTCACTGCACACTCACCCTGAAGATGAGAATCTGATACGTTCGAAACCCGGGGCGACATATTCGATCCCTAACGTTAATGTTTTTTCGGTAAACAAATAATAATTTGATAAGGGTAACAAAGACAATAGGTGTGTAATGTCCCTTCCAGATAATTTTGAGTTTATTAGCAAATGAGACATGCTCTACCATGTATCCGTTCAAGGCTTGTTTAATTAATATTTTAAGTTATAGATTGGACCTTAAGTACGCTAGTACTATTATTTATTCTGTTACTTAAGCTTTTAACAGTAAAATGTTCTATATATACGTGGATGCAGTGGCATCAGTGCGACCCCTTGTACCTACCCTTAGCAGCAGACTAGTGCCGTCATACCAACAACTACAATGCTTATATAGAATACCAAACTGAACTAGCTAACTAAAATACATTTTTTGGCAAAAACTGGTAGTTCTTATTGTGTTTAAACTAAAGTCCTAATTACGAATGACTGTTCTTAAATTGGCCATTTCTGTTTAATTGTGGGTATTGTCGGTTTTACATTCAATTCAGTACCTACTTACCAAAATATACAATATTTTGGGTTTACAACTCGTTGTCAGCACATCTAATGACCGTCTGTGACGTAAGACCTCTATGTCTCTGAGTTGCAAGAAGAAGAAAAGAAGTTGTTGTTGAAAAAGAAGTTGTAAGAAGTTTTTTCCTACAACAATCTTGGACTTATTATAAACTTCTAAATATATTACAAAGCTTGGTCGTCAATACTTTTACCGACATGTTCTCATCATCTGGCAAACATTTATTCGGAAACGGTACCAGTACGGCAGTCCAACTCGGCTGGGTAGCGTTCCCGAAACTTCGCGAAAACTTCTCCTCAAAAATACCTCAGTGCCTCTAAGACAAGAGTCTTAAACCAATATGAAAAAAAAAAAAAAACCAGTGATGACATATGACACTGAAACGTGATCTTTTACTATGGGCCTCATAAGTAAGCTCCAAGTCGCACAACGAGCTATGGAGAGGGCTATGCTCGGGGTTTCTCTACGTGATCGAATCAGGATCCGTAGACGAACTAAAGTCACCGACATAGCCCAGAAGATAAGCCAGTTAAAGTGGCAGTGGGCAGGGCACATAGCACGCAGAACAGATGACCGATGGGGCCGGAAGGTTCTGGAGTGGAGGCCACGGACCGCGGTAAGCGCAGCGTAGGTCGTCCACCGACACGGTGGACAGGCGGCCTAATAAAGCCTAAAAAAGGAATTTCTAAAAGGACCGCTTGGTCTTTAAATTAGTGGGGGAGGCATATGTTCAGCGGTGGACGTCCTACGACTGAGATGATGATGAAGACAAGCACGTGGCCCACACATCAACTATTAACTTCTGCCTAGAACAGATGCACTGCGCTCGTAACCCTGAGACATTAAGTTGTTAAGTCTCATGTAATTCCGTTGGCAACCATACCTTCAAATCAGAACACAATATTGCAAACATTACTGCTTCACGGTAGGTAAATGTATGGTGGCAATATCTACTACTCCAGACGAACTTATTCACAAGTTCCACTGCTTTTAGAAACCTTTCTCATCACTATATAAAAAATAACTACAGTATGAAATCCTTTCGGATCAAAACGAAGTAGACCTTGACCTTGATCCCACAGGTAGACAGCGAAAAAACAAAAGTATCTTAGTTGGAAATATGCAATTAGTTGTTTTACTTTTGATGCAAAACATGTTGATAAAGTCCCCGGTTTATATAAACAATTATGGAAAGGCCAATACATCAAGGTTGCCATTGCAACATATAATTTGACTTAATAACCCCAATGACTATATAATCGAAAAATCGCCTGTTCACTCATGCCTATAATAACGCCAGCTTTTATTGTTGTTGTTTCACAAATATAATATGATAATATTATAATTCCGTATCGAATTAGAATCGTAATATATATTCTTGTGCTATCATTTCGTCGAGTATAATTGCCGCGGTGTGTATTATACGTATTTTTTTTTGTTATACCGTAATATTATACGTATAAATAATACGGTTGGCTCGTTATGGGTTAGTCATCGTGTCATTAAAGTTATAAATAATGTTATAAGCTATCATCTCGCATTCTAATGTCGAATACGGTATACCTTTCTTGGTATTTCACGGATGCGGCACCAATTTACTTATTAAAATATTGCCTGTTTTATGGTAATTCTATATATACCTGCATCTACCTTGAGTTCCAATCATTAAAAGCATGTTTTGACCATGCGCTTCAGTAAGAAATACCAATAAACAAGTACATTTGAAAAAAATTATACCGACTTCCATTCTATTCAGTTATTGGAGTGTATCTTAAAAACTACTGGACCTTTTTGACGAAATTTAAATAGGGCCACACGGGAAGCACCAGCTTTCAAAAAGAGTTTTGAGAATCGGTTCGCCCAGTCAAAAGTTATGAGGTAACAAACATAAGAAAAATACAGTCAAATTGAGTACCTCCTCCTATTTTTGGAAGTCTGTAGAAAATTCGTTTTAAACTTCCTTTCGTATCAAAAGTTAAAAACTCAAAAAATGCCAGATAATGGAACCGACTTCAACACTAAAAAGTGTTGTTAAAGTCGGGACAAGGCCATGATATAAAACTTTTTCCAGTTATTGGAGTGTAATTCAAAAACCGTTTGACCTAATTTGATGAAATTTGAATAAGACCACCTCGGAAATGTACTCTACCTAATACTCACTAATATACAAAAAAAATTGAGATTCGTTCCACAAATGGGGAAGAAGTCGGTAAACGTAAAAAATACATACAGTCGAAAATAGAACCTCCTCCATTTAAGAAGTCTTAAAAAGGCTGTCCTAATAAATGAGTATTCTTCAGTTCCTATCTTGAGATGGAAGTAAAATAATATTTGTTCCGCCGTGCACCGTCAGCACGCAAATCGTCAGAGGCGAGGTAAACCGACGTACTATGTGCCGTAAGGTAGCCTTTTTATGCAAGAGGATGTCTTGGTTGGTTGCCACAGTGCCAGTTCTCTACCGCGAAGCAACACAAGCAATAATGCATTCTAACACAGTAAATGTAGTACTTACAGTGTCAGGGTGTGAAGACCACTGTAGCATGTGCAGTACGGGGAGTATGAGCCTTAAAATCTAATGTATCAGTGACAAGTGCACAGTGCCACGCAAAACTTCAATTCTATCATGTTGTTATTAAAAAAACATATACCCAAAAAAAATTACCACGTAAGTAGAAAAAGTTACTAAAAAATTTATTTATTTACTAAAAAATGGAACCGACTTCAAAACTAAAAAAGTGTGAAATAACTGGTTGAAGTCGGTACCATAATAGTTCAAAGGTACCTATTATCACAATATTGTGCGCATGGTACTGACTTCCACAAAGTTATTTCACACTTTTTATTGTTGTAGACAGTTCAACGCTTTGGTATAAAAAAACACCCTATTTTCACCTTTGCTACTTACTTGATCAGTTGTTACTCACCGTTAATTACCATATCGTCAAGATAGGCAAAACACTTTACCGTTACTGGAGTGTAACTCCAGAACAGCTTGATCGAATGGGATGAATCTTAAAAATCTTAATGGGACCTTGAAAGTATACTCTACCAAACAGATTTATCAAAATAGGACTAGTCTCTAAAAAGTTCATGCAATCATGCAAAAAAAATATACGCGTCGACTTGAGAACCTCTTCCTTCATTTGGAAGTCGGTTGAAAAGGGCTAATATTAATTGTAACTATTTTGAGGGGAATTTTCGTGGTAAAAAATGTCAGTTAAGAATTCCTTCAGACCTACGAAGACTATTATTTCTTCGTAGCTTCAGACAAACTCAGGTGATGGATATTGTCTAAATTGAACATAAGTGGCTCCTATTTATATAATATTACCATTGAGCCAGGTTAACACACACGCTCAATTGACGATGGAGTAATGTACCGAGAAGTGCATACATTTATAATTAAGTAGCTAATTATTAGACACATGGGCTTGATTAACTGCATTAAAGAGGTAAGGTAAGCATCGAAGTCAACAAATCAATCAAATCTTGATGAACAGACATTGTAAATTTTTGTATATAATTTTAAGTATGAATAAATTTACAACTGATTATGTGGTTAAATATGATTACAATTATCTAAACAGTAGTTTTTTCGCATCAATAAAAAATCTTTGAGACAAGAACAATACAAAAAAAATACATCTTTCAAATGTAGCAATTGTATCAGTGTTGCGTAACTCAAAATGAAGTCTCTTACTGATATAGTAATATACGAATCATTGGGTACTTGTTACTTATAATACACATAACCATTCTGGTTCAACTCAATTTGGTGTAACCCGGGAGAAAAGAATTACGTGGACTTAAGGCGTTGGTACCTATGGCTGCGGCTAGTAAATTGATAAAATTACCGCACTCACACTTATGGACTACACAGGTCAAAGTCAAATATTTATTTTTACTCTTCGAAGTAAAACTACAATTTTCTCCAAACTTAACAAAAATGGCAATAACCCCACTTGCCGTGCAACTTTGTAATAAATATAAACTTACATCCATTTCCTTTTACTTCAATACCTGCCATTAAAGCCAGCGAGAAAGCGTATTAGACCAGAATACTTATATACGCTATTTCCCTAACAGTTAGAGTTGACAGTTAGAAAAACATTAGTTACATTAGTTGTCTTTCCTTTCCCACAACACAGCGCTTTTTATCAAAACTCTGTTACTCACATTGTCAAGATAATAACAAGTAATAACAAACAAGAATCAAGTGTAGTTTTATAATAAAATATATGGTACTTTTTCGTGATTGCTGTGCACGTTGGCATTCCCGGTGGCAAAGAGTCGAAAAATGAAAAGGTAGAACCGCTTCATGTATCATTTTACTTTAATATTTACATTTTTTGACGTTTTACTATCGACATAGCCACAGATAAAAAACCGGTCAAGTGCGAGTCGCACTGGCGCACGAATGGTCCCATACCATTATCTATAAATCTCCCATACAACTGACATGTTTTATATGCCGTTTTTATAGATTGACGGAACCCTTCGGGTGCGAGTCTGACTCGTACTTGGCCATTTTTTTAGTATTTGTTGTTATAGCGGCAACAGAAATACATCATCTGCGAAAATTTCAACTGTCTTACTATCACGGTTCAAGAGATACATCCTGCTGACAGACGCACAGATGTACAGCGGAGTAATAGGGTCTAGTTTTACCCTTTGGGTACGGAACCCTAGAAAAGATCTTGTCATTGTTCCGATTCAGTACAAAGGATGATTTGACATAATTATTATCTTTATCGAACCACATGGCCCGAAAATAACTTCCGATGTAACTTGCAACAGTGGTGTTGGTTTTTGTACTCGACCCATAGGTGTTCTTTGTAAATACTTATGGGTACGTATAGGGGATCGATATACCTAAAACTGGAAACTGCTTGATATGAGTAAAGTTTAAAAATGACAATTGGAAACTATAGCTACTGAACTGATTGCGTTTTTTCCTCTTACCTAGATGGTGATAATACTTTCCTTCAAAAACATCTCAATGGATAGGCAACGCCACAATATCCGGGCCATCTATAAACCAACTCTGTGGCTTTATTATACATGAATCAATTTATTCGTGAGCGCGAGTGGCTGCATATTTTCCAATTACGTCAATTTAAAATAATACTTAATTCGCCATTGTGAGTCATCGAGAGCATTGTGTCAGATGTCTCGGTTGGACGGTGCTGTCACGGTACAGTGAGGTCGCAGTACCGAAGCTACAACCATTTTTTGTAGTGTTCCTGCTAGTAGCATTTAAATCTGACTTTAGTCCACTTCCGGGTCCACTGGAGGGCACGATAAGCGGTGGCTAATCTTACGAAAACTCCAACACTAGGATTTAATACTATTTATAGCTACTGATCTTGGCCTTGCAGTGAAAATATATATAACTATTATAAAATAATTATGTTGGCCTCATGGCCTATGGAGCTGAAACTTGGGCACTCACTGTGGGACTAGTCCACAAATTTAAGGTCGAGCTATGGAGAGAGCTATGCTCGGGGTTTCTCTGAAGGATACGATTTTTAATGACATTATCCGACAGAGAACCAAAACAGTCGACATAGCTCAAAGAATAAGCCAGCTGAAGTGGCAACGGGCTGGCCACATTTGCCGAAGAACCGATAACCGCCGGAATAGACGAGTTCTTGAGTGGAGACCATGCACGTTTAGGCAAACGTAGTGTCCCGCCCGTCCGTGACGCCCTGTGGCCAGGTGGAGAGGCGACCTGTGAAAGGCGGTTGGCAGTAACTGGATGCACTGAGCTCTGAGGCGTACTTTAGCACTGATGATGATGATGATGATGATGATGATGGCCTCAATAACAAGCTTAAAGTCGCTCAACGAACGATGGAGAGGGCTACGCTTGAGGTTTCCCTGCGTGGTAAGATCCGAAATGAGGATATCCGAAGAAGACCTAAGGTCACCGACATATCTCTCAATATTAGCAAGTTGAATTGGCAATGGGTAGGCTCGCAGAACCAATGGGGAAGAAAAGTTCTCGAGTGGCAACCACGCACCGGAAGATGTAGTGTAGGCTGGCCTCCACTAGGTGGACCGACGACCTCGTCAAAACTGCAGGGAATCGCTGGATGCAGGAAGCGAGTAGCCGTTCCAAGTGGCATTCTATGGGGGAGGCTTATGTTCAGCAGTAGACGTCTCCCGGCTGTTAATGATGAAATGATGATGATGATGACATATTATTTGATTGACCTATGTATTTGAGATTTTTAGCGATCATCTTGTTAATTGGTTTTCCTGGCCTCTTAATATTATTTAACTACGTAATTATTATATTCTCCGAGTAAAATGATGACGTTGAATTAAAATTGGTTGTGGAAGCTTGATAACTGATTTCGAGTGTATTATTGTGGACGATTGCCGTCGTCTATTAGCTGTTACAAATCAGTGTTTACATTGTTTGCTCTAGACAGATGTACGTACATAGATATATCTGTCTAGAAGTTTGTCTAACTCGATTGTGAACATTGTCGCTGAACATCAGAACACTACGTACATCCAATAGTTACGTGTCATATTATGTGTCAAGTAAAATAACCTGAGAAGATTGTATGATGCTATAACACAGATTATACAAGTGTTCCTGCCGTGAAATATAATTTCGGGGTATAACCTATTATTTACTCTGTGGTACCAAAGACATCTTTCTTATATCATGGTGTAATACTAAGAGTACATAACTTTATAGTAGGCTTCTTTAAAATAACAAGTGTTCAAGCTCTTTACGAAGCGCCCGACCAGTACAATTACGGTGACCATCTGCAGTCAACATAGTTGTTTAGTCTTTTTAGCAACACACGTACATTTTCACTACTTTTAGGCCAAATAACTTTTGCCACGGGTACATAAGGTTTTCAGGTCCTAACAGCCCCGGATCTAAGAGGGCAGGGATTCAAACAGGGGCACCCGCCCCGGGTGGCAGTTTCAGGGGGCGCCAAAATCATGATATAGTACGACTAAAAATAAAAAACTTGCTACACAATGCGCCTACTGCACCAACGCCTGGTTAGCTCACCGTCGACTTGTAACAAAACATTAAGTAATATAATGAGTAATGAGTAATAAAGAGTACAAATTTTGAGTTCTTTAAGTAACTCTCAAATGCTGGAGAGGACGCTATCACGTTTCTGCCACGGTTCAAAATCGTAGATCCTGCACCAGGTCCTAAACTAGGCAGAACCTTTACTATATGGTAATCTAAAATATACATACATACAAACACGCCCGACACAGGTCAAACAGACAGTTTCTTGCACACAAATGCTTTACTTGGGGATCGAACCCAGTACCAGCGTCTCATAAGCAGGGTTTCTACCAACTGCAACAACCAATCAGTTGAAGTGTCCCCTATTCATCATCATTATCAGTCAGAAGACGTCCACTGCTGAACATAAGCCTCCCCCATAGAACGTGACCTATTATGTCCCTTATAACAGGTACTACTGCGACTGTGTGGGTCACAGTCCCAAAAATGTGTGCACCTATTGGAAGGACACTAAAGCGGTTAGATTAAACGTTTTTTTTTCCGCAAAGAACTTATTAATTTGTTGGATATATATGCAAAGATATTCTATTATGTGATAACAGTGTTAGAAAGCTGTTCAGTTATTTAATTAACTTATCCTTTTTTGATCGCATACCGCTGCATGCGAATCACGACCGTATCGAATGACCAGATCTTTTAATTCAATACTTTGATATATACAATACTTAATAAAAGTGAAAATATTTTTTGCTAAATGACTGACGTGTATATTATTATTACGACGCGGTTTTGAATGCAACGTGATAAGCGTAAAGTTATTTTAAGTACTAGGGCGATTAGTGGTAACCCTACCTGTGGAGGCCAACACCAAAAAACAGACTAAGAATTTGCGTTTGACGGATTTCGCGTTTTCTACAGTGAAAGTGAAGAAGCCCAAATACAATAAAGGCGGTGAAATACAAATGCTGTTACGTCCCGGTAGCAATGCTGCTTTCTGTGCTGTGCAAAAACGTGCCATACCATCCTCATTGCTCAATTGTTTTCGCTCATTACAGGGGCTCTGTTTTGTGAGAGCCCACCACTCTCTCGCAAACAGTCTCTTACCCTTATCGCACTTATTTATTCATATCTGGAATCAGCAAACTCAACTAAAAATAGCATAAATAAGCAGTTCACATATTCCAGAGGTTTACCTATTGGTAGTATGGCTGACCTGTGACAGTCAACCATTCTGGGTATTAATTTATGCTGGTTACTGCTGTTGAAATGAAATCGTTTATGACCAGATTTGCATCCAATTTACAGAATAGATAATAAGTATATATGTAGAATATAGAATATGATCTACAGATAAAAAAAACACTAAATAAACTTTTGGTAAATTTTATACTTATATACGACATTCGCCTTGTTTTGTTTAACCTTTTTAAACATTACTTGGAATGCTGTAGAGCAATAAAATTTTCTATTTTTTAAACTGTACTAAACCCGTGCACATTTACTGCCATTGGGTATTTATTCATAATCGTTACACATTAACATAAACCGTAATTTTGGGAAAACACGGAATAAACTACAATTTCTGCGTCATATATTTTGGCCAAAAAATATATAAATGTTTGAATTTATTACCCGCATCTATAGGCGTAATTTTATTTGACGAGAAAACCCAAACAGAAATACTAGACGATATCGTCATAGCATTTTTGGTTATAAAGGACACTTCTGGCAGCCGCGGGCTTAAATTAATTAATGTAGTTTGATATTAAAATATACATATACTAAGTTATCCATTGATAACCCTGTCCGTTAATCTCAAATTACAATTTTATAGCAAAAGAGACGCGAGCTAAGTTTATAAAGTCACTCTTATAAAAACTCATGATAATAAACAAGGTTGGCTGAACGAGTTGAATTATTATTTGTTGCTAACACTAATATCTAGCCGCCGTATTTATAAACAAGTAAATTTCTTTACTTAAGTAAAGGTAATTACTTAAGTATTACTTACGCAACGATTTTAAATCTGAACATAGACTAGTTGTAACTATCAAGGCTCGAATTCTGAGCCGAGAAATAGTCACATTTAATATTAAGAGTAAGTAATAGTTTCCTTTATTTAAGCAATGTGAACACGTTCATTTTGAGTTTTTATTGCAAACGTGAAGTTGTCCAAAAAATGACATCCGCACACAACTCTGCCGTGAGATTCGAAGGATTTATGCTATAAAATTAACATCTCATGACAACAACCTAATACAAGTGTAAAATTATTGGATGTATCTTTTTACTCTTGTATTAGGTTGTTATTTTGATAGGGTTATGTTATTACTTACTTAAGCATCTACTTTAGTAAGTAACGTTCATTTCTCAACTATAGAACAAGATTTTATATTAAACTATCGTCAATTAATTACTTCATTGAGAAATTACTTAGAAACAAGTAATTTCTTGTTTATAAATACGAGTGTAAATATAACATATTATTTTGATAGTAGAAGTTACATTTTGCAAACAAACTGCAGATAAATTAAAAGTTCAATTTTATACTGGCCTAACTATCGTGAGTAGACGCTCTGTGGGCCTAGCACGAATAACTACGTAAGTGTAACGTAACGTATTTTTCACGTTATAGAAGTACTAACTGTAATTTATCTATGGTAACTGTGACAGATAGCTCATAGTTAGTACGCCGAAGTGTGACGCGTTGACTACGATTCGAATACTTTTTTGCAAACTGTTTGTGCTACCGCCTCTGTAGCAATAGCTCTCTCGCTAAGTGCTTTTCAATTCATTACTTATTCCATCAAATATATACAGAGTATGAAAGATATTCATACAAATTTATGTGATATTCTAAAGAGATGGCCAAATACTCTATTCAAAACGAATGCTAGCTCTCAAGCTATTTGCTTATACACATACAGTGCTTTGTTTTAATTAGACTATTTATATTCAAGTTGCAATGTAAATTCTTTTCTATTAAGTTAATAATAGCGTAAATGAAAACAACAAGTAGCTGTTATACTAGCTTTTAAAATGTTAAATTTTGACTTAAATAACGTGGTTTAGTGTTGTTTTCGATGTTTCGTTACAATAATGGGTATTTAAGTATTTTATACGTAATTAAGTTATGTGGGTATTTTTTCTTCACGCATTTGATTAAAACTGGAAATACTTTTTGTTGATATGCTGAGTGTTATTACAATGTAAGTAAAGGGTACAATAAATTTTATTATGTTAAAGCAACAAAAAATAATAATACATGGAACGATTACCAAAATAGGTAAGTATATATGTGTTATTATGTTATTTTATTAAAAAATAAACGAACAATAAATTTACGCCCACTGTTAAATTAACTAATGCTAAATAACTCTTTTTTATAAAATACTAGCTGCGTCTCGTGGTTTCACCTGCGTGGTGATAGATGATGTTGAAGATGTTTTTTTTTATTTTAAACCATCCATTTACTGTGTAAGAGCCACCAAAACAAAAAACATTCAAATCGGTAAAGTCGTTCGGAAGTTATGCGCGTACATAGAATTGTCAGCGCTTTATTTTTATTTATAAAGATAGATAGACCAACTAGGAAGAAGAAACGATCAGAAACTCAAGAGACATTCTTTAGAAGTAGCTTTTTCATTGTATGCATTACTTTTGTTTCGTAATATTCGTATAATTACATAGGTGGCAGATGACAACATGACAGAAGGGGAATTTTCCAAGCATAGGTATTTAACTTCAAAATAATGTTCCCCGAATTATTTCGTATTTAATAGCGTTATGTATAATTTAATTTTTAATATCGCAACAAAATGTGTTAATTGTTTTTCATAGTATAATAACTTATGTAGCAGATACAACAATCAGAAGCATCATGCTTACTACTGCTTTCTTTGCGAAATAATTTTGCCATCAAAAATTTATTGTTTAAATAAAATAAATATAAAAATAAGAGTCGATGATTAAGAACTTATTTACTATTAGTCCTTTTATGATTAGAGTTTTTTAAACCTCTGTTTTTTTCTGTCAATTATAATCTTAGTATATTTTATTTTTAGTAGTTACGTCTTATTAAAACTAAGTTTATTAGGTATTCTTTCTGTAAATTTGTGATAAATGATTTGTTAATTATTTTTTTAATTAAGGTAATTAGGTAATTACTTTATTCAGTTTTAATTATTTAATATATTTAGTATATTTTTTTATAAGGTGAATTTCGAATTGAGAGATGAACAATCTAAATTTATGTAACACTTAGAATAACTTTACTAACAATAGGATTAGGTATTCTTTACAATTATGGATATTTTGACGTTAGTTTAGCGAGCACCAAGATACGTGACGACTAACCTGTCTAAAAAATACCCACAATTAAAGAGAAATACCTAATTTTGGTGATGTCATTCGGAAGAGTTATACTAATTTGGATTTTAGCATAACATAATAAGAACTGCCAAAATTTAGATACTTTTAGTTTAGAGAATGCTTACAGAATCTACACCAATATACCTAAGCATCTAAATGTTGAGTTAAGTGACTTAATTTAAATTAGTTGAGTTTTGCTTTAGTAAAGACAAAATCGTATAATGTATTTCTTAAAGTCACACAGAAACGAATCGTGTAATGAAGCTGCGTGTTTATATAAAAAAAAAAACATAGGTATATATTTCTATTAAATAATGACAAAATAATAATGAACCATATGCCACATTGAACAAAGCTGTAATTTGAAACTCGATATAACGAATAAATAATAAGTCTCGAATTGCTGTATAAACGATCTTGATTCGATACTTAATACGATGAGTCATTCGATGTGAACAAACTCAATATAATATTTATTTTACTAAGTGCAGTGCAACGGTCTCACATAAATAGTATCAATAATTTATGTATAAGGACGTTGACACCTTCAACGAATATTTGTTCGTTGGTAGAAATAATTATAATATTACAGCGGGGACATGTCTATATAGACATCGACAAGTTGCGACCTAAACTCATCACTTAACTGAACTGAAAAGAAAGAAAGAAAACACGTTCAATTCAAACATGCACACAACACTATCATAAAACAAGTACATTTTGATAAATTTTAAACCGACTTCCTTTCTATTTAGTTATTGCAGTGTACCTCAAAAACTACTGGACCGAATTTGATGAAATTTAAATGAGAAACCACCAGCTTTCAAACAAGACGAATTTTGAGAATTGGTTTACCCAGTCGAAAGTTATGAAGTAACAAACATAAAAAATACAGTCGAATTGTGTACCTCCTCCTTTTTTAGAAGTCGGTAGATTAATTAAGGCTTTTTGCTAGCGCTAGTTTATTTTATTATTATTATTATTATCAGGGCCACAAAACCCGGCCTGTGTCTATACCGCCTGTTTTAACTTTGCGACACCATTATATAAATTACTAGCTACTCTCCGCGGTTTCACCCGCGCGGTGATGGATGATGATGATGATGAATCTTATATAGCTTATTTTAATCAGGGTGAATGTAGCTTTCCAATGGTGAAAGAATTTTTGAAATCGGTCTCTTTTTTTGAGAGTTTAAATGAACAAAAAATATTATTTCTGTATCTATTTTTTTCTTTATTAACCGACTTCAACAGAGAACCTCCTCTTTTTTTAAGTCCGGTTCTGAGTTCGACTGTATGTTTCTTATGTATGTGTATCGATTTCTCCCTCATTTGAGGACCAATTCTCAAAATTCGTTTTTATTTGAAAGAGTATCCTGAGGTGGTTCCATTATGTGTTCCAAGCGGTTTTTGAGTTTACTCCAATAACCAAAAATTGTTTCGCCTATGTTGATATGTCTTATGGACGATGAATGACAATTGACCCGTACGTAACCATGTATCAAAAATTACCAAAAAATACTTTTGAACTATCATGGTACCGACATCAACAAGTTATTTCACACTTTTAGTGTTGACGTCGGTTCTTTTTTTGGTATTTTTTTATGATTATTAAATTATGCCTTCATATAGATTACAGCATCCGAAAACACAAAAACACCCATTTTGCTTTATCGCAAGTCAGATAAAAATATACTTAAAATAATACTTCTGCAACTGCACTGTGACCATCGTATGTAGTAACTATTCCTTCTGTGGCATATTTTATGCAGTAACTACTATCATAATCTACATCACCAGCTTCAGACATTGTATAAGCGTTCCCTATAATTGGCACCGGACCAGACGAAACGACCTCTATATTATATTGATCCCAGAATAATTTCAATATATGCATAATTACTGTCATTTAAATGTATACGGCTGTAATGAAATAAATGGAATCGACTAAGTATAAGTTAAAGGTATTCCTTCGAGGATTACGGACGTGTTTTGAGGCTCAGTCTACTAGTTATTATTAATATTGTCGGATACATCGGAAGGCAATGCAATGGTATCGCCTTAATGACAAAATTATAATAATATATATTTGCGCATACACTTTAAGAAACGTTATTTAGGGTTAGGTAGTGTAATTGAAGAAACGTGTAAGCTAGCAAGCGTGATTGAATAAAGCGACTTTAACTTTAGGAAATAATCACCAATTTAACGTGTAAAATATGTTCTTTGTCCTAATTACTTTTCTTCTGGTTTGCTTTACTTTGGTTATATATCCATACCCAACAAAGTAATGAGGAAAGGAAGGAGAATAGTAATATAGGATAATACGAGGTTATAAAAATGATTTGTGCATAATTAATAAACTCAGAAATTGTACCAAATTATGATACACGTTAAAAGTTTTACCTCCTATAAACATAGTTTTTAATATCCTAAAAAAATCTCAAAGAAAAAATAAAAAAAAATACTTTCTAATTAGTTTCATACAAAAGTGAAAATGATCAAAAGAATTAGTTTCTGGCAGCCCTATCAGACATGTGTATACTTCGAGTTCGTTGAGGTCAATTCGCTCTGCAATCCACACTCCACTATCCACTATCCACTATCCATTCATCTCCGTCCTCCTAACATCATGTGCCCTGTCGCCGTGTTGCATCCCAAACTAGCTCGCTAAGGCTCCTTGTTTATGTATCCTTCTTGTCATTGCAGTCTTTGGCCTAGTTTTTCAGGGATGAACTTGCAAGCATCAGATAAACTTTGGTTACTCATAACTCGGAATGTTTACTATTTCCTAGGATGCAGTAGTTAGGTCCCAATTGTATGCAAGCTTCTGCGTGTGTGGTTTAAGTATTACTTCACCTTCTTCTTATACGCTGTACGTTTAAATATCAAATCATAATTTTCAATAAATCAGGAAATTGATAATAAATGCATACATTCATCTTTTGTACAGGAAATGCAAAGAAGCAATTCATATTTTATTCGCTATTTCATTTATCTAATACTTAAATAACTTATTACTTGTAATCACAGAGACAGAGTAAAAGTTTTTGCGTTAACAATGGCACGCTGGCTGATTGAATGGATAGATTTTGTTCAATTTTAGAGTTCCGTAAATAAATAGTGAAAATAAATCATATATTAATGACACACATTTTGTATTAAGCAAGGTTTAAAAAAAACGATATAGGATAAAGATACAATCATCAATCTCTTCACTATTTTATTTATTGACCAAACTAAGCGTCTCTGCTTTAACTGGCCAAGCTGACTTTCACCTGTCCGTATGTTTGTTAGGTTGTATGTTGGTCTTCCTGTACAGGTCGCATTTTTCAACCAATCTTAACAAAACTTGGTATGCATGTTCTATTATTCGATATAATTTATTTTTCGTCGGCAGTTTTAGAGTATATTTAGAGTAGCGGCAGGTACTTCTTGTATAAAAATGTTTGCGGTGCTATTTGCCCACCGATTTTCATAAAATTTGGTACACATATTAGATACCTGACTTTAAAGCTTAATTTCGAAAATTGGTCATGTGGTTGCCGAGATAAGATTACGTGATCGCAACTTCTACTGTTCGCAGAGTTACTAGTAGGTATGTTATGTAACTCGTATATAAATATTTCCATATCTACGAGCTTTGATTTCTATTACAATTAGGACACGAATAAGTATACATTGTCATCCTAAACTTCGCTATATTGTATCTAAATTATACACCTAGTATTACATCAAAGTGTAAAAACTATTTTTAATTTAGTCAACCAATGAAATGACGCCAACTACGAATAAAGTTGAGTAACAAGCGCCGATTTGTGCCGCCTAGGACGTGCTACAAAGCGGCTGTCAGGTGAAAGATTGTAAATCATGATATTTTCCATTCCGAACAGTATAGGGGAGAATACGGGAGACTTTAGTTGTCAATTTAGTTAGCGTTGCGGTATTATCTCGCCAGTACTACGAAGAAATTAGCTGGGCTATTATGTATCTCAGTTGCTAATAAATGTTGATTGAAATCTTGAAAAATGGCGGCCCTATGTCAGTTTTGGCAACTCCAGTAAGCAAAAATGTTAGTAATTTGATCACTGAAGCTGACAAAAGTGACCTAGAGCGGCCATTTTTTCAGATTTCAATCCACATTTGTTAGCGACTGAGATACATTATAGCCCAGTTATTTCTTCGTAGCGCCAGTGCGAGAATAGATCTTTCCACGATAAACTTGCCACGTCGATAAATTTATTTTAATTTAAATTTATAATAGTAACTGTAGCATGGTAAAAGGCGATCTGTCTTTTATCTGTCCTCCTCCTTGCGTCGATTCACCAATGCTAGGGTCGTCACTCATCACGGCATTAGCCTTTCTCGGACGATGTTTCTTCAAGTATACCGGCTTCCGGCTCCACGAATCGCAGTTAATAAGTTATAAATAATTAGTATAAATGTTAATAAAAGAACCCGCACGACCTAAAATGCTCACGCTTTAATATATATATATTCATACATTTATCTGCTAGCTTGTTTCATTGCGGCCGATTCGATCATATAGTTTTTATGCTTTAATAAAAATGCAACAATGCTTTCGGTATTTCTCATTGCATGTGTGATATTTAACTCGTGTGTTGTTTATGTTTGTGTGCGCGCAATTATAATGTAAAATATAGATGTTTAACATTAGCAATGAAGTTTATGCCGCTAACGTACTAGAAATTTCTCCGTGACTTAATTAGGTACATGTTATAATTCAGTTATAAAATAGAAGCAGTGTTATTCTTTGTCTCTTTTCCTATGTGTAATATGGTTGTGAGATTGGAATAAAGTAAGTTCAATCTATTTATATAAATGAACCCCTATTTTCTCCTTGATTGAACAATCTCGCTTATTCTTTTTTTGATGTATTAATTATTGAAACTCGACTGTCTAGTATATGCCTGCAGTGACTTTTACAATACTTCGGACACGTGGCCAGAAGAGACGCTAACAATTTAGAATAGCTCATTGTTGTGGGTCACGTGGGAGAACGCAGTCGTGGAAGATCTGCCACCAGGTGGACTGACGTTGTCAAAGAGATAACAAAGACAAATGTATCATATGAGACAACCCGCGTGCCGCAATTCTGTGAGAAAAATAGGTGGTCACGACCAGTCTCAGTCATGAGGAATCGATCAAGAAGAAGAAGAAGAAGAATTATTGTCAGGAGAAGGTTGTTATGAAAGAAAAACCAAGTGGAGATGGGAGGTCTTGGCGAGGCCAAAGACCGAGCCTACTACGCGAAGTCGCGGGCAGTCGCTAGTACACTGTATTTATCACTTTGTATAGATATTAAGAACGTAGAAGAATATGGGTATAAACATATAATATATATAAATATTGCACAATTTATAAACTCAATTAGCTCAAACAGATTTTGAAGACGAAAATATTTATTATTATCATCTAGCATTCTAAAGATATATTATCTAAGTCAGATAGTTAAAATGTAAGAAATATAACATTATTACAATGTTAACCATTTTCGATGGAAACGGTTAATGCATTATGTTAATATTTGCAACACAATAATAGTGGCTCACGCAGCGTAAATAGAAATAAAAGTGTTTTTAGGGATCCGTGAGAAGTAACGGGAATTCCTTTACAAAAGGTCGTAAAATCACCGGTTAGTTCTGTGAAATTAGAATAAGTTGAACATGAGACCTAAGATATGAGTAAGATCTTTATTTAGTATAACAGGTTTTTCTTTATCGCCATATATGGAATTTAGTTTGTTTGTTTGTTTACATGTTATTTATATATATATACTCTAAATAATAATTACTCTTAATTATTTTTAATATTATTGCATGATAATAGTGTGTATTGTCTGCCTTTCTGTTTGTTTGATCAACGCACAGCCTAAACCACTCAGCAGTTAATGCTTCAAACTTGAAATTTTGTCGGTTTATGTTTTAGTAAATTGCGAATGTCATTGTTAAATCAATTAATTTCATTTATTTCGGTGGCCTTATACCCCTTAGACCAAGAGTGCGAAGCTGCTGGTCAACTAGTTCGACTTTATTTAATATTTTAACGTATCTGGTCTAAATTATGTTTGCATAGCAGAAGCATGCAGTCGCAACCTGTATATATAATATATGTATAAATGCATTTACGTATCATGCACCTGTCTACGAACAACTGTCACCACATCATCGCTTTGAGTGTCCACTTAAATGTCAGTTAGAAAACGCTAACGTGGCCTGTCTGCGACCGCCGCGCCGCCGCGCGGTCGCGTCACCTAAACACGGCGTATGGAACACTGGCGCTTTATTTGTTCTCACTTGACCACTTTTATCAATACACTTTGCGCACATCGTACCGTGAGATGTTTTTTTATTAAATCGAGCTAATATCGTCTAATTATGTAAGTGCATGAGTATAATATATAACATAACTGTGTTTTCCGTAGGAATTTATACGTGCTAGTTTTCTATTAATTAGTCTATATTGTTTCTCAAGTTATGACATTCATTACCTACCTGTTTACAATAATATCACATGAAGTAGAAGATGAGAAGATAAAATGCTTGTGCCCGCGGCTTCACTCGCGTGGATTATTGAATTTATTGTTTCGGGTTCCTACACACGTCTACTTTATTAATATATGAAAATTAAGTACGTAATTTACTTAATTTGTAAAAAATGGGAATATTTTTGACTTGAATCCTTCGTCATTACCATTTGTTAAGGACGGGTTTACCATATGCACAGTGACTTATTTTAAAGCCTATATTAGTACGCTGTTTTTATAGTGTTTCCCGAGGGGCACAAACACGTAAACGAGAGCTACCACTCTTTCTGGAGCAGACGACATAGAGTTAGCAGTTTGAGAGGCAATACGTTGTTTCGCCAATAGCAAAGGTGTGCAAAGTTTACCCTGCGATTTATTTATCGTCGAAACAAATAAACGCATGTTTCAAGACGCACAGTTTTATGGAATTCGTATAATTACCTCGCTAAGAAAATCGCGTGTTATGTTGGACTTCATAGCCATCCTACCATCTAGTTTTTTTGTGCAGTTACACTGTAATACCAGTAAATATTATAGTATTTATAGTAAGGTCAATATAGATACAAATTTAACACGATGTGCCAAATCCATCCAGTAGTTTTAGAGACCACGAGCAACAAACACACATGTAAAAGTTCGAAAAAGTATTGATTTGTCTTCAGCACTGTCTATTTAGTCTATGTATATTTATTTCTAAGAACGGATTAATATATTTTGTAAAAAAATTTAAGATAGCAGACTAAGGTTACTCGTTATAACATCAGCTATCTGCCAGTGAAAGTCTCGCCAAAATCGGTCCAGCCGCTACCGTATACTTATAGTACGTGTATACGCATTAAGTGAAAAGCAAATCTCGATTCTTGGCGAACGGTTTTCTGGCGCATGCACCAGGGGTCCTACTCCCACATCTTAAAGTAGTCATGTTTCAACCTTACAATTAAATTTGGTACCACCACGTCAATATAGCAAGCTTAAAATAATAATGGATTACTATAGACTTTTTGATGACGTATTATCAAATCGTGCACTCAATTGGCGTATTTTGCAACTGCATTAGTGTTCTATTCGGGTCTATTATAGGTATTGATCCTGGAACACTCCATTAGGATCGATTTTGACTAAAAAAGGAACACGCCGTAAATAGTATTGAAGTAATACGTTCGTCCGTTTTGTGTCGGTGGGAGTACGATACTATGATTATTCTAAGCTTATTAACGCCCCCTGAACTTATTACCATATATAGAGGTCAGTGCATGCCACCAAAGAATTTTTGCACTTACTTGAAACGACTGTTTTCTATGATCAAAGTACAAATGCGTAAACGCTGCTCATTGCAAGGTACCGAACCGTATACGAGCACGTAACGTTTAATTATACGTCGATCGGAGATTACAAGTTAATTACTGGCGTTGCTTTACAATTTTATTTATATCAATTAATAAATCAACGTGAATATAAAATATTGTTTCCTTGACTTTAAGTTATAATGTAAGTAACATTTATAACTATCTTGATATTCGTCTTGAGCAATAGAAGAATATTTACGTGACATGTTTTTAATGTTTTATATATTTTAAACATAAGAGACCATAGCAAACACTTTACGAAAAAGTATTCGTACTGTAAGCGTCAATACGTCACGCTTCGGCGTACAAACTATGTGTTTCACGTGAACGACACGTTACGTCACACTTACGCAGATATTCGTGTTGGACCCCCTGAACACAACATAATGGAAAAAGGTTCAAACACACTCAATAATTATAGAAAAAACTCGATATTTATATCTACAAATGAAACATTGTTAAAATAGCCATGTTATGTAGCAGTTTAAAAAAAAACCATAAAAATTAATAAATAAAACAGTTAATATTGCTATATTATACTCTTTCAAAGGCTGGTGCGAGTTTCAAACCGTGGTTTAAGAGAATTTTATATAGGAAATTAGCTTCCGCGTGGTTTAAGTTCGAGACTTTATTTATAAGGCGGATGAAGTTTTTATTGGCAACATCTGATATAATGTCAACAATGATGATAATTATTTTTTAAATAATTATTGCAGGGACTGGCTCGTCAATCACCTGATCGTAAGCGGCATACTTGTGCTAACTGAAAAGATAACGTTGCACACATCCTTGATTTCTTCGGCATTTCGCTAGGAACAGTGCATAGATTATAAATTATTTATTTTTACGTATATTTTCATATTTATTATTTATATAATATATCTAAACATATTCTTGCTGTAATGGATTACTTGACATAGTACTATAGGGCCAGATTTTGGTCTTACTCGAAACTACTTTCTGGACTTACATTTCTTATCACCCTTTTTTATTAGGGTACGTAACAAGCACGAGGTTCATCTGGTGTCAAGCGGTAACCTCTGCCTATGACAGGCTCCTTCCTTTACAAATGACGAACTACACTGGGCCCATAACCTTGAGATATTAAGTTGTTTGATCTCATGTGCCTTTAACTTCAAGGGCAGCCATATACCCTTCAAACCGGAGACAATACTTTGCTAACATTACTGATTCACGGATAGAAATATATATGGTGGCACTGCTGCCTCAGACCAACTAGTTTACAAAGAGTTCCTAGTTGAACTACTACTACCTTGACAAAAAACTAAACCTTTACTATCGTACTTCTACTAAATAATTACTAGTGTTATACTTATACGGCCTTATTAATAAACTTGGCTTACACCCGGAGTAGTTAAAACATCTATCTGTCAATTTTTCGCTTGCAGTAAATGACACGCGTGAAAGCAAGACAAAGCTTGTTACGCCTAATATAGGTTTACGCAACGTTTATTAATAAAGGCCATATTGACTACAGATGCCTACTGCAGTTATTCAACTACAATATTATTAAATTTAAATAATTCAACAATCAATAGTTTATCAATAAAAAATGGAATGCAACCCAATAAGAGTTAATGCTTATTCGAGTTGTGAGTAGCAAAAACATGTTTTCATAAGTTCAATAAATGACGATCGGGTAATATTAAAAATAGGTCCGACTGCTAGAGATACTACTCATTACTTTGTAACTTGACATTTCTTATATGACGCATACAAACAAATAAATGGTGATATAGTAACATGGATTCGCAATTACCAAGATCACCATTAATAAATTATTTATTGTTAACATATGTATCCTATATAAAAGTTGTCCTATATAAAAGGCTGTTTTAATTTTAAAGAGCATAAATAGTAGAACTGAAAAATGCAGTGAAAATGTTCAAATAGACGTGAATGCCAACTATAGTAAAATTTCGTATATTATTATTTAACAAGAGACAAAAGGGAACATTGGATACAACCATAGAACGGAGGTGTCATTATTAAAAATTAAGTGTCTCGAAGCTTACGCCTTGGGTCTTCGGCTAACTCATAATAATATGGTAGCTTACTGGACCACGAAGATAATTTCTCAAAAATGTGGAGCATTGGGAGAGAATCAATTCAAAAAATGCGGAGCTCCGAAACAGTTAATTTTATAAAATAAAAATACATATTTAATACTTTCAGATCAAAAATATACTTTATTTATTATACTGCAGGTTATTTTTTATAATTACGTTAAGTTAAGGCAAAATATACCATATGATGCAACACCAACTGATGACTATCTCAAGTGAAAATACGAGGTACTCGTATCATGAATAGGAAATAAAAAATATACTGAGAACACGAAATTAAAATAAGCAAGAACGATGCGGAATTGTAGACGTGTAGATCGATGTAGGCGGACAGCTGAAGAAGGTGACTTTGGTACAATAGGGACTCGGGGTAACATGCTACGGTCACCAGTGGGGTAGGTCACGATCACGACTAGGTGTAATTGTAATTTAGTGACTCCAAACATCTGATGACATTTTAAGCCGTCGGTCTCGTTGCTGTTAGGACGATAGTCGATGGACCATTTAAGGACGAATTATCATCAGATATCCCCCACACTACTGTTCCTGCAGTAGGAAAGCAATTAGTAAGCTATGCTCGTAGGAGAGGTTGGCATCGCAAAAACCTAATGTTTCCTAAACTTCGCTTTCGAGTTTGATCGGTCCATAAGTTTTACTTTATATCATTACCTTTGTGTTTGTACTTTTCAAATAATTCAAATAGTTAAAAAATGTTTATCTGGGTCCTACTCTACTCTACAGATTTGATACTTTAATAACGGTGGTTCCATATTTCAAAGGAAAAAAATCGGACATGGATCGACTAGTACAACTCCGCGATCAGACCACGGGCAAGATACGGAATTGATTCACCTCTTGAGGGTTTTATGCCCGATGGTCCCAAGTAATGGGAAAATAAAAACACATAAGCGTTTAAAGGCTTAGTCTGCGAATGAAATAACCATAGTCATTCCATTGTAGTTGGTCTAATATACTTGCTATATTAATATGATCGAAAATAAGAATTGCTAGACTAAATTAATCAAGTACATACAATTACTGTAGATTTATAAGACAGACATCACACGGTGAAGGTCGATTTCATTTGTGATCCCAGTATCGGCTTCACAATAATACTATACCACGGCTAGTAGTACCTATTTGTGACTCTGTTAGAGTGTCATTAGTTGCAGTAAGACAAATTAGAACAACAATATATAAACCTTCCCTGCGATGTATCTGAGCTGATTTTTTATTTAAAACTAGGTGCTCTCCGTGGTTTCACCCGCGCGGTGATGGATGATGATGATGATGAATCTTATATAGCCTATGCTACTCAGGGTGAATGTAGTTTTCTAATGGTAAAATAATTTTTACAATCGGTCCAGTATATTTTGAGCCAATTCGTTACAAACATACATACAAATCTTTCCTCTTTATAATATTATATAGTATAGAAGAGAAGATAAAAAAATAATAATGAATCTACGACTCGTAATAGACGTAAGTATGAGAAACACTTGAATCTAATAAAATGTCTAGACAATGCATTAAATAGACTAGAGATTGTATACATAGGAGACACTCTAATCAAAAACATTCAATGCGTTTTATACATTAACATTTTTGGCTGGAAATGGGCTTTTATTGGAGTACCTACCTATCACTGCTGAGCTAGCTGCTAGCTGAGTCGGGGCTGTTTCATGGCATCATGCAACATTATACGAGTACATTACTAGCGAAAACTGTCGGTGATTTCGTTCGCCTAATAGGCTCGGCCTTCGACCTCGCCATAACCTCCCATCTTTTCTTGGTTTGTCTTTCATGAGAACCTTCTCCTGACAATAATTAACAGAAAAGAATTAGCGAGCTTGTTCCATCCGTTCTCTAGTTATAGCGTGACCAGGAGAAATAGGAGATAATGTTTTTCCTATGCTGTACGTGTTTTTTGTTGTTGTGTGATGTGATGAATAAAATTATTTTCTTTCTTTCTTTCTACAACCTCGAGATAATTTCTTATATATTTCGCACGTATCAATTCCTATTCCAATATTTTATGCTCTACTAATGCAAAGTAGAAATATGTAAATAATAAAATACTCTTACTGCTATAAGTATACTGTAACATTTCAAGTATGTATGAGTTTACTTTGCGTATGTGTGCGTCATTAGATGTAACTTATACACATTGAGGTCGTTGACTCACTCAGTTCATTGTAAATGAAAATTTATTAAAATGATATGATTTGATAGATTGCTACGAAGATATTGCAATGGTTCTCGTTAATGCTGAATTGTTTCGATCGTCATCGGCTTGTTGCTGTCGTGTTTGTTTTGCTTTTCTAGTTATTCATGACTAAATGTCACCAATTTTGCGTTTTTGAATTTTCCGCATTTATTTCCTCTTAATTAGGTTTTTCATGTGTTTCTGCTTGTGGTTTTCGCTGTCAATCTACCGCAGCTTTAGAGCTGGGTACCAGGGTATTCCTGCCTCTATGTTTGGTTCTGCAAGTCTACACGTCCTCATATGTATGTCGGCAAGCTATCGCAGCTTTATATAGCCGTCACTTGTTGCTATATCTTTATTTTTTACTGTATCTATCATAACGTTTGTCTGCTTAGCTCCTTTTAATCTGCAGTTTACTCGTAGTCTAAGCCGTAGATGGCCGAGACTTTGGTTCGGCCACTAATCATCATTTTGTCGTCAGTCTACCGCGACTTTGCCATCCCGTAGCTTCTGTCTTTATGCATCGAAATCTTTATGTCCTCAAACGACCAAGCCTTTGTATGAGCGCCATTTATTTTCTCTGTGGTTACTACTACTACTCTACTCATCATCTGGATATCCATGCAGTATATATCCGTGCATGAACAATAATCACTTCTAATCTCGTGTTTACCGCGAAATTTAAACTTATTTGCATTTTCCATCAACCCAATACAGGATTCCAAATTACTGACAATATGAACTTTCCCAGATAATTTACACGCTACGTTTATTCCAGAATAATGATCCTTTATTTAGGTTACGAGACAGTCCTGTTTAGTGGAACACTATCAGGGACTAACCCTCAGTCTCTATAAAGTTTTTCAAAGCCTTAATTCGTTGATCAACTAAATACTAAACGCTCATTGGTCAATGGTACTTTATGACGCGATATGTGACCAATCAGCGGTCGTTATTTCGCCTGTTAGCTGATCAAACTTTGTCAATCATTCCAGAAACTGGAGGTAGGGTAGACTAAAACGGAAAAATAACGATTCTCATAATCATCTATCAACATGGATCGGAATCGGATGTGTTGCTTGTTAGACAGGGATTATTAGCATTGTGAAATCATAGAGATGTATAAAAATCAATGATATCTAAATGATCATCATCAGCCCACATTCGTCAACTGCTGGACGTATGCCTCTCCTAGAGTTCGCCACAGAGCTCGGTCTTCAGCTCTGTGCATCCAGTTACTGCCAGCCGCCTTCCGCAGGTCGTCTCTCCACCTGGCCACAGGGCGTCCTACACTATACATTTGCCTAAACGTGGTCTCCACTCAAGAACTCGTCTACTCCGGCGGTTATCGGTTCTTCGGGAATAGTGGCCAGCCTATTGCTTTCTAAATATCAGCCGAGATATAAAAGAATGGACTTGGCGAATAAAGTGTGATTTTCCTCCCTAACTTCTAACTTATGATTTTCACGGCATAATGTAACATAATTTATTTACTTTTGAACCACAAAAATATTTCTTTGCACTGAACTCGAACCTTCTATCACCGCGGGTGACGCCTGGGCCATTCTAACAACGTGGTAGGTACCCGATGCAATGAACTTTACACTGTATGTTTTTTCGATCGTTATTTAAAAGCATAGTGTCCACCTATCGGAAAACTTGACCTGACCGGAAGAAGAGTTCTTTGAAACTATTCACTTTTTTTAAATACTTTCTAAACGAATAAAACTTTTAAACGTCACAGTGAGTTTTCTCTGACATAAATTTAGATTCATCAGTTGGAGACAGTCGTCCCCTGCTGGTATGGGCCCGATATTAAGCTATCTGCATCCGGCTACGGTGCACCGTCTTCTACGAGTCATCATTCCCTGGTAAACCGCTGGCGTGGCAAAGTTAAGTATATACCCTCAACTAGTCAACGCCAGTGGTTATCAGTTGTCCAAGAAATACGGCCAATCGGCTCATTAACTAAATTAATACTTTTGTTTGACTGTATCTTATTACCGTTCGTGACTTCGTGTGGAATATGGTTATCGCTAACTACATCGCACATGGTATCACCATTAGGGATGCTGAAGACCGTGCGAAGTAGCCTTGTTGGCGGAAGTTAAGGATGCAACCGGGAAATTGCTGGATGATGATGATGATGAAGATTTTCTATCTAGCCTTCAGGAAATTCCCTTTGAATCGGAATGATAAGTAACCTATATGTTGATCCGGGAAACCATCTCCACTCAACATTTCATCCAAATTTGTTTAGTCGTTGCGTGATCTAGTAACTAACATCCACATACAAACTTTCCCATTTGTGAATACAAAATGTGAACTTTCACATAGTGTAGCGTGATAGGTAGAATAACATAAAATGAGTAACATATTTTATAATGGATAATCAAGCGGAAGTAGCAATGGGCTAATAACGATAACTGATGGTGACTTTAAAGTCTGCAACTACATTTTTCTGTCAGATTTCATACATATGATCATTCATGAACCCACTGCTGGGACTCGAGTGTTCCTCTCAGATCTGAGTTGAACCATTATCCACCACGCAGGCCCAGTGCAGCTTGGTAGATACTTCATTTCAAATTGAATACTTCAAACGGAACTCTCGTCCTTTGCGTTCCTTATAGTATTATATCAAAATGGGTCTTAAATATATTTACAATTTAATCAGTGCATCAAATCTTGTACCATTAACAATCGCGAATAAAACAATAAGTAAGCATTATGCCTGGCCGTAGCCCAGTTGCATAAATACAGTAGAACTCCAATTATCCGAACTCCGACTATCCGAATCGCCGATTATCCGAATCACAAAAAACCTGACCTGGCTGCCCGAAAATGGTTGAAGACCGCAAAACAGCTTACATTGACGGAGATGTTTAAAAAACAATGATTTTTATTTCTAAACTTGTACATAAGTACATTTTATTTATATTTAAAACATGTGAAAATTTCATGTTTCTTTCATTTAATTCAATACAAAAATAGTGCAATATCAAAACGTAGCTTTTATTCTCTCCAATGGCAATTTTTTAAAAAAAATCCGATTATCCGAATATTTGATTATCCGAATGGGTCCCGGTCCCCATTAATTCGGATAATTGGAGTTCTACTGTATTTACAATATACATAATATGTATTAATATAGTTATTTATCATTGTTCCTGGAGCACAATAGATCGTTTAATTTGAATAATTTTATCTGAGCTAAGTGTACGCACCACGCAAATTTACAAGTCAGCCAGTTATTTAAGCAAATGACTGATTTCCCGGGTACTACGAATACTAAACATACGTACATTTGAACTTTGTATGGGTTTTACTAATCTAACAGCAGTTAATAAGCAGACAGAATAGTATAGCCCAATTTAAGGCTGTATGTAACTGAAGTTAAGATTCATGTTCGCATTGTTGATGTTAAGATTGCAAAGTATTTGATTTTTTGATTTCATCTGGAAGAATTCGTGAGAATTCGTTTCCTTGTGTACTATGGTAAGTACTACATACCACACTTATAGCCCTTTGGATGACTCTGTATCTATATACTAACTTCGTGAAGGTGTCCCTCCGCCACAACATCTACTGCTTTGTCACATAATCAAAACAAACATGAGTTTTTAATATAGAGTAGAATTATCAATAACGACGGAGATTAGACGCGGACTTAGACGGTTCTATATATTATAATTTGTTGTTCTATAAATTATAATTATAATTGATTCTCCCTCGCTTCTCTCAAGCATTAGTATAAACACAAAGCCTAGAACACGCGATGGATATTCCAAAACTTTTATTTTGCAGGTATATAAGAATAATACTTCCTTTTATAACCCTATTGTGAGAATTTGTCGCCAATATAATGAAATTCTGAAAGAACATCACGACTCTATTGACATATTTGTCCAAAACCTACCTAGATTTAAAACTAATGTCAGGAATATAGTATTAAAGGCCTATGATGAAAGTATTTAAAATTGTTTGTTTGCCTCTTTTTATTGTTATTATTAAAATACATAACTACTTACTGCTCAACCATCAACCATGTTGTGTACACATATTTAGGAACATAGTCTAGATCTAAATTGTACTATTTAATTTTAACCATTTATTGACTGTACTTATTCAGTTTTGTGTGCCAATAAATAAATAAATTCTTCTATGATCACTATCATTATCATTTGTGTCAGCCATTGTAACACTTTTTACCGTCTACCTATAGTAATTGTTTGTGAAGTAGGTAGTTAAGGAAACAGCCAAAAGGTTAATTAAAGTTTAAGTATATTAACCGCTAAAATAAGTAGCAGCACGAAATAACCGGGTCGGGGTAAGGTTGCGATTGTGGACCGAAATGTGCAGCGCGACCGTACGAATACACTGGCCTGGGTTTTCCCTCGCACGGAGATCGGGTGCGCTCTGTCGGGTAGTGGCAAATCCTGGCGTCGGGGAAGACGAGAAGACCAACGCGCGGAGGCGGTGGAACAGCAATCGGGAATGGTAGTACCCCTGGTAGCAGGGTAGGCCCGATGCCAGTACCGGTGTGGCGTTGGTTCCAATCGTGCGGGTGAACCCAACGATGAAAAATACACGTGCTACGCTAATGAAATATTCTATCTACATACAAACACACTAATATTATACACTAAATACAGCAAAAAGATATTTTTCACAATTTACTAATCGCCAAAGCACCCGTGCTCCTTGACACAACTTTGACAATATTACACGTGTAGAATGATTACGCATAAATAACATATAAAAATTTTACAAATTCGCAATATAGTAACAATAAGCGATGAGCGGAAAATAATAATTAATCATCATATGATAAATTATTCTCTTGGCCGTGGGCCTGACCTTGCCTGTATTTTACTGCCAGTATGACAATCGAGCTCCATTTTTTTATCTAGCACACAATATACGAATAACAATTTATTTCGCAGTGCTTTTGTTTCGGAGTGATTACTTATTTTTGACGTAGGTAATCTCCGAGTGATTTATATCTTGTCATTTGTACGAGTATATTTGAGTCATCACCCTGTGTGGAGGAGTGGTTGATCCAATTAATGTAACTCACTATCAGTATCGAGGTCGTTTCGTTTGTATTCTAATAAGAATTGAACTAAATTATAGTTCAATTCTTAAAAAGGTGAAATGCAAGCGGTTGTTTCGGAAAAGGCGTCTCAAACGGACCCGGAATACAGGTAGTGTTTTGTTTCCATGTAAATATATAATAATAAATAAGAAAGAGGCAGAATTATGGAAGAATCGCGAGGTAACTAGGACTTCTATGTCTAGGGAGTCTATTTCGTATGGTTGATTATGATTGTTAACTTAAATTATAAGTTAGTTATTAGAACGCAGCTAGGTTGCTTCGTAGCTGGAGTCGTATACCGGAGTCACTAAACAAGTTACTAAACTAAATACTGAAATTGCTAATTGCTAAGTGTAGATTTGGGAGAGGAAACTATGGGACTGACATAATCGACAAGTGTCTACAAACAAAATAAGAGAAAAATACTGTTGATGCAATTTTAACTCAGAATATCTTGTGAAATCCACACAATGTTTTGTAGTACTAGCGTGAGATCCTTAGAGCGAATGTAAAAATCCTGTATTTAAAAAAGGTCACTGACAAAGTGAAATGCGGTGATGCCGTGTCCAAGCCACCAAAAAGTGCTTCAAAACAATCTAACCGTTGTTTGGATAGCTCGTTGCTACAGCGTAGAGACAAGTGCTTGGTCCGTTCTCTTCACACAAACTGTCTAAAAATGGTTTGTCAAACAAACAGGGAGTCCTTGGCTTAGACGTTGTATGTGTGTGTTGTTTAAATACAGTAAGCGTTATTGAGACAAACTATACCAGATATATGGTCTTATTGGGTGTACAGTGCAAGGGTACGCTGGTTGCTTGTCAGGGTGCCAAAACTGAGTGATTTAGTGCATGAAAACTGCTCAATATTATCCTTCTTTTTATCTAAAACAATTTTAACTATTCATGGATTATGTCACTAATTTTTGTAATGACTCATGTTTTTACGATACAAACTGAATCTTGTTGGTATTTGGAAACATTTGACGGCTAACGTCTCGAACATAGTTGAATGTTGGTACTGCTTGTACTATGTAGCCAATGAAATTTCTAAAATGCCCTTTGTTAATGAGGCTAATGTAAAATGGTTTTTCACACCAATCTTTACAATTATAATGCCCTGAGCATCTGGATTTTAGATATTAGCCTTTGTTTTGCGACATAAAGTTTGCTGCTGGACTGCCAACTAACTATACGAGTAGACAAAGTTAGCAAAGTTTTCTTAGTTGCCTACATCAACTTTTGCTTGTAATGTTTGTCGTTACTGTTATTCCGATGACATCCTCTACGTGTGCGTAAGTGGCTGTCTTGTTAGTCGGACAATGACTTACTGCTCACGCTCTATACGTATATTGTGTCTGAGTTGATATTAATTTATTTGATGTAGGTAAATGCGGACGACGCATGCGCCGCTCCGCTCGACAGTCGAACCGCTCCCGTCCCGACGCCGGTTTTTATGTGTTTATATATTCTAATTTTATTGTTTTCTTTATTTGCGTCCCACTTTTGTTCGGTTCCGAGCGCGGCATTGTTCCCGTCGTAAATGCCGATTTAGATGATAAAATAAAATGTTGTATGGATTTTTTATTTGGTACGCGTAATTTCTTTGTTTGCCCGTACTGTTGTAATATTGTATCATTAAGAGTAAATAGGTTGATACGGCTCATTCGTGTAACTGCACTCGTATTTATTTTATGCAAATTTACAAAATGTGTCTATTCAGTCTCTTTGTAATTAGGTACTCAATAAAAATGTGCTTTAGATACAGAACAAATGTCATTTCATCAGATTATCATTGCTTCTACTCACAGCAATACTAAATGCTGTTTTAGAGGGTAGAAACTACCGTTCATTGACAATATATTTTGCTGTCTACACTAACATACCGCTCTAAATCAGTTGAAAGAAAGATAACTAGGCATTTAAATGACCATCGAGTTATGATCGATCTGATCTAATATACAGATTGAAGATTGCTTGTGATTCAAAGTTCCCCTACTAACACACCTTTATCTTGATCAACACTAATGCTGTAACGTGTTGACTACATCTTCTGACTACATCTATATGTAAATCTAGAACACACTAGCCACATCGCTTCTTACAAACGCTCTTGAAGTTTCTAATCACTTGAGTAGTTCTGGAACAGACTTCCGCAAAGCAAACAAACCAATGGTAGTTTACTAAATTAGTTAATCTACGTAGCTTCCTACTAAGAACATATTTGAGTTCGACTTCCAAGCTTTCTTCGTAGTTTATATTCCCAAGGTATGCCTATATTAAATGTCACTTAACATAATTATGAGCAGAGTATCGTGTTGTACACGGGCGTGCAACAAATTATATTTAGCTGGCAAGTTAAACATTTAACAAGCTGTGTATATACTCGTCCTATAAGATTCTAATTAGTACTATGAGTATAGGAAACTCTTAAGGAGGGAATGCCAGGGATATAGTATTTAATTAGTACGTGTTTTGATGTTGACGACTGGCTTGTACGTATGTTTAATGTTTTTCTATAAGAGTAAGAGTATTACACTAAGACGTATAACATCAAAGACAAATAAAGCATCATTAACAATACCTATTTTGAACAAAATGAATAGATATCTGGTCTTTTGGTTCATTTAAGAGTCTCGCTCTTGGCGGTGTAGCTGATGCAGCTTACCAAAAAGTAAAGTTCATATAAGAATATATGAATAGCACTTTACGGAATGGAATGGAAGATCAGGAAGATAGAGAGACACTGGAGGTATTTGAAATCTAGTGTTGGTGGAGGATAGAAAATATTAGCTGGACAGGAAAGGTTTCTAACAAGGAAGTATTTGGAAAAAATAAATGAGCAAAAACAAATACTGAAAATTATTACTAGGAGAGAAGAAACGATAGGCTATCTAAATAAACCTACAACATGGCAGCTTCATAAAACATCATAGAAGGAAAGAGTGAGAAGAAGTTCAAGGATACATGATACCCAAATAAAACAGAAAGAGGATTTGATGTCGTATAAAGAGGTTAAAGATATTGCGTTGGAGGGAGACAGATGGAGATAAATGGTGTTACCAAGTAAGAAAATCGAGTAGATTTTACTATTTAATTTTAGTAGTCTTTACTCTGTGTCGATTGGTGCTTCTCGGACTCATGTGTTAACAAAACACAGTGTCACATAGAGCTCTAGTCGGTGCTGCAATTGGAAAACAGAAACGACAGACTTCAACAAGTAATTTCACTCTTCTTGTGTTGAAACCGGTTCCATTTTTTGGTAAGCATTTTAGAACTACTAAAAAGGTGATTGAGGGTTCACCCTGTTTAGTGACTCTTGCTATTCACGGGATCGATTGTCATGTATCGTCAATACAGATATCATTAATATAGGCGAAACTCTTTTCAGTGGAATGTTACCCAAAAACCGCTTAACCGAATTTGATGAAATTTAAATGAGACCACTTCGAAAGTATACCTTGCCAAACCAAATAAGAATTATCAAAATCGGAATGCTCTGTAAAAATTAATGCGTGGTCAAACCTAAAAACAAAAAATATGCGTCTACTTGAGATCCTCTTCCTTTTGGAAGTCGGTTGAAAAGTAACAACTTCTAAAAAAGGGGTGGATCGCAATTAGACATGTTACATTTGTTATTTTCCATTAAATTTAAATGCTACCGTATTTGTGGCTCAAGACTGTGCAAGAAATAACCTGAACCAAGGTCATTCAAAACTCATGTTAATACATAGTCATGTTAAAAAACTTGATAACATATTAAGTTTAAGATATTATTGAAGATGCATAATTATTATTTTAATTCACCCGTCCTGTAATTAAATGTTGAAATAACACGCGGGCATTGAGTTACACCGAGGACTGTCGGGTTCAATTCTACACCGAACCTGTTCTTATCGTTAATTAATATTATTATAAATATGGTTTGCGTTCGCGGATTCGCCTGAGCTTTACGTTGTTTCAATGCCAATGACCTTGGTCCTACGACAAGTATGTACCTTCCATCAATAGCAGCGCAAATAAGCTCATTGTGTTTCATTTTATTGTTTAATGTAAGTAAATAATTCATAGATATTTTTGTAAGTAAGATTTTGTAAATATGAATACGAAATTTCTAAAAACATCTTTTTCATATTTTTTACGAAGTTCAAAATACCTAATCAGCTATATCATTTGTATGGATTATTACATATTTATGTTGTCAATTTTTTCTTATCATACTAATATTATAAAGAGGAAAGATCTGTATGTAAGTTTGTAATGAATTGGCTCAAAAAGTACTAGACCGATTTCAAAAACTCTTTCACAATTGGAAAGCTACATTCAACCTGAATGACATAGGCTATATAAGATTCATCATCATCATCCATTATCGTGCGGGTGAAACCGCGATGAGCAGCTAGTTTATTGCGAGCAAAATGATTTTTCAAACACAACGTACATGTACACACTACGCCATGGCACACACTATAGAAGTAAGCTTGTGTTTTCCATATGATTTCCTACACATGTACTCAATATATCGTCATATATAGTTAACTCAGTAACTATTGTAGACGCACAAATGATTATCATTTTTATTTGATTTACTTACGTTCTATTATCGACTGTAACCAATGTTATTTTTGTCACGAGGTCTATTAATAAAGTCCTCAGGTTATCGACTAAATAGAAATCTACTTAATTACATAACAGCTCAGTATTTATATCTACTACACTCTTTCTGTCATTATGTATCTACATTTCCGTGTCTTAGTAGTTTCTTTAGTTCTATAAAAAATATTGTACAGACTGACTTTGCATTTTAAATATATTAGTTATTAATAATGATAACTTGAAACGGGCGCGATTGTGAGTTGTATAGTTGTAATTAAGCTCGATTATAGCGGCACCCACAATTACCGACAATGTCTGCGGCTGCGCCGCCATTATGATGCTTGGAATAAGTAATGTTATATTCTCGCTCGGCACTGCCACGAGCGGAGCGGGATTCAACAAGCGGAGCGAATTAAACGGACAGTACATCATCATGTTTCCTAGCCGATTTCGGCGACCCAAGTTTCTGCTGTAAGCTATCGTTTGTCATGTTAAGTCTAGGCGCCGCTCAAGCGCTTTAATATGACTGTGATATCCAATTTTGTTATTAAACGTGCGTAAACAAATGCTACACGTTAGGACACCACCCACAAAATTATGCTTGAGGTTTGAAGGCGGTCTATTTTTAAGTTCGTCTCGTTTATCATCAAGTTCTCGCCTCCTGTCATCTTCAAGAACATACACATTTTGCAGCACCAAACACCGCCACTCCTCGCGGTTTTGTGCGAGTGTCTCCCAATGAGAAGGTTCCATTTTGCACCTCTTCATGAGCCTGTTCTGAACGTCTTTCTATCTTAGCAATTGGACAGTACATAAGTGGATAGTGAATACTATTCGTACCTAGTGAAGATGCTTTCTTCGGCCAAATTTTTCGTAGTGAAGTTAGCGGTCGCGATTTATATCTCGTGTTTGAAATATTTGGGCTCGATCGATTTTATAGATATTTATTTACCCAAAAGGTAATTTAAGACCATTTTCAGTAGTCATCTGGATACTTACCACCTTGTCTTGCTCGAAAATCTAAAGCCCTGCACCTCAAACACCAGGAAGCAGCTGTCCTTGTCAATTTTAGCCATTCCAGTTCTAAAGTCTTCCATCTTCGACCATATCTTCTTCAGATAGTGCACAAACATTGTCCGAAATCGAATTCCTGTAATTTTAATGTGAATTCATTTGGCACGTTTTATAATGTTTTTTAAATGCACTCAATCTCCACTTTGTGAGAAACGGAACGAAGATAAAAAGAGCGCAGGAAATGCATTTACTTTTCCCCTTTGCACTTCTTTTCACTGATGGTATTTTGCTTGTAAAATTGTTTGCTTCTCAGCTCATGCTTAGGTACATCTATAAAAATTAAAAAATCTGTATTTGTGATTCAGTTCCAATAAGTGTTATATTTATTTAATTAACACCCAATTTCACAATACACATTTAAGTTTAAACGTATATACTCAATGTACAAATTCTTACCAAACTCTTTTGACTTGCATTTTGCCATTTTTCTACCGGTATATTCATACATTAGAATGTACAAAAACATTTATATATCCGCTTTCTTGCGGCACAGTGGTTGTGGTTCCTAATAAATTGTCACTTCATGTAGTAATATTTGATTTCTGTTGCCGTAGACACAGACACAATAGTCCTCTAGCACGATTGTTCGGCCCATCAAACCTCCTCTACTCCCCGACACTCCATAGAACGCAAGCGATTGATGACGTAACGTGATTGTATGTAACATTGCGTTGAGACGGTGTGGTCGCAAACATAAACAAAGATGCAATCGAGCAATGTAACTCAAACCGAACTAACTCTCACACTCCCAAGCTGCGGGGTGTGGTGTGGGCTCGAGGATTATGTGGGGTGGGGATTGACCTTGCACCTAGTAATTAAATTTAATCTGTGCTTCAGAGGTTGTTGATGTTGGTGCGACAGTCACAGCTATAGAGGATGACAACGGGTGAGACAAAATAACGCAGACTTGGCGGCCTAATTCTTAAAAACACTGACGACCGCGCTCAAAAGTCCACCTTCATAACACTTTTTTTAATTTCTTACCTAACACTAAATCGGTGTTATTCCCTAGTGACCTTGACATCCGTGGCGTGCGTGACGGGGCGACCTTCCCCTCGGCCCTCACCATGTGACCAGAATAAGTACATCTCACTAACTCAGGCATATTTTTCCCTATAATCGACGAGCATGACTAGAAACTTTTATTTGACTCTGGAGATGTTAGCACTGATACTGTATATAAGATCTGCAATTTGACAATTAGCTGGATAACATAAAACCGGTCTTGTGGTCATTCAGGTACAGCATCGTAATGTCTAAAGAGTAGTGCAGAAGAAATTGCATTTAACTTATAGTTACAAAGAAAGTTGTACTAGTAATTGGAGTTTGGATAAAATTAATACCTTTTAAAGTTTTTTAATAATCACTAACGGGCGAAAAAATTTACTCCGCGTCACTGATGCTCAAAGTGAAGCACTTTACCAAGCTATGGGTGGGTAATGTGGTAGGTGCCGCATAAGGTGTATATCCATGCGGGTCGGCACACTTAGGGTTCACTTTCGAACTGAGTGTGTGTGGGTCCCTTTTTGTGTGTTTTCGTCCGTGCAATGTCAGTGAATGTTAAGAATTACGTTGCGCTTACAGCACCAACGGGCATCCATTTATCTTAATTATAATACTTATCATACTAAGCCATACCTATGTCACAATATAAAATAAATCGTAAAGCACTATACGTATAGAAGTCTAATTTGCTTGTGTTTTAATTTAATATGAATACTAGTATTTCAGCAAGGATGACATTTTAAATTAAATAATTATCGCGTGTTCATTGTTTTCATGTAATATGTATAACACACGACAGACTCGGAGATTACGCGCCGCGACGCGATTTCACAAACTTATTTCGCGTATAAATCAATGTTATTAAATCGCGAAACACGTTTCTCCCTGATTGTACCCCGCTTTAAATGCATTTTTGTGAACTGCTATCATTTACGACGCGATGTTATGAAAATCAGACTGTCTGATATAAATTATTGTCAAATTGTACGATTCGAAAGCTTGTTCCGTCCGCCAAAGTACACAAAATAAAATGTGAAGTAGAACTTTGGCATTTGGCAGTCGTTCAGTGTATTTATATTAAATAAGATAAATGGCCCAGCTTGTCGGTCACACAAGGCTCGTCCACACGAACGGCAAAAAGTCGCTGCGCCTAATGCGCATATGCAACTTTAAGTCATATAAAGTCTTGAGTGAACATAATTAAATGGTCAATTAGAAAAAGCCGGGCCTATTTTCCGTTCAGTACAGGATTCGTTCTTACTTAATATAGTAAGGACAGTTTACGAATAATTTACAAGTTTAAAATTATAATATAATCATGTGTTAGTTAGTTATATTATTATAGTAAATTAAATGCGTTTAGTCTGAAGCTAATTAATATATCTAGCGCTATTAAAAACTCCGTTAAAGCTGGAGTTAATAGAAGTACGATGTTAATTTAAATATGGATATGATATTGAAATTTATAGAGAAAAATTCCATCCTCTGACGTGATTCGAACCCGCGTCTTCTGACTTTTTTCTCTCTATAAATTTCAATGTTTGAGATAGCTTAAGCAGGCGTTAGTGCTTTAAAAAGTGATACTATATAAAAAAGCATATGATATTAATAATAGATTATTAAGATAACGTGACTTTTATCATTAATATATTGGATTAAGGTAATAATAATTTACTCAAGGGCTCTCTTAAAGCAGTGCAATGTTTTTAAGTTTATTCGAGTTCTTTATTATTTTATGCCAGTTACTGTATTTGAACCAATTTAATAATAAGGAGTATGCATATTTTTATTAGTTTAGTTCGCTTTAGATGACGTCACAGGCCGGGTTCAGTGTTTAGTGTAATTATGCATCTATGACAGTTCATTAACTAAGAATTTTCAGTTTCTAACTAATAAGATTTTAAGATAATGGAAACACTATAGATATAAATACCTATTTTCTTTCAAACACGACTAGCACAGTATGAATATCGACTTCGAGATAAAAGCCATGTGACGTCTTACTTCAGTCAGTCTTCGTCAGGGCTAAAAAATTTGTAAATTTAAATCACTTGCATATTCCTATTGTCATAAATAAAAATTAATTAAACTTAAATCAATCATATGTAGCAATTTGTGTAAAACTGTTTCTGAGTGAATTATTTTGCAAGTTGGCCAATAAATATCGCCCGTTAATATTGTACTAACAAATGACAGCTTGTGTATAATATATATTTATGTATTATAAATAATTAGAACAGAAGTGTAATGAATATTTAATGGCCAAAAGGGTTTTCTAAGAAGTTTACCCCTTTTGTAATATTCACATCCTACATCCACCCAAACTTAGTAGTAAGGGTTTTAAGACGTAAGGTTCATTATATAGGATGTACATGACATGACCTACTAAAAATAACGGTAGTATAAAAGTGACTTTTAAATAGTCAATTTAATTTTTGTAGGACATAGTGTGTTTTAGAACAGTAAGTCATAATTGTATGATAAAACTAAATTTTACGCTCTTAGTCAACATCTCAGTGTAAACCAGACTTAACAAAAGAATACAAATATACCAAAGAACAAACCGAAGATTCTACAAAGCCGACAGAATCGAAAATAAAAAGAAAGAACTCGCTGCAAAGAATATAATACTTGTCCAGAAGCTCTTCAATCTAACGAACAATTGCACCTGGCGAACAACATCTTAACGTTATATTTCAGAACCAAACCTCGACCATAATAAATTTCACGTCTTATAAAAATTTCTTATAAAAATAAAAGTTTTCTTTTCGCCGTCGCGTGGCGAGGTCAATGCAGTAGAGAGCGCAGTAGGGTGAACTTCCGGATTTTGGGTTTGTATGGTCAATAAGTCAAACACGAATTTTACTGAAAAGGCTTATATTTACAATAGTATTACTAAATGGCTACATAAATAAGTAAACGTTCAATTCTTACAAATAGAAGCCCAAACATATTGTTGTTTATCGATCATAATATCTACTATTATAATTAACACATTAATTAACACATAATTTAATACTATGTCAACTTTATATCTCTCATGATACGACGAGAATACTCAACTTCTGGCAAGCTGTCGTTCTGCTAACCATAAAATGTAATATTAGTATGTAGTACCTAAGTAGAATCATTGTGAACATCTACGAGTATATAAAAAGAATGGCCTCGAGTTTTTTGCCGCTTCTTCTCGGTAGGCTCTATATATTTTGGATCGCGGCGGTAGAGTCTTTAAAGTACATTATAATGACAAATTGACGTTCATAAGTGCGTCTTTGATACCTAAATTTAATAAATGATTTTGACTTTGTAAGTTGCAATGTCAAACCATACATGTAATATGAACAATTGGATCCATGATAAGAACAATTGGAGAGACATTATGTCATTCATAAATCGAACTTAGGCTTCTAACTCGATGCATTCATACGACAATTAAGTACAAAATGTAACATAAAATGTACGAATTTCTAATTGTGCTCGATACTGGACGCTTGATTACAAAAACCGGTCAAGTGCTAGTTACAATCGAGCCCCGATGGTTCCGTGCATACTTGTAGTTAAGGGGATTGCATAGCTAGTACTTGTCCACACTAAAAGAAATAACTCTTTTCTACCTCTTAAAATTGTCGTGTAACATTAAAGTACGGGCATAGGAAACAATGTGTTAATTATATGACAAAACATCACTGAAATCGGACAATGTTAAAAGGTAGACAAGAGTTATTTATTTTAGTATGGACAAGTACTAGCTATGCAATCCTCTTACAGGTCTAAGTATATCAGTTCAATAGTTCGCGCATCCACAAACTTTGCCGTTCGCGCTCTGTAGACCCGTTTTTACACAAACCGGAAATAATAAGTTTGTAATAGCAAATTCGCTTTTTGTTATGAGACTACATATGAGTTCGGGATTTACATGTGCTATAAGATATTATTTCTTGTTTCTTTCGACTAATAATCTAGATACATAATTGAGGATTTACATTTCCTTGTGAAACCGCAAAATATGCGAAAATATGGGACAATATCTTGATCGTGCCTTACAAATTTGATTTTTTACAACCCTAAGAGACTGCAGACCCGAGTATTTAATATACATTTCAACTTGGTATCGCGACGCGTTCCTGAGCCACAAGATCTTGGCCGAGAGACACATGGACAGCTAAAAGATCCTACAAGGTTATTTATCCTGTTCAGGTACCGAACCCCAAAAAAAATTCTAAAGTTCAAGACGCATCATTTAGCAAATTGAATAAGATACAGCGTTAGATACGCAAATTTATAATGACAGAAATTTTCTTAATCAACGACATTTTGTCTAAAATGTAACAGAGCGCTACTGGACCATCTGGCTTCATTTCTCTGTGTAGTGCACCGGCGGCGCGGGTGGGATGAGGCGGGGGAGAAGGGTGCTAAAGTTGTGAATTGGCCCCTCACCCCTGGAACGTTATCATGATTCATACCGTTTATAATTTTATATTATGTTAAATTGGGGAGGGAGCTTGCGATCGATACCATTGAGGTGTTAAAATATTTTTTGTGTAAGTAGATTGTGCTTGTAATTTTTGCAAAGATTTCTTCTTTGCATTTTCATCGTTATTGTTTAGACTGCAGACGACAGAATAACGGTTAAAGTATATTCTTATATGGCTTTAAATAATCGAAGTGTGGTCTTATTATGTTGCTCTGTAAGTTCAAATCACATAATTGTGATATACTAATTAGTAACTGAGTCTATGGATTGCCTAATCTAATAATCGAGATAAAAACAAAAAATATATATATAAAATGTGCCATATTTACATATTATTTTAAATCGTAAATACATAAAAAGACGGAAGTTTGATTTAAACGAGTATTTCAAGTTCTTCCTATAAGAATGGATCACAATTATGCGCGACATTATATTATTATGACTTTTGGGCAGTTTTTAAGCCATATGTTAGAATAGAACCTCTTTTAAAAGGCCAGTAATCTCTTAGACCAACTGTGGCGATATTAAAACACGAGTGCGGGTGCTTCAACTTGAAACCCATCGTTGGTTGTTCATGGCAACCGAAATTGTTTATAACGACTATTGATCGCATTACTTGCGTGGGGTTCCTACTGCAATTAAATTTGTTATTAGAAATATGTTGCTTTTGTTATCGAATAATAGACTGTATATCCAGTGTAGGGTATCTCACTTGTACATAAGGTTGTTTTTCCAACATTTTTTATCATCTCTTCATTTGTTTCACGAATGTTTTCAAAGATGTAACGATGTTTGCTCTTAGAGAATAGCACGGTAGACAAAAACGAAACAATCATTCAAATGTTACGTCAAGCGGTACTTATTAAACAGTGGCAATGAGTGAACACCGCGTGGTCAGCATATTCGAATGATCACATGCGACTTTGTACCGTAAACTGTAAGAATTACCGGCTTGATTCCAATGAACTATGTCGGATAGAAGTTTTTTTCCTTAGAACTTGGCTATACTTACTCTGCTGTGCACCTAAGTAGCAAGATTTTCTAATTTTCTTACAGAACCTTTAGTATAGTAGGTACTTACAAAATACACCCGCAACGTAGACACACTGCAAAGCAGGCAAAACTGCCATGTCAGTCAGCCACGTAAGATTGCAGTAGATGCCATTATTATTACTGTGTGACAAGAGGCGACGACTTTATAATCCGGATCGCTATAATACCTACTAGGGGCTGTTCCAAGGTCACAAGAACAGAATCCTTCAGTAGAGTTTAGAATCTAGCTAAAATAAAACGTATCCAGAAGTATACAAATTGAGAGTTATAAAATCGCTTTTCATGTGAAATATAATTCAAGATATGAAATGTTATAGTTTAGAACTTGGCGAGGGCTAATGAATAAGGAATCAGGTAATGAAGTCAACTCGTATACAAAAGGCGCTTACAAACTTGACGGAGCAAAGCCGGTAGCAACCTATTTGCCTTCCCCGCAATAAAATATTCAAAAAAGATAATATATTATTCATAATGAGCGCGCGTCTGGTTTATACTTGCAACAAAGTTGTAACCAGGCTGGAAACTCACCAAGATCGTAGAAGTATGAGGACTAGAATATAAAGAATTGCATAATACATTTTGTTCTATCGTAATCTTTAGTTTGCTTTTTTGTTCGTTCTTGGTGCATCTTCACCCTCAGTCGTTCCCCAGTATAAGCAACTATGGAAAAACATTATTTAATAAAAAATAATATATTTACTCACGTAGCCATGTAAAATGTAAATTAATAAAGCTTTGTAAAAGAAAACTACTTTTTCTAATAACAAGAATTTCATAATGATGAACTCCTTAGAAGAAACCACTTTTTACAAACAAATTAACGAACGAGAAGCTAACGATTGTATATTTCTACTTTGTTTTATTGGATTCTATAATTAGGCTCCATAATTCGCATGCGTGTTAGGTAAACATAAATAAATGTATAACGCTTACTTTAGTATTAATTAGAGAGGAAAAGGAGATATCTGCCTTGCTATTCTAGAGTTTACCTGCGATTTGTCTTCGAAGACAAGACAAATCACAATATCTTGCATAATATATACATAAATTTGTACTGTTAGTACTCCATTAGACAATGTTATCGGTGCATATCCGTCTACTAGAGATCATCGTATAGTTAAAAACGTTAAAAATAGTTATTCGGCTTATCGTGAACTCCCAATCCATCACAAAGTACTACTGCTTCCCCTCCTCATACAACTTTATATCAGTCACTCCAAACTCACAATGCACTAGACAGGTTCAACTAAGTCTAGGTACCGGCGAAGTAACAGCAATCCAAGTTTCCACAAATTGATTTAATCAGCTGGCATGGCTTTTGTCCGCATCTCTTTTGTCCGATTTCCGTGATTTAAAGGAGGATTTCCTTAGTTAGCATGTCTGGTCTGGCAATACTAATTAATGACTGCTGAATATTAACGAATTTTAAAATTTTACGAACTCCGTTCGATGATAAAGATTTTTATCCTTTGACGTTAATGAGACCTCGAACAGGCAGGTCTAAAAATAAATAGGGTTAAAGTGTATTATAGAGTCTGAGCAAAAAGAAAACCGTCGTAGTGACGGAGAGCTAACATTCAGTCTTTTATATGGCAACCCAATCCACCTATTATTTGTCGCGTCACGCAACTGCCAAGTGTGAACTTTGTCTCGATAAAACATAAAACAGTAAGATAACAGTAATGTTAGTTATATTTATCAGTAAACCATATCTAAGAACGTTATTGTCACAACAACGACAGAGGTAGCAAAAGACCTGAGGGAGAAGCTTGCGCACCGAATCGGAGACCTGGTGAAAACCAAGGTGCGCACTATGGCTTCGGTCCTCGTAAATGGTTTTAAAAAAATGAAAGCTTCGGCCGCCTTATAACCTTAACCATTTTGGAGCCATAGTAATGGCATTCAGGCTGTCTGGAGCTGGACATTTTCCCCTAATCGGAGACGTCAACTACCATATATCGACAGGGAAAACCTGTTCAAGCTAAGGGATAATTGCTCGAACCTGGTAATGAACAGCAACCAGGAGTTGTTATGTATGCACCCAAACCCAATAGGTGTCGTGTATGCACTGAGAGAAATATAGTCTGGTATATATTTCTCAGTTGTCTGTATAAGGTCCCTGCGCCTAAAGAGGTACTAAGGTGCGGAAATCCCTAAATCACTTCCAAACACCCTGTTCCTGATTCACACCCAGAAAGAAAAGGAGACCTGACTAGCCAGGGCTACGGAAAGGGAGAGGGATCACGCACCCTTACCATACACGAGGCGCAAGGAGTGACGTACGAGTCAGTCCTAGTCATAAAAACAAAGACTAAAATGAAGGTGCACGAGAGCGTTTCTCGGCATACCGGGTGCTTCGCTTACTACGCCGATGATGATGATGCCATTGGGCGATTAGTGAGAAAAGCGATGGTTGCAAACACCAAAATCATATTGGAATACATCCTTAAAATGGCCATCAGGGATCGAAACAGAGTGGTAACGGAGGCCCCGCTTCAGTGCATTACGGTAGCTAAGTGAATAAGTTAACATTAGTAGTTATTTAAGTTAAGCTGTATTTGACAATGAGTAAGTATGAGCATACAGAGTAGACACGCTAACGAAAAGGTGTCGGCCAGCAGTGGCGTCGTGTGTCGGGTCGTCATCTTCCCTCAAATATGGTTGAGGAAGGCGATGGCTGGCACTTGCGTCAACTCGTGAACGGTTGCTGTCTGCGGAGACCGTTCTGCTCTGAATGCTGATGCAAACTCAGAAATGATATAGCCCTTAAGTAATTTAACAAAAAAAAACTATGTCCCCTAAATAAGTATGCATTGTTGTCTTTACTGTAATTATATTTAGATGTAATAAATTAATAATTAAAAAAAAATTACTAAAAAACGGCACGGACCCTGGAGTCTGTGGAGGTCAGTTATAATAATAAAAAAGTAGTATGCAAGCATTATTGTGTTTAGGTTTGAATGGAGTTAAAATCTCATGAAACGGTAGGGCGTATGAGACAAATACTATGTTTCGAGGTAATGCTGGTGATGGATCAAATATACCCTGAGTCACTCAGGAATAATATAGCGTTCTACTGGTTAAAGAAGTATCAAAATCAAATGCGTAGTATTTGACCGTATCCATTACAAACAAACAAACAAATATTTCCTCTATCTAAAACTAGTGTAGAATATTTGTCCTAATTCATAAATGCCTAAGCTGGGGCTACAAACAAGAATGTTTTAAAGTCGATGCCTTATAAATTGTCACCACTCCAAGAAAAGGTTTTTTGGACTCCTAGAGAGGCAAAGGGAACACAATCGCAGGAGGGTGAGCTACATTTATATGGATGGTATTTAAAAGTACTTCAATTTATTCCCATTTCATTTACCTAATTTTGCCTGTGTTCCACCAAATATACTGAATGTGCATCAAAATATGTTCATTAAAATATGTCATAACGAGCATCTATTTAACAACTGTTGCAAATTTGTAAAAATAGTAATACACCTATTTTTAAAAACAAGCATTTATTTTTTTAGTTTTACTTCAGATAATGCACTGCAAAATGTATTTGAATCAAACACCAATTAGTGTCCAATGTAGCTTTATTAATAAAAAATGAACACATTATAAAATGTAATGCTTACTAAAAATGTTTTTTTAATACTAAACCTAACCTAACCTATAATATAATATTTTGTGTAACATCCAGGAATATTTGGTGCACGATCAGTATTTTTCGGGGAAGAATAAAATAGTTATTGTTACAATAGAATATTTGCAGCGCACTACAATAAAAAAGTGTTATATCTTGGTGTTAATTTGGAATTTGTTTGATGTAACATATTTTGTTGGCCGAGTAGTTTAATTATAGTAAAACAATTAAACGGGTTTAAGATCAATATTTTAGAAATGCATACATAGATGTACCTTTAGATTTTTGGTGAACACAAAAATATTATCCCATTTATATACTCCTGTAAAGAATTTGATCTGACTACTTGATCTTAATAGTTTGCTTCTATGGCCTACTGACCCGATAAATATGGACTTGAATTGTCAAAACTATCGTAGGGGCAATGAAAAGTAGTGTCTGAGAATCCGGAGCAACTGTCCCGCGCGGAAGCGGAGCTAATAAATAACATCATGCTATTAAACGGTCCGCCGAACCGAGAAACACGTAACAGGCGTATATTTATATGCGATACAATTTCATTATTAGATGGCCATTTGTGACTCGTTATTTCTATTGTCGCTTTTCTATTTATTATCCAGTACAATGTATGATTATAATGTGGTCTACAACTCGTGGTATGTGGGAGCTGCCAGCGTTCCACTCAGGTGACCACTGGTGTACTAGCGTTTAATCTGTAAGCGGCTACGAATTTCATATGCGTATGTCATTATACAACGGTAGATTTTTTATAATACCATTTTTAACAATATAACGTTTTACCGTATTATAATTAATTTATCGCGCGCGCAGAGCTGATGTATAGCTTTTGTAAGGTAGTAAAATACATGTTTCGTTTTTCTGGTTCATGATTCTGTGAGATGTTTTAAATATAAGCTAATTAATGTCTTCGTTCTTTTAATAAATGTTCGTTTTCTTTCCCGTATAATGTATATAAACAGTTCTATTGTTATGTGGCCTTGTGATGTTTTATATTTGATTGTAATTAGAATCATTTTTAGGCAGTCTAACCATACACCTATATTTAGGTACATGAAGGCCGCAGCACAAACAATTTGCGAAAAAATATTCGTATCGCAAACGTCAAAGCTTCACGCTTCGGCATACAAACTATAAATTATCTGTGTCTCAGTCGCCCTAGATACATGACAGTTTGTACTGTTTCACATGAATTACACGTAACGTTACACTTACGAAGTTATTCGTGATAGGCCCACGGATAAAATGTTGAACAATATTTTTGGTTCACTCAGAAACCGAGCTCGAGGGAAAAATCACATCTTGGTTAGATTCTCTAGTTATAGAGTAAAAATTCGTAGGGCCCACTTTCAACGGTACACTCATGTATCGGGGCGATTCTCTCCGACTCCCCTATCTCCTGGCGACGGCCCAAGCCGAGGTCCGTACCATAGTGGTGCCATTAAGCAAATCGTCTACTCCTCTCCTCTTGCGGCGAAGCGTCTTCAACGCTCGCCTTAGGCGGTGCGCCCTCTGCGCCCGCATCTGGCTGAGTGCCATCTGCGCTCGCCACCCGTCCGGTGACGCTGTAAATGCCGGTAGAGGCATTTGGTTCAATGTAATAGTGGGCAAGTCTATTGCCATCTACGGTACACTGTTCCATACTTCCAGACTGCTATTGAGAATTTTCTTGTCAGAAAATCCCAATAACTGTCCAACCCGGACATCGAATCCAGAACGGCGCTTCCATCACTACACCAAGACCAAGCGAGCGAAGCCGCTGGCGGGTCAGCTAGTTTATAAATAAAAAATGAAGGGTTTTTTCTTACTTGTAGGTACTGTGTTGATTATATAGTGGAAACTCCAAAGTAAAATAAGAAATAGTAAAATGTGGCCAAGTGCAAGCAAAAATATGCAGGTTGGTAGAAGTCGTAACCCTCAGTATGTGAGAGACTTGAACTTAACTGGATATTTCCGAATTAAAAGGTTTACCAGTTGATCCCATAACTAGGAGTACGATTGCCTAATTCACAATAGATTTTAGTAAAATGCAGTCATATATTTGGGTATAATATATTATGCCTTTGGTTCTTGTAGGTTCTATCATGCACATATATCTGACGAAAATAACAATCAATGACTTAGTACTTTTTTATTTAATTACCGATTATAATCACACACATAAAATAACAGTTTTACAATATAATTTATGTGGTATTGGCATCCTATTCTGCGTCTATAACGCTGTATAAACTTATCGTTTTACCTTTACTCCACCTTTGTCATGTTACAGGAGACTAATAGACCACAATTAAGTTAGTCTTATAAAGTTTTTTTATTGTATAATGTTGCTAATGCTTTAATCGGCTATGTAATTGTATAGATGAGGAGAAGTATCTTAATATTAAGTCTTAAAAGGGTTTAAATGTCTCTAAAGTTTATGTATACATAAACTTAAGAGACATTTAAAACATAAACTTTAGAGACATTTAAACCCTTTTTTTTAGAACGGCTTGTCGCAAAGTTGTTTTTCAGATATACTATCTATTATCTATACTGGTTGAGGCGCCAGGTGACCAAAATGCGCCTACTTGGGGCAAAAGTTACCATTGATATCCAGCGTCGAAACTGGAGGGAAAAGTGGCCAAAATGCTGCCAGCATTTAAATTTTACCCATATTTTTGGGGCTTATTGTTTAAGCAATTGTGAATTCGAGATGTGGTGCGTCAGCGCATTTGAGGAATAATTCAGTGTCGCCCGGTTAGACACAACATGTACCTACATGTGGAAAAGTGCTTTCGAGGCAATTAAGCAGTTCATTGAGAAAACGCATAGTTCTTCTCGTATTCTTTGGATGATACGAGTATCAAAATTACTAATCAGCGTAGAAGAATTTAAGAGCCTCGTGTCGGATGAGAAAATATATTTTTTTCTCTATCTTCGGCCAGTTCTTTGACCTCCATGTACGACACAAAAGCTCGCAAATGTTTATAAAAATTATCTAAGTATTATACTAACAGTTACTTACAGTTATTCTGTGGTAACGTATAACTACGGAGTAAAAGTAAATTGTGGTAGAAAATTAAGCTAAAGAACAAAGAGGGAGGCAAGAAAGGAAGGAACTATGAGCGTGTATACGAGTATATAATCCAATGATGTTTATAACCTATGTATTCTAAACATCTATACTTATAATAAAACTATAACCAAGGCCGAGTCTGTACATATAGGATAATAAGAAAAAAATCTTTGTGTAGCAAGGCGTTAGAAACTATTATTTGTCTTTTTATTTTTTGTCTGAATTTTTGTTTGTTCGCGCATCACGTTAAAACTACTTGATAGATTTTTATTCCGTTATTACACATAAATACATATACACTGGAGTCCTGCAGAACAATAGGTTTTTGTGTTTACGAAATTGCCCTACAAGAATTATCAGCTGTTAACCTGGAATCTATAACTTAAATAAATTATTTAGCTTCCTGTCTCAAACGAGCGAAGCCGCAAGCGGGTCAGCTAATGTTTATAAAGTGGGTAACAGTGACTGGCATCTGGAACAACCTTACACCTGCACTCCCGTGGCAACCATCGTCCACCTCAACTCAAACATTACAGAAGTCAAAACGCGACATGGCGCAAAGAAAACGATGATACAATGAAACCTTAGCTTAGGGGTCTTCTATTAATCACGTGAGGCTCAAAAAATTGGTTCGGTAAAAATCATGAAATATCACAAAGGAGAAGGAGATTTGCCGTTTTCAACCCATAGTTTCAACCCATAGTTTCAACCCATAGTTTCAACCCATAGTTTCAACCCACAGTTTCAACCCACGAGTATTAAATTCCGTTTTCAACCTAACATGAATGCCGTTTTCATCCCATTGATAAATAAAATAATTAATATTCCGTGTTCAACCCACGAAAGCTTCACGAAAGGGGGGTGTAGTAAGATATCACGTGTATTAATTTTTTCGTCAAATGCGATACATTAAATGTCTTCATATACTACAGTACAATTTATATATATTCGCATGATTACACTATTCCAGTAATATTATTTTTCTACCAGTCAAAAACAACCTGCAACCTTTCCGTCTAGACTTTTACTTTTTATCATAATCCTAAATTTTCTGGAATAAAAATTAGATGATACTTTATACCTGTATTTAAAGATAATATTAAAAAAAAATAAGATCCTTTGTAGGTACTAAAAATACACGTGATTTTTGGTGAGGGTGGGGGGTTAGTCTTAAACTTCACCATGTATTACCAAGGGGGAGGGGAAGTCAAAAAATGCTAAAAAACATCACGTGTTTAATGGACGGCCCCTTACCGAGATTTCATCATACCCCTTTCGTATATTATAACTGTCAGTACAGGTATAGCCTTCATAACACTGGCGATTTGTATCATTGTCACCAATTTATTAACGGAAATTACCTTGTATTATTGTATGCAAATGATACATAATTGTATTGTAAATTATACCAGCATATTATTTTAGACCTGCCTATTTCGATATGTACGTTAGTAAATGAAACGTATTCCTGATTGTAGTATGGGTACCTTAGGTATGGAAATACGAGTATCACGCTAAAAAAGGCTACTCGAACGGACAAAATGATTTTATAAGTGCTATGTATATTTAGTATAGGTAAGAAACATATATTAATATGATTATCATCAAGGACTAGTCGTCCTAGGAGTTGTATAGGAGAAACGTACTTGGAATTAGTCTATTCTGACGTATGTACTAAAACAATTATGTAGGTAAGTATGAGTACATCTATATCATTACAAAATTAAAATATTATTACATATTATATTATTATTTGTATTATTGTTTTGTATCATCATCATCTCAGCCGTAGGACGTCTACTGCTGAACATATGCCTCCCCCATGATTTGCCAAAAGGAACGGTTGGAAGCGGCCTGCATCCAACGTCGTCCTGCGACCTCCATCAGGTCGTCTGTCCACCGTGTCGGTGGACGACCTACGCTGCGCTTGCCGGTCCGTGGTCTCCACTCCAGAACCTTTCGGCCCCATTGGCCATCTGTTCTGCGTGCTATGTGCCCTGCCCACTGCCACTTTAACTGGCTAAACTTCTGGGCTATGTCAGTGACTTTCGTTCTTCTACGGATCTCCACATTTCTGATTCGATCACGTAGAGAAACCCCGAGCACAGCCCTCTCCATAGCTGTTGTGCGACTTTGAGCTTACTTATGAGGCCCATAGTTAGAGATCACGTTTCAGTGCCATAAGTCATAACTGGTAACACACATTGGTCGAAGACTCTTGTCTTGAGACCAATGTTAGTTTTTACCTGTACCTATTTAAATTTAAAAATTGACATGAAATAAACATAGGCCGTAGAAAAGTCAAGAGAGAAAAACGAGAAAATAAGAAAGAGATACTCAAAAAAGGTATTTTAACCCAGGAGAAGGCCCAAAACAATGAGAGAACAGAAAATTTCAAACACCAAAAGTCTGTAATCTGGATTTAGGTGTGCTAAAACATCTTTGTGTTCGATAAAAGAAACGATTCTTATCATTGGACGGATAGAAGTTACAGCTCGAAGTGGAGGAATAAAGAGATTCTGGTAGTTGGACTGGTTAAGGAAGAACATAAGTGGTACAATTGTACGAAGCTTGAAAGACATTGCACACGAATTGGATGTTATATATACGACACAGACCAAGGCTCAAACCATTACCACATAGTACCTCCATTCGAAACATCAAATCAGTAACCAGATGTAGAATATGACGAATTTGATACTGATCCCGTTACAGTTACAGAACAGTTTCTTTGGTGGTTTGTTGCCTCATGTGAAGAAAGTGAAACTTCGTCAGGTCACGTATCGCGTATATTTATCTCTAAAGTTCCTTTTTTTAGTGAAGGCCTTAGGTGTGGGCACTATTCTTAATAGTTAGGTGTATATCTTAGATTTATAACTCAGGTTAATTAGTAGGGAGTACTTATTACATTACAAATGGTATTATTATCTATTATTATTATTATATTATATATCTCGTGTCTGAAATAAAGAATTATTATTATTATTATTATACAACATTTGACATATTTCACGGGTTTCACCCGGTCCTTTACATAGGCATAAGTGGGGCTGTAGCCAACACTTAGAGGCCTGTTTGGTATAAAAAATACAAAGTAGTATAAAAAAACCAGAAACTTTTGGATGGATGGTGACATGGTATATCTATTATAAAAATGGGTAAAATGACAAGGCTATTGAAATGATTTTATTAGTGATAAAAAGATAGTGGGCTATGGAAGAGACTACGGCACCTGCCAAATTCAGTCTCATTTTAAAATTTTTGGGCCGGTGATGACTTATTATTATTATTCACATTATTTATTTCCTTTTCTTAAAATTATTTTTTTTATAATATTTCTATATACAATAAAAAATAATCAATAAAAAACATTGGGAAAAACCTAAACCTAGATTGCCATCGGCAGCGGGGCATGACCCAAACTACCAGTGGTTAGGGCTGCAGACTGAGGAACCTCCTGACAATACGTGCCGTGTCAAGAAGTACTGCCTTCTGTATCTGTCCCTTGATCCAACCGTCTAGCGAAAGCCTCTTAAGATGTCGGTCGAGGCTTTTTGCTATAAGGCCGTTTGCTGAAACTACTATCGGGACAATTATCGTCGAATCAACATCCCATATGGCGGTCACCTCATGAGCCAAGTCAAGGTACTTGCTAAGCTTGTCCTTCTCAGCCTTCACGAGGTTCTCATCATGAGGAATGGTGACGTCAACAAGCATTACCCGGCGCTGAGATCGATCACCACGATGTCAGGCTTATTGGCAACAATAGTCCTGTCCGTGATTATAGATCGATCCCAATAGAGCGTAACACGACCGTTTTCAAGAACAGGCGTAGGTGCGTACTTATAGTACGGCACCTCAGACTCAATAAGGTCATATTGAAGGGCAAGTTGCTGGTGAATAATCCTGGCTACTTGGTTATGTCTGTGCAAGTACTCTCCATTAGCAAGATGAGAACAACCGGAAATAATATGTCTGAGTGACTCTCCGGGACGGCGGCATGCTCGACAAATGTCGACCGTACCGTCTTTCATTATTAAATATTATTATTATTTCATTATTATTATTATATTTATTATTATTATCTTAAAGTGAGTATACTTTTGTACTGAAATTGTCTTATTTCCAATTCTACATTGTAATATTGAGCATTCTGCTGTCTTATGTGTCAACAGGCAGTGAGCTAAACCATTTTCGATACATTTGCAACTGTAAGTAGGAGCGCTTGCGTTTGGACTGTATTGTGGACATGGACGTACTGTGGGAGTACTACCATGTAGTAGCCTTTATTTCCCCGAAAACATCCATAAGTAAATTATAAACCAACCTGTCAACGTCGACACTTAAAAGCATTGGGCAAACGTTTTGATTGACAGATGTAAATGGGTGAAAAATCCTGCGTGTGTCGATCCAATTATAGTTCATATGCGAAACAGAAAAACCTGCCAAAACCGTAACAAATAGTTTTGATTGGGGGTCTTCGAAATAGTTCATTCAAATATGCCACACGAGCTTGAAATTCGAGGACTTGTATTTGGATGAAAGTATTTTATAGGGTAACAGGAAATATTTCTTTTTTTTATGGACGCCGAGACTAGATGGGCAAGCTATTTTTTTGCTTGACTGATTCTGAAATAACAGTATCACCAAACATCCATGTAAAATGAGTTTAGTTGAAAACCGTTTAATATTTCGTGAGGTTGTTACGTTATGAAGGCACCTCGGCCGAATGCAGTATATTAGTTTATCATTTGTGAGAGGATTATTTTCCAAACTCAGTCGTTTTTTCAGTTTAAATATACATATATAGTCAAACAAAGAACCTCTTCCTTCTTTGAAGTTTTAATAAGGTTTAAAATAGATTATTTGTTATGTTACCATTAACTTATAGGAAGTTATTACAGCCGTGCGATTCTCTAATGATTCGTCGAAGCGCTCGTCGACGAGCTCACCGATGTCAAACACTTTATGAGATAACGCCCTTGTAGGTACATACGGTTGTTTTTTCAACGTTTCTTGCCATCTTGTCATTTGTTTCACGGATGTTGTTGAAATGTAACGATGTTTGCAATTAGAGAATCGCACGGCAGGGCCGTGTGGTCATTCACTTATAGTCTGTCACAAAACTTAAAAAAAACAACTCCCAAAAATTAAATATTACATATATTGGAAGAATTTAATTTTTTTTTTTAACTTGGAAATATGAAATATTTTTTTAACTTGGATTCGTGTGAGCTTCTGAAACATTGCGGTAGAATATGCCCATACCCCCTCTACCGCAATGTTTCAGATTATCAGAATAATTCTGATAATCTGACTAATATTTATGATAATATATGAATAATAATTATTATGAAAAAAACATGTGGCCAGTCTTTTTTCTCTCATCAGATAAAAAGTAGAATCAAAGGCTTACATAGTTAAACCACGTCTCAATAAAGAAGCCGAGCAAATATCAATACTCTTAATACATTAATAGGATGTTGATCAAGTAAAAATTGAATGCCAAGTATTTTGCAAGATAATTCAGTACCTATCTTAACAAGTTATTCCACTATTTACAATGTTTCCCGCACCGCTTTTATATTACTATTTTTCTTTTTATTATCTTGAACTTTTGAAAATCAATATGTGTGTAGTAGGTACACGCCACTAAAGACACGAATGTTGTATTGTATGTTTATTATATGTAACAGTAGCAAAGCCCCGCGGTTACACCCGATGGATGATAACGACGAAACATTTTATTTTAGCAAAAAATGGAACCGACTTACACAGAAAAGGGTGAAATAACTTGTTGTAGTCGGTACCAAGCGCATAATATTGTAGCACTTTTGAACTATCATGGTACCAGTTTCGACAAGTTAATTCACCCTTTTTAGTGTTGAAGCCGGTTCCATTTTCTGGTAAGCCTTTTTTTTCATCAAACGAGACCCTATTTACAGGGTCGATTGTCATTCACCGTCAATGATAACATCAAACCATCAAAATAGGCGAAACACTATTCAGTTACTGGAATGTAACTCAAAATCTACTTGACCGAATTAGATAAACACTTCAAAAACTACTAGAAATTTATATAGTGGTCCCATATAAATTTCATCAAATGGAAGTATACAATACCAAACACAAAAAGAATTTTGAGAATCGGTCTACAAATGGGGAAGAAATCGTCTAACATACACAAAAATACATATAATCGAACATAGAACCTCCTTCTTTTTTGAAGTCGGTTAAAAAGGGGGAAGTCCTGGCAGTACTTCAAACTAATTTACAAAGAGTTCTACTGCTATGATTTCTATATGATGATTATTTATACTGATTCTAAACTATAGAAATCGTTGACTACACCTAATTCCGTCCCGCTCGTAACTCGGACGCACCCGTCCAGGTTTCCGTACGGCTTCACCTTGCCTCGAACTAATCACAAACTACGAAACTTCATAAAACCACAACAATACGGCATCATTAAAACTACTTCAATACAGAATGGTTATCATTTTAAAACAATTCCACAACGGGACATAATAACTTATTATTATTGCTATTAAAATACTATATATGTATGTTGAATAATATATTGTAAAGGTCAGTGCACACGCTACAATGTTACCAACAGTTAAATAAACGCTTGCCAGTACTAATATAGAGTAATAAAAACGGGCGGTCCGTTTGTCCCTACGACCGCGAAATTATTGTCCAATTACTATATATAAACGCACGCGGTTTCACTTGTGTGCTTCTTTTTCTTTAGTGCTTGTATAGCACAGTGCTTATCAAGGTTTTAAATGTTTAAAAACGTTTATGTAACCTGGGTTTTTATCTATATCTCATTTAATATCATTAAACGACTAATTCTTGTAGGTATTTACATATTTTTCATTACACACCACAGTGTGTAGCTTAATACGTACATACGTAATACAAAGGCATAGTATAAAAAATATGGATGTATATAATATAGTTTTATATTAAACTGGTCTGGCCTGGCCTCGCGGGATACGGTTAATTGCAGTTTTTTCACAATCCCACGGGAACTCTTTAATTTACCGGGATCAAAAGTATCCTATATGTTGACCAGGAATATAAGAAAATTCATCTACTATGACCATAAAAAAATTCATTAATATAGTTCCAGTCGTTTCGAAGATACGTCCTCCTGACTCGGTTTTTAGAATCTACTATATTTAAATAATGCGTTTATGATATGAATATAATATATGCTAATATTAACTCGCAATTACATCAACAGATGTTTTAACGACTAGGTGTAGGAGATATAAAATATTAAAACAAAAAGGTGTCGTGTCGACATTTGAGCTTGACATTGTTGCAGAGTCTTAAATGGAAGGGGAAGCATTTTCATTATACGACACGATTTTTAACAGTAGATTGATCGTTGGTCGGTCGTATCACATTTAGAAGAACACTCGTGCACACTCAACTTTACTTACACAAGTAGTTGTGATAGGGTTATCAAATAAAACCTTGTCTGGACTCTCGATCCAAATTCAAAACAAAATTTATTGTGATGTGAAAAAACCATGTTAAAAGAAATACTTAGTGATTCTTCCACTGAGAGTTTAGTGACATTTCCCGGCGAAAGTATCACTAATTATTTCTTCCAACATCGTTTAAGAATATTTTAATTGCAAAATAACAACACATGTTCAGTCAGAATCTTGTCACCGCGATGCAGGATCGAGCAATGCGACTGTTACGCCATCTAGTTTAAACGTAGCGAACAAATTACAAAAGTTCATCGATTGATGGTTCGGATATGTGTGCAAATACCTAAAATATAAGTTTACTGTTTCTTCGAATGTTCTAAATCTACAACACTAGTTTTTTTTTATTGGCTTTTTTATCGTTTCTATTATTTGACTGCGTTATTATTAAGTTCATACCTAATTCATGGAATAGATGTATTTACTTTTTTTTATTAGGAGGCAGTACAAGCATGAGACCTACCTAGAACAGATGCATTTCGGTATTGCGAAACATTACTGCTTCGTGGTAGAAGTAGAAATAGGTAGGTATGGTGACAGTGCTTAGCTGAAAGACCTTATTCACAAAGAGTCTGCACTAAAATGGGGCTATACTACCTCAGCTCGAATTCAGATTTGTCCCCACTTCGTCGCAACGATATTAGCGACTATGATCCATATTAACGGCTAAAAACACATATGAAAAGTGACAATATATGTTGGAAATGCTTTTTACTAATCTTGTAAAATTCTGTTTAATTTTTTTCTATTATTAAAAATAAAACCATTTTATAATTAAATTAGCTACACTCTGGGCCACCACATCAATGGACGATATCGATATCGATCACTTTAGCAGTGAGTTCTATTCTAACTAATGAAAAGATTGCGCCATGAAGCGGCAAAATTTTAGTTCTTATATCTTTTTCAGAAATGAGCCAATAGATGGCGCTGATCCTCAAAAACAACTGTAATACATATATATTACGACTACTGTAATACATACGTACATAGTCGCGTACGATAGTCGTGTACCATCGTACATCGTACGTAGTTATGAAATTATCGCAATATGTACGATGGTACAATTATCGTACGGTTCGGTAACGCTGGGCCCGGGCCGGGCGGCCGGCAAGGACGGGCGGCCCGACTGAGAATGCTTCTAACGCTTGATAGTTTTGTTAAATTAATTTAGGTATTTGCTCTTTATAATTAACTTGAAGGTAATTTTTAAAAAATCAGCTAAAATAGCACCTTCCTTCTATAAAGTTCAATTATCATGGTTTCAAGATCTTATTGAGTTATAGACGTTTATTGTACGCAAGCCTAAGTCGTATTAAAAGGATCAGACATTAAAATATACTTATACTATACGAAATCGGACAGCCGGTAAGGTGGTACTGAGATACCATAATCTCAATGAGTTCATGAGACAATGTAGTCGTCTCGTGTCCTGTAAACGCACTCGGGGTTCAACGACTCTAGGGCGACGACAAAACTAATTAAAGTATATTTTATTGTCCCCCAGCTATTACTATCAGTACATGGCTTTTATACACGAATGCGGGCAAATAATTATAATAACATTTTATATTAATTTATTTTATTAATAGTCACGACCTTAAGTAACATTGTTGCGGGTGTGTGTGTAGATTCTTTACTTTAATTGGTGTGCGCATGTGGTAAGGTATAAAAATGGTTTGTCACAATAACATTTTGAAGATTCGTGACGCCTGGAAGGAGGGAGTTTAGCAAGTGAACTGTCTGCTTGGAGAACTAAGAACTATGTCTTAGGTTGTGGTGTGAAGCCCTACATGACTTTAAAGTTTCAAACTATAGGGGTAAAAGCATTCTTGGCAGGAATATCAAAGTTGTGGTCCACGTAGTTCTAAATTAGAGCCAGTGTTTGTATGTGTGTGTTTGCAGACTTACAAGGAATCGAATACATTTTTAATAAGCTAACTCATTCTAACAAGTGGATACTAAACGGATGTTTTAATTACTCTCATTACAATAGTTTCTTTTCTGTATAACCGTGCGATTCTCTAATGATTCGTCGACGAGCTCACCGATGTCAAATACTTTAGAGATATCGCCCTTGTACATAAGGTTGTTCCAACGTTACTTGTCATCTCCTCATTTGTTTCACGGATGTTGTCAAAGACGCAACGACGTCTGCCGTGCGATTCTTTAAGAGCAAACTCATCATTAGACTCAACTAAATCATTAGAGAATCGCACGGCTGCTATTAGAGAATCGCACGGCTGGTGATGGTCAGTTCATTTTATGAATTTAATTCATGATAAATAATATTACATTTAACGCAATTATCGAAAATAGATGGAAATCCTAAACGGTCGGAACGTATGATCACACGGGAAAACGAAATAGTTTTGATTGGAGCGTACATTGCAATTAACCTCAGTTGGCAATGGTGTCCTCCAAATATATTGGAATTATTGAATACTAAAACACAAATGAAATGCCTACCTATGCATTCCTGGTATCGACAAGAATTTTCCAGTTACGAATCGATTTAGATTTAACTCGCAAAATTCATGTTTTGACTTGTTTTTCTTAAATTCTCTACTTCTACTGTGAGGCACTACGTCTCATTTATATTACGGTTTCATTGCTGTAAGGTATCGTTCTGCACTTCTTTGTGATAAAATACGTGTTTTTGTTATAGTACAATAATGGGTTCACGACGAAGTGAGACTACTTGTGCTATTTTGGGATCATAATACAAAGAACTTGACGATTGCCAGTTACCAGTGATTAGTGACGTTATAAAATTTAATTTGTTTACGAAAAATGAACGAAAACAATAGGGCCTTTATTAATAAACGTTGCGTAAACATAGATTAGGCGTAACATGCTTTTTCTTGCTTTCACGCGTGACATTTACTGCAAGCGAAAAATTGACAGATAGATGTTTTAACTACTCCGGGTTTATTACAAGTTTATTAATAAGGCCGTAGAAGAATAGGAAAGATAGCACAGAAGTCTTTTCTACCGTTTCTGGAAAACTTGATACGATTTGGACCAAAGCTTCGATTCCCATAGTTTCCAACGTACGAGTTACCCAAATTTCTGAAAGATACTTTTTACTGGACCTAAGAAGTGAAAGAAAAATGACAATAAGCGGTATAGACAGAAAAGAAACGGCAAGACTGTTAAAGAAACATCAAAGACAAGAAAATTTGAAGCGGATAGAGTTTGAGCAATCATCTTTTCCGAGTACATCCCATGAAACCAATCCTGTTTCGGTGCGCGAGTTGTCCCCTCGATTGCTGTCGCCTGCAACAGAGCTTTCTCCGAACAGTGATATGCTTGTAAATGAGACTCCATCTACTTTATTGGATCGGAAAATTCTGGCGCTATCAACAGTAGCTGATGGTGTGGGATTGGTATGAACTATCAACGCGATCTGCGGCTGCGGTCGCTTCGGCGGTGGTAGCTGACGTAGGATTGGTATCTTCTGAAGATCTGTCTTGTTAGTGATAAGAAAAATATTCATAGAGCTATTTCACAAGCTCGGACCAAGACCAGCAAAGATTCACTAACAAACTGTCTACTTTGATGGACGAAAGGACAAAACGCTCATAAACGATAAAAATAGGCGGTGTTACCGCAGAGAAGTCTTGCGCATTTCACTTCTCACAGAGCCAGGTTCTATTTATTTGGGACATACGACGCCAAGTCGTGGCACTGCTAAAGGAATCGTCACTTCTATAATATCTTTGTTAGAAAGTTAAGGGTTGAACTTGGTAGACGTCATCTGTGTGGGGTACGATGGTACAGCTACGAATACAGGTTGGAAGGGAGGTGTCGTTCAATACCTGGAAAACTATTTGGAAATACCGTTGCAATTATGTGTTTGTATGCTAAAAGTGAATGAATGTACATTCGTAAGTATTGTAAATGTAGTGATCGAAAGAAACGTTTTTTTGCGCACCCAGAAAACTTACATATTGCCATGTTAGTCGACGATAGAGACCATATCCGAAAGCTTGCAAAATATTAAAGGCTAGAAAAGCAGAAAAGAGCAACTCTCGCAGGGTATATAAAGTACCAAAGCTTAACTTCTGTGCACGACATTACGTTGATATAATATTTTGGCATGAGTGTGAGATATCAGCTCCACCAATTTTGCGACACATCTCCAACGATGACCTTAGAATTAAGGCTAAAGGGCACAGCCTCGATATTGTTGACTTTCCCTGTCACACACAGTCAGTGGAAAGATGTGTGAAACTACTATAAAACTAAAAACTAAATAAACTAAAACTAGTAACAGAGTGAGCTCAAAGCGTCACGGACGCTACATCACGGGATAGTTTCATTAGGAACATATTACAATCTCGCGCGGAAATGCCTAATTTTGGTCAAAAAAAACAGTTCCGATTGTAAAGTAGCCACTGATTATTTGTCTTTCAACTATTTTAACCCTTGGTTTGACTCATTGTTTTACCCTTTAATTTAATAAAAACCACTTAAATGTTATTTTTGTATGATTTATAGTTTATGTTAGAAACTCCTAAAATGGCAAATTTGAAAAACTTCAAGGACCAGTAGAGGCCTCAAGATGGTAGATATCTAACAACATTTTATAATAATCGTAATCTATGAATCAAAACGCAACTTTTGATAATTCTTGCGTAACCGTAGCTTAATTTTTTTTTATCCCATACATCGACGGGACAGCCTAACCCCCAGTCCTGAAGTATCGATCAAGAAGAAGAACGTATTTAGTATTAGTAGAACTGTTTATTAAAGAGTTCGTCCGGGTAAGTACCTGCCACCACTCATCACTACGTATTTCTACAACGAAACAGTAATGTTGGCATTACTGTGTTCCAGTTGGGTTAGGTATGAGTGACGGTGAAATTGACCGCACTTGAGACTTAACATCATTATATTTCAATGTTATGGGCGCACTACAAACTATCATGTATCTAGGGCAACTGTGCCACAGATAACTCATAGTTTGACCGCCGGTGCGCGACGCGTTGACGGTAACAATACGAATACTTTTCCACAAACTGTTTGTGTTACGCCCTCTGTTCGGCAGAGATTACCGCTTAGCTCAACAAAATTATACCTAAATGATTTAAAATTTTAATCCGTAAGAACCTTCCTCGTACTTCAAGGAGTTTTCTAAAAACAGAATTAGCGAAATCGATTCAGCTGCTCTCGAGATTTGCGCTTAGCCACACATTCAGTGATTCATTATTGTTTTATAGATGGGCCTACAGTAAATCTTGTTAACCATGTCGGACAATTGCAACGATTTTAAAACTTCGAGACTACAGTGCCTTCTTCGGTAGTCTTATAGAGCTCTAAACAACAAGCCAGTCCTATAATTTGCACTGTAAGAAGCTAATTATGATTAAAACTAAATACATAAAAAAAACCTGGAAAACCAATGGGGTGGTGAAACATTTAAGTGTTAGTAAACAAGAATTCGAAGCAATGAACTGAACCGTGTCTAATTGTATTTCTTTCTTATATCGTCTTTAACCTTCTAGACCAGATCTATATTTAGATATCAGAAATATGTAACTAATTGCCGTGCGATTCTCTAATGATCCGTCGTTGCGCTCGTCGACGAGCTCACTGTCAAATACTTTATAAGATATCGCCCTTGACGTACTCAAGGTTGTTATTCCAACGTTTCTTGTCATCTCGTCATTTGTTTCACTGCTTGGGTGACACGAGGCCAGTTTTTCAAGCCAGGATAGCAACCAGTTTTCTACTAAACATTGCTTGCTGACCTGGCTTGGAACAGGCTAGTTCCGTTTACACGAGGCTTCATTATTTTAAGCTAGTAATATTGCAGTGACTAAGGTACCACGCGTCCAACATGAATTGCATGCGAAAAAAACACATTATTCGTCTGAAGGAGTTACTCCGAAATCTGTACCAATTCGCAAAAGATGAATTACAAAAATGGTGCGGGACAATAACTACTTTCTATATTTCGCCACACATTTTTTGCACCTGAATTACGTTTATGATCTTTATAACTTGGAAGGGTGGCGTTTCACAGACTTTAACGGTCTTGGTCTGTTTGTACAAACTTTAAATCTCCGTACTTGGTTTGGGGATCTTAAAATCAGAAAAACACGTTAGATAAATTAACAAAACACGAGGGTAACCACGGGTTACTGCTTACTAGCCAACTGAAAACTAGCTTCACCGGCCGTATGAAGCTAGTACACAAGCCAGGATAATAAAATCAGCCCGAGCATAGAATCGCACGGCTGCAGGCGACTACTTTCGCGTTTATCTGTACGTCTAATTAGTTTAAAGTAATAACGTAGTAGCACGCAGAACAGATGGCCGATGGGGCCGAAAGGTTCTAGAGTGGAGACCACGGAACGGCAAGCGCAGCGTAGGTCGTCCACCGACACGGTGGACAGACGACCTTAGGAAGGTCGCAGGACGACGTTGGATGCAGGCCGCTTCCAACCGGTTTCCAACTTTTGGAAAATCATGGGGGAGGCCTATGTTCAGCAGTGGACGTCCTATGGCTGAGATGATGATGATGATGAATAACGTAATAAAACATTTTTTCTAACGCCTAGTTTCATAATCAGGTCACCACACCATTCCCTCAGCAAACAAAGGCTTAGCTCAAGCCAATGTTCGTTATTATAATTCAATTATCTCTATTGTAATTGTATAAAAAACGTAATTGTAAAACTCGTAAAGCTCTGTTGTCGCAGATAAGATAACACACGCGGTATCGCGCCTTTGATCTGTAGTCGGGAACCGCCTTGCACTTGTTTGTCTTCTCAAAATATTCAACTTACAGTTTAATGTTCATTATCTTTTGTAGTTTTTCGTAACTAATTTTCCACTTCTTTGTGTGTTTTAGTTACAAACTGTAATTAGAATAGTCATTGATCGAATAGGAACGACGCAGGGCGCGGTGATAACACGAACTAATTGACAGAATTTGTGTGCCTAGCACGAATAACTGCGTAAGTGTACCGTAACGTAACGTTTACTTGAAATAGTACAATCTGACATTTATCTAGGGCAACTGTGACACAGATAACTCATAGTTTGTATGCTGAAGCGTGACGCATTGACGTTTACCATACGAACAATTTTTCGCAAATTTGTGCTGTGGTCTTTTCAGCAGCACGTACACTTCGTCGTTTATGAAGCAACAGCAGAATCCGATAATTACACCTATTTCTAAACCAAAAAAGTTTACGTTATTATTCAACATATAACTCTAAAACTATAGCAGTTTTATGAACATAAAACTACAATACATATAAAGTGATGTTTGATCATTGTTTTGTTGATATGAAATACTGTGTTAAGTGTTTACAACTAGTTCTGTAAATAATTGTCTGAGTGAGCGAAGCGTCTCTGCTTTAACTGGCCAAGCTGACTTTCACCTGTCCGTATGTTTGTTAGGTTGTATGTTGGTCTCCCTGTACAGATCGCATTTTTCAATCTTGACGAAACTTGGTATGCATGTTCGAATATTCAATATACTTTTTGTCATCCTTTTTAGTGTACTAGATTTACCCATTTTGACAACATTTGGTACACATTAGGTACCTGACTTTAAAGAGGAATTTCGAATATGATAATTGATCAAATGGTTTCCGAGATAAGAGGTTCTAAAGTACTGCGAAAATTTGCCTCTAAAAAGACTGTACTCGCGAGGTTTACTATTCGCTTTTGCTTCGAACTTTGCTTACGACGACGACGACGACGTGTCGCGATGAAGCAACGATATCGTCAACATCGTCTGCTGCTGGTATGTGTAGCCGGCTACCAACTTGCACCTTTATGATATTAATGTGATAAACAAAAGTCTATTTGACAGACCGCGCTGGGCCCACGTGGTGGATTATGGCCCAACTCCTCTCTCTGAAAGGAATGCTCGATTTTCAGCAGTGGGAACATAATTGGCAGATTAAGAATGCTAGCATATATTTATATCTTAAATCTATATCATATAAACATATAACAATGCGTCCAGAATAAAATGGTAGACTCATATATTTTATAGAGACTCTTTTCGTAAGGTCACCGGATGGTATCACAATATATCATTCCATTTTTATTTACAAGCATGATACTTGCCAAAATATGCATCTGTACAGTTATTATTCATATAATAAAAAGCACAAATATTATAATTGGACTGTTTGTCACAAACGTACGTTCTCAAAATAAAACACAATAATGGGTCAATAATATTTATAAACTTTATAACACCTGCTGTTTTCGATAATTTATTGTTAAAATATAACAATGGAATTTCCTTTACGACATCACAAATCATTCGTTATTTATTACATTTTAAACAATAAAAATTCTCGCGACTCCGCCGAGTTTATTGCTGTGAAATAACAGATAATTTGGTATAATATTCAAAGTGAGCTGAAATAAAGATTTGGAAGCCGAAGACATTGATGAAAAAGTCGTCCTCAGACTCCAACTGATCACAAATGATTAAGCTTGTCGAAGATAATTTCAGGCAGACCATAGGCTGTAGCAAAACCATGAGCACAAACAGACGCACACAACACACAAACAGTAGCACAGACAAAAGCAAAACAGGCTGTAGCACAAACAGTTTGCGAAAAAGTATTCGTATCGTAAGCGTCAACTCGTCACGCTTCGGCATACAAACTATGCGTTGTCTGTGTCACAATTGCCCTAGATACATGACAGTTTGTACTGTTTCACGTGAACGACACGTTACGACTGAATTCAGAACAAACTATCATTTATCTAGTACATTTGGGCCAGTATAAGTCATAGTTTGTGCGACAAAGCGCGACGAGTTTTTGAATTGTTGACGTTTACAATATGGATACTATATTATGTAAATTATACGTTCTTCGGCTTCTGTCGTGCGATTCTCTAAAGTGGGTGATAGACGTACAAACTTAAAGTACGCGGTTTTAAAGATCGCGACCTTACTCGGCTCGACGTCGGTGACACACGTGAAGCTTACTCACTCTGTATTGCGATGCCATCGGCAGAAGAAGCTTTGTGTTATTTAAGAATTATATTGTATTACATTTTAAAAACTAAATGTATGATTTTTTCTTGACATTATCAATTGTAGCATCTCTGTCCTTACGTATAATTTCTAATAAATTATTTTACGCTTGAAACTTCTGTTATTTCGAAAAGCTTCTATAAATTCGGTTAGCAGTTCATGCGAATAAGTCCGGAAATCGCTATTTTTGAGAAATTTCTGAATCAAAATTAACTAAAATTAGAAAAACCTCTTCTAATAATGGCGGCTCGCGGCTCGCAGTGCTGCCACACGTACGAGCGGAGGCGGGTTACGAGCGAAATTTCAAACTTGTCGGATCGCCAACGAACTTACTCGGCGGTTTTAAAGTACGCGTACTTAAGGTGACACACCAGCGAAAAAGATCGTCGAGCCACAAGTTCGCGAACTTACTCGCACGTCTATCACCCCTTTAAGAGCAAACATCGTTGCATCTTTGACAACATCCTTGAAACAAATGAAGATATGACAAGAAACGTTGGAAAAGCAACCTTATGTACAAGTCGAAGGCGTTCGGGCGACATGAAAACTTATGGGCCAACTTCTCTCTCTGAGAAGAAGGCTCGAGTCCCAGCAGTGGAAACAAAATGGGCTGATTATGATTATGAACCGTAGTTAAAATTATGTAGGTATAGGCACGTGTATGGTCTTGTTAAACATTTAATATAAAAAAATGGCACGTTGATGGAAGGTTCGCCATCCCTGGTATAGTGTAATATCACCTTGACCGCATCATCTGATTCTGCGAGATAGTGTTCAAACATCAAATACGATAAATAAATAATAATAGACGGTCTTATCAGTCGGTGTCGGTCGTGTTAATAATAAATGTGCTCTGAATCATTAAGTCGAAGTGAATATGTTTATTATTAATTATTCATGTGCATTGTGAAACAACTTTAACGACACATCTGCCAAATTTGATACTGCTGACATCATAAAGGAAACTATAAACCATTTGTTTTATAAAATACTAACGACTGCCCGCGTTTTCGTTCGCGTAGTAGGCTCGGACTTTGACCTTACCATGACTTCCCGTCTCTTCTTTATTTTCCTTTCATGCGATGGCCAAGGGAAATAGAGATCATTTTATTTATACCTATAGATTAAATTTTCAAAGTTTCTCATCATCATCTCAGCCGTAGGACGTCCACTGCTGAACATATGCCTCCCCCATAATTTTCCAAAAGAACCGGTTGGAAGCCAACGTCGTCCTGCGACCTTTATCAGGTTGTCTGTCCACCGTCGGTGTCGGTGGACATCCTACGCTGCGCTTGCCGGTCCGTGGTCTCCATTCCAGAACCTTTCGGCTCCATCGGCCATCTGTTCTGCGTGCTATGTGCACTGCCCACTGCCACTTTAACTGGCTAATCTTCTGGGCTATGTCAGTGACTTACGTTCTTCTACGGATCTTCTCATTTCTGATTCGATCACGTCGACAAATATATTTTTTGGTAATTTAGTTTTAGTCTTTTTTATGTAAAAATAAAAACCTTTCTACAAAGTATGAGAAAACACTAAAAAAAGATGAATGAAATTGGTGAAGCCGTTCTCAAGTTATAACGTGACCAGGAGAAATAGGGGTTCATAGATAAAGATGTGTTGTTGCGTGTCTATTAATCAAAATCAATATATAAACGAAAATATATAATAGACCTTAAACAACACCGAAGCGGGAATAAACAGTGTAGATCCCGTGTAATATAGTGGGCAAAATGATGTAATGGGAAAAGAAGTATAAAACGAGCTCGGGGACAAATTTTCTATCGTAAACATGATAGAAGTTGGCCGAGCACAGGAAAAGGCTCTGCAAAAAGTTGAATATTGAAGTAGAAACTGTTGTTGAAGCTGTGGTATCTTACGTAACAGTAATAAGTTGGAAGTGTTCATTTTCTTGAAAGTAGATTTACAATTTAGTTTGTGTTTAGGTTGTGAACTAAACTCGTGGAAAATGTGTCTTTACACCTCGACTAGTACAAATTGGTGCCCATGGTTTACTCGGAATGGTCTGACAATTCCATCAATAGGAACTAAAAATACGAATAAATCATAATATAATCTTCCGTAACAAAAATATTTTAATTTTAAAATAATATCGCAACCTTTTTTGATGTGTACATGTATTTATATTACAATCTAACCTAAATATGCTAAAAAGTAATTTAATTATATTACTTAAGATTAAGACTTTTTTGTGTATATTTAAGGGGAAGACACTAAGTTCATTTGTTCTTTGGCACAATACTTGCTTCTACTACATTACACTAATACACTAGCACTGATCACACACACGACTGAACTTTTTACTATCAGTGTGGTCGTGCAGTAAAACTGCCTCAATATTGCCTGTGAATGTTAACATTCACAGGGTGATGAAGCCGATGTTGGTGAGCTTCTGCATAGTTTACACGACTATGCAGAAGCACACTCTGTCTACAAACTATTCTCAAGGGCCCGATGGAGATCATCGTACCTTATGTACCAAGGTGCCGTTTTGAAGAATCTTTAGGATCTCGAGTGAGGTGCTCCCGACGTTACGTCACATCTCGTTCCATTTCAACGCAAATAAAACAAAATTCACAAAAACGCAAATAAACAACGCGTAAGTCTCAGGTTAGTCCCGTTTTAGTATCACAAAAGAATTAGATGCTATTTTGTAGCATGCTATTATGGATGTTCTAAAATAGAAAGCGCTATAACTGTCCGACCAGTGCTTCAATCTATCAAGAGTTTAGGCTCACAGAGAGACACAATAAAAAGTTATTGTTACTGAACTTGTACCTTTTATCTATTGGCATAAAGCATTTGTTTGTGATACCTAAAGCTATTCCATTATGTTCTCACTGCTGGGAATTGGATCTTTCTCTCAGGCAGAAGGGCCTTAATCTACCACGCAATGCGATGAGCTGACGACTGATGTCCTTAAGACAAACATCTGGGACCGACAGTTTAACGTCTCTCCGGAAACCTGGTGCTCACACAAGTAAATTCTCTATATGTATACAGGCAAACGTAGTTATTATTTTTTCTTTCCATGTTAAAGTATTGTAAAAAAAAAACTAATGTTCCCCTCCAAACATGCAATTATAGAGCCAATAGTGTATGTATATGTTGCAGTCAATACTCTCAAAAGTACTTTTGATTGATTTTGCTAGTTCTAGGTACGTGTAACTGGTTAAGAGTTTTAACTGCGACATATATACCCGGCCATCTTTCTCTATGGTCAAGCGATCAAAAAAAATGGTGTCTTCAAACCAGATAAAGTCTTGACCAATGTAATTTAGTCTCCTTAGTCACTTCATCGGTAAAATACTTATTAGTTACAGGTGTTTTATGTAACCCAGGCGGTTAGAGTACAATTCTTAGCTAGGATATAAAAATTAAATATAAAGAAAAAAAAAATGTAAACTATGCAATTTTGGAGAATTTAAATGTTTCTATTGGTTTGTTTTACTTAACAAACCAATATAACATACACTTAATAAAATGACATATTACTCAGAATGGAACTGGGCTTGTGTGGAAAAGAGATAACACGATCTTCTGAAATAGTTGCATGACCTTTTAGTTAACTAAGTTCACTTTTGATTTACTAAGTGCGCATTATTACGATATTAGATTACGATAGACATAGAACGATTCTGAAACTGGTGGTTATATTAATTTTCAGGCCTTAACGTGTAACATTACGAACATGTAAATTTTTTGCCAGTTTTGTATATCATTATGTGTAATGTCATATTTAGTATGTTTTTTGTCGCATAATTATTTAAATGATTAAAGTTGTTTTTCCTATGAGATGCATGGAATACTTGTTATTCAAAATAAATAGCGACTGCTTGGTCATAAAATACACAACAAACTGGCATTGAGTATTTTAAACATCTGTTTTCAAATGACTTCTTTATGCATATTGCAGTATTAATAATGTAATAACAAAAATGTCATATCTGATAATTTTTCAACTTAGGCAAAATTATATTAATACAACGCGAAAATAAGTTGTGTTCGTTAGCACTCTTAATTAATAATATTACTAATAAATAATTAATAATATTACACCGACGTAGATAATAGAAAAGTAGCTGGTGCTAATTATGGTAAAACAGAGAGCCAGTCTTAGACGCATCACGTATAAAAATAGTTATAAATAGCTTGACCGTATTTGATGTAATTTAAATGGGACCACCACGGAAGTATATGTTTTTGCAAAACATGTATTAAAACTTTTTGATTTTTGTTGCGCGTTCGTATTTCATTTGCCTATTTCAGTTGGCGGTCACACCTTATATCCAGACATAAAGAAAATAAGAGCGTTTGAAACTGAAATCAAATCTCACGACAAAACCAACGCGTGCACGCCTCCTAAACGCCAGCTGTGTTGTGCCACCGAATCCGAACACAAGTTTTTTCCTGCTTCCGCTCAAAGGGTCGCCGTAAATGCAACATTTTTTATGAATACTTAAACTAATAATTAACGTGGCACTTATCCGCGCCTAGAACACTCTTTACGACAAAATTTTCTCGGTATTATTGTTTGTTTTTCCATTATTTCTGCGTTGCGGTCCATTTTTTCTCAGAGACCATTAAAGCGTATCGAACACGAGCCACTTTTACTCGACATATTTCAAATTGCAACATTTTATTCTCGGTCTTTTTAATTTTTATAATTAATGGTTTCGTTGTGCGTCGCTTGAGTCAGCGTTCCACTCATTAGTGCGACGCGGGGAGATATATTTTAATCGTGCGCGACCTTTTTTTCTCAGTTAGTAACCATAGGGAAGTGTTATTAAGTCATTTAATTTCTTTTTTTTTATGTGCCAATATTCTAAACAGTTATGATTTTTTCTCTGTAACTTTATTTTTTAAATTGTGGTATGTGTGTAACTTTGCTTGTAGCTAGCTTTGTGACTGATTTTTATGTATGTTGTATTTGATGTATAGTATGTATATAATATAAGTCCTGTTGATATTTAATACTTTCTTAATTATTAATATAATTCTTTGGGCTAGTCATAATTGACGCCTGCGAATGCAGAAATCTTTATATAGAACATGTTTATTTAATTTCCAATTCGATAGAGTATATATTTATACATACCTGTTAAATTATTGCACTCAGTGGCATTCATTTGTCCTATATTCATAGAGACCTATGGAGCAAAATACTGGCATTAAAATACGTAATATCCATCCGTACTCATTACACGCTCAGACAAAATAAAAAAGTGAAGCCGGTTTTCTAAACTAGATGTGCGTGCATCGGTACTGCCATGATAGTTCAATTAAGTTACAAGTATAAAAAATAATGTATAATTAATAAATTTAAATTAAAGATGATTAAAACTTTACGTGCTGCTCCACGCGCCGCGTTGTGCGACTGACGAGTCAAGGCGTAGTTTCGTTGTACGTGTATGTAATAATGTACGGATACGGCGAAGCGTAGTTTTACCGGCCTCAGTTTTCTGTTCACTACATACTGTCTTGACTTTTTTATTTTCTCTGAGCTTACACGTTAACCGTTTACTATTATAGGTGTATCTAAAAATGTGTTTATTTCTTTGTGTCCTTCGTTGACGCATAAACTACTGAACTGCTTTTGGTGAAATTCGGCACAGAGATAGGCCCACAAAACTTTACATAAGATTTTATTTAGGAAAAATATATTCTGGACAAAATTTTATTCGGTAGACTCCATTAAGTATTTGAAGTATCACAATATAATTAAACTAGTGTCCATAGCTATCGCCTACGTCCGCTACTGGACAGCGGTCGTTAGTTCGATTTGTATGTGTGCGTAGTAATTGTTATAATATACTCTTTATTGTCTTACATGTTGTCCGTTCCGTTACTCAATTAATTTTATTATGTTGTGGAAAATACAATGTCTTGGAATAATACCTACTTGGTGTATAATTTGGTTGCCAACTGTTACTTATTACAGCTTTCGGTTTTTGTGAAACATAGGTTCTTTTGAACTGAACTCGGCAGTGCTATTGAATTGTCATTAATGTTAATGTTCCCTTTAGAATATTTTCTTATTTGTAAGACTGACGCACCACACAAAGCTTACATAGGTTCTCCTTCTTCTTCCTCCTAACCTTTCATTTGAGTCTGACTATTTTGACACGTGTATCTTTCGTATAGTGACTTATGGACTTAGTTTTGTTTGATTTGATGTAACAGTGTGTCTAAACAAAAGTCATAACCCTACTGGTAATTCAAAAACAGCTGCCGTGTTACTTAGAGCTATATACTGAACTACGCTGGTCACCTTGAGACATATTTTTTAAGGCGCACTCACGCATCTCATTTCATACGGCGTCCTTTAATTAATTATAATGCAATACAGCCTAAATTTATACAAAAGTACAATTTAAAAAATTTGGAACCGACTTCCATTCTATTCAGTTATTGCAGTGTAACTCAAAAACTACTTGACGGAATTTAATCAAACTTAAATAAATAAATGAATCTACACGGGAAGCACCAACTTTCAAACAAAAAAGAATTTTTAGACTAGGTTCACCCAGTCAAAAGTTATGAGGTAACAAACATAAAAAATACAGTCGAATTGAATACCTCCTTTTTGGAATTTGGTAGAAAAGAGAACAGAAAGTGTAAGTAAAGAAAATAACAACATCAGAGCATTGCGACTCAAAACTTGTCGGTAAGGATCTAACGATGTGTTTCGGCAGCTGTCCTTAAGAGTCAGACACTATTCATGGACTTGTTTATTACTATTTTCGACTCTATCACTGACATCGTCGTGCGGTTTAAATGCTAGTCTGGATATAAAATACTAAAAACTGCTCCTTTCGTCACTTTCTAACAAAGCAAAGCATCTCTAGAAATCCACGTGCTCTGTCTCTCTTGCACGGTTACCAACTACGTAACATAAAACGTAATGTGAGAATAATATAATAAATGTTACATCCGTATTAACAACTAATAGGGCAAGTATTGTATGAGTTCAACAATGACTCCGTCGGGATAAAAGTACGTATTATTTTACGGTACAGTCGCTGTCATACGTCTTATATATTTTATTATACTAACCGGGCAATCAAAACGGTAGATCTGTATTTATAGTGTTTTTGAGTGTTTCGGTTATACTCGATAGTACTTTGAACGGGTGTTGAATGATACTAAAACTATTTTAACAAAATGCAGAAATAAAACTAAAGCTGCTACCGGAATCTGAAAAGGAATTGAAATAAGTTGTAAAACCAATTAGTACAGGATCCATGGTACATTATTACATTTGATTACTATCAAGCAAATTTTCAAATTTCCCAACGTAGACCTAAGTGGCGTGCAATTGGAGAGGCCTATGTCCAGCAGTGGACTGCTACAGGCTGATGATGATGATGATGATGATGAAGAAAATTTTCCGTGAGTAGCTTAATTTTGGTGAGACGCCCAACAATATCCTGTAAGAAACTCTCGATTGTGGTAGATAACAGAGGTAGCAAGGATACAATATTATTGTATCCTTGCTACCTCTGTTATCTCTATTTACCTCTATTATCTCTATTTACCTGGATTTACCTACCTGGATTTTTTTTCTTTAAGTCTCAACAGAATTATCTAAATTATTTGAAAAAATATTTGTTCTACAAAATGTATGGTTTGATCGAAGAGTGTAAATAAAATAAATAAATAAATCCTTCCGTATCGATAACGAGATCATAATAAATGATTACTAACCAGCTTATTTTTCTTTTTTACTTAGATAATGTTAATATAATTTAATTTATACACTATAATAATTAATATAATAATAAATACTAATAAGCATTAATTAATAATAATTAATTAATAATAATTAATTGATAATAATTAATTAATAATAATAATTAAATAATAATAATTAATATAATTTTAATTAAATGGAGTTTTTTTAAATTTTATCTGAATCAATATGAAAGCTGTGTCGCTGTATAACCACGAAGGGTGAAGGTCTTACGCACTGGAGCTCTAATGGTAACTGGCTCCATAAAGTACAGCTGCTGGAACACCACATTAGCAAGCCAGAAGGGTACCAGAAATGGCACTACCACCGTTCTGTAGATTTCATATTACATTCAAGCCCAAACTCGATCCAGGTGTTGACTCAATGGCGCTCGACCATCATCATACAGGGCTATCACTACATCTAAGTGACGCAATACTTGTTTTGAAGTGTAAAAGGGGAACTTTACTTTTTTTCTTCGAAAAATATATATATATATAAGGGGAACATTTATTTTTTATTAGCGATTGCCCGCGACTCCGTTCACGTCCACGGCCTTCGGCTTCGCCATAACCATCTTTTCTTGGTTTTTCCTTTATAAGAATCTTCTCCTGAAAATAATTAACACAACAAAAAATAATTACCGAGATTGTTCCATCCGTTTTCAATTTATAGCGTGACCAGGAGAAATAGGGGTTACTTTTTCTACTGACTTCCAAAAAAAGAAGGAGGTACTCAATTCGCATGTTTTTTTATGTTACCCTCATAACTTTCGACTGGGTGAACCGATTCTCAAAATTCTGTGAATTCTGTGAAATTCTCAAAAGTGCTTCCCGCGGGGTCCCATTAAAATTTCATCAAATTTAGTCTAGTACTTTTTGAGTTACGTTCCTATAACTGAATAGAATGGAAGTCGGTATAAAATTTTTCTAATTGTACCTACTTGTACCAACACCTGGGTTCTAAAATTAATAGTTCTAAACCGAGAAGAAAGACACTCGGTGCCATTCGTTTTACTATGCATTATATAGATATAGATAGATAACAAGATCGTAGTAACCTGTTATTTGAAGTATCTAATGACGTAACAATATATACCTACCAGTGTGAGGTAACATTATTTATGTGATAAAAATATAATAACTAATAAATTTATTCGAATATTGTTTCTGGTAAAGCTGAAACAATACACAATATTTGAAATGCGTTGGCCTTTTAACTAGACCACGTGAGTGCTCGATTTCATACTATTAAAAGCTACCCATTGTCACAAAATACATGGTATTTTGATATACTGTTTGAACTACAATGTATTTGTTTTAAGATTTTATGAATAAACACAAAATTCTGCTATATATTTACAGCGCAACTTTATGAAACATTTTGACGATATCCAGCATATAAAAAAGAATTTAGCCTGTAGGTTTGCCGCTTATTTTAACTATTTTTTAAAATGTTGCTAGCACGAGTCCCACGGTGTTGTGTAGTTAGTGGTAATCTCTGCCAAAAACAGATGCATTTCGTCAGAAGTAACAATCTGCGCCCTTGAAGCTAAGGCATTTAGTTGTTAAGGGGATTGCATAGCTAGTACTTGTGCATACGAAAAGAAATAACTCTTTTCTACCTTTTAATATTGGCTGATTTCAGTGTGTTTTTTTTCATGTAATCAACACATTGTTTACTATGCCCGTACGTTTTGAGTTCTTCAGTATTTCAAAGTAATATAAATTCATTTTTCCAAAACTTAATAAAACTGAAAAAATCAAAATGTACGGGAATAGCAAACAATGTGTTGATTGCATGAAAAAAAAACACTGAAATCGGACAATGTTAACAGGTAGAAAAGAGTTTTTTTCTTTTAGTATGGACAAGTATAGCTATGCAATACCCTTAACATTGTCCGATTTCAGCAATTTTTTTTCATGTAAATAACACATTTTACTATGCCATTATTTTGAATAGTTCAGTTTTTTAAGTTAAAAAAAAAGTAAATTTGTTGAACTTTAAAATACTGATAAAAAAACAAAACGTACGGGCATAGTAAACAATGTGTTCATTACATGAAAAATAAATCACTGAAATCGGGCAATATTAAAAGGTAGAAAATAATTATTTTTCTTTTCGTATGGACAAGTACTAGCTAAGCAATCCTCTTAAGTCTCATTTGCCTTTAATTTCATCGGCACTCATACCCTTCAATCTGGAACACATTAATGCGGACATTATTACTGCTTCACGGTAGAAAAAGTTATAAAAAATATGGTCACAGTACTTCCTTGGACGAACTTAATCACACAGAGTCTACTACTCGAAGCTAGCATTTATAAAATGTTCTAACAACATTGGTGTTTTAACAATAACATGTTTGTATACATTTTCTTCTTCTACGTCGTTGCCTGAGGGTTTGGGCTGAGGGTCGTGGTCATCACAACTGTTTTGTCCCACGAAGATCTTCCAGGCTTCTCTGTTTTGAGAAAGTTGGATGGATGCATGAATAGTGGATTTACACGCCTGTTTTACAGTATCGGTCCATCGGGTCGGTGATCTTCCTCTACTTCTCTTTCCTTCCACGTGGCCGACCACTATCAACTTTTCTAAATTTTCCGGCTTCCGCTGTGCCACGTGACCAAAGTACAGTACAGTATACATTTTATGTTATTAATTTTAAATGTTATGCAACAATGCAAAAAATTTGAACTTGTCAGCTTGTTACAGACATTGTTTATTTGTGAGATTTTCTCAACATACAACTATTATAACATCAAATGCGTATTCATCCCCGCAAACTTCTTTTTAATTTCAGTTCGCTTTCGTAATTTACATATAAAATACCGGCATACAGTCAATACTACTTATAAATATTTTTATGGAGTCTCTTTTTAAATTACACGTTTTTACCTTCTGTACTTTTATAAATTCGCTTCTTTCATTTCCTGCTGACGCTCGCGTCTTGTTGAGGATGCTTCAGACGCGCTAAAGCGATGGCTTGCTTTGTAACTTAACTAACCTAACCGCGGAACCCAAGTTTACAGATTTTTTATTTACATATTTAAAAAAATGACAGCTTTATCTTACTAATATTATAATCGCGAAAGTTTATAAGTATACATGTATGGATGTGTGGATGTTTGTTACACTTTCACAGTCAAACGGGGGGCCAATTTTGATGGAATTTGGTAAAGAGGTAGATGAGGCGCTGGATTAATACACATGAAACATTTCTTCATCATCATCCATCACCACGCGGGTGCATAAACGTAATATTCTTGGGCACAGCATAGACAGAATAACAAGATCTCGCCTACGTTAAGATCGTAATGATGTCAATTCTGTCAAAGTTAGTGTCGCGCTAAGTTCGTAGACACACTTTTGTCTGTAGCGTGTGCGGAAACACACATGTTTGAATTTTGTCTAGGCCTTAACGATTACAGAAACACCTTTTGTCTAGGCCTGCTGACTTTGGACAACCATCATACTCAGAATGACATTTACTTATCAAAGTTTTCTTCGCTTATACAGCAGTAGTTTCTACGTATGCATAAAATAAACAGACTTGTCTGCTTACTAGTACTTACACGACAGATTCGTTCCGACGTCGTCAGACAATTAATATTAATTAAGATTTAAATTGGTCTAATTATGTAGAGCTGCCCATCCCCAGCGAACGGGCTGCTCTTTGAGCAATGAATTCTATATTAAAAACGTTAACTGTATTATGTAACTCGGTTTTTTAATTGTATTTTTTTTTCTTTTCAGGTAAGTGTTACGCAGTCAGCGGTTTCGTGCTTTGTCTATGCTAATTGCATGACAACTAATGCAGAACGCATTTTAGCTCTCTCAAAACAATGTCCTGAACTGGCAGTAAGTGTATTTTTTTAAATATACCTATCTTTAATGAATCTAATTAAAATTATATATAACAAATAATGCACCCTCAAAAAGAACAAGAACCGATTGACTTTAACCCAACGGAAATAGCCACAGATCTGAAGAAAATTTACCAAAACGTCCTTTCATGTTTTTTCATCATTACGCACTATATATAAATGTCTAATATCATGGCCATTTCTATTATCTAGCGTGAATCTCAGATAATATAATATATTAAATTTACATAGTACGAGTACTTTTGATTCCATTCCAAAATGACATGTTTTTTAGGGTTTTTAGATAGACGTTAAGATTAAAGCTCATCGTACACCGTATGAACAACTTCCACTTTTATTGAGCGTTTACATAGGAAAGAGTTCAGGTTACATTACAACCAATTCCTCCTGAATAAACTTATCACATAAACGCATCGAAATTCAATATTCCGCGCAAATGCCGCTGTAACCGCGCTTTGAGTTTTACATTGATGTTAACAGCTTCTTTTAACTTTTACTGCATCGTGCATTTTAGTATACTCTCTTGGAATGGAATTACCCTTTCACGCTGCAAGCAATTTACCGCTGGTCTGTCTGAGCCTTATTTATATACGCGTGAGGCGTAGCATAGCGTCGCTTGCCTCTTAATAGTTGCAACGTGAACGACGTATGAAAAGCTGGTGCACCTTACTTTTCAAACTCCCAAACAACGCGACAGTGGCGGCCTTTTTCATTTGGTTCCGTAGTAATCTATTGGACACTAATGGATGTTTAATTCAGCTTATGATTTTTATATCGGTTGATGCTTTAACCCGTTGGTGCCAGAGAGGATGATTTTTCGGAATATCGTTGTGTTTTTAAAAAATTTATTAAGTCATTATGACCAGTATCTAATAACCAGTACCTGCCACAAAGATTGTTATTATGTTTTATTAAAAGTATTAATAATAAGAGGTATTACAAAACTAGACTTTTAAAAAGAAACTAGAATATCTGAAGATCGCAGAGGGCCGCAATTTGTAGATGACATCAGAATTGATATTTCCCAGCACTAAAACAGTGTACTTCGGTCAGATGAATTAGAAATAGATTGATCATACGAGAAAGAAGAAAGAAAGAAAGAAAGAAAAATCATTTATTTGACACACAGGTTCAAAACAGTAATGTAAGCAACAGTAATAGCAATGTGTCAAAGAGGCCCCACCTCAGCACATATGTCAGATGTCCGTGATCTGTGACATCTGACGCTGATTTTCAGGCAAAGCCTTGCAGGTGAATAGGTTAAAAACAATACAATATTCTACCTCCAGTCACACGACAATAAAGTACACATTTTAAAAATATAAACAAATATAATACATATAGACAGATGCTACGACGAGTAAATATACCTACATAGATTAGGAACCGAAGTCTCACTTACATAATATAAATACGATAGTTTGTGAGCGAGGTGTATGTTCCTTTTTCCTTTTTTTTTTACTCAACGCAAAATTTGATTCTGTTCTCTGAAATCACATAGGTATTATTTTTTCCCGTAAATTATATAATATATGGGCATGATTATAGATTATAATGGATAAACTACTTAACTGATTAAAAAAAGCAGCTTTCATCAGTAGAAAGCTACATTATGCCCAAGTATTGTAGGCTATATTTGGTTCATCTTCATCACAACATCCTTCACCACGCGGGTGAAACCATGGAACGCAGCTGTAAACTATTGAAAAACAATTGTATCCGCTTCGTCCAGAAACTTTCTTTAGGATCTTGAACGATCGTCGAAGCTTTACCCTGACCCTGGTAGTACAATCAATACTAAAATATGAATATACTTTATAAATAAAAACGGTACTATTTCCCAGTACTAAGCCGGTAAAGATTAATAATAAATGTATACTAATTAGAACTGCAAGGCAATATTTACTCCAGCTATTCACGTACATTTGAAGCGGTGTTGATTGGTCATTATTTATTTTATAGTAGCACAATGGAAGGGTATTTTGAAATTTTCACACTAACGGAGACGCCCCTATAGGACCATACACTATAATTACATGTGTATTTTCAGGCTTTGCAAGCTATTGATTATAAAGTAACTATTAAACTACGAAGAAATTACGACGACTAAGCTTTATTTGATTGTTTATATTAAAGCGAACATATGCTATTCGCTAATTGAGACGTTTTATGTAAGCCGATGCAATTATCACGCGCGTTGTTTAGTCGTTTTTCTTATCTCATCTTATTCATCGCCATAACCTCCCATCTTTTCTTGATTTTTCTTTCGTAAGAACCTTCCCCTGACAATAATTAACACAACAAAAAAAGAATTTACGAGATTGTTCCATCCGTTCTCAAGTTATAGCGTGACCAGGAGAAATAGGGGTTCATTTTTATATATTTAGATTAGCGACTACCCGCAACTTCGTTCGCGTAGTAGGTTCGGCCTTAGGCCTCGCCATATCCTCCCATCTTTTCTGGATTCTTCTCCTGACAATAAGTAACATAACAAAAAAAGAATTAGCGGAATCGGTAAAACCGTTATCGAGTTATAGCGTGATCAGGAAAAATAGGGGTTCATTTGTTTATATTAGATAAATATATATGTGTATATCGACCACTACAGTGACTTTAAGTAATAAACAACTTGTCAAAAAGCTAAATAAGCTCCTTGATTAGTTATTTATAAAGGCAATAAGTCACAGTCCTGTCTATATAAAAGACGTAGGTAGACGCATTTCTAAAACTTAGACATAAACTGAAACATAAAAATGCTCTCTAAACACCTTATCTATAATCGTGCATCTTTTCTAACGCTCAACAGTTATTAAAACACCATAATTATTCTACTAAACCCGAGGAAACGCAAAACGCAGTTATACAAAAGCAACAACAATTTTTTCATATACTCGTATTTACCGCCAATCCCTTGACAAATGTTTTCTGTGTTCGCGCGGATCGCCAAACGCGCACATCGCGAAGTATTGTTTTGCAGCGTCAGCTCATTGAAATTGCAAAGGTGTGGGTTAGAGAAGTGTCGGATCCACTTTCCTTCAAATGGTGCGTCAAATGTGTTTTCACTTTGTCGCCAGTGTGCGATAATTTACGCCTCTGCGTCGTTTGACGCGCAAAAAGTTACGTCAATTACATGGCATCTATATTCAGATTTGTGTTGTGTAGCGTTTGGGATGTGTCTGGAACAGTTTTAAAAGTTTGCGGAGTGTTAACACTGGGTGTGGATCTCAGATGAATTGGAGCCGGCATATTATTTTCCAAAACAGAGAACGATGCCGTTATACTTAAAGCAGGCATAATGTGCTCTAGCACTCGGACGATCTCTAGTCCGTCTTAGTACGGATTACCAAATGTAGGACAAATTAGGTTTGAACCACATTAGCAAGTCAACACACTGGGTGTAAAAATCACTCTTCCCTTCAGACCAAATTACGAGCTTGTCAGCTTTATCTCACTAATTTGTACCTTGTGAACTTTGAATTAGTAATTTAATTTCCTGTCTTTATAATTATTATTTGTACGAAATAATTCACCATAAATGATCCTTTATAGATTCGAATAATAAACGACTAGCACTAGCCCTTAATCTGTGTGTTATTCCGACTCAAATAAGGTACTTCAAGTACGTAAATTTTTAGTTTAAACAGTGTGATATTACCTTTTTGTTTTTATGAAAACAACAGTTATTTATAATGACAAATATTATTCTTGTTCCGTCCGATCCTATTTGCACTGCTTCGTTAAAACCACTTTTAATGTTAACGGGAATATCCCCACTCGTTGACTTGCGATTCGCGATATTTGACTAATAGTACAATAGATTTCGCAGAAATCAAACTACTTTTCCAGGAACTGTAACGTGTGTGGTTAAAAAGACAACGCGTATTAAATCCAGGCTATAAATTAGAGCTAGAAAAGCCACCAAAGCTTTCTAATATGACCTTCTTATTGAATGAGCTATACAGCTAAACTCGATTGTTCTGTGTTTACTGAAAGCTTCAAGGTTCCTTAGGTTGCAATTTAATAACATTCATATTTTCCTATTCTTTAAACACACTGTTTACTTTTGAAGCAGTTATATCATATCAGAATATCAATATGGTTTTTACTTACGTTGTATCTAGGTTCCGAGAGGAAATAAACAATGCAAAAAATGCATGTGTAACTGTCTACACTCACAAAAAGCTGATGTCATAGTAGAATTTCACTCCGTCATATCGGCGCTTACCACAGATTTCAAAATTCCAAAGAAATTTGATTTATAAAATTGAAGTAGATCGTCAAACGCACCTCAGCTTCAGAACTATACAGAACAACTTCATATGAAGTACATAAGTTTTTAACAGTTCATGGTTCGTGGCGTGACAGATTCTTATCGGGCGGCACTTTGTTCAGTCTGAACACCTAATTGGCTTAATTATACTATCGTCCACCATCTCCGTGACCGTTTCACGGTACCACACTAGGTATAAGTTTTACTTACAGTTTTTCTTCTCCCTTTAGCTGCCTTCTTGACAGCCGATAGCGAATTATAATCGATCAGAAACTATGTTATAAAAACTAACGTGGTTTTCACTCATTATTAATTAGAAATAAGGGATTACTCACGTTATATTTATAGGATAGGTCCTATAGTTCCTAGGACTATAGTTTCGACCGCATACGGTGGCCTTTTTCAAGGAGTGTTCGGGACGCCCGCGTCGATGACGTCTCGCCTAGCACTCATTAGGAGTTTCTTGCCGCCTCTTCTCGGTGGGTTCTATATATTTTGGAACGCGGCGGTAGAGTACATAGTACATTATAATGAAAAGTTGACGTTCATAAGTGCGTCATTGACAGGCCTGTTGGTCTAGTGGTTAGTGACCCTGACTGCTATGCCGGAGGTCGTGGGTTCGATTCCCACCCAGGACAAATGTTTGTGTAATGAGCACGTTCATGTGTTATGTGTCTGGGTGTAATTTATCTATAATATGTATGTATTTAGAAATATACAAGTATGTTTATCAGTTGTCTAGTACCCATAACACAAGCTCTGCTTAGCTTGGGACTAGATGGCGTTGTGTGTTAGTTGTGGAATATTTATTTATTTATTATTATTTGATGCCTAAATTGAATAAATGATTTTGACTTTGACTTGACTTTGAGGATTGCTAGGCCTATCCGATAAATATTACGTGAGTAATCCCGTATTTCTAATTAATAATGATCAGAAACTAAATTATAATTATTATTTGCCGTTAAATTACGAATAACTAAGGTCTCCGATTACCGAAATACCAGTAATAGTGTCGACCACCTCGATTCCATTATCATTATGGTTAACGTATTATTTTAAAAGTAAACTAAAGAAATTGAAAAAAGGAATTGGAGATCGACGGGATTTAAACAATTTAAAAAAATATTTTTAAAGTCTACAAAAAAAACCAGCACCGCCTTTTTATAGACTTACGACACAAAATCGATAGTAACTAAAAATCACCATAAACAACTGACCCAAATTCTCACCCTCGCACGCGACCGCATCCAAATCGATATAACAAACTGAACCCTTAAAAAGCTCCGTGAATGCAGCAAAGCTCACATGCTCGACGTAGCTCACCGCCTGCGCAATAAGCAACTTCGGACGCACTGCGCACGCGGTGGCAATATGGTGGCCAAGATGGCGGCATCACCACCAGATCAGATGATAATAAAATTCACTGCTTTATTCGCACCCCGCGCTTTGTTCCTACCCATTACAATTATACAAAGGTGGTTAGAACTTGATATCATAAGGGTGTCTGTATTGTTCGTTGTGTTTTTGGCAGTTAGTTTGGTCCGATGTTTGACTAATTGTTGTTGTTGGGGTGAACTGTTTTTGTTCGATTTATAAAGCTAGTTTTTTTTCTGTTGAGCGTTTGGTCTTTGGCTTCGGTGAACTCTGACTAAGATGCTTCTGTAAACAGCAGATAAAATTATAAGTCAAATAGGTATCTATGCCGCTATACAAGGAATTTTAAATACTATATGCTACAATAATAATCCCAGTTGGTAGCAATCTTCAGAGTAAATCTCGATAATTAACTACCCTCCACCAGAAAACACGTTTGCTTTCTCATCGTTTTCCTTCACAGATTTTCTAAATTTATCTTTATTGTCTAGCTGAAGTAGGCAATGACAAATCGGGATAAAAATCATTAACGTACAGGTTTAAAAAAACAGACGAAAAAAGTATTGATATAATAAGTGGACCCGTGGACCGCAGCTAGTACTTCATAATTCAAACAACAACGCTAAACTTGTCAAACATTTGAAGTTCTATTAATTACACTAATTACAATTAAATTGACAATCGATAGTATAAAAACCCAATGTGGTCAATATTAACTTAGTTTATTATTGAGCATGTTAATTAAGTCAATAACTGTTAATTGCCTATGAAACATCGTGCCTAGTTTCAAAGTTACGTTGTTAATAATTTGTTGAAAAACTATTTCCATCCGTAGCCGAGTACGGCTTATTAATTCGATAAATGCATATTCATCAAGTTAGTATCGCGTAACTTATTAACGTTTTCTGTTTTTTTTTTCAGTATTCATATAAGCATCATTATTTCATTGCCCTCTGAGGTGTTAACCATGTTGACGAGTTTTGGCGCCGTAAAGTAACTATATTGTATGGGGCACTATATTAAGCTCGTGAAAAAGCGTGACTCTTGAACACGGATTGCAAGTCACACTTAATTTTCCACAAAACACCTCAAGCTTTCGTTTCAACGTGAAAAAAAGGGCGGAGCCGAAAAAAATTAGATGTGACGTTCTCGTTATGTTTACTTATTGCCTCTATAAAGGTATTCAGGCAGTGTTTGTCAGTTCAGTGTGGGAGTTGAGAGAGCGAGTTTCGCACTTACGTCAACCGACGCGTGACTTAAAGTAAGGCATAGTGCTTCAACCGCCAGACTAATTTAATGAGAGAAGCCTTTTCACCCCTTCGCGTGAACTGTGCATCGAATTAAAATTTCACTAACATAGAAATGACATAATTAAGCCACTAGTACACCGTGCATCTCCGACTCTATGAGCCGTGGAGGGCATATTAATTAATGTATATATTTCTCTGGTTCAATATTTTTTTATGAATTTGCCATAAATGCGAACTCTTCTTATAAAAAACCTATAAAATCATTGTTTCTTAGTTAATATACAGTGGAGCTTATAAATGTTACCGAAATGTATGCAAAAGTCGTTGTCGTCTTTTAAAATGTTTATCTAATATTTTAGATTTTGAAGCGAATGCATCCCATGGGTAACAAGAGATCGACTCCCACCTCAAGCTTGAAATTTCAGTGAAATTAACATTTTCTTGGCTTTTCCGCGGTCATCCTGTGTAGCCACCGAACTTGAGTTTGAAAATCTGTCGCTAAGCACTCAACAGAGTGTCCTGGCTACATTTGCTATTCTAGGTCTAGAGTGATATCACCTTTGACCCCATCACCGATGACAATGAAGATAAATAGCGGTCATACAATAGTCTATCAAGTGTAAATTTACGTTATTATTCCTCTTTATATAAATGGCCAGTCGTTTAAATTAAAAGTTATATTGTAGTTTTCATAAACTACACAGTTTGTTTGCAATCCAATTTGTGTTTGATTACAGAAATTATTTGTAAGTCACCTACAATTTCATGCAATAACTCCGCAACCTTCGCTCATATCATGTTTAATAGAACAGTTCAAATAGAAGACTTGAAAATTGCAGTGCTGTTTGTTTCATTCAACAATTTGTAGACGATCGATTACTTTGACTTTTTATGATAAGACTTGCTTTTGCGTGCAAAAGGATCGGTATGGAAATAAACTTTCATTGTATGTTTTCAAAAACACGGATTTCATAGTTCTTTGTGTTTGCAATAAATCAAATTCAAATCCAAACTAATTTATTTGTGAGAATTTTGGGTAATAACAGACAGTAGCGGCTAAGTTCTTAAACCTAAGATTCCGTCAAAATTCTACCTAACAAGTACAATTTGAAAAGTTTAATACTGACTTCCATTCTATTCATTTATTGGAGTGTAACTCAAAAACTACTGGATTGAATTTAATGAATGCCACTACACGGGAAGCACCAGCTATCAAACAAAAAAAGAATTTTGTGAATCGGTTCACCTAGTCAAAAATTATGAGGTAACAAACAAAAAGAATTTGAGTACCTCCTCCTTTTTTGGAAGTCGGTAGAAAATACAGTCAAATTGAGTACCTTCTCCTTTTTGGAAGTCGGTAGAAAACGTGTAGTATTTCTGCTCCAGTTTGGTATGTATTGTAAAATAATTACTGGGCAAATTTCATCGTAGAAATCGTCAAAAGGTCAGCTTAAATGGTCTTAATAAAAATAAATGCATTACACGAGTATTTATTTTCATATATATTACATACATTCATTAATTTTGTTGCTCTAATTATTCTAATAACTAAACTACCGCTAGTAATATAACTACTATAATATATATATTTTTTTAGACATTCTATTATAAACATAATAAAGAAACAATATTTACAAGCACCCACCTAGGATGTACTTTAATACAACTAAACTTTAGAGTATTTTCACCAACTTAACTTTACACAACCTCTCTCTCTCTCTCACACACAAACACAAGCACACACACCCTATACGACCATCCGTTGTTTGTAGACATGTCAAGTTTATCTTTCCGTGATAATTATTTACCTACCTACTTTATTAATATAGTAAAACTAATCAATTGTAGGAACTGTATTAATTAGATATATACCTACATGTATAACTAAGAAATCTCTGCTCTCTATTCAAGTACATTTATATAAAGTAAATCCGTCATTAGATGTAAGACTTAGCTTTTAAAGTATACTATAATAACATTAAGATCTGTGGATTTTGTTAATAAACAAAATAAAAAAAAAATAAAAAAAACTACTAAGTGGAACGGTTAAACTTTTAAATATTTTAATATCGAAGATCCAATATCTACATACATACATGAATGACCGAAACATTTACAACTGAGCTTGAAATCGTTCCTGCCATGCGATTCTCTAATGATTCATCGTTGCGCTCGTCGACGAGCTCACCGATGTCAGATACTTTATGAGATATTGCCCTTGTAAATAAGGTTGTTTTTCCAACGATTCTTGTCATCTCGTCATCAGTTTCACGGATGTTGTCAAAGATGCAACGATGTTTGCGCTTAGAGAATCGGACGGCTGGTCTTATGCTATTTATTGTATGAGAAAACATAATTATGTGCTTTAATATTTAGTTGAGGCTTCTCAGAACACTACCGTTACCCACTGACATTGCATGCTCCTTGATTGAAATAAACATATTTTATATGGTATTAGTATTACTTTGCATTGAATATTAGCGCGCTAATTACTCCTATTTGATTAAACGTGTTATGGCGATATTAACTGCATTTTTACGTTGTAAAGTTTGATAATGAGTTGCTTTAAAATTTACTTTTTGTGCTCTGTATAGTCTGACCTCTATGGTAATTACAGGATAGTCACCCCTTTGATGACGTAACTTCCGGTCTATACTAACAAACAACAATTTAAATTAAACAATATCCTAGTTTTTTTCACTTGATAAGTGGACTCGGGCGGTTATTCCCTTCAAGAGTCGTTATATTATAACAATGAAATTTCTATTGTGTCTGGCCGCATGATGACCAATGACCTTTGATGGATTACACAATTGTTTGCATTAAGTTATTATTTTTATTCAAGTAGCCAGAGTTACATAAGTAAGTGTGCCATTAAGTCTCTTTTATGTCTAATTCACGTTATAATAAAGCGGTGGGTGCATTATTTAAAAAAAACTATTGTAGTAACATGGGACAACATAGATAGATAAACTAACTCTTTATTGTAACACCACACTACACATAAGTACATTATAAATAAAGAATTACGATACAATTGTATACAAAAATATTATACTACAATTAAATGCTTAAAACTAATAGTGTCACAATGTCTTATCGCTCAGGGTGATCTCTTCCAAACAACCATGCATGGAAATAAATAGGCATAAACTTATAGAGGTGATGTATAAACCAAAAACATTTATATAGCAAGATTCATAATGTAGTTAAAAATACATAATTACATTAAACACACTCACTATATATAATATATAGTGAGTGTGTTTAATGTAAAGTGATATGTATGTAGTATATGTAAGTATGGAAAGTGATGACGCGGTCGACGGAGGTACATGCTTGCCTAAAAGGTACCTATTCACTCCGTATTTGAAGACTCCCAGATAGTACATATTAGGAAATATAGACGCTGGTAGGTTGTTCCATAATTCAGCCGTACGCATGCATACTATACACTTATTTAAAATACATATTATAAGAAATTAGTATATATAGACAATTAAATAAAAAACATCATAAAAGACACAAGAAAGGTATGCAAGAGGAAAATTCAGGAATACTTACTAACTCTTAACTATGGGAAAACCGAAGATATGCTCCGCTTTAACAATCAGTTAAATGGCGGAATGTTAAAAGCATTAATATTATTTGTTTATTTATTATTAATAATTAAACATTCTCTAAAGAACACTAAACTACTTACTAACAATAAGCAACTCATGTCTGGGTAAATTATCTAGAAACTTGGACGTCAACTAGCTCTTATAAACACAGGGAATCCTACTGTGGGAGCTAGGGCGGCAAAAATTTAAGTAAATGTTATATAAAATGTACTAACTCAATAATTAACTAGAATTCTTGATTGATAATTATAATATGTACCTAATTTATTTATATTTTCACATCTATTGCTCACGAAATGTACTATTATTTTATTATTACTTAAACTATCTAAAGCGATGAACGCGGAAACACAAAAACGTAAGTTCGTCTAATTATTCAATTTTATTTCACGGTTATCTGAAATATAATTGATTTACTGTGTAGTTTCCTGATCGCTTGTCGATGGCATCGCGATTTTCTACATTTTAACTAAAAAAGTTAAATTTTAACTACACTGGAGCACCATAACGACGACAACGGTTAATGACTTGGCATCCAGTTTACGCTTAGAACAGTCAAAGGATGCGTAAGGGTTAATAATTAACCGCCATTAAACGTTAAACTCGATTAAACACTAAAATATGAAAATTAAACAAAATCACGGACAGTAATTTTAGGGTTATTTCCGCCAACCGATACTATTTGATAGTAAAAAAAAATACCATTAAAAACACGTTTACATTATATACTTTATTCCAAACCATACACAATATATATAAATAATAACGATGAAATAAACACACCAATAATTCACATCCCTCGTTGTTTATTGTTTAATTGCTCGTAATACCTTCCAATAATGTATATGTGTAATAAGAGGCCAATTCAGTCATTTGGAACGCAGCGAAAGCTGTCTACGACGGCATTGTGATGTCGTAGAGAGAGAGCTTTGGCAGTTTGGCTATTCAATACATTTTTATAAATACATACATACATACATAAAATCACGCCTCTTTCCCGTAGGGGTAGGCAGAGACCACGGATTTCCACTTACTACGATCCTGACATATCTCTTTCGCTTCATCTATACTAATCAATCCTTTCATACATAAGCGTCGGTTTAGGGTACTTTTGACCTGGCCTTTTTTCAGAACGTCTTAAATCTGATTTCGGAACGTTCGCCTAGGTCTTCCCCTTCCAACACTTCCGTTTACTTGTCCCATGTATGCCTGTTTAGTCATTCTCATTTCATTCATTCTCTCCACATGTCCAAACCATCTTAACATACCTTTCTCGATTTTTGTCACTACACCCTCATTCACACTACATCGTTCCCTTATCACACTATTCCTTATCCTGTCACTCCGTTTCACTCCAATCATGCTCCTCAATGCTCTCATCTCCACAGCATTTATTCTACTTTCATGCTTTTTCTGCCACACCCAACTTTCACTACCATACATCAGTGTCGGAACCAACACTCCCCCATGAACAGCCAGACGAGCCTTTTTAGACACCTTCTGACTGTTCATAAAAGCGTTTATAAATACATGTGAATACATTGCAGACCATCGACCGGCAAACGCATCGTAGGTCGTCCACCGACAAGGTGGAAGGCCGTAGGATGACGTTGGATGCAGGTCGCTTCCAACCGGTCATTTTGGAATATTTGCTCTGCAGTGGTCAGCCTACAGCTGAGCTGATGATGAAACACAATCGAAACTTGTACATATTTATTTGTTAGCGAGTTTAACGCCATATAGTGGATAGAATTCCATACTTTGTCATGTTAAGTTAAAAATATTTTAGTTTGACGTAGAAATTAAAGTTAGGACTGGAATGGAACCCAGGGCTTAAAGGTAACACTTAAGTCACTAGAACAACGAGGATATATGAATAGTTCCTGTTTGGATTAGATATATAAAACCTGTAAAAACCTGTCATTTAAAAGACGTCTATTCCAAAATTACAGAATTGCAGCCAGCTCGTTCAAACGAATGGTAACTACTTCTTTTTAACAATTCAAATGTTTCCTGATTTTAGAATCGAATCTAATAGTTTTTAGAAAATTGGTCAGTTAATTAAAGGTTATCGAGTGAATAAATAATTCAAGTGAGTGTCTGGTTAGTTTTTAGTGTTAGCTTTTACGTCTCTTTTTATATACCAACGTGCGGTCTATCAAAGGCCTATTTTATTAACCGATTTCTAAATAATAATGTTATATGTGTTCGATTGTATATGTTTTGTGTATGTTACACTATTTGTCACCCATTTGTGGACCGATTTTGTTGCGTAGAGTATACTTCCGAGGCGGTCCTATTTAAATTTTATCATATTCGGTCAATCAGTTCTTGAGTTACACTCCAATAACTGGGAAGGAACGTCTATCTTGATCTGATATTATTATTGACAGTGACTCACACTCGATCCCGTAAGTAGCAAGGGTCACTAAAAATTATAGATTTTTTTACCAAAAAATGGAATCGAATTCAACACCATAAAGTGTGAAATAACTTGGTACCATGCGCATAGTATTGTGGTAATAGGTACTTTTAAACTATCGTGGTACCGTTCAAATGGGTTTTTTTCCTTGTTGTCCGTCTTGTTCTAAAGAAGAATCGAAACCATAATGGAATAGAAACATATAATAAAATAATATGATGCCTTTTAAAAGGTTCTTGTCTAGCAGCAGAAGAAGCAGACCGTTAATAATTTTGTATCGATACATTTACTAATACCTCTATGAATGAACTAGTATTAAAATCTATGAATAAAAAAACATTAAACAGTCACTGAAAAGTCACTGATATTGTTTGTATTGGTTCAAGTTAACGACCAACCGTATCAACTAAATCGCTTGAATAATTGATCTACACCACGATTTCCTTCACGGAACATGTGGCATAAAAGAAAGATACCGATATTTTACGGTAACTTTAAGTTGTGAACATTATAGCGTTATATTCCAGAAATCTTTATAAATATACTCTTCACTGACTGACTGACTTACCACACAGAGTCTAAACCCTGTAGCCCACTTGGGCTAAAAAATTGACTTTATGGTTTTAGCACTCACTAAGGAGTGATTTTGAAACTTCCTTCCTAAGTCACGCTGGCGGGTCAGCTAGCAGCTGCTATATAGCAGCGGGGTATAGTAGGGACAAATAACTACTAATAATCCATATATTAACTGGTAGTTCTGCTAACTTTAGACCTCGCGAGCACATAGTCTTATCAGTGACAATTTTTCCCAGTACTTCACAACCTATTATCTCGGAAACCACTTGATCAATTATGCTCATATTCTAAATTCCTCTTTCATATTTAATGTGTGTACCTAATTTTATCAAAATTGGTAAAAAGCGCCGCAGCAATCTTCACCTTTTTCTGGAAACGTATCCCTCTCCTCTCAAAATCGCCGACGCTAAAAAAACTATCTTAAATAGTGGAACATACATACTAAGTTTCATCAAGATTGGTTGAAAAATGCGACCTGTACGAGAAGACGTACATACAACCTAACAAACATATGGACAGCCGTGCGATTCTTTAAGAGCAAACATCGTAGCATCTTTGACAACATCCGTGAAACAAATCAAGAGATGACAAGAAACGTTGGCAAAACAACCCTATGTCATCATCATCATCATCATCTCAGCCGTAGGACGTCCACTGCTGAACAAATGCCTCCCCCAACCCTATGTACAAGGGAGACATCTCATAAAGTATTTGACATCGATGAGATCGTTAACGAGCACAACGATGAATAATTACAGAATCGCACGGCTGAATAAGACTGCAGAGATTTTCAGAGAGTGTGTGCCTAACCACTTGGCGCGACACACTTGAATTTATCAAAAATTTGACCGGATGTAACTATTTTTGCAATAACTACCTATACTTTATGTTATAAGACAGTCTTGTTTCACCATGCTCTTGGTACCATTTGAGACATAAATCTAAATCTTCAGGCACAATGCACAGGATAAAAGCAAAGGAACTGGCCCACATATGGTAAACGTGGTTGGTGCAATTTGCCGCGCTTTGTCGCCATTTCCGTAAGTGTCGCGGCACTGTTCACTGGTGCGTTTTAACATTGAAATGGATATAATGATGTTGTCTATTGTTTGTGTCGGCTTATAAACCTACTTTAAAATGAGGAGCTTCTCAATTCGAATGGCGTGTTTTCTACCGACTTCCAAAAAATGAGGAGGTACTCAATTCGACTGTTTTTTTTTAATGTTTGTTACCTCATAACTTTCGTTAGGGTGAACCGATTCTCAAAATTCTTTTTTTGTTTTAAAACTGTACTGTGTCGTTTTTGAGTTACACTCCAATACTTTTATAGAATGGAAGTTAGTATGTTTTTTTTCAAATTGTACTTGTTTGTATGTTTGTTACAGATTGCCCCAATAATTATGAATTGATTTTGATCGTTCTTCTTTTGTTTGGTTGGTCATACTTCACAGGCTTCACACAAATTGATTGAGGGCTTCTTGAAAAAATCAACATGTACAATAATATCTCTACAGACCATCGATTTAAAATATATATATATAGATAGGGTGAATTCTGCGACACGTTTTGGTTAGTGGTTGCTTTCATGAGGTACAAAGAGAATAGGTATATAATATATAATAATACCAAGTAACGCTCCAAGTTCTTTGATAATAAATACTACATAATACTAAAGAGAAAATAATACTACACATAATATGTAATTTGATTATTTTTTACTTTGTTTGTACATATAGATAAGTGCAGTCTAGGACGAGAAGAAATAGTAGGCTTCTGTTCTTTTCAAAAATTAACCTTATAAAGTTTTAGAGTCGAATAAAATATGGAGAAAAACACAACACAAGTTAGATCGTAATATTGACCTCATTACAGGTTACATTTACTCTTTACTTTTCTTGCCTTTATTTAAAGAATAAAATATATTTATTCGCATAAAATGTAGGTTACAAAAAATGGAATAATAATTTTGCAAAGTGTGCTGGGTAGATTTGGCCAAAGTGCGGCATGCAAACATTGTGGATCTAAATTATAGTCATTAAAATTCGTTTTTTACATTATTAAATTCTTCTAAGTATTTAAATTTTAACTATTCTCACAATTATGTAGTTACTGAATACTGATTTATTATTTCATTTAATTAAATAATTCATTGAATAAACCATTGGATTAAACACAACATTGGATAGGAGAGTATAGATGTCAAAAAAACTCACGTCATCAGTACGTATAAGTTAAGACATTATAAACCTACATATGTACCTATGTATATTTTAGAATATTTAAAAAAATGGTTGTTTCATAAATTACCTACTATTTAAAACAGTAAACTTATATTTACTCAACTTACTTACTGAAAAACATAATTTATTATATTCATATTGATTTTGTTTTACCGACAACATTTTATACAATAATGTTGTTTGCAGTTTTGCGTACAAAAATCGTAGAAAACATCCCATCTATTCGTAAAAGGAAACGACTCGCAGGCTACACACTCCGAGAGTATGGATATATTCCCGAAATGTGTGCTGACAGTGCATTAGTCTAGTCTAGTTAAAAAAACATAACGGCACTGTTTCTGAAAGTGTTGGCCCGGCTTCCATTAGACGCAAACGAGCCCGGGCGAAGGTGCACCGTCCAAAAACCGGCTAAATAAAAGCAGTGCACACTGCCAGTATTGATTTAATACCGAGTGCGAACGGGGGTGCAGATAAAAATAAAATTAAAAAATATGCATAATAAAAATTTGGTCGATAACGATGAGTCCCCCGAGCGCGCCCCTGCGGCCGAGGGGATCGATTTATTTTGGAAATTACACATACTCGTACTGCGTGCACTGGGTGTTATGGTGTTGGTTCAATCCAGTTCTATTTTATTTCAATTCCTCGAAATGTTATTAGACGGATTAGAACACTGACTCTTGCAAATAAGATTTGAAATTGCGTTGATTGATCTGGATGTCGTGGATAGTTCCGTTAAAGTGAAATGACCGACGGTAGAACTCGCAGTTTTGTGCCCTAATATCCTACTCAGTCTTGGGTGATCATGATGAAGGTACCAACGCAAGAAAAAACCCATAGTAGCAGGTCATTTTTCACAGCTTAACTGTAAATCTACCATCCGTAAGATTTGTAAATCGTTTGTTTAGCACAATTATCTTCATTTCATCTTCGGATGACCTGACATACGCGGCAAAAAGTTATCGCTTTACGGTAAACACTATTCTGAACCTACAAAGCATTTTTCTTCCGTTTTAACAATTCTCTGATAAAAAGTTTCAAATCGTGAGTTATCTGCGAGTAAACCTGCGAGCAATAGACTTAACTATCGCTGAACAGAAGGTGAAATAGTGTCAAAACATTTCAAGCAACCATTTCCGTAATAAGAAATAAACAATCGTACTGATGCACTGCACTGCAATGTGTGTTACCAGTGATGACTTATGGCACTGAAACGTGGTCTCTTACTATGGGCCTCATAGAAAAGCTCAAAGTCGCACAACGAGCTATGGAGAGGGCTATGCTCGGGGTTTCTCTACGTGATCGAATCAGAAATGAGGAGATCCGTAGAAGAACGAAAGTCACCGACATAGCCCAGAAGATTAGCCAGTTGAAGTGGCAATGGGCAGGGCACATAGCACGCAGAACAGATGGCCGATGGGGCCGAAAGGTTCTGGAGTGGAGACCACGGACCGGCAAGCGCAGCGTAGGTCGTCCACCGACACGGTGGACAGACGACCTTCCAACCGGTCCTTTTGGAAAATCATGGGGGAGGCCTATGTTCAGCAGTGGACGTCCTACGGCTGAGATGATGATGATGACTGATGCACATAATACGAGTATATCGATGCAGAAGCAGATATTTCATCAAGTAACGCTTTCTAAGTAGATACTTATATTGCATGGTGGTAGGCCATATTCTAGTGCCCGTCTTGCTACCCTTAAAAACCTGTCACGAAACGTCTAACAGTGTGTTTCGTCCGCTGGCCTAGAGCTGTCTATTCTAGGTGTGTGCCTTCGACCACATCACTGACTATCAAGTGAAATGGGGTTCAAACGTAACCCGTACAAAAAATACAATCTTGATACATAGGTATATATACCTCTATAACTTAACTTTCTTCAACACGATACTTATCGCCTTCTATAAATATAGCATTTGTTACAAAAGAAAATCACTTAACCGAGTAATTTTATTCCAATATCTATGTACTGTATGTATGTAGGCTCGTGATAAACTATGTTTTTATTTATCTGCTCTGCGGCATATGTTTTATAATTACGTTTGTGTGTATCTCATGTACTGCATTAAAGTGTTACCGTTAGCTAACGCCATTAAATATAATGAATTATTCATTAAAACGCAGCAAATAAATTCATTTATTCGTATTATTGTTAGCTATAAATTTCGCCGAACTAATGCGCTCGTTTTTCTATCTTGTCCGTCTGTGATTTCTCAGATTGCACGCGATATAAAAATATTTATCTATCAATAAAATGAGTAAGCGTCTAACTTTGCTGGAAATATACCTATTTTGCTTGAAGTAATGTCATTTCCAGCATAACCAGATTTTTTACTCATAACCTGGAGGTGAATTCTTAATTCAAAACTTATCACGATGCCTTTACTAAGAGTTAAATGCAAAAAGATAAAGTTCAGAATGAACAATTAAACTGATTTCATACAATATTATAGTTCGAATTGTTTGTAAAAAGTATTTGTATTGGAAACGTAAATGCGCAGTTCACCTTCCTATAAACTAAAAGTTACCTGTGCTTCAGTTGTACAAAAACGAGGTATATACGATTAATAAATTGCGCAGAGTTACATTGTTTTAAGGTAACTATACTCCTTGGCCTTTATTAATAAACGTTGCGTAAACATAGATTACGCATAACATGCTTTGTCTTGCTTTCACGCGTGACATTTACTGCAAGCGAAAAATTGACAGGTAGAAGTTTTAACTACTCCGGGTCTAAGCCAAGTTTATTAATAAGGCCGCTTAAGTTTTTCGCAAGTAATTCGTATTCGAGCGGTTGATAAACAAATGCCAGACTATACTACTTATGAAGACACACTTAGTAGGTGCATAATACACATAAAATATCGAAGTAGGTGGTACATGAAAAATAAAATTTATAGAAAAGTGCTACGCATTAACTGTGCTAGACCCATGGACAGTGGTGGCAAACTACGACATCTACTTGATTTTGACTCGTGCAAGTTTAAAGGAAGTCACGTGATCTACCATTCGAGATGTTTATTAATGAGACAAAACCCTTTCCTATTGTAACGACTGTCAAACGCGATTTTAATCAAACGCCGTCCGCTGTCACGCGTCACACACACTGCTCGCCGACAAACAAGCTTTGAGCGGAATTATTGAATTTTTTATAAATATTTTCGCGTTGTTTCCTCCCGTCCGGATGAAAAACGCAACTTGGTATGTTTCGTTATTTTAACGAATTTTTTATTTAATTTTGATATTTTGTACGGCCTATGTGTGCGTTATTAATAACGATTTGTCAATGTTATTCTGCGATATTATTTTTTCGTAACACGTGTTGGTCAGAGAATAACTTTGTTGGAGGGTTCGATTTGTAAATTGGATACATTTATCGTGTACTCGTATATTGTGATTTTCTTGATATGCACGCAGATGTATTTGTTTTTTAAGTGTTGTATATTTTCCTGCTTAAATTCTACTTGTGCTCTGGTCATAATCGAACCCCTTCAGTGAAGTAAAAACAGCCTCTTGCAACCTAGTAAGTACATTTTGCGTCCCGACGGCGGAATGTGTATTCTTTTACTCTGTATACTCGTAGAGTAATAATGAATGGTGAATGTTGAATAGGCGTTATTCAGTATAGTGGTCTGCTAGAATTGGACTGTTATATAAAAGGGATTACATGGCAATAGGCTTGCCCTTTAGTAATAAGAACAACACATAATTGGCGATAGATATGGTTGTATAGATGTATAACCATATCTGGCGTCAATTATGCGCCATTATCGCCATCAGATTGATCATCCTCTGATGACCATTAAAGTCAAAATCATTTATTCAATTTAAACATCCAAGACGCACTTATAAACGTCTATTATTCATTATAATTAATAATATCTACCGCCGCGTTCCAAAATATATAGAGCCTACCGAGAAGAAGCGGCAAGCAACTCGGGGCCATTCTTTTTATATAGATTTTTACAATGTTTCTACGTAGGTACTATTAATATTACATTTTATGGGTGACAGAATGACAGCTTGCCAAAAGTGGAGTATTCCAAGCATCTTTGTCTTCTATATAATATAATGTCGGAATTTATAATATGTTTTTTATTAAAATGTTATGTGTTATGAGATTTTATTGTAAAAACGCACACAACTTCGTAGGAACGACTTCTTAGTCTTCTCAAGTCTAAACCTAGGTACATCTATCCTATTTGTATTTCTAGTATTAAAAAGGTGGTAATCACTAGTTACTTAACTTATTTTTATGTATTTTTTTACGAACATACATTATATTTCCAAATACATACATATAAAGAAGGCAAAGTTATTATATTGCTTTATTTAAATAAATCTCTCAAAGATTTGCGGGGACCTATTTAGTATATATAGTTCAAATATCACCATTTCGTAGGATAAAGATGTTCTCAGCCGCTGAACCCCATAGCAATATCCCGTATGACATGACGCTGTGGAAATATGCAAAATATACTAACCGCGCGTTAGAAACGTCTGTAAGTTATCTTATTTTAGGTACCGCATATGCAGCAGAACTAAGTCTCCCATTTGTAGGTAAACGCGAGATCACACTATAATATTCTAAAATTAAAAGTTTTTAATGTGAATGAGGATGTGAGCGAAGGTGTATGTTACTACTTATCACTAGACCGCTCCAATTAGACGAACCTTTGCCAAGGACACTTCGGGTACCTTTTATCGCTTAACGGGTAGCTCCTGATAACTGTAACATTTTTCAACACGGGTAAAATTGCCGGTAGAAGCTTGTTGTAAATAAAACAAGTACATTTCCTGATACATGGCACCATATAAACATGTGTACACATCATATATGTTGCCATACATTTTATTGAAATTAATATCTAATAGCACTGCATTACACCTTATTGTACATTTCAGGATGTAGCCTTAATTTGTAAGCTGCTTAAATCGGCTATGCAGTCTGTGACATAGCCAATAAACCCTGAAATTCCCCGAACGGACTTGATATGGTTCATGCATTGACAGTGGTATATTCTACTTACATGAATAGCTGAGCCAATCCGGCCAAAATACGGAACGTTTTGATTTCAAAGCGGGATTAAAATGACGATTTGCCAGTTCGAGAAATTGTTTTATCTCGTTAGGGGTATCGAGTGAAACGGGAGCTGTTCTATTGAATGATAACAAAATAGAACGGTGCTGTAACCCGTTTCCAGTAACCTACAAAGTGGCGATGTTGAGATCTAGGGACCGATAAAACTATTCTTCTTTGTAAACTGATATCTTACGCTAAAGCTTGTAATTTAATATTCAAGGAAATACAGGTTCTCGATAGAGGTGTGTATGTGATCAATGGCATAGGTTTGTTTCTAATAAACGTGTACATTGTGCTTATAATAGTGTTAAGATAAAAAACGTTTTTTAATGTAAAATCTTCTTCTAAAACTAGGAGTTTCTTCCAAGGAAATTTAAGCATGCTGAATAAAAGTAAAATGTGTTGAGTAAAATTAGTACCTAACCCGGTTTTTTTTATCTTTCGATAAATGTAGCGTCGTGGTGAATTCACAGCATGATGGCAGAGCGCTTTTTGGTGCCCTTTTGACTAGTGCAGCAGACCTTGAGACCCGTTGCCGTTCTAGATCAAGTGTGATTTCACGTTTAACCGTATCATCAGTAAACATCTGTAAAACTCAATATAGTCAACAAGATATCAAAATACTAGTAAGGGAAAAATACGGTAACTCTCTGGATTGCTCGGGTTGATAGCAACAAGTATGTTTTTTATAGCGTCTCGCGCGTACACCATGTGTACGTACAAAAAAGTGCTAACCATGTCGCGCGTACACCAAGCATACACATTTTATTCATCTGCTTTGTAACTAATTTTATCAGATCAAGTACACTCCACCGGTAAAAACTTGCTATTAGTTGGTTAATCTATTCAAGTGTGTTTTTTCTTTCGTGCGTAGTTCGGTAAGACACCGAAATAACACACACACACACACAAATACAAATACAAATAATTTATTAATAACACCAAAAGTTACATGTCAATAATTGCACTTAGCAGACATTCAATTAATATTTAAAAAAAACTGTAAATAATTGTAAACACACACACACACACACACACACACACACACACACGCGCGCACACACACACACACACACACACACACACACACACACACACACGAACACTTGCTAGCGCCATGATCACCGATGCGATGATCGGACACTCACAGAAAATATACATGGTAACTATTCCGTTGATGATTTGAATATTTTTGATAAATAAACGTGTTATACAAGCTGTAGTGGTTTCAGCAAAATACGAATATTCGTATTTTACTGAAAATCACGCTGTAAATCAGATTATCTCACGTAATCGGCTCCGTTAACAAATCAACTCCACCAAAACCGAGGGTTTCGTGCAGTGACATACTGAGATTACGGGTGACATTCGATGACCACCAGTGGCTATCAGCATCGAATTCCGTCCATTACTTAATTACGAAACGTCAATCATTAAAAACTAGCACTGATTGGTCCGCGGTCACCGCATACTGTCAGAGTCAGGCCGTGGACAGAAGTCCATCAATGTGCCATTTAAACCAGTTTCTGATGAATTAAATCTCGTGTAAAATTCGGAATTGGGTAAAACATCGACGCCAGTTGATTCGATTAAAATATCAATGCACGCTTGACGCGACGCTGGTGGGTAGTTAAATATTGTATACTAGTCGAATCATGGTTCGACCGCGGTTAGTTCGAGCGACAGCCCGCTTAATTGTGATTGATAAATTGAATCAGAGTGAAAATATTACACTATTTATCAGTTTTATAAATCAAACCATCTTCGCTAGTTCAGACCCGGCCGTAGCACCGCTCGCAAGACCATTTGGACACGGTGCTCGGAACTACATTGGTTAGAGGAGTTTTGAAAACATGGTCGCAATATTTCATAGATCTAGAAGAAATTCCAAAACGTTATTGTACAAGTACAATTTGAAAAATTTACTACCGACTTTCCTTCTATTCTCTTATTGGAGTGTATCTCCAAATGTCTCTTCTTCAAATTCAAAAATCTTGAAATTTAAATGGGACCACACAGGAACCACCAGCTTTCAAACAAAAGAATTTTAAGCATATGTTCACACATTCGAAAGTTATGAGGTAACAAACATAAAAAAAAACACATACAGTCGAACTGAGTACCTCCCCGTTTTTTGGAAATCGGTAGAAAAGTCAAAAGTGTATTTGTTTTGATGTAAAAAGTTTTGGTTGCTTCCATCACTTAGGTTTATTCTACGCATCCTCATCAGCAGACTCTAAAAGGTTAACGTATCACCCCAATACCATAAAGTCAATAAGACTATTTTCTAAAGTACATTTCTAGAAGCGTATGTTTGAGAAATCATTACCAACTCGAAATAACACAAAAATTCGACCCTATTAATATTTCCCGTCACTGATATCCAGTTCACTATAACTTGCTCATCAGCAGAATCAAAGGGTTCGGCTCTCTGACGTCCTATTATATTTTAGAATAAATATCAACAAAACCTGAATATAAAAAGATATTTTAAGATAACCAATTACCAATATCCATACCAACAATTCAAGTTTCATCTGATTCCACTTCCACTAATAGGAGAGCCTAGAACGACACCATAAATAAATGAAATAACATTAAAATGTACTCGTACAACTTTGCTAAGGAAACACTTGCGTGTTTTAGGAAATTATAGTGTAGTCTCGCAATGCAAAATTTACTTTATATACATATTATTTATTCACAATTTCCTTTATGATTCGGCTCCCTGACTTCATAGTGTAATAGAACTTATTTTATTATTAAAAATCAGTAAAGCAACTGTGAATGCGAAATCCATGTATAAGTTTAAGAAATATGTTTTGAAGAAAAACTTACTCAATTTTAGTTTATTTTTAGGGTACGGTGGGGCTGGCATACCATATTGGGAAAAGCCCCTAAACAAACATTGAATATAAAAAAAATTCAAACTCTAATCACCACATTTAGCTTTATGACTCCCTGACATCACATTGAAATGTAACAAACTCTATCCGTAATCGAAAATATAAGGAAAGAAAGTGTGTAAAAGCGATCAAATTCTATCTAGTTCTTGTGTTATAAAATATTACCCAGATGGACAGACAGAAATTGAAATCTCTGAAGTACTGCGCACTTTTAAATTATATTTACTATTTTAATCATACGGCTGTTGATGATAGTTCATTTTTACATTCAGTTTCAATGTGAATAGGACGGCTGTTCCGGATTTATTCGGAATGAATAAATCCGGATTTAAATGTCTCTCAAAGGGAGCATATTGGCTGGAAGCTCTCAAAGCAACTGTAATATGCTTTCCCAATGATTCATGACCAGTCTGATTACCGTTTTGTGTCAGTCTGTTCACCTATAAGCATTCTGTGCTAATACTGAAAATTCGTCAAAGGACCGTACAGAATGGGTTTGTCCGATTAACTCGCTGCCGTGTCTATTTTCGTTTTGTAATAGTATTTCTACTTTGACTATCCTAATTCTCTGTACTTACTTTCTGGTGCGCAGTTTTTTTCATGTACTACTTTTATTAAACTTGTTTTAACGACGTCTCGCTTTCTGGCAGTCCAATTTTCAATTACTTACTGGCGTCTGATATATCTGGGTTCGTTGACAGTTTATAATATTATGCTTTGAGCTGAACTGACGACAGGGCCGAAGAGTGGCCACAGGAACTCTTCCATTCCACTCCGTGTGTGGTCTAATTATGATCTGTGTACAGGACTAATTGCGTACTTACTGAAAGATTCACTTATATTTTTAAATTGCACGATACAACATAAGTTTCACATCGTTTTGAGTTTAACACTCCGACTATCTTATATGTAATAATAACATATAAGTATCTGGACAACATCATTATCAGCCGAAAGACGTGAACTGCTGAACATATGCCTCCCCCATACATCATGATTAAGAAAATTATTAGTGCCAATTTTATAGAAACAGACATACATTGGGCTGGAAAAAAAGCGGGTATGAAAAATGCAAATGAAATCCCTTATATAAAAAATGTATTAGGTAAATTAAATTTTATGTCATTCAAACATAGAAAGATTTAAAATATTTTTAATTATTTTTGAATTTGCCATGTTCAACTAGATTACGATAAATAATATGCATTTTTACACATTTTCGTATTTTGTATTACCACAAGCTGTCAATACATCTGTTAGACATGTTTATCAGCTCATGATATTTACTTTTATTTGGTTTTAACTTTATTTATCCACACATGTTGCTTTTCCTAGAAAAGTAGGTTGCTTTCTGCGATATCTATTGTATTACTCGTATTGGCCACATATGGCAAATTGCGAATCAACGGGTTTACCCCAAAGGAAGGATTACTCAAATAATTTAAAAGTTGTTGTATTAAACTGCTTTCTTTGAGGCCCACTGTATATATCTGCATATTAGTACAGAACAACTTCGAAAATGTCGTAAACCTTTATATTATAGAATTAGTAATTAATAAATTAGTTTCGTGGAACATACACATTTGAATACATGTAACATGTTTGTATACCTATGATATGTTTATATTTTTATAAATGAAAGGTTAACGTTTGACTTGATATGTAGTCAGAGATGATGCCATCAAAGGTACAGTAAACATAAAATGTTAATTAGCTGTCAAAGACGATTGCTATCCTATTTTTGGTGCTAACTGCTATGTTTTTGTAGTTAATTTGACTCGCGTACAAAATCCAAATTTATCAAAATAAACATATACAAATATAAAACATTCGTTCATCTTTTAAGTCCGCTTTATGGTGGATATTCCATTTACCCGGACGAAGCGATTTACTTCTTCGTTTATCATACGAACCGCTAGGGAATGGAACACCCTCCCTGAGTCGGTGTTTCCGGTTAAGTACGATATGGGGGTCTTCAAAACACGAGTGCATAGGTATCTTCTGGGTAAGCGCGCTCCATCATCGATCGCATCATCACTTAGCATCAGGTGAGATAGTGGCCAAGTGCTACCCAGTTCGGTATAAAAAAAAAAAAAAAAAGTCATGTCAAAAAGACTATTTCTATTCACCATTCTCGAATCACCTTACACCCCGTCAGTTTCTATAGTACTAGGTTCCAAAAACTATCATGTAGACAAAAATCAACAGTTGTCCGATATGCGATGCACGTGTACAAGTGTACAACAGTGTGTACACCCGATCGTGTTATCCCAACACCGAAATAATTCGGCGCAATTGTGCGGGTGTAAAAACCGTTTAATTGGACAACGTTGTATGTAGGCGCGATGCGGATCATCCGGAATCACGGTGTGGGGAGTAGGGATGTTACCCGTCGATAGGCTGGAATCATCGATGATTTTTCATACTCTTTACGTCGAATTGAAGGGCGCATTGAAAAATAAAAGATATACGGCGCAGCGCAAATGGCAAAAATATATACGAGCGTAAGCAAGTAAGCAGGACCGAACATCAAATCAATGAATTTAGTTAAATAAAGTTTCTATCGTACGAAATATAATTAAGCAGTGTTTTCCGATTACATTTTGTATCTATTATCGTTGTTATATCTAACAAAACAGGAAAATACTATGACCCCTTTTGGCCGACCACTTCTTGTTTTGTCGATCATATTTATTGTTTCGTTTCGTACTGATAAAGAGGTATGAATCCAATCTGACACAGCCTATAAGTAGTCCTCCATATACCCCCTGATCTAGCTAATATTCTAGTAAAACATGTTATGACTCCTAGATTCCATATAGTGATTGCACGTAAAAATGTACAGATTTTTAACACGACTCGCGATTCACCATATTTGGCGAATAATACAATGTATTTCGCAGACATCAACCTACTTTTTCAGGATCTGCAATATGTGTGGTTAAATCAAGAGACTAGTAGAACGTTATTCCTATGTTATTCTAACATGAATACCATATAACAGTACTAAAATATAAACTGTATATTGCCAAACGCACACTGTCTCGCAGAGCGTGCACGTAGTACGACGTCGATAAGTGGTTACAATTACTGCATCTTAATTTCAAGTTGAATGTCAACTCTACCTAAACAATAACAGTCATCTCACTCACGGGCTTTGCTCAATATTTCACTGGTTTTGTCATACTCAGACTGTCACTGACAGCTCCAACGGCCTATTGACGTAATCAACAGCCAACAGGTGTGAGATGTCCCTTCACTACACAGTCCGAAAAAATAGTGCAAATCTGACAACCTGTTAAACTCTCAATGACGGCGCACCGCATCTGGATGCAGCCCGACCGCAACGTTTTACCTATAAACTTTGTTCGATGGTGTTAAATCCGTGGGGGCAGTAGGGACGTTTAGGTTAAAAAAAATATAGATGTCTACCACTCCGGTATCTGTCCGTTGTTTTTTTAGCGTTTGTTTAACGTAAATGCGTTTAATATTAGATTTACACTGAAATTGTCTTCGTCTTCTCAGCTTCAATCGAATGTTGATGAACAAATATGGAGGCATATTTTTCTTAAAGGATTACCATTCTCAACACATAATTTAAAAAAAAATGTTTTATCTATCACTAGCGACTGCCCTCGACTTCGTTCGCGTAGTTGGCTTGGTCTTCAGCCTCGCCATAACCTCCCATCTATTCTTGGTTTTTCTTTCATAAGAAACTTCTCCTGAATCCACAACAAAAAAATAATTGGAGATATTGTTCAACCCGTTCTCAAGTTTTAGCGTGACCAGGAAAAATAGGGGTTCATTTTTATATATAGGTATAGAAAATTACAATCCGTAATGAGAAAAAGATAATCCGTTTTCTAGATTTGCATTACATAACATTGACATAACACATATATATTTATATATTAGACCGACCGTAAGTCATACATAACCCACAGTAAAAAAAAATAATTGTACATTGAATTTATAATATATGTGATGCATCTGTTCCAACAGAGTGGAGCTTAATACAAACCGTACAAGCTCTTCCTTAACTTAAATACATATTTCTCATCGGTAAAACCTTCAGGCGGTTTCATGTAAATTTCCTCGTCTAATGTGCCATAGAGGAAGGCTGTGGATACGTCAAACTGTGCTAATCTCAAGATATATATTATAAATTCAATGTAATTTTTTTTTACTGTGGGTTATGTATGACTTACGGTCAATCTCTATAATCTATCTATCGCCGGTTTACCTTACTAGAGATAGATATTTGACACTTTTTGTTTGGACGTTATGTCTAATTTTATTGGTATTAAGGTAAACCGTGCGATTCTCTAAGAACAAACATCGTTGCATCTACGACAAAATCCGTGAAACAAATGACGAGATAATAAGAAACTTTGGAAAAACAACCTACAACTTACAAGGGCGATATCTCATAAAGTCTCGTCGAAGAGCGCATCGACGAATCATTACAGAATCGCACGGCTGTGAATAGATAGATTATCGGGATCCCCCATTAGGAGTAAGTACCCCTACTGACAATAAGTTGTGCGTGTGTGTGCTAAAAATTCAAAACTGCACAGATTGTATTCCAATGGGACAGAACATTGACGATACTCGTTTGTGTTTGTGCTTATTAGGTAACTTTGCCTAATATCACGTAGAAACATTCGCTAAGTGTCAAACACCTAATAATTTTACTTTAGCATTACAGTGTTCTTCAAGACTAAATCCAACTAAAACATTTTGTATATTCGTTTAGTAGAACTTAAACGAAGTACTTTCAATGGTAACCACAAATCCGGAAATACTTGATTATTGAAGCATAACCAACTCCTTATGTTTCCATTGATCGAACTCAGACCTTCCTTGAGGGTTACATATTGGCCATATACCGCTGCGCGTGTATGCTGCAGCTTGTTGGCTTGACTAATGACCATTCCTAGTGCTTTTTCAGACCATTAATTTATTATCTTGACTTCTATTCTGTAAAGTTCAGTTTAAATGTCACTAGCGGTAACCCATCCAATACGTGCCTGCAGCCAGGTTTGGTTAACCTTGCCGGTGTCTTTCTTCAGCCCCTCACGGTTGGCCGAGGCCTCGACCCTAGGCCCTTTACTTCTACGTTCTTTCCTCACGTTATAAGTTATAATGGGGTTAGCCTTATATGACAGAACGACAAGGCAAGCCCCCGGCAAGGGCTAATCCACTGCGAGCGCTATTGGATCGTTACACCAATCATATTGCTTGTTAAGACGATCTATGACCACGCCGGTTTAGCTGACGAGGCTGGGATGCTACGCGTACTTTAATTTCGTAGCAGTCGTAGTGTCGTAGCTTAATCCTTTGAGTAACATTGACATAAATGTACGTTCGTCTCATTCATAAATCTTTTATTTTACTTGTAACGATATATGAAGGGTCAAAACAGTAGAAAAGTCATATTTAACTTGCGGATGCCCGCGATTTCGTTCGCCTAGTAGGCTTGGTCTTCTTTGTTTTTCTTTCATAAGAATCCAGATGAAAATTAACACAATAAAAAATAATTTGCGAGATTGTTTCATCCGTTCAAGTTATAGCGTGATCAGGAGAAATAGGGGTTCATTTTTATGTATATATATATAGAGAATTAAAAAAATTAAAAAATATACTGGTAAAGAATCTGTTTCTTTTCTAAATTGTACATAACGTACTTTAAAAGTAATACGAAACTTGAAAATAATCTTATAATTTTGTCTACTATTGTAGACACATAATTGTTGGTTGTTTATTTAAATTATAGACACTTATCAAATTTATATATTTTTCAGATTATTTACTAACGAGTGTATACTATACGTATTTTAATTGATTACCATCTGTTTTTTAACCGCCTTAAAAAAAAGAGGAGGTTATATTATGTTCGATTGTATGTTATATTTTTTGGGTAAGTTAGCAGATTGCGCCTCCTTTTTTTTGTTTAGTAGAGGTGGTCTTACTTAAATTTTTCAAATTCGGTCAATCAGTTTTTGTGTTATTACGCTTCGAAAATTGTGATGACACTCCTATCTTGATGATATCTTCATTGACGGTGAATGAAAATAGATCCCGTAACTAGCAAGGGGAAAAAAGGTACCGATTTCGAGACCTAAAGGTGTGAATTAACTTTTCGAAGTCAGTACCATGCACTCAATGTAGTGATAATAGGTAAGTATCTATTTTTGGAGTATCATGATACCGACTTCAACAATTTATTTGAAAAAAAATTGTTATCCATTCATGTGTCCGATATTATAAGCGTCGGAACAAAATATATATAAAATCTGTAGCTATTTTTATTACGTGACATGAAATACAGCTACTGGTGATCTTTATCCCATCTAGGATAATCCGGCGGTTCATCGGTGTAGTGAGATTTTAGTACTGTCAGTGTAACGCGGAAATCCTCAACTGCCGTGTGATTCCCTAATGATTCGTAGTTGCGTTCGTCGACGAGCTCACCGATGTCAAATACTTTGAGATATCGCCTTTGTACATAAGGTTGTTTTTCCAACGTTTGTGTCATCTCGTCATTTTTTTTCACGGATGTTGTCTAAGATACAGCTATGTTTGCTCTTAGAGAATGGTTGGCTGGTTTTATGGATAGTTGTGTTTATACAATACCATCATGGTACACTTATGGCATTTGCGTATATGACTAAATAAAAATTAATATTAATTAATATAAAGTAATTTATTCCCAAAGCATGATAACTTTATTAGGAGTTGACAGGCCTGTTGGTCTAGTGGTTAGTGACCCTGACTGCTATGCCGGAGGTCGTGGGTTCGATTCCCACCCAGGACAAATGTTTGTGTAATGAGCACGATCATTTGTTCTGTGTCTGGGTGTAATTTATCTATAATATGTATGTATTTAGAAATATATAAGTATGTTTATCAGTTGTCTAGTACCCATAACACAAGCTCTGCTTAGCTTGGGACTAGATGGCGTTGTGTGATAGTTGTGGAATATTTAGTTGTCGTAACCCCAATAAATTGTATGTTACTCTATCATGACATAAGTTTTGCATATGGCAATACGCGTATTATTTACCAATAGTATTCAGTATTACCATAAGTATTCAACATTGAAGGCTTAAATTTATTGAAATATAAATTTATATAAATGATATATAATAATAAAAGATAAATGTTATTATTCGGTCAAATACTTCTAAAATAATAGTATATATATAATTAATTACCAAATAGACTTATACATATATTTGTAGATTTATTGACATTATAATAATTTTTATTATTAAATTTTACTTGAAAAATAAATGATATTTTTTAATATTTTCTTTATGTATGCAATTGATTATAATTTTTCAATTGTGATCATAACATATAAGCATTATAAGAACTTAGTTTCTACTATTTGAACTTACCAATAGGTTTAATTTGAATTTAGATTATCTGGATTCGCATTATACAGCATGCGTGTTATACTATCGACCATAGAAGTCTTCAATGTGATGTAGGTACATGCTTCAAACTTGAGCTGAGTCAGATGGGATGTAATTGATTCCAAATCTTATATCATAGCTTCTGAAAATACTCGGTTATATGCAGACACATTCTCTGACCTTGACCGCCCTTGTCATGGTAGCAAAACATCCCCCCTCCCCCTTTTCAAGCCCTCTACGGTACGGTACGATACGTCCGGGCGGTTTATTTGTATCTGTATTTTGATATCATTGAATCTGGTCCGAACCGTTTCGTATTCTGCTAGGTGCATAAATATTGTCTGTTCTTATCTTTAGTTAAGACGATTTTCATTCGCATAATTTACTTTTTAATAATAATAAATAATAAATTCTTTATTCACCATAATTTTAGGTACATTGTCAACTTAGGCACTATTTGTAATAACTAGCTATATCAGCGGAAACAAAATATAGGTACGAATGTTACGTGCTAGCTTTCAATCAGTCAGGTATTATGTTGTACATAGGTAATACTAAATCCCACACTAGGATTCCCTGTGTTGTGGGATGCTAGTCTCTTCCTGTTGTTACAAAAACTGTTTTACTTTTGTTAAACCACTTTTAAGCAGGAGATGAGACATCCCTAAGCCATCTCCAATAAAGAATCGCATCTCATAGAACTAAGTTATTGTGATGGTTAAAGTATATTTAGTACGAAAGTTCTGTAGTTTAGCTTTAAAGAAGCTTAACTCATTGATTTTAAATGTAATTAAGGCCGATTTTGGGACGGAATCTGCTGAAAACTCCAAATGTCGCTTAATTGAGGTCCTGTTTCATGATTATAGGTTTGCGCTACTTGGAGCCTTTTGTATAATGCGTATCAAGTATAATAAGTGTTGTTTAGTAAATGAAATGTCATTTATGATTATCGATGTCAGTGACAAAAAGGCTGGAATATGCTTGCGCCAAATTTGTCTTCAGCAGTTGAACGCTGAAATGCGGCCCGCTCTCTTGGCGCCCTGCCGAACGATAACGTTTTCGCGTTCAGATTTTCGTTTTGTATTCTATACTAGCTGCACCATGCGGATTCACACGAGTGTGATGGATGATGATGATGATGAAAAGCATCCTATCTGTTATTCTAGCACTTCGTCCACCTACTATTTCACTTAAATGCGTTCTGCCGTGTAGGAGTAAAAAATTTATAGATGCATTTATGATCTCTAAGTTGGTCCTATTTTTAAACATATTAAAAAAGGCTATACAAAACTTGACAATCCAGTACAAAGTGTGTGTGCGCATAAAATCGGATTGAGAATCTGCCCACTTCCTTTATGGAAAGCAAAAGCTCATACACATAACGTTTACAGCACAACAGCCTATAACTTTCCCACAGCTGGGACTCGAGCCTTCCTCTCAGAAGTTAAGCCATAATCCACCAACGAGCCCAGTGCGGGTGGATAGGCTAGTGGCCAACCCATGTCGAGGTTTTCAAACCGCCCGAAGTCCTTTGAAATAGCCTAACGACTGTTGCCCAAAGACACACAACCGAAACCGACGGCTTAACGTGTCCGCGAAGCACGAAAGCACTGAGTTGTATGCTACTAGCAATCACCCATCCAACTCCTAACCGCAGCAAGCGTTGCTTAATTTGCTCGGTTAAGATCGCCAAGTCAAGCTCTGCTGCGAGCAACGGCTCGCGACATCGACAAACACAAGACAAAGACAAACTAACTTGCCCCGATATAGGTATGTTATTGCTTTAAAATTGCAAAATACGATGTATGGTCAGATAACCCGAAGTTCGCATAACCCCTAACCTGAGTCGAGTGCACGCTCTACAGACATACACGACAGAGATTCGATTATACCCGTTGGCCATGTCAATGACTTGAATTTCAATTAGAACAAATTATCAGGGGATACGGTGCGGCGCTCCGAACTTGATTTGCTAACGCAGGCGGTGGCGTCCAAATTAGACGTACATACGTTTATCAGACGTATTTGTGTACGTTATGGGTAGGTTATGAATGATGAATTGCGGTTGCGACGAATAGTCACTCGTGTTTATGCAGACCACAGATAAATACTTTATATAGACATTTGAGTAGCGTTATAAGATTAATAAACTAGCTATTGACAGCTATACGAATACACTTTAATGGTTTTCTCTTACTGTTGTTTATCGATTGTTATTATCAACCAGTAAAGTTCTATACAAATCGCGTGTGCCTATGACAATTGAAGTTCGTAATTCTAATAGACTTTTAAGCTGCAGTTTTCTGTGTTTTTATTATTTTACTATTTTGTTACTCGATTTCGCGAATTTTTGATTCTCGTTCAGCAATTTTTTTTTTTTTTAATATGGGACAACATCCACACAAAGGTCTTCAGGTCCCAAATTAGGCAGAGCCTGTACTATGGTAGCCTGATGACTGATATACATACTTAAATACATATACACACCCAGACACAGATCAAACAGACATGTTCATGCACACAAATGTTTGACCTGTCCGGGGATCGAACCCGGGACCAGCGGCTCAGAAGGCAGGGGTGCTACCAACTGCGCCAACCGGCCAGTCTATCACAGGTATATATGTACAATAGATAAATTTAGTATCACGTTTTCTATTGAAACCAAGCGTATTGACTTTTTAATGAATTGAATTACGAACGCATAATATAATTTTAAAATAACTTACCTGTGATGGGAACTATGTCATTGTCTTTAAGGGCTCGAAATTTTGGGGCTATTGCAGTCAATTATCACGCAATTTAGTTTACGCGGCCGTCCGCCTGCGACAACAGACGCGTATTGTCTGTATTGAATTGTATTAATAGTAATTATTTTTTTTCCTTCTGGTTTTTTTCACTGCCCTGCAAACCTTTACATAATAATTGTACACTTGTACTACACTTTAGGCCGAAATATCTGGCCCTGTGGTGGTATCAACTAAGATTAATTTTGCTACCTATTAAGTCGCGTAACGTCGTCTCTTCCGGTTTATATCTATAATCTGCCTCCTCAAAGGAACGAAGTAGTAAATTAACTAAAAACTTAATATGGCGCTATAATTAAAGCGTTTTAATGTATCAAATATTAACTCATGCTATATAATAATATTAAATATATATTTCATCTTATATATTAAGTCTTAAGCTAATAGTACAGATTAGTAGTACAGAGTTGATTGATTGTCCATGAAATAATTACTATTAGGCAATAGTATAATGTGGAAGATAAATTTAATGAAAAATTAATTTGTACTTATCAAGAAGTATCATTTATACTAATCGTCACTTATAAAAACATAAATTATCGTTTTATAATACTTGAGAACTTGAACAGTTGATACATCCTGTTGTCTTTTTGATGGGTCTTGGCTCTGATGATCCCCGCCTTATATTTTTCCGTTATAGCTCCCATCCTTGTCGAGCAAACAGAACGGCCTTAATCCATTTTTGTTAATAGTGATCTGCTGAACTAAGACTGTGCCAGAATCACGCGTTTAATAATACTTTCGAAGGGTTAAATAAAAAGGCCGTTATAATGGCCTGTATTTAACATTGTGGGCTCAAATAGCACAAATCCCACATAGAAATAGAGCCCAAAATATTAAATATAGTGAGAGAAGCATACTGTCACAAGTTTAGTTATCGAGGATTGATACTCGATTTAGGAAATTTGCAACGTTAGAGGAATAAATCTGTTGCATTTCGTGTATAGCAAAGCATTTTATCAAGCATGTTCTGAAATCGATGCCTCGTCAGAGCCACCGATGAATAGTGGATGAGCTCGTCAGTTCTGTGGGAAATAATATGGTTCAAATTCAAAGTTCAAAATCAAAATCATTTATTTAATTTAGGCATCAAAGGCGAACACACTTGTGAAAGTCAATTATTAATGAATACTGCCGCGTTCAAAATAAATATAGGCACTATGGAGAAGAAGCGGTAAGAAACTGTGAGGACATTATTCCTGTTCTTATAAAATGTCTTATTAACCTTCTTATTAATTAAATTACATGAGTGGCAGATGACGACATGGCATAACTGTGTAACTACACATCATATGCTTTTTTCATGGAAATATTTTTTACAGCCGACTTAAATTTCTTTCCGTGAGAGCATCCGTGTCTACTGCAAATTTATTATAAAAAAGTCATCTGTGCGTGACAAAGTCTCGATATCCAATTAAAACACTATTACGGGTAAAAATGGTTTGCCGTGGTTTGGTTTCCTACGTAATAGTTATTATACGAAAAGTGATATTTTTAATACCCAATTTTACCTCGCTCTAAAGCGCTGTGGGTCACAAGAACTCTGTAGAGTACGCGAGTGTGAACTTTATTTCAATAGAACCTCAAACGATATTGACACCCGCGTAACGCTGTTTGGTTGGCGAACCTATTTCACCTTTGAAAGGCTATTTTACAGTTGATCTGACAAGGCTATCCACAAATACGCCTCGACAACACTTGTAAGATAATATCAGTGTTATTTTGGTGCCAAATGTTCTGTAACTGGACAGTTTCTAGTCAAGTTTACATAATGCTATCCCATCTGTATTTACAGGCAACGTATCCTGATGTGTGGTTACCATAGCCAGTTCAAGACCATCATGAATAAGGGTCTTCTATGTTGTAGACAGGCGTAGTGTGGCTTCATTTTCCATTTCTTGTTAAGTATGTGATAGGCTCTGTAACAATAATAATTGAAATTATTGACACTGGAAACCAATTATTATTATTGTTGGATAATAGATAATAGCATGTGAGAAACTCACAAAAATTTCAGTACATAAAATGGAAAAGTAATGTTTCAGAGTGATGGAAATTGTGCATTTCCTGGGTAGCACTGTAACTATCAAAGGTGGTGATTAGAATCAAACGCTTGACTTTCCCGTCTCTTCACATTATAGAATGACTAGTAAAAAAAGTAAAACATGTGAGTATCGTTTCCCAAACTGTGTATTCATCATCATCATCTCAGCCGTAGGACGTCCACTGCTGAACATAAGCCTCCCCCATAATTTTCCAAAAGGGCCGGTTGGAAGCGGTCTTCATCCAACGTCGTCCTGCGACCTTTATCAGGTCGTCTGTCCACTTTGTCACTGGACGACCTACGCGCCGGTCCGTGGTCTCCACTCCAGAACCTTCCGTCCCCATCGGCCATCTGTGTTGTGTATTAGACACTAACAATTTAATACTGTTTGGACTGAAAATGAATTAGGTTTAGAAACAATGTGGATAACCGAATGGCAGACGTTATTCTTGTATATGGACTAGCTGCACCCTGCGGTTTTACTTGCTTATTGACCGAAAATGCAGGGATATTTTATGTATCTCAGTTATAGTCAAATGTTGGTTAAATCTTGAAAAATGGCGGTTCTATGTCAATTTTGACAACTTCAAAACCAACAATTTTAGTAAATTGATGATTGGAGCGGTTAAAAGTGATATGAAGCCGCGGTTTTTTTTACATATCTAAAAATGTTTGCTTGCGACTGATACATAATAGCCCTGCTGTTGATAAAAGCATCAGCTAACTGCCAGTAAAAGTCCCGTGAAACTCTGTTCAGCCATTTCGAGGACTACATTGGCAAAACACTTAAAAATTGTTTTAATTTTGTCATAAATGAGTACATTGTAATGCCAAAATAACAGCATTTAACACACACCTAATTTTTATGTATGTGCATAAATGTGTCGAAAATTTGTTTTATAATGCTACCTACGAATCGTGCGACGTAAAATATCTTTTAGAATAACTGTGTACGAAAGTAAGAAATATTCATGTAAGTAAGCCCAAGAATCAGCACTGAAACTGTTCGGCAATGAACGTACCCAGATCATCTTACTGTTGCTGAGTAACTCAGACTGCATTGATGTGTAGAAATATGTAGATCAGATCTGGGAGATTCAGCACCTGTGCGCAGCACTCTGACAATCTTGAAATTCAGGGAATTTCAAGTAGGTACATCTAACTACGAATACACATATACATTAGAACCTCTTTAAGTCGAACTTTAAGTGTGACGCCAAAAAAATCAAGTTATACTATCATGAAGGATTTTGACTTAGGCGGATTTAATTCACCTGACAGCATGTAAAAAAGCACATGTTAGCGTTTAAACAATTTCCTTTATAATATAGATGCGTTTTGGCCACTTTTCCCCCCACCATGGGGCTTATAGAATAGGTAGTTATTATAATTATTTTTTATTTAATTTTTAATTACTAACAATGTAAAAAAAAGAGTTTCAGTTATATAGAAGTGGTAAACCTTCTTATAGTCGGTAACTTATTTTTCTTCGAACTAAAGAGGTAAAAGTAGCTGCCAATGATCGAGTTGAAATTACAAGAAGTAAGTAAATACAATAATAAAGCCGCTTCCAACCGGTCCTTTTGGAAAATCACGGGGAGGCGTATGTTCAGCAGTGGACGTCCTACGGCTGAGATGATGATGATGATGATGAAGTAAATACTAATCATTTTAAAATCAAACATCACTATATTTGAGATACAGAGCTCAAATTAAATTTTTCGAGTTATTGTGGTTACCTAAATGGCTTGTAGGTATGCATTGATAGACGGCTGGAGTTTCAAGTAAATGTAGTTTTGGGGATTAGGGGGCAAACTTTTTTAGAATTTTTGTGGTTTTCTTTTTATAGAGGTTCTATTGAAAGAGGTTCCGAGGAGAGAAGAGAGGAGAGGTATTATCTTCTCTGTCCTATGGATTTCCTGCAGGTATTTTATTTTATTACACTTTCAAACTTATGCAAATTGTATTGTGTCGATCGTGAAAGAGGAAGTGTACCAGATTTTTAGATGCCGTCACGAATTTTAGCTGCCTATATGGTCGTAAGATATATAATTAAATGATAAAAATTCATGAAAAGACCAGAATCTCACATGACTCTTTAAGCTTTTAAAAACGAATACAAATACTAGCATACCAAATATACAATAGATCTTATAACATGCTATATCTTCCATAACGTTCGCCTCTCTATACAACATCTACGTCAAACACGAAAAACTATAATCCTGTGGTATGACACGGTTGTTAATAATTTATTGCTCTATGTTCGATCATAAGATAATTAAATTTGACTTAAATATGAATGACAAACACACCCCCATACACACACATACAAACTTGCTCATGTGTGAGACTCTTCTGTTTTAATATATAATTTGCCGTCGATCGTTTTCCGGCAGTGTATTTGAAACATAAGTCTTGTAATAATTCGACTAGAGTTTAGAATTTCTAGTCACGTTGCGTTTATAAGCGCATCAAAGTTGCTGTGTCGAATTATATCATATCGTTATGATGTCAGTCTGGACTAAAGGTATCTATTAAACCTGATATCGTTAATATGTTAATCTGTACCGTATAAAGTCAGTTAAAAGGATTTAAATAATGCATGAAAGGTGTCTATTAACTTTACTATAAAATTAACAGGAGTACTCGTATGAATCAGCCGTGCGATTCTCTAAGAGCAAACATCGTTGCATCTTTGACAACATCCGTGAAACAAATGAAGATATGAGACGAAACGTTGGCAAACCAACCTTTTGTATAAGGGCGATATCTCATAAAGTATTTGACATCGGTGAGCTCGGCGACGAGCAAATCGAATCATTAGAGAATCGCACGGCTGAAAGGCTCTGTTGGAGCTTTGCTTTAATCATCCTTTGCTAAGATCCATAATGGGATTGGTTACCGCAGTGGCATTTTTGAATGAGTACTACGGTGCTTCGGAGGACGCCCGTTCAAAGTCGTTGTGCAAGACACTCTAGCTGTCAGAGCAACAGTATTTAATCCATTTAAGAATCATCTGCCTAAGATCTCTGACACTAGGACTGGCTATATAGCTTACCCATCAAGATGTACTTGGCACGCGAATTATGAGTCATGACCATGAATCATACTTCTATCTCATAGAGACACTTTTGGGTTGATTTTGACTAACAAATTTTATCTAGATTATGTGATAAACCGTGGTGCAAGTCCTTAAATCTAAATACAATACCATTGCTGCATATTTTCCGTAAGTTTTCAATGTTGACTTTATACTCGTAGGTGTAAATATGTACTAGAACTAACACTTTGTTAATGAGTTCGTCCGGGGTACTACTGACACCACACCTTATTTCTACCGCGAAGAGGTAACGTACTCATCAGACTTGACAACTTGTCAAACTTGTCAAACTTGACAAATGTCTCACCGATGTATCTGTTATATGCAGAAATTATTACTTAACCAGGGGCCTTATTCGCTATGACTATTCAAACATTTTCGTAACACGCCCATTTCACCTTGTTTTCTTTAAAAAAATAACAATTTGAATTGATTTGATTTGAGACAAAACAAAATGTGGCGACAGGAAAATCTAAATTTAGTTATTTGAAGCCAATTGATGCTTTTGCCCGTTTTCACCAACATTTTAGGTAACAATTTAGGTAAGTCAAGTTAGGTGACGCTTTTGTACTACTAAGTGTTACCGAAGAGGCTTTGGTGTCACCTAAAATGTTGGCGAAAAAGGACATTAGACATAAATTGCGATCAGTTGCAAAGCAATATCAATAGGTATTCTCAGGATTCATTTTAAACTATGCGTTGTATTGTGAAACATATTGTCGTCTCCACGTTCAAACACAGACTATTCTTTTCGCACAACAATCCGCGATAGAACCTTTAAACTCTTGAATGGGTACAGTTGTCAAACAATGGTCCCATCATCGAATGGACATCAGTGCAAGCATTGTTGCAGTTTACGCGAAGTTAGCATTGTAGCTCTGTGTTTGTGTGTAAAGTTTGAGCTATCGACAATCTGATAGCGAGTGAAGGGCTGTTTGATCAAAGGACCTCTGTGATGAGAGATGAAAGCACTGGGTGCCGCGTACTAATGTTCAGCGCATTAAATGATTAGCTCTCTTAGTTTATCCCGCCTGTTTTGGATTACTCTTTGTTCAAATCAGCTTCGATAGCGTGGCAGCATAAAATTGTTTAGAGGAGAACTAATCACTACTGGATGGCTGGGAAAACTCCAGTAATACCTAATTGATTTTGATTCATTTTTATGGACTGTTTCTTGTAGTTTTGACGTGTATAGTGGGAAGTTATTGACTGTTGTTTTCTTATCATTGTGTTAACCGTTCTACTCACAAAATTTCAAATGAAAATTTGACCGATTTGAGATTTCTCGTTTTGCTCCTTTCAAAGTTCCAACGTTCTCTCATATAACCCCTCTCAATTACTTATTAAAGTCCAATTATTATTTATATAGAAACTTTAAACGTAAATGGAAGTGAACGAGGCAGAAGACCTCGACCTTATTTCAAGGCCTGGCGATGCAAAATAAGATTAAATTTATACTCATATTATGTAGCTCTAGCTGTTACTTTTGAAAAGATTTTGTTGATTTGAAGTATTAAAATCACGAAATACTAAATAATAATTAAAATAGTCTACCTATATAAGCACTTAAGCTACATAAGGTACACGAGTTTAGACCTAATTTTGTGTCTCATAAATTCCTTTATATTCATTAGGTATTTACTTAGAGTTTCCTTAAAATATAAAACAGTATTATGTGTCAATTTCACAGTAATGACGCAATAAAGTACGACACAAAACCACTTTTTTCTTTCACAGTTCTATTAAGTATACTTCAGTGATATGTTCTACAAGCTGAATACTTAAACATATATGTATTAGCTTGAAGCTATGTATTTTTAAGCACTAGTCTCCCGAAATTCAAGCACAAACTGCCATAACCATGCAATAAATATACTATACCTCGTCGGCGCTTTCATACAATATGTATGCCCTCCGTATTAGTGTTCCCTCTAGATTAACAACCCCGCGGAGGCTTGCTGACGTAACTTATGTATGGGTGTTTGTCTGTCCGTACGTCCCTACCGAAATTCCTTAAATAAATAATGACAATTGCAATACATATAACGTAGACGTTTAAATATTTAGGCATAGTTCTTCCTCGTTCCGAGCCGAGCGGCATAATGGTACCGGTGAATTATTTATCACAATTTTATGTCTCTCGCGCCCCTCCGGGTAAATAATACTTTTGATTCTGCCATCTTTGCTTTTGTCGGGCTGCTTGTTTTAGCTTAATGTAATATGTATTTACGGAAGACTTTTGAGCGACACGAAAGTGTGATATGACTTCATACATACATTACTCAATTTATTTGAGTATAAACCAGTCGGCAGAGTCGTGCCGTTTGTCGATGATGCCTGCGTGCCCTTGTCAGTTGCTACACAGACTTTTAAGGCGCTATTTCACCTGGATACGATGATAGCGGTCATCATATTTTAAGAGTGATCATCTCAGTCTCTCGGTAAGACGTCCACTGCTGAACATATGCCTCCCCCACAAATTTCCAGAAGGGCCGGTTGGAAGCGGCCTGCATCCAACTTCGTCCTGCTAACTTTATCAGGTCGTCAGTCCACCTTGTCGGTGGACGACCTACGCTGCGATTGCTGGTCCGTGGTCTCCACTCTAGAACCTTTCGGCCCCATCTGCCATCTGTTCTGCGTGCTATGTGGCCTGCCCATTTCAACTGGCTTATCTTCTGGGCTATGTCGGTGACTTTAGTTCGTCTACGGATCTCCTCATTTCTGATTCGATCACGTAGAGAAACCTCGAGCATAGCCCTCTCCAAAGCTCGTTGGGCGACTTTGAGCATGCTTATGAGGCCCATAGTGAGAGACCACGTTTCAGTGCCATATGTCATCACTGGTAACACACATTGGTCAAAGACTCTTGTCTTGAGTGGTGCATTAAGAACGATATATTTAAAGAGTATTTCGTTCTTAATGCACCACTTAGTAATTTAACTTACTGCCAACCTAACGCAAAAATATGGACACGATATGTCCTACCACGAGAGTTGGCTCGTGATAAAGACGCTTAAAACCTTATAAAGTCTAATTTATTATTATATTGTTGAAAAAGTTGTTAATGTTGTTTTAAATATGCAGTGCAGTATACTCACCACAATGATCATAATCACTGTATTATTTTCACGAGATTATTACTACAACCAAAGGCCACTGTGACATAAATGTTTTACTATTAATTCCCAATTATTCATTACTCATTGTACGAGTAAGACTATCTCACTCCATATTATATAGCTATTCTACATTGCATTAATGTATTTATACCATTCCTACTCTAAAAAGGTTATTTCATTCACTGAAAACAGTGAATAAAAAGGCCTTTTAATTGTTTTGGGGTTTGAATTTAGAACACACCAGTATATTCGATCTCGATCTCAATGCTTAAACATCTTCCTTGCGCAAAGAATACCCGACATACAAACTCTTTGTGCAAGTACGAGTAACTCCTCGAGATTTGATTGGTCGATATTTGCGACAAGGAGTTTAAGAAGGAGCATTAGAATAAAAACTGTGTTGTGCTCTTTGCTGCGATTATAGAAAAAAAATATTTAATAAATAATAAATAAATTACTCTTATGTTGAGTAATAGTTCCAATTATAATATGCATTTTAATTAATGTAACCTTCCTTTTCTCTTCATTAAATGTCTATTTTCGCTTAAATTATTCCTTTTTCTCGTAGTCATAGTATAAAATATAGTATGCAACTCTTGAATAACACGGATTTATATCGAAAACCATGAATCACTCGAATCGCTCAGGATTCTAACACTTGAATAACTCGCTACGCTTGTGATTCAATAATCACGAATCTCCCTGCGGTCGTGATTCAGTCGTTAGAATCCTTCACGTACTCGTGATTCATCTATGGCCCTCGCTTTAAATCCGTCTTACGTATTATTACTAGCTGACCTGGCGAACTTCATACCGCCTAACAGTCGATTCTTTAATTTTTTATTTTTTTAATACTTATTCTGCTATTCGGGACGTCAGGTCAGCTAGTAAGATAAAAAAGAAAGTTAATAAGTCAACAATTACATTATGTCAAAAAAATAAAAATTATAAGGGACCTACTTAGATTTATTAATATTATAGATGCACAGCAAAGAGACGTTTACATTTCAAGGGACATTTTACCTTATTGACATTAATATTTATACGATACTAACGTCACTCAATTGTTTTGCCTTCCCGGAACCTCTCCACTAACACATAAACTTTATGGTATGGTATTAAAGTTCAAATTGACTTTTAAGTATTATTACGAATCGATTGTATGGGAGTATAGAAAGTGTTGTTTTTAGACTTTTTCAGGGAATTTTTTAATATTCTATTTCCGTAAGAACCATCGTCATACTTCAAGGAATATTCTAAAACAGAATTGGCAAAATCGGTTCAGCTGCTCTTGAGATCGGCGCTTAGCAACACATTCAGCGATTCATTTTGATATTATAGATTTAAGCTAATTTTGTACAACCCACTCCGCTCCGACTCTTTTCAAGAAAACCTCTTTCAAAGAGTAGAATTAAACATCGTAATCGATCGGGGTAATCAAAGATATTTTGCTAGCAAAAGACAGTCCTTTTTATCCCACGAAACAAAAGACTTATTTTCACAGCGGGACACCAAGTCTGTTGAAACTGTGACGCTGGACAAACCTAAGCGACTCAAGGTACACTTCCAAATCGACACATAATTTGTCAATAGGTAAACAACACTTCCTTATATGTTACAGCTTTTATATTTATAAACATTGCATATATTTCATGGAAGTAATAAAGTCATAAGTGTGTACATACTACACGTTTAATCTATTACAAAAATGGTAAAGCTATTGACATGAGACTTTAAAGGAAATAAATGGCTAAGAACGACTCTCCGGCAGTTGCCAATTGTAATCACAACTCAACATATTTAGGCAGCTGGTGACTTGCTAACCACTAAACAGCTCCTCCCTGATAAAGGCCACTAACGAAAGGGGGCGACGTTGGTGTGCATGTGTTATCAATTCTCTTATTACAGTGCTGTATGTACTGAGAGTTATGAAACATTCTCTCACAAAGCAAGCGTTTGAGGGAGGGAAAGGTAACTTATTATTACACATAGTCTTTGAGTACAGCTTTGAGCTGTACTTTATGCAACTAAATGAGAACGTTATAAATGATTAATGCCCACTTTTCATTCAAAAATACTTTTCTGAGTATAAAATGTGAGGGAAGCAATGCTCGAGCCTTAATTTTGTTCAATTATACAATAATAGTACCAAGAACTTAATGAACCCCTAAGTGTTACTTTCCCTTCGTGTTATAATGTGCCGGAGTTCAAAATGCACTCAAAATATTACTCCTTAACACGCCTCATATTGTTACTAAGTAAATACTTTGAACATTTTTGAACGAGTTTCATGTGGACAGAATAAAAGCTTGGCTTTTTCGACCTTAAGAAATGGTTCAACAATCACAGGAACATATTTTTTGTAGACGTTTTACTACAACAGTATCAGAATATTTTGCTTTAGATACAAGTAATATTTCGTCATTATTCAAGCAATTTAGCTTCCAAATCAAAATCTGTAATATTTAACATCAACAACTACTTACTTATAACACACTGTTTTAGACTTTCGCGGTTGTTAACTACATTATAATTAGTACTCACGGGTTGTACACCACGATTAGGCGGGTTTTGGAGTTTTCTATATTTCGGCGCAGTTACATGCACCATGTTCACGGGTAGACTGAATATGCGGGTGGATGTGAAAAAAGTCAGTTCAGTCTACCCGTGAACATGGTGCATGTAACTGCACCGAAATATCGGGAACTCCAAAACCCGCCTAATCGTGGTGTACATCCCGTGAGTACTAATTATAATGTACTTATTTATTATTGTGAAATACTGTTAAGACGTATAATATTTTAATATACCTACGAGTATCTAATGCTGTGGGAACCACTGAGACGGGGTTATGTAAAATATTGATGGTGTATAATTAACGAACATAAAAAAGAGTACCGAAAGTAGCTCAAAATTATTAATAAATAAGTACACTCAAAAAGGTTAATTTAGCTTCACACGTGACCATACCAAACACCGCCAAGTTTTCGCTTCGACTTGACAATAGATATGCCCTGTTAATTATCTGCATCAGCAGGAGCAGTGGGCGGGTGGGTGCCTCCCTTAGCCCCCTTAGGCGGGCAACGCAGGCCGCGCGGGTTTGTCGAACAAATGCACCTGATTAGACTTGCCGCTCGCTTTGTACGAGCTTGGCCAGATACCGACGCATCGCGATGGGTATCGTGATTGATTAGATATACCTACAGCACCGGTTCTCTATACACCTTTTACTGATCAGTGATTATAGCATAGAAACAGTTTTCATACCGTTGTTTTACTCTCTTAACACATAAGCGATAGATCATTGTTTATACATCTTTAATATCTGTATATATAAGTTAACATACCGTTATTAAGGTTTGTTTTATGTATTCCTTTATACTATGTCTAGAGAGAAAAATACTGTAGTCGACTGCTGGTTTCCTAAATAGCCTTTTATTTCCATCTACGAAGATAATAAAAAAATTACCATCAAATGGAGCCGACTGCCACAATAAAAAGTGTGAAATAACTTGTTGAAGTCGGTACCATGATAGTTCAAAAGTACCTATTAACACAATATTGTACACGTTACCGACTTCGACAAATTATATCACATTTTTGATGTCGAAGTCGATTCAGTTTTTTTGGAAAAACATATTTTTTCTCCCTTTTTAGTGACCCTTGTTACTTACGGAAGCGATTGTCATTCACCGTCATTAATCAAGATAGACGAAACACTTTTCAGTTATTGAAGTGTAACTCAAAAACCGCGTTACCAAATTTTGAAATGATGAAATTTAAAATCACCTGGGAAGTACACTTTCTCAAATGAAATATTTTTGAGAATTGGTCCACAAATGGGGCAGAAGGAGGCGAACATACATAAAGTAGAACAGAACCCTAATTTTTAAAGTCCTTATTACGAGTATGACTAAGAAGATTGCCGACGCGATGTAAAGGAAAGTATTGGATTGAACCTGTGTATTGGATCCTTTAATAGAGTCTATTCAGGAACCCGCATCCAACTATGCTTAAATGCTTAATCTAGGCCAGTACAGGTGCGGTGGACTTAGTGCTAATTCACTTTTAGCCGATAGGCGATCCTCAAACAACAAGGTAACAGATGGTATGCGGGACCGCTGGAACAGCACTATACCGTATTGGAGTTCGAGATAATATTCGATATGGTTACAACTGCTGTGATTTTAAGGGTGTTTTGATTGATTCTTAATCATTGAAGTGATCAACATATTAACAATAAGCTGCTTGAAATTATTCTCTCATTTGCAAGACACTGATATGTGGATACCTTGTAGCTATGGATGCTGGGTCTATTTTGCTTGTAGTCTTTCATTCAAAACGCGGTTATGATTTAGATTTATGGGTTTTTATACTCCATGCCAAGCACGGAAGGGTCGAGCACAAGCTGCTGCTAACAGTCACTATATTATACCCATTATAATTTCAACATTAAAATAAATTTGAGAATTTGATACGTTCAATCATAATTGAAAAAACATATTGTAAATTAACTTTAAAGCAGCACTGGTAGGGTCTAATATCGTGCGAGGAATATGTTCGCATGGATTACACAATGTGATGTCCATAAAACCGATCCGATTAGAGTTTGGATTCTAGCACGTTTCGTGCCGCAAACTTCGAGACTTCGCCAATTTTAAGTGTGAATATCGAGTCAAGTGACTTCTTAGAATCCACTATCCATGGTTTAGAAAGCATTATTTGATACTTGTATTTCGTTATTAACTCATTCTTATTAATCGTACGTTTCAATAAATGCAATGGGAGCGATCGGCTACATTTGGAAATAATTTAATATATGTTTGCAAACCCTAGGGACACTTTTATGAAATCTGTGGCTTTTTGACTGTCAGCTCAGCACATGAATGTCTCTAGCCAATATAACTTTACACTTTAAGGGCTTTATGTACAGGCAAAAGCTAACTTGAGATTGTAGTTTAGTAAATGAGCACTCACAAGGCATATCAGAGGGGAAATTTTAGTATGTTAGTCTCCTAAGTACTCCAAACAAAGTTCCGAATCAAACTTGCTGCTTTTGACCTTCCAGCCACAATCATTCGCCATCAGAGCTATTGTTGTACATTAATTGTGTTAATTTTATTACTGTTATAAACTAACTGCATCCCGTGGTATCACTTGCGTGGTGATGTTAAACCATCCCTATATCAATACGACCAACACAAATAAAGAATTATTTAAATCGGTAAATTCGTTCGGAAGTTATGCGCGTACATTAATTTCGGCGATTAATTATTATTTATGTACTAGCTGCTCTCCGCGGTTTCACCCGCGCGGTGATGGATTATGATGATGATGATGAATCTTATATAGCCTATGTTAATCAGGGTGAATGTAACTTTCCGATGGTGAACAAATTTTTAAAATCGGGCTAGTACTTTTGGAGCCAATTCGTTACAAACATACATACAAATCTTTCCTCTTCTATATTAGTATAGATACTCTTGTAATTGTATCAGAAGAATGGTGTGGGTGTTCACATCTGTTACACTTTTGAGCAAAATAAAGATGCTTATTTGATACAAACCTACATTAATTGTGAATTATCTTGAAATCACGTACGTCCTGTTTTGAACCTGCGAAGTCTTGTAACTCGGGTCTTAAAAATGTTGATACATGTAAGCAAACCCTAGATCCGATTAGCCTCTAATCAGCGATCAGTTCAGAAAACACCCCCCGGTGGTCCAGCATGCCTGGTACCCGACGGAGGCGAACGCCGCAAAGCTGATTATCAAATTTCCATCATGTTTGTTATGTCGTTAGGATATTCTATTTTCGGATTCGCATTAATTACGGATATTTATAACTTTTGTCCGTACCAGTTGTTATAAGATACGGATTCTTGTATTATAATGAAAGAAATTGAAGAAAGACATCTCTACTAGAGCCTTAGAACTTGCTTCATGCATATTATACTGTTTGAAATTGAGTATAACATATAGCTTTCTTTTTCTTTCATAACTTCAGTCGAATGATACCCATAGATTTTATGTAGTAGCAGATATTACTATTTAAAAAAATATTGAAGTTGAACGTAAACAATTGAATCTATTAAAAACTAAAGTCATCTTGAAAAAACATGAGTTTAAACAACAGAATAGTGAATATTTGCAGATAATAAGTGTCCTGTGGATTTGCAAATTAAATTAAAATATTAATAAAATATAATTTAGTACAAACTATCATTCTTCGTGAGGAATGGCAACGGATTGTGAGGCAAGCCAGCACCCGAACTGATGACCACGACCACTCTGGCAAGAGTGTTAACGACTAAGAAGAATCATTTTTATTATATATATTTTTTATTGTTCTTACTTACTATGGATCCATGGGGTTTAGGCGCATACGAAATATTCAGTGACTTGACCAAACGTTTGGTTGAAGCTTCAGGTGACCAGAATGCTGGCTCATTGCACAAAAATTAACATACGTGATAACGTATGTAACGTAACGTAACGTACATGATAGGTACGCGAAAATGAAGCCAGCATTCTGGGCACTTTTCCTTCAACAAATGGTTTAAATTTTTGAGTGTTTTGTTATTTTGCATTATCTGTGTCCATTATTTTGTGTTTATTGTATTTATGAAACAAATTACAAAACCATAATTTACGTTGTACAATTATAAGTCAAAGTCAAAATATATTTATTGCTGAATTACACGTGTAAAATGATATTATAAACTATAATTGTTTCAATGTAATCTGCCTTTTAAGGGCGTGCAATATTTATCTTAGGTACATATAATAACAAATAATTGAATTATATAATTAAAATACACAATAAAATAAGAAATAAAAATGTCAAATTAGGATTCAAATTAAATTACAGTGAAATATAAAATTGGTCATTATGAGGATATATTAAAATTACCATTACCTACCTAATTATAATCTATGACATATATAGATTGAAATTTTGCCTAAAAATATATAATAATTAATTTAATTTATTTATCAACAGAATTATCGTTCATAAATTCATTAATTTTGTAATAACTTTTGTTTAATAATATCGTTCGTAGCTTTCTCTGAAACAATGAGGTTGGCAATTCTCTCAATGAAAGAGGTATTTTATTGTAAATAAATGGAGCCATGCTGAAGATGCTCTTGCGCATCAATGTTGTCTTAGGGTTACGAACGCAAACTTTATATTGATCTCGTCTATTACGACTGACGACATCAGACAGCCGACAGAATAGATCAGGATTGTATCTGACAAACATAGCCGTTTCTAAAATATACAGCGAAGGTAGAGTTAAAATTTTATATTTATAGAATAAAGGTTTACAAGTATCGGTCATGCGGAGGTAGAATAGACGTAGATTAATTTAGTAGTTTATGCCAAAAAGAGCGTCGTGTTCATGTTGGCAATACGAATACATATTCCTACTATGTATGGTGCAGTATATACTAATATCATAGTAAATGGTTATTTTATGTAGTCTATAAAATATTTGAACAAATGTACTTACTGTTGCGTGCTGGCAATTGTTTTAAACTACGTCATTTCTATAATTATCCAATTATTATGAATACATTAATTACAAACGGAATATTTCTTATTTAATACTTAAATCGCGTGTCGCGTTGTACTGACATTGTTTGGAGTTATTGTATTTTATAATCTGCTTTGTTTCTGCTTAGAATCAATTAAAATAATTATTTAGTTTTTATTATATCTTGTGTAGTCTGCAGATATAAGCATCCTATCAGTTTACAATCTTCCCAATATAGTTGTTGTGTTACTTAGTAGCGACATCTCTTTTCGTCTTTCGGATGACGTGAAAGTGAGAAGAAGGGAGAATTAAGAAATCTAATCTAATACAAGGCTGCAGCTGGTTTCCTTTGACGACAATTAACGTTAGATGAGATCTCATAGTCGTGTTCCCAGCGTGAAGAGCATGGCATGATTCATATATATATATATATATATATATATATATATAGGATATGAAGATATATATATATAATATGAAGTGAACACCAACAATCGGTCATACAGGTACATCTTCCGGGATAATTATTTAATTAGTAATAAAACAAGTTCAATGTGAAAAACGTAATACCGACTTCCATTCTATTCAGTTATTGGAGTGTAACTCAAAAACTACTAGACCGAATTTGATGAAATGTGAATGGGACAACACGGGAAGCTCCAGCAATCAAACAAAGAATTTTGAGAATCGGTTCACCCTCGAAAGTTATGAGGTAACAAACATAAAAAAAGAAACCAAAAAAACCTGTAGTCGAATTGAGTACGTCCTCCTTTTTGGAAGTTGTTAGAAAATACATTTTAGGTATGATAAGAACATATAACATTTTCATAGGTTTTCATAGATTTCATAGCACTTAAAATCGAAAACATATTCCTTTACGTACTGTAATACAATGTATTTCTGCTGATTTTGGAAAATATCAAGCCTTGCATTGTTTTTGTAAAAAAACATTCTGCGTTAGATGTTATATTAAAGTATAGCGACCTTAGGGTTGTCACTTGCACAGTCGCCCTTCTCACTTTCAATTACAATAACAACACTTTGAGACTATTCCACTACTATATAATTTAACCATAATTGTAACTTGTATTAGAAGATTATGTACGTGTTAATAGGACAGTAATCATCTTCCTTTGTTTATAATCGCTTAATATCTATTCCATTTTGATATTATTAACTATTATTCCATTACAGGATCACTTATTTTGATGAGAAAAAAGAGAAAATTACACCCTTATAATTAGTCAATCAGCAAAAGGATTGATTGAATATTTCACCAATAATGTATATAAATTAATGTATGTTATCTACGGCGCAGTTAGTATATTTTGCATATTTCCACAGCGTAATGTCATATGGGATATTACTATGGGGTTCAGCGGTTGATATAGAGACCATCTTTATCCTATAGAAACGTGCTATTCGAGCTATATATACGATATGGGTCCCCGTGAATCTTTGAGAGATTTATTTAAAGAAATCAATATATTAAGTTTACCTTCCTTATATGTATTTGAAAATATAATGTATGTTCGTAAAAAAAATTACCTAAATATAAGTTGAATAGTGATCACCACACTTTTAATACTAGAAATACAAATAAGATAGCTGTACCTAGTTTTAGACTTGCGAAGACTAATAAGTCATCCCTAGGAAATTGTGTGCGTTTTTAACCAAAACACATAACTGAGCTCACAGAGGGCAAATTCAAGTTGACTGTCAAAAACGTTGTAATAAAAAAAGCTATATATATATATATATATATATATAAAGTCCGACAATATATAGAAGATAAAGATGCTTGGAATACTCCACTTCTGGCAAGCTGTCACTCTGCCACCCATAAAATGTAATATATGTAGTACCTAAGTTGAAACATTGTATACATCTATATTAAAAGAATGACCCGAGTTTCCTGCCGGTTCTTCTCGGTAGCCTCTATATATTTTGGAACGCGGCGGTAGAGTCTTTAAAGTACATTATAATGAAAAAATTACGTTCATAAGTGCGTCTTTGATGCCTAAATTGAATAAATGATTTTGACTTTGACTTTAATAAGAGAAAGAAAACATTCAATAGGTCTAAGTGTAGTTGGCAAATCGATAGAACAGGATTCTGGAGTGGTGGGCTCATGTTCTTTGAGTAGCTGATTTTTTTAAATTATGAACACGTGCTCCGTATCCGTAAGTTTTCACAATAATACAATATAAATATGTTAACAATGACAATTATATCTCATTTAAATCGTATGCGTTGAGGCATACTTATTAAATAAATAAAACGAAAATAATGCATTTTTTTAATATACCTACATTTATTTATATATTATGATATAAAGTGCATCTGTGCTACGAGTAGTTGATTTAGAACGGCAGGACCTTCGCCTAATGGTGGGCATTATCACTGGTCACTGTAATCTAAATTACCAGTCATACAAGATTGGAGCAACGGACAGCCCTCTATGTAGAGGTTGTCTGCAAGAAAACGGGACTGTGGAGCATGTGTTGCTGCACTGTAGTGCTACGGAAGAAATCAGATCAAAAACAGGATTACTGGAGGTCCACTCCAGACCGCATGAGGCATCACTAGCATCATCGACAGTTGTTCATACAACATCTCAATCAACACTGGAGCAGTTGTGCCAGCGACCCAAGGCCATACTCCGCTATGTAAAGGAGTTAGGCTGGCTTGAGTAAATGCTGGCAGGGAAGAATGCACAAAACACCCCAAGCGGGACGTCAGTGCAGGCCTCATCGCCCCCAAAGAAGAATAAGAATAAGAGTAGTTGTTTTTTCAATAGGTGCTGCTTTTATCTGTGAAAAGTCATACAAATAAACTATCTAAAACACGGTTCTGAACATGATGCACAGATAGGCTAGATACGCTCAGCTGTACGAATCTCTAATGATTCGTCGATGCGCTCGTCGACGAGCTCACGGATGTCAAATACTTTATGAGATATTATCCTCGTACACAAGGTTGTGTTTCCAGCGTTTCTTGTCATCTCGTCATTTGTTTCACGGATGTTGTCAAAGATGTAACGATGTTTGCTCTTAGAGAATCGCACGGCAGCATAGCATTTACAACTCGGCGCTTCATTGTCCAGTTGTTGTTAAAGCAGAGTTGTAAGGTCAGTAATTTTCAAAATGACGGAAAAGTGGATACAAGGACAGAAATTAATTTTAATATAGTCTGAGATAAAAAAATCCCACCTTGCATGACTAAACAAGTAATAGATTTAATTAGGTCTAACACGTAGTCCCTAATGTATAATATATAACCCCTCTGATTTAAATGTAAGTAAACGATATTATAACTCAATCCTAATTACAGAATATCCAAGATACAGGAAGAAAAATAGACGGCTCCGACGGGGTGTTCGTATGACAGTATCTGAGACTCAATAATTTCAAGTTATGTTCCATAGTTAGACCAGCAGTTAGACGAAATGTCACGACATAATTAAGCACAATAAGAATCAAATTGAGTATAAAATTAAGAAAACAAACGATGCCTTATCAATTGATTACGGCCGCGCCTATACGTTTTGTCAGACAAGCACTACAAATAGATAGCATAGGGCTGTCAACCTCTGCTTAGTAAGTTTTCAAATTGCACTCTTTTATTAATGAAAAATACTGGGCTTGGTATTTTTTTTACTTGGCTTTGTTATATCGGAATGAGTTTTGGGGTCAATGTTCTTATGATAAAGTAATAGATTTTTTGGCAAAGGTGTGGACCGTTGTCAAAATTAACTGATTTAGTAAAATTTTACTCGCATTTTCTTGAACAGCAATCAATACATGCAGGAAGTAAGTGATACAGTATTTTTAGGCAGACGGCATTGTAGTGTGCTACGTACCAAGATGTTACTTTACCAACGAACTACTTACGAATTAATCTTATTCAATGATTTTACGACGATTTAACACATTAGTGAGAATACTGTGTACTTTTGAAGACATACTAATCATTTCATATCTGACTGTATAGCAAGCTGTTCCTTTCATATTTTATTCTTTTGTGATCCGCTTTTTTTAATTTTTTTCTCGGCATACATCTGCCCGAGCATAATGTATACTGAAAATATATGCTGAAAAACAGCGCAGCGCACGTCTGATGAACGCAAGAGCTGCTTATGCTGAGCATAAAACCTTTTACCTGCTAGTAAGATATTTTCATTTGTTTTTTTATATAATTGTGTACTCATAAGGCAATAAGTGGCTTGTTTATTTATTTGAAGTACAAATATTATTAGCCTATTTTTTGAGAGCTTCCTCCGAGTCAGAGATATTCTGAAACACTCCATATAAGTTCAAGCAACAAAAAGAGATCAGAGAGCTGCCAATGTAAAGAAAAAATAAATTATATAATAATATAACTAAATGCGTAGAAGATTTGAATAGTTAAAGTATATCGGCCTTACTAATAAACTTCGCTATACCCGGAATAGTTATTTGTATCTATCTGTCAATTTTTCGCTTACAGTAATAGTCACGCGTGAGACAAAGAAAGTTACGCCTAGTATAAAGTTTACGCAACGTTTATTAGTAAAGGTGTATGAGTTCAACCCTAGACCCCAGCGGCGAATCTAAATTCATGTGTTGGACCGTGATTAGAACGACGTAGGCTCCGGTCCGGAGTTTCGCAGATAAAACGCTCCTATTGCCAGATTAATTGTTTATCGGCGGTGTTGCCATCGACAATTTGAATTATGTGCTAATATTTAACAGTAACGGCAATGTACGTTATTTACGGTATGCAGCCGACACCCTGTGCAAGGATACTGACGTTAGAATATAAATTAGATTAGTATTTGTTTAATTTGAGTGGCTGTGTCGGATTTGAATTCGTGTTAGGAGCTTTTAGGTGAATACTCTCATTATTGTGATAGGTGCAAAATGGTAGATTTACTTATTACTAATTTCACAGAATAACGGAGCATGCTGCGCCCATTGAGTTGCACCGCTGTAAACGATATTTCCATAATTTATACGATATTGTGTTTTTCACCTCGATACAAAAGCTTCAAAAGACGAACTTTTTTACCTGTATAAAGTATTAATTTATTCAACTAACGTTGAAATGGACCTAACATATAACACGCCTAAATTTGATAAACATTCTCAGATGCCCTACGATCGACTTGCATTAATTGTAAAGGGGTACTTTACAATTATTATTTAAATTATTTTAAATATTATATTTATTATTTTAGGCTCGTAAGTAACTATTTATAAAATACAATACTAATACACCAAATTCATCAATATCATCTCAGCCGTAGGACGTCCACTGCTGAACATAAGCCTCTCCCATAATTGTCCTAAAGGATCGGTTGGAAGCGATCTACATCCAACGTCGTCCTGCGACCTTTATCAGGTCGTCTGTCTACCGTGTCGGACAACCTACGCTGCGCTTGCCGGTCCGGTTAATTTGATGTACATATGCTAAGATACACGAAATTAACATGAATAAAAACTAAAAAAAAACACTTTTGTTTACTTAAAGTGATAAAACTAGGTTCACAACACGTTTACAAGTGACTCTCATTACATTTGAAGTACCCCCTTTCTTTTATAAAGGTAAAATCGAAATGATGATCACAACAAATGGCAGATACTAAGTTCAACTTTCATTTAGATGATAAAGAAATAAACAAGAACATAACAATATCAACCTAGATAAAATGAAACACAACGGCCAATACTAGTCAGCTCTTCAACGGTTTAACTCTCATCACTACACCAGATTTACTACCGTACTCGAATATACTGCATTGGCTACGTGTATCAAACGTGCCCATACCGTGGCGTATATATGCCGTAAGACGTGCGTCTTCTACGTCAAGGCAATTGAAATGCAATTTGTCAATTACTACAATTGCTTGTCCCGTGCGAGGATGTGTCCCAATTCACAGCGGATATAAACGATCGGGAGCGTCTGAGTCGATGCAAAGTCGAAATGTAGATAATTGATGTTACTATTAATAATTGTCGCAAAAGTTAAAGGAGACCGGTCTACAGTCCGGATAAGGTAAATTCGAATGTAGGAGAACCTAAAGTGACGATCAGTGTCTGGTGGGCAATGCAAATGGGAAAGAGAGACTAAATTCTAATAATTTATTTGATGAAGGTATCTTGAATGCTCTTATGAACGTTACTAGTAATAAGTTTGCATTATTAATAGTTATTTATGGAACTGTTATTAAATTAGTGGTATTAACACGAATGTGGGTTAATATCACATGCGAGTACATACAGTTGCATGAACGACTTTATCTACACCCATGATATGAAATCTCTATAAAACCATAGGGGACACAGCGTTGTAAGAACTGTATGTAACATGTATAGTTTTTTTTTAAATTAATTTATCTACTCACCACAGATTTTAGCCTAAACAAAATAAGAATTGCCAGAAAAGCCGCGATTCTGGAAGCATTCTCTTAACTAAAAATATCAATATTATGGCATTCTTATTTTGTTTAGGCTAAAATCCAATTTAGTGGTACTAAAATTAGATATGTCTCTTCAATTGTGGGCATATTTTAGACAGTTTAGTCGTCACGTAACTTGGTGCTCACTAAACTAACCTAAAATAATCCTAAATGAAATAAAATAATCCTATTTTTAGAAGTGCAATTCTAAGTGTTAAATGAATTTGGATTTTATTTTTAACAGAATAAGGACCACCATAATACCTTTTTAGTTTGGTAGTTTAGTTTAGTTTTTTGAACAAGTGAAACGCTACCAAAATGGTCCGTACCATTTTTAAATCTATGAATTAATTATAAGAGCATACATTTTCTTGGAGATTTCGTTCTCCAAATATCACAATTTTACATAACCAAAAAGAATACATTAAATTGCTTATTCTAGGTTCATGAATAATTTACAAGTATAATTTGAAAAATTAATACCGACTTCCATGTTATTCAGTTATTGGAGTGTATCTCAAACACTACTGGTATGAATTTGATGAAATTTAAATGGGACCACACGTGAAGCACCAGCTTTCAAACAAAAAGAATTTTGAGAATAGGTTCATCCAGTCGAAAGTTACGAGGTAACAAACATCAAAAAAAAATTTGCAGTCGAATTGAGTACCTTCTCCTTTTTTTGGAAGAAGGTAGAAATAATACTTTACATTGCTTATTCTAGGTTCATGGATAGTTTAATGAGTAAGAATTTAAATTACGGCGTTGCGGTAGTGAAATGTGTGCATGACAATGTTATTTCAGTGAAGTTCGTAAAGATACCATGAATTGAGTAGTGATAATGTGGCTGTTTGATGAGTAATCCACTTTTCGTGGAAGGGATCGAGAACGCAAAGGACATAGAGAATTTTAGTACCAAATTATACTCATTTGGATGATATTATAATCATTATGACACTTATTGTTTTAATGTAGGCAACAAGCTGTTTCGAAAACTTTAACATAGGTTATATAGCATGGCTGTACATAAAGATACTTTCGCGGCGTTCCAACATTTATATTGCCGCAACTAACAAAGAGCGGCAAGAAATTTAGGCAAAGTTCTATAAAAAATCCAAACAAGTAACTGACCTCATATTTGCGACGCATGCAAATTTCAGCAGCTTCCGGAACCAGCCTCGACAATCTCATCAAGAGACTCTGGGCAAGGTAAGAAAAAATTTTAACTATATTCGTATGGTTTCCACTTTCACTTGACCAATATTAAAACCGAGATTGCGATTGGCTGCGGCTAGATTCGGAAATAGAAACGCGCGTCGACGCTTCCTGTGTGAAAACGAATGTGGTCTGCCCATGTTAGGAATATGCAACTTCCTTTTGGAAGGTTACCTACCGTGCGATTCTCTAATTATTCGTCGACGAGATCGTCGACCTCCCGTGCAATTCTCTAATGATTCGTCGACGAGCTCACCGATGTCAAATACTATATGAGATATCGTCCTTGTACATAAGGTTGTTTTTCCAACGTTTCTTGCCACCTCGTCAATCGTTCACAACATCAGTGAAACAAGATGCAACGATGTTTGCTCTTACAGAATCGTCCGGCAGCTCACCCATGTCAAATACTTTATGAGATATCGCCCTTGTACATAAGGTTGTTTTTCCAACGTTTGTTGTTGTTGAACAATGTTTGCTCTTTGAGGATCGCACGGCTGTATTGCTTGGTGTAAATATGTATGAGTCTTATATTACTCGTAAACTTAAATTCAGTTTATCTAGATTTACATAAATGAACAACATCTTCCGTGTTCATTTTGTATGTAACATACTCGCAATATGCAATAACTACAAGTTAGCTATGAATACAAAAATATATTTATTAAAATATTAAGAACACAATTTAGCACTAGACGTATCATGTCTTATATGTAATTGAAACGAATAGTACACTGAATAAACTTATGGATACAATCCCCAAAATTCCCACAGTTGGGGAATACCTTAGTAAAGATTTTCTCAATAAACGATGTTGTCGATCAAAATTTCGGCTTGTATCCGTAGACATTGCCACAGCTTGCATGCGAGTTACAAGCTACGAAACACGTAGTGTGTAGCGTCGTAGCTCGTAGCCAATCAAGGTAACACCATCATGACAAGTCTATTTTCTAGTCGCTACGAAAATATAACGGATGCGGAAGACTTATTTTATTATATTATTAAAGTATTCTTATTTAGTTTTTGTATCATTTGAACTTTATACATTTCGATATACATAATAAATAGATATTATAATAAATACTATTATTTGGCTTAATCTGAGTAAACGGGACTTTCAATGGACTAGTTTTCCATGAATGACTGGGGAAGTTAAGTGTCAAGGATAGTAAAGTCACTGTAATCCTCAAATGCCTGTGTAAATAAATAATTTTAAAGCGTGAATATGTATTCTTCAAAATACGAATTCTAATAGGAACATTAAACAACTTACTAACACGAATCAATGTTTCTTCATAAAGCTCTTATTTATCAGAAAAATGTAAACAATCACTCGCTTGGCTACAACAAAATGCTTTAAACAATGACAGTTTACATGTTAACTGAAAAACCTGTGTAAAGTTATGAAACCAAACAAATGCATAAAACAATATCGGCCGAGTTACATTGAAGCGAAATAGTTTTCTAAATAACGGCTCTGGGACAATAGCGAGAATTTTGTTGACGTTACGTTATAAGTTTTAGCGTTTCGTTGTGGAATAAATGTTTTCTCATGCTGATGAGAATCGATGTTTGTTTGTGTTTGGAGCGATCGTAAACATTCAAATGTTTTTAAGTGACGCCTCAGGCAAGTTGCTACTTCGATACATAGGCACAAAAGAATATGTTATTTCTTGGTGCCCATAGTTGTAGCATTAAAAGCTCTGTGACACGTTATTATATTAGTTTTTTATGCTTTAGTAATCTCACTTATTGAAACTAAACCTCAGCGTAGCAGTGCTAGGGCTACGCTAGCTATGAAGAGAACGCTTTGCCCGAGGTTTCTTCAAATGTTCGAAGCAGAAATGAGGAGACTAATATAGTGTAAGTCTACAGCTTAGCCAGTTGAAATGGCAATGAGTAAGGCACATATTAGAGGTTGTCGACGGCTGAAAACTCGTAACGATTTTCCACTTGCATTCAATACTGCAATGTTTGTGTGTATATTTGAGTAGCCCAATATATAAATTTTGGTTGACGGTACACCAGAGTGCTCATAAAAATGACTGTGATAGATATATTGTCACTTAAGTATTATGTTAACCTGCTGTTTTTTTTAATTGTGATCATATGGGTTATACGCCTAGAATAAAGACTTACTATCATAAAAAATCTACGGACTTATCTCTTATGACAGGCAAGGGCAGTGTATGTCTACCTCATCAATGTGAACATTACCTTGATTAAAATTTAATTCAAAATTCGTCCATGTTCATTATTAAACGTTGCGACTCTAACTGCCAAACTATGTGTATTATATATTTACAACCGTATTTTGGTAGATAGTTGCTTCCCTATTTATTATTCATAATTTCGTACTTTGCTTTGGTTTGATAATAAAGGTCGCCACGTCAAGCAGCACGCAAGCGGTCGTTTTTGGAAATCTATGGGTGCCGCTGTCTAGGCGGGTACGTCTGAAATGATGATAATTGTAACACTGTTACTTTAATTATTTGAAACTAAGCTCAAGGACACTAATCTGAGCATAAAGCATTTTGTTGTATTGAATGTCTATGTAAAATAGTACTCGATTTTTCAACTAACTTTCAAAAAAAGGCGGAGGTTCTCGAGTCGACGTGTATACTGTTCTACCGACTTCGAAAAAGGAGGAGGTACACTCAATTCTCCTGCATTATTATTATTATTATTTTATGTTTGTTATCTCATAACTTTCGATAGGGTGAACCGATTCTCAAAATGTCTTTTTTTGTTTGAAAGCTGGTGCTTCCCGTGTGGTCTCATTTAAATTTATTCAATCAATCAATTCGATCCAATAGTTTTTGAGTTATACTCCAATAACTGATTTTTAGTAATAGCATGGAAGTCGGTATACAATTTTTCAAATTGCACTTGTATATGTATAATTTAACTTTTTATAAAGTAATCCGATTTTGTAATATTTTTATTGCTAGATAGAGTATACTTCCGAAGTCCCCATCAAAATTTATTAAGTGTTCTGTCTTGATGATATCGTAAATGACTGTGAATGACAATCGATCCCGTCAGTAGCAAGGGTCACTAAAAAGAGGAAAAATAAATGAAATAAATAAAAATGCTCAAAATATTGTTCAATAGATGCAGCTCAAAGTTAAGTAAACAATACAGATACAGTGGCTAGCGATGAAAAATCTGACAGTAAGGCTGAGTACACATGGAATACCAGCGAATGAAAGAAATATTGGGGCTCAAAAAGAATATTGACGACTGGTTGATGTAAACAAGAGATCTGTACACTTGAATATCCTTTGAACATGTGGTCATATCAAAGATTGCCAAGCTCCATGCAAACACGCACGATTTTGAGCTGGAACTAATACAGATCAAATAACATTTCTAGCGTTCGGCACAGATATCTACTATTAAAAAGTAAAATTCATTTTTTGATGACGCCCTAAAACTTGTTTGTGTTCATAGTCACATTGTTTTTAATAAAATGTTGGGGAAACTGCGCCACTCGTCATCTATTGCCTTCATCATTCGAGGGTCGTCGTGTTTTACTATTCTTGGAACAGATATCACAACTGGCTGTAAGGTAGCTACTTTATTCCTATAACCAGCTGACCTGCCAGCGGCTTCGCTCGCTTGGTCTATTAATTACAGTTTTTTGACTATCCCACGGGAACTCTTTAATTTACCGGGATCAAAAGTATCCTATATGTTGCCTAGGGATATAAGCTACCACCAAACAAAATTTTACTTTAAATTGGTCCAGTTGTTTCAGAAATTAGCCCGTACAAACAGACAGACGAACAGCCAAGAACAAAAAATTAAAAAAAAACAAAATTAGTTGGATTTCACTTCTTACATCCCCCTGACTTGGTTTTTAGCATTTTTTTCCTTGTACAGAAATTTGACCTCTACAGTTTTATTATATGTATATATATATATATATATATACATATATATATAGCTAGCCAAGCGGACACCGGAAGTGCCCTGCCATCATGCTGCAGATTTCATCACGATGTTGTCTACACCGAAAGCCCTAGGTCGGGATTGATCTAGTTGCAGTCTAGTTGAAGATCCACCCTTGTTACTCCTGGCTAGCATAGTTTCAAATACATACGTGACTCAAACTATAACTGAAGTAAACTTCATAAAAGCATAAAGCATATTCATATAATAAAACTTTCAGATAATATCTACACCTGAAGGCTGAACCTACCAATGCTGCTTCCAGTAATCTGCTATATATATATAACAGATTACTGGAAGCAGCATTGGTAGGTTCAGAAAGTACAGTTCAATTTAGAATAAGATCATTCAAATTAAAAAATGAACACCATTTGTTTGCAACATATACGTGTATGCATAAATAGTAATATAAGTACTAACTGCCTTCAAATCTCATCAACGGACCTCGTGTGTTGTCTCTTATGATATCATAAGCTTGTTATAAGCACTGAAAAGCTCCTATTATTCTAAAGTTAGCTCAAATGTGCTCTAAACAAAGTTCATGCAGCATCAAAGAAAACCGCGGAAAAACAAGTGACTTAACAACAGGATTGTTATAAATAAAGGTTATCCAAACGCATCTAAACAAGTACAATTAAAGTATCCGAGGCGACCCCGTCGAATGCAAAAGTGCTGTGAATGAGGGCCATTATGCCTCACCACCCTAGGGGTGCCACGCTACAGTAAATAAACATACGGCATTTGATTAAATAGTTTATTTTTGTTATTTGTCGTATTAAAAGGTTTAATTTAAGGCGCGCTCGTATCCTGATAATAGTAAAAAGCAGGATCTTTAAACATCTAGTGTAACGAAACAGATTGATGATATTGTATGATAATCATAAAACAAATACTTAGGTTAGAAAAGGAACAGGCAAATAGTAATAACCGAACAGAACTCCTAAATATTACTCGCTCTCTGCAGAAAAAAATCCTGAATAGGTCCATAAAAATAAACTTTCACGTCCAAACTCTCAGAATTTTCAGCGATAACACCATACTTTTTTATAAGGTAATACATAGCTAACATATAGTACTAAATTAGTAACCAGCAGTTTTTTCAATTGTGTTAGTATATATCGAAATATATTCAGAAAACGTACAAAATTAATGCATTTTCGCATTATATCGTCTAATATAACATGCTATTTTCAACGTTACGTAAAGCATCGTAAATTATTTTAAAAATTTGGGGTAGGACCGCGTCATAAGTTGAATTTTACATTAGAATGCCAGTTTATGTTATGTTAGTTAATATGCCTAGGCATATGTTACGTTAGTTAATAACTAAACAAAAAAACTTAATTATGGAGCCTTATGTATATAGCGATATTATTGTTGCGACTGGATGGAAACAAATAAAAATATTAATTACATTGATACGTATTTATTAATCATCAGAATCTTAGCCATGGGACGACAACTACCTAAAATAAGGCCTCACTTTAAGGGGATTGTCATTATCCGCCACGCGGGGTAGACGGATCAGCCAGCGCAGCATTTTATTTAAGTTTGAAGATGCCACTGTCCTATATCCTTGTTGCGATACTTTATCCTCCTACAGGTAGAGACGGCCAGGCTTATCCTATGTTGACAGGCCGGTTGGCGCAGTTGGTCCCTGCCTTCTGAGCCGCTGGTCCCGGGTTCGAACCCCGGACAGGTCAAACATTTGTGTTCATGAACGTGTCTGTTTGATCTGTGTCTGGGTGTGTATATGTATTTAAGTATGTATATCAGTCATCAGGTTACCATAGTACAGGCTCTGCCTAATTTGGGACCTGAAGACCTTTGTGTGGAAGTAGAAAAAAAAACGCTTTGTTACCTCGCGTACGTAATATGATACTTGATTCCCGATACCTGTCAGTCATCGCTTCGCCTTATTACTACATATTATATGAACAAATTATTTTTATTTATTACTAGCTACTATGTTCTGCCTTTGACTTCGTTTGAGAATACGATAGATGGTATCCCTAAAAAACGATTAAGGTATTCCTATAGTTAATCATAATAATTTCCTCTAAGTCCGTTAAACCACGATATCGTAAATGCGTTAAAACACAATCTCTCACAAACTTTGCATTTTTAATATAAGTAGTATAAGTAATATATAATTTTTAACATAAGCGCTGAGTAGTATCTACCTGTTAAAGCAGTTAGTATTATGAAAAATTATTACGAATTGGGAGGTGCCAACCCTACCGAGGGGAAATAATTGGTGCTCTTCAAAAGATGGCTATTGCATCCCTTATTCAATACGTATCGGCTAACGAGAGCTCACGGTTTATTTGTCCCGAGGATTTTTCGACGCACGTTTAGTTATCAAATCACCTTTTCTGGTATGGTGAAGGACAATTGAATGAAAATTTCTTTATTAAGGGGATTGCATAGCAAGTACTTGTGCATACTAAAAGAACAAACTCTTTTCTACCTGTTAACATTGTCCGATTTCAGTGATTTTTTTTCATGCAATCAACACATTGTTTTCTATGCCCGTACGTATTGATTTTATCAGTATTTTTAAGTTTTAAAAAAATAAATATATTATTTTATTATTATATATTACTTTGAAATAAAGAAAAAATCAAAACGTACGGGCACAGCAAACAATTTGTCGATTGCATAAAAAAACACTGAAATCTGACAATGTTGAGAGGTAGAAAAGAGTTTTACCTTTTAGTGTGGACAAGTACTAGCTATGCAATCCTCTGAAATCACACAGTGACATGGTCTCTCTGTTGGTGAGAGAAACATCAGCTATGATGTTTCACTATGTATGAGTTTTAATGAGAGAGTGTAATAGCAAATCCAACAAATCCCAGCAAACTTCCCCTCATTCCCCGTCGAAGGTGGGTTCGCAGTCGTTGCGAGCTGTCACTGTCAAACATCAAATGGAGAATTCTATAGATTTTTGACAGAAATATTTGGCGCGCATTTCGTGACCGCGTTAGTCTTCCATACGGGTTGGGCATTCTATGCATTGGAAGCAAATGGAACGGCAACCGGTGCGCGATAGTTGTGAGCGTTGACGTCGCTTAGCGGAACGTACCCTATGTCGCGAGAAACAAGGACACATACTAACACATGACCTGAGAACAAATATTAATGCTCATCACACCTTTGCCCTGGCTAGGTATTGAACTTTGGTTTTGCGCTTCAAAGGCTTCACTACCTACTGAACTAATTGAGACATCATGATACTCAGATAATTTATTGATTCAGGCGTTACTTTGCGGAAATCCATTATCAAAAAACGATATTAAATAATATTTAGTGACACTTCCGCTGAAAAAAAGAAAAAAAAAAACAATGATTTTGGCTTATTTGGAGGTGTGCAACACCCTCCCTCCCGCACAAACTGCTAATAGGAAGAATACAAAATAAAATACACAAGAAAACTCAAATAAACCAAAAACGATTCGACACGTGTTTCGCCTCTACACGAGGCATCCTCAGGAGATGTTGACTCGTTGAGCGCTATACCGACAGAGAAGTGCTAAGACAGCTAGACACTGACTTCAATGGAAGTGTCACTAAATATTTATAATACCGTTTTTTGATCATGATACTCATTAACTCTGTCTAGACATAACAAGTGCAGAATGCAGCAAAACCTTTCAGAGGCCGTAGCACAAACTATTTGCTAAAAAGTGTTCGTATTGTAACGCGACTTGACACGCTTGTATACAAACTATGAGTTATCTGTGTCACAGTTGTCCTAGACAACTTGAATACATATATATAGACAGTTTGAATTGTTTCACGTGAACGATTACGATACACTCCCGCAGTTATTCGTGCTAGGCTCACAATTTAAAACTTTATCATGAGCAGACTACCATCCAATGCACAACATGTGTATTGATTATTTATAAAAATACTAAAATATGACTTCATTCCAAAGAGAAATTAATATATTTGGTTAGAAAACCCGAACGCCGACTTCATTAGTTTCAAGATGTTTAAATACCTGACCTCGTTAGCAGCGTTCCATTTCAAGAAGTAGAGCTTGGAGAACTCGGTCGTTTATTAAAATGTTAAATTTGGAGGCTATGATATAAGCTTAAAGAAATTTCAGCTATTACAGGTCCACTTAGTTTTTTTGTTTATAATAATTATAAAAATATAAATAATATAAAGGCGTAATAGGAAAGTTGACAGTTGACACAGACAAAACTAAATTACAATGTAATGTTTACTTAATTTAATAGTAGTTGGAGCAAATAACTCAAATCATTTAAAAAAATATTAATTATTGATTGGATTTACTTTATTTTAAACAAATAAAATGTGTACGAAAGTTTCTAGAAGTCACGTGACCTCAGAAGGAAGTAGCGGCGGAAACTATGTCATAAGGGCAAAAACAAACGTGTGGTATGTTAGTGGCGTGCCTTATCAACAGCCGTGCGATTCTCTAATGATTCATCGATGCGCTCGTCGACGAGCTCACCGATGTCAAATACTTCACGAGATATCGCCCTTGTACACAAGGTTGTTTTTCCAACGTTACTTGTCATCTCGTCATTTGTTTCACGGATGTTGTCAAAGGTGCAACGATTTTTGATCATAGAGAATCGCACGGCTGATTGAGAATCAAGCACACTTGCTTGATTAGGAAAGCATCTAATATTATTGCTTTATAACTAGATAGAGCATACTAGTTCAAAGGACAAATTACTGTCGACCCATAAACACGGTTATTGCCGCAACCGCAAATAATAAGGTTGTAATACATTTTTAATATTAATTAAATACCTAAGTTTATAATAATATTCAATAGTAAATTCGTTTGTTTCGTTTTCTTGTTATCATTGTTGTTACACATTTATGGAATCAAGATTTTTTTATTATCTACCGACTTCCAAAAAAAGGAGTAGGTACTCAATTAGACTGTATGTCAATACGAAAGTTTAAGTATTTCTAAATAATGCTCCTTTTGGTTGGATAGAACTGTCGAAACTGTTCAATAGATGTCGCTCCGTCCCCGTAAGACGGTTAGTCAGATAGAGAGTTAAAATTCGATGCTCGGACCAGAACCTCGGTGGCCTAGTTGGTCAATGGCGTCTGACACGGATAGTCAGAAGACGCGGGTTCGAATCTCGTCCGAGGATGTGAAATTTTCTCTCTATAAATTTCAATGTTCGACTGTATGTTTTCTTTTTATGTGTTTTACCTCATAACTTTCGACTCGGTGAACCGATTCTCAAAATTCTTTTTGTTTGGAAATTGGTGCTTCCCGTGTGGTCCCATTTAAATTTCATCAAATTCAGTCTGGTAGTTTTTGAGATTCACTCCAATAACTGAATGCAATGGAAGACAGTATTAAAATTTTTAAATTGTACTTGTTCTGAATGAAAAAGAGCCTTGACAGACAGACAGACGTGTCAACAAAGTGATCCGATAAGGGTTAATTTTTCATCATTTTTGAGACCCTTCATAGAACAAATCATGCGGCTTAAATGTAGGTTTGTTTTTGTAACTTCATAGTTTTTTTTAAGTAGGTATTTAGTGGTCTAAGAAATGAGTCATTTATTTAATTACTGTTTTGTATAAGTCACGTGGATGTATTACTAAACTAGCTAACACAATTGACGAAAAAAAACATAAGGATTATTCATGATTTTATACACTTAATTGACATTCTTACTGACTTACACCACTATGAACATCAACGGTTAATAATCCACCACTATCACACGTCAATGCTTGAGAATAAATACAAAAGAAAATAAATTATAATGGTCATTTTTGTTTTTTTCCCGCCATCTACATGCTACATGTTATGTACAGCAAGCAAAACGTATTATAATCCCAACACTGTTTGTTTTGCCCTAGGGACGTCATACGACGTAAAGGCCGTCATTGAATAAGGTTTTAGTGCCAATTTTAAAAGTTGAAATAAAAACATGGTATTCTTTAGTTCAGAGTTCTTTAATAATAATAAATAGTTTCTACTTGAATATAAACTATTCAATAATGCTAGGTGTGTATTTCGGTGAAAAGGTGAACAACTTTATTAGATTCTATGTGGTATACATGAAGTTTTGCAGATTATACACGACTAGCTGCGCTTCGCGGTTTCACCCGCGTGATGATGATGAATGAATATATATAGTATATGTTCATCAGGGACAATGTAAGAGTCAAATAGTGAAATGCTTTTTCAAATCGGTCCAATAGTTTCGAATCCTATTCAATTCAAACAAACAAATCGTTCTTCTTAATAATAAGTATAGATAGATATTTATTTTACTATTTTAGTATTTGGTTTAAGTACTTCTTATTTTACCTTTGTAACCTTCGAATCGTACCTGCAGCAATTTCTATGAAATTTAAAATACAAACGACTTTATAAACTAAATTTACAACTTTTCTAATTCTGCAGCTGCATAAACACTGTTTCTCTGAGTCATATATATCCATGTCAATTATACTGTTACTTTGGCCACGGTCAAATCTTTTGGGCTGTGTCCTGACCCGCTCACATACAACACAGCTCTTGGAAACGCGAGTCCATTTACCAGTAAATCCTCGCTCGCACGCCCCATTGCATAGTTAACGTAATGTATCAACTTCGTGGTTTTTAGCCGGCAGGTCTCATTACATGCCATTCAACATTCGTTACAAGATAACATGTCTAATTCTAATGAATCATTCCACCCGAATGGTTAAGCTGCAGAATTCGATGGTAGCGCGGTCGAGCCCCATTAGATATTTAGGAGGGAACATTACGAGGACAGGCATGCAAGCACAAATAACATTAATATAAAGTAGAATCGAACGCGCACTATCGATTAGGAAGCCACGTTCACAACAATTAATGACCTGCATGTCCCAAGCTCGACAAAGCTATGGCAAAACAAATAGACGCCCAGCGCGGCACTCCTGCTACGGGATGTTCTCGAATCGTGCCCGAAATTCGGCCGAAAACTTACAACATTGCCGATACATTTTCGGCTTGATCATTCCCTCGCTCGCTCGGTTCTCCTCGTCCACATAGCTACTTATTATTTGATATTCATCTTCCTTCCATCCTTTGATTTCTATCATGGTTTTTATTAACCACTGTCGGTAATTCAGTTCAACTGTTAATTGATCGTAGTGTTGCAATACCGTTGTATGATCAAAATCTAGTTGATATTTTTTTGATAAACACGCTTCACTTCAAATGATACTGTTTGTTAGAAATTTATATACAATTTAGTAACAAGGAGCATTGTAAACAAAATGAATATTAAGCTTTCCGTAAATGTCTTGTAAAACCTAAGCGGTGTAGTGTCTCAGGCGTTAGTGTACCTCAGACATCTACACTCATACCACTTCTACTCGTCAAACTTCACCGACAGTATGATTATTCAAGAAATTAACACGCTGCTAATTAAAGCAACGCGATCAAAAGTATGCAAGTTTGACGAAAATGAAATGTAAAATAAAAAACATCAGGTTGTATAAGCGAACGAGTATGGGGTGCAATATTTAGATGTGTGCGTAAATGCGAGCTTGTGCGAGTGAGGTTTAGGCGTGGGGGGTGTGCTTAGCTTAGACAATTTTAGTATAACGTATCGCGAAATAATGCATAGAGGTCATATCGTATGCATAGCATGTCACAGACACGGGTTGTTTATGATGTGGTTGCCCTTCACAAATAGTCTTTTGTGAGTTGCCTTTAAAATGCAGAAACTCATTTTGTAACGGACGTGGATACTCTTTCGAGTTAGAAGTTAGTTTCTCAGGAGAAACTTTTAGATCGTGACGGGTTTCGGTAAAACTTGTCGACACTTGTATTTTGTAGCACTCTAGCTTAATTTAGATTAGCATATATAGTATTGAAGACAATTGCTCGTTTGTAATTAAACCGATTATAATAAGCCCGATTTACACTACAATAACTACAGTAGCGAGTCAAAAATCAGTCGGTCAAGTAACAAGTAGTAAGATGTAAGTAGCGTGCAAACGTAGGCGAGTAAGTTGTCATAAGTTACCGTTTCGAGAAGAAGACTAGTCGCGTCAGTTGTTTTGTTTAGTACTTACTACTTGTCTACAAATCTATGGGCTGTAGTAAACTCGCCCGTTTACATGCCGGCCAGTTAAGTTGGTGGAGTGCGGGACGCGTTTCCCGCACTCCTACCTAGAGAGGGGCCTACTTCGCACTAGACGTGCTAAAAATAGGATCGCGATCTATTCAACTCAACTTAATCAACAACTTACTACTTAACTCGCTTGTGTCGTTTAAACGTCAAGAACAACATATCTCGCCGATGTCACAAGTTAACTCGCTACTATACTTATTGAAGTGTAAATCGGGCTTAATTCATATGTATTCCTGTATAACATGAACGCCGTTTTAAAAGAGATAAATACATTTAAAAACCGTTTCATGTATTTTATTTTTTAATACTCGTATATATAGATATCATGTATTTTTCACCCGTAAAATATAAAAAAAAAGTTTATTTCTTGTATTGTTTATGTGAAATCCGCAAAGTCGCCTCCATATTTATTTGTCTTGTACCTTTATATCGAGTATAAGCAATAAGGTCTTTTAGACATACTATATCACGCCCCGCTGTATCTAAAGGCCCAGAGTGATTACTTCAATGAAAAACTTACATCGGCAGAGTATTCCATAAGTTAATTACACGAGTAAGAGTTCGTTGAAAGAGATTTTGAACTCTATATGGATGGCATGACAGGCCGGAAAGAGTTTTTCGGGATTGGAGTGAGGAAGGAATAAGATGAAAGAGCTTTTCAACATTCGCCATGAAACAAACGGTAGAAGCTATAGTTCTACGCATTTGTATGGGCTCTAGGTGTCAAAGTCACGGAAAGCGCACTGGCTATAAAATAGCCTGTCGAGAGCAACCATAAGGACTAAGAGCGGATCCGTTCCAGAGGCGACAACAATATTCAACACAAGGGCAACACCTGCGTTTAATAAAGGAAGCATCGGTCAATCAAGCGTGAAGAAATGCCACGCTCTGTCCAAAACAGCTATACGAGTATGTATAAATTAGTACAATAGTCATTCCATCCCTCAGCTGCTTTTACCTCCTACGTCGTGCAGCAGTTTAAAATTGGAGGTTATTTGTTTGTCACTTTTCAGCGTACTTTGCGACACATATTTTTATATACGCTACATAGTTCAAGGAACTGATTTTTGTCCCGTTTACATTAAATTTTCATTATCATCATATACATCACCACGCGGGTGAAAAAGCGTAATATTCTTGAGCACAGTATAGACAAAATAACAAGATATAGGCTTACGTTAAGATCGTAATGATGACAGTTCTGTCAAAGTTTGTGTCAGTTTCTGATAGCTAAGTCAAAAGCATGCTATTATTTTGATCATTTTTACACTAGACATGCTCGGCGACCATCAACGGTGATGTAATGTTATTTCCATGGTGATTAATTTATATTTGTATGTACGTAGGTACTGTATTTTATTATTAGTGTTTACTGGTTGATTTACTAACGACTCAAATTTACTCTTATAACCATGTAAATGTTTTATGACATTTTGGTATAAAGATAGAAAAGGTTTTGGTTAAGATAAGAAGTTACTCGAAGTATTAATCCTGCGCATACGAAGTCCTTTTGGAAAATCATGGGAGAGGCATATGTTCTGCAGTGGACGTCCTACGGCTGAGATAATGATGATGATGATGATGATACGAAGTTGCGGGCACCAGCTAGTATTATATAAAAAATTCAACAGCGGTCTGGTAGGTTATATAATAAAAATCGGTCAAGTGCGAGTTGGACTCGCGCAACGAGGATACCGTAGTAAACAAGCTCGTCCGCGGAAGTACTGCCTCCATACCTTTTCCTACCGTGAAGCAGTAATGCTCTCAATACTGCGTTTTGGTTTGAAAGTATGGTTGCCCCTATATGTTCAGTAGAGGTTACCACTAAACATCAGGTGGGCCTCGTGCTTGTACCGTTTAATAATAACATAAAAAAGCAATTCTACTCATCACACAAGTACCACTACCATGAGTTGGCAACATAAATGTCATCTATAGTCGATACTCGATCTCACCTACCTATTATGCTTGTGATTGGCGTACTCGCTGTCAATTTTAGTTCTAGAATTGACCGCGAGGTGGCACTGTTCTTTTGTTCATACATTTTTCGCGGCAATCGATACCGAGTATCGATTGATGTCAATGTTGTTGACTCATGGTAGACCTAAAGTATTTGCTAGGGACAAGGATCGAACCTGGAACTCCTTGATTCGAAAGCATTGTCACCATGTGTACTCCTTCAAGAACGTAGCCATTAAATTCTGTAGATAGCGCTAGAGATGCTGGTGCAGTAGGTATCGTATTTCATGTCAATTCATCAAAATCTCTCGTAGTAATGGGTGGTACAACCAGAGTTATCATGCTGTATTGCTGATGCCATGATAATGACATACGAACCCCCACGGTACGTGCTTACGCACAAATAATCGAGTATCACATGCAATCTGGACCGACAGCCTAAAGGTATCATGGCCAAAGTTAAGCCAGCACTCCACATAGCTAACACACATTTGAATATATTGGCCACATTAGAGTTTAGACCAGCCGTGCGATTCTCTAAGAGCAAACATCATTGCATCTTTGACAACATCCGTGAATGATGAGATGACAAGAAACGTTGGAAAACAACATTGTTACAAGGGCGATATCTCGTAAAGTATTTGACATCGGTGAGCTTGTCGACGAGCGCATCGACGAATTATTACAGAACCGCACGGTAATCTCTGGCTATTAATTTATTTTATTGTAAAATTATTAGAGACTGTCCAATAATAGCCTTTAGTGTTGATATGGGCAAACAAACATAAGCGCCACCTACACCATTACATCCACACATACAACATCACAATTAAAAGTACTAATATGTTTTTAAATTACAATTATATTTTGACTATAGTTTAATTTTTGATAGATATGTAACAACCGCTCTTATTGTAAAGCCGTGCTTATCTGTCCGAATCAGCAAGCCTCATTCGAGGCAAGTTTCATTCATAAATCTATTGTTATTTTTTGTCCTGATGCGGACAGATTAGGGAAAACGCTGCCTTTCCTACTACATTCATGTCAACTAAAATAATAAGAACAATTTGAAAAATTTAATACCGACTTCCATTCTATTCAGTTATTGGTGTCTTACTCATAAACTACTGGACCGAATTTGCTAAAATTCGTTCCAGTAGTTTATTAAAGTAGTTTGTTAAAATATAATAAATAATACGGGTAGTACTAGCTTTCAAACAAAAAATTTTGAGAATCGGTTCACCTCTTATCATTCTTGTTACCTCATATCGAAAGGTAACAAACATTAAAAAAACAGTCGAATTGAGTACCTCCTCCTTTTTGGAAGTCGGTAGAAAAGAAGGGTACATACCATATACATACTATAATATTCAATAAAGATATTTATGTTTAAATGTGTGAATATTTCTTCATAAAAGCGTATTGGTGCGTAGACTACGGTCAGCAGTATAAGTACGTCCCGCCGTATTCGCTATTCAATTCGGCCGGCGACACAACGTGCGTTTTCTACGCGTCAAGATAGTGACGGACGCGCCATTTCCGCAGCCTGTGTGTAGCTTGCCTAACGTCAGTTACTCAGTGAGAATATCAAGAGACTATTGTCCAAATATAAAAGCTGGCTGCCTTTTGTTCGGCGCCTATGCGCTCACTAGAAGATTGTACTTTTTATCCGTGCGATTTTTTGATTGGTGATTTTCATACTTTTGTATCGCACGTCATTGATTGTTTGAACGGATTGTGGATGGTGCTGGTGATAACTATGTTAATTAGTCGTTTTATTCTAGTTGGATTATATTAGTTAGATTAATCTAGTCGTTTGATTCTATTTAATGAAGGACTCATGCTTGTTTCTGCTAATAGTCGCCACAATTGTATACTTAGCCAAAATTAATAATAAATATTGCAACACGACGTTGTCGTGGTTTATTCAACACTATTTGTTTAAATAATTCCAGCCCATACGCGGTTATTAAAGTCATGTTCATCAAACTAGCTTTGCCCGCTGTTTCACCCACGTGGTTGATGACATTGAAGATGATGACTTCTAACTATATAGGTACCTACCGATTTCATCCAATTTCCATTTAGCAGGTTCATGAGTTATATATATATATATATGGTGTAATCTTTCTTTTATTTGTATGAGACTAGCTATGATCCGACGGTTTCACCTGCCGATGATGAACCAAAATAGCTTTTGCTACTCAGGATTAATGTAGCTACTTGATGATAAGAAACATTGGAAAAACCTTGTGGACAAGGACGATATCTCAAAGTATGTGACACCGGTGAGCTCGTTGACGCAACGACGAATCATTAGAGAATCGCACGGCTTGTACACAAGGTTGATTTTCCAACGTTTCTTGTCATATCTTCATTTGTTTCACGGATGTTGTCAAAGATGCAACGATGTTTGCTCTTAGAGAATCACACGACCGCACGGCTATAGTACACACCCGTGTGATTCTCTAATGATTCGTCGACGAGCTCACCGATGTCAATGATTTTTCCAACGTTTCTTGTAATCTCTTTATTTGTTTCACGGATGTTGTCAAAGATGCAACGATATTTGCTCTTAGAGAATCGCACGGCAGTTGATAGATCTATCAAAGAAAGTGGCTGTTTGTCCAACCTACACTCACGAGATTTGGGCCGTATACGCCGTATCGCTGTATTCGACATCGATATAAATCTCTTTTCTCTTCCCTGTCACTCGTGTTGTCGTTGCGTGATTAAATAAAAATATACGAGCGCATTACAGCAACAAAATTATTGCATTAAATACAAGAATAACACATCAGGTAATGATCACGCGAGTAATAATTTTCCAACGGTCTGATTGTTACGATTATAATTATTGTTTTAACCGTTAAAACATAAGCAATTAATGGTTTATTATTAATTTAATACTAAATGATATTCGATTTTTCTACTGACTTCCAAAAAGGAGGAAGTACTCAGTTCGACTGTATTTTTTAATTTTATTTCATTTTTTTATATTTGTTACCTCATAACTTTCGATAGGGTGAACTGATTCTCAAAATTCTGCTAAGTAACTTAGTTAGTTTTCTACCGACTTCCGAAATAAGGAGGAGGCACTCAATTCGACTGTATGTTTTTTATGTTTGTTACCTCATAACTTTCGATAGGGTGAACTGATTCTCAAAATTCTGCTAACTAACTTAGTTAGTTTTCTACCGACTTCCGAAATAAGGAGGAGGCACTCAATTCGACTGTATGTTTTTTTTATGTTTGTTACCTCATAACTTTCGATATGGAGAACTGATTCTCATCAAATTCGGTTTAGTAATTTTTGAGTTACACTCCAATAACTGAATAGAATGGAAGTCTGTATAAAATTTATCAAATTGTACTTGTTTGTCGGTATATAATAGATGGTATTGTTTTGAACACTATCTCATTTAATGGCCAGTAATGCTGGGGTCTAAAATGGCACAGGACCTAAGATGGTGACTGCATTTCAAGGATAGCTCCCGAACACACCTTATGGTAGTTCGGGATACATACAGATTTTTAATTAAAATATATAATATAGATATAGCTTGTAGCCCCCCTGCCTTCTGAGCCGCTTGTCTTGGGCTCGAGCCCCGGGCAGGTCAAACATTTGTGTGCATGATGAACATGTCTGTTTGACCTGTGTCTGGGTGTGTGTATGTAAATAAGTATGTACATCTGTAATCAGGCTGCCATAAAACAGGTTCTGTCTACTTTGAAACCTGAAGACCTTTGTGGATGTTGTCCCATTTCATGAAAAATAAACGATATAGTCTTTAGATGTTTTATTTATTTGATGTGTATTGCTGCACTATAAGGAAATAACGTAAAAATAATAACAAAAATAAATCATACAAACAAATAACGCCTTCAAAATAACTTACTTTCATACTATAACTAGATCAAATTTCTAATATATCGTTTATGCTGTACACCGCTGTAATTCCCTAAAACGTATATAATAAGTATATAACACTGATATAGATAAGCTATAGCGCGATATCTCCGACGCAAACCACTAAAATGTGTGCTCGGCCGTTTCCGAATTCAAACAACATTACGTTCAGTTGAAGCAAATCGAAAACTAAACGTAACGCGTGGAGGCAATCGCTGCTGAACATAGCCGTATAGTCGTATACTGCCGTATGCCTGTATCGAGAGAATTCCGCCCGCTCAGGCGTAACCGCCCAAAATTTCCGACGTCAGATTCTTAACAAGGCCTCGGGCGTTCGGACTGAAAATCTCACCGCAATCGCACTTCAACCGGAATATGTATGGTATTTAGCGAAGTTGTCCGGTATTCTAAAACGGATGGACTCATGACATGCCTACAACTCGCCGGTTGTATTTTTGACGGATATCAGCCATACCAACGCTCATACTTTTTAATTTTCAATATTTTCTTGTCACAACTCTTTTGTGGCTTATGCATAAGATTTAATAAATAGACATTATGGTATATCGGATTTTTTTTTGATGGGGTTCTTACCCAATTGAAAGCTAAAAAGTTTTACGAACTTGGGTATTACAGATGTATTTATTTAGCTCGTTTCATATTTTGTTATAAAAACTAATGTGGTTTTCACTCATTATAATTTAAAAATACGGGATTACTAACGTAATATTTATCGGATAGGTCCGACTATAGTTTCGACCACATTCGGTGCCCTTTTTCAATGAGTGTTCCGGACGCCCGCGTCGATGACGTCTCGCCTAGCATTTGTTGTCATGGGACGGAGTTATACAACATTCCCAGTGTGAGGTGAGGAATCTCAAAGAAAACCGCTTGGTTGGAAGCAATAGCGTGAAGGGCATTTTAGAGTGAAATTACTGGGTGAGTTAATCAAAACCCAATGTCGCGAGGTGACGAGCTCAGAGGGTGTCGCAATAACAATTGTCGAGGCGTTCGTATCAAAAGCGTCTAGTCAGGCTTCGGCGGACAAACTATGATTTATCTGTGTCCCAATTTCCCTAGATAAATGTCAGTTTGTACTGTTTCACGTGACCGACATGTTCCGTTACACCTTGGTTACACTTACGCAGTTATTCGTGCTATGGCCCACAGCCGTGCGATTCTCTAATGATTCGTCGATGCGCTCGTCGACGAGCTCGCCGATGTTAAACACTTTACTAGATATCGCTCTTGTACATAAGGTTGTTTTTCCCAACGTTTCTTGTCATCTCGTCATTTGTTACACGGATGTTGTCAAAGATGCTACGATTTTTGCTCTTAGAGAATCGCACGGCTGTTTGATTGTTGTACATAAATGTAATATGTTACTTCTTTAGGATTGAAGTTATAAGAGACCAATTCCAATATCTCTTGCGAGGTAGAACTCATCATCATATCACGCTAATATTACAAAGGCGAAAGATTGTGTGCGTATTTGCAGATTTGTTACTTCTTCACGCACAAAAGGCTGAATTTTTTGTATGGAGGTAGAGGAGGCGTTGGAGTAACTCTAATTTAGTTAAGTTGGATTAACATCCACACAAAGGTCTTCAGGTCCCAAACTAGGCAGAGCCTGTACTATGGTAACCTGATGACTGATATACATACTTAAATATATACACACCCAGACCAGACAGTCAAACAGACACGTTCATGCACACAAATGTTTGACCTGTCCGGGGATCGAACCCGGGACCAGCGGCTCAGAAGGTGGTACCAACTTTTTTTTATTTAATTTTTTTTTATATTTTTTTTAGGGTGCTACCACCTGCGCCAACCAGAATTAATACTCTTATCGTCATCATCAGCATCACGCGAGTGTAACCGCGGGGTGTAGTTAGTCATATAGAACTCCATCGCATTACTATCCACAATTATCGTTGCTAACCTATTTTCGTTTAGTACAAGATACAATTACACCTAGTACACTTTTGAAACCCTTTTTTTAGATGTTCATCACAATCACCAATAATTGCAAATATGTAACATAACGACTTACAGTATAAATTTCGTTATAATAAAAAAACCCTAGGGCGGTGTCTATACTTGAAAGCTAATGTCCAGTGGACCGCGCACTGGTTTTTTACTATTTGTTGCCTGCCCATTGGTTTTTGCATTTAGTTTAATGAAATAACCAGAACTGAAGGCTGATCCAGATACATCTGGAATGGATACGGTTTGGATGTTTTGATACTTGCCTTTTTTATAATAAAAGTAACTGCAGGCGTAGACAAAATTCAAACAGACGTGTTTCCGCTCACGCTACCGACAAAAATGTGTCTACGAACTTAGCGCGATGTCACGTGACTTCTCCACAGGTAATGTCAACGCCATACATTTTGGAGTTGTCGTTTGGCGTTAACGATAACAGAAACATCTTTTGTCTAGGCCTGCCGTGCTCTAATCTCTAATGATTCGTCAATGCGCTCGTCGACGAGCTCACCGATGTCAAATACTTTATGAGATATCGCCCTTGTACATAAGGTTGTTTTCCAACGTTTCTTTTCATCTCGTCATTTGTTTCACTGATGTTGTTAAATATGCAACTATGTTTGCTCTTAGAGAATCGCACGGCTGCTGACCCGCTAGCGGCTTCACTCGCGTGGCCTACAGTTAATTACAGTTTTTCAACTATCCCATGGAACTCTTTAATTTACCGGGATCAAAAGTATCCTATATGTCGACCAGGGATATAAGCTACCACCATACAAAATGTCATTTAAATCTGCTCAGTGCTTTTGGAGATTAGTCCGTACAAACAGACCGACAAACAGAGAAACAAAGAATTTTACAGCCCCCTGACTCGGTTGTCAGCATTTTTTTCAATGTACAGAAATTCGACCTCTACTGCTTTATTATGTAATTGATAGTGACTACGCTCCACAGACTTCAGGGTTACCTGAAGTCCTGCCATTCTATGAATCTTGCCTTAACTTTACAATAATTATTAACAAGTACAATTTGAAAAATTTAATACCGACTTCCATTCTATTCAGTTATTCGAGTATATCTCAAAAACTACTGGACCGAATTTGATGAAATTTAAATGGGACCACACGGTAAGCACCAGCATTCAAACAAAAAAGAATTTTGAGAATCGGTTCACCCAGTCGAAAGTTGTGAGGTAACACACATTAAAATGGAAAAAAACCATACAGTCGAGTTGAGTACCTCCTCCTTATTTTGGAAGTCGGTAGAAAACTAGTAAGTAAGTTAGTATAATTATAAAGAATTTGCAAATAGTTTGAAAAATCTCTGCAGATTTGCAAATAAGTCTACTGATAGGTGTAACACCTCAATTTTATAACTGTAAAAGCTTTAAGATTTAAATATTAATATATTTATATTTTATAAATGTTTTTAAAAATAAAAAAAAAAACATTTCAGACTAATATCCCATACTTAAAAATACGACAAAAAAGACAAGGTTCAAAATTTATAAACTATTTCGTAAAACGTATATAATTATACATTTTCCTTGATACAGTGCACTACAAAACTGTTTGCACTGAAGAATTTGCTTGCGCAATAAAGAACTTTGGCTTAAGATATATCTAATAGCTAAATTTCGAAATTCCCGTGTACGCTATTTAATCACGACTTACAGCATTCTTGTTTTCAGTTCCAATTAAAAAAAGGAAAACTTGCTCAAAACAATGATTGCAATCATTGTTTTCAGCAAGTTATACATATTAAGCAACAATAGAAATAGGCACCAGACTGGCGTTCGTTTTGTTTATAAATATGCCGACACAAAGACCGATTGTTTTGCCTTTATATAAAGACTATAATGAGTTTAATATGTTTTATTTTTGTTTTCAGGTAAGTCGGATACATTATAATTAAACGTGTTTATTTATAATTTGGGAAACCTGGACATCAACGTGTAAGTAAGTAACATTTAATTAATAACTGACTTCTAAATTAAATCTAAAATTAATTATTTACAATATTTATGGTACAGCGCAATGAGTGTTTTTTTCCTCTATAGAAATATGTGCGTGTGGGGAAGAAAAGCTCCAGCATCTAAAGTTTATCTACATAAATAAGCTAAAAGTTGAAAACAAGCTAATTTTAAAATAGATGCTGGTTTTACTGCATATTTTTAAATTCGATTTTAACTCCGAAGTATACAAAATTACATCCTAAAATATTAAATACAAATACAACATTCAAATAATCCTAAAGACTAAAGACAGTGCTGTTTTCTTCCAGCAACTACAATATATGCCTAATCAACAAAATATTAATTGGACATCTCCAATATATAAAACATATAGGTTATGTTTAGGTTTAAAGAACTTTATTTCTCATAAAAACTGTTGTTAACTTACAATGAGATTAACTTAAATATATCTAATTACACAAAATCTTTTGGCGTGGTTAGCTTTTTGAACTAGATTATTTACGTATTGCCTCAGTTTACTCTGATATGCGTTAACACTATCAAATTATTTCTCTTCATTTGGAAGCTGTCTGTATAGCTTTGCGCCTTCTAATTGAATCGTTGTTTTTTCCATAGTTAATACGCGGCGTGATAAAATTTAATTTATTTTTGTTTCGTAATGTGGGTATATACTTTTTGTGTGAGCTGTACATTTGAATGAATTGATTGAGAGATGATATTTTTATCGAGAATGCAGGTGTTGTATGTGTAAAGTTGTCTAATATTATATAGTTTAGTATTTTCATATTATAGCTTTGTAGGAGTGAGATAGTGGTAATGTAATAGTACTTTAATGATTTTATTTTGTGTTCTTTGCAACGGGTTTAAATTAGTCTTCGAGGCCGATCCCCAAATTTCTACTAGATATTCAAAAACATATACTTTACAGAACCTCCTTTCTTCCTCAATAGGTAAAGAAAATGAAAAATTGGCCCAAATGTCGAAATGTCCGTTTATTTCCTGGCAATGATGGTATTATGAATATACATAGCCGGTAACGTTTTCCGGGATGAAAAAGTCTATATGTGGTTTAATTCTAAATAGATATTCGTTATAAATCAGGCTGTCATATACAAAAAGATTGATCAAATCAGACGGGTAGTTTCAGAGATTAACGCGTTACAAACAAATGAAAACATTTTCTCTATATTATATCAGTATATATAATCAAATGGCTGAGTAAGATAAGTATGCAAATATGAGATGACTCGTTCGAGTATCTTCGAACACGCTTTTGTTTAAAAGGCAGCTAGAACTTGTTATTTTGGTATATTCGGGTTAGCCGTGAATATTAGAATTGTTTTTTTATTTTCATTTGTGTTTCGACCAAAAAATAAATCAGAAGCTCCATTTTTAATCAGTTTGACCTAATCTTACATAAGTTTTAGTCTATACCTTTCGCCGTTCTAAGATGAAATTAATTTAAATGCTATTGGTAATTTATATACGAGTCCATTTATAAAAGATAAAAGTGACCATTTAACTAAAAATCTATGAATATCAGCAGCGGACATTTCTTCTACGTTACCATAACTCTCTAAGCTAATCAAGGTTTGGGGTTGGTAAAGCCATTAGCACGGTGTGTATGATAATTTGAAGCTGCCTTTACATATTCGGAGAAGACAAAAGAAAAAAATCACCCTTATGATCTACCACTTATGCCATAAGTATATAGTAAAGTAAATATAGTAGGTACATGACAAAATTCAAAGAATAGTACGCAGTGGGTTGGAGTGATGGCTGAAGAACGCGATACATGTAACAATAATACGCAACTTCGTCACAATTACGACGGTAATGTTGAATGTACCGACACATTCGAGAAACCCACTTGTAGACTACAATGATTGTTTTCAATAAAGTCACTGTTTCAAGGAATTAATACAGGAAACAAACATTTGATACGGTATTATGATATACTGTACTTACGTAAATAGATACGGTATGCGTATTCAAGCCGATGTTCTTGTACACATGCGACCAAAATGACCTCAAGTATTGTACTTACAAGTACATGTTTCATCTGTCCGAATCAGCAAGCCTCATTAGAGGCAAGTTTCATTCATAAATCTATTGTTATTATTTGTCCTGATGCGGACAGATTACGGCGCTGTCAGCTCAGCGCTTGGCTACGTTCAATTTCCTTTACTTGAAATCAAGCAAGCGCATCTCGTGAAAATGTACAAAATACAAAGAAAAGTAATGTGCACTCTTAAATAAAACATAATCCGTCGATGTATGTGTATTAAAAATTGCTATTTCATGATATGTTTCATGACAAATAAAGTGAATTTTCATATCGGTGCTCTAACCTACTGAGCTAACGACGCTATCCCATGGATTCAGCAATTAAAAGATAGAATAACTTTATAATTTTGGTTTTAATTTTAATTTATTTTGAACGATTGTAAGAATTCCATACGATTAAATAAATGACAAATAAAATAGTGAATAAAGAGAAAAACTGCTTTTAAGGTGTAATTAAGTAGTGTGTTTGATTTTTTTTATTGTACTCTAGTATGTTAAAATATGTTTTTAATTCCGTCAATGTGTATTTAGAAGTCTTAGAAATGTAATTTTATTTTAATTTTAATTAAATCGCTCTTTATGAGATAAACTTCTTTTAAAACCCTCATTTTTATCGACATCATGAATTGACAGCACCTAGATGAAAATAGAACGTAGTGGTTAACACAATCGTAACTCTGTAGGGTTTTTTACACGAGACACCGCGTTTCGAAACCATGATTACTACCGTAGCGGTTTTGTATTTTGGTGGGAGTCAACTTTAATTGGAATGTATTGATTATCTGGTGGTATGTTAATGGTAGGTATGTTAAAATACCCATGCCGTATAGTAAAGTAACTTCTCCTGAAGAGTGTACATACTATAATACTCATATATTGTAACTCACATTATTCGATGACCCATGGAATCGTATAAAAGGATACGTTCCTGCGAAACCGTCTAATATTAATCTAATGAGTTGATAGAAAAACTCAAAAACATTTATTCAATTTAGGCATCAAATACGTACTTATGAACGTCAATTATACATTATAATATACTTTTACTCCCATAAAGATAAAAATCCTAAATCCTAACTTATTCCGCCGAAAACTTCAAACCTAATATCTATATAAATAGGCTTTAGAGCGCGCCGCTGTATTGCAATTTTATCGAAACTTCCCGTAAAGTTACGTCACCATGCACTATGCCAGCGTCTCATACAATAAGCTTCAAACCTTATAAGGATATGATATATTGAAAATAATATTTTGTTTCTCTTCTACTTGCAAATATAAACACTTAAACAACCGTCACAAATATACTGACAGCAGGGGGTACGATTACGAATTGCACGATAACGTGAATCATCATACAAATTTCAAAAGAAGAATTCTTGAGAACCGCCATTTTGATTTTCACCATATCCGTAGCACAAACGAACGCTTAAACTTAAAAGCAGCAAAAGTGCGGGTACCTATTAACACATTACTCACACAAACGACAATGACAAACGAGGAAAACAAAACACAACAGCGTTTTCGCTTCTAAAAAGTAAAAAAGTGGAGAGAGAACGCAGTGTTCGAATAGGCCAAAGTTCGGCGCGAAAGTTGGCTACGATCGGTGTTGCTCGGTTCGGGAAAACTGTACAGGCTCTTTAAAAATGCACGTTAACTCTTTTGTGTTTTCTAACAAATATATAAATATTCGTATTCCCGACTAGCAATCTCAGCTTTTTGCAGATTAACCAATACAGGGAATTTTTCCAATGTTGTTCCGCGTTGTTTTTACTCAGTTCAATCTATAAGCGGTAGAGGCTGTCAGTGGACATTCGTACCTAAAGTGTCTGAGTAGAGTGGGAGGGTAGGCGTAGATAGGGCAGGTCTCACCTTTGTCGTCTCACTCAAGTGCAGTTACGTGGAGACTAAGACTCTCGCGCTCATTTTTTTATTAAGAACCTTTTTTTCGATCACTGTAATAATGCGAGGTTGTTGAACTTCATTACATTGAGACATTTATAGGGGTTTTAACCATTCTGTCTCCATTTCTATGAATTTATTTGTGCAATTCGGGCCAGGCTTTTTGTCAAAGAAGTTCCCGGTCGCGGTTAAAAGTCAATCGTTTCAAATATCTGTTTTTATCTGTTTATTCTCATTTTATTTCTCGTTTTTTTAATATAATGTCACATCGTATATATATTCAAAACTGTCAGTGCAAAAAAGCTCTAAATAACGAAGCTCAAACGTCACTTATCATATTATAAATTATTTTTAGTCCTACGTATTTTTGTTCTCCTGTATGTCAAGAATATTATTAACCACGACATATTTTCCCTTTGTGAGCCGAGGACATAAGAAAGCTTTTCCACATATTGAGACTAATTTAGTACATTAAATTGAGCTTGCATTAAAAAAAGTTGATCCAGTCGCGCACCTCTTAGCGTACCTATCTATTTTTAGGCTTCGGTAACTTTCCATGACGTCATATCATTTGATGTGACTTTTAGTGTCAGAATTTGTAGGTTTAATGGATTAGAATAGAATAACGTACAAATCTATCAATGCTTTAAGGAAATGGATAAATTAATGGGAACAATGACCGCGGCAATCGATAGTTGCGAAAAAAGTGCTCCAGCATAAAACGATATTACACACTCTACAAAACACCGACATCATTTCTTTTGTAAATACGTTCGCAGTTAAACTCTCAACTTTGACGTCGGGAATTTTAAACATCCACACGTTGAACTAAGCGAAGCACATACTGACAATTTTTATATAATGCAAATGTTTAAATAAAAAATATTCAAGGAAATAAAGGTTCGTCCGTAGGTGAGCCCGCAATAAAAGTGTTTCGAGCACTTGAAATGACGTTTACTCAAACAACACGATGTTATAACCGTCGGTGCCAGCACCGAGTATCGCTGTTGACATTTATTTTTTAACTCCTTCATTTTTATGCTCCACAATAAACTGTTTTACATCCAAAGTGCGCGTAAACGTATTTATAACGAAATATATTTAAAACAAAGTAGCAACGATATAAAGCGTTGCGTAGGGAAATAAGTCATGCCCTAAACATGATTTGTAAAGCAACATTTCGGGAGCCGCGGCTGGCGGCAGAGGGGTGGTAGGGGTGGGGAGTGTAACACAAATTATAAATTATAGGTGAACGTTATTTTTTCAAATACATATTTCATTTTATATTGTACGGGAGCTCGGGGAGGCGTAGGTGGGGGTTAAAATAAAGAGAAGCGCAATTGAATTTTTAATATTTCATGAAGAGGGACGGGAGTGGAGCCGAAGCAGTTTTAATGGGGTTACTGCGAGCTGCCGTCGCGACTCGCAACCGTCCGGGCCGTTCCCCGCACAGTGCCGCACCGTGTCGCCGCACATCCGCCGTCGTTGCCGTAGCCGCGTTCGCAGTACTATATCACGACTTTATTTTAATTAATTACAGCAATTTACAAATGTAACAAATAAAATTTGTTGGTTAAAAAATATCATAGTAAAATAATGTGCTGAAAGAAAAGAAGTGATTTCGAACCATCTTTATGCTTGCTAGAACGTTAAGAACATTCTGCGTGTAAAACGAATTGTAGCTCAAAACGCCGCTGGGTAGAGAGGGCGATTTTTCAAGCAAGAATAGGTCGAACCACAAAAGGGCTAAAAGTTCGGCCATGTGTCTATTCTAAATTACGCATATCTAGAAGGAAAAGGTTTTATTTACCTACTTTTTAATCTATCCGCATCAAGTATACGCTACAACAAAAGATTTATGAATGAACCGGAGGCTTGCTGATTCGGACCGATTAATATATAAAATGTAGAATTACTCAAGCCTCGTTTCTGTATAAATATAAATCAAATAAACAAAAACTGCCTATGAATCCATTAAAGCGAAATCGTAGCTGAAACCCAGTCGTTACAACAGCAATCCAAAAATAGAGAACTCTGACCTATACGATCTAATAAACTACGAGCCTCAATATTTCCTACATCGTCGGATTTTAGTCGTGCTTGTACGAGTAGCTGACAGCAACCATCGCTCGTCCGACTGAAATACACCCGCAGGTACTGGAACTGTAACTAATTGAGAACAACTCGATTAGCACTGACAAATTGTGTAATGGTACACCGCCAGGGCTTCACCCAGGCCCCAGAAATGTCACTTGATCCTTTCCAAACATCACTAGTTACGGGTAGTACTCGAAATCTGGAACGCGACACCTAGAATCCAGACAAAGGCCCGCATTTCGTCTGTCCACTCTGTTATTAGTCTCCCGTCATCGTGAAAAACTATTTGGCATTCAGCCTTAATTAAAACAGAGCCTGATTGCCTTTTTGTAAGACTTTCAAAAAAGCTCCGCGATGTCTTTATAATTAAAAAAGAGCTTGCTATTTTATTGAAAGCAGTTATAACAATACTGGCGGAAGTAACGTTGCGTTTAAGTGAATGCGTGTGGTCTAATTCATGAAAAACGATTAATGCAAGTGATACTCAAAGCAGACAGCCCGTAAAAATAAACTTCTTCGCGGTATTAACAATTCATACGGCTCTGTTGAAAATTACAGCTTATATTTCTGTAACAAAGATGAAAATTGAACGTGTGATATTTGTGTCGGACGCCATTCATTGACATATGAAGTAACTTAAGTGGGTTGTTTCAACATTGTGTAAATTTTATAACGATATCCGCAAGGCGTCGAGTGGCATCGTGGACCATTCACCACTAATAGTTTTGATACTGGATCATAATATCCTGTTTCGCATTTTATTGTGTTTACTTTCTATTGAAGTCGTCGATATACTGAATGAACAAGTGTAGCTACTACATTTAGCAGGGTACCAACGTACTAGCACCACTAGGAGAGGCTGTATAGGGATGCAACTACGGTTGCTTTATAAAGGACGTAGGGGACTTAGCCCATAGCACAGATAGTATAATAGTTACTTTGTAATTAGAAAATAGATTTTAGTAATATGTTGACGGTTTAACTTACGCGGTAGGTATAGTCGAATGTCTCGACCGGTTTCGTGACCGTCCGGGCCACTTCTTCATGGAGTATTTGCGCACCCGACAGCGTTCGCGCTAGTACTGGCGACTTAGAAAATAGATACTCTTGGGGCGAGTTGAAGATGTAAGTTAATTTTTAGTAGCTTCTAGCTAGGGCCTTATTCGCGACACGGAAATCGTGATATCAATATTCTCGTATATATATAATATAGTGTCGATTGAATATTTGAAAGGTATCTGGTTTGTTGTTCCCTTGGTGAACCCATTATAGAACTTACTTTACAATAATAGAAGGCAATATTAAGTTGGCACTATTAATCTTGAACTTTGGCTCAACTTCTGAGATTTTAATTTTCAAGGTAACACTCTCAATATTCAATTCATCATTATGAAATAAAAAAAATATGTAATTAAAAATAGTAATTACACTAAGTTACTATTTATTAAAAAGTTAACTAATTTCTTGTAGCTAGACAGGGACTAAAAATGTTTGAAATGTCCGGGGTTCGAACGGCTCAAAAGGCTGGGATGCTATTCACTGCGCGAACCAGTCCATTGTTTTTGAAGTATATAAAAATAATAATAAAAACTCTGAATACTCTCGTGAATTTAATCAAACTCAGTTTGCTTCCTGCCAACTCTAAAAAACCCCGAAATTGTTTTTGAACCTGAAAGTGTTATAGACTCAATGAGAAGTTCAATTTTCTGTCGATTACTCTCAGTACCGCGTTTCACTGCAACTTTCTCTTCGTAACTAGAAATTGAACACGAGAAAAAAAAACAAATTCATAAACTACACCGTGTGTATTCGTTTAAAACTTTCACACGAGTCGCTAGTGAAATTACGTGGAAACTTTTACAGCCCAACAAAAATACTGAAATGCGCACCTGGATCAAAAGTAACAACAAAATGAGTTAAAATAAGTTGAACGAAACATTACGGGCTTTTTGCAGTCACCAAGCTGAAATACCGAAACATAGGAATTATCAATGGAATTAAACCAAACAATTTAAAATTATGCATTGTTGTGTTGCGAGGTTTCTTAACGTAACCTTACGTACTTGGTATAAAGTAGAATTTAATATATATATAGTACAACCAGATACCTTTCAAATATTCAATCGACACTATATATATACGAGAATATTGATATCACGATTTCCTTGTCGCGTTATAGTCATAGCGAATAAGGCCCTTGCTAGAAGCTACTAAAAATTAACTTACATCGTCAACTCGCCCCAAGAGTATCTATTTTCTAAGTCGCAAATACTCCATGCAGAAGTGACCCGGACGGTCACGAAATATATTACTAAAATCTATTTTCTAGTTACAAAGTAACTATTATTCTATCTGTGGTATGGGCTAAGTCCCCTACGTCCTTTATAAAGCAACCGTAGTTGCATCCCTATACAGCCTCTCCTGGTGGTGCTAGTATGTTGGTACCCTGCTAAATGTAGTAGCTACACTTGTTCATTCAGAATATCGACGACTTACGTACTTGGTATAAAGTAGAATTTAATATATATAGTGTATAGTACTAGCGCGAACGCAGCCGGGTGCGGAAGTACTCCATGAAGAAGTTGCCCGGACGGTCGCGAAACCGGTCGAGATATTCGCCTATACCTACCGCGTAAGTTAAACCGTCAAAATAACATTAAAATGTGTAATACATACGAAATTCTGAAACTGAATTCAATCAAGTTAAATTGTTTAAATTCGTAATCAGATATTGATTCTTTACTTGCAATTTCATTGTAATAACTAACTGCTGTTGGTACAATGGTTAGCTACAGGCTTTAAGAGCGGGCGCAAATTGTAAGTAATGTCTGCTAGATACATTCTAACGGGCGTCGGAAGTGCACTCAGCGCATACATTTTGCGTACGAAGATTTCATACAATTCGTTTATTTTAGTGCACAAAGTTTACAGGAAAATAGTTCAACTAACAGGTGAAACTAACTGCATTCAATTCAATGAAAAATAATTATTATTTAATAATCTCCTTTCAACTCATTATTTTCTGCAGTGCATTATTTCACGAAATAAAATGAGTAAATAAGTTTGAATACTCATATCCTGGACTTGGATTTCTTATGTCGCGGTGGGCATGGGCACAATAACACATCACATCATTGGGCCACAATCAGATCCAAGATCGTCACATTTCCTGTGACCATGTACCATTCATCATCATCATCTCAGCCGTAGGACGTCCACTGCTGCCGTGCGATTCTCTAAGAGCAAACATCGTTGCACCTTTGACAACATCCGTGAAACAAATGACGAGATGACAAGAAACGTTGGAAAAACAACCTTATATAATTATAATAATAAACCATTTATTTTGCATTAATATATAAGGTTCCCACATTCACTGATATCCTGCCTCTTGGAAAAGCGTGAGCTGTGGACCAGGAGGCAGTTCTGCCTTAAGCATTAGACAATGGAAAATATTATAATATAGGTACTTAATTTCAATAGTTTACATAAAACGGTTTTTACATTAATTTCTTATCCTATGATGTAAGTATGTATGCGCGCATGTTTGACAGGATGCCAGTGTGTGAGGGAATGTTTGGTGTGACGCTTCGCGCGTGTGAGGTTTGGGTGTGTTTTATATGTCACGTTTACCTAATATACTATATTTATATATTTAACTATTGTTATTAAATCTACACTTTACATAATTACTTACTTACTTACTTAACAACTACTAATATACAAGGGCGATATCTCATAAAGTATTTGACATCGGTGAGCTCGTCGACGAGCGCAACGACGGATCATTACAGAATCACACGGCTGAACATACGCCTCTCCCATAAAGATACCATTTGTACTCGTTTATATAACAAAGAGATATTATATACAAAATAATTATTTTGTCAAATAAGTAAATAAGTTTAAGTGTACAAAGACATCAGGGTTCGATAATGAAGTAGCAAAGCAAGCGGGTCACGGGGTCTCTCGGACCCGCAACGACCCATATCATCACAATAGGGTTCCGCCAGCGCCACGCAATTAAGCGCAACACTAGACATAAAAAATTACCGAAACAAAAGCGAACGGGGGCACCCCACGCCGCCATCCCCTACCCACCCCGCCGCATTATACAATTTATCATAGAAAATAAAAAAAGGAGAATTAAAAAGAAAAGGACGAAGAAAGTGTAACGAGAGGGAGAAGCGATCGTTGCGCGCTTCGTAGCCATAATATAATATTAATTTTTTATGCGATCTGCACCGGTAGCTGATTCCCCGCTAACCAATTACATAATAATTTATATAATGAACTTAAACCTGCCAAGCGTGACCAAAACTTCTGCAGGGTCTTGAAAGTCCGCGTACGATTTTTGGATCAAATTTACGTGACGAAATGGGCAAGTCGAACGCCTGATAGTAGACCCTTGCTTACTTGCTAAGTTATCGTAAACGTCGTAATCAATCTATCTATATATACCAAAAATGAACCCCTATTTCTCCTGGTCACGCTATAACTTGAGAACGGATGAAACAATCTCGCTAATTCTTTTTTTTGGTGTGCTAATAATTGTCAGAAGGTTCTTATGAAAGAAAACCCAAGAAAAGATGCAAGGTTTTTGCGAGGCCGAAGGCCGAGGCATTACTAGGCGAACGAAGTCGCGGGCAGTCGCTAGTATTTTCAATAAAGTATACCTATCATGTCCATATCTGATCATGGATAAAAGCCGACTATGGCTGTCATTTATTTTGTTTAATTTTCTTAGGTTTGTGTATTATTTTTTTCGGTGGTTCGGAATAAAAATTTTATGCGTTAATCCCGATTAGGTACAGACTACATTTTCTACCGACTTCCAAAAAAAAGAGGAGGTACTCAATTCGACTGTATTTTTTTTATGTTTGTTATTTCATAACTTTAGATAGGGTGAACCGATTCTCAAAATTCTATTTGTTTGAAAGGTGGTGCTTCCCGTGTGGTCCCATTTAAATGTTATCAAATTCGGTTTAGTAGTTTCTGAGTTACGCTCCAATACCTGATTTTTACCAAAGTAATAGAATGGAAGTCAGTATTAAATTTTTCAAATTCCACTTGTCGAGGTTTGACGTGTACAATAGTGGTGACTCAAATATATCTCTAAAACCTTCAAAGCAAGAGGGTCGAGTTTCGATTCCTGGGTCCAGCCGGGCCAAATTCGGTGATACTTCTCGTGACACATCAGAATCCTAGTGTATAGACAATAGAAATAAGAGTGTGTGTTAACTTTACAAACGTTATTGAATTAAATTACAATATCTTGTTAACGTCCGCGTCCAATCTGTTATTATCTCATCGTAATTGAAATAAACAACGCTGTAGAATTTGTCATGTAAAAATGGGACAAGGTCGTTGTAGCACCAGTTCGAATTATTCGAAATTAAAAAGAGCTTTATAAAACCATTTCGTTTTACTAGAATATGATAATAGGATAACCATATGAGCCATGGGTAAATGATAAAGAGATAATTTGCACGTGGTGAGTGTGTTGTGACTTAACTTGGGCAACCATCAACCAATGGGGGCTTCCAGGAAGTGTTTTGTGCGTATAGCCAACAAAAGATTACCAGGTAAAGGGTGACCAAGTAATTAAGTTTCTAACAAACCGGCTTTAACCCGTAAGGGAACGTAGGAGTATCTCTTCAACCCTCGGGATGGGAGGGCGTAAAAGAGGATATAGAAGGCGAGTAAACCTGACTTAATAGGCCCACCCGTACGGTGACGTTGTAAATGCCGGTAGAGGCAAACAGCATTAGTCCGTTCGAAAAAGAAAACTTACTAGGTAGCTGTCATCTTCTGCTTGTGTAGTATCGTCCCTGTAGTGCGAGCATGGATCGTAGGATAGATAAACATATGTCACTTCGATAAATGTATTCTTAAAGAATGTAAAAACGAAAAGCAACAAACGCTTTAATTAAACATTGCAATTTTTAGAAAGACAAAATCACATCCTCTGATTGGAGTCGAACTCGCGACAATTCGTGTCAGACGCCATGACCAGCTAGGCCACCGACGTTCCAGGTCCGAGCATTGAATTTCGAAGTCTTTATTTATTATCAGATTTTAACCGTCGTATGGGCACGGAGCGACATCTATTGAACATCTTTGACAGCATTATCTATCGTACCTTGTCTCTAGCATGGGTGTGGCCACGATAACTATGTCGCGAGTTATCTTCGATAATTACTGTAATATTTTAACTTGTCATCTTGATAAACTGATTTTATCTTTCGTACCTCGTCTGTAGCATAGATCTACCCGCGATAGCAATAGCGCTGTCTGTCTTTTATCGATAGTTACTGTCATGCTTTAACTTGTCACTTCGATAAACTGATTTTATCTATCGTAGCTTGTCTCTAGCATGGAACTAACCGCGATAACAATATTGGGAGCTGTCTCTTGTCGATAAATTCCTATTGTAAAATATTTATCATGTCCAGACTAAAAAACTGGTGCACGATCTAAAAAGAAAGTCGGTGAAATTATATTATCAAAATAAACATATAACTTGTTAGATACATAGTCATTCCTTTAACAAATAACAGAAACAAAATGGCGTCGGCATCAATATCAACCATAAATAATTAATAACTAGCATAATTAACGTATCGTTTGATTAGGGCTTAATAATTTATTGCCTTCATTATGGAGGTAAGTAATAAAGAAAATTTGATGGGAGTGTGGCGGTATTAGCGATAATTTGACGTGGAAATGTAGTGATAAGGAACTGTACAGTAAACTTAGTATATGATGGGCGGGAAACACCCGACAATGATTGTCATTGATTTTGGTAAATTTTGTGATTTTACGCTTTTTGAAGGTGTAGTGGTGCCTTAGTTTTAGTATTTTTTCGTGAATCATCCTAGGAAGTTTCAGTACCTAATAGATGCATTGGTAAAAGGTGTTCGTAATGGTGCACGAGTAAATACATAAAGCAAAAATCACGAACTGGCAGAAAGTTGCTTCGTAAATAACCTTTACATCTCTCATATTCGGTAAGTAGGTCCTTATTAACACCAGATGGGGCTTGTAGGTGGCCAATTAGCGCTCTAGGGTAATAATGTAGCTAAAAAGCCCTAGGGCGGTAAGTAATTAAAAAAACCCTTCACTCTTTCAAAAAGTTCGCGTACATCTAACCATCATACTGGCAATAGACATCATGCATTCAGCCCAGTGACAAAAAAGGTCGCTTCGCTATTTAGGCTTGTCTTCGTATGAGTATAATACTCATCAATTTTATTTTTGTAATGCCGGATTTTTCTACTTACCTCACAATCGAGATGTAAAGCAGAGTAGTTAGTTCGGGTGTAAGCAATAATTGTAAATATCTCAGGCTGCAATTGATGCCTTACAGCCCTTGGCTACTAATCTACTATTACATTTTTACATCGGTGCCATGCGCACAATATTGTGATAATAGATACTATTGAACAATCATGGTACCGACTTCGGCAAGTTATTTCACACTTTATAGTGTTGAAGTCGGTTCCATTTATTGATGAAGTACCTACTTTTTTCGTCCTTTTTAGAGACCCTTGCTATTTACGGGATCGATTGTCATTCACCGTCAATACGGATAATCAAGATATGCGAAACACTTTTTAGTTATTGGAGTGTACCTCAAAACAGCTTAACCGAATTTGATCTTACAAATAAAACAATAATTTTATAATCAGTCAAAAGTTGTAAGTAAAAAATTACATACAGTCGCACATAGAACCTCCTCCTTTTTTGAAGATGGTTAAAAATGAAACTAATGGGGTGCAATGTTTATGCTAGAATTAAAAATCTTGTTGTTACTCCGTTTTAGTAACATGCCATCTATTGTGACTTTTGCTATCACAAATCTAACTCCTAGACATAGGGGTTGGTTTCCTCTATATTTCTAGATTTCCTAGGCAGTCAAAATACGGTCGTAATCCTAAGATTTTTAACTTCAGCGCAGACATTACTGTTTTAAACAATATTATCACTAATTAATTCCAAATTAAGTTCTTAATGATTTTCGACTTTGGTGCATAAGGGGGGCGAGAGATTCTAATGAGCAAGTTAGGTAAATTAATGCAGTTGCACGTATATAATACTTTAATGAGAAAACTTTGGCTTTGAGGCGGTAGCTCGAGTGCCATCTTCATGTTACGAAACTAATTGGATGCAGACATTCAATCAATAAGTGATTGAGAGATGAATCTAAGTGAATGGGAAGGCGCATAGAAATTCTTTGATATGCGAAGGCATTACAAATTCAAAACCTGACATCAAGGAGGTCCCTTTAATTAGAAGGATCTGGATCAGAGTTGCTTCACTAATTGCAGGTTGTGTTTTTTTTTATTCTGTAAGGTAAGTGTGTTATTAATATCGAATAAAGAGCCATTATTATTTTGAAAGGGTTTTAGCCCAGTCGAATCATCTCGATAAATAGGCAAACCGGGAAAAAATTATTAGTGGTTATTTTTCTTCGGAACTCGTTGGGGAAGGTTACTGGCAGACTAATTTTTTTGTTGCGTGGTAAGCGATCTGTTGCTTCATACGCCGTCTTGATTATTAGGTTAAATTTTTGGTAATTAATAATTCGTTTATTTTGTCTTTCACATGAAAAATGGGTTTACAATAGTGGTTAAGAATTCAATTTCTTTAATATTTGGGTGAAATCCTTATTCGACTATGCTTTTCTTTCAGATTTAAGTGCTATGTACTCGTATACGATAGCGTTGTCGTTGACGTACTCGAAAAGTAAAGTTTGAAATATTAAAATACATATACCTAGCTGTTTTATTTCAGCTTTGACGATACTATTAAGCAGGTGACATAAAGCCGCCATTTATTTAGACTTCAATCAACATGTTATCAATATATTTTTTAGCAATTATGATGTTGATTAACAAAAATGCTATGATTTACGGATAGAACTCCGCAGCTATGCAAAGCTTATTACTAACAAAATACTAACATTATAAAACTATTTGGGATTTTTGCGTTATATGAATTTGATACGGGATTAACAGCGTAATTCGACGTAACACAGAAGAATTTTTGCATTTGATAATAATTTTATCAGAATTGATAATGAAATAGTAATTTATCAATAGGATGCATAGTTTTAAATGTAATATCGTCGCAGTTGATGCGTTAGTATTGTATACATTCGTAAAATACAACCTTTATTCGATCTATTATAAACTTATTCAGACGACTATCATAGCAATATCAAGGCAGACAAGGCTTCCGAGAAGTAGCACTTTAGGAGATGACTGTTTCCTTTCTGATAAGTATTGAGAATCTCCGAATTTATTTCAATTGAAAGCGGTCACACTGCTGCCGTACATGGTCTTTTTTATGTGATTAGAGTATGGATTAAGCAGGAGGCATTCTTCGTGTTAAGCGGTACCTAGCGGTACTTCTGTCTGTTTTCCGTATGCATTCCATAATAAGTGACGAACTGCACTGTTGCTAAGTCTCATGTGTCTGTAATTTCGCCGACACCAATATCCTTCAATCCAGAACAGGAGCCTACTCCCACCTTTTACGAAACTATCATAAATCAGGAGCGTTTTGTAATAAGTTTAGAATAATCATACTTACTATCGTACTCCCACCGGCACAAATTAGTCAACCAAATTAAATAGTAAGGTTGCAATATGACTACTTCAAGAGATGGGAGTACGTATCTTCAAAAATTTTACACTGGAACACTGAAATTTAGTGTCAAAAGTCACGTCAAAGTACGCGAATTGAGTGAAATATTTGATACTACGTCGTCAAAACGTCTATCGTAATGCATTATTATTTTAATCTAGCTATATTCTCGTGGTGGTACCAAATTTAATGCAAAGTTTGCAATATGACTACTTTAAAAAATGAAAGTACGGTTCTTCAAAAATTTAACACTGGAACACTGAAACTTAGTGTCAAAAGTCACGTCAAAGTACGCGAATTGAGTGAAATATTGGATACTACGTCATCAAAACGTCTATCGTAATGCATTATTACTTTAAGCTTGCTATATTGAAGTGGGGGTACCAAGTTTAATGGTAAAATTGAAACATTACTACTTTAAAAGGTGGGAGTAGGGCCCCAATAATGCGAACACACTACTGCTTAGCGATAGAAATTGGTATGATGGCATTACGTCCCAGACGAAATCGTTCAAAAGGAGTTCTACTGCTTCTAAAATGTATAAGTTTATAACTGTTACTAATTAGAACGAAAGGCAAAATGAAGTTAATTTATATAATAAAATAGATATTTGCACCCTCGTTATAACTTAAAACAATGGCTTTCAAGACAGTCTGAGTGCCACAAAAACTAGTGCTGTTGAACGGGTTTCTATTCATTCAGTTTTTTTTTCAAGTGGCTGTGAAGGGTCCATGCCGGTAGGTGGCGAAGTAATTCCCTACTGAACCACAGTACAGCCAATAGTTGCAGAGAACAATGCGTTATCACAACGCGTAGGCGTTTTATATGACGTCACGGGGCAAAGAATAAAATGTGATGGCGTGCTGAAATGTCTTTTTTTATTTGCTGACGTATAAATGCTTTTCAGGAAGTAAACTGTGTACCTTCGTGTTATGGTACGTGCCTTTTAATTAATATGATGGCATAGTATTAACATATCCACTCTGCTTATTCTGTTTACCACACACATCGTGCAATATTAAATTCAAACACTTTAAATACCGTACATTTATGACGGAGAAGACTGTATTTTTTATAGTTACAGGTATCGGCACGTAAGTTTAGCGCTGAGCAAAATGTGGAGGGGACGCATGGGAACAGTCGCGCACAGCTGTTTTATTTGGATTTTACCTAATAACTGATTATATCGTTTATTTTCATGTTCCCCATCTTCATGGTGTCTGCAGTTTGTCTTTTCGTGCTGCCATTCGCATGGCTGAGCTAAATACTCGTAGCTTCTTCAATCTCACTTTTTATTTGCTTTAAGGAACCAATCAATTCATTGTTTTCTCTTTTAACAAAACAATGCTGGTAATACACCATTTTTCGTGCCTGCCACTTCAAAACAGTATTTCTTCTAGGCATATTTTATAACTACTAAAAATACACTAATAAAAAACCAATAAGAACAAACGAACTCGAACTTAACGATAACAATGAACGGCAATAACAACTAAGAACGCGACTGTACAGTCAGCTATGCAATTCTCTAAGAGCATACATCGTTGCATCTTTGACAACATCCGTGAAACAAATTACGAGATGACAAGAAACGTTGGAAAAACAACCTTATTTACAAGGGCGATATCTCATAAAGTAGCTGACATCGGTGAGACGAGCGCATCGACGAATTATTAGAGAATCGCGCGGCAGAAGTCCGCAGAGAGTCGTATCGGGGCGGGGGACGAAATACGACTGGCTAGCGAACCGGCGCTATGCACGCGCACCCTTCGTCCCTCTTGACCACTGTGATACTAACATTTTTTACTTCAGCGCAATAACGGTCAGCGCTAAAATTTCGTGCCGCTACTTGTATTGAGTTATATAAATTATTATTTGTTTGTAATAAAAAAAACGTATTGATAACATAAACATACCAACAATGAGATAGACACTCTGTACAAAAAAAATGGTAGCCTTTTCTTTGGCGGTGCATTTGTACCAAACTATTCATCGTCGCACACCTTTGAGAGTAACGTTGATATAAACTGCTGGCATAGCAGGTGAAAAATACGTAAGCCTAGCTGCGCCTCGCGGCTGCGCCCACGCGGAAAATTAATAACTATAGGATAATATTTCCGGGATGAAATATCTTTACGTTATACCAGAATCACCCCAGAAACGCTTCCCATCATATCAAATTCCATGAAAATCTGTTCAGTAATTTAAAACTGAGTCATAACAAATGCACATACTTTTGCATTTATAGTATTACTAGCTGTACCCCTCGGTTTCGCCCGCGTGGTGCATAATGATGATGAAAAGTATCCTGTTATTGTTGTTATTCCAGCGCCTTATCTATCTACATACCAAATTTATTCCAAAGCCGTTCTGGTATGAATTAGTAACAAACCTCCAGCCATCAAAACATTACGAATGTTTTATTCCGCATTAATATAAATAAGATTCATCATCATCATCATCTTAGCCGTAGGACGTCCACTGCTGAACATAGGCCTCCCCCATGATTTTCCAAAAGGACCGGTTGGAAGCGGCCTGCATCCAACGTCGTCCTGCGACCTTCATCAGGTCGTCTGTCCACCGTGTCGGTGGACGACCTACGCTGCGCTTGCCGGTCCGTGGTCTCCACTCCAGAACCTTTCGGCCCCATCGGCCATCTGTTCTGCGTGCTATGTGCCCTGCCTACTGTCACTTCAACTGGCTAATCTTCTGGGCTATGTCGGTGACTTTCGTTCTTCTACGGATCTCCTCATTTCTGATTCGATCACGTAGAGAAACCCCGAGCATAGCCCTCTCCATAGCTCGTTGTGCGACTTTGAGCTTTTCTATGAGGCCCATAGTAAGAGACCACGTTTCAGTGCCATAAGTCGTCACTGGTAACACACATTGGTCGAAGACTCTTGTCTTGAGGCACTGAGGTATTTTTGACGAGAAGACTTCGCGAAGTTTCCGGAACGCTGCCCATAAATAAATAAGATTAAGATATTCTAAAGAAAAATGGCTTTTGTATAATTGTTCAACTTTTTTTAGAAAACGCTTCTAAATATGATATTATATTGGAATAATTATGATATTTAAAATACATTACATAATTAATGTTTTCTAGGTAGAATATTAATATTCTTAATCATCTATACTATAATATTATAAAGAGGAAAGATTTGTATACGTATGTTTGTAACGGATTGGCTCAAAAAGTACTGGACCGATTTCAAAAATTATTTCCAACATTGGAAAGCTACATTCGCCCTGATTAACAAAGGCTATATAAGATTCATCATCATCATCATCCATCACCGCGGGGGTGAAACCGCGGAGAGCAACTAGTAACATATAATCTGTATTATTTAAGAATAAGGTATATGTTACACGCTACATCGGTATGTTTTGATCATAGCACACTTCACTGAGAAGGCTCTCTTCACCACCGCAAATATGTTCTGCCTTCATTTATTTGTGTGTAAGAATTTTTGTATGTATATATTTAATATACAGACTGACTGGTTGAACACTTTACATAAACAAGGACATGATAATTCATGGTCACATGAAACGATTAAAAAAATAAAATTAAAAAAATACCGTTAAACTACAGAGGAAACCTTCATTCTATGAATGTGCTATAACTCGAAAATTATGGACACCGTCCGAACGGGGTTAATGACCCAAAGCGCCGCGCCGCGTTCAAAGGAATAAGGCGCAGGCCACACATAAATGGCATAGGACGCGGACATGGCATGGGCGGCATCCTATTCCATTCAAATTACATACAAAATGCATGGAAATAAACTGCAATTTATAACACAAAATGGCGCGTCATAACCACGTCCGAGCAACGACATAGACAGGTACAGTGTGTTCTAGATTGCGCTTTATTCCCATGCATTTTCTTTGATATTTTAATGAAATAGGAAACCGCCTGTGCCATGTCCGCGCCCGATGCCATTTATGTGTGGCCTGTGCCTAGGGCTGCGTCCGAACGGGGTTAATGACCCATGGGCCGCGCCGCCCGCGCCGCCAAAGGATGCCGCGATCGTCGGCCGCCCGCCCGGCCGCGCCGCGCTTTTATTACTACACGCGCGCCGCGAGTGACCATGTTTATTGTTTTGAGTAGACAATTAAAGTTAAATTAGGTAAATATTAGGCACCTATTTTTTTTTCTTAATTAGAACGAGAATCGAGTACTGAGCACTATATATCAATATGTAAAGTGTTCAACCAGTCACCCTGTATAACATAATTAATTAAAATAATAAGCATTATATATATATTAACACAATAATGTAAATTATTGAACTACTAGCGACTGCCCGCGTCTTCGTTCGCGTAGTAGGATCGGGGGTAAGCCGTAAGAACCTTCTACTTCTACTACTAAGTATTAGAATACCTTTAAAGAAAGATGAATAAAATAGGTAAAGCCGTTCTCAAGTACTAGCGTGACCAGAAAAAAAAGGGATTCTTATATATATATATATACATATTTAACTAAAATAGATAACCTAATTAAACCAAATGAAGTTACTCAGAAAGCATGAAGATAATTTAGTCATATAATCAGAACTCCTAATACTAGTTATAGAAAAACTATTAAGTATATTTCAGTGCGTATTATTATTAATAATAATAATATACAAGGTATACCTATAATTAATTTTAACATTAGACTAAAATTGGCAGGTAAACTCGCCAATAGCCATTTCCTTTAACATTTAAGAGTTCTTGTCAATAGCCCTACTACGTTACCAATTTTTGCAATAGCTATACCATTTCACATTCATACCAAATGCTGTTTACGTACTACATTGTATATTTTATATCAAACAGGCCTCTAAGTGTTGGCTGTAGCCCCACTTATGCCTTTGTAAAGGACCGGATGAAATACGAGAAAAAAAAGGAATATGGTAATAATAATATAATAAAGATAAAACATTTACATCATATTTTATACGGCTCGCTTAAGTAACTAATAAGTAACCCCGCCTTCGCGGGATCCCAGCTCTAATTCCTCGACAGGGCTAATATATATATATGATGAGAATGAAATGTGTGTTATTGAGTGTATCCTTGCCACACCGGGAATCCTATTGCTGAAATAAGTGGGCAAACGTTTTCTTATTAAAGTCTGTACTACTAATACATACAAAAATACAGTTAAGGCGCGCTCGTACCCTGATTAAAGAAAAAGCAGAATTTTTAAACACCTAGTGTAACGAAACAGATCGGTAGTATATTATGAAAAAAATACAAAGGTCAGAAAAGGAATAGGAAGAGAGTAATAACCGAATATAATTCATAAATATAATTCTCTTTCAGCAGAAAAAATCCTGAATAGGTCCACAAAAATAAACTTTCACGTCCAAACTCTCAGAATTTTCAGCGATAACACTATATTTTTATAGGTAATACATAGCCAACGTATAGTACTAAAGTTATAACCAGCAGTTTTTTCAATTGTGTTAGTATATATCGAAAAATATAAAGAAAACGTACAAAATTAACGCATTTTCGCATTACATCGTCCAATCTAACAAGCTATTTTCAACCTTACGTAAAGCATCGTAAATTATTTTAAAATTGGGGTTGGCCCGCGTCTTAAAAACGTACGCTACGTAACTTTCAATCATAAAGCCCTGGATGATACTTCAACTGTTATATGCAAGCATGGCAATAAAAACATATGTGAACTTTTTATGTACACTCTTTACTAAAACAGGTCAAGCTACGAGTATATACTTGTGAGGCCAACGGCAGACTCCATAATCTAAACCTCTATAGAGTAGCCAAGTGAGCTGTAATAAAGCTCGAAGTCATAACTCACTGTGCTTTCGAGCGACTAATTAAGACTGCACTTTTGTGCAGTTTTAATAAACTCAGTATGAAAACAGCAACCTTACTTATAGAACTTGACAAAATTACATAGTACACCATAAATTACTGTCAAAAAGTAATTAAAATATTAAATGCACAGATGTATATGTTAAAATACACATTCGTTTTTGCGTATAGCATTAAAAAATAGATCATCATCATTATCTCAGCCGTAGGAGTCCACTGCTGAACATTGGTCTCCCCCATAGTTTTCCAAAAGGACCGGTTCGAAGCGGCCTGCATCCAACGTTGTCCTGCGACCTTTATCAGGTCGTCTGTCCACTGTGTCGGTAGACGACCTTCGCTGCGCTTAAAAATATAAAAAATAGATAATGAGAAATAAATGGTTCTTCAAAACTAATAAAAAGTTAAGTTTATGTGAGCCTCATGCTATAATATTTAAAACTAATCATGCACCATTGAATCCCTACCCCATTTCAATCTCAAAACCACTCGTGGCTTAACCCTCAAACACCAACCGCGTGTCAATACGCCACAGCCATGCTACGCTGTAGCAAACCGGCGAATGCGTTTAGTATAATAGTGAAAATTCGCGAGAGCTCACAGAAAGCCACTGCAGCTTTGATCTTTGTACACTGAACTTCTGAGAGGCTACTACTTCCATTACAGTATGCAGATTTTATACTTTGTGTCATTTTTGTGCGAACGCCGGCGTTGACTCCCTAGTACCTGCCACCCCATACCACCCACAGGCCGGGCGCGCTACTTAGCTGATGACTTATTAACAGTGCATTCTTCAGAGGTGTCTGCCTGTCGCGAGGTTTAATGACGTGGCTGGCTGGGATGCTTTTCGATCTTACTTTTGAAAATGTCCCACTTTCGTCACAATGGCTGCGGTACAGCTGTGGACCCTTGTTTGTGGTGCCTAGACCGATGGATGTAGTTTTGGCAGTTGTTTTTTGTGGAACTAAGTTTTACTTACCGTTGTTAACACGTTACGCTCTAAAATGTAGTGATATATGTATGTACGTATGTTAGCCTATTACGTTTCCCATGCTGGGACATGGGACTTCGTCTCAGAGAGATAGAAGTATAGGTCGCAACCCACTACTTGAGCCCAGTGTGGCTAGGCGGATAGTGGCTAACGACTGCTATCGTAAGACAACAACCGAAGGAAGAGCTCACTAGCAATCACACAGTCAAGCAGTGACCGGACCAAGCTTAGTGTTACAACTTGGCGTCCGATTCCGATAATTGTTATGGTTCCTGTATTATATTTTTTAAAATAAGCCGAAAATTGAAGACTTAACAAACGCCCTGGCCAATTGCTACTTTTACTTACTAACTTAGAAGCACTCGTTCTACAAACTAAAATATGTATATTTTACATTATTAAATGATTTCATTCCCAAAGTTTACTCAACCAAGCCGTATCTATGGTAAAAATGTCTCAATAAAAACTTACTAAATTGCGAGTCAGGGTTGTCAATGTGAGAATAAAAGCTCTCTGACAGACAATCTCGGGTATTAAAAGTGCTCTGTTGTTTTGGTTCGTCACTTCCGGTTTACGCACGCGATCTAGGTGGTTTCGATTTTTGGGGTGCTCATGGACGTTACTTAAGTTTTTTTTTTTGTGTGGACGTACTTTTTAATGATAAAGGAAGGCACTGTTTTTTTCTGTGGCCAGACGCTTGCTCCCTCTGTTTGCATAGCTTCACTGTCACCCAGATTGTTAATTCTTTGAACACCCACTATTAAAAGGTTTCTCTCTTCCCAAACATACTTGTTCTGCTTAGTGATTATATACTCGTCATTCTCACATTCTTTTCTGAGAAAAAGAAAGAACAGTTTCCTCAGAGTGCAAGTGGGATGGGATGAGTTTAGGTGGGATCAACTTTAGCCCATCTTTTCGTATTCGTCGTAGCTACGTATATGGGTGGCATAGACATCTGAACTTCTGCCAGAATACAGATGCTACAGGTATTTGGTTTAAATGATGGCAATTAAGCGTGAAAAAGCATCTGTCAGGTCATAATAGGGGTGGCTGTTAGTGCAGCTTACGGCTGCACTAATGGTCATTGCTTCTTGATTCCATCTTTGCTTTCCGTCAGGCGAGCGGGACTCACTTTGATAAACCATTATAAAAAAAAAGTATTATCCGTCACATTCATCATACCAAACATGTTTACTGTAGTAACAACTTCGGTCTTGCTTTATCACCGAGATCCGAGGTTTTAGCAAAAGAACTTTGTACAACACCAAAGCTTTGAATAATGGTGGCTATTAACAATACCAAAGGATTACAAGAAATCAAAAGGGAAAAAGCGTGATGAATGCAGTTTAACGACTGCCTTAATAGGGTTGTGTGTTTCTTGCTAAATTGTCGCGTATTCGTGTAGATAGCGTCCAATAGGCGCCATTTTCTTTCATTGCAGGGACTTTTGCCTGTTTTTGCTATAATTACTCGAGTAGCTTTTATTGCTGTTGACAACCATAGTGTGGCTTAATTTTATATTATGTAACACGCCATTTGAAATATTGCACTTTTGTAATTTTTGTAAAACAGTTTGCTGGTAATTGCTTTGTATGTATGTTGTACAACAGGATGTTCAAATGTAATAATTTAGTTATATATTTACCATATATTATAAGAAAAGTTAATGACAAAGTAGAAGATTATCTGTCACACAGTGCACTCTGATGGACCATTTTAACCGACTTATAAAAAGGAAGAGGTTCTATGTTCAACTGTAAGTTTTTTAATGTTTGTTTACCGCGATTTCTCCCCATTTTGTAGACCGAATTTTTACCGATTCTTAAAATTCTTCCCAGGTACATTTCATCAAATTCGGTCAATCGGTTTTTGAGTTACACTCCAATAACTAAAAATTGCTTCGCCATTCTTGATTGATATCCTTCTTGGTGAATGACAATCGATCCCGTAAAACAAGGGGCTCTAAATAAGAGTGAAACATTTTTTTACCAAAAAATTGAACCGACTTCGTCACTAAAAAGTGTGAAATACCGGTCGGTACCATGCGCACAATATTGTGTAATAGGTACTCATGAACTAGTGTTGCAGTCGCTTAAATTTTTTGTAATATAGTTATTAATACTCCGACCGAAGACGGTCGAAGACCGAGCTCTGTGGCGTACATTAGGAGAGGCATATGTCCAGCAGTGGACGAATGTGGGCTGATGATGATGATGATGATTATGATTTAATACTAATTAAAATAATACTAAAATATATAAATAAAAATTATACATAAGTTATGTACAATTTTTAATAACGCCATGAATCTCACGAAGGTTTTAGTTGGTGCTGGGTCTTCTGCACATAAAACATTATTAATAATTACACTTCATGTAGCAATCTATTATTAGTAGAAAAAGTATTGTAGAAAAAACTAATATGTGTCAAAAAATCACAATATTTTGAGAAAGGCGCTCCACAGCTGAGTTTACTAATCAACAGGGTTTACTAACCCTTGCGGCGGTTACGACTTACGGCGGATGGGTGACCGGTGTTGGATTTACGCCATCGTTACCGGTTGTTTATTTTATAACAAGAATAACAAGGCTACCTTAGAGGCCTTTGGGCATATTAAAATGAATCGCTGAATGTGTTGCTAAGCGCCGATCTCGAGAGCAGCTGAACCGGTTTTGGTAATTCTGTTTTTAGAATATTCCTTGAAGTACGAGGATGGTTCTTACGGAGAGAAAAATCAAAAAAATTAAAGAACCGTCTGTTAGGCGGTACGAAGTTCGCCGGGTCATCTAGTGTTCTATAAATAATTAGAAATAAACAGAAGAAACTAATCGAAAAAGACGAACTGAGTATATTATAATGTTTTATCTCGTTTATACGTCTATATAAAACGGTGTTTTAAAATAACACAATTAATTAGCAATGCACCTATACTTTTACCGGTCACTTAACTTTATACTTAACAACCTTGTTCACTTTTAAGTATAACTACTGACAATAAACAGCAACTGCTGTAGCTGTTAGAATAAGTTAATATAGTCTGTAAACTCTGTTTTTGCCATCGTAAAGTAGAGCTTAACAGCATTTTTATTAGGTATACTTCACTTTTTGACTTATGTTGTCCCGCCTGTTATTTAATCATTGGTGCACTCCAACAATGGAATATAGCATCTGCAAAGGGATTGATGGATTAAATTATGAAGCCGAAGCCAAGCCCGGGGATAACAAAGGTCAGCTGTCGATTAGACGACCACGGGATCGATCTTGGGCATTTACTTTCGGTGAAGGTCACATCGTGACCAAATCCACAGGATGGTGGTAAACATGCCTTCCACCACACTCAAGTTTGACAACCTGTCGCTAAACCTTAAAAGTGTGTACCTGCAGCTGTTCTTGAAAGCCAGTCGCTTTTCTGAGTCTAGTGTGATACCATCTTCTCTGTGATACCACTATCACCACCTACGATATAGTAGTCAAACATTAACCTTGCAAGTTTAAAAAAAAAACAAGAGCTCGTGGTAGAGTTTCTTTACTTATTCGTAAGTTGTTCAAAGTAAAGCAGGCTGTGCTGCAGTCGTATGGCCACTAGATGTTCTACTGCGCGCTTCTGTGAGAAGCACGTTAAACCGCTCTCGGTTTTTGTTTCCAGGTTACTAGACGTTTGGGCATGTCGGAGGTTTATACAACGGAGTATATATGTCATACTCCGTTGTATAAACCTCCGCTGGCACAACTGCTGCAGTGGTATTTGTGGTGTGTAGGTCGATGATGATCTACAACTATAGTGATCCTCTAGTAGTCCGGTTGGGTTCCGTTTTTTTTCCGTGCAAAAGGCACGTGCCTCAGAGTCTCATCCTTCTGCAATCGTCTTTTGCGTAGAGGACCATACGTTGCACGAGTTTTGTACTGGTGCAACGTGCTACTCATTATGTAATGGTAGTTGAGGTTGCAGTGACCTGTAATAAGAACTTGGAGGCTTCTGGCGGTAAAATCAGATACTAAGCTGGACATTAGGCTATCTACCACGCCGCCCTGTGGTGGATTTTGACCTAAAACATTTCTTTGAACTTTTGAACGTAAAGGCCTAATACTTTTAGTTTTACATACCTACCAACAAGCTCTCGAACAAAGCTTAGATGTACACGGTAGAAAGTGAAATTACTGTACCACTGAAATAATTGTGAACCAATATCTCGGGATGACAAACAGAAAGCTATGCTACGCAAAACTACAGTTCTGAGCTCTGTGTGGACTGCTCTTGGCAACCGTAGTGCTTTTAACATTAAGAGCACGACTTGCCCGGTCGCATAGAAAATATCTTTTACATTTGTATTACTAGCGTGATGATAGTGTGTTTGAAGCGCTCGCAGCGCAACTTGACTTGGCGATAATAACCGATAAACAAGTTACTTTATTTTATACACTACTGCTGATTCCTGACGACATATTTTGAATAGAATGCGTAATAAAGCACGCTACTCTATTATGTTTATTTCCTTTCATCCCTTTCTTTCTCTAATTACGTAGCATATCCTTATCTGATCCGGCGCTTGATAAGTATAAAGCGATTTATGAATTTACTAGCTGCTCTCCGCGGCTTCACCCGCGTGGTGATGGATGATGATGACGATGATGACGAATCTTATATAGCCTATGTTACTTAGGGTGAATGTAGCTTTCCAATGGTGAAATAATTTTTGAAATCAGTCTAGTACTTTTTGAGCCAATTTGTTACAAACATACATACATACAAATCTTTCCTCTTTATAATATTATATGATTAGTATAAATAAATCTGTAGAGAATAGTTTTACCAGATAATGATAACATTTTACTTATTATTGCTGTCATATAGCAAAACTATATCGTCACTGGGGCCTTACTCCCACCTCTTAAAGTAGTCATACTTAAACCTTACCATTAAATTCGGTTCCACCACATCAATATAGCAAGCTTATAATAATAAAGCATTACGACAGTCGTTTTGATGACGTATTACCAAATAGTACACTCAATTCACGTACTTTGCAACTGCGTTAATGTTCTATTCGGGTTGGGCATTACCTGGAACCTGGAACGCAACCTGGAACCTATTAAGATCAGTTTCAGCTAAAAATGAACACGCCGTAAATAGTATTAATAAATACGTTTTGTGTCGGTGGGAGTACGATAGTATGACTATTATAAGCTTATTAGAAAACGCTCCTGATTTATATTAGTTTCGTAAAAGGTGGGAGTAGGCGCCCTGATCATCTAGTAAAAAAGTAGTCAAACAATAAACCATAAAGTAAATATAATACAATATTGTTTTTATATCGTGTTAATTTTAATATTTACAAAATGACGCATTCTCTTATTCCTAACTTAACAATAATATTAATATTGTGACGCAAGATAGATCGACGTCGAGTGGTATTTTAATTAACCGATTTGAATAAGTTGACGCCGTGGTTAAATCAAAACACACACACACACACACACACTAACACACACACACACATACACAAGTTCCACATCTTTGGGAACTTAAGGAAAATAACAAAAAAGAGCACCTTAGTCTGGTGTAACAGGACATTTTTAAATACAACTTATTTCAAATGTTGTTATCCAACTTTTGAACAAGGATTTTGATTAATTAGCCTATTTTCGTATTAATTATTTCTTATAATTTATTAGCTATAGATAATTTGTTAGCTAATCCTCGTAGTTACGGATTTGGGTTCCGAGTTCACTTGAAAAATTCAACCGGTCAAACTAAAAACAATATATTACAAATAACAATATATTGTATGTAATAATAATTAACGTAGAAACTTATTTATCTGACATATTGTATTTCTATTTGGACATAATTTTATATAATTTAGACATTGCCATTGTATTATTGACATTTAATTTTTATTTTATAAGTATTGGAATATTGTAATTTATTGTGCACAAAATTTATTGAACATTTTTGTATTTATTGGACTTTACTCAAGATATATTTTATTGTATTATTATTTGTACGCTTCACATCATGGGTTCATTTGCCTGAAATAAATATATTTGAATTTGAATTTGAATATAAAATAATAAGAAATATATTATATAGATCTTACCTGTTACCGTTGTATTACTTCTGATGAAGTTTAATACATTTATGCTGCGTTTATAAGTAAGGTCGATTAACTTTAATACTGATTTTATTCAAAAAAAACCTCATAGCCTCGCTTATCCGGCAATATATGGCTGATACAAAAAGTCAATAATCTAACAACACATATTTATGTGAAAGTCAGCGTCGTCAGTGGAACGATCAGTAGAGCGTTTCAATATTGTTTTTCACATAACTAATTATATAACGAATTATTATTGCATTTCAAACCACTTGACCGAAACTAGAAAAGATTTTGTTACGACTTGAAATAATAAGAAATTGTTTTCCATGAACCGAAGAGAGTAAGAAGTTATGTTGAAGCACGAGTATATATAATTATAATATCATTTATATGTAAGTGAGTATATATATAGTGTTTGGTAGAGGGTCCGACAAACTAAATGAGCGTGTTCGGGGGACCACTTGGAGAATACAAGTTGGCCAAAAAAGTTTTTTTTTTGGATTTTTACCTTTTTTGTTTTGTGGTAAATAGAGAAGTTTTTAAATGCATATTACCTCCAGAATAGCTAGTGGTTTTTTTAGATCACTGTGAAAGTTGAACAATTTTTTTTTAATTTTTTAATTTTTTTTAACTCTATGAGCTTTAAATTAGTTAGTTAGCTCTGTTTGGTATCCAATTTTGCTTTGTGTGGCCTGAAGGTGTATTAGAGACCAAATTCAACGAAAACATCCGGTCTAAAACAGATTTTACAAATTTTATGGTGGTAAATAGGCACAATTTCGGAGAAAACGGAAAAATTCACAAAGAAAAAAGTTAAAAATAATTGGGGGGTTGGGGATTTTTTTGGCCAACTTGTATTCTCCAAGTGGGGCCCGAACACGCTCATTTGATTTGTCGGACCCTCTACCAAACACCCTGTATATTATTTTATATGATTTTAACGTTTACTTAGCAAGACCAAACATTAGATTAAATCATATTAGAGAGAAAAATGGGACAGAAATCGAACCCGTGTCTTCTGACAATCCGTGTCAGACGCCATGACCACTAGGCCACCGAGGCGTACCGTTCGAGTATCGAATTTTAGCTATCTATATGATTTTTGTTCTCTTTAGGATTTCCGTCCCCATACGACGGTTAAAATATAATCTTCCCTCTCTAATATTATAATGTATAGCAGGTATGTTATAACATAACTTATACTATAGATAGACTGGATTAGATATACTGAATACAACAGGACATAGTAATGACATCAAATCTGTTTGAAGCAAGAATTAGGAGGCAAATGCGATCATCCCTGTCGGCAAGGGAACCTACAATACAGCAGCGATTTCCGGGTTCAGTATAAACGCATTATAAAGGCACTTAAAGGATCAATGAGATTTGTGACCAAACGCGCACATTTGTTTTAACCGAATATTATGTTTACATTAATCGGTGGCCGAATGTGTCAACTGAATGCTGTCACATTATTTCGGTCAGTTTCACTGAGAGCATAGTTATCGGTGACCGAAAACCGAACCGGTGAGGAACGATTTTGGTCACAAGAAGAACAATTTGCAATAGTCTGACGAAAACGGGCGATGACATGCAAATGCTATGCCCCAAATCGACTGTAAACGAGTCTTAAAAATCTTTATTCGCGTTATAGCCCTAATATTTGTCGGTGTTGTTCAGATATTTTTCTATAATGGTTAGACTAAATATGCTATTACGAGTAAAAGAACAAAATTTGTTTTATGTCTCTAATTTGATATTATATGGGTTAAACTGATGTTGTTTGATAACTTAATGTTAATTTATTGATTCAGGCGTTACTTTGCGGAAATCCATTATCAAAAACGATATTAGAAGAAATATTTAGTGACAGTTCCGTTAGACCGACAGTGTGACTAGCGCTCGACGTGTCAACAACTCCTGAGGATGCCTCGTGTAGAGGCGAAACACGTGTCGAATCGGTTTTGGTTGATTGGGTTGTTTTGTGTGTTGTTTCTTCTGTATACTTACTGTTCGCAGTTTGTACGGGAGGGAGGGTGGTTCACCGCAACTCAACTAAATACTTCTACTAATATCGTCTTTTACGTTTTCAATACGAAAATTTTACATCATCGCTATGTTTCTATGTAAATATAATTTGTATCTTGGATAAGGCCTGTAAAAGTTCATGGAAAACACACATACAAAAAAAGTAATCTTATCGCCCATTATTAGACTCGGCAGTTTGCGTCGCCTGACAAAATAAATAACAAAAAAACATTTTACTATAACAAGTCGATTCAATCTTTTGGTTCTCATTGCAATTTGCGATGCAGACTTCATTAAGGCCTTCCATCTGCACGTGACATCTTACAGTTTACGCCTTCAAATATATAATTAAACCTAAGGTTTTAATTAACCATTGTTTGTTATAGGTACCTATAACCATTACTCACTTTCTATAGGTACTTAAGAGTATGTTTTTGTTAATTAAGTCAAGTGCGGCTATGGGCATGTGTAGATTGTTTGCAATAAAAATATATTTGGTTATAAGCTTTATTGTTACAGTTTCCAGAGCCGCATTTGTTATAGCATGACTCTTATTTCAAACATTAGATTGAACTAAGTATAGCATATTAGCACACTTATTTCACCTAACCTACCCAGGTGAATTAACTATGCTAAAAGAAAAAAAACAGACGAATTAAGTCGACTTATTAGTAGACCTAATTACTTAATTCACCTATGTGAATAAACTGTACCAAAATAAAAAAACAGTTGAATTAATTCTACTAATTAGCAGCACCGTCGGGTTTCCATGAATATATTTCGGCGAAACATAGGATTCCCTTAATTTCTACCATCGGTATAGCGTTATCGAATAACCATCGATATAGCAATTTTCATCGTTTATGGTACTCCATGAGGGGACGGCAATAATGAATATTCCATCCTGCCGTCGGGATGTGAATCGTAAGAGGCGAAGAAACCCGACTTACTAGATGGTTGGCCTGTTGTGCAAGAGGATGTCTTGGTTGGTACCACCGCAGTGCCAGATATTCTATCGCGAAGCAATAGTTCTAAAACAGTTCTGTGTTATAGTACGAACACACAGTGCAGTACTACGCAAAACGGCTAAGCAATCTCTGGGTGGCGCTGCGACTGTCATAGGCACACGTAAAAACCATCAGGCGCATGGCTGCCCCGTCTCATCGCTCAAAGCCGCTGCATACGTGACGGGTTTATACGGACGGGACTGGACGTGAAGTTTTGGAAATATAGTTTTATTGTAAATGCAAAGTAATTAAATATCTATAAGTAGAACGTCTTCCCTACTAGCTTTGATTCACGCAAGTTTGGCGCAAAATACGTGATGGGATGTTAACATCGCCACAAAACAAGTGCACATCGCATCTATGTTTTGTTGGTAGCATACCTACGCAACTCAAAACAATGGCATTTAAAAACAGCCAACCGCGCTCTGCCGGCACTCACGTTATAATTGCCGGCAAGCGTCCTCCGCCCTCAACCACCGGCTCTTCCCACTTTTATCGCCTATTTATTGCGATGACGTTCTTCTTACTTGGCCGCGCGCTACAAGTACTTTGGTAAATGTATATGAAAGAAAGTCACGGAGACACGGACGGGGCGGGAACGTGGTTCACTCACCTCACTCTCCGTCCCGTTCACGTCCCGTCGGAGGTATTATCTCGTTACGTATGCAGATGCCTTTAATTACATTAAAAAACGATATAACACGTTCACGCACGAAGTGCTATACTTCCACTTTCATAACAGCCCCGGCCAAGAAGAGCAACTCGGTAAATCCGTATGTCCCGATGTTTTCAAGTTACAAGCAAAAGGGTTATTTAAAAGGATTATGCGCTAAATATAATTAAAAAATAAGATAATACATTAAATTATTCTGTGATAATACAGAATTAAAAAAATGGGAGGTCTTTCCCAGTTTCCATTAACCATTTTTTGTGGTCAGTGCAAACGTGTATTCTACGCTAACTAGGGAACGGAATCTACGGACTGCCATCCTTCTACGCTTTATATTTTGTACCATTTTTTTAACATATACAATAAGTTGGTATGTATAAAACATACTTATTTTATTAAATTACAGATTACAGCTTGGTAGCAGTGCAGTGATCCAAGCGGCATTGTCTTCTAAATAGTTTTTATTTAAAATTTATTTCTTAAATTCTTTTATGTTATACACTTACAATACATTTGAATATTAACTAGCACCTGTACTTCATGAAGGTTATTCGCAGTATACTTACTAAGCCATATATAAATTGCTCTTGTATAACAATTAAATTTTCCTATTTGTAAACAAAGTAAACAATTTAAAAATGTACAAACATCATAGTTGTTTTCTGTATTGAGACACTTTTACAGCCAAATATAATATTTGATTGAAACTTTCGTAAGTAACATTAATACACAATAAGCCGAATATGTAGGACTTGACTGTCGAGTCCTACATACTTGGCTTATTGCGTAAGTTAAAATCGGTTACTAATCACTTGAAAACTATAATATTCTTTCGTTGAACTTTGTTTACATTCAAGATGTTAACTTATAAACGTCAAGATGTGTTATGATACCGATGGCCTTAAAGTCTTGTCTGGAAGTGTCCAGTCGAGCCAGCCGTCATAAGTCCGTGTCACACTTACTTTTACGTATGTGTCAGCAGCAGACAGGTCACTTTCAATTTTTAATTGGTCCGGTAAAAACCCTTACCCCGTCGCATATAAGAAAAAAAAACAAATCAAAAATCGGAGAGGGTAGTTCAACCATTTTAACTTTCTGTTTCTGTATAGCAATACAAACGAACAAGCTTACCGTCTGGCAATGCACGCCGACGTTTGAGAACTAAGTATTGTAAAGTAGATTTTTACGCGCTTTAAAAGGTTAAGAATCTATAGAGTTGTAAATTAAGTTGCCGGGAGCTTAGTGACTTTGTACTCAATTCGTATTGGATACATTTTTATTTCGATCAAATCGTCGGCCATTGTTCAAGTTTATGGGCTTAGTATAGTGATTAAATACCAAAGTCCATGGCGGAATGCCAAAGCGCGGTCGCGAGTTAATTTTGATACTACTTTGCGCGAGATCCGTTTTCGGTTCGCGCTTTTACGTGGGGTCGATGACTTGCTGCGAGCCTCGAACTCCGCACAGATGACGCTACGGCCGTAGCTAAAGCAAGCTGTAGCTTACCCGATCTTGATATTTTCCCGCTTAACTACCTAATTTGAAAATCATAACATACTTCTTATTATTTAATGGTTATTCACTTATTTTAAGGTAAATAGTTTGTATTGTGTACTTGTCACATATTGTTAGATAGCGATAGCGATTCGTAGCTAACACGATCTTATTTTTTCCGCTTGGTTTACTAATTATGTGTCTTTAAAATCTGTTTTCACTTGTCACTGGTTCTTTGAGTCCTGCGGTTCACATACCCATAGACCAATGACAAGAACAATGTCCGTGCCTGGGTCTCATTTAATAAAAATATACTCAAACTGAGTTCGATGTCATTTTTTAATTTTGATCACTTTGTTAGTACAATTTTTGTGTTACTATTTTTACACATACTCGTTTTTAAGATTAAGTTCTGTGTGTCACTGTAGTGCGCTCTTCATCTCCAGCTATAGCTATACACTGGCTTTAACCCAGTAAATTCAATTCCTACACTAAACTTGATCTATAACACAGTATAACGACTAACACTTGGACAAATGTCCTACTACCTAAGCCTAATTGATACCACCCACACTAAATGAAGGTATTTGCATAAGGGTACCTACGGACATTGATGTTTCGCCTCCTAAATACGGTCGAGTCAGAATTATGTATTTGTATACGTAAAGTAGAAGCGCTCGTAGCGGAACTTAACTTGGATCAACAAGTTAAGCAACACTTGCTGCGGGCATAACTTGGATGGGTGACCGCTAGTGGCATTATTCAACTGAGCGCTTTCGTGCTTCGGAGGGCACTTTAAGCCGGTGGTCCCGGTTGTTTTTCTTAGGATAACAGTCGTTAGGCTATGTTGAAGGCGGCCTGAAAACTTGGAAACGGGTTAGCCACTAGCCTATCCACAAACCGCACTGGGCCCGAGTGTTGGATTATGGCTCAACTTCTCTCTCTGCAAGTGACCCAGCAGCGCCACCACCCAGTAGCTCGATACACAATGGGCTGATTATGATAACAATGATACGTAAGAGTTCTGAAATACGGCAATATGTATTACCAAATTTCACCATTTACCAGCTCATGAGACAGTTATGTACAAAAAAGGGAACAGACTCAACGGATTGAAGGGTGAAAAGAGATGGTGAGTTTCGGCAGCGTCGACTGTGCGGCTGCAACAGCAGCAGCGGTCGTGCGGTGAAGGTCAGACAGCAGACGTCGAGGCGGGAGGTGTTGATACGCGCAGCTACGACGCACCGAAGTGCAGCGCGCACCCTCATCCGACCCCACCGACCGACCACTTTTATTTTTGTTGCTTCACTTTTTTCTATATGAAAGCCCGCTCACTTATTCATGCGAGCGGGATTGTACTTTATTTTCTATTTTTCTGCATTCCCCGTATATAGATATTTTGACCACCTCCTATTTTTTCGTGCCTATAAAACTCGGCCTGGATCGTGTGCTTTTTTCGCGGGCCCCCGTTCGGGTGGAGGGTGCTCGCAGTTAGAGAATTATTCATTGCCTACCCCCGTCGAACCGACTTTCCGTTATTTTTGTTTGTTATGAATTATGTCCGATGACTTTTTCCGACGCCCCGTTTCTTTCCTTTTTACTAATTACATTTGCCGTATAACTATAAATCATAGTTTGGTGGCGTTGGGTAGGAAGGCTGCGTGTGGTGCGAAGCAAAGAGCTCGCGACCTCGGCCTCATCCACGGCTACACGAATCTTAAACAGATTCGTTAGTGATAAAACATTGTTTTCCTGTATAAACTGACGTACTAAACGCTAACAAAAGATTCAAATTCACACTCTGCTGCCTACTAAAATATGTAGAAGAGCTCGCTCCCGGCCCGCTACAAATTTGAATTTCATATGTATGTTTCGCCTATTACGGATGCACTCATTAATATCTTAAGTGATGTGTGGAGGTGTGCGACACGAGATTATGAACTGTATGCCTTTGGTCGTGGAGTTTGAATCACGATGAACGAGAGGCTCGACTCCGTTTATACAGAGCACGCGTTAAGATTATGTCGGATGAAAAATGCTGCAAATTGTATGACCCCCATGAAAAAACATTATCAACATACCGGCACATGGGGCTATCGTTTCGAATGCAAATTCAAGTGTGATCCGCTCCGACAGCTCTCGTCTTAACTGCAATTTGTTTATTGTACTTGAACTTATCTTTCTGGATCGTCAGTGTGCAACTAAAGATAATCGTTCTGAATTGCCGCTCCCGGTGCGTAGCAAAATAATTATCCGCACTAGTCGTAGCGCTAGTATATCCAGACTTATTATTATTACAACCACTAAAAATGTATCACCAGATTTACGAGTTAAAAAACTGTCTTATATGTCCGTCACATCATCATCTGTGAATTTCAGGATTGTATTCGTCATCACATATGGGTTATTCTTTATAAACTCGCAAATTTGGGTATTGTGTGAAAAAATTAAAAAAATTACATTATTTCTGTAATTTTGCCTTTAATCTTATTACGTGTTCGAATATGAGTTTGTTAAGCTGCTTACCAGATGCATTATTGTAACAAATGGCCGGTACGAAACGCCCCTGAAATATTACGAGCAAAGCCGATAACGTTCCGCGACGAACCACGAGAGAGAAGCATAATCCAATACCGCAGTCCCTTACTGAAAATGAGTAGAATCGAAAATGTTCCGTATCGTCACCTGATAATCCACTTCGCTCCGCCGTCTGTAATACACTATTTTTCTGTATTCTGAACAGTATTTAGTGTTCGTACAGCGAGAAGTCAAAAGGTTCTTTGATGAGAGACCTTACTTCTATGTTCGCTTCTCATATGTTGCGAGCGCTCGGTGCGATTTTATCTCAGAGACGAATTTCGGTCGCTTTTTGCCTTTACATTGGATAGTACTGAAGGCTTTGTGAATTCGATAAAAAAGTCTAGGACATTTTCAATTTTTGTTCGCAGGGTTTCTGATTTTTATCTCATATTTGAAATTGCAAAAGTTTCTTTTTAAATGGCGATGCGAGGCTAGAATGTGTGGCTTGGTATGGTCGAATCAACACCCTTAAATATGTTTGAAGTAATGCTATGTATCGGCCAAGTTATATCGACCGTGGTCAAGAGTGAATGATTTTGTCTCAGATTTTAGTTTTTGTCCATGACAATTGGCTACGAGATGAGCAATTCCCTCGCCTGATGTTAAGCGTCACGCGTGCCCATAACAGTGGAGTGCCATTCAGAGTTTTTAACACAACAGCTCAAAACTATGCACTGCGCGTCACCCTGAGATAAAAGATGTTAAATCTCTTATCCTGTAATTCCCTGGACATATTTCCCTTCAAACCGAAACACACTAATGTTTGCACACTACTGCTTTACGGTTGAATAACTGGCAATGGTAGTTACACCTGTGCATACAAGTCCTATCTCTACAAAATTATTTTTTTCAGTTTACGAATTGAACAATGCACTCATCCCAAAATGCTTATTCCAGTAAAAAGGACGAAAGCTTGGCATTTAGCCTTTCTAGTTAAACTTACTTAATTTATCATTTTGTAGTTTTCAGATTATGTAGTATACGCAAACGATCATATAATTGAGAGCCATTTTATTTTTTCTTTATCTATTGTGATTTTGGTTAAATAGAAAAATGGTGTCTATGCTCTAGCTAGATGGTTTTGAAATACTTTTGACTGATTAGTATTTTTTTTTAAATAAACTATATCATGGATGCGTACCGAAATCGATAAAATTAGCCGAGTAATAATAAAATTTATGTTTTAAAATTATTTATTTATATTGTTTTCGTAAACCGACTAAACCCAATAAGTTTATTTAAGTATGGGACGCTGGAGCGTTGTTCGAAACACATATTCTACGCTTAGTATCTACGCATATTTTCTACCGACTTCCGAAAAGGTACTGGTACCAAGGAGGTACTGAATTCGACTGTTTTTTTATGTTTGTTACTTCACAACTTTCGATAGGGTGAACCAATTCTTTTGTTTAAAAGCTAGTGCTTCCTGTGTGGTCACATTCAAATTTTATCAAATTCGGTTCCGTAGTTTTTGAGTTACACTCCAATAACTGAATAGAATGGAATTCGGTATAAAAATTTTCAAATTGTACTTGTTATGATGGTTTTACAAAGTTAACATCTAATCTCAGTTACTAATACCAAACTATCGTACCAATCCGCCCCTGGCTGTCTTAGCCAACCCCCGCACTAATAGAGGTAGGCGCAACTTGTCTGATGTTTCACAAAGAGTGTCACGAGACTCGTGCCTATTTTTATTAAAACCTACGACGGAAGCTTACTTTTTTTAATAACTTATGTAGGTACGTGTGGGTCGAGTTTGAATTGGTAGCGGCGCGAGATGTTTTTCACAGAAATCGTCGGAAACCCTTTGTGCTCTAGCACGCCTGGAGACGCGGGTTTTTGTTTACTAATGTTTTCACTTTTGCGCCTCTGTGCGAGACTGGTTTGATAGCTCATTATGAAATCTCCTTCTTCATCAGGACGATTTAATGTAAAGGCAAGGAGCTGTTTGTGACTGAAAGGTTTGTTGTTAGGAAGACAGTTTGTAGTGATGAAGGTCATAGACACACATTCAGCAATTCATTAAACTAATCAAAATTCTGTCTTTGGTCGAAATAATAGGATATATGTCCACATTTTTCATATAGATATAACTATATGAAAAATGTGGACATAATGAACTATTAACAAATTAACAAATGTGGACATAAGTCCACATTTGTTAATTTGTTAATAGTTCTATATATTATGTCCACATTTTTATAACTATATGAAAAATGTGGACATAATATATAGAACTGTTGTCATCCTATACTAACTGAAGTCATAATATTTAAGTGTAAAATTCTGGTTTACGAGAAAAACTAATCAATATTTTACTGTATATAACTGTTGTTTATAAACAAGCATTATGATATGTGCATATTGTTGTTTCACGGAACCAAAATTATTTATTTAAAGTGATACAATAATTGTGCTCGAAATGCCTATTAATAACCTAACACGCTATAACGTATGTTGTAATAGGTCATCACGCAAATTCGCTAAATATAATTATATACTAATAGTAATAATCTACCCAAAGACATGTTTATTACTTAGCGTGCAGGTTAATGCAAATTGAAATTCGAAGAAACACATTTCACCTGTCATGTTTGGCGTACATGCTATGAATAGGCGCAATATCAAGTAAAAATATCGGCGCTCAATTTAGGATGGGGAGTTAGTGATCAGTACGATTACGAATGATAACACGATTAAGATTTTCCTAGGTATGACCGCATGTCGTACAAATTGACGTTCTATGAAGACCTTGACTGTCTCTTCACGAGTTTGACACTACGGACTGTCAGAAATTTAACCTTTATTAAGTAAGAGTGAAAAGAATGTGTTGTGATTATGTGTACTTCCAATAAGCATTATATGTAGAAAGACAGAAAGGTCACACAGCAATTTGGGCAGATGCAGTTATATCTTTGCAATTTAAATAAAATGTAGAGGTAAGTTAATATTGATTTTCGCACGAATCTATTATTTTCACTATTGTACTTTTGTACAGGAATCACCCATGTTTAAGTTTTATAGGCATAAAAGTGCGACAAACAAAATGTTATAATTGGTTATTCCTTGTAATACCACATATTTATTATAAAGCCGTCTCATAGATGGCAGACGCTGTGGGCTTCTGTTAAACAACGTTATTAATTGAGAGCCTGTTAGGTGTGTTTATAGTTATGAACTTGTGTGTGAGAATCTAGGAATTTGTTTTTGTAATGCCTATTTTATTACTATGGTACCAGCTTGAACTTACAAACATAACATTATTAACACAAACATATACCTTTGCAATCTTAATATTAGCGTGATCTGTGAGGTCAGTAAATAATCTCTTCTTATTTTTTAGTTCGTAATGAAAATCTACCGTTACCCCCGGTCTATATAAATGTATGCGCGAGACTGTCGGTACGTCACGTCTTTGCATAGACTGACATAGGGACACCCTTTCAATCATTTCCCTTTATCCTCTGCAGCTTTCTGTTGAACTCTTTTCACCGCTTGTGTATCTCGCTATCTCGTATAGTATATGAAAAAAGGCGCTTGGTTATAGATTTGATCCCTTGACATGCGGTTCTTGTAATTCTTTTTCACGGGAAAATTGTATAATTTTTGGCTAATATTATACGATTGAGCAACCTGGCCTGTTTTAGAAAAGCGCGATTATGAACGATGCTGATCGAATAAAATGTGTTTGTTTCTTTATATTCCAGAAAATTCGATCGCTAGGATGACCTAGGTGATGATGAGCTACCTCTTTTACCTTTTTATATCGGTACCAGTGTACCGATATATTAGTATATGACATGGATACTGAGCAATGGCAAGACCCTATATTAAGCTTTTTGACGTGATAACGTCTTATAAATCGATGAACGCTGGCTGCACCCACGAAAAAGCATGACTTATTGTCACGTTATGTCTGAGCCGAGCGTGCAAGCGAGAGCGAGGTAATAGCGATAGAGAAGCAGGATCGGTCTGTCTTATGACGTTATTACGTAAAATTATCGTCCGCGTTTCGTCGTCATGTTACAATCATTTTGTTTTTTATAAGTGAGAGGGCTGGGCAGGCTGTTTTAAGATTTTTGGAGGGTTTATATTTTATTCTTCTTGTTATTCCTCACACGTCTTATTAGAAATTACCAATGAGGACCATGAGGAAATACTCATATATCTATATCACATTCGAAAATCTTATCCATTATTGTAATATTCACTAACGAATATGAAATTAAATTATTGTTTTTTTACTGTTCAACATATTTGTTCGCACATCGATTTAACATTTTGGCTGAGATGTTGGGCGTCACTAAGGCTACGTTCTGGTAAGCGCCGTAATCACATGCGGTGTTCGCACACCCATTCCCTTATAAAGCGACGATCATCGTGAGCGAGCTCTTACGTCATCGATGACGTCACCGAAAACGCTCACGTCGCGACCGCAACGCTCGCGGATCGAAGGTGGATTTTCGCGCACGTTGCGAGCTGTCACTGTCAAAGCATCAAATAAGGATTATTTAGGTTTTTGACAGAAAAATAGCGCGCATTTCGCGACCGCTTAACTTTTCGGTTTGGGTTGAACATTGCAAGCACTGATCCATAGCGGAACGCTAAACCGGGGCGTGACAGTTGTGAGCGTTGACGACACTTGCCGGAATGTACCCTAAGCGAAGTTTTCATCGGCCCGCTTAAAGCTTGGTTGGCAATGCGGTATACGTCATCGCAACTGCATCGTAGTTGGAGGCATTAATATCTCAACTGCAGTATCGAGGCTTAAATATTAGATGGAACACTCGGCGCACGCCCCAGTCGTCTCTAGGTGATGGCCTCTTATATTAATAACCTGATCATTTATTCACTAGTTATGTGAACGCTATAAGACGCTAAAAGCAAAAAATGTGATGATGAACGATAGTTCAAAAGTTCCTATTATCATAGTATTGTGCGCATCAACAAGTTATTTCACACATTTTGGTGTTGTCCATTGCCGAAGTCTATTCCCTATATTGTTTTTTTTTTTTATTTTTTTAGTGAACCTTGCTACTGTCATTCACCGTCAATGATGATATCATCATATCATCAAATAGGCGAAACACTTTTCAGTGTTTCACAAGAGTGTAACTCATAAAGCGCTTGACCGAATTTGATGAAATTTGAGAAGATCAAGAAGAGAATCATCAAAATCAGTTCATAAACGACGGAGTTATCCACGAACACACATACATATTAAATATGTACTAGCGACTGCCCACGACTTCGTTAGCGTAGTAGGCTTGGCCTTAGGCCTCGCCATAACCTACCATGTTTTCTTTGTAAGAACCTTCTACGAAGTATTAGAAAACATTGAAGAAAATGAATGAAATCGGTAGAACCGTTCTCAAGTTATAGCGTGACCAGGAGAATATAGGATAGGATAGGAGAACATAGGGATTCATTTTTATATAGATACGAGTATTATATACGGTCGAATTGGGAAACCTCCTTTTTTTTAAGTCGATAAAAAGAAAAACCATGTATTTTTAAACGATGGCCTCGTTCAATTCCCGATTTCGATCTAAATATTTGTTTGGGGTGTTCTCTGATTATTATATATTAATAATGTGTGTGTGCCCATGAATCAACTGAAGTCTTACGTGATACTGCACAGCGCTCGTTGCCCCGAAACATTGTTTTCTTTGAGTCTCTTTCGCCCAGTGATTTCACTTTTTAAAGTAACCTTCACACCTCATCACCGATGCTAGCGCACTGTGCCTTTATGTCAGAATATCTGGCAGTGCGTGGTACAGCCAAGACAACCTCTTGCATAAGAGGCCTACAACCTAGTAAGTCAGGCTTCCTCGCCTTCTACGAAGCGCATCACGACGATAAAGTCCGTGTTTTTGTTATTTCTAGAACATTTCAAATTCCATATTCCGTTTTCATATAGGATATAAAACATAACCTACCAAGAAAGATGCATCACTCAACAAGTACCTATATAATAGACTTAACAGGTACCACAGCAGGTACTATTTTTTATAGTGTACATTTTCTACCGACTTCCAAAAATGAGGAGATAGCTACTCAATTCGACTGTATTTTTTTAAATTTTAACTTATAACTTTTGACTGTTTGAAAGCTGGTGCTTCCCATGTGGCCCCGTTTAAATTTCATCAAATTCGGTACAGTAGTTTTTGAGTTACACTCCAATAACTGAATAGAATGGAAGTAGGTTCCAGATTTTTCAAATTGTTCTTGTTCAACCAGTGCTACGCGCGGGCATCGCACAGCCGCTTTACGGCTCCGGCCGGTGCCAATAATATATTTATCGTCGGTTTACCTTATTAGAGATAGATATTTGGCACTATTTGCAAAGTAAGTAAATATCTATTACTCGGGGCCGCACGATCTTACACTCGTATACCTATATAAACAAGTAAGTACTTGTTACTAAGTATTTTCTCAATGAAATAATTTGCATTGACGGTTACTTCTCAATGAAGTATTCTCTTCACGATAGAATACTTCAACATAAAATCTTGTTATATAGTTGAGCAATGAGCGTTACTTACTAAAGTAAATGAATTATTTAACCCTATCAAAATTGGATGTATCATTTTACACTTATATAAGGTTGTTGTCATGGGATTTTAATTTTACAGAATAATAGATTCTTGGAAATTCAGATCAAGTTCAGACTTGTGTGCGAATGTCATTTTTGTACAACTTCACATTTGCATTAAAAACGAAAATTTACGTGTTCTCATTACGTTAGCAAAGGAAATGGTGACTATTACTCGGCTAAGAATTCTAGCCTTTGATAGCTCTAACGTAAGGCTCATACTAGTCTATAGAATTAAAATCTTTGCTTAAGTAATTACTTTTTCTTGAGTAACTACTTTTGCTTGTTAAATACGGCTGTCAGTACTTTGCTATTTGTATGGACGTTATGTCAAATCTCTATCCGTTGTAAGGAAAGCTGTGGATAGATAGATTATTGTACTGTTTATAATCTTGTATTGTATATAAATAATATAATATAAAATAAAAATAAAAAAACAAGAAAATATGTGAATCCTCTAAACTATTATTTATGTTATGCTCGCGACTGCCCGCGACTTCGTTCGCATAGTAGGCTCGGCCTTCGGCCTTGCCATAACTTGCCTCCCACCTTTCCTGGATTTTTCTTTCATAAGAACGTTCTCTTGACTATAATCAACACAACAAAAAAGAATTAGCGAGATTATTCCATCCGTTCTCAAGTTATAGCGTGACTAAGAAAAATAGGGGTTCATTTTTATATATATAGATAAAAAGATTGACGAAAAAAATTAATATGAAAATAAGGAATAGTGTACACATGATTAGTTTTATTATAAGCAGTTGTTGTACTTTAAATATCACCGTGTTTGTATATCTAAGTGTAAAAAAAATATTCTTCATAATTAAAAGCGTTTGACAACCAACTACTATAACACAATATACGTAGATTAGTGGTCACTTTCTGTAACGGTGGTCACTTTGATCAAAGCTACCACATGTCAATACCACAGCAACAGGGAGGAAGGAGGCGATTACACCACTTGTTTAACGTCAAAGTTGCTTTGTGGTCGAATGCCACGTTCACGTGAGCAGGTTCTGCATATGGTGGTTGGCTGCAGGGGTGGTTTTAGTTGACATGAATTGACAGGTGACAAATTGGATTACGGTTACGGTTTACCAAACGGGATACCAATTGTATGGCGATTAGAGTGTACAATACTTTACCTGACAATAGCAAGGGAGTTGCCCTAAATCCTTTTAAATAAAATATTTGAATTATTATTGAATATTATGTTCTCTATAATGGACATCTTAGATAACAAAAATCTAACATATATTTTACATTGGTTCATTTATACATATGTGATATATAATAAATGAACCAATATGTATATATATTTCGGGGATTGAAACGGATTTTCTTCGACATCGGGGCAGGACAAAGGAAAAGAATAAGTGTGCACGTCCGGCACGGTCGGTCGTCTGTTTCAAAGTGAAGACAGATCCATAGAGTAAATTATATATATGTAGAGACAGATCGATCCGAACTACTGACTCAGTGACAGCCACAGAGAATATACTTCGTTCAGGTGACAGCAGCTCCACAGACTCAGCAAGATTCAAACTTACAAAGAGTATAAAGGCTAGTAATCCATTACCGGTTATAGAACAAACACAATTAGATGGCGTTGAAAACAGTTATTATTTCATATTCTCTCACTCTTATATTTAGATGGTATGGAACCCTTCGTGCGAGAGTTTTGTTTTAGTATTTGTTATTATAGCTGCAACAGAAATACATCATCTATGAAAATTTCAACTGTCTACAAATCACGGTTAATGAGATACAGCCTGCTGGCTGACAGACGTACAGACATATGGACAGCGGAGTCTTAGTAATAGAGTCTAGTTTTACCCTTTGGGCTACCTTTAAAATGGGACATATTATACTCCGATATTTTAGCTTTCCGTCCTCTCGAAATTTTAGTCATATTTTAGATATGTATGAATGCATTACGGTTCTATGAATATTCTATCATAGAACATGCCTAATAAAATATTTACTTGAATCTGAACGTGGCATTTGAAAAGCCGTTCTGGTCGTTGTATTAACACTGTGCTTTAACAGAAACTTATGAATAATTTTGTAAAATTAAATATTGTTAATTAATAGTTAATACAATTTTATTTATTTATTGTAAATGGTTACTATTTTTAGCTATACACATACAATTATTTGTTAGTTTTTAATTTAGTTTTACAAGTCAAGCTAAATAAAGTCGTTTAATAATAAACTATTACCCGCGTAAATTAAGATTGCTGCATTTACTTGCATATACTCGTAACTTGCAACGAGATAAAAATTTAATCTATTCGGGACATTTCTATAACGTTCTTGTGCGGTAATGATAAAATAAAATGCACGTGTGTTTAAAATATTGGATTCTGGGCCTAAAAACGATGTATTAGGAGGCACTTTACGATCATGTGTGATTAACAATATTTTAACCGACTTCAAAAAAAGGAGGAGGATTCTAAACTCGACCGTATATATTTTTTATGTGTGATCGCGGATAACTTCGTCGTTTTGTGAACCGATTTCATGACGATTCTATTTTGTTTGATAGAGTATACTTCCATGGAGGTCCCAAATAAATTTCATCAAATTCGATCAAACAGTTATTGAGTTACACTACACAAACTAAACAGAGAAACTAAACTAAAAAGTGTTGTTTCATCTTGATGACATCACCATTGACGGTATATACCGTGAGTAGCAAGGTCACTAAAGAGTCAAAAATTTGTCAAAAAATAGATTCAACTTCTTCACTAGAAAGAGTGAAATAATAAGTAATAAGTTGGTACCATGCACGCAATATTATGATAGTAGGTACTTTCGAACTATCATGGTACCGACTTAAACAACTTATTTCACACTTTTTAGTGTAGAAGTCGGTTTTACTTTTTGCTAAAAACAAATAGTCAGTCAGCTTAGTGTCCTAAATAAAGAAAACGGGAGTTTTCGTGCTTATGACATAAGGGATGATATTAAATGTGCAGTGTTATAATAAATCCTTTCTTGACCAGATCGTATGTGCCTATCCAGTGAGCTAAACGGCGGGTCGATTGATCAAATTGCAGCCTCGAATCAAATCAAGTGATCGCACCACCAGTCACCACCGTGGTGCCGTTCGCAATGAAACGGCAAAATGCTAACTATCTTACGGACAATATTCGCGCGAGAAGCGGAATTAAAATGAATCAAATATGAACGACGCATGCATGTTACATGAAGATCCGGGCGGGTCTTGGCGAACGCCATCGCTCTCCTACAACTAAAACTTATACATTAATAATGCTTTTGCTTACAATGCGCTTTAAATGTAGATCCGCAGTGTGTCTCGCTTTAGCACTGCGTGGGTCTCTCTCTACTCTCGTAGCGCACACGACTCGCTTCATGCAAAATGTAGGAAGTGAGCGACTAACGCCCTCTTCCCTCTCAAGATAATGCCGGTGGCGGAATGGACCCCCTTGCCCCCTGCCCGCCATATTGATGGTCACCGTAGCGCCGCATCAAATCATCGCTCCGTGATTTCCGGGCTCGTGATGGCGATTTCTGCCGTGCGATTATGTAATGATTCGTCGACGAGCTCACCGATGTCAAATACTTTATGAGATATCGCCTCTGTACATAAGGTTGCTTTTCCAATGTTTCTTGTCATCTCGTCATTTGTTTCACGGATGTTGTCAAAGATGCAACGATGTTTGCTCTTAGAGAATCGCACGGCTGTTGTCTAACGTCATTCACATATCCTTATGAAATTGCTATTAATCCAATACAACTTGTATTACAGAACTTAAAGTCACTTTCCTCAACCAACATAACATTAAAGTTTTTTTAAGAATACCACAAGAATACGGAAGCAAATTCTTCAACAATCGTGAATTATTCGCCAACATAGGGTTTTAACTGCATGTAGTATTTTAGTTAAGTATTTAACGTGGTATGTCAATTCTATTATGAATAAATTGTATCTGCCCGAGTCGTTTTTTTCTCGACTCTAATTTTGCAAAAGTTGGAATTTTGCTACTATGTTTTTTTTCGATGTAGTTATAATGCTAAGTAGAGAATATGAGATGTGGATTATTTACTAGGTTTTTTGCATTGTAGGTCGTTTTGTATAGAACAACCGGATCCATCAGAAATTTTAAATTGCCATTATTTACTTGCTAAAACATTGCAGGTGCGGTTCAAATTATAGCTTCTCTTTATTGTTAAGGAAAGTTACAATAAAGTGCGTAAGCGCCTGCTCTTACATATATTTTAATAATTGACATAAAAGGTTTGAATATTTATGGAGGCGTGTGAACTCCGAGAGCCGACACTGTTGTTTAAAGTACATAACTATGTTTTCCATGCATTATGTACAGTCAATACGGGGTTCCTGAGACTTGGGAATTTGAGACTGAATAAATCATTAGGCCCGGCGCGTTTCACTAAAATATGCAATAGTTTTGTGTAACTTGAGCGCCTTGGGTGGGCGGCGATGTTAAGTACAACGCTATATAATATTTTATTTAATAAAGTTACCCAGTTACGGGCGTGCTATCCGACAAAGTTTGTTGTTTTCCACCTATTTGTGTGTAGTGCCGGATAAATGTTAATGAGTGCGACAAACGGCCCGCCACTATTTAACTTTGCCTACGCCGTGTACGGATGAATTTTTAATTTATAGTTTTGGGGTAGTTAAGCGGTCGGTGGGCTACCGGTGTCGTTTTGTGAAGAAAAGCTTCTGTGGGTGTCTTTGTCGCGACAACGGTATATGGTCAACATTTAGTGCTATAACAGTGTTTGTGCTATTTTAAATCAACCAAAACTATTTTCGAAATCGAAAGGTTCTGGAGTGGAGACCACGTACCGGCAAGCGCAGCGTAGGTCGTCCACCGGCAGGACGACGTTGGATGCAGGCCGCTTCCAACCGGTCCTTTTGGAAAATCATGGGGGAGGCCTATGTTCAGCAGTGGACGTCCTACGGCTGAGATGATGATGATGAAAACTATTTTCATATTTTGACTGTATTGCTATGTTGCCTATATTTTTAAAGTCCAAAATAACCTAGTTCTAAGTTTTCTCTACATCATCAAAACAACATAATACCTACTTTTAATAATGTTGCGTTCCTCAATACCAACAAACATTTTGAATGTTTTTTTGGAAAATGTAAAGTTCCGTCTTGATTCAATTCCGGAGTATGTTTAATCCGGAAAGGATAGGAATCAAACACGGGCTTTAATTAACCATTTATTCGTAGCTCTAGTTCTCTGTTCCGACAACCAATCACGTTGTTGGATCCGCTTTTGAAATTGAAATGACAGGTACGTCGTAACAAGTTTCTACCAATTTGGGCTACAAAACTAGTCAGTAACGAAGTTTAGCTTTTAATTCCGCGCCTGGTGTACAGTACGCGAGAGATGTGTTACTTTAATCTGGGCATCACTATATTGGTACGATAAATTGTCTATGCGTTGCAGCTGCAACTGTCATATAACTGTCACCACGACCCAGTAGGAATAGTAATAGTCTTGTTGGCAATCTTAGCATTAGGTAAGATAGTAGTACACACGCTGATCTATCAATAATAATAATCAAACTGTATTCCCTTAAAACGACCTCTTGCGTTAGATATAACCAATATACGTCACTTGATTGAAAAAATAAAACAACGTTGAGGGACTGGAACTCTCTCTAAAGGACGTGGGTGACCCGGGGTGGGTGATACAAATCGCCAATTTTGTTATAATATAAACGTTAGACCTGTATATACTGGCGAGCAGCATCGAGAAGTACTCATACACAGCTGTTACACTTTTCGTATCAGTTATTTCCCCCCAATGCAATTCTACCCGACTGTACCTGAGCCACTGTCATTTCTTTTCCTTTAGACGATCGAATGACGTTGGCTGTACTCGCACGCAGTCCGGTTTAATTGATCTCGTTCGTTCTCTATTCGTTCCGCGGGAGACGGCCGATTGTGCAGCTTGTCTAGGCTGTGTTAGGGTCGCCACGTAGGCAAGCGTCAGGTGACACCCGTTGTCGTATAGCGGTTGGATTGTAGCTTTCACAACACGAAGCTCTGAAAGATACTATTCACCGTCGTAAATAGCGCAGAAAAAGTGTATAAATTTGTTTGAAGTCAAGTTATAGCTTCTCTTAGCCTTTATTATTCGAGGGGTTACTAAAAAAACTTATTGGTTAAAACGTTTCGTAGAACCTTAAGTCGTTAGTAACACAATACTAAAATATAGATAACGACCCAGTTTTTCAAAGTTACTGTTTTATTTACTATTTTGTTATATTTATGATATCCATGGAACTATATTAACGAGACTTTTGCCGGCGACTCTATTGTCGGACACGGGTTCGAATCGCGAGAGTTTATTCCCGGAGACGCTGTTCGTGCACCCATAGTTACAATTCAAGAGTTTTCAAATCTCGATGGGGAAGGCTCGTCGTCTAGTTTTGCATGCTGCATAATTGAGTCCACATTGGGAGATTAGCTTGAGTTCGGGCAAAATAGAAGCATATTAAACACGTATCTCTAAAGGATTAGACAGAGTTACTTCGCTAAACTTTTTACATCCTTTTATGTAAATAATAATCCATTATTATTATGACCACCGTACAGTAACTGTTTGTTATCAAAGTTCTATTTATCCCTTCACTATGTTCAATACTTTCAAGCTTTGGTTGTATATAATTTGTTGACTAACTGTAATTTAATTATAAGATAGTACTCTGACATATTGAACACAGTAATTTTGGCACATTGCTTCTATAGGCAATATACTTGCCAATCTGGTCGGAATATCCACTAAACTGATGAAATCGGTCAAGTGAAGCAACCCTGATAACAGTCTACCAGGACAATTGATGAATGTCAAAGCTTTAACTTCATTGTCTCGTGAAATGTTCCATTGCCTGAAGTGGACGTTTAAGCATCAGAAGACCCATTTGCCTGATGCTACCGTTTAGATTGATTTGTACCTATTTTCGAAAGAGGTCGAGTGGTGATCGTTATGCTTTGCTGATGAAAAGAATTCGTTTGAAGTTCAAACTCGGTTTTTTATCGTTAACCTGACGAATTAATGGTAAATTGTTTGTCTAACCAATTCAAAAATGGTTATAAATATTACTGGGAGACTAGGCAGTAAGCAGGCGGTCTCATGAAAAAACAAAGACAAACCCGTCCAAAAATGTGTTAATATTAATAGCAATGCATTGTCAATTAGAAATATCATCATTATCAACCGGAAGCCATCCACTGCTGAACATGGGCCTCCCCAATAGACGCCACTTGGAATGGCTACTCGCTTCCAGTATTCAACGATTGCCCATTTGATAAGGTCGTCGGTCCACCTAGCGGGAGGCCGTCCTACACGTCGTCTCCCGGTGCGTGGTCGCCACTCGAGAACATTTCTTCTCCATCGGTTATCGGTTCTACGAGCAATGTAACTAGAAATAAATATATACAATTAAATAGTTTTTTTTTCTTGCATCTTTGCTCATCACTTCTTACCTTTCTTTGTTGTTTCAATTGAAACACACCTACAATACATATTAATTTCGCTTATCACCCAAAACCGAGTCATATATGTTCCCATGTGTAGATTTTCTAATGAGTGCGTTCGTTAGCACAAAATGCCTTCCTGTGCTCCATAAAACAGAACAAACACCGCATGTTCGTCATAATACAAAATTAAATGTCGATTAAATCTTAGTCCTAAACCTATTTCGAAATTATAGCAACTGTACTGAACTGAAACGTGTATTTAAAGGTTTAATTGCAGTATTATAGTTTGTATTATATCAATACGAACAAACGTTTTGCGTTCCTTCTTATTTCGTCGTATCATTTTTGTAATAACGATAAATTGTGTCGTTTTGTAGGATTAACAGGAAAGTAGGAACGATCCATTGTGTGCGATCTAATAGAGACTACGTATTGAATGCGGCCGCTGTTGGAAAAGAACTTGTGAAGTAGCTTGCTCGCCCACTGCACGTAAACTGCCTGGAAACCACGCTAGGTGAGCAGTTTATTACACTTATTATGCCTTCACGCGCCGAACGCGAAAATCACTACTGAAATGTCAAGTCACGTATTTAGGCGGGGAAAAAATTTTTGGCGGGAAAACGCATGAGAACGATGATGTCTCGGGTTTGGAAGGGTTTATAAACATGAAACATATACTGATAGCATCGTATTGAACTTACCTAACTGATAGTGGTAGAAAAATAGGTGTTTGTAATTATACTTAAGTGTGCATGCAAGATTAAAATACCGGAAGTGAATTTTTCCCTGACAAGCATTTTAAGCCTCATTTACACACGCTTTATATTTCTAGGCATCCATACCTGTTGATAAGCGTCACGTGCTCAGCACGTTACAGTTACAACCAGGGATATAAAGTTCAACGTTGCACTTCACTCCAAGGCAAAGTTCTTTTCGCCTCACTAGTTCTAAAACGGTTTCGTTGTTGAACCAAACGCCAATTCTGCTCACTCGAGGGAAAATTGTTGTTTAACTTTGTTGCTTAAATACAGTGAGGAAAAGTTCTCATTAAAAAAGCTATGGTTTTCTTCGTTTTATTACTTGAAGGAAATGTACGGATTAAATTAATTTCAATTGTTTATATTTTCTGGCTGGTGAAGGGCAAAGTTGTATGTGGGCTAGCCAATTGATTGTTCTTGAGTTATCATTCGCTATATCTGTCACACAACGTTAAAGGCAGGGTGTTTTCACTTGCTGAAGTTTCTCTTTTACTTAAAACATGAGTAGGATGCCCTCTGAAACTACAATCCAGCAAATTTCTCCACACTCATGGCAACAGATAAGCCATACATGTACATGTAAATTCATTATTACAAAGTTCTTATGGCAGGATAAGTAAGTACATGCACCCCGCAAGGGCGGTTGCCAGTGAGTGTGATACGTTTAAATTTTATAGTCAATTATTTCTTACATTGTTGCAATTCAAATTTAATATACATTTTTGTCAAATACATAATCATCATCATCATCATCATCTCAGCCGTAGGACGTCCACTGCTGAACATATGCCTCCCCCATGATTTGCCAAAAGGACCGGTTGGAAGCGTCCTGCGACCTTTATCAGGTCGTCTGTCCACCGTGTCGATGGACGACTTACGCTGCGCTTGCCGGTCCGTGGTCTCCACTCCAGAACCTTTCGGCCCCGTGCTATGTGCCCTGCCCACTGCCACTTCAACTGGCTAATCTTCTGAGCTATGTCGGTGACTTTCGTTCTTCTACGGATCTCCTCATTTCTAATTCGATCACGTAGAGAAACCCCGAGCATAGCCCTCTCCATAGCTCGTTGTGCGACTTTGAGCTTGTCCTAATCCCAAATACATAATAGTCAACATAAATTAAAATTTACTTTTTCAATAGTCACTAATATTATATAATAAATTAGATATGATCTAATTATTTATCGTTATTATTAATGCATAATAACTTCTAATATCAAAACAAAGAATAATACCTAGTACCTACGGTCATAAGTCCTCAGTCATAAGTAGGTATACATAGCTAGTTACTGGTTTACAGTGTGTTATTATGTTAGATACCTAATTATTATTGTTTAGTTTATGTTTGTCCTTTTTAAGCTTGTCCTTTTTAAACTCTTCTACGGTGTAGTAACATTGTTTAATTAAAAATGATTTTAATTTTCTAGTATACATAAATTATTGAAATATGATTTTAACTTTCTAGTATATTTAATTAAACTATTTGCGAAAATACTTACACACACGGTGAGAGGTCGCAAAGACATATGCTGATTAATGTAGTAGTGTTTTATTAAGATTACCTCATCACGCGGGTCACGTGAAAGGAAAAACGGAGTCGTAGAAGATCTCCCACCAGGTGGACTGACGGTGTCAAAGAGACAACTGAGGCAAATGTACCCACTGCTATGAGACGAGCCAAGTGCCGCAATACTTGGAGAAAATTAGTCCATAAGGCCATAAGGCCGTTCATGGAGGGCACGACCCTCAGTCATTAAGAAAATCGAAAACGATGAAAGGCCCTCTAGTTTATATTCTTGTATTATATTGGACCTACCGATAACCCGTCAAATTTGTCAGTAATCCTTTGTAACAATAGTTTTAACTTTTTATTTGAAATACTTAAAATACGAAAATTCGTTTAGAATGTAAGATACGCTCAAAAACCAATCTAAGATAATATAGTACATAAGTAGTAGCGAGAGAAATACATGTTCCAATACTTCTTTGTACGAAAAGCTGATTATTTGATAGAAAATTGAAGCTTAGGTGCACCATGTTTTATTGGTTTCTATTTCCGTTCGGATATTGGTTTACCAGAGAACATTGGATTCAGTTCAGTTGCAGTTGAAGGCAGTTATTGAATTGCGTATTGAAAGACAGTTGCTTTGCCGCTGATATTGAACGTTGTTTAGTGTCGTCCTCAAAGGCTCTTGAATACGATATAATGTCATCCATAGAAACACAATAATGTTTCCTCCGGGCCTTTACGATACTTTATCTATATTCACAACGTAATATTCCAAATATGAATATAAAAAAGATTCTAACTTTAAACACGTACTTTTTCTTTCAAGAACAGATAAAAATAAAAATAAAAATGTGTTGCATAATTTTCCTTCGATTTTCAAACAACTGCATCATAAATTAACTTTTTAATTTTTATAGCACACTTTTACTTTTTAATTTACTGGCGCGTATGGGCTCATTGACTTATAAATATAGACAAATAGTGTGCGCAATGAGAATCTGATTTTCCCGCCATACCACATGATTTTTCCGTGGCTGTGAGTTTGGAATAAAATAAATACTTAACTCTTAATTCATTTTCCACTTTTATTTTATTTCAACTATATGAGTGAAGATAAAATTTTGCAAATACATATTTTAAACGATGATAAACAAAGTAACAAGGGCATGCGTCGATTAGACGGCTGCGAGATCCATCCTCGCTCGCATCCGATTTTAGGGAAAGGCTCTTGCGCAGTACCTATTGGACTGACGAGTACTATACCTATATGTTAATATTGGCTAATTAATTTTTCATCGAATTCAAGTCTTTACCTCTAATACTGTTATGATAATGATACTGTTTTGCTTTCGTGCTGCCATCTACGAAGAAATCATGTCAGAAAGCATAACTCAGAACAAATTCCACACAAAAAGTGGTCCTTCAAACCAAAACGACGTATGATTCCAAATACGAATTACTTCCGAGGTTACAAATAGACATGTTCGGTGGTTGGTTTAAATTTCCGAAGGAAAGCAGGGGTTGGTCCACGCGCGTGCTGCAACGTCTACTATGACAGCTGAGTCATAGCGGCGTGAACGATGTTATTGATTTAGCACGACTTTTATTGGGTCATTTTTTAAGGCAGTTACTCTTCCTGATATTATTTCTTCGTAGCCTGCCATACATAATATATACATAAGACATACGTCAATTCTTTTAAAAAATTTAGACTGGATACTTAGTACTTTTGGAGGGAGACTGGTTTCTTTTTAATACTTCTCTATCCCAGAAAAAATATTCGTAGATTTTGGCATCTCCCACTTGCAATCGTGTCACGTAAATGGAGGTCTTTTGACGCGAACAATGACGATGAAGACGGTGTGGGCATTCTCATGTAGAAATTCTCATGTCGTAAGAGAATTAAAGACTTATTTCATTTATTAGGACAAAGCAAAACGAACTTTACCATTCCACTTGTTTCATTAACGCCACGAAAAGAATGCAGCTGCGGGTAGATACTCCTATATTGGATTACAAATTCGTTATTGCAAGAGATTTTTCTTTCTTTTTCCCGTTGGCCGCGCGAGAATTTTTTCGTGGTGGACACAATTGCAAGTATATTGGAATCTGCATTCTCTTCTGTATATTGCGTTTTTGAGTTGACACTCGTCATTGGTGGTGCGCTCTCCCGAATGGTTTATGGCTTTTGTAATACCGCCGCTGCGGATGGAGGGTGGTCGTTTATTGTGTATTACTTTTGTTTGGTATTTAATATGGCTGTTTTCTGTTTCGTATATCCTCATTTATATACTCACCTGTAGTTTGTTTCATTGACACAGTAAGTACGATCTACATTAAAGCCTCAGACAAAAGAAAATAAGCTTCGTTGTACGTGTTGTATGTAATAATGTATGGACACGGCGAGGCGTAGTTTTACGCGGCCTCACTTCTCTGTTCACAACACTCTGTCTTGACTTTTTTATTTAGTCTGAGCATTCAAGCATCATAATCATCATAATCATAATCAGCCCATTTTGTTCCCACTGCTGGGACTCGAGCCTTCCTCTTAGAGAGAGGAGTTGGGTTATAATCCACCACGCGGGCCTAGTGCGGATTGGTGGATAGGTTAGTGGCCAACCCATGTCTAAGTTTTCAGCCCGCCCGAAGGCCCTCGACATAGCCTTATTACTGTTTTCCTAAGATAAACAACCGGGACCGACGGCTTATCGTGCCCTCCGAAGCACGGAAGCGCTCAGTTGAATAATGCCACTAGCACACACCCATCCAAGTCCTGACCGCAGCAAGTGTTGCTTGACTTGTTGATCGGTTAAGATCGCCAAGTCGAGCTCCGCGACGAGCGCTTCGTTAATTCAAGCATGCATGTAGCTTATTGCACATGTTAGCTTATGCGTTAGTAAGCATATATGCTGCTAGATGCTGTTATTTGGCTCTTGGCTTGCGTGAACTGTTATCTGCATGGTTCAGCGTAATAACTATTCGCACAACCCAACCTTATCTGTAATGTATATCTAACTAAACATATAAGAAAAATGTAACGGTGGGTGATAGTCCATGATTGGCAGCCATACGTAAGGACAGGTATTAAATAGTTTCCTTTTCATGTTAATATGAAGTGTTTTATCTTTCATAACTTCTTTTAAGCTCCAGTATCTTCTGCATCCGTTTGTAATTCTTCTTTTTACTTCCTCGTGCATTGGTTCCTTATGAGTTATGAGCTGTCCTAGGTAAATGTATTCATCAGAGTAGGAAATTTCAGAGTTTCCTAACATTATTGTGGTTTTGTTTCCATTCTTCATCAGTCTAGTTTTTCTGGGTTCAGTTTTAGTCCTACCTTTTCGCTTTCGATCGCGAGGTCTTCAATCATTATATTAATGGCTTAAAATGGCTTAAAGCCTTCATTTTTGAGGCAAATCTGAAGCGATATATATCTTTAATATCTTTAGATGTTTTGGCAAATAGGACTATGTCATCGGCGAATCTCAGATGTGTCAGCGATGAACCGTCCACATTGATTCCAAGGTTTTCCCAACTGAGTCGCCTAAAAATTGATTCCAGAACAGCGCAGAATAGTAAGGAGATAAGGAAGATATATGAGACTAACTATTACTGGGACTTTTATAAACGAAAATAGAATGAAAAATCTTTTTGTCTATTTATCTGTTTGTCTGTGCGTTTGTGCACGCTAATCTCAGAAACGGCTCGTCCGATTTAGATGTGGTTTTCACTAGTATATTGCGGTAAGCTTCACTTAATATTTAGTGTTTGTTTCATGTCAATCGGTTCATAAATTAAAAAGTTATTGAAATTTAAAGAATAACTCTCGCATCTACACCAAGACCAAGGGAGCGAAGCCGCTGGCGCGTCAACTAGTTAATAATAAAATCCTTCCAGTATTCTTACATTGATATAACTGAGCGTAAAGTTAAATGTCAGTTTGATAAACTCCAAACTAAGTGCCCCATATACTATGCCTAACGATCAACTCGCACTGAGCCCGCGTAGTGAAGTATAAGCCATTATCCGTGTGCCAAAAATTAAAACATCATGAAACTTTAGCTATTCCGACAGTAAAAACATAAACATCAGCGTCACCATCAACTCCTTTCACTAAACACAATAAAAGAGCTAACCAACTACTTAACTTCAGGCAATCGTATTGAATTGTCAATATAAATCCATTAGTTATCAACGTAAATGTTCGATTTGTTAAGATTTATCGGCAATTGGTGAAACGAAATTGAGTTGTCACTCGCAAGTTTTCACAACGTTGTAGGCAAACTAGGGCATAAACGTAATTGAGGCTTGGCTCAAATGTCATAGATTGTGACGTGAATTTACGAGAATAAGATCCGGTATATACGGACTGCGCGAGCAGTTAGACAGTGATCAACATACACGGACCGCTCTTGCAGTTATAGTCAACAGCTTGAAGCTGCCATTGATAACTGGTCGAGCAGTCAGAGCCGACATACACGGGCTGCTCGAGCAGTTAGACAGTGATCAACATACACAGACTGCTCTTGCAGTTATAGTCAACAGCTTGAAGCTGCCATTGATAACTGGTCGAGCAGTCAGAGCCGACATACACGGGCTGCTCGAGCAGTTAGACAGTGATCAACATACACAGACCGCTCTTGCAGTTATAGTCAACAGCTTGAAGCTGCCATTGATAACTGGTCGAGCAGTCAGAGCCTACATACACGGGCTGCTCGAGCAGTTAGACAGTGATCAACATACACAGACCGCTCTTGCAGTTATAGTCAACAGCTTGAAGCTGCCATTGATAACTGGTCGAGCAGTCAGAGCCGACATACACGGGCTGCTCGAGCAGTTTGACAGTGATCAAAATACACAGACCGCTCTTGCAGTTATCGTCAACAGCTTGAAGCTGCCATTGATAACTGCTCGAGCATTTGGTACTAACTGCTCAATAAGTGACAATTTCATTTTGGAGTGGATAGTGCGCTCGACGTGGAATGAAGAGCGTGGGTGGAGGTAACTGCGCAAGAACGGTCGACAGCTCGAGCTGTCCGTGTATGTCTGGTGACAGCCAACCGCTGTCAAGCAGTCACCAGAAGACTGTAGTTCACGGTGCAGTCGCAGCTTGTAGCAGTTCATGCTGACTGCTACGAGCTGCTCGTGTATCTGGGGTCTTAGAGTTGGTAGTACTGCTCAACAAGTCACAATGTCGATTCGGGGCGGGAAGCGTGCACGATGTGGAATGAAGAGCGCGGGCGGATGTAAGTGACGCGCGAGAGCAGTTTAGAGTTTGAGTAGTTAGTGTATGCCTGGAGACTGCTTGACAACCGCCCCAAGGCATTTGCAACTGCTCGAGCGGTTTCGTATATATGTGTAGGTAGAAGATCGTGCCCACTGTGACTGTAATCACCGTGCAGTCGCAGTCGCTTGAAGCAGTCCATGCTGATTGCTTCAAGCTGCTCGTGTATCTGAGGTCTTAGGACAAATAATGTGGATTAGGCGGGTAAAAGTCCAACAGAGACTTTTATTGTTTATATCATTTTAAATCTGAATTTGTATTTCCTTTAGTATTGGTATGCAGTAATGCGTTATTAACCGTTAACCGCGTGTGTTCCGGTGCACGAATGTAGGCAAATTATACAAAATCATTAACGATTTTTTTTTTTTTTTGCGACGATTGAAGACAAAAACACAATGTTTTTGTCTTCAATCGTCGCAGAAAGTTTTAGCAATGCATGTCGATAGACAGGACTAAACAGGACTCTGATTTAATGGCATACTTATTCAAGTGAAAAGTCTCACTTAATGCTATTATTAATATTTATATAAAAATTCTTATATATATCATCACCATCATCATCTCAGCCGTAGGACGTCCAGTGCTGAACATATGCCTCCCCCATTATTTTCCAATAGGACCGGTTGGAAGCGGCCTGCATCCAACGTCGTCCTGCGACCTTCATCAGGTCGTCTGTCCACGGTGTCGGTGGACGACCTACGCTGCGCTTGCCGGTCCGTGTTCTCCACTCCAGAACCTTTCGGCCCCATCGGCCATCTGTTCTGCCTGCTATATGCCCTGCCCACTGCCACTTCAACTGGCTAATCTTCTGGGCTCGGTGTCGGTGACTTTCGTTCTTCTACGGATCTCCTCATTTCTGATTCGATCACGTAGAGAAACCCCGAGCATAGCCCTCTCCATAGCTCGTTGTGCGACTTTGAAATTAATTATATATATATATATATATATATATTAAGAATTTAAGTCCTGATTAACTGACAGACAACGCACAGCCTACACCGCTGGTCGTTCAGACTTGAATTAAAACTTGGAGGGTGTTTTTCGCTTGGTGGATAGAGGTGTACTAAGAAAAGGGTTTTCTAAATGTCACCCCTAAGGGGCTAAAAATGGATGAAAACATTTGTAAGAAAGTTCTTTGTTTTTTTAATTTATAGGCGTGAAAATTTGTATTTAGATAGTTCATTCAAAATAAACAAAAAGATCTATAATATTTTTTGACAAGGATGACTTCCGGGTTAAATGAAAGACGAAACTTTACATGGAAAATTCTTTACTTGTTAACTTATTGCTGTAAACAATTGTACTTACTAATTAAAAAATAAACTCTACGCGGACGAAGTCGTGGGTAAAAGCTAGTCGTTTAATATACAAAAATGTATTTCTTTTATTACATTATGTACATTTTGTTAGTTTTGTATTTCTCTGTACTTATCATGCCTATATATACATATAGGTATATACACTGTCTATGTGCAGCAGTTCTGCTGCAGTACCTTACAAAGTTACTGTTCGGCAGGAAGTCAAAGTCAAAGTCAAAGTCAAAATCATTTATTCAATTTAGGCATCAAAGACGCACTTATGAACGTCAATTTTTCATTAAAATGTACTTTAAAGCCTACCGCCGCGTTCCAAAATACTTAGAGCCAACCGAGAAGAAGCGGCAAGAAACTCGGGGCCATTCTTTTTATATAGATGTTTTTACAATGTTTTTACTTAGGTACTACAAATATTAGCTCCAGTGTGTTGCCTTACAAAAGAGAACATAATAATGGTATCAGTAGGGCAAGACACGCTACACTTTGACATCTTAGTACACGAGTAGATTGATCCTGGAGTGATCAGTCCCAAGCTGTTTTACCCTCCAAGGAATCCGAAATTTTGTAATAACCTTTTTGACAGAGTTTTAAACTTATTAATAGGCAAATCTCGGATAACATTGGGAACTTTATTATAGAATCGTATACATTGTCCCATAAAAGAATGACTTATTCTGTGGAGACGCGTTACATGTTACACGCGTTACACGCGGACACGAAGGGATTAATTTAATTATACCCTGACACTAATATGTGTGCCATGCAGTTATGTAGCATCCTTTTCTCTACGTCCTTTGTCCGTACCTGTCAATACAGTATTATATTATGTTATTATTACAGTAGGTTCGGTTCTGTAATGATTCGTCGATGCGCTCGTCGACGAGTTCACCGATGTCAAATACTTTTCGAGATATTTCCTTTGTTCATAAGGTTGTTTTTCCAACGTTCCTTGTCATCTCGTCATTTGTTTCACGGATGTTGTCAAAGATGCAACGATGTTTCCTCTTATGGAGGATCCCAATAATCTATCTATCCACGGTTTTCCTTACTACCGATAGAAATTTGACATAACGTTCATAGAAAAAGTGTCAAATAGCTATCTTTAGTAAGGTAAACCGGCGATAGATAGATTATTGGGACCGGCCGTTAGAGAGACACGGCTGTTCAATTTTGTAATGTCTCTGATATGACTTCAAAATTTTCATCATAAAGCAAAAAATAGAAAATGGATTTTACACAATATAATTTTACGTATTACGTTAAAAAATATTTATCGTTTACAAATAAATCAAGTTTCGTGTGTACTCAATTGCAGTGTACTCGAGTTACGTACAAACATTGCAACTGAAAACGTTTGTATAAAACCAGCGTTGCAAAAGTGTTTTGTTTTTAAACTCGTTTATTAATTGACACTTGTATTTCAATCCGTAGCTTTAAATAAAAATTCCAACAAAATACAAATTAAAAGTAGAGCAACAATCGAATGAAAAATATGATTCGTTTCGCGTACAAATTGTTCACGGAGTTATAAAGTTGGATGTTTTAACCCACACCATATTTTTCATCTCATCAGACATGCAGAAACAATAAGTGACCGTTAATATTTAATCGTGTTCAGTGTATATTACCTATTGAGACAAAAGCATCGATGGGGAAATAATTAATAATCGCAATGCAAAATGTGTTCCATTATAGCAAAGGTAATTTGGTGTATCAGTTTTTAAAGTGATCATAGCTCAGGGTACAGGGTTTGAAACCTATCTCGGGCTTATGAAGGTAACGTCGATAGGAAATCAAATAACGTGTGGGCTCTGTAAGCTCAGTTGGTACTGACAGAGCTTTTGAAGTGTGAGTGTATTATAAATACAATTCTGTCATTGGCGCCATCTAGTTTTGACATATAAAACTTCCTATGTCAGAGTTTTTCGCTGGAGGATAGATTTTCATAAGCACGACTAAACGAAATATCACTCCTGTAGTAAATTAAAGGAAGAAGTCTGAGACCGTTCATAAGGTAAGACGAGAGTTTATTCACATAATAATGTAATGCGTGACTGCATTTCCAGAAAATATCCTCTGATGCTAAAACTTTTATAGTTGTAAATCCTAAACTGAATCTAAAGGTATTTAGATAACTGTGTTAATATGAAGTTTATAGGAGATTTATATGTAATTAAAATAACAACTTTATAGTTGGAATAATTCCGTAACAGGCGTCCAATCAATCCGACCGGATATTATTTTTTTATATTAAAAATGGTACGTTTCAATTCCCATATCCATCGTCGATTTGACGGTCGTTTTAACTGCGTGAAAAATTCCCGCCAACAATATTGCCTCGACGAGATGGTGGGTTATCTTTAATTTGTGAACCAATAAATGTTAATACATCAAGCGGGACACGGCCCCGGTACCAGAGGTTCAATTAAATTTTCCGACACACGCCACACTAATTTGCGAACTACGCCCATATGTTTTGGGTCGTTATTCGTTTGTCTGGCTAATTATAATGTTTACGAAAATGTTTTTCGCTTTCCAATTGTAACGTGTTGATCGCCGGTCAATATTTGATCCGTGGCTGTTCGCGGCACTTTGGTCGCAGCGTTATTTACTTTTGATTTTTGTTGCGTTTTCTGCTTTGGTAAGTAAGTACATACATAAAAGTACTCGGCAAGTAGGTACATTCTTGGCTGATCCAACATAGAAGTAAATAAGGAAGTAGAGGGACAAACATATTTGTAGGACATTCTGGCGCTACCAGAATGTCCGCCGATTCGGTCCTTATAACCGCAAGTTTGTCAGGACCATGGAGGTGTGTATCTGACCCAATATAGTCTTCGGGATCATTAGATGTGAAAATAAGATCATTTACGTACATCAATCCAAACATCTCTTTTTCTAAAGATGCGAAACAAAGAGGCGTTTTCCAATTTTCCAGTAGCAGTGAAATTACGTGAAAAATTATTATTAATCCTTATCTTTACTTACGTAGTCAAAACTCTCCTTGAGTCCTCCCAACGGTCCTTCCATAGATTAGTCAGATTATATCCTTCAGGAACCCGTACGGGGTATGCCAGCAACAAAACGTAGATGCGATGTGTACTTGTTTTGTGGCGATGTTGACATCCCTACACGCGTCGCGCGCCAGACCTGCGTGAATCAACTGTAGCAGGGAAGACGTTCTACTTACGGCCGTTCCCAATAATCTATATATCCACCAGCAGGGCTATTCTATATCTCAGTTGCTAACACATACCGATTGAAATCTTGAAAAATGGCGGCTCAATGTCAGTTTTGACAACTCCAGTAAGCAAAAATGTTAGTAAGTTGATTGACTGGAGCTGACAAAAGTGACAGAGCCGTCATTATTTTCTATTTCAATCAACACATGTACCACAAAAAAATCGTTTATATAGAAAAAAAATATAAGGTATCAATGATCGAAATATCCCCTCGGCTAGGGTTACAATGGTTACCTTCCTCTTTATGTAAGGTCCATATAAAAATCGCTTAAATCATTGAAATAACTCGATTATTTACTATAGGCTTGCGCTTAAATAAACAAATATATTTTATAAACAAAATAACAGAAAACATTGAACGGTGGAAATTCCACATGGTATGAATAAATACATTTAAAGCTTTATTTGCAAACTTTTCACAGCATTCATAAAGAGAAGTTGAGTCATCATGGGTACGTAAAGTTGGTGAATAAATATTTTGCAATTCAGTATTTGCGATAAAACATAATATTATTTCTCCTTTAGTTGCATAAAGGAGAAAATAATTCGTTTGCTTTTTGGTTGGCGGAAGGCGTAACACCTGACCATTACAGTGCTATCCAGAGCTATAAGCATCACATACAAGAATTAGTTTTGCATTGCGTGCATACTCGTATTATATAACGTACTAGCTGCGCCCTGCGGTTTCACCTGCGTGATTGATAATTTTGATGAAGATATTTTTATTCCTAAACCACCGCTATAGTTCATTATATTCGTACGTTCATAATGTTCCGCTCTCAAGTTTTGCTTTTAGCGACATATTTATAGAGATTATTATGAGATGTTCATCCTTTCTTTATCTCGCCATCCTGACGTATTGTAATTCTGTGATCAAGTCATCTTAAGCTTTTGCATTGAAATGTTGCACAAATTGCAAGTTTTGTAGTAGACTGGTTGCAAAAAACAATTTCGAAAAACAAAACTTATCAATTTCAAACAATAAACTAATCACATTCTTAGTATACCTATTAAATACAGTAGACTAATTGTCGAAACAACGATGACAACAACATTTTTCGGCCTAAACATAGATTACAATTTAAAATGGCAGAGCCATATAGGATTTATTAGTAAAAAACTAGCACAGTCATCTTATATCTATACATCATAGCAAAAATGTTAATATTCAAACTTTTTTTGTATCGTATCAGGGTTATGTCGCTTCTCGACTGAGGTACGCTATTATTTTTTGGGGGAACTAATTGGGAAAAAGTCTTCAAATGTCAAAAACGTTGTATTCGTGCCATGTGTAGTTTGGAAAAATCTGAGAGCTGTCTCACATCCTTTATAAGGAACTAAAAATTTTAACTATGCCTTCACGATAGATATATACGAAATATGTCTCTTTATTCGACTCAATCATAAACTATTTGAAATTGTTTCCAGGTCTCGAAACCGAACTGTTTTGAGAAACTTAAATTTCATCAATCATAAAACGAGTCTTTATGGAAATAGTTTATGTCAGGAGAAGGAGAGACTTGTGAAAGAAAAACCAAGAAAAGATGGTCATGGCGAGGCCGAAAGCCGAGCCAACAACGCGGTGTAACTCTGTTACCTTTATTTTTTGTTACCTATAAATGGTAATTGTTTTATTTATAATGTTATAGAAAAGTTTAACTAATGTATACCATGTATGTATATAAAATTAAATAAATAATACATTTTTTAAACTACCACCTCCAAATATCATCCCGAATCCCTTGGCCGAAGCCAGTATTTCACCGCTTATACTATATCCAGTGGGTTAATGAATTAAGCCTCGCCGGGCTGAAAACAATTTTGTCGGTACTACGGCGATAATGAGAATTTATTATATCATTTAAATGTCCGTACATAACAAAACGACGATAGTTGTACCGGACGCTATCCGTGCTGGAACATTTTGATACAGTTATCGATTTTAATTAAAAGGAGTGACAATGCCAATAGATTAGTATAGTAGTTAACACTAAAATCACTGGGCGAAAATGTCTTGAGGTGACAATTCTGTTTTTATTCTTCTTCAGTTCTCAGCTGTGGAACTGCAACTGTCATTAGCATGCTTAACGCTTACCATCTGGCGCACGATTTCCCCATCTCTTCACTGAATAGCATAAATAAATAAATTTTAAAACTACTCGACGTTTTCTTTCCAATCCTATAAAAAGTAACTGGACAAAATCATGATACTGATGTATAGATCTATAGACTAACTTCATAAATACATACATTAACTGGGAGATTAAGTGTCGTCATAGCATCTATCTATACCTACCTACTAATATTTTGAAAACGTTAGTAACTCTGTAACTCTCTCTATCACTCTGTTTCTCTGTGTTCTCTTATCACGCCTAAAGGCTGATCATCATAGTGAAATTTTGCAGGAAGATGGATAATATCCCGGGGAAGAACATTCGATAGGTACTTACGGGTAAAACGGCGGGGTGCAGCTAGTGTCCTTTAAAAATTCCTCGCCTCCTTGCTTCGCCAACTTACCTAGTTAATCTTCTCTGTTCGGTCAGGTTAAGATATCTTGCCACGGTCTTAATTGTGACCGGCAGGGCTATTATGTATCTCAGTTGCTAACAAATGTTGATAGTAATCGAAAAAAATGGCGACTCTATGTCATTTTTGTCAGCTCCAGTCATCAACTTACTAACATTTTTGCTTACTGGAGTTGTCAACTGACATAGAGCCGCCATTTTTCAAGATTTCAATCAAAATTTGTTAGCAACTGAGATACATAATAGCCCTGCTGGCCGCTTATTACAACTTCTATATATCAGAGGGTATGGTGGTTCTTGACTTAGTAGTAAAAGTATAGAAGACAATGCTTGGATTACTCCATTTCCACCAAATTGTCATCAGGCATCATTGTAATTTAAAAAATAAAAATGGTAATAATAATAAACATTAAACCGCAGGGGCAGCTTTGTGGCGAGCCGTCGGTGAGTGGCGACACCGCGGACCCTGATTCTCCCTGGGGCTAAATGAGACCCCTGACCTCCGGCTTGCCTTAATTGGCCGTCTGGGGGTGGAGACGCAAGAGCAAGTAACAAAAAGCTCCAAGGGTTGAAGTGTTAAAGGGCATAACGCCGGTAGTAGCGCTCTAGTGAAACCGCAACACACCTCTACCTATAGCCATCCACACCAACATTGCCCCTTTTGTCACCATTGATGGTGGCTCTTATGGGGGGCCCATTTAGTGGGTGGCAAGTCACCACCTGCCTAAATATTTTAATTTGAGACTGAAATTGGCAGGTGCTGTAATCTCGTTATAAGTTCATTACAATAGTCTCGTCATTTTACCCATTTTGTAATAGATAATCCACGTCACCGTCATCCCAAATACTGTTTTAAACACTTTTGTGTGTTTTATACCAAAAATGCCTCCAAGTGTTGGCTATAGCCCCACTTATGCCTTTGTAAAGGACCGGATAACAAAGCCGTACAAGAAATTTATTAAATAAATATTATATTTATATACATTTTGGTTTAATATAAATATTAAATATTATAATTAATTATTATTGAATGACTCTGGGTTTCTTGCAGCGTTTCTCAGTAGCTACAATTTGATCAAAACGAAACGCCTTTAAAAACATATTAATAAATAGTTATTAATGTCTACGTTCACAAAAGCATCCTGGACTAACTTGAATAAATGATTTCAATTTGTGCCAGAATATCGTTTCGGTTTATTGTAAATCATATTTGAACAGCTTTTTATATTACAATCGGACATTTAAAATAAATAAATAACAGTAGAACATGTTACCACAAAACATTTCAATTCAACTAAGTTGACAATGACAACAGAAAAACCTACGGCATGAGATACTGCTGCCGCAAAAATCACACTGTTAAAAGTTTTGAACACGGTTACACCCTAAAAGTTGTTAAACGGTGTTCACGACAACGTTTGTTCAACCAACCCAGAGAAGCTAACCAAATATATATTTTAAATTTTTATTTGACGAACTCCACAAACTGTGATTGCCAGTCGTACGAGGTGTGAAAAGTACCGATCGCGGTTTGAAAACCTCGCTGAAATTAAACCATTGCACAATACGGGGCCGTGTGCATGCGACCGGCTTGTTAATAGCTGCGACCAATTATCACTGTGCTCTCACTGTTAGTATACGATATCTATTTTTCCCACCAAAACCCACCCTATGTTTGCCGTCGATCTGTCGTCTATCCTAAAACGTAGTGTTTATATTCTCTTTGGTCTATCCAATGAAACCGCTTAAATGACATTTGACTTTTTTAACGAGGTCAAGGGAAGCTTTATGCATAAAGTTTGCAAACAACTTAATGACAGGGCATAAATACATAGTATCTTTAGAAATATTAACTGTTACAATGAAGATTATTTTATCAGCAATGCATATATAACAAACAACACACACACGCACACTCACACCCTCACACGCACCCTCAAACACATACACGCAGGCACACATACACTAAACCTTTAAACACATGTAGATACGTTAATTAAATATAATGACAGTCAGTTTAAAACAAGTTATATGTTATATAAAATGTAAATCCGTAATTGGCTGTAAGAATACCATAATATAATGTATATGCATAGGAACTATGAGCTGTGGATTTTGTTAAAATAAATAAATAAATTTGTGTCAATCATTGGGTGGGTTTTTCCAATACTCGCTACGCTTGGCAGGCGGGTTGGCGAACGCAATTTTGGGGTTTTTGAATAGGAAGATGCTGCTGCCCACCTTCTGATTGTTATCCCATAGTCGGCTTCTACGGCAACCACGGGTGAGTTGGGGAGGTACTATTCTAAGCCGGCACCCCACGGCTACGACGTTGGATGCAGGCCGCTTCCAACCGGTCCTTTTGGAAAAAGACGGGGGAGGCTTATGTTCAGTATTGGACGTCCTACGGCTGATATGATGATGATGAAGATGAAATAAATAAATGAAAAAATAAAGCGTTTATTTTTACAAAATGCCGGTTACGCGTTTGTTGAGCCATTTTAATAAAAGTGATTTAATAACACTGATGCAATTTATTCATTGCTGTGTTTTAGCTTTAGACGCTGCTAATATGATGGTTTATTTTCAGCTATGAATGTAAAGTTTTTAAAAGCTTTTACATTTACCAACTGCCACATGCGCCAACATCAAGCTCTAAATAAAATTAAAATATCGTTCTATTTCTATCTTATGTTGGGAAGCTGATAGAGACGGAACGGTATTTAAATATGTTCCATGCGAATTATGTTTAGCGGTTGTCATATAGTAGCGTCCTTGTCCTTCTAAGTTGCCGTGCGGTTCTCTAATGATTCGTCGTTGCGCTCGTCGACAAGCTCATCGATGTCAAATACTTTGAGATATAGGATATCGCCCTTGTACACGACGTTGTTTTTCCAACGTTTCTTGTCATCTCGTCATTTGTTTCACGTATGTTGTCAAAGATGCAACGATGTTTGCTCTTAGAGAATCGCACGGCTGATCGATAAGTCAATGCAACCCTTGCTGCGTCAGTACGTGGATGGGTGACCGATTGTATAATTTACAATGAAGCGAGTCTGCAATATCTGTATAGGTATATAAAACATAGTTCTGCTAGTTACACCATTTATAACTCAAGAACGGCTTAACGGTTTTTTATTATTATTTGTGTTTTTTGATTTGTCATGTCTCGGAGCCTTCCCCGAGACATGACAAATCAAAACCTAGTGAGCTCCCAACTATCATCAAATTTGCAAACCATTTGCAAAAACCCCGCAAAAAAACAAGTGACTGTCGCTTTTTCGTTGATATTACCGATCTGGTATCTTTCAAATGATAATTTGTTATGTAAAAAAAATTCCAGGTCCTTTACAGCATCAAAAAAACAAAACATTAGCTGAAATCTATTGTATATTTGAATAGATAACATTTTAATTGGATCCTTATTTGATTTGGCCTTTACGAAATGTTTTTTGGCATACAGGTATGCCAAGGCAGCTTAATGGGTTAATCATTGTAAGTACAATATACAACCATCGCAGTATTATGTTTTACAGTATGTGGTTGAAGCCGTTGAATCTGCTAATTGTACTCATGTACCCTACCCCTGCAATTAATCGTGAATGAACTACCGTCAAAGAAATAAAAATTGTTCACCAATGATACGCAATGCGTTGACATGTGCAATCATAGACAATGCTGAAATGCGCCGTGGTCACCATAATCATCTACACACAGTAGATCGACATGTGTCATTACTGTGCGCTGTAAACAATGGGGTATAGAAAAATAGTATTTTGCCACCACTGTAGCGTGATGGGCCAGTTATACCGCTAAGGACATACTACTTAATAACATAATAAACTGACCGCGGACATTATTTCTTCGTAGACTGTGGTACAGGTTTTACACAGCTGATCATATGACATGCCTGGAAGAATTAGTATGCAGTTTTGATAATAACGCCATCTTTTGTTTTGGACGTGGAACTAATATACTAATAATATGATATATAAGTTTTTAAACTATCATGGTCACAAACATAAGATGTATTCAAATTAAAATAAATTATCAACGGGATTATCCCCTTGATAATTTGAATACTACTTAATAATATGATATTATAAATATTCCAAGTTTTCCGCAGTCCATCATATGACTTGCCCGGAAGAATTAGTATGCAGTTTTGATAATAACGCCATCTTTTGTTTTGGACGTGGAACTAATATACTAATAATATGATATTATAAATATTCCAGGTTTTCAGCAGTTCATCATATGACATGCCCGAAAGAATTGGTATGCAGTTTTGAAAATAACGCCATCTTTTGTTTTGGACGTGGAACTAATATACTAATATGATAATTAATATTCCTAAATATATTATAATTATAAATCACTTATGCGCGTATTCATGCACATGAGTGATTTTTTTCGTATAATTAGGAAACTTTACAAGCACGAGGTTACCTGATGTGAAGTGGTAACCTTTGCTTAGAACAGATGCATTATCTCACAAGTGACGAACTGCACTGCGCCCGTGACCCTGAGACATTAAGTTGTTAAGTCTCATGTGTCTGTAATAGTGTGATTTTTTAATAACTGATGAAGTCTAGTGCCTTTTTATGACAATATGCATAGTTCATGCGACGCATAGAAATAAATAAAAAGGAGCTTGGAAAATGTGCGACCCGGCCGCGGTCGTCCCCAGGCGTTGCTATAACAATATAATTCGTATGGAATTAAAGTTTATTCATTAAACTCACACATTGTCATTTTTATTTTGCATTATGTGCGACGAGTTAAGTTTTAATAATGTGAAAGGTTTAGCTGATGTTATTTAGAAGATATAATATGAGTGTTATTAAGAAACGGTTTTCAGCTTATTTGACTGCCCATTAGCCTAGTCAGTACTGTCTCTGCATTCTAAGAAAATGTGTTAAACATATTCTAAGCAAGGCCGCTTAGAACATGTGTTAAACATATTCTAAGTAAGGCGCTTAGAACATGTAACATATTCTAAACGATGCGCTTACAACATGTGTTAAGCATATTCTAAGCAAGGCGCTTAAAACATGTTTTAAACATATTCCAAGTTAGGCGTTTAGAACATTTATTAAACATATTCTAAGCGAGGCTCTTAGAACATGTGTTGAAAATATTTTAAGAGACGCGCTTAGAACATGTAATGAACATATTCTAAGCGAGGAGCTTAGAGCATGTATTAAACATAAATGTTTGTACTAGGGCTTTGGTTGTTTGTGAATGTTTCTATTTGCCTCGCGCGACATAAAGAATTCTAGTTTGGGGTATAAGTGTGGGATCGTTTAAGTTTACGATTGATTTGAAAAATAGATTCCTAAAGAAAACGATTTCTTTATAAAACTATACTAAGTTACTAAGCAAAATCTGTCATTCAATTTTCGACACAGTGACGGTAAACCGTGAATCAAATTTAATATATCAATCAAATCAGTGCTAGGGCAAGTCCGCCTTTTCTGATTATACACAGTTTTATAAATTTCTCTATGAATCCAGAAAAGTATATACCGATAATGGATAACGTAACATAAAATAAATATAGAGGTACGAGTAAAACACACAGAGGGCAACGCCCTGGTTTCCCCGTCGAAGAAATGATAGCAAATACAAATTATCATAAGCATGAGTTATTCATGCCCGTCCAAATACATGAATATAACCAAGCCCGTCATCCGTGTTCCGATAACAAATTATGTAATATTATGTAATATACCTACTTATGTTTGGAGCCCTTATAAATGGTAATATGAGAATATTGTAGTAGAGAAATGTACAAAATATGTGACACAATTTTCCTAATCGTAAACAATGTACGTATACATTACCTGTGTATTTTAGGGTTCCGAACGACAGAAAACAGAAAAACAACATGAAAATTTAACCCTTAAAGGATTACTTGGCCGCCCCGTCCGTCTGTTTGTATATCTGTCAAGACCTTTTTGCTTGTCAATGAAATTCAAATCAAAAACTACATACGGTCGCTTAGAGAGAAATATAGTTTCTAAGTCAACACAGTAAAATAAATTCGGTAACTTATGTCATATATATTATACAATTGCCAGCATTGCAAAACCTATAGGGTACCTTCTGTGGACGTAAGATCATGAAGTTTGATAAGAAGCGTAAGTAAAGTAAAAAGAAGAAGAAAACACAATTTGTCAGTTTCTAGTGAAACTTTTATTCTTGTTTTACTCTATCGGTAACTTATGTGAAAACGCGCCTTTATCTCTAATGTCAAAAACAATAAATATTATTAATATACGAAAACTGGCCAACTGAACGATAGACTGTTTTTAAATGTTTTGAAGGTTAATGTACAATAATAATGGCAGTACGGAACCCTCGAATTCTGATTAACACTTGATATGTTTTAAAAAAAATGTTATTATAATGTGAACTAATATTGTAATTTTGGCTTGATCGCTGTGCGTAACTTCATTTTAAAAGGTGCGCCAACATGGACGATATTCTGTAATAACGCGCTGTCAAATTTGCGTATAGTATTATAATAATACGCGTGAACCAGACTTGATAGCTTCGATAATAGAATGGATGTCAGTTTCAAAATGTTCAAATAATATTGGAGCTAACCTGCAGGTACCATTGTTACTCGTACATCACACTGAGTCTCGCAGCCCACACAACACTTATCACGTTCAACTCATTTCACGTATTCTATTCAAATAATTCCCCAGTGCATTATTAGTTAATGTCAGCAGTACAAACAATGCCGCATAATTTTGAATAAACTGCATTTAACATCGCTATACATTGTGTATTAGGCGAGCTTAGGCGTCAAATTCGATCGTCAAGCGAAGAGCACAAATTACAACGCGGAATATACATCCCCTTCTCTCCCTCCTCGCCTCGTCCACATACCCCTGCGTGGTTAATTGCCAAAACAATTAAACCATATATCAACAATACGAATTTTAAGTGTCCGATTTCATAGGACGTAAGCGCCGCGCCCTGCCCATAGACTAATTGTGTTGCGTTGATCGGATTGTAAGACGGGTCACGCGGATGCGGTTCGTGTACGGATCGGATTATTCTGTGACCTCAGGCTGAATTTCACCGAGGTATAATAAGATTTAATGTGAGTAACAGTCACAATATGAACGGGCTTTGTTAATGATCTTTTTTTACACAAGCGGCGTATTATTTTCACTACTGTTCCAACGGATTGAAGACCAACAGGCGAACAAAAGGCATATCTTTGTCAGATAACTTGCATCTAAAGGGTATTATATCGACAAGTATTGTTATGTGATTTGTGTAAAATAATCCTGGAAAGCTCCTGTTTTGCTAGGAAATTCGAAATTACTAAAATACAGTGAGCTTAGAACTCACGTTTTGGGCTGAAATCAATACTAACTGAGGTTTGAGTGCAGTATCACTCAAACCTCAGTTAGTATTATACGAGTAGCATGTTGTACAATAGATCATCTTGGTAGATAATACCGTATTTAGATAGAGGTTTTGAAGTACCGTTTAAAAGACACTGTGTACGAGTATAGCAATACACAGTGTCTTTTTAACGCGTGTATACAATCATAGTCCCTGCGGCTGCCCTGCGGTGCGATTCTATAAGAGCAAACATCGTTGCATCCTTGACAACATCCGTGAAACAAATGACGAGATGCCAAGGAACGTTGGAAAAACAACCTTATGTACAAGGGCGATATCTCATAAAGCATTGGTGAGCTCGTCGACGAGCACATCGACTAATCATTAGAGAAGGCAGACAGGTCGATCAGACTCAAAACTTGCTCTTTACGTTACATTATATTAAACCACTTGCATAGAGTTTCCAAACAATAAGTGGATTTACTGTCTCTTTAATAAACACTATAAGTACCTGCCTTGAAGCGCTCGTAGCGGAGCTTCACTTGGCGATCTTAACGATCAGCAACACCTGCTGTGGTCAGGACTTGGATGGGTGTGTGCTAGTGGCATTATTCAACTGAGCGCTTCCGTGCTTCGGAGCGCACGTTAAGCCGTCGGTCCCGGTTGTTTGTCTGACAATAGTCGTTAGGCTATGTCGTAGGCCTTCTGGCGGCCTGAAAACTTAGACATGAGTTGGCCACCAAGCCGACTGGGCCCGGGGTTATGGTCCAACTTTCTCTCTGAGAGGAAGGCTCTAGTCCCAGCAGTGGGAACAATTTGGGCTGATTATGATTATTATGATTATGAGTACCTGCGTGCTACGAGTACTTTATCCACCTGCAATAAAGTTGTAGTTTTAGTTTAAGCAAACTACTCTTTGAGTTTGGGTAAAAAGTATATAATCCTCAGGATTAACACAAGCTTTTTTAGAGACTTTTCTATTCTAAATTTCACCCAAATCCGTCCAGCCGCTTCAGCATATACTTTGGTTCAGGAGTAAGGATATTATATAACACTAGCTGTCCCGCCAGTGGCTTCGCTCGCATCAAGATCAGTGATAGCAGCTCCACCTACCGGGTACAATGGTATTTTCAAACCATTCGGGAACCTGTTGAAATATACACACAAAATTCCATCCAAAACCGTACAGCTGTTAGGAGTTAGGTGATGAACACTAGTACATAATAATTTTAGAAAGGTAGTAATATGATAGAAAAAGTAATTCATACTTCGAATTCAATAAGAATTTTAATTTATGTAAATTACATTAGGCGGTAGTGTTTCATTGCATGACAATCTACTATTACCGTCACTAGCGGTCAAAATAGTCAGTTGCCGCGATCAAATTGCTAGCCATAAAACAGTTACAAAGACAGAATACGTTGTCATCACACCATTTAACAAATATTTGAGTGTGTTTTTGTATATTTAGCATGTTTAATTTCCTTTAAGTTGTTTTTCATGCCGTTATACTAACACGAGCTGGTACTAACATTGTAAAACGACTAGCAACTGCTTAGTTCAACACTCAATATTGCCACGTAGTCACCATCACTAGTAAACTAAAGCAAAGAACTGATGAAAAGATATAAAAGATAGTTAATTAAGATTTATTCCAGCCCATCACACATATCAGTACATTACATGGTAAAGACAACAGAAAAAATATTTAAAATGAAGACAAAACAATTTTTGAAATGTTGACGACTAAAATATTATAACGAAGGTTGAAGAAACCGCAGTGTTGGTTTAATAGTAATAATTAATAGTACCGGTTGTCTTCTACACTACTTGTTTCATCACTTGCAAGCTTCAAATGTGTCGATACCCTAATAACCCTTCTTAAAACTACCTTAGAATGCTGTTGACATGAACACCTTGTAAGCTAAACAAGTTCCTAGTATAAAAAATAACAGGGACTGAAAAATGTGGCCTATGTGGAATCTATAATAAGATCGACCCCCGTATGTTTAAACATACGAGCCACTTTTTCTGTTATTGAGCATTAATCTAAAAGTTTTACACTGTTAATTCTGGGGTCTAAGAGCCATTCTAATTCTTAACCCTAATGTTGAAACAATGAGCTATTGAGGAATAAGCAAATGTGAATACACGAGGTGTGGTGCGTCAGCGCCCCTATAATTGAGGCATAATCCGGTGTCGCCCGGTTAGACCTACATGTAAAAAGTCCTTTTGAGGCAATAAAGCAGTCCCTTATTGTAATCCGGGGCTAAAGGAAATCCAGAGTTTAAATCATGGCTTAAGAAAATTTCCTGTGATATCTTCGAAGTGATTAAATGCTAGTAGAAAGACTAACACTATGTATCATCTTCAGACTTTAATAGAATGACGTTTTTATGAACACTAACTTTTCCGATAGTCCCATGCTTAAATTCGTTTTTATTTCAGTTCCAATATTCAAGAGTTTGCCAGTTTCTAATTTCTGTACTTAAACACTATTAAATGCATAAAACATTCCCGCAGTATTGGTTGAAACCAGGCTGGAGTTTCATATTTTTACATTTACATAGATAATAATATACATTTTAAATGCAATCGAAGTAGGGCAACACTGTATGAATAATTTATTTTGTAATAGATATTAGGAAAATGGATATTTACCACGAACGGTTACGTTTATTGAAATTAGGAGTGGGTTGTTTGTAAATGTTTGTCCGTAGACTTTTTTCCGTAGACACTCTAGTCGTCCCAGGCAGGCGATATCAATGAATTTCTTAGATACAGAGGCCGGTAGCACGAACAATTTGCGAAAAAGTATTCGAATCGTAAGCGACAATGCGTCACGCTTCGGAGTACTAACTATGAGTTATCTGTGTCATATTTGCCCTAGATAAATGACAGCTTCTACTGCTTCACGTGAACACTTACGTGGTTAGTCAGGTATGGATTACGTGAATCCTTTAATAACAAAATTCTTCAAATTTCTCTTTCAATGGGTGGAAAAGGGGGAATTCTTCAACTCTTTGTGAAGAAGGCGATGAAGCATTCGCCCTCTGTCATCGGAATGCGAATTGAAAGAGTTGAGTTCACAATACATACTAGGTGGTAAGACTCCTTTGAAATATATTATCTTGTTAGATGCGAGTAGTTTCAGATATTCTGAGTTGAAGGATTACTGTGGTAAGATTGGGAAGGTTCTATAGCCGAATGAAAGTTGAAAACCAATGTCTGATGGTAACGAGCTCAGTGCAGTTCCTAAAACTTCACTTAGGGGCTGTAACCGCCTTGGGCAGGCGTTGTGTTTATCTTTAGGCTTTTTATCTTTAAATAGATACTATTTTGTGTACCTAGTGATGAAAAAAAACAGAACCTTTAATCATTGAAAATAAACAATGCTATATGAGTAAAATAAAAAAGTGAGAGCATTTATCCTAATTTATAAAATAGACTTATTGTACGCCGGAATTAACGTTATGCGCATATATTTTATCCGATAAGCCGTATCAGGCACGCGTGTTGTACATCCATTTTATTATATTCTTTTCTCTCAGACGAACACCCTTCTCTCAGCAGTGGAAATTTAATTTGCATGATTATTTTGAAAACAAAACTTACCAATTCTAATTATATTTTCCGCTAAAATCTTCAGGTTCCAAACTGGGCCAGATATACGTACTTAGATACATATACAAACCCGAACACAGTTGTTGATGCACACAAAATTAAATGTTTAACCTATCCGAACGAACCCGGGATCGGCGGCTCAGAAGGCGGGGATCTACCAACTGCGCCGACCGGCCAGTCAATATCATTTTGACGGTTTCACATACGCGGTAGGTATAGGTATATATAAGGTATATCACGCGACCGGATGCGCGACAGAGTGCACTATGAAATAGGTCACGAAACCCGTCGAGATAAACGACTATACATACCGCGAAACTAAACCGTCAAAATATTATAAAAAATTTCTAATACTTACAAAAGTTTCAATCAAGTTATACCCATTGTATTAATACAGGCTTCGGACGGATCCGAAAGGGAGCGCACACACTGGCCAGACTAAGGTCGAACTGTCTAGGCTGTCAATTTGTGATGGTTCACTGCCTGGTGCAATTGATTAGCAAGCGAGGTTGACTAACCACCGTGCGTCGTGCGTGCCGAGACTGGTCCCATAGCTACGGCCTATAGATAGATAGATAGATAGATAGATAGATAGATAGATAGATAGATAGATAGATAGATAACTCTTTATTGTACATAAAAACATGGATACATTTAATATATAATTATTAATCCTGTTGCACAATAAGCGGTCTTATCGCTTATAAGCGATCTCTTCCAGACAACCTTTGGATGGAGAGGAATTATGATACACAACTAGATGGCGGTGTATTTGAAAACAACGTCAAAAATAAACCTAAATAATTTAACCATACGTAGATGGAAACTAAAATGATATATTACATCGTAAACAATCCTCTCGCTACCATTTGTAATTAATTAATACAATTATAACAAATTAATCAATTAATTAAACATTAGATAAAGATAAAACGCGCGCTAGTCAAAAGCTTAAAGTTTGTTATTACACGGAAAACAAGTACAATTTGAAAAAAATAATACCAACTTCCATTCTATTCAGTTATCGGAGTGTAACTAAAAAAAATACTGAACCGAATTTGATGAAATTTAAATGGGACCACACGGGAAGCACCAGCTTTCTAACAAAAAAAAAATTTGAGTATCGTTTCACCCTATCTTCCACCCAATCTTAGTGAAACAAATCACGAGATGACAAGAAACAACCTTGTGTACAAGAGCAATATATCGTAATTATTTGACATCGTTGAGCTCGTCGACGAGCACATCGACGAATCATTAGAGAATGGCACGGCAGACTACCAAGTCTTGCGCCTGACAGTAAGTACTACTACTACCCATGACATTTACAGGGCCATCAAAACATATAACTGAAGTTTAGCAGGGCACTGTACTGAGGCCGTAGCACAAACAATTTGCGAAAATTATTCGTATCGCAAAAGTCAACGCGTTACGTTTCGGCGCACAAACTATGAGTTATCTGTGTCACAGTTGCCCTAGATAAATGACAGTTAATACTGGTTCACGTGAACGACACGTTACGTTACACTTACGCAGTTATCAATCATATAATTAAGTATGTTATTGAGTATCCATTCTATTTAAGTCACGCTCTAGTACGAAACACGGATATAGTCAAATTAAACAAAATAAAAGACAGCCAGCATCGCTGAATTGTTCCCCTTCAGCCTCTATTAAGATTACAGCTATTTAAGAAGAATTCTTTCTTCTTCTTAAACAGCTATGACGTGGCTAGCCAATTTCACTGTTCCCGCCATCTTTAGGCGACTATCTTGTTAGCTGGATCTATCCATAGATCAATTAAAGGCCACAGACTGTCAACTCCACATCAACTTCGTTATGCTTTTCCTGCAGCGATGACCAAAAAGACAATTACTTAGCAATGGCCCCTTACTTTATTTTTACTGGCTTTATACAGCAAGCAAAAGTTGCAACTATGTACCTACTCACTCAAGCGAATACAATTTACACCAGCTAGCTATGTTGTATGTGTGAGTTTGTGTGTCGAGACACGGCTCATGTTTAAAATATTATTTCGCACTAACTAGGAATACTTAAAGGTGTCTGCAAAATAGCGCATTTCCATAGTCATTTATTGCGAATGTTACAAAGCGTACCATTCATTGTAACATTTGCACGAATGTTATGTTACAAGCTACAATCAATGAGTTTGTTTACAACTCTGGTAAAATTAAACTTACTATACTTATTAAAGACAATATAAATACACTTCTGACAGCTATAAGATGATGTTGAACAAACAGATAAGGATAAAATTGGCTTATAGTGGAAAAGTGTGGTAAGCAATTGTAATTTGAGCACGTAGTAGTATAGTAAACATACCAATCCGTATAGCACCTGCATTAACAGCTCTGTAGCAATACAATATACAAAAGAATGAAAAAAAAACTCTCAAATCGAAATTTGATGAATAATCTCTGTGAAAAGGAATATAATTAAGTCTCTCGAAACATCAATTTAGTTTTTAATTTAAAAGGACTGGATTATAGCGACCAGCTTTCATTGCAATCCAGTGTGTTTTTTCGTTCTGCATAACATTTTGTAACCGTACAAACATTAAGCAAGCTTTGCGAGCGAAAAACCGAAGAAGCGCGCCCGAATAGAATCCAAATGTTCGGTTCGAACATGCAAACACTGCACTAGAGTTCTATACCTATGAACGCGTGTTATAAACGTGCGTTTGTTAATAATGCACCTTATATTTCTTTGTAGACACCTGCTTAAATTAACTGTTTTTGCTTACTTTTTAATGTTGGATATATATCGATTTGTTAGTGTGGAAATGATAACAATAATTATGTTTAATTAGTTGCAAATGGTTTCTTTAATGTCCATGAATACATCTGTTGCTTTAGAGTTATATGTTTATGATTTTTTATAGTTTTATTACTTAGAAGTTTAAATGAAATACATGCCCAGTCTATGCTAACGTAAACCTGATTTAACTATAGTTTGTTTCTTTGTAGTATTTTAGTAGTGTAAATATTGACAGTTATGAAAAATAAAATACAATAACCAGACTAGCTAAAGTCTAGTTTAATTCTCCGATAATGGATTAATTTCAGTGATAGCCGCAACACTTGTCTAATAATATGGCAAAAATTTGGCATATTAAAATCTTCCAACACCCTATATAATCGGGAAGCAGTATTAAAAATTATACTCTCCTTTAGCGGGCCCTGATTCAGGCGCTGCATTATTCGGCTGAAACGGGCGCCACTTCTAATTCAGGCGCTTTAAATACCGATGTTAATGTTGGTGTCCGTCTTATATGCGAACGGGTATTATCGGTCTAAAGTGCCCTACCTCGTACTTTGTGTTTTATTAATTGAACAGCGCCTTACAGAATCAGGCAACAGTATTATTTTAAAGTCGTAGCAACACCTTACAAAATCAGGCAACAGTGTAACGTGGTCATTGTACAATTTCATATGAGGTTAGATATATTAAAATTAACTGAGTTATGTTATTCAGCATGCCTCCAGCATCAAAACTTTACTTATATTATTACTATCAATTATATATAATATATATTAATACTATCATTTCCATATTGACAAAAAATACACTGTGTTTTATTTTCTTTCATGGCTCAATTAACGTTAATTCCTTGTTTACGTGAAACATCTACGTGTACTGTTTTGTGTATAAAAGTATCAAATGTACTACGGTAAAGGCTTTTTCACATTGACGTAGTATGGAAAATTTTACGATTATGATTGCCCGCATCTTTGTGTATTTATGCGACGGTATATATCACATGTGCTAGGGATCAGACCTACGTTGTAATTATATAATACTAGTTGCTATTTAAATTAATTGATACTAGAACATCAACCATCGCCCCGCGGTTTCACCTGCGTGTTATTGGAAGATAATGATGAATTCCTATTTCCTTACCCGAGATATATCAACCGTTTGTCAAACAGAAAGACGTGTGGCACTCGGAGACTGCCGCGGTAAAGCTGTTGCATAGCTGTTTTTATCAACTCATGCAATTATAATTATTTAACCAATGCCATCTAGAGGCGAGTTGCTGAACTAAAGAGACAAGCGTGTTATTTCAAAAAGTCATTAAAAGTTCTGCTATTCATCGATAGATGCCAAATCAACTTATGCAATTATAATTATTTAACCAATGCCATCTAAAGGCGAGTTTCTGAACTAAAGACAAGCGTGATATTTCAAAAAGTCATTAAAAGTTCTGCTAGAGTCGGAGTGGGGGGTGTTAGGTTATTTTCGTTACGGAATTTCTGGATTCGGTTTCCACGCCCGTTTCAAGGCCCGCGATAGAAGCTATGCAATAGCTTAATAATTGAAAAAAGAAAAATTGAAAATAGTAGTTTTATCAGAAAGGTACGACCTACGGAGAAGTCTGAATACCTACGTCGATTAGTACTAACCGTCGATATACAAAAGCTTTTGTGCTTTCAGTGTGTGCAGTGTTTTCAGAACAATTTACAGGAGTTGTAGATACACAATATGAAATAATAAAATTAAAACATGTATCTCACATTAAACATGATAGTATACCAATAATGTACTTCAAATGTATTGCTGTCACAAATACAAAGTAAAGGATTAACATGCGATAGTTCGTAAATTTGAAGTAGATATTCAAGTATACACACTCGAACTTAGACCATGTTTAAAACATATAGCTCAATACTTAGTTTAGTATTTAATAACGACGAAATGTATCACAAATGTGTAGAAAATATTACAAGTTAAATTCGAAATATTACTACTACTAGGTAATTGCAGGATTCTACAGATAATTTCCGTCTGTGTGATAGAACCTTAATATGTTACATAATATTGTTTGTATTTTTGTTACAGGTAAGTGTCATACGACTTTGTTGGGGATATACTTGTTGTAAGTACTTCACTTGGGTTTGACTACAGCCTACCGCCTGGTTGAGATTCGGTAAGGTAGGTACCTAATGTTGGCTCAGTTTTCCATTGCCTGACATCGGTTTGAGGGTTGATATTTTTTTCACAGAAAGGTCACGTTATTATATGAACACACGCCAAGTTTCAATACCAGAAAACGCGTAGTTTTTGAGAAAAAATTTATTGAAAATCAATTATTTTTGCAATATTTACGTGAATCCATACCACAGATTATGTAGAATTCTCGCAATTGAATGTTTCGTTTTAACTACAGTTAAGTTGTGGTACATCCGGTAACATTTTATTTTATATAAATTTACGTAAATAATTATATTTTGAAGTTATTTCAACTGTTTTCGACGTGAGGTCATGATTTTACAAAAATAAGCATAACTCAAAAACTATGCATTACCTTGTAATAAAAATGGTGAAAAAGGGAGGGGAGGACCCTATCCTTCCCCCCTTCAACCCCCTATTTCATGCCAATCTATTAAAAAATATTATCTTAATTTTAATCCATAAAATTAGGAAAATTAAAAAAAAAGTAAAAAAGGGGGGGTTCCCGTGCTTATTATTAGAAGAGGGGGGAGGGGAAACCCCCCCCCCCCCCCCTTCCCCCTCCCCCCCCCCCCCCTTAATTCGGCGGCAGTCAATGGAAAGTCGTACCCTAATGTTTACTCATTGTTTGAGCTTAACCCTTAGAAAACATGATATGTATATAAAAAAATCTGGGCTGCTACACCTCAATAATTTACCTGAACCCAGCGTACGATTGACGTTATGTGTAGTGCAGCTAAATAATTGACTATTATAGTTAGTATAGCCCATACGTATATGTAACTAAGTTAAACAACCTTAAGTTAAAGATGGCTCCAAATAAATAAAATCGAATTGCTAGTTTGTAATCAAAATACCTTTTAAATTAAAGCATATAATAGTATATACGGTTTTTTACTTTAGTAAAAACATAATAAAGTAAAAAGTGTAAAAACCATACCTCTTGAAACTTTCATTTGATTATCAGTTTATTCCGGATAATCTCTAAAACGGATTTTACGGGACTTTCGCTGGCAGATAACAGCCGTGCGATTCTGTAATGATTCGTCGTTGCATTCGTCGACGAGCTCACCGATATCAAATACTTTATGAGATATCGCCCTTGTTCACAAGTTTGTTTTTCCGTTGGTTTCTTGTCATCTCGTCCACGGCTTTTGTTTCACGGATGTTGTCAAAGATACAACGATGTTTGCTCTTAGAGAATCGCACGGATAAGGATGTTATGTTATGGTGACATTAATTTTAAAAAAAGGAAGGTTTCGCGCCATCTATATACGAGTATATAAAAATGAACCTCTGTTTCTCCTGGTCACGCTTTAACTTGATAACGGCTTAACCGATTCCATTCATCTTTTTTTTAAAGCTATAATAATACTTCGTAGAAGGTTCTTACAATAAGAATAATAAGAAAAGATAAGATGGCGAGGCCTAAGGCCAAACTTACTACGCGAACTAAGACGCGAGAAGTTGCTTGTAAAAAATAAGAACCCATTATCCCGCGACGCCACGCAAGCAAAGGCACGGCTAGTTCCAAATAAATTATATTTACTCTTTTTTATATTTTACTTAGTCAATTTACAGTTCCATTGTATAGTTTTTATATTAATAGTCTTATGTTTTACCACTGTCGTATATGCCACGGAGTCTTCAGTGAGCGCATGGACTAGCAATTCTTGAAATCACAAATTTCGGATGATGTTAAAAATAAAGCTTTTTCCCACAGTCAAGACATACAAAGACTTTTACAGAAACTTATAATATATATGCGCATGTCGATAAAGCAGTTAGTAGGCCAATTTTACAGGTCTTTCGTTTAGCTTGTAATTGTCTAGTCTTGTAGTAATATATAAATTACGCCGAGATTGAGCCTGAGAGGAAATTAGGACAGTCTATCCTACCGAGGCATCAATCCTCGATCTACCCTTATTATTGTTTTGATGAACATTCAACACATTAATAGTTAAAGAGCGAGACATTATTGAAAAGACAAAGATGCTTGGAATAATCTCGTCTGCTAAGTCGATATCTGCAGCCTGTGCAACTATTAAAGATTGTATTGTAATAAATATTATAAGAAATGTTATTACAAAGCTGAATAGTAAGTAGGTAAGTAGGAATATTTCTAGATATGAGCAAAGCCTTTGATTTTGTTAACCACAAGACTTTATTGCAAAAGTTAGAAAATTATGGTATCCGTGGAAAAGCTAACGAATGGATTAAAAGTTTTCTTAGCGATAGATATCAAAGTGTCGAAATAAACAAAATAGTAAAAAAAACTAAAACTACGTTCCGCTCGCAGTATCTTCTAAATCAGCGTGGAGTGCCGCAAGGCAGCGTTCTAGGCCCACTGCTGTTTATTCTTTACATAAACGATTTGCCAAACTGCATAAAACAGCCCTGCTTACTCTTTGCAGATGATACCACAATCATAGTTAAATGTACCAATAAGTCTACATTTGAGGCAGAAGCTAATGAAGCTTTAACTAACGTATTGAATTGGCTTGATTATAATGACTTATCAGTGAATATTAGCAAAACAAAACTAATAGAATTTCAAACGTACAATAGCACGCCTATGAATATTAATGTTTTACACGATGGTAATGTTTTAGAGCAAGTAAGTGATACGGTATTTCTTGGTGTAACAATAGATAAATACTGCAACTGGAAAGCTCATGTACATAATTTATGCATGAAACTGGACAGATTTGTTTACGTTCTCTATCGACTCACCCAAATAGCTTCGAAAGAAGCCGCTCTATCGGCTTATCACGGATATGTTTCATCCTGTCTTAGGTATGGAGTCATTCTGTGGGGATTTTCGGTAGATGCAGAAAAAGTGTTCCTTGTTCAAAAAAAATGTATACGTTCGATCTCTGGAGCAGGCTTTCTAGACAGTTGTAGACCACTTTTCAAGCATCTGAAAATATTACCTTTTCCTTCGCTTTATATATATGAAATCTGTTTATTTGTCAAGAAACATCCAGCTCTGTTCAAAATACATAAAGATGTAATAACGAGAAGTTGTAGAAATTTAAATAAATTATACGTTCCCCCACAGAGACTTCGATTAAACAGTCAAAATGCCAACTGTATGGCAATACGAATATTTAATAAGTTACCTGACATTTATAAACAATTTAATGATAATGAATTTAAAAAGAAAGTATTTAACTACCTTTTGGACAAAGCTTATTATTCTGTACAGGACTACCTAAGTGACAAATAATATATATTTTTTTTTCTTTTGACATATTATTAATGATTTTACTATACACAATTATAATGAATGTTTTAGTTTCCAATTTATGTAAATACAATGGCAATGTAGCAAGCACATTGTTTCTAAAATAAAATAGAAATTTAATAACCTAAATTATAACAAGTATTTGTACGCCTAATCGGGCAGAATTTTGTTGGAGCTTAACAATGCTGTTACATCTAAGCAATAATTTATTACCCAAAATTCTAACAAATAAAATTATTTCATTTCATTTCATTTCATTTCATTTCATTTCATTTCATTTCATTTCATTTCATTTCATTTCATTTCAAAGAATGGCCCCGAGTTCTTACCCGTTCGTAGTCAGCAGTAATGCCTTTATTTGTTTTAACGCGGCAGTAGTGTTCTTTAAAACTAACAACTAGATCACTAGCCCGCGGTTTCACTCGCGTGGCCTCACGCTTGGATTATTGAGTTTTATTTTTTGCGCGGAACATATATTTTTTTTCTAAAATAAAAGTAGCCTACGTTAGAAAGAACCTAAGGAGTACAATATGAACTTTCTAAAGTAATAGCTCCGTTAGCTGAGTCGGTATTAGAAGCGTGGTGTCTGAGATTTGATCCCTGGTCGGAGAACATACTTGTAATGTGATGAGCAGAAAAAATTGTGGTCGGGTCTTGGATGTTGTATGCATGTCTATACATCCCGAGACACATCCAGGGAATCTTAGAGCAAGGGGTTACAGTATGTAAACGATATTTTTTTTATCAAACAGTAGTATTCAACCATTAAAAAGTTTACATTTTTAGAGCACAATAGCCAGAGTAATTGCCGGGCAAAGAGCACTTAACAACTACGTCCAAGGGTAAGGAGCACAGAACAATAGTTGGAAGTTCAAAATTGGAAGTTCTGGGTAGCACTATAAAATGCATGCATGGCCTTTATTGCCTGCCCAATTTCGCTTAAAGTGCTCGTCCCGCTTATAAGTGTAAAAACTGTCACCATTTTTTCCGTCAAATATTACAAAGCGTCATTTACGAAGAACCATTATCAAATTATATTCAATATTTCGACACCTTTGAACGCACGGAAGTAAACCGCATTCCGGATAAATCAGAGCTGCACACCTACCCCTGCGTCCCGGGTGCGGCATTATTACAATTCAGAACGGCAAGAATCTGGCGTTTTTCTCTATTTTCTGATTGAATGGTCCGGATCGGGACGCATTCCCCAATTAGTATCTACGTGTGAAGTAAGAGCGCGAATGCCGGACAGAGAAACACTCACTCCTTTACCGAAACGATCGATGGTGGACATAAAAGGAACAATTCGAAGTGCATCGCCTTTTTTCGAACTGCGAGGGGATGGGGATGACACCCGTTCCTCCCTCCGCCCGCCGTGCACGAGTGCTTAACGTTCTACAAAGTACCTTTCGGCCGTCTAGCGCTGGGCGCTTGGTGCTTGGCGTTAGGCGACGTGGTAGTAAAGCGTCACATCCCTGTTTGAAGTTAGACTCTCTCCTAAAAGCCGATTGAAATCTAATTTATTTAGTAATAAAAGTAGGTTTTTCATTTTAAGATGATAGAATAATAATAAGTGACAGTTAATATTTAAATAATTAATATAACCAATCCTTCAAATGGTCCTATCGTATCAGAGATGTACACGTTAATAACTATGTACTTAGTATAAATAATCCACTAAATAGTATAAGGTATAAATAGTCGCCAAGGGCTTAGGACAAACAGTTATCAGGCTAGTTATTAGGCTTTATCAGAGTTGGCTGGCCACTCAACTTTGTATCGAGCCACAAATCATAAATTATTAATCATAACCGTTTATTGTCAGCTGTAATTACTAAATAGTTTCAACAAAATGTTTGTAAATTTTCTTAATTCCTAACGACTAGCTTGCCTAAGGAGCCCTGTGGCGCCCTCGTGATTGCTCCTAAGTGTTACGACCTGCGCCCGCGTCAAAAGTTTGCGCCGAGTTGGGAATAAATGGCTCTTGTGCCATACCTATAGCGAGTTAAGAGACGAAATTTTTGTCAGAGATAGTTGAATAACCAAGAAATCTGATACATAAACATTCATGTCAAATGTATTAGTAAAATGTTATGTTACACGAGGACAAACTTGACGTAGCCGAAAAAATCAGAATTGATGTGGAAAAAAATTGTAATTTAAAAATTTTACATTAATACCTATAGGTTTTTTGCGGTAATTAAATAGTAAAAACACATATCTATCTAATTACATTCAAATATTTGAATTCGTAGAAGAAATAATATCATAAAAAAAACTTGCAATCTGACCACAAAAATTAAGTTTTATCAATAAATAATGCTTCCCAAGACAGGATTTTGATTTGATATTTATAAATATTTTGAATGTCTAGAACAGAAATATTATTTTTACTTAGTAACATATGCTTAGGTTATTAATAATTACATAAAAAATAAGAGCTACTTTGAAATTTCGGCCAATAATGATTTTTTTTTCAACTTGGGGGCCCATTTTCTAGACTTAGACATGGTGATTTCCAAAATTTTTTTTTTGTATGAAATATAAATTTTCTTGTTGGTTTTTTTATTTTATTGGAATTCTTATTAGAAATCCTACAAACCAAACTAGGTTTCAAAGAATAATTATATATCAGAAATATTTAAAAAAAATTACAAGTTTTGAATTTTTAGTACAAGCGAATTTAACTGTCACGTGACTTCGATTTTTTATCGATCCTGACATGATATGGCGTATTTATCATATTCTGAGTGGGTGTAATTACTTGACAACATTATTTTTGTGATATTTTACAATGTAAAAGTATAATCTATTCAAAATAAAGCAAATTATAACCAATCATAACAATGAGAAATTAGCTTACCGAGTGTTGTCGGTTCGTGACAAATTTATATCGTAAAATTTTGATGTCAGAACTTAAATCACATATTTACAGTATTCCTTACACATTCACGATCATATTCATGTTTAATTTGTATGAAAATCATGAGTTTAACCCGATTAATTCACTAAAAACTATAGCACAAAACATAACCTCGCCGCCAAACACAGATGAAAATATAAACATTGATTATATTTTTTTTTAAAGTTCACAGATAGAACATGTCCGTGTGTAGTGTTGCCATAGAAAGAAAATATATTACGCTAAAGAATTAAACTCTATGGTTAAACATTGGGATGACTTTAAAAAATAAACAAAAGAAAAACGCGCGTGACACTTACTTGCAACAATTGTTGCGCCGACACTTTGGACCTCAAAAATCCTTGCAGTTTTGTTGCGCGGGCAAGCTAGTCGCTAATTTCTAAAATTAAAATAACAAAATTTCTTCTCTTTCTTCTACACTCAATCATTGTGGTAACCACGGATCTAGGAAGGCAGATCTTTCCCTTCTTAATTTTCCTAGATCCGTGTTGGTAACGGTGCATTATACTGTCTCTGAAAACCCAATCCGTGTTTCAGTAGTGCTAAGTCGCATTATTTAATCCTTATGAATAAAATTCCAGATTTTTAAACTGGTTTTATATTATATATAATAATATTGTGATTATCAAGTTTGATGCGAATTAAAGTGTTATTGCACTGCTAAACCAAAAAATCTGTATTTGTATGCATTTAGTAGGTGCCTAGTGAACCTATTATTTTTGTTACGATGATTTATGGTTGTTATATGTTTTTTTATTGATGGATTGATGATTAAGGTTTGAAGGGCACAGTATCAAATGAAATTACTGCCTTACTAATCTTATACGGCCTTATTAATAAAAATGGCCTACTCCCACCTTAGTCCACACTTGTGCTTGGAGTAGTTAATACCAGATTAGCCAAAGAGTAGCTTCGGACTTACTACGTTATTAATAAACATGGCGTTAACTCAGAGTTACAAAGCGTTCCTTACGCCGGGAGTAGCGATTATGCTATGGTGACCCTTGCATCAAAAAACAAAACGAACGAATACAAGAGCAAACCCAACGTTTTTGACAGCGACATCATCCTTAATAAGAACAGTTTTGAGCCTGAAAAGTTTGTTTGAGATGTCATTCACGGTGATTTGTATTGTGTTGTGGTCTGAGTTAAATATAGCGCATGTTACTCAGGCATAAGATAGCTTACTACTGGAGAAACATTTTTTTGAACTGGTTATGTCGTTTTTGCGTTTATCCGTTAGAAACAAACTATCAATTCCTTCCTCTTTATTATTATAGTAGACAAAGATTTACACCAAAGAACGAACAATGTGGCCTAGTTAGACATAATTGTATATGTAGCAAAAAAAAACAAAAAAAGATAAATACATTAACAACAAATACACAAAATAAATTGTTTTCTTCCAAAAACCGATCCCAACTCAGGTAGTACCGCCGTAACAGTTAGACATATGGCATTGCATACATTTTTGTAGGCATTGACTTCTTCTATAAAACTACAATACATCTCTTTGCTCTATTGTCAATAGTTTCCGCACCGTACGCGATATAAAATGTTGTTTTGGTATTTTTTCACACCTTGGTTTACACTATCGAAGTTTTCATACGGCTCCCCAACTTTTTTGAAAATATTATATAGCTTATGTTACTCAGTTATAATTTAGCTTTGTAACGGCAAAAGGTAGGTCCAGTAGTTTTTAAGTTTGTTCGTTACATACAAAAATACAAAACTTTCCTCTTTATAATATTAGCGTAGATTTACCAGAAAACACCACAACACAGACGCGTCGAAGTAAACAAATCAAAGATATGCAATTATTATTACGCCATTGACACTATTACTCTCTTGCTATACTAGGTAGCCCCTAGGTATAACTTTTACTCCGAGAGTAGAGTCGGAGTAGCTTACTTATTACTTACTCTGCGTTTATTAATAATGAAATTGTTTACTCCAGTCTAAATACTCGGAGTATAGTTACTCTTGCTTTACTCTAACTTTATTAATAAGGCCGTTAAATTTTATAAGTAATAAAAAATCAGCTAACATCTTAGCAGTACAGTGCCACGTAGAACTCTTGTTAACAACGCACTGGAACTAAAATGAGTACCAAATACATCAAGTTGACCGGCAGGGACGACAAGAACAAACTTGCTCGTTTAGTTACTTTATAACATAGTACTTGGATGACCAAGCTTTGTTCATAAGTAAACTATTGAATATCTTGGTCTAACTTCAAACCATTTCATTCAAAAAACTCAAACGGTTTCATTTTTAGACTTTGTAACTAAACAGTTTTACCTACACATCAACACTAAAGCTATTTGACAAAAGATGGCGTTGTTAAGAGGATTGCATAGCTAGTACTTTCCATACTAAAAGAGAAAACTCTTTTCTACCTCTTAACATTGTCCGATTTCAGTGTTTTTTTTTCATGGAATCATCACATTGTTTACGTTTTGATTTTTTAAGTTTTTTTAATTTCTAAAAAAGGTAATGTATAGTACTTTGAAATACTGAAAAAATCAAAACGTACGGGCATAGTTAAACAATGTGATGATTCCATGAAAAAAAATCACTGTAATCGGACATGTTAAGAGGTAGAAAAGAGTTTTTTTCTTTTAGTACGGAAAGTATGTAATATATAAATATATAAACTATGCAATCCTCTTAACAACGCCATCTTTTGTCAAATAGCTTTAGTGTTGATGTGTAGGTAAAACTGTTTAGTTACAAAGTCTAAAAATGAAACCTAGCTATCGATTTATCACTCCCGAAACTCCCTGCATACTAAATTTCATGAAAATAGTTTGAGTCGTTTCCGAGATTCAGGTTTTATAAATACATTTATACAAGAATTGCTCGTTTGAAAGTATTAGATAGATAATTTCATTACACTACTATGCAACCACAAACACATTAGAATAACTTAATGGATAACACATTATCATCGACTGCAATGAAATATATTACTCAGCTCCGCCTTTTAAATTACATTAACTTGCTAATGTTACTACCTATCTAATATGCTTAACGTTCACATTGGAAATTTATAGTCATTGATTACATTATTGAGAGAGCGGGACAAACGTAAATAAATACGCTTTCTATTCATTTTCCAGCAATTTATCACTTTTTTGCTACTACTCGTTGGAGGTATGAATAATTGATGACGGTAGATGCATCTAGCTGTGAACTAATATATTTCAAATCAATTAATTGAATAAAACCAAGAGGCATAAGAATTTGCAAGTGCAGTAATAAGTTTGTTATTTTCTCACAGTTGGCACACGTGCCTAAACAAACGGGCCCTGTACGGGTTGGCAAAAAATATTGACTAGTCCAAGTGTCGGAGTATTGAATTAAATGTATAATAAACTGCCGATTAGCATTACCAAATTAAACATGTGTACATTTAAAAGAATATTAAAAAAGACGTGTGGCACACGGAGACTGCCGCGGTAAAGCTATTGCATAGCTGTTTTTATCAACTTATGCAATTATAATTATTTAACCAATGCCATCTAGAGGCGAGTTGCTGAACTAAAGAGACAAGCGTGATATTTCAAAAAGTCATTAAAAGTTCTGCTATTCATCGATAGATGGAGTCGGAGTGGGGGGTGTTAGGTTATTTTCGTAACGGAATTTCTGGATTCGGTCTCCACGCTCAAGGCCCGCGATAGAAGCTATGCAATAGCTTAAAAGTTTTGGAGTCAAATTAAATGTATTTGACTAGTTCTGTTCTTCATTCTTGTACGAGTCTGCCTAAAACCAGTACCTATTATATATATACGAACTTGCTATATTTTCTTAATTTGCTTTATCTTGTGACATTTTTTAATTATTGTTTTTCTCTAAATGTATTATTGTGATTTTTAATATTATAATGAACGGTAATTATTATGTAAAATTGTGTTAACAATAAATTACGTTATCTTATCTTATATACTCATAAAGTCAAAGTCAAAGTCAAAATCATTTATTCAATTTAGGCATCAAAGACCCACTTATGAACGTCAACTTTTCATTATAATGTACTTAAAAGACTCTACCACCATACCACCGGAATGACACCGACATGGTTGTTCATAAAAGTTCTGAGATCTGCCGTCTCTTTAGAGAGAAACTTTTCAAAACGTGCTCAGGGTGAAAATGACACTAGTAGTCAACTAGCGTTTCCAACCGAGCAACATTAAGTTACGATTTCAAAAAAGCCTGTTTCGAAATCATATACCGAGAACTGTCTGTTTTGGGGTTTCATCAGGTTTCCGGGGTTTGATTTATTCGTATTCAAGAGCCTTACTGTTCAGTGTTTAGGCACGGCCTTATTTTATTCATGTCCGCGTGTGTCTCACGGGCGGTATTTACGTCGCAATTTTCATTTAGATAGTGCTGCCTGCCGCGCGATTCTCTAAGACCAAACATCGTTGCATCTTTGATAACATCCGTGAGACAAATGAAGAGATGACAAGAAACGTTGGAAAAACAAGCTTATGTACAAGGGCGACATCTCATAAAGTATTTGACATCGGCTAGCTCATTATCAATACAGAATCGCACGGCTGAAATGCATCAAATTGACAAATAAATATTTTTAAAAATAATTCTTAAGCAAACTGAAACCTATATGTTCACAATTTAGGTAACTTAAGTGTGATATGATTCTTTCAATATACCTGTGACTTCAACAAGCCGTCCTATATAGTTAAACTGTAGGTACGTGTTGTTAGTGGCTGCTTTATTCGCAGACGGATCTACAACAGTTTATAACCACAAAGAGCAGTAAATCATAGTAAAACCGAGAACAATCCGTAAATACATTACTAACAATAATTCTTGATGTGGTATGGGTGTGAAAATAATCTTGTCACGCCTCATAGCATTGCTAAGTCGCTTCTCTTTCCCCCGCAAAGGCAGCGAGCGAGACGGATGAACTTGTCTGATTGGAAATAACACGTAATAGCTGGCGTAGTAGAATAGTAGGTAAATAGTAAATAAGTTATAAAGGTCGACGACACTTATTGCGTCACAGCTACGGCCGACCACCTATTAAGAAAACGTTTCTTCTATATATGGTCGGTGCTTCTCAGGGTCAGCACTTCAGCGAACTTAGAAGTATATATATATGTATATACTGAGCTCGGTCTAATAGGGTGTTTCGAAATAAAACAAAATATGTACGATACAGTATAAACAACCCTTATAAATTAGTTCTGTCCGTTTTAATTTCAAGCCAAGTAAAGGTCAAAATCATTTATTCACTCAAGGCATCAAAGACGCACTTGTGAACGTCAATCATTACAATGAACTTTAAAGACTCTACCGCCGCGTTCCGCGTAGAAGAAGCGGCAAGAAACTCGGGGGCATTTTTTGTAAGTATAGATTTTTACAATGTTTCTACTTAGGTACTACTAATATTACAATTAATGGGTGGCAGATAACAACTTGCCAGAAGTGGAATATTCCAAGCATCTTTGTCTTCTATATAATGTCGGACTTTATAATATCATTTTTTATCAAAACTTATCTTACAGTCAACTTGAATTTGTCCTCTGTGAGTTACGTGTTTTGGGATTGTATTGTAAAAACGCACACAATTGCCTAGGAACGACTTATTATTCTTCCCAAGAGTAAAACTTGGTACAGCTATCCTATTTGTATTCCTAGTACTAAAAGGGTGGTGACTTATATTTATGTATTTTTTACGAACAAACATTATATTTGCAAATACATATAAGGAAGGCAAAGTTAATATATTGATTTTTTAAATATTTCTCTCAAAGTTTCCCATTATAACTCGAATTTATTTGCAATACATTTAAATGCATAAAACTTGTTGCACTATATATCCTCATATTAGATGAAAAGAATCGTAATTATGTAATTAAGGGACGGGATGGTTAATGTAAAATAATAAATAATAATAACAATATAATAATAACGTATACATAAGAAATGGAATAGATATATCGTCAAGTTAGAAACTCCGATCTAAGTCCAGGTTATGTACTGAGGTAAAAATATTGTAACACCGTTATACACATTTAATAAATAACGCTTTACATTAACCGAAGTTTATAGAGTTTGTCCTGGGCCGGAAAGGCGGAAGTTGTCCACTCGGTCCTCTCGCCCACTATAGGTCGGCCAAGGCGCGGGCCGGATATTTGACTTTCCGCACGGAGCGGGACCGACTTCCGGTTTAAGGTTTTGGTATCGAGTAATTGTAGAATAGTTATTTTTTGATATTTCCGTTTCTGAGTTAGCAAATTGATTTTCAAAATACTAAAAGTGACTTTGATATTTTATACAGTCCAGCTAGACTAACGCGCTTTTATCAAAAAAGATAAAATAAAATGTAGTGCCTGTTGGTAATTCCAAATAAAAAAAATAAAAAAAAAACGCATATAAAATAATACTAAACACATGTTTTTTAATGTTTGTATGTATCTGTCGGTTTGTTTCGGCTACTCTCTAAAACGGCTGGACCGATTTTAATGTGAGTTTCACTGGCAGATAGCTGATATTATAAGAAGCAACATAAACTAGTTTTACTTCATCATCATTATCCATCACCACGCGGGTGAAATCGCGGGGCAGCTAGTCAGTAATATTGTCATTTATTAGTAATACATAATAATTATTTTTATTCTCTTAACACATTTTAGGCTAATGAGCTTTAGTGAGTGACTCTGGTAAATAAACATACATACGAAACTCTGCATTATGTCGGTCGAAATGAAGACTTTTTTACTAGTACCATGGCATAAGTAATATCCATAAATCTTATGTGGCAGGTAGAAAAATGTTTGAACTTCAGTGTCTATACCATTGCATATTATGCTGTAATACATACAAACTCAGAAAGTCAGTGAAAGTATAAGAACTAAAAAAAATATTGCACACCAATGAATTAAAATATTAGAAATTACCAATGTAAATAATATGAGTGCTAGAATTAAATAAGTTAAAGTACGCAGTGTCCTAGCGCTGCCTCGCGAAATAGAAGAGTTCTTCGAATCGAAGAATAATTATATTATAATAATTATATAATAATATATTTTAAACATACCTGGATTCCCACTAACGGGAGAAGCATTAATACGCGCATTAACATATTAAACATCTTCCGGGAGTCGAAAAAAGAGATAATTTTTATTTACATTGACAAAGCTTTTCATTGTTGTATAACAATTTTATCGGCAATATTATTAAAATCCTATTGCTTAACTATATATAAAAAGCAACTCTATTTTCCTTGGTCATCGCATCACACGTGAACGGATGGAACAATTTCGCTAAATCTTTTTTGTTGTGTTAATTATTGTCAGGAGAAGGTTCTTATGAAATACAAGAAAAGGTGGGAGGTTATGGCGAGGCTGAAGTCGCTGGCAGTCGCTAGTTTGTTATATTTTGTAATGTGTTGTTACAATAAATAACATACCTTTATACCATATCTTTTACGATTAAAATATTGATTTGGATATTATATTTACCTGAAACCATCGCAAATAACATATATAAAATACTTGGCCGTTTCTAGGAATTCTGTTTTCACGTGACTCATGGCTCTACCCAATATAATTCTAAAAACCGCGAGCGATTAATCAGGATTTGCCAAAGAAGATATTAAGTACTTTGTTTTTGATATCACAGCCCTTAAACACTTGATCTAGATATAGCCATCCAATTTAGTGACCCGTGGTTGGATTCCCCTCTGACACAGAAACCAGCACGAGCGTAATTGGTAATAGTGTCAGTTAAACTGTGGCAAGTGCAATTGCCACAGTGTAGCTCACACTCTTCTTCAATGGAGACCGCACAGGACGACACATAGCAAGTGATCTGGGACCTAAATGCGATGACTGATAAATCTAGACCACTGGGTGCCACTGTTTCTTAACCTTTTTAGCCCGGCGAAAATAGTGGCTACCTAGCTTTTTTATTTGTATTAAGTTTTTGGAGGGAAAGAAGAGAGTTTAGTGATAAAACTTATTTGGGTTTTATGTTAAGATGTACCTAAAGCTTATATTATATGGATTGTAAAACATGTTCTGTCTTTGGTTTTTTCAGACTTGGTTTTATATTAAGTTTTGTGGAGGGGACGAAGAGAGTATAGTAGTAAATTTATTTAGTTTGTATGTTTCCTACATCTATGCTATAGATGTGGTCAATTTCAGGCAGCCGAGAGGGTAGTATCTTGAGTATCTATGACCGCAGTCGGGTTGTCTATGGTCACCAACTCTCTTCCGCCTCTTGGCTCTAATCTATGGTACCTACCTGATTTGGTGAGTTGAATGAAGCTTGTGTTCATAAATTACATGGTGTCGTTTTACTTCAACTACATGGACAGGACAAATTGGCATCCTAACGAATAACTGCGTAAGTGTGACGTGCCGTTCACGTGAAACAGTATTAACTGTCATTTATTTAGGGCAGCTTTGACACAGATAACTCGTAGTTTGTACGCCGAAGCGTGACGCGTTGACGCTTCGATACGAATATTTTTTCGCAAATTGCTACAGCCTCTAGGCTTAAAATTTTTAAAGAGACCTAGAGAATTACTTATTCTCGTAGGAAGCAGAAATGTTTTCTTTTCAAAACTTATTTTCAGAGCACTGTGTTTTTGTTTCTTTGGACTATTGATTTAGTTATTTTACTTACACCCATGTTCAAAGCCCTCAGTGAACTTCAACTTGGAGGAATATATCTGGCTATAGTTCGTAAAACTTAATCTTTCATGTATTTTGTATCTTTCCAACTTTACGGATAGAGTTACCCTTCGACCCTACTCGCCTTACTAATCTATTGATATCATTACATATGTTAATTGATTATTACTTATTATTACATAAGTGTTTGATCTGTATGTATGTCCGCTCATAACATTATTACGAGTAGATTCGTCTTGTTGGCGCTGGGTACATAATAAAAAAAAGACTGAACAAAAGCCCTCATTTAGAAAGGCCATAGAGCTTTTTGTCACTACGGCCATTAAACGCGACACCGGACTGTGAACAAAAGCCCAAAAAGAGGGCGGATTTAAAGTTTTAAATATTTCCGATTTGAATCTTTGGGTAGAAAGAAAAAAGACTTTTTAATGATTTTTGTTCTCATTACTTACTTTTTTACTACGAGTTATTTATGTCACTCAGATCAGATTTTAGGCCTTGTAAGTGCTGCTAAATAATATGTATGTCAATATAAATAAATATTTCAATTCGGAGAACTTCAACCTCATTATTATGTTCTGTGGATATAGGTACCTAACTTTAGAAACTGTGGTCAAGATTTCTAGTTCGCTGATGTTCTTTATGTTCGCTCCAGTTTTGGCTTGACTCACACGAAAGACAATTGACGAATCACCATATGTGCCGGATCCGAGTGGGTAGTGTTCGGAAGTCGCGCTTCCTCGCGGCACTTACCGACTACGATGCGATTTTAATCGAATAAAAGAGGTGGGCGTTTAAATGCTGTTTAGTTTACATTAACTAACACGGTAAGCAACGCGGAGAGGCGCTTAGGCTCAATTTTGGAATTATACCGAGTTGTCTTTAATTCTAAAAACGTTTACTTTATGTTGATCTGAACCGTGAACTTGTCTTCTTATTATGTTGTGAAGATATGTGTTTTCATAAAAATTGGCTAATTTCTAAATTTTAAAAGATACTGAACTAATTCAAGAGTCAAGAGTCATCATCATAATCCTCTCAGCCGTAGGACGTCCACTGCTGAATGTCTCCCCCATAATTTTCCAAAAGAACCGGATGGAAGCGGCCTGCATCCAACGTCATTCTTGCGACCTCTATCAGGTCGTCTGTCCACCATGTCGGTGGGCGACCTACGCTGCGCTTGCTGGTCCGTGGTCTCCATTCCAGAACCTTCCGGCCCCATCGGCTATCTGTTCTGCGTGCTATGTGCCCTGCCCACTGCCACTTCAACTGGCTAATCTTCTGGGCTATGTCGGTGACGTTCGTCCTTCTACGGATCTCCTCATTTCCGATTCGATCACGTAGAGAAACCCCGAGCATAGCCCTCTCCACAGCTCGTGCGACTTTGAGCTTACTTATTAGGCCCATAGTAAGAGAACGTTTCAGTGCCAAAAGTCATCACTGGTCACACACATTGGTCGAAGATTCTTGTCTTGAGGCAGTGAGGTATTTTAACTTCGCGAATTTTCTGAAACGCTGCCTACTAGTAAAGAGTATGCACATACAAAAATCTCATTAAAATAATATACATACTTAATCATGTCTAAAAATAGAATTACGTCAAATAATTAGAAAACAGGCTTTTAACTTTGAATTTATAGATGGAATAATTCGGTATAAGAAATATTTAATAGAATCAAAATAAAATTGATTACCTTATTTCAAACATAAGTAAGTAAATAAGTTAAGTAAGTTAATAAAGCTCATTTCAGAAGTTCGTAACACTCGCAGGGAGGTTGAATTCAATTATTTAGATGTAATTAGTTAGCTGTAATAATAGCTTCGTTACAGAAGAAGTAATAGTAACACTGCGTTAATAAAAACGAGTGGAAATGGCTCACAATTAATGGATTCGTCGTGCTTAAGCAATGTGCCTGGTAATTAATTGAATGTTTTCTTTGTTGCATATAATAAGGATATTTACGCTTTTAGGGAAAGTGAAATTTTCTACCGACTTCCAAAAAGGAGGAGGTACTCAATTCAACCTTCGGTAGGGTGAACCTCAAAATTATTTTTTGGTTTGAAAGCTGGTGCTTCCCGTGTGGTCCCATTCAATTTGGTCCAATTTCATCAAATTCGGTCTACTAGTTTTTGAGTTACACGCCAATAACTGAATAGAATGGAAGTCGTTATTAATTTTTTCAAAATATACTTGTTATAAGTTTTTTGAGATTATATATAAGATTGATTTTACAGTTGTTGAATCTTGAATAATGATATCTACGAATACAACATCTATTATATAGGGTGTTTGGTAGAGGGACCGACAAACCAAATGAGCGTGTTCGGGGGCCCACTTGGAGAATACAAGTTGGCCAAAAAAAATCCCAGACCCCCTATTTTTTTTTACTTTTTTTTGTGAATATTCCCTTTTTCTCCGAAATCGTACCTATTTACCACCGTAACATTTGTTAAATCTGTTTTAGACAGGATGTTTTTAGTTGAATTTGGTCTCTATACACCTTTAGGCCAATCCAATTCAAAATCCAGGTATCGAATTTTGCTTTGCTTATATATAACATAAAAGCCATGTACGATCAAAGAACGTTACTTCTTAACCATATTAATTTTTATTCTAGTCCGCATTAAACTGCTAAAATTTCAAGATTTTCAGTTTAAGTTCATTTATTTTAATTTATTGTCGACTTTGTGTTTTTTTATCGACCTAGTGGTTTAGGCTTCATCGGTTTTGGTCTCTCAGTCTTATTTTGTAAGACGTAATAGAGACATTTCATTACATCTGTTCGTGTGTACGTACGTAGTACATCACTTTTAAAAAAGAAATGGTGGCATGGCCCTATTATAAAATGTTTATAGCTTTCATTTTAAATGTCAACATTGTCTATTATTGTATTATTGCCTGATATCATTAAGTATGTTTATGTTCAAAATTGAGGATGCACTTAATGTCGTTTGTTTTTATTTGTTGTTTGTTTGTTCTTAAACAAACTTTATCTTTACGCCTTGGGGATTAATTAGCGACAAACATGAAGACATTTTAGTATAAGCGGGAAAAGGCACAACAATGGGAAGTGTTATTTATTTTATATGATTTCCTATATTTGTTTTCACGTACTTTGACGGGTTATAATGAAATTCATTTTATAATTTTATTGTTCTACGACGAGCTCACCGATGCAAATACTTTATGAGATATCGCTCTTGTACATAAGGTTGTTTATCCAACGTTTCTCGACATCTCGTCATTCGTTTCACGGATGTCGTCAAAGATGCAACGATACAATACAATACAAAAACTCTTTATTGGCACCAAAGAAATCACAAAGTAATAAAACAACTTAAATAATAGGCACAAATGGGCGGTCTTATCGCTAAAAGCTATCTCTTCCAGACAACCAACAACAACGATGTTTGCTCTTAGAGAATCGCACGGCTGAAGAGGACACTAGCGGGGCATACGGACATACGATTCATATTTGCGCAAGCTAATACAGAGTATGCTTCGCTCGTTCGGTTAAAAATCACCATCTTCAATTTTTGGAGAAACCAGTTTTCTTTCAACTCATATTCGCTACCACTAACAATGGTTTAATCAATTTTCACATACGATACTCCCTTAAACACATTTTAAACTCGGGAATAACTTTAATCCACGTTTTATATAATAAGACAGATACACAAATAATATATAAACTCCCTACTACTATAACTCTCCTTGAAGCATTCTGTTGGACATTTAACATCTGACTATCTTAGAAACGACAAACAAACAATACTAAACAAAACTTTATCCCCCGATGAGAATAAAAACAACGCAAACAGCGGAAAATTACAGAAAATCCTCTCGGTGACGCCCTTTCGTGTCGCGTCTCAAGGTGAACGACCGGAGTTACTTGCCGCCCTCCCGACCACGTGACCCGCCCAGCTCATGAGCCTAGGTCAAGGTCAGCGCGCCACCTCGGCTGACCCGTCGCGACGGCTTCCTCCCTCTCGACGATGGCTCAAGACAAGATGGACGCTTGCCGCCTTACCGCAAACTCGACCGGGCCGATTTTTCCGTTCGACTAGTTTTCTGGTATCGGATGGGTCGGGCTCTTGACCCTTGTCGTAGGTCAAGGATGTGTAGATTTAGGTGCTCACGTGTTGGTGGAAAAGGGGATGTGTCTTTGGACTTTTTGTATATTCATCTCTGGATAGGTGTTCATTCATGTTTGTTTGGGATTTCGGCAATACGAAATGGGTTCTTTATTGAGGAAACATAAGAGAAACAAACTGCTTGTGATTTCTATTCAGTCAAATAGGACAAAATAAAAAAGTTTCGATATTTTTATAGATCTAAGCTCGTCCAGTGTCTACTTCTTTCAGTGTCTTTTCGAGCTACGCATAAAAGTTCAGATAACAAATACTACACTTGAATAGTTTGACCAACTAAAAACAAGTTTATACCAGTGGACTGCGTTTGATCTAACTTAGGTATGAAAATGTGTTACATTAGGTGTACGAGCAACATGCCTTAGCACTTTTTGTACGTACACATGGTGTACGCGTGACACGCCACGGGTTAAGTGCAATTGCACTGGATAGGTATATAATAAGCCGCATGTCTCCATATTATTATACATAAGTTCCGGGTGTAAGAATTGGATATATACTCACACATTGTGTACTCAATGCCGACAAAGGAATATGCTCAGAGCATATTTTTTTTTTTTTTTTTTTTATTTATTTATAAAGGCTTATCAATAACAATTACACTTATACATACACCAAATACTTAGTCTAAATATTTATAGCAAAATGCATTGTTTTTTAAGATAAACACAGCATGCATTAATTCTTATGTCCGTTGAGGAAGATAATATGAAATATAATGAATATGAAATAGAAGCAATATTATATTAGAAGAGTTAAAGAGTAGGATTGGAGAATTTGACATTGACTGCCAATGTCAAATTCTTTCTATATTTGGCCACAGAGTCACCAAATATGTCTAGTAAATCACTTTGATAATTATTTATTAAATTACTTAATCTGGGAACAGGTGAATTCGTTCCTAACACTGTTCTACGAAATACAGGGGCAAAAGGGGTTATTTTCCCACGTGGGTAGCGAATATTGCACACCTATCAGTCGGCAATTCACGGCACCATTGTGTGAGAATATTAGTTACAAATACAAATACAAATATTTTTATTTCCAAAAAGAATGACATACGAACGTGGTACACAGGTTAACAAAAAGTAATTGTAATATATCTAAAACTGTTAACATTGAGTCCCAAACTAAGCAAAAGCCTGTATCTTGGGGCTCAGAGACGCGATTGCCTACTACGATTTACAATATATAAATATCTACGTTGATACCACTTCCCTTTACTTTATATTCACATGTTATATTTCTAATATTCTCATACGTTTTCGGACTACACTAACACAATGTATTTTTAAATCCTGCATCACCTTAAATATCAAGATGCTGGTGCCAGTAGTCAACTATTATACTTATTGGTTATTTACAATTAGAACTACAAGTAGGTTAAGAAAATGGACAAAAGGTGTGTGTGTGTGTGTGTGTGTTTATTTATGTGAGGGTGTGTACATGTGTGTGTCGAACTGTGTATGCAAGGATGGTGCGTCTATGAGGCTGTCTTGTTTTTAAATCAGTTATTTTTCATCCTCTGTGATGGAACTTACAATCACCTCTAAGATGGCCAAAAACATGACTAGTAAGATATAGTTGTTTATTTACCTCTATCGATTCAGATGTAAAAGGCGTAATGGTATGTATGTGTGTATGTAAATGTAAGTAAGAATAAATGCAGCCGTGCGATTGTTTAAGAGCAAACATCGTTGCATCTGACATTATCCATTAAACAAATAAGATGACAAGAAAATTCGGAAAAACAACCTTATGTACAAGGGCGATATCTCATAAAGTGTTTGACATCGGTGAGCTCGTCGAAGAGTCATTACAGAACCGCACGGCTGAATCTGACATTATAAGCTAACATATTTTTGTGGCATATTTTTAATTAATTAATCTACTTTGTAGGTCTAGATAGACTTTTAGCAGTATTATAGGCTGTTTCATTTTTTACTTTGCAATTTCACAATAGGCTGCAAATTATACGGCTGGTACCACTTTAATAGTAGAATAATAGGTATAAAGAAAAAAACGACAAAGTAAAGAGGGGACGGCTTCTTTGACTTGCAAACTTCGCTTTCCCACGCCTATATTGAATTATGTTAAGGTAGACTTCGATTTATTATTATAACTGAAAAGTTAACTAAAATTATATGCTTATTATCACTTCACTACATATAATGAAAGTGTAGAGGTCGAATTTCTGTACAAGAAAAAGAAATGCTAAAAACCGAGAGTCAGGGTGATGTAAGGGGTGAAATTGAACTAATTTAGTTTTAGATTTTTTTTGTTTTTCTCTTTGTCTGTTCGTCTGTCTGTTTATATGGGCTAGTCTCCGAAACGACTGAACCGACTTGAATGAAATATTGTATGGTGGTAGCTTATATCCCTAGTCAATATATGGGATACTTTTGATCCCGGTAAAATAAAGAGTTCCCGTGAGATATTTAAAAACATTAATTAACCGTCTCCCGCGAGCCCACACGAGCGAACCCGCTGGCGGGTCAGCTGACCCGCCAGCGGGTTCGCTCGGTTAGTTAATGTTAGTGGTTAGTTAACTATATATAGATATATAGAATTGTGTCTTAAGAATTTCCGGAAACATACAGGAGCTGACACTCAAAAAAATATTTCGTGTCTTTGTAGACACTGGTAGACAATGATATAAATATTACAATACGACACAAATTACATTCGGACGGTATTCGAACCCACGCCGTCTAAATGTCTAAAAAAATTATATCATTAGACGGGATTTGAAACCGCATCTTCTGACATGAAAAATTGCAAGGTTAGGTTTCGCTAAGCAGAGGAAGCACGAATAATATAGAAATAGTAATTACGTAAACAATAAAATTGAAAAATACGCCAAACTTCGTCTACCGCCTATACCACAGTTGTACTAGACAAACGATAGTTTGAACTATAGGCCTAGCACGAATAGCTGCATACATGTAACGTAACGTGTCGTTCACGTGAAACTGTACACACTGTCATGTATCTAGGGCAACAGTGACACAGATAACTCATAGTTTGTACGCCGAAGCTTGACGCGTTGACGTTTACCATCCGAACACTATTTCGCAATTTGTGCTACGGCCTCTGAATCCAGCCGTGCGATTCTCTAAGAGCAAACATCGTTGCATGTCTGACAACATCCGTGAAATAAATGAAGAGATTACAAGAAACGTTGGAAAAGCAACCTTATTTACAAGGGCGATATCTCAAAGTATTTGACATCGGTGAGCTCGTCGACGATTCATTACAGAATCGCACGGCAGAACGCACGGCAGTTGTTATATGTCAACGATATCATTACGATACACTTACGCAAATAGACTTTCGTGCTAAACCCACCAGCGTTAGAGCTTCAAAAATAATACAGTAATAAACTGCTACAAAGAATCGGCAGAACCTTTCAAACTGAGCAAAATGTTTAAACACGTACAGGATCGGTCAGTTATTTCTTAACAATTGCAGCGGAAACATAACTATATAAAGTCATTTAATAAGCTCCAAGAAATGTTCCTTCCACCAATCATTTATTTCCGATATAACTTTCCTTTGTACTATTAATTAGTAGATATTTAAAATTGTCCTCTATGCCATCTTATAATTTATTTAATGATAATGCGACCGTTGGTTCTTTCTTTTTATACGGTAATGGTGCATTAATATCAATTGGTTTGGTTGTATTCGATACCTGCTCGTTTGCAGTAATCAGCTGATATGAAATGTTACTCGTTATCGCATTCGGTTACAAATCGTTTAGGGTACACACGAGTCTACATAGTTATTCGGATGGCCGTATTCGGTCATCCATTTGCGGGATACGCTCTAGTGTAAATTCTTGTTTGGTCACAATCCTTTTCCGGTCACTGACTTAACCCAACTGGTATTACATAACGAAACGCATTGAACTAACATTGCAATGTTGATTAACATATTTCGGTTAAATCAATAAACAATACAATTAATCACAGTTGAGGATTAAGTGAAAAAAGCACTCTCCACACTGCAAGTCCAGTCACAACATAAATAATGTCGATAAGATGGCAAAACTGTTCACGAGTATAAGAGCAGAGCACATGTTAAGACCCATCGTCATCATCATCATCAGCATCTCAGCCGTAGGAAGTCCACTGCTGAACATATGCATCTCCCATAATTTTCCAAAAGGACCGGTTGGAAGCGGTTTCCAACGTCGTCCTTGCGACCTTTATCAGGTCGTCTGTCCACCGTGTCGGACGACCTACGCTGCGCTTGCCGGTCCGTGGTCTCCACTCCAGAACCTTCCGGCCCCATCGACCACCTGTTCTGCGTGCTATGTGCCCTGCCCACTGCCACTTCAACTGACTAATCTTCTGGGTAACGGTACATGACGTTACGTTTACCAAACTCAAGTTCATCGCAAATTCATTTTGTAATAATAAACAGGATTAACGTGAGACTTAGGCGTTGTCGCAATTGCACGATCGTTCTGTAGCCGGGAAGCATCGAGGAGCGCATCTCACTCAAGATCGTAATGTCATATGTCATTACTATGGGATTCTTTTTTTTTTTTTTTTTATATACCGAACTGGGTAGCACTTGACCACTATCTCACCTGATGCTAAGTGATGATGCGATCGATGATGGAGCGCGCTTACCCAGAAGATACCTATGCACTCGTGTTTTGAAGACCCCCATATCGTACTTAACCGGAAACACCGACTCAGGGAGGGTGTTCCATTCCCTAGCGGTACGTATGACAAACGAAGAAGTAAATCGCTTCGTCCGGGTAAATGGAACATCCACCATAAAGCGGTGGCGCTTCTGGTGGCGGTTCAGCGGCTGATATAGAGACCATCTTTGACTTTGACTTTGATCCTAAAGACGTTTCTTTTTGAGAAAGCGTCCAATCAAGGATATTCATATTGTCATCCTTCCTTCCAACGTATGATTGTTGTAATGCGGAATCCAGGGAATATACGTTGTCATACCAAAAATAAGAGTTTTTTTGTATAATCAAGTGTGATATGTCATATCATATAACCTAAACATTTACGTCCGTTTCATTCATAAATCTTTTGTTTCAATTATTACGGTATATGAAGGATAATACAAATACACTCGGTTCCAAAAATAACGGGTCAGTCACAAAAATTGAAATACCTCCAGAACTGTAAAAGCTAGATCAATGAAATAAAAAACAGAATAAAGACTTTTTAGTTGCGCTTCTAATAGCATATTATTTAAACTGGTTGATGAAAAAAACTTCATTAGAAAAACAAAATTTAAAAAAATGACTATTTTTAAAAACAAAATTTTTGTTTCATGTCATTATGGATGCTTTCCATTTCTATTCTGTCACAAAAAAAATTATCGTGAACGTCTTCCACGTGCATAATTATTATTCTGTGAGGTGAAGCATGGCAGTCACGCTAGAGGAATGTACCAGAATCCTAACTTTTTTGGAACTTGGGCGGAGCCAGCGTGAAACAGCCAGAAACATTGGTGTATCTTTGTCGACTGTTCAGCGGGTAGTCCAGCGGTACCAAGAGACCGGATCACACCTTAGAAGACCAGGAAATGGCAGACCAAGATGCACAACGGCCAGGGAAGACAGACATCTGGTGGCTACAATGCTCCGAAATCGTTTTCAAACTGCTGTTGGTCTAAAAACTCACTTTATTCGCTTTGGAGGTGGCAATTTAGGCGCTCAAACAGTAAGAAGACGTCTTGCTGAAGCAAATTTGAAACCATTGAGGCCCGCAAATGGCCCCAAACTGGAACGGGGACATCGAATTGCAAGACAGAGATACGTGCGCGAACACCTAAACTGGACACTAGACGATTGGTCTAGGGTAATGTTCACGGACGAGTCTAAATTCATGCTTTATAAGCATGATGGTAGGCAGTTGGTGTACAGAAGACCAGGGGAGCGCTTCCATCAAGCGTGTGTGGAGGAAAAAGTGGCGTACGGTGGAGGCTCCGTACAAGTTTGGGCTGGGATTTCTGCTGAGGCCCGCACCGAGCTGGTGCTCATTCAAAATGGAACTCTAAATGCAGAGAGGTACGTGGAAGAGATCCTCAATGAACATGTAGGTCCTTTCATGGCCAGGATGGACCGGCATGGCATATTAATGCATGATAATGCGCGTCCCCATACCGCCAGAATTGTACATGACTACCTTGAAGAGGTCGGTATCGAACTCATGCAGTGGCCAGCGCGAAGCCCGGACTTAAACCCCATCGAGCACGCCTGGGACGAGCTTCAGAGATGCGTGAAAGGTCGAAACCCCCCACCAATCACGCTTCCCGAGCTCATACAAGCACTGGTGGAGGAATGGGAAGGTATTCCTCAGCACCGGCTCCGAAATTTGGTGTACAGCATGCCTAATCGCCTGGAAGCTGTCAGAAGAGCTCGTGGAGGCAATACAAAGTATTAAATGAAGAAAGTGATGAAAAACAGCAAAAAAACAATCATAAAAAAAATGTAATCTTAAGAAAAATATGACTACTTTAGTTTTTTTTTAATTTAAGATTAATATTGTGGGTGTAACTAAGTTTTATTTTATTTTTTATCTGTATAATTAAATTCTCAATTGAACAGTCTTCGTTTCATTAGGATGGCATACGTAGTTCGGGAGATATTCGGGTTTATGTGACTGACCCGTTATTTTTGGAACCGACTGTATATTCTATATGTCATATATCATGTAAATAAACCTACTCTTTTCCAGCCAGATTAGGTACGAGCAATTTCTAATAAATGGTCTAGGGGGTGACTTTGGTGAGCAAGGTCATCCCTTTACAGACGCTGAGGCCCGGTTAAGATCAATCCGGGCCTACCGCTGGAGCGAGATGGTGACTGCCAGCGCGACCTTGTCTCGGCCCACCTTGGCGGAGGACTGCTCACGGGGGGGTTTTAGTGGGTCTGAGCCCCACACGCCCCCTTCCGTCACCCCCGTGGCGGAAGGGAATTGCATAGCATTTCCCTCCTCAAAAAAAAAAAAAAGCCTGCCTTCTGAGCTGCTGGTACCGGGTTCAATCCCCGGACAGGTCAAACATTTGTGTGCATAATGTCTGTTTGATCTGTGTCTGGGTTTGTACATGTATATAAGTATGTAAATCAGTCATCAGCTTACCATAGTACAGGCTCTGCCTAGTTTGTGAACTGAAGATCTTGGTAAATATTTACCTATGTTATATTAAAAATATAACGATAAATATAAAAAAGGTATAAAAAAGTACTACAGTTAGTTGACTCGACGCCTTAACCAAGTGTTCGGCCAGATTCTCACCAAGTTGTGACCGAATGGCTCCCAAGAGCCTAAAGTCAGACTCCATCTTTGTTTTAGTTAAAATAACTGTGCCACAAAAAGTAATCTTTTTCCCAAAACAGAACGATATTTTCAAACAACGCATTTTGTAAACAATAAGCCTAGCCTCTTTTTACAGCTTAACATATTGTTACATATTAACATACATATTTCTTAAAGGGCAGAAAGTTGATAATTACAGCCGTGCGATTCTCTAAGAGCAAACATCGTTGCATCTTTGACAAAATCCGTGAAACAAATGACGAGATGACAAGAAACGTTGGAAAAACAACCTCGTGTACAACGGCGATATCTCATAAAGTATTTGACATCAGTGAGCTCGTCGACGAGCGCATCGACGAATCATTAGAGAATCGCACGGCAGAACAGTGAGAAATAAGTACATATCAATTTAAAAATCACACAATAAAATTAAGTGCAACATCTGTACAAATCATTACTTTCGAGTTCTGTGGCAAGAAACCAAGCATAAGTATTGAAAACAAGAAAAAACGTATCGTCCCACAATAATAGATTCTCAATACACCAGTAAGTACGTATGTATAATAAAAACAAAAGATTGAACGCTGTACGAGATACCTAATTACAATAGAAATGGAATAATTTTAATGTGCGCGCGTTTTGCTATATACAATGATATTATTATTAATTTAAATATACGGTACCGTGGCACTCTGTCGGGCCAATTTCATTATTATTTCAATCAACTGAATGTAAATTTATTCAACAATCTCACGAGGTAATTGCGCTGCAGTCATCTCTTTCCAGCAGTACATCGGCCCTTGTCTCGCATATTATAATATTCGCGTCCCCACATTCTTATGCGTTCAATCAAACCGAAGTACGGATAGAATCAGCAACAATGTTTTCGTTTTGTAAAGTGACGGCAAACAGTTTATCGTCATATTTTTAAAACTTTGATCGCGCACCAGTAGTCTCCCGTCCGTTTGGCTAAATGTTTGAACCCCATATCAAGCCTATAATATCATCACCTCATTAATAAATAAGAAAATACGTCATAACATACATATAAAAAGTAATACAACATAAATTGCCAAAACATAGAAATAGAGTATTTATTAAAAACATGTATTTTTTAAACATTTATGTATTGACAGGCCCATTGGCGCAGTTGGTAGCATCCCTGCCTTCTGAGCCGCTGGTCCCGGGATCGATCCCCGGACAGGTCAAACATTTGTGTGCATGAACATGTCTGTTTGACCTGTGTCTGGGTGTTTATATGTATATATAAGTATGTATATCAGTAATCAGGTTACCATAGTACAAGGTCTTCCTAGTTTGGGACCTGAAGACCTTTGTGTGGATGTTGTCCCATATTATTATTATTATTAAATTTATTGAAAAAAAATCTCGCATTTCATCCGGTCCTTTACAAAAGTACAAGTGGGGCTGTAGCCAACACACTTAGAGGCCTGTTTATAAAGTAGTATAAAACAGAAACATTTTGGATGGATGGTTACATGATATATCTATTACAAAAATGGGCAAAATGGCAAGGCTATTGATATGAACTTATTAGTGGTACGGGAGATAGTGGGCTATGAACGAGACTACGGCACCTGCCAATTTCAGTCTCATTTTTAGATATTTTGGCAGGTGGTGACTTGCCACCCACTAAACGGGCTCCCCATAAAGGCCACCATGAATAGCAACGTTGGTGTGGATGGCTGAAAGGTGTCGAGAGTGCGGTTTCACTAGAGCGCTACTACCGGCGTTATGCCCTTTAACACTTCCGCATCCTTGGAGCTTTTTGTTACTTGCTCTTGCTTCTCCACCCCCAGACGGACGGGGTCTCATTTAGCCCCAGGGAGAATCAGGTTCCACGGTGTCGTCACTCACCGACGGCTCGCCACAATGCCGCCCTTGCGGGTTTATTATTATTTGTAATTTGTTTTTCTAAAGCTTTCATCTTCTGATTACTATTAAGTATTCATACCTTACGCGTAAAACCTCCTTGGGTTGTCTGTCTATTCTGTTTTGTTTTATTATGAAAATAAGACGCTCTCAGTTCGCGTTCGTATTGTAAGTGGCAATATTTCTGCTTTACAATAAATATACATACCAAGGATTCGTATATCCTTGTACATACTTAATACATCCTTGTATACTAACTACGTATATTTAGTAAGGTTTAAAAGAAACAGGGTTGTTATCACTGATATAATCTATATAAAACTAGAAACTGTAAGTGTTCAAACTATTCAAAATTATTTAACTGCCGTCGGGTGTTGCCATTTTCTCCAAATACGTAAACGTAATTTTATATTGTTTGATTTGGTTTCACATTGTTGGTCAATCATTAAATATAATAAATAAAAATATAACTTCTGTTTCTGAACCCACGACCTTCGACTCGGTCTGTATATAACCACAAACCTACTTGAGGAGAAGTAATGATGTTATAAAAAATGTTTCACAGTGGTCGTACATGAATATCTTATCAAAAAAGTTGAAGCACCACGTGTAGTTTAGTGCGTAACTGTAACCATAAAAGAATAATGTTTTTACCGCTATAGCGTTAACGTAGGTATTCAATTAAACAGTTCGTGTAAGTAGAGTGGACACTCTCTAACTGAACAAAGATGTGTTACGTGAAAGGCACGTTCAGTTTTCACAAGCATAAACTTTTTAGATCCCATTTTCAATACCAGTGCAACATCCAAATATAAAAGTTCAAATGTTTTTTCACTAGAAACTCTATTTGCAAAGAACTCTAAAATTCTCTAGCAATAGAAACGTACCAAAGCTTCGTTTATTTTTACTAAACGGCGACTCAATTCGTTCTAAAATATAAATACGAATTGCAACGGCCGAATATGCAAAAAAGATTGAAGACCAAACTAGCATAGCCCGTACATAACGAGATAGCCCGACGTTCAAAGAGATGTCCTAGTTGATTTTACATAAGTGCATTCGCCGTCGAACATTCCAATTTCATGCCATTCAACATATGAGACATCCTACGACGTACAAAAGTCGAAGAATCGTTGCTTAAGATTGTTTTTAGAATTTAGAATTTCCGAAAACTGTTGCGAATGAATGCAATTACGTATGGAATATTGAAACCTCGGAGAGGGCGATGCGGGCACGAGTCGTACGCATCGTGATCGCTAACGGTCGGTCGGAGAGGCAGGGGTGCAACCACCCCCCGAGCACCGCCTTCCTAAACCTACACGCAAACACTACGTACACGTTTGCTTGGCAACATTTCATGCTTAGTGTATACAAATAATGTGCGGCCCCGCAACAAACTGCGCAAAGGGAATTTGGACGGCCATCGTAAGCAGCGAAAAACTTGGATTTTAATTCAATACAAACCGATCAGCTCGGAGTAACATCAAACACTAGCGATCGTTCTGTGAGAAGGGCGAATGTCACGTCCTCTGTAAGTTCGACGTTTCAACAGTAATTAAAATGCATGAACTCGTTTTAGGAAGTATCTCGGTATGTGCCACCTAAACGGTGACAGGTATGTGTAAATTGTATCGACTTTATCGATAGCGGTACGTGACTCGCTTGGGTCTTGATTTGTTTGAGGTATTGTTTTGGAAGTCTGCTAATTAATTATACGACGGCGTGGGGCCTGAATACTCGTGAAATTTCGTAATATCGTGCATATATTCCGGCTGAGAGAAAAGCATACTTTGAAACTTTGCTATTACTAGCTAGCATTGGTAACCAAAGTGTATGAATAATATAATTACTTATAACCGAGTACTTATCAATATTTAATTTGATAGTTAAGTTAAGCTTTAGTTAATAACATGTGATGGAATCGGGGATATGGGGTTATTAACTGTTAGGGTATAGTGGCAATGGAGATTTTTAAAGACATAGAAAGAAATCGTAGATACATTAAATATCTAATTAATATAAAATGAACTTTGTATCGTCTCGCGTACTTGCAAACCGCGAGATATTTTTACAATTACACACAACAATATTAAAAAAACATATAAAAATAAAAAAAGGTCGCCATCAAAAGTTTAACAAAAACATCCAACCAACTACGTCGAAATATCACTATGAAACTGCATTTTTGTGTGCAACAGTTCAGTTTTGGACCATAACATTCACCGACAACCAGAATATCCCAGATAACAGAGAGTTCAATAAAGACTCGGTGACATTGTCCTCTTCATGAAGGAAGCGAGCCCGATACAAGCGAATTTGGGGGTTCCATAGGGAGGGGAAAAACCGTATTTACGTACGCGGCCGCGTAGCTCGGCGAGCACTAGCTCCGCATAAATTAGGTAATTTAGATGGTAATGCTTCGGCCAGCTGTTTAGAGGGTGTTACCATGCATATTCGGTGCGCGTGTGTGTTGTTTGCGTGGCTTTCAAGATTTATAGTATGCGTTCCAGACTTCCTTCGATTTTTTACTACGGAATTAGTATATCTCAATAAAACTAAAGATGTCTTAATATGTGGTAGAACTCTTCTGTAAAAGCCAGTTTTAGTGAGTATTGACTGATGTTCTAGCTTCAAACAGTAGTGTGGAACATTAACTCTGTTTAGCTTTGAAGGACACTGACTGTCATGTTAAAACATTGGGCGAATTGAGAAAAAAATATACATGTCTCTCAGAATGTCAGCTCCCGGGTGCGTACACGGATCACAGACTTAACTTTTTTTATAGTGTGTACCCAAGGGTGCAATTATTATAGGTAATGATTAACCCGCCTTTTCACATGTAATTTAATATACCATACTATTTTAAATGTTAGAGGTATCCAGTGTGATTCTGTAGTGTTATAGAATTAAAAAACTAGTAGAGTTATTGGCTGAGTTTGGAGTAGTTTAGAGTACAAGGTTTCTGGAGATGCAATCTAAAGAAAAAGTATACATATCCTTTCATGTCATTCTTATTACTCCTGCCTCTGAAATATAAGAGTTTGGAAAAGTTAGTTTTGAACGTTATAGTCAAGAAAATAAAATGCAAAGTTACCTAACTTATGCAAAGATTTTTTGTCTGGATGACATTTTAGAAGATTGATCAGATCCATCCATATGTTATTGATGATTGATAGACTAAAATAAGAACACTATCTAAACTCGAACACTATATCGCACCAAAACCGATGGGACTAAAATAATTATTGATAAGTACATGTAGCATCAGCGATCCGTCTTCAGCGATATGACCTGCAGTATGTATAATTAAGGGTAAAATTGCTGGAAAAAGAAATGTGGGGAGAAGGAAGAAGTCATGGTTGCGGAATATCCGAGAGTGGACTGAAATATCAGGGGCGTCTGAGTTGTTCCGCTGAACCAAAAACAAGAAGGACTGTACCACGCTGATCGCCAACCTCCACTAGTTGAAGAGGCACTTTAAGAAGAAGACATGTAGCAAATCTGGTAAACTCATCCGAACTAAAGTACTATGGATCCGGATATAATCTCTTAGTATACAAAACTCGTGTATTTCATAGACTTTGGCAATGTCAAAGGATAAACTAGTGATTCTCCATTTAAACAGTGGTTTAAGAGCCAGCGTGCACGTCTGTCCAGTTCTTTAACAACGACCAAAGTAAACAGACTTGATTAATTTGGTAAAGTGTTGCCAGATTCATCCCACAGTTTATTTCCCAGTCTACTGTCTTCCTCAGAGTGACAGCGTTAAATTTCAATGTCTGCGAAGTATCCATGACGCTTGATTTTTCTGTCAAACACATTCCTGCACACTCATCTACCTACGCTAGTATGAGATGTAGTCAAAGAATTTTCCATCGGCTGCACTGGCGGTATACGATTCGTATAGGTGTAGGGTGACTTATTCAGGTAGATTAGGCCGCCAATTGTGCAAGAGACATCGTCTTGCTTGTGCTGCTGTGTTATATATTCGGTTAACAGACAACACATCGGCACGCCATCTTTGACTCCACTTCACTGCCTGACATTTCTTTCCAAGACTCATTGCCGTTGTCGCAAGTCAACTTTAAGTTGTAGTTTTGACTATCGAATCTATGTTACTACTACCAAGGACCATATATATACTATCTTCCTTGCTACTACTAATCTAAGTATACTGTTTTCATTTATAAAATATTATTATAAATGAAAATAAAGAATGTTTCCTTAATAAAAATTAGGTAGGCGAGTTACAAGATTTTGTTCTGACATAAAGCCGGTTAAAAATAAATAAAAATCTATAGCACCAGTATTCGTCAAGCAAAGGCTATGTTTGCGTTACTTACGGCTTTGAATTTATTTCAGTACACATTTTCTGTTACAGTTATGGAATTTTTTGAAACTTTGCTATGAAAAAATTGCTCTGTTAGTACCGAAATTCGACTAGCTTACACACTACTGATGACTTGCTCACTTTGAACATGGCAGTGAAATCAATATAACTGCATATTTCATAAATTTTATATATTTGTTTTTTTTTTGATATGATATATAAATACATTTTTTACGAAAAAGGGAACTTTAAAAGAACATTTTTAATTTTACCCTTCCGTACCTACCTACCGTCAGTTACGACATAGATAGACGAAATACTTTTCAGTTATTAGATTGTAACAAAACTGTTTGTCCGAATTAGATAAAATTTTAATGGGACCACCTCGGTAGTATACTATCAATAAAAATAGCATACTACCAAACAATAAAATAATTATCCAAATCGGACTACTTATTCTGTAAAAAGTTATGCTTAAAAGTACAATTACAATTTTAAAAATGTAATACCGACTTCCATTCTATTCAGTTATTGGAGTGTAACTCAAAAAGTACTAAACCGAAATTTAAATGGGACCACACGGGAAGCACCAGCTTTCTAACATAAAAAATTTTTGAGAATCGGTTCACCCAATCGAAAGTTATGGGGGAACAAACATAAAAAAAACAGTCGAATTGAGTACCTCCTCCTTTTTGGAAGTCGGTAGAAAATATACGCGTCTACTTGAGAGTCTCCTCCTTTTAATTGGAAGTCGGTTGGAAAAGTAAACGCAATTGACGTTACGCATTAACATCTGAGACAAGATAGAAATTTAATAATATTTTTATTAAGCCGCGCATCCACATCGACCCGCACCTCAAATGCCTATCCTACAGATTTTTTAAGATAAAATAGTAAGTGTTACTCCAAGCGCTTTGTTGAAACTTAACTTTAACTTAATCAGTTCAGTACTTCTGTCGTGATAAAGGGACAAACATACATCCATTCTTCCGAACAGATTCCTCCTACATACAGTATTTATTGAAACAATTTTCCTCATAACAAACTATCACCGTGAAAGACCGAATAAAAATAATCTCCTCCATCAAATATTCTGATCATAGGAGCACAAATTATAACCCAACCTTAAAGTTTTAAGCTTCTCGTGAAATCAACTCTTGGCCTACCGCAACCGTTTCCGATCTACCTCAACACATCAATAATCAGCTGATCAGAGTCCTTGACCTCGAGAGATCTGTCTTGATTAAGGTCATTGCACTGCTAGAAATTCTAGTCTCCTAGTAACATAATGTAGGGTACACACTGTTCAGCATTCAAAATATGTAATAATATTAACACCGTCTAACTTTCATACAAAATGGGTTTTATAGGATATTCCATACGAGGTTTCTAATGATATGAAACACCTATTTTTTTCCTAAATCTTATACAATATGGCAGCTTAAAATCCACAACAACAAAATTCTACACTTTTCTAGTACTAGTTGCATTAATAAGGCCTATCGTAGTATGAGCTCTGTTAGGATAGATTAATAATTTACTTATACATAGAAATAAGAATTTCTCCGTTACACAGTTACTCAATTTTTTTTTCAAATATCAGCTTTAATAAACGTTAGTACTATAGTAGTGTATGTAACAGTGTAATCAAGTATTTGACATCAAATAATGTGTTCACAATATCTAATTCAAATGCAAATCAATGTTATCATTGCAATTGTTTACATTTCATCTACGTTGAAGCAAACTTTATTTGATTGTAAATTTGTGTTTAGCAATCATCACTGTGAATTGGAATCCAGTTGTTTAGCGTGCAGGTAGTAGCACAGATGAGAAATCCCTCGCCGGCGGACAATTCAGCAAAAGGCAGAGTCCACAATCTGCTGACGGGGACGCATAAACACGGCGTCCCTAGAGTCCGGCTCCGCTGCGCACAAAGTCCGGCTGTTCCGAAATGCAAAACGCGTAGGAGCGCACCTATCTAATATTGCCCGATGTATTTTGAATAATTGCCGGGCAAAGCCTGTGCTGATTGCGTACACAAAGAGCAGCAACGATGGCCAACGGAAAATGTCTTGTTCGGATTTGGCGCGTCAACGGCAACAGTCGCTTTGTGATGCCGGCGTCACCGGGAAAACTCCGTCTCGTTGGAGGTATTAAGGAGGGTGTGTTTGTACGAAACAGTAGTACGTTTTGAAATTCGAACACTGCATGGCCATACAAGAAGATTAGTGCCAGATTATAATTGCACCTTCCATGCTCAATACTTCCTACTTCAGTACTAAAACTTGCTATAAAGCTCAGTACTAAAAGAATCAAATTATTCACCTTTAGCTATAATATTAAATAGAAATTTCCGCTTTACACAAATGGCTATTATAAAACCAATTAATCTTCCACCAATTAATAAAATTGGAAAAGAGGAAGGTAAAGGCGTGGTGTGAAAGAAAAAAGATAGCTATAAGGCGGCGCTCCACTGTAAGCGAGCTCTCGACAGCGCGGCAAAGCGAACAAATTGCAATTGCCCTTGGAAAATTCTAATCCTCTCGTAAATATTCATGATGTCTTTCTACTTAGCTTTCAAGTTTTTATATTCGGCTTTTCGATGTGAAAGTTTTAAATTAGTATGAAGACGGGCATGTATTTTTTTATAACAATATATAAGGTTTTCGTCGTTTTTGTTTAGTACATTTGTTTGTGTACATTTAGGGAAAGGTATATTATTCTTAATTCAAAAGTTTCGCATAATATGTATCTATTTAGAATATTTGGTTAAAAGTTTCAAGAATCTAAATAAATTTGTCTTTACGCACGTACAATATACCTTAAGAAGAACCTTAAATCATACTGAGGGTGCTTTCAGACAGAGAGCCGTCACGCGTTCACGCGGTCAGTTTTGCGTTCGTTGTGTCATATTACGTTACATATAGATATAACCAAACGGGAGGCGTTCTGACCGCTTCGGTCAACTGTGGGCAGACTGTGGGTATATTTATGTAACGTAATACGACACACTGGCCGTACAGTCCGGTGTCGCTTTTAATGCCCGTAGTGACAAAAAGCTGTATGTCATTCCTAAAAAAAAGACACACTGACCGCGTGAACGCGTTGACCGCTCTCTGTGTGATAGCACCCTTAGATGACTTGAATGACATTAACTAAATACAAGTGTTAAAAACTACGAAGAAAGGGTTGAAAGCGTATTTGAAACGCGATGTGGTTTTCGTGAACTTGTAATTCTAATAAAAGGGTGGCTTTTTAAATTATTTATTTATAGCTTAACATATTTATTGTACGCTTTACATGTGCCCCTTAATTGTTTAGAGTTTAGAAGTACCTGTGGGGATTGAACTGTCCAACAACTGCAGTTATTGATTTTGTTTATTTTTCCTAAATCTGTATTTTACTTGTGATTATTATTATTGATTTTACCGTTGAGTATTCGTGACAGGCAAATAATACGAAGTCATGAATCCTTGTTTTTGTGTTCCTCGTCAATCACATAATGAATTAGTGTTGCATCCACGCTTTACCAGCCGTGCGATTCTCTAAGAGCAAACATCGTTGCATCTTTGACAACATCCGAACAAAATTACGAGATGACAAGAAACGTTGGAAAAACAACCTTATGTACGAGGGCGATATCTCATAACATAAAGTATTTGACATCGGTGAGCTCGTCGACAGGCGCAACGACGAATCATTTGAGAATCGCACGGCAGAATGTGACATTGACAGAACACTAATTTAATGACCGACTTATTTACGTGTAATTGATTTTACTCGTACTATTATGAGAAAAGTGGTACTTAATAAACTTATAAATATATTTATATAATCTCATTCGGTAATATTCGAATTATGAAATGAAATACTTTTATTGGCATATTTTATTTACATACTTCTTTAAGAATATTAAAAAATTAAATTAAAGCATTATTTTCTTAATAAAACAATGCTTTAAACATTTTTTTAATTATATAAAGTCCCGACCAAGAAGGTTTCAATTCAATTTAAGTACACATTATCTGTGGTGAGCGCGCTGCGCGCGCAACGCGCTTGTTCCGAGCCAATAGACCATAAATAATAACTTTTTCCACTGATATTGGCAAAATTGTGGTTACGCCGCACAAGCCATACAAACAAGAAGAAGAAGACTTTTTCCATTTTGGCGCTATTTCGTACATACTAATTTGAGTAATACTTTGTTGGATAAAACTTTAGCGGCAAAAACATCATGAGATTAAATAAAGTAGTTTATGCAACTGCATATAATTAGGTATTAAAACACTCGTCTAATCTTATTTTAAAACTCGCCTGCGGCTCGTTTCAAAAAACTGCACTCGTGTTTTAATACCCTCTATTATATGACAGTTGCATAAACTACTAATATAAATATGTATTAGTTGCGTATATACATATAATGTAATTTATTGTGATTAATAGCAACAGTTTAAATGCATAATATTAAAATATAGTTTAGCGCTTGCAGTGTGCACTCAGTATTCTACAAATTGTCTATTCGCATGTTAGAGTGAGCAGCGCAGTGGAAAATGTTCAGGATTTATTATTGTTATAGAAAACAGACTACAAATGCATATAATGAACCTTAATTTCGTAGTCGTTTTCTCGGAATATTTGAGTGGGTTTGTTGAATGAATTCTATAATTTGTTTACCCGGAATACGAGCGCGAATACATACTCGATATAAAGTGGACTGGAACGGCGACAAATACTACTTTTATTCACTTAATACATCGAACATGTACCTCTTTAGCTTTTACTCTCATCAAATTATTCACAACCCACTCCTTATTAAGATATTCTCGAATCAGACTTCTTCCGGAATGTCTTTAATTTGGATAGTGTACATTTATAGAGCCTTCTGTTTCCGGCCTTCTCATAATAATACTTGATTTTCCTTCCGTTATATATAAGGGTATATTAGCAGTTTGGCTTGGGCCGATAACATGTATGAACGATAATTTTTCCGTGATAACATATTAGCGTTTGCTGCAAAGTGGCATTTACGTCCTTTCCGCGGCCTGTAACGTGCGATCATTTAAGCATTTTCATCTTTAATAAGACACTGATAGAGGAATGGGAGAATATAAAGCATCGACTCAGATATCTGGGGGGAAGCATGCTCAAACCGTATAAAAACTATAACACAGCTCGTGTTGGAAATGCAGAATACTGAAATTATAGCGATAGTATACTCTTTAGCTTTTAGCTATATATTTGATAGCAGATGTTTTGAATATCAATTTGAATATTATTCAATCGTTTTTACGTATTCCTGTATTTTAATAAAATAAAGTGTAATTAAAGTTTTTATTGTAATAAGTTTGGCCAAACATTTTAAATGTTATCGCATTTTATAAGAGTCCACGAGGTAAATATAAGGTGATAAAATAGAACATGAGGTTATGTAACTCCAAAAAAAAGTTTGGGACACCCAATATCCAGATAGCAATAACCAAACTACATAATCACATGTATATCGAATAAATCACAAGCGGCCTAGCGCGCACTCGAGTCTAATATCTAATGCCGCATAAAGCATAGCTCCGCACTGAGCCGTACTCAGGGGTGCATTTGGGGGCTCCCTATACATTTTCTCCTTACGTATTGTCGTTATACACGATGTCTACAAAAATTCTTGATGGTAAAACGAACTATATAGTCAGTTGACCAACGAATGACCTAGTAAAGCAGAGCACAGAGAGACAAAATCGAATTTTCCTACACATAATCCAGGGCCAATTTTCCTTTTTAGAGTTATAGTTGGCATAGACACTCTAATGACAGTGAGACAACTCTATGTCCGTAGGCTTGACTTTTATCACCAACGGTATGGGTCTAGTTCGTAAAAAACAATTGTGATAAGATTTTTCTATCCGTCCTTCAGTACGGCCTCTGCTACAGTTAGAAAAAAGGCACATAAAGGCTTAATATACCGTATCAAGAAAAAATCCTTAATTTTTGTGCAAAGGTATAATGAATTCGTTTTCCAGCCCTTTCTTGCATGTGTATCATTTAATAGGTGTTTTCATATAGGTTGTATTTTAATTATTATTTTTATAAGGTAGTAAACTGTACTTCACTGTTGCTTAGAATGTGTGTATCTGCCATTTCTAACACAATCATTCTTGTAACTTGTAATTCCCACCTTAATTGACGTCCCGTGAAACACACACTTAAATGTTTTGAATTTAATAAAATGAATTTTAGTAAAATTATCTCTTTCTCTATTTTTCTCTTTTTATATACGTCAATATTTTAGTGTCTCATTTTAAATATTTTTTTTAATAAAGACTAATAAAGAGAAAACTCAAATTATATTTTAGGTTACCATTACACTCACATCAGTGATTTTCATTCATTTTTAACCGGCTAGTGTTCAGATATGTACCTATATTATTTATGTAAGTTATAATAAGTAAGTACCTATTAAATGGCTCAACCCTAAAAAAGATTTTCAGATCGATCAGCTAAAAAGAGTCAAATTTAGTTTCAAAATACTTTGCGTCAAGATATACCCATACTCAAAAGAGTTCTTGATCCGGCCCACACTACATATTCACGCAAGCGAATACGAAGATACGCACTTGCAAAATTTAACAGCAATCCAATCGGCAATTATCGGTCGGACACTAGCTTTATTCTAGTGCAGGTAACACGCATCTCACTGGAATTAATGCAATGGAATATATCGGTACGCAGGTTTAGAGAATACGAACTAATTTCATCTGCCTTTATTGGATTACTAAATATGTTTATACGCAATGAAGCGGTTGTGGCAAAACTTGCCTGTTAGTAAATTGTATACAATTTTTTAGCGTCCTTTTTACAAAGGAATCCCTAGAAACAAAGGCTTAGTGGTTGACATGTCAAAATGATTACACTATGTTTTATGTGTCAAAATTTGATACTAATACTAGAATGTTTTTATTAAACCTTTTACAGTGCTAAAATCGCACCGCCGTATTGAGGTAACATTCTCTAACAATTTTATCGATTGTTATAATAATGTTGACTGTTTTTAAAAGTTAGGCAATGTTGCTTAACATACAGTAGCTCGGCAACATATACTAACAAAAATGCTTCTGTTGATCTACCAAAAAAAATGCGGTGTGGATGCACAGTATGATTACTATACGAAACAAGCACGACGGTCGCTAGTTAAGCAGTAAGCTCTGTCTATAACAGTATAACTACTACTATTACACCTAATGACAGTTTGTACTGAAGCCGTAGCACAAACAATTTGCGAAAAAGTATTCGTATCGTAAACTCCGCTTTGGTGACAACCACCGCAGTAACAGGGAGGTGATGTGGCAACTGAAATGACTAGGGCCTTGTTCCTTTATAAGCCGAAATTTCTCGCGACGTTCGCACACCCGTTCTTTTACAAGCCCACGATCATCGTGAGCGAGCTCGATGCCTCACGCTCACTACGCCACAACGCTCGCGGATGGGAAGTGGGTATTGCGGCCGTTGCGATCTGTCTGATCTGATCACTATCAAAACATCTTCAAGGATTCTTTCGATTTTAGACTGAATATTTGGCGCGCATTTGCGACCGCGTTAGTGTTCTATTCGGGTTGAGTTTTAAAAGCATTGGAACCAAAAGGAACGGCACACTGGGGTGCGATAGCATTGATAGCGCTTACCGAAACGCACCCGATGCGAGTCAGACTCAAGTGACCAATGTCTGGAGGATGAGCAGCTGGGTGGCACTGCAACTATCATAGGCATGTGTGGTGCTTACAATCAGGCGCACGACCTGCGCGTTTCACTTATAGTATAAAGTAAACTAACGCTGAAATCCAGTCGTTACGTACTAAAAATCAGACACCAATCTACGTTCTAAACTCAAAACGGCCCGACTTCCAATATCAAATTAGCCTCAACCGCAGCGATATCTAGCATTTTGCCTCAAACATGCATCGACCATCTAATATACGAGTAGGAGCGCGAATTCTAATTAGGAACTCATAATGCCTGCGCTAGGAATCGATCTAACGGTGCCCGTGCTCCCAGAGGGGCTGTGCAAGCGGGCATGGGCATCGCCCCCTCATCGCCCCCATCGCCCCCTCCGCCTATCTCGAGTCATCGTCATTGATTTGACGTTCGTTATCGTCCAAATGACAATTGATTAAATAATAAATCATTGTGATGCGGCGACGGTGCAAGTGGGCGGTTTGCTAGCTCGTTCATTTTCGCATTGTGTTGTCGCTGTAAGTATTTTGAAACTGTAGTTGGGAGCAATGAGTATTGTTTTATAGGGTAACAATTTTTTAAGTATACTTCAAAAATATACCATATTTTTTATCAGAACATATTTGAGTACGAAGTTTACAAATGTCCGTTTGGATTGATGGATGGATGATTGTCCTCTTTCGCGCGAGGAAATATTTGATTAATATATTATATCTTATGATTTCAGTAAAGTATACCAAAAAATTACTAATTTATTTATTCACTCGTAATTTGTTCATTATACTGCAGGCGTTTCACGAAATAGTTTAGTTTATTATCTAGTCCTAGTTGATAAACGAAAGTTCGTACTTTCAATAATTCGTATCCACAGTTCCTTTTAAACAGTTTCTATAAATAATATTTTGTACGGGGTATTATTAGTTGATCACTTTCACAGTAGAAATCTTGAAATCCGTCAAATTAACCTTCGTAGTTCGTTGTTGGTAGTAGGCCTCCTGGTTCGGATCCCATATTTAATGTTCATACTCAAATGTTTACTCCGCGCCTCTATATGTATATGGCTTGTCAGTTGTTACTACCCCTAACGTGGGGGTTTCTAAATTGGGGAAGGAGAATTTTAAGTGATCGATGGACATCCAAAACTACGGAAATACTGGGAGCTGGATTTCATGTTTGTTCTTACTTACTACTACGTTATCTGTGATACGTCCGATACATCACACAGTTTTTTTAATTTGAGACTATCGCTTGTTTATGCTACTGTACTGGTTGGTAATGGTGTGTTCTTTTTTTATTTTTTATTTTTTTATATATGACCATGTGACATAAACGATGACTGACGGCGGGAAAAATCCGTTGGAGTTTTTTTTTTAGTTTAATAAAGTTTTGACGTGTGTAATAGTGGTGGATTAGCCAGTTGAGTGTTATCTTTTCTTCGTCTAGTAAGTTAATATCGTAATAGTAAAAAAAAAAAAAAAACGTATTAGTAAGTTTTAATATTGCATCCTCCGCTTCATTAGTACGTGACATACGACCGGTGCCAATAACCTATCTAGCGCCGGTCTAGTGATAGTACGGACGTTATGGCCAATTTATATCAGTAGTCAGGAAAACTATGGACAGATAGATTATTAGGCTCCCCCAATAGTCCGGACAGAGAGGCTCAATTACAGGCATACATATGATCATGACTTAAATCAGATTAATAAACATAAAACTTGATGTAACATAACATAACATACATAATCAGCCCATTTTGTTCCCACTGCTGGGACTCGAGCCTTCCTCTTAGAGAGAGGAGTTGGGCCATAATCCACCACGCGGGCCCAGTGCGGGTTGGTGGATAGGTTAGCGGCCAACCCATGTCGAAGTTCTCAGCCCGCCCGAAGGCCTTCGACATAGCTTAACGACTGTTGGCCTATGACAAACAACCGGAACCGATGACTTAACGTGCCCTCCGAAGCACGGAAGCGCTCAGTTGAATAGTGCCACTAGCGGTCATCCATCCAAGTCCTGACCACAGCAAGTGTTCCTTAACTTGTTGATCGGTTACGATAGCCAAGTTGAGCCCTACTTATAAGATTAAAAGATATCATTAAGTGGGCAATTTTGTCCTTAACAAAGTAGAGTTTGACTCTACATTCTTTCCAGATATATGAAATTGATAGATTAAGGAATGGTAACATATAAGGCGCTCTCGTACCCTGATAAAAGCAGAAAGAGCAGAATTTTTCAATACCTAGTGTAACGAAGCAGATCGATAATACATTATGAAAAAAATACTAAGGTTAGAAAAGGAATATTAAAAGAGTAATAACCGAATAGAATTCATAAATATAACTCTCTTTCTGCAGAAAAAATCCTGAATAGGTCCACAAAAATAAACTTTCACGTGCAAACTCTCAGAATGTTCAGCGATAACACTATATTTTTTTAAGTAATACATAGCCAACGTATAGTACTAAAGTACCATACCATAACCAGCAGTTTTTTTCAGTTGAGTTCGTATATATCGAAACATATAAAGAAAACGTACAAAATTAATGCATTTTCGCATTACATCGTCCAATCTAACAAGGGATTTGCAACCTTACGTAAAGCATCGAAAATTATTTTAAAATTGGGGTTGGACCGCGTCTTAAATAGGTTACATATTTGTAGTGTCTCGTATCTTTTCCCTCATACTTTCTGTAGCCTCTAAAAAGTACGTCTGTCTTCCAGACAAGACTTTACGTCCGAGTTCTGGATGGACTATTGCGTACACTAGTAATTGAACTAGTTTAAACTGCATTACACTTAACTAAATAGGTAAAACAATTATTACATTTCCTATTAGTTAACGACCATAAATATTACAATTTTACATATGTAAGCTTATTTAGAGTTACATACACTTATATCCGTATAATATACCTATGTATAAACTTTACTTTGATGAATATATAATTGCTTCATGAACTTGTCCCTAACCTAAATAAGTAATACAGTAGTAAGTTGCCTGTAACAGGCGGCCAAGACAAAGTTCCTACTAAGTTAGTAGTTCAACGGTTAATTCCGGTAAGATTGTTGTTACTTGGTTCCACTTCTTGATACTTACTCTCGATGCATTGGTTGTTGCCGGAACAAAAATACTTAAGAGGAGTGCATAGCTAGTACTTGCCATGCTAAAAGAAATAACTCTTTTCTACCTCTTAACATTGTCCGAATTCAGTGATTTTTTTTCATGTAATCAACACATTGTTTACTATGCCTGTACCTTTTGATTTAAATCCGTAGGTCCCAGGTCAGTTCTTCGTGTTAGGACAACAGCCGTTAGGCAATTTCGGGAGCTTCGGATGGGCTGAAAGCTTTGACACCAATAGCCACTATACACCAAACCGCACTGGGTTTGTGTGGTGGATAGCGGATAATCCTTTCTCTGACACGAAGGTTTGAACGCCATCAGAGGGAACGTAATTGGCGGATACTCAGCTTTAAGTTAAGCACTCGTTAATACTATCCATTGTCATTCAATAAATAAATGAGGAAAATAGTACCTTTACGGTTTAAATGATGGAATAAAATGTCTGTGTCTGTCTTAGCGAACCCGAAATATAACCTCAATACGAGATTTTTTGATACTATTAACTAACACAGGGTTTAAATAGGGTTTTTTACGATGACTAGTGCCGCATGCCTCACATTTCTATATTGTAGAGCGATGTGTGAGTTCTCTACGAGTCAGAGGTTCCGAGCGCTCCCGACCTATTTGACATTGCAAAAATATTCGCACGCCGTACGTACAATAAGAACAGGCCAAAGTGGCGGCACCCGTTTGCCCCTTCCGTGCGACTTCACACGCGGGCTTTGTTCGAACTAACGCACTATAGTGGCAAAGAAAAGTGTACTTGTATTGGGGAATAGACACACAGAGTTCATTAAAGGCAGGCAGAGCGTGTTGGAGTGGATGCTGGCGCGAGGGTGACAGCTATCGCCTCCTCCACCCCCCTCCACTCCCCCCGGGAGTGCGACACCCGGCCTAATATTTTCTATATGAATATTAACGTTTGTGGCAAATGTATCCGCCGCAAGCATTGCCCGACGTACACTCGCAGGCGGGTGGGACAATGGCGCAGAGTTGAAATTCTGTGAAACGACACCCAGATACCTCCATTATCATGTTAGAACGAAAATGTACTCCTATATTATTTCATACAAAATAAACGTAACAGATAAATTAGATGTGGACTCACCTATTAAATACGCGGAAATTTGTATCTGAATTTCTAGAAGCTTACATTTACTACAAGCTAGTTAGATGGTATATCGATAGGCGAGCTGTTTCAAAAACTGGAAAGTAAACAAAAAACGAATACTGTTTTCCTTTTTGAAAAATACGTAAAACTAGTAAATCTCAAAAGCAATTGTACAGCAACACAATGTGACACCATCGATAATAATATAAGTGACTACAATGAATTAGGTGTGCGTCTAAAAGTTTCATAAAAGACATAATTAAATTATACACAATGCCATAAAATCATCATACATCACATTACTGATAGTCCCTGCGACGTAGCGTTTCATAAACAAAGTATTTCCTTCAAACGCTTATTTGAAGTGAATTACGAAATTACTGTTTTAAGACTTTTGCGGTTGTTAACTATGTTATAATTAGTACTCACGAATGTAGACCACGAATTCTCGGATCAAATAAATCGTGGTCTACATCTGACATGAATTTTGAAACGTCACTCACATCAAACGTCATCACGTATATAAAAATATTACTGAGAAAAGCACTAAAATAAACTAATAAACTTGTAAACTATGTGTACATCATAATCAGCCCATTTCGTTCCCACTGCTGGGACTCGAGCCTTCCTCTCAGGGAGAGGAATTGGGCCATAACCCACCGCGCGGGCCGAATGCTGCTGATATGGTGGAAAATATGCGTAAGACGTTGCTCTGCGCTCATCGTCCCCAGATTAAATGCTTTTTTGCTTCGGATCCTTGGATCTCCTCATTTCTGATTCGATCAAAGTCAAAGTCAAAGTCAAAATCATTTATTCAATTTAAGCATCAAAGACGCACTTATGAACGTCAATTTGTCATTATAATGTACTTTAAAGACTACTGCCACGTTCCAAAATATATAGAGCCTACCGAGAAGAAGCGGCAAGAAACTCGGGGCTATTGCATTATTTTTATATAGATGTTTACAATGTTTCTACTAAGGTACTACAAATATTACATTTTAAGGGTGGCAGAATGACAGCTTGCCAGAAGTGGAGTATTCCAAGCATTTTTGTCTTCCATATAATGTCAGAGTGTCAATTAGAGAGCCAATTTTTTAAATGATATAACAAATGTTCGTTTATTTTTAGCTCCGGTGTGTTGCCTTACAAAAGAGAACATAACAATGGTATCAGTAGGGCAAGACACGGTACACTTAGATCACGTAAAGAAACCCGGGGCAAAGCCAGAGGGCTAGGCAGCTATAGCTCGTTGTGCGACTGTGAGCTTTAGCGAGACCAGGAGAAATAGGGTTTCATTTTTATATATACAGATTGGTCGGTGATAACACTACCAGTAATTTAGAACCAAACTTTAAAATCAATCAAAAAATTCTCTGTACAGACAAACGTCGCAAATCAATATTACATGTTAGTATATTATGTACGTATAATAGAAAAATATTACACTTTCTACGAAAACTCGTGGCGCTCTCACTAGCTAACCTTTTTCTTTTTATGTCACTCGGTGACGTGACGAGTAAGTGGCTCGCCTGGTGTAAAGGTGCTGTCATTTCATGATGTCGATAAAAAATAGGGTTTTTAAAGCAATTTATCTCACAAGCTGGGATTTACTTAAATAACAAAAAATATGACCTTTTTAAGACTTTCAAGTACACATTGACGAATTAAAAACAGATTTTAACAGACTAAAGTACAATAAAAAAAATCAAACATATCACTTATTTTCAGCTTTAAAACAGTTTTTCTCCTAATTTACAATTGTATTTGTCATGATACACATATCATAGTAAAGCAATTTTTAAAACACATAAATTAACTGTTTTTTTATTTAATAGTGAATATTATTTTTATGAATTTTGTACGTTTTAACGAGATGCGCTTGCTTGATTTCAAGTTAAGGAAATTGAAAGAATTCAAGCTCGAACTGACAGCACCTTAAGCGTCACGCAGGTCACGCTTGCCAATTCACAAAATCTGCCGTACGATTCCCTGAGAGCAAATATCGTTGCATCTTTGACAACATCCGTGAAATAAATAATACTACATTGTATATTACAGTGTTTCATTGACGAAGGTTTCCAGCAAAAATACAGGACAAGACATTAACGTCTTATATCTAAGTAACGAGCGCAATGCAGAGTTCTGAACTCTTGTAGTTTGAAATTCTGAATGGCACTGAACAGCCGTGCGATTCTCAATGCACTCTTCGATGAGCTCACCGATGTCAAACACTTTATGAGATATGGCCCTTGTAAGGTTGCTTTTCCAACGTTTCCTGTCATGTAATCGACATGACAGGAAACGTTGGAAAAGCAACCTTAATAATTAACTTAATAATAGTAAATATAATAATACTTATTCCTTATTTTTTAATACAAAAAGGTAAGAAATAATAGTAAGATTTACGAAAAAATATTTAAAAGAAGGAATTACAATATTAACATTTTTATTGCCAATTTAATAATTTTAAGGAAGTTTTCAGATATGTTACATAAATAACAAAAAAATCTTTAGCTTCGCTCATTATTTCCTGTTGGCAACCCAACAAATATGTATTTATTGATAAATCACTAGCAATAATTAGGTTTGTCAAGTTGTACTCGTAAAAACCGTGGGCTCTCTCTCTTCCGTTTTAAGGCTCACCGAAAGCACACGTCTGTCATTGTAAAAAGTATACTAATTATGAACCAGAATAAAACCGCAGAAATATCTACACAGCAGTTTTTCTCCAACTACTACGCCTTCAAAGATACAGTCCACTCGCCCACCAGCTGAGGTATCCAACATATCCTAATATTTATTGTTTGCACACTACTGCTTCACGGTTGAATAACTGAAAAAGGTACTGTTGGCTACTCCCACTTTATTAATATAAGTTTGACTTGCACATAATACTACATAAATAATATTTTGTATTGTATATTACACACTTATTTATGTATGTATAATGTATATAACAGTCATACGTATTTATTTATCTAGTTGGAATATTATTTAATATGTATCTATTGTCTAAACAGTTGTACATCATCATTCACACAGATATCAAACACATACACAATAAATTAATAATGTGGGCTACTCCCACTCTACCACACCTCTGCCAGTCCCCTGTCAGCCTCTGCAAAAGTCCGATCACTACAAACTCACCCACATCGCATCTATAGTATTAGTGTAATGGAAGATGGCTTACAGACGGCAAATACAATAAAGAAGTACCCCTTTGACTCTCATGACTACGATACGTCGCTGCATTCGCTCCACGTCCCCGCGGCCTTCAGAGCTCGCGTCAAATCCGCTTTTATAAAAGCTCGAGCCTTCATAACGTTATTTTGAAAAAGTAATCAGCTTTGATATTTCGCCGGGACGGAAAAGCGTTTACTGTTAAAATTGCTGTCGTAGTGATGGTGATCGTGCGACAGTATCCGGTCAGTAACTAGGTTTTTCGGGTTTTCATTTAGTCTGCATATCTATTTTGTTTTAGCCGTTTACAGATAGGATAGACCTTATACTGTTGTTTTGTTACTATTGTCGGTACATTGTAACAAAATTATATTTATCTGCAAAGTGCCTCTTTAAAAAAAGGTGTCCGTCTCGGGACGGCCGGCAGACTGGTTAGAGTGAGAGAGGGGATGCGTGAGAGAAAAGGAAGGCAGACAGACTGACGCCGTACGCGTTACGTAACGTATCGGTTCGCCCTCCCATAAGAAGTTATCACTTCAATACTTGTGCCCTTTAAATGTGATATTATATACTAAATTAGCAAACGTAAAAATATATGTTTTGAAACCGTGATAGCTCAGAGGTTGTGATGATACTGATTTGATTTGATTTTGTGATGAAACCTTATGCCGCGGGATGAACACACACAATAACACAACACAGTATCTAAGATCCGAAAACAAATATTTCTGCTCATCATACGTCATTCGTCACACATATATTTTCCCTGGTAAGGGAAAATATTTGTTAACCCCCTACTCTTAAGGCAGGGTCACTACCAACTGATCTAATGGAGCCGTTGAATAATAAAGAAACTTATCAAAATTAGGATCACACAAATTTGTTGTAGGCATATAATAATAATTAAATAATACCGCAGGGGCGGCTTTGTGGCGAGCCATCGGTGAGTGGCGACACCGCGTACCCTGATTCTCCCTGGGGCTAAACGAGACCCCTGACCCCCGGCTTGCCTTAATTGGTCGTCTGGGGGTGGAGACGCAAGAGCAAGAAACAAAAAGCTCCAAGGGCGGAAGTGTTAAAGGGCATAACGCCGGTAGTAGCGCTCTAGTGAAACCGCAGCACACCTCTCAACACCTTTCAGATATCCACACCAACGTTGCCCCTTTTGTCACCATTGATGGTGGCTCTTATGGGGGGCCCGTTTAGTGAGTGGCAAGTCACCACCTGCCTAAATATTTGAAGATGAGACCGAAATTGGCAATTACTACATTGTATTTTTATACCAAACGGGCCTCTAAGTGTTGGCTACAGCCCCACTTATGCCTATGTAAAGGACCGGGTGAAATATGTCAAATAATAATAATATTTTTTATTTTCCAGTTCACAATACATGTAAATTAAAGTAGGTACACTTGGTTCCACGAACATCGGCTATGAGATTTATACACTAGAATTCAGCATATTACTCGTACTATATCATATTACATGATTCGGATACTGGCGCTACGGATTTAAAACACTATAAAATCATGGGCACATTTGGAAGGCTAATTCAGTTAACCAATTACCGTGTATACCATCTGCTAATAGCTTCGAGTTAAAAAGGTGGTCTTTTTATACACAGACCATGTGACCGTATGTATTGAATTACTACAGTGAGCACTTTGGCGAGGTCTGCTCATTAGGGAGCATTTATGAAGTCTTTATTTTGGTTCTATTAATAGCATACAGCAAGCAGGTCGTAGTGGCTGAAGGGCATAGGCAGCTAACGTACTTGACTCTACTCGGGTATCCAGACTCATAAGTGACTGATGTTATCTGAAGACGGATCACCTATTCGCACAAAAAATATCTTGCTATATATTTTATTTCCACACTTATATGACGTTTAATTCCGACCTAATTAGAGCCCTGCTTTGCAAAGAAGATGTTTAATCTCTTGCCCTATAATTTCACTGGAAACATTGTCCTTGAAATAGGAACACAGCAATGTTTTCATAGTACTGCTTCACGGTTAAGTAACTGGGAAAGGTGTGGTAGTTCCTCAGACGGGCTCAGCAAAGTCCTCCCGCTACAAAAAGGACTGGGGGCATACTCCCACCTTTTACGAAACTATCATAAATCAGGAGCGTTTTGTAATAAGCTTAGAATTATCATAATTACTATCGTACTCCCACCGACACAAAACGGTCAACCAAATTTAATGGTAAGGTTGCAATATGACTACTTTAAGAAATAGGAGTATGGATCTTCAAAAATTTGACACTGGACAACAATGAAACTTAGTGTCAAAAGTCACGTCAAAGTACACGAATTAAATGAAATATTTGATACTACGTCATAAAAACTTCTATCGTAATGCATTATTATTTTAAGCTTGACGTGGTGGTACGAAATTTAATGGCGAGGTTGAATGACAAACATGACTAGTTACTCTAAGAGGTGGGAGTAGGGCCCCAGAAGTGGTACAAATGCGTCTTGAAAAGATTCCATCTAGTTTGTAGTCTGGGTTCCTCGCCTGTTACGATTGACATCCCGGCGGTGCTGCAGCGGGTAAATTCTCTAACTCCGTGTTCTCACGCAGCACATTGTTCATGTTTGCGTACAACCTCTAGGGATGGGCGACTGTAGTCTGATTGTATGATGTAGAAATCTGCATTCACCTGTGAATACCGATTTTGCCCATGAGCCAGCAAAGTTCGCAAACAAACAGTCGGTGACAGAATAGGCGTTATGTTAGTTGTTAGGTGGTATGCAACAATCATGGAGTCGGTATCAGTAAACTACAGACACCTTCGGCGTATAGCGGCTAGTGTTGCACCGATGCGGAGAAAGTAGTTCATTAAAAAGATCTATTTGCGAAATACGTATTACGTAATACGCAATACGAAATTAGCATATAGTGTAACGCATAGTGTAAGATTATTAAGAGCTTTCAGCAGAGTTTTACGCTTGGTCTTGTATGTAATGAAAATATAATTGATGGAAGCAAACCACATGTTATATTTAAAGCATTATGCCAAATTTTAAACACATTACAAGGCATTACATGAAGTAATTGCACAGAATTTCACATACTATCGTGCTTTATTGTTATTTATACATTAAAAAGTAACACTGTTTTTAAATACAAACAGACAAATAAAAACATTTTAATATCTTAGCTAGACAGTGTTTTTTCCGACGGCGGAAAAGCTCAAAAGAAATTAGCGCTATTTATTTCCATAGACATATTTAAAGTTTTACTTTGTTTTCAACCCCTCAGCAGTCGCTATTCGAGATAACAATAGATTTTCTATTGTTTCTGGTTCCTGATACACGTGAACACACAGAAATCAATACAAAGAAGATAGTTTTGCGTGTCAATAATCGGATTTACGGACAGTTGAGATTAAATTAGAAAAAGTGTTGTATTTGGAAAATCTGACTTGGTGGAGATTAAGTTGGTAGTTCACTTCAACTCCTTACGTTCTAGGGTACCAGTACGCAGTCATGGCAGGGATTATACAAATACTTGTGGACTTTCAAAAGATCTAGTTCTGTTTCTAAGCGGAGCGGTTAGCGGACATCCCTACGATCGCGGAAAACTGTAATTTCAATAGCAACTACACTAAACATTACCTTGCTCGTTTGCTCGGTGGGGTGGTGGGGTGAGGAAAGACCGGCCCATCGTACACTAGATGCTATCATAATGATTATTAACATGTGAACTCGTACCAGGCAGCGGGCCGCCCCACGCCCCAGATATGTTTGACACAAGCCAGTTATTTTAATACAGGCAATTAGATGATGGCGAACTTTCAACGGAGTTTTCGATTAGTCTGCGGTTTGTCTTTAAGTGGGTTTTAAATTGCCAGCCGAATCGATTGCTCGCGGATTTGTTTACGGCGATCGCGGCTTTTCGATGGTTTCGGCGTTTGGGGAACAGCCACGATGTTTTGGTAATCGCTTAAATAATTTTGTGGGTTTCTATTGTGCACACTGAAAGCTAAGGACGACACAGGAGTATTAAATAGTAAGTTTGGATGTGTAGTAAGAGTCGTGGCGAAACGCAGAGATGTTTATCTAGTCCCGTGTGGTTATATGCTCATATCCGCTATGGGCCTCATATATAAGCTCAAATTCGCACAACGAGCTATGGAGAGGGCTATGCTCGGGGTTTCTCTAGGTAATCGAATCAGAAATGAGGAGATCCGTAGAAGAACGAAATTCACTGACATAGCCCAAATTTTTTTTATTGTCCCTTTTTTGTGTTGTATTTCGTGGCCTAGTGTGCATCTTCGACAACATTGCTACTGACCATCAAGTGAGATACCATAAACATCAGCCGAAATTTCCAAGAGATCTGCCAAGTGCGGGAATTATTGACCCTCCAAATACACGCTCCACATGTCTTAATAACAGCATATTTTTGCATATAGATGGTTTACCCTGTGTAACACAGCGGTCAACTATCTCAAGAGGAAGTTAAATACATTTTTCCATTAATGCTGATAAAGATCAACAAGTCAGACTGCAACAATTACTGCATCAATACCCACGAACCTACCCGTGAAATCGAAAAAACGCCTGTGATAAAAACTATCGCTATTGCAATTTTCTACTTTTCAATATATTGCATTACGTAGGTAGTAATATCAGTTAACCCTTGAAGTAGCTTAAAAATAAAAATATTTTGGCGCCAAATCGAACGGAAAGAGCGCGCAAAATTTCATTATATGTATAAAAAAACTTGCGCGCGCCGCGAGGCTTTGCAGGAGTAAAATCGTAGTAAAACAGCTATTTGTTCTATTTTACATCTGTAAACGGCGTAAATTTACACTACTACATCTTCATATATTCTATTAATATGTTATCTGTTTCTTTTTAGCCAAATTATAGAGGTAAAAATATTAAATGAAATAAATTCTAGTTCTTCTCTAAAAGGAGTATACATACAATCACAACGATATAATAGACTTTGAAAACCTATACTATCTATTTTATAAATTATCCATAATAAATCCACAAATTGTCATACAAACATATACTCTAACGCTAACCAAATAGATCTCAAAATCGTAGTCCCACTCGTTATCAAAACAATATGGCGGCTGCCTTTATCAAATTATGGGAATTGCTCACAAACCCATAATATAAGAGGATTATAAGCTTTTTTTAGGTTTTTGCCTCGTAATGGTACTTATTTCACGAAAACAATACACTAGCACACGCACACCTGCGAAAGTTGAAGAGATAGGGTATCGACGCCCATTGTTTTTTTTACTAGCCTTAGGTATAATAAAAAAAATTATATTTCTTTTTTTTATTATATATTATAAAAAAATCTAATAAACCGAAATGTATTTCATATTTGAACAGTTAACGTTACAGTACACCGGTGTACCAGCGCGGCTTTATGCAATGTTTAGATTTGCCCATCGGTGTACCGGCGCGTGTTTATAGGTTAATATAATAAAGTAGTAATATGATAAGATTAAGAGATTAGGATTAAAATTAAAACAAAGGTACTTGATTGTATGGCAAACTTATATTTAACTATGGCATCTGAATTGCAATCGTCTTGATAGGTAAAAACAATTCAACATCCAAGTGGAGGCTACAAATGGAACAACAGGATCTAACACGTTAATGACGTCAAAAAACTAATGCCATATCAAATAAAAATAAATTCACGCACTTGCAAACATATTATGTTTAAAAGTGTCTAAGTGGACGACACATATAACGGTGATGAATGACGCAGATGGAAGTGTAGTTAATGGAATTATTTTTGCAAGATATTTTGCTACGTGAGTGAAAGCAATTAAAGTTTTCTTCCACCGTTGGGATGCAAAACCTCACTTACTAAGTGTCATATTGTGCAAGAGGTCTGTAGGTACCACCACAATGCCAGATATTCAGCCGCAAAGCAGTCACAAGCATTACTTTAAAAATCTTATCAGATACCTGGACACTATTAGGAGCATCTGGGTTATGTGGTACTTTTCACTAAAACCCCCTCGGTGGCCTTCTTCGTTGCCTTAAACATAGCAGCGTGTCCTCCTGAGGAACGCACCGAGACAATTCTGACATACTGCCCTTTGGCTCGTCTCCGAGAGCATTTTGCATCTCCTTCTTCTGAAGCCATGAAGATGGTACAGCGCCAATTGCCACACCATAACGCCGTCTTCCTCGTATAGTTAGGGCCCCACCCCCATCTATACTCGAGCACTTACGCAAGCATTACTGTGTTATGGTGACACTGTAGCGAATTAACAGGTGAAAGAGACCCACGTCACAGGGATTTTTGTTTTGTGGTTTAATCGTGCACATCTTCTTGTACTCTTATTTGATAAAGAAAGCGCATTTGTTTAAAAATCTAGCAACTATCAGGTCCATGATTTTACAAAGATTCGGGTATAATATTCTACATCTATCTCGCTGGGTCTTCTATAATTACTTACACAACTTTAAAAGAATACGTTGTTGAACTTTCTAAGATCTTGTTATAGGTATCTCTCTCTTCGGTCGTTTCTTCATGGCTGAGGATCGTGATCATCATGGCAGCACTTTGGATCTGACGAACTGTCTCCATCGGCTCCGGTCTGTGGTCATCTCCACCGCGGTGTAAAAGCGGGACGTTGGTGTTTCTTTCAGTTGGTTAGACCATCTGGTCGGAGGCCGGCCTCGTGAACATTTCCCTTCCACGTTTCCCACCACAATAAGCTTTCTATATCGCACTTGTACATAAGGTTGCTTTTCCAACGTTTCTTGTCATCTCGTCATTTGTTTCACGGATGTTGTCACAGACGCAACGATGTTTTATCTTAGAGAATCACACGGCAGATATCTGTTAACAATTGACAGCTCGCATCAGAAATTACATATGTTATTTGTGTTTGGTATGCCACTCAATAGTCAAACATTTGAGATGGAAATTGAAAGGAATCTAAACCTACGGTCGTCGTGTTAGAGTTTATAACAATTAGTTGTGAAGGTGTATGCTGGAGATACCATCATTGTATTTGACTATCCGAATGGATAAGCTACTGAATTAGTATCTCAAGTCGAGTAGAGACCGTCGGAAGTGGTTGGTTCCTGTATTAGATTAGGGATAGTGATGCAGAAGCATTGAATTGACCATGACTGAAGCTGCATGTTTGTCTTTGTCGGCATATTAAGAGGTATGTCGCGCTCAACCAAATTAGCTACTTTTCTGAGCGTATATATCTTCTAGATATATAAAACTAGCTGACCCGCCAGCGGCTTCGCTCGCTTGGTCTTGCTATAGTGGTGGAAGTGCCGTTTTTGAACCTCGAGGTCATGGGTTCGAGAATATTAGGCTTTTTCAACCGAGTGGTGATAGATGTTGATGATGATGATGATGATAATGATGAAAAGTGCCTATGTGCTATTCCAGATTATAATCTATCACTGTGGCAAATTCCAACCAGATCCGTTCAGCCGTTCTGCCGTGATTGAGTAACAAACATCCAGATATCCATCCATCCATCTATCTAAACTTTCATATTTATAATATTAGTGGGATGAACCCCTATTTCTCCTGGTTACGCTTAAACTTCAGAACGGATGGAACAATCTCGCAAATTATTTTTTGTTGTGTTAATTATTGTCAGGAGAAGGTTCTTATAAAAGAAAAAACTAAAAAAAGATGGGAGGTTATGGCGAGGCCATAACCGAGCAGAGCCTACTACGCGAACGATGTGGCGGGCAGTCGCTAGTGTATGACTAAAAATTAATCGCCCTTATGTTATGCATATAATTTCCGGACGACTTTACCGGTTTGAATAACTCTTTTTTTGTTTTGGTTGCTCTGTTACCACGCAGCATCATCCGTCACCACGCAGGTGAAACCGCGGGGTGCAGCTAGTTTGTAAAGAGAACGAACAGAACTAGTTTATAAAGATTGCCTTGTCTTACAGAACAGTAAAAATGTGTATTTTTCTTCTTGTTCTTCTACAGCCTTTACTCGTGCATTTCTGCGCATACTCGTAAGCCTCTCCCAACTTCCTCCAGGCCACTCTCTTTTTTCATCCAGTCATGGCCTGCATGTCCTCGGATATCATCTATCATCAGGCGGCCTCGTGGTCTGGTGTTCGTCCACGGCCTCCATTCTAGCATTTTCTGTGCCCACCTGTCCGTGTTGAAACATGTGTGTTACGTCATAACATTGAAAACTCTCATTGCTATTAGTGCCTATCTACAGCAGAATCTGCTATCCGTTAATCCAAGATAGCTCGTTTTGTATACTAACTTTTGAAGCTGCATAATTAAAGTTCACGTGTTATTTGAACACATTATGCTTCTTGCTAATTGTCGAGAACAGTTATATTGTACTTTGATAACGCCATTGAATGGTTCCTGAGTTTCAAAGCAGCAACTGTAGAACGAAAGCAAGCAAGATTAAGTATAGCCGTTCTCTGTTTTGTTCGTCATTTCAAAAAGTATTATTTTGTGTTTGTTAAAATACTCGTAAACCAGAATACAAACTTGTGAAGCTTACCGTTGTTTTGAAGTATATACTCGTATTATCATGTCTTGTCTAATCCTTCCTATACCATGATTATTAAAACAAAAGATTTATGAATGATACGTGACGTATATTTACGTCTCTAGGACGCAAAGGGTAAATACAAATCTGATAAATATAATAAAAATAATCATCATCATCATCATCATCTCAGCCGTAGGACGTCCACTGCTGAACATAGGCCTCCCCCTTGATTTTCCAAAAGGACCGGTTGGAAGCGGCCTGCATCCAACGTCGTCCTGCGACCTTAATCAGGTCGTCTGTCCACCGGTGGACGACCTACGCTGCGCTTGCCGGTCCGTGGTCTCCACTCCAGAACCTTTCGGCCCCATCGGCCATCTGTTCTGCGCGCTATGTGCCCTGCCCACTGCCACTTCAACTGGCTAATCTTCTGGGCTATGTCGGTGACTTTCGTTCTTCAACGGATCTCCTCATTTCTGATTCGATCACGTATAATAAAAATAATACGATGGAATATTATTTATTTAAGCATATTATTATTTAAATTGGTTTATGAGATACCGAATAAGTGTGTGATAATGAGTTTTATATGAATAATATAGCGCAACACATACTGAACATATCATTACACTTTAGAGCTTTGATTAGTTTAGTCAAGTTGAAAAGGTCATATAAGTAATATAATATAATAAATAAGTATCCATACAATCTAACGTAAAGCTAGTCTCAATCAAATACACATTATGTGTTGCTATTAGAGCAGACATCGCAAGTATATAAATATAATAATAGTACAACACTTTTCACCCATATTTAGGTTTTGCTTTACACAAACGTTTATCAGAAATATGCACATATTAATGGTTGAAAATTGCTTTCCTTTATAATGACGAGCATGGCCCTTTCAATGACGGGTGGCAATTATTCACGTAGGCCTGGTAGAACGTAGCGAAGGTCTAGCTTCAAAGCTAACATTGAGAGAAATAATTTCTCTCAATGTTTGTAATCGGAACGCGATTGGCAAACTTCAAAATTTTAAATATACTCGTGCACTTCGCGCTAGTTGGGAACTGGACGCTGGTCGTTGATTGGACGATGGCTAGTAACAGCTAATATCAACTAGAGAGATGATTTCTGTGTATAGTCAAACAAATTGATAAACGAATGTTTATAGTAGACAGTTTTAACTGATATTTTATAGTTAAAGAAAAATTTACAGTTTTACACCGCTTTTAGGTTGTATAGCTGCAGTGGTACCAAGCAAGACGAAAAGCAAGAGATCTGTTCCCTAGTCAGAATGATCTCTTGATCTCTTATGGGTCATGTTCCGAGCGCGGAAGGGCAATTCATCAAGTGTCGTGTGATACTTTCATATGCATTTAGTGAAAAGATGTTAATTTGGAATGACAGACACTTCAATTTTATTTTTCTGTATAGGTCATTGATCTAGAAAAAGCATGTTCCTGTTAAAATATAAAGCTGTGATCACACCGAGTGTCGCCCGCAGTCCATAGTCGACACCTCGTGCCCCGACACCTTTAAAACGTTGGCAAATGGCATAATTTCCGGACCGACTCGATACTCGTATCTCGATTATTTCCCCGTCGATTTTCCAATTCGATGTTCTCGAATACGCGATACGAGTCGCATTATCTTTCTGTGAAGGGGTTAACTTTATACCAACGAATTTCATTTTGTTTGTTTATGTCACTACTTTTGCACTGCCCAAAAGTAGAAAGAATATCTGAGTATCGTGAAAGCTAAATATTTGTATTCTTCTTTTTTCTACATATTAACGTATCACTCGCAGATTACACAAAAAGAAATGTAATTTAGTTCAAACAATAGTCATTTATAATATAACATAACACAACAACAATACAGTAATTTATTTATCAAGCGCAGCGTAGGTCGTCCACCGACACGGTGGGCTGACGACCTGATGAAGGTAGCAGGACGACGTTGGATGCAGGCCGCTTCCAACCGGTCCTTTTGGAAATTTGTAGGGGAGGCATATGTTTAGCAGTGGACGTCCTACGGCTGAGATGATGATGATGATGATGATGAATAGTAATTTAAATTAAACCATTTAAGTTTATTGCATAAATAGTTTATGTACTAAAAACCTTTAAGTTTATTACATAAATAGGTTATTTACTAAATTTGTGGTCCTGCGAGAAGGCTTCCTTCTCGCAGGACCAAATCAAGAAGGTCAAGCAGGGAAGAATCAAGCAGGTTTGCGAGAAAACCTGCTTAATTTTATTTTTTAGCATCATGTTTTTTTTTCTGTTGAAACAGTAGTAAAATAAAAAAAACGTTATTACCTAGCCCCCAATTTTCTTTAAACTTTTGTTTGTGAATTTTTCCTTTTTCTCCGAAATTGTATCTATTTACCACCATAACATTTGTAAAATCTGTTTTAGACCGGATGCTTTTTATATGAATTTCGTCTCTAATACACCTTCAGGCCACGCAAAGCAAAATTTGATATAAAACAGAGCTAACTGATTTAGAGCTCATAGAGTGAAATAATGAAATAAATTTTACCTCATAGTTCAACTTTGTGATAAAAAAAACCCACTAGCAAACTTTCTTAGAAAACAAAATTAAGGGGGCGGAGATTTTTTTGGCCAACTTGTATTCTCCAAGTGGGCCCCCTAACACGCTCATTTGGTTTGTCGGTCCCTCTACCAAACACCCTGTATAGAGAAAACCATAATTCCAACTCTTGACACAGTACTTTGTATGCAAATAAGACGCTATTAATATTCATATCGGCATAGTATGCGCATTTATTTAGTTCGTTATAATATTAATATAATTAAACTTTACAATGTGATGCTGTAATTGTGTCTCGTCGACCACCGCCGCCGGTTAATGGATATTTGACACGTTGACACAAACGTCAATAACAGGTACTTTTAAACAACAGCTGACCCGCCTGCGGCTTTGCTCGCTTCACCCTGTTAGAAGTGAATTTTTCAAATATACTTCCAGCTGCCGAAATTTCTAGTTTGCAGTCCCAGCAGCAGAACCTGCGTTGAACATCAATGAGTTAATTAGAAAATGTGATCTATATATAATTATACCTGTCCTGAATGACTAATGAAGCGCCAACTGTTTTGCTCTCTACACCCCCTTATGAAGGAAATTTCCGAAAAATAATCCTTTATTGGTACTAATACCGCCTAAGCAGCTTAGGCTCTGTGATGATGCTTTCATCAGTTAATCAGAGAAGACAAGTAATAAATATATAAACAGACAGGTAGATAGTAGATATATATAGACGTCGAACGCTACCGTTGCATATCAATTTAATATTGAATATCAAACACGAGTCATTCACAATAGGCCATGAAATTAACATCCCTGACAGTTTAATTATAATGGACAATAACAAGGTTTAGGTAAGCGTTTATAATATAACAATGTACATATAATACCAGTTAAATTATTCTAGATTAAAACACGAAGGGTCACGGTATGCGCCACAAAACTATGGCTTAGAAAAATAAATGAATAGAAATGCAAAATCGCATAATACAGAAAGCGGGTCGGGCGAGCCAGCCTCCCCGAATCCGAGTGTACACAACTACATGCTCTAAAGTAATACTTTTTCATCCGGTCGCTCAGCTGAGGCAGGATATTAGTGAATTTCCTCACCGAGTCGGCACGTGATTAGTTCGTTAATACTATTAGGTACTTGCTGCGACTACTGACCATTGTCAGGGCACGTCACACTGGCAACACTCCTGATGGAGACACTTGGGTCGTGTTCCTTTATGTGCCGGAATCACTCGCGTCCTTCGCACACCCGTTCCCTTACAAGTGCTCGATCATCGTGAGCGAGCTCGATACGTTATCGATGACGTCACCGATTACGCTCACGTCGCGACCACAACGCTCGCGGATGGAAGGTGCGAGCTGTCACTGTCAAATCATCAAATGAGTATTGGATTCTTTCGATATTTTATAGATTTTCTTTTTGAATATTCTGGCGCGCATTTCGCGACTGCGTTAGTGTTCTATTCGGGTTAAGCATTAAAAGGGAACGGCACACCAGGCGCAACAGTTGTGAACGTTGAGCTTAGTCTCCTGTACAATACTTTACCTTTACTTTGCAATTGCCGAAAGAGGCATTACACATGTTTGGACGGGATTCGAACCGGCATCTTCCGATAATCCATGTCAGACACCATGACCGCTAGACCACCTACTCATTCGAACATCGATTTTAACGTTGATTTTAACCGTCGTATAGCACAGGGCACATAGCACGTAGAACAGATAGCCGATGGGGCCGGAACGTTCTAGAGCGGAGACCAGCAAGCGCAGCGTAGGTCGTCCACCAAGGTGGATAGACGACCTGATAAAGGTCACAGGAAAACGTTGGATGCAGGCCGTTTGCAACCGATCCTTTTGAATAATTATGGGGGAGGCATATTTTCAGCAGTGGACGTCCAACGGCTCAGATGATGATGAACCGTTATTTATGTATTTTTTCTATTAATTGAGAAGTCCGGTTTTGGTAAACAGGTGTTAGTGCTTTCAAAGTCATATAATTAAAACTTTACCTTTATTATAAATAGTAATCATTTAATATGTGTCAAACGAGAATTTCTATACTTTACGTGTAGTTACCCAGTCAGGGCCCACTCCACTAATCTGAATAATTAACCATGAGGGTACATAAGATGGCACCGGACATCATACGTAATAGACCGTCGCGAACTGCACCAGTCATAAGCCTCTGATTATGCATATGACTAATTAATTCCAGGCAGTGCACGCTCCCGTCTGTGAAATGTAATTGCGTAACTTAACCCATTCAAACTAAAGTGCTTCAGTTTGAAAAGTCGCAATACATCTCATCCCCCGGTATTTGCAATGGGAAAACTGAAGTATTTAATCGATTTATGCGGTTCGATGTTGGTGTGATTTCATGTGGCTTTCGGACTCATAAAGAGACCAATTAAATGTACAAAGGGAAGTAGAACGCGTGCGCGGCCGCGACGATTGTGGCCCGACTGTGGTACAATTGTTGCCGGTGTGCGTAGGTATTGCGTTTCGGAAAGGTTTTATAGGCCTCCCATGAAGGCCAGCGAACCGTAGAGATATAAATCAACTTCATATTGTGATTTAGCAAGACTCGTTACTCTAACAATAGCCCATATTTACATATAAACATTATTTTCGAGACTTTATTTATCGTTTGCTGTAATCCAATACGTTTCTTTTCGATGTAGCGAGGGTTAATACGTGTACTCCGGTTACTTGGTAAAGTATTAATTTATAACGGGTTTTATTTTCTTATTGTTTTTCTGTTTCTTGTTGTTTTTTTATCGTTCGCCGTTTCCTGTGGCGGTTTAAAAATATGCGTGTGGAAACGTCGACTGGATTATTTATTGTATTGCAGTGTAATTTTGGTTGGAGGAATCAAGGATTAATGGTTGATCGTTTGACAAAATGGTGATGAATTTTTGCTTTAGCTACATTGACATGTAATTTTTTACCTCGTAAACGCATTACTTCTTTGGGACACAATTTAAGGTAATAGTGAAAGGTAAAACTGTATTTCAGTGTCAATAAGAACATTTTTATTTTATCAAACTAAACTTCTATGTTTTTACAGTTGAAGATATCCTTTGGTATTTTCAGTTTTATTTTATTCATTACAAAAACACTGAATGGAGACATTCTCAAAACCCAAGTGTCACCACGTTGTTAGGTAACACTAATTGTTACAGTCTGAAGGTATATTTTCCATAGTCAGTAATTACCATTAAGAGGTCTATAAATTAATAGTCCCTTTCCACATGTTACCAGCTCCAATAATTACACACATGTCCACCGTGTCTACCGTTCAATTAGGTGACTTTTGTAGTGTTGTTAATCACCACACTGCCGGAATATGTTTAATAGTCAGAGAAACACTATCGGCCACTTTCACAAGTTTTTATAGTAAATTGTAAAAAAGGTTCTAGTTTTCAAAACTGTTTCGAAACTTCTAAAAAATGCAATGATTCTAATATCATCTAATATCAGTAAGAATAGTTTCGACTATGTATGCATATAAAGTAGTTATATAAAGTAGGTATATAAGTTATTAAACTGCTATGGTCACTAATGCAAGAGTTAACTTTAGAAACGGGATATTTACCAAGTAATGTATTTATTGTGAGCTAGAGATATTTCGAAAAATATCAAGAGCTCAAATTATATACAATAAATGGTAAATATCCCGTTTCTAAAGTTAATTATTATATAAAATAAAATTTAGTTGAAACCACATACTAGTTACAATAAAACTAATTAGCTAAATATCTCGAATTGTCAGGAAAAACACCAATTAAATCCCTGTCGGTAAACCCGGTAGAGTACCCAAAAAGCTGGCAATATTATCTCAGAATAACCAGGCTGATACGTTGGCCGACTTAAGCGCAAACTATTTGCTAGCCTAAACTTAAAAGCCTTACTAAAAGCTCTGCATCTGGACCCTAAGAATGTCAACCCCAAAGGAAGAAGTATATAATTATCTCCAAGAGAAGCAAAACTTTCGCTATAAACCATTCCTTATCGGTATGATCTTTGTGCTTCCCATCTCTACTTGATTATGTTACACCATTTAAAAATACATGATTGAAATGTCATGGCATTATATTAATTGCTTTATCATTTTTAATGGCACCTTACGTTACTTAAAAAAATAGGTTATTTGTGTATTTTTTATTTATGTAAAGTAACACAGGAGCTTTCTGGTATAAAAATGTAGGATATTTTTTTATACCAGAAAGTAATTCCCTCTGTATGATTCGTGGACCTATCTATATAGGGTGTTTGGTAGAGGGACCGACAAACCAAATAAGCGTGTTCGGGGGACCACTTAGAGAATACAAGTTGGCCAAAAAACAATCCCTGACCGCCCAATATGTTTAACTTTTTTTTGGGAATTTTCCCCTTTTCTCCGAAATTGTACCTATTTACCACCATAACATTTGTAAAATCTGTTTTAGACCGGATGTTTTTAGTTGAATTTGGTCTCTAATAGGTACACCTTCGGGCCACGCAAAGCAAAATTGGATACAAAACAGAGCTAACTAACTGATTTAGTTAAAAAAAATTGGGGTGTCGGGGATTTTTTTGGCCAACTTGTATTCTCCAAGTGGGCCCCCGAACACGCTCATTTGGTTTGTCGGTCCCTCTACCAAACAACTTGTATAATAAAGTTTTTAGTAGCAATATAACAGTTTGTGGACGCCTACGTATGGGGAAGTACCTACTAGCTGCCATCATTCCTTTTTCTACCTCGAAGCAGGAATGTTCCCATTAATAGGTTCTAGTTTGAAGCGTATGGGTGCTGCTGAAATTATAGGCATATAAGATTTAATAGCTTTATATCTCAGGGTTATTGGTGTAGTGCAGTTCGTCAAATGTGATCAAATGCATCTGTGACGAAGGTTGAAACAAGTACAATTAGAAAAACTTATTACCGACTTTCATTCTATTCAGTTATTGGAGTGTATCTCAAAAACTGCTGGGCCCAATTTGATGATATTTAAATGGGATCACACGGTTAGCACCAGCACCAAACAAAACAAGAATTTGGAGAATCGGTTTACCCAGTCGAAAGTTATGAGGCAACAAACGTAAAAAAAATACAGTCGAGTTTGAATTGAGTACCTCCTTTTTTTGTTTGGAAGACGGTAGAAAAAGGAAAAAGGATAATTCTTTCATACAAAGGTTCCCGTTTAACACCAGCTGTGTCTCATGGTTCATTTTATAATAACATTTAAAAATGAGTTCATCAAATCCGTTCAACGATTTTAGCATTGGCTAAACTCTTGACAATATGCTTTTAACAAAAAACATGTTCATAATCAGCCTATTTTGTTCCTACTGATGGGACTCAAGCCTTGCTCAGAGAGTGGAGTTGGACCATAATCCACCACGCGGGCCCAGTGCGGATTGGTGGATAGGTTAGTGGCCAACCCATGTCGAAGTTTTCAAACCGCCCGAAGGCCCTCGACATAATCTAACGACTGTTGCCCTAATACAAACAACCGGGACTGACGGCTTAACGTGCCCTCCAAAGCACGGAAGCGCTCAGTAAATATTGCCACTAGCAGTCACCCATCCAAGTCCTGACCGCAGCAAGTGTAGCTTAATTTGTTGATCGGTTAAGATCGCCAAGTCAAGCTCCGCTACGAGAGCGAAAACATGTTACGTTCTCATAAACAAGTTTTAATAAATAGAAGATTTTTTATAAGGTGACTATCGTTAGGTTTAGAAATGGGATTTTTGCAGAGATCAATTTGCATTTGATATCTTTACTTCCGTCATGTTTTACAAGTTGGGCTTTCGGCAGTGAGCCAATGTAATGCCTGTGAGAACGGTGAGACTGACGATTTTTTTGGTTCGTTTTGGCTAGGTGCGAAATGTAAAGCGGAGTTGGCGGGTGAAGGCCGCTATAAAATAGGAATAGACCCGCCTGCGAGAGACAATGTTTTTTTCTAAAAATAATAAATGTATGTTCCAAGTTTGGCTAAGGAAGTTAAGGATATTTACTTGCCCTGCTGCCAATGAAACAAAGGCTTTTAGAAAGGATTTAAGTAACTGCGTCAAACGCACGGCTGTTCCCGTGGGACAGCCGTGCGATTCTCTAATGATTCGTCAATGCGCTCGTCCTTAGATATCGCCCTTGCACATAAGGTTGCTTTTCCAACGTTTCTTGTCGTTTCTACATTTGTTTCGCGATGTTGTCAAAGATGCAACGACGTTTGCTCTTAGAAAATTGCAGGGCAGATTAGAGGTAGAGTCTTTAGAGTACATTACAAAGTCAAAGTCAAAATCATTTATTCAATTTAGGCATCAAAGACGCACCTATGAACGTCAATTTTTCATTATAATATACTTTAAAGACTACCACCGCGTTCCAAAATATATAGAGCCTACCGAGAAGAAGCGGCAAGAAACTCGGGGCCATTCTTTTTATATCGGGGCCATGTTTTTACAATGTTTTTACTTATGTACTACAAATATTAGCTCCAGTGTGTTGCCTTACAAAAGAGAACATAATAATGGTATCAGTAGGGCAAGACACGCTACACTTTGACATCTTAGTACACGAGTAGGTAGATCCTGGAGTAATCAGTCCCAAGCTGTTTTATCCTTCAAGTAATCCGAAATTTTGTATTAACCTTTTTGACAGAGATGCAACGATGTTTGCTCTTAGAAAATAGCACGGCAGATTGGAGGTAGAGTCTTTAAAGTACCATTACAATAAATAATTGACGTTTATAAGTGCATCTTTCATGCCTTAATTAAATAAATGATTTTGACTTGACTTTGACTTAATGTCAAAACTATGATAATTTAATGTTACTCAAGCTTGAGAGTTTACACAATGCCAAACAAACGCAAAGCTAAGTGTCAAAACATGATGAGCGCTCACAATTTTTTATTGCATTTATCATCACTATTGAAGTGCTCATAGTGGGCCTTTCCTAGTCATTTTATATGGGCTTTCACTTTAACAAGTTTGGAACCAAAATCAATGGAATCAAATTAAACACAGTGTAACATTTATATCTCACAAACGTATAAAACATATTTCAAAATATATTCAGTAGTCCAGTTCATATTATGGAGACATTTGTCAGTTTTTTTTAAGTCTGGTCGAAAGAATAGGCGGTTAATTTATGTCTGAAATGTGCTAAGCCATCGGAAGGCAACGAGGGTTGATCAGTCACCTAAAGAGTCTTGATATAATATTTTTTTTCTATTGCTCAAGCAAAAACATCTACATATCGTGGAACTCGTATTATTTATTTTACTCCTATATTAAATTTATAATTGATACCTTCTTGTTTGTAATCAATCATTGTTAACCTAATTTTTGCATACATTTTTGAAGCGTAACAGTTACTTCGTAGAGTAGGTGTAAACATCATTTTAAAAAACGTTCGTCGATATTCGTACTTCGCAAGGCCCTTCTTGGCATGATAAAGTATGTCTATGGATAAAAAAGTCAAAAGCTTTGTACAGTTTTAACGATCGAAGCTTGATAATTATTACAACCTCGCGCTCGCATCCAACTTTTTCGATTAACATAGGTACATTGAAATTATATGTCTGTACCTCTTATACAAAACATACGGCTATATTTTATAAAATATACAACAGTTTAAATGATAATTTATACTCCATTGTTATTCATTGATGTTATTATATGTATATTTTGCCATTGTTTCAAATCAGAGCATATTTCATGCATTTAATGTTTAATTCCGTGAGACACCTATAGCTATGCTATGCCACGCTGCGACTTAGGAATTCAATAAGGCTCATACTGTTCACTCAAGGGAAAACCCACAAAGCCTTTTTTTTATAACTACTCTCCACAGCCTCCAGGGTGGCATTTTTTAGATATTTACGACTTTATAACATTTACATATTATTAAAAATAGACAACAATACATACTTACCTAGGTTTTTTTATATGGACACTTCCTATACCATGATAATTAAAACAAAAGATTTATGAATGAAACTGACGTAAATTAACGTCACCTGAAGGGTTAAACTACTTTTGAGCTGGTTCAATTCTGAGTTTGCATCAGCATTCAGAGCAGACCGGTCTCGGCAGACAGCGCCCTCTCACGAGTTGACGCATTTGGCATGCTTTCCTCGTGAATCTCCCAAATGGCATCGTCATTTACCATCATTAGTATTTATCACTAATAAGTTTATTTATACTTCACAAGCAGTATTGGTACAGAAGATAGATAGAGAACTCTTGCAACACCACTCACTCACACCAAATAACAAAAAATAGGATAACATTATAGCAAAAACCATTACACAACAATGAAAAACTTAAAGTTAAGTGTCACAACGGTCAGTCTTATCGTCCAGAGCGATCTCTTCCAGACAACCATGAAGGTACATTTGTGAACTCTGTGAGATGGCGGATTGAAATAATGTTCCCTCTATCGTCAAAATGTGAATCGTTGAATCGTAAGAGGCGAGGAAAGTCGACACACTAGGCGGTAGAACTTGTGAGTAAAAGACCGCACTGGTTGATACCACCGCAGTTCTGCCGTGAAGTAGTCTTGCTCGAGGGTTACTGCATCAGGGTGTAAAAGGCACTAGTAAAATTACTGGGGCCTTATTAACTATGACCACTCCGGCACGTAACGTGGTGCATTACTGAGAACTAAAGTAAATCTAAAAAATCCACCAGAACTCCTTGAAGATATACGCGCTGCGTTAGGATATCTTCAAGGAGTTCTGTCTGAGTCATAGCGAATAAGGCTGGACGAATGTGACTTAAAAGACCTTTGAGTTGAGAGAGATGAGTGCAGTGCTTTGCAAGCCTCTGTAAAGCCTTTAAAGCTTAAAGGCTTTATAACTAAAATTTTGTAGGACTAAAGTTATAAGTCTATACATGTCATGTATATACTTATAACTATCAAGGATTAAATATGATCTAAATGGCTATATAGCAACACATACAGATAGGTATGTTTACTCAAAACGTTGTATGGTTAATGATAAATAATGATAATAAATCGGATTAAGGGCAGGAATAATATCCGTAATATTTACGAGATGTTCAGTGTTTTGCATAATCCATGTCTATAGTATTGATCTATTACGCATCGAACTCAAATGCAAATATGGAATCCATGTCCCTATCCCTGACAGAAAGGTGTGATACACACGGATATATTATTAAAATGTATATCATTAATTTTACTTGGTAATCGTGCATCTTGTATGCAACGAATGCAGTTACTGACGCACGTTGGGCTCTTTTCCATGATCATAATTTCAAATTCATACGAATACAAAACATTGTCCTTGTTTAGGGCCACGGACTTTGGTATCTTTACCACCAATAAGCACCTCTTCAGTGCGATCGTTTTAACTTGACCTCTCGGAACATAGCCACGATGCAATTCTGCTCATTAGGAATTTGGCATTCGGTATTCAACAATTGTATTGCGTAGAAAAACGTATGAAGTTAATTGTGGCCAAGATAAAACCTCGTACTTGCTGGTTTTACAACGGTATTCATATCGTTCACAAACTAAATTATTGTGTATCTATGTCTATTATATTACATGCTGGTCAGAAGCAATATTGGCTTATCATGACTCTTATTTATAAGAAAAAACGTTTCGAAGTCGGTATCGGAAGTTTGCATCGCTTTATAATCAGCCCATTTTGTTCCCACTGCTGGAACTCGGGTCTTCCTCTCAGAGAGAGCAGCTGGGCCAGTAATCCACCACGCTTCGAAGCACAGAAGCGCTTAGTTGAATAATGCCACTAGCACACACCCATCCAACTCCTGACCGCAGCAAGCGTTGCTGAACTTGTTGATCGGTTGAGATCGTCAAGTCAAGCTCCGCTGCGAGCGGTTCATCTCTTGCTTCGCTTGGGATAGAATAATTTTAACAAGAAGTCACAAGTTTATATAGAAACAAATCTTCCGGATAGTATCTCTAGCAGTACGCGTCTGACCTTATACCGCCTGTATTGTTTCGCTTGTGAAATATAATTTGTATATAACACAAACAAATCTTGCACACTCACACAGACTCACAGGTTATTTATATTTGCGCCTCGGAGGTCGCGTGTCTCGTCAGCTATATATAGCGTCTGTATACACTACCACTGAATTCGATGGCATATTACAATTGAAAGGAATAGAAACTTACTATAAAACGAGTTGATTCCACAACTTGAAATTACTTTATGTGAAAGGTACTTACTGATAGAAGTTAGAACCATTAGGTTGTTCTGGTGTGAACATTTATTGTGAGGAAATGACGGACTATGATAAACATGCTAATAAAAGTAGGTAGAGAATTAAAATTGAAGTTGACGGGTGGTATACTAGAGAAATACCATATTATCAACGACCTCACACAAAATGGTTTAAGGCTTGGTAATTCGCGAACTGATATTACAAACAAGTTAACCAGTAACCAATTAACCAGGCTCTCGCGTTTGTTGTATTCTTTTGTTTTATTCGAAACTAAATCCGAAAAATTTAATGTAAGAACGCGCTGTTTTAATCGAAAAACCGTCAATGATTTTACGAATGGAAAGCTTTTGTTGCTACTAAAGCTGGTCTGGGATTTACAAAATTAGAGTAAATAGGCGATCGTGCCTTATACCATTTTGAATGTTAATAAAAATCGCTGCCACGACTACCGTGGGACGGCCTCACGACCGTCTTGTAAGATGATTTTTTCGTGATCGAACCATTCATTGTTCGGTTAACTTTGGTACTTCGGTAGCGTTTATTCAATTGGGCTGAAATTGTTTACAATGTTCGAGGACTCGCCGTGTAGCCTCCGACCATGTACTCACGTATTGATGATGTATAAGTGGTACACAAGCAAGTACAACATTTACGCAACTCGTGGTTTCGTGGATGGCTGTCGTGCGTTTATTTGTATATTGTCGCATAGAATGTCAATTGTTTCTTCTGTGTCTCCAAATTCTTACTAATCGAATAATGATAATAATGACGATTATTAGGAATTGTTATTAATTTTCTTTTTCCTCTCACGTTTTAGCTAGTAATTAGAATAAAGGTTGCTTTTAGTAAAAACTATATAACTTACTGAAGTAACTTACTTCCATACAAATTATGTCAAATATCTATTATGGCTATATACGAGGGTTTGCCAAGAGCAGCCAAGGATATTTGACATAATTTGTATGGAACTTATGTCAAACTTCTACCCTTATAGTGTACTTTCTTTTAATAGTGTTTGAAACCTATAAGATATTATATATTAATAATAGAAACCAACCGTACGACGTAAACTTTAACCAACCGTAAGACGCAATTCAAAGTTTTAAGAATCATTTTTTCATTGATTTCTAAAACCTTTTCATAACCCTTCAAGAGTCGTTATATTATAACAATGAAATTTCTATTGTGTCTGGCTGATGATGACCAACGACCTTTGATGGAATAATTAAGCTGTATTCACGGATAGGAAATACTCTTTTTGGTCAAATTCAGCGCATAAAAGCAAGATTAGAATTATCCATTGCAGTAACTGCATTTTATACCAATGTCCGTGCAATAATTACATAATACGTCATAATTATAGAATCACATGTTCACCGGCATTTATAAAACATGGATCTTGAGCGCTCAAGTTTCATTAATCGGAATATTAATTTAACTATATATCAGTGGCACATTAGTGATTATTAACGGTTAAGTGCATCATTATTTATAGGAGAGGAGCTTATACATTTTTTTTCCAATGTCATTTAATCGTGAAATACTTGAGTCTCCATTAGCCTAGATATTATTTATTAATATAGCCTAATTTTACTTCCTGAGCTGTATGTACTGTGTATGTACTTAGATAAACACTGGCTCATATCTTTGTTCTTACGAGTACTACTCCTTAAGAGGATTGTATTTCAAAGTACTATACATTTCCTTTTTTAGAACTTCAAAAAACAGAAAAAATCCAAACGTACGAGCATAGTAAACAATGTGATGATTCCATGAAAAATAAAATCACTGAAATCGGACAATGTTAAGAGGTAGAAAAGAGTTTTCTCTTTAAGTATGGAAAGTACTAGCTATGCAATCCTCTTAAGAGCCATTTCACAAAATCACTCTACTGAAGTTTAGGTAAATGCCAGCGCATCGCTTACACAGGCGAAAGAAGTGACGACGGAATAGCGTGACTGTGAGTAACATATTTTGATACTTGCACTCATTTTAAAAACTGTGGCTTTGGAATGAGTAAACAATCAATTTCTTTACATTTCAATTTATAATCATTTAGACTTATGTTAAATATTTTTTCGTGTCTAACAAAGCAGAGTTAATATCATATTTTAACTGAGATCAGATTAATTGAAGAATGTACTTTCTTTTGATATAATATCAGTTTGGAATTACACTTTATTTAACGAAATAAATCGTGTTAAACTGCTGATATAATTCGTGGAAATTGGCGAAAGATCTTTATTTTTTTTTCTATAATGATGATCAATTATCGATATTCTAGTACACTGTGTGTCAACAAGATTATATTCCTGATGAATAGATTTTTTTGTTTAGTTAATTTGATGAGTTTTTATACAAGAGATAGAACTCTGAAGTTTGCTATATTCCATTTAATTCGTAAAACGAGGTGCGGGAGATTGGTCACTACAAAATAATTAAAGTTATGCTTGTAAATGTGGTACATTAACTGAAAAGAGGACAGATTATTCTATTTATTTCAATTATTCAACTATTTGTGAATCTTTCCTATGATAGTAAATTAAGCGCTTAAAATCTACGATTACGCGCATTAAAATGTGAAATGCCTCTTAAGCTTACGCTACGAATTCTTTGACAACAGAGACAAGTGGTTTAGACGAGAGCTTCGACCAGCCGTGCGATTCTCTAAGAGCAATCATCGTTGCATCTTTGACAACATTCATGAAACAAATGACGAGATAACAATAAATGTTCGAAAAACAACCTTGTTACAAGGGCGATATCTCATAAAGTATTTGACATCGGTGAGCTCGTCAACGACATCGACGAATCATTACAGAATCGCACGGCAGAGCTGTAGTTCTAGACCAGAGAGAAGTAATTACTTATAGTTTTAACTAATATTGGCCTTTTAATCATGAGTAAAATATACTCTACACAGCTTATCATAAATATCCAAACTGTTATTAAATTCAATACGTTGGTAACAACGGCTAGTACTACTCCAAGTATTTTTATTGGCTGCTACGGAAACCGGTGTTTAGGCCCGATAAGGCAGCGGCCTCAGCATATTATGTAAAACAATACCAACAGTTTATATGTGCTAGAAATAATGCTAAGTATCTTCAGGTGGGTATGGTCGACGACGATAATATGGGACAACCTCCATGCAAGGTGTGTAGGTCCAAATTAGGCAGAACCTGAACTATGGTAACCTGATTACTGATATATATACTATATGTGTGTTACATATAACTAGACAGAGATCAAAACATGTCTATGTTCATGCGCATAACTGTTTGACCAGTCTGGGAACCGAACCTGCGACCAGCGGCTCAAAAGGAAGTGTTGCTACCAAATGCGCAATCCAGCTGGTCACTGATGATGCTCTACGAAATGAAAAAACTATAGAAAATTTGTATATATTCAAATATTGTATTACCAGGTTTATATCTTAAATTTTTATCTTCCTTTGCTGAAGCCGATAATACTCGTCTATATATATATTTAACTGTGTATATATAATCCAAACTAATAGGTATAGTTCAATTTAAATTACTGTAATATAAATCTGTCATTAATGTTTAAACTTTGTTCCATTGCCAAGTAAATGAAAAGGGAAGCTCGATGGAGCAGCTTGCGTTGGCTTATTTCTCACAACCATTTAATTTAAAAACGCAAATCGCCTTTACTTTAAAATGTAACAATTAATTTCCCAAGGTATATCGCTTACGTTTACGTTATTGTTAATTATTTCTCTAGAACTTCTTGGAAATAATGGAAACATTGTACCTACATAAATAAAATGAAAATAATTAAATCTGCGAATTATTGATTCTTATTATTACTGCCCGCGATATCGTTCGCGTAGTAGGCTCGGTCTTCGTCCTCGCCATCACTAATCTTTTCTTGGTTTTTCTTTCACAAGAACCTTCTCCTGTCAATAATTAACACAACAAAAAAGCATTAGCAAGATTTTTCCATCCGTTTTCAAGTAATAGCGTGACCAGGAGAAATAAGGGTTAATTTGTTTATATATAAGTATAAACAGCATATACATATAGACAGTTAAACAGTTTCATTCTGACTTCAAGAAATTGTATAATATTTTAAATGAATTAATTGTTGAAATAAAATGGAATACATCGTTTATCTTTTAGCCTATGCATTTGATTGAACGAGGATCTGCGTTAACCTATGAATAGAATATATACTAGTCGGCCTTACGCATCAACTAGTGCACTTTCCAGGCTTCGTCTGGCTAGCTAAGTTACTACCAGCTTCAAGATTGGAATCCTGTCACCGAGTAACCGCAATTTTCTTTGAAAGTCAGTCATCATGTTAGGTCTAGCATTTCATCATCCTCCATCATCACCAACCAATGAGACTGTCACACACTAAATACAATACAAAATAATTTATTGCACACCAATATATAATATCAATATATCACTCAATCAGCATAAAATTGAGTCATATTACAAATGCACCTAAAGCACAATCGGCAGTCTTATCGCTAAAAGTGACCTCTTCAAGACGCCGCTGGAGGGAAATCATGTATGAGGAATCTCGAAGACAACATAAAAACGAACTAAAACGCTAGGAAAAAAATTAAAAGTAGATACTATTTAATATACTACACCTATACTATGTTTATTTGGAATATTATATGTCCAAGAAACGTAACTGCATTTTGATCTAAACAAATTTCCTTCGTTTATTAATTACTAGCTAGTCTGCCAGTGGTTTCACCCGCGTGGTGATGGATAATGAATCAAATATAGCGTATGTTCTAATGGGTTTTTTTTTTAAATCAGTGTAGTAGTTTCGGAGCCTATTAAATTCAAACAAACAAATCTTTCCTCCTATATTATTATACTAGCAGTGTTCCGCCGTTTTCACCCCCGTGGTGATGGATGACGATGATGGCTAAAAATATATAGCCTGTGGTACTCAGTGATAATGTACCTTTCTAACGGCAACCTAATTGTTGAAATCGGTCCAGTAGTTGTTAAGTTTATTTGTTACATACAAAATACATAAATACAAATATTTCTCATTATAATATTATTACTATAGTAAAGATTCTGCGGCTCAGATACATTTAGGAAATCTTACACGCTGTAAGCAATGCTATGCAATATTGGTATTCAACAATTCTTTCAATTTTAAAATCCTGCATATGAAATCAAAATATTCGAGATCAATAAAAACCATTTGCCGTGGAATATATGGAATAACAATAGCACGGTTAAATTCCCTGACCCTAACCAGGACCGCCGCGTTCGCTCGATATGGGTCATAATTGACTCACAAATTGACAAATCGACTTCGAGGAAAGAAATAAATTGTATGCGATCGACATGTAGCATACGTTTCCGGACGAACAGAAGCTGCGGTAAATGTCTTGACATATCAGTAGAAAAAAAAACCGTTTAATAACACTTAATTGTCATATTTGTGATTATTATGTTTCCACATTTTGTGAACAGCCGTGCGATTCTCTAATGATTCGTCGATGTCGTCGACGAGCTCACCGATGTCAAATACTTTATGATATAGCGCCCTTGTACACAAGGTTGATTTTCCAACGTTTCTTGTCATCTCATTTGTTTCACGGATGTATGTTGTCAAAGATGCAACGATGTTTGCTCTTAGAGAATCGCACGGCTGGTTTAAAAGTCAATGACTTCTATATAAACATGCTAGATACGCCTCGTTGTTTCGCGGATTGATGATGATTAAAAGTATCCTATTCCTTCCCCGGGATGTAATCTCTCTCCAAATATAATTACAATCCGTTTAGACGTGATAAGGTAACAAACTGCCAGAGAGACAAACTGACGTGAGTTTTATAATAATAGATTATGGATAGAAGTTTTTGGTATAAGTATACTCGTAGAATATTAAAAAAACTACAGTTAAATTTTGTGACAGTAATTAGACTGATATTATTAATAATAATTAAAATTAAATCAATTTACGCCGCCAGCGTTTTGGCCACTTTTCCCCCCACCATGGGTCTTATAGATTAGATAGTTATTATTATTATTATTTTATTTAATTTTTAATTACTAGATCAATTAAATTAATTAATCTTTTAAAATGAGACTGAAATTGGCAAGTGCCGTAGTCTTGTCCATAACCCACTATCTCTACTCGTAATAAGTTCGTATCAATATCCTGGCCATTTTACCCATTATTATAATAGATACACTATGTAACCATCCATCCGAAATGTTTCTGTTTTATACTACTTTTTATTTTTTATACCAAACAGGCTTTCTAAGTTGGCTACAGCCCCACTTATGCCTTTGTAAAGGACCGGATGAAATCTGTGAATTTTTTTTGAATACAAGCAATAATAATAATAACGTTTATTGAAATAAAATCTAGTTACAATTTCAATATACTTCTGGCCCCCAAACTAGGTTAACCTGTAGCTTGGGGACCACCTTCCCATATGGTACAATTATTCTTCAATTACACGTTCTATTTTCGTTATTACCTAATAATTAAAACTAACAACTACTTTAGGTGTGACCGAAGCCTAATTTATAAGAATTGATGGATTGTTTTTCGATCGACATTCTTCATCCACGGACATACCATTACTTACCATCAGGCGTAGTCTTGGCCAAACGTAGATCTGCAGGGCTATTTTTTGTCTCAGTTGCTAACAAATGTTGATTGAAATCTAAAAAAAATGACCGTTCTATGTCACTTTTATCAACTTACTAACATTTTTGCTTACTGGAGTTGCCAAAACGGATATAGAGCGGCCATATTTTTAGATTTTAATCAACATTTGTTAGCAACTGAGATACATAATAGCCCTGCCGTTCAAGCTTAATAAAAGTCTTAGCATAACCAGCAGGGCTATTATGTATCTCGGTTGCTAACAATGTTGATTAAAATCTTGAAAAATGGCGGCTCTATGTCAGTTTGGACAACTCCAATAAGCAAAAATGTTAGTAAGTTCATGACTGAAGCTGACAAAAGTGACATAGGGCGGCCATTTTTTTCGATTTCATAAAATTTTTGTTAGCAATTGAGATACATAATAGCCGTACAGGTCAATACGTACCCACTGCTGGGACACAGGTCTCCCTGTAAAGACGAACGCAGTCATAAATTCAGAGTAAAATTTCTAAACCTAATACAAGTGTAAAAACATACATACAATTTTGATAGGATTATGTCATGCTTTACTTTAGTAAGTAACGTTTATAAATACGAGCGTTAAACTGACATGGTCTGTAATGCAAGAATTTACTTTAGAAACGGCATAACTACAATGTACTACTACTGTTACTCGTTATTTAGGCATTTTGACGTAGTTGCTAACGCCATTTTGACGAGTAAACATGTCCATGCAACTGTGCTGACATATCGACACTAACATGGTTTTTGTTTTCATTTCATCTTTTTAATTCAGAACAAGTTTTTTTTAATTTCATCAAATCAATTCGGGTTCAGTGAATAGCCTATAAGCCACTATAGGCCTATGAATTCGACACTACTGGACTGATACCAAACTAACGGCACAAATCCTAATCAAATGCACGCCTGTATTATTTACTCAGAAGAATTTTGTGCGGAGTTGTCAAATAATTTATAAACGTTTGAATTAACTTTCTACCATGACAGGGGCATACATAAATATATATAGTTCAATGATATATAATTTTTAAATATACATCATTTTTTTAATATAAACGTGATGATTTAAGTATTGTTATACTCGTATGTCAAAGTTTAAAATGTAAATGTACAATTAATAATTTACAAAATTTAATACTATGAGATTTCAGGAATAATTTTTTTACAAATAGATTTTAATCTCTGTTTGTTAATTAGTACTAACAAAAACAGATCTTGATAAAAAGTGGTTATATAAACATTCACTTTACATATATCTAACTATCTAGCTTTAGTAGAGTTAGAATTATCCTCTTACATTTGTATTTGTTATTTCATGTTTTAGGACTAAAATAAAATAGATTTTACAAAGTTCCCCAATAAATACAGATAGTATTTATCAATATTGAAAGATCAAGAGCAATTCCGGAAGCGTTCTGATTGTACATTATGTCTGAGACCGTTACTACAGATAGACTGGGGTTAACCGCGCGGAAAATGAGCGGGAGAAATGTTGAAAATTGTGAAAACATTACCGACAGCTCGGTTCATACAATGCAGGTTACGTAACAAAGTACTTTGAGTTTTGCGAAACCGAATTTACATATCTTGTCTTTTTGTCGGCGTTATGACTTGTAAGGCATGTAAGAATAAAGTGTTATTGATAACAATGGCTCTCCCGTTAGCGTTTTTCGTTAAAGTTTTCATTTCAAGTTCTTAGCAATTTTTTTAGTCTGACTTACATAACGTTAGATAATATATATACTGCGTTTTATTATGTATGATCGATCGTAACTTATAGTTATTTGCTTTTTTGAACTGTTCTATGTCAACTCATGGATTCATAAAGTGTACAAAAGAACCTTTACATCTCTTATATTCGGTAAGTAGGTCCTTATTACCTCCAAATGGGGTTTGTAGGTGACTAATTAGCGCTCTGGGGTAATAATGTAGCTAGAAAAGCCCTAGGGCGGTTTACGTCTCTCATATTCGGTAAGTAGGTCCTTATTACCCCCAAATGGGGCTTGTAAATGACCAATTAGCGATCTAGGGTAATAATGTAGCTAGAAAAGCCCTAGGGCGGTAAGTAATTAAAAAAAACACCTCTCTTTCAAAAAGTTCGCTTACGTCTAACCATCATACTGGCAATAGACATCATGCATTCAGTCCAATGACAAAAGAGGTCGCTTCGCTATTCAGCCTTGTCTTCGTATGAGTATAATAGTCATCAATTTTATTTTTGTTTTTTGATGCCTTACAGCCTTTGGCTACTAATATACTATTTGCCCATCGGGTGTACCAAGAATATGTACCTGTATCATATGTACCAAGAACGATCTTCCCAAAGGAGGTGGGAGTCAGAACACCATAAAACGAAAGCTAAAATTTTAACAAGAGTTTAATTTTTAGTGCATACAGCTAGGATGAGGGTTGAGAGTTGATCATTAGTGTAATTCGTGTATGTAAACACAGTAACTGAAAATAGGTCTTTACTTACACTCAAACATTTAACCAACCTTCTCCTACAACACACAGCTTCTTGAACATTCTCACTTCGCAGATTGATCGTTTAATCATAGTATAATTTGATCGAAAGCACATCGGCATTACAAAATTAGTCTAGCACAATGAACCCCGAGACAAGAGGGGATTGGGGGCAGTTCACTCCCGTAGAGGGGGGCAGGGAAGTAATACGGGTTATAAATAAGGCATAATAATGGCAGAAACAATACGTCGTTCATTCTCAGGGAATTTCGCGTAGCTAGCCAACCGTAATCGAAATGTTCGTACTTTTTTTGCCTTATTTCTACTTATTAAAGCGAATGAGGATTAATCGAAAGTACAAGCATATACAATCGATGATTGAATGGTGCTTAAGTTTGGTACTTCGACGTACTTAGCGAAGTAAATTGCTATGGAGGCGGAAGAACGCGTATTCGTTTTTGGTTATTTTTCATTGTCTAACTGACCTGCTGCTTCATCTATGATGAATAATGATTAACCCGGTGACTCGCGATTCGCAATATTTGGCCAATAATACAACAGATTTCGCAGAAATCTACCTACTTTTCCAGGAACTGCAACGTGTGTGGTCAAGTATTATTTCATGGAGAGTAGGTGACATAATAGTCGCAGTAGCGAAGAAAAAGTGGACATGGGCAGGACACATTTCGAGAATGTATGAGAGTTGATGGGTGAGGCGAGCTCTTGAGTAGAGACCCAGGGCTGACACAAGAGCGCGAGGCAGCGCTGGGTTGATGACATCAGGCGACACGCAGGCCGGGACTTGATGCATCTGGCATAAGATTGCCAGGAATGGAAAAAGGGAAGCGGTGAAGAACAACGAGGACTGATGATAATTATTTTATACTTTGTCGAAACGCCGCAGAAGTAATTGAATCTAAAAATCGTACCTCAGCAGATGCTTACGGAAATTTCATGTTTGTGTGTTTCTATTTCTAGTTTCTAGTGATTATAGTTGTTCAGACTCTGCGTTGATAAATCAGTCAGTCAGGCCATGTTATTATTTATAATAACATGGCTAATACTAATACGTTTAAACGAGCAATTATATATGTATATGTTTAATATGAATCTCGGAAACGTTTCCAATGTTTTTCATGAAATTTATAATACACAAGCTTTCCGGGGCGTGCTCGTATTAAGCATGCTAGTAATGAGCATGTCTATCAGTATCTTGAGTATGTTTTAAATATTTTTTTTAAATAAATTAAAATTAGGTTACACAGATTAGCATGACAGTTAATTTAATTAATAAATAATACGTTGGCTCATAGTACACATAGTGACAAGTCTTATTTTCTAAAGTTGTATATTTTCTACCAACTTCCAAAAAAAGGAGGAGGTACTCAATTCGACTGTTTTTTTTATGTTTGTTACCTCATAACTTTCGACTGGGTGAACCGATTCACAAAATTCTTTTATCATTTAAGTTTCATCAAATTCGGTTTAGTACTTTTTGAGATACATTCCTATAACTGAATAGAATGGAAGTCGGTATTAATTTTTTCAAATTGTATTTGTTGTAAACTATTGAGCCAATCACGATTATTCATCTGAAATCCTTATATGAAATGGACATAATCATATGCATATAAATAATTATATTTATATGACATAACTTATTTGAAATGTTCAGGTCATTTGTTATTTAATAAATCTGTGTTTAATTTTATAATAACTGCATGCATTGCAAGCATGGATTGTCGAAATGGATAAAATTTGTCAGTAATTATCGAGAAAAGATTGCCCACGAATTGCTATCGCGGCAGTTTATCGTCGTGACAAGTGTATCGTGGATAGGTTTATCGAGCATGGATCATGAATATGAAAACGGTCACCTCCGGTCCAGTTATTGTGTTAAAAAACAGTAATTAAAGTCGGAGGTCTTCGAGTTCTCGAGTGGAGACCACGTTTAGGCAAACGTAGTGTAGGACGCCCTGCGGCCAGGTGGAGAGACGACCTGCGGAATGCGGCAGGCAGTAACTGGATGCAGAGAGCTGGAGACCTACCTCTGTGGCGTGCTATAGGAGAGACTTTCGTCCAGCAGTGAACGAATGTGGGCTGATGATGATGATGGAGGATTTCAGATGGTCTCAAAACTCCGGCACTTCTGATCACTACCTACCCTATCTAACCTTCAATCAAATCAAATCTTACCAAATTGTTTTATTTTCAAAGATCAATGGGTCCGCGTTGAGGACGATAGCCCAAATCCTCCTCTCTCTGAGTGGTATACTTGTTTTTTGTTACAAGCGACGAACTGCACTGCGCTCATCACCCTGACAATAATTATGATGTTGTTATATCTGCTGCCGAAGCGCTCGTAGCGGGCTGGACTTGGCCATCTTAACCGATCAACAAGTTAAGTCAGGACTTGGATGGGTGTGTGCTAGTGGCATTATTCGACTGAGCGCTTCCGTGCTTCGGATTGCACGTTAAGCCACCGGTCCCAGTTGTTTGTCTTAAGTACAACACTCGTTAGGCTATCTCGAGGGCCTTCGGGCGGCCTGAAAACTTCGACATGGGTTGGCCACTAACCTATCCATCAAGCTGCATGGGCCCGCGTGGTGGATTATGGCCCAACTCTTCTCTCTGAGAGGAAGGTTTGTGTCCCAGCAGTGGGAACAAAATGGGCTGATTATGATATGATGATGATATCTCATGCCTTGTAATTTCACCGCCTACCATGCCCATCAAACCGGAACACAGTAAAGCGATGATTCTTAACTTAATTTGATTAACTGCTTCATCGTAGAAATAATAAATTTGACATGACGTCCATGCAAATAGTGTCAAATCTCTATCTCTTGTTTGGGCAACCGACGGTACATAGGTTAGTTGGTTGTGATATATAAAGAAGGATTGAGTTATTTATACATCAATTTGCATATCGTTGCTAAGCCTGCGAGGAATACATACTTATATAAACATTTCTAAGAGAAATAGCTACATTTGTATTATTCGGGATCATATTAAGTGTTTAGGTATCTACTACAAGACAGTAAATTAGATGTTTCGTAATTAATATAACACACACGCATTTGCATACACGAACATCCATTCGCACACACTCACTCTCACGCTCCGTCTCGCACACATACATACAAACACACACCTACATAACCAGAGCAAATACTCACTATACAAGAAAATGAAATCAAAAAAGAACAGTCAACTAGTAAAGACACAGCTGAAAATAATGCTACAGAAAAATCTCCAAAGTAAAATAAGTTTAAAAAAAACAAAAATGAAATGAAAGAACTTTCAAACAGTGTCCAATGTATTAAAAATGACCAGCCACTAGTTTCCAATCAGAATACTATTAATAAAAATAAGAAAAAGCAAAAGCTGGCATCTGAAAAAAAAATGATCATATAGACAAGAAAATGAAAATGATTTAGTTGTTGAATATAATACAATATAATACACACACAATAATCATATCAATAATAAACAAAAGAAAAATAATTATGCTTAGCTATTTGCTATTTGACAAGCAAATATTACCGTAAAATCAAACAATCATACAATTGCATAAAGTTTGATCTACTTTTAACTAATTCTCTACAAACGTTAAAACTATATGTTGGTATTGCTTTGCCTTTTGCTGTTTAAAATAAAACTAAATATTTACTTTAAATAACAATAAAACGGCGCGGCGTTTTAAAACTGAACAGTCAGCTGCATAATCGTGTTAGCTTTTGTATAAATAATGTCATACACGAATTTCTTCTATTTCTACCTATATTAGATAGACTAGAATAAAATAACACAGAATGCCATGTATTTACAATGATTAAAGAAGGCAAGAACTAATAACTAATTATAAATAAATTATAACTTTGCAGTCGTGTAAATATTTCAGTGTCATATCTTGGGACACGTACTTTGTTTACTTGCTAAAATTTTAGCGTATTGTTTTGTTTAAGGAAATTGATTTATTGATTTTTAATAAGCACATATAAATTTAACTTAAACTTAATTTTATGTGTTAAATGTCATTTTATACTATTCTCAATTAAATAATAATGGGATATTAAAAAAATTATATTATATTATTTCAACCATCTCTCAATATTTCCTTAAATATTGTAGAAAGTATGTCACTAATATTCAAGTAATTTCATATAATTAATAAATCAGTACTTCACATTGGCTCAAATTCTTATTAAGCTACCCTAATTCAAAGACAAACTATTCATAAAATTCGTATATGTTACGTATTTTGATTAGTGTAATTAAAATATCTATATATACACTAGAACGGCTTTTGTGACGATTTGGATAAAATGTGTATCAACATATAGACTAACTCTTGGCCTAATCCCCTTGGGTCCCCGTCAATATGCTGAAAGGGGATAAACCGCTTTTTTTGTATTTTTTTTGAGGGGGGGAAATGTTGTCCACTTCCCTTCCGCTACGGGGGTAGACGGAAGGGGGTATGTGGGGCTCAGATCCACTAAAACCCCCCCGTGAGCAGTCCTCCGCCAGATGGTGCGAGATTGGGTTGCGCTGGCATTCACAATCTCGCCCCAGCGGTAGGCCCGGATTGATCTTAACCGGGCCTCAGCGCCTTTGACTGCCTCCTCAGTACCCCCGTTGGGGGGATAAACCACTACTCTAACACAAGCTAACTAACTCACACACAAGTTAAGAATATTATTAAGTTTTATTATAAACGTTTTTAAAACTTTGAATGAGTGGAATTTTTTAAATGTTTTTTTTTTTTACCATGGCAAAGGATTTTTCCGCTTCGGTATGCGGATTCATACCTAAAAATATAAATAAGTAAGCTAGGTCCTCATGCAGCCGAGTGTACAAGATTGAGTCAAGCTCTAGTCTCGACGTTCGTGGCGACTGGCGCCCGGCTTCTTTTATCTAAGCTAATACGAATACATTTGTTTAACATTATATCAATGGAAACGAATGATAAATGAACGCCGTTTATTGTATAGCTGGATTGTTATACACTATTGTTTGGACTCGTAATCTGGGTCAGTGGACGAGATGTTATAACATGTTTTCTGTCTATGGATGTTATTAGTGGATTTTCAATAGCATTACTAGTGACAAAAATGCAATATACCTACCTCTACTACTACTATGTTCTGTTGTTTTTGGGCTCCACACGCCGCGAGTGCCGCATGGGGTCCCCAGCGGCACACACTTTCAGATGAAGTAGGCGGAGATCTCTTCCTGCCGTTCATGGTGTTTGCCCTGCTCGGCAGCGAGAGATCGTAGCAGGCTGTGGTCACTTTCTGCCATGCGGTGATGGCTCAGTAGGAGATATAAGAGGGAACCGAGGAAGTATATAGCTCGCACGTCTCTTTCTTCCTCCGTAGTGGGATCACCGGATAAGAGTAGTATGCACAATATTTTACCAATCCAAAAAAGAAGAGTTTCGTTCTCCTGTTAAGCGTCACTGCGCTCGTCACGATTTATATATCCGTCCCGAGATTTTGGTCCAAGACATTAACGACTTTACGATCAACTATAGGAACAACAATGGTATATACAGTTTTAAAATATTTTAGTCAGTTTAGAATTATCAATAGATTTTTGAATATATTAGTAGACTTTTCGCCTTAAAGTTGACTACGGTTGATATTAGTAGTGTTGTAAGTAGCTTGTAGCGTTTTTTAAATAAAGACATGCAGACAAGTGTAAAGACTATCCGTTTCAAATGTACTTAAATGATTATAATTTACCTATAGGAAAAAAAATTGAGCCGAACGTGGAGCTGTAAAGTGGGACGTAATAAGAATTCTAGATTTAAATTTAAATTGAGGCGAATAGGGCATATAATGCGGGACGAGAGCAGATTTTGTTTTGTGGGCCGTACTTCCTTGGGACGGATATGGAATAAATCCTCGTCACATCACGTCTTGGGTGACAGTCCACAAACTGCATAATATACCCGTTACTATCAAGAAAACATAAAACAATAAAATGGAAAAATTGTAACTCATAACTTTACTTTACTTAGCTGCAGATACTTGCTGACTTTGTATGTAAAAATATGCTTTCACGTTATCCTGTGTAAGAACGCTTGTTGCATATAAAATTAGACTGTGGTTGCATCTATTTTTTACCGACTTCCAAAAAAGGAGGTACTTAATTCAATTTTTTTTTATGTTTGTTACTTCATAACTTTCGACTGGGTGAACCGATTTCCAAAATTATTTTTGTTTGAAAGCTGGTACTTCCCGTGTGGTCCATTGTAAATTTTATCAAATTCGTAGTTAGTAGTTTTCGAGTTACACTCCAATAACTGATTTTTACGCAAGTAATAGGAAGGAAGTCGGTAATAAATTTTTCAAATTACACTTGTATTGTATAAATTGCACTTGTTTATTGTATAGTGCGTGTTCACATTTATGTCTCTCAGACAAATATAAATACAAAACATGTTTATAATGGAAACATGTGTTGTGTTTACATTAGTTGGGAGTTGAGACTAACAGAAAAAGGATTGACATATGCACATTGGTTGACTGTTTTCCGAGTAAACCCAAGTGCTGTAGGATATAGGTACAAGGACTTCAGCATTACTATTATACCTTTAGTAAGTGTATACATAATTTCTACATAACGTTTCCACACATTACTGAAATACAGCGTGTATTATCTACACTAATGTTATAAACGCGAATGTCTGCGTGATTGTATGTTTACCAATTCTTCACACGGAAAGGGCTCAACAGTTTGGAGTGAAATTTGAATTGGAGATAGTTTATGCTATACTATAGAGTGTATTGATTGTTTTATCTACCGACTTCCAAAAAAAGAGGAGGGACTCAATACGACTGTTTTTTTTATGTTTGTTACCTCATAACTTTCGACTGGGTGAACCGAATCTCAAAATTCTTTCTTTGTTTGAAAGCTGGTGCTTCCCGTGTGGTTCCATTTAAATTTCATCAAATTCGGTCCAGTAGTTTTAGAGATACATTCCAATAACTGAATAGAATGGAAGTCGGTATTAAATTTTCCAAATTGTACTTGTTTTATTTTCCTAAAATAGGAGGGCAAAGGAGAAGGCGGCAACACAAGAGGCCGTAGCACAAACAATTTGCGAAAAAGTGTTCGTATTGTAAGCGTCAACACGTCACGCTTCGGCGTACAATGAGTTGTCTGTGTCACAGTTGCCCTAGATACATGACAGTTTGTACTGTATCACGTGAACGACGCGTTACGTTACACGTATGCAGTTGTTCGTGCTAGGCCTACAGAGCTCTCGACGATGCGTTGCCAGCTGGTTAGAGATTGAAGGTACCGAGAAAGGATCTTTATCCCAAAGGAATGATTCTATGTAATAGTTTTGTTACACGCACGTGCAGCCGACGGCCGCGACTAGTGCTAAATAAAAATTTAATACGTTTATTCAAAGAGGCACAATCTGACATAAATATTTAATAAAAGAAAAATATACGCATACTGTGAAAACAATTATTCTTGTGCGTTATGTATGTGTCATATTTATTTGCATAGGGTTGCCAGTATGAGAATTTATTCATAACTGCTTTTGAGATATTTTATTTTATATAATTTATTTCATTACGAATACGCTGTCTTTTATATGAACTAAATCTGCGAATATTAAGACTGCGATGGATGACCCTGACGATGACGTGCGTTCAGTGAAATGAGAACCTTGTGATACAATATCAAGTGAAAATGCACCAAATAACATAAAAACCATTTAGATACATTTATCGCTTCTTACAACTAAACTAAAATATATCTTTAAAAGTAGGTAGATGATATGACGCGTTCTCCGAGAGGAAACTACTTTTTAATGAAAATTTAGTGTTTCTCCATATTTTTGATAAACAATAAATGATACTCGTACCAACACAAATTACATTATTATATCTGCACTTTATATTGCAAGGCTCATTATCAGTTCGCCTTGATAGAAATTGACGGATGTCCCTTTATTAGGCAAGGCTAGATACAAATCTTTACTCAGATTTTCATTAGAGTTGAATTCATGCTTGAGTATCCTTACGGTATTGAAGGCTGAAGTGGACTTCAAAGTTAAGAAAGGCTAATGGGGACTATGTTACAAGCAGCCCTAGTGGAGAAGGCGCCGCAACGGCCAGCAGCCGTCGGCAGCGGTACAAAATCACAAACATAGTGAGAGTGACTCGCTAGATCAAAGCCAAGCGGCGTCATTGTTTACACCCGACCGACCATCGACTAATCAACTGATTAATTTAATTAAACATTACGAGAAAGTTCTGTTTACGTACTGTTTCCTCGGGCCTACATGCAAGTTCAAAGGAATGGTGTGAATGTAAACAAAGGTACGAGGAGCATTGTCGGCGACGTCGAAGCGGTGCGACATTCAGCTTAGTCCATTCTGTTAAGGGGGAGGAATTTTTAGTGCATATCTCCTTAGGTAGTTTTAGTGACACGATTACAATCATAATCTTATGGTATTTATAGTTATCACATACAAAATTACAAAATATATTATAGAACAGATCGGCCCGCCCCGTAAATGTTGTCATACCCTGTTAGGGTCATTATGAAATACGCACAAAAATATGTATGTTTAAGACCTACATAATGTACAATTGAAAAAATTCTATTCAGTTATTGGAGTGTAACTCAAAAACTACTGTACCGAATTATATGAAATTTGGTTGGATGAAAATTTAAATGGGACTGACACGGGAAGCACTTTCAAACAAATAAAGGATTTTGAGAATCGGTTCACCCTATCGAAGGTTATGAGGTAACAAACATAAAAAAAATACAGTCGAATTGAGTACCTCCTCTTTTTGGAAGTCGGTAGAAAATACATAATGTTGCAATAAAGATATTGAGTATTGAGTATGGAGATATATTGAAAATGTATATTTCACTCAGTACTATGTTTTTTTACACCACCACACTTTCTGTAAGAGTTCATTTGTATTTCATTCGAAAACGTCTGCAATTTAAAATTCTATTGATATTCGGAAGAAATGCAGAAAAGTAGGGATAGTATCCTGCATTAGTTCAGATTCATTTGAGAGTAACACATTTCGTTGTTCGTTTCCGGGAAAAGTTCAACGATGTAGTGTCTGATCCCAAATGAGTCAGGATCAAGTCATAATCGTTCATATACTTTTCATTTAACTCATAGCACCTCTCACATTCTCTGTCTCTCTTTCTTTATTTTGTCGATTTATGAATGATATTTAAGTATATTCCATCCATACCTATATCTATACTTTCATAGTGCAAAATATCTCACAAGTTTTTATTCGGCTGCCCTCATATCACCAAAACTTCTTAAGGTAACTTCTGTAGGTGGAAATACTTCCTAGTATAGACGGGTTTCAAAGGTGCTAGGCTAGTTCACGCATAAAGTACACCAGAGTGTTTTTTTTTCTCGAAAATATTGCGTTATTGGTATGTGCTATGTTCAAGTAGCAAATCATTTTATTTATTTTATTTGTATATTTAATGTGCGTTTGCCTTTGCCTGGTGTAACACAAATTATTGATTTGAATGTGAAACCTAAAATTACAGCAGAGACTATTTTCGATGTACAAGACATTAGTGTTAATTTTATTATATTATTATATTTTCCCGTTAGAAATATTGAATTTATACTTAGTGGCTTATATACATATACCTGAGCCTACTCCCACCTCTTAAAGTACCTAGTCATATTTAAACCTTACCATTTTTGGTACCACCACGTCAAAATAGCAAGCTAAAATAATAATGGATTACGATAGATTTTTTAATGACGTATTATCTAATACTCACTTTGCACTCAATTCGCGTACTTACGTAATAGTATTGAAGTAATACGTTCGACCGTTTTGTGCCGGTGGGAGTACGATAGTAAGTATGATTAATCTAAGCTTATTACAAAACGCTCCTGATTTATGATAGTTTCGTAAAAGGTGGGAGTAGGCCCACTGCACCGTGCTCAATTATATACAACTTCAACGGGGTTAGTTAAACACTTGGATATGTAGAGACTGTTTTTTTATGAAATTAAGTGATGACAAAGATGAAAATAGGTAAACATTACACCTGTCCATTACAGTAATAGTTTCACCCAAAGCTAAGAATGATTCAGATGTTCTGAACCATTCTTAGATTTAGCCTAACCAGACTACTTGCACCTCAGACAAAATAAAAAAGTGTAGACAGAATGTTGTGAACACAAAAGTGAGGCTGGTAAAACTACGCCTCGCCGCGCCGTGCACATACCTACATAGTTACATACAACACGTACACCGAAACTACGCCTTGCATCGTTAGTCGCACTAAAGCGGCCGTAGAAGCAACACGTAAAACTCTAATTATCATTTAATTTAAATGTATTAATTATCAATTCATTTTAATTTAATTTGAATTATCATGGCAGCACCGATGCACGCCCACGTAGTTTAAAAAACCGGCCTCACTTCTCGGTTCTCACAGCATTCTGTCTTGACTTTTTTTATTTTGTCTGAGTACAGCTGTGCGATTCTCAAAGAGCAAACATCGTTGCGTCTTTGACAACATCCATGAAACAAATGAGATGACAAGAAACGTTGGAAAAACAACCTTATGTACAAGGGCGATATCTCATAAAGTATTTGACATCGGTGAGCTCATCGACGAGTCATTACAAAATCGCACGGCTGTACTTAATACCTTAACCTTTACCCGAATGTATCCTTCCCAAATATTATGAATATTAGCAGCGATAGTAAAGGTTATTTTTTGCTGCTCAAGAGTAATCTCTGGTTCTGAAGACGTGCTGAGAGACAGTGCTAAGTGCTTTTAAATCTACAGCGAAAATAAAGAAAGAATCACAACGTTTCGTATGATTTTAAGCACAGCTCGTTCTAAGGCGCTTTATAGAATACGCTTTGTAAATCCAGATTCACTGTGTTCGACTGTAAAGTAGGGCGTTTAAAATTCCAGTAGGAATTGGAAATTTCAACATAAACATCGAATTTAATCATTTTAAAAGAAAAAAATGTGTATCTACCTGTACAAAAACTGTTTTTACTTATGTTCTCACCTTGCAAATAACTCTTAATTAAAACAATATTAATTTATTATAATAAAAAAACAATACCTAATTGGTGTCCCAAACTATGGCAATACAGATGAGTTCTTTATTATGGTAATATATCTACATTTGAGCTACAGCTGGACGTTCATAACCTGGATAATTACTATATACCGTTCAAGGACCTAGTTACCGATCCCCCTATTCCCTACACGATCGAATCAAAACTGAGGAGATCCTCAGACGAACTAAAGTCACCGACATAGTCCAGAAGATAAGGCCACATAGCACGCAGAACAGATGGCCGATGGAGCCGGAAGGTTCTGGAGTGGAGACCACTGACCGGCGAGCGTAGGTCATCCACCGACAAGGTGGACAGACGGCCTGTTAAAGGTAGCAGGACGTTGGATGCAGGCCGCTTCCACCCGGTCCTTTTGGAAAACTTTGGGGGAGGCTTATGTTCAGCAATGGACGTCCTACGGCTGAGATGATGACGATGATGATACAGTTTTCAGCCTTATTCTAGTTTCTTTAATTTCCACGTGTCGTCCGAAATGCAACGTCAACATGTCCCAGATACAGTTCGAGTACACAGTGTAAAGAAGTAAATCTTTGCCTGTATCGGCAAAATCACGCACACCACACTAACTCGCCGTTTATGTTTACACTAAATAAATGAATACAAATTGTCAATTGTAAATTGTGTAAATATCAAAAACTTTAACACCAGAAGATGTCTCTGCTGAACAACTAACAAGTGTCCAGCAACTGGTGGAAAAGCAAAGAGTACAATACTTCCAAAAGCTGGAGTTAACCAGCAGCTACAGAAAATTAAGACACACATACATACACATACATCACTCCGCTGCGGCAAAATAATAAAAAACTGATTTATCCACTACACGTTTAAACATTTTCAAATGATACAATAATCGGTGAGATGTTGCGGCCGAGGGCCGTGGAGAGGTCACGAGGCATTCGGCAGCCACCTCGCGGACAGGAACCACATTCAGGTCATTTGCTCAGGGATCCGCTTTAAGATCCATACACGTTAGAACTGTAGGAAATTGGAATGGTATATAGTATAATATAATATACCTGGCTGTGCTTGTTCATTGCCTACCCATTAGACCCTACAACCTCACTCTGCACAATTCATACATTCAGAAATACTTATTGTTCGAGGGAGCGAAACGTCTTTGCTTTAACTGGCCAAATTGACTTTCATCCGTATGTCTGTTAGGTTGTATGTACGTCTTCCCGTACATGTCGCAATTCAACCAATCTTGAAGAAACTTGGTATGCACGTTCTACAATTGAATATAATTTTTGGGGTACTTTGTCTATAACGGGGAAAAGTTAGCCAATTTTGATAAAATTTGGTACTTACATTAGGTAGGTACCTGACTAGAGGAATTTCGAATATGAGTATATTTGTTCAAATAGTTTCAGAGATAATTTGTGAAGTGCTGCGAGAAATTGCCGCTGATAAAACGATGTGCTCGCGAGGTCTACTCTTCGCAGAATTGCTATAGTATATACTTAAATATATTATTATTTTTAAGCAGCAGTCTGTATATCAATTAAACTTTCATAAACATTATTCGTATATGAAAGTTTTCCGACTCCGCCCTCCCCATGGCCCAAATTGAACGATAACACAATCACTAATTGCGCCTCAAGATGGCCGCAGCTTCCTTTCCATGTTTATAATTAATTTAGTACATTACAGGCGTGGTGCCGGTGCGTAATCGCTGTCTATTGTGTTTTGTTTCAATAATGTACGCAAGCGGCACGAAACCCGCGTTGTTTTGTTAAAACTCTATTTTCTTAACGTAATTTGTAATTTCACTCTAGCTCGTACCGTTCCCGCACTCCGCAATCGAAATTACGCGAATACTCGCATAATGCTTGCCGCAGTTTAGTTTGTACTCAAAACAACCTATTTACATGTAATAACTTCAAATACGGATGTTAATAATTTAACGATAATTGCTTTGAAAAGAGAACTGCAACATACTCGTATTCGCGTCAGTGATACCACACGTTCAAAAATAACTCTATTGTAGTAAAAAAAAGAACACGTTCACTTGCGGGCGTTTAATGAAAACTGTCCTTCAAAGCGCAATTACTACGGCGTCGTATACGTACCGGAATAAAAAATATTTAAAAACTGAACAACGGAAACTCGAAAAAGTTTAAGCGGCAACTAATTAAAAACAAAAACATAAAGTGCTTACTTCAACGTACGGGAGCTGGCTTCCCGAATTTAAAAACTCTTCTTTTTTCGCACGTTTTCCCTTTCGTCCAGCTAATTAGTGTAAAGAAGCTTCGTTCTTTTTGTTCTGTTTTCAAATAGTTTCGCGCTTCGAGTTAACTTGCCGCGCTTCGACAGTCGAAATGTCACTGCCTTTTGACGAGTGCGAGCTTCGGCGTTGCGGCAAAGCCTTTCTGATTGCAAAACTTCATTAGAAAAAACTGTTTTTTAAATCATTCTGAGCCTATTTCGCAGTTGGTATTTTTGAACAAACCTTTGCTGTATGCATAATTATCTTTCACACGAGCTCATGTATGCTTTCTTTCTTTATTTTTTAGGGTTCTGTATAATACTTTGGAACCCTAATCTAAGCCTACGGTGTATGTTTTTCTTTCCCACCTTAAAAGGGTAAATTTCTGTAAATATGGTAAATTTAAACGTTATAGGTTGACGCTTGAAATTTTGATTTCCTGACAATTAATAAAACAAAGGGGCCACATACAATAAACGTTTATTTACAAAAGATTTTTTGTTTGTAGGTATATCTACTCTATCGTTAAAACCTTAAAATACACGTCGTTATACAAGTCCAATTCAGTCATATTATAGTGCAGTCTACTGGTAAAAAGTGTCCAAATGCGAGTAGAACTGGCTACAAAGATAAATATTTAATGTGTGTGAATAATATAATATAATTATATTGTACGGGACCTTCGGTGTGCGAGTCTGGTTCGTTCTTGGCCGGTTTTATTCATCTTTCAGTATACCTGTCGTATATTGTACAGTTTACTAATTAGACGTAATTTAGTCTTTCAAAATATAACCGCCGCGGTGAAACGGTGTCGAGGCAGCTCATGTTTTTGTGAAATAAAAACAAAAAAGTTACTGAAACCAGAAAACTTTTTTTAACTTTAACTGTATTATTTGTCGTTATTGTGGTTATAGTCGTATTGGCAGATCAAAGTACAATCATATAAAGGAATATTGCCTATCCTTTTTGTCGGTTTTTTTCATTTTACAAGTGGACTCTTACATTTTGTACATTTGCCTATCAATATAGGAATACACTTTGTGTGTTAATTTTAATTGTATCGCCTAAACTTTTTCACAACTCGAAAAATGTTAAATATTTTTTGTTAAATTCGTAACAATTGACTAGTCTAGTCATGTTTCGTTATGACTACCAATGTCAGTTTATGGTTTATATGCTATTGCTGCTTACATAAAATATATTTTTGTTAAATATAAATTGACATTTATTAAAGCACATTTGATGTACTTAAAAATATTAATGAACTCCCTAAAAACTCGTTAGGGATTCAATTATTAAGTACGTTGGTACTCGCGTAGGTAACGACGACGTACAAAAGTCTTTACTGAGAATTTTCTAAACATCTAGCATTACATTATCTAAGTTACGGTAGCGTCGGAGTGTTAGTCTTGCATAGAAACACTTTTCATCAACAAGTACATCATTAAAAGAAACTGTCGTTGCAAAAGTTGTCAAGAGAAAAAGTTACACACCTACATTTATCAAAGAAGGAAAGCAACGCAAAGCAACTATGAATTACAAATGTGTAGCAAAAGAGTTGGAAGGTAAGAAGAAATTCGTAGGATATATGTTTCGACGTGCGTAGATAACCCTTTCATAAGAGCGTTTGTTAACAGGAGAATAGCAGTAGAATAAGCGGCTTCGGTTAGACAAGTAAATAATGAAAGCGGCTTCGATTCTGTACTTGAATTATGAGATCAACTACATGAAGGGATTTAAAAAATGTAACCTCCGCCGAATTGGAAGAGATGAGCCAACCAGAATTTACTATAATGATAGGTAAAGACGCCGTCTAGGTCAGTACTACTGCAGTGCCTACAGGGTTGCCATAATATTCTTAGTACTGAACGGGACATTTACCAATGTAAATATGATTGAAACGTTCTACTTGAAGACGATTACGTTCTTTTGTCCACAGTGCAATTACTAAAGAAAACATCAACAACACCGTTATGACCAAGGATGGCTTATAAGTATAGGCACATACACGTATATAGTTATTTCAATATGCTGAGATACAAGTCGTTTGACTTAGTTCAGGGGACAGAAGTTCTAATACCTTTAAATGTTAAGTCTTAGCTAATTACCGACTATAAAAGGATCATGCAGTAGGATTACATGCTATTTCCATAAGTTAAGACTTAAGTCTGACAATGAAAATTTAATACTTTGTAACTAGCCTAAGCCTTATAGTATTTGTCTCAATTTATTATGTGAACAAGTACAATTTAAAAAATTGGTTGAATACCGACTTCCATTCTATTCAGTTATTGGAGTTTATCTCAAAACGACTAAACCGAATTTGATGAAATTTAAATGGGACTACACGGGAAGCACTAGCTTTCAAAAAAAAGAGTTTTGCGAATCGGTTCACCCAGTCGAAACTTATGAGGTAACAAACATAAAAAAGCATACAGTCGAATTGAGTACCTCCTCCTTTTTTTGGAAGTCGGTAGAAAAAATACTAGTTATCTAGGTGCTGTAAACTTATTTATCTTTGGTTCAGTAAAAATATTATATTACTATTGTTATTTTGTCTATTAAGTATATCTCAAATAAAATTTCGGTCACCACGCATTGTGACTACGTCGACGTGGCGTTGTCCTGCTTGGAGCGAGTGTTACACTTTTTTAAAATAACGGGACATGTTTAAGATTAACCGGGACAACTGGGAGAGTATCGGTGACATGAGCCGGTGTACCGGGACGAATGGCAACCCTAGCAGTATCACATGTCCTACCCGGAAGCAGTTGTGAGCCAGCACAAGTTAGAGTGTGAAGGTCATTGTATCAAATGGTATAGTTTTAGATAAAATTCGGTAACCAGACGAGCAAGTCCCTCGCCAGATGTTAGCCTCATGCAAGTTCATAACAGTTCAGTAACATTCAGAATTGTAATCTAAAACCGGTTTATTATAAAACTTAGACTAAAGATAGATCAAGTTTAAACAACGGTTTAGGGATTAACATATAGAAAATGTGTTTCAACGATGGTTAGAACGGGGAACTATATTTATTCTACGTTTTATAATATGGGGGAAGAGTACAAAACCGTGCAATGCACTGCGCTAGTCCTGAGACATGTTAAATCTCTTGCCCTATAATGTCACTAGAAACATTTCCATTCAAACTGGAACACAGTTTGCACACTACTGCTTGGCCGTTGAATAACTGGTAAAGGTGTGATAGTTCCCCAGATACCCCCGCAATAACCTCTCGTGCAAGAGACTATATTATAGTGGTTCGTACCACTATATATAGGTCTACCACGTTGTACAACCTTATTAACGAAGCGCTCGTAGCGGAGCTCGACTTGGCGATCTTAACCGATCAACAAGTTAAGCAACGCTTGCTGCGGTCAAGAGTTGGATGGGTGACCGCTAGTGGCATTACTCAACTGAGCGTTTACGAGCTTTGGAGGGCACGTTAGGCCGTCTGTCCCAGTTGTTTGTGTTAGGACAACAGTCGTTAGGCTATGTCGAAGGGCGGTCTGAAAACTTCTGCATGGGTTGGGTGCGCGTGGTGGATTATGGCCGAACTCCTCTATCTGAGTGGTTCGAGCTTCAGCAGTGGAAACATAATTGACTGAGCATGTGTTATAAACTTATAAGTATAGATTTACTACTAAATGTTACATATAACTAGATCAATAAGGCATTAGTCCGTCGGGGAAGATCAAATCAGATATCACTCGATTTGAAAGCCAGCAAGTTGCATTAGCTCTCGGGCAAGCACTCGAGTAGATCGAATTGAGTTGGAAGCTATTGTAATCGAGTCACAGATCGGCATTCCATACACTGATTTAATCTTAAAATAATTTTATAGCAATACGTGCTGCTGATTCGTAAACAATACTCCACAAAATTATGTATAAACGACCTATAACACTCTTATAAATATACTAACGATTGACCGTAGCTTCGTGGGCAGGGTAAGTTTTCACATCTCTACCTAAGTAGTAAACTACTGAGTTTGTTGATCGCTCAAAATTTGCGCCCTAAAGTCCATTTTATCTGCTGGCGTGAAAAAGTTATTTGAAATTTAAACGTGATGAACTATGCAGTTTTTAACCTTTTTTCAATTACTGTTCAGAAACGAGGTTCCTTCACATAGTCTTTAATGTATTTATGTTATTGTTTTTAAGATAAATATACACTAATTTAATGTATTACATAAGCTGTTTTACACTTAGCATTTTCCATATAAGTGATATGAAAAGTTGTGTGTTTGGCTCGGCAGCAAATTTATACAGCTTCTCGTATCTTTGAAACCTTTGCTACGATCTAGATTCTATATTATATTGAGTTCTAAGATCTTTCGCTTGCTCAAGTTTCAATACAAGATATCGCGCCAAAACATTTTGTAATCTTGCATAACAAATAAGTATTCATCACTTTGCAATTTTAATACACATTCTCCGCGTCTTTCGACAATCCGTGTCAGATGCTATAACCACTAGGCCACTGATGCTTACCGTTTGAGCATCGAATTTTATTTCTCTATTTGATCTTAACCGACGTATGAGGACGGTCATGACGTCTGATACGAATTGTCAGAAGACGCTGGTTCAATTACAAAATATTTTGGCGCAAAGCAGGCAAGCGCTCGTAGCGGAGCTTGACTTGGCGATTTTAATCGATCAACAAGTTAAGCAACACTTGCTGCGGTCAGTGTTGTCAGTACTTGGGTGACCGCTAGTGGCATTATTCAACTGAGCGCTTCCGTGCTTCGGAGGGCACGTTAAGCCCGGTCCCGGTTGTTTGTCTTAGGACAACAGTCGTTAGACTATGTCAGAGGCATACGGGCGGCCTGAAAATTTGGCCCAACTTCTCGCTATGAGAGGAAGGCTCCAGTCCCAGCAGTGGGAACAAAATGGGCTGATTATGATTTATGGTGATGATGAAGCAGGTGCTTCAAATATCATGTAATAAAATAATGTATTATTATTTATTTAATTTATTAATGGGTAACATACAAAGTTACTTTTTAGTTACCAACGATACAGGCTTTGCCTAGTGCGAGAACCTACTACCATAGTTCAACTTAACGTCTGAAATTTGATTAAAATGTAAAAATATGTTTCAGAGCTAATGACGCAACTCCAAAAACAGTTATTCGGTGCCGCTATAACTTACTTTCTGCCGTGCGATTCTCTAATGATTCGTCGATGCGCTCGTCGACGAGCTCACCGATGTCAGATACTTTATGAGATATCGCCCTTGTAAATAAGGCTGTTTTTCCAACGGTTCTTGTCATTTCGTCATTTGTTTCACGGTTGTTGTCAAGGATGCAACGATGTTTGCTCATTGAGAATTGGTGCTATTGCACCAAACAGCCGTGCGATTCTCAATCTACTATGGTTGGCTGGATAGTTACAATTTGAGCTTTTTACATAGCTACAAAAACTTGCAAACAGTAACTGTGTGCAAGTTTTTCGTAACAGTTTACCATGTATATGGCACCCAAACAACATCACATACAAACATAAAATAAACAAAACTCAATTATTTTAATAACAAATCATAATTATTCGAAAAATAGAAACCCCTCCGTGCGTAGCGTTCGCTACGGGCGTATCGTTTAAAATATGAACTTTCGCCAAAGTCGGCGGTAAATAATTCACCATTACCCTCAACCGGTTGTAATTTGTTGCCGGGGGGATGTGGGGGTAAGGGTGAAAATTAACATGTTTGTCTTGCTCACGTCGTACCTAACACGAAACTACGCGAAACTCAAATAAATTCACTCGCTCTTTACGTAAGTACACACTTACTAATGTTTAAGGCGCGTACACACGAATGCTCAGATATGTGGTACGTGTCGATTGTGACCGGTGCCGGACTCTCTCTCCTTTGAAAGAAGAAAAAGAAAGAAAATAAAGTTTATTTGTGACTACAAAATAAACATAAAAAATACATCTAACAACAAACAAGAGTATAGCCACAAACCGGCCCCAACTCAGCATGATGCCGGCGGCTAACCAGCGCTGGTCTTCCGTTGGAGCCGTTTGGTAGTGTCACGATACCGGCACATACACAGCACAACACTACAGAACAAAGTTAACTTAAAGCTATCTATTACTATTACTATAATCTATAATTGACGACACTGGTATTTCTATGCTAAGGCAGATTATATTGTTTAGTACTTATTTTACGCTTAATCTATATTACACTCGTATCATGTTTATGAGTTTCCTCTTGAATTTGATGTGCAGTAATAATTATCTTTGAATGTGTATTACTTAACTCTTTCGTACTTCGTATCTTTCAAACCACACTAGGCTCAATATTTTGCTTCATACAAGGTATATATCGTAAATAACTGACTAGCTTCTGATTAACACTGGCAGAGTTGTGACAATTAGTCACAGAAGCCATCTAAGAAGTCAAGTTATGTTTAAAATACCGTTGGGTAGCTTTTATCTATGTCTATGTGACAACCCTAGGAACTTTTAGTTACATAAAATTTATTATATAACGTGCCCTACATCTTAGAACAATTAATAAAGTAAAATAATGTATACTCTCTCCTGATACATTTAAACCACATTTTGAAACTCAACTTTCCGCATACAGCGTGTTTAATTAATTTCTAAAATGTATTTTATACAGTCGTGAAATATTTCATGAAGTAATAATTTCTTCTAATAGTAAAGCCGTAAGTCATTCAGGGTCTTACTTATAAACACTGCAATGACGTTATTTAGTAGACCTCACAACAAAAATGATCTGCGCCGTTTTAAATGTCGTTACTTAAATATAACCAGCGTTTATAAGTAAGGCGCTTAAGTTAATAATCCTACGTCTAACATTTATTTCCTCCGTATATTCTTAAGTGATTTTTGAACAGCTTCCTAAGCAAATTGAGACATCCGAACACCGTGTACATGCCGCCTAAATACTCACTACTAACATTTAAGTTAAACAAGCTCGCGACATGTCGTTTGTTCCTTACAATTAATGCTAAGAATTAAAACTTTTTGTTTGACTGCTACGTAACTTTGTATTTTGAATAGTAATTACAGGAGCCCGAGTGTATGTGTATTGAGTGTATACAAATGATTTGTTTGTGTGGGTTTTATTATAATGTTTGGGTGTCAAAGATGTGTAGAAATGGATTTCAAATGATTTCAGATACTAAGAAAAACCAACTCAATATGCATTTATTTTAATATAATATATAGTTCTTGAGTACGTTTGCCACCTCCTCCTAAACGGCTGGACATATTTCGATGAAATTTTGTGTGTATATTGGTGAAAAAATGGTCTGAAAACACGTTCTCGGTAGGTGGAGCTGCTGTTGGTATGTCACTGATCTTCTGGATGCGAGCGAAGCCACTGGCGGGACGCCAAGTTTAATCTATAACAAAAAAAGGTCTGCTTATAATTACACATTTTACATAGTTTATATGAAATTGTATGTGTAGGCGTAGTCACCATTTTATACAGTGAAATGGTGAGACAGTCCGTGCGTTTGCTAGCAAGCAAAACTGTCATTACAGTTGCAGCATTACTTAGAACTTTAAGCTTATTTATTCCGTGTATTTGAGCTACACTCTTCACATTGATATATTGGTTGTCGAGAACACACACACCCTTACACACACACCCTCACACACACGCCCCGAGTAAATTGACAAAAAAATTTCTCCCATATCCTGTAAGTTTCTAGTACTAGCATTGTTATAATAATATATATAATATCATAATTACTTATATTTACAATTTATGTCTGATATAAGATATGTGTATCGATATTAAGAAGCTTCCATAAAGTTTCAAAATGTTTATAGGTATAAGTTATCAAAATATAAATGTCTATCTTTCCAGTACACTTTGTTAGTAGTATATTCTGCTCTCTTTACAATTGTTATTTATAGAAAATAAATCCGTTATTGGACGTAAGTGCTAATATTATGTAATGGTTTAAATTATGTTAAGATCCGTGGATTTTGTGAATTAAATAAAAAATAAATAAATAAGAGTGGCTACAGTGACTTAGACAGTAACACTTTTAAAATGTCTAAAGTTTAATATTTTTTTTAAAGTCTTACATACAACAGCACAAAATGGTTTCTTATTTATTGCATTTTAATTAAGGTGCTGTCATGTCATGTTGTCAATAAAAATTAGGGTTTTTAAAGCAGTTTATCTCATAAGTAGCGATTTTAAACTACAAAAAATAATATAACATTTCTAAAACTTTTAAGTAGACATTGACGAACCTAAAAACAAATTTTAACATACTATAGTACCTTAAAAAATGGAACATACCACTTAGTTTCGCGGTTTAAATCAGTTGTGCTCTTTATTCACAATTGTATTTGTCATGAAACACATATCATAAAATAACAATTTTAATACACATACACTGACGGATACTGTTTTTATCTACTATTGAACTTTATTCTTATATGAATTTAGTACGTTTTTACGAGATGCGTTCGCTTGATTTCAAGTGAAAGCAATTGAAAGAATTCAAGCTCGGAACTGGCAGCGCCTTAAGCTATTTATTCCGTGTATTTGAGCTACACTCCTCACACCAATATAGTAGTTGTTATGTGTCGTCCGCGTAATAATTAGCTGCAGTGTCTTAGACAGTAAAACTTTTAAAACACACAACAGCACAAAATGGGTTCTTATTTACTGCATTTTACTAAATATGATAGATGAATGCGACTAAAGCAGTGCCTGAAAAATGATCAGTTTTAAATCTGGTTGGCACTGCAGTTGTCCTGGGCACTGTGCTTACTTATACTTGCCAGTATTGACACTAAAATCTTCCCAATGTAACTTTTAAACAATACCTATTTATAAAAGATAAGTAACAGTCGTCACTTAAATAATTAAGTCCAGTTAATGCTCGAAACACGCTATATTTATCGTTCTTGTAATTATTTAAATTATTTTGCGCAGTTTAACTATATCTATACTATGTATAAGTTAGAAAAAAGTATATGAAAAATATTAATTGTGTAACGCACGCACTCAAGAAATAACAAAATATGTACATATTTTAAGCGGCATTCTGTACCGCTTCTCTGATGAAAACAAACAACAAAGTAATAATTTAGCAATTTAGGTATTCACGACCTGGCAAACAGCCTGATATTTTTATATTAAGGATAAAATCTTCCAAGTGACGCTCGTAATTTATGGGAAACTATTTTATCAAGACACTTGTTTTTTTATTCCTGAACACTGTACAATATTCAACAGCGTGGAGGATGAAACACAGTATTGATTCAAATTCAAATTCAAATTATTTATTTGTGATACACAGGTAAGACAGGATCTTAAAATAGATTATTGTAGGTACATGCTGTGATCTGCTTTAAGCGTACAAATGTAAAGTTAAAAAAACCTAGGAGTAAATAAATGTATGGATTAGTAAAATTAAAACATTGTAGAATTTGTAAAGATTAAATTAAATTGGTAAATTGTCATTAAATTAAACGATGTCAATAATATATGGCTAGTTTGTCAATAATTACATCACAGCTTAAAAAATATCTCGCTGTTCCAATTTTTTTTTTTTTTTTTTGGGACACAGTTGGTACGTATTATTGTATTCAACCCGACATTGACGGTCAAAATAAATAAATTAGTCATTGTAATTGCAGCTAATCTTTCAAAGAATAAAATGTATGGTCAACCAAGTAAAGGAAAAATTTTTGTTTAAATTCGTTTATATGTTTGGAATCTTTTATATATTTTGGAACTTTATTGTATATTTTAGGCGCCATAGCAAGGACACTTTTCGCATACAAAGCAGTTTTATAATTAAAGTCATCAATGGAATACAGTTGAGTACGATTTCGGGATCTAGTCACAGTTTTGTAAAAGGCAGGATGTTGCTTGACAAAAAGAGCTACCTCGTATATGTATAATGAAGGAAGAGTTAGTATTTTCAAATTTTTAAAGTGAGAAAGACAGCTTTCATTGCTTTGACATAGATGTATATATAGACGTATTTCGTAAACGTACAACTTGAAACTGGGATCATTGTAAGTATTCGATAAATAAATAAAAGAAACCACCGCTACTATGCAGATCACAAAACAATCACTGTAAAATCGCTGTTCCCGCAACAAAACGCTCCAAACGGAAACGCAGCCATATGTAAATACCGTTCTAATAATAAAAAAAACGAGCACACAAGAAACAATGGTTTGAATATGTGTAATAGAGAGGCAAAGTGCCTATCGGGCCTTCGGAGGCTGTAAACATATAAAATGAAGGCTGTTATTGTTCTTCAGTAACAATAAGAGAGGCATTTTTCCACAATTGACTGAGGCCATTTCGAGTGAGAGCACCGTGGTAATAATAAGCAGTGGATACCACATCGACGCACGTTTAAACAATCAAACGGGGAATGAAAAGACGTAATGTGGAAATGGATAATGCGGAGCCACGGCTAGGGAGCCGGCGCCATTGCGAGCGACTTATACAGAACGCTCACGGGGGTGTGGTGCTACTGTAAGAGATATCTATTCATAGTATTTCTCGCATTTACATTTATCCAATACAATAGTTAATCTTTCTAACTAATGAGTAACTAATGATGGTATTGATCATGTGGAAACACGACAAAGTGACGGTGCCATTGCGAGCGACTAATACAGAACACTGACGACGGTGCGGTGATACTGTAAGAGATAATTAGCAGTATTTCTCACATTAATACACATTTATACAATACGACAGTAAAATTTATAACTAATGGGGAAATGGATCATGAAGAAACACGGTACGACAGTCAGTGCCATCGCGAGCGATTTACAATAGTAGCGTAAATAGCGTTCATCACACAAATATATTCCGTGGCCAACGATCACGCCTGAGACCTTGCACTTCAAAGACAGGATTCCTATCCTACCAACTATGCTAACGTTATCTGGGTGATCTAAGGTATACATTCAAATTGATATTTTTCGCATTAATAAACATTTATACTATATACCAATATTGATCATAATAAGTTTAAAATAATAAATTTCAGTAAAACATATTGAGAAAATGGATCACTCGAAGTTATGGCAGATAAGTTAGCGCCATTACGAGCGGCTTACATAGAACGCTGTCGTGCTACTGTAAAAAATAAAATAGTTAAATATTAATACTTGCATACCACACAGTTATTAATTAAAATAATTTATAATAATACATTTAACAATGAATTTAATCGCGAAGAACTACGGTGGGAAAGTTTGCGTCATTTTGAGCGAATTAAACACATCATTTTCGGGGGTGTGGTGGTACTGTAAGAGATTAGAGTATACTTGGTTAGATGTTGATATTTTTGGTGCGAAGGCTATTTATACAATCAAACATTGAGAAAAATTTACACAGTACATTATAGGTCCTATAATATAGGTATATATATATATAGTATAAAGTATGGATAACAGCTTTTAAATGAAAATGTTGGTGTAAGATAACGCAGTTTACATCGAACATTTTGGTGCATGGTGCTACTGTTAGAAATGAAATATAATAATTAGTATACAATCACAACGTTAATAGAGATCTAGCCAACCGTTTGGTGCAATCGCCCCGGATTCTGGCGCCTACTTTGGGCATAATAATAGTATTTCCGTCCAACGGGGCAAATCTGGCCAGTTTTCCACCACCAGAGGCTTGTAGATATTTTTTTAATAAACTCGTTAAAATTTGGAAATATTATAAAATATGTATTATGCACGTTGAAAGAGCTTGACTCATATGCTTGAACGATTACATAATTAAATTTTCTTTCTACATCTGGTTACTTCCAACCGTCCCGCCCGTACCGCAGTTCTCTCCACCCAGCCGTTGGACTCAACTCGTCTACTCCAGTGTTTGTGATCAAACAATTTGGGTTGAATACCAGTCTATAATTGTTTGAACTATCCAATCCCGCTTAATCGCTCTCACTGTGGCTTGACCCACCTCTCTACTGAAGTGGATGTGAGATTAGTTTATATCCTTCACTCATCCCCCGCTCGCCCCATTCTTCGCATCTCCGTCGTAACAAATGAACCGCCTGTATAACGGCGCTTAGAGTAATTGCAATTAGTGTTAAGAAAACTTCCTTGGTAATGTATGCAACGAGTTATTTTCACAAAGTATAACAACACAATACAAAATACTATTTTTACGTCAGAATATCTGCAAAATACACAGTCTGCTAGATGAACTTCTGATGAACTGCTAGTTTGATGTAATTGTGGAATGTTTACTTAGAACATAAAAATATTATCAATGCTTAATTTAATGTTAATGTTTGTTACTTTTTCACGCTGACGGGTTTTGATGACGTAGGGGTAGGGGTCTCCAAACTACGGCCCGGGGGCCAAATCCGGCCCTCGAGCACCACCGATCCGGCCCGTGATAATTTCTTTAAAAATACTGGTTATACAAATAACAAATATAAGCAATAACTGCGAATTATGTATGTAAGTACATACTGCATCAATATACAAGAGAACTACCGACTCATTTTGACACTATACTTTCCGGAGTAAAACACATCACTGAGTACTTAAAGTACCCGTGGCATTTGAGATCACCCTAAAATAGTTAGGCTACATGAAATATATGTAAACCATTTGCACCCGTGTAGAAATGGACTGTTTATATAAATAGTAACAAGACATTACCTTAACGCTATTGCTTTGCTAGGTATATAAAGCTCATTATTATGTGTGCGGTTTTAACGGTTTAGTAATTTGCTAACAATAATAAAACTTGGGTAAACACAAATTTTGCGTGTGGCAATCTCGGAATGCGGAACCTTATTATGCATTTCATACGCACTAAATGGAAGAAGAGCAAACGTCTAATTTCATCACGAGTCAGTAAATACGGAGTGTTTGTATAGCGGAGCTTATCGAAGCGCTCTTAAGGACTACCGTAGTCATAACTAATCAGCTAGGTAAAGCAAATCTAGTTACAAAGTAACAGCTTGGATGGGTGGCAAGTTTTCAACTGAATACCGCTTCGGGTGGTAGTTAAGTTGTTCACAACGTTTAACAACCTATCCCGCTGCAACTGCAGTTCAACTCTTGGTGTCGTTTAATAGTTTCTCAAAAAACCGTCCTACTATTTCTATAGACAAATTGGAACGTGACGTCATGTTAACGTAACCTAAACTCTACTTTATAACAAAAACAATATACGACACTACTATATACGAATATGAGTTAGCGTCACGTTCTTGATCTATCTAATTAGCATAATATACGGTCTTTATCAATCGCTGTTGTCAATAAAAACGTGACTGTAGCTGTGTTTCAATAGCAGAATAAGAAAACGTATAATTCAGCTATGGTTTCATTGAAATTGAAACAGATAGTCAATTAATGATGAAATTAGTTAATGCCCCCAGACTTGGTTGTTGTTGAAATATTCTTAGGCTATGTTGGGGCGATTGTAAATTCCACATTCGGTATGGTCTCCAGCCCATTCAAAACCCTGCACCCTCGTGGTGAACATACCCCGCATTCTTTGAGGAAGATCCTTGTCCAAGCAGTGAGAAATTAATGAAAGATACGTTTGTAGTACACATCAATGACTTCAAAGTCAATTTTATGTTATTTTCTTTTTTCATTGTGCATATTAATATATGCACAATTTATTAATTATTAATTATTTTATTATTATATTAATTATTTACCACATATTAATATATGTGGTAAATAATTATACCATTACTAGCCATTGATGTAATCAACCACTTCACTGAATCTGTCTAAAATCAAGGGCAGTGTAATATATCCAAAATTAGGATTTTTGTTAGCAGATCAGCATGTGATAATCATGTAAGTGAAACGTAGAACTTACCATAACTTTGGGAAAACTATAAAAAATAAACTGCTATTTTTTATTTTACACATTCTAATTTCGAAATGTTTATCGGATTGGCTGGATACATAGTCGAATCGTGAATCGGGATAAATAGAAGCCCATACTATATTTATATATATTCCGCTACAAACCATCTCCACTCCAAATTTCATCCAAATTCGTCAAAAAAAATTTAAGAAACACTCATATATCCAAATATTAAATTTATAATTTTAGTGTCATTTCACTGGTGTTACATAAATAAGTCATAAAAAGGCAATTTTTTTCTGAGACTTCACCTCGTAATTGCATCGAGTGTAAGCTCCCACACTAACAGCGTAGATTAGAGGCCACCGCCGGCCAGCCAGAGCTTGGCAAATAATGACCATCTAATGTGCAGAATTGAATACATTAGCCGTAGGAAGCCATTCTGAGGTAGGTGATGCACTTGATAATATTATTGTAGATCTTCACGTGGAGGAAAACACCAATCAGATTTATAATGAACTAATCTTGATAGGGCGGAGAGCATGCAGGCTGCGGCGCTGGCTCTCCATTAAAGGCAGATGCGGAATAAGTTCTCAACTTAATAGTCCATACTACATAAATGATCCTGTATTATATCTACAATGCACTAGCATTTATTATGAATTCGTATTAATGGTAAAGTTAAAGATATGAGATAAAGTAAATAATTTTTCCTAGTTTTACTTTTGTGCCTCGATGTCCTAGTTAGTCATGGCGTCTGACACGGATTGTCAGAAGACGCGGGTTTGAACCCCGTCTAAGGATGCGAATCTTTCTCTCTAAAAAACTTAACATTTATTTTAGGACAAAAGAGATATACTCAGCATATGGCGAATTCACACTTTAACGTTTTCTTGTATACCTCTGTTGTCAGATGGTTGTTCGCTGAGAAAGCGGGCATAAGAAGAAAACATATTAAAAGCCATATATCATCCAAATCCATTCCAGGAGTTTGATGGCGTAACAAACATCTGTACATATAAACATTCACGTTTATAACATTAGTGTTATCATGTTAACGCATCAAACTATAAACTGTAAATGTTAGTGCGCGACCACTAACATTACTTTAAAACGTTATTACGTGCCAGCAATAAAGCAGTACACACCAATTACGTCTTCCTCATAATGCTTACATTCGGTATTGATCGAAGCTCGCCGCCCGTCGTCACTTATTTACAAAAATGAATTTTTTATATAGTTTGCATAAGAATGGCGCCATTTCACCCCCTCTTCACTGTCCCCTTTTATAACTGTCTAAATAATACCCCATGAAGCTAGTCGAACTTTCATTGTAACGATATTAATAAGAAAGATTATAATAACTTACGAACGGACATTTTGTTTGTGTAGATTAAAAGCGTTTCTGTTTGATTGATTCGCATGGAAACGGTTCGAAAGGCATGTCGCTACAATGTTGTTTTAGTACTCGTTGAGTATACGACTAGTTCAATTAAATAAGAATTGTGATAACGTTATTCATTTAACAAAATATACTGTGTATAATTAGAAATAGTTTCAGCGCATTTAGTAATAGGGGATAGAAATCATTGTGCATACGATTAATTATGTCATTTAAACTCTTTTTAATTCTTCCTATACCGTCATAATAAAAACAAAAGATTTATGAATGAAACGGACGTATATTTACGTCTCCTTGACGCAAAGAGTCCAATAAAGCCAATTATATATCAGTTGTATTATAAGCTAGCTGACCCGCCAGTTTTTTTAATTATAGTATTATAGTAGTATTTTCTAGATGTTTATACCAAAAAGTTTTTACCAAAAAATGCAACCGACTACAACACTAAAAATGTGAAATAACTTGTTGAATTCGGTACTATGCTAGTTCAAAAATACCTATTATCATAACATTGTGCGCGTGGTACCGACTTTGACAAGTTATTTCACACTTTGTAATGTTGTAGTCGTGTTACATTTAATGGAAACAAAAAAAAACACACACACACACACACTTTTAGTGACCCTTGCTACGGACGGGATCGATTGTGATTCACCATAAATTACGATGTCATCGAGATAGGCGAACACTTTTTAGTTATTCGATTGTAACTCAAAAACCGCTTGGCCGAATTTGATGCAATTTAAATGGGACCACCCTGGAAGTATTAAAAATAGAATCATTTTACATTACGTTAAGCTCTTACTTAAGCTCACCTGTGCTAATATTATATTATAATTACTATGTTAAATTTATATACCTACATTCTTTCTAAAAACAATTATATATCTCGTGTCTAAATAAGTATTTGTAATAAACCTATGTTTTTGTAAAATAAAGTTGTAGTCATTATCACCATATTACCACCAGGACTAATAATTTTAATGTACACTGGTGTTGTTCATAACTGTTTCTTATATGATTAAATAAAGACATTATCAAATTGAAAAAAAAATCCTCAGAAGTATACTCAAAGAAAAAATAATGATTAAAATCGGACTACATACATATAAAAATACGAGTCGATTTGAGAACCTCTTTTTTTGAAGTAGGTTGATAAAACACATCAACTGTCTAAACTTGAAGTTTGTTGCCCCAGCAGTTTTGCGTTGATTAATCAGTGAGTCAGTCAATCAGAAGTTATTATAGCCTAGTACCAACACAGTATTAAATGAGAATTTAATTAATGTTCCAAAAATCCAAATAGTGACCGCAGCAAGAACTCCTTAAGCATGTTGAATAGGTACATAAGAGGCAAGCGCCATGAGAATAAGAAGAAAGAAGAAGAAGAAAATAATTTTATTAAGCACATCACACAACATAACATACAAAAATAATGAGTGCTTATTTTCTCCTGTAAAAGGGATTATCAATGTTCATGTGTTAGGAAGGTACAGTGCAATTCTAAAGCAAGCAACTACCGAATAGACATAACTGTCATTTTCGTATTATGTTATATTTGTCGTACCGTTTTTGTAAGGTGCTTATTTGTTAAAACAACTCAAAAGGTATACATTTAATATTCAATTTAATTGGTCTGTATTTTACGCTACAACGCTCAGGCTAGTAATTGTGGGTTGGGCATACTCAACATCCATTTTTCCAGTTTGAAAGTTCGATTATATAAATTAACAATGAAAATTCCATTAAGTTATTACTAAGTAAACGGTCTCAATGACGACAATGCCGGCGAATAGATAACAAATGTATTATTGTGATAAAGCGACATATTTATTACTTGAATATTTTATACATGTTTTGTTTTGTCGCTGGAAACATACATTATATAATCAGTCTTGCGATTTTCTAAAGATTCGTCAATGCGCTCGTCGACGTGCTCACCGATGTCAAATACTTTATTACTATACTATAATTACTATATCGCCCTTTTACATAAGGTTGTTTTTCCAACGTTCCTTGTCATCTCATCATTTGTTTCACGAAGATGCAACGATATTTGCTCTTAGAGAATCGCACGGCAGCCCATTATGTTCCCACGAGGAGTTGGGCCATAATTCACCACACGGGCCTAGTGCGGGTTGGTGCTAGACTAGTGGTCAACGCATGATGAAGTTTCCAGGACACCCGAAGGCCTTCGAAATAGCCTAGCGACTGTTCTAAGACAAACAACCAGTACCGCCGGCTTAACGTGCCCTCCGAAGCACGGAATCGCTCAGTTGGTCAATGCCACTAGCGGTTACCCATCCAACTTCTGACCGCAGTAAGCGTTGGTTAACATAACGGGTACGCGTGGTAACGGACGATAATGATTATAAAATGTATACTATGTATTAATCTAGCTTCTCACCTACCTCCATACCAAATTACCTCAGAATCGGTCCAGCCGTTTGAGCGCGAAGAAGTAACAAATAACTACTCTATAATATTAGTGTGTTTAAAATAGTTTTGGTAATCAGATGCAAAATAACAATAATCTAGAGTATGAGATTTATCTTAATATACTTTTTTGAATCCTTTATATTTATTGCGTATACGTCTTGATTCTAGGTGATCCATATTTTTCACATTATCTACCTACCCAGTAGGTATAATGAAAAGAAAAAAATTCTATGCTTAAACATAAAAATAGAGTCGTGAATCGTGATCGCGTTTGGTAAAGTATTAAATATATTGTAGGAAATAAAAAATATAACTCCATAAATGTTTTAGTTGAAACACCGTCGGAAGCATTTACGCTTGTATCTTCACTTACATTTTGGCTCGGAGGCGCTAATGGCCGTCGCGAAGAGCTGACCAAATTGTAATGTAATTGTCTCGTCTCGCGACCTTTTAATTATATGTAATAAATGCCTTATAAATGTGAATAGAATGTAATTTAGTTGACCGAGTGCACGTAATAACATTATCGAGGTAGGCGAGGACGGCTACCGCCTGCCCCGCCCCGCTCCGCTCCTTTCCCCTCGCGTACGTACATAAATCTATTTTATCGTACTTCAGCAATAAATTTTATTTCGGGATCTTTAATTCTTTGTTATTGAATTGGATTTTAGTGTTTTATTCGGGTAAACAAACAATACATCGGAACGTTCCAACCGGTACTTAAGGCACGTGCGCGCGCAGCCGACACTAACGCTCGCGCGCGGCGTCGTTCTACTAACTTAATAAACATTTTATTTGTAGTTCTGACTGCGTTCCGTCGCCGACGCCGTAAAATGGCCGCTTTTGTCTGCATTCACAATTAAAAGTTCGATGATGTTTAGTTGTAGTCAGAGGCACAAAGAAATGCCGCTCTCTTCATTACGTACTGTGGACGTAAATAAGCACACGCGCACACCGACGCAACGTGGACGTAAATAAACGGCACGCACACTGACGCGACGTGGACGTACCGCGATTGAAATACAGTAGCGATCGATAAAATGTGAAATCGTAAACTTCCTGTTTGAGATGGGGAATTGTAAATTAACTGAGGAATTGTTCTTTTTCATCTGACCGTTATTATTATTGGAGCCATTACGGTAATTTTAATGAGGTGCATCCTGACTCCTGACCCGCGTCCGTCGAGAATTTAGCGCTCGACGTCATCTGTCCGATTTCGTCTTCATGTTGGTACAGTTTAAATAACACAGAATAATAACTAATGTTAAAAGGCTGTATTATTTTTAACGTAAACGTTAAAATAAACTTTGTCCGATGTTATATTATAATGTTTAGACATCATAGTTATTGTCCGTGAAGAGGTGGAGTTAAAGATTTTTCCTTCCCCGTCACGATGTGAATTTATTTTATTTATGTAGTATGCCAACTAACTAATTAACTAACGTGTTCAATAGCAAGGTGGAATATGATTGCAATAAAAACTATAACAATTAATTTCTCAAAAAAACACATAATGGAGTTTTAATAAAAATAAGAATAGCAAAAGTGAAAAACGACGAGAAACAAAAACAAATCAGCTGTGTTATTCTAATTAAGATTCGGAGACAGAAACCGCCTTTCTGTCTCTGTCACCTACATTCAGGATGACAGAGACGGATAGGCCGTTTCTGTCTCCGATCGTTTCCGAGTGAATTCGAATAACCCAACAGTAGTACCATGTTGAATCATAAAACACCTTTTAAAATCGGACTTGGTTACTTATAACCGAGACCTTAGTCTCTTTCGCAAAGACCTTCTTGGTTGGTACCGCCCTAGTGTGAGATACTCTGCCGTTAAAGGAATAGTGCCAAGCATTACCATGTAGACCTGTGAAGGGCACTGAAGCAAGTGAAATTACTAGGTGGAAGACACTCAAAAAACCGGGGAGAAGAGTGCAGCGCAGTGAGTCATGAGCCATGCCATGGACGGGCGTGGTGCCTCATGCTAACTTGCCTCCTCTGTTATATTTTGTTTTATTAGTTTATAAATCATGTTAACGTCTGGAACTTCTGGAAGTCTACAACCGCGGTGCGATTCCAACAACACTTTTTCACTTTTTACACATCAGTCTGTCTCACACTACAACTATGTGGAACCAGCTGCCATTCTAAGTATTTCCGAGCCGATGCGACTTGGGAACCTTCAGGAAGAGAGCTTGTGCCTTCTTCAAAGGCCGGCGACGCATCCTCGGGACCTCTGGTATTGCGGATGTCCAAGGGCGACGATGATCACTTACCATGTGAGCTGCCTGCTCGATTGCCAACATAGCGCATAAAAACTGTGTAACTCGTGCATTTTACTGGTCAATGATATTACAATATTGTTCTCGTAGTAACTGTTCTTTTGTCTTGTTCGCAGGCTCGCATGCTGGAGAATACACAAGCTTGGATGGGGGCCTCTACGTCTACGGCCCTGGCAGGTCAGTTGGGTCAGTTCGTTTTCAATACTAACTACTTACTGTGTGTTGTGTGTGATGCTTAACCAAGATTGCCAAGTGACGTGAGAAGGATGTTCCGAGAACAACACGATTCGGTGCATCGTGACATTGGTGAAAGCCGATTGGTGCAAAAATAACGAAACCGTAAATATAATTGAAAGTTATTGATCCTTAATTGAAAGTTATTGATCCTTAATTGAAATTTTTAATGGGAACATATAATCAAATTAAACATCACAATGTTATATAACGTAAACATCAAATCGAATTATCAGCCGTGCGCTTATCTAAGAGCAAACATCGTTGCATCTTTGAAACATCCGTGAAACAAATGACGGGGTAGCAAGAAATGTAAGATAAACAACCTTGTGTAAAAGGGCGATATCTCATAAAGTATTTGACATCGGTGAGCTCGTCGAGGAGCTGGTCGACGAATTATTAGAGAATCGCACGGCTGAAGGCATTCATTTAGACATTTTGAAAGTTTGAGAGTAAGATAAAAAAAAATTAAACAGTTGAGCGAGATTTAAGTAGATTTTCAGATAAACCTATTTATAATAAATGATTAGGTTTGGTAGTTTATAAGTTATTAATGTCCTTCTTGCGTCACGTCAAGCTTTTATAGGTATATGTAATGTACCTATCTTAGACACGCATGTAATATGTAACATTATATTAATGTGATCCGCACTTACAACGTCGTTAACGTTATTGATTAATAAATCAGTATATTACTTTACAATGGCATAGTAATAAACTGATTTATAATTCCATATTATCTGGATTTGCCCATTAAATTATAGATGACCTCCAAGTTATGAGTAACATTTATGTTTTTTCCGCAAAAAACAACTATATTTTTTACTTGTTCGTAATATATCTAATAAATTATTTACTAGGTATACGTTGGTTAAAAGAACATGTATAAACATCATGCCGACTTAAATTAAGCAACGCACAAAAAGTCAGACGACAAAATGTTGACAAAATTACAAAAATGAACGTGAAATTTAGAATGACATGGGAAAAAAATACATTTTATTCATCATGGAATTATGATTTGAAACTGCAATAATATTATCATTAATTATTTAATTAATAATTTAGCATATCAGATAATAATGGTCAGGTCATAAAATAATGAAACCGATATCAAAATAGACTAATAATCACATGGTTTTACTGATGATTTTTTCATGGATGCATTTTGTAACTGTGGTTATCGCTATTATTTTATTTTACTTATTAAAACTAGCCTTATTAAATAAATACAACTTATTTCAATTACCAAAACTATCTGACATTTAAGAAAAAACAACATTATTAATTTACCAGCCATAATCTACATCTACACTGATAATAAAGAGGACAGATTTGATTATTTGTTTGCTTGTAACAAAAAAACTCAAAAACTATTTATCCGTTTAAACAATATTATTTCACAAGTAGAAAGCTACATTATTCCTGAGTAGCAAAAGCTATATTTGATTCATCATCGGCAGGTGAAACCGTCGGAGCATAGCTAGTCTTATACAAATAAAAGAAAGTCGGGCTAGTTACACCATATATAACTCATGAACCTGCTAAATGGAAATTGGATGAAATCGGTAGGTATATAGTTAGAAGTCATCATCTTCAATGTCATCAACCACGTGGGTGAAACAGCGGACAAAGCTAGTTTGATAAACATGATTTTAATAATAACAGGATATACAGCGCCTATTTGTTTTGTCTGATTTTACGATATACTATTTTTAATAAACAATCAAAGCGGAGATGAGTTCAAGAAGTGATGACCATTAATGAAGCCGTAATCGCCACCCCTATGGTGACCTGAGAGATGCTGTTTCACGCTCCGCAAACCCAGGGTCTTAGCTGCAAGGAAAACATACGCCGGCACGGAATTCCATAATTATAATCCTGCCCCTAGACAATAATATAATTATCGTAAACCGAGGACATTAATGGTTTTTTAAGATTAAATGTAGTATAGAGTACAATTAAAAAACTACTGTCCACTGTATGATTTTATATTCTGAAAACGTTTGTTTTTCTCTAAATAACTTATATTATTTTGACATTCATTTATTTTCTTAATCATTATTTTTCTTTTGTTAATTTCAAAATGTCAATTTGTAACGTAAAGAGTCTGTCAGGCAACGAGAACGCTCGGCCGCGAACGATTGCAGAGCGTTCTCGTTGCCCTGACATGAGGGCGTCCGGAGAAACACCGTGTGGTGGTTTAGTCGGTATGGTCTGCTTGCTGCTATGGGTGCAGTTGGCGCGTAAAGGACGAGTCCGACATACCCCGTCAAATCCCCCCGGGTTCGGCGGGGATGTGTAAATGCATTCCCCACACGTTAATCAAAAAAAAAACATTGCTTCAAATAACATGCCAATACATCGGCTAAATAATAAAAACCTCTTTCTTGTAATATTCATTAAAGTAAAGAAAAAATCTAAAGTGCCCGTTTTTTTTTGCAAATGAGTGTATATAATTATAAATATACACAAATATTCTACTGTTCGTGTAATATGATCTATTATTACAGTTATCTTTGTCTCTGTCTATCCGTATTGCGCACATGTTGAAGACATCCATGATGGTGAATGATTCATGGGGCATATTATATCGCCAGCAAATATTTACTGCTGACTTCAAGTTACAGTTGCCCTAACAGTTTATGCACAGCACTGTACACAAGAAATGAATATAGTATATGCATTTCTGCATTATTGTGACACCGTGGGAGAAACGTAAACGGCCTGTTGTTATGATTTTACAATGTAAACGATATGTTTTGTGTGAAAGTAGATGTTGCTGTCTGTTTAAATAAAGAAAGGAAATGGAAATAATAATATTCGAGTTTTAAATTAATATGTTAAAGAAAGGTCTCCTACATAAGTAAGCTCAAAGTCGCACAACGAGCTATGGAGAGGGCTATGCTCGGGGTTTCTCTACGCGATCGAATCAGAAATGAGGAGATCCGTAGAAGAACGAAAGTCACCGAGATAGCCCAGAAGATTAGCCAGTTAAAGTGGCAGTGGGCAGGGCACATAGCACGCAGAACAGATAGCCGATGGGGCCGGACCGGCAAGCGCAGCGTAGGTCTTCCACCGACACGGTAGACAGAGGACCTGATAAAGGTCGCAGGACAACGTTGGATGCTGGCCGCTTCCAATCGGTTCTTTTGGAAAATTATGGAGGAGGCTTATTTTCAGCAGTGTGCGTCCTACAGCTGAGACGATGATGATGATGATGTAAGAGAATATAACTTCATTAACGTCATAGATGAATACTTACATAGACTTCTTGTAGTATTTTAAGTAACTGAAAAAAATCAATTGAGTATGGAAAGTGGGATTACTAAAAAAAATATGCTATAAAACTGATCCGTGTGTAGGTCTACTGTAGACTTTTTGTTTACCCATTTCAAAGCCATGAATGCTAAAAGTTTAATATGAGACGTTGCTATTGGTGCGGATTGCATGTTTTATGCATGGACTTGTGTATTAAATATTAGTAGGCATAACAAAAATTTTATAACGATATATTTATTAAAAATATATCTATATTTTATCAAATACGAAATAAAGTTGAATATAGTAGTCTGAATTGTTTGCCTTCTTGATTTGCGACCTTCTAACATTTTGTCTAGTCTAGTTCATTGTGTTAATTATCTACCAGAAAAAGCCGCTAAGACCCTCAAGTTGAAAGTGCCGAGATGGACGGAAGATCAACTCCAAGAAGCCGTTCAAGCAGTCGTCTCACAAAAGATGCGGTTTACACAAGCTGCAACTCACTACGCTATACCCAAAGGAACACTATACGACAACATTCTAGGCAAATCCAAACGCATGGCAGTGCTAGACGAAGCTGCTATCACACCTAATGAAGAACGACTGATCCTCGACTTCTGTTGTGAAACCAGCGTGTCTCCTTACAACAGAAGGACTAAAAAGTCTTTGAAAGAAGTTCTAGAGTTTGTAGAAAAATTGAGACGCAAACGAGATCCTGATTTCGGCTTTGGCACCTTAGTGACAGGGTTTAGATGGTGGTGGGCATTCTGTAAGAAGAATTCGATAGTTTCGCTGCATTTCGAGAACCCGGCAAAGGTTAAGGTTTCTCGTACAGGCAAATTCAAGGCTGAGAGCAGAGATGCTGATGACGACTTAAATTTCTTTTATGAATAACAGTAATACGTGTACATAATCAAAGTATAAACTAACAAAATAATAGTGCCTATTAAAGTAGGGGTTATAGAGATAATAAATAATCTGTGTAATCAATGTTTGTGTACAAAATCAGGATTTTGGATTCAGGAGTTCAAAGAGCAGATGCTAAAGAGCAGTCTTACGACATTGTAATTTAAGAGCCGTAGCAAATACTAGTGTGCCAAATTAGCGGAAGAACACAGTCACTGTGTCCATGAAAACGTTCATACGGCTACGGCTCTTAAGAGGATTGCATAGCTAATACTTTCCATACTTTAAAAAACTCTTTTTCTAGGAATCATCGCTTTGCTTACTATGCCCGTACGATTTGATTTTTTTCAGTTTTTATATTCTAAAAAAGGAAATTTATAGTATGTATAGGTATAATAGAGATTTTTCTTTTAGTATGGAAAGTACTAGCTATGCAATCCTCTTACCAGCCAACTTAAAATTACTCGTATTTTTAGTAATTTTTAAATTTTCGCGATTTGAACACATGTTTTAAATGTTTATCGGGACTTATCACGTATTATTTAATATAGGTAAAAATATGTACCTTTCGCTCGACGTTTCGACCATGTTACAATGGCCGTGGTCACGAGCTGACTGAAAACTGCGGGTGAGTCCGGCGAGAAGAGTGGGTGTCGTAGTGACAACCCTGCGATTTTTCAAGATCAAGTGAGGGTAGGAGAACAAAACACCCGCTCTTCTCGCCGGACTCCGCAGTTTTCAGTCAGCTCGTATAGCTCAGTTATATGTATAATATCTAATGTTTATATATCCGATTTAACAAAGATAAGGTGCTTATTCTGGTAGTACATTGCAGTTCACACCAGTTTCAGTCAAAAATAAAGTTCACCCATTGTTAGAATTTCATGTTTTGCAATTGCCATAAACAAGCGTAATAATAAAATAATAATAATTAAATTAGACTGTTTAGAATTTAATGACTGTTTTAATGATATTGAAAATTATTCAAAAAGACTAAGTATAGACTGATCTTCCTTAGATTGTAGATTACTTGAGTATAACTCATAAGTAGAGTAAGTTTTGTTATTAAGATATGACTTATGCGTAGGAATATATTGAATGTGTTTATTATACGCTTAATAACTTTTCATTCAATATCGATTTTTTTAATTCTTAAAAACGTTTTGACAACTACTTATATAAAATACTCAACACTTCGATTTGAAGTAGGCTCTAGTAGCTACTTCTTCATGTACCAGTACACATTAATATAACTCCTCACCAGTCGATCGTCAATATAACAATGAAATTTCTATTGTGTCTGGGTCGTTCGACTGATGAAGTAGTATACGATTATTTGTGTTGATATTTCTAATAAGCTAGTAATTATTCCTTAGTAGCATAGCATATCCGCAATAAAACGAAAATGCACCCATATTTTTCAATTTTACACAGGTACCTACACCTGGTTCTGTCGTTACTTTGCCTGTTTATTTTATGGAAACAAGCGTTTACTGCAAACTAATAATTAATAAAAAGCATAATTGACGGTAACGTATCCAAAAAACTCATTGGAAATTATGAATAGGTATATTAATAAAATAAGAAGTTGATCTGCATAGCACGCTGCAAATGCAGTTAAGAAAGGGTCGTAAAAAAGTCGAGCCAAATGACGTTGTTTGTTTAAATATATGTTTGTTTATCGATATTTTATGAAGAATACAACCGTAACTTTTAAGTTACGGTTGTGGAACGCATAAATACTGTGTTCATTGGCATGGAACAAGAAATAATTAGTATTGTAATTTTGCTACTATATAGGTCTAGTATAATTTTATTGTTTTTGTTTGTCCATGTATACAACTTGCTCAAAAAGTGCCTTATTAGTTAGTAAGTATTGTAATAAACACTTAGATATAAGTAAATAACTCATAGACTACGAAAATTCTGTATATTTTGTCTTTTTGATTCTGCAGTCAGAGATATATTTATATATCGAGTATGCATTTATTAGTTTAGTTCTAATAGGAGATTAGTAGCATATTATACTAAACCTTAGTTTAATGTTCTACTTATCTCTTATCTTAGCTCCTTGTTGAAAACATACTTGATTTGACCAACTAATGTTTAATAATACCAATATATATAACAAGTACACGTTCAGTTTCTATAAAATGAATTTGATTCCTTGAACACTTACATAATAGAATATGGATTATATTTTTGTGTTCACCAAAAATCTAAAGGTACATCTATGTATGCATTTCTAAAATATTGATCTTAAACCCGTTTAATTGTTTTACTATAATTAAACTACTCGGCCAACAAAATATGTTACCTACATCAAACAAATTCCAAATTAACACCAAGATATAACACTTTTTTATTGTAGTGCGCTGCAAATATTCTATTGTAACAATAACTATTTTATTCTTCCCCGAAAAATACTGATCGTGCACCAAATATTCCTGAATGTTACACAAAATAGGTTAGGTTAGGTTAGCATTTTTTATTAATAAAGCTACTTTGGACATTAATTGGTGTTTGATTCAAATACATTTTGCAGTGCATTATCTGAAGTAAAACTAAAACAATAAATGCATGTTTTTAAAATTAGGTGTATTACTATTTTTACAAATTTCCAACAGTTGTTAAATAGATGCTCGTTATGACATATTTTAATGAACATATTTTGGTGCACATTCAGTATATTTGGTGGAACACAGGCAAAATTAGGTAAATGAAATGGGAATAAATTGAAGTACTTTTAAATACCATCCATAGAATATTATAATAATCACAAATAATTGCGTTATCATTATCGTAATTTTTACGTTGACGTAACGTTAGAATTTGCGGGTAAGGTTTTTGATTTTGTTTATTTTCCCTACATTTGGGTTCCGTCTTGTTTTGACGTGTAGTAATAATGTAATATTAATTGAGTTATGTGTTCGTGGCGGTGCACGAGTTTAGGTGAAGCGCATAAAAACATAATCACGTTGTTTTTGTATCCTTCTCGTCAATCAATTATCCTAAAAAGTTTGAGTAATGACAGACTATGACTTGAGTTTGACTACTTGATTAAAATGTCCACTTGTTCAATCTGACTACATAGTTAATTTGAGGAACGGCAAATGTACAATCTTAGCCCATTTCTATAAATGAGAAGTAAACACTTCTGTTGTATCGATACTAACATAAAGGAAACAAAGAAGATTTTTTGCCACTTATAGTTTAAATGACTCATAATTATATTTTATCGAGATATATAAACAAATTCTCAGTCGCATTGTTTCTTTTCTTCCATTGTGTATCGTACCGTATAGAGGAAGTGGTACGCACTTGCACGTCGCGTAGATGTGTATGTATTATTTTAAGTATATTCCCTTGTATTATGCAAATAAGTTTGGAATACGATAAAAACGTTGTTTTTTTTGCCGTTAAACGTCGAAGTTGCACTACCCAATTATATAACGCAACATTGTTGTAATAAATTTGTCTATAACAGTAAAATTATACATGTAAACAGTGAGTAAAATAAATGTGATAAATATGTGACAGGCCTGTTGGTCTAGTGGTTAGTGACCCTGACTGCTATGCCGGAGGTCGTGGGTTCGATTCCCACCCAGGACAAATGTTTGTGTAATGAGCACGATCATTTGTTCTGTGTCTGGGTGTAATTTATCTATAATATGTATGTATTTAGAAATATATAAGTATGTTTATCAGTTGTCTAGTACCCATAACACAAGCTCTGCTTAGCTTGGGACTAGATGGCGTTGTGTGATAGTTGTGGAATATTTATTTATTTATTATTTATTTATTACAAATTTTCACACAAGTGGAGATACGATTGTATAGAAGGCTCTCTTTCATCACGATCATAATCTTTGAAACAACTATTAAATCCAACTCAACAGCATATATTGTCGGTGGGAGAAAATTAGACAGTAATTATCGATGAAAGACAGCCCGCGATATAGCTCTCGTGGCTAAATCCATGCTAGAGACAACGTACAATAGATAAAAATTGTTACCGAAACTGGTTTTTCAGTCGAAATCCAAACCGAACTTTCGGCCTTGCTTTCTGTTTCGACCGAAAGCGAAACCGGAACTTATTACAATATTCTTTGAAATTAATTTTAAAGAATATTTAATTTACTGAAATTTACTGTATTTTAAAGTTAAAAGACATAGACAGTTAAATAGCGTTAAATAAAATGAAAATAAAACAATCATTATAGTCGTAACAAATATTGGCCGACGCACGAAAATTCACGAACACTCGAGTTTCGGCGGGGCCGAAAGTTTTGGTTCATTGTGGCCGGTTTTTATCGAATCTGGCCAAAACCGAAATTTCGGTAGGTAACTAATGAAAATCAGTGTATCGTCCATAAACTGATGTTTATTGATAATACTTCATCAGTCGATCGACCCAGACACAATAGAAATGTCATTGTTATATGGACAATCGACTGGTGAGGGGATAAGTTTATCGAACTGACGATCCAAGCTCGCACTACTGATTCGTCTGATTACAATCCGTTTCTTACTATATTTGATGTAAAATATTATAATTTTAATTATCTTAAGCTTTAAATTGTTTTGATCTCAGGCGATTGTAAATATCGTAAATAACTTTGTTAAGCCTATGTATCTTAAGTCAAATCATACATTGTAGGTGTGACTAATTATGATTTCGTGATTGGTAGCAAAAACATGTACATATATGGATGTATCAATTATTTTTTTTACGTGGTTAATATTAATTTAACCCGTCGTATAAATGCTTTGGACCTGTACTTGTAAACCTTGCGAATTTGCTAGATGTACGTACCTATTTTCTTTATATTGAACTCATTAAAAAGTACTATAACTGAGTTTGGTCTCATTTTACATACCTGTTAATCTTTGTCTATTTTCAGAAGCCCTTGAAGTGAGTACATATGTGTGTTTAATTTATTAATGCTAACTTAATGTGTGCCCTAATTTCGGCATAATTCCTTGTGTTCTTGTGCATGATAGTTTTAGTATCATTTATACTTATTTAATCGTATTATGAAGTGTATAGTAAAGAATTGGCTACAATTAATACTAGTATTTAGTAGGGATTGCATATTGTTCTAATATATCAAGTATTTTATATTTTAAATATGTAAAAAAAAAATCTTGCTCAGCAAATACTCAGATTCGATGAAAAAAATTACCTCTGTGAATTTTGCCACAATTCTGCAATTCACAAATATCTACCTGCAGTACGATCTTTAAAAAAACAGCCACTTAACAGTAGTCCATAACGACAGGTGCAAAAGTAATTGCCATTTAAAAGACGTGAAGTAATGCGTAGTTAGCTATAAATTAAAATGCTACATCGTCAGTCTTCCCATACTGGGCCTGTAATATATTATACATACATAGAACTCTATCCATTAAATGAAATGTGTCAGTTTATTAGATCATTTAAACTTTGCAAATAATAAACTAACGGCTTTACTTATCAACGTTACTTAAATTTAAATAACGTCACTTAGTACGGCGCAGAACCTTTTTCCTTTGCGCGGTACTAAATAACGTCATTTAAAGTTAAGCAGCGTTTATAAGTGAGAGCCTATATAATTTTAAAATAATAGTAATTATGTGTGTTCGGATGTTAGCAATCTATTATGAAAGAACAATAATCAAAAATGTCAGAACTTATCAAGAGAATATTATTAACAGCAATCAAACTCAATGTTCCGACGTTGTCGACCTTCGGGCATGTCCGATGCCCATCCTCAAGGAGTTTACGCTGCCAGATCGCGGTGTTCTATTTAAAGTATTGAAGATTGCTGATTACAATGTAATATAAAAATAAGTAAAGTAATAATAAAAGTTGATATTAGATAAGCAGACAAGTTACGAACACTAATAGCGAAATTTCTTGGGCGCAAATGTGTAAATCACTAATTTCGAAATATGTTTCTATATACCTGCTATCCTTTGAATAAATATTAGTAACTTTGTTGAAGTTAGACTCCAATACATCTCTCAGACTACAATAAACATAATATGTTAACTGATACAACATTTACTTATTTCCCTCAAATAAGATAATCAGAAATGTAAACCCCAATTATAACATTTTCGCTAGTATAACTGTTGCAGACGATGGTAGCGATTTGCTTGTACAGAACACCAAACTAAACCTATAGTTATTCTTATTCTGTCTGTACTAAAATCCACATTTACGTAACAGAGGCCGTAGCAGTCATCTTAGATAAATACCAGTTTGTACTGTTTCACGTGAACGACACGTTACGTTACACTTATAGATAATAGTCGTAGTAGTAGAAATATAAAAGTCAAGACAGATGTTGTGAACAGAGTAGTTGCAGTGCACAGGATGACATATGAGACTTCTCTAAATATGATTCATCATCATCTCAGCCGTAGGAAGTCCACTGTTGCACATTTGCCTCCCCCATAATTTTCCAAAAGGACCGGTTGGAAGCGGCCTGCATCCAACGTCGTCCTGCGAACTTTATCAGGTCGACTGTCCACCGTATCGGTGGACGACCTACGCTGCGCTTGCCGGTCCATGAATGATGAAATGAATGAAAAATATGATGATTCTATTCAATTGTGGGTAATTTCACAGCAGTTTAGAAATGAAGTCAAATTTAAGGACCATTCGCAAGCGTTAGGCGAATTCGGACATAAGAACTATCATTATTTATTTCTAGTTCTCTACTTCAGTTTGTTGTTCTGTAAAAGCAAAATGCTACCACTGTAGACCCAACTGATGCAGATATTTCTAGGCACAAGCTCTAGCTGACCAGAACTTAATATTCTACCTAGACTATTTATCTCAATATCTACTTTTACAACAAACAATAACGCGTCACCGTCTCCTTTCAGCAGAGACGTACCAGTACCGGATGCAGTCTCTATGGCAGCAATGCTGGAGCACCAACCAAAACATGGTGCACAACCTGCGCCTACGAGAGCGTGGACCGTTGAAGTCTTGGCGCCCCGAAACCATGGCTGAGGCCATATTCTCCGTGCTGAAGGAAGGCCTGTCCTTGTCACAAGCGGCGAGGAAGTACGACATACCGTATCCGACCTTCGTGCTCTATGCCAACCGCGTCCACAACATGCTGGGCCCTAGCGCCGACGGAGGAGCAGGTATGGGGTTACAGAAATCGTATCATTATTGTTGTAACACAGGTTGATAACTGATGTCATTCATTATGTGCCGGGAAGGCGGAATAAGCAAACATATTGGCAAAACTTTTTTAATTCAATAACGTACTCTGATTGAAATCAAATCTTTGATGAAAAATACATAAGAGTAATAATATAAATAATACTAAAGCCTTGCCGCGTCGTAGCCAACATGTACATTATTTCTACTACGTATTCTATTGCAACGTAAACCGACAAAAGTATTTCTACCAAGAAACTCTGCATCTAATAATAAATCTTAAGAAAAACAAATTTCATTGGTAGTTCTGATCAAATAATCTATGCGTGCAAAACAACAGAGGATCAATATTATGGTCGCTGAGGGCTACTCTGATCTTTTTTAAGATATAAATCTAATCTCCGTTTTCACCAACATTTTAGGTAACACCTAAGCCAGTTAGGTAACTTATACAAATATGTCACCGTAATAGGCTTAGGTGTTACCTAAAATCTTGGTGAAAACGGGTATAAGAGTTAGCTAGCTAAATATTCTTCCAAATATTTGTCTCATTTATTAAGTGATTTCGGTTCTTCTTCCAGGTCAGTAGATACGAAAATAGATTAAATCCAAATAATACGTAATCTATATTTTATTTATTTACATTGGTGCATATCTAGATTTTATATATAATAGGTGCTAATAGCTTTAAAATTATAGTACATCAATATTTTAACGTATTTATAAAATCCGTGCACGTTTTCATTACAATACCTAAAATGAATATACCTACGGAATTTTTACGTAACAACTTTAATATATACTTAGTGGGTTAATAGTATGTTATTAAAGTATTAGACAACGGACATCTATATGTACCGAATTTATACTATTCAATTCAAGTTTCAAATAACGAAGGACCTACTTGCACCAGTAAAGGAGTATTTTTATTATAACAAATACTTAAATGATATCTCCGAAATCTTCTTACACCATGAACCGAGCTATATTAAAGATTTCACATTCATAGTGATCACCACACTTTTAATACCAGAAATACAAATAGGATAGCTGTACCTAGTTTTAGACTTGCGAAGACTAATAAGTCATTCCTAGGAAATTGTGTGCGTTTTTACAATAAAATCCCAAAGCACATAACTGAGCTCACAGAGGGCAAATTCAAGTTGACTGTAAAAAACGTTTTAATAAAAAAAGCTTACTATAAAGTTCGACATTATATAGAAGATAAAGATGCTTGGAATACTCCACTTCTGGCAAGCTGTCTCTCTGCCACCCATAAAATGTAATATTTGTAGTACCTAAGTAGAAACATTGTAAACATCCATATAAAAAGAATGGCCCCGAGTTTCTTGCCGCTTCTTCTCGGTGGGTTCTATATATTTTAGAACGCGGCGGTAGAGTCTTTAAAGTACATTATAATGAAAAGTTGGCGTTCATAAGTGCGTCTTTGATGCCTAAATTGAATAAATGATTTTGACTTTGACTTTGAATTTATACCCTTGTGTGCGAGTTAGGCCCTCAAAACAATAGTAATAACAGAGAGAGAGTAAAACCCGAATAAATATATCACATCATAATTGATACAGTGTAAAATCACGTCCAAGGTCCTAATAAACTTTCACAAAAAATATTATTATCAGACCTGTGGTACGACATCTACTTGTCGCTTTAGTATTAGATATATGAAATTTACAATGGTTATGCGAATTTGTATAGAGAATTAGCGAAATAATTGCACTGCGACTGCTATAAATATCATTCTTGTAGCTTATTGTTATTTTTTACAGCTTTGAAGCATGATTTAGCATAGCCTGTTCGAAGGAGTGGATCGAAACCGGTTGCAACAACTCTAAGAAAATTTAATTAATGCTTTTCGTAAGAAATTGGGTGATGTAAAAATATGGTATTGCTGTTGGTCCTTTTTCGCCTGGAGCAAATGAGGCCGGATCTACTGTTTTCGTTTCATCTTCTTGAATAGCATCTCAGTCCCAGTTCAGATTGTCATCCGACTGTCTACGGCTGAAGGAAATCATAAGGAAGATAAAAAATATGACTAGAATGGACTATATATGTGACTGATGACAGAGCTGGATGTATGATACTTCAAATACAATACAATGTTCAATTGTAACCAGCTATCTACAGTTTATCTATCCACACATGTCAAAGTGACGTCACGAAGATGAGGAAAAATGCATATTTTGATGGCTGAGAAAAGCTACCTGCCACACAGAATCTAAGGAAAATTTTCTAAACATATTGCATCCCTATTCATCAAGTCAGTTTTCAAGAACGTTTCTACTCATACTAAAAAAATTATCGTCCATGTACTCGTATTTACAGTAGAGTAGGACAAAAAAAAACCAATTAAAACGTGGTTAACTTATCTCATTCATTCACAATTTGAACACCTTCAATACAATATACAAAAACAAACATTACTACGTAACAACATTGCATATTTTTAAAAGGCAAAAATAGTAAATTCTACAATACATACCTACCTCGTACCTAGAACATAAAAGTTAGAATTAACTTTAGAAACGGGATATTTGTCATATATTGTATTTATTATGAGCTCTCGAGCGGCACAGTTGCATGGCGCTATGTTCACGAGTAAACTGACACACATGGTAAATATCCCATTTCCAAAGTTAATTCTTGCATTAGTGACCCTGTCAGTTTAAAAACGAACATAAAAGTATCTATTTCGCTAATTAAAACATTTCGTGACCATGTTGTTCTTTTAAAAGCAAGCCTGTTCGAAAATTTGACTCGATATGAACCATTGTAGCACGTTATTGTTTAACTATTCATATAAAACTGAAAAGTGTATCATAGGATCGATAGATAATAGGTAGCTTATATTAAAATCATCTTTGATAGGGGAAAGAGAGCTGTGCGGTTTATGGAATGAAAGCGTCACCATATCCTATGTTACATTGGCTGTTTGACTATCGTTTTTACCTATGTATAACTTCTGTTTAGGAATGTTTGTTTAGACTACAATTATGACCAATTTTCTCTTTCTTTTTTGCACATGACTTATGTTATTGGAAACTACAGTTACATGTAAGCAATATTTAAATATTACTTGCATGTAATTTGCCTTCTGTTTCATTGTCTGTCCCTGTATGCATCCTCAATAAAGTCATATTTGTAAGTCTACTCGTATATTGATGCGTATTAAAATGCTTTTATATATATGGTGTTATATATACAGTATGAATTGACAATGTTCGTAGCTTTACCCGTAGTATGATGTGGCGTAATCGTTATCTGGCTCAGTGATGGATCTGTATCAACCTGACAAACGCTTTACCATTTAATGTGATACTAAAACAATTCCAAAATATTTCTACAATTCCGCTATAAAATGCTTGTCAAGCACCTGTGCACCGCCTAACACAACGTGCAATTCAACGATTACCGCTAGAATTTGTATGTTTTATATATTTAGTTAAACTGCATCACCATATGCATTAGGTACATGATCTTTCTGAAGAAGGATATGTGGTATGCCTTAACACACAGACCATATAACATGGTCTGTGCCTTAACACGACGACAGGGTCTGTAGATTTGAATCGCTGGAAAGGGGCGTTCATCAAATTGCATAGTGTTATTATTTAGTATTCTTCCTGCATGCATTATTGCAAGTCGTAGGGCGGTGCACACCTATTTAAAAATAAAACTACATCACTACACAAGTGAAACGCAAGTGTCAGAAACGCATCAGAAAAAACCGATCGGAATTGTCAAGAAAAGTTTTTGTTTTCTTATCGTGTTAACATGGATTACCGCAATGTGAAGCCTGACTCTTTTAATTTGCTTTGCAATTCCTCCTCTAGCACAGTAGTACCGCGTGCAGGAAATTTTTCAGATATAATGATGAGATCATCCACCGAGTCAGGATTTTTGTTAGAAGCATACAAGCATAAGCCTTACGTGTTCACGTTTTACTATTATGCGACGTTCCAGATTTAAGACCAAAGGGACGCGGGAGGCCGCAGCGCATCCTGTTGGGGGTATGGCCGGACGACCACATTCGAGGCGTGATCCGAGCAGTGGTGTTCCGTGAAAACCACACTCCCCACAACACGCACCACCTGAGGGATGTCGAGATGCCGCTTCCGTACCCTGCCATCACGGTCAGTATTGCAGACGCGACCAGAGCCTTCTCGCTGTAAGAGGGACAGCTTTTCTGTCATCCAACCTTAGAGGAAAAATTGTATAAAAATGACCATTTCTGATGCATCACTTAATGAAGATTTCTTCATGGTCATTTTTGTAACACTTACCGCTTCGGCTGGCACTGCCGGTAGGTTAAAAAACCCCCTTGCTGCAAAAGGTTTTTTGTGACTTGATGTGATATTATTATATAAGTATTGATCGTCTCTATTCGCTATTTATAAGTATCCAATTTGCGGCGTTTGCGAAAAAAGGCTTTGCGATCTTGTATACACAAATTGGCTCGCGACAATTCGATTCATAAAAAGGAAGCTCTGATGGGAAAACTGCAGTCTATCAGAATTTGCTTTATGAAGCCAAATGAAGTATATGGTGAAAGCCGGTACAGTCAACGTATATTGTACGAGGCGGTGCGCGTTTTCCAGGATGGCGTGAATCAGGCCCCGCCCGCAGTCGTTGGTGGCAACGGGTGCGGCAATGGACGCGAAGGGCACGTGTCGCCGAATGCTGCCGCCGCCGCCGCCGTGGCCGCCGTGGCGCACGGTCTGCGCCGCCAGATGTGCAATATGGTGGTCGCGGCTCAGCGGCCCCAGGACCACCCCGGGCACTTAGGGCTGCCCCAGCTGCCGCTGCACTCGCCGCGGCTGCCGTCGCCGATGACCGCCGGGCTCGAGTCGCCTCTGTGCTCGCCGCCGCCGCCAGGGCACGCGCTCGAGCCCACTCGCCCCGCTGAACCATTCCGCCCGTTCGCCTCCCCGCGGCCCGATAGCCGCTACAGCGACCGCGACTCCATGGAAATGGGCCCGCCTAAGACTCCTGTATCACGCAATGGACAGGGAGCGTCGCCTATCGAAGCCGATCCGTCGGTGACGGATGCGGCGCGACTCGACATATGAAGCCTACCAGCGGGCGCGTCCGTGGTGCACCCGCCGGCCGGAGCACCGCCGCCGCTGCCCGCTTACTATTTCTTCCCGAACCGCAACGGCTCGGTCGGGTACTATTAAACCGTTTCCCGTACACCACTATCGCTGACGAGTAGCATCGAGGGAGGACAACGAGACGTCCGCCCCGGGCCGTTCCCTATTCAACATGCTCAAAAGAACACGCGGTAGCATTTTAATATTCATGGTTCGTAAATACGCAATGAGTTTTTAACATGGTACGTGTGTCGTCCCTGATGCTATTCGTTACTGCAAAATAACGTTTGACATTCTGATGATTCACTTTCTTATTGTTTTATTTTTTGTGTTTATGTATAATATTTAGGAAAATACTCTCTAAAAGTCTTTTAAAAAACAAATGAATAAAAAGAAAGCAAAATTATAAGAATAGTGGTGTAAGAAATGTAAACACTAAACTTACAAACACATCCTTTATGATTTACTATTTGAACAAATGAAAATGTGATCCTTATATCCTGGATTATAGGATCATTTCTGTGAAGTGCACCAAGCCAATGACATATTCCCTTAACATGCTTAAAGGCAGATAGCGGAATTTATATTAAATTGCTTTATACTCTTTCCTCTTTACACGGAAAGACTTTTGCATTCATGGAAGGTGTGTCTTTTAGAAACACGCGGTGCATGACTTGATGGCTACGGCATTCTTGTAATAAATAGTTCTACATAAAGAGACACTTGAGGGCACTCGTCCGTGCTAGAGATAATTGCCTACCATGTCGCGTATTCACTGAGGCCGTGCACTATTTATGCGCAGTTGCAACCACAAAGACGAACGCACGGAACGGGATGCCCTATGCAGTTACCTATATGTCGGCATATGAATCGCTTAAACAGGGGTCGCCTCTATTTGCGCTTTACACTTGTTACTCTATGATCACTTATCCATTTTATTTTTGCTTGATAAGAATCGATCATGTGTGGTGATTAGCTTCATATATTCCAGCTTTTTCTGTATTAAATTCTCGCGGTGGATAAGTACCGTAGCCATAGAAAAACAAGCGAGAAATAAGGTAATGTGTGAGTAATTTTGGTGGGGTTTGTTTTGTGTGCAAAACGGCACATTCCGAGCAGAAAGAAGGCAGAGTGGTTGCGATTCGGGACATAGCCGGACAGAACGAGGCTCCCAATCTAGCGACTTTAATTGTGTGTATGAATTATTATTATGTATTTTGTAATTATTATAGTGATTATTATTGTGACCACGACCTTCTTTAAGGTAAAAATCAGTTATGACATTCGGCATTATTTTCATATTTAATAAATTATTGTGGATTTGCTGTGCAATACGATGCTTGTTATTTTGGTAAAGATCTTTTCGTATTATGTTAGTTTTGTATACTTTGAATGCACGTATTCCAGTGAAACTTTAGGAGTATCTTTTATGTTACTTATTGTAAGGGTGAACCGTGTTGAGCTATAGGACTCTTCAATAGTACCTTAGGTCGGCGCGGTTCGTTCACGATATCATTTTTTTATCTACTCATAAGTAGAATATCTACGTGTTAATGTGTAAGCTAAATAATACAACTTAGATCCATCTGTGACTGTAGGGATATCAAAATTTATAAAATATTTGGCCCGTATCAAAAGACTGTTCCGTATACCTTTTCACTCTAACCGGCATAATCATGATTGAAATGAATAAAAAAGCTTTAGATGTAACCCTGGAATAAGTAGGTTCTACTTCTGTGTTTCTGTCCATTACTCTTTGGGCGTGCGTAGTGATTCCCACACGCAACCAGTTTCACACTCGCGATTCACGTACTAGTAGAATTAGTGGTCGCCAAATGTATAGATGTATCATTAGCCAGTAGTGAATGTTCCAAATGTTAGGCTAAATTAGAAGTCAGCGGCGAGACCGGCCCCCCGTGCATCGCGTGCACTCTGCTAACTTTGCAATTAATTACTATGTGCGACAAAACACAGCTTGTACTTTCTCACTGTTAAAAGTGGTATTCTCATAAATATGAAATAAATGGATTGAAAAGCAGCTCGGTGAATAAAAATCAATCAGTGTGGGTTCTAGTACTACGAACAAAGACCAAATCGCTGAATAATTTGTGGGGTCCGTCACGCCGCTTTAAGTATAGGAGCACTAAAATCGCCAATGGCTATTCGTCATTCAAGCGTCTGCTATATATATCTACGCATAGTTAGTGTAACGTTTCAATTAACTTGTATTAGCTGTATTGTTGTGAATGTAGCGGTCATGCCCGGTCCTGCGCGAGCCGTCAGCCGGCGCGATGCGACTACAAAGTGTGCATGTACAAATTTGTTTTATTGACTTCTTCGGAACCATGTTAACTTTTATTTTAATAGTTTCGGTGAGAAATTGTAGTTATCTTCTTGCCGCAAGGGTATACCATGATTTAGATATTGTTGGCGATAAACGTTGGCGTCCTATAATATTTATGAGTAGTGAGGAGGGCGCGGGCGCGACGCGTGCGCCCGACGCCCAGGAAGTCTCGTCGCAAAGCTATATGTTACCGCATGTTTTATGATAAGTCTCAATGTGGCCTTGATACTTCAACACTATTATTTGGTATTTGGATTTATCAAGTTCGGTTCAAGTTTGGAAATTGTAGGTGTATAAAAAAGACCAAATTATTAATGAAAAAAACTGCGATTCCTGATCTAGTGTTGAAACTATTTGGCTGTCCTTTTGGAAATAAAGTTTTAATCTAGGAGAAAAAAAAATTAAAATTATATAAAGGCCTAATACGTTTCGGACGAATTGCGTAATTTTGGTAAATGTTACTACGCATATTTTCTATTGTGTAAGTCTAGGCTAATGTGTTCAAAAGGTATTTAAAATTTAAAATTTTTGAAAAGTAGAAAGTGCCTTCCAAATTTTTGACCACAGTAAGTGTTGGGATGGGTGCGGCGATGATAGACGGTAAGCGGGCGGTGGGCCGGACGGGTGGGAGAGGGGGGAGGTCGGTGGTACCCAGCCACCCCGTGCCTCCGGTCACACTGAAACGTGCTAAACTATAAAAAAAACGTTAGAATAATGAAAATTCAAAATTATTATATAAAAAATTAAATACATATGACTATTATTATAGAAAAAATATACATAAAATTATATATTTGGTCGATGTGGTAATACCCTGACTGGCAAGCGTATGTGAACTATTTGGCGTCAAAATTAATTATTATGTTTATTTGTACCTAAATAATTGAGATCCATTTAATATACAATGCATTAATGCAAAGTGCCATTTTGTTCGAACTGATTATTTTACGGTTCACTATTTTTTTTGTATCACAACGTCGATTTGTAGTTATAATTATTATAATTAAACATTTAATTTATTGTACTGGAAAATTATACATTTTGAATTAAATAATAGTACCTATACGTTATTTTCGTGATAGTTAAGTTTAAAAAATCTTGTAGTAGATAATTACATTATATTCCCTTACAGTGGCGGTTTTGGTTTGTAATTTATATTTGTATATGTTAATTTATGACTTTAATGTATGTATCATTACTGGCGACTTCACCACTTTTTTTTACCTTTCCCAAATGTTTTTCTCAGATTTATGTCATAAGAATTATATTTAATCATTGTATCTTAGATTCATATTTGTATTAATCGTACAAGAAGAGTTATTTCGTAATTAGCCGCGTTGGAAGATGCCTGCCACTCTGTAAACCTGTCCATAATTTTAAAAATACACCTATTTGCTATTGTATCAATCAGTTTTTATAAACTTTGTTTTACTCTACGGTGCAGGGTATCGATGAGACAAAGTCAAGATTACTTACATACCGTTGTTTCTATTTAGTTAAAGTGAGTATTTTAGTGCTTATTTTTATTGCGGTTCGTTGTTAATTAACTATTAATCGTTTACACTCATAAACTGACTTGAATACATAATCAATTTCAAATAAAAGTGACGTACTTTTCAAAGATATGTTTCAGATTAAAATTAAGTGTTACCAACTGTAAAATGTGCCTGTGAAACACACTCTCAAAATGTATTTTACAAAGTGCAAATTTCGGGAAGGCTTTGGATACACCAATGTGCGTAAGAAAAAATAACTGTACGTCGCAAAAGTTGCGATCGATAATTAGATTGTATTTGCTAAATGAGAGGTCTTATAAAAATCACGTGTTTTTGTTTTGATTTCAACGCATGAACCGCAATATCAGTGAGCAAGTTAAGCCTATAGTTAACACCTGTTTATGTCACCCCTGTGACAAGTTCTTTTTAACTGTCACTACAATTGTTTTTTTTTTTGTAAACTAACGTCCTAGCTTTATTCAATAGCCTGTATATTAACGATAAATAGATTATGTTATCATTGAGATCGGGTTTATTAAATATGTCTTCTGATCCAAGAAAGAATACTTGATTTATGTCTTGGATCACAAATATCTTTTTTGACTCCTACTGAGTACTTTGTTGAAACTACCTATATCTGTTGCTGCGAATATTATTTTGCCAATCTATCTGCTATTCGATGTCAGCTGATGAGACGTTATGTTCTTTGACTTATATATTGTACTAAGTAATCTATATGTGCGTAAAGTATTATACGAAATAATGATGTATACGAGCAAATTTAAATGGTTTAATCCATTAACTTAAAGCGTAGGACGATTAGTTGTAATGGATCCATAATCCGTATTATAATCTTGAATAATGTAAATGTCAATAATTTTAATACCTATGTTATTGATGTATGTTTTGTGGGATAAGTTTTGTCTTAGCAGTCACAGTTTCAGATTATCTTTGTAAGTGTATGTATGTTATCGCACGAATGTAGTTGCACCTTGAGTTATATAACAATAGTAACCATAAACTCGTGCTAAATTAATTAACCGACGACAGGGGGTTCAATATAGAAGATTAATCAATATTTTGAAAATTTCATCTTGTGTATTTATTGAAAAAATATGAAATCTCACATTACATTCGTGCGTGGGCATGAAATAGTATATTTCATTACAAGTGGGGAAAGGCTGTCATTGCAAAGAGTTCCGACAAATGTCTACAACAGTTTGACAGTCGGAACAAGTTGCAATGGCGGTTCCGCACGTGTACTGAACGACTATTTTTAATACAGTTGCGAAAAAATGAAGCAATTTAATAAAATAAACTCGCAAAGAAAATTTCTGGAAAATGGCGCCAACCGTAGAATATAAGCAGAGATTTTCTTTTCTTCACCCATTCTGGTAGGCAAAGGGAACTATGCCCATACAGCCAAGTCTTCAGTAGATTCTTTTATTGATATATGAAATGAAAATGAAATTTTATGTGATGAAATGAAATGAAACCTAACCTAACTTATTCAATCAAATCATTAAATCTGATATTGAAACAAATTAGTAGCTTCTTTTTAGAAATATACGAATTTGCTTGAATCATAAAAACTTGTCTAATTCATAAAAAAATACAAATAAGTTGGGAAAGAGAACGCACGAGTTCAGGAAAGGTAAAAAAGCACGAGTATGTAATAGCCCACATCCCGAACGCTATACGTCCCTGCAATACGCCACTTTTTGAGCAACTGTATTAAAAAGACATTTGATCATGTGCAACAACTTATTAATGTATTTATGTTTACTTGACACAATATTCTACCTACTGTATGTCTGTATCTAATCGTCATGCTTGTGATTATTTCGATAAATGTTAATAAAAATATTCGTAGGTGTATTTTAATGTTATAGGGGTCACAAAAACATAATTGATGTCTTAATGTTATGAATATGTTTCACTTTATGTAAATGGTTTATACCTTTTTTTGTTTGTTTATTCATTGAGTTTCTGTATGTTTGACATTAAGACAAGTAGTTTGAGTCTGTCCTGATTAATACAAGACGCACGCAGCAGCTGTACGCAGAAACTCATATGAGTCAGTTAGCAGCCCGCGCTGCTACTTTTATTTTGTTATTAATTTCATAATGGTTGAATCCTTGAGTTCCTACAAGGATGTTTTGTTTCCTATTTGTATTACTACCTTTAATATAAAACTTGATTTTCTTTGTTTGTGCGTCACTGTTAATACGAACACTGTTTATCCATTTACTAATTATAAACACGACGAATATAACATAAAGTAACGACTAAATAACTTTAACTACACATAATCGAATAGATTATGCGATCGTCAAGTGTTTAAACAGTGACATGCTGGTTTATCTGACAGCTAGTTATTATTAAGTACAATTGTAAAATCGGTGTAATCGTAATAGTTCTGTCTTAACAAGTAGTTGACAATATCCGTTAAATAAATAAATCAATTTTAAATGTCTTATCGTAATAAATGATGTGTAGAGCCTGTGTCTGAATTACATTCATTAATATTTAAGTTTTTGTTATATAAATGTCACCGTGTACCGTTGTCGAATGAATATATGAAAATAGAGCATATTATTGTTTTATTAACATACCTTTACCCCTTAGGCTAGTTATCTTACTCCTTGACCTTAAACCAATAATAATGAACTGACCTTACTTCTAAAGGCCTATTCAGACCTGAGCGTTATTCGCTACCGCTGTGGGTAGCGAAAAATACCACGCGGAACTCTATGGGTAAATAGTATGAAGTTCCATAACTGCAGCGAAACTTGTACCGCCTAGTGAGGCGGTTTTATCTCTTGTTTGGCGAAGCTAGTTCCGCCGCGCGACGCGGGAGCAGGTAGCAGCGACATGCTTCCATGCCAACAGATCTCTACCGCGCGCGGTAGCGATATCCGCTCTGGTGTGAACAGCGAAATTAACGCTTAACCTTTCGGATTTCTCTAGCGCTCGCGGTAGCGAATAACGCCCAGGTCTGAATGGGGCTTAAAGCCAGTGATATTTAAGTTACTTTATTCTTAAGAGAATTGCATAGCTACTACTTTCCATACTAAAAGAAAAAACTCTTTTCTACCTCTTAACATTGAGAGTAAAAAGGGGTTTTTTCTTTACTATGGAAAGTATTGGCTATGCAATCCTCTTAAAGCCAGTTATAATGAAATTACCTTTCGTCTGTCAGTAAACGAATTTACCTTAGTTCTTTATAACACGCTAGCTGCACCCCTTGGTCTGGATGATGATGAAATCCTATATCATTCCCCGTGATATAATATATCCTTGCCAAATTTCATCGAAATTGGTAGTTTTTTTCAAGTTATGGCGTAAACAAGGGAAATTAAGATAAATAGGTTATACTATACCTAAATGCGACAGTTTGCCTATGAACGCATGAGTATGTTTCTTACTGCTGAAGCTGAAACGACTACTAACGAAATTAAGATTTTTGTTTTGCACTATACTCGTATATAACGCGAATTAATATCGGTTAAAGGGGTTCCGATAACCTCATCTACTCAAAGTTGCTTACTAATAGTAGATTAGTAGCAGAGGGCTGTAAGGCTTCAATTGCAGCCTGAGATATTTAGCCGATTGATGCATTGGTAGACAAATTCGGTAAGTTTTTACGATTATAACAATAACCCTGGCACTCTTAAATTACGTTTAAAATAGTCTATTTAACGATTCTAATGATTGTTTTGTCAGCTTTGAAAATTACCTCGATATAGCTTATCGATAGGCGACGGGAATGGGGATATTGTTTAGTTGTGTTTGGTCTTACTAATATTATAAACGCGAAAGTTTGTATTTATGGATGAATGAATGTTTGTTATTCTCTTACGCGCAAACGGCTGGCCCAATTTTGATGAAATTTGGCATGGAGGTAGATGAGGCGCTGAATTAACACATAATATTTCACAAAGGATAATTTTCATCAACATCGTAATAATCCATCACCATGCGGGTGTAACCGCGAGGCGCAGCTAGTATTGAATAAAAAATAGACTTCGGTCTTGGTGATGGATGATGATGATGTTGATGAAAATAATCCTATGTGAAATATTATGTGTTAATTCAGCGCCCCATCTACCTCCATGCCAATTTTCATCAAAATTGGGTCAGCCGTTTGAGCATAAGAGAGTAACAAACATCCATTCAGCCATAAATACAAACTTTCGCGTTTATAATATTAGTAAGATCGAACGCAACTAAACAATATCCCCATTTCCGTCGCCTGTCGATAAGCTATATCGAGGTCGATTTCAAAGCTGACAAAACAATCGTTAAAATCGATAAATAGTCAACGTACTAGAAACTCCGATGATACCTTCCTGCTACACATTTGTTTTATATGAGTCACGAGTTGTGTTGAAATGTGATATTTTCAAAGAAGTTCATCTTGGGTGCTATTTAAAACAAGCGGACCACGGGCAAGGTTCGAACGCTAGCTAGGCAGATCCTTAGCAGAGTGATATACCATCACACCAGCTGTGCTTGTTGAGGCCTGTCGTAATTATCAGTATCTATTTGGTGGTTGCGACATCTTTGAACATTAGTCTATTTTTTACATCTGAGGGTGATGGCAGAAAGTAACTAGTTGCTCAAACATATAAACTTAACTATTTAGCAAAATACCAGCATAAACAATAAAATATTGCGAGAATTCGTTCTGTACCTAACCTACCTACATTTGTACATAATGAATTATCTCGCAATATGTTTATTTATCATATTTATCACCAGTTTATACAATGCTAACGATGTTTTAATTTGTGGTTACCTTATAAGTATTTGGTGTTGGTTTTGTTTTGTGCTTGGATGCTTCCACAAAATGTACGTAAGTATTTATTCTATAAAGAGGTTCCATTCTTGGGTAACCTTCGTATTTCTATTGTAACTAGGTACCTACTATATATTTATCCTCGCAAACGATATCACATGCTACCTAATTGTTGAATGAGACACACTTTTATCACAGTTTGGGTCTCAATCACAAACAGTAATATTTTTATTAAGCCGCGCTCGTGTTCTGGTAATAGTAAAAAGCAGAATTTTTAAACACCTAGTGTAACGAAACAGATTGATAATATATAATGAAAAAACTACAAAGGTTGGAAAAGGAATAGGAAAAGAGTAATAACCGAATATAATTCATAAATACAACTCTCTTTCAGCAGAAAAAATAACTTTCACGTCCAAACTCTCAAAATTTTCATCGATAACACTATTTTTTTTGGGTAATACTTAGCCAACGTATAGTACTAAAGTAATAACCAGCAGTTTTTTTCAATTGTGTTAGATATCGAAAAATATAAAGAAAACGTACAAACTTAACGCATTTTCGCATTACATCGTCCAATCTAACAAGCGATTTTCAACTTACGTAAAGCATCGTAAATTATTTTAAAATTGGGGTTGGACCGCGTCTTAATAAATTGGTGCAGAGGTTCACTATTTCGAGACGGTGTTCCTTGATCCGTCACAATAATCTAAGTTGGCAGCTTGATGTATGATAGACGGTCTCATATAATATAAACTAAAAATAAATAATAACGAAAATAATGCAATAGGTGTTAATTTTATACACAACATAACATAACTTATATGTCCTCGAAGCAACAAGCAGCGGTGTTTTGAACACCTGCTTTTCACCGGATATATTTTTGAGGATGCAATAGGAGGCGAGCCTATTGCAATCTACGGGACACTGTTCCACTGCTATTGAGAATTTATTTCTCAGAAAATGCTAATTACTGTCCAACCTGGGGATCCAACCCCCGAGATTCCACCACTACACCAAGACCAAGCGAGCGAAGCCGCTGGTGGGTCAGCTAGTTATGTATAAGATGACCACAGCCCCATAGGAATCAAGAGACCTATGTACTATTAAATATTATGTGTCTGTTCTAGTTAGAAATGTACCTATATATACATAGTTTTCTTCAGGAGAAATAAGAGTCTACAAAAAACATTTTCTATGCACGATTAGGACATTATAAAGTAAAACAACATAATGATGAAAAAATATTTTTAATTGTTATACCATAAAACAAATAATTAATTAATTAAGGTATTTCCATTCTTAGATAATCAAATTTACTTACTAATTACTGAATATAATATGAAAACAGACCGCTTCCATTTATTCCGTACAGAATCGCGTTAATAACCTAAAACAAACAACGATTACCTTACAAATCTAAATGATTGAATTAAAAATATTTCAAAGCTTATAAATACTTTTAAAAGTGGTCTCCAACTAAAATCGGGCTCGCTCTATCTCGGACATCGGCCAATAGTTTAAGACTGATACCTCGACTTGCGCACCCATCGCCTTAGCGGCCCAACCAACCGTCTAAGCAAGCGGAACAATATGAAAGCGGTATTTCACTAAAACACTCTAAAATTTACATTCGAAAATATTACCTAGAAAACCTTTACAAATGTCTCAAGACTTAAAATTATCGCTATAATTATAGCTAGACAAATAACTTATTGATTCAGGCGTTACTTTGCGGATTTACATTATCAAAAAACGATATTAAAAAATATTTAGTGACATTCGAGCGCTAGACGAGTCAACAACTCCTGAGGATGCCTCGTGTAGAGGTGAAACACGTGTCGAATCGGTTTTGGTTTATTTGGGGTTTCTTGTGTTTTTTTTTATTTTGTATTCTTCCTATTAGCATTTTATGCGGGAGGGAGGGTGGTGCACACCCCCAAATAGGCCAAAATCATTGTTTTCTTTTCAGCGAAAGTGTCACTAAATATTTTTTAATATCGTTTTTTTATAGCTAGACACTGATATTTAATTGTAGTCGCCGTAATACAAAATACTTTAAATTATTATAATAACAATGAATGGAATATTAATTGAAATTATGATTGATTTAAATTAAATTTGAAATATTATACTTTTATTTGAAAAAACATGTCATCATTTTAAAAAATTACAAAAACTGTTTAAGGCGATTAACAAAAAGGACACAAATAGAACTTTTCGTGATTTTGTACAAATTCTTTCGATTTGTTTTTAATTCACGAATACTTTCTTATTTCACCATTATTACACGTGAATTTACTTAGAAAACCTTTACAAACGCCTCAAGACTTAAAATTATCACTAGACACTAATATCCCTTTCACCGTCTCTTGTTAAACACCAAGTGTATACACGACAACATTCGCAATATTCAACATTACAAGAGATTGTGACACTATATCTAACAAACAAATTTCAATTCGAATAATTCAAGTTTCATTCGAAACTGTCGCCAACAATTGCATTGTTATGCCTTTGGGAGCTGTCAGGCAGATCGCTAGCCAGTATAATGCAGCTTTACTGGCTTGAGAACTACACGGCAGATCCCAAGAGTGCCTGCCGCTTAATATAAAATCACACAGATTATTTGCTTAAGTTATGAGGTTTGAGTTTTATACTATCCATATTTTTAATATTCATTAATATTTAATTAAGGTCGCCGTAATAAAAAAAATATTGAATTGAATTAAAATTGAAATAGCAAAATGTTTTATTGTGAAAACATGTCATATTTTTTTTAAATTACATAAACCAGTTAAGGCGATTAAGAAAAAGGACACAAATAGAACTTTTCGTGTTTTGTACACTTTCCCTCGATTTGTGTTTCATTCACGAATACTTTCTTATTCCACCACTATTACACGTTAATTAAACCCACATCGAGGAATAAATACACAATGACATTAATCAATAACAGCCCTCGAGACTTTTCTCTCCAATAATAGTTATAATGAAATTAGTCGATTTATTCAATTCCTCGTACGCCGCGTGCCACTACTACTAGAATTATTTAACAAACACATCGATACAATACGTCACACCAATAAATAAATATAATAAATGTCCACGTTATCGTAAAAAGCTACCTAGTACACATATTACTTGCATATATTGCTGTAAAATTACTTCACTCAATGTTGTAATATAATGATATATGATAATGAATGAATGAAATTGAATTAACTTGATTTGAATTAATTAAATTATTTTAATTGAATAAAATCTAGTATCAATTAAGTTTAAAACATTCTGAAGATATCAAATCAAGGGTCTTCTTCACGATAGGCCGTGTTCACTGACTACCGTAAAACCACTTTCATTCACTTGTAATAGAACTTAATTAGTTTTACTAGTTGTTATTTATTCAATGGGTTCTAGCCTTACTATAGCTGCAAATTTGAAATAAATTTCATACGAATAGTGTTATATGTTTATCTGTGGTAGAAGTAACCGGCTATGAATGTACCACGTGGTCAATCGCAAAGAAGAGCCTATGAAGATAAAACTTTACACATTTTAATTAATACACAATAATTATTCACATTAAAACATTCGTACAATTGTTCACTGTATATGCTGATCATTATCACTGCCCGGTAGCAAACATAGCTAGTACATTTCATAAAAAAACTATGAGTCAACCGCTCAATTTCACTGAGCCTAATACTAAAAACGGGGGAGTGCGGAAAAGCTCGTCCGTTTACCGTGGCGGTCGGCTTGAGTTGAGAGGCGGTTGAAAATTGATGTTATTTTTTGTTTGATTCCTGAAAAGCAGATTCCATGGCTGCATCTTGTTGGGGGGACAATCCCCCTGTACCACTGCAGCCGGCAATGGGTATAGGGGTGGATTCGGGTTTAGCGGCAGGGGCGGCACTATTATTAACGGTTGGAAGTCTGAAAATTAATAATTAACGGTTAAGTCTTATATTTAGTTCGCCATGAGATGCATAATGGATTACGTAGTACGCGCAAGATTTAAGGGCCTTATTACAATGACGATTTGCAAGCGAGTCCAGAGCGAGGCGAGCGCGCTGAAAGCTCAGCGCGAATAGCGCCGCCGTCCACGCCATTTTTAACCGACTTCAAAAAATGAGGTTATGTTTTACTTTATGATTTTTTTTGTGTAAGTATATTTACCGATTTATTCCCCATCTGTAGACGGATTCTCCAAATTAATTTTGTTTGGTAGACTATACTTTCGAGATGGTCCCATTTAAATTTCATCAAATTCAGTCAAGTGGTTTTTGAGTCACACTCCATTCACGAAAAATATCATCATTGACGGTGAATGACAATCGATCCAGTAAGTAGCAAGGGTCGCTAAAATGGGTGAACTTTTACCAAAAATAGAACAGAATTCAACAACAAAAAGTGTGAAATAATTTGTTCGAAGTCGCACAATATTGTGATAATATGTACTTTTGAACTATCAGTTGACTTCAACAAGTTATTTGACACTTTTTGTTGGTGAAGTTGGTTCCATTTATGGTAAAAAAAAAATTAAGCTCGGGTTCAACAGCCCCAATTCAGTTATAAAAGTGTAATTCTGTTACTGAATGCCCAAAACGCAGGCCGCACGCGAGCTCGCTGTGCGCTCTGTGTCTTCGCGGGTAGCTCCCGTCTAGCTTTAGATATATCTTGCGGATAGCCAATGTGATAAGGTCCTAAAGGTGCACTTGCGCGGGCAATTTAACTTGCCCCATCTTGTGCAATACTGGTCAGTTATGACGTAAACCAATCGGTTGAGCAATTTGGAGCTAAACCTTCCATTATCTCAGCTCCATACTTTCCATATTGCTCAATGTAGCTGTATATGATATGTATATGTAATGTAAGTAAAGCTTTAATTTCCACATTATAAAGCATTATTTACCGTAAGTTGGTACTGCTTGATGTGACGTCATTTATACAAACAAGTCTTGCCCTATATGAAGCAAAAATACATGAAGAAACTTAGAAATTTCAGTCAGTTGTACTTTCCTGGGAAAGGATTCTAACCTTCGAAATTTCGAAGCATTTCGAATTCGAAGCCTTCTCCAAAAACGAACTACACTTCGAAAATTCGAAATCCGTCAAACGAAATTTCGTAGTTCGTTTTTGATAAGTAGTCCTCCAGGGTCTTCTGACCAACCCTTTCAATCGCCATAGCCACTAGGCCTCCGAGGCTCCCATGTCCCAAATGAGGACGATGTGTACGTATTAAACTGACCCCAGATACACGGGCAGCTTGAAGCGGTCTCCGTGGACTGCTTCAAGCTGCGACTGCACAATGAACTACAGTCTTCTACGTACACACATACATACACGCAACTGTTTGAGCAATTGCAAATGCTTCGGGCGGTTGGCGGTAAAGCTGTTGCCAGGCGTTCACTGACTGCTCGAACTGTCGACTGCTCTCGCGCAGTTACTTCCGCCCGCGTTCTACATTCCACGTCGCACGCGCTTCCCGCCCCTGAATTGTAATTGTGAGTTGTGGATCTGTCAATACCAACTGCTCCAGCAGTTATCAATAGCAGCTTCAAGCTGTTGACTATGACTGCATGTGCGGTCCGCTATATCCGCTCAAACAAGAGTTTTTGCAAACATTTCGTGTGATATCAAAATTTCTTTTTGATATCGCAGGCCTATAAGATTTTTAATATATATTATGAAAGCACTAACGCATGCTTACCTATAATCAAGTCCGTGGGCGACCATTCTGCGGAACGGTATACGATGGCAATAATTTTTATAGTTTATTAATGGACTTGTACATTTTCTCTTCATAAAGTTAAATAAATATGTACACAAAGTAGCATCAAGTGAGATTATTATTCAGGCAATCACAGTCAAATCACATAAATAAGTCTGTGATAAGTCCCCGTCAAGTCAACCCTCCAGTTTCTGAAACGTTTGTCAACCTGCCCGTTGATTGGTTACATATCACGTCATAGAATACTATTGACAAATGAGCGTTTAGTGTTTGGTTGGTCAACTAATCAAGCCTTTGACAAAAGTTTTAGAAACTGGGGGTTAGTCACTTTCTAGTAACGAGGTGGATTCATTACTCAATACTTTCTAAGGGGATGACGAGAATCCCACACAAACAACTTTTCATGATTCTGTACCTTTGCCTACACTAGTGCATCATTACGAACACTTTATTTTAATTAGTTTAACTCTTTGTTCACTTAAAGTTTATTTTTATAATAAGTACCTACCTACCATACAATAATATTGTACAAATTCCTACCATACAAATAAGATTTTTTTTAACTTTTTTTAATTATTGTGGCAAGCCATTGGGTGAAAGATAATAGGTGAAAAAAATACTATTATTTTTTGTTAAGTAGTCTATATTACTTCTTTTCTACCGACTTCCAAAAAGGAGGTGGTACTCGATTCAACTGTATTTTTTTTTTTGTTTTTTACCCATAATTTTCGATAAGATGAACCAATTCTCAAAATTCTTTTTTTATTTAAAAACTGGTGTTTTAAAAATTTAAATACTGAAGATAAAAAAGAAGCTGTTTGTATGATGCATTTTAATTTACTTATGTATGATGTCTCCTTTTTACAATTGTATGTTATTGTAAAGATAACTTTATTAGATTTTTACCCGGTGGCCGCTATCTGCAAACCAATTTATTGAAATTTATTTATTTAAAAGTATAAGACGGTCACTTGGTGTAGTCTTCAGGTCAAAGTTCGTTCCGGGTTCGATTCCCGGTCGGGATAGATGTTAATTAATGAGTGCAACATCATAAGTATAAGTATGTGTGTACGACTTTAGTCACTTTTGAAGCTGTAATATTTGAAATAAGTACGACGGATTATAAATTTGAAATAAAAACTTAAACTTGAAATTTTATATGCTAACTGTACTTAACATCTGTCAACGCCATTTTATATTCGTTTCTATAAAAATCGGCTTCTGCGTAAAGATTTATTTTAAAATAGATAATATAACTTACCTATTTAACTCGTCGAATCTTTTGTTTATTTACTGTTTTCATAATAATGAATATAGTTTTAGTTTTACTAAAACGTTGTCACGTTCTGTACAATTCTATACACAGACTTGTTTATGTGACCGTCTCTTGACTATGACTAATTGAGTAAAAAACTTACTTGATGCAACTTTTTGCAGTAAAACTAACTTGAGAAATGGCAAATGTACAAACGTGGCTTCTGGTATTGCGGATAACAACCAACGAGCGTATTGGTGTAAAATTCCGTCGAGCCTTTGCAAGAGCGCGGGCACAATACGCCGAGCATTCGCTGGAACGTTTGAACATGGAAATGTTTTGGAAACTGAGCTTTTACCTGTATTGTACCATTCGTAAGAACGTTACATTAACTACACATGCTCGAGAAAATGCTCTAGTTTATACTCACATATACAGTTTTTTGTTCCACGGGACAGTGCAATCTTCCTTCTGGGTGGCGACAGTGAATAGACGTGTTCTGTGTATTATTAAAACTAATTTGTATTTATGAACTGCAAAATAACTAAATTAAAATTCCCCGTGTACCAGGCGCTCATAAGCTATTAGCAACAATCCTACTAGAAATTTTGAACCAATCACAGATCACCATGCGACGTACTCCCCCGCACACTCCGACCATCAAGCGTCGTCTTTCCGACTCCGATATGTAAACTCGAAGTGTATGAAGTAATGCCGGAGTTGTCGTCGAGGCAAACATTACGCGGCACAAACGTCGAAGAATCACTGACGATAATTTCAATGACTCATTGAGTATTATGAAAAGAGAATTGATTAAATTATTGATTTATTATTATTATTATTGATTAAATATGAAGGTGCAAAATGAGGGACTTAATAAGGCAATGGAATATATGACTCATAAACATGATGACTTAATTTTAAAATTTCAAGAAATGGAGCAAGAGAGGAAAAATGACAAATATATACGAGAATTAGAGGACAAATTAGAGGGTTTGGATAAAAGTAGCCGTGCAACCACCATTGAAATTAGGATCATACCCAGAAAATCCACGGAGACTAAATCGAGCCTATCCGAAATGGCCGTTAGGCTAGGGAGAGCGATGAATCTTGATGTAACGAAGTCAGAGATTCAAGATGCTTACAGGGTGAATATACAATCGAAGGGAGATCCGCCACTTCTTATAAGACTTACAACAGTTATACGCAAGGAAGAATTAATACGCGCCGCAAAAACATATACCAAACAACACTCCGCACAACTAAGTACCGAACAATTAAGATTAGGATTACCAGCGTCACCAATATACATTTCAGAAAATATGACAGCTAAAATGAGAAGAACCTTTTTTCTTGCAAGAGATTTTGCCAAATCCTATGATTACAAATTTTGTTGGTGCTCTCACGGGCGGATATTTCTGCGTAAAAAAGAGGGTTCTGCTCCCTTGCTTATTAAAGAGGACAGTCAACTTGAGGAGCTCAAGCGGGAAGAAAAAAAGACGGGACCAAACAACCGTTAAGATAAATGTGTGTATTTTTTACATTTTACGCAGCTTCAATATTATTCTAATGAGTAAGTTTCCTCCCACTTCCTTAACACACATGAGTGACACATCACTCTTTACACATCAATAAACCACAACTACTATCTAGTTCTAAACAAAATCAGTCACGTAAAATTACTCGCTCATGTCAATGTTCTGTCTAACTTATCTTTGACGTCAGCTATTCAGCACCCATTTTCAGCAAAAATTTAGGGTTTTTTTTTTAATGTGTGTATTCTATATACATAATTATGGATTATAAAAACTTAACGAACGAACTTGACTATTATGAAATATCGAAGTCTTATCAATGTAATGTTCACGAAGCACATACATATACAAGTAAAGTTGACAAAAAACTTGCGATAGTTTGTCAAAATATACGGAGCATAGATCGCAATTTGCCTCAAATAGAAATACTCCTTAATCAGCTAAAATTTGACTCAGATATTGTTATTCTCACTGAATGCTGGCTTAAGAATTTAGATAACAATATACCCAATCTTATAAACTTTGCTAAGTACTCTACTAAACTTAATATGAGCCAAAATGAAGGGGTAGTGGTTTACATTAGAAATTACATTTCGGCTATTGTTACGGAACCTGCATCCTTTGAAGCAAATTGCCTTATAATTAAACTCGGCGCTGATACCGCAATCATCGCGATATACCGTCCTCCGGCTTATCGTTCCCTAACTAATTTTCTCACAGCAATCGAACAGATTCTTACTTCCTTAAAAGCTTTTAAAAATATAATATTCGCCGGTGATATAAATATAAACATATCTTTGTCAAATCCTATGACTACAAACAGTAATGAATATTTAGACATTATGGCACATCATGAGCTGCTCCCCACTCATGTTTTCCACACTAGAAAAAGCAGTTGTATAGACCAAATTTTTCTTAAAACTAAAATTATCGAGCGTCTACTGAGCAAGCGACTGCATTCGTACCTCAATAAATACAATATTATTTCAGAAAACCAATTCGGATTCGTATCTGGAAAATCTACTGAAGATGCAGTTTCAGAACTAACAGAATTAGTAATTCGTCAAGCAGATAAACAAAAAAAAATGCCTGAGTATTTTCTTAGATCTTGCAAAAGCGTTTGATACTGTCTCTGTCCCCATCTTACTTAACAAGCTGGAGAGGATAGGAGTCAGAGATATTTCGCTTAAACTTTTTACAGAATATCTAACTAACAGAAAGCAAAGGTTAATGATTGGCAACTACGTAAGTGAAGAGACTTCTATCAATTACGGTGTACCTCAGGGTAGCATTCTCGGCCCGACACTCTATTTGATATATATCAATGACTTATGTAATTTGAAAGTCGAAAATTCTAAACTTGTAGCTTACGCTGATGATACAGCGCTCATTTTTTCTGCGCCAACTTGGAAAGAAGTTACTGAACAAAATTCTTGTCATTCTCCAACTCCTCCGTTTGCAAGCCTGACAATGTTTTGACACTAAAAGCACACCGTTGTTCTGTTCCATCTTCTCAAAATTGTTCATGCTCTTCTTTAGAACATGTATCTTTTATCAAATATCTGGGCATAACGGTAGACGAAAAACTAAACTGGCATGAGCATATTAAAGTTTTGACTGGTAGGGTAAGAAAACTCATTGTGATATTCAAACGGATAAGGCATATAGGAGACTTAACGTTGTTGAAATCAACCTATTATGCTCTTTGCCATTCAATTTTGGCGTACTGTAGTATTGTTTGGGGAGGAACATTCAAAACCTTCCTATTGCGAGTAGAGCGATCCCAGCGGGCTGTATTGAAGGTCATGTTATCAATTATCATTCAGATACCCTACTAAACAACTGTACGCTGACGCTATAGTTCTTGCCGTAAGACAAATATTTATTTATAAGTCTGTATTAAAAACTCATCTAGACACTCCTTATGATCCAAACAAGTATCTGTCTACACGTCGTAAAGATAGTGCTTCTCCCTGATGTCTCATCAGAGTATGCGCGAAGACATTTTAGATATCTAGGTCCATATCTTTATAGAGAACTTAGTAAAAGGACTACTAGGACTACTAGGACTACTCATTACAAACATGTAAAAGGTTTTGAAAGAGTATTTGCTAAGTTTAAGCTATGCTGAAACCGAAAACTTACTTGTTAGACTAAATTAAGTAAACTATTTATTATTGTATTTTTATGTTCTGCACTTTATTACTCTCAACTTAGGTACATATCATTACGTGAACTACATTAACCTACTAATCATTTAACCCCCGTACATGGATATTATCAATAAAATAAATTTGTTACATCATAATAATTTTCGAACGTATACCTATATAAAAGTTCACACTCACACTCACTCTCACACGCACACCCTCATACACCCACGAGCACTCCCTTCCTCCCAAACAAAAAATAATAAAATAATATAGGTCTAAGTATGAATCAAATTATGAATACTCATTAATTTTAAATTGTCATCTTTTATATTGCATGCTATTATTTAATTAGTCATTAGAACTAACGTCAATTCAATGTCCCACAACTATTGTCATTTGTCAATTTTTATATCAGTACTAAATCTATTAAGCATTCTCAGGTTCCTCTTTTCGTGAACCGCGCAATGCAACGAGTAACTTAGTGATACTAGAAACTGGTTATCCGCATGCATAGAATGTTTTACTTTAGCCGATATCTACCGTATTTGGCATAAACAAAATGCACTTTAACGCTACGTAATTAAGGGTGACATTTTATTTCACATCGGCAAAACTTTGCGTGTGCTGATAAAAATGTATTACTTTATTAGTGTATCGGTTTAGGTATTGTTAATTAAGAGCTAATAGCTACGTACCTAGGTTAAATGAATCAATTTAAAACAACATAATATGGAGGTAGGCATGAGAAATTTTAGTCATAAATCTGGTATGTATTTATTTAGATGGGCGTTACTTGGATAGGCGTTTAATTATGTAAATTAATGAACCGTTTCAACTGTTACTATACTGGAGGAAGACATTGACAGCTGTAACACAGGTACGACCTAGCACAGTTGACAATGAATATCAATTGTACCTACTTACCACAGTTTTGTGTTAATTATCTAAATTACATACTTTATTTAATTAGAGGTATAGTTAAGATATGTACTTTGTGATCTGAACTGAATAAACATATGTTATTAAACATATATATTATATTATTAAATCGATACCTATTATTGAAGTGATAACTCCTTATGGGAGGATGAACCGATTCGTTACGTAACGCGTTACGGCGCCAGTCTGTCTGGCTTCCCTTTCTCTCACGCATCCTCTCTCACTCTAACCCACAGCACTATACTATATCACTTCTGTCGGGCGTCCCGAGACGCACACCTTTTCTTATTGTATAGGTATGCATATGCACTACCAAATTAGATCGGCCATTAACCGCGTCCAGACCAACTGAGCAGGGCAATGCCTCGGTCAATATGGACGTGTCTCGGGCTGCCTCGAGCTCTTGAGCAAAGCTTGACCGCGAGCCAAACGTCGGTTTTTGCCGATGCTCACAGACGCCTCAGTCTGAGCTGCTCGCTCGGTGTGGACGGACGTAACGACGCTAGCGACCCAGTGCAGACATGCGTGTAAAATTTGAGACTGAAAGGTCGAGTATCACTTCCTTTAGTAACTTGTTACCGTATCGATTACGATTTTGGTATACGTGATCCAGAGTTTTCGATAGAAACAACCAGATAACATGAAGGCCATAGCGGCTAAAAACAAGTGATTCTCCATCGTATATACGTAGAACAACGAAATGTTGAAACTGGCTCACCTTAGCTCGCGAGACTCAGTCGCAAACTTTCTAATTTTCCTCGCGTGCCACGGATCGCCAGCAGGAAGACCGAGCGTGGCTCGCGAGCTCTACTCGTTTGGTCTGGCCGCGGCTATTGAATATTATAAAGAACTCCACCACCATTATTACCATACTACTATCATTACCGTTACCCGCCGTTGCTTGCTTATATCTACGATTTTTTCTAGAACTACGAATTTACGTTACAACACAACACAAATTTAGTACCTTACAATTTCGACACGTGGTTTATATTGGTAAACCACGTGTCGAAATCGAGGCCGTCAGCGCCAAAGTTGCCCAACTTACCAGACACAATTGAAATCAATTGTAAAGTACTTATCAATTTACCACAGCGTTACAATAATTTAAACAAATAAGCATCATTCATGGCGGGAAATACTGTACGAATGTCGTTAAGAAATGTTTTTAATGAGGTGACGACATAGGTAAAAATTATGGTAACGCTGTGGCAGAGCATTAATTATCTCTCTGTATTAAACTATAATTAAAAATGGTCAACTATAATTGACTGCACTACTAACTAATTATATACCTGTATTGAACAATACATAAGCTCCATCGTGCTGGTCAGACTTCCAAGAAAGCTGACGCTACTCCGCTGCCCCTGCTTCACCCCCGCCCGCTCCGGTTTTGTCAACGATGCAGGAACGTGCCACCGACGCAAATAATCTAGAACACACACCAATAACATACAAGCACACCGGACATAGTTTGCGACAACACAAAACACACGCCATCATGCTGCGGCCAAACAATTAGTGAGTTAAAGGAAATGTTACATTTAATGCGGGTGCTAGGCGGTTAGCAATGTGTAATATATATAAGCGCAGCAACCACAAAAGCACTGGCATGAAATCGATCAATGAGAGAGCGTGAACGATGCGAGCAGAGTGACTGCGTCCTTTTGGCAAGAGCAACAGAACGCTTATGAGGATTTTTAAGGGACTATATGAACATAGGATATTGTTTCGTGCTGAGACTTGCTGACGTGCCGTTTGCATCGACTGCGGGGCAGTTAAAGAATCTCATTAACCGTATTCATTCACGACGAGCCACAATCCAAAGGATATCCTTGTCGTGCGTCTTGTCTAGAAGGGTGATAGAAAGATACGACCCCAAGCTTCGCTGTTTGATACACTTGATCCATTTTTATACTTTGTGATAACAATCAATTTATACTTTGTGATAACAATCAATTTATACTTTGTGATAACAATCAAAGAGAACTAATGTCTATAGAATCCGAGAAGTTTAATCGCAGTGCAATTGTACGCGAGATTATGATGCGCGCAGCAATGCCTGAGATCCTATCACCCTATATACGGCGCATATTGAAGTACTTTTGATTAGCAATTCACTCCAATTATTGAGGTTACAACTTACATTTAGTTCGTCAGAGAACACGGCGTGATAATCTGAGGTTAGCAGTGTAAAATCACGAGAAAAATATGTCAAGTGGGAAAGTGCCAGACCCTTATTTTCAATACCGTAAATTTGACCACTAATGGTAAGCATAGCGTTAGTATTGTGAATCTTCCAACTTATCGTATTTTTTGGAAAAACCGAGGTTTGTAAAACCTGTTTCTAAGTATGTATTTTTGTGTTATTGGGTTTTTCTGGGGGGAAAAACTCAGAAACACTATCGCTCAGTAAGCTAGCACTCCGGAGCACGGCATTAGGCTCGCCTGTTATACACACGGGACCTCAAAACATAGTTGGCGAAAGGTGGCTGATACACAGATGAGACGTTACGTTTTTTAATACCTCATAACCTCTCTCAACTAAATACAGACTAGTAATTGATCACAGACCTAAAATATTAACGTTAACGTTACCTTCTTGCCGATTAGATGAAATAAAGCACTTTCATTTCTAGGGCATTATGAAATTCGTGCGTTCTAACTACTTTAATCCATTTTTACTCTTCGATATATCCTTTCGACTTTAAAAAAATATTACAAAGTACGCGTAGCACTTACTACTTACTTACGCGTAGTATCTATATTGAATATCAGTAATAGTGCCGATCAAGAAAGTATACTCGTTTTATGACGAGTGATAAACATTTGTACTTCGTTGATTTTTGGACTTATTTTTTCCGAAACTGCACACACGCAATAGTTTCCGAATTTCTTAGCAACGTCAAGTGGCCCTCACTATCGGCGTTAAATATTTGGATGTGCTGATACAATATCATAAGTTGTTTGAACACCATACAAGTTGTAGCCATTGTTACTTCAATATACGCTGATTTAGCAGATCGATTCCAAACGACAAGTATCAAGGGCGGACCGAGCTTTGAAAGTTTGCAACAGAGTCGTAGTTTGTACGCGACAAAAGGCGCGCGAATAACCAGCCGTTTTGACGTGCAAAGCTGAGTTAAGCAACCAGATAGACTACGACTGCTCGAATTAATCTTCTCCTTGTCGATTTGCAGCCGATCGTCCCTTACGCCATCTAACCCATCACCTCTAAGGCTTGCCAATATTAAAACGTTTTCACTTGATTTCACACGGTCGGCTTATCGATCACCTTAAATTGGGAGGCTATCGTTAATATATTATCAATTATGCATTCCAAACCTACAACAGGAGAACTTCGAGCAGTCTTATTTAGTAAAATAAAAATTAACCCTGATAATACCTTTTAGTTTGCTTGCGTTTCATTTCAAAGACTTTGCTCATAGCAAAACTGAAATGAAACGGTAAGCATGAAACAAAAAAAAACAAATTAGAATCACTCAACATGAGGGGAAGCGAAACATGTCATGTAATTGTTCAATTATGTCGCGACATGACGATGTTTTCGCGCCTCCAAATCACAATAAACTCTATAGAACAGGTAATGTCCGACCGAAGCAAGGCAGCCCTAATCTTCGACAATATTGGTGACTACAAGTGCAAATTTAAGTCAACTAATGATGTTATAATGTCAATTTGCTACTTTAAGACTTTTTAAGAGATGCCTTATTTCACATCGTAAAAAGTTTACAAGAGAGAATAGTATGGATGAACATGAGCGTAGTGTGTGTATAATAATACAGTATTTCCAAAGGTAATCTACCGTTCCATATTATGGAGGTTGCGTTCGCGGTATTCAATGTGTGTGTAATAGTTTTACGTTCGGTATTCCTGATCGTATTTCATAACAGTACGGAAACTTGCTAAAGTAAGCGCTAGATGTAATCTTGCGAAGTATTCATTTAATGCACATACGTAATGAAAAGGGCGAGGGTGTTAGCTGAGTCGGTCGAACAATACTTTTCACGACGTGGAACAAAATAGCGTAGGTATTTTCAGGGCGCGATGTTATTTCGTAGAGGGGGTGGGAGGGATTGCTCGCACGCACATAACTGGTTTTGCATGCGCGCGCGTTCTGGCCGTAGATGGCAAAGCATATTTGTTTAAAACAATGATTGTTATATATTATTCGTTGGCAATGATTGCAGCAATGAAAGCCTGATAACGTATTTACAATATTTGATAGGTCTGCTCGATGCTATCTACGCCTTTTAGAATTCGATTTCTTTTACGTAACACGTAGTTAGAGAAACAGTATAGTTTTTATATTTAATTTTATTAGACATAAATACCTAACGTGGTATAAAAGTAGAAAAAAAAACGAATCACAAGTACATTCTTAAACAATATTATCATTTCAAATACACATTATGCACTTTTAAGAGATATTTATTTATTACAACATATATCGAGAATGTTTTGATAAAAGTTAAATTTTCACTGCAATTGTTACTTTCAATGAGTGAATATAATACTACAGCTTTGATTATAATCCTTTATAGTAGAATAAGTTAATCTTAATCGTTTTTAATTGTATTATAAATAATATTATAATCATACGCCTAGTTATACTATGTTTAATAGTATTAATAATAAACCTATATCAATGTTGTCATCGTCAGCTCGGATTCGGAGTTACCACATCTTTGTTATTTTAGCACACAGTTAGTTACCATTCGCTTTAGTGGCTCAATATACTTCATTGGTGAATATGAAGCTATTATGAATGACCAATAGGGATGTCGACTGATACGAAAAATGCAATACATTTTTTCGCAAAAATACACAGCAGACTAGAAATTATACTGAAATTCGATAAATATATTTTGAACCCGATCAAAAACGAAAAGGAATCTTATTTTAATTTTTGGAATCCTTTACACGTCGTCTACAACCTTTAGTTACGATGTCATAACGTTTAAAATTTTTATACGTATAAAAAAATATTTTTACTTCAAAATTGTTTTAATAAATTTAATACAGGAACATTTTTGTTTATACGAGTGCCTTTAAAGTCATAACAAAAAAGAATGTCAACATCCCTATCACAATGTACTAAAATATTTAGTAAGGTATACGTTCTATAATGCGTCAAATTTTACAGGAGTAAATTGGTCTTTAGCCACGTGACTAGCACGCGGATGACGTCACAGTTGTGGTGTATAGCCCGAGTCACTATGCCGGAAGCGGTCTTCCATGCTAGGTTAGTGTTAGAATTTGGATAAGAACAAAACACGAAAACGATGTACAGTCACAATATTACATTATATATCACATTTATATTGATAACGGTTTTTATTCGCCACCAATAGTAGGCAATTTGAATTCCGTAACATAAGGAGTATTATACAAATACTGCGATAAGTGCTTTGATACAATACAGACGAATCGCACCATTGATAGTATGATAAGAGGATTGCATAGCTAGTACTTTCCATGCTAAAAGAGAAAACTCTGTTCTACCTCTTAACATTGTCGGATTTCAATGGGTTTTTTTTCATGGAATCATGGCATTGTTTACAATGCCCGTACGTTTTGATTTTTACAGTTTTTTTAAGTTCTAAAAAAGTAAATTTATGGTACTTTGAAATACTGAAAAAATCAAAACGTACGGGCATAGTAAACAATGTCATGATTCCATGAGAAAAAAAAATCATTGAAATCGGACAATGTTAGGAGGTAGAAAAGAGTTTTCTCTTTTAGCATGGAAAGTACTAGCTATGCAATCCTCATAATTAAAGATATTAGCGAATCAGCTCAGCTTAGCAAATAGTGGACAACATCAATGTTAGTTTTGTTACTCGCAATATCCACTATTTACAATATTGCATTCGTTTGTTACTGTGACTGTACATAAATAGTTCTGTGACGTCACTTAAAAGAGTTCCCCTCAATGTCGGTTTGATGGGAAGATGTTGCGCGAATACAATATAGTGACGTCGAATAGACACTTAACGATATTAATTGTGTAGAGGAATGTTTATGTTTTGTAACGTTGCATAAGGTTATTAATACAATAACCGTTATGAAGCCGGCCATTACGTTGGCATTTTGATAGGAACTGTTTTCAAAGAGCAAATATGAGCACGAAGGTACTTACGTACCTCTCCAAGGTACACTGTGGCCACTAGTTATTAATTACTAAAGCTACGAGTATTAGCATTACTACTTGAAAATATCATATATAAACATTTATTTATTTATGTAAGTATTTTTCCTGTGGGCTTATCACGAACATTTGGGTAAGTTTATCGTATCGATGATGTACACTTGTTGATTGATATACACTATAAAAATTAATCAATGACACTTTTGACACAGATAACTCATAGTTTATACTGGATACGTCAAAGATACTATTACGTTACATTTACGCAAATGGTTGTAACGGATAATGATTGTAACGAGACTACTGCGCGTTGTTCGAGACATTGATAATTTGTTCGATTCGCAAGTGATTTCACTAATGTAGTGCGTTGGTCCTTCCAAGACGGATACTTACAGAAAAGTCCTTAAAATACCGCATTTGTCTCTTTTCGACTAAAATTTTAAAATATGTTTTAAGTTATGTCCGGAATGGCTTGCAGAATCCATTAGCTTTGACTATATTTACTATAAAAATAAAACACAAAACGTTAGCTTTCCTTACAAACATGCCTCACTACATTATGCATGATTTTTTTGAAGGACAAGACTGATGTAAAGTGTTGCTATTCTTTTTTCGTTCTTACCTTCGAATTTCGACATAAGATTACCAGACTTGCTCGGCATAAATTAGAAACATAATAAAAATTATGTTTCTAATTTATGCCGAGAAGCTAAGCAACGAGGACTTATTTTGTGATTTGTATTTGCAATAAATTATAAATGATTTGGTGTTTTATAAAGGCATGCATTAGTCTAGCTCTTCCCAGTTAGCGTTTGTGAGATAACAGCAGCGTGTTTGTCTATAATTATTAATAATATATACTTATTCAATAAAAATATGTTTTTTAACAATAGACATTAGTTGTATTATGTAATTAGTGTTAGAACTTATTGTTATTTTTTACTAGTATCTAAATTCAATCAAAAAATATCACGCTTTTTGTTAAAAATAAAAATATTGTTAATACTAAACTGATAAAGCTGAAAGCAAAAATAATTATATGCAATTAGTGCATAAATAACTTCAACTATGTCCTTTTAAGATATACTCAAATAATGACGTAGATACTTAGGAAATAATGAGCCAGGAAAATATTTTAACTAAAATTACGCGAGCAAACGCCTGTTTAGTCGTTTTTCTTTTTTGTTATATTTTTATTGTAAGGTATAATTATTTTAATCATATATGTTATGCGTATATATATTAATATAGTATATATACTTCTTAATATGCCCTTCCCTATGAAATTGACGATTTTAAAGCTTACGAGACGACCCCGATAGACGACGGAAGTCAACATAAAATAATTTAAAGCTATATGGTGGAAGCAGATTCTAAAGAGAATAAGAGAAGAGAAGAGAAAGAGATCTAAGTCAAAGTGGAAAAATAAACAAGCTTGGGAAGTGATTATTTATTAACTTGTTTTTTTAATATTTTATATGTTTTTTTTGCCTTACTGTTTGAGCTTGATCATTATTTCGTGTTGTTAAGAGAACGATGCGATTAACAATATAAGTACGCTTCTCTAGAATATCTCCTTTTAGACTTTAAGGCTTTTGAAGAAGAAAACAGATTCAAGCTAAGAGTTTCATTCTTTGGTGGTACTTATGACATAAGTAGAAACTAGGCTTGGTGATAATATTAGGGGTGCCCCTTCGAGCATGGTAGAAGAAGGAATACAACGTTAAAATGGGGATGCCGAAATTACATTATGCAATCCTATGGCACTTTTCACATGCCTCTGAACCCTTTTGTCGAAATAGCTAGTCATCGTCAATGATCGTAGCTCTTACTAATTAACATACCTCGTTAATTTCACTTTTTTCCAATATGAACAATGCTATTATAGCAAACCAAATCCTATTCCGATCGAGATTTACTAATTCTTGTAGTATAATTTGTCAACTTTTCTAATACACCAGAAATTAGCTTTCAATGTCTATAATGAGAGCATTAAATAATACGAGTTTGCTGATATTGGAAGTAACAGATTGAAGTTATTAAATGTTTGAAACAGATAAAAGTTTGCTCGTTTTGGCGAAAGTGGAGTTTGAGATGCATTAGCAAATTCTAAAGGGCTTAGCATCGAGAGACATGATTAAATACCGAATGATCAGCGAAGTAAACTGATAACGAGAAATAATGAACAGAAGTGAATTAAAACTTCTAAGCGGGCTGTTCCATGTCACACAACATAACATGCTTAAGAACAGCATCATTCTAGTACAAAAATTAAACGCATGAGTACGCAGTTTTAGATAAATACGGAAACAGACATACATATAGTAAGGAGATCCTACATCCTCGGTTAAATGTTATATTTTATATGTTCCAATGCGGAAAGTTAATTTGACTAAATAGTCATAAAACATTGTACTTTCAAAAGTTACATCACTAATCAACATGGAAGTGATTAGAATTATGTAAATTGTGAATCTAACTTGAATGTAATTAGAATTAAGTTTAATTATGAAAAGCTAACTTGATTATCATTAGAATTAAGTTAATTATGAAAAGCTTACTTAATTATCATTTACGGTTACAATATTATTACAGATTGAATACTACAACACGGGTGTATTGTAGTTTTAAGAAGTGCATTTACTATAAATCGAATTACTCAGTAGTGGTGTTTTATTTTACATATATAATATATAGTGATTTTATAGTTAGGTGTATGCTTGTGAAGTGTGAAAGTTGAATGAACGTGACATTGAGAAGAACCCACTCCCTGAAATGATAATTCACGAATTTGAAATACAAAACTTCCATTGAACCTTGGACGCGGATGTGCAATTGAATCAAACAAGAATCGAATGAATTTACTCGTAAACATTAATTTTATTCTATTATTGTTCGAGTATTAATAGGGGTGTTGACTAATTTTTTATCTGTTCAAATAGATTTGGAAACTTCTTTTGGAAAATCCATCAATATAATGGCAAAAACTGCACAAATAAGTTCTTGAAAACACATAACTATATGAGTTTATTGACCAATTGAAAAAACACATCACAGCCTAGGGGAGAGTTAAATTATGTCAAACTTGCGCAACACGTATGAATTACGTGCAATATTCTGTTTTGCAAGCAAAGGACAGCAATATTTTTAGGTTTATGAGTATAATTTTAGTATATTGCTATTAGAAACATACAAATATAATACTTTGGTATTAGTCAACATCCTTATTATAGGATATTAATATTATTGCATGGCGTTTACGGCCATATTACACAAAGAAAATTATTAAGGTCAGACCACAACTGTTTTGATTAGAACTTTGGCTTGAGCTATTAGACCTTGCTGTTCACTGCTCATTTTATCTGATCTATGTAACAAATTCTAATGGACATCCAAGAATCAATCTACTGTGAATAATCAAAACGATTTTTTTAATGAGATGGCACTACAAAGTAATGATGTCACCAAAAACAATAGCATAAAAAACGTTTAAACCTCACGATTCCATATTCTATTTAGCAGATCAATTCATCTAACAACTTTTGTATTTCAAAACGTGTATAGAAAAGGAAAGTTGCATGTATTAAAAAAAAACTCACTTAACCTATTCAATAAATTACGATTATAAGCTCAATTTCGTAAAAAACACTATTATTAGTAGAGTTAATACGTGTTTTTAGATTAATACTGGCGATTAATGATTCAGCTGTAAAATGAGGTTACCACATGCATCCTCCTTCTAGCTCTGGAAGAAAAGAACATACTCATTGTCAGAATGTTATCGAAATCATTTCGTACAAGTATTCGATTCCTTACTGTTTATTTAAAACCAATCTACTAATAAAAATAAATGTGATTCAAACACAGTGCTATAATCTAGTGTGACTAAAGCCAATCTATCACATCCACTATATTTTTTTTTAGAAAATAGCCAAGGAATCGTATAAACTCTTTATTAGAGAGCCGGCGGCAATATATCTGACTATGAGTGATTTGAGACAAATGCAACGGAGTGACAGTAGATTAAATTTTATTCAATTGCGAAGTATTTATTATGTGACTCTTTCGTAGAGTTCGCAAATAAGATAGATTTCGCGTGTATTTTCAATATTTATTTACTACATTTGTTTTGCATACAAACTGAGTTAACTCACGTTATTGAACGAGTAATATCGGTTGAGTTATTATACAAATTTATGACATAGTGTGAACTGTCTATATAAAATATATTATGAACAGTTTCTTACAAAAATATTATATATTATAATAGTTCATCAATTGTCATGGTCAAGGGCATACTAAGAATAAATTGGAAATGCCAAATGCGTGTAACCATCAAGTTGTTTATTTCATAAACATTGACACACGTATTATTTTTCTTATTTTAAATCTTCTTTCTTTATATAATATCTTAGTATATAATCACGAAAACCTTAGAAATCACATTTTTTTGTGATATTCGGAGCAAGTGATCTGTCACAGACCATGCATACAAAAATATATCGAGGGCTCCAAGTCCAAAATGGAAATGACTTCGATAACATTCTACTTTTTAGTTACGGCTGCAACATAACTCATTTTTTTTATAACAGCATCATGAATATGATCCCTCCTTCCAGATATTTTATAAATAACGTGTTCCGCTATAAAGTTATATAACGGAGGTAGCGTGTTGTCATACTTTTCTATTTCTGGCGCGCAGTGAACGAACTCATGTTGCCAGAACTTGTATACTGGGTTCTTTATGAGTTCAATGAACGTGATGAGAAGCCCCCAGGGGTGAGGACGGTTCACGATGAGTCTTTCGAGGAGCATTCGTGTGATTTGCTCCTGTATGGCCTCAGAGTTGGCCTCGGCGAATAGGTATAACAGCGCGCACGAAAAATAGTGCGTGTGGCTGTTCGGATAACGCAGCTGATTTGCTATTGCGTTCAGGAACAAATACCTGAAATGGAATTGAGTAGTGTTAGAATGAGTCATATCTTTACTAGGATTCTACAATAAGTTTTAACTTGGTTACCTTGCGACCCAATTCGCTATGACCATTCAACAAGTAACGTGGCGCGTTACGATATCTTCAAGGAATGATCGGAAATTTGTATTGACTTCACGATCATTCCTTGTCGATATTATAGCGCGCTGCGTTTCTCGTTTGAGTGGTCATGTCGAATAACGACGCTGAACTTCTTAAGAACTATTGGGCATTTACGCAGTGGCGTAGTGGTTATTTTCCGGGCGACTTATATATGGTCATACTGTACGTGCTCTTGTAAACATATGTGTATAGAAATACAGTGAAAACAGGATAATACCAATTCCTTTAGTAAAGATTCGCATTAACATTTCAAGGAACTTACTTCAAAATTATTTGTACAATGTATATAAATAATATGGGAAAATAAATATACACGCTAAACTAAAAATTCATAATGCTGGTGTAAACCAGTTTTACTTTAACGGAAAAGATTTTGTAAGCATACATGACACATATACACACGAATTCTGAAGTAAATGTCTTCTATAATTTTGATATATAGTTATTTAATAGCTCTTTGATGCCCAGTGCTGAGTGGATGGAATAGATCCTTACATATGGGCACAGACATACAACAAAGATCTCCACTCGCGTAATCTGCAAGATACGACTATATAATGTATCAACTTTTATGACAATTGGTCGGTAAATAGCTTCTTAGCAAACTTCCTCCCTTTTTAGAAAATGTACTCTCCCCTATAAATCACCGACGACAATAAAATATTTCATAGCAGAACATGCATACCAAGTTTCGAGGGTTCAAAATGCGACCTGTTCAGGAGGAAGTGCTTAACCTAACAGACATACGGACAGATGAAATTCAATTTGGCCAGTTAAAGCAGACACTCTTCGCTCGCTCGGTCAATTGATTGAAGTATTTCTCTTTGAACAATCTTGAACCAAGTGCATGTACAGACAAATACATTAATTTATTAACCTATGAAAATATCTATTGATGATAACATAGCTAGAACTCACCGTCCTTCAAAATCAAAATCGACGGTAAAGTTCTGGAAGATGTCCATGTGAGCCGAATGCGCGATCGTCGACATACTGGGCGTGTTGCCCTTAGAACGGATGAACGCAATGGCCTGCGTTCCTACGTACAACACCACTGCATTCATCAACTGGCTGTTGTAACGACGACCGGGATCGTTGAGGACCTGGAAATTAAAAATGCCTATTTGTTGAACTACATTGTCACCTAAAGCTGTAAGAGGACCGATATCGTTCAAGATTTTAAATGTCAATTTGTTTAGTTACAGTTTAGATCGTTCAGAACTTGTGACTTAGAAAGGCCTGTTTGTTTAGTTAGATAAACCTTTCATAACCAGCCCGTTATGTTCCCACTGCTGGGAGCCTCTCAGGAATGTGGGCCATAATCCACCACGCAGGACCAGTGCAGCTTGGTGAATAGGCATGTGGCCAACCCATGTAGAAGTTTTCAAGCCGCTCGAAGGCCTTCGACATGGCCTAACGACAAGAACCGGGAACGAGCTTAACGTGCTCTCCGAAGCACGGAAGCGCTCAGTTGAATAATGCCACTAGCAGTCACCCATCCAAGTCCTGACCGCAGCAAGCGTTGCTTAACTTGTTGATCGGTTAAGATCGCCAAGTCAAGCTCCGCTACGAGCGCTTAGTTAACAGTGCCATGAGGGTTTCCATGTTTACCCAAAATATGCCAGATATGGTCATTGTAAACGGTGAAGCCAACTTTGGCATTCCAACCACCCTATACAACGAGCAGTTAGAAATTTGTACGGTGCCCATTTACCTTACACACGCATAATATTTCAAGCATAGTATTCCTGGCACAAATTGCACACTACTGTTTAAGATCTGGTACCATAGTAGTAGCTGCCTCATGCTACAGTTTATAGTATTCCTGGCACAAATTGCACACTACTGTTTAAGATCTAGTACCATGGTAGTAGCTGCCTCATGCAACAGTTTAACGAGATATCGAGGTTGAAAAGGTCTTCTTCAGAGATAATTATATGATTATATGAAGACACCACCGAAAAGATTTCCACAGCAACATTAAAGAAAGCAATAGATAATTGTAATCTGCTAAGGTCCAAAGATTCATGTGGCACCTTGGATATCTGTTGTGTCGTTTAAAGTTATCTTTAATTACATACATAAATTAATTGATAAATTCATAAAAGTAGATGACGTTTATAAATAAAATACCAGATTGCTGTCTGGAAGGTGATGCATTGTTTACACAACATGGAGTTTACTTAGTTGCAACAAAAATGTTTTCTTTCATTTAAGAGCATGTTAATCGCAGAGGCCAATTATCTAGCGGATATGCCCTCCAGAACTTGCTATTTCACCTTACGGTCGTTTTCACTCCATGACTTTACCAACTAGGCATGAAGCAGGTTACCTACATCAGGGGTATTCCACTTGCAGTTATAATTAAAATTATTTTGGCACTATTAGGAGTGTGGCCAATTTATTAGTTTTGCTGATTATAACTGCTTGGAGAATGTCTTTCAAAATACATTTTGTCCATAATTTGTTATTTCTCTATTGTTTTCAAGCGATCAGAATAACATAAATGTTACATTGTTTAGCCTTGATCGTCATTAGTAAGACGTCTTAGAGCCCGTCGTTTTACTGAATACATTAAGATTAAGTATGATTTAGAAAACGAAGATATTTCTCTTGTTCGCGAGGTATAACCCGCGGCATATAACTCTAGCTCTGAGCGAAATGTGGAAGGGATAGCTGCGCAGATAGAGAGAGACAACAGTCCCTCGTCTTCGATGTGACAGAGAGAGACAAGAGTCCTTCGTCCCAATTTTTAACTTCTGCGCAATAACGGTCAGAGCTAGAGTTATATGCCGCGGGTTATAACAATGACAATACGAATGACGTTTTATATACGTTTGACACTAAATTGCATTTAAGGTACGTTTCGGTAAGCGCCGTCAACGCTCAAAACTGTCGCGCCCCAGTTTGCCGTTCCCTTTGGTTGACAGTGACAGTAATACCACGTAATCCTTCGATCTGCGAGCGTTGTGGTCGTGGCGTGAGCGTTTTCGGTGATGTCATCGATGACGTATCGAGTTCGATACGTCATCGATGATCGTGGGCTTGTAAGGGAATGTGTGTGCGAACGCCGCGAGTAATTTGGGCGCTTTCCGGAACGTAGCCGCTGTGATTATCATGCAAGACGGCTTTAGGGCCAGTTGCACATCACCAGAAATATATTTTTAGAACAGTTTACAATTTCAAAATAGTATATATATATACATATACACCCTATTTGTATAATTACTGTTGGCGACGCGAGTGCTATATAATAATATTAAAATAAATAGTTTGTATGTTATAAATAAGTAAATGTAAAGATTATGTTTAAATAAATATATATGAGGATTGCGGGGTGAGCTACGTGTGCGATGCATACGAGCTTGGGTCTCAAAGGGGGCACCACAGGTGCGGGAGGGGTAATCGAGCATCACCGCGGTGCCTGCTAGTCTGCCACGAACATACGCGCTGACCACACGTCGCTCTCTCGCTCACCTACTATCTTGTACCCTGAGTCGCAATTAGTCATTTTGAAACCCCACCCCTAACAAGCTGGTCTTCGAACCGAATTTGAAATCAGATAAGTACCTATGTTCTCAACTCCGCCGCCAAAAATGGTGAATACGCGAAGCACCGTCAAAAAACAGCAAGAAAAAGTTTCACAGCATCAGGAACAAGACCCTACAGTGGAAGACTCTAAGCCAAGAGACACGAGTAAAGGCGAGGCCGAACTACAAATAACCACGAGGAAAAATTTGGAGAAAACATTTTTTATAAATGTGGGTACCGCCCCGTCGGTTAAATCGGAGAATGTTCTAGCTCATCCTTCGACATCGGCGTTTCAAAAAGCCCATGAAGTGGGTAAAACCCCAAAGCCAAAATCTAAAGCTTCAGTTTCGTCGTCAATGTTGGCTCGGAAAAAGAAATTAGAGCTGGAAGCGGCACAAGAAAAAGCGCGTATACAAATGCAGCTTATAGATAAAAAGCTAGCTGCAGATATCGCGGAGTTGGATGAAAAATACAGTTCACGAGCGTCAGAAAGAAGCGAAGTCACAACACACAGCGAAGTGGAGAAGTGGATTGATCGTAGTCAACAGGAGCTAAAAGGACAGTTTCGCCCACAACATGGTAACAATACGGGCAAGGCGTGTCCATTGCCACTAGTGCCTAGTGATGACGTCAGCCGTGAGGCCAACGTGAGTTTACTGGTGAGCGCCATAAAGGACCTGACCGCTGCGACTGCTTCTGCTGCTACAAAAGGAGCTGACGCCAAAATGTTGAGCCGTTTATGCACACCGAGGGACCTACCTTCGTTTTCCGGTGACCCGATGGAATGGCTACAATTTAAACAGGCGTACGAAGAATCAACACAAGTGTGCAACTTCAACGACAGGGAAAACCTGTGGAGACTCAGAAAATGTCTTCATGGGCCGGCCAAAGAAGCAGTTACGTCACTGTTAATTAGTGCAACGACTTCTGACATTATTATGTCAACACTGGAACTTCAGTTTGGAAACTCTGACGTAATCATATCTAAGATTATGCAGGACATCACTTCACTACAACCGTTATCAGAACAGTATCATAAGGACATTATACCGTTCTCAGTGAAAGTGAAGAATTACGTTTCCGCAGTACTCGCGATAGGACAGAATGAGTACCTAAGTGCAACAAATATCGTCTCGGTAATTTTATCTAAATTACCTATGATCCTAATTTCTAAATGGACTGACTTCAGCTATCCTTACTTCAACCAGGGCTGCAAGTCAAAACTCGTGGTATTGTCCGAGTTCCTAGACGGAGAAGCTGTAAAAATATCACGAACCGCAGTGAACATAACCTACGATCATAATAGTGAACAATCTGCGACACGTAAAAACAATAACATCATTAAAAATCGCGCGCAAACTGTACTTGTGCAAAGTGATAATCATAACGATGATAAGTGCCGGTTTTGTCGTATTTCAAAACATAAGTTGACTGACTGTAAAAAATTTAAAAAAGCACTGCGAAAAGACAGGTGGTTCTTTGTGAAACGCAATAGACTATGCTACAAGTGCCTAGTGTCAAATCACAATAGAGATAACTGCCCGGCGCCCGCGTGTGACATTGATAACTGTGATCTATCGCATCACCGCTTGCTACATTATGCGAATGACAATAATACGCTGCAACGAAACAGTGTAAACGTTACGGAATCACGGGACACCAATAGTGAGGACAGTACCGTTCAAGTGGATACTGTGACGCATATACAAGCAAATAGCTCAAAGGTGTTGTTAAAAACTGTGCCTATCAATATCCACGGACCTAATGGTATAGTGAGTTGTGTCGCGATGCTCGATGGCGGTTCAACTATGACATTAATTAGCGCCCCGCTTGCAGCGCGCTTAGGAGTGCGCGGACATAAACAAACTATGCGTGTGCGCGGTGCATGGAATTCTACAGAACTTATTTGCGAAAGTGAGATTGTGGACTTGAACGTTTCAAACGAAGACGGTACGGAGTTTAAATTCCGAGCGCGCAGTGTGAAACAATTGGACTTACCTGTGCAGACGTTGACTAGGGCTGCCATCACGAAATTTAAGTGTCTGTCTGAAATAAAAAAATATGTATGTGACGGACATGCTAAACCGGAACTGTTGATAGGGCAGGACAACTATCACCTGATGCTGCCTTCTGAAATAATAAGTACCTCACCTGGTGAACTATACGCTACTCATACTCCCTTGGGGTGGTGTGTTCACGGCTGCGTGCGCGAACCGCTCAGAGCAACGGACAGGCGCGGAAGTGCTCTGCATTCCACGCTGCTTATCTCCGAAGACGCGGACATGGTGACGTCAGACAGCGACCGCTGTCTACATGACCTGCAAGAAGAAGTAAGACGATCCTTTACGATTGAGTCCATGGGTATCGGCTGTAAACCACGTCAGAACGCTGATGATGTACGGGCTGTCGAGTATCTGGAGAAGACATCTTCGTTGGTCGACGGGAGGTGGTATGTAGGACTGCCATGGAAAGATATGAACTGCAAAATGCCTGACTCATATAATAATGCTGAAATTAGATTGAGGGGTGTGATGAGAAAAATGAAAGCAGATGAGGGGTACTTACTACGGTACAAAGATAGAATCGACCACCTATTTCATAACGATTATGCGACGGAGATCACCGACCCTAAAACCACACCAATGACATGGTACTTACCTCATTTCGGAGTTGACAACCCTAACAAAAAAAAGCTTCGTCTTGTTTTTGACGCTGCTTCAAAAAGTGATGGGTTATGCTTAAACGATTACCTCCTGACGGGTCCTGATCTACTTGTATCACTATTTGGTATCATGGTTCGATTCCGCGAACATAAAATTGCCATCACCGGAGACATACGAGACATGTTCTTAAGAATAAAAATCAAAACTGAAGATCAAAACGCATTACGATTCCTTTGGAAACCAAGCCAAGATAATAAAATAAAAACCTACGCGATGACATCACTTATATTTGGCGCTAATTGTACCCCGTTCATTGCACAACATATAAAAAACAAAAATGCTCAACGCTACGTGTCATCTATGCCGGAAGCTGTGTCTGCAATATATAATCAACACTACATGGATGACTACATAGACAGCGTAGAAAGCGAAGATACGGCTATCAAAATGGTAATTGACATTACGCACATTCATAAACAAGGCGGTTTCGATATTAGAAACTGGACCTGTAATAATGAAGCTGTTATCGATTGCTTACCAACCGAGACCTTAGGACCCACCGCTATAAGATTCAAAATCGGACAACAATACGACGGCGAGCGTACTCTCGGATTAATCTGGTTCCCGAAAGAAGATACGCTGGGTTTTGACTTATCCTTGAAAAGAATTCCTGAAAAGTTACTCACTGGTGAAAGAAGACCTACTAAAAGGGAAATGCTTCGTATTATTATGTCAATATTCGATGTGTACGGGTTTCTGGCACCGTTCACCATAAAAGGAAAAATTATATTACAAGAAACATGGAAAATAAATCTTGGATGGGACGAAGTGATAACAAGCGATTTGTTTACAAAATGGATGGAATGGCTGGAAATGCTAAGGCGCGTGAGTCACATACGTCTGCCTAGATATTATCACAACGCCGCTGGGACAGAGACAGTAGATGCACAGAGTGCGGCTGCACTCGATAGTGCTCCGGGGCCACAAGCCACGCCCACTTCGTCTGGTACAGGCGTCGCGGACGGCCCGCGTGCATGCAGCGGTTATAGCAACCTACAGTTACATATATTCTGCGACGCCGCGCAGGCTATGTGTACGGTAGCTTACTGGCGTTGGAAAGATAACGGACAGATAAAGGTTGCATTTATATCGAGTAAATGTCGGGTCGCTCCGATAAAACATGTTTCTATACCTCGCTTAGAACTACAGGCCGCTGTCCTAGCTGCGCGATTATCAGAGACGATTATTAAAGAGCATAGAATTACGGTAAAGAAAATATACTTTTGGTGCGATTCAGCTACAGTACTGCACTGGATACGTAACAACACGCGAACCTATAAGGCGTACATAGCGCATCGGCTCGGTGAAATTGATGAGCTCACACAAGTGAATGACTGGCATTTTTTACGTAGCAAATGGAACGTAGCGGATATAGCTACCAGAGATAAGTGTGATATTTCTATACTGGAAAATGAATGGTTTCGCGGTCCTGTATTTTTGTACGGTGAAGAAAGTACCTGGCCACAGGAAGTACAGCCAACTAGTATATCCGACGCAGACCTGGAATGTGTGTCAACTCTTATTGTCACCACCGAACATGACCTACCCGCAGTGCCTGACCCGGAAAGATTTTCCACATGGCTGCGCTTATTGAAATGTACCTGTACTATATTATCGTTCATAGATAAATGTAAAAAACTTACCAGTGAGATAAATGGTGAAACAATGATGAGGGCCGAGCGCCTGCTATTGAGATACTCACAAGCACAGTCGTTCCCTGAAGATCTCGCCAACCTGAAACATAAAAAGGAATTAAACAAAAGAAGTAAACTACTTACCTTGTCGCCGTTCCTGGATGATTATGGAGTACTTCGGGTCGCTGGCCGCATTGACGCCGCACCTGAAATATCGCAGGAAGTCAAACAGCCTGTTATACTCGATGGCCGCCACCACGTCACGATGTTGATTGTTCGTCACTACCACGTGAAGGCAGCTCATGGAAACCGAGAATTAGTAGTAAACGAGCTGAAACAAAAGTTTTGGATTATTCGTATAAGACCGACAGTGAAAACCGTAACTTCGAAGTGCATGCTGTGCCGCATTAAAAAGGCTAGACCTGCACCGCCTAGAATGGGCGACTTACCAAAGGCTCGTATGGCTCATCACCAACGGCCCTTTTCCTTCTGTGGCGTAGACTTGTTTGGCCCGATGGAAGTCACTGTATGTAGACGACGAGAAAAACGATACGGTGTACTGTTTACATGTCTCACCGTGAGGGCAATACATATAGAAATCGTCAACAATCTTACCACTGACGCATTGATAATGGCTCTTCGACGGATGGCTGCTAGACGCGGCTGGCCTCTATACCTGTACTCAGATAACGGAACAAATTTAAGAGGAGCTGACCGAGAGTTAAGGAAATCAGTCCTAGAATTAAACGAAGACGTTTTGAAGAGTTCAGCCGTCAATTATGGGACAACCTGGGTTTTCAGCCCCGGAGCCAGTCCACACTGGAACGGAGCGTGGGAAAGATTAATTCGAGTTGTGAAGAGCGCGCTTTATTTCACGCTAAAAGAACGAGCTCCTAGAGATGAAGTACTGAGCACACTGATGGCAGAAGTGGAACAGATAGTCAATAGCCGCCCCCTAACCCATGTGGCCGTAGAACCTGCAAGCAGTGAGTCGTTGACCCCCAATCATTTTCTTCTTGGCACTTCTTCAAATTTGCCCATAATCGGTGAATTCAATGAAGGTGACATGTACCTACGGAAGCAATGGAGAATTTCACAGAGCTTGGCCGATCTATACTGGAGACGTTGGGTCAAAGAAGTGCTGCCGGAAATGAGACCTAGATCTAAATGGCTACACGAAGAGAGACCTTTGCAAGTGGGAGATCTCGTCTTGATAGTGGACCCTGCCTCTCCTCGGAACGTCTGGCCCAAGGGCTTGGTACAAGCTGTGATGCCAGGCAAAGATGGACGCGTTCGAGTTGTTGACGTTAAAACCAAGAGCGGGATACTTCGTCGATCCGCGGCACGCGTCGCACGCATTCCTACAGGTGATGAGTGCTGAGGCAGCACTGGGGTGGGGGATGTTGGCGACGCGAGTGCTATATAATAATATTAAAATAAATAGTTTGTATGTTATAAATAAGTAAATGTAAAGATTATGTTTAAATAAATATATATGAGGATTGCGGGGTGAGCTACGTGTGCGATGCATACGAGCTTGGGTCTCAAAGGGGGCACCACAGGTGCGGGAGGGGTAATCGAGCATCACCGCGGTGCCTGCTAGTCTGCCACGAACATACGCGCTGACCACACGTCGCTCTCTCGCTCACCTACTATCTTGTACCCTGAGTCGCAATTAGTCATTTTGAAACCCCACCCCTAACAATTACCAAAAAAAAATGGGCGGTACAAAAGAGTTAATACATTGTAGATATGTAGTCAATTTTTTTTATTACTTCACTGTGAAATAAGTATTAATTGTTAAAGTTTTCGAAAATTCCATCTAAAAGTATGGACACCATCTTAACAAAAATACTACATGCCTATGTACAACTTATTAATGAAAACACATGATTCGCGTCAGTGAAAAAATATCTCTCTTACTCTTTTTTACACCCCCCACCCGAGCGTTCGGTGTGAAAGTGATTGTCGACTTTCGGCTTTCGTTCGTTCGTTTTCGGAAGAACCAAAGGCCGCGCGGTGGCAGGGCGGAGGGTGCGGGGTTGGGCCGGTGGCCAGGTCTAACGAGCTAGGACGCGAGTTTGCCGAATGTTATGAATGAATGATACATTTATATGTAGGGGTGTTAAGTTTCATGCATAAACCGCGCGCATGTAGTATATCTTAATGAATAGTGGAAATGCCTAGAATAAAATTTGTAGGTGTGAATCAATCTAGACGTTTGACCAAATATTGATGATTAAGTGGGAAATTTTTTTTTAAAGTAGTTTTAAATTTTCTTCCCATGTATGTATTAAGTACCAGCAGCATATAGTGCTGTTTTTTTTTGGTAATTATACAAATTAGGTGTATAATTAGTCAAACGTAATTTTGTCTCCAAAGACAGGAAAATAACGTTGTGTTAATAATGATGCTAAAAGAGCTGCTCTTTTAGCATCGTTATTACACGCACATGTTACACTCGAATGATGATGAAAGTATGCTATATGATAATCCAGCGCTTCATCTACCTCCATACCGAATTTCATCAAAATTGGTCCAGCCGTCTGAGCGTGAAGAAGTAACAATCATACAAACACACTTACAAACTTACAATTATAATGTGATGCTAATCAAAACAATAAAAAACTCACCTGCATATTGCCTCTTAGCTCAGACAAGAAAGTAACAGGCGCTCTGGCTTTGAGATACGCGTCCAAATCCTTCTTGAACTGCGTATTGGGCAGGATAGTCGCATAGTTGATAACGGCACGCGGAGGCAACGCGATCTCAGCCAACAAATCCACCTTCAGATTCGGCGTGAACGGATCGGGCAGTCTCATATTGCGCGGAAACGCAGACAGAATGAGATTTCTCATCTGTATGCAGTTCGGGGGTATTTCGTCGCAGAAGCCGTAGTGGTAATCGCAAAGGAACTCTGGGAAGTCGTGTAATAAAACCAGGAGCACTTTTAGGGTTCCTTTGTATAGCGTCATTACTGGCGGCGCGAGTTCCGTGTTGCGAAGAAACGGATCCAGGAATTTGAACAAGTCGATGAGAAGTGTCGAATACATTCCCCAACCCTGGAATGAACGAGTCATTTCTATATTGGATACAAACATTCGTACAGGTTTAAACATTCCTACCTAAATATACTTACCTACAGTTTCTGGAACGTTTGTCAAAGTGTAATCAGCTAACAGACGGAATACTTACCGCTGATTGGTCACATATCGCGTCATAGAATACCATTGACCAATGAGCGTTTAGTATTTTGGTCAACTAATCAAGGCTTTGACAAATGTTCTTGAAACTGGGGGTTAGTGTTCGAAGATTAATGCCTGCTTGTTAATCTTCAAGACGCATAATATGTATACCAAAACTCATATAGTATATACGGTATATATCCTCGTATATCTCTGTTTGAAATGTCACTCGTTTCAGCGCGTGAAGTAACAAACACACATACTCCCCCTAACAACGCAACAAACCCACGACTTCGTACGCTAGAAATAAAGGTATCGCTATCCCTCAGAGAGTAGCTGTATAATGCATATGTGATAATCTTACGTATAAGCTATTACCATACTATATATCCGTTGCATCGTGAAGATATAAAAACATACATACTTACTGACTCACATTCTCAAAAACTTTCACTTTATTAAAAGTAGTGCGATAGAATTGGCTCAAAGACATATTAATATGGGATAACATTCATATAAGGTCTTCCGATCCCAAACTAGGCAGAACCTGTACTATGGTAATCTGATAACTGATATACACACTTAAATACATATACACACCGAGGCACCGGTCAAATAAACATTTATTCACACAAATGTTTGACCTGTCCAGGGATTTCGATCCCTGGGACCAGGGGCTCATAAGTCAGAGTTGCTACCTTTGCGCTAACCAGCCAGTACATGCACGCTGGTTTGCAGTATAATGCGATACAATAGAAATTCTGAGCAACTTGAATGCCGTAGAGAACCAGCCTCTCTGACCTCTGTTGACAAAATTATAATCTATTAAGTACGTATGTAAACGTACATAGGAGTTTACCTTCTGCTGTGGGGTCACAGCGAGTACACGATTTATAAAAGCGCGATGCGCTACAATCTCGAGCCAAGAAAACGCAAATCCGGGCGCCACGGCCGGCCTGATGATACGGAGCGTGTGGCAAAATGCCGTGAGGACCTGGAGAGAAGACATAACACTGTATTCTGCACTCGCACCCAAACACTGGGACATTGACTACAACACATTAGTTTACAAATATACAAACAAGTATTGTAAATGCAACCAAATAAAAACATTCTACACAAAAATAACCAAAAGTAGACCTGTATGATTGTATGAATATGTGATATGGAGCAGAAATAATAGCTTCTAAAACAGTTACATTATGGTTCAAAAACGCGCAACTTAAAAGTATGTTTACTAAGTTGTATCTAGAGTGTTTCAAAATAAAATTTTGTACAGAATGTATAATCTAAAACATTACATTTACGTTTTGTCTATTTTGAGCATTCGTTTCAATTTACATAGGAATGAGAAAGGTTTATATGATATATAAGGGTTACAAGTTTCATATATTTCGTATGGGCTTAAGGATTTAGTATGTGAAATTAATTTATTTTATTAGAATTGAATTAATTTTTCGTCAGGAATAAAGCTGTCAAACATAATCCTGTAGGATAAATTTACTCTGCTACGTTATTGAAAAACCTGGTGATATATTTAAGGTACGAGTAACATCGAGACAGTAAGCAAGGTGTAGGGAGAAATTTGGCATAACGGAAAATAATTGATAAGGATTAACGAGTTTAACAATATCTTATCTGAGCTCTGAGATATAACTTTTTTAAGCGCCATACAACCAGCCTGAGCACCACCTACGGCGGATTTATGCTAGATCGACTGAAAGTCGAAGCAAAAGTCACAGTAAAGCCGGCATCAAATCAAGTAAAAACACCAATTAAATTAGCTAACAGCGCCGCCAGTTTCGGTATCAGAGGCGGTAAAACCGCAACGAAAAAAGATCGTGCTCCTAAAAGCAAAAATACTATTTTGCAATAATAAAAATTAATGTGGACAGTGACAAATTGTACTTGTTTTACGTCCATTTATACAGGGTCAATAGAGGCGCCATTTCAATATTCACCCGTTCAAAACTCTTACAAAAACGGAAAGTTAATTGATGTCAGCAAAGGATACCTACTATTTAATATATCATCAAACATATGGACAGTACAACATAGTGATTTGTGTCGAATAACATTGATTATTTTTATTAAAGAATAAAGTATGTAAGCCGTACATTAGTAAAGTAAACCCTATTTTTTCAATATAAAACTGTTCAATATTGGAATGGCTCATTGACTTGGGTTTTTTAAATTGGCCTCGTGTAAATGAACTGCTTTCACAATCAGCATCTTCTGTGTCGACCATCTTCTTACTCACCCCTGTCCTTAATAACAACACTATAGACCTTATATAATTCATCTTGTATTCACTGTCAGACTGTTAAAAGAACAAAATTTGAAATAATATAAATGAATTAAAGAGTTAGTATTTGGTTACAAGCGGTTATTGTAAAAGTGATAAGGAAGCTAATAACAATTTGTATAATTGACAGTGTGTGAAGGATCACCTGATAGTTCATCGATTCCAGAACGGGTTCAGCCATGTTCATGTCTAGAAATAGGACCAGGAGTAAACGGTGGTACGGTAGCTGTTGGAAGTTTGTGCTATGCTCGTCATGGTCTTGGAGCAAACATCCGGCTATTATGCCGAGGATCTGTGAAGGAAAGTAAGCATTTAAAACATTTACAATTTAATAGATTATACAAAAATATCATATCCCCTGTATATGATGCAAACTGATTCAAAGAATAAAAATACTGATTTACTGACTGCAAGCATATAAAATACTGACCATTTGCCGACCAAAACTCGAGAGGTACTGCCCTCTAGTTGCTGTTAGTTAAGTATGTATGCTAGTAATTCTATTAAACATTCGCCATGGTTGTAAGTAACATAAATAATGTTTGGACTTTTTTTTAAAGAGAGACAATAATGTTGGATGTTTATTGATTCAGGCGTTACTTTGTGAAAATCCATTATCAAAAAACGATATTGAAAATATTTTGTGACACTTCCGCTGAAAAATCAATGAATTTGGCCTATTTGGGGGTGTGCACCACCCTCCCTCCCGCATAAACTGCTAATAGGAAGAATACAAAATAAAAAACACACAAGAAAACCCAAATAGACCCAAATAGAGCCTGGTTTAAATAAAATTTCCTTACAGATAGTACCTGTACAGCTCTTTGGGGTCTTTCAGCATTAATTTGATGATGATGATATTTTATAGTAGACTTGATATTGATACATTTATTGCTTTAATATCATTTCTCAAATGCCAGGACTATCTCACAGTATGCCTCTAAACCAATCATACTGCAGCATTCACTTTAAAATAAACTTGTGATCAAGTTATGGCTATATACGAAGTACTATTATGTTTTTATAACACGATTGCGTACAGATTTCTTGCACTAGTTCGTATTCAATAAATATTAATCAATAGATATTAATCGGCCTTAACATCAAATAAGTCCAAGTTTTTTTTATAATTTCTAAACAATCAACACTTTCGTGACAATTATCAAATTACATACATCATCGAATGTTACGGGCATAGTTAGAACTTATTTACGCATTCGCTTGTTTTATACAGAAACATTAAACAAATTGATGCGTCTCGATGGTAGATGTTTCATAAACCTTATAGTGATAATGACTTACTTTATTCAACAGATTCAATTTCGGAGTAGGATTTCCACCATCAGCGGTGTTCTTGATCAATAGCGAGACCAGTTTGATGAATGAGTCACACATCACATAGTACTTTTCCCTCTTCGGTGGGACTTGTGGAGGATTCATTCGTTCTTCGTTGAGCTGTTGATATAAGTTCTCGATACACATCTGCGTGGCAATACGGAAGAAACGAGTGATCATGTCATCTGACTTCAAGATGCCGTTCATGTTCATACGGTGTATGTAGAGGTTGAAATTCTGACCGAGCTCGATCTCTGTCAGTGGGCTCAGAAGGACGTTCCTCCACTCTCTGAGGAGATTCTCTGTCTTTTCTTGGAGCCCGGGTGGGTCGTCGTAACTCTGCGCCTGTGAGAAAGTTATGGCTTAGTCGGGGCTCTCGAATAGTTTCATATTATTTACTCACGTAGTATTTATCGGTTAGGTCAGACTATAGTTTCGACCACATCTGGTGGTCTTTGGTGGGAGTGTTTGGGACGCAACATAGTCCACCCCGCCCCCGCACCAACCTATGTCATCACGTGCAAGACCACCGGATGTGGTCGAAACTATCCGACAAGAATTATGCGAGTAATCCCGTGCTTCTCAGTAAAAACAAGTGAAAACCAAGTTAGTTTTTATAACAAAAATTTAACAGTCGTAATTATTGCATCATTATTTATTATAACATCGTTACCACTGTACAACTTCACTTCCTTTATGCTATAAAATCCGTTCTGTGACCACATACCGCTTCTGATAAACATTTTCAAGAGTATTTCATTTACTTTAATTAGGGCATTACTTGCCATTTTATTTATATCTGTAAAATGAACACTTACCCGAACTTGCATGATACCAGCGTGAATATGCGCCGTGGGGCCCAGAGGCGAGCGTTCACCCAAATACGCACTAGGATCTTGATTCACTCTAATCATCTCTATGAGTGAGCCCAGACCTTCAGGCGGCGGCTGGCGAGAGTGAGACATGACCCTTACGAGCATCTCAGTAGTGTGGTAGAGGTCAGATTCGTTCACGTACAGGTTGTTTCTGTCATCGACTAGATACAACTGGACTAGTTGCATCGCAAACGCCACAGCCATGTAGTTGTTCCCGTTGTCCATCATATGTGCGAGGGCGATGTCATACTGTGTAAACAGTAAGAGTTATTATTTCTTATTCTATCTTATTATATATGAAACATCTGATAACTTAAATGAGTTATAAATCTATTGTTATCATTTTTTATTGGAATTACATGAAAAGGGTAGCATCCACTTGAATTGGTTTACATGTTTGCAAAGCTTACGAATGATGAGTTTAGTTTAGAGTATCAACAGAGAACTATGTGCGAGAGTTTCAATAATTGAATTAAGTTACTTCTCAGTTGATCTGAGTTTTACCTAATGTAAATAAAAACTGTAGTCTCGATCGAGGCGAAAATTAATTAGTATATTTTATTACATTTATTAATAACATTTTGTTACTGTACGATAATAATGATATTGACGTTGTACGTCTGCTCTGGTGGCCATATCAGTCAATGTACCACCCTTAGTCTAAGCCTAAACTTTTGAATAAAACTATGGTTCATTCAATCACCTTGAGACTGGTTACCGATGATGATGTCTGACAAAGTAATTGCACAGGAACCTTTCAATCTTAACTATAGTGCTTCCACACTGCAACTTCAAGGCAGAATAGCTAACACTGTGGTGGTACCTATAGAGACTTGACTTCTTTGTGAATGGATTTACCCATATAAATACGCAAAAGAACCCTACTAGTCCTACCACCTATTATGTTACCTGATTGGCCTAAATGACGTACAAATCAATAATGCTCTTCGATACCCATTCACCAAGGTATAACACTTCATAATAGATGTATTTTACAAGTTGTATGTAAAGTTTTCGTTTATTGTTCACACAATATCCAACTTGTATGAAACATGTTTGATGAAATTATTTGTGAACTTCTAGTGGTCTACATGCTATGATCTTAAGTTTTCACTCACGTCACAAACAAATAATTATGTTTTGACAAGTATTCTATTAGTTTTGTATACAACTAGTATTTAACATGTCTCTTGGTGAAAAGGGGTAAGAGTGCTCTCCTAAATGTCTCTACTCAAACCACACGAATGCACCAACCTATTCATTCGTTATACATTTCGTCCGTCTGAAACATGAGAAAATGTTCAAAAGAACACTATCTAACAAAAATGCTGATGATATGTACATACTTGAGGCATGTTAACGAGCTGGTTCCTAATGAGGCAGTCGACCGCTTCAATGTTGTAACGCAATTCCTCCCTGCACTCGGTAAGGCAGCATGTGATCTGCTTAGACGTCCACACGTGACCGTAGACCCTGGCGTCTTCTAATAACTTCAGGACCCGCAGATGGATGTCGCGGTAACGGGTCATCATTTCGATGTGTTCAGCGCTTGCGCCTGGCTGTACCAGATGGCCATCCAGTAGACCTTCAATGGCCTGGGGAAGAAAGTTTATTTTAGTAAAACAATGTTAATATATAATTATAAGTTTGAAAATGTATAGTACTACTGGGAAATTGTACATTTTAGTATTTTAATATTATGATAAATTAACTTTATGTCCTGAAAAGTATTCGTTCCGCCAGCGCCGAACAAGACCATTCCAAACGAGCATATTCGAGGGATAAAATAAAACTAACATCAAAAAATCAACTAGATTTTTTCGATATGTATGTTTACAATGTAAACTAGGACTGTTTCGCGAAGGAGTATGGAGCTACCACTGATTTTTGTTTGCCACGAGTGTGGCATATATCTCTCCCTTATATTCACTGTCATTTTTCAAACACGCCCGTCCGTTAATGGTAATCATGCCCTCTTTCGAGAAAGTCTCCAGTTTAGTTCGAATACGTTAATCGAAATCTTTCTACCAAATTTTCCATTTTCGGGTGCCTCCAGAATTTATATATAAAAATTACTATTATACCGTTGTAACAACATACAGACTTTCGCATTCGTAATGGTGTATGATTACTAATGTCATACTGCATAATTTCAAATCAAATTCCATGGAAATTTACTGGACTGATAATTGCGATACGCTAACACAAATACCTACTGCGCTGCCCTAAATATGCACAATGAGGCCTATGAGTGTTATAGACCATATTCCAGGAACCGTCTGGAGTCTTATCACAGTGCCACAGGGTTGAATTTAGTACCGAAAACGCGAAACGTCCGCGCTACTAATTTCAACCCTTTTAGTTACTAATAAAATCGCGAACTAATAAGTGCTCGGATAACAGTCCCTCGTCTAGCTGATACTAAGAGGACTATCATATGCCCATTGAACATAATAAATCTGTTATTATTGTAGTTCTACAATTTGCCATTTCTGTTCAATAGTGGATACGTATAACACGCGCGACTTAACTGTACACCTTCCTAGAATGCGACCCCTCCCCCCGCTTCCCGGCGCGGCACCCCGAGTCTGCCTCACGCGGTCATTTTTTAACAGTTGCGAGTGAATTCCGCCACGGTGACGTCACAGTGCGAGGTACACAGTTAAGTCGCACGTGTTATATAGGGCAAATTTAGCGGTCATGTAACTACTGCCCTTAAGAGGATTGCATAGCTAGTACTTTCCATGCTAAAAGAGAAAACTCTTTTCTACCTCTTAACATTGTCCGATTTCAGTGTTTTTTTTCATGGAATCATGGCATTGTTTACTATGCCCGTACGTTTTGATTTATTCAGTTTTTTGAAGTTCTAAAATTCATAGTAGTTTGAAATACTGAAAAAATCAAAATGCAATCCTCTTAAACTGATGTAAAACCACCCACAATTGAATTGAATCTGTTGAGTGAATGTGTGAATAGTCAAGGATCTTTTTAGTGTTATGTGTATGCGTATATGTATTTATTTTAACTAAATTGATATTACCTTCTGCAGCAGCGTGCATCCAGAAACGATATCCCGGTTCCGGCGAGCCAAGCAGAGACATTCGAGCAGCGAATGCATGTTCGCCGCTTGCACTGCCAATGTCCCAACACTCATACAATTCGTCAGATATATCTCTGCGGCAGAGATAAGGGCACTCATCTCGTCTGTCCCGTACATCTGTGTCGGGTTCATCACCTGTGCAATGTTTATAACAAAATTATTATCTATATTCATGGTCAGAATGATTTGAAACACAATACATATACTCATGTATTTCATATCAATTGCACGCGGGATTTTGTTATTGTCGGGCGTGAGTTCTCTATTAACTTTAAGTATAACCGGTTTTGCCGGCTCGTACAGATCGAATGCGTTGTTTATCTGGCTATCTTATTGACTTATTGAACGACAAAGTTATTAGATTGTATGCCAGGCGAGAACAAATCAAGTGTATTGTTGTGCGAATACGGTGAACTCACAGAGTCCTGAAAGTTTACATGAACAGAAATATTGAAGTCTCAAGTATCAATTCAAAGGTAAAAAAAGATACAAAACAAAATACGAAAAGCGAAACCATAGGAAGAAAGAAACATGTCTTGTTCAATACAAGAGCGTCGATATACAATACTGTTCTAAACTACTTCAATCGTGGCAATACTTTTAAAAATATGGTATGTAAAAATCTATAATCATAGTGAGTTTACTATAGTGGGACTGCTTACTAAAAATGTAAAATAGAGCAAATAGAAATATCGCCGCCACGAGAATCACTACGAAAGTGGTAACGATTATCCCAATAGAAAATAACTATACCGCACACAAACAGAAAGCAAATAGTGTTTGTCGACACGGGCAATGGTGGTTCTGATGGTAAAAACTATGCCTGCCCATGTCAGAAGCACCGACACCCAGGGCTCAGAAGTGAACTTTTATGTGGCAACGAACTGCGTTTGTCACCCTAAGATATTGTTTTCTTTTAATCTAACTCATTATGTCAGTTATTTAACTTATCGGCGGATGGAATGTTCTAACGCCGTCCTCTTACACAGTATATACCAATTACACAGCAGATACTATTTTAATGTAGGTAGATAGATATATAAAAATTTGAAGATATCAAAATATATATACGAGGGTCATTAGAAAAGTTCTTAGCCTAACATAAAAAAAGTCATTGGTTTTTTTTTATAACTACCCTCATTTTGTAGTTACATTATTTAGCAACAAGTATGCACATTTTAGTTTATTCACAGTAACTCATTGTTCGTTTACACGTGATACCGTAAGTCAAGTCAGAGCTATTTTTGAAAATGGATAAAATTGAACATCGTGCAGTGATAAAATACCGGGATTTGAAAGGTTTAACTCCAAAAGCTATACACGAAGACATGTCTGCTACTTTGGGTGAGTCGACTCCTTCGTATGCGACTGTTAAAAACTGGGTGGCAGAGTTTAAACGTGGTCGTGAGACCATTCAAGATGAGCCCCGTAGTGGCCGGCCTTCGACTGCTTCCACTGATCAAAACAAAAAAAAATCTGTGAATTAATTTTATCTGATCGAAGATTGACTGTCGAGGAGACAGCTAAGACTGTAGGCATCTCATCTGAGCGAACACATCATATAATAACTACTGAACTTGAGTTTGAGAGAAGAAATCAAAGAAAAACGTCCAGGTCTATTGAGAAGAAAAGTCTTGTTTCATCAGGACAATGCGCGCGTTCACACCTCTGTACAATCCATGGCAGAAATCCATCAATGTGGCTTCGAATTGTTACCTCATCCCCTATATTCACCGGATTTAGCACCGTCCGATTTTTATTTGTTCCCAAAGCTGAAAAAACTTTTAGGTCGTAAACATTTTTTTACAAATGAAGAGGTCATAGCCGCCGTGGACGCTTATTTTGAGGAGTTAGACGAAGATTTTTTTAAAACGGGTATCGAAGCCTTACCGGGTCAATGGAAAAAGTGTTTTGAGCTCGGAGGAGAGTATGTTGAAAAATAAACTCAATCGTGTGGTTTCATTAAGTATAAGCTAAGAACTTTTTAAATGACCCTCGTATCATAGTCATTTTTGTAATATAGATGGCTAATTAGCAATGAAAATATAGATTAAGGTAGTATAGGCAAGGAGTTGAAAAAAATTGATATAGGATATTGAACTTAATTTGCCCAGTAGTTGCTAGAAAGGTATATGCCAAAACTGGAGGCTTGCTAAACACTTTAAGCCCGGCTCGTTGCAAGTCTTGCCTGAAATCTATGAAATTTGACAAAAAGATAGATTATACACTTGGGAACGACATAGTATACTATTAATCATCGACATCATGTATCACCACGCGGTTGAAACCGCGGAGTGCAGCAAGTATTTTAATATTCTTCTTATATTATAATGATTAATCATATTATTTTGCCGTAATTGTACCGTGGGATGCCGGGCTAGAAATACACTCTCCATATCTAGGCAAGGAAGGACGGATATACTCAAACGGCGGCAACATCACCTGCGATCCCCCAGCCACCTGCCAAGCTTGTGCACTATGGCTGAAGCTCGAGAACGGCAGTATAGTTTCATTGAAACCAGATAATCTACGCGATCTACATATACGACCTCCTATGCTTACCAAGGACATCCCGGATACATCAGCAAGAGATTACAAATAACAGGTGATTACGAAACTACTATTGAAGAGAGTGGGCAAGCGGCACTGGCAGGTCTTTCAGAAGTTATTTGGTTCTATTATACTTGTAGGTACCACGCCAAAATACGTGGCACATAAGTATACGACGGTCAAAACCATTTGTACAAGCTGTTTTTGATAGTAATTATGAACCCAACCCGAATAAACCAGTGTTTGACAATGCTTAAGCACCATAGACCACTACCATACGCTTTACAAGATTATACAGAATACAGAGTATGATCGGCCATTATCAAGCGTTTGTGGACAAACCTTCGATTTGATCGAATCTGGGCAGTCCCTTCAGCGATGACAAATATACTATAGGTATATCGAAATGCAGAAGCATTTGTATTGCATTAACACCATCATGTCGATTCTATTACAAGACTAAAGACGTACCCAATACAACTGCAAAGAGGCATACGATAGGGAGACGTTATCTCTCCCGAAACTGTTTGGGGCATGAGCGCATAGGATACTTGAATGGTCTTGGACTGGGTTCGTCACCAGATGGGTTCTATCGACGTCGACGGGGCATACCTATAATCCTTCGTTTACCAGTGATATAGTCATTAGAAGAAAAGGAACGAGGAAGTATATGAGTAAAAGCCCTAATAGGCATATATAGGCCCGCCCTTTACTCAGTGGGTAAAACTCTACTACTGGCAGCCTTTTGGCCGAATCTAGTTCCAATTGTATCATTATAGGACAGAGATACTAAATAGGTAAAAACTGCTCAGTAGGCCGAGCTCGAATCACTGAATACTGTAAAACTAACATTTATCAAGTGCAGTCAGCAGAAGACATGTAATGAATACAATGTGTTGAGCCCTAAGTCTATACAAAATAATTTCATATAATAAGTTAGGTCAATTAAGAGTTACATCAGTCATGTTAATGCCTTTCTGCATAATGAAAGCATTATAAAACCAAAGAACAGGCTTTCTATATTATCTTGAATAGAAAAAAAAATAAAGTAAAAGCTATTTAGTTCCTTAATGCGGGGTTCCTTAAAGGAAACTGTTTAGTAGGATGTAGTAGTTTATGCATAATTGAACTAGAAAATTAGTCATTGCATATATTTAGATAAAATTTCTAAAATATTTTTATTCGGTGGCCACCAATTCCAATAAAGCCTTTGTTATATGGTCTGCGCTACCTACGAAACAATCAGTTCCTGGAAGCGCAACTCGACTGTTTAAGGTGACTAAGTCTTGTGCAGGGTATAAAGACATTTTATTGTAAGTAATACACAAATAAAGACTAGAAGTACATATACCGACTTGTCATTTATTATGTATACGCTTAACCACTGATTAGATAAACCACACAACAATATTAATGGCGCATTTGTTTGGCCAAAATAAGTCATATAAATTACTTGCATTTTATTATATATATGTATATATATGTGTATCTTAGATTTTATAATGATAATCTATATACGTAACTTTACACTAAACACATTATTATTATCTTCTTATAAGCATAATTAGGTAGATACTCATTGAAATAGATAATTAGAAGACAGTTTTCGGCATACGATTTGTCTGCGATCTTATGACAGCGTCAAAAGGATCAATTTAGTTTTCAAAACTACGCCAAATACTCGCGTATTTTCGAGACGCCTACTTTCAATCATATACCTTTATAAATAAGATCACGCACAAAATTGTTTGCCCGTGATTCAGTTTCGTTTACGCTGGACTTTAATACATTTATATCAAATCACTTTAACCAGTACATGTTTCAGTCACATCAAAGGCACTTACTCTGGCGAGTAGCTTTTGATTCCCTACTTTAGAGCACTTAACTTGAAAGTGTATTAAAGTAAGCCTGAAGAGATCGTTAATAAATAAAAACTTAAAGACTACTTTGCTAGTTACAAATCTGCCTGAGTCTTGAAATTATAATCGGGCTATCTCACTTTTACACAACCATATCTACTTTGTGGTCGTAATACTACTTTGATTATATGTTAAACGATGACAATTTTATTTGGTAAGGAAAAAATATGTATACTCCTAAATAATTACGTATTTACTAACTACTTTAGTGAAGGAAAGCTACTCATTACATCCGTTTATAATAGTAATACGCGTTATGATGATATACCTGGCTGTATGTCAACTGCTGCGGCATTTGTTGAGCTTCTTGAACCGAGGGTTTCGGGATGAAAAGGCCGGCATCCCTCACGGGGACAAACCCGGGGATATTGCACGCGAACTCTTCATACACTGATATCTGCATATCTGTAGGTCCGCCAACGCGCAGTCGACAACGCTCCGGGATTCTTTCGGTCTGGTAGAACAAAAATGCATAAAGTGGCTTTGGTTTGTACAGATGTGGCACGCTGTTTCGAATGTACGAATCCTGGGCCGGATATGGCGCACTGTGGGAAGCTATGCGGTAAGCTTACCATTTGTGGGTCAAACAAATTTCAACGGCGACACAGTTACACACTTAAAATGTAATACAAGTCAAACTTTTAGAGCTTTAGTGGAAAAAAAATCTGCGGCATTCGCTGTTGAGTAGAGATTTCTATCGCCTAGTAAATTACAATGTCTTTTTCAAACGTTTGGGTATTCTGATCGGGGCCGATATACACTATTTAGATTTAAAACTTACTTGATAAGTCAAAACGATGGGGTCGTAATAGCGGCGGCCCTCTTGTCTAGCCAGTTTTCTCGCCTCGTAGTCTGACATCAGTCGCTTGTCGAGCTCTGGTAAAGCCTTCTCGACAGCGGTCTTCTGAATGAAAGCGCAGGCAAGCTCCATGTTGTCTGTGGCAAGGACTGCAGCAGCGTTTTCAATCACTTCCTATATGAGCAATAAACTAATGTTTAGTATGTTGAAAATATTCCTGTGGTTTCAAAATCTACCCGACTACAAAAAGAGCATACTTCTTGATCTACATAATGGTTACAATAAGAGCAATTCACATTAGATAAGAATTATATAGTTTAGCAATGAGAAAGTTTGCGTACCTGCTGCGGCGTAGCCGGCATAAGGGCTGTTGCGAAAGCAGCCTTCAAGTTGGTGCTGATCGTACTAATGATCTGCTCCCGACAGGTGATCATGGCCATTCCAGCTGTAAGATTGCGCATCATGTGGTGAGCGCAAGTGCGCATGCGTCCCTCATCCGGATCCAACGCGAAGTCTTTCCGAATAATCATCTCGCACGTCGTCAATGCATACTTTATCGAACGGTCCACCACCGGGTGAATCCATTCTTGGATGGAGCGTTCGATCGCTGGCTTCACGAACTGCTTGAGATGCGGGTAGTTCTGGAATAGCATGATATGTGGATTGAAGCAAATCTTTTGTCCGAATGCGGAGGTAGAAGAGACGTTGACATCCAGGTAGTTGAACCGTGGTTCTGGGAGACCGAGTACACCCATTAGAGCTGGGTCGTTGCCCACGAGGCCAGTGGGAGTAGCCGCACCAGCGCCCATTTCATCCGGTTGCATCATCTGCGATTGTGGCGACATCATTGCCATCTGTTGTGCGGACACCATTACTTGGTTGACTGGCATTGCCACAGCCACTGCCGCTGCCGCTGCTGCCGCTTCCTGTTGTTGCTGCTTAGACTTGGACGACAGCTGGAACTCAATTGTCCTCACTTTCTCAGGGTCCTTCAAGTAAATAACCGGTTTCAAATCAGTTATGTCCAAGCTGAGATTCTTGCAGAGCACCTCTATTTCGAATTTCAAGTTCAGTTTGAGATCGGGCTCTTGATGGAGCTCTCCTAGCACATTCATGAGACCCATCGTCCAGGGGTTAGGCGGTTTGAATACCACACTCTTGGCGCATGATTCTAAAATCTTCGCCACGAACGGCACTACGTACAGCAGTTCTTGCTGGCCCTTGTGATACGCTTCCAGCAGCAGCGCTTTGAGATCAATGTCAATATAAAGTATCGGCAAATTCCGCGCTAGCGTCAGCATACCTAGCCAATGACCCAGGTTCTTTAGCAGAGATCGGTCTGAAAAGTTTGCTATTCCTTTGTCCGAGCGCAAGAGCACTTTTATGTTGCGAAAGGTCTCTTTGGTGACTAGTTTATTCACTTCGCGGACCTTGAGAACGTCGAGGAAATTCGAATACAGCGCGTGAAAGTTGAGCTCTATGGAAGCTCTCTTCATGACGAGATACTGCGACAACCAAGGGAAGTGTTCTTCGGTGACTATTTCTTTGAGCTCCTCGCATTTGGTTTGTAAGTTCAATTGGCTGAGATTATTAAAAATGAACGCAGTCTTGTCCTGTATAGCTTCTGGTGGAGGTGGGATTTTCTCCGAGCCTTGGTCGGTAGCAGTGAGCAATGTGTCTATATTCGTAGCGTTGGCGATGGACGGTCGGCTGGCCATCGAGCCTGCGGTGGCCATCTTTGATATCACCGATATCGATGGCGTGCACACCACGGATCTGGGAACAAAGTCACTGCACATTAACGTAAACCATTTATTCAAATCTAGATAAGACATAGGTTAAAAAAATTATAAAACCATACAGACCTATACGACGCCGTGACTGTTACCATGGAGTTTTGATTGAGCATTGCCGCGAGGGTCGCTGGTAACACTGGTCCTTGGGGTTTGGTTGGAGGCTCTTGACTCTGCAGGCCGTATTCCACATACTCGATGAGATGTGGTGGAAATTCGTTGAAGTACGGAATAGCTCTGACGTGCTCACAGTACTTGTGGTAGTCCTTGAGACGCGATTTGAATCTATCCAAAGCGGCTATTCCGAAATAGTACATTTTAGTGCCTTCGCCTTTCTTCAAAGCGTCAAGAACGAAACGTAACGCCAGACCGAGCGAAACATAACTGGGTACTAGCCCCTTTTCAATAATTCCACCAAAGAGCTGAGCTGTTATGTGTAGCTCTTTGTCGGGGTACTGCGGGAAAAACTTGTATTCCTCAAAGAGATTTCGGAGCATACACGAGAACACTTCTCGTTCTCTTTTATTCGGGGAGTCCTGGAACTTTTTGAGCATCTCAAGTACTTCATCTATGGACAAAGTCGGATGCGGAGGATGATTGTAGATTCTCTGGAAGTATCCGTTGGCTTCGTCCTCTATCTCTTTAGCCACATTGTGCATAATTTCCGGGTAATGTATCGGGTCCTGGAGTCGCGGTTTTTCCATGGACGGAGCGGGTGCCATCCTTGCCAGTGCTCCGATGTTCGCCACGTTTGGGTTGTGTTGTAATGGCATCATTGCGAAAGGGCTATTGGGGCCGGCGCCCATAAGTCTCGAAGGAGAACCTGGAGCAGGGACCAGCGGGCCGAGGGTGCCGGGCATCGCGAATGCGGTGTTGGCCGGCGCACCTAGCGTCATGTTCGCAACGTTCGGTGTTAGCGCGGCAATAGGGTCTACGTGCGGAGTAAACAGCTGCGCGCCGAGTCCGGCCGGGTTAAAGGGTGTCTCGAGAACTCGTGTGTGCGGGCGCGCGATACCAGTCAAGCTCTGGCGAGACTTGCTCAGTAACAACGTCTGACAGTTCGCAATCACGTTGTACGTTGCCTCTTGCAGCTCTTGCTGTACATTGGGAATGCACATTTGCAGGCACGCCAGCATCGTAGCGATAGTCTCGTGCGGTAGCTGGGCAGCTTTCGGAAGTTGCTCTTCCGGTCCTTTATTGGAGAGGACATGCGGACATCTCCTCTGTAAGAATTTGACCATGGCCGCCACAAATGTCTCACCGTGGTCCCTTATCTTATCCGTCAGCCACTTGTCTAGTTTGAGATATTCCCTCCGCGAAGCAAGACACGCTAGGTCAATCACAAAGGGAAACGACTGCATATTCAACAATAACGATAGGGCCTTCAGGTCCTGTGCGACGTCTAGAATCCTAGACAATTTAGACTGGTCGCACTCGCCGCGAAGATACCAATCGGCCATAGCGAGCATAATGACAGTTTTTATATTGGGATTCTGTGTATGCCAAGCGTGATGTAGGATTATGCCAGAGTTGGGATGATTGCCCAAGAATATTGGTATAAGGGTTGTCAATAGCTCTTGTCTCACAGGAGTTACTGGTGGACTAATCTGTAGTAAAACAAGAAGCAGTACATCAGGACAATGCTGCAACGGTATCTTGAACAATTCGCTGACTTGCACGTAGTAACCACGCTCGGAAGCATACAGCAGCAGTTCTACTAGATAAAGACTTCGCCAAGTCCCTACTTCCTTATTATCTGTTTCTGGAGGAGATTTCAAGAGGTCGATTGACACTGGATGAAATGGATGGTCTGCAAAGCTGAAAATATCAGGGTGCTTGAGGATGTTGCTAAGCAAGCTCATCTGTCCGTCCAAATTCGTCCAGCGACGACACAAGTACTCTACAGGGAATATGTTGGCGGGGTATCCCGCACTCTGCAGGCCCAGTCGCAATATGTTGAACAGCAGGCTTAAAGCCGGTCTGTCTGGTACTATGAACTCAGGATGGTCTAGTTGCAGTATGACTTCTTTCCAATTCAAGTTAGACGCTAGTTCTTTGAGCGTCTGTACAAAAACTTCTGCGTTCCATTCGCCATGCGGTATATTATCTTTCTTTTCGACACTCATCCAGAAATTACCAGGCGTTTGTAATTGAACCCCGTCTTGAAAGCTAGATTGATATCTGATCATCATAGAAATGGTTCTAGCCACGTCGATGGCAGTTGGCTCTCGTGCTCCGAAATTCAACATGTTGTTTTTGCATTCTTCGACAGACGCCGTAAAGCCATATCCGATGTCTCGGATTATATCCGCTAGTGAATTATCCATCATTGCGGTTGCCATATCGTCAGGTGTGGTCATTTCCTCCAAAGGAGTTTGTGTGTCGTCTGGGTATAGTAGCGGTGCGAGAACTATAGGTACGAGTTCTCGAGGAAAGTCGCTTCTTAGTCGTTTTTGGAATAAGTCTTTCGTCACAGTAGCTAGTCGAAAGCTCTCACGTGCGAGACTCGTTAATAGAGATTGCAAAACTTCAGGGCTGCATTCCTGAAGTCCAGCACGCTCTCCCTGTTGTCCGCGTTCTGCAAACAAATTTTAGGTTAGTTTCAACTTATATTATGTTATCTTATTTGAATCTATTTATGAAAAATAATGAAAAGATCAAAGTATAACAAATTTCTGGCTACCTGCGTCAAGGTAGCACTGCACAAGGTCCAAGAACCTTTTTTTGAGGTGCTGTTTGGCTAACGTTGATATTTCCGGTTTTGATGAGGACCTTCGCAACACTACTGAGAATGCCACATCCTCTGCTGTCGTGAGTTTCAACAACCTTGACACGCGGTTCAGTAATGTGTTCGAAGGCTTCAGTAGCTGAAAATACACCTTCAATGTTATTGTCATTTATCTTGCTATGTACTGTTTAAAATTTAACAGAAATATAAATAAACGAGTCACTTCATTCAACATTCAACAAGTAGTTTTGTTAATATTGTTTGTTAGTACTCGTATGTCTGTCGGGTATCACTATACATTCGCAGGGATAAGTACTGCTTATTATCTTAATATTGTTTTAAATATGTTGGCTTAATGACTTAGCATCCTGTTTACGTAAATAACAATGGATTTAAGAATTAAACTAACTTTAAGATTAAACAGCAGCGTAAACAGTAACTATGAAAATATTAAAATAAACAGCATTTCAAGCTCATAAATTGTATTTCTACAATTATTTTACTCTTTTCGTTTCTGCAATTCTACCTACAATTAGAAAACCTTGTACATTAAGGTTGATAAAAAGGAAATACATTAAAAAACAGAGAAAAACATAAAAATGCATGCAATGCAAAAGTAGGTTGATTTATGCGAAATCTATTGTATCATTGGCCAAATAATGGCATTATTTGGCCAACAATACAACAGATTTAGCATTTCGATATGGAATCGCAAGTAAACTGGTTCAGCTCAACGAAATAGAAAGCACTATATATTATAGACTAAGTAGTATGGAAGCAAGTAATGCTTTAGGCTCATGCATTCATCGGAGAGACATATAAGAACTTATTCTAAATTATATTCATACCAAAACCATACACATACGAATTCTATTTAGACATGCATTAATACTACCACAATTAAAGAATAGAACATAAATATACCAATACATTAGAGGCCACATGTGGGGGCTATTTCCTCTACCGAATCTAAAGGTTTTCTTCCTTACATTGGAAGTGAATTGCCTAATTGTAATTAAAAGGTTGATTGATCCAAATGAATATGAATGTTAAAGGCTAAAAGGAAATTTACAGAAAAATCACGGTTTCATTACACCAGTTCTGAATGAGCATCATTGAATCTCACGTCTTGACAAGTTGAATAATACAAGGAAATTGCCATAACAAAGAGGAGCCGCATCTAACCTTCAAACGCTATACGTCCTAGATATACTCGGAAGGGACATTATCCACTAAAGCGGCGATGCGACGAGATAAGCAGAGATGTATACAGGGTTACAGGTTAAGTCGACCTAGATCCGTTAAGAGGTTGTAGTTTTTATCATTCCCGACTGGTTTGACTACAAAAGACCGTACCCCAAACATAACCGTTTTCAAGATATTGGACATTCAAGTTTTTTTTTAATTATAATTGCCGATTTTTAGTCTCTTAGCCTAGGTTTTTGTTCCATTTTATTTGTGTTTAGGCTTTTTGCGTAGTAGATAAGTTGTTTTATTATTCTCAATTCTAAAACTGCAGTTAACTGAACCAACTGAGCTGTAATAGCGAATGATGATTTTAAAATTAAATGAATTCGCATAAAATATTTTTTTCTTTCATAAATATTCGAAAAAAAAAAAAACTAGAGTGCAGATGTGCTTAACAACATCTACGATTCATTAGCTATCTAACAAGGTATAACAAGCTAGAGTAATAGCAGAATTCTTAGAAAAAAACTTGATGAAAAGCTCCCAGGTAGTAGTAAAAATAATAGTATTTCGTTGAGTTACTGTGTCTATTGTCCTTTAAGGGATTGCGGTGCGTGTAAGCGAGATACCATACGAAGTAAGTGAGATGTGAGCGAGAAAAAATACGCCGGCCATTTTGTTGTTATTATGAGTTTGTTTATTTAGTTTTGGTTACTTACACAATTCGTCTGTAGTAGATGCAAAACTTAGTGCTCTTCCTTTCTTACTCGACATGTAACTACTCAACTAACATACTCGAGTAAGAAACGAAGAGCACTAAGTATATTTAATTACTCTAGCTTGTCATACCTTGTTGGATAGCTAATGAAACATTTATATTTTAAGCACATCTGCAGCATAACTTTCATAGAATTTTCTTTGAATATTTATGAAAGAAAAAAAATATTTTATGCGAATTCATTTTATTTCATAACTATCAGTCGTCTATTACGATTTAGTTGGTTCAGTTAACTGCAGTTTTAGAATTGAGAATAATAAAACAACTTATCTACTACAAAACGTAAACACAAATAAATTGGAGAAAAAAACTTGAATGTCCAATATCTTGAAAACGGTTAAGTTTGGCTTAACGGTTAAGTTAAGTTATAGTCAAACCAGTCGGGAATGATGAAAACTACAACCTCTTAACGGATCTAGGTCGACTTAACCTGTAACCCTGTATAACCAATACAATACTGAAACGAATGAAGGGATCATTGAATAGGGCATGTGGATTGCATCGCCCTGTTTATTCTAAGATGAGAGAAGAAAAAGTCTTTGAGGCATGAAGCATAACCTAATGAATGCCTAACATTTGCAACACCTGTCAAGGTCAAGGCCAAACGGCATAACTACTGTTAAACCGTATGATAGTATTTATCTATCATCAATAATTTAAAGACCCGGTAAAATAGGCTGTCCATTTCCGTTCCAAGATTATATACCGATGATAAACGTTGACCGACTAACTGGCAGATCCAATAAAATATCTATTGAATTTTTGGTATGATTTTCTATATAGTCAATGTGTGATTGATAGAATACAAAATCACTGGTAGATTGATAGTCTAGATCAGTGGTGTGATTTGCTTCAGCGGTCGTGACGTTAAATAAAAAAGCCCTTACTAATTTAAAGAAATCTACACATATATGTATAAATAACGTACACATTCCGAATGCTACATTGACAAACATGGAATGAACGGTGAAACGGTACTTACCGGGCCACAAGACAGCTACACATGTAAATAAAAAGAAATAAACAATATGATGGGTGTTGTTGTATATCAATCAACTATAATTTGAAGGCTTCAAGTTGGAGTTGTCAAGAGAACTTATGCGACCGTGATCTTCAGCTAATTGCTGGAAGATGGAAATTGAATTATTAATATTGTAGCTGATTTCATGTTTTTCTCTCCGCCGCCACTGGGCTTTGCGAATAGACAATATGCACAAACACTGCATCGAAATTCTAAATTTAAAAGTAAAATACGAATGACTTCACAATAGGATTCGTACGTAGAGTTTTATTCGTCGGTTAGTATTGGAAAACTAGATATTGATTTTAAAATGTGAAGTTTTAACTCAGTATGGTATTAGACTCATTGACTCACAAATATGTTCACGTTCTGTCTATAAATCGATATTGAGGCAGCTGGTAGAAAAGCCAAATATTAGCCACTGTCGCTCAGTTGATTAAATAAACAGGAAAGTTTTATAAAAAAAGGTAAATTTCTCTCAACTAGAAGACTTCCACATTATAATGATTGAAACTAGGAACATGGTAAGAAAACTAATTATTCGGTGGCATTAATTCACAAAATGTTAGGTACATGACGTGTTCAACGGGTGATGGATGATGACTCTAATGCGCCATAACTTATTGATTTTTATCCAAAAGTTAGCATGTTACTATTGAAATAAGGTACAAAATATGCAGCAATGTTATATTCACTTGTTATATCTTTTATTCCGTTAGCTGAAAACAGGAAGAGAAAAGTTCAATCTATGCGCATTTTATTTTAGAAATTGCTACTAAATATCAGTCCATACCAGATCTCATCAGAAATATGGTTTCGTCGCAATGAATAAAATATAAGATCAGTTTGGATAAACATAATTTAAACTTGAAAAACTTATACCAATTTGAGAAAACGTTCAATTTGGTAGCAAATTCTTTATACTTAGACCAGACAACACAGCCTTTGCCCTAAATTAGCGTGAATGCGGCAGGCAATGGCAGAACATAGTTACTTAAACTGTTTGTAACCTAATGTGTGCCGTTTAGGCTACACTAACTTACTCCTAGTAGATAGTAGTCTTTTTTATCTAAAGCCATATGAAGCTTGAGCGATCAAGCTGTAGTCAGAAGCAATGCATACCTTTTTCAATGTCCGTGATGGGTTGTCGATAGTCCGGCAGATAGCCGTCGCCTTCGCAGGGTGGTTGAGTAGGTTCGTCAAGCGCTGTGCGAGTACTGTCGCCTGGAGGTTAGGGGGCGTCGAGCTCGACCTGTCCGTATCCCAGGCCAGCCGCGCCGCTTCGGTGAGCAAACACCTCAACACTTGATTCTCAGCTTCCAATCCATGAACGTTGACAAGCTATGGACAAAAAAGATCGAGTTTCTCAAATTGTTTTTGGGTAAGCATGAACGTTGACAAGCTGAATGTTGACAACTCGATTTCAATACAAGAATACTCGTAGAGCACGAGAAAACGACATAAAACAAACTTATAAAAACAACTTATACAGTAATTTCTATTAAAGCTTTATTTTTCTTTAGGTAAATTGTTAGAGAATATTTTTTATCCTTGACTGTAGCTTGTAGACAGTAAATCAACGTGTTAATTTATGAAAATTTAAGCAGATTGTATGCATAAACTCAATGAACTTGTCTTAAACATCAAATGAAGTCTGGCGAGTAGACAGCCTAGAGGCGCCGCAAGAAGAAGCATTTTCTATGACTAGACATCCAGTTTGCGTCTAAACATTGATGCCGAGTTTAAACCATGGTTTAATCTGTTTTCTAGCCCACGTTTTATAATAATGCGGTAAGAGGTCTACTCTATCGCATATAGCTTTCTGATATTTTAATCATCATCATCACGTTAATTTAGAGATCGAGTTAAAATGTTACTAAATAGTAAGTATACGTTTATAATTGAACTATTATTATGTTGCCAAGAGCGTGAGGTCACGCCGTAAATGTTCACATCGATTGGCATAATGTTGATGACAGGATCATTATATCGGAGTAAAAGTAGGTATAACAAATAACTGTTTGAGAGGCAGGTATAGATAGCTGTTTGGTCCAAAAGGTATACAAATTATACAATTTATTTCGTGATTTTCAATATCAATTACAACTGTACAATAAAAATATAATAAAGCTCAGACAAAAAATGCAAATAGGCTAAAAACATACTGAAAAAAATAAACCGGCCAAGTGCGATCCGGAATCGCGCACGTAAGGTCGAAACCTTACGTGCGCGATTCCGTGATAGATAATGGTACGAATGCCATTATCTATAAAAACGAGCAAAAAACATTTTTACACTTTGGGTGCGGAACTCTAAAAAGCAAGTTATTAAAACAAAGACGCTTGTAATCCATTCTGTAAGTACTCCATTTCTGGCAAGTTGTTATCGGATACTCATGTAATGTTATAGACTAATTCTATAAAAAGTTTCATAAAATTACTATATTTTCCAATAACTATTTCAAAGGAACGACCTCGGATTTCTCGCATCTTCTTAATAAGTCTATATATATATATATAAGGTTTAACGCAGCTGTAGACCCTTGTTGAGTAAATACATTAATTGATATTTGCAGTTCATAACTGCGCTATTTTATGCATACAATCATCAAGATTATTTAAATTAACTATTATAATTAGGCTTTATTGGTTTACTGGAGCAAATTATAGTTTAATTAATTAAATCCACATGTACTAAATGTGGGCGTGAAACTCTAATACAAGTTTATAGTAAATCCGATATATGGTCCAATACATTCGTTCCATCCCCGAGCCGAGCCTGAACTTAAAAATAATAGGATAGAGTAAATTATGTTTTTATAATTTTGTGATAGTTACTTTATATATCACGGTCAATCTATATCAATAATATATATCCTAAGAATATAATTCCGACCGATTTAAAAAATTCTTTCACCATTAGAATCCTATCGTAGAACATAAGCTATATATTTAAATTCATTATCATCATCATCATCATCCATCACCACGCGGGAGAAAGCAGCGGGTATACTATAAATTTACAACTGCATGCGACTTTTTATTTTCACGCAAAGTTGACGATATTTGGGAGGAAAGACTTAATTGTTTAAAATCTTCGTTTAGAACAAAACCATTCAAAGCATAATTTATTTTTCTTTGTAATGCAAACGTGCACTAAATATTTAATGTAAATAACACAAGACATAATTACAATTGCGGTCATTGTTACAGGTGAAAGTTATAATATGTGGAGATAACAAACTAGTATCAGTCAAACAAAATTAGTATCAGTGATTCCAGACGATTTAGTGCTTAACATGATGATGACCCTAAAATAATTTGAACGAAAACGTGATATCAAAATATATAATATTCGTTTAAATGCGTACTTACTCGGGGTTCTTTATGTCAATAACCGTCAAACTTGTCAACATCTTGAGTCACGAAGTAGAAATTATCTATAGAATAATTTCAAAAAATCTTAAACGGTTCTGCACGTTCCGAATGATTGAAAAACGACACTGGAACTTCCTAATGCATCAACTAATCAGCATCGTAAGCACACGTTATGAGTATTTTCGATCATGTTGTCATTTGATACGAACGATAAAATCAATTTGTATACTTCCGAGCGATTTCGCACTACAAAGCAACACGGGTTCTCGCTAGGGGAGCTACGCAAGTAATGCAGGCAGAATTGTGTCTGCGGTCGAGGTTCGCGGGGTAAAGGGGGACGTCAAATTGATTCCCGTCTACTCAACTCGACGCTCGGCGAGATAATGTGCTTATAAGGGGACTGCTACTAGGGAGAGGAAAGAATAATCGAGTTTTAAAATATATCGATATTTTAGTAGTTGGTAATCTATATACATATATATAAATAAATAAACAATAAACAATATTTATAAATGAACACCTATTTCTCCTGGTAACGCTATAACTTGAGAACGGAACTAACAATCTGGCTAATTATTTTTTTGTTGTGTTAATTATTGTCGGTAGAAGGTTCTTATGAAAGAAAACCCAAAAAAAACTCCCGTTTTTCTTATATAAATTTGTTTAATAACAACCGTAAGTAAGACAAACATTATTTATATATATAATTTGATCCGGATATTTTTTGGTGTAACAAGGTCCCATTATTTTTCGTTGAGATAGCTTACATTCTGATTTGTGGCAGTTGCATACTGCCACAAATTAGGATACATTTTGTACGAACTGGTAATATGCAAATATGTACGAGTATGTACTTGGGCTGGAACTGAACAATTATTGCCTCCAACTTTCCTTTCGCTGTTTAGACATAGTAGTAGTGTATACTTTAACTATATTTTATCAAGTTAATGTAAGATTTAAAGTAGTCCAAGGTCTAAATAAAACGAGTTGAATGATGAAGGGTTTGAAAAATGTAGAGTAATTTTTGTATTGAAATTCTCGTGAGTTTGACACATATTCAACTATTATTATTAACCGGCAAAAAACCCGAGAATGCCCGCCGGGAGCTCGCAGACACCGCTGCGCACTCGCCCTGAAGACGAGCATCGGACATGCTCGAAACCCGGCGAGACGTATTCGATCCTTAAAGTGAGTGTTTTGCCGGTTAATAATAATAGTTTAATATGTAGAGTGGTCTCGTCGTATGCTATCTTCCTTTACGCTCATCTGACAAGGTTAATTTTTGTTTGCTCACCGATGTCAAATACTTTATGAGATGTCGCCCTTGTACATAAGGTTGTTTTTCTAACGTTCCTTGTCATCTTGTCATTTGTTTCAAGGATGTTGTCAAAGATGCAACGATGTTTGCTCTTGGGACGGATCCCAATAATCTATCTAACCACAGTTTTGCTTACTACCGATAGAAATTTGACATAACGTCCATACAAATAGTGTCAAATATCTATCTCTAGTAAGGTAAACCGGCGATAGATAGATTATTGGGACCGGCCGTTAGAGAATCGCACGGCTGTTTTGATCAAGTGTTTTGACTGGAAGTGATGCAATTGCTATTAACTTTTGACAAATCGCGTAATCGTCAATATTTTCTTTGAGTGCAGTTGTAGGAGTCCAGCACGCTCTCACTCGAACCTTACTTTTATTAAACTCATGCTCCGGAAAATTGTTACTGTTGCTCATTAAACATACCTAGTTTATGGCACACCTTTAACTTATGGAGTCATTTGTACGATGTAGTAAGCTAGCACGGTCCAGACCAAAACATTTGATAACACGATAAAAGAATTGCTCATATTTTTCTCCTGATAATTTTTCTATGTAAATTACACTGGCTACTTGACTCTGGCAGAAAAATCCATAGCGCGTTTAAAAGCCATAATATGCGGAAGGCCCGAACCAATGGTGCGCGTTATATATACATGCAATTATGGAGCCCGACCAAGAGAATACAGTAAGGAACAATATCGCATGTGTGCTTCGCACGGTTTCTTTTGCTAAAACTTAAATGTTAAATCTATGCCTTAATATTTCAGAAAATAATTTAGCTAAATAAGTATGAATGGACTGATACTTTTCACTGTGTACTAGCTGCGCCTTTTTAAGAATCTTTAACACAGTATTAAAAAAATTAAACAAAGGTGGATGAAATCGGTATAAAGTGTTTCTCAAGTTATGGCGTGACCACGGGAAATAAGGTAATGACTTACTGAAACCATACGCAGGTTTTTACGCAACGCATTATCACATCTAGACTCTTTAATTTGTATGAAAATAGCTAAATCGCGTTTCATGGTAAGTATGTTCAGCAGTTGACGTCCTACGGCTGAAATGATTATGATGATGAGCTGAATCGGAAACATACTTATCAGACACAACGCTGTCACACGCGTCCCACGCAATGTTAGATCTGTCAATCCAGATCGGCGTGCAGCACAAACAATTTGCGTAAAAGTATTCGTATCGTAAGTGTCCACGCGTCACGCTTCGGCGTACAAACTATGAGATATCTGTGTCACAGTTGCCCTAGATTTATGACAGTTTTTTGTGTTTCAAATTATTGACACGTTACCTTTTTTTCGATTCCAATCGTTACAATCAATTCAATCGATACAAGGACAAGGGAAAAAGTGACATACAGTCGCCATTTTTTTTATTTCAATCGTTACAATCGATTCAATCGATACAGGGACAAGGACAAAAGTGAAATACAGTCGCCATTTTTTCGATTTCAATCGTTACAATCGATTCAATCGATACAGGGACAAGGACAAAAGTGACATACAATAGCCATTTTTTCGATTTCAATCGTTACAGGGACAAGGACAAAAGTGACATACATTAATATTTTTTCGATTTCAATCGTTACAATCGATTCAATCGATACAGTTACAAGGACAAAAGTGACATACAGTCTCCATTTTTCGATTTCAATCGTTACAACCAATTCAATCGATACAAGGACAAGGGCAAAAGTGACATACAGTCGCCATTTTTTCAATTTCAATCGTTACAATCGATTCAATCGATACAGGGACAAGGACAAAAGTGACATACAGTCGCAATTTTTTCGATTTCAATCGTTACAATCGATTCAATCGATACAGTTACAAGGACAAAAGTGACATACAGTCTCCATTTTTCGATTTCAATCGTTACAACCAATTCAATCGATACAAGGACAAGGGCAAAAGTGACATACAGTCGCCATTTTTTCGATTTGAATCAACATTTGTTAGCAACTGGGATATATAATAGCCCCACAGCTATCCCACTTTGCATACGTGGGCTCACGTTTCTCTTCACCTATAGGGATTCATGTTATCTATTGTCATAGTATTTGTAACTAAACTACTCCGAAACGGCTTGAATGATTCTTATGAAATTGTGTGTGTTTCAGAAGATCTACGAATAGATCGTAAAGTACTTCATCTTTATCATCATCAATCACCACGCGGGTGAAACCGTGGGGCGCAGCTAGTATATATATATAGATTACTTTTTTTTATTTTTTTTTCTGTTTCAACGAGTAACTCTCAAAGGACCGCGATAAACTTATTCCACGCGAACGAAATTGCAGACAATATCTAATTTACTTCAATTTCAATGATACACAATAGTTTCAGAAGAAAACACCTGTTTGCTAAAATGAATCGTCGTATAACATCAAGCACGCGGGGCGAGCTGAACCAGGTAGCCTTCCAAATTGTTTCCTTTCACTACCAACACCTATGTACTAAAAGGTTTCTGTTTGTTTTGATATAATTAATAGTGCGAATTTCTGACATCCTCTTTTTTCAAGAATTGTTTTAAACCTTGTTAAAAATAAATAAATTATTTAAGAGTACAGGCACTATTTAATAGGAACAAGTGATTGTAACGTCTTTAGTAATCGTTCAAACAAATATGTTAGGTTAAATGCAATTACAGATTGTTGTATAACCAAATTCTAAACCTACATTTTCTTTAAAACAGTTTCCCGGCGAAAATCCAATGCTCACTTGTAAACATTTACTTTCGTGATTGATGTTTTTCGTGCATTCTAATTAGACATAAAATATCACAGATACAGTTATTACAATAATTTAATGACACTAGTAGGTATTAAAATGCGAAAATACGTCACACATACGTTTCTGTTGCACACCAAATTTCTGCACCGATTTGGCCGAAATGTTTTTAACATAGGCAGATGATAAATTGGAATTAAATATATTGGAATTATGCAACTAATTTTTTAACGACTACAAAAAGGGGGAGGTTTTGCATTCAGCGGGTATGTTTTTTATGTTCTTTACGCAATTACTTCGCCAATAATGAATTGTTTTGATGATTTTTTTTTTGTTTGGTAGATTATACTTCAGTGGGACATAAATTACATCGAAGTTGATTTAGCATTTCTTGTAAAAAGAAAACAACCATATACAAAAGAATATATACACAGATATTAGACAATCTATATGTCTAAATGGGGCGAATTCTGTGACACAGATGACCCTGGTGTATCGGCGTATGCCTTGCACGTCTCGTCGACTTATTAAAAAATGTACCTACAGCCTATAACAGTTGTGAACCAATTTTCGTTATAGAATATTTAATTTTGAAATTAAAATAAAAAAAACTGCATTAAAATAATAATTTAAAAACCAAGTTAGCAAAATATTCTTATTAAATTAACTTTTTTCAGCGATTCAATATTTTCACGTGTAGCTTGAGCCGGGCGCTCAAGATGACATGACGGAAAATGATTCTCGATCGAGTAATTTTTAAAATTTCCTTTAAATGCTCTTTACTTCTTCAAACTTCAAACTAAACTAACTTTACAGCTGCAGACAAACCTGATCGCATCCGGACTTTTCTGTTAAGTTCCATTCGCCCAGTTTTTCCACTCGAGCAGTGCCCTTGAAACCTTAACACAGTGATCCTTACTTCACACTATCTTAGAGACAGAGTACTTAATAGTTAGTTCAACAGGCTCTACAGGGATATGTTTATATACATCCCCCGATACCGTTCTAAGCTCTTTTATATGCCCGGGCGATCGCTCTATGATCACAAGGAGCGTTCTTTTATGTCGCTACAAGACGGAACTGGTCGCCTAATCAGTGAACCTAGCACGAATAACTGCGTAAAAAGCGTTCTCGATAAAGAGTCATTGATGTAAAACAGTAGAAACTGTCATTTATCAAGGGCAACTGTGACACACATAAGTCATAGTTAGTACGCCGAAGCGAGACGCGTAGGCGCTTACGATACGAATACTTATTAGAAAACTAGCTGGTGCCCGCAACTACGTCTGCGCAGGATTTGTACTTCGAGTAGCTTATTATTTCTCCAAGGCCATATCTATCTTTATACCAAAGTGTCAAAAAATATGTACATAATCAAACAATTGACATAATAGTATTACATGAGTAAATTTAAATACTTAGTATATCAATCAGTAAACAATAATAATAATTTTAAATTAATCACCATGGAAAAGACTGTCATTACATTTCATCACCCTTGGCGGTATTTGTCTTACATTTCATCACCCTTGACGGTCGCTGAACACGTCTAGTGTACCGAGCTGTCAAATTGACTTGGCTTTTAACTAAGCTATCAGAAATTGACACAAACTTTGACAGAACTGTCATCATTACGATCTTGACATAGGCGGAGATCTTGTTATTTTGTCTATGCTGTGCCCAACAAGCATATTACCTACGCTTTTTCACCCGCTTGGTGATGGATGATGATGATAGTGAAAAGTATCCTGTGTTAAATCAGTGCCTCATCTACTTCCGTGCCGCATTTCATCAAAATTGTCCCAGGCGTTTGTGCGTTAATGGGTAACAAAGATCCACACATCCATACTCACAAACTTTCGCGTTTATAATATTATAGTAGGATTGTTTGTGCCACGGGCCTCAGTGCATGAAAGTCGCCCTGACGCTTTAATTGACAGTTAGGATTTCATTTTTGTGTTTTTTAGTTACTTATTAGTATTATGTGTTGTGTTGTGCCGAAGAAAATATCTGACCAATCTCTCTTCTGTGAAGATAACCAGGTTCCAAGTTATTATAATAAGTTTCATTACACACCAAAAACAAAGCAGAACAGAATTCACAAACTTAAAAGTTGTTAAAAATGTTTAGTGACGTTGAATGAGTTTGTGACGGTTATGGTGTACTGCAGGCCTAGACAAGTTTCTGTTATCGCAAACGCCAAACGACAACTCCAAAATGTATGGCGTTGACATTACCTGTGGAAAAGTCACGTGACGTCACGCTAAGTTCGTAGACGGGAGCCGGGAACGTTCTGTCTGTAGCGTGTGCGGAAAAACGCTTGCTTGAATTTTGTCTAGGCCTGCAGCCTGCAGAGCCGTTATTACAAGACTGATGACGAGCGTCACTCTGATTGAAGCGATTGTCCATCACCGGGTGATAAACAAAAAGAACATCGAGCTATTATTACTACGTATAGAGAAGCTACCCTGAACAAAGTAATTCTCAATTTTGTTAAGAATATAACCTATAGTTCGCTTCAGCACTGAAACAATAATAAGCCGTCTACACAATAATAACACGCAGCGCTAGAACGCTTTTAAGGTATAGTTTTCTCTTGCTTTTAAGGTATCGAAGCCTTACCGGGTCCATGGAAAGTGTTTTGAGCTCGGAGAAGAGTATGTTGAAAAATAAAAATAAACTCAAAATCGTGTGGTTTCATTAAGTATGTTAGGGTAAGAACTTTTCAAATGGCCCTCGTAAAGAGTGTTTTCTTTATCTGTTATTCAGTTATAGAGCTAAATTTACGAAATAACCTTGCAAGAAATCTTATATGTTAAGAAAATTAAGTTGCTATTCATCCATTTCTATATTTACGGCGTCCAGACTAGGTAATTTACTTTCGTAATTTACTGTCGTTTCAATATTGTATTGTTGATATAAAATAACAAGCGCCATCATAGTAACAAGTTTTTTTTTTCTTTCTTTAGTATAAACGTACTATTAATAAACCATCTAAACTAACCAGCCACAAGTACATTCATATATTAGTTACCACATTTTCTCGATTTCCTGTCTAGATTTTCGAATATGCTAATAAGTGTTTAACCCATAAACGTATAAAAGCAAAAACGCTGTCTTACAACCCAGTGGGCCTGGCACAAAAATTTGCGTAAGTTTAACGACAACAACGAGCAATGGAGCAATGGTTTATCTACAGGGGAGGCATATGTTCAGAAGTGGACGTCCTACGGCTGAGATGATGATGATGAACACATTGATATGCGAATAAGTGTTTCACCCTTAAACGTAAAAAAGCATAAACGCCTTTACTTACTTTTTTCGAGGTCAGGTAAAATAAAAATAAAACATTACAGTGCAATCTTTTCCTTCGATTTTCAAACAACTGCGTCATAAAATAACTTTTGAATTTTACTTTCACTTTTTAATTTATTGGCGCGTATGGGCTCATTGACTTAATGTGAAGAAAAATACATTACAATGCAACATTTTCCTTCGATTTTCAAACAAATGCGTCATAAAATAACTTTTTAATTTTACTTTCACATTTTAATTTATTGGCGCGTATGGGCTCATTGACTTAATGTGAAGAAAAAAACATTACAATGCAACATTTTCCTTCGATTTTCAAACAAATGCGTCATAAAATAACTTTTTAATTTTACTTTCACTTTTTAAGTTATTGGCGCGTATGGGCTCATTGACTTAATGTGAAGAAAAAACATTACAATGCAACATTTTCCTTCGATTTTCAAACAAATGCGTCATAAAATAACTTTTTAATTTTACTTTCACTTTTTAAGTTATTGGCGCGTATGAGCTCATTGACTTAATGTAGAAAAATAGTATCATTGTTGGATGCGAGAATCTAAATTTCACTCTTTACTACATAATTTTTCCGTGGCTGTGAGGTTGGAATAAAATATATTTATCTTAAAAAAATATGGATAATGGATAATGTAATTTATGTTAAATGGTAAAACCGGCAAACACTCACGTTTATCATCTAGTTGTTATACTGCGCGACTAACGGCCCTTGCTGCTAGACCCGCTCTCCATGAAGATGGGCATCAGTACTGTCCGAACACCGGTCGGAGTATAACGACTATATGCTAGAGTGCGCGACTAGCGGCCCTCGCTGCTAGACCCGCTCTCCATGAGGATGGGCATCAGTACTGCCCGAACACCGGTCGGAGTATAGCGACTATATGCTAGAGTGCGCGACTAGCGGCCCTCGCTGCTAGACCCGCTCTCCATGAGGATGGGCATCAGTACTGCCCGCACACCGGTCGGAGTATAACGACTATATGCTAGAGTGCGCGACTAGCGGCCCTCGCTGCTAGACCCGCTCTCCATGAGGATGGGCATCAATACTGCCCGAACACCGGTCGGAGTATAACGACTATATGCTAGAGTGCGCGACTAACGGCCCTCGCTGCTAGACCCGCTCTCCATGAGGATGGGCATCAATACTGCCCGAACACCGGTCGGAGTATAACTACTATATGCTAGAGTGCGCGTTTAGCGGCCCTCGCTGCTAGACCCGCTCTCCATGAGGATGGGCATCAGTACTGCCCGAACACCGGTCGGAGTATAACTACTAGATGCTAGAGTGCGCGACTAGCTGCCCTCGCTGCTAGACCCGCTCTCCATGAGTATGGGCATCAGTACTGCCCGCACACCGGTCGGAGTATAACGACTATATGCTAGAGTGCGCGACTAGCGGCCCTCGCTGCTAGACCCGCTCTCCATGAGGATGGGCCTCAGTACTGCCCGAACACCGGTCGGAGTATAACTACTATATGCTAGAGTGCGCGACTAGCGGCCCTCGCTGCTAGACCCGCTCTCCATGAGGATGGGCATCAATACTGCCCGAACACCGGTCGGAGTATAACGACTATATGCTAGAGTGCGCGACTAACGGCCCTCGCTGCTAGACCCGCTCTCCATGAGGATGGGCATCAATACTGCCCGAACACCGGTCGGAGTATAACTACTATATGCTAGAGTGCGCGACTAGCGGCCCTCACTGCTAGACCCGCTCTCCATGAGGATGGGCATCACTACTGCCCGAACACCGGTCAGAGTATAGCGACTATATGCTAGAGTGCGCGACTAGCGGCCCTCGCTGCTAGACCCGCTCTCCATGAGGATGGGCATCAGTACTGCCCGAACACCGGTCGGAGTATAACTACTAGATGCTAGAGTGCGCGACTAGCTGCCCTCGCTGCTAGAGCACGCTCTCCATGAGTATGGGCATCAGTACTGCCCGCACACCGGTCGGAGTATAACTACTATATGCTAGAGTGCGCGACTAGCGGCCCTCGCTGCTAGACCCGCTCTCCATGAGGATGGGCATCACTACTGCCCGAACACCGGTCAGAGTATAGCGACTATATGCTAGAGTGCGCGACCAGCGGCCCTCGCTGCTAGACCCGCTCTCCATGAGGATGGGCATCAGTACTGCCCGAACACCGGTCGGAGTATAACTACTAGATGCTAGAGTGCGCGACTAGCTGCCCTCGCTGCTAGAGCACGCTCTCCATGAGTATGGGCATCAGTACTGCCCGCACACCGGTCGGAGTATAACTACTATATGCTAGAGTGCGCGACTAGCGGCCCTCACTGCTAGACCCGCTCTCCATGAGGATGGGCATCACTACTGCCCGAACACCGGTCAGAGTATAGCGACTATATGCTAGAGTGCGCGACTAGCGGCCCTCGCTGCTAGACCCGCTCTCCATGAGGATGGGCATCAGTACTGCCCGAACACCGGTCGGAGTATAACTACTAGATGCTAGAGTGCGCGACTAGCTGCCCTCGCTGCTAGAGCACGCTCTCCATGAGTATGGGCATCAGTACTGCCCGCACACCGGTCGGAGTATAACTACTATATGCTAGAGTGCGCGACTAGCGGCCCTCGCTGCTAGACCCGCTCTCCATGAGGATGGGCATCACTACTGCCCGAACACCGGTCAGAGTATAGCGACTATATGCTAGAGTGCGCGACTAGCGGCCCTCGCTGCTAGACCCGCTCTCCATGAGGATGGGCATCAGTACTGCCCGAACACCGGTCGGAGTATAACTACTAGATGCTAGAGTGCGCGACTAGCTGCCCTCGCTGCTAGAGCACGCTCTCCATGAGTATGGGCATCAGTACTGCCCGCACACCGGTCGGAGTATAACTACTATATGCTAGAGTGCGCGACTAGCGGCCCTCGCTGCTAGACCCGCTCTCCATGAGGATGGGCATCACTACTGCCCGAACACCGGTCAGAGTATAGCGACTATATGCTAGAGTGCGCGACCAGCGGCCCTCGCTGCTAGACCCGCTCTCCATGAGGATGGGCATCAGTACTGCCCGAACACCGGTCGGAGTATAACTACTAGATGCTAGAGTGCGCGACTAGCTGCCCTCGCTGCTAGAGCACGCTCTCCATGAGGATGGGCATCAGTACTGCCCGCACACCGGTCGGAGTATAACGACTATATGCTAGAGTGCGCGACTAACGGCCCTCGCTGCTAGACCCGCTCTCCATGAGGATGGGCATCAGTACTGCTCGAACACCGGTCGGAGTATAACTACTATATGCTAGAGTGCGCGACTAGCGGCCCTCGCTGCTAGACCCGCTCTCCATGAGGATGGGCATCACTACTGCCCGAACACCGGTCGGAGTATAACTACTATATGCTAGAGTGCGCGACTAGCGGCCTCGCTGCTAGACCCGCTCTCCATGAGGATGGGCATCAGTACTGCCCGAACACCGGTCGGAGTATAACTACTAGATGCTAGAGTGCGCGACTAGCGGCCCTCGCTGCTAGACCCGCTCTCCATGAGGATGGGCCTCAGTACTGCCCGAACACCGGTCGGAGTATAACTACTATATGCTAGAGTGCGCGACTAGCGGCCCTCGCTGCTAGACCCGCTCTCCATGAGGATGGGCCTCAGTACTGCCCGAACACCGGTCGGAGTATAACTACTATATGCTAGAGTGCGCGACTAGCTGCCCTCGCTGCTAGAGCACGCTCTCCATGAGGATGGGCATCAGTACTGCCCGCACACCGGTCGGAGTATAACGACTATATGCTAGAGTGCGCGACTAACGGCCCTCGCTGCTAGACCCGCTCTCCATGAGGATGGGCATCAGTACTGCTCGAACACCGGTCGGAGTATAACTACTATATGCTAGAGTGCGCGACTAGCGGCCCTCGCTGCTAGACCCGCTCTCCATGAGGATGGGCAGCACTACTGCCCGAACACCGGTCGGAGTATAACTACTATATGCTAGAGTGCGCGACTAGCGGCCTCGCTGCTAGACCCGCTCTCCATGAGGATGGGCATCAGTACTGCCCGAACACCGGTCGGAGTATAACTACTAGATGCTAGAGTGCGCGACTAGCGGCCCTCGCTGCTAGAGCACGCTCTCCATGAGTATGGGCATCAGTACTGCCCGCACACCGGTCGGAGTATAACGACTATATGCTAGAGCGCGCGACTAGCGGCCCTCGCTGCTAGACCCGCTCTCCATGAGGATGGGCCTCAGTACTGCCCGAACACCGGTCGGAGTATAACTACTATATGCTAGAGTGCGCGACTAGCGGCCCTCGCTGCTAGACCCGCTCTCCATGAGGATGGGCCTCAGTACTGCCCGAACACCGGTCGGAGTATAACTACTATATGCTAGAGTGCGCGACTAGCGGCCCTCGCTGCTAGACCCGCTCTCCATGAGGATGGGCATCACTACTGCCCGAACACCGGTCGGAGTATAACTACTATATGCTAGAGCGCGCGACTAGCGGCCCTCGCTGCTAGACCCGCTCTCCATGAGGATGGGCCTCAGTACTGCCCGAACACCGGTCGGAGTATAACGACTAGATGATAGACGTGAGTGTTTGCCGGTTTTACCATTTAACTATGAGTTCTCATGGAAGTTTTTATGTAATTTATGTGTTGTAAAATCAATTGTTGTGTTAATATAGCTCCATAATTATTATTCAATGTCATAATTGAAACATTCATAATCTGAAATATTTTTATAGTAAATAAATACTTAACTCATTTTCGGTTTTATTTCAACTGTATGAGTGAAGATAAGTCCGTGTATGCTAAGGCATATAATTAGGTATTATATGACCGTTGCATAAACTACTATTACATCAGCAATACGATTAGGTTACACTTGCGCAGAAATTTTCGAGGCAGCTATAATTACTAAAGTACAACAAGTGTCAATTTTCTTTTAAGGTTACGCCGATTTTTGAACACTACTGGCATGTTTCGATTTTCACCATGCGCTATTTACAGAATATTTTAACAAGGCAGTTTTCAACAATTTAGAGGAGAAAAATCGGAGAATACGTTTTAATGAACAAAATTACCATTATGTATATGTGGCCATAGTATTTCATATTAAAGACGTACAAACTATTAAAACTTGACGTATTTAGTCTCAAAAGACTTATATAGGCCATTACCCGATCCTCAGAGTCAAGTACTAAATGGGTATCAGATCGCGTGAGTAAATATTTTTCTTATCAGCAATACTATTATTAACCGTGTTGTTGTATAATTCCTTTATGGAGACCTAGATTAACTAATACTTTAAAATGGCTAGAAAATTTTAAGCCAACCTAATCTCGTCTAAGAACAAATATTGAGATGCGCGATGGAATAATAATTGCAACGCGAAAAATATTAGTAACAAGTACAATTTGAAAAATGTAATACCGACTTTCATTCTATTCAGTTATTGTAATGTATCTCAAAAACTACTGGACCGAATTTGATGAAATTTAAATGAGACCACACGGGAAGCACCAGCTTTCAAATAAAAAAGAGTTTTGAGAATCGGTTCACCCAGTCGAAAGTTATGAGGTACTCGTAACAAACGCAGGTCAAACATTTGTGTGCATGAACATGACTGTTTGATCTGTGTCTGGGTGTCATTTAAGTATGTATATCAGTCATCAGGTTACCATAGTATCGCCTCTTCCTAGTATGAGACCTGAAGACCTTTGTGTGGATGTTGTCCCATATTATAAAAAATATATATTCAGTATTCTGAAGAATATTACGAAAAAGTTGAATTGCAATTGCCTTTCATGCGTAGACTGTAGACCGCCATTTGGCGTTATTTTCGGAAAAAGAATCAAGGCGTAACGCCAATGTGGCACAAACGGCACGCAATATTAAGGACGTATATGGACCATGTACCGCAAGTGAATGAACGGTTGGTTTTTTGCTTTCATATATTTCATTTCATGATTCACAAAAATGCATGGGTAATACAAACACTGAATAAATAATCTCGCGTTTAGTACATATTTGTTTTCTTAAGCTATTGACATGCTTTCCTGTGTTCGTTGTCATGATTATTTAAACCAGCGAACTTCATTAAACTGTCACTTAAATAGAATGCGGAACTCATATCATAAATTCTGGTCAGGGAGGCTTAATTCTACTGCACATAGGTTTGGTACACTATGTTATTAAATGATACTTGAAGCATTTTTATTCCACGACGTATCTATCATAAATGTGGCAAATTGTTCTGAGGGTGCTTTCAGACAGAGAGCGGTCACGCGTTTACGCGGTTAGTTTTGCGTTCATTGTGTTGTATTACGTTACATAGATATAACCAAACAGGAGGCGTTCTGAACGCGTCAGTCAACTGTGGGTAGACTGTGGGTATATCTATGCAACGTAATACGCAAAACTGACCGCGTGAACGCGTGACCGCTCTCTGTCTGATAGCACCCTGAGATTGCTGTGTGGTCCTTGTGTATTACCAAGACTCAAAATGTCAATACAAATAATCTTCTCCTCAATGAGAAGAAAACTAATTGTATAAAGTTCTCGACACCAAATGTGAGACAAGTAGAATCCAATATACATTTGAATGGAACAGGGTTGGACCTTGTGGAGTCAACGGTCTTTTTAGGAATTACTATAGACGCTAAATTGCAATGGGGTCCCCACATTAAAAAAAATGTCTAGTAGGCTCAGTTCAGCGGCTTATGCTGTTAAAAAAATTAGACTATTAACTGATGTAGACACAGCTAGAATAGTTTATTTTAGTTATTTCCATAGCGTTATGACTTATGGCATACTGCTCTGGGGATGTTCTGCAGATATTAATTCCATTTTAATACTGCAAAAAAGGGCTATACGAGCGATCTACAGTTTAGCTCCCAGAGTTTCCCTTAGACAGAAGTTTAAAGACATAAACATTCTAACTGTTGTCTCTCAGTTTATCTATGAAATTCTAATGTATTAATAAATTAGTTATAAAACATTAGCAGTTTTGATAAAAGGAGTGATGCTCATTCCATCAACACGCGAAATAAGCACAAGCTATCCGTACATGTAACGCGTCTCCACAGAATAAGTCATTCTTTTATAGGACAATGTATACGATTCTATAATAAAGTTCCCAATGTTATCCGAGATTTGCCTATTAATAAGTTTAAAATTACTATTAAAACTAAACTCTGTGAAAAGGTTATTACAAAATTTCGGATTACTTGGAGGATAAAACAGTTTGGGACTGATCACTCCAGGATCTATCTACTCGTGTACTAAGATGTCAAAGTGTAGCGTGTCTTGCCCTACTGATACCATTATTATGTTCTCTTTTGTAAGGCAACACACTGGAGCTAATATTTGTAGTACCTAAGTAAAAACATTGTAAAAACATCTATATAAAAAGAATGGCCCCGAGTTTCTTGCCGCTTCTAGGTAGGCTCTATATATTTTGGAACGCGGCGGTAGTCTTTAAAGTACATTATAATGAAAAATTTACGTTCATAAGTGCGTCTTAGATGCCTAAATTGAATAAATGATTTTGACTTTGACTTTGTCAAGTCAAACGTGGAGAAAATGATAATGATAGTGAACTAGTACAGTATTAGCTGCAACTGACTAGGGATAAGGGATTTCCGGTAGGCGGAAAACGAATCACGAATCTCAGATATGCCGATGACACAGTCCTCTTGGCGACGTCTGTGGAGGATATGCAGGAGCTGTTTCAAAGACTTGAGACCGAGAGCAGCAGCATGGGTCTCGCAGTAAACAGAAGCAAGACAAAGCTGATGGTAATAGATCGTGCCGAAAAGCTGCCCAGTACAATAAGATCATCCCAGGGGTGGATACTCGTACTGTTGACCACTACGTATACCTAGGCGCACTAATACACAATGATGGCAACTGTGCACCGGAGATAAAGAGGCGTATTGGTATGGCTAAAGATGCCATGACCCGACTTAATGTCATGTGGAAGAAGAAGGGCTATTACCATCAAGATCTGGTTAATACGCGATCTAGTATTCCCCATATTCTTGTACGGCGTAGAGCCATGGACGATACGGGCCAGAGAAATGCATTCGAGATGTGGTGTTGGAGGCGGATGTTGCGGATACCATGGACCGTTAAACGCACCAATGCATCGATCCTTTCACAGCTTCGTGTTCGGATTCGTCTCTCCTCAATTTGCCAACAGCGCATACTGACCTACTTTGGCCACATAGTTAGAAGAGGTAACGAGAGCCTTGAAAGACTTATCGTGGTGGGGAATACGGAGGGCAAAAGACCCCGCGGGCGATCCCTACCCAAATGGAGCGACCAAGTAAAACATCCTTCCTCGATCGAGTTTTGTTCAGTTGACAGAGACGCGATGGATAGGCACCGATGGAAGCAGATCATACGATCTCGGTGTGCACCATCCACATCCACCGATGACCACGATCTTCAGTCATGAGGAAACGACCACAGAGAGAGTGAAATTGGACCGATTAAAGATTTTATCTTTAGGGAGCACGGATATTATGAGGTAATTAATGTAATGGGATACTAAACGTGCACATAGAGATGACACACACACGTTTTATTTGAAAATAAAGGGAAGAGAAATAATATTTACTGTGTTATATGGTAGCAGCGGAATTGTGCTTAGTTACTTCGAGTTGCAGCAATTTGGCGCATTGCATATGCACCAAAGTACTCGTATCTTTAAGCCGAAAGTGTTCACATTAATCTAGTTTTTTTTTTAATGTAAAACGATATAATGAAAATATCTATAAATAATGAAGATAAATATCTTATTACAAGGCGTATTTATTGGAAAAGATTTTGTTATGTTAGGAAGATGGAAGTAGCTGGATTTACGTATACATTTACTGTTTATAATTCAAGGTAACGGCAAACTTGAAGAACTGATTTCGAAACTAATATAGTGAATACATACCCATACTTTACATGAAGAAACAAACGAAAAATATACAAATCTTCCATAAAGAATAATTTAAAACGAAATACTTTTGCCACAATTTTACGTTTCGAAGTTGTTCAACTTCGTAATCAACCCGTATAAACAAAAAAAAATCTTAAAGATGTAGAACTTAAAAAAAAACTTCCGAAAAGAAGCCAAGCAAAGTTGCCGGAACTTTTACCGTATCATGCCAATATGAAAGAATATAATGTAGTTGGGCAATTGTTTATTATTAATATGTTAATAATAATATTGTTTGACTAACAACTTAAACGAAAAAAACTGTTATAATCGTAACGTAACGTAAATAATTACTTGCAAAACGAAACATAGATCGTTGGCTATAATTTAACCTAAGACAGTAGCACGAATAGTTTGCGTAAAAGTGTTAATGTATATCATAACGTAAACAATCGAAAATCGAGCCGCACTATAAATACGAGGGTCATTTGAAAAGTTCTTAGCCTAACATACTTAATGGAACCACACGATTTTGAGTTTATTTTTATTTTTCAACGTACTCTCCTCCGAGATCAAAACACTTTTTCCATCGACCCGGTAAGGCTTCGATACCCGTTTTAAAAAAATCTTCGTCTAACTCCTCAAAATAAGCGTCCACGGCGGCTATGACCTCTTCATTTGTAAAAAAATGTTTACCACCTAAAATTTTTTTCAGCTTTGGGAACAGATAAAAGTCGGACGGTGCTAAACCCGGTGAATATGGGGGTTGAGGTAACAATTCGAAGCCACATTGATGGATTTCTGCCATGGATTGCACAAAGGTGTGAACGCGCGCATTGTCCTGATGAAATAAGACTTTTCTTCTCAATAAACCTGGACGTTTTTCTTTGATTTCTTCTCTCAAACGACGCAACAGGTTGCAATAGTAATCGGAGTTTATTGTTTCACCCTTTTTTAAATAATCCACGAGAATTATACCCTTTGCATCCCAAAAAACGGATGCCATGACTTTGCCCGCCGATAAAACCACCTTTGCCTTCTTTGGGGTGGGCGATCCTGCTCTTTTCCATTGTTTCGACTGTTCTTTTGTCTCGGGTGTATTGTGGTGAACCCACGTTTCATCCATGGTTATAAATCTTTCAACAAATTCTATAGGGTCAGCTTCATATAACTCTAAACAGTCGCGAGAAGTTGCGAGAAGAAGCAGTCGCGGTACCCACCGCGCAGACACCTTAGAGAATCCAAGTTCAGTAGTAATTATATGATGTGTTCGCTCAGATGAGATGCCTACAGTCTTAGCTATCTCCTCGACAGTCAATCTTCGATCAGATAAAATTAAATCACAGATTTTTTCTTTGTTTATTTCAGTGCAAGCAGTCGAAGGCCGGCCACTACGGGGCTCATCTTGAATGGTCTCACGACCACGTTTAAACTCTACCACCCAGTTTTGAACAGTCGCATACGAAGGAGCGGACTCACCCAAAGTAGCAGACATGTCTTCATGTATAGCTTTTGGAGTTAAACCTTTCAAATTCAGGTATTTTATCACTGCACGATGTTCAATTTTATCCATTTTCAAAAATAGCTCTGAGTTGACTTACGGTATCACGTGTAAACGAACAATGAGTTACTGTGAATAAACTAAACTGTGCATACTTGTTGCTAAATAATGTAACTACAAAATGAGGGTAATTATAAAATAAACCAATGACTTTAACCATGTTAGGCTAAGAACTTTTCAAATGACCCTCGTATATTACTTAGGGGTACAGAAATATTGGTGTTTGAGTCCCACTAACACATGAGCTTCTGTAATATTATTCTTGAAATCTAGAGTAGTAACAGGGAGTGGACAGGGATTGCGAGTGCCGCTGAACTTTTTCACCTCGTCAAGGATAAAGATGAGTATGGAAAGCTGATTGCCAACCTTCATTGATTGAAGAGGCACCGAGAGAAGAAGAATAGAGTAGTAGGAAAAAGTCAACTCGATCTCAGTGCTGAGAACAACCACAGGCTATAAATTCGGCGAAACGCTACTAGATACGAGTATAAAATCCTAAAGCTCAGTTGATGATTTAACCATAAAAAACTACATGGTATTAATGTATTGCAATGTTACTTCTAGACAAAAACTCTCGAGATGTTCTGTTGAATACCATGGCGTAAAATGGCTTTAAATAAATGTCTGTATAAGAAATTGATCCTTCATTTATACTATTAGATACTGTACGATCATTTTGCTAATATATATATTTCTATTTCAGACCAAGATATTACCATTTTTATGAAATAACAGGCTTTTTCTAGCTGTATTGAACGTAAATCGTCAAAAGAGCTTTTTTCGATAATATTGATGTTTAGCAAAATTAGTAATTTGTCTGTATCGTTATCTGATGTACACTAGCGCCAGCAATGACGCAGGTCTATGTAGAGCTCGCTGTCTGCTGACCAAATAACTAATATTTTTTCAATATGTATTACAGAGAGCATATCAGTTCTCAACGGCTAAGAAACGTGTTTCTTACTCTAACTAACTTCTTTTGAGTCAGGGGTTCCACAAATGAATTAAAAGGTTCAACAATCAATCAGAAATGTATAACAAAAATCTATGCTTTGCAGATGCTTTCAATTGCATTTCTGTCAATAATTTAAACAGCAATGCTTTAGTTATCATTTGTTCTTTTAGGGGTCGCATTCAGTGAAATTTAAACGAACTAAGTTCACCCAATTTATTTTTGGAGCATAGGCGTTAATCCCAACATATATAAACATAATCTGAATACATGTTTTTGGTGTAAACGCACAGAATATACTTGATGTTTACCAACTTATGCAACATGCAGCAGTAGTACAAAGATCCAAATCTATAAAACAGTGATAAGGCCGATTATCAGGGTTGAATTGTCATGTTTCCAGTATTATTCACGACTTTTTAGAAGTTGACTCATTATATTAGCTATACCCAGCTCTGGGCTAAGTTTTAGTTGATGAAGCATTTGCTAGATTTTTTATAGCTGCCATGTGGTGGGCCAGGCCGTATAATTCATGACAACACGAAAATTAATGTAAGTTTACCTTGCAAAATTAGTAACAGTTATATATAGGAAGACGATGCTTGTTTATTTATAAGGATGCGGATAGGATAAGGATTATTTAAGCTGGGATGCAAAAATAGAGGTAAGGAATTCCTGGAATCGGAACCTAAGGAAGTATTATAAAATTGACACTAAAATCAATAGAGGTCATGCGGGCAATGAATATAGGCCGCAAAAAAATGTCCATCATGTATAATAATTGCATATCAAACTACATATGTAATTTGTTTTATGCGGAGTATCTGGTCAAACCTAGTTCAGAATTGGTGCGAGACGTTTGGATTGGACGATTGGACGACGAGCGATGACGGGAACCATTTGGGCTATTTATGACTACAATATACAACAACGCAAGCCATCAATCTTCTTCTTCTTCTGCTGCTTGACGCATAAAATATATGTACACTTTGCTTTCTTTAAGATCACGTGACATGTGACTGTTACACTACATTGTAATCACTTTTTAATTTTTAATAATGTTTGGTTTTCTCCTAGTGGATTATTTCAAATCTAGTGAAGGCATTGAGTAACTCACTAACGCGTATCTCAAGCTCATCACAAACATGCTAGGATGGGACTAATTTTTTTATGTTGCGAGCTGGCCATTCTGTTCAGCTTATAACACCATCTTCCAAATATGCGATGAGAATCAAAGCTAGGCCATTGTTAAAAAAAGAGGGCCAGCATGATTATTGACGACAAGAGACAACTACATGTGTGATAATCGACGTACGTACATTACGCTACTAAACACAACACACCGTTAGGACGATTTTAATTATGTAGAGTGATCCCAGTGACGACGAAGTATCTTTATTACAGAAAGAGCAGACGAAATAAAAAACAAAATAAAATACTGTGCTCATCCTTAGGGTGATATCAGACAAGGAGCGGTCAACACGTTCAAGCGTGCACGCGGTCAGTTTTGCGTTCGTTGTACGCACAGTCTACCCACAGTTGACCGACGCGGTCAGAAAGCCTCCCGTTTGGTTATGTCTTTGTAACGTAATACAACACAACGAACGTAAAACTGATCGCATGAACGCGTGACCGCTCTCCGTCTGATAGCACCCTTACATTACCTACCAGATAGTTGTAGAGCTTTTATTATTGCAAGAGAACTACAAGATGATATATATTTTTTACCATATTACCGAATGTCTAAATAATCTCACGCGCGTCGTGTTATTCACACCTTATATACACAAAAATGCAGAAAAAATAGTTTTCAAAACACTTTGGTAAATAATAAGCTCATATAACATATTTTTAATTTCTTATTAACATTACATGTTATGAAAACTGATTGAACTTCTTGATTTTCACTATTATCCTTTCATTATCCCTATTTGATAACAACAATGGAAAGGCTCGATGATATAATAAGGCGTGAGTTGTGATTAATGGTGCCAGTACCAACAGGTATGTTGACGGTAGTTATTATAATATTTAACGCAATGTCTTGCTTTTCTTCCATTATTACAAGGATTATTTCAGAGGTATAGGATACCGATAGCGAACTGTGCGAATCGCTATTTTAATTTATGTTAAATACTCATCTTTGAGACTTGCGTAAGATACTAGTCGTCTGTAAGGAACGTAATTTATGACAACGAGACAACGAATTGGTTTTATGGCCGTTGACTCCGTATGACTGAAGACACCGCCCACACTCATATTAACCAAATAGTAAGTTTTCTTCAAAATACACTTGATGAAATCCGTTCTGTTGGGTGATTCTACGAGAATATTCTTCCCTCCCATCATGAAATAGTGTAAATATAAAAAATCGGAAGACAGCCCTTGTCCAATCTTCTTCTATCCATCGGACATGTTCAAGAGTCTGTAATCTGGCATATCGATGAGCTCTTAAAATATCGGGGTCATTTGCTGGCCTAAAAAGCATCGTATCAGATTCATGAAATCGTCGGGGTGTTGTATCAGAACTCACATTGTTTTATCGGATTATTGGTCGGTTTCGTACCTGAAGAGCTGTGAAAACTCAGTTTCTTAGCATAGTGCTAAAGATGCATAAGCCATTTTAAGCGGTTGTGTACCTTGACTTGCCATTTCCTCGTCTTCTGATAAGCATGCGTCTCAATTGAAGTCGTTGGTATGTTTTACCTTCCACAATGATATTCCCATTGTTGTAGACGTTGCCTTCTTTGTTGTAGTAACAATTTGTCTACATTTCACGTGATAATGAGATGATAATGCACTGAGTAGTATGACGCAGTCGAGAAATTATTTATAATGATAACTTGGGTTGAGTACTTAAAAACAATATTCAATGCAATAGGTATTATTTATATAACTTTCCATTATATTTATAAAACAAAAATCTGATATTATTGTTTTTATACTTGTACGAATAATACACCTTGTGAATTGAATAATAATGATTACTGAAACTGTACATTACAGCTACTGTACTAGCTATCATGTACAACTTTGGAAGATACCACAGATGTTCTTAGTGAACGGTTATTTTTTTCGTCCCAATTTATTTAAAACTTCATTTAATTTTATCAAAACTGTTTACAAACAATTAAGGGTCATTACATTAAGATATAACTTATTTATCGAAGTTTCGTACTGGTATAGCAAGGACGTAAACAGATCTATAACTGGCATGGCTATACTGGTAATATTATGCTATATTTTTATTCGTTTTGGCTGCAGTCATCTATATCACAAAAGGTTACCGTTCATAGAAGACATGTGACATCTGTTAATACATGCACAGACATGTGATACCTAGGACCACCCACCCAGGTATCGCACCAGCCAATCGGGTGGTACACAATATGATGTATTGTTAGATTGGGTAGGTACCACCATAATGGGAGTTTGCCTGGAAGCTGTGTATACATCATAGTTAGGATTTAAAGGGCAATGTAGCAATGTAATTACAGGCCGAAAGGGACTAAACAACTATTTAGGATTGACGAGCACAGGCAGTGCCGCGGTAGGCTACGAAGAGTAAGATTTGGGTCACACTTTAACTGCCTTGGGCAGACGTAAGGCTTATTTCAAGTGGGACGACTTGCCTTTCTCGTTCTTTATTAGTATTAAACGACATATTAACTAGGGGATAGCAATAAGGGTAGGGTCAAAATTATCAAAAATATTATCAATCGTCTTAAACAGGACAACAATCGCCCAGAAGATCGGAAGCCATTCACTTTATGGTATGTTCAGTAGTAATTTTTGACACAGCAGAAGAACAGAATGTTTCTTATGATGCACTCCTAACCAACGGTATCAGGATGTTTTAGCATGTTTTGAAAAAAATTAAAATTATAAAATGGAAATAAATACTGTAGATAATAAATAACAATTAAACATGCATACCTGTATGAAGCAGCTGTCGCGACATTTATGTAAATTATAGGAACACCGCAAAGTAGCAAATTTTTTTAACAGATTGTAGGCACATGTACTCATATAGAAACCAAAGGGCTTTCTGCGGTGTGCAGTCGACACACATCGTTCGTTTTGTCACGTTGGTGTTAATGTCTGCGATCGATATATGACATGTAAACGTGTATCGATTGCTGGTGCACTAATAACATAGCACCGACTCCAACTCTATATTAATACAGAACTTCATAATTGTTGGTAGCTGTGCCCCGCCTCAGAACAATTGACTATACTAGAACATTTAGTTACGGGAATAAAATCATTTTATAAATTAATGTTTTAGGACAGAAATGTATCAAAATATTATTTTATCTATATTTATGTTTCGATCGGTATGCGCAGGCCACCATAACGAGTTCTCTTGAAAAAAAGAGTGGATTACCTGCCTCTTAATATGTAGGCACTCAGGGTGTGTGTATATTGTGAGTGTGTAGTTGCAAACTAATGTTTGCAACTACACACTCACAATATACACACTATACACACGTACTCACAATACTAACAGCCTCGTTATCGGTACCTCACGGCGCAAAGCTAAATCTTATTTGTGAGTTTTTACGGAATAATGATGTTTACCTCTACCGGCATTTACAGCGTCACCGGACGGGTCAGTGGGTTTCAGAGACATAGCCAATTTGTAGCCAAGCTAGTGATGCGGCGGCACAGTCGTCAATAAATAAATAACAGTTTATTACGCAATTAAAAACGGCGTAAATTTAAAAGTGATAAACCATTACAAAATCTAAACTTGAAACAAATGTTTTAAATTAGATTATTTCCGAATAGTAACCTTACTTGTTGGGTACCACCGCAATGCCAGTTACTTTGATTTGAAGAAGCGGTGTGCACTATGCAAATAAAATTGTGTCTAGGCTTGAATGCATTGAAACAAAAATATTTCCAATTGAACAAATCGTCTTGGCCTATACACCAAGACGAGTTATACACCTCGTACTGCAGTGGTACCCACCACTGCAGTACGAGATATTCTACCTTGGAAGTAGTAGTGTGCACGTTTCACTAATAACTGGGATTAGGCTGAAAGCTATGTTAATAAATCAAATTATTATTGTCGAATTAGTAGCTCGTCTTTGTGTATTCTACTGCTATGCCAGAGACTCTGCCTAGAAGTAGTAGTGTGCACGCATATTTGTATGTAACTTTTAAGAATCACGAGATTCTGTATCAAAATCAAAGGTATTAAAATCACCCAGGAAATTGACATCACATAGTATAATAATAATAATAGCAATACGTAGGTAATGTTGATAACATTACCTACGTATTGCTATTATTTACTATGTGCCTACAGGTACGTTTGCACATTCGATTGTACGTAATAACTTTATTCAAAGGTGCGTTGAACGCCAAGCCAAACTTGTGAAATAAATGTAAGCGAAAACAGACTGATCCGTAGAAAAAAAACAAGCGCTGCTTGAGGTAGATTTGGAAAGTTTCGAACACAGCTGTTATGGAATATGAACAATGCTCAAGAAGAGATTCTAACCTTAAGTACTGATTAGACGATCAGAGATCAAACAGCATTTGAGTTGAATGCTGGAATACCGGCCTTAATTATCTTGTGAAATCAAAGCTTTCAGAACTTTGTGCTGCAAGTGGTGTACATGTTCTGAAAGATTAATAAAGAATGCAACTAGCCTATTAGCGTGCATACGCCATTGTGCGCTTACGCCATCGAGCAAGGCAATGGTTTAAAATATTTATACTGGCCTATCAACACTAAAATATTCACGGCCCACAAGGTCAGTCTATGCTGGTGATTTCAGCCAAATTAGGCGCGATCGCTCAATAAGGCAGATATCTGATTCCCGAGTCACCCCGATTAGAGTGTACTGATTCTGTTCAGTGTAGTGATTAGAGTGTCTGATCCAAATGTACTGATTCTGTAATCTACCTACTAAACTGGCACGAATGAAGATATCTCTCTATATCGGAGCTGAATGTCACATCATCCCAATGACATCATGCCGTATCATATCATAATATGAAAATGAGACGAAATAGGTACATAAACAGACGTCTATAAACTTTACAATAAAACACTTCCTTGTCACCAAACGGGATTTGAGCACGCATCTTCCGAAAATCCGTGTCAGACGCCTTGACCGGTTAGTCCACGGAGCCGTAGATAACCTTAGACATTGTTATGACATTCTCAAACTTTATTTTTAACTTACCAAACTGTTTCCATTTTGTGCACTTTCTATGGTTTTAAATTACTCTATACTGAACCAGCACAAGTGATGTGCAGTTGAAACAAGCATTTGATATTCATTGTTGATTTAAAACAGTATCATAATGTTTACAAAAGACATAGTTGATTGCCCTTTCGAAGTTATTGTAGAATATTCTGTGGCATATCACTATAGGTGACCTCACATGACTTTGTTGCAGTGTTTTAACTGTATACAATAGATTACACTTTTGGAAACATTTCCATTTCGTATGTCCCAAACACAAATTATGATCATAATAATCTCACTTGCGGTGGGTTGGCATATGGGGTATATTTGCTTATAAGATTCAGTTATTATTAATGAATATTATAAAGTGATGATTTTAATGGCGGTTCAGTTAGACCGCTACCATTTGGTTAATACGGAGTTGAAAACTGTATGCACTCAGTGCGCTTAACGTACAGCAACATCCAATGGAGATCCACACGCAAAGCTCAACGCAGAGGGCGCCAGCGGCGAGATGGCCGCTGTCATGCTAGTATCGCTTTGTTTACTTTAGGAAAAAAAATATTTTTTTATATTGAAACCGATCAACCATCGTTACTTTCAAGATCTATGCTACCTGGAAGCTTATAGAATTGAAAGCTGAACTAAAAAAACGAGGAGGAAAGATGACTGGAAAGAAATCAGATCTTGTTGTGAGGTACCTACTATCTAATAAAATATTTACTTTTAACAGTGTTCTGTTTTAGACTAGAGTTTTATTCAGTTGTAATTTAATAATAATCATTTGACTACAAACCTAACCTAAAAACCTAGAATTAAAGATTCACATATTACCTAATATTGTGGCATACATGTATCATGATGTATCTAACTAATTGATTAATTTTTGCTTATTTTTTTAATCTTTCTGTGTACAAGCTGAGTTTTCAAATAGGCTGGTACAAGCAAAATTAATATGAATATGAGCAGGTAGTACATTTTATCTAGCAATGATTTAATGAGTCATTTGGAGTGATTTGTTTTTGATATTAATGACTAAAACAAAGAAGATGTAACCCTGACAGAAATTATCCGTATATTAACGCACCTGTATATGCTGATTCTCCTACATAGTCAGTTTCTTGGAAATGATTCCGACATAACCTGCTATGCTGTGTCGCTATAACATGTTTACGACGTATAGCCTTTTCCCACTTTTTTTTAAATAGTGGATCTTTGGGAAATAAATGTACACCATTATTATTACATCCTGGTACAGCACACAAAGGCATATTTGGAGAAAATAATTATTTACAGCATGTAAGGTTACAAAATGTATGGAACTGACAGCTTTTAATGGCCATCCCGACGATGCGCCATCTGGCTTGATAAATTGGCAGTGAAGATCCCCATTGTTATATTATTCGCAGTTATATACATATACATCCGCTGAGAAGTATATCATAAAATAATTTTAATAAATCTCGAAATATTGCCAAAACAGACTTAAACTAGCTGCAATGCCAGAGTTCAAAACAGAGTTCATTCGCTTAGAATAAGGTTATTGTGAACCCTCGGGAAGTACTCGTTAAACAAAGATGTACCTTTTGTATTATTCACCCCTATGTATTAATCAGGAATAAGCTTTCTTCGTTCTAAAGTTCATCCAAATTCAACTGCTTCAGCGTGAAAACTTTTTATGGTTATAATGAAATGCTTGTTCTGTTTATATAGAAGGCTTTGGTTATAACAACAGTGATTATTATATGATCTTTAAAGAGTTAACGCCTACGTAACGAAAAGCTTCTCTTAAATTGCAATGACAACTGTGATTAGTTTAATGATGATAATCGTGCCCTGGTGAATTAAATAAGATATATAATGATAATTCTATACCTGTATGGAAAATATAGAGGAACCTATATGAGGTGATTAATGTGGGAAATTACCATTTAAGAAAGTGGACATGAGACTAAAGAACACACACGATTATTTCGAGTAGTATATTATGATTATAAATCTATAGTTATAGATATTGCTGAATTACACGAACAAATACAATATGGCCTTTATTAATAAACGTTGCGTAAACCTATATTAGGCGTAACATGCTTTGTCTTGCTTTCACGCGTGACATTTACTGCAAGCGAAAAATTGAAAGATAGATGTTTTAACTACTCCGGGTGTAAGCCAAGTTTATTAATAAGGCCGTTAGAGTGCATGGTCTGTCGTCCGAGTCAAAGCTAACAAAAAGTTAATGAAACCAAACAGATAAACGAGGCATATAAACATTAAAAAAATAACCGGTACTTTTTAAGTACTAGATTGTATGGTATTGTATTATTAATTTAGCAAATTAAATCAAATTTATGATAAATATACGATATTTCTGAACTTAGTTGATCTTACTCTCTCATAAAAAGTGGCGTAAAGATAGTCCCGAGCTTAAACCGTGGTTTATGAGAATTTCGTAAATGGTTTACAATGAGTTTAATTTTTCACATCCTTCGCGTACTTTCGTTTGCAATCTCATTATAATACAAATAACACGAGTACCACGTGGTAGTACTTGGATACGGGAAAAAAATCGTTCCCTGAAATACCTCAGCATTCTCGCAATATGTTCACGAACATCAAGAAGTAAATCCTAGCTTATGGTGGGGTGATAACATATCGAAAAAATACAAAAAAATGTCCAACGCGAAACGTGCATATGTTTCTATTTTTTTTATAATCCGTAGTAGGGAAATATGCAGTGTTACACGAGACTAAAACATAACTACCGAACAGTGAGTGTTTATACAACTGAACCACCATTCCGGGAAAGGTGATGCAAACTCTCGTCGTGATAGTATAAAATTATGTACTTACTTTAGAAGACTATGCCAGAACATTTCGCTGAAACTGTGGCTTGTTACTCCAATAATAAAACTCAACGTTTATAGGTATACGGGTTTTGTGAAAAAACTTGGCAAGACTTCTCCTCGGTACAGTTTTTAATAGTCATAGATAGATTTGGCATTGAATACAATTTTGTTATAGAAACTAAATGACAACTACATACACACATCAAAAAAGTTTGCGAACACTTTGAAAAATAGAAATCTTTATTGTTACGGTAGATTATATTATGATTTCTTCGTCTTTTTAGTTGCTATTGATGGAATTGACATACTATTTCGAGTAAACCATGGCCACCAATTTGTACTGGGCGATGATAATGCGCCCGCCCATCGAGCTCAACGAGTCAATGATGCTCTCCGAGATTAACACTTCACAAGGTTAGACTGGCCTGCCGGCTCACCTGACATTAAGCCAATAGAGCACGCGTGGGATGCTCTTAAGCGAGCTGTTTGGAACCGTCAGCCACGTTCCCAGACAGTGCAATAGCTCAGGGAAGCTGCTATTCAAGAATGAAACTGGTTAACCCAAGAAATGCTCGATAACTTGATTCCTCAGCATGCCCAGGAGGATCACCGCATGTGTTCGAGCCAGGAGAGGAGTTATATTATATAGAATATTATCTTTTTACTACTAAATTGTTGATTAAGTTCAATTTAAAAATTATATCAGCTTATGCTAGTGATCACAAACTTTTTTTGACGTGTGTTTGTGTCGATCTATTTTTATTACATGTGTTGCTTTACTAAAAACTTTGTGAAACGACTACTATATCATTGGCGTCACATAGACAATATCCTTAGACAGATAAGATAGATCACGTTCCATCATCAAAAAATAATCCAGTTGTGACATATTGATTCAATGAAAACGTTCGTTTATTTTATTATCATTACAATTATTTTAATTTTTCTGTCTGTCGGTGTACTATCTGCGTCACAACCATGTTATTTAGAAACTACTAGTAGTTAACTCACAATAAATAATGCATTGTTTGGTAAATGTATGGATAAAACATATTTAAGTGTCGTACAGCATGTAATGAAAGATCTATGAGGTTTATCAATTAGGAGCCATTGTTTGGTAAATGTATGGATAAAACATATTTAAGTGTCGTACAGCATGTAATGAAAGATCTATGAGGTTTATCAATTAGGAGCCGGTGCCTCACGTGCGCGCTAGGACGGTACCCTACAGCGAGGCTCTATAACCGTAGTCCCTGAATAGTGCGCAGTGCAGTGTAGCATCTTAAATATTTAGGCACTACTGTCTTGGGTACTGCAATTGCACTGCAACTGTCTTGGGTAGGCGTGACGCTTATCACCAGACGACTGACGTGCTCGTCTAGTCACTGAAAGTAAATAATAGCCCTAACTATGTAAAATATGTTTAAAACACAACATTAAGTATTTTAACCTAGGAAGCATTCTCTCTTCAGCATTCTACAATAGAACGAGTGTGTACCTAATAGAAATTATAGAATAGTAAATAGGGAAAACCCATGCAGTCATGCGATTCAACCCTAAGTAATTTGAGCGGCTCTTAGAATTTTTGTTTTGCATTTTTAACAAAGACAGTAAGTGTTGTTTTAGAAACTAATGTATATCATTTTTGTGATAAAAGTACGTTTATTTTAGTTAATAAGTTCTGTTGTATTATATATAGCTATTATGCTTTTAAGATAAATTGGACCGATTCTTTTGGGCATTTGTTGTACTTTCTCGTAGCTTCAGATTTACATCCTTACAAGCCTAAAGATTCGAGACAACCACAAAAAAAAACACCTTTAATACATTACTGGCCTGGAACACAAAAATAACGGGATTACTTCGAAAAACTGCTATATCTTTTAATGTTGTACAATAGGGGAAACGGAGTCGCACAGATAAATATATCTGCGGTCCCAATAGTCCACCTTACTTGCGCAAAGATAGTAGATAGTACTAAAGTAGATTCACAACGATCGACTAAACAACACCTACGACATACAAGACACACGACAAACTTATAGATAGTACAAGTACAACATAACACAAGTAGGACGGTACTTCTTAGACTACCGCTGTTAGATAACAAAATACTGATGACCGAGCAGTGGGTTTATACACTTTGCTAGGCAACTGGTCAGAAGAAGCTTTAGTAGTCTTTGGGTTTAAATAGCTTTAGAAGCTTTAAGAGCTTCAGGTGCAGAAGACTAGAGACAATTTTCACTACACTAGAGACAAAGAAATCGCTTTTCCCATACTATCAGCTTAGCAACAGCACCGCGCTATCCGCGAGTCCGCGACACTCTGTTGAGAATTGGCTACCATCTATCTAGGAGTTTTAACTAGCCTAAACATGTAAACTATATACTGTGAACTATGGGAAGCAATGCAAAATCCACACTATAAGAACATAGAACAGCAGGCCGAATCCACTATTACAAAACGTTCAATAATCTATCCAACTGCTCAGAAAAAAGGCCACTAATGTGGAAGACACTCTTAGAAATGGGATTGGCAAAGAAAGTTGTATACCTTACGAACTTACCTTGTATACTATATGAAGAAGGAACAGAGTCAGTGCACATGCATTTCTGTCAAGCGATGTCCATTCAGTGCCAGCGTTTACCAAGGGTGTATCCAAGGATTATGTCACCGATCATATCAGCTCTTATCCACAGTAAATTATTATACGCATAACATCCGGGGATTCCCCGGGACTGTGAGCTTTACACGGGTGATACCAACTCTATGTGCAGCTAATAAAGGCCATATGGATGTTATTGTTTATGATATCCCAGAATTTAACAAATGACATCGCTGACCAGAGGATAAACACGATAAAAAGCAATGTGTATCCGTCATTGGTATCATTATCAACAAAGTAAATTGCGACAGCATTAAGCTTTTCCCAGACAAGCTTAGGTGCACCTAAATCTGGAGCCGCAGCTCTTACAACAAAAAGACCGATACGCTGGAAAATTTACGCAATAGAAGCAAGTTAAAGAAACCCACGACTATAACAGCAGATCAAACTCCTCTGCAGAGATTATATGAAATACTTGAAGAGCGAACCATTGAATGGGAGACAAATATCACCATCAAATATATAAGAGGACACCCAACAATTTTATTGTAAAAACAAATAATCACAAAACTAATAGCCTTTTATAAGAACCAAGATCCACAAGAACGAGTATCTAATACATCTGATAAATCCATACCTACCATTATTAAGAATTTCCCATCAACACTCAAACCAAAAATCATACTTTATACGAATATTCAATCTGTGACACTGGACTTTTGGAACTGGACCTTTTCATTGCTAGAGTTGGTAATTTGAAACCCTAGCTTTTTGTTATTACTGAAACATGGCTGAAGCCCACTATACCAGACTCAATGGGAAAATACCTGTGTCGAGATGGTCGAATCGGCAGATGATGTGGAGGAGTAGATACATATGTGTTGAAGAGAAATAAAACGTTAATAGCAAAAATAAAATATAATAGTTATACTAAACATGAAGCCTCAGAATGTATGTGGTTAGAGATTACAATTAAAGATAACAAATTTCTGTTATTTGGGTTATATTTAGGACATGACTCGACAAAGAACATTTTATTTTATTCGAACACTTAGCAGAGTCATATTGGGCGATTTCAATTATGGTGGAGTGAAGTGGCCATCAGTTTATGTAACACCACAGGAAAATAACTTTGTACAGTGGTATCTAAATAGTTATTTCGAAAAATTGATAGATTTCAGCAAAAGACCAGATTTCAACAAAGAAATCAACCATCCTGCCTAGATTTGATCATTATAAACCATGAATTACTTATAGCTAATCATCAAGAATATATTGGTAAAAGTGATCATACATGCTTAGTGGCAACTACACAATTAGAAACACGAGACAGAAAAAGAAACCATCACCTAAATTTAACTTTCAGAAAGCTGACTATAAGAAAATAAATGAGACGCTGAGTAAATATCTACTAGGGAAACCGAAAATTTTGAACTGTGCTAAACATCAATATGAAACTGTTGTTAATGTATTGAAGGAAGCAATAGATTTACATGTACTCGGAACAATGCTTAGAAGCAATATTAAGAATAAATATAAAATCAAACAAAAACATTAATTAAACTATGACTTACACTTTGACGTCGATATGTACGAACTGAAATCAACAAAATATTACCAAGAGTATAGAATAATTAACAATCAACTATTAAATATGACTAGAGCTACTAGATTAAATGATGAAGAAAAAAACAAATGCAGGACCAAAAAAATTCAACACAAACATTAGACAACAAGTAACAGCAACAAAAGTTGGCATACCCCCACTACACATAATAAAAACGGCCTAACTGTGATGCCTTGGCCACACCGAGGTTCAACGTCAATGCCCAACATCGCCTTAAACAATGCGCTAATTATTTCGATAATTATCGCGATAAATTGAGTGGCCACATTGGTACCGTGAACGTCAACGCCCATTTCGTTGCCGATAAAATTGGCAATAATTCAAGATGGACGTCAACGCTGCTACACTGTATTTAATTAGTGTCAATTTGTATTATGTGAATGTATTGTATCATATATTGAGTATATGTATTTTTTTCAGGACTTCAAAGATTTATAATATTTATTTAAATGGGCTCTGTAATAAAAGCCCATTAGGGATTCATTTTTTTTTATTCTTCTAAAGTTCACACGTGCGCTCCCTTAGCTATCACGGTGCACACTGAGAAACGTTGGTGTGGCCTCTTCAACGCAATAATTCTCGCGTTAAATCTCTTTGATGTGCCTAAAAATACCGCCAGTCGATTTATCGCCCAACTTCAACGGTAATGTTAATGCCGTTGTCGAATTATCGCGGTTAGGGGTGGCTACATCTACGGTTAACGTTCAACAACGCGATAATCAACGGCGTTTGTCGTCGGTGTGGCCAAAGCCTGACACAGCCTCATGAATTTGCTGATTTGCCGACAATTTACAAGACATTTATTGTACACTAATGATAAAATACAACAATTTGTTAAGTTTTATTAAAGAATTATAACGAATTCATTACGTGGACCAGACAATATACCAGTGATAACGTGACAAAACTGTAACCTTACTGAAAGCTTAGCACCAATGCAAACATCATATGGTCAGGAGTTTTACCAGATTTGTAGAAAGTAGCAACTGTTGTAGCAAAGTAGCAAAAGTTAACCAATCAGCTTAACTAGTGTATTTTGTAAAACCATGGAAGATAATAGCAGAAGATAGTAATACACATCAGAGGTTTCTTTGCCAAACACCATGTAATTTCAAATCAACAAGATGTTTGTCCACACCGATCTACAGTATCCAACTTGCTGTCTTGTCTGTCATCATGGACAAATTATAATAAAGACCCAATTGACGTGATATATCTGGACTACAAAAAAGCCTTCGATAAGGATAAAAAGTGTTTATGGGATAGATTGGCAAACGAGCAGGCGGCTCACCTGATGGTAAGTGATACCGTCGCCCACGGACATCGGCAATACCAGATGTCTGGGCGATGCGTTGCCGATCTTGCTGACATTATTCTCGTCGCCGATCGTTCAAAATTATTTGCCAATCCGCTGTTCAATTTCGATGATTTGCAAAGTGACCTAAACCGAATACCCCTTTGATAAAATGAATGACTCATACACCTAAAATACATCGAAATTAACAGTATTGCACATAGGTTATCGTAATCCTCACCTCAAATACATACATGATACAAAATACACGACTTACATCAGTCAAAAGTACAAATAGACCTGGGCGTAAAGATTTTTCATCTTATCCGAACAGCCTTTAGATTTTAACACCAGAAATGATATTAAAAACTACAATTTATTAGACCTATCCTGAAGTATGCCTTTCAAATTTGAAGCCGTATTTTTCCAAAAATACTCACTTCTCTTGGAGAAGGTACAGCGCAGTTTCACGAAAGTAGCAAGGCTACTGAAGAAACTTACATATGAAGAAAGGTTAAAACAGCTAAATCTCTTTAAAAGATCGTAGAATGTGTGCAGACCTAATCGAAACTTATATGATCTTTAACGGGCACTATGGACCTACGAGATTTTGACCAATTGTTTGAGCGCAAAAACAATGTACGTCTTGGAGGCTATCATCTTAAACTAATCAGAAGAATATCGAAATACAACCCGCACAGGCATTGCTTAAGTAACTTAGTGGTTGAAACCTGGAACAAACTTCTGAAAGATGTAGTTTCAGCTAAAAACGTCAACTAATTTAAGAATCGTTCAGACAAATACAATATCAATTGTAAAGACAAATCTTAATTTGACTATGATACAGGCTACCAGTTGAATCAACTGCTAGCCTGATAATAAAAAAATAATTAAATGGGATATGAATCAGTCGCAGAAGCCATAAACAAGAAGTCAAGTCAATTGTATGTTTGTTTGTGATGATGGTGCATCACTCACAAAATCATAAAACTTAGTTTTTGTGTTCCCTCTTCAATTGTCCCAGAAAGTCAGACATTCTATTAGAATCTCAGCAGTTCTGAGTTATAAGATCACAATAACACTTAAAACTACATGGTTCTATACATTTTAGGGCGATTAAGCAATAATTTAACCCTAAACGGTAAATTCATTAAAATAAAAATAAACTCTTATTTTTCCTGGTCACGCTATAACTTATTTTTTGTTGTGTTAATTATTGTCAGAAGAAGGTTTTTATGAAAGGAAAACCAAGAAAAGATGGGAGGTTATGGCGAGGGCGAAGGCCGAGCCTACTACGCGAACGAAGTAGCGGGCAATCACTTAATAATAATTGTTACCATGCTATGATATGGCAACATGAAGTTCATATTTCAAACTTAGGCATTTTCGATTCCAGGTGCATGAATATGACTATAACTGTACAGATCTGCAGCCATAAGGCCATTCAGCCATCCAAAGTTCTAGTCACGAACTTGATACATTTTTTATTAAAATCGATTGTCTTGAGATGCTGCAATACAGCTTGCAGTTCTAAGTAGCATCTCAAGCGTTTTCGATTCCAGGTGCATGATTATGACTATAACTGTACAGTTCTGCAGCCATAAGGCCATTCAGCCATCCAAAGTTCTAGTCACGACCTTGATAATTTTTTTATTATAATCGATAGTCTTGAGATGCTGCAATACAGCTTGCAGTTCTAAGTAGCATCTCAAACGTTTTCGATTCCAGGTGCATGAATATGACTATAACTGTACAGTTCTGCAGCCATAAGGCCATTCAGCCATCCAAAGTTCTAGTCACGAACTTGATACATTTTTTATTAAAATCGATAGTCTTGAGATGCTGCAATACAGCTTGCAGTTCTAAGTAGCATCTCAAGCGTTTTCGATTCCAGGTGCATGAATATGACTATAACTGTACAGTTCTGCAGCCATAAGGCCATTCAGCCATCCAAAGTTCTAATCACGAACTTGATAATTTTTTTATTAAAATCGATAGTCTTGAGATGCTGCAATACAGCTTGCAGTTCTAAGTAGCATCTCAAGCGTTTTCGATTCCAGGTGCATGAATATGACTATAACTGTACAGTTCTGCAGCCATAAGGCCATTCAGCCATCCAAAGTTCTAGTCACGAACTTGATAATTTTTTTATTAAAATCGATAGTCTTGAGATGCTGCAATACAGCTTGCAGTTCTAAGTAGCATATCAAGCGTTTTCGATTCCAGGTGCATGAATATGACTATAACTGCACAGTTCTGCAGCCATAAGGCCATACAGCCATATTTAGCATCTATTTTTTAAAGCAAAAATGATAGTTTTTCCCTAGAACTAGTTGATTTAACTTTGTTTTTTTAAACCTATTTGTCTATTGTTTTGTTATTTGGTCTAATCATTGAAAATTGTTGAGATTCTGGGTGTTGAGGGTAGAATAATAGTTTATGTATGTGTATGAGTATGTAATTTCTGCAATGTTCATCATAACATGTACAATATCATTACAGGTGGCAAGGCCTGCATGTGTGACCTTATTTTGTTGAACATTTACATTATTGTTCAGGAAGCCATAAATTACCATGCTCGATGTCGCAAGTTTCATTTTTTACCACTACAGGTACGGAGGAACATAGCCGATCTCTCTTATCTATTTGGCATTGCAAATGGCTCAGTTGACTGCTCAGAGTTGCTTGGAAAGTTGGGACTATGCACTAATATGAATGCTAACTTGATAAGCAACAGACACCCTAAACTAGATCTTATTCTCTATATATTAGAGAAATAGATTCTAGATATACCATTGCCGAAAACGAATTATAGGCAGAAAACGCTCTTGATTCGATCGTGCAGATGTTTCAACAAATTGTCTAGTGTATATGCATAATGATATTTTTTCTACTACTTCCACAATGTTGAAACGCTCACTTAGTGATACATTTTTCGAATGGTAACTTATTTTAAATGTATACATTTTGTCATTTAGACTAATGCATGATATTTATTTACCTATTACTTAAGTAGCAGTTGTCCATCAACTTGTGTTGTTCACAAGTAGTAAACTACTCATTCATTCGTATTCAGTTTCTATATGTGGAAATTTTTAACTGGCCTTCAGTTGTACAACCTGTTCTGTGTTTTTAATTATAGCTAGACGTAAATTTCCCGAAAATTGTTAAAATAAAATAACTACAGATCCAATACTACTTAGTTCACAGCTGCCTTAACAAATATAGATATTACTACACATTCTGTGACAGCAAAACCAAATTTTTCATGGAATATCAAGAACAAAAAAAAGGTGTTGCTACGTAGTGTTTTTAGTATTCCCCCTGCCTGTATCTGCCCAAATCATCCTAAATACTTTTAACATTATGATTATATCACAATGTGAACATAACAGAGTCCGAGTCTTTTTTATGGTATTAGGAAACAGCACAAGCAAGAGGCCCACGAGATGTTAAGTGGTAACATCTGTCTAGAACAGTTCCATTACTTCACAAGTGACGAACTGCATTGCGCCCATAATCCTGAGACATTAAGTTGTTAAGTTTGATGTGCCCGTAATTTCGCCGGCAACCATACCTTCAAACCAAAACGCAGTATTGCGAACATTACTGCTTCACGGTAGAAAAAGTTATGGTGGCAACACTCCCCTGGAAGAACTCAATCAGATAGAGATCTACTGCTCTATAACCACTACCTAATATTGCCAAGATATTATTATAAATAATTAATCAGTTGTTTAATATTGTTTTCTTTAGTGGCATTAAATGATTTCTTATTCTTTTTAATCCCATTAACCTTAGCATCATCTCATCACTTAGCAGTGTTTATTAGTTATTTATTAAAATCCCCACTTTCAGTGCCTGCAATGCTGTCTTAGGAAACTGAACTTCGGGTCAAACAATTTAGTTAAATAAAATTAAAATTGTTTGTAAATTACAGTTGATCTAAACACAAACAATATATAAACATACTGAGATAATATTTCGAAACATGCAATACAGGTTTCGTCAATTAATAGATATATACAATTACAAGTCAAAGGATTGAATACTCGTACTAACCTGGTTTTGTACATCCAGAAATGTATCGTTTTGCTTGCAACTTGTTACTTTTTGACAATTTTCTCATATAAAAAATGTAAATAAGATAAGACTCGTAAGCAAAACAGTTTGTTACTGGATATAGAAAAGCAGCATTAAACATGCAAAGCAATTTGTCAATATTCATAAAAACATTCGCACAGTTGAGATTTGCATTGGCCCTGAAACAGTTTAATTCAGCATAGCACACTACACAGCATAGCACACAGAAAGCAATTAGACATTCTGTTTACGGCTTCCGGGAACCACAAGAACAAAATAACTGTCTTTGTGTCCACATCTTTTAATGATAAAGGATATCCACTCAAATTCGCAATGTTCATTGATTGGTTCATAATTAAGCTTACCAACATAAATTAGAAAGTAGGTATATGAGTTCCTTTATTTCCAGTCATTGCTGAAAATTGGAATTCACGTAGCTTGCATCGAGAGTCTATAAAAAATTGCTCAACATATTGAACTGGAAGTTTATGAGGGATTACAATTCTATTACCTATTACACATTTTGGCCTATGGGCTAATGTTCAGCAGTGGATGTCTTCCGGCTGATAATGATAATGATGATTACAAATTATTATTCTTATTTTAAATTATATATGTCACACCTATTGTGAGGTTCTGATGCTATGTACAGGAAACCTAGATATGTCCATTACCTTCAATGGACACATAGTTAAACTGATAGAGTTCTACCCTAGTTCTAGTTGAGTTTGGTGGTTGATAACTGAGCATAATCATAGTGATAGGCAGTTGCTCACAACTGTCAGTGCGACCAAGTTCCATATTTTTCATGTTCTGTGCACTGCAGTCATCATCATCAGAAAATTATTCTAGTAATTTCACTTGCTATAGTGCCCTCCACATTTCTAACACAGTAATGCTTTTACAGTTCTGGTACAATATCTGACACCGCATTGATGCCCACCAAGGCAGGACAAGTGTAGATGAGGCCTAGTAAGTTTTTAGTAAGTATAAAATTTAGTACATACATGTTTAGGTGTGTATTTTGTTGGTGGTTCTCTTAGTTCCTGATTGTCGTAGATACACAGAATCCTAGTTAAAGGTCAGTAAACTGAGCGAAAACAATACAAAAGCATTTACTAAGGACTATCTCGACTAAGCAAACAAGCATTTGGAAAAAGGAAAACAAAATTTCACTACAGTTCAGTACAGTCATGCACATACTTAGAAACAATATTAAATTATGATGTGGGTAGCAGGGAATATACAAAACATCTCAAATATGATGCATGAGCATGCCTCAAGAGCCCTTTATCAAATATCAAAGTACAGTTCATAGTTTATCCATACGCTAAGTGCACTGTACAGTTTCACACACATAGTGATGGATGATGATGAGGAAAAGTATCCTATGTATTATTCCTGTGCCTTATCTATCTACATAGCAAATTTGATCCGAATCTGTTCAGCCATTCTGGCGTTATTGTATAACAAACCTTCATTCATTCAAGCAATTGCTTTTTATATTAGTAAGATTGATTGATGTCAAAGAACATAACCTAACATTGGTTTTATGTGCACAGACATAGACCTACTTACACAAGCATAACCTCATTTCAGTTATCATTTGGGCTCCCATATCCCATGGTTGTCTGGAAGACATCTCTCTGAGCGAATTGACCACCCATAGTGATGCTTAATTTTTAAGATTTTCATTGTGTAATGTTTTTTTTCTATATTATCCTATTTTTCTGTTTGTTATATATTTTGTAAGGTAGTGTTGCAATAAAGAGTTTATCTAAATCCCATTTGGTTACTGAAAGATGTAAATGATTTCCAAATAGGAAAACCATTACTCAATATTTAACCAATTGCAGGGCCATTATACATATATCTCAGTTACAATCATATGTTGATTGAAATCTAATCTATTTAAAATAGCAATTTTTTACTTTATATCAGTTATGACCGTTCCAGTAATTAATAATGCTAGTACTTGAGCCACAGAATAAATTTCTTTTCTTTAAAAGAGACGTAAATGTCTGTTGTTAAGAAGCTTAAATTGCCAATGTAGTAAGTCCTTTTCTAAAACCAAATTGTGATTAAGCCAATATGGATTTGTTTACGACAAACCATTTAAGGTGATGCTTTATAAGTCACTCCTTTATTTCTAAACAGAGATTTAGAACAGAGGAAAGGGCAATCGGTCTATAGCTACTTGGATACAAAAGGATTTTTCCCTGGTTTTTGTATGGGAATGATTATTTGGGTCTTCCATTTATCAGGTACTACCCCATGATCAGAGAAGTAATTTATAATGTCAAGATATACCATTTTCCATTTTTCTGAGGATTTAGATTAGATTCTTTGTGTATGGCCCCTGCGACTTGCTTGAGTGTCGCAACTTTGCCAGTATCTGTTACATGATAGTTTCATAAACTGTATATAATGATATGATATTTTTGTATTATTTTTGATTTGAATTTTGCTCTTGTTTATGATGTGTTTGTGTGTTTTAGAGTAATCACTGGAGTGGAACAGTTTGTTTGATTCTCTCTTCTACTCACCGACCATATTCTAAAACTTTACTTTAATTTCTGAGGATTTAGTGATGAAAGAATAAGGAATGCCAGCTATGCCAGGGGTGGTGTCAGTCAGTCCGTCGAGTGCTAGGAATAATTCGTTGAGTGAGAAAGGGCAGTCAAACGAATTGTTAAAAGGAAGAGGGTATGGGACAGTTGTTGCTGTGATTGCCATTCCAAATCAACGAAAGCGCGACAACGTAGACCCATGTGACGTCATGGATTACGTCACCAAGGACGCCATTTTACGATTTCAACGACCCCCCTATAAACGTCATCTGTCTGAGTGTGCGTGTGAAATGAAATCGTTTATTCTGTATAGGCCTACGGGGGCACTTACAAACTGACATATTACATTTATTATGTCTTAGATCGACAACTAGTTCGGAACGCGACCACGACTGAGAAGATCCGGCAAGAAACTCAGAGGGCTTCTCTTTTTACATTTTTTTATCTCCTATTTCTTAATGTATATAACAAATGTTCGTTTACTTTAAGCTCCAGTGTGTTGCCTTACAAGAGACCATAATAATGGTATCAGTAAGGCAAAACACTACATTTTGATATGGTAATACACTTCATGGTAATACAAGAGTAGGTAGATCCTGGAGTGATCAGTCTCAAGCTGTATTATCCTCTAAGTAATCCGAAATTTAGTTTTAATAGTAATTTTAAATTTATTTAAAGGCAAATCTCTGATAACTTTTGGAAGTTTATTATAGAATCGTATACATTGTCCCATAAAAGAATGACTTATTCTGTGGAGACGTGTTACATGTACCTACGGATACCTTGTGCTTATTCTGAGTGTTGATGGAATGAGCATCACTCCTTTTCTCAATACTGATGTTTTTCTTGACATACATTAGATTTTCATAGATAAACTGAAAGACAACAGTTGTTTATCTTTAAACTTCTGTCTAAGGGAGACTCTGGAAGCTAAACTGTAGATAGCTCATATTGCTCTTTTTTGGAGTATGAAAATAGAATTAAGATCTGCAGAGCCAGTATGCCATAAGTCATAATGCTATGGAAATAACTAAAATAAACTATTTTAGGTGTGTCTCTATCAGTTAATAGTCTAATTTTATTAACTGCATAAGCCGCTGAACTGAGTGTATGAGATTTTTTTTTAATGTGGCGACCCCATTGCAATTTAGCGTCTATAGTAATTCCTAAAAAGACTGTTGTCTCCACAAGGTGCAACCCTGTTCCATTCAATTAATACTGGTTTCTACTTGTCTCACATTTGGTGTTGAAAACTTTATACAAAAGAAAAATAATTTCTTCTCATTGAGGCGAAGATTATTAGTTTTGAACCAATTCACAACTTTAGCTAGTGCATTGTTAACATCGTCAAAGTTAATAATAATAACTGCCTTTTAATTTTAAATAACAGTGAAGTGTAATCTGCAAACAATACAATCTCATGATTCTTCCCTACAAAATAAGGTAATATAGATTAAAAACAAGCACGGCCCTAGTATTGAACTTTCTGGAATGCCCATTGAGATTAGAGAGCCAGGCGATATTTTACCATTTATGTCAACCCTTTGAAATCAATTGATTAAATATGAAGTCAAAAGGTTGCGAGCCATGTTCCTAATACTGTAGTGTTGTAATTTCCTGACAAGTATATCATGTCCGATGCAGTCTTGAATATTAATTAATTAATTAAATATTCAATTAATTAATTGATTGATTAAATATTAAATTAATTATTCTTTTAAATGCCTTAGGCAAGTCACAAAAACACCTAATTGGTTTGTCAATGGTATACTATTTGTATCAAGGGAACTACTTGTTAAAGTTTGATTTTGACATACATTTTTACAAGTTTGCACTATTTTAGGACTACACATGATGGCAATGAATGATCCAGCAATAACCGGTTTTTAATGTTATCATTGTATACAGGATTGCCAGCAGACTGACATCCAATCAACTCATTCATTGCCAATATGTACACTTTTAACTGGTTATCTGGTCTGGTCCACACTTATTTTTCATTCATTTTAACTTTTCCTCTAGAGAGTTAATCTCACATTTCAATTGAAGTGTGTCTTTTAACTTTTATATTTCAATGTATTATTTTCTAATTCAGAAGCATATGTATCTAACCTATCTAGCAGACAAAGACATTCTCTATTTAACTAAATTTGTGTTTTTTTTACAAGTTTTTGAGTTTTTTATATATTTGTTAATTATTATATATTTTTAAACCTATAAACCCGCACCAGTGGCTAAATCTATACATTGCATAAAGCCGCGCTGGTACACCAGTGTACTGCAGTCAAAACCCATATCAGGACTGAACATAAACGTTAGCTGTACAAATATAGAATACATTTTGGTTTATTACATCTTTTTTAATACTAATATGCACCTAGAAAACTTTTTTACATAGAACATATTTTTTTTTGGTTATCAGTAGGCTAGTAAAATAACAATGGACATCAATACATATCTCTTGAACTTTCACAGGTGTACATGTGCTAGTGCATTGTTTTCGTGCATAAGTACCATTTCAAGGTAAAAACCTGAGAAAAAGCTTATAATGGTTTTGTGGGCAATTCCCATAATTTGATAATGGCAGCCGCCATATTGTTTTGATAACGAGTGGGACTATGATTTTGAAATCTATTTGGTTAGAACTAGAGTATATGTTTGTATGGCATTTTGTGGATTTATTATGGATAATTTATAAAATAGGTAGTTTAGGTTCTTTTTTATCTACCACACCACACAGTTCACCTTCACACTATGCACTTTATTTTTTTGCATTTGTTTTTCGCTCGCTAAAGGTTGTTTGTTATTGCTACAACTTTGGTCCGATTTATCAACACGCTTACAGTGCCACAAGCAGTCAAAATAGTGATATTTGTCTCGGACCGGCTATGGTAGACGACAGCTATGGTTGATGGGTTAGTTATGGGTGAGTTAGTTGTGTGATAGTTGTGGAATATTATTATTCTTATTATTATTAGTTAATGATGTTAGGTAAAAGAAAGTACCTGCTTAGGATGTTTGAAACACATAGTAGTAAGACCAACATGCTCTGATATTATGGCAGTTTATTTTTACAGAGCTTGATTACAAAATAAGGTAATGGTTTCACAAGATAGAAAATGGTACTTTACAACCAAAATATGATGCCTATGATGCCGTTGTTATATTTTTTGGTAGGTATGTGAACAGTAATCTAAAAGATGGACACCTGTTTATAGATACGGAGCATTTTACTTGGATAGCACACTATTGGAGGCCACGATAGACCCACTTGACGTACTATGCATTTACAGAAATACGTGCCACTTAGAATAGAGGCCGACTTTATGAATAACTAGCGCATATCAACATTTGGCGCGTCTATTTGGACGATCTGACGACTAAAATCTGCGCTCAATTAACTTACCATAATATAAAGCGAGAGCCTTCGCCTATTCGTGACAATTGCAGTTGTATAGATAGGGTACAACAATAATAACACGCGACTGAGTATTTTCTACTAACGAATTCACAATATGGCGACAACAGAGAGAGGATTAGCAGCCATTATTAGTAATAAAGATTCTTACCTGATTCAATTCTTGGACGGACGACTTGAAGTTCTTCTTGTTCAAATTTGTAACCAGATAGCTGATATGCGACAAGCTAAATCTTAAAGGGTCCAGGTTCATAGTTCCATCAATGCAAAACCGAAAGCTTCAAACACGTTTGAAGCTTTCTCGATTTGACGGATTACTACAGTAAACTTATGTTCTACAACAGTTTTATCACGAAATACCAATGTGCCTAACCCCAACATCACCAAAACTATTGTTCACTTTGATAAAATCAACATAATTCTAGTACTCCACACGGTAACAATTTTACATGAAAAATTTGAACGATGACGAAGGCAATGGAGGCCAGTGCTGCCATACTCTACTCTCTTCCAGTATTATAAAGTAATTATCTATGACTCTACTAATATATCTAACTAATCTAATGACTAAAATTCTGTACATTCGACAGCAAAATCCATACAAAGTCCGTACGTGCAGAATAAATCTAAAACTATATACCAAATCTGTATAAAAGAACCCTAAAATTAAAAGCGAAACTTGTATCATTATTATTGTCAACATTCAAATCTTAACAAGGTGTAATTGTTAGGATAGGTATTCTAATATCCTAACAATTGTTTCATGTAAAGGAGTCCTGTGATTGTCTGACTGTTGAGAATTGATTCCATTCCTTGGTTTTATTAAATGTATAGTTAAGAAAATTCGCTCAACTGCTACGCTTGAATGAGGCAAACACATCAATTGCGAAACAAATCTGCTTTAAGTCAGATACAACACGTTCTCATTCGCTGGATTGGTGGCTGTTATAGTTCTTTTACGGATATCACGAGTTAAAAAAATCGATGTATCTTAGCATCTATGTTTTTGTGACTTTTGCGTGTTATACTATAAAAATGTACGTATAATACTTATTGCAAATCTGAACAAATATCCGTACGCAATTTTTTTCAGTACAACGTACTACTCCAAACCCCGTACGTTTACGGAAAAATCCGTACATATGGCAATACTGATGGGGACACACACAGGATGGATGGAAGCAGGTGCTCAGTGTTGGTATAGTCTATGGCAGTCAGTCAGTCTAGTGTCTAGTCTGAGCAGTCGAGGTATAGTCCCACCATCTTATCTGTTCAGATGACAGCATCGCTAGTGGAGAATTTGGTATTGCAACCGAAGAAATTCTCCAAGAAAAGAGACAATGAAAACATAGGGCAGTGTTTCAAGCCACTATTTAATCTGCAAATTGTGCAATTATAATTCTACAAATTTTATAAACGCGAAAGTGTGTAGGTATTTAGAAATGTATACTGTAGTTCCAATTTTGCCCACCTGAACAGATAAGTTGGTGGCACTATACGAATAGAGTCGAGGTGGCGTTGCCATTATTGACTCTTTTATTAAAGCGTTCGTAAAGCTCAATAACATTATTTTGCAAATTTTGTCCCTTTTGCCCGCACCAACTCGACTGTAGTAAATGTCGCCAAGAAGCCGGTAGAAAAGTCGCTAGATGTCGCTGAGTGATTTGGGATCCAAAAGTCGCTAGCTTTCGCTAGACATTTTTATTATTAAGTACCTTTTACTTCATGTTTTGGTCGCTATTTAAAATATCCATCTTAATCCTCGCAAATTTTGACATTTTTAATATTAAGTAACAAGTGGATAGGACTACTGTAATGCTTTACTCCTGGTCACGCTGTTACTTGAGAACGGATGGAATCTCGCTAATTATTTTTTGGTTGTGTGACTTATTGACAGAAGAAGGTTCTTATGAAAGATATACCAAGAAAAGAAGGGAGGATATGGCGAGGCCGAAGGCCAAGCCTACTACTCGAACGAAGTCGCGGGCAGTTGCTAGTCTATGTATATAAAAATTAACCCCTATTTCTTCTGGTCACGCTATAACTTGCGAACGGCTTTACCGATTTCATTTTTTTATGTTTTATATTCTAATACCGCGTAGAAGTTTCTTACATTAAAACAATTAGAGAACATGTGAGGTTATTTTGAAGCCGAAGGCCGAGCCTACTTCGCGAACGAAGTCGCGGGCAGTCGCTAGTAATGAAAAATCTGTTATAATCAAAGTTATGTATGTCATATATTTAAGAAAAATTATAATACATGAACAATTAGGTATTTATAATTAAATATCTTAATATATATAATAAAAAAATGTCATATCTTTATTTCATATATATCAATATACATAAATAAGTCACTAATTACATAAATAAACAAACACATCAGTCAAAAATAAAATTATTTAAATAACCCACCCCGTACTTGTACCCGGTGCAAAGGTGCCCATGACGTTGGCTGCATTTCCGCGCTGGATGGCTATGGCTAACCTTTGCACCAGGAACGAGCCGGAGCGGGAGTCGCCGGTTTTCTCCTTTATCCTCTGTCCTATCTCACTTACCAATTTCTTAGCCTCCGCGCCCCAACAGCCCATGGTCTCCACGGCAAAAGGCACAAAATAGTAATGTGCTTCTAATGCCGCGTACAGCAGCCTCTTTTTATTTTTATTATTAATAAATATATAATACCTAGTTTTCTATCGAAATCTAATCATTGTTTATCTGTTACGACCTATGAATCATCGATGAGGGATATAGGTTCGCTCAGACTTGGTATTCTTGAAGTTGAAGGCTGTGAGTCGTGTGGAACATCTTTAAATGGATGTGGTATTTTAGTTCTAATAAATCTTAAAACATCTAATGGCAGCTCATAGCTGAAACGTGTTATTTTCATTCGTTTAATATGAAATTCAGAGTTGCAAGCCCCAAGTAAACCTTCCCATTAGAGTCAACACGTGCATAGACCATATCATGGTAAAAACTCTGGGTACCTGCAGGACTATTGTATTTGAACAACCATTAACAGATCACTCACCAATAATACTTTATATTGACAATGCCAAACTGACCAAAAACTATATTACGTACAAAAAAGTAAGTGTAAATTTTAAAAGGAATTAACGACTCGCTAGTAAAAGAATCTTGGCAGGATTTGTTTAAGCTAAATAACGTTAATTTAGCCACAGAGTTATTTACTAGTAAAATTCTTAGTTTAATCAATATAAACACACAAATAAGGGCAGTGACGAAAAGGAATCAACCTCTTAAGCCCTGGATAACTAGAGGTATAGTAAGATCCATAAGAAAAAGAGACAGATTGCACATGAAAGTAAAGAAGAAACCAAATAATGATACATTAAAAGAAAAATATATGAAATATAGAAATTTATGTAACAATATAATTAGAAATCTAAAGAAGGAATATTATAAAAGGAAATTAATAAAAAATCAAGGAAATATAAAAGAAACTTGGAAGATTGTAAAGGAAGTTTGCAACTTTAATCAGGCAAAGGTGCCATCACGCGATTTATTAAACATCACAAAAAACCCGATTGATTCCCTTAACAAAGTTAATACGTATTTTACGTCTATTGGTGGAACTCTAGCCCATAAAACCCTGAATATGATGAACACTACTGAAAAGCAATTAGCTACTCTTGCAAAAACATCAAACTCGCCGAGCCAATCTATGTCTCTCATGCCTACGGATCCATTCGAAGTTAAATATGTTATTATCAAACTTAAATCACGTAGTGCACCCGGTTGGGATAATATTACTACAGCTTTTCTAAAATCATCGTTTCCCTTTTTGGTAGAGCCAATCTCATTTATTTGTAATTTAAGCTTTGAGACAGGCGTTTTCCCATCGCTATTTAAAAAGGCTATCGTGTGTCCTATTTTCAAGGCTGGCGATAAATCTAGTCCTTCTAATTATAGACCTATTTCTCTTCTATCTACGCTTTCTAAAGTTCTGGAAAAGCTGGTTAAGGGAAGAGTTATGCGGTATTTAGACAAAAATAACCTTTTGAGCAAAAATCAGTACGGATTCCGAGAAGCCAAGTCTACTGAAGATGCAGTCCTTACGCTAACATCATTAATAACCTCCTACATGGACAAGGGAAACAAGTGTGTGGGAGTCTTTCTGGACCTCCAGAAAGCGTTCGATACCGTTTCCATTCCCATTTTATTGACACGGATGGAAAATGTTGGTATCAGAGGAATAGCATTGGATTGGTTCTCAGATTATCTCTCCGGAAGAACACAGACTGTAAGGGTTGAGGACTATGAAAGCGATAGTTCTTCGTGTACCTATGGAGTTACGCAAGGTAGTACACTAGGACCTACGCTCTTTCTCATCTACATAAATGAGCTTTGTGGTACTACCCTACCCGATCTGGACTTATTAATGTTTGATGATGACACGGTGTTACTCGTTCATAACAAAACCTGGCGAAAAGTTATAGAGCTAGCTGAGACGTGTCTCTCTAGAGTAACGAGGTGGTTAGAAGACAGTCTCTTATCACTGAACACAGCCAAAACAAAATATATGTTGTACAGTATAACACAAGCTGGCAGTCCTAAATCTCCCAGTCTAAAAATTCACTCTTTTCCATGCAACCGTAATATTTCCAGCCCCACACAGTGTACCTGCACTGTTCTTTCACGGGTCAATACTATTAAGTACCTCGGAGTATCCATAGATGAAAATCTAAACTGGAGCAACCATATTGTGTCATTAGCGTCGAGAATAAGGAAACTCATCTATGTATTCAAATCACTTCGGACTGTTGCAGATTTAGAACTGCTAATTCGAACATATAAAGCTCTTTGTAAGTGCCTCATTAGGTATTGCATATGCGCATGGGGTAGTGCTGCAAAAACTCACATTATCAGAGTAGAGCGTGCTCAGCGCGCTGTCCTGAAAGTTTTACTCTACTTACCTTTCAGACATCCAACTACGGCAGTATATGAAAAAGCTAACGTTTTAACTGTACGAAAGCTATTCATATTCGAAGGTCTCCGTCGATTTCATAAAATGGTAGTACCATCTCTACCAGAATCAGAAAAAAGAGTAGATAGAATTCGTACTAAAGGAGTAAAAACGAGATTTGCTCAGAAGCAGTTCGATGTAGTGGTTCCACAGATTTATAACAAATTAACTAAAGCATTTAAATTAAAGCATATTAAAAAATCAAATAATAACGAATTCAAAAATAATATTATTACATGGCTTAAAACTTACGATTATGAGGGAATTGAAATTATGTTATATTTTTAACAAACAAACATACATTGCACACATACATTCACCACACACACATAATATGTCACGAACATACACGACACTCACATACACAACTCACAAATACACAATACACACACATGCACACACCTGCATGCCAACATAAACAATAAAATAGTTGTTATTAAATTAATTCATGTACGACATAAAATAAAATTGCTCTTGAATAAGAGAAGCCACTGTCTCCTGAAACACAGTGTATACTAGTTCGGGAGGCTATGGATTCACCATAACTGTGTAATACTTTTTTTGTGTCGAAATAAATGATTTTTGATTTTGATTTTTTGATTTTTTTTCCATTTGATTGCGTAGCGTGCCACTGTTGTGTTGGCCATACATAAGTAGATCATCTACAAAAAAACATATCTAAAGCATGCCGATAAAAGTCGCTAGAAAAGTCGATAGATATTTTTTGTCGCAACACGCAAATAAAATGTCACTTTTAATATGAAAATGTCGCTGAATCTAACGACAAAGTCGCTAAGTTGGCAACACTGCGAGCATAAGACTAAATTAGGTTCTTTGTGTACGGCCTCTGTGACTTATTTTGAGTATCGAAACTTTGCCAGTATCTGTTTCATAAACTGCAGAAGAAATTTTAGTAAACTTGAAAAATAAGACTAAGATAATATAATAATAATATCATAATTATGCTGTCAAATACATAGTTATCGAAAAACGATCACAAACAACCATGCCCCGGACGTGGGTCAAAAATTGGATTTTTTACGTTACTCGTAGAACATACTTCTTAGAGTTTCAAGTAGATGTATAGACTACATGGTTCTGACATTCGCTTTTGTCGCATGGATGTACTGCTGACTATGGCTAGGTACAAAATAAATATTGTGTAAATATAAAAATTAAGATGGTGTAAATAAAACAGCAAGCATTTCTTTCGCCGCCTATGTTATTTGAATTCTAATATGTTATGGGCGATTGATGTTCTAATAAACATACTGATTTTCGTGGATGTGATAAACTCAACAATCACATAGAACACCAAATCATGGCGACTGGACATCACAATTATTTTCCACAATCGCATGCGGAAAATTTTAATAATTGGATATACAGAGTAAAATGCAATTCAAGTAGAAAATACGGAAGAATTTAAGAAAGCAAATGCAAAGGCGAAAAATACCATTATTCAGTGCCTGCCAAATAAGTATTTAAATTTAATAAAATGTAGTGAGACGGCCAAAGACATAATAGACGTACTGCAGAAAACTTTTCAAAGGAAAAGCATAATTAGTAGAATACAATTGCGTAGGAAGCTGTAAAACTTAAAAAAGGGTGCTTCAGAAAAGACTAGAAGACTATTTTCATTATAGTAATTTTTAAACTTTCGCGATTTGAACACATAGTTATATTATATTAACGGGGCTTTATCGCGCTAGTAATAGTATTTATTTACCTCGACGTTTCGATCAAGTTCAAGTCATTACTGCTATTGAGTGTAACACAGATGTATCTGGAAAATCCGACATAAAACTGTATTTGTCAAAGCACGATTGTTAGACGAAGAACTAAAAATTAACGACAAGAAGTCAACATCTGCGACTAAATCCGATAATGCGTTAGTGGTCAAATGCTACAGGTGTAACAAGCCAGGACACATAGCTAGTCAAAGTCATACATCAAGAGGACGATATAAATATCGTTGACGTGCAAGAGGATATCGAGGTACAGTACGTCAGCACCAGTAACCTATAAATAGACAAGAGACGTCTTATATTACGTCGAGTAAAAGCTATGAAGATTAACTCACTTTTTTGACATCTGGTATGATGAAAACGTCAACAAACGACAAAGGTGTGAGAAATATACAATGAGTTTTTGATAGTGGTTGTACTCATCATATAATCAATGAAATTTATCAAAAAGACATGACAGACATACATCAATTGGAGAAACCTATGAAGATATATTTAGCGAATGGTGATTTCATAACAGCGGATAGAGAAGGTTTGATTAGAATGAGACATGAAAATCGTAAAATAAAATTCTAAGCTTTGATTGTAAAAGATATAAAATGTAACCTACTGTCAGTCAAAAATATGGTAGATACTGCTCACGATGTAAGGTTTAGTAAAAATGAGGTTCTAATACAAAACACGATAACACAATCTTTTAGAAAAGGTACATGTAGCGGTAAACGTTTTGTTTTAAATGCAGAAGTATGCACTAGTGTTTCTTGTAACAGCGCATCTAGCAATGACGATAATCTATGGCACAGGCGGTTAGGTCATTTAAATCAGCCACAGACCATATAACCACTTGCCTGCGTGTAGTTCAATTTCTTCTAAGAACACAAGTCACCACTGCGGGTCGGGGGGATACGTACAAAAAAGCATTTTGATTGGCCGGCTCACCTTAGTTGTCGATAAAGTTCACTACAAATTATCGGTATAAGTTAGGTACCTTAACTGTACAAAGATCTGAAATATGTATGTAAGTATTAAGCAAATAAGGTTATGTAAAAAAAAAATTCTATTAATGAAATTATCTTAATAATTCATTCGATGTTTCACGGTGAAGCAGAACACATTGATCTGAGTATGTATATTTTGCGTTTTAAAATAGTTATCACTGTCTGTTTATCGTATTCTTACTGATTATTCAGTATGTAAGTACTTACTTAATACCACCATCAAATAATTATATATTTTTACCACAGTAAAACAACATCGTTATAATTTTAAAATAGTTTTAATTGTACAAAGTATCCAAAGCCTTTACACAAAATGTGATGATTTTAAACAAACAATTAGATTATATTTATATACTTTTTCAGCACTGTATATTATACAGTCATTAGGATACAAGGATACAACACCTCATTTTATACAATACTGGATTTGTAAAATTTGCCAATGTAAGGACGAGACCTACAAGTTATATATATTTTTGACCGACTCGCACTTTTTAATTTTAGAAGCTATGTTATTGTTAAAAATAACTATGTGTGTATATCTAAATCATATAAAAAGATGCCAGCTGGGCAGAGAAGAAGTAGTAGAATTATGCAATTATTCAAACTAAATAGTCACTTAAAGAGGCACAAACAGAGTAGGTGCTAGGTATAGTGATTTTATTTAAAAATATATTAAGTATATGTCCATAGTACTTCATTTTAAGACCATTTTTATTATGTTTCATATTACACTCGGGTTTTTTTCGCGTGTTTATTTACATTATTATTAGATAAGATATATAAATATTGAAATTTATAGAGAAAAATTCCATCCTCGGACGGGATTCGAACCCGCCTCTTCTGACTCCGTGTCAGACGCCATTGACCAACTAGGCCACCGAGGTTCTAGTCCGAGCATAGAATTTTAACTCCATATTTTGACTAACCGTCTTGCGGGGACGGAGCGACATCCATTGGACAGTTTAACAGTACCATCCAACCGAAAGAAGCATTATTTAGAAATACTTAAACTTTCGTATTGACATCGCAGCCCTTGTAATTGTTGTTGTTAAAATTTCAATGTTTGAAATCGCTAAAGCAGGCGTTAGTGCTTATAAAATTAATACTATAAAGATATATAAATGTTACTACATAATTGATGATAACGTGAAGGTATAAATAAATATAAATAAAACACCGAATATTTATTTGTATTTTTATGCACTCTTAATATAATGAATATATTGTATAGAAGAATTATTTTCCTCACAGACGATATATACAATCGATAAATTATTAACAGTTAATATTGGAGAACCGCACTAATTTACACGTGCCAGTGAATAAAAGAGACGGCGCTATGTACAACTGCAAAGAACAGTACGGGATGGCAAAAGACATCAACGCGTTCCCATATTTTTTTAATTTTTGAGTTACTGTTTAATTACTTCATTTGTGTATTTTGTTTTCTTCCAATAATTAATAAACTAAAATTATCTGTGAAATGTAATTCCATCCTTTGCATACCTGGATGTCTCCCTGTTTTTTCGGTACCACTTTACTGAACAATAAGGCATACCTAATGAATTTGTTTTAAATTTTTTTCATCCGCTTGTTCTCCACGCTCAGTCAAACTGGTACTGACGTGTTGGTTCGATACGTTAGCTTTTTATTGTCATAGTCTTGGCAGCTGAGGGGAAGCTGTATGGTCAGTCAAGTGGTTATATGGTCTGTGAAATCAGCGGAGCCTACGGATGATGAAGTTACCTACTAGCAACGAGCCTTGTAGACCATGTTGGTTAGGTAAGTCAACACGATTACCTTTTGTGCCTGCAAAGTAACTAAAATACTGATATAGCAGTAACTAAGATACTGATCCAGTACGTACACCAGGTTTGAATAGTGAAATATATTACCAGGTGATTATTGATGACTTTAGTCATTTTTGTGTTACGTATCTGTTAAAGAACAAACATAAGTGACAAATAACATGATAAACTACATCAAAAAGTTAGAAAGAGAGATGAATACAAGTACAAGGGTATGGAAAGTGAGGTGTGATAATCGAAGAGAGCTTAATAATAAGGTTTTCGAAGATTATTGTAGAGATAATGGAATTGTAATTCAGTACACTCTACCTTACAGCCTACAAGAAAATGCAGTATCGGATCGTATGAATCGTACACTTTATGGGAGAGCGAAGACCCTTCTTGCAGCTACAGGTCTGCCAAAATCTCTATGGGGAGAAGCCATCACTTGTTCTTCTTACCAGCTAAACATATGCCCTTCATCAGCGATCAATTACATCAGAAAAATAATGAGAGGTACCTACGTGTGATTTGTCAAGGATGAAAACATTTGGTTACAAAGCTTGGGCTGTGGTAATGCCGAGAGGAGACAAGCTAGAAAATAGAGCAGTTGAAATCCGTATGGTAGGATATGCAGCAGTAGGATATCGTTTATGGAATCCTGAAACAAATAAAGTGCTTGTTTCACGGGATATAAGATTTGATGAAAGTGACATAAAATACATAGAAGAGGCAAGAAAAGTTGAAACATAATGTTTTTATAGGCACGATGAACAGTAGGAAGAACAAGTAGATAGTGAAGAAAGAATGAATGTAGAAGAGGAAAAAGTATGTGATATTAGGGAAGGCGAAAGACAAGAGCCAACTATCCAAACTAGGCCTCAAAGAAATAGAGTAGTGCCAACATATTTGAAAGATTACCATTTAGAGAATCGAGATAAAAACGATGATTTTTACGATGCAAATATTGCCTTTTGTTTGATGAACAGCTCAGACCCACAAACATATAAGCAAGCTATAAGTATTGGAGATAAATGGGTCAAAGCAATTGAGAGTGAAATTAAATCTTTGGTAAATTTAAAAACTTGGCAAGAAGTTGCATTGCCTGCAGGTAAAAAGGCAATAGACACGAAATGGGTGTTCACTACTAAAAAAGATGGAATAAAAAAGGCCAGGTTAGTAGCAAAGGGTTTTCAAACGAATAGTAACTATAACGTTTATTCACCACTTAGACAAAGAAAAGAATAGACGGCGGGTAGCTCCGTTTCATTTCAACAAGAAAGAGATATAGTATTGAGTTATTATAAGTAACAGAAAAGGACAAAGCTATACTATATCCGTCTCTAAGAGCGTGCCAGCTTTTTCAAGGCCAGCGACATAAGAAGCTAAACAAACTTTGACAGTTATTTCGTCTTTGTAAAATTGTGAAGTTTATTTTGGCATTTTTCTGTATCACTTTAAATATATTTGCTTGCATATATGGTTTTAAAGCAGAGATAAACCTATAAAACAATGCGGTGTAGTGTACTTAACTGTAAAAGTGATAGTGAACGGAAAATTCCTGGATTATCCTTTCATAATATGTAAGTTTCAAGTTTTCTTAAACATTTGGTTATTATAACAATGTACCGTGTGTGTAGTAAGTGGCATAGTATTAGTTTTTGTCATAATAAGAGTGGTCAAAGCACTTAAAATCGCGATTTAAAATAATGTTTTTATCATAACCTAAAATTCAGTGTTGCTAGTGTCGGGTCGTGCAATTTCCCATTGTAACAACGATTTATACATTAGTAATTAGATAAATACCTAATGTAAGATATATAATCAAAAATAGAAGCAGATACCTATTGAATTATTTGATTGCATCATTTTCAATAAATAATTTAATTTTATCTTATATTACAGTTTCCCGTATAACCCTGATATTCGAAAAAAAATGGATTGCTGCCTGTGGTCGAAATGAATGGGTTCCAAAAAAGAGTTCTAAAATGTGCAGCAGACATTTTGATGCGGACCATATATTAAAAAAAGGAAGATATACTTACATTCATCCTGAAGCTGTTCCAGTTATGATCGTGAGAGAAATATTTATATAAATTTGATTCTTATCGTATGATTTCCCTTTATAATAAAATTAAGGGTTCAGTAGTTTCGGAAATAATGGTGATACTGTTGGTACGGAACCCTTAGTGCCCAAGTCTGACTCGCACTCAGCCGGTGTTTTATTATACGTTAATGTTTGACAATTATTTAATCTCTCAACTTAAATTATACAGTAGTGTTATGAAATTAACTAACTAGATAAGTACACTATTGTATTAGGTAAGCCTGTGATGACAATGCATGTTTTTTAAAATAAATAGATATTTTTTTGTTTTTCAGCTTGGAGATGACGAAAATTCTAAAAAGCTATCTGAACATCTATCAGCATCTGCAGCAATAGCGTTGACTACCATCACAGATAGTCACCCTGTGTCTACTGACGTGTTGCAATGCGATACACAATCTGTGCCTGTAAGTGTCTACTTCTCCTTTTATTAATCCGTCAATCCTTCCTTCTGCCAGAGGCAAACCAACAAAATGTTTGCCTGTAAGTTTATCTTTACAATAAGATGCATACATATCACTACGCCTATAAACCCCGACGGGGTAGGCAGATGTGTTCTCCTATTACAGGTGTTTCTACACCCAAGTTTCGCAGTTAATAAGCCCCATGTAATAGGAGGCGAGCCTACTGACATTCATAAATATATTCAACACTTATATTAATTTTTGTTATGTAGTTTTTAGGATGATGTTGTCATAGAAATAAGTACTTCACTTAATGTAACAATTCTTTTAGGAAAAATCACCTGAACTAACACCAAGAACTCTGAAACGAAAATGGAAAAATGAAGAAAAACGATCTAAAGAAAGAATGAAAAAATTAAGAGCGCTTCGAGAAAAATCGCGACGGTTGAATAAGAAAGTGGCAAATTTAGAAAATATTCTAACAGAATTGAAGTCAAGATCACTTTTTAGTGAAGAAGATTGCGACCTAATTGGATCACTTGAATGCGGCAACAAAGACTTCTTGAAAAAAGTTATTAGCCCTGGTCCTGCTAATTCTAAGTATTCTCCAGCTCTCCGAAAATTTGCGCTTTGCTTGCATTATATAAGCCCAAAGGCATACAATTTTGTAAGAAATTCATTCAATTCTTGTTTACCACATCCGTCTACTTTACGTTCATGGTATAAGAGTTTTGACGGTAGCCCAGGATTTACTGATGAATCACTTGAATGTATAAAGTTATTAGTTAAACGTGCTAAAGGTAAAACAATTTATTGCGCTCTATCTCTGGATGAAATGGCGATTCGGAAACATGTTCAGTGGGATGGTAAGCAATGCGTGGGATTAGTAAATTTTGGAGAAGTGTTAGATGGAGATAATGTTGCTGTTGCTAGGGAAGCTCTAGTATTTATGGTCACCGCTGTAAACGACAGTTGGAAAATTCCAGTGGGCTATTTCTTGGTGGATGGTTGTACAGGGGCACAAAAGGCAAATTTGGCAAAACAATGTGTGGAACTTTTAATTTCATGTGGAGTTAATATAATATCACTGACGTTTGACGGTTGCCCTGCCAATTTTTCTATGGCCAAATGCCTTGACTGTCTTTTGGATCCTTTAGATTTGAGTAATCTTAAAACTTCTTTTACCATTCAGAATCAAGAAATCTCTATTTTTCCCGATCCAGCACATATGCTGAAATTAGTGAGAAACACCCTTGGAGAAAAAAAGAAGCTTACCAACTTAAATGGTCAAAAAATATCTTGGCAATTTATTGTTAATCTTCATAATTTACAAAACAATGAAGGCCTTCATTTGGCTAATCGACTCCGAAGCCAACATATCAATTTTGCTAAACAAATTATGAAAGTGAAATTGGCAGCCCAAACGTTCAGTTATTCTGTAGCTGAATCTATAGAACTGTGTCGAAAAGATTTAGAAATAGCAGATTTTGTTGATTCAGAAGCTACAGTAGAATTTATAAAAAAACATAATAGCATATTTGATATTTTAAATAGCAGAAACTTCCATACATTTGGTTTCAAAAAACCTATGAATGATAAGAACTATAGTGACATTGAAAATTTCTTGAATGAAATGGAAAATTATATAGTTGGATTAAAATTAAAAGATCAACCAATATTACAGACTAATAGAAAAGTAGGTTTTTTTGGATTCTATATTTGTATTCAGAGTCTTAAAAAGGTTTACCGAAATTTAATCGCTTCCAAGATTTTGAATTTTGTGCCCTTGTACAAAATGAGCCAGGATCACCTGGAATGTTTTTTTAGCTCTATTCGTGCCAAAGGTGGATTTAACAATAACCCCACTGCTATACAATTTAAAGGCGCATATAAAAGACTAGTTATACATGTACAATACAATAAAACATATTACGTCAGGAAATTGCATCCCCCTAGAAGACATAAAAATTTTAACGTTCAGTGAGATGCGGTACGAAAATAAAATTAATTTATTTACGCATACAACTGAATCTATTGATAATTACGAGTCAGTAGAAAGCCTACCAGCTGTCGATGGTGACCATGACTACTTGGCAGACCCCTCTAGGCTTTCTTTGTACACACAAGAAGTCATTGTGTACATAGCCGGATTCGTTGTTAAAAAGTTGAGAAAAGTAATTAAATGTGAGGAATGCCTCCTATCTTTAATCTCCAATAAATATGATGGATTTATTGCCAAAAAAGATAAAGGAGGGTTGATCTATCCATCGAGGAGCGTTACTAAAATATGCGAACGTGCTGAAAAAATATTTAGATTGCGTTCACATGAAGGTATCAAATTTTACAATGAGAAAAACTTAATGCAGAAATTAATACTTTCATGTTTTAAGGACTGTATATGTGACATTTATATGTTTGAAAATCTTCACAATAATGATGACCAAATACTGATTGGAAATCATAGAATAATGCTTTTGAAAGCAGTCGCCATGAATTACTTTGAAGTAAGGATTCACCACAGTACCAAACAGTTTTTTGCACCCAGAGATAGGATTCGTAATATACATAATAAACTAGTGCTATTCAAAGGGCAATAAATGATTCTCTCTGTTCTGTGGTCTTATATAGTATGTTTACATTAATAAAAATGTTGATTGTGATTCAGGTAATGCCTTTATTTTTGGACCCTTGTTTTATTCTCGAGGAACTAAAATTTAAACTGGTGATATAATGAACCATTGATAAAAGTGAACCATCGATCTCGTAATCCGATCGTATAACGAGGCTTTTAACTACCCAGCTTGATAACTACGTAGAAGAATATATATTTTTATATATCACGATATACGATAGAATATGCTATAATTTATATATTATTATTATATCGCTCCACGCCACGTTATATTCCTAATCTGTGCTCCGCTCCGCGTTGGAACTGCGTGGTACTTAAATCTCCCTGTGTCTGGGTAGATGGTAAGGTTTATGGTATCACTGAGTTTAGTTTTTTGTCTCATGTGTGGCCACGCTACCCGATCCTCTATAGCTTTCTTCCTCTAAGATTCACCAGTTGCACAAATGTCAATTATTTGCGTGATTTTGAGCCAAGCAGTTCAAGAAGATTTACCGATCAGACAGTTAGACGTACCAACGGCATTTTTGAACGGAGATTTAACTCAAGAGGTGTACATAACCACCCAAAGGAGTGAAAGTGTTAGAAGGTAAAGTACTTCAATTAAAAAAGGCTTTATATGGTCTTCGTGAGGCACCAAGATGCTGGAATGAAAAGTTTGATAAATGTTTAACGGATTATGGTTTCGAGCAGTCAAAATATGATTTTTGTTTGTACACCAAAGGCAAAACATGGTTGATAGTATGGGTCGACGATGTATTGGTAATGGGAGATAGTGGGTCAATTATTAAGAAACTGAAAGAAGTATTTAATGTGAGAGATTAAGTTGAAATAAAAGAATATCTAGGCATGTATATAATAAGAGAAAAAAATAATTTAAAAATAAGTCAACAGACGTTAATTGAAAAAGTATTGGAAAAACTTGGAACGAATGAACACCAATTTACAAACAACAATGTAGAAAGATATATATGTAACAGAAGAAGAAGTTGTGCATAATGTTCCTAATAGAAAATTAATTGGATGTTTAACTTATACCTCAACTACGTCGGGGCCTGATATTACTTTTGCTACATCGTGTTTGATCAAGTATCTTGACAGACCTACGAAGTCACTATGGATAGCGGGTAAGAGAGTACTTAGATATTTAAAACATACAAGTCATAATTAATGTCTTACCTATGTTAAGTCATCGCAAGCAGATAAGCAACAGCTTCTGGTCTACACGCATGCCGACTGGGGGAGTGATAAAGAAACCAGAAAGTGTAAGTGGGTGTGCTAAGTAAAGTGCTGTAATAAGTAAGTGTGGTGTATCATGGTTTTCAAAGAAACAAACGACAGTTTCACTCTCATCAGCTGAAGCAGAGTATATTGCTGCAGCTATGGCAACAACAGAGTTGTTATAGTTAAAAGGCGTATTATTTGATTTCAATTGCAAGAACATTAATGATTATCTTTTATTAGATAACCAAAGTGCGATTAAAATGATAGAAAATAATGAAAACAATAAGCGCACCAAGCATATTGATATACGATATCATTTCATAAAAGATTGTGTTAGTACTAACAAATTTTCTATTTCATTTGTGCCTTCAAAAGAAAATTTAGCAGATCCATTTACTAAGCCACTCAATAATGTAAGAAACACTCAAAATTTGTATAAATTAAGAATTGTAGCGTAACTACGTAACCTGAATAATTTATTATTATTTATGTTTAGTTTTGTGTTATGAAGTTAAGTTAATTTGAAGAATTAAGGTTTGAGCTAATTATATGTTTGGTTTCATAAGTTTTTTTAAATATACTAACTATTGTTATTCCTGTTTGCAATCTAAAATTGTTAAAGCAATGTAATATTGAGAGGGGTTGTTAGAACATATTTCTTAGAGTTTCAAGTAAATGTATAGACTACATGGTTCTAACATTCGCTCTTGTCGGATGGATGTACGAGTTCTACTGACTATGGCTAGGTACAAAATAAATATTGTGTAAAAATAAAAATGGTGTAAATAAAACAGCAATAATTTGAAATGAGATGTGTATTTCTTTCGCCGCCTATGTTATTAGAATTGTAATAGATATCACGTGTAAAACAAATCGATGTATCTTAGCATCTATGTTTTTGTGACTTTTGCGTGTTGTACTAGTAAAATGTACATATTATAACTTATTGCAAATCTGAACACATATCCGTACGCAATTTTTTTTAGTACAACGTACTACTCCAAACTCCGTACGTGTACGGAAAAATCCGTGCATAAGGCAATACTGATGGGGGCACACACAGGATGGATGGAAGCAGGTTCTCAGTGTTGGTATAGTCTATGGCAGTCAGTCAGTCTAGTGTCTAGTCTGAGCAGTCGAGTTAAGAGTAGAGTCGATTCAACGTGCGTTCATTTAGCAATGAGGGAATTGGTGGCGGTGCCATTATTGACTCTTTTGTTAAAGCGTTCGTAAAGCTCAAAAAGTTTTTTTGCAAATTTTGTCCCTTTTGCCCGCACCCTACGCGAACGCTCAAACGAGCATAAGACTACATTAGGTTTTTGTGTATGGCCTCTGCGACTTGTTTTGAGTGTCGCAACTTTGCCAGTATCTGTTTCATAAAATGCAGAAGAAATTAAAGTAAACTTGAAATTTAAGCCTAAGAAATTATATAATAATAATATCATAATTATGCTGTCAAATACATAGTTGTCGAAAAACGATCACAAACAACCATGCCCCGGACGTAAGTCAAAAATTGCATTATTTTTGTGGCAAAAATAACTTTTTTTAACATTTCGAACGCTGAGCAAAATGAGCCATAAACTACATTCTCACCCGAACGCCCTTGTTTTTAGCGTTATTTACCACTCAACCAAAAAAAAAATCATTCCTGCCATTAAGTAACTGTCCTGTCTAAGTCATGATCCAGTAATGCGGTGGATGCATTAGTTAAACTTTCAGTGGCGATTGACCAGGAAAACAAAGTTATAATGTTTTAGTACACTTTACCTAGACTCGGGCCTTAAATTTTTTCCTAATAATTCTTATAGTGCGTTTGAAATTCGAGCATTTTTAGCGAAAAGAACGCTAAAAACGCTTCGAGCGTACGAATAGGGTGTGGTAAAAAGTGGCAAAATAACGTTTTCAAGTTTAACGAACGCTTTAACAAATGAATGATCAATGACAACGCCACCAGTGCCATAAAAGCTTAACGAACGCACAAACAGCATATTGACAGCATAATTATGCGATTTTAGATCTTATGCTCAGTTGAGCGTTCGAATAGGGGGTGGGAAAAAGTGGCAAAGGTGGCGAAAAACCCATTTTTGAGCTTTTTTGAACGCTATAACAAAAGAGCGATCAATGACAACGCCACCAATGCTCTAAAAGCTAAACGAACGCACCTTATGAACAATACAAAATGATATGTAGTCTGTGACTGACTAAAGGCTAAAGGTTCTTTAGAGATAGTCTGATTAATCATGCTTTAGCATCTATACTAGTCTTAATAGTTTGTGGATTAATCTATGGTATTGGAGTTTGTGATACTGTGCGTATAATTTTTTTGGTTAGTTTTCGTTTTAGTAGGAACTAATATATTTACCCATTTGTGTCGTACGTATTTTAAAAATAATATAATTTATGAGTTTTATTTGATTTATTTGTTTTACAAACTACCAAGTATGTAGAAATCTCTACATTATGTATGTTGAAATGTTTTCGTAATTTCTATTGATTTTTACTATTTAGTCTCATATTCTTGTATTTTAAATACCAAAGCTATCTGTCCATTAAAATAATTAAGTTAACATGAGATTTTACATTTCCATTGCGAATTACAACATGCACCTAAATGTAATTATGTAACCACCATACCCACCTTCCTATAAGGGGAGTATATATACCTACCACACCTGCTCTGCAGGGTAGTTCTGTAACGCGGACTAGGTTAAACAGTATAGTAGGTAACATAAATGTTACTACAAAAACTCTGAGAAACAATGTCAGTAACAAATTGCAATGCAAGCTATTTAATTCAATGTTTGTGAAACAAAGATTCTTTGTTACAGTTTATGGCATTGGGACGGCTTCTTCGCCGCAATCTGGTGAGCATAACGTTCCCGACTCTTGCAATCACATCCATATTCCTTGACTGGAGTCACACTAGGAAGTGGAAAGCCGAAACAAAGAAATAATGGCACTCTTTGGAATTACCACTCGCTACGTATGGTTTGCAGTCCCACTCACTGGCTATTTCATCGGCAAGTATATTGATGACCAGGAAACACTCAGGTTGACAATGTACCGGGACAAATCTTGTCTGTATGGAGGCAGGGTTAAGGAAGGCGAACCCCCATCCTGGCCTTGAACGTCTTAAAATTTGTAAAAATATTATGTTTGTTTTGTTGAAAATATAGTGTGCCGATGTATATCACATTTTATTTCCTTGCCTTGACAACCCAGTGTTAATAATTGTATGATCGAATACAAATACTATTAAATTAAAATCAACACCCTCTTTTGAGACTACAATTTAAAAAAGTCAGTCAATATAATATATAAAATTTTTTCAAAGACCCACTTATGATGGACAAAATTATTCACTGTTATATACTTTAAAGACTACTGCCCTATTCCCAAATTTGTTAGCGCTCTAGGGTAATATTGTAGCTAGAAAAGCCCTAGGGCAGTTTACATCTCTCATATTTGGTAAGTAGGTCCTTATTACCCCCAAATGGGGCTTGTAGGTGACCAATTAGCGCTCCCTCTGTGAGCGGTTATGTTTTGAGACTTTATTGTAAAATTGCACACAATTTCCTAGGAACAACTTAATAGTCTTCACAGGTCTAAAACTAGACATAGTTATCTTATTCAAATTCCTAGTATTAAAAGGGTGGTGATCACTATTTAACTTATTTTTATATAAACTTTTACGAATGTACATTACATTTGCAAATACATAATAGGAAGGCTTAAATAGTGATTTAAATAAAACATTATATTATTAAATTGAATAGTGATTTCTTGAAGTTTCGTAACTTTTCTTCAAATTTCATTGGCACATTATGGTATAGTACTGTATGATATTACTCCAGACAATATCCCCTGATATACGCTTAAAGTAAATCTTGCAGGACATTAAAATATCAAAATCATCAATCAAAATTTTTTTTTTTTTGTGTTCTATCTTGCAATCAGTCATATTGACTATAAACAGATGAGGTTAAGGCTTTTTGGCGTGGAGGGTGCTACTCCCAGTGGAGTTAGCCCCTTTTTTTACAAACTCAGTCCATCTGACTATCTTGATCGAAGATGTCCCGCCGTTTTTTTAGCCGACGTACTGCTTCAGGGATAGTAAGCTGTCCCGCAAGCTGATTCGGGTGCTTTTCTAGTCTCTGTTTGTAGCTGGCTCCATGAGTAAGGATTTCCTCTCTTATCATAGCCATATTTAAGTTTTCATGGACTTCAGTTATTCTTGTGAACCATGGCGCATTTGATAATTGTTTAAGGATCAATATTTGTGCCCTTTGTATGATCATTATGTTTGAAGCGCTGGCAGAACCCCATAACTGTATACCATAATATGGTATACAGTTATGCCCAAATGGGTTTTAGGTTTGTTTTGTAAACAAGCAGCTTGTTGTCAACAGAAAGTTTTGAATTTCGTCCCAGGAGCCAATAAAGACCCTTGTATTTTAGGTTTATAGGTTTATTTCGTCTCGTTTTGTTTGGACGTGTTTCTTCCAAGTGAGTCTCTGGTCCAAGTGCATACCCAAGTACTTCACTACATCATGGTGTGGTAGTTGGATACCATTAAGGGTAACAGGGAAGCAATCTCCCTTTCGAAGGGTAAATGTTACGTGTACCGATTTGGATACACTGGCGTCAATTCTCCATTTGGCTAACCATTTCTCTACTTCATTCAAGCTCTTTTGTAAGATCTTGGAAGCTTGAATTGGACATTTGTTAGAGGCAAGTAGTGCCGTGTCATCAGCGAAAGTCGCAACTGTAACCTCTGGGCTGTGTGGCAGGTCATATGTGTACAGTGTATACAAGACAGGACCGAGGACAGAACCTTGTGGCACCCCAGCGTATATATCGCAGAAGCCAGATGTGCAATCACTCTCTCTTACTTGGAATGGAAATAGCAGCAGTGGAGATCCTACGGCTGAGATGATGATGATGAAACATGCACACTAACAATGATTACAGTAACTTAGACTTATTATAATGAAAATGCCGGCATATTGAAGAATACAAATTTTATTTAATTGTAACTCAGGTCACATAGTTCTCTTTGCCATTGAATACCATAAAATTAGAAAAGGCGCCCACAGCCCAATTCCAAAAAATACGCTGAAGAATACAGTTGCTACATAACTGAAAAACAAGAAAAATTAAGATCAACTTATCTAGTATGTAGGTAAATTATTAATATAGCTATCTCAGACTGGGAGTAAACGGCATTTCTTGGGCCAACAACACCTGACTCAGTAGGAAGTACTTCCCTATTGGGTGGAGGTGCTGCAATGTGGATACCTACTACTACTACCAGCTGGGCTATTATGTATCTCAGTTGCTAACAAATGTGGATTGAAATCTGAAAAAAATGGCCGCTCTATGTCACTTTCGTCAGCTTCAGTGATCAACTCACTAACATTTTTGCTTACTGGAGTTGCCAAAACTGACATAGAGCCGCCATTTTTCAAGATTTCAACAACATTTGTTAGCAACTGAGATACATAATAGCCTTGCAAGTGGTAGTAGTAGGTATAGGATGAATGTCAATTTGCCCAGTTAAAGGCTTTAACTAGCGAACGAGCGCTCGCTACGCGTCGCTCGTTCGGTCAATAATAGTATATTTTTTCTACTCATTGTAAGTATGACAATAAAAATCGAAACTAGGAAACTTTGCCATGATCGCTACTTGAATTCTTCTTAACCTTTTAGTGGCTTTTCGATACGAGGGACCGTTTCACAAAATGTCAGTCATGCCATAGACCACCAGCCGCTTGAAGGTAATATACAGTAAATGTGAATGAATAAGATTATTAGGTACTTAGTCTATCTAGAAATAAAATATGCTCATAACTTCAAAGTCAAAGTACCTATTTAAATAATTAGACGAAAAATTTACATTACTGGCGTACATATACGACGGTTAAAATCAAACGGAGTTAAAATATGATGCTCAGACGGTATGCTTCGGGGCCTAGTGGTAATGGCGCCTGATACGGATAGTCGGAAGACACTGGTTTGAATTTCAGCTGAGGATGTGTATTTTTCTCTGTTTTGTTTAATCTCGCTTAGGAGGTGTTAGTGCTTTAACACGCAGATTAGCAAGGAGACATATTTGGTCAATAATATACTGAGACTTTCTAGTAAACACTACGATTCCAGAAAATGGCAAATGCGTGGAAATCATACTTATCATTACTTACAGAGCAATAGGCAGTAAGCATATATTTTATTTTAATGTTTTTTTTAATACTGCATACTCTTTAGTAATCTCTGATTCCTTGCTTCAGCGCTAGTCAAAGCCAAACGCATTTCAGTGCTTGTTTTAACTATCAAAGCGCCAAGAACCCTGCTTGCATAGATATGTTGATGAAAAAAAAGTTGCGTTACGTAGGTATAACTAATATGTAGATGATTCTTTGAGAAATTGAACATTACCAGATTAATTCCTGCTTCGGATGTATTTTAAATTTGGATGGTTTCAAATACAAATTCGCAGGCCACTTAGCTTCCAGGGATAACCAGTTGTTCGCGAACCACCAGTTTTTCGCGAACCACCAGCTAAGAACCACTGCGCTAAAGGAATTACCAATATATTGATTAACGTGTGAACTGACCGATTTGGTATATCAAAAGGCATGTTGTCAAATGGCTGTGGAGGGCCATCATGATGCTTCACGCTCTTAATCCTGGCTGGAGACCCAATATTGCTCAGAATGGGTTTGGCACGCAGCGTTCCACTCAGAAATGCCCTCAAGCGATTCATTATATTTCCAGAAGATTGCTCTGAGAGGGATTTTTTCAATAAATTATTAAGGATATTGTTCTATAGGTACTTTTCTGTGTATATCATTTGATTGACAGCAATTTTGTTTTTTTTAGGGAAAGAGTTTCATAACAATGAACAAAGGTTGGTAAGGAAGCCTTATTAGCGTAAGTTTGGTTATCACATAACTGTAAGTAGGTTTAACATCGCCTAATGTACTTTTATCTACCTATGTAAATAGGGCGAATTCTTTGATATAATTATGTATAATGTATTCCTGAACCATAGCCATGATCCTGCAATAGGTACGGTACACACAACATTTTGACCTATAACCACAGAATATTCAACATCCACGTCCACATCACATTTTAATATAGAAGTGCATGCTTAAGTGCGTACTTGCATGTACGTCTCATATATTAATAAATATTTATTCGACTTGAAAGTATAAGCCGCATAATTATGCGCAACATATTCCACCGAGACTACTTCCTTACGAGCGATGATCATTGGCGAAAGCACAACGAGCAATAGAGAGGATTATGCTCGGGATTTGTCTACGTGATCGAATCAGAAATGAGGAGATCCGTAGACGAACGAAAGTCACTGACATAGCCCAGAAGATAAACCTTTTGTAGGGACAATGGGCAGGACAGCACGCAGAACAGATTGCCGTTAGGGAAGTGGAGATTACGGACCGGCTAGCGCAGCGTAGGTAGTCAAGACGACCTAATAGTAGTCGCAGGACGACGTTGGATGCAGGTAGCTTCCAACTGGTCCCTTTGAAAATTTAGAGGAGGCATATGTTCAGCAGCAGTGGTCCTTCGGCTGGGATTATGATGAAGCGAAATTTGTTCTCAATGCGTATTAAACCGTTTTAGATATCAATAACGTTATGACATGACTGCTATCTCGGAGTATGCCCGAGTATCAGTAGTGGTAGGTTAGCTAAAAGGCTATTAGATAACAAATCCCTTCCGAGAGGACAGTTCAGTGGGCCTAGCATAAAAAAATTGCGTAAGTGTACCAACGTACATAGTCGTATCCATATACTAAAATATATTCTAGGAAAGTCGTATCGTTGACTAATACCGTAAGCACAAACTATGAGTTGTCTGTGCCAGTGCCACAGTTGTCTTGTTTGCGCTGAACGTAGATAGATAGATAGATAAACTCTTTATTGAAACACCACAACACAAACGTACCTACGTTTTTAGTGAATTGAGCTGGGCCTACACAGATGACAGTAGTGTTAGTTTATTGTGTAAAACGCCATCTACTGCATTTTAGTAGCACTACACGTCATTACCTTGGTTCAAAGAGTAGGGTAATATATAGCCTTGGTTCTTTGCGACTGGTTCTCTCAGTTAGTAAAGTTTCTGAAGCGGTTTTCTTTTCGAACAGATGGCACTAGTAGTACTCCAAAACTCAGTTTTCATAATAATAATACTTTAAGTCTTATTTATATTACAGGTTATATGTACCTACCCCTAGTCATTATATCATATATCTGTATATATAAAAATGAACCCTTATTTTTCCTGGTCACGCTATAAATTGAGAACGGATGGAACAATCTCGCTAATTCTGTTTTATTGTGTTAATTATTGCAAGGAAGATACTATTAATGGTCCTTGATTATTGTCAGGAGAAGGTTCATAAGAAGGGAAAACCAAGAAAAGATGAGAGGTTTTGGCGAGGCTGAAGACGAGCGTACTACGCGAACGAAGTCGCGGGCAGCTAGTGTTATATACGTGAGATATCCACATAGTACAATAATACTGACACACATACATACTTATAATACAATTTTATACCTTACAATTATTATACCTAATCTTATCCGCATAATAATATAACTAATACTTATGGCGAAATGAGTTCCAAATTTCATGATTCGACTTCGCGTAAATTTAGTTTTTCGACGCTTAAACCAATTAACCGAAGTTCGAATAAAAAACGTAGTATAAATTAAATATACGTCCTTATGAAGTATGGGAGCCAATACACGATTGAGGAAACTTGTCTCGATGGAAAAAAAATCGCCAATATTCCCTAAATTTTGCATTTTTTCTTACGTGCTTCGTGTTAAAAAGCATTTTTATTCAATTATGGGCAAATATATTTCAATGAATGTATCATATTCGAATTCCTAATGAAATTTACTAGTGAACTATGAACTCCTTTATCATTAAAATTTAATCACTTGATTGTACGAAATAAATATAAAAGTATTAGCACGTATTCAATTGAATTTTCGCATTACGTCGTCCATTCTGGTAAGCAATTCTCAATCTTATGTAAAGCATCGAAAATTGTTTTAAAATAAGGATTGGACCGGGCCTAATAGTAAGTAGGAATAAATAATGAACACTAATATCATAAATGCTGAAGACACTTTCTATTATTTAATTTGAGATGAACATTTAAACAAAGGCAAAATAAATTATGTAACCTATTAGTGTGTTTGTTAAATCCACTCTTCACACCTAAATGAGCTGAGCAGAAGAATATTACCACAGTATAAATATAGAGGAACAGTACGGGAACTACCTACAAACGTTCGAAAACGCCGCACTCACACAAACATGCGCATCGACAAGACCCCTAAGCGGTTTTCGCGGTGCTGTCTGTAGTGAGGCTGCGTCAAGACGAGTGGTCACGTATAAGTTTGTATCCGCTTAACTAGGCTTAGTTTCCATACTGTTGCATCTTTATACTATGACTAGGTGTTGGGCGGTGCGCGGGCCACAAGTGGCCCGCGTTTGTCCGTGTGCAGTATTTTTATTATTTAAACTTTTAACCATTTGAACAGAAAAGTAAAAATTTTCATACAAGTTCAATTGCAGAAATTATACCTCTAATTACAGTTGAAGTTATTTTATTTATTTATTTATTTATTATACATCACAAAGAAATACACATCAGTTTGAATGATACCGTCTTAAAATCTATGTAAGATTTGTCTAGACAGTAGTGTTCTCGAATACATAAATATAGCAAGTAAATACCTATAGTCATTACACAAAACAAATACGAGTAGGGCATAGAAGCCATTCGGAATTTTCATATTAAAAAAAAACTGGTACCCAGTAGATAAAAAAAACAGAGTCCTTGTGTATGCTTGTTAAGGGATCCAACCGCTTAGTGCAATGGTTAACGTGAGCAGCAGTCTTGGAGACCAGCTTGAGAGTTTGAAAAATGATCTGTATTCAGTTGCGTAAAAAATACTATGATATTACCTTGACAGAAGTGTCTGACATTTGTTATTGGTTGAAAACGTAAATAATACAGATATAGTCAGGTCAGTCGCCTGCTATTATGTCGTAGAATAACTTATAGTAATAGGGTTAATTACCATCATCATTTTTCATGACTAGGTCGATCGGCGGGGTGCAGTTAGCAATAAGTATTTTTAAGATTATCATAGCAGGCTATGTCTTAGTGCCGTACCTTATCTTTTGTGTTTCGACCCAATGTTCATAATGAATTAACACGTGACTTATTAGATAATTATAAAAAAAAGTAATCATGAACAATGTGTTCGATGTGTAAAATGTAGGTTTAGTTAAAGTTACTGCGACGATCTAGTTTAGTACGAGACTGGAGCCAAGCGCGGATCCACCGTTGTGGGCACGATGGGCATGCCCACAACCCTAAAAGATTTGTGATATCTGACGTACACTTCGTGTTCGACAGGCTAATAATGACGTTTTATATACAATACCATAATAAAATATACAAAACGTGGATATCGATGAAATTAGTAACGTTTTCGCGAAAATGAAACTAAAGCTTGTATTTGTAATTTAAGTAAACACATACTTAGTTAAAATTATTTAATGTAAAATATATAAGGCGAGCGACTTGATACTATATCGATCATGAGAGAGTTCATGCTTCGACTCGCACTTGACTGACTTTTGGGAGGCTGTGACCACAACCTTTTTTGTGGGCTGGATCCGCGCCTGACTGGAGCTAGGATAAACATGCATGTAAGTTTAACGTAATAGTATCTTTGATATAAAACAATTTGATTTAAAACCAGCCGTCATTTATCTAGCACACCAGTGGCACAGATAATTTCTAATTACGGCGCGTTCTTCAATTGTATAAACAATATAAAAAATAAAAACGAATAGTTATTTGTGAAAAAGTATTCGCTACGGAAATTATGCTACTGCCTCTGGTTGTAAAAGTAGGTACGAGTACTTTCTTTCTTGTACGGTCTTCAGGTCTATCAGCATTCAGTTACTAACGGCAGCCTTCCGCAGGTCTTCAGCTGGTGGCAGGGCGTCTTACACCATAAAAAAGATTCGCACTTAGTTGGAGTAGTATTATATTTTATTAGTGGTTGACCGTAGAGTATTTTTATGTACCTATACTGTGACTTTGACCCAAACGATGTACGTAGAACTAGTCTACTGTAACAGTTATCATTAAGAATACTCACTGCTACTCCAGCTTTCTTGTTCGTTGAATATTATTTGTATTAATTAGTGTCGAAAGGGGCAAGGTAACCTGATTCACCCAGTAGTTTTACGTGTTACAGTGCCTCCACACTCTAATGTTGTACTTACTTTTTTTGTTGATGCTGGGAAAAATGCATTAAGCATCCTCTCCATTAGGGGATAGGGAGGGTATGTGCGACTCCCCGGTACGACCGGTATATCCACTAAACTAACCCAGCGGCGCTCCAGCCTCGTCTGTGTGGAGGAGGACTCGGGGGTTGGCGGAGCCTTTACGTCCAGTCCCGCAATGTAGTACTTACCTAGTGTAACTCTCCTCCGCTGTCGTTAATAAGGATAACAATAGATTATCTATTGTGCCTGGTTCCGCGACAGCTGAAGGCTTGCTGTGCACGTGCGATCGATTCGTATCAGAATATTTGACACTGTGGTACCTAATACTAACCAAGACCGGTCTATTGCCCAAGCGGCCTTACACTTAGTAAGTCTGAGTCCTCGCCTCTTCTAATTCACGTCTCGACGAACTGTAAGTGGAAAATCCACTATAGTCTTTGAGTAGTAAATGGAATACTGCTAAAATTCAAAAACCCTGATGGAAAAAATCAGCTTGGCCGCAAGACAATTAAAGTGCGACCCAGTTTAAGAACCAAAGTTCTGAGTGGCACTTCCCTGCGCTCATCACCCCGAAACATATCTGTTCAATCTAATTCACAGTAATCCAGTAGTTTCACTAGCTTTCGTGCCCCTAACCCTAAAACACACGAGCACATTCAACATAAAACTTCGAGGAGCAATACCCTGCGCTAAGAATGTACCAAGACGAATACTTGCTGGAGTGTCTTACCATATAGTGTACCTATTGTCTGATTGGTCGGCTAGGGACTCGCAAAAAGGTCTGTTTGGTACTTCTTGAAATTGAACTATATGAACAGATTTGGATAAAATAGCCAGATAGCTTACATCCACAAATAACCCTCTAGTAATCCAGCAAATGGGTTTCATTTCCATTCAACTGATAGTTCCCGAAGGATGATGAAGTTAAAACTAGTCAAAAATAACACCAATAGAACAAGCTCATTCATGTTTTTGGATATGTATTTCCTAGGGTATCTCTAAACTTGTCTTCTTGGCTACGTCATCGTTTGGTAGATGATATAAAAAAACTGTAACGTTCAGATGTATCTACTTCTAATATGCTCGACGTAAATATCGGCTAAGTAGGTGTTATCTAGGCTGCTATGGCCAGCTAAGATCTACTATAATATGTTATCTAAGTACTTGAGACCGCAAAGATGTAACATATTTCTTTCATACTTTTCATCAATTCAAACATAGACAATTTTATTTTACAATGGAGAAAGAAATAGGGGCACATCGAGATTTCAGCTATCTCTTTATGTGACTGCAAAATCTTGTATATGTCGTAGGATAATTTGATAATTCGAATATTCGCGAAAATCCTAGGGGTTTTGCGAAAACGCGGATAATTAGACATAGGCGAAAAATTATCTTATCTTAATTACTGGACAAAGTCAGGATTTTTGCGAACAGCGCACGCTCGCTGCGCTCGCTCGGCTCGCGCGTTGTGGTCACAAGTAACCTAACACTCCTCCTCGCTTCGCTCGTCGTCGTACCTATTTGTGACTTTGCCTTAGACTGGTTTACGTTAATTTTAGGTATTAGGCACTTTTCGCACTTTTCGCAAAAATCCTGACTTTGTCCAGTAAGATTTGATAATTTTTCGCCTATGTCTAATTATCCGCGTTTTCGCAAAACCCCTAGGATTTTCGCGAAGATTCGAAGTATCAAATTATCCTACGACATATATAAGTTAACATACTCTAGGGCCACGTGCAAATTAAATAAACCACATTCAATTTCGTTTTATTCGTTTTCAAATACAATAACATCTATACAATGGTAGTTCTACGACTAAATGATTTCGTTATATTGACACATGCATTTATTACGATAAAACATTAATAATAAATTAAAATAAACATTTCATTAAATCTATTGACTGGAATTTTCATAACGATCACATGGTAGTAAAGGTAACTTATTGTTTTTAATATATAAATAATATTAGTTAAATTTTGACCTATTTTTAGTAACTAATAACATTTCTTTCTACAATAAATGAGTTGGTATATGGTAATGCAAAATGAGGAATGAATAGTATATCTGCACATTAAAAGTAATTATTTGCTAGCTTGATAGATTTTAATTCATGCCCATGACAAAAATAGCAGTTTTGCTGTTTACTCATTCCCATAAATAAAATGCATAATAGTTTACAAAGATAAAATCTCCAATATTATACACATTCATTTTATGTTTATGTAATTCTAGACTATACTAATTCTAATACGATTGCACTTTAAAAATAAACTAATTTTTATATACAGATCTCGTCATATTTTTGATCGATTGTATCTATAAATCTTCCGTCAAATCAAAAGAAAATGTATCTATTCTTACATTAGAATTTACGGTAAAATTAATTCTAAAGACTTATGTTTTACACCAACCAAAATAAAGACTTATTGCTAAGAAATTAATGATGTTTTTGGTGTTATTTTTAAGCTAACTTTTTTTGGTTTTGGAGCCATTGAAGCTTAAGGTGTATAATTTTGATTGGAGTTTGGAAGAGGTATATATTCGTTGAGGTGGAGTGATTACTCTCGCTACACTGTAGTTGAAATACTTCTCGTTGCCAGTCAGCTAGACCAATATAATCATACTCGTTGTAGTGAGAAGATTTTAGTGGAAATAATTGAAATAATTCTCACGTGGTGTAAAAAGAATTTTAATTTATATTGAAAATATTGAGACACTATTATAATTCACGGCGGAGTGTAAAGAGCAGGTTTCAATTTAAACTAGTCTTGTTTAGGATTTGATGTTAAAATTACGGATTATAGGTTTAAGGGTCATATTAGACAGAAAGCGTACACGCGTTCTGCGTTCTGCATTCTTTGTGTTGTATTGGGTTATATAGACATGTCCACACAGGAGTGTCCACGTTCTGACCGCGGCGGTCAACTAGAACGCTAGCGTTCGCGCGTTCACCATAGTTTCGGTAACCAAATTAGAAGGAAGATGCGAGACTGAAAAGCTAAGTTACTTTAACTAAGTTATTTCTTAAACAAATACATAAATGCCTTCACAATTATTTATTTCTGCAGTTTTTTCATAACGCCGCCTAAGTTCATAAAAATATGATGCACTTTAGAACGGTAATGTTATAATTACCGTAACTTTGGTCTTGAGTTGCTTCATTTTCATTGACATAAAATGTTACGCAACATGTCATCATTCATCATTTTTTAATGCAAATAATATTAATTATCTAAATAATTAGATAAAGTAACATTATTTGCAAAATACGATATACAGTGGTGGTCATATAATTAAGAACGCTAATTTAAAGGGAAGATTTTTTCAAACTAACAAGTATAACCAATTGCATGTATTTTTTTGTATTTCTCTTGGTATCGCAAAACTTTTCCATACTAGCGGTACATTCATTGATACACATGATTGGCTAAAAAATTCATATATAAACTTTATACATTAGATCTGAGCCTAGTATTACTACTTACTGGCTGGTCACATAATTAAGAACGCTGAATAGTTTATTTTTTTATTCAAATTTAAATAGAGAACACTCTGTTGCTCTGTGGTTCTTGGGCACTATTCGTATAATTTTGGCGCCATTTAGTGCTGTAAACGTCTTAAAGGTGATTGCTTCATATAAAAACAATGGGGAAAAATAAAAGTTGTGATAAATCTAAAAGGGAAGTAATAATAAAACTTCGCGACAAGAATTGGTCATATAAAAAGATAGCCGACCATCTGCAATGCTCAAAAACTATGGTTTTCCACGCTGTGAAGCATTTTGCCATGTATCAAACTACTTCAACAGTTCCCCGTGTACCTAAACAGAGAAAGTCATCTCGTCGAGATGATCGCAATATCGTTCGTTTGGCAAAACAAAATCCTTTTAAAGGGTCTAATGAGCTGAGAAAAGAATATTTTGGTGAAAACAACCCTTCAGCAATCTCGGCACGCACTATTCGAAGGCGTTTGGTAGAAGAAAAGTTGCACGGAAGGATAGCAAGGAAGGTGCCCATGTTGAAACGGTGCCATAGGCAAGCCCGGCTTGCATTTTCAAGAAGGTATGAAAACTGGACAGTTAGTCAGTGGAAAAATGTTCTTTTTTCTGACGAAACAAAAATAAATAGGGTATGTTCTGACGGAAAACGATATGTACGACGCCCTCCGAATAAAGCATTTGACCCAAAATACACAAAAGTGACATTAAAGCATGGTGGGGGAAATGTGAAAATTTGGGGGTGCTTTTCTGGGTATGGTGTTGGACCTGTTAAGTTGATAGAAGGAAACATGGATCAATTCCAATACAAAAATATACTGGAAGAAACAATGTTACCTTATGCTGAAGACGTGCTTCCGGTTATCTGGACATTCCAGCATGACAATGATCCAAAGCATACTGCACGCACAGTTAAGGAATTTCTCACATCGCAATCAGTTTCTGTCTTAGATTGGCCAGCTAACAGCCCAGATTTAAATCCAATAGAGCATCTTTGGTGCGAAGTCAAGAAAAAGGTTTCAGATCGACAGTGTGGCAATTTAAGAGAACTGTACGACGTTTTCTTAGAAGAATGGAACTCTATATCTCTTGCGAAATGTCAAAAATTGATAGAGTCAATGCCTCGCCGGTGTAAAGCAGTAATTAAAAGCCGTGGACATGCTACTAACTATTAATTTTAGTTTAAATGTAATAAATTGTTCTTTTTTTCCTTTACGCACTTCATATTAATGTGATTTATTTAATCTAAGTTTCATATAAAACAACTCTTGAACAGTTTAATAATTCGTTCTTAATTATTTGTCCAGCTTCATTACTATATGAATTTGTTATTATAGAGTATAATTAAATAAAAAATGTTAGCAATTTTATTTTATATTTGTATTCCCCTTTGCTCTATCCATGTGGCTATTTCATAACATACCTAGTTATTTCTAAGAAGGAACACATAAATATACGTGACATGATTTATATTTTAAAAAACATGAACTTTAAATCGTTCTTAATTATATGTCCACCACTGTATAGCTCCAGTCAATTGAAATAATTAATAACTATTCATTTACGTATATTCGTATGTATAAGGAATAAACTAATTTACCTCAAACATACCACCAATCTTTCTTTTGCTGAAATGGCTTCCTTCAGTATCTTGTCTAACTAAGGCATGTTTAAATTTGTTACACAGTTCATTGAAACAATAATTTAATTTAATCCTATAAGAATAAAGTTATAATTCTTCATCTTAAAGCCATTTGCAAAATATCCATGTAAATCTCCAACTTATTCTCTATACTTATTTAATGGTGCCCCAATATTTTTGTTTGCCGTCTTAATGCTGTTAATGACCACAAAATCAATAATTAGTCTTCCAATAATAGTCCGATATAGTAATGATAATCTTCCTATTAAAAAACATGGTGACAGTAATGGTACCGCTTAGAACGTCCAACAGCGGAATTCGTGAGCAACTGCACGCTCGCAAACGCAAAACTGACCGAGTGAACGCTTGACCGCATGACCGCTCTCTGTCTGTCAGACCCTTAGGAGATATTCAGACTTGCTATCAAATCGTCCTTGTTCACGATATGAACGTGAGATCATTATTATTTTATTTATATCATGAAAATAATACCATTGTCTGTATATTCTTTTTTTCAATTCAATTTATTTATTTCAGACATAGTCCACAGTATATTAATAGAGCACGATACATAAAAATAATTTTCGGACTGTGTATGACATTTTTTATGTTCAATGTACTCTTAATAAAAAATATTTAAAATATACTTAATAATTTAACCTCAAGCAAAATTAAAATCATTCTATTTCTGTTTACGTTTGTATTTTGATACAGACAGAATGATGCTGCAATTACGTTTAACACTCGTGCGAGATTGATAGTGCATTACGTCGTGCAATTAATAAAATTAACACTAAATTAAGGGCTTCTTGGATGACATCTTGCTAAATAAGTGTAGTCACACTTGATAGGCTAGTGTTTGGCCAGTGATGATGCGTTTGATTCGAAGGTGGTATCATACTTGACTTAGAATAGCGGCTGGCTCTAAAGGTCTGCATTTGTAACATTGGTAGGTGCTTAGCGACACTTTATCAAACTTAAGGGTGCTAGCTAGCTAGGCGGACACCAGAAGTACCTTACCACCATGGTGTGGATTTCACCATGTTATCGTCACCGGAAAGCTGAAGCCGACGGCCGATCCTTTGTTACTCCTGGAGGTATAATTCATTCAACATTGTGGTATTCTGTCTTTTTGTTTTAGTATATAGAGCTATCTTGGCGTTATACATATGTTTGCGTATTTAGAAACACGTACTGTATTCATTCAGTGTTGATATTTTTTTTAAATTGAATAGTGCTAATATACAATTTTACACGTCGTGTATTTTCCATATTGTTAGTTTACTGTTTCAAAGCTCTTCACTTAAAATGTACACACAGTAATGAATAAAAAAAAATGGCACAAAAATATTGAGCGTAATAATTTACTTTCATGTCTTCTTAAAATTGCTCTCAGTTTCTTTGGAATAATTCGATCTACACATAATATCTATTTATTAAAAATAATTTACAGACATTAATAATACTGAGTATAACATCATCCGCGACGAGTGATGAATAAGTTTTTTTTAGTTGCCAATACTGACTTGATTTTGCAATAACTTTTTTGCTTGTACACTTTGCTACACTATGAAATCTAATTTTGGAGACTTTCTGTAAATCGAACTAAAACTATCGATACAATATGCAAGTACAATACTAATTAGGCAGCAAAAACAAATCAATGATTAAATACTGGGTTCAAATAAAAACAAATTAGATCTTTATGATTACTAGTCGTAGCTTTTTGATTCTTTTGTTTTGTAGTCAAAATAAAAAAACTTAGTAAAAAGTTATCGCAAACTCCAAATAAATGTCAAGTATTCGCAATTTTCACATTTATTTTAATACTTCCAATAAAATTTAATTATAATCCTAAATAAATAATTCTACTTAACTCTAATGAGTATCTATTATTTACAATCTTTGATAAAATACTAGCCTTTCCTAGTACAGTATTTCAAGACGATAAAACATTGTGTTACATTTTAAAACATAAATAAATCACATGTATGAACGTCATATCGAATGATCGTGTATATCACGTGAACAAGATACACATGACACAACGACACAACATACACGAAGAACAGATAAATGCCCATTCTGTATGCAACGTGGAAAAAATATATATATTATTTCTAATGTCGATATCTATAAAACATTTCTAACGATGATGAATAATTAATAGAAAACCAAGTTTGTTATAATTAATAACAAAAATATTTCACTAAAGTAATAAATAATATAAAATACAGTGGCAACTGTCGACGAGTACCAAACACATCTGTATCTTATTCTATCTGCATTTAATTTTTTTAAAGTTCGTAGCATCCGCTCGTAGCGCCTACGCAGCCGTAGCTGCTTTACATTCATTTTAAGTTATACAAAAGTCATAATTATTTCATGAAAATTACTACTTTTGGGTGATAAGTAGCCTATTTTATGTAATTATAAATTGTTTTATTAAAGTGCTACTAAAATATATATGTATATGAGTATATATATATATATATATATATATACATTAGTATAATAAAAATGTAACATAACTTGAATAAATTACCCGTGGTCGATTCTGCTGTGTAATAACTTGAAAAATACGATGAATACTTCAACATTTGCTGTAGACAAAAATTGAAATTCTCTGATATCATAAAATGTATAAAATTGTGCAGTAAAATCTAGATTGTTCATTCCATCAATATTGTTTTTTTAAATTGTTACGTCACTGGCGTTCACGACGTTGAACGAATGTATTCTGTAGGTATATAACATTTTATTAATGCAAACATCCTGTCATGTTGCAGAAATGTGATCTACTTTTCGTGAAATAATTCTAATTCTATTGTACTTTTATTAAAAATATTTTAATTAAATAGTAAGTTATAAGAAATTTACCTATGTAATAATAAACAATCATTTTTGTTTACAGAATCACGGCCAGAAGGTATACGGGCCTTATATGTTTTTTTCACGAGTGGAATTTGGGTAATAGTGGTATAGTGTATGGGTATAGATTATGAAGGCTTTTATGGCTATACTATAGAATCAAAATTCACTCAAGTAATTAGGGGTCGCACAACGGCCAAACATCCATAATACTTCGGACTGAACCAACTTTCTACAAATAGATTTGTCGATTAATAAATAATGAAGAACTATCCGGAGTATGTATATTTTTCAAAGATATTTGAAGCACTACATTGATCAGTAATTGTAAGACATGTCATACAAGGCCACATCGCCAGACGTGGCGACAGCAGCTTGGAAAAGCTCATTGTGGTGGGAAACGTGGAAGGGAAACGTTCACGAGGCCGGTCTCCGACCAGGTGGTCTGACCAACTTAAAGAAACACCAACGTCCCGCTTTTACACCGCGGTGGAGATGGCCACAGACCGGAGCCGATGGAGACAGTTCGTTAGAACCAAAGTGCTGCCATGATGATCACGATCCTCAGTCATGAGGGAACGACCGAAGAGAGTAAGACATGTATGGTACCAAAACATAACTTACAGGTTGAATATTTATTACTTTATTTCTACTATGTTACCCATCAGTTGTTTACTCTACTGGCAAATGTATTTTGGCATTGACAGCTTTTAGCTAAAAGTGAGACCAGCAGGGTAATAACGTATCTCCGTTACAATCAAAATTTGATTGAAATCTTGAAAAATAGCGACTGTATGTCAGTTTTGACAACTCTAAGATTCGATTATCTAAGAGCAAACATCGTTGCATCTTTGACAACATCCGTGAAATAAATGAAGAGATGACAAGAAATGTTGGGAAAGCAACCTTATGTACAAGGGCGATGTCTCATAAAGTATTTGACATCGGTGAGCTCGTCGACGAGCTCGTCGAGGTATCATTACAGAATCACAAGGCAGTACGCAAAAATGTAAGCGTGTTGAGGACTGCCGTGCGATTCTCTAATGATTCGTCGTTGCACTCGTCGACGAGCTCACCGATGACAGATACTTTATGAGATATCTCCCTTGTACATTAGGTTGCTTTTCAAACATAATTTTTTTTCACGGATATGTCAAAGATGCAACGATATTTGCTATTAGAGAATCGCACGGCTGGAGTTGATAAAATTGACACAAAGCCGAAATTTTTTCTAGATCTCAATCAAAATTTGATTGCAACTGAGGTACGAGTACGTAATAGCCCTCAAAATTTTAGGAGTTCCATAGGGCATACGGTCCATGAAATATATATACATGTTGGAACCACAATTCGACTGGTTAAGTGAGAACAAGTAGGTAATATGCCTTGGATATGGTTAATCAATATATCAATTGCTTTCAACAGTTTTATCTTTCGTATTGGGGTCTGTTCTCACCTGAAGCCTCAGTCAGAACTCGACGGGCGTTTGCGTGTAGGTACTGCACGATAAAACGTCGACATTGAAACATGTTAAACAGTGTGATTTTTTAAATTAAACCATTGATCGCTTGATAATGCACGAACCGGAAAGGAACTCCACTCCACTTATGGCACGGATTCGATATCAGTGTCAAGGTTACAGAAAAGTTATGAAGCGAGATTATCTGACTGCTATAGGCTTGAGTTGTGTGAACAAATGTGTTTTGTGTTAAAGGATGTTTGTGTTTGAAAGGATGTTTGTGTTTGATAGGATGTTTGAATGTTAAGGTATTATAAAAATTAATATTTTAAAGAAACTCGTATAGCGGGTCTACAGATGAGTCGGCACTCGCGCGCGGCCCTCCGTAGTACTGGTCCAATCATGCGTAGTGGGGGTAAGATCCGAGATGGGAAGTCACGTGCGGAGGCGCCATGGTGTGGGGGGAATACAGGTTGCTGCCACCACCACCCCAGTTGCCCCAGGACGCGGACGGGAATATCGACGCTGGAACAACAAAGCCTGGGTAATGTATCAGTCTAGAGTATAAATAATGCATAGTGTTTCCAATGTTGGCGCAAGGTTATCCCCTCAGAGAGTGTAGTACTGGGTATAATTAACCAAGTGAGCCCAGATCGAGTTAGAGTCTAGTCGTAATAATACGCCACTGGCTGTTATCCAAAGACAGTAGCAGGGATCATGCCCTACGAAACACGGAAGCGCTCAGCCGGCTATGATATAGCTGTCATTTCTCTAAGTATAGTTACTGCAGGAAGATTTGCTTGACCGGATTGATTTATTTAGAATGACTACACAATTTCCATTTCTTTATTTTCTCGATGACAGTTGTAATTTGATAGTTGTAGTGTATAATCTTGTACGTGTGTAAACGTCAAGTTTTTATAAAATAATGCACACATAATGTGAAAATGATTGTTCTGCCGTGCGATTCTCTAAGAGCAAACATCGTTGCATCTTTGACAACATCCGTGAAACAAATGAAGAGATGACAAGAAACGTTGGATAAGCAACCTTATGTACAAGGGCGATATCTCGTAAAGTATTTGACATCGGTGAGTTCGTCGATGAGCTTGTCGGCAAATCATTACAGAATCGAACGACAGATCTGAGAGAAAGGTCGTTCAAGTTTTCACAGGAGCTGTCATCGAGAAAATAAAGAATTTTTGTTAGTTAGTCTAAATATATAATAATAATCTGGCACTGTGGATGTACAAAAGCAAACGGGCTCTTGAACTAGACTGTTGTTGTAGACTGGGTGTTCGTATACCTCTCCTTACCTCTTCGAAGACATACGACGTTAGGTATATTACTCGATTAAAACATTCATTCAAGCAGACATCTTACTTGCATTAACACTAGATTGTTTATTAACGAACACTGACACGGCTAATTATTTCGGCAATGAGCACCACAACATGTTAACCTTTTTAATGTTTTTTTGACGGTTTAACTTACGCGGTATGTATAGTCGAATATCTCGACCGGTTTCGTGACGGTCCGGGCCACTTCTTCATGGAGTACCTACTTGCGCACCCGGCTGCGTTCGCGCTAGTACTAGTGCCGGAAGCAGAAACCGGTCTAGACATTCGACTATACATACCGCGTAAGTTAAACCGTCAAAATAACATTAAAATGTATAATACTTACGAAAGTTTCAATCAAGTTACATGTTAACCTTGTTACTAAATACAACAAGGTAGAGGAATATTGTCGGTTTACAATCTATCTATATAAGCTATTGCTCTGGCTATAGTTGAAAAAAATAGTGTCGACGTAATTGACCGTGTTTCGGCAATAAAACAACAAGAGAAAACCTTTTGTCAGCGCCAATGAGGTTTCTAAAAGTAGAAAATATAAAGTTACTCGTACATAAAGAGAAAAAACATCAAATGTGAGTATGACATTTCAGTCGCCGTGCCTATAAGATTGTGTGCCAAATGGTTACCCATGAATACATCTCGAAACAAACTTCAGAACTTATACAAAGCTACCGGTTTTATTTTACTTGATGCCTTTATTTTACTCGATTTGCTTTAATTTTACTTGCTTTGCTTAAAGGCTTTGACTGTGTGTTGAAGTTGCATTTATTTTGATCTCAATTTTGGTATTTTTACTACATTTGTAGTAGTGGTAGTATAGAAAATAGTAAACTACTTTTAAGCGGACTAATGTTCTGTAGAATAAGATATTAAAATACTGTGAAAACAATCAGTGTTATACGAACACATATTTTTTAAATTATTTTATGTTGAAACATAAACTTTATAAGTAAAAGTAAATATTTCGTTTAATAAGTTCCTATAACCAGTAATAAATTCATATGCCTTTATTACATTTACTTAATAACTTTTCTTACTCTTCTTCTCCTCATATAGCGCGTATGTCATACATAACACATACTAACGAAGCAAAGTTTCCCCGTTGAGATTTCAAAGTTGACATTCAAATAGGTGTACCATTAAGTCAAGATGTTCAGCGCAACTTGCCAATGACAACCCGTTTCGAGCGTTAGCTAAATATTTGCGGACGCGAGTGTACCGACGCCAAACAGCCTGTTCACATGTAGCCTTTACCAGTTATAAAAAAGAGTTACATCATAATACTTTCATGTATATACGTATGTATCGCGCTCGTGTTTCAACGTGTGCTAAGTTCAAATTACCAAATCAAACTACACACATCAAAAAAGTCTAAGCAATATGCATCATGTCACAAATTTTACCAATTATATTAATACATTTTTATTTTATATTAATTAATTTAAGTAATAAAATACAAACGCTACAAATAATGTGAAGAACCGAAATATCTGAAATGAAATAAAACGTAGCCACTATTCTTACGACATGAAATTATCAATTTAGAGCTATATTGAGCGCAGGCTGCATACTTGACTAAATTTTAATAACCTCTACTGATGTAAGTAATGTATTCTTAAACTAGAGATCTTATCTTATGATTACTCATAAGACATTATGCATGAGTTATCACAGCTCGTATTGCCTTTACTATTATTTGTTTAATTTGATGAACTAGCAATTTATCATTGTAAGTATGGACTTATTTTACGTCCGATAGAGCTGTTAGGAACTATTTTTTTTAAAGATTTTGTCCGTTGTTTTTTTGAATAGTCTAATAATGTATATTAAATTGTTTAAAATCCACACATTTATTTTTTGCGGAATATTCAGACCATTATATATATCTCGAAACACCCACACAATAATATATTTTCAGTCCGACCTAATGTGAACGTGCTCCAGCAGAATGCAGATTAACCCCTTGTCCGACTATCCTGCGACTGAAGGGTGCATGATATTACACCGGCCACTTAGGGTGACATGTTTTTTTTAATGTTAATTAAGTTTTTTAGTGTGTGAATATATAATTGAGTTTTACTATCTGTGGTTTAAATATTTTGGTTGTTTTTTAGCGATTAGAAGAATAGAAATGTTACTATTATCTTCGATAACTTGCATGTATTAGTTTGTAATACGTTCTTCTTAAATATCACACATAGCAATATGTATTTAATATTAGACATAATGTATCTTTTGTATAGACATATTCCAACGTAACCAATTTGGCACAATAAAATTCGCCGCAACGAAATTCGCCGCAATCTAAATGTCTAATTACCTGTAGAAGTCGGCATAGCAGCGTGCGGGGCCATGAAACTCGAGAGTTTAGCTGAGTGATGATACGAGCTCATGAACAGATCGCTCTGGTACTTGTAGGCGGGGTCGCTGGCCGCCGGTTGCGTGGCCGCAGCCAAGCCTTGGAAATCGAACTTGTACGCATACCGTTTTCCGTGAACCTTCGTCATTATGTTTTTGTCGTAGTAGTATCTGCGTAAAATCAAAAAATTAATCACAAGCTCAACTAAAAACGAAAGGTGTCAAATTTGGTCACATTTAATTTCTTTAACATGACCAAAATTGGCACAATCACCAGCTGGCAGAAGATACGACGGATGTGGATTTGAAATGAAAGTGGTCCACACTAACTTTTGTTCTAAATCCTGGATAGTTCACTGTACTGGACAAGGATGTTTGAAGATTCCATTATGACATTCTCCTACTGATATATAAAAGCATTTGCATGGGCATTACTCAAATCGCGTTGCATGTAATCGGGTACCCGGAAAGTCGCCACGGCGCGCGTCCTGACAGGCCTTACTTATAAACGCTGCTTAACTTTAAATGACATTATTTAGTATTGAGCATTAAAAACTTGTTATGCGCCGTACTAGGTGACGTTATTTAAATTTAAGCAGCTTTTATAAGTCGCTAATCCCTCGTTACCTCAGTGCACGGCTGAGCTTGTCGTAGTTCATGTTGGGTTTGGATTTGCGTTCTCCCCATCGACGCGCCACCTCATCGGGATCAGTCAGCTTGAACTCCCCGTTGGTACCTTCCCAGGTGATGCAGCCGGCGTTGCTGGAATCGCTGAGGAGTTCTAGAAGGAACTGCCATAACTGAATCTGTCCTGAACCTGTAACGAGAAAATGTTTAAAATTGTATGCGTTGACGTCTTTGAGAGTAAACCTGGCCCTCAAAATTGAGAGAGGTTCTCGCATGACGAGCGAAGATCTCGGGTGATAGCATAACATTTATTTTTAACGCTATAACATAAACTTCGTTAGTGCTACTTGTTTCATGCCAAGTTGACTCAACTGAATCAAGCTAAATCTTCCCCTAGATTTTTGAAATTAATATCAATGTTTCTATGCAAGTTCATGCCGGGACTCTTAAGTGTAATTAATAATAAACAATCAACAATTGGCTCATGGTCAACTTGTATTTTAACATGAGCGTTAGTTTGATGTATATACATACCTAAGTTTATTTGTTTGATGCTACTGTTGTTCAAAAGCGTTTTTGTCAGGTTCTTAGTTTAACTAAATCTTAAATTATACATTGAGCTTACTATTTCAAATTAATTAGTATAAGTACATTTTTTTATTTTAAGCATATCGAGAATTTTGTAAACGCAGTTTTGTTTCTTTATAAAAATAAAGGAATATTTCCTTTAAGTAAAATATTTAAAGTGGTTTCCCATTGATTTTTTTATCATGTATATATAGGTATAGACTTCCCAGTGAGTCAAGTGCAAGTTTCAAGTCTCTGAATCCTGATGATTCCTATCTATACCGTATGCAATTGAAATGATTTATTAATATAGTTTACAAACTTATAATAGCTTCACACTTTTACATAAGTCATAGGTAAGAGACAGACTTTTAACTTCACAGTAGTCTGTAACTTAGTAGAAGTTACAGACTACTGTGAAGTTAAAAGTAAATCCTAGGAAAATCATTGGTACCTACCCAAACTAGGATAACCTGTGGTATGGCGCACCAACGCCCTCCTCCCGAAACAAATAAATACTTATTGTTACTACCATGATGCTTAGCGCATATAATGTTGAATGGTCAACATTATATGCGCTATCATAGGATACAAATTCCCAATAGATAGGAAAGAATCGTGGATGGCCACGATTCTTTCCTATCTATATCATACGCAATAGAAAAGACAGTGTACTGTTTGAGCTGCAACACGCTTGTTTTGCTTACTTACCAGGGAAATCTGCCAGCCCCTTCCCGAGTGAAAGTATCATAAAAATCGTATTCTTACACGGTTGGCAGCAACATAGGTTAATGGTTAGGGTCGGCCCCCACTTGTCGTATATTGGGCGGCTATGTTCGCCTTTCGCACGAACGACCCTGCTCGCGCGCTCGTGTGGAACGAACCTTATGGGAATCGTGCGTATTTTTCTTGGAAATGTAAAAGTTTTTTTAGAGATATTCATTAAGGAAAAAAGTAGAAGTTGAATTATTTTGTCAGTAGAACGTAACTTTGAAAAGTGTGTGAAACGTTCACTGGTTAGTTTCATGAGCAGACTCTATTATAGTAAATTGTGATTTAAAAAAAATACAGACGAACAAAAACCTCCTCTTTAAAGTCGGTTAAAAAGCAATTTCACTTTTACGTACTCATACCTACGCGTGGACACTTACAATATCACCAGACAAGAAACATTACACAAATATGTACTTGGTCAAGAATCGATCCTAGGACCCCCTGCTTCCAAGAGAGGTTCACCAGCTAACCTAACCTAACAGAGCCGTTATTTTTATTTATTTCATTCACCATATTCTTATATCTATCACATAAAGTATCTACATATTTCTGTTGTTTATTTTTTGGTATAAAATAAATCCTCCAATGCTTCGTTTGATTGTATGTAAAAATATAATTAGTACGAAAATATACTTGAAGTTTAATGGTATAAGTTAACAGTTCAATCGCTTTCCCTCAGTGATAACAGCTCTTGTCTTGAGAGAGGATTGTAGTTATAGTTTATGAATTAGCATATCTATAGTGACAATTACGTCTTAGCATAGCTATGGGCCTCATAAAGTAAACTCAAAGTAGCAGAACGAGCTATGGATCGAATCAGAAATGAGGAGATTCGTAGACGAACTAAAGTCACCAACATAGCCCAGAAGATAAGCCAGTTGAAGAGGCAGTGGGCAGGGCACATAGCACGCAGAACAGATGGCCGATAGGGACGGAAGGTTCTGGTGTGGAAAACACGGGCGGGACAGGGTGGACTGACGACCTGATAAAGGTAGCAGGACGATGTCGGATGCAGGCCGTTTCCAACCGGTCTTTTTGGAAATTTGTGGGGAGGCATATGTGCAGTGGATGTCCTACGGCTGAGATGATGATGATAATGATGAAACGCATAGCTAATTCTTTATTAATAAAAATATGGATACCGACATATTGATACGAGCCTCAGCTGGGAAACAAGCCGTGCGAGTCTGTAATGATTTCTCGACAAGGTCGTCGACGAGCTCACCGATGTCAAATACTTTATGAGATATCGCCCTTGTATATAAGGTTGCTTTTTCAACGTTTCTTGTCATCTCGTCATTTGTTTCACGGATGTTGTCAAAGATGCAACGTTTTTTTCACTTAAGGGGGATCCCAATAATCTATCTATCCACAGTTTTCCTTACCACCGATAGAAATGTGACATAACGTCCATATAAATAGTGTCAAATATCTGTATCTAGTAAGATAAACCGGCAATAGAAAGGTTATTGGGACCGGCCTTTAGAGAATCTCACGGAAGCTCACAACAGAGACTTGTTCACACGAGCGTGCGCGGCAATTTATATGATTTTCGTGAGTCATGCGACAACATTCGCGTTTGTACCGTTCGGCTCACTTGCCTCATTGATTATTTACGTGTCTCACAAAAGTCACAACATTTGTACCGCTCGGCTCACTTGCGCCATTGTGCAATGGCCCATCGGTTTTATGACTCGCAATTAATGAGTCGATCGCCAAAATATTGTGCGTGAGGGCGATGGATGTGGGAGAACTATTATTTTTTTGGTTGACTGGCGCCGATTGATAAATCGTCTTTATCTCTTTATTGGGGGGCAGAAAAGTCAGAACATTATGTGGTATCCAATCAATGACATTTATTTTTGAAACACATATACGTTATCTACTGAATATGTCAAGTTATCTATACTTAATATTATAAAGAGGAAAGATTTGTAACGAATTGGCTCAAAAGTACTGGACCGATTTAAAAAATTATTTCACCATTGGAGAGCTACATTGAGTAACTTAGGCTATATAAGATTAATCATCATCATCATCATCCATCACTGCGCGGGTTTTTATACATGAAATACTAGTGTTTGACTACGATCCCACTCGATGGGCAGTGATGATGCAGTCGAACGTGGTATTATAACATCTAGGAAGGCGGCTGGCTCTCAAAGATTACTGTCGGAACACATCATTCGGTACTTAGCGGCAGGTTTACAATCTTGAGGATGGTCGTTATTAGCCAGGGTGACCAGATAGTGACCTTTCACCATGCTGTGAACATCAGCACGGTGTTGACCAAAAGTTTAATCCCGAGTAGACACCAATCCAGCAGTCATCGGTTTGGTGGCTGACCGTTAAAGCATAGCTTTGAAAATTCAAGTTATATAAACATTTATATTTTACTAGCTGACTCACTAGCGGCTTCGCTCGTTCGTTCTCCGTGTAGTAGTGGAAGTGCCATTTTGGAATCTGAAAGTCCTGGGTTCGATATCCGGATCGGGCAGTAGTAAGGGTTTTAACAAAGTTCTCAATAGCAGTACGGAGACGAACAATGCCCCGTAGATGGCAATAGGCTCGCCCTCTTTTACATGGGACCAACAACATATCCCTCTGGCTAAACGTAGGTATTTTAAACATCGCTGTCTACTCCTTAGAGGATATAGGCGTTACGGTTTGTTTTGTTGTATTTAAAAACTATTTTCTAAAATTAAAAACAACGCCGAAAATAAATAAATAAATAAATATTCCACAACTATCACAGAACGCCATCTAGTCCCAAGCTAAGCAGAGCTTGTGTTATGGGTACTAGACAACTGATAAACATACTTGTATATTTCTAAATACATAAATATTATAGATAATTTACACCCAGACACAGAACAAATGATCGTGCTCATTACACAAAAAAATGTCCTGAAAGGGAGTCGAACCCACGACCTGCGGCATAGCAGTCAGGGTCACTAACCACTAGACCAACGGGCCTGTCAAATCTTTAAATACACCTTGAAACGTTTATTATTTAAACACCTCTACCCCCCTACCCCTAGTAATACACGCCCCGGTGTGTGCTGGTTTTATTTTATTGTTATAGCATAGGTTTTTAGCCGTACCATAGAAATCGTCAACCAAGCGCGTCAACCATTCCATCGAGACCCTTGTTTTATATGAGACTGTATAGATGTGTTGATCAAGTGGCCATCTTAGACTTATGTGACAGATAAAAAGTTTATAGTTGGTAGCTCCGGGCTCTATTCTATTCATATACTAAATTTCACCGAAATCTGTGCGGTTGCTTTTAAGTTATGCGTGAGCATACAGACAGACAGACACTTTTTTCCAAACACGCTAAATTCTTGTTCAGTAAGTAATTTTACGTCTTCTGGTCCACATTTTTTTAGTACAGGTTTACCTGTACTCTCTGTAGTCTGTATTTACAGACTTTTTGGTATCAACTCCTTATAAGTATAAGATGAAATAGATACATCAAGCACAAAACTAAATGACAACCGGTCCAAATCAATCCATTTAATACACTAATAATAGAACCGATGTAATTCTACCCTCACTGTGTACACAAAGTAAACGAGACGTCAGCTTTACAAGCAATAACTGTTATTTGATCTGTGGCTTTACTTTAATAACCGCGTGAAAAGACAGGTAAACAACTAAACACGGGCGCGCCGTGTGAACGGGCCTTAATTGCCAGGGCTGCCACGTGCCGCTAATTGTTTTTATTTTGAAATTGCCCCGCAGATTTATGATAAAATTACACGCCTGGCTGCTCAGGTGCAAGGTCTAGAGCAATTTTCGGTAATTACTCGATATTTTTGGTTATTATATCCATGTTATGGGTATGTGGTGCAGTGTGCACACTGCATTACTAATAGACGAAGAAAAAATATAGTAGACAGATAAAATTGACACCTTACCGCACTTAGATTTTTTCATTAAACTGTCAGGCTCAAATTTCATTCCGAGTATTGATACCTTAACAAAACCAATAGAAGAAGAATTAAGAAGAATGGTTCAATTTTCAATATTAAAATGTAATAAAGCTTTGTTTGTTTGTGCTTCATACAGATCCAGTATACTATCACCAAGCTCTGTCTTACAATATATAATGTTTGTTAATGAGTTTCTTTCGACAAACTATAGTTTCTAGAATTCGGAACTCATTTCGCTTTTCGAACTCTTTTTCATTATACTATTTATAGCAGTTATAGCAATATAATGCAATACAAAAAAGACGGTTAAAATAATGTGTACACAACTCTTTAAATACGCAATATTGAAAAATAGTATAAGTCGAATGACTTATTAACCCACGCGAATTCAACAATACAGTGAAACAGTTTATTCCCATAAAGCAGGTGCGTGGAATTGCGTGCCACTTTAGTGCTTAGCCTATTAACATTTCGAGGGCTGATCAGACAGATAAAGGTGCCGTGCCGTGGCGTAAAGCTGTTCCCACACGCCGTGACGTTGGCTGTAGCGGGCGAGATCGGGTCGCGTGTGACTCACTTTATAAAGCCAATTGCGACAACCCTACGAGGTTTATAAGTAGTGTCATGATTGATTTTGTAATATTTTCTGGTTAGCTTCCTAAGAATTAATATGAAGAAAATTCGTAACACTGTCTAATCTAAATTGTTGCTAAACATCAAAAACAAGTTTATAACCATGCCTGAATAGATGAAATAGAAAACTAGCTTGTTAGTACGACGGTAGCGGCGAAGTTCAGATGATGATGATATTCGGTATATATATATATATATAGCTCTACAATATAATTTAATCAAAGATCATCAATTAACATCACATTATTATAATGATAGCACTTTATTTCCAACTTTTTAGCAAGTACAATGTTTCGTATAAATATATTAAAAACACCCACTTGACATTTTAAAAAAGGGCAAAAACTTAGCATTGCCATCCAGCGTGGCAATGCCGCCAGCGTTTTGGCCACTTTTCCCCCCACCATGGGGCTTATAGATTAGATAGTTATTAATATTATTATTTTATTTTTAATTACTAATAAACGTTACATATTATGTAAATTTACTATTTTACCAGATATATGTTGTTTATTGTTAGTAAAAGTAGTTTAACATTTTAATAATAGAAGTCTGCCAAAATAGTATAGATTATTAATAGTATAGTATTGTATACCCAGCCTTTTTATATGAGAATATTATTTTCAGTCACGCAAACTACAATAAAAACCTATCGAATTGTAATGGAAGTTGTTATTCTAAATACTAAACTGAAAGATTAGCAAATTAACTCCACCAGCTGGAATAAAACAAAAAATTTGTTTAATATTTATATTATCTATAATTATTAAAAATTAACTTTAATTACTTGCAAATTTAATTTCATGCAGTGACATTTAAAATGTATATAGGTACGTCTCAATAAGAATATATTTGTAATGATTGTAAGCATAATAATTGTTTTACTAATTAAGTTATAATTGAGTGTTAGGTCTTGATTTTTAATTGTTAGTTGTAAGTAGATATTTTTACCCTAAATTCAAATACAATGTACTTTGTTTATGAATAAATAAATGAAAATTATCGACGCAATAATGGAAATGGGCAGTGGAACAACTAATGCAAAACTGAACCAAACGAGTAGAACTGCGTGCGGTGTGGCTAGGGAGCTGGCGAACATTTTGGCATGATTGCTCATGTTTCCTATCGATCGGAATTAAAGTTTATAAAAGAACCAAATAGATTTAGTCCACTTAAGGTCCTACGTCGGTGCGTTTTTGCGATGCAGAGCCTCAAATTTGTAGAAATAAACTTGTGAATTACCTGCTCATATCTGCCTCTGATGCTGATGGTCAAAATTATCTTACGAAAATGAAGGAAATCCAGCGGACATCCAGGAAACTGTGTTATCATTGAGATAAATGTACTATGTACTACATTTATCCCAATGGTTATCATAGGACATATAACTCTACTAAGTCATTTGCACATAGTTCTATGCTAGAGTCCATTTAAAAAAAAAGTTTGCATGTCAAACGAGGAGGCTCACCTGATTGTAAGTGATCACCGTCGCCTACGGACTTCCGCAATACCAGAGGTCTCGAGTATACGTTGTCGGCCTTTGAGGAAGAAATTAGCTCTCTTCTTGAAGGTTCCCAAGACGTATCGCTTCATAAATAGTTAGTATAGCAGCTGGTTCCATACATAGGTGTATATAGTGTGAGGCAGAAAGTAAACTCGATTCATCAAGACTCCCGTAATCCGAACTACATTTGGGGTACATTTAGTTCACTGATTTTGAACTAATGTGTAACTGTAGGAATAACTGGTATTGATTTAATTGACAAATAATAAAGCAATGAGAAGGTAAATATGCGAATATATATTTAAAAAAACCCTCATTATCGTCGTCTAAAATATATTATCTGTTCCATATTCTCTTTTTTTCTATATCCTCTGATATTTTTATATTGCTTGGTTGCCTCGTGCTTCGATTTTTTCATTTACTGAACCACGCGAGAGGTTCTAGGAGGAGAGTAGGCTCAGAGGCTGACATGTGCAAAACATACACCATCCTTCTTTTTTTATCAAATCCGAAACTTTTCTAATTAAACGCATCATGGTTGCAGACGTGATCCATAACGTTTGTTATGATACAATTATCTCCATTTATAAAGTCTACCATAGGCAAATAATTAACAAAGTTAGCTCGCTAGCTCCCTTTGCTACTGGACTATAAAGCAAAGGAGGACAAGGTCCAAAATGCGGTCCTCGAGAAGATATTCACAATGGTCCAAAAGGACAAACTTAATTATATAGTTATGTACTTGTGTAGTGTAAGGTTGCCGTAAACGAAGGAGTGGTCCTGAATAAATTGAAACGAAATTGTAAGTGTAACTTCAGTTATTAATAAATATCAATCTCCACTGTAGTGAGAAAGCCCAAAAAACTTTAAGATTTTAGTTAGCAACATCGGAGACGAAAAGTGAATAAGATGGAACAAGACTTTTATAATTAATCTCATAAAGGCATATTTTAAACATTGATATGCATTGAATTCTTGATTTCGTCAAATAGAAAAAAATAATCACGTATCTAACAAACATAACCATAAATAATATATATTTACTATCACTATAACCTTAGTTATAAGTATAATAATACATACACCTGCCTAGGCCTGAATATTTGTAAAAAAATAAAAATTATAATAATAATAAGTAATACTACCGCAGGGGCGGCTTTGTGGCGAGCCGTCGGTGAGTGGCGACATAGTGAACCCTGATTCTCCCTGGGGCTAAATGGGACCCCTGACCCCCGGCTTGCCTTAATTGGCCGTCTGGGGGTGGAGACGCAAGAGCAAGAAACAAAAAGCTCCAAGGGTGGAAGTGTTAAAGGGCATAACGCCGGTAGTAGCGCTCTAGTGAAACCGCAGCAGACCTCTCAACACCCTTCAGCCATCCACACCAACGTTGCCCCTTTTGTCACCATTGATGGTGGCTCTTATGAAGGGCCCGTTTAGTGGATGGCAAGTCACCACCTGCCTAAATATTTTAAGATGAGACTGAAATTGGCAGGTGCCGTAGTCTCGTCCATAGCCCACTATCTCCCGTACCACTACTAATAAGTACATATTAATAGCCATGCCATTTTACCCATTTTTGTAATAGATATACCATGTAACCATTCATCCAAAGTGTTTCTGTTTTTATACTACATTGTATTTTTATACCAAACGGGCCTCTAAGTATTGGCTACAGCCCCACTTATGCCTATGTACAGACCAGGTGGAACCCGTGAAATTGTTTGAATAAAAATAATAATAATAGTATTAAGCAAGTTGAAAATAATCAATCCCCTCACCAGAAAAACCTTGATATTGTAAATATCAATGGGAAACCACGATTTTCTTTTTCATTTTGGTTAATTTGGTTTCAACCAATACATGTTGGTCATAAAACTGAATATGGTATGCCATATTCAGTTTTAGGACCCAAATATTTTCTTGCATTGTGTAGTGTACTTTACTTACTCGTGAGTGGCTCACCACTGAGCTAAGCATTGGCCATGGGTGGCAAGCAGATACTAATATGCGAATATCAAATCAAAATAAGTGACTACCACATCCAAAACAACTAATTCGATGACGTTACCTGAATTTGCTAGCCGACTGCTTGTAGGCCCAAACATCTGATATGGATCTGAAACAATAATAAACAAATAAACAACAAACAGAGCAAGCTAAATAGAATCGTTTAAAAACGCGCTGTTTGTATGTCACCGAATACAGCGGCAGTTTATAATAAAGTATACCACCAAGAGTTGAAGCGCTCGCAGTGGAGCTTGACTTGACGATCGTAACCGATCAACAAGTTAAACAACACTTGCTGCGGTCAGGACTTGGATGGGTGACCTTAGTGGCATTGTTCAATTATAAGAAGAGAAGAATAAGATGGCCTTACTTATAAACGCTGCTTATTACGTTTTTTAATAAAACGCACAGCAAAACCGTGCGATTATCTAAGAGCAAACATCGTTGCATCTTTGACAACATCCGCGTAATAAATGATGAGATAACATGGAACGTTGGAAAAGCAACCTTATGTACAAGGGCGATAACTCATAAAGTATTTGACATCGGTATGAGCTCGTCCACGAGCGCATCGGCGAACCATTAGAGAATCGCAAGTTCTGCGCCATACTAAGTGCCGTCATTTGAATTTTATAAGTAAAGCCGCAAATACTGATCAATCTATCAACTTTTAACCTAAGGTGAATTGCATACCTCCTTGGTTAAAAATGGTATTCTATACTCTTTACTTTTCCATCTGTACATTTTCTTGAATACCCATATGAGCAATTAATAAATGAATTTAAATGTATTCTTATTATCACATACCTTCTTATACATAAAGTACTGATTAGCCGGTAACCTTAAATCTAGGTAGGTATTCTATAAGACCTAAAGCGATGATGATATATCAGTCCCAAGACCAGACATGATTTAACCTATTCAAACACTAAAAATAGGAGATTGTTGTGCCGATTAATTCTTAATACAAGTACAAGTAAACCACGAGACAGGCAAGTCATTTGCCTTATTACCAAAGTAATCTTTATACACAGCAACTTTCAATGGCTGCCCGCCTTAAATTTTTCTACGTGGCATTTCACGGCGCTCATATTTAGCTATACGTAGCTGTTTAAACCGATTCACCAGACACTCAGTGAACAAAACCTTGACACAATAATAACCGACAAGCTACATCTTCGAAGCAAAAAATGTGGAACTGCTTTTGCAGCAACGATTGGGGTAATGTGGGTTGCTACCCTGACGGCCGCTGAACCTCTACATCTGGTTCGAGCTTTCGGTGGGAGGGCATACATATCTTGAGGAATCTCTCAAGATTAAAAGGCAATTGCTAAAAATCTAATGATGTCATTCTAGATCAAGTGTACCACCTTCAACTGCATCATCACTGACCATCAAGTGAGATAGTAATAGTCCATCCTGAAGGTTATTAAATTTTGGTGATGGATATCACCAAGACTCCAAAAAAAACCAGACCAGGTAACTATGTGGTTCGCTGAAGGAGAGGATCCTTGTTTCGGGTCTTCTGAGGGTTTCTTGGATGACTCAGTTCAAGTTCTCAATTAATCACGATAAATGGTGATACAAATGATGGATGTCTGCCTGGTTTTCTACCATACGAATTTGAAATTATTATACAATCTCAACTTACTTCTTTCATGTAGCAAAGTAAATAAATACGTTAATGGTTCAATACTGCCCAATAATAATAAAATACTAAAAGCCGTTGATCCTATACGGCACTAGATCAAGGAGATGTCACAGATAACGTTGCCATAGCGACTGGCCTACAACACCAAAAGAAAAAATACAGATATACTGCATAGATTGCATTTCAAGTAGCCATAATAAGGCCTGGGGACCCCCCCCGATTTGCATAGATAGTTGGTGGTGACGGCGACGGGCGTCGTCGAGAATTCTTCTTCGTAGAAGGTTGAAAGAATGTGTAGGTTCACCTCATACACTGTGGTTTAAATTATTATACGGCTGGCGTTAAAAGCAGATTATATTTTCAAAGTTTTAGGTAAAAGAAACCGTTTTCACCGGCAATATTTAATGATAGCGTACAGTTTTCTAAATGAGAGGATGGATTAGGAAAAACTGTCTTCGTACTCGAGATGCAATTTGTAAGAGGTGGGGACATCAGTCTTACAATTACCTTGGTACTACCGTAATTCTAAATATTCTACAGTATACGTAATAGTGTGCGCACCTGCTACATTGAACCAGAGCATAACTTATAGTAAATTTTTACCATTTTACTATGATATGACCGATATTTTATTTAATGTGTAGTTACTAACCACTTCTGTATATATCTCCAAAAAAAACTCAATGCATTAAAGTAAGCCTTACTATATCATTTATATATTTTCTAGTTAGTTCTTGATACAATGAATTTAGATATATATATATATATATATATATATATTATATATAGACACGAGGTGACGAGCGCAGTACAGTGGAAAACTTCAGTTTAAAGCTTTGGCCGACAGTGCAGCTAACATCTTGTCATGGCCAAAAAGTGAGGAGATGCCCAATAGTGTTTCCCGCATTGTCTTAGGAATATTTACTATCATTCCTATGGTATTTCTAAGACATATATATGTGTTAAGAAGTAAACTAAATACTTTGTCTATATTTCAAAGTCAAAGACAAAGTTAAAATCATTTATTTAATTTAGGCATCAAAGACACACTTATGAACGTCAATTTTTCATTATAATGTACTTAAAAGACTACCACCGCGTTCCAAAATATATAGAGCCTACCGAGAAGAAGCGGCAAGAAACTAGGGGCCATTCTTTTTATATAGATGTTTACAATGTTTCTACTTAGGTACTACAAATATTACATTTTACGGGTGGCAGAGTTACAGCTTGCCAGTAGTGGAGTATTCCAAGCATCTTTGTCTTCTATATAATCTCAGACTGTATCGCCAATTTCTTAAATGATATAACAAATGATCGCTTATTTTTAGCTCCAGCTTTAATTTAAGGTAAAAGATGGAGTATTTAGTTATGCCACAAGTACTATTATAAGTAATATTACTTACATGATCTCCTGTTGGTACCTACCGTATAAATCTCGATAGAAAGAATCATGCTGAACGCTAGCATGGTTGGTATTAGCTCATATTTCCAGTTATATAAGACTCCCTAAGGCTATCTATATGTATAATGCATAGTCATTACAAAGAGTAATGCTCCTTATGGGTTCAAATAAATAGCCTTGGATACAGATCGGACCAAAATCATTGGCGAAATGTCGGGGGGTACACACCTCTGCCGCTTTCTTAGGGGATGAATAGGAATGATGTTCTTGAATGAGTACTGAATGACAATGTGACTTTATACTTACGATTGTTCCAGAGTGATTTAGTTAACTGCCAGTCTTATTTTTACAATTTCACAACTATAGGTACCTAGTTGAGCAATTGTAATAAGACTGGAATTTGGACTATGTAACGTTTGTAGTACATGTATAATTGTATCCATTTTAAGAACTACTACAACACACTTGATATAATACAGTCCTTTCGGAATAATTATTAGACTGACTGACCAAACCGTCAACAGGCAACATAGCGTAAGACACTTAAAAACTTCCGCGCATAAAAAAAATCACCCCATAATTTGATTCTATGCAAATCGCGGCCATAATTCGTGCCACATTCAAATTGAAACAAAGGCGCCCCCTAGAGACAGTTCGCGCCTTTTGTAACTATAATAAAATAGTAATTGTTAATGACACTCGTGTTAGCTCCCAGACTATAAGCGGGGAGCTTGTGACTAATTCCCGACCCCTGGTAGTTAATACGCAGTCACGTCATTATTTCTTATGCAGGGGGGTGGCGGTCATTTTGAAGTACGCTTAAAACCGAGGAGACTTTTGTGACACCGTGTAATTAACCAATTATTTCACCTGTTATTCATTTTTTATAAAAAAAAACTTCATTAAATTTATGTACTGCGGGCCTAGCACAAATAACTGCGTATGTGTAACGTAACATGTCGTTCACGTGAAACAGTACAAACTGTCATGTATCTAGGGTAACTGTGACACAGATAATTCATAGTTTGTACACCGAAGCGTGACGCGTTCACGCTTATACGAATACTTTTCCAAATTGTTTGTACTGCGGCCTCTGCCTGTACTTTTCGCGAGCGATAGATAAGAGCGATTTGTACATTTTTATCAAAGACATTTGAAAATTCCAAAGGTAGAGAAAACACACAGTTTTACAAAGATATCACGTACCTATGGATATATCTAAAAACTAGCTGCGCTTCCTGGTTTCACCCGCGTGGTGATTTATGATCATGATGAATCCTAATATTGAGCCTATATTCATCAGAGACAATGAACAAATTCTAATGTTGAAACATTTTTATAAATCGATCCAGTAGTTTCGGAGCATATTCAAATCAAACAAACAAATATTTCCTTTTTATAATATTATATGTAGTATAGTATAGAAAATAGATAACTACTGCGTGACAAATATGTTACTCGTATACCATGAACAGTGTCTGAACGATGATGTCATGAATACAATGAACAGAACATCTGTGTCACAGGCTCAAAACCATCTTAAATGGTTTGTTTGGCTTATATATATATAAATCCGGGTACTTATAGCTCTGAGAGTCAAACGTGGATCGAAAAGTCTCTAGTTCGATCTCTACATGCGTTTTGAACTTACCGCCTGCCTACCTACAAAATACAAAACTTGTGACTTAGAACCAAACGCTGTGTCACGGCAGCTGCACCTGAGAGCTGATTGCCATTCTAAGTCAAATGTGCCACTTCTTTCGACTGCTTAATCCCTAGTACCATCGGACAGTCATACCTTGCCTACCATCAGAGCAGTAGCTCAAACACAAACCTATAAAATATAACCGACTGAAATGTTTTTAGGTATAATTCGAAGCACACGTCACATATCAAAGCACACTTTGCGCCGCATTTGTTTCCAAGTTCTGTGTAACTTTGTTTTTTTTTGGAATACTTTAAAACAAATTAGGTTTACAAAAAACCTGCAAGTTACTTAATAAGTTTGCCAATTAATTTTGAAATGGTGAACTTATACGATTTCAACATGTTTTTTCCTCTTTGGCCGATTCTCGTTCGTTATGTAACCTGCTGTTTACTAACATTGACATTGGGAATTTAAATATCGCAAAGATTTTTTCGTGTTTGGCCTGCATATCAAGCGTTTGCGATTTATGGTATGCCCGCATATGTAATGTAGTACAAAAGAAGTGAATCCAGTTGAAATTTAGGGTTTACAATGATCCGCATTAAAGGTTTTTACTTTTCAGTTTTTATAATGCCTTTCTCCGTCGTCATTTCGAACCAAAGGGTTTTAAATTATTGGAGACATTTTTTACAAATTACTCTATTACATTTTTTGTTCATAAAGTAGGAACATACTACATTATTACCTACTTCAATTAACTTGTTATTGATGATTTAATTTTGGATGGTATTTAAAAGTACTTCAATTTATTCCCATTTCATTTACCTAATGTTGCCTGTGTTCCACCAAATATACTGAATATGCACCAAAATATGTTCATTAAAATATGTCATAACGAGCATCTGTTGCAAATTTGTAAAAATAGTAATACACCTAATTTTAAAAACAAACATTTATTTTTTTAGTTTTACTTCAGATAATGCACTGCAAAATGTATTTGAATCAAACACCAATTAATGTCCAATGTAGCTTTATTAATAAAAAATGAACACATTATAAAATGTAATGCTTACTAAAAATGTTTTTTAATACTAAACCTAACCTAACCTAACCTATAATATAATATTTTGTGTAACATTCAGGAATATTTGGTGCACGATCAGTATTTTTCGGGGAAGAATAAAATAGTTATTGTTACAATAGAATATTTGCAGCGCACTACAATAAAAAAGTGTTATATCTTGGTGTTAATTTGGAATTTGTTTGATGTAACATATTTTGTTGGCCGAGTAGTTTAATTATAGTAAAACAATTAAACGGGTTTAAGATCAATATTTTAGAAATGCATACTTAGATGTACCTTTAGATTTTTGGTGAACACAAAAATATTATCCTTTAATTTTTAGATTTTAACCCTTCATATACCGTGATTATGAAAACAAAACATTTATGAATGAAACGCACGTAAATGTCCGTCAATGGTACTCAAAGGATTAATCAATAAATAAAATTATACACGTGCGAAAACAATGCATTATATGATCCTGTTATTAGAACTTGCCTGGTCAGTCCCGGCTAAATTAGTCCGGCTTTTCTTTGTATATATAATGGACCTAATGGCACATATTCCAGTATATTATCTTTACATAAGTATGCCACTCTTTTCGGATGTGCTACAGTTTTATAGGGATTTTGTAGGCTCTCTGAAGTGACTTAGGTATATTATGTCCTCATCTACAAATTTGTAGGTGATTGAAGCACTGCTAATATAGTACACAATACTCTTACGGGACTTAAAGTACCTAACCAGTTAATACATAAATAATAAATAGTATGTTATCTTACTATCATGATTTTTCATTTTTAATCGTTTATTTATTTATTATTTATATTTCTTTCAAATTTCTATATGTGTTCACATGTAATAAACATTTCCTAGACTATTTGAATACTGTCAAGATGATTTAGTTAGTGTTTATATATATAATATATTATTTGTATTTGTATAATTACGTATATACCTATTGATAAAAATATGTTGTTTATGTATTTGTATTAGTTTATTCAATATAGCATTTATGTATTTATAGTGTGTTATACTGTTTTTGTATTTTTACCGTCCATCTGTTACTTGATATTCTTCTGCAAATGGGCTGTCTGGAAGAGATCGCTCTGAGCGACAAGACCGCCCATAGTTGCACCTAGTTTTTAGCATTGTTTTTATTTTATTTTCTAATATTAAGTCATAAATGTAGTGTCTCGATAAAGTGTTATCTATCTATCTATCTATTGAAATATGTAATAAATGTATGTTCGGTCTAGTGCATCATCTATCTATATTGTACATTATTTTTTTTTTCATTTAAGGTTTAGTGGTTTTGGCGTGAGAGACGTTATGTGCATTCAAATACGATTAGTTTGTCAAATGACTTATTTATAGTCAAATCATGTACATTATATCGCGTCCACTTGTATTATAGACCAAGTCCAATAATGTACGTACGTCCTGCACGCTAGCCAGCCATGCTAGCATGAATGCAAATCAAGTAAAATATGTATTTTCGTTACGTAACGTGCCTGATAATAGCCCCCCGCAGGCCCCCACCCCCTACACTGACGGGTAAATCATATCTAAATTGAGTTCTCGACTTTTTCATCGAATTCCACAGTTATCAACGGTGAAAAGTCTGAAAAGTGACGGTTTTCGTGCAGAGTGTGATTTGTACGTGTATGTTTTCTTTTCCTTGTCAGCGAAATGTTTGTTTGGTGGATAACTCGGTATTTGAAGGTAAACACGAAGGAAGGTGGTGTTTCTGATTTGTATACGATTCTCGTCAGATTTTGATCGTATAATGTGTTTGTTGGATGAACCGAGCGATTTATTTAACGCTGAATTTGAGAAGCGGAAGTTTATATAAAGAATTAGGTGTCCTGCTTTAAATATAACATAGGTGTAATCCTATACTCTATAATAGTTTAATATATATATAATATAATAAATGGTAATTGGAAACCGTAAGTGGTTTCAGTATAAAAGGATCATAATTAATATTAGCTAACTCTTGGTATGAACTATTTGGTTCCAAGTAATAAATTACAGTAAAATATTGTATCGCATAGATTTGATACCGTCTATGTACCTATTATCTATTTGATTGTTTTATCTTTTAATATAAACGGTATACAGAAATCGCTACAAATAGCGTTTACGAACATCCATTTTTATAGTTGTAGTACATTAGCAGCATGAAACATACCTATATTATAAAATCTTTTTTACAAACAGAAAACATTGATAACGTTATTTTTAGGCTATGGCTTGTTAATGTATTTACATAATCATAAGAATTAAACAATAGTACCAACCTAATGATAATTATTGTATACTAACTGACCCGGCAAACTTAGTACCGCCTAACGGTCGATTCTTTATTTTTTTTTTATTTTTTCTTTCCGTAAGAACCATCCTCGTACTTCAAGGAATACTCTAAATAGAGAATTAGCAAAATCGGTTCAGCTGCTCTCGAGATTTGCGCTTAGCAACACATTCAGCGAATCATTTTTATATTATAGAAGATAGTAGATATGTATGCAACTCTATTTCTAAGGTCGTTTAGATTTAAGGTAGTGTCAGTTCCAGATGGCTATTATCTTTCCTTCAGTACTACGTACGAGTGTTTTACGCAGTCGTCAAACAAAGAGCGGCACATCAAAGCTGTCAAATTACCATCCAAAGATGAAAGATGGCGTTTAGTTGCAACTCATCGTCGACTTATGAAAAGACAAGTTCTAGTCGAAAACACGTAATGGCTGTTAAATCGAGGGTGGTTAAAAAGGAGGGTTGGTAGGGGTTGGCGATATAATCGGCATGATTATGATGGATGGCGAGCGAGCCGAGCGGAATAGCGCGGAGCGAAGTCATTGATATGCGGAATTGATCATTGGGAGTTTGTATTTTGACAGAGTAGCTTAATAATGTCTATTATTTTTATGGTTCCTTTGAGAGATGAGGCGGATTCAGGTCAAAGTAAATTCAATGGAGATTTTAAAACAGTTGCACGTTGATTAGCCATTTGGTTCTGTAAGTTGACGAAACTTTTTTTATCGAGGAGCTGTGGGCCTGGCACGATTAACTGATAACGTAACGTAGTATAGTAATATAACGTAACGTGTCGTCTACGTGATACAGTACAAACTGTCATTTATCTAAGGCCTCTGTGACACAGATATCTCATACATTCGTAAGTTATCCAATTTATATTTGTTTTATACACCACCAATAAGTATATACCTATTTCTTTCCGTTCATGGTCGTCCGGAAGAGTTCGCTCTAAGCGATAAGAACGCCCATTGTGACCCTTAATAAGTTTTTAAGTTTTGCATACTGTTTTCTTGACAATATTATCTTGTATATTTTTTTATTGTGTTATCTTTCTGTATTGTGCGTGCTTCAATAAAGAATATATCTACCTATATATTCAATATCTATCTATCTATAACTCGTAGTTTGTACGCCAAAGCCTGACGTGTTGGCGCTTACGATACGATTTTTTTCGCAAATTGTTTGTGTTAAGGCCGTGTACGTACACTCATACACTATACTACTGAAATGTATCCAACAAAAATCTGAGGTGAATCTAAGTAGTAAGATCTCAGCAGATTATCCATTTCCTAAGTTTCATTCGCATCGGCTTGACCCGAATGTCAGAATAGCATATCCCTTGCACTTGGATCTCATTTTGCTATTAAGGCCCGGTCTCCGGCACCGCTCTGGTGTGTCTCACGATCTTTGTAAGTACTTGAAAGGATAATTACAAATAGAACGCAGAGTTTAAGTATAATGGTACATACACTCTAACAATTCGTTATTATTTGTAGTAGTTCTGTGAACAGTAGCCCTCGCGATCACAGTTTTATCAGCGACAATTTTTGGTAGTTTTTGGAGAATGCTCAAAATCGTCCACTTTTTAAACTTCATATACACCTATATATCTATTGGCAACCACTTGACCAACTAAGCTCATATTCGAAATTCCTTTTTAAAATTTAAAGTCAGGTACCTAATGTGTGTACCAATTTTATCAAATTCTAATGGTAAATAGCGCCACAGCAAACTACTCCCCCTTTTGGGAAAACTACACCCACTTAAAAATCGCTGACGGCAAAAAAATATAATGACATTAATTGTTTATTGAATAGAAATCAGAATTAGAATCAGAAATTAGGAGATCCGTAGAAGAACGAAAGTCACCGACATAGCCCAGAAGATTAGCCAAATGAAGTGGCAGTGGGAGGGCACATAGCACGCAGAACAGATGGCCGATGGGGCCGAAAGATTATGGAATGGAGACCACGGACCGGCAAGCGCAGCGTAAGTCGTCCACCGACACGGTGGATAGACGACCTGACAAAGGCCGCAGGACGACGTTGGATGCAAGCCGCTTCCAACCGGTCCTTTTGGACATTTCTGAGAGGCTTATATTTAGCAGTGGACGTCCTACGGCTGAGATAATAATGATTTCGAATACGCCCGATCTAATTCGACAGATAGATGACGTGGAAACACTTTTTTGCTTGCAGAAAGCTGTACAAGTAATCAGTGGTGAGGAACAGTCGGTCTTTTTAGTTTTATAACATTATTATAAGTCGTGCATTCTTTTTGTGACTGTTGATTTACCACAGCAGTCACCTGTAGGGTTCCGAATTAAGTTACGCCCCGTGAACAGTAAAATAGAATTGGCGAAAGTGATTACGATTTCGATTTGTAGAGAAATTGGTGGGACGGCCATTCCACCGTGGCTGATGTGCGAGTGAAACAAATAGCGGGGACGGCCGCAGGGTTTGGTGCCAGGGGCATACTGATCACCGGGGCCAATCTTATCTACCCAATCAACAGCAACGACCAAATTAAATAGAATTAATTAGTTTTAAACACCATGCTAAATCAAACTCTGTAGGGGCACCAGACAGTTTATCCAATTCTTTTATTCCAGGGTAAAGTAAGCTTAGGCTACGTACCGCTGATGGGCAAGCAGGGGACCCTCTACACATGCGGCTGTTTCTTAAAACAGGGTTATGGACGATACTGGGTAAGTATTTTAAAATAGTATTGTAATATACAGGGTGGAGTTTTGTAATGCCACCTGAAGGGAATGTACTCTTAATACTGCTGATAGAAATTTTTATTTTTGTAAGGAAAGAACACTGCATTCCAAAATTTTCGAAATTTCCCTTGTGAGAATAGAATAGAACCGACTAAAATCTGTAAAATTTCACCCTATACTTTATTTCATTGATCATTAGGGTTAATTATAAGGATGCAATCTCTCTAAGAAACTTGATCAATTAAATGAAAGGAAAACCATGAAATCTCAAGTTATTTTCTATCGACTTCCAAAAAAAGTAGGTTTGACTCAATTTGACTGTTTTTATGTTTGTTAGTTCATAACTTTCGACTGGGTGAACCGATTCTCCAAATACTTTTTTGTTTGAAAACCGGTGCTTCTTGTGTGGCCCCTTTTAAATTTTATCAAATTCGGTTCAGTAGTTTTTGAGATACACTCCAATAACTGAATAGAATGGAAGTTGATATTAAAACTTTCAAATTGTACTTGTAATTATTTAAGTACCAAAAATGGTTAACTAATTCGTTTCTCCAAATGGGCTGTATTTTTTGTATTTTTTAGTATTAAGAGTACTTTTCCTTCAGGTGGCATTACAAAATTCCACCCCACTATTCTTACAAATTAGAAGTTGCCGCTACTTATACTTGGCCATATGATCATAAACATGTATAAAATAATAGACTAGAACTACACTACGATGTGGTGTGGTTTTGATTATATTATTTCAATATGCTACTGTAATCAGCAACAGGCAAAATATTTTAGCCAAATATTTGAACACAACAATATTTTCTAAATCTAAATGTGATAATGATAACAATTAGTAAAATAACGTTAGTACCTAGTGATACTATAGTAATTACATTCAGATTACGTTCCATGTTTAAACCCTTATGCAAAATACTATCAGCTAAAGTAGACAAGAAGCAGATTCTTATGTCCTTTATATTTTACCCCTACCTGAGTGTGGCTCTGTCTAAAGTTATTGGTGATTGTTTTTATGTTCTGACGGTTGATTTGATTCGAATCGTATGATTGGAGTAATTGCCAAAGGGGAACCGATAAATGTTTCCAACATTTTTGGCCGTTTCTTGCCGATTTTCATCCCTGGTTGTCAGACAGATTTAATTATAATCACAGTATTGATGTAAGGGCTGTTTGGGAAGTAACATTTTTTAAACTTGGTAAATATCAGATTTTCCAAGCAATCACTATTTAATGGTTTTGTTTTGTATTGGCTACAGACAGTAGTTTCACTATGCAAAACTCAATATGCAAAAAAATGCGAAGAATTCCGCACAATTAGTCTCATGAGTCAAGTGCTCAAATTATTTCTGTCCATCATACATGAGCGAATAAGATTTAAGTGCAACGAACAACTAAGAGACAGTAAGTTTGGTTTCCGTTCAGGAGTAGGCACGCGGGAAGAACTGTTTGCGGTACAGGCACTAGTCCAGAAATGTCGGGATATGCAGCAAGACGTTTTTCTCTGCTTTATCGATTATGAAAAAGCATTTGATCAAGTGCAACACGATCGCCTATTAGCTCTGTTAAGCGATGTAAGCCTGGACGAAAGAGACATTTGCATAATACTAAACCTCTACTGTAGTCAAAAAGCGACGAAGAAGCGAAGAAGGAAAAAAAAAAAAAACCAAAGCGGTAGAAATTAAACGGGGAGTTAGACAAGGTTGTATATTGTCGCCTACGCTTTTTAATATCTACTTAGAGGCAATAATGTCAAAAGATCTAGCTAGAAGATATCGACTGTGGTGTCAAAGTAAACAGACGTCTCATCAACAACCTGAGATATGCCGATGACACAGTCCTCATAGCATCTTCAGAGCAGGAGCTCCAAAAAATTGTCGATTCTGTGAACGAGTGCAGCGTAAGAGCAGATCTCAAAATGAATTTGAGTACGCAAGTACAAGTTCCTGGGCACGTGGTTGACTGAAGAGTTGGACAGTGATACGGAAAATAAAACCCGCATAGAGATTGCCCGTAGTGCCTTTAGGAACATGAAGAGGGTACGTATGCAATCGCAGACTAAATATCTCACGGCGCACACTCCTTCTTCATTGTTATATCTGGCCGATACTTCTATACGGATGAGAGGCCTGGGCTATAAAAGAGCAACTCAGGAAACGTATAGAAGCATTTGAGATGTGGGCCTACAGGCGCATGATGGCGATTTCCTGGACTCACAGAGTTACCAATGTGGAAGTACTGCGGCGAGTTAGACAAGAACGCAAACTTTTGAAAACCGCCAAAGAAAGAAAAGTAGCGTATTTGGGCCGTGTACTTAGAAATTACAGATATTACCTTCTTTAATTAATAATGATGGGAAAAGTTGCGGGAAAGAGACGAACTGGTCGCAGGAAGAAATCATGGCTATGAAACATCAGGGAGTGGACAGGGATTGCGAGTGCCGCTGAACTTTTTCACCTCGTCAAGGATAAAGACGAGTACGGAAAGCTGATTGCCAACCTTCATTGATTGAAGAGGCACCGAGATAAGAAGAAGAGCAGTTTCACCATCAACTAGGCGATAATATTTACATTTGAATGTACAATATAGGTGTACTGTCATCGTATTTATCTTTTGGTATACCGTCATCAGCAGCTGACGTCCGTGCTGAACTAATACTAATAAACGCTTTGAATGCTCTAATGGGCCTTCCCAATAGAGTATTCAAACTCTCATCCATAAAATGATCTGAAGCACATTGCATAAGAAGCAAACCTTTTCATTTACCATAATATATACTCAAGTGATACATGTTTCCTGAAAGGTTGTTGGCATTAGTTATTGTTATTCGAAATTGTTAAAAGAAAGTGATGTAAAAATAATTAGTCAATAAGGAAGCAATAAGGATCGTTGCATCTGAAGTGTTTGTCACAATAATTAAGCTCATATATATAGTAATTATTCTGTAGCAGGGGAAGAACTGAGACAGAGAATATATTGTTAAATTTTCGTAAAATATCACAGCTTGATTTGATAAATGAAAACAAAGCTCCCGAATCGACCTTTCGCTCTCGCGTCCCCTACCAATAAATTTCAAAGACGTTATGTTTGCCGATGGTATGTTTTGTTGACCGAAAGTGTCGAGGCGATGGACCGTCGACGCCGGCTGGCAAACAGGGGTCCTGTGTAGGGGTCTGGGGTTCTTGGGATCACCAGCGCAGCGGGAAGATACTAAACATAACAAATATGCGCTATATCGAGAAAGTTATGTCACTTTTGCGTTGTGTGGGTAGACTAGCATTAGATATACAGCACTTTTCTTTGTCCATATAAACTTCGCGTGGAATCTTACATTTTTACATAACGATACCCACCGTCATCAACAGTAGCTATCTAAAGTATTAATATTTACTAATTAATTTTACTAGTGGATTAGTTGGATACGAACGCGCTTGTCTAGATTTTTATAATGTTGATTCTCATGATCCAATGAAATTTAATAGTAAGTATAAAAATAAATATTCAATTAAATTTAGTTAATAGTATGTTAATATTCAATAAGTGCACTAATTATATTGTTGTTATCGACTGATGGATTCGTGTAATCACCATGCTGATGTTTGGAACAGCAGTCACAAACAATTGAGAAATATTTATATTTCTAAATTATATTTATATTATAAAATATACATTATATTATAATTATATCTTTAATGATATAATTATATATTATATATATGCATACAGCTACTCCGAAGCACTTAAGCTTGGTTAAAAATCCCACAAGTGGTCACCCACCCAAGTAGAGATCTTCATTGATCCATATAGAAAAGCTGGACAAGTCGCGCTACGAGTATTTCAACTCCGGCCTGCTAGCTACGAAGAGTTGTGGTTGTTAATCTGATACTTGTTTGTTTATATTGACATTGGCTTCTGCTCTACATACCCAACTACTGTCTACTGTCTGTTCTAGAAGTTCTGACAATTTTAAGGAAGGTACTGAATAAACTTACAACGCACATCTGGATCTCGATATATTACTATAAGGAATATATCTCTCACGCAAACGCATGATATAAGTCGTAATTTTGTCGATTTTACTCCCCCAAGCCTGAGATTTTATCGTTAATTGATTCAACTAATTTCAAAAAGACATTTAAAGTAAGGAACTGAAGCAAAGTTGCTTATTTTACTGCAATACGTCTGTATCTCGAAAGAAAACTCTAGTGCGTGTAGAATGTGTCGATATTATTTCATCAAATTACCATATTGACATTAAATGTTCATTTGTAATTATTTAATATACCATTAAATATTTCAAATAATGCCAATGTGATTCAATTTAAAGAAAAACAAAATTGAATTTTATTAAGTTTCATTTGGAAATTATGTTGTTAATCTCAATCTCATCTATTACTTTGATTACTTTTGTAACCAATAATTAAACATATTATGTAATCTAACCTTCTAAAACATCGCCCCTTAATCGGCTTTGATTGCGATAACATCAGACTGTTTTATAAAACAAAGTTGTCAATAAATACGAAAGTTAGAGCAAGAAGTGGTTCAGGACTTAACATGTTGTTTAGTTCTAAGTGAATCATAGAATGCTCAATTCCACCATCCAGACCCTTCGCACTACCCCTGATTGGTGCCCGCCAAATGAACCTTACGATGTTAGCCTTTTCTACTGTAATTACGAACCATTACCAGCACTAATCTTTCGACTTTGTGAAATATCACCACTTTAATATTATACCCTATTCATTACGAATAGAGTAGAATTCAGTCTGACGATTACATCAAGAGTTTCGTCTACTAGCAGCTGCGACTTGGTTCTTACAGCTTTAGGTGAGAATCGAAAATTGCTTGTCAGGAATAGCGTCGCTGAATAAGGCTTCTTGTGTGTATAAAGTAGGGTAGGGTTTCGCGTGTGTAGTGGCACAAACGTGTGGCATAGCCGGAGGCTTGAACGAGTTAATGTGTGAGGCACAAAGGACCAAATCACTGCCCTACGTGTGGCCGCCGGCAAAGGGCAAATTTGTATTCCAATTATGACGCGGGTACAGACATGGTGGCGCGGCGCTGGTTATCGATTCAGGAGCATTTTTATGACGCTAATGCATATTTGATTGAACGTTCTTATCAGGTACTCGAAAAACTTACTCAATGTAGGCTAAAGTCTAAAAACTATCACGAAATTTGTTCCTTTTTCTTATGAGTACAGGTAAACAACAAAACATATATGTAAACTAATTTATATCAAGGCATGAATATACTTTAGCTGCTGTAAATAGTGTCTGTAAAACTTGTTAAGTGGCCAACAGTTTCTTTTATGTTATCCACCCTACTGTATAAATCTGGGGTGTGTACGTGTCCTAACGAAAGAAATCACGTAACAACAATAAAGACAGCAGCGAGCCCATAAAATAATAATAAAGGGATAATTAATCGATCTCAGTGCATTACGGCAACCCTCGCTGGTAGCTAGGGTGTGGTCATACTGTTGACGGCTGACAGAGCGGGTAAAACATCACGCGATAAAGCATCACCCTAAGAAGTTACAAGTAAATTATCAAAATATTGAACTGACTTGCAGAAGGCGGTGCCATGATAGTTCATAAGTACCTATGATTTTATCACAATATTGTGCGCATGGTATCGAATTCGACAAGTTATTTCATACTTTTTGTGTTGAAGACAGTTCCATTTTTATAGTAAACATTTCTTTTTCTACTTTTTTACTGACATTTGCTACTTACGGGATCGATTGTCATTCACCGCCAATTACGATATCATCAAGATAGGCGAAGCACTTTTCAGTTATTGGATTCTTACTAACAGCTTCACCGAATTTGATGAAAATTAAATGGAACCATAAAAAAACGACATTAATAAATATTTTGTGACAATTCCGCTGAAAAAAACAATGATTTTGGCCTATTTGGGGGTATGCACCACCCTCCCTCCCGCACAAACTGCTTAATAGGAAGAATACAAAATAAAAAACACACAAGAAAACCCAAATAAACCAAAACCGATTCGACACATGTTTCGCCTCTACACGAGGCATCCTCAGGAGATGTTGACTCGTCGAGCGCTAGACCGACAGTCAATGAATCAATAAATTAAATGGAACCATCTCGGAAGTATATACTAGGTACCAAACAAAAACATAATTATCGAAACGGGACTACTGTGTAAAAAGTTATGCATGTTCATAGAAACATAAAAAAATACGCGTTTTGCGTTACATTGAGGTTGATATGTACAAGACGGCCAAATACGAAAAAAAATTATTTTTATTGTTTATTTGTTAAGATGTGGTCTAAATCTTACTGTTTTAGCTTAACCTATAGAAGACACATTTACGCAGATAACAAAAATAAAGAAAGAATGAAACCTGGGCCGCCATATACATAATATAACATTTGATGCATTTAAAGCATGCTTTTAGTGTGGTTATCGAGATAAAAGAATTACTGAAAAAAATTTGGTAAGTTTATGTATTAGATTCATTATTGAGATTATTGAAATAAACTTCAGGCATAAAAGGATCACAACGACAAAGTCGCGGCACTAATGGAATTCCATTAGTCTCGCGACTCGTTCATTTTAGTTTTTGTATTTAATGTAGGTATACAAAGTTAGCTATACTTTGGTGTGAATAAAGATTTGTATTATCATAAATTTCGGTAAAACCCACTTGAATTTCATCAAGTTTTTTAAACTTCCGAGGCTTACCGTTATCTCCATCTTCTCTATAATATAAAACTGAATCGCTGAATGTGTTGCTAAGCGCAAATCTCGAGAGCAGCTGAACCGATTTTGGTAATTCTCTATTTAGAATATTCCTTGAAGTACGAGGATGGTTCTTACGGACAGAAAAAATAAAAAAAAATGCCCGAAAAGGTCTAAAACAACAGTTTTCTATACTCCCATAAAATCGACCGTAATAATACTTAAAAGTCAATTTGAACTTTAATACCATACCATAAAGTTTAGGTGTTAGTGGAGAGGTTCCGGGAAGGCAAAACAATTGAGTGGCGTTAGTATCGTATAAATATTAATATCAATAAGGTAAAATGTCCCTTGAAATGTAAACGTCTCTTTGCTGTGCATCTATAATATTACTAAATCTATGTAGGTCCCTTATAATTTTTATTTTTTGACATAATGTACCTAATTATGTATATACTGCTATGCCGGAGGTCGTGGGTTCGATTCCCACCCAGGACAAATGTTTGTGTAATGAGCACGATCATTTGTTCTGTGTCTGGGTGTAATTTATCTATAATATATATGTATTTAGAAATATATAAGTATGTTTATCAGTTGTCTAGTACCCATAACACAAGCTCTGCTTAGCTTGGGACTAGATGGCGTTGTGTGATAGTTGTGGAATATTCATATTCATATTCATATTTATTTGTAATTGTTGACTTATTAAATTTCTTTTTTATTTTTTATCTTACTAGCTGACCCGGCGTACCGAATAGCAGATAAAGTATAAAAAATAAAAATTAAAGAATCGACTATTAGGCGAAGTACGAAGTTCGCCGGGTAAGCTAGTTTACACATAGTTTTGTAAATGTTTTAGACATTTAGATTTGGAGACGTCCATGAAAAACTCAAGGAGTGATCTTATTCAGAACACTTACCACTACGTCAGAACATCTTGTTATAGACTGCGCGGAACTGTACTGCACATAAAAATAATTGTTAGTATTAAAGCCCCTGTATTGTTGCATCTCTGTCCACTGAACTTCATGACGAATTTACGTTACACACGTTGTTCGAAAGTGTTCTTTTCTAACATGTTCTTTCATCTGTAAAGCCTCATTGTGTCTACTTATTAGAAATTATAATATTTTTGTTAATACTGTATTTGGGTCTATAATGAGTTCTTGATTGTAATCTACTCTTTATTGATCCAAAGACAATACTAACATAAACATAACAATGTTTAAACACTGCCGTCGTCTTGGTGAGTAGACCCGGTGTAGAGACTCTCCTAGTCCTAGTCCGCATGCATTACTATGTTGAAGGGAATCAAATTCTTCTTCTTGTTCGTTGCGCTCTTGACAGAGCGGTCGTGTTCATCATGTAGTAGTGTTGGTGGGGCAAGAAGTTATACGCTGGTGGGGCCAGAAGTTATACGGAATCAAATTACTGAACTACTAATAGGACTAAAGAAGAAAGCACGAGGTAATAACAGGGATCACATATTACAGACGTATTTATAAACAAGTAATTACTTGTTGCTAAGTCATTTCTCAACGAAGTAATTACTTCAAGATAGAATTCTTCAACATAAAATCTTATTCTGCAGTCGAGCAATGAACGTTACTTACTAAAGTAAATGCATGACATAACCCTATCAAAATTGGATGTATCTTTTTAGACTTGTATTAGGTTGTTATGGAATTTTAATTTTTACAGCATAATAGATCCTTCACAGTACAGGTATCTTATGTGTGAATGTAATTTTTATACAACTTCACTTTTGCAATAAAAACGAAAAATGTATGTGTTATCATGCTTAAGCAAAAGAAATGGTGGCTATTACTCGGCTAAGAATTCAAGTCTATAGAATTAAAATCGTTACTTAAGTAATTACTTTTGCTTTTTTATAAATACGGCTGTTAGTATCAAGTTAAAGTTAGTCTTTGGCATCTTCTCCATACAAACTCATTCGCTGATTTCATCTCTGGTTCTTGTAACATCTTGTTTAACACACATGAACACTAGAATTAAGAAAATGTATCTGACATAAACATTGACTACTAGCATGTCCCCATTTTTAGTTTCGATAAGTTATTTCAATTTAAGTTGTTTTTCTCAAAGCTCTGTGATACTCCAACTGTTAGGTGTGGTGCCTTAAATGATGCAAAAGGCTTGTCCATGTTATCACTGGGTATATATATAAAGAGAATAGCGAGAGAGCATCAGTAGGCTCAACAGGAATTCGTCAGACCCCCGAAACATTAACCGTTTGATTGCAATCGGCCCCCACCCTGACATTCAATAATGGTCTCCCTGCAGATATTTTGACGTTTCTATTTGTTAAGACGTATGATTATTGGTCGGTAATTGGTTCGGAAGGTCTATCTTTTACAAATCGAGCCCTCATCTGATCTTCCTGTTGTTTGGTAGCGTGAAAATTTTCTTATTGACGACTTTGGATGACGGATGGAGAACCTAACGATGCTTGATTTTGGATATTTTTTTTTGTTGAACCAGTTTAGAAGATTAACGGACGGATTAACGTTTCGTCTCTGAGAAAAACATGACACCGAGTAAAGTGCTGGATGGAAGCTCTATACACATATTATAAACCTTTAGGTATATGTACGAATTCATCAATCCAATCTCCATAATTTCGCCCGAATAAGAATCTTATTTTGAATAAAGAAGAATGGGGTTCTACATTTGAATATGGTATCATCATCATCAGCAATTATCAGTCCACTGCTGGACATACGCCTCTCCTAAGGCACGCCACTTAGCCCGTATCTAAATGTATCGTATATGAATATAGTATCAACGAGAACAATAATATATGTGCAGGACTCCGTTCCAGCATGCCTCAGGACAAGCCAACATTTAGCAACAGCCGGCCCACGACGCCTCTAGGTCAAAATTTGCACAGATCAAGATTTGATCACGCCCGTTTCACGACACCTGTCAGAACAAATTTTGTCCTGACAGGCCAAAATTTTTCTACCTTTTGAGAGAGCCAAATCTTGGTCAGCTCTCAAAAGTGACAGTGTTGACAGTTACAAAATGTTTTGTTGCATTTTCACGACGAATGGACAGGTTTATTTTTTAAACAGACAAAGCTAAAACCTAAGTAAATTATATATGTCTAACTCGTTTTTGACAGATAATGGTATATGACGTCCTAGCAACGCTCGATCAAATCTTGTCCGAACAATATTCGGTCTAAAGCTTGCTGGAACGCAGCCCAGGACTCAGTGTCAATAGCGGCAAATACAATGAATACTAGAATAGCGGGAAAAACCTAAGAACTTCTACATTGATTTTGTTTCATTTTCTTAGACTTCTTCTAGTTATGACGTGTGTTTGTGATGGATAAGTCCGAAGAACCGATAAGTCCTCGTTATGCTACGAAATCCTGAAACGTTGTTTTTAGTTTCATCATCAATCCTCTTAGATCTAGACAGAGATTGACTTAACCCTTTGCGTCCCAGAGCCGTAAATATACGTTCGTTTCATTCATAAATCTTTTGTTTTAATTATCACGGTATAGGAAGGATTAATGACAGACTTAATTATGCGACTGTGACTTTTATTAAAAATCTTAGTTGATGCAACTAGAAATATTTACCTAAATTACCTAAGGAATTGACAAACGTAAAAATATAACACCTATAAATGAAAAAAACAGTGAATAAATACACCTGGAACAATAGAAAGTTCCCTAATTTCGTTAATTCTTACTTTCACAAATATACTCCTATTCATATTCGAGCCGAAAGTGTTGCATGCTCCGAGGCCATACTGAAACACGGCAAAGAGTCGAGCTCATAAATATGTTGCTGATTTTGTACCTTGTCACTGCAAGTGTTCAGACATTTCTTTCACTCGAACAAAAAACCCTGACTAGAGCATATTGTAGTAAGGTTCTATAGTGAGTTAATGGTGGAAATGTTCAAGGCGTTGTACGAAGGCGCCTTACTTGCGTTTATTACACAGAATGTTATGTCGCCGTCGCGTGAGGCACACATTCACTGTTGTCATACAAGGTTTTCGATTAAATTGATTTATAAATAAGTGGAAAAACAAACAGGAATGCATACCTGAAACAAAACTTTTTATTTGTCGATCTCTACATTCAATATTATACTGTATATTTACATACTGAATTAATAATGGTTATGTATATATATATAGGTTAGATAAACGCTTAGATAAACCAACTTTGAGTTATATGTGTCACAGTTGCCCTAGATGCATGACAGACAGACAGACACTGTTTCACGTGAACGGCAAGTCACGTTACACTTACGCAGTTATCCGTGCTAGGCACACAGTTAACGCTTACGATACAATAACTTTTTCGCAAATTGTTTATGCTACGGCCTCAGTACTTAACCATTTGATAATACTTCCTGCAACTGGATCTAATTCAACGACTGTGCATGATTTCACAGCGAGAATTGACAATTGAAATGATGACCATCATGACACGATGACAAAGACCTGCGTAGCATTTTGCACGCCTTTTTTGCCTAAATTACAATCATGTGAAACGGGACGGGTCAACTCAAAACTCAGAACCTAACATAGACTAATAACTCATCGAACAACAAATTATTATAATGATCTAGGATGATATTATCGATGTCAAATATAAGAATAGTACGCGCCGACTTTAAACAACTGTACATTGTTTGACGGATTTTACGATTTCTACTGTGAAAGTGAAAAAGTACAAATAAAACCAATGCCATCTAGAGGCGAGTTGCTGAACTAAAGAGACAAGCGTGATATTTCAAAAAGTCATTAAAAGTTCTGCTATTCATCGATAGATGGAGTCGGAGTGGGGGTGTTAGGTTATTTTCGTTACGGAATTTCTGGATTCGGTCTCCACGCTCAAGGCCCGCGATAGAAGCTATGCAATAGCTTAAAAAAAGGGTGATGAATTTGTGCTTTTTCAGTTTTACAGTAGAAATTTAGAAATCCGTCAAACGAAACTTCGTAGTTTGTTTTTGAAAGTATAGGCCCAGGTTTGCCCGTGGCAACTTACTGCAGTCCCGTGTTAGTAGCAGCTTAATAAACCACATTCTTCAACCAATGTGTGTTACCAGTGATTACTTATGGCACTGAAACGTGGTCTCTTATTATGGGTCTCATAACTAAGCTCAAAGTCGCACAACGAGCTATTGAGTTTGGAGTTATGGGGTTTCTCTACGTGATCGAATCAGAAATGAGGAGATCCGTCGAAGAACGAAAGTCACATAACCCAGAAGATTAGCCAGTTAAAGTGGCAGTCGGCAAAGCACATAGCACACATAGAACAGATGGCCGATGGGGCCGGAAGGTTCTGGAATGGAGACCACGGATCGGCAAGCGCAAGTCCATCCACCGACACGGTGGACAGGCGACCTGATAAAGGTCGCAGGACGACGTTGGATGCAGGCCGCTTCCAACCGCTTCTTTTGGAAAATTATGGGGAGGCATATGTTTAGCAGTGGACATCCTACGGCTGAGATGATGATGATGATGATGATGATGAAACCACAATGTCACAACACAAATAGCATTCACTGGAAATATACGTCGCCTACGTGGGTACATAATGTAACAATGCTATTTTAAATAAATGGCTTTCACGTTTCTTGCCGGATTTCTTTAACAGAGACCCTAATATGCAGTTGAGAATTAAATGGTGGTGATGTCGCATATCTATATAGACAAATAGAATTCAAGTGTCTGTTTGTAATTCCAAATAAACAGCTTATCACTAAATGCATATGAAAGTATATACGTAAAAAAGTACTTACGTAAAAAACATATTTTTACTTTTTTGTTTGTCTGTCTGGCTGTCTATCTGTTCAGGTAATCTCTGAAATGGCAGGACTGATGACACAAATGTTATAAGGAGTCTGTTTGTTACTTTAGCACGTTTAAGAGGATTGCATAGCTAGTACTTTTTCAGTTTTTTTACATTCTAAAAAAGGAAATATATAGTACTTTGAAACTAAAAAAAATCCAAACGTACGGGCATAGTAAACAATGTGATGATTCCATGAAAAAGAAATCACTGTAATCGGGACAATGTTAAGAGGTAGAAAAGAGTTTTTTCTTTTAGTTTTGACAAGTACTAGCTATGCAATCCTCTTAAACGGCTGGACGGATTATATCCCGGGGAAGTACATATGATACTTTCAGCATTATCATCATCATCATCCATCACCACGCGAGTCAAACCGCATTGGACAGGTAGATCAAAATATTAATTGTAATTGATATTCTTAACAATGCAGATGGCATGATGTACATACAACGATCAGATACGTTTTCTACCGACTTCCAAAGAAAGGAGGAGGTACTCAATTCGACTGTATTATTATTGTTATTTTTTATGTTTGTTACCTCATAACTTTCGATCGGGTGAACCGATTCTCAAAATTCTTTTTATGTTTGAATGTTGGTACTTCCCGAGTGGTCCAGTTTAAATTTCAACAAATTCGGTCTAGTAGTTTTTGAGTAACACTCCAATAACTGATTTTTACCAAAATAATAGAATGGAAGTCGGTATTATTTTTTTCAAATTGCAATTGTTGATAATAAACATATACTTAGTTTAGTAACTAATTATTTAGTAACTAAGTAAAATTAACTTTTAATTTTACTCAGACTTTGATGCTACATTCAGAGGTAGTGGGATCATGGGATCTCTGTGGAGGCCATACCGGAATATTGCATATAAACTGTATTAAAAGGAAATAAAACCTGTGTAAAAATCAAAGTAAAGATGTTTGCGAATCAACTCACAAAAGACAACTTCGCGCGGCACAAAAAGAATATGTTGGATGGAAAAGGGCAGTGGACACAAATAAGTTTTATGTGCCATGGCTAACTGACCGTGTCCAGCAAACAACCAGTGTTTGGTCACCCTTAGGTGACACGTCTTTATACTTCGTTAGATATTGCCTGTGTTTTGTTTTAGGATGGTTCTCAGCCGTGCGATTCAACCGTGCAATTCTCTAAGAGCAAACATCGTTGCATCTTTGACAATATCCGTGAAAGAAATGACGAGATGACAAGAAACTTTGGAAAAACAACCTTATGAACAAAAGCGATATCTCATAAAGCATTTGACATCAGTGAGCTCGTCTACGAGCGCATCGACGATTCATTACAGCCGCGAGATTCTCTAATGCTTCGTCGATGCGCTCGTCGACGAACTCACCCATGTCAAATACTTTATGAGATATCGCCCTTGTACACAAGGTTATTTTTCCAACGTTCCTTGTCATTTCGTCATTTGTTTCACGGATATTGTCAAAGATGCAACGATGTTTTCTCTTAGAGAATCGCATGGCAGTACACATACGGACTAAATCTGAATCATATGCGATTTTTCGTCGTTAGAAACGTTATTAATCACTAGTGTAGCTAAGAATATCTTTTGGTAGACACAGTTAAGATACATCGTCTTGAAAAAAATCATACAAACCTGTTCAGCCGTTTTAAAGCCAAGTTGATATGCTTACACACAATTTGATATTTAGGTAGGTAGCCCTAATAAATTATACTCTTACGGCCTTATTAATAAACTTGGCTTACACCCGGAGTAGTTAAAACATCTATCTGTCAATTTTTCGCTTACAGTAAATGTCACGCGTGAAAGCAAGACAAAGCATGTTACGCCTAATATAGGTTTACGCAACGTTTATTAATAAAGGCCTTATATTATAAGACCCAATTAAAATTCATTTGTTTCTACTGAATATAAAAAGAAAGGCCTCGAGTTTCTTGCCGCTTCTTCTCGGTAGGCTCTATATATTTTGGAACGCGGCGGTAGAGTCTTTGAAGTACATTATAATGAAACATTGACGTTTATAAGTGCGTCTTTGATGCCTAAATTGAATAAATTATTTTGACTTTGACTTTTGACTCTTTGACTTTTGATATCAATAATAATATATGATTTTAGCTAGCATGTTGGTGGTATTTTATCACAAACCATATAACTAATATAATATAATCATTAAAACCATAAAATAATCATCTTGAAATTATAAAGTTGAATAGTGATCACAGATTAAGTGACTACACATAATTAAGCTAACCTCGATAAAGATATAACGCAGCTCTTTTGGGATAAATTTTTTGTCGAATATATGTCTTTCTTATCGAATATTATGTCCTATCGAAGCATTGAACTTGATGAAATTGAGAACGCCCAATCGTGTTCCAAAAATTAACATCGAAATGAGCAATTTAAAGGCACTCGAACTTTTAACTAAGTCATAGTTTTTTTAATACACAGAATAGTCGAGTATCAATTATTATATAGTATATCCCGTCCAGTGTCTTACCTTCTTTCAGTTTCTTTCCGAACTACGCATAAAAGTTCAGATAAAAAATACTACTCTTGAATAGTTTGACCAACTATAAGCAAATTTATACCGGTGGAGTCCATTGGATCCGATAAAATTAGTTACAAACAAGAGGTATAAAAATGTGTATACACTTGGTGTACGCGCGACATGCCTTAGCACTTTTTTGTACGTACACTTCGTGTACGTGCGACACGCCACGGGATGTACAGTAACCAATCTATTGTATTACCTACACAACTATTTTCACATCTTTTAATAAAAGCTTTATAAAAAGGGCGTCACTGTTTCGTAAGAAAACATTTGGGCGACGTGTTTGCGCTCGTGTCAGCCGCGTGTCGTGATCCGCGTGACATGCGACACTGCCGTCAGATTGTGGGGGAAAGGTCAAATACTTGGGACTTTTTTTTGGTTCATCATATCATAACATAACAGATATCAAGTAACGACATAGACATCGTCTGATGGCAAGCATATAACAATTACGCCCTGAGTTATTCCGCTTCTACAGTACTTCCTACATAGAGCTCTCGGAACCTAAACATAGTAATGCTTGCAGGCAAAACACACTGTAGCCTGGCACCACAATTGTTGTGTTGTCTATTGTAGACAAGTCAAAAGTCTGTAAGGGAAGACCGCGTAGGGATTCGCGTAACATAGTCCCTATATCATTGCAGTCACTTTCTAACAGATTTTTTGTTATCGTGCTCCGACCGCTGAATAGTACGTGTTGTTTCTAATCGTGGAGTATCGTATCTGTGTAAAAGTGCAGTTTTCTCATCGCCCTTAACACCAACGATTGGCTGGACACCAGCACAACCTCCGGAGTCTGGACATCATACGTGCGTGATGTAATCAATTGTCAAGAAGATTCGCAAGACTGGCGACTCGTGAACTAATCGAAGGTGGATTAGATGGAAGCTGCGTGAAATGCGGAGGCATACCCAGGTACGCACTATTTGTATATTGTCTCTGACATCTCACAGCCCCTACGAAATCTAATTACGATATTTATTGCAATTGTCCCAATGTAGTAGTTAAGCCACCAACTATTGCGGCTTGATGCGGACTCATGAGATCAGCAATGTAGCCTATAGCTAGTCAACCAGGTATAGAGTAGCTGAATTCTAGTTAGAACCAATCAATCATTCAATCATCAATCAATTATCATCAGATCAATTTCCGTTCTCATTTCAATTTCAATTCCGAACTAGTTTGCCATCCCGACATACAAATGAGTTAGTATGCATTCAGATTATGAAACGATATAAGTAATATATTTCGCTTGTGCAGAACACTAAGCTATAATTCTCTAAGCTACGGTAGTTCTTATTAGGGTTATGTTATTGAATTGTGGGTAGTTTTAGGTCAGTTGAATAGAAATGGCAAATTTAAGAACTGTCATTCGCTAGTGTTATATGAATTTGGACTTTAGCATGAAGCATACGAACTACCATAATTGACTAAAGATAGATTTTAGTTTGCCAGTGTTCTGAACATGCGAATTTCTACCATTAGAAGACGTATTTGTTGTAAATGTATTAGTCCAGAAAACTAGTTGGACGTGCTAAGTGACGAACAACACAGCGCCCGTAACCCTGAGACATTAAGTTGTTAAGTCTCATGTGCCTGTAATTTTGCCGGCAACCAAACCCTTCGCCAGAACACCAGTATTACATACTGCGGATTAGCGAGAAACTTTTACAAAGCTCACTTTAAGAGCTCTACTGCACTTCCCCTATTGTCCCATGGATACCTTCCGGCTCCAACATCAGACTAACTCCAATATTATAAAGTAACCGAGGTTACATAAGCATGCCTAATGTCAGTTCATATGGGTGCCAACAAAAGGTATGAAATATTTTAACCGGCAAAACACATATACGAACGAAGCGCCAGTTTTAAATGTTAATAACTTAGCCTCTAAAAAACTTTTTATTCTGACTCAACGAAAGCTATCCAAAAGATCGCGCGATCCAAAACTTCCCCCACGTGGTGAAGTCGTAGGCAGATATTAGTTGTCTAAAACTAGCCGGCGATGTCATGCAAATCGCGCTAAAGTTAACATTACCGTGTCCAAACAATCCAAGCACAAACTATTGTGACATGAAATTACGAAAACCATAAAATATGTAAAACTAAGCCACTTTTATAGCAAGGATGTTGGCAGGTGCAGAGTTTTTAAAACCACTTAGTAACTGGCTTATTCGTCAAGTGTTTTCGTAATTCAATGAGTTAGTAAAGTTATTTTTAAAATATCGGCTAGACTAGCAACTTCGTCGCGGCAACTTGTATTACTGAGCTTTACCGCTGAGTACCTATTTCGGAGGCTTACGGGATTTGGTAAGTTCTCTAAGCGGGCACTAAGTACCTACTATTAAGCATGTCAGCTGCTTACCTATATATACCTATATATACTGTAGAGAGAGTTGATAAGTCTGGTACTAAGAGCATCTAGGTTACCTATTCGAAAAGGAGATGCCCGCACAAAATGCTAAATGTTTAGCAGAAACCATATAAACGACTGTCATTCCAACTTCTTCGCCATTCAGCACTTCTAACGTAGTTATTTTTAAAGCGTACCTACTCTAGGAGCGATACCCGAATGATCGTTAATTAGTGGGCATCAAGCACCACGGTCACGTATGAAGCTGAGCGGGGGTTAATCTCGCTAATGCTCTCAAGATCTCCCTCTTGGTTACAGGCCAAGATAACTTTGATTTAACGGGCTTTTCCTGTATTATTTAATGCTCAAAACAATCGCGTAATAAAGTTAAGTTTCAATAAAGACTATGCGCGTCAAAGCTGTCAACTATCAACCTCCAAAGTTTTGCGGGGCACTGATCTGCTCTCGTCTCTCCGAGTCTCTGTATATTCCCATTTGTCCTGTAATTTCACGTGCTCGTAACGTACACGCGCTACAATGCTCTTCAACTTTAACACACAGTAGTGTTTTAACACTTTAGACTCGGACTGGAAATCTGACACTGTGGTGATAGTGCAGCAGAGTTCTACCATCTGTATGTCATCTGATTGACACCCACCGTCGGGCTGCGTGCATTTTCTGTGGGGTATACCTTAAAACGTGAGTGATTACTGCTCCCAAACATTATGCGAGTAGAATAAGGTGTTGCCAGACTACTTATAATGCGGCGTGTCCTACGATTAAAAAGTCATAAAATCAGTCCATAATATAAATGACAAGCGCAGGATTCTTTAAACAGTTGGAAAATAATCAGCTTAGGTAGAAAAATACCAAAAAGATTTGTTTTAATTTTTCTAGATTTGTTATACACCTAGTTTTGTTGTCTAATAGTGGCGGGTTATTAACCGTTATGTATGCATAACGGTGCACGAATGCACGTAGGTAAAAGGTACACAATCATGAACATTTTTTTGAGTTTTCCGCTACGAATAAATAATAATTCGTAGATATTCGTCTTCCGGAAAGGGATCACCCTAAGATGTGAATGAAAAATGTTCCTAATACTCATCAAACATCTGCCCGAGCAGGGATAAGCTGAAAAACAGTGTAGCGCACGTCTAATGGACGCCAGCGCTGCTTATGCTGAGCATAATCCTTTTGCCTGCTGGTTAAGATATTTTAATTGCGATTTTTTATAATTGTGTACTAATAAGGCAATAAATAGTTTATTAATTTATTTTATTATTTACTCGTACGACACTTTCCGTCAATTGCAAAAAACAATTTTGGTAATGCATTTTACTAGATAATCCTAACAGATTCCCTAGGAAGTAAAGAACCGGCCGGTCAACATTCGAATTAGCTAATCCACTCTTAACGCCTAAAGCCAGAAGCGGCCTCGAGACCAAGAAATCCACATCGCTTTCGGCTATAACTTATTCTGTACTTTTGTCCACTGAGCATGAAACTGGTTCAGGCGTCTCTTATTGATATTATAATAATGATTTCAGAGAATGAATGAGAAGCGCTCGTAGCGGAACTTGACTTAGCGATCGTAACCGATCAAAAAGTTAAGCAACACTTGCTGCGGTCAGGACTTGGATGGGTGACCGCTAGTGGCATTATTTAACTGAGCGCTTCCGTGCTTCGGAGAGCACGTTAAGCCGTCGGTCCCAGTTGTTTGTTTTAGGACAACAGCCGTTAGGCTATGTCGAAAGCCTTCGGGTGGCCTGAAAACTTCGACATGGGTTGGCCACTAACCTATCCACCAAGCCGCATGGGCCCGCGTGGTGGATTATGGCTCAACTCCCCCCTCTGAGAGGAAGGCTCGAGTGGGAATAAAATGGGCTGATTATGGTTATTTATCAAAGATTTCAGAAACTTACCTGGCTGGCGGAGATGTGCGTGTGCATCCAATGTCGATTTCGACATCGCTGATAACGTATTCGTGCCATAGCCTGGAAAGAAGAATAATATTAGAATAGGGTCCAAACCTCAAGCTTACCACGGGCGTTTTAAAGTTTAATCTATCTATCTATCTATCTATCTATCTATCTATCAATATATATATAGAAATGAATCTCTATTTTCCTCAGTTACCGCATTACGCATGAACGAATGAAATGAATGGAACAATTTAGCTAATTGTTTTTGTCTTAATAATTGTCAGGAGAGGAAAGAAAAACCAAGAAAAGATGGGAGGTTATGGCGAGGCCGAAGGCCGAGCCTTCTACGTGAATAAAGTCGCGGGCACTCGCTAGTAAATGATAAAAATGTAACACTTAGAAACTGTGTTTAAAGTTTAATGAGTTAATTTTAATTTTATGAAAGCAGATCGGTAATAGAAAATGCGATAACTTGTAAAATTTGATCATACCTTTTTAAAATAAAAGCTACATGAAATTTTGTTTCATTATATACAGGAAGAACTAAATCCTTTTTTTTTCTTTTTAAAATAACCATTTTTCACTAAATTTCAAAAAAATACTACTGCATTAAATGTCCCTTTTACACGTTTTAGTATATTATAACGACTTTCAACAAGGAGGAGGTACTCAATTCGACTGTATTTTTTTTATTTTTACTTTTATGTTTGTTCCCTCATAACTTGCGACTGGGTTTTGGGTTCAAAATCGGTTCGATTTCGAAAATTCTTTTCTTTTATTGAAAGCTGGTGCTTCCTGTGTAGTCTCATGTAAATTTTATCAAATTCGGTCCAGTAGTTTTTAATGTGAATGTTTAGATCCATATACATTCTTCATTTTGCACATAGTCAGCATATAAATATATAAAGTTTAAGTGTCTGTTTTTAAGGACGAAATAACTATTACTACTTACTAAATACATATTCCATACATATAACAAAACTTATTTCGTTTTCATTTTTATCTCTCTCTCTGTCTGTTTGTTCTGGATAATCTGGTGGAACGGCTAGACCGATTTTGATGAGATTTTCTCTGGCTGTCGATATAAGGAGCAACATAGGTAACTGTTATTTTATACAAATACAAATCTATACAAATCCAATTTATTGACTTAAAATATAACATTTATTACATCTAGCTCTGTAATTCGTATCTCGTAGACAAAGAGAGGGAAGCTAGTCATCTAGTTCAATAATAAATATCTAATCCTACCTGATTGGTAATATCAATACATGTCTATACATAATATTTTCATTATTGAAATAGACTAAATTACAAAATAAGATTGTTAACCTCAATCTTCCAAGATTGTTTCAAAATTGTCAATTAGTCTTATTGTTACTTCCCTATCATTGTGATTCGAGTTGCCTTCACACTGTGCCATAACAATATAATATAATGTTATTGTACCGATCTTATTGAGACGAATGTTATTGTTCCAATAATAAAAGCCTTAAAATATTTGACTTAACATAAAGTTGCGAGTTGGTAGCCGGCTACATGAAGCCGCAGCAAACGACGTGTCGCAACGACACTACTGGTTTCTATGTAATACCATTCGTAGTTAGCGACACGAAGCTAACGTCACGTCGCGCGTCGTCGAGCGGCAGATCAGACTGTCGCCCGACCGCAGATCAGAAGAATCATTATTACAGAATCGCACGGCAGCCGTGCGATCCTGTAGTGCCGCTCGCGTGTACCAATTTACGTAGTAAAACAACTGAAAAGCTTTTAAGACGCGGATCAACCCCAATTTTAAAATAATTTACGATGCTTTACGTAAGGTTGAAAATCGATTGTTATATTGGACGATGTAATGCGAAAATGCGTTAATTTTGTACGTTTTCTTTATATCTTTCGATATATACTAACACAATTGAAAAAACTGCTGGTTACTACTTTAGTACTATATGTTGTCTATGTATTATTTTTATGTATTATTATTTTTATTTATTTCTATGTATTATTATTTGTCTATATATTACCTAAAAATAATATAGTGTTATCGCTGAAAATTCTTAGAGTTTGGACGTGAAAGTTTATTTTTATGCACCTATTTAGGATTTTTTTCTGCAGAGAGCGAGTAATATTTATAGATTCTGTTCGGTTATTACTCTTTGCCTGTTCCTTTTCTAACCTAAATTTTTTTTTCATACATTATTATTGAATTGTTTCGTTACACTCGATGTTTAATGATTCTGCTTTTTAATATTATCAGGGTACGACCGCGCCTTAAACGAAATCTTTTGTATCGCTTTTCAAATGGTTTATGCCATCTGCAGTTGCCGTCTGCAGTCGTGTTCGAAATCATGACTGCAGCGACAGGACGCAACTACGTGACGCGGGGACATGAATCAACGACATGTCGTCTGCTGCTGCTACATGTAGCCGGCTACCAACTTGCACCTATAGATTTTTTTTCTTTAGAGCTTGGCCAGTAGGCGCAGTTGGTAGCAATCCTACTGGTCCCGGGTTCGATCCCCGAACAGGCCAAACCTTTTTGTGCATGAACATGTCTGTTTGAGCTGTGTCTGGTATGGCTGGTATGTGTATAAGTATGTAAGTCTATAATTCTTCAGGTTACCAAGTACAGGCTCTATCTAGTTCGGCACCTGAAGACCTTGTGTGGATGTTGTCCCATATATATTGGGAACGGTAAACGGTGGGGAAAAGGTACTACAGAGGTATTTCTATTTACTTTATATTTCTATTTACTTTATAGTGTACTCGTTCGTCTGTAAATTTGCTGTTCTTCAAGTTATTACTAAATAACGTCATTTAAAGTTAAGCAGCGTTTATAAGTAAGGCCCTTAAAGTTTAATAATCGACCACTATGACGTCAAAAGTCGAATAACCACAAATCTAGAAAAATAATCAAAATGGAAATGTTTTTTTTATATTGTTGCCAGGCTGGGTAATTTAATGTAATTCGCGACATTTGAAAAATATTGTTTTCTTTAATAGTAAAATTTAACACTAATGCAGCTAATTAAGTAGGTATTCATGGTAAAATCTAATGATTGTTTTTAAATATATTTAATTAATGAGATTGTGAAAGAAATGGTATTCAACGAGCTTGAATCTATATGGAGGCTCTATGTTCGACTTTATGTATTTTTTTGTGAATGTTTACCGATTCCTTCATAATTTATGAATCGATTTTGTGGAAACATATTTTCGTTTTTATTATGGTAGGTTAGGTATGAATATATGGCATGATGGGATTGTAGGTATGACATGATGATATAGTTTCACATGTCACGTAGAAGTAGCTTTCAATTATTGGAATCTATTTTGTTAATATCATTTGTGTCTGTCTGTATACCCCTAAATCCTTTTTACAATTACAATTTTATTAATTAGCATGCATATCATATGCAAGAGCCGAAAACAACTAAAACTAAAGAAAGCAATATTATTTACATATATCTGTGTTTCACAACTTCCCTGTACCAATATAATGTTTATAGCGGTTCTATTGAGTTTTCCATACGTTTTATTTTATTTTCTACCGACTTCCAAAAAAAGGAGGAGGTACTCAATCCGACAGTTTTTAAAAAAGGTTTGTTCTTTCGATTGGGTGAACCGATTCTCAATATTCTTTTATAGTTTGAAAACTGGTGCTTTCCGTGTGGTCCCATTTATGGTGGCGGTTTTTGGGATACACACCAATAACTGAATAGAATGGAAGTCGGAATGAAATCTCTCAAATTGTACTTGTGGTTGTCTTTATTTATAAACATATTTATATTGAGTTACCTACACTATGAATGAGATCAGATTGTTCATTAAGTTGTCTACTATATGAACAATCCGACACCCTTCCAAATTGTTTTCAACAAATTGTTTTATAATTAACAGCCTCGCCAGAATTCCAAATCCATTCGATGACAATAATATTAGCAATTTATTATTTTTGGGGATCCCACGACCCCAGGGCAATTTATTATAATCCTCAGACAAAAATACACTTTATACGTGCGTAGTTGTGATAGTTTTTTGGTTGAAGGGGTGACAATAGAGGATTATGTTCTCTTTGATGCTCTCAATAAGATTTCATGGGTAGTTAGTGTTGAAGCATCTCTGTGGAAGCGCTTTGATTCCAGTGTATTTTTGATGGCTTGTTTCACGCTTTCTTGAGCCCTTTGGGCTCAAGAAAGCAGATTGGCATGCAGAAGGGCAGATATGATGCGTGTTGTTGGTTTTGGCAATTTTGAGAAATCTGTAGTACAAACTAAGTTTATTTTGTAGTGTCTGTTTAGCAATCACTATGTCTATGTCAACCAGTGTCTCACATGCGATAGTAGCAAAGCAACGTCTATAACGTGTATAGATCACTGACTAAGTCTATTCAGAACTATGTTCGATTTACCACCATCAGTATTAGATGATAGCTCGAGGGTAGTGAAGATCCGCACCATTTACTATCAGCCAGCTACTTCAGGCTTGAGCTATCGGTGTAGATATCAGCGAGATGAAATACTGTGACGAAAGTCACACCGTGATGGGACACCTGGCTAGCTACTATCTTCCAGATTGAAAATCTGAGACGAAGTACACAAGGCGAATATTCCAGCAGCTATGTCCTTGAATGCCAGGCGTTCTAGACCTGGTGTGATTCTACCTTCTCCTTCATCATGGTTGACCATCAAGTGAAGATAGTGGTCAAACAATCTTTTCCTTCGTTTCCTCACTGCTGAGGATCGCGACCACGTACAATCAGTCTCCACTGGGTGCGGTCATAGCCATTATTTTAGGAGAAATTGACGATGCTTTGAAGGCCGCATAATATGTCTGACGAAACTGAGGACTCTTTGTCGGCAGATAGTGGAGAGCCGTGTGGTGATTTTAAGCTCTTTTAGTATGAACTCGTTGGTTCTCATAGCAGTCCAAGGTATACGTAGCAACCTTCGCCACACCACATCTCGAGGGCATCTATCTTACTTCTATCACGTCTTCTCACAGTCCAAGTCTCGGCACCATAGAAAAATATGGAAAATACTAGGGCACGAACCAAGCGCACTTTAGTGCGTAGGTCAAACAATAGCCAATCAAATATAAAACAAAGTCATACACCACCAACGAAGGGAATTGGAGATTAAGGATTGACTATAATTTCCATGACGGTCGGTTTCCATGGCGTATGCGGCTTCATCGATAACATTTCACAACGCTAGCAAAACTACTAAAAAACTAAATGGAAATGACAATGGCTGCAATTTACTTATTCAAAAAACTAAATTAAACTAAACTAGCGTGCTAAAATTTTATCTCCATTCCAAATTTCATCCAAAACCAATAGCTGAATAGCTATTTTTGCGTGATTCAGTAACAACATTCGTACATGTAAGCTCGGCCTTCGGCCTCGCCATAGACTCCCATCTTTTCTTGACTTTTCTTAATTATTATTATATTTAAAATTAAAATTATATATTAATATATTTTAAATATTAACGAGATACTTCCATCCGTTCTCAAGTTATAACGTGACCAGGAGAAATAAGGATTAATTTATATATACATAGATAAACCGAGAAAGGCAGTAGTTGTTGTTTTTAAAAGTGTTTCAATGTCAGTGTACTTTTTTAAACACTTTGAGATAGGAGTTGTTCTAATTTTATAACAAATTTTAAATTCTTCAACATGTGTGGTCTTATTTATAAACGCTGCTTAAATTTAAATAACGTCACTTAGTACGGCGCAGAACATTTTTCCTTTGCGCACTGCTAAATAACGTCATTTTAATTTAAGCAGCGTTTATAAGCAAGGCCAGTGTTGTTTAGTCAGTAGTGTGGATACACTTGACTGTAATGTTTACCAATTGATTACACAATCTTTGAAATATTTGAATATTATGAATAAATATACCTAATTTTGGAACTTTACCTACTTTTCATGTTAATAATAATAATCCTAAGACACAGGCTTTGCTATCCTAAGTTAGAAATGTGCCCCAAGGGGCTGCCTATCCTCTCAAGGCTTTGTATCGACTTTCCGGACACCCTGATTATTGTGATGCATAGTTTGCACTAGCAGAAATAAACGTGCAAAATTTTCAGAGAAATATTTTGCTAAGGGAGTTTCTTTAATGTTTTGGCGTGGGAGCCATAGTGCTTTTCCACCGAAGATCGTGTTACATATTGATGGATACCCGACAGCAGTCAATAGAGCTTGTGATCGACGTGTGTCCAAATAAACGGTGCGTAGTGCTCCGATCATGATATTGTTGGGAAGCTATATAGTTTTCATTGGAAAACTACACATCTCCATACAATTATTGGATTCTATATTATTGTATCATTGGCTTGCTTGCCATTAAAATATCTCAATTCAATTTTAATAAATTATTAATTAAAAAATTTAGAGTTCAAAACTATCGTGAGTATCACATATTATATTAATGTAAATATACCGGTTGCACGCACTTGGTATTATGTCGGTCTAAGTCCGATGACGTTTCGAACGTATAACACGTTCTTCTTCAGGGAGTGTTCACGCGCGCACTCACGTTCGAAACGTCGTCGGACTTAAACTGACATAATACGAAATGAGTCCAACCGGTATCTTTATATTAGTATAATTTAAAATTTGGTGCATTATTCTAGTCTCAGTTTACGTTGGCGCACCCTAGCGTTCCTTTAGTTATTGTAAATTTTGACGAATTAATTTAAATGAGACTTATATGGATAACTATTAAAATAACCTAAAACACGTCATAATAATGTTAAAACATATAACAATGTGAAGAAATATCAGAAGTACCTATCTTTATTTTTAACTGACCCTTGTTACAGAGGCTGTCTACAGTATAAAAAAATTACAAAAATTAACCGACTTCAATACCAAAATGTGTGAAATAACTTGTTGAAGTCGGTGCCATTATAGCTCAAAAGTACCTTTAGGTACCTTTTATCACAATATTGTGCGCATGATATCATCAAGATAGGCGTAACGCTTTTCAGTTTTTGGAGTGTAACTCAATAACTGCTTGACCGAATTGGAAACAGACGTGGTCGCCCACATGACCTGTTCCACGTAGATCCCGGCCGCACAGTAGCACGTTCTATGTCGCCTCTGTATCGTGCCCGTCGCCACTTAAGCGCACTCCTTGCTGCCAACCCTGATTGTGACATTTTTTTATGATAACTGGAAGACTATTATAAGTACTTCCTTGACTTACTGTAAAAATGTAATGGATCAATGGGACAGGTGTAAAAAGCCTGACGATTCATTGGATTTTGACGGTAACCTCTGAGTTTATTGACTTGGTACTCTGAGTACGTACCCGAACGGTATATTTTACTTTGTTTGATATATCTTTTTTTGTATTGACATGCTAGGCGTATTGCCCATTTGACATTTTAAATGATATTGTATTTATATAATTAATATTTCTTAATGTTAAGACATGAATTGTTTAAGAATAATTTTTGAATATTGTGAGATAATTGTAATTGTTTTTTTTTCCGTTTTTATCTCAATAAACGAATATGAATATGAATATGAATTAGATGAAATTTAAACGAGACAACCTTAAAAGTATACTCTAGTAAAGAAAAAAAGAGTTTTAAGAACCAATTCACAAATGGGAGAGAAATCGATTAACATAAAAAAATACATACACACAAACATATAACCGTCTCCTTTCTTGAAGCACGGTTAAAATGTTGAAAGTACATTTGACACACACTATGTCGCTGTCTACAGATACATATTTGATGTCTCCAAATGTGCCTCCAAGATTTGTACATAGTTTAAATCTAGTAGTCATAATATTTGTTAATACAAGTAAAAATATTGATAAGAGTTCTGTGAACATACTTTTACAATATACAATATATTTTTAGGCATTTAAAAGGTTACCAAGTCAGGTGTTTACCATTTTTATTTAAAAAAAAACAATACTGCTTCAATATTCTTGTTGTGTGTTTAATACGCCCTTTATTTTTTCAACCTCGTATTTTTTATTATTTGTTAAAATGTCTGCTATTATCACATCACACTTCACACTATGTTTTAAATGTCTAAATTTGAATGTATGGATGTTTGTTACTCAATCACGTTGGCTGAGCGGATTTCCATGAAATTCTGGGAGAAGATGGTTTACACTGGGACTAACACTTTATTTTTAGGTTAGCTTACTTTTTACTCAGATTCAAGGAGTAATTTCCGAGAGAACAAGATAACTTTAATCCACGTGGGCATAGTGGCGCTCATCAACTACTAAGTATACAATTTTCTGTGAAATATTAAACGGGGTACTTTTTAATATAGGTACAAAAGATAACCTGATATAAGAGTAGGTACACACAGTTCTCTTTCTCAAACTTATTCATCTTTGCTAGTGACTAACGGCCTTGTTTAACATTGCATAAATTTAAATTATGTTATTTAGCACTGCGCATTACAAAACTGTTCTGCACCGTGCTAAATGACGTTATTTAAAATTATCCAGCTTTTATTTATTATTATATAATTATTAGCATACCAAATTTCATCAAATTGGCCCTTTGAACGTATTGAAGTAACAAACATACAAACACACTTACACACTCACGAAGTATCGCCTTAATAGACCACCGGGTGTGTGATCTCTGTGGCTCTACCACGAGTTGGCAACATAAATGTCATCTGTAGTTGATACTCGATCTCGCCTACCTATTAAGCTTGTGATTGGCGCACTCGCTACCGATTTTAGTTCTACAATTAACCCCAAGGTGGCACTGTTCTTTTTTCATACATTTTTTAACGGCCGTCCATACTGAGCATCGATTGGTTTCAATGTTGTAAACTCTTGGTAGGCCTACTGAAGACCGGATGTCCGGATGTTCTCCTCTACAGGTCGCATTTCTCACCCGATTCTCTCTCGTGAAATTTGGTAAGCAGTTTTGATAATTAGATATAGATTTTATTGTTGATTAATTTTTTGGATTTATTTTAAAAATAGAATTAGTTTCATTGGTTTTTACTATCCTAAAATGAAAAGGTTCGCGGTCAATATTTATTCAGTTTAAACCATGCAAATACATACTCACGAGGTCTACAGCTCTCAGAGCGACTAAAAGTATTAATACGAACATCAACATTTAATATATTAAAAAAAAATTGGTAATTGTCATGATTCTTTTTATTTTGTTTAATCTGTCCGACTCAGCAAGACTCATTCGAGTTAAGTTTCATTCATAAATCTATTGTTATTTTTTTGCGCTGATGCGGACGGGTTAAGCCGCTGTCAGTTCAGCGCTTGGGTACGTTCCATTTCCTTTACTTGAAATCATGCAAGTGCATCGCGTAAAAACGTACAAAATTCATAAAAAAATAATTCGCACTGTTAAATAAAAAACCGTCATGTACCTATGTGTATCAAAAATTACTATTTTATGATATGTGTTTCATGACAAATACATTAGAGAATAAAGAGAAAAACTGTTATAAAGGTGAATTTAAGTGGTAAGTATGTTTGAATTATTTTTTAATGTACTCTAGTATGTTAAATTATGTTTTTAATTCCGTCAATGTGTACTTAAAAGTCTTAGATATGTCACATTATTTTTTTACTTTTAAATTAATGGCTGCTTATGAGATCCATCATGAGCCATCATGATATGACAGCACCTTAATGTCCAATAGTGCGAAGATAGCATCTAAACATCTCTCCGCAGCGTTTGCTATGGAAATGCCGAAATGAAAATTGATTGTGTTCAATAGAATTGATCTAAATGCGTATGCAAATGAAATACTGCAGCATTGATTAATAAAGCAGGAACAAAATTGCAATCACCAAGTCACTCATCGACTTCCGTCGTTAGACATAAACTGTCAGTAAGCAGGTAGAGTGTTTACAGCATTTGTAGTACTAGAAAATGAGATGAAACTGGACATTGCTGTACGGTTCTTATTATTATGATTGTGTTTAAATACATAGTTTATTTTAATTGCAATCTAGTCATTAAGTTTTTGAAAATGAGTTTTGACATTTTTATAATTTTTAGTAGATCGGTTGACAACCAGCCGTGCGATTCTCTAAGAGCAAACATCGTTGCAGTTTTGACAACATCCGTGAAACCAATGACGAGATGACAAGAAACGTTGGAAAAACAATCTTAGGTACAAGGGCGATATCTCATAAAGTATTTGACATCGGTGAGCTCGTCGACGAGCGCAACGACGAATCATTACAGAATCACACGGCTGCTTATGCATAAATCGTCATATTGTTCTTTTGATAATTTCTTCTCTAATTTACCTCTAGAAGTCACCAAGTCTCTGAATTCTTGCCCCAATGCAGCAGAAGCTATTCTTCACGAACAAAGTACCCAGTCTTTTGAATATACTTCAACTGTCGAAATTATAAAAACATTTAAAAGCTTAAATATAAAGAATACTGAAGACTTATGGGGAATGTCAGTAAAAATTGTAGAGCCAATTATTAGTTCTATGGGTCCTATTTTGGCCCGCTTATTTAATCTTTGTATAGATAGAGGTACCTTTCCTAATTTAATAAAATATAGTAGAATCACTCCAATGTTTAAGGCTGGAGAGACCCCTCAAATTATAGACCAGTATCTATACTACCAATTTTGAATAAGATCTTTGAAAAAATTATGCTCAAACAACTTTTGGCGCACTTCAACGAGCATTCAATACTGCACGAAAATCAGTTCGGCTTCAAGAAAACAAGATCAACTACGGATGCCGGTGTGAAGTTAATGACGTATGTCTTAAAGGCTTGGGAGAGCTCACATAATGCTATTGGTGTTTTTTGTGATCTCTCTAAAGCATTTGAGAGTGTGTAACACCGTATACTGATTTGAAAGCTTTTCCATTATGGTATTCGTGGAGCTGCGCTTGATGTCATCGAGTCATATTTATCTGACAGGATGCAAAAGGTTGGCATACATGGTGTAACACCTTCAGGATCTATAATTAAAATGGGTGTTCCACAAGAGTCCATTTTAGGGCCTTTTTTGTTCTTCATATACATTAACGACTTGCCACTTATGGCCAAGGATCTTTGTGATATTGTTTTATTTGCGGATGACACATCTCTGATTTCCAAAGTAGATAGGAAAGATAGCACACTAATTCAAGTAAACAACGCTCTATCTAGTATCTCTAAATGGTTCACAACTAATAATTTACTTCTGAATTCAAAAAAGACAAAATGTTTGAAGTTTTCTTTGCCTATTGTTCCATATTTGGAGTCCAACGTTACGCTTGATGGAGTTAAACTCGTAATGGACAAGGCAACAGTCTTCCTAGGCATTAAAATTGACGCAAAATTACAATGGGGTCCTCATATAAATGCCCTGTCTGGGAGACTCAGTTCTGCTGCATATGCAGTACGTAAAATAAGAGAGCTAACAGATGCTTCTACGGCGCGGTTAGTGTATTTTGCATATTTCCACAGCGTAATGTCATATGGGATATTGCTATGGGGTTCAGCGGCTGATATAGAGACCATCTTTGTCCTTCAGAAACGTGCTATTCGAGCTATATACGAAATGGGTCCCCGTGAATCTTTGAGAGATTTATTTAAAGAAATCAATATATTAACGTTGCCTTCCTTATATGTATTTGAAAATATAATGTATGTTCGTAAAAATTTACATAAATATAAGTTAAATAGTGATCACCACACTTTTAATACTAGAAATACAAATAGGATAGCTGTACCTAGTTTTAGACTTGCGAAGACTAATAAGTCATTCCTAGGATATTGTGTGCGTTTTTACAATAAAAACCCAAAACACATAATTGAGCTCACATAGGGCAAATTCAAGTTGATTGTAAAAAACGTTTTAATAAAAACAGCTTGCTATAAAGTTCGACATTATATAGAAGATAAAGATGCTTGGAATACTCCACTTCTGGCAAGCTGTCTCTCTGCCACCCATAAAATGTAATATTTGTAGTACCTAAGTAGAAACATTGTAAACATCTATATAAAAAGAATGGCCCCGAGTTTCTTGCCGCTTCTTCTCGGTGGGCTCTATATATTTTGTCTTTAAAGTACATTATAATCAAAAGTTGACGTTCATAAGTGCGTCTTTGATGCCTAAATTGAATAAATGATTTTGACTTTGACTTTGAATTTGACTTTGTTCCTCGTTTTTTTCGTAAGAAGACGTTTTCGTAGAGGTGGGAAATACTCACACACTGGATACTGTTTTTTTTAAATATATTTCTGGATTTAGGTTTCTTTAAGTTTGAACTTGTAATGTGGTGGATTATTAACTGTTAAGTATTCGCAACCTTGCACGAGTGTAACATAAATAACTTATACCTCAATCTAAACTAGTTATGCACATGGTCAAAACTCAATACCAAACACACTTCCATATCACACAAAGGTTAGCTGGAAGAAAATGCTAAATTAGCATTAAGTTCGCCTATGTACTTTTAATTTTGTGCAATAAATAATTTTCTATCAATCTACCTATGAGACTTCTCTACAAGTTTTACGTTTATCTTAACACGTCACGAATCGTCACCCTTTGAACACAAAACATTACTTCCAGACTGTATAGCCCAATGTTGGACGTGACAAAGAAACGTTTCGAAGCAACGTTCTTTGATGTGAACCAATGAGTAATCTAAATTGTGGTGGCACACCCTTATAGTTCAATTTAAATAGCAGTTTATGAGATTTTTGAACGTTTGACAACAGACAGTGCCCAGGGGCTGTTTTGATTGCGCCGCACTTGGTGACAAAAAGAGGAATAAATGAAAGTGTGATGTCACTGATTTTTTAACTAAAATAACGTCTTCACTTGGTCAAACTGAGGATTCAGGATAGTTCGGTATGCGAATGTGGCTTAGATGAAGGGGACTATGATCATATTTTCTTTAGCTGTCCAAATTTAAAATATTCACTGTATGATATTCTTCCACAAAAATATCCCGTCCTATTTCATTCAAATCTCTTCTGTCCCTTACTTTTTCTCCTTTAACTAACTGTATATTATGTAATTACATTAGTAGAAATAAAATTAAATTATAATATATTCCTTATTATTTTTATTATAAATGCTATGATATTTTTGTATTGTTTTTGATTTGAATTTTGTTCTTATTTATGTTGTGTTTGTGTGTTTTAGAGTAATCACTGGAGTGGAACAGTTTGTTTGATTCTCTCTTCTAATTGCCGACCATATTCTAAAAGTTTACTTTAATTTCTCCTACAGTTTATGAAACTATCATGTAACAGATACTGGCAAAGTTGCGACACTCAAACAAGTCGCAGGGGCCATACACAAAGAATCTAATCTAAATATAACGTCATTTTACTAGACAGAGCATACACATATCACAGATATATAGTGTATTTTGCAATAAAAGTACTGACGTTAACCAAAGTAGACATACTCTGATTAAAACATATTTGTCTATGTGCAAATAAAGGCTTCATGCGATCTAATTTAAGGTGGTATCAAAATATTAGCATTGTGATACCGATTACTTGAGAAAATTAAAAAGTCATCAAAGGGCGAAGCATTGTGCTATGAAACTGTAAACTTAAGCAACTTCAAAAACGAGGATATTGCATGTTCGACTGTGTTTTTTTTCACCGTCAATTGTGGGTCGATATTGCGTAAAGTAAATGAGACCACCCATGTAATGTTTATGACCATCGGTTTGAACTTCCCGAAATATGTGCAAAAATATAAAATATACCGATTACGAAACGTACCATAAGATTATGTTTAAAAGAGTGTAAAGTCATATTAACATAGTTTGTTTTCCGTTTATTTATTTTATTCTATTTTAGTTGATTAGATCATCGATTGTTTAATTAATGATTGCATAAACACTATCACACCTCTGCATTTACAGCTGAAATATACCAAATATTGGATTTATGACCAATATTGGAGTCACGTTCTTGCTGTCATCACAGATGATAATTAAAACAATGTCTAGTAATAAGGGTCTAATGCCATTTTTAACCGACTTCAGAAAAGGAGGAGGTTTCTCAATTCGACTGTATATATGTTTTTTTAATGTGTGTTCGCGGATAACTTTGTCATTTATGAAGCGATTTTGATGATTCTATTTTGTTTGATAGAGAATACTTCCATGGTGGTACCATATAAATTTCATCAAATTCGGTCAAGCCGTTTTTGAGTTATAATACAATAACTAAAAAAGTGTTTCACCTATCTCGATGATATCATCATTGACGGTGTATCCCGTAAGTAACGAAAACTGTGAAAAACCTTTAAAAAAAAAACTAAAAAGGTTTTATATCAAAAAATAGAACCGACTTCTACCATGCACGCAATATTGTGATAATAGGTACTTTCGAACTATCATGGTATCGACTTCAACAAGTTATTTCACACTTTTTAGTGTAGAAGTCCGTTCTATAAAAAAAATCGTTGATAAGCTTTTACGACCTATGTACACCTATATCTACTCGCGTCGTAATTGTCATACCATTGATATAGAAGAATAAAATTCTAGAAACCGAAATATAGGTCATTGGCATGGACATAGCAATTCTGATGTTCCAGAATGATCTATGGATATTGATATAAAATCTGAAACATTATTCATGTCTGAACCTGTGGTCTGAGAGTACTAAGACATCTTTCACAATATTGCTAATTGCTGTTCTATAACAATGTGAAATACAAGTCAGCAAATGTCAATGAGTAAATCAGTGAAGAATCAACAGAGGTTGCGTCGCGCACTGATTATCCGGATAGACAGCAAAGCGCCAATAATACAATAATTTCCACCGCCCAGCGTCTATGAAGATATTTCGAAATTGTAATCATCTCTGTCTAACCACACGTAGAGTTTATGGCAAAGCTTTCAAGAAATTTAGAACCATATCTCAAAGGAATAAGGCTGTTTTACGTTATATCATCCTGTGCTGTCTGTATTCCAGTTTTCACATCACGGCGCGCAAAACAATAGGGTGCTTACTGCTTCCCTCCTGACGCCTGAAGCGGTTTTTCATCCATTTCTCATCCCTCTTACTCGCATTGCTGAACTATGAGTGCGAGGAGAGCGGGAAATCACGACAAAAGGCACTTTCAGCCAATTTTCTCGGCCGCCGCCGAGTTACCGTCATCGTCTCTTTGTAGCATGCTTTTGTCCGCTTCAAATATTATGGTTTATTTTTAAAGCTTCGCTCCTCTTGATGGGATAAATTTTTCAGTTTTCGTCTTCAATACAATTTTATTGTTGAAATCGAAGTTTTTTTCTGATGTGATGTTACACATTTTATCACATATTTTATTATATTTTCTTATCTTAAACCATAAGAAACAGTTTCAAGTTTCCTTAGGAAAACTCTTCGAATACTATTTGCAATGTTTTTAATAATTTTAATAACAATGACACTAATAAATGTTTAAACTACTGGATAAATTATTACATCAAACCTTTACGGGCTAAGCTGACAGCCAAAATGTCGTGACACGCGTTAATTAAAATAAATCTAAATTGTTCACACAAACGAGCAAACATAAAGTTAACGAACGAAATCACGGCAGTGGCACCTTCGCAAGCAGAGTTAATAAATAACGTTTAGTTTATAGATGCCACGGGTTAGTTATTTAAAGTTCATTTGTAGCTACGGACTTAGGGTGGCTTGGCAGGGGTCGTGGGCCGCGATCATGGACACGCTCGATAAAATGTCGCGCGCCTTGGTCACGGTTCACTCGTCATGGTGCGAGTGGGAATTTTTAATTGCTTATTAATGCAGATCGTTGCTAAGTGTTAACTCAGACCGGGTCATGGCTTAATAAGAATACCATGCTTAATGTATCGTTTGTTTTCATAAAAATGTTATGGTGGTTATATCTATAAACGTTAATATACTATGTTTTTAGTCTAGTCATCTATACTTTTGAGGTAGAGCTACACACTAGTTGTGTAGTTCGTGTAGTTGTAGTGTTAGTAGCTGGATACGGATAGGTAAAGTTGTAATTTATACCCAATTGCGTCACGAGGTAAATTTTTCGTAGGCAGTTTTTCTCTTCTCGCTGCTAAAGAACAGCACGGGCAAAAGAGCTAGCTGTCCGAGATACAAATTGTCACAAATTGATTGAACGTACTCGTCTACTATTTATTTTTTAATCCTACATAGAAATAAAATGAAAAGAACTTACCGAATATAAATATTATATTCAGTAAGTTCTTTTCATTTTATTTAATAGGTTATTTTAATTTAATCGGTTTGAGAATGAGAAATGTTTATAAGGGTAAGCTGTACATATGCATTTCAATAAACACAGACAAACATTTATCTACTATTTATATACTATCTATTGATGGAAAAAGGCAATCGACATTGCTACAGCAGTGTGTTAATCCGTAAAAAATATTTTCATTCCTAATTGCAAACATATCCGTTCAACTATTTCAGCGAGAAGAACATAAATACACTAAGTCAGCAGTTTTCGAATGATTAGTTATTTAATTTCAATACCAAATATATACAGAACTTTTTACAATTGATAAAGACTACGAGATTTGCATATCAGAGTGATATATATTGAATAGGATAACGTCTGATTCGTTGTTTTTTACAATAATATTTCACGGTTTGAGGCACCTTGATAATGCACAGAATTATCGAGGAGTTTTGTAATAGCTGCGTCCGTAATCGAGCCCAGGGGAGCGTCGGTTAAATCGCTCGTAACGATTGTCCGGGGACAGAAGTCGTCGCAGTCCGACACGGTGCCAGTTCACTCTCCGGGGAATTGTAAGCTGTACAAATCTGTGTTTCATATATTATTTGACAATAAATGATTAATAAATATTATGCAATTAATATGTTTTAATGTTTCGCAAACAGTTTAGTACGTTTTAGCAATATATTATTGTAATATATATTTTTTTAAACTGACCTATTGCGAGTTGAACTCCCTTGCCGAGGCCTTCGTACCGCTACAGTTTTTTCAACAACTACTAAGTTCAAGTTGAACCCCATGCCGCCCTTGCCTGCCGTACCGCTATAGTTTCTTGAATCAACAACTACCAAGTTCGAGTTGAACTCCCTTGCCGAGGCCTTACCGCTATAGTTTCTTGAATCAAAAACTACTAAGTTTGAGTTGAACTCCCTTGCCGAGGCTTTCGTACCGCTATAGTTTCTGGAATCAACAACTACCAAGTTCGAGTTGAACTCCCTTGCCGAGGCCTTCGTACCGCTATAGTTTCTTGAATCAACAACTACTAAGTTCGAGTTGAACTCCCTTGCCGAAGCCGTCGTACCGCTATAGTTTCTTGAATTAACAACTACTAAGTTTGAGTTGAACTCCCTGGCTGAGGTACGAAGGCTTCGGCAAGGGAGTTCAACTCGGTTCACCGCTATAGTTTCTTGATTCAACAGCTATAAAATATAATCGTTGGTTTTGTTTAATTTTTCTAGATTTCGGTTTCTTCGTGTAATTGTGGTGGATTAGGTAATAACCGTTTAGTGTTCGTAATGATGCACGAGTGTAAGCAAAAGGAACAAAGTCATGAAATTTCTGCAATGAAAATTCTAAAATACTGAACTCGAACCGTTGAGGATTGAATCAAATGAAATAAGTTCCATTCAAAGGAGAATCAGGTTAAACTCTAGAAATTTGGGAATCTTTTTACTGCATGTTATTAAAGAATATATTATTATGTACCTATTAGTGTGTGCATAGGTGCATACTTACACAATACATTTTTTTCTTTGTTTAAAATGATCCGCGCGCGCGCCCCTTTAAACTTTTCGACGCCAGGCACGTGCCTAGATTGCCTTAAGGATAATCTACTTCTGGTTCTATGTGATATAACAATACAGTTGCAGGACTTTCGGATTATTATTTTGTGAGTTAATATCATCATCATCATCATCATCATCTCAGCCGTAGGACGTCCAGTGCTTAACATTATCAATGCCGGTGTCTGATATTCGTTTTCATCCCTTACGGTGCTGACGTCAATTTCAGCTGGTCTGGCATCAAAAAATGCGATCTCTTGACTGGGACCACATTATGTACGGTCCGAATCAAGCCATAAGTGCTATTGAGTGAAAGTGCTAAGTGCTATTGAGTGAAGAAACTTTTGGGCTACTTTTGAGTGCACTATTAGTGCACTCAAAAGTAGCCCAAAATTTTGTGAGCGGGCTAATGTGAAATCGCAAATGACGTCATTTCCTGACTTACAGTGTTTGAAACCTTGGTCTTGCATGAAATCATCGTGAGCGTCTTGGTCAAATTTGACATTATTGTCTACGCCGCAGAGGTCAGGTTTGCTTGCTTTGTTTACGTACCGTTTCGATTTCAATAGCACGCTAACAGCACTGTGAGTGACGAAATCGTGTGTTATGTGGCCCGAGCACGAACATTTGCTAAAGTGTAACGTTATCGTACCGTTGACGTATTCAGTACAAACTATGAATTATCAGTTGTACTAGATACATGATAGTTTGTACTGGATACGTCAACGATACGATAACATTACCCTTTAGCAAATGTTCGTGCCCGTGCCTGGTCGTATTGGACCAGCGGAGATAGTCATCAGCACCGTAAGGGTTAAAACCGAATATTGGACTGCGGCATTAAGTCGTCTATCTTCCTTGACGGTGGACGACTTACGCTGCGTTTGCTGGTCCGTGGTCTCCACTCTAGAACCTTCTGGCCACATCGGTTCCATTGGCCGATGAGACTATAAGCTACTTGATAAATTACATGATTCTAGGTCAACGGGAAGTAAAAGGGAACCTACTTACATGTTATATTATGGTTTAATCGCGACCACATAATATTATACAGGTTGTATTAATTTTTCTCAAGAGTGTTAAAATATATGGCATATAAATGGCCGTATTTTGTAAAGGTGGAAAGAAAGGGAACATTATCCTAAGTACTTGATATTAATTTTGACTGTTAACTTTACTCACAATATATGTTGCTGCACAATAGAAATACAATTGAACCCTGAGTCATGAAATAAAATTATTAATTGTAGCCATCACTTTTGCATGAATGCATATATGTTAGCTCGTTAGCTCAAGATATGTTATATGATGATGTTATGTTGCACTGACACTCATTCAAAGCGGTGTGCCTCTGTATTTCGACAAGTTCAATACTTCGACATTCGCGTACTTCGAAAAAACTTAGTTCAACAATTCATTGCTTCGGCAGAACATATGTTCGATAAGAATTACTCCCACATAATGTAGCGGAGTATCTAGTCAGAGCAAAGTCACGATAAGTGCGACGACGAGCGAAGCGAGGAGGAGCGTTATGTTGAATGGTGACCGACCACACAAGGCGAGAGCCGAGCGAGCGTAACCAGCGTACCGCGCCGACGCGCCAGAATTAGGCTAAAAAAGACTTTTCGAGAAAAATACAGTCAAACTGTGTGTTTTCGAAGTAAGCGACTTGTCGAAGAATTGAACTTGTCGATGATGGTGTCTCATTATAATATAATTATATACTCGGTTTTTGTAACCAAATTTATTCCACTTCGCCATTTTAATTGTTTTCAATTGGATTTTGTAACAGTTACATAAATCAACTTGACCAATACAAAAAAGCGATAAATGAAGGAAAACTAAACACACATACATAAAACCGAAAAAACCATGTTGAAATGCATCTTACTTAGACACCATTTATGAAGATGAATTGAGCATTTTGTTTTAAACATACGGCTATTATTTTTTTAATAACGAACTCAAAGCGTATCCTTTCAATAGGACGCTTCTCTTGAAGCGTGCAAAATAATGGCCCTGCCGCGTTCCGTCGGCGCGACGTAAAGCGATAATCATCAAAATATTGCATCACTTATCGAAATATTGTAAGTGTCAATCAAAGAATTAAGTTTGTATTGTTAAGTTGGCAGAGCGCGTGCCTGACGCGCGTCATCACGGTTGGCCGAGCGACGCGTGTGCCATTTTAGGGCCCCATTGTTTTGATTTTCGCGCGTAAAACGATATGACGTCATAGCGTGTAGCAATTGCCTCGGAGAGTGCGGGTACAACAACACAAAAAAAAAAATTGGCATCAAAAAGCCCTGCGTGACGTTACTAGCATTTTGCACTCGAGTAATAAATTTTACTTTTCTACCGACTTCCAAAATGGACTCAATTCGAATGTTTTTTTTTAATGTTTGTTACCTCATAACTTTTGACTGGGTGGACTGATTATCAAAACTCTATTTTGTTTGAAAACTGGCGCTTTCCGTATGGTCCCATTTAAATTTCATCAAATTCAGTTCAGTATTTTTTGAGTTACATTCCAATGAATAGAATGGAAGTCGGTATTCAAATTTTTCAAATTGTCCTTGTAGAAGACATTTTTGTTTATTCTACACATATAATAAAAATGTAACGGAGCGTTGTCTATACATGGAAGATACTCATATAACAAATATATTATTAGGGCTTTTACAAATAAAAATAAAATATTGTTAGATTTTTGTCTGTTTATCTGATTGTCTGTGCGTTTGTGCATGCTAATCTCAGAAACGCAGTTTATGTCAAAACCTCGACAAATCACCCGAAGTCGACACAACTACTTTTGATCATACCAATTTATAGAAATGATTATAATTAGTCAACAAACATAATATATTTGTAGGTAATTTTTTTATCCGAATTAAATGTGGTTTTCACAAATTTATTGTGGTAAGCTTCATTAAGTGTTTGTTTAATGTCAATCGGTTCATGAAACGTTATTGAAATTCAAGATTAACTCTCTCGCCACTACACCAAGACCTTGCGAGCGAAGCCGCTGGCGGGTCAACTAGTATTGTATATGATTGAATGTACCGACTTTTAACTTCAGTTTCGGCGGAGATAAAATGATTGAATATCAGTGATAAAATTGTGTGACCAACCCATGAGTACTGGATCAAGAAATCAGGGGCCTTACTATGAGCTCTTAAAGCAGGACTTCTAGACAACTGCCCGGTTTATTCGTACCATGACAACTTTAAAGCAGGCCTGCCCAGGCCTACTATTCAAGAGCCGCAGAAAAACCGTTCACCTGTTTTTTTTTGTATTGACTCTCGTTAACATGTCGCTCTAAATCCACTCAGTTTATTAGCTTTCAAACGTCTAGGCGTATGCAATGATGGTTATATTAAATTGTTAGAATGCCAGTGACAATATTATCCGATCACCTTGGAGAAAACCATATTTAAACAGTTCACCTAAATGAGCGTCATGGTATGATTTCATTCAAAACTGTTTATGTCAGGTTTAAGAACTGCACGGAATTTGCATGGTTTTTACGATGCTGATAGTAAGGCCCCAGCATGAATAATGGAAACGCCATAGAATAAAAATTCAATAAATTATATATAAATATATATTATAATAAAAATACATACCTTGTGAACCCTGCGACGTTGCGTGTGTTGACCATGAACTCTTATATGACGCATCTGAAAAAAAAGTATAATTATTAAAGATATGAGAATTTGGATGTATTGATTTGGTACTCAATCTCGCAAGAACGGCTGAAAGGATTTGGATAAAAATCGGAGTAGAGATGGTTTGTAACCGTCATACCTAGATAGTATATACTTACTTAAAAAACTGATTATACTGTACCTACCTGGTCTACCACGAGTTTACAACATTGACACCTACGAATAATATTATTATTATTCGTAGATTGACACCAATCGATTCTTTATCGATTGCCAAAAAAATGTATGAAGTACAATTTGAAATATTTCATACAGACTTCCATTCTATTCAGTTATTGAAGTGTATCTCAAAAACTACTGGACCGAATCTGATGAAATTCAAATGGGACCACACGGGAAGCTGACAAACAAAAAAAGAGTTTAAAGAATCGGATCACCGAGTCGAAAGTTATGAGGTAACATTAAAAAAATACAGTTGAATTGAATACCTCCTCCTTTTTTGTCCATCTATACTCGATACTCGATCTCGCCTAAGATTGCGATTGGCGCACTCACTACCGATTTTAGTACTACAATTAACCGCAAGGTGGCGCTGTCTTTTTGTACATTTGTCGAGTCGATAGCGCGCATCGATTGGTGTCAATGTTATATACCCATGGTAGACCTGCTGAATACCGCAACATTGATGTCACGCTCGGTTACTAGTTAGAATATAAAAGCCACCTATAGGTCTTAGCACATTTAAACGTCTCGTCTCCCACCCGGCAAAAATAATATCATACAAACATGAGCTTTGATTATTGCTCTTTAGGTATACTTTACATTGGCAACAGGCTAGCAAGCTCACTGACAGCGAGCTGTCTGCTAATTTTATGTTGCCAATGGAAGTACGAGTATATCTAAAGAGCAACAATGTTCATATTTGAATAATATTCTTGTTGTCGAGTGGTAGGCAAGTCGTTTGAGTGTGCTAGGACCTTGACTTCACAACTGGTGGTGCACTCTACTCTGTACTCTACTCTATTACGCAAAGTATCTGTAATGTGAAGAGGATTGCATAGCTAGTACTTTCCATACTTAAAGAAATAACTCTTTTCTACCTTTTAACATTGTCCGATTTCAGTGATTTTTTGTTTATGGAATCATCACATTGTTACTATGCCCGTACGTTTTGATTTACTCAGTATTTCAAAGTACCTACTATAAAGTTAAAAACTCAAAACGTACAGGCATATTAGCTAAATTTATCAACATATACGACATTATATATTGATATCATACTCTTGGAAATAGTCAATAAAATTTGTCAAACGTTTCTGCATACAGTTGTGTCTATAGCATAAATGTTATCATGATCAGCGTATTATACCCAATTTAGATAATGCAGACGATTTTAATTTAACTATTTTATGTGTATACTAATTATATTACCTCAGACAACTGAAAATAATCACAAGGCTCTCAAGTACCTGCCTAAAACGTATCCTTGAATACTTCGGACACATTGCCAGAAAAGACGAAAACAATCTGGAAAAATGTGTTGTCACTGGCAAAGTGGAAGGCAAGCGATCGCGTGGTCGGAGCCCGATGCGTTGGTCTGACCAAGTCCGAACTGCACTGGACACTTCCGTCTACGATGCTATCATGTAGCCAACAATAGGAGTAGATGGCGAAACATCGTATGGGAGAGGATAATGGATGGAGGTGGTCACGACCCTCAGACATGAAGAATACGAATCGAGGAGGATGACTATAATATACAAGCCTGACAATGCAATATTCACTTCCAATCCAAGTAATCCATATAGCTCTGTAAGCGTCAGAGACGATTTACTCAAAACATAAGAAATGCAGTACCACTATAGCCTTATCACTTTAGCTTGAATAGTACGAGTACCTAGACCAATCAGTCCCGGAATGGCCTAAACATGACTGAGCGGGCGTGAAAGTTGGTCATGCCATGCAACTATACATACAACACATACCGTAGCCGTACCGTAAGCAAAGTAAGTAAATATCTAAAGTAGAACGTCTTCCCTGCTACAGTTGATTGACGCAGGTTTGGCGCGAGACGCGTGTAGGGATGTCAACATCGCCACAAAACACACATCGCATCTAGGTTTTGTTGGTAGCATACTACGCAACGGAAACAATGGCATTTAAAAACTGCCAACCCCGACTGCTCTGCCGGCATTCAGGTAATAATTGCCGGCAAGCGTCCTCCGCCCCCACACACCGCCTCGTTCCACTTTTATCGCCTATTTATCGTGATCTACGTACTCGGGCCGCGCGGTCTAAGTACTTTGCCGCAAGTAACACAGAATAAATATTGGTACTACGCACAGAAGAATCATTCCCATAGAAAATACCTACAATCGTGAAATCCCATTCTATCTATCCTCATTCTATTAGGCCAGTAAAAATAGACGTTTTTTGGGTCAACTTTGCACTAAATTTCCGACACAATTTTTTTTTAGATTTAGCATCTTACTGAGCATAAAATCACAAAATGCTGACAGATCCAGGTGACGCCACAATCGCCATTTTGAAAAATGTTTTCGGCCGATATCTATTACTATAGAGAATACAATTTTGCATCTTTAGTTTCCAGCAAACTTTTTTGTAAACCTAACCGTTAACGATTAATGGCCCATTTAATGAACCGGTTTTTCTATCGCGGCCAATAATTCTTGATATATTAGATTAATCAATAAAGTGCATAAATCCATTTTCAAAGATCAGTTTATTCTCTACAACTTTTGTTTCAAACTTTTTTTTCTAATGTCCATACTTTTTGAGTTATAGGATTTGTTTAGGTAAAAGTTTCGTTGGAAGTGTTATATTTTGAAGTTGTTACATTATTTTGATTGCAGAATCATCAAAATTTGCAGCAACAATTTCAAAGCTTTTATTCCTTATGTTTTCTTTATTAAATAAGTCTTCTCATCCGTTCAGAGTAAACCAATCTCGGCGCATTATAAATTTGACGTGATAACGTCTTATGAATCGATGGACACCGGCTGCACGCACGAAAATGTATGACTCAGGGCCACGTTTCACCTGAGCCGAGCGTGCAAGCGAGAGCGTGGAACAAGCGATAGAGAGACACGATTGGCCTAAGCGTTCGGCTTGTCTTCTATCACGTAAAATGATCAAAAACCGACTTTGCATACAATATGTTTTTTTGTTTTATAACCGCACACAGTAATATAGCTGGTTGTATTTCCGTTTCTTTTTCTTATAAAGTACGTGATCAATGATCATGTGTCATCATAGAGAACATGGTGGCACACACTGACTTGGGTGCTGCCGGCGGTCTACAAGGTTGTAGGCACCTAAGCATGCCTAAGTTTAACAGTGAAACGTGGCTGGAAATTAAAAAAAATACCCGTGGGCCTACCACGAATAACTGCGTAAGTGTAACGTAACGTGTCGTTACGTATACATTTATATAGGGCAAACAGATAGCTCATAGTTTGTACTACGATACTCATACCTTCTGGCAAATTCTTTATTCTACGGTCTCTGAAACATCCGTGTGTTTTTTTAGAGGTGTTGTTGGCTGGGTCTATAATTTGATAGTAGGCTAAGTACTGTGGGCCGAGCAAGAAAATCGGTTTAAGTGTAACATAATCGCATCGTTAACGTATTTAGTACAAAGTCAATTATATAGTACAATAGTGGCACAGATAACTCATAGATTGTACTGAATACGTAAACGATACGTTAGACTAAAACAGATTTTCGTGCTCGGCCCGCTAGGCCCAACTTATTGTGTTGAGACGATCGCACTACCAAATATTAACGCTGTTGCTCTTATGTAATAAAACATGCCTAAATTATCCTATTCGGTTTACGTTCGAGATTTCTGAATACGTTCTTTATTGTGAGGATTGCATAGCTAGTATTTTATATTGCAAAAGCGGGCAGTTCGAGCCATCTACGAAATGGGTCCCCGCGAATCCTTAAGACAAATGTTCAAAGAAATTAACATATTAACTCTTCCATCTTTGTATATCCTAGAAAATATAATGTACGTTCGTAAAAATATAAAGAAGTTTAGAATAAATAGTGATATGCATAATATTAATACTAGAAATAAGGATAGGATAGCTGTATCTAAATTTAGACTCACGAAAATTAAAAATAAGTCCTTCTTAGGCAATTGTGTACGTTTCTATAATAAAATCCCGAAAGACATTACTGAGCTCACTGAAGGGAAATTCAAGTTACGTGTCAAAAATATACTAATGAAAAAAGCCTATTATAAATTGAGTCACTACTTAGAAGACAAAGATGCCTGGAAGCTTTCCACTTCTGCCTAATAGCCAACTATTGAATAAATTTGTTATTTTAATACTACTCATATGTAACCTCAATGTACAAAGACTTGAAAAAATAATGGCCCACGAGTTTCTTGCTGCTTCTTCTCGGCGGTGGTTCTTTTCCGAAGACAGCGGTAGAATCATTGAAAAATTTTTGACGTTCATAAGAGTGTCTATGATGCCTAAACTGAATAAATAAAAAAAAAAAAAAAAAGTACTTTCCATGCTAAAAGAGAAAACTCTTTTCTACCTCTTAACAACTTTTAAACTTTAAACTTTTTTCATGGTATCAAGACATGGTTTACTATGCCCGTACGTTTTGATTTTTGCAGTATTTCAATTAGAGAATCGCACGGCTGAGCTATTTCATGAAAAACGACATCGGTATAAATATGGTAGTCGCCACAAAATGCCGGATAACATATTTTTCACAACTCCTTCAGTATGGGTATCAAATTAAAGGGCTTGACTAGTATGCTATGATAAATTTTAAATTAAAGATGGCCGCCACCACAAAACGGCAATTTTATTCCCACCCTCATTACGAGTCTTTCGCGGGTTTTTAATTTTATAATTTCGGTATACAGAAGCTAAGTACGAATTTAGTTGCAGTTGGAAAAGTGTTTGTATTTTGCTAAAGTCAGTTACACAGTTGTAATACGCATTGCATCATTAATGATGAATGTATTAAATGAAAATCAAAAATGAAAATCTAAAAACTATTAGTTTAGTTTTTAGTTTTACATTTATTAATTTTATAATATATACTATATTTTTTATGTATTATTAATTTTATGTATTTTATTATTTTTATTTAATATAACTAAACTAACCTTAAACTAATAACCAGCCCTGCGTGGGCCACCAGGTCCATGCAGTAGAGCGATGACCTTACTCCTATTGTCATATAATTTTAATGGTTTTTTTTACGTTATCATATTATATGTATTATTTAACGGAAATAAATATTTTTTCTATTCTATTAAATGTAAACCGAATTCATAAGAACTTTGAGGAAATGCCATACGTAAATAGATTATACATGGCATAGGTAAATTAGAGATAGATTAACGGTCGTTTTCAATAATCTATCTATCCACAGTTTTCCTTACTACGGATAGATATTCGACATAACATCCATACAAATAGTGTCAAATATATATCTCTAGTAGCGTAAACCGACGATAGATAGAATATTGAAAACGGTCGTTAGGAGGTTCTTAGTGACGCTAGAACTGAGATATTGGTTTTTAACTGTGTGCTATTTTTTTTCAAGCTGTAACCTTCGAACGGATTCGAGTATAATTCGAAATGAGCATATTTTGTAGCTAGTTGCAGGATTAACAAATGTGCTACTGTACGCGGGTTAAGGCGTGTGTAGTAGGTACCGACATTCAAATAAATACAATTAAAGCTACTAAACAACAACTAGCTATTATAACAACTATTTATAAAATGCATATGATGGTATACCATCATACATCATATATTACCGCTTATAAGCGGCACTAATAACGCAAAAAAAATAGATCGTTTGACTGTCTGTTTATTTCAGCTAAACTCCGAAACGGCTGAAGGTATTTTGACGAGAAATTCACTGGCATAGGTATAGTTGATGTTAAGGAATAACTTACAAACTCAAGTACTCGTACTTTCATGTTCGAGGTGCCGTGCCCGAGAGGCTACGCGAGCAAATCCGCGGAGATTAATAATAATAAATAAAAAACACAGTACAGTAGACACTATATACATGCAAATGTATTTTTGTACGTTTGTATAACGAATAAACTCATAAACGACTAAACCGATTTTAACAATTCTTTCATCATCATCCGTCAGCACGCGGGTGAAACCACGGAGCGCAGCTAGTAGCTATAGTAAAAGAGTTTAACGTTTGCTATCTCTATTAGACAAGCGACAACATTGCTGTTGCAGTTAACATTAATATGTGAGCCGGCGGGACCGACCGGCGGTGGTCGCCGCGATCTTGCAGTGTATTCTCCTTGAGGATGGGCATCGGACATTCCCGAAACCTAGGTCGACAACCTCGGTTAATTACGTGAGTAAAATTTGTTTTGATATATAATAAATATGTGTCAAGCTCACAAGAATTTTCAAACAAAAACAATGTCATTTTTTTTACAACATTTCTTTTCGTTAACAATCGAACCGCCGAAATCAAATACTTAGGTATTAAAGTAGAGTAAATCGAGGATAGTTACCCCAATACTATCGCTTTATATATTTCCTGATTTAATAAGTGGACTGCAATTTATGTGATAAGTAGATACAAATATGTATTTCACTTTAGCTGTTTAGGAGAAAAATAGCTCTTACTTTTTTAACTTTATCGAATGTCCTTGGCCTCCAAATTTATGTGAATATATATATATATATATATATATATATATATATATATATATATATATATATATATATATATATATATATATATATATATATATATATATATATATATACAAATTAACCCCTATTTCTCTTGGTCACACTATAACCTGAGAACGGATGGAACAATATCGCTAATTCTTTTTTGTTGTGTTAATCATTGTCAGGAGTAGGTTCTTTTGAATGAAAAACAAAGTAAAGATGAAGGTTATGGCCAGACTGAAGGCCAATCCTAATACGCGAACGAAGTCGCGGACAGTCACTAGTAGTAAATATATATTGCAAATATAAGTAATTACATTTTTTTTTGTAATATTTTAACGGTATTTATAATAATGTGAAAGTGTTTTAACACAAAGTAAGAAGCATTGTGTTTTAACACAATGCTTCTTACTTGCTTTCATTTTCTATCGACTTCCAAAAAGGAGGAGGTACTCAATTCGACTGTATTTTTTTTAATGTTTGTTACCGCATATCTTTCGATGTGGTGAACCGATTATCAAAATTCCTTTTTGAAAATTTTTGTTTGAAAGCTGGTGCTTCCCGTGTGTTCCCATTTAAATTTCATCAAATTCGGTGAAGTATTTTTTGAGTTACACTCCAATAACTGAATAGAATGGAAGTCAGTATTAAAATTTTCAAATTGTACTATTAGATATTAAATATACATGCAATGATATTTACCTACAGAGTCCTATGTATCAAGAATCAAGATAGCCGTGGAGTTTATTAATGACAAAATTTAAAAAGCGCCTAGCTCAACCATGCAACAATACCACGCCGTTAGAGTGCAAGCAAAAGACTCTTCTTTGACCCATAATAATGATGTAAAGCTCAAACCCGAAATACGATTCATAAAATTTTTCAAAAAAAATCTATCCCTTAGATGCATGCAACATGCTGCTCTATTCAGTCTACATGTACGTGTGTGTACGTTTTTCCTGTAATGGTAAGAAAATATCACATATTTCCACTTGTTCACAGACGGTTGAACAAACATTGAATTCGCACCATATGAATATCCATGTAACTTTTCAACATTTTAGTACTTATATAATGAAATAAATGTTTTATATCATGATCATGGATGATGATGAGTATGAATCAAATATATCGTATGTTACTCAGGCATAATGTAGCTTTATACTCATTAAAGAATTGTTTGAATCGGTTAAGTAGTGTTACGTGTATCCATTACAAACAAGCAATCATATCTTTTTTCTTTATGAATAGAATAGAAAATAATATATAGCCTATGTTCATCGGGGAAAATGTAGAATTCTAATGGTGAAAGATTTTTTTTTAATCGGTCCAATAGTTTCGGAGGCTATTTAATTCAAACAATCTTTCCTCTTTATAATATTTTATAAGTATAGATGTAGTTAACTAGCTATCTATGAAAACATAACTACGCCACACGCATCGGTAAAACTTCAAAGCAGCTATCAAGGGATGCTTAGGGATGATAGCACTTTAGGGGTGCCACCGTGGTGTCGTAAGTGGCTGAAAGCCGTTGAAGTGGGGTAGTCATCCTTTAGCAGGTAGTCCCTTCATAAGGTAGTGTGTCTAACGCAGGACAATTTCGAATCGTTTTTTGGGAACTTTCATACCTTGAGGCATTTATTAATAAACGTTGCTTAAACATAGATTAGGCGTAACATGCTTTGTCTTGCTTTCACGCGTGACATTTACTGCAAGCGCAATATTGACAGATAGATGTTTTAACTACTCCGGGCTTATTACAAGTTTATTAATAAGTCCGTGATATTTTTAAATTTTTATATACTAGTCACGTGAATCGTTCACCTGTTGGATTACCACGTCATTTGCTGAACGGTATCCTCCTATAGATGAGCAATGGCTGGACTCAAAGTATATGACCTTTGTTTTATATTACATATATGTAGTATAGATAGTGTGTACGCACGATGGACTGAGTATATTTTCTGCACCTCCCTAGTGACTATCCATATCAAAGTATTTTATCTTCAGTTGTAACATTTAAACAATATAAATAAAAGATAAGTGGAGTATTTTCTCGAAGGTACCCAAAACATACTTGGGCAGGTGAGTCGGCACATAAATATAACAGAGTTCATTGATCATGCTAAAAACCATAAATTATCGTTACCTATGCAAATAATTATCCAACTAATATTGTGAACTTGAAAGTTTGTCAGTTTACATGTTTGTTAATCCATCGCGGTCCGAACACCGTATCGTATTTGGATACAAGTACAATTTGAAAAATTTAATACCGACTTCCATTTTATTCAGTTATTGAAGTGTAACTCAAAAACTACTAGACCGAATTTGATGAAATTTAAATGGGACTACACGGGAAGCACCAACTCTCAAACGAAAAAAGAATTTTGAGAATCGGTTCACCCAGTCCTAAGTTATGAGGTAACAAACATAAAATATAGTATACAGTCGAATTGAGTACCTCCTCCTCTTTAGAGGTCGGTAGAAAATGTAGTCTGTACCTAATCGGGATTAACGCATAGACCTTTAATTCCGAATCACCGAATAATTCTCCTGGGATCACTATAACTTGATTCCACGCGGACAAAGTCACGCACATAAACTAATCCTACAAATTAACTGTTACAAAGTTACATAACTAAATTAATTAAATATTATTAATGATCGAATATACATGCGCGCTATGTTCAAGGCTACAAGGCAAACCACAGATTTCCTCTAAAAGCGAAAATGCTTTTCTTTGATGTAATATATAACTTCAAATTTACTACGAGTATATTGTTTTTGTATAGCATTAGACCATCAACTTCTTTTTTTATTGCCAAAGTAGGCACACAAGCAGGCGGCCCATCTGATGGAAAATGGTCACCATCGCCTGTAGACATTTGCAAGACAAAAGTCAATCAACGCGCTGCCGACCTCTAAGGACTTTAAAGACGCCCTTTACAACCCCATATCGTAGCGCAGAGTGAAAATCTTGGCGTAGCGCGATCAAGTGTTTAGATCTAGGTACAAGTAACACGCCAACCCGTCAATATAATATCATAGCTAAAAGCTGAACTAAAACCAGTTGGGTTTATTCAAATCATACCATACCCTTAAGAGTTTAAGTCTATAAGCGTCGTCCAGAACTTTGCTTTAAAGTCAAAATTCGACGCATCTTGCCGTTTCCACTTTCAGTTGTCTTTCGCTGCGCGTTAGTACACCTTCAAGAAATTAAGCCACACGTTATTCTAAAGTGATAACTCGAAGCGTTTCTATCACTCAGATCTATTTCACTTTCTACTCATCAATAGTTATAGTCTAAAAAGATCATCTTATTGCACCACTATAAACTCAAACTTAAACGTCTTTGACCTGTACCAACACTTAAGTCCAGTTGAATTTTCCCTGCTTATCAGCAGACCTTACGTCTAAAAGCATCACCTTGATATACATTGCTATAACGTAAAAACTCGACGCTTCTAACCACTTTTATCACTAAAGTTTCTCTTATTTCTCGCTTCACTTATTCCTTTTTAATAACAGTGTAATATAGAGTGTCAAGAAATGTCACCACAATGAGCTACTATAAATTCAAAACTCGATACTTCTGGCCGTTTCAACTGTAATCCAGGTGACTTTTCTCTTTTCTGTGGTCATCGCCAGACTCTCATTAGTTCTGGCCTACACCTCGGAGCATTTCCATTTTCTTCAACCGATAAAGCTGCATCTGCCTACCTACAACAGACTCAAGACCTCATATCTAGAAGTTTTACAAAAGAGAGGAGCTTGTATGCAAACGCTTTCCCTTTTTACTGGATCATCAAACTTTGATGAGCCTTTGATGATTGTTATCAACATGGAACTATTATATCTAAGAAAAGTTAATCATCGAAATAGTTTATTGTTCCATTACATCCAAAGTTACTCGAGTTTATACATAAAAAAAATATCGACTTCGGTGCTTCTCTCTTTTTTTGCTAGTTCATTGAAAACGACTATAAAACTGTGACGTTCATGCGTCTATATATTATGCCACACCATCTAGATTTCCTTAGACGCTGCTATCGTTATGTGGTCGTAAGAGTAAAAATACGACACGTTAGAATGATCACTTAAAATGATAACTAAATGATAAAGAATTTAAAAATTACGTTCTAAGATTAAACGTGGCGTATAACATAAACGTTTACGGCCTTATTAATAAACTTGGCTTACACCCGGAGTAGTTAAAACATCTGTCAACTTTTTGGCTTACTGTAAATGTCACACGTGAAAGCAAGACAAAGCATGTTACGCCTAATATAGGTTTACGCAACGTTTATTAATAAAGGCCTTAGTCAATAACGCAGCATTCAAAATTGAACAGCTGTAATCCTTTCTTACTTATAAATTAATTCACTTTTTATGGGCTATCATTGCAGGTTTCATTTATAAACTCTCGTTTGTCTATGCAAGCACGTCGTTTATTGTTTAAGCAAAGTACATACTTTGCTTATATATCTATTCTTCTACCGGTAATATACCTGAGATATAAGACTATCTTTGTAATTATAAATAAATAATTGATTTGGTTCGAGTTTTCCAACTTTTTTACAGAACCAAAAAATATTTTCATGGATTCATGTTTTCATTGACACATAACAATGAGATTTTAAGGAAATATCAATTTTTAATTATTAGTTCCTTATTTTATTAACGAATTACTAGCTAGAAATTAATATTATTTATTTTTTTATGAAATTTTTAACGCACTTTATTTAACACAATTTTAACACAACTTGTTACATTCTCATGTCAGACTCAACTACAAATTGAAAGAAAACTTATATCAATGGACAAATAATATAATGAGTTGTTAATTTTTCTATGCCATAAAAATCTGACGAACAAAAAAATATATATACACATAAAAAAACTATACTCTCAAATATATGTTTAAGTAGGTAACTACTTCTTTCACGTGCAGTACCAAAAGTGATTAAAACTTTACAAGTACTTATATCAAGCACATATTTATTAAGAAACAACACAATTTGTTAGCCGGCGGTAAGTACGAAAAGTTTAACAAAACCACCCTTGAAGTAAACTAGTGAGTAGTGCTACTAAAGTTTATGAATATTACAAGACGTGCATAACACAATAATGATAATTATCATCTTAAGCATATGTTTCTCAAGAATGCTAATTAAATTGATGCGACGGTCTTGGTCTTATAATAAAACAAGCGTCAAAGTTGAATGATCAGTTAAAAGCTATGCATGATACTTTTGCGGTATTTGTGACGCGATGTATTTGTTTTTCACGAGGCTAAATGTAAAATTTAATTTGAAGAATCGACGGCTTTTCCTTCTTCCTGATAATACCTATTAGCTAAATCTACCTTACCGAACGTAGAGTCTGCAACAATGCCACCTCTACATCTCACCGTACTTACGACACAATTATACCACCGTTTAGTAACGGACCCTTTACACAACAACACATATCGCACTGCACAAACCACAAAAAATAAACTAATAAATATATTCACCAGCAAAAAGCATAGAGAAGTTGGTAAATGTGCCCGAACGACTGAGGTAGTCGGCGGAGCTCTTTATGTCGAGCATGGCTACGGAGGGCACGGTGTCCACATGACGATAAAACGCGATGACGCGACGCGGTCGTCTGCCGCGTCGGATACTGCCGGGGGCGGCCCGGTCCCGGACACGCCCCCACACGCCCCCTCGCACCCCCACACACCACCCCGCCAATCGCACAACACTCCAGCTAATCTTTATCTCAGAAAAATAAACATGGTGGGCGGGAGATAATGACACTATGACGGTACGATAATCAAGAGGCTTTGTGGCCCGCGACGCTCTGTTACCGACCGGCTTATCCGACGCCAGACTGTTTGGCAAAATTGAAGGCTTCGATATATTTTTTGTTTCGTTCGAAAGGTTTTCATTAAATGCCTATTGAGTGCCGGAGTTGGCACTTGGCCGATTCAGCGACTGTTTGTCGCGGGGGCATATTGTATTTATTTTAATTCGTTCGCGCTGCCGCCGGTCGCCTGGGACAATGCCCGTGCTCGCCGGCTATTGTCCCGGGGGCCTTTTTTTGTTGTGAATCGGTCGACAGCTGGGCCTTTTCTATCTTGATAATTGTCCATATAATTGGTCGAGCTTAGGCATATTGTGCGCTGAATTTCAGCACAATGGTTTTTCAGGTGTTGTCTGGTCGAATGATTTTTACCATCCGTTGTGGAATGTATCCTTTGTCTGGCTTAAAATGTTCATTCGTAGAGGGAAAATGATTGGGCCCAAGCACTGACTATTTAATCAGGTTTTCAATTCGGGATTCGTGACCACTTGGATTTTCATTGAAACCAAAGTCCTATTGTATAAACTAGGCGTACTACGCCCATTTTTGTTTTGATATTGAAAGCTCAGATGTTTCCGCATTAGGAGGCAGGCATCTTGAGCGCAGGGACTAGTCTAACTACACGACGGTACCGAATTTTGTGCAGTTTTTAAGCCTTGATCATGCTTAAACGGTTCGGTAGAAGGTAAAAATTAATCGTAAAAAACGTTGACACAACTACTGTATTAAGCACGCTTGCCACATAATCGGACAAATCGTTAAACCGAGACTTCTTACACCGTAATATAAAAAAAATCTACTTATAATACCCCCATAGGAAATTGTTTATCAAGCCAAGTAGCGATAGGGAAGGCTAAAGCAATTAATTCCAATTTATATGGACACGGCTACGGCCAGCACACTGCAGCGACTTAACTCACTCGTTCTTTTATATTGTAGACCTCAGTTTTGGATGTAATTGATTATTTTTTTGTCACCGATGGATTCGACAAGCAATAATATGCATTTTACTTATGACTTTAAACATCCTTACACGCGAATAGACCTAAAATACCCAGTTAACATTAATTTAATTTGCGAATGATTAAAAAAGTCTATATATTCAAAAAACATTGACTTCATATTATTTTTTCAAATCATAAACTGGTTAGAAACGTATGGCATGAGCATAACACAAACAAATAACCTTAATACATGCTATTAATTCTACGAGTACATTCAATTAAAACATAATTCTCATTACAAGAAGACTTCAACGTCAATATGGTGCAAAATACTTGTAGATAATCCAACGAAAAATTGATCCAGGAAAAAGATAGGTATGTTGTATGTTGGTTTTCAGACTACAGGCTTATACTTATCTGTGTGCCAATCAGCCGGCTCAGCACTTTACGTGTTGAAGGGGGACAAATAAACGATACACCTATACGAACACATTTTCGCATTTATACAGACAGACTTACAGAGGCTTAGTCAGAGTTTGTTTCAACATGACATTTCATTTTTTATGTAATACTACTAATAAATTAATTAATTAATAACAAGTTTTGTACGGCAGCAGTAAAGCGGCCTAGTTGACGATTTGGTAACATTTCGTTCCTCGCAAAGAACCATGATTTCATATATTTTTACATTTGATAAACAAGCATTTGACCACAGTCTCACCTGATGGAAAGTGATGAGGTAACAAATATATTAAAAAAAATACAGTCGGATGGAGTACCTCCTCCTTTTTGGAAGTCGGTAGAAAAGTATAAGAAGATATAAATGGAATTCAGAAGTAAAGTTTCATCATCATCATCATCATCATCTCAGCCGTAGGACGTCCACTGATGAACATAGGCCTACCCCATGATTTTCCAAAAGGAACGGTTGAAAGCGGCCTGCATCCAACGTCGTCCTGCGACCTTCATCAGGTCGTCTGTCCACCGTGTCGGTGGACGACCTACGCTGCGCTTGCCGGTCCGTGGTCTCCACTCCAGAACCTTTCGGCCCCATCGGCCATCTGTTCTGCGTGCTGTGTGCCCTGCCCACTGTGGGCAAAGTTTACAAGAAGCGTTCTGAAACTTCTGGAACTTCTATTCTTGCAATAGGTATGCGCTACTGTAAGTTACTCGTATCAATAATACTACTTATCACTGGCGCCCTAACGTCTTTTTTTAACCACCATTATTGATAGGGGACTTATCCATAATGGTGCGAACACCGCGGGCGGTAGACACGCTCGTGCGAAAGGATCATAACTCAGTAGAATCTGGGCAAAAAGTCCTAGGAAAGAAAAAGAAAGGAAGGCCGCGCGTTTTCTAATGTATGTTAATAATATATATGTAATGCTAATGATATCTACACTAATATTATAAAGAGGAAAAATTTGTAGTTTTGTATATGAGGAATAAACTTAAAAACAACTGGATCGATTTCAAAAATTCTTTTACTCTTAGGCCTTTATTAATAAACGTTGCTTAAACATAGATTAGGCGTAATATGCTTTGTCTTGCTTTCACGCGTGACATTTACTGCAAGCGAAAAATTGACAGATAGATGTTTTAACTACTCCGGGCTTATTACAAGTTTATTAATAAGGCCGCAAGAAAGTAACATTATCACTGAGTAATGTTGGCTATATAATATTTTCAAGAAAGTTAAGAATCCGTATGAAAACTTCAATAATGTAATTCAAGGTGTAAAATATATACCAAAAAAATCCTTATATCGCATACGCTGCGGAAACTATTGATAATAAAGCAAAGTAATGTATCGCAGTTTTATAGAAAACATCAATATCTACAATGTAATTCGTGATACGATATGTCTTACTATTACAGTTATGTCACAATTACTACTTATTCATTTTAATATATGCAATAGTAACACCGAAAATCCTTTTACCGCGGTGCGTACCTACACTGCGGACAATATTGAAAGTAGAGCAAAGTGATGTACAGTTTTATAATAGAGGACATCAATGTCTACAAAAAGTATGCAATACCATATGTCTAACTGTTACAGTTATGTCACAATAACGTCGGTACAAACTAGGCTTTATTATTTGTATCTTGGTATTCATCTTTATCTACTCTAATAATAAAGAGGATAATTTGATAGTTTATTTTTAACGGATAAACGCAATACCTAGGTAATCGGTTTAACAAATTCGTTCACCAGAAGAAAGCCTGATACCTGAGTAACATACGCTATATCTGATTCCTCATCATCATCATCCATCAGCACGCGGGTGAAACCGCGCAGCTAGCTAAATAATAAAGCTGAATAAAACTGCTCATAATTTTCTGTTTTATAGTTTTATCGAGTCGAAGTTCACATTTGACCGTTGCGTGTCGGACTGCCGTGCGATTCTCTAAGAGCAAACATCGTTGCATCTTTGACGACATCCGTGAAACAACGACGAGATGAAAAGAAACGTTGGAAAAACAATCTTATGTACAAGGACGATATCTCATAAAGTATTTGACATCGATGAGCTTTCGACGAGCGCAACGACGAATCATTGGAGAATCGCACGGCTGATAGTAGCTGGATTCGGCTGCCATAAAAATCTGATTGTTAGTTCCCCGTAACGCCACGAGATGGTTCCATTTTTGCGCAAATTCCAAGTAGGTACAAGTCGTAGACTGTATTGTGTGCTGGGAGTATCACCACATCTTTGCGACAAAGTCAAACTGTGACAGTATCTATATCCAGACAGACATCCACTGTGAGAAGAATAATTATCAGTATTATTGACTGAGCGAGTGAAGCGTCTCTGCTTTAGTTGGCCAACTCGCATCATTTTACAATTCATATGTCCGTATGTGTGTTAGGTTGTATGTAGGTTTTCCAGTACAAGTCGCTTTTTAACCGAATGCAAAGAGGAGGTGTGTTCACGGATAACTTCGTTGTTTATGAACCGGGTATGATGATTCTATTGTAGAGTATACTTCCGATGTGGTCCCATGTAAATTTCATCAATTTTGGTCCAGCAGTTTTAAAGTTATACTCCAATATCTGAAATGTGTTTCGCCTATTTTGATGATTTGATAATCTTATCATTCACGATGAATAACAATCGATCCCATAAGTCCCGATCGCAAGAATGGTTTTGCACATAATTGAACCGTTCTCAACACTAAAAAGGGTGAAATAACTTGTTGAGGACGATACCATGCGCATAATGTTGTGGGCTTTTGAACTATCAAGGTACCGACTTATGAGTCTCACATGCACTGTTCACATGTTGGGGGTCAGGTATGCCTGAATTAACCAAAAAAATGGTCTATACATCATAAGCATTAGTGCTCTAAAACGTAAGGTACATAGAGCATAACCTGAAACCCCGTTAAAATATACATATTTTATTTGTTCCTTCAACCGGCTACATTTATGCTTCGAACGATCCTCCAAACAGATGGACAGCATAGGCATAGTAAACGGGTCTCGTTGTCTACGGAATCTCGAAGAGAAGTAGTCATTTGCAATATTAGAGAGAAAAATCACATATTCTTGGACAGGACTCAAACCCGCGTCTTCTGACAATCCGTGTCTGATGCCATGACCTAGCAGTCATTGCGTGCCCACCGAGGTACCCATCCGAGTATCGAGTCTATGTCTAGTTCATTTTAACCGTTATAATAGAGACAGAACACCATTTATCTAGCTTGACAAGCTTTATCCGAAAATTGACTTTATCCACAGTCTAATTTACTACTGAAGGCGTTAGTGCTGCCATAAAAAGTGCTTTAAAAATACCACGGCAGTATTATGTGTACGATTCTATAATAAAGTTCCCAATGTTATCTGAGATTTGCCTATTAATAAGTTTAAAATTACTATTAAAACTAAACTCTGTCAAAAAGGTTATTATAAAAGTTCCGATTACTTGGAGGATAAAACATCTTGGGACTGATCACTCTAGGATCTACTAACTCGTGTATTATGACACTTTACCATGACAAAGTGTAGCGTGTCTTGCCCTACTGATACCATTATTATGGTCTCTTTTGTAAAGCAACACACTGGAGCTAAATATAAACGAACATTTGTTATATACATTAAGAAATTTGCGATACAAAAAAAAAGACAAGCCCGCTGAGTTTCTTGCCGGATCTTCTCAGTCGTGGTCGCGTTCCGATCTGGTTGTCGATTAAAGAAATAATAAATGTAATATGACAATTTGTAATTGCCCTCGTAGGCCTATAGGTATATAGAATAAACGATTTCATTTTCATTTTCCTTAATATTATTATGTAAATATTCTCGTAATAAAATCTGAACATATTATGTAGTAACAATGTGCCCGAGCCTTAGCGTGTATAATACCTACTCGTATTAATTACGCCATGTCCTTATTATTAAGCTGTTTAACAATATAGGTACTATCTTGAGAGGTGGACTGATGTGCATTGAGACGGAATTCAAAGCGTCGGTTATCTGTACAACATCCGACAGAGAGATAGTTAATTGAATTCAATTAGTGACGTAAACTATATAATGTGACGAAATAACTATATCACATGACCTATACAAATATATATGTCATGCTGTAATTTGGTCATTACGTCGGCGTCATCACTAAATCGTACAAGTCCAGCAATTTTAGATAGAACCGTTATATACTCGACCGGAAGTAAATGTTGGTTCTTCGTTTCTCAGGTACTCAACCTTTAAACGTGTGACGAGATTTGGTGGGTATCTGTCTGACTCGGGTGAGTCAAAAGACGCACATTTAACTCTTATCCCAGTTAATATTATAAATGGCGAGATTTACAACGCTCTAATATTTATAACATTTAATTGTTAAAAGGGCTTGATATCGATAGCAAAGTTAATTTATTGTGAAAACTCTTATAGTCCGTAGCTTCTGAAGCTGTACGATAGATAGTTCACCGTCCTCATACAACTGGATAGATAAGTAAGTTCCTATAATCAGGTGCTTTGATGGCCACATGTCGTGTGAATTGTACGAAAATGACCCGCTTCGACATAACAGTAAATATTACTGTTTACTTCATTCTAGCCCTAAGATATTTACAAAAACGACCCAAAAGTATGATCTTTAAATAAATATATTTTAAATACCTAGTCGCAGGTTAGCCTATCTCAATACCAATAATCTGGCTCGTTCTTACTCAGACCTTATAAAACCTACAAGTAAACATTTTCCGTTATTTCTGCACCAACAGTAGAAACTAAGATAACCCAATAAAAATCCTCTTGATTTCCACAAGCTTTTGCACCTCAAGGCGTATGTCTATGTGTGCGTACTAACAACAACGCGTCTGTGCGTGTGTGCGAACCATGATCGATGCGGGGGCGGTGTTGCCGCTCCGCGTTCACTTCCGGTGGCGCGACGTTGCCACGTCTATCGTTAGGCGGCGTTACTGAAATCGTAGATTAAAGCCTTTAGTAGTTTTATCATTTGATTTGAGTTTGTTTGGTGTTTGCTTTATATTTTATTGACATTGAAATACAAAACATTACAAACTACTTGTATAATATTTATTTTACTTATTGTATCAAGCCAAGGGAAGATTTTATGCACAATGTCATGACAATTTCAGTTTCAGATACGAAAAGAAACTAAATTTCACCACTATACAGAATCAGGGTCATAAATAAATCCTAGCGAATCATATCACCCCAATTTGTATTTAACCCTACACACATTGCGATACGATTCCGGTCTTAACTTCAGTTTCTGGTAACATCGTGATAATATTCGCGTTATGGTACTAAGCCACTTCGTAGTGCCCGTCTATTCTGTCACAAAACACCTGACAGTGTCTTCCAGAAGCTGTCATGGAGAGCCTGTCACTATTCTAGGTCAAGCTTGATTGCACATCCGACCGAATCATCACTCACCATTGAGTGCGATACAAATCAAACGCTATCTCCTCCACAATGCTGTGGAAGTAGCTATGGCTATGTAATGCCATTATACATTTTTTTGACTAGTTATTAAGAAACTCATAAATCCAGCGTGTGTACACTATACTGGCTCTCTCAGATATTTTTAGTTTAAGTATTTAGTGCTAGTTTATAATCTGTTTTGGAGAATTCGTGATCAATCAGTAGTGATGTATAGAATTACATAAAATTATTATAAATATCAATATATGTATGTTTGTAACATCATCATCATCATCATCATCAGCCTGTAGCAGTCCACTGTTGGACATAGGCCTCTCCAATTGCACGCCACTTAGGACCTAAAGACCTAAGTGGCGTGCAATTGTTTGTAACACTATCACGCAATAACGGCTGAACGAATTAAAATTAAATTTCGACTAGAGACGGTTTGTACACGAGATTTTATCCTGATACAATTAGGTACTTATCGAGAGATCACTTTATACCACGTGGAAGAAATAAACATACTACTAATGAATATAGTTCAAAACTACGCTTTTGACGTACGTCCTATTAAAATACCGCTACGTACTATGGGAAGATTATCTAATGACTATGATACAAGGCAGTTATGATTAACACTGGCAGTTTACATTAACTAATAAAAAAAATCGTCTTATGAGCGCTGACTATAAGTGTTCCTTTTTAGGTAATTCAAGGAAACCAACTTTACTGCGTTCGTAGGTGAGCTACGATGAAAATACTACGCATCGCAGGTCTACCTATATCTACGCATCGTAGGCATGCCGTAGTATTTTAGAAGGTTCACATTTAGGTACTAATCACTAAACTATGGCGCACACTATTATTATATTTGTTTCCATTCATTTAATATTGATAAAGCAAAGGCCTTGTTTCGCTGTTTCAAGGTTTTGTAATTCTGGAATGTAGTTTGTCACTTTGAGAATTAATGTGGCAGAATATTAAAATTATTAAAAAGCCAGATATTGCATGACTTTAGGGTTTAACGGGCTAGTTGGTGACCACAATTTAGCTAAAATTATTCTTATTTAATTTACACCGTGTATGGTAGAATCCTATATAACTATACAATCATGTTTATTTATGCGAATTGACAGCGTTATCCCTGTTTAATTTAAAATTAATACAGCCAGCCTGCGCACCGGAAATGAGCTTAGACTCGAGAGGGTGTGAATGGGGGTGAAGGAGAGGGGAGTAAATGGGAGGGAGTGTAAAGTCTGCGAATTAGTTGGATTCGACGATTTAATTTGACTGCGGAGTTTTGAAATGTGATTTCATTTTGAGGAGGGGCTTGGAATTCAAATATATTCCAGGCAGATATATTTTTATTTTCCTTCAACGGTTTGAAATAGGTGCAGATGAAATTGAATGTAATATAATATAAGCAACGCGAGTAAATCTGTAATATAGCGGTTCACCTAGTCATACTAATAACACAGGGTGGATTTTTGTGACTGGACAATAAAGTACCTTATTTGTTATATTTACAGGAAAACGTTCCTAGGTGACCACAACTTTCTGAATTCTGAACTACATTCACATGTTTTGACAAAAAAATACTGTCAAAAAAATTCTTAAATACAAAAACTATGCTTATGTCAATTGATCCTATTTCATATATATATATATAGGGTTCAAACATTCTATGGGGATGTTAGCATACTAAAACTTTTAGAAATCGCCAAAAACCTGTCCCATACATTGTGTACGAAAATCAATTAACCACACGAAATATTCTTTGTTGCAAACCGATCCTATTTCTCACAGTGATCACACTAATTATTGTAGACATAAATACCGCAATGTTTTAAAAAGTGAATAATGCTCCATATATCCTTTTCCATCCAATATGCTCAAACTAAAACGCTATTATAACTATTCTGTGCATGGTAATAATATAGGGTGTTTGTAAAAAAATCCCCGACCCCCCAATTTGTTTAACTTTTTTTTGTGATTTTTTCCCTTTTCTCCGAAATTGTACCTTTGTAAATAACATTTGTAAAATTTGTAAAAACAAAAAACATCCGGTCTAAAACATACTTTACAAATGTTATGGTGGTAAATAGGTACAATATTGGAGAAAACGAGAAAATTCACAAAAAAACTAAAAAAAATTGGGGTGTCGTGGATTTTTTTTTAGCCAACTTGTATTCTCCAAGTGGGCAAGTCCCCGAACACGCTCATTTGGTTTGTCGGTCCCTCTACCAAACACCCTATACAATATAAACTACTCTTTAGAGCATACGTTGGCTAAACAATCAAAACTGTGCCCATGTCTATACGATCGCATGGCAGGAGAGTTAAAATAAACAAACAAGATTGAGTCGTTCCAGACAGCCTGGTAGTCACTGTTACACGATCTGTGGCGTGAAGTATCATAATTAAAAAAAGGAAATAGTGCAGTTCCAATCGGTGGGCGAAGCACAGGCCAAGCCCGGAAATGGAGATTAAACGGTCTCCTCGGACCACCGCCACAGCGAACCTTGCTCGTCGTCGTTGCATGGCTTTTATTAGATCAAATGATTTTATCGGATCATCTACGACTCAATCGAATCTAGGACGGTATTGATGTAAAGTAGAGACGGTGGTTTGCAACGTAGCACATGCTCAACTTATATCAAGCAAATTTTGATTTTAAATTACTGAACACTAATGTTAGTTTATCGGTTTTTAACTGAACATATTTCGGAGAGTCCGTTTTGGAGTTACGTAAGTTTAATCCATCCTTATTCCATCCAGACCTAGGGTATGCGAGTTTTGAAGCATTTGAATGGATTTTCGCTTTGATATTTGCACGGATCTACACAAAACTGCTCGGTCAGCAACGATATACGCTTTAAAGCTTCGGATGCCTTCATTTCAATAGCGTAGATTCCATTTCTAGCATCTTTTTCAGTACATCAGCTATAGTAGATCCAACCGTTTATCCTCTTTTTGACAGATCTAATTTGTCAGTTAAAGTGTTGTGACCAAGTGATTATAGTGGACACGATTTCGATTCATTTTTCTATCGAGTCTGTGCGGAAAGAGAATAGTCCTAGGAATGGCGCCATGACCATGGCTATTGGCCATCTAGAAATACGTCAGCCAATGGGGAATGTTGAAAGGGCGTGGACAGGCCGTCATGGCATGGCCATCTAGAAACGCATCAGCCAATGGGAAATGCTGACGCATTTCTAGATGGCCATGCCCAGATGGCGAGGCCACGCCGTCCGGTTACACCCGTGTAGTTTCCAAGGTAAGCTATCAAATTCTGAGTTATAAGTTTTCACTTCTATCGGCAATTCCTATGACTGCCAATTTTTTTGTCTATGGGTAAGCAGTAGTATTTTATCAAGGTAGTAAAACTCAATGGTCCACCGCCGTTTTGTATTTGTCACTGTCACTCGCAACAAGACGCCCGTGCTAGTAATTATTTGCTGAGTTTTATATTGGAACTATAAAATGCCGAAAGGATCAGTGCTGAAAGGACAGACGAGAGAAATGGTGATCAAGCTTCGTAATTACTTTGAAGCAGAGTATCAAAATGGCGGCCCGCTTTTACCATTGTCGCAAGTGAGAGAGCGCGTTGCGGCCGCGTTAGGTATTAGTGCATCTACGATTACAAAAATTACTACCGAAGCCTACGGAACAAGCGGCATGCAGGAGAATAAGCTTCGTACGCCGAAGAAAAAACGCCAACCACGTCGTGTGACTTCGGTTGACAACTTTGACGCAGACGCTATACGCCGTCATATATATAACTATTACTTACGTAAAGAAGTTCCAACACTTAAAAAACTTGTTGCTTCTTTGCGTGAATGTGATTTGTTCCGAGGTCAAAAATCGTCATTGGTAAAGGTCTTGAATGAAATTGGATTTACTTATAAAAAATCGGACAAACGCAAAATATTGATGGAGCGTCGCGACGTAGCTTTTGCTCGTTGCGAATTTTTGAGCGAAGCCAAAAAAATTACAGATTGGTCAAATGTTGTTTTCACTGACGAAACTTGGCTGAATGCGAACCACACAGTGTCTAAGAGCTGGACTGATGACACCGCTGCTTCCACTACCTCAGTACCGATGGGAAAAGGAGAACGTCTAATCATTTGCCATGCAGGGTCTGTGAAAGGATTCATGCCAGATGCTTTGTTGGCCTTTAAATCCAAAAAAACAGTTGAGTACCACGAAGAAATGAATTCTGAGGTTTACGAAAGTTGGTTTAAGGAAATGGTACAATCATTGGAAGAACCGTCAGTTATTATTATGGATAACGCATCCTATCACTCACGCCAAATTGATAAAATGCCGACCCAGGCCGACAAAAAACAAGTAATCATTGACTGGCTTCAACGACATGGTGAAAATGTTGATAACTCCTTACTAAAAGTACAATTACTAAATATATTACGAACAAAAAAACACTTCCCAAAACGATATGTGATCGACGAAATAGCTGCAGAACATGGTCATTGGGTTCTTAGACTTCCACCCTATCATTGTCAATACAATGCCATTGAATTAATATGGGCTCAAGTTAAAGGACACGCTGCTAGAAATAACACAAAACCCCCATTCACGGCAAACAAAATGGTAAATTTATTAAAAAATGCATGTGTGAAAGTAACTGCGGAAAGCTGGCAAAATGTAATTCAAAAAACACAAGAAACTATAATGGCAGATTGGGATAAACACGTGGCGATAGATTATATGAGTCAACAATTAATTATAAATGTCGGCAATAGCTCGAGTGACAGCAACGATGAATCTGATTTTGATTAATAAATAAATAAAAATAAAAGATTAGATTTCGTTTGCTTAAATTGGAATTGGGGTTGCTCAAACTTTACTATTTTCTGGTACCAAACGGCAGACTTTAATGTCTGCCATCCCCAGCGAGCAACACGGAAGGGAGTAGCCTTAGCTAAAAAATATTGTTCAAATCTTTCTGTCATTTCTTGCGGGAGGGGAAGTTGCACACTAGCGCAAAGCCGCACTATTACATACAAAACATACCTGTACCGATCCATTGCCGATCATACTCACACAACCAAATCACTAACACATAAAAAATAAAGCACCATTCACAAATCTAGCCCCGCCCTCACCCCACAGTATATTATCAAACTCCATGGTCCATGCGGACTTGTACTTTGACAGAGGGGAAACGCTGTGTATGCCTACTCCCTTCCGTGTTGCTCGCTGGCCATCCCAGATTTAACCGGTAACAGCTTCGTCAAGTATGACTTGTACTTGTAATCATCATAGTCATCATAACCTTGTTCTTTTTTGGATATACACCAGGAGATAAACACGTCTTCAAATAATGCTGTATGTTTTCCTGAGGCGCATCAATATAACGGTTTTACATAAAAATAAATCCGATATTATGTGCCGAGAACGGAAAACACCCGTGTAAAAATAGTTCATAAACAATATCGATATCTCAATCGTAACTTCGTAACATCACTATGTTGATAGCCATAGAACGTAATTTTTTAAAAACGTTTGTTATTTTATGGAATTTATAAAAAAACTACTGCACTTATGGACTCATTTTGTGAAAGATGATTATTATACGGGATCAAGGAGCAAATTTAAGCAGTTGTCATATTTTTAAAACCTCGCATTTATAAGTTAACTTTTGCGTAACATCGTCATGTTACGTTCTATTGGTGCTGTCAAAAAGAGGATAAACGGTTGGATCTACTATAACAACATATTAAGTATTTAATTAAAATTACTCGCTGATATTCCTATAAGTAAATTATAGTGTTTTCCCTAAAGGTTTAATATAGCTATACGAAGTATAGATATATAGTAGTTCAAAGCGAAGTACTATATATCAATACTTCGTATAGCTGCTGTCCCTAGAAAATCTTGGGACAGCAGCTCTACGAAGGAGCCGTGCGACGTACTCAGTAGCGTGGATTTAGACATGTCCAGCAATGGACTGCTACATGCTACTGATGATATACATTAGCACGTCCGTTTATACAAATTTTTTAAATGTTTACGTTTTAAAAGGCACATAACATTAATGATTATAGATTATATATGAACTGATTACAGTTTGATTATTCATATTATATCGAAATTTTCGTGAGTCATAATGAGGAGCACATATTAATAACCGGCAAAACTCTCGTGCTAAGGATCGAATACGTTGACCGGGATTTCAAGTTCACAGACGCCGCTGCGCACTCGCTCTGAAAATTAGCATTTGCTGTGCGATTCTCTAATGATTCGTCGATGTGCTCGTCGACGAGCTCACCGATGTCAAATACTTTATGAGATATCGCCTTTGCAAATAAGGTTGTTTTTCCACCGTTTCTTGTCATCTCGTCATTATTTTCACGGATGTTGTCATCGATGTTAACGTTGTTCCATCATCATTCATCAAGATGTAACGATGTTTGCTCTTAGAGAATCGCACGGCTGGTAAGTTAGAAATCCGGGTTGACGTATCCGATACCTAACGTGAGTGGTATGCCGGCTGATAATAATAGTTTAATATGTGTCAAACTCACGATAATTTCAATATACTATGGTTACGTTCCGGAAAGGACCGAAATCACTCGCGGCGCTCGATACGTCATCAATGACGTCACCGAAAACGCTCACGCCGCGCTCACAACGCTCGCGGATCTTAGGTGGGTCTAACGTGATCATTGCGAGCTGTCACTGTCAACCAAAGGGAACGGCAAACCGGGGCGCGAGCAGCGAGATCAGTACGGCTATTATGTATCTCAGTTGCTAACAAATGTTGATTGAAATCGAAAAAAATGGCCGCTCTATGTCACTTTTGTCAGCTCCAGTCATCAACTTACTAATATTTTCGCTTACTGGAGTTGTCTAAACTGACATAGAGCCGCCATTTTTCAAGATTTCAATCAACATTTGTTAGCAACTGAGATACATAATAGCCCTGCTGTTGTGAGCGTTGCCGGCGCTTCCCGGAACGCACCCTATGAATAACCAAACTGTAGGCGAATTCAGGTCGCAAGGGTGTGTAGAAGAAAAAGGCGGCTTCCAACTCGAGATGTATATTCTTTCACGGTCCGATGTACAATGCATAAAATTCCCCGTTGGGGCTCTATATAAGGCTACTTTATGACTCTAGCAATTAGTGCCCTCGTCTCGCCGAGGGCCTATTGTTTACACCAATGTACGTTAACAATTATCGCTATTATCGCTATCCTTTGCGCACAATGTTTTTTCCCTGTCTGCTGGGCTAAGCTGTGATTGGGTATAAATATTTTAAAAGAGCCGATTCTATTGGCTACCCGTTTTATGAAATCGTACTTACTTCATATACATTTTCACTATGTGTTTGACTCTACTTTCACAATATCTTTACTTATATTATAGGTACGGTTCATTACTTACTACAAATATGTACATTGGTGAGTGGGCTTTACGAACATACTAAATACTTAAACAACTACGACTTACAGAGCTAGATATAAACATTTATACGCCTAAGGTTCCTTACAATATATAACTAATTCTAATTCTTTATTGAGTTATTATACTCTAAGGCTTAATATATCTAACTATAGCGTTATGAATGTGTGCGCGAATATTGCTGCACTTCCTTACATTCCCACCCCCTGTAAGAGGGTTCAACCGATTACATCATCTGTAGGAAGCACAGCAATCTTCATCACGGGTCGTCGCAATACCCCTGTTGCTGTCGCCACATCTACTACTCTAACAATAGAGTCTTTGCCATAGTGGAGCGCTGTAACCTTGCCCTTAAGCCACTGGTTTCGCGGTCTACATTCGTCCACTATGACAACTACATCGTCTATCTTAATGTTAGGGACTGACTCCGTCCACTTCTGTCGCTGCTGCAGTGTTGGCAGGTACTCCCGTAGCCACCGTCTCCAGAATAGGTCCGCAAGCGCGTTGGCCTTGATCCACTGGCGGCGTGCGTCAACGTCGATGTCGTCTCGCCGGGCGATCGGAGTACTCCCTGCAGTAGTTCCCAGCAGCAGGTGATTCGGCGTCAGGACGACCGGTTGGTCGGTGTCGCTAGTCACGTACGTCAAGGGTCGGCTGTTGATGACCAACTCAGCTTCCGTGAGGAGGGTGTAGAGTACCTCCTCACGTGGCGCTCGTTCCTTCAGGGTGTGCCTCAACGCATTCTTGACTGAACGCACCAGCCTCTCCCAGCTGCCGCCCATGTGTGGTGCTGCTGGCGGATTGAAATGCCAAGCGATGCCTTTCGTGGTAGCCTCGTCCTTCACTCGTTCATGATCCAGCTCCTTCAGTGCTGCCCGCAACTCCGTGTTCGCGCCGACGAAGTTGGTTCCCCGGTCGGAGTACAGGTGAGCTGGTTGCCCACGGCGCGCTATCAGACGTCGCAGGGCCAGGATCGCCGAATCAGCGCTTAAAGATGATGCCAACTCCAGATGCACGGCGCGTGTCGCGAAGCAGGTGAATAGCACACCCCACCGTTTCTCCCGGCGCCGTCCAATTGCTACTTCCATTGGCCCGAAGTAGTCCACGCCTGTGTGGACGAAAGCGCGTCTGCCTGTTTCCAGTCTTCCCCGCGGCAGATCTCCCATCTTCGGTGCGACTGGTTTTGCCCTTCGGATCCGGCAAAGCTGGCACCTCGAAACTACTGATTTGACGGTCGCTCGAAGATTCGTCACCCAGTATTTCTCTCGCATGGTGTTCACGACGGTCTCCTGGTTGGCGTGTAGAGCTGCCTTGTGGTACTGGTGGATCAGCTTCCTTGCCAGCGGGTGACGACCGTCGAGAATGACTGGGTGTTTCTCGTCAAAGGTCAGAGTTGGGCAGGCATTGAGTCGCCCTCGCACCCGTAGCAAGTCGTCCTCGTAGAGCATCGGGTCGAGTGATCTCAGCTTGCTTGACGCCGGTAGTGACTGCCCTCCTTTCAGCGTAGTGATCTCGTCAGGGAAGCTTTCTGCCTGGATTGACTTCAGCAGGTACATTTCAGCTCCATGCAGATCTTCAGCAGTCAACTCCGTGGATGTGCGGAGTTTCCGGCACCGACCGATGAAGGCGAGTACCCGGGCCATCACGCGCTGAGCGCGCGTCCAGGTTGAAAAGCGCGAGCTGTCCAGTAGCGTCGAGGCAGGCGTCGAAACAGCGTGCACCCGCTGAGCTCGCTCTAGGTCCTCCTCACGCGCCTCGCTGTCGTCGCATGCCGGCCATCGTTCCTGCGGATCACAAAGAAAAGAGGGACCAGAAAGCCATTCTTTACAATCACTGGGCCAGTTCCACCGAGTAGCCTTGTCGGCCGGATTTTCCGCCGAGGGAACCCAGCGCCAGTTGCTTCGTTTTGACCTTTTGTCAATCTCAGATAGCCGATGCGATACGAATCGCTGAAACTCACAGGCATCTGAGTTGATCCATTTCAGGACTGTTTTGCTATCAGTCCACAAATATTTGTCTTTAATGGGCAACCCTAACTCTTTTTCTACCGTGCATGCCAGCCTGGTGGCAAGTACGGCAGCTTGCAACTCAAGTCGAGGGATTGAGACCATTTTCTGCGGGGCTACCCTAGCTTTTCCTATCACTATGGCAATTTCCCTATCCCCATCTGCATTTTTCCCTACTAAATAGGCCACGGCTGCATAGGCCAACTCGCTGGCATCTCCAAACACATGCAACTCTAGCTCATCTAGTTGCAACCCATACCATCTCGGGACTTGAACGTCACGCAACGCTTGAAGGTTATGCAGCCACTTAAACCATACATCTGCCTCCGGTTCTTTGAGCTTTTCGTCCCACTGTATCCCTGACGTCCATATCCTTTTCATTATAATGCGAGATTGGATGACACAAGGATAGACAAATCCCAGCGGGTCGAAGATCGACATTATGAACCGGAGGAACTCTCTTTTCGTCGGTATTACCTTGCCGTTTATGATGTCCTCAGGCAGCCGCTTGAAGGAGAGGTCAAAAGCCAGTTGATCTGTCCCCGGCGACCATATCATCCCCAGCGTACGTTCCGTGGCGCTATCACCTTTGTCTAGAGCCACACGCTCCGGCATACTTACCTTCAGCTTCTCGCGTAGCGTTGTTGAGTTCGTGGCCCACCCACGTATAACAAATCCGCCTGCAGCGTGGATTCGGGTCACGTCCTCAATCAACTTGTTGGCTTCTTCGACCGACCAAACACTATCTAGGTAATCATCCATGTAGTGTTTGGATTGTATCGCGTTCACTGCTTCGGGATAAGTGCTCTTAAACTCACCTGCATTTTTGTTCAAGATGTATATTGCTGTTATAGGCGAAGAGGCGGCGCCGAAAATCAATGAGTTCATCACATAGACCTCTGGATCTCTGTTACGGTCGGCTCCTCTCCACAGAAACAGCTGAGCGCTCTGGTCCTTTTCTCTTATTCGGATTCGCAGAAACATATCGGCGATATCCCCTGAAAACGCTACTGGCCCCACTCTAAACTTGAATAGAACGCCAAGCAGTGAATTCAGGAGATCCGGTCCGGTAAGTAAATTGTCGTTCAGACAGGTGCCACCGAACGTAGACGCAGCGTCGAAAACCAACCTCAATTTCCCTGGTTTGTTAGGATTCACCACCCCGAAGTGGGGTAGGTACCATACCGGGTTGGTTTCTATGCTAACGTCTACCTTCCGTGCGTACCCTTCACTTACCAATCTTTCCACTTGACCGGCGTATGTCTCCGCGAAGGCGCGATTTCGATCCATCTTCTTCTCTATTCCCTCCAGACGTTTACGCGCGTGCCTGTAATTGTCGGGTAAGCTTACCTTCTCCTGTTTCCATAACAGGCCTACTTCCCACTGGGTCCCGTCTGCTGTGCGCCGGCTGGTGTTGTCCAGGATCTCCTTGGCTCTCTCAATGTCCTGGTGTTTCCGCAAGTCCTCAGATATCCCGATCGCCTCTAATTCAAACTGAGCTCTTACCTCTTCATGTAGATCGGGAAGGGAGACTGCCATACAGTTCACGGTTTGACTCCCGCTAACACCGCCCATAGGTCCGTGGATCACCCAACCTAACTTGGTCAAAGAAGCAACAGGCTTACCAGATTTTCCTCGGCGGATGTCCTGGCTGACAAGAAGCTCCCAGTTGTCCTGTCCCAGCAATAGCAGCGGCTTGGCTCCCCTCATTTCCTCGCATCCCAGGTCACGAAGGTGAGCGTTGTCCTCGATTGCGGCCGCCGGTATTGTCTGCGTAGGCAGATCCATCCGTGTCAATGTTCGGCACTTCACAACTTGGCACTGTCCGTTAGGTCCATGCAGTGTCACTGATACCACTCGCGATAATAAGTCCGTCACTTTGTGTCCACGAGCACTTTGTATCGTTAACGGCACTTTGTGTCCTTTCACATCACTCGCGAGCGAATTGTCCACCAATGACACTGTTGCCCCATCGTCCAAGAGAGCATAACACTTCACGTCTTTTTTCACTCCATTAATGTCCGCGATAGTCACCGGTAACACTTTAAGTAAAGCCTTCGCTAGGCTTTCACCCACGTTCGTTACACTTTCCGGCGCAGCGACTTTGTCCACGTGTAACATTAAGTGATGTGAGTATCCGCACTTCTCACAACGCTTAGCCCGGCACATGTTTCGCGAATGTCTTTTCTGCACACACTTAAAACAAAGTTTCTGCGCTTTCACGAATTCCCAACGTTCGTTCACACTGAGGTCCGTGAACTTTTTGCATTTCACTAGCACATGCTCTCCTTCACACGACGCACATTTCACTTTAGTGTCTTGTTGTGGTGAATCACTGTCTTTATCGGGCACTGATTGTTCGCTTTGCACGTTCACTTTTTGCACTAAGCGCATGGGTTGGTAGTTTCGCACTGCTGGTACTGGCACTGTCCTGTGGGGCCTACTGTGTCCAACTTGTGCAGGTACCCCGGAGTACATGTCCATTTGCGTGTAGTACGATGCTGCCTGCGCCAAGTGTTCCAGGAACTCCGAGAATATCTGAAGGTTAGGCGACACTCGCAGATCCATTCCTTGTGCGTTATCTAGTCCCATCGCAAAGTCTCCGTATTTTTCCCGCTGGCTTTGCGTCAGTTTGTTTAACAGTTCGCTCACTAACTGCGGATTGTGTAGATAGCCTTCTGCGCGTATGTTTTTTAACAGCGACACACAATTTCTCACTGCCGCAGCGAACTTTGGCAATTCACGCCCACTTTGCGACACTTTGGGTAGGTTCCGCACTTTGCTTAACGCGCACTCTAATATCAACACAGGATGTCCAAATGTCCTTTCCAACGCCTTCATAATTTCGTCGGGGTCGACTGACGAGCGTAGCAAGTCTTCCACCGCCGTCTTGGCTTCTCCTTGCAGCGATGTTTTCAGCCGCGCTAAGTTTTCGTGTGGCTTGAATTCGTACATCGCTGTTGTGTCGTTGTACATGCTCTTGTAGGAGATCCAATCCGACGGGTTTCCGTTGAAGTACGGCAGCTCATACGCTTGCCGTGGTGTTGGTCGCGGTCTTGCTAGCTGCGTGAGTGCCTCTGTCAGTTGGTTTATCCCTCTGTCCCGCCTGTCATATGATATGCTTCGGCGTTTATCTTCTTGCGTTTCTTTGTTGAACTCCAGCCGTGTGTTCTCTTGCAGGGGTCTTCGTGTTTCTTTGGTCACTTTCTGGCGTTCACAATCCATACGCGTTTCACAACACTCGCGGCGCGCGCACACCGGAGGCGCGCGTGATTCACCCGATATAGCAGTACGATGCTCGAACGGTGGGTGAGACGCGAACTGTTCACGAGACGCGGGCGGCGCTTGTGCCACTGCCAACGCCCAGGGCGTCGGCTGAACGCGGGGCGCATACGGTGCGCGGGGCGCGGGCGCCGTCCGTGGCGCGACCGGCGTAGGCGACGCGGGCGAGTCTCGACGCGCGTGCGACTCGCGGGTCGCTGTCAACACTGGCTGCGGAGCCGTGGACATATCGCGAGTTGCGGCCGTAGCGAAAATACCGGCTCGCGTCGTGTCTTGAGGTGTCGTCTCAATCCATTCTTCGACGCGCCGAGTTGTTGTTTCGTCCTCTTCGGCACTTGATGCATCTTCGATCGCTTCTATTTCGGCTAGATCGACTTCCAGCTTCTTTTTGACGAGACCCTCTCTCATGCGCACTAACTCTCGCTCAGCCTCGTATTCTGCGCGACGTTTGAGGTATTCAGCACTTTTGCGGCTGCCTCTGGACGAAGCGCGACTAGAGCGAGAGCCATGACGTCTTCGTGTGCTACGTTCCGACTCCGGTATGCGCGGTGGAATTTCCAAGCTGTGGTCTATGAGTCGACCACCCGCTGGTAATACCGGAGTCAGCACAGACGCTGTGGCAATCGATTCGGATCCCGGCGCTATTTCCGACGGTAAGCCCGAGTCAGTTCGCTCTTCCAAATCACGACGCTTTTCCTTATCCGCGTTAAGCTGACGTAACTTGCCGCGCGTCGTGATGGAGCTCTTCACGCTCATTTTTCTTCTGTGTAGATCCGGCTCGAAGAAATTGTAGGCGAATTCAGGTCGCAAGGGTGTGTAGAAGAAAAAGGCGGCTTCCAACTCGAGATGTATATTCTTTCACGGTCCGATGTACAATGCATAAAATTCCCCGTTGGGGCTCTATATAAGGCTACTTTATGACTCTAGCAATTAGTGCCCTCGTCTCGCCGAGGGCCTATTGTTTACACCAATGTACGTTAACAATTATCGCTATTATCGCTATCCTTTGCGCACAATGTTTTTTCCCTGTCTGCTGGGCTAAGCTGTGATTGGGTATAAATATTTTAAAAGAGCCGATTCTATTGGCTACCCGTTTTATGAAATCGTACTTACTTCATATACATTTTCACTATGTGTTTGACTCTACTTTCACAATATCTTTACTTATATTATAGGTACGGTTCATTACTTACTACAAATATGTACATTGGTGAGTGGGCTTTACGAACATACTAAATACTTAAACAACTACGACTTACAGAGCTAGATATAAACATTTATACGCCTAAGGTTCCTTACAATATATAACTAATTCTAATTCTTTATTGAGTTATAATAATAATAATAAGGATTATTCACCAGCAACTTGCACTTCAATACGGCCTTATTGAGTCTGAGGTGCCGTACTATAAGTACGCACCTACGCCTGTTCTTGAAAACGGTCGTGCTACGCTCTATTGGGATCGATCTATAATCACGGACAGGACTGTTGTTGCTAATAAGCCTGACATCGTGGTGATCGATCGATCTCAGCGCCGGGTAATGCTTGTTGACGTCACCATTCCTCATGATGAGAATCTCGTGAAGGCCGAGAAGGACAAGCTCAGGAAGTACCTTGACTTAGCTCACGAGGTGACCGCCATGTGGGATGTTGACGAGACGATCATTGTTCCGATAGTGGTTTCAGCAAACGGCCTTATAGCAAAAAGCCTCGACCAACATCTTAAGAGGCTCTCGCTAGACGGTTGGATCAAGAGCCAGATACAGAAGGCAGTACTCCTTGACACGGCACGTATTGTCAGGAGGTTCCTCAGTCTGCAGCCCTAACCACCGGTAGTTTGGGTCATGCTCCACTGCCGATGGCAATCTAGGATTAGGTTTTTTATAATGTTTTTATTTTATATAGAAATATTGTAAAAAATGTAATTTTAAGAAAAAGAAATAAATAATGTGAATAATAATAATAAAAATCTTTATTTCGGACACTAGGTCCATATCACATTTACAAAAAACACACAGTATTAAGAATAATAATAATTAATAAATTAATAAATTAAAAATTAAAAAAAAATTAAAAATTAAAAAAAATTAAAAAAATTAAAAAATTAAAAAATTAAAAATTAAAATAAAATAAAGTATATTTAGGTGGCAATTTTTATCCACCGTCTATACGACTCCGTCAGCAGCAGCCTGTCGCCTAGGCTTCTAATAATGGAGTTCCTACACGTGTCAACTCTGGACATGAACGATGCTATTTTCTGTCGCTGTATAGCATGAAATGATGCTACTCGAGCTTCAGTGAACATTTCGGAGGCGCTACAATACCACCTCAGACCCATAAGGTGCCTGAAGATGTTATTGTATGCCACTCGAATGGTGTCATGAGATTTTTTAGTATATACTGTCCAGAGTTGACACGTATAGAAAGTCTGACAATAAGACCTAAACAACGTAATTTTTACATCAGGCGCTGCCTTAAAAAACTTTCTAGCTATCATGTTCCCTACAACACACAGACTGCGTCTTTGGCGCTCGATGTCACTGTCATCTTTTAATTTAGAGGTCACGATGTGGCCAAGGTACTTGAAACTGTCTACTGTTTTAACAGGCTGTCCGTTAAGATATACTTCTGGTACGTTAAACGGTCCCTTTCCCGACCTAAATATTACCATTTCTGTCTTTTTCGTATTGTAAGTGAGATCATGATTACGAGCATATGTTTCACAGATGGTTATCAATTTCCGCAAGCCTTTAATCGAGGGGCTGAGCAGCACCATATCATCAGCATAGCTCAAGTTGTTGACGTATCTACCGTCTAACCTGAGTCCGACCGGGGTGCTACTCAGCTCCACGATCAAATCGTTTATGTAGAGGTTAAATAGGTCGGGTGAAGTGACCCCCCCCTGCCTTACACCACAGGACAGTCGGTAGCTATCCGACGTCACGGAGTCCCATCGGACGCTGTTGGTCTGGTTGCCGTACCAGTACGTCAGAAGACCAACAACTTCCGGTGGGACTCCCGCATCATGCACTTTCTCCCACAGCAGCTCATGATTTATTGTGTCAAATGCGCGACTTAAATCGAGAAAGCACGCGTATACTGTAGTGTCATGTTTTGTATAGTACTTGACAATTTCTTTCAATGAGAATATTGCCATGTCAGTGGAAACTTGTGGGCGAAAGCCGAACTGTCCGTCATCAATACTTATTGAGCTGATGTGAGAGTAAATGACTCGTTCAAGCACCTTGGCCACGATCGTCGCTAGCGAAATAGGTCTATAGTTTGCCACGCTCGAGATATCACCAGTCTTATTTTTAGTAATAGGAACTACTAGAGTTCGTATAAGTTCCTCTGGGAGATAGCAATGTCTCACGCAGAGACCAAAGAACCGCGCCAATACGTGACAAATGTGCTGACCTGCAAACAGTAAATGTTCTATACTAAGGCCGTCGTGGCCAGGAGACTTACCACGTTTCATATTTCTTAAAATTGCCTCGATTTGTTCGGGTTTTATTGTCACGTGATGTGTCTCCGAGCCCCGACTTACCCTTGGCTCGGTTGTACTGGCTTGAACATTAACCTCGAAATGATTACGGAATAAATTTGCTATATTTTTCTTATCATTTTCTCCTTCAACACTTAACGGTATACTGTTACTGCTATTTAATTTTTTTGTTTCTTTCCAAAACTTTGTAAAGTTGCCGTCAGCATGATGGCGAGCGAGTACTTCCATTTTAATTTTATCTTGGTTTCGTAATACATACTTTATCGCAGCCTTATAGTCCCTACGCGAATTAGACATATTCTCATAGTGATATCCCGAGCGGGGCCTACAATACAGAACCCACAAGGAGAACATTTCTCTGGCTTTGGCGTGAGCGCACCTGACGTGATAATTCCATCCCACTATTTTACTCCACTTCCTGTTTATTTTTAATTCAGAACTGTGGACTGCTGCTGACTGTAATGTTCCGACAATAACAGAATAAAATTCGTCAATATATTTATAATGCAATTCATTTTTACATAAAATATCCCCATTTATACATTCTATATCAATTAGCAATTTATCATATTTGTCCATTAATTCAAAAAGTTTTTTGTCGCAAAATTCAGTATAAACTAACTGTTGTTCCCTTTCTCTGCTACCCCATACATGTTTATTAATACTACGTTTACTAACTTTGCTATCACATGTCAATTTTGGCCTTATAAAACTACAATTACAATCTATGACTAGTGGAAAGTGGTCCGACGCAGTAACTTCGCGATTGACTCGTAGGTCCGTCACTAACTCGACCGCCGCCTCAGTGATGAGGCAGTGGTCGAGCCAGCGACAAGCTCCGTTTGCCTCACTCACATATGTAAATGTATCTGAATCGAGCCTATCTAGGTCTACACAACGTAACGATTGCTCACTACAGTAATTCACCAACTCCCTTCCAAAAAGAGTACCTGGATGCGCGTTGAAGTCGCCCAGGACCAGAACACATTCCGTATCAGAGTTTTCGATCACAGCACTGATAAGCGAGAGACAGTGCGTGAACTCTGGAAGGTTATCATCGTCGTTCACGGGCATATAGACACAAAACACTAGCAGGCTACGATTGTCTTGTTCCAAGCGCACGGCTATGACGCGATCACTATCACACTGCAGGTTATCTATTTTAGTAAATAAGTTAGATCGAACCAGGATAGCAGTTCCTCCATATGGTCTTCCCCTTATCACTTTCTGATCCGGATGCATTGAGGACTTGGTACAGCAGCTAAACTCCATATCTAATGTATCGATAATTCCTAAATCATGCGGCATCAGCCAGTGCTCTTGTAAACAAACCACATCGGCATTTTTGCAAATATTACGCACGTCTGGAATACAGTTTTTAATCGAGTGACAATTAAACGAAACAAGTTTTAGATTTTTATGATGTTGTATATCCATATTTAATTATTTAATTTAGCGGTGTTGTTCCCAAGAGAACGCTGCTGTCTGTATCGTCGAAATACTAAGCCTTCAGGCCAAAAGTCGTTTTTTAAAAATGTGCTCAATTTTGTGGTCAATATTTGTATTTTAAAAGAATTAAAGTTCGTCTCCCTTGTCTGATTTAATTTTTCTACTGCTAAACATTGTTCTTTCATGTCTCGAATATACTCCATAATATCCTGTTCTTTAATACTCTTCTGTGTACGAGACAGGTAAATATATGCGTACGACTCGGCGGCTTGCAGTTTGGTAGTGTTTTGCAATGTTCCTCTCGTATTTCTGTACCTATAAGGTACTAATTTCTTCCGAGTGATTAATGTAAACCCATCGTCATCCTTAGTATTAGTCGTCGCGCTCGCGATGTCTCTGTATGTAGGCTTGTTTGAGTAGTTTGCGTCAGTGTCCGCCGTCAGCTGTTGGCGCGAGGCGACGGGGGTGCGGGCAGGAGTGCGTGGCGGTGGGGCGACAGCGGCAAGAGGCGCGGGTGACAGTGCGCTCGTACTCGATAGTGGGGAGCGCGCAAGCTTCCCTCCCCGCCGTCCGCACCCTCTCACCGCATTTACCTCCGAAATCATGCCGGCCGTTTCGATGCGAGGCTCGATCATACCCACTACAGAATTAAACGGGCTTTGTGATATGTTCGGCTTATTTCCTGTATCCTTATCGTAATGACAAGGCCTGGGAAACAGATTTTCTGGATCTTGGCAGCTGGTTGTTCGAGTCTCTCGTAGTTCTTTTAGCAAACTTTTGATATCATCTATTTCTTTCTTTATTTCATTTATATCCGAATTGGATGTAGCATTGTCGCTGATCATAGGCGATTTTGATTTCATACAGGCGACGTCGTTCTTAAGTAAAGTCATTTCTTTCAAGAATGTGGTAATATCGATATAGTCAAAAGAGACCGCGGGTAGTTTATTAAGGTTTTTTGCCACGAACGTCGGCAGGCAGTCGGGTTCAAATTCCTTAATGACCTTAATAATTTCCTGCACACTCTTCTGTTCGGAGCCTTCCTTTCTCCTCATGAGCTTTTTCGTAGGGGCGAGTAATTTATAAGCGATCGTTCTAGCATTTTCAATTTCTTCGAACGTGTAGGCACTAAGGCATATTTGTATGATGCCAGTCTCTGGAAGGGTATCAACCTTGTTGCATATAAATGCTAAGGTCTCGTTAATTATCACTTTGCACTGCGAACATTGTGATGTCACATCGTTAACAATACGCGTACCGGGAGGAGATCGCATCGTCGCCATCGTGACGCGTGCGTCGCACTAGAAACCAGCGGCGAGACAGAAACCAGCGGCGAGACTGATATACTCTAAGGCTTAATATATCTAACTATAGCGTTATGAATGTGTGCGCGAATATTGCTGCACTTCCTTACACAAACTATAATCATGTATTGATTTTTTAAACAAGTTCGAAAGCCCATAAAAGCTGTCCTCATTTGTTTTACTGCTTAAATGAAGCATTCGTTAATATTGCACGTTTTTGTTTATTTCAGCAACTCCCTCATTTCGTTTCATAAAATGCAGCCGATTCGTGAACAAATGAAACATCGTTGTATTTTATTCAGCGCCTGGAGGCATCGTTACTCGTCTCTGTATTAAATACACAGCGAAACAAAAGGGAAACTGTGATTCAAACCGCTTTATACCCGCGCATTAAGTGTTGTCGAGAAGTATACTGCTATGTACGTAATACACGCAATGTACAATATAGTAGTAGTGTTGTAGTATGGTAGATTATGGTCAAGTGACCGCAGATAGACTATTTCTGGAATATAAGGGTTCGTCTAACCTGAACAGGTCACTAAGTATTCGTATTTTTGATCTTTTATAGTGACCTGCTCCTGTTTGTTAAATGGTTTATAATTATTGTTAAGGACAGCGAGCTGCACCATTTAGTTAGCAACCTTTCTTTAAGTTATGTAAATGTAAATGATAGAATACGAGACCGATTGCCGACCGATACAGATTATTGTAATTAAAATAAACTTGTTAATAAGGAAAAGATAGCCTTGCATAAAGATTACAATGATCGTCACATCAATCGTAACCAATTACGTAGCATGCCAATATAACCTTCAAAATATGACAAGTAAATGAAATTGTACGAACGAGAAAGTACCTCTTGAATATGCCGAAGATAAAATGTTACACGAAGTCGATAGTTGTGAGACTCAATTGGGAATATAAGTAACCTAATTTTGATCGTTAAATATAAGTTAACCGTCCGAACTCATCTTTTATTTTCGAATCTAAGTAGAACTGAACAATATAAACACACAGTCTATATAATGGCAGAACAAGCACCAGGTGCAAAATCAATTTCGTGAGCAAATAATGAAGGAGCGTGTGGTGCTCCAGCCATGATCGCTAGTAGCGAGGCGACCAAGTCATATAGGGTTCGTCAAATGGCCCGAAGAAGCTACGTACTTCCGTACTGCTAAGGAGCTACGAATTGCTACGGAGCGACGAACTGTTGCGCACTGCTACAAAGTTCCGAACTGCTACGAAGCTACCTACTGCTACGGAGCTACTAACATTCTTGTCACGGAGCTACGAACAGTGCTAAGGGTCTGCGAAGAGTGCTACTGGTCTGTGAAACATCGTTACCTGTCTACGAACAGTGATAAGTGAAGTGAAAGTGCGGCTGAAAATACAAGACTGTACCGAACACCAGTCGCTAACAGTACAGCGTGCGAATATTATGGTGTTACCATCGTCACCGCGATCACAAACAGATGAAGAACCGGAGAGAACAGAAAAGTTGTGCGTGAAGCAAGTGAGCCCCCAATGCTATCACTGAATAGAGCGAGTCTACGGGGGGAGATAACGCTACCCTAGCAAAAAATATATTGTAACCACGAAGGACAACAGCTTCAACAGTGCGTTTGATGGCATCACACAGATCCACAAGCAGCGTAACAGCTCGTATACAGCAAGCGCAATTTGAAGCAGAGAAGAGGCTTGCCGCGATCAAAGGATGCGAATTGGAAATGGAAAGTGAATACATTATAAGGAAATTAGCTTTCGATATGGAAGTGCTACAAGAAGAAGAAGCGAACAAGAAAACAGCGGAAGGTGGAGAAACATAGCACGAGCAAAAATTGGTTCAGATCAAATGTAGTTATAACACATGCAGTTATAAACAATCAAGAACGCGATCTGACTTCAGCAGTGACAATGGAAACCATGCCCAAATCACCTACCCCGAGGCGTAATGGTAAGGACAGGAATGGTTAAAGAACATTTCAAGATCGACGCACTCGGGATATCAGTTAAATTCCAAGGCGAGTGTAGCAGATGAGCGGGCCGTGAAGAATTTTAACGAAAGGAGAAGAGAGTTGATGGGCGTGTCGAAGTTAGAAGCTTGTTAGAAGACGTTCAAAGGCCACCTTTAATAGACATTGGATAGAACACTGAGACTGCAAGACGAATACGAAAAAGAGGTACATAATTTTATTCGAGTCCCAGAACCTTGACGGGTACGCAGAACCATGCGACGGAAGCAAGAAGGAGCAAGCGGTGGTACCTGATTTTTTTCGACGATAAACCTAAGCCAAACACGGTACAGCTTGTATTCGACGCGGCCACGAAATCCAGAGGAGTAAGCCTAATTGAGAATCTCTAGTAATCACTGCGGTGGATGTAATATTTGTGCGTAAAGGTCGAACGGCAAAGTTAAGTTAGTCTTTTAGTTGAGGAATAATGCTAGATGTTTTCTTAAAGTACGGAAACCTCAGTACGCGAGTCTAACTCGAACTTGACCGGTTTTTTCTGCCACATTTATTCTTGTTACTCTACCAATTGAAGTTACCTTTCATGATAATTGAAGTTGTGCTTCAAAAACCACAACCTTCACAAATTACGTACCAATGTTAGTCGAGTCAATATTCTAATTTATCTAAGGCGTCCCATATTTTACTACTAGTTTTTTCTTCTTTTTTCTTACTGTATGTTACTTTCTGACTATTCTATGTTATTCTATACTATATAATTCACATTAAAGGTTTTACTTATTTAGATGAATAACAACCGTTAGCACCACAAGCATGGTATACTCGTATACCTGTGTTTTAATGAGAACAAACTATACGACAAGTCAGAACAGAGCCGTTCATAACAAAGCGTAGTGTTTCGCAGAGAGCGTTTGTTGTTTGTTTCTTTAGTTAGGGCATATACGGGAGCGTAAAGTGCACGGCTACGCAGCCTACAATAACTCCTGCTTAAAATATATTAAATAGGTACATTTAACCTAAGAAACTGAATTTGACATTAAAGATACGAATGTTTGGATGGATGCAGGTCTTTTACTCAATCATGGCAGAATGGCTGAACAGGTTTTAATGAAATTATTTTGTAGATAGACGAGTCTAACCTATGACATGATAGGTAGATGAGATGTCAACGTATGAATAAGGCGTACGTTGATTTAAGCAGCATCATCATCATCGTCCATCACCTCGCGGGTAAAATAGCGGGATGCGGCTAGCTTAGATATAAATATGGCCTTAGTTACGGCGCAAGTGATGATGTAGCCGTTGATAAAATGGGGTTTCAAAAGATTTTGTGGCCAACCGATTATATTGCTAAAGATTACAAAAAAATATGTTTGTACAAAATAAATTTACGTGTACAGTGTGACGTTGTGGAATAATGATGCAGACAGACGGAAAACGTCACCAGGAAAATGGTGTAAACGGTGTGCAGAGAAATAAGCAAAAAATTTGCTTTTGTCCTTCTTGTGTTATCACGGAACTTTAAGTAATGACTTTGTTGCGGATACAACTGAAGATTTTCTCCACTTGTATCCTTGACATAGGGAAACGTTGCATTTTTAGCAGGAGCAGATCACATTCACCTTTCATAATCAGCCAATTTTGTTCCCACTGCTGGGACTCGAACCTTCCTCTCAGAGAAAGGAGTTAGGCCATAATCCACCACGAGGGCCCAATGCGGCTTGGTGGAGGGCCAACCCATGTCAAAGTTTTCAGGCCGCCTGAAAGCCTTAGACATAGCCTAACGACTGTTTTCCTAAGACAAACAATCGAGACCGACGGCTTAATGTGCCCTCCGAAGCACGGAGACGCTCAGTCGAATAATGCCACTAGCGGTCATCCATCCAAGTCCTGACCGCAGCAAGTGTTGCTTAACTTGTTGATTGGTTAAGATCGCCAAGTCAAGCTCCGCTACGAGCGATTCCATTCGCCTTTACCTTTATCTATTGTACATAGTAAATAGGTAATGATTTGCGTTACATTTAAATGACGCCAATAACTATTGAGACTTAACTTCTAGATATTTCTCTGAATAATATAATTATAATAATATTCTCTACTAATATTCTCTTCCAGGTATAGGCCGTAGGCCCACCTACGGCCTATACCTGGCGTCAATTCTACTATTTCACAACGTTCAACAACCTATCTCTCTTTTTGTCTTTTGATAATTACCCAAAAAAGCTATTTTACTATTTCTATAGACAAATTGGAACGCAACGGCACGTAAACTCTACTTTATAATAGGAAAATATATATTAGATACTACTATATTATTATACAAATATGAGTTATAAAGTTTTGATCGATCGCTGGCGTCAATAAAAACGTAACTGCAGCTGGACAGAATAAGAAAACGTATAATTCAGCTACGGTTCGATTGCAGTCAGAACAATTTAGTTAGTGGAATCGGCTCCCTGGTTGGTTTCCGGCGCCGCCAGCCCGTTAAGCATCATCATCATCTCATCATCTCAGCCATAGGACGTCCACTGCTGAACATACGCCCCCCCATAATTTTCCAAAAGAACCGGTTGAAAGCGGCCTGCATCCAACGTCGTCCTGCGACCTTTATCAGGTCGTCTGTCCACCGTGTCGGGGGACGACCTACGCTGCGCTTGCCGTTAATTCCACTATTTAACGTTTAAGTAGCTGTTCACATGGGCATCGCTGGGCTAATGAAGTCGGAGTTTAGATAAATAGGGCGTATAGCTGCGTGAGTACACAGATGTGCATCGATTCGCTACTGTCCAGTTGCATAAGATACTTCTCCAGTCAACGCTTGTTTGAACTGTCTCAGCATGTGCACAGTCCGATCTGGGCATGGTGTAGTGTAAACCATACTTAACAACGCCAACTACGGTCAGAGGCTGCCAAGCTAATGAGTAGGTATCTTCAGTATCTCATAGTACTTTTTGTACTTTATAATTGAGCTTGACGTTTGTACATTTCAGTTTCTTTCATCAGTTTTCTATTCCTGAAGTTACAGTCACATAAATAAGTCTGTCATTAAGTCACTGTCCTGTCTAAGTCACGATCTAGAAATTCGGTGGATAAAAAGTTAATTACTAAGACTTTCTAAGGTTTGACGAAGGAAACACAAAAACAACGTTTCGTACACTTTGGCTGCCCTCGTCCATCGTTACGAAAACTTAGAGGTTTAATAATCCACCACTATTACACGTCCAAACTCGACTAAACACAAAAATAGGAAAATTAAACTAAATCATTGATAGGGGTTTTTCTCGCCATCACAGAAGTTCTTGTATTGTGTTATTGTTGTACCTACTTAAAGCTGTTCTACACTAGTTTGGAGAAAATACCACATTAGTAATCGTTAGTAACAAACCTCCCATCCGCTAGTAACAAACCGTCGGTAACTTTTCCTACGAGTCGTTTTTTATAGGAACGGTTTCAGCTTACGTCTAGTAGAAAATGTAACGATTAGTTACTAAAACGAGTCGTTTCGTGGATATAGGAACCGGCCATTAATAAGCGGAATATTTACTCATGTAGAAATACCATGAATGATCTTATTTGTCTTTTGATTTTATTAATAATTTATCAGTCATAAAAAATATCTCATTACATAAAACTTGTAAAACTGACGTAGAGAAATGTATTTTATTTGTTACTAGCAGTCGCCCGCGACTTCGTTCGCGTAGGTCGGCATTAGGCCTCGCCACAACCTCCCATATTTTCCTGAATGTAGTATACACATTTTTAATGTAAGAACCTTCTACGAAGTATTAGAAATCATTAAAAAAAGATGAATGAAAGCGGTAAAGCCGTCCTCAAGCGTGACCAGGATAAAAAGGGGTTCATTTATATATATACACATATACATTTATTAGTAAGTTATAATAAAATGAGCTTGTACCGTTTTTATTTTCTACCGTGAACGTTGTTTTGTGTTAAAGGTATCGCCCATAATTAATTGTAATCAATTAAAAGAAGAAAAAAAATAGGATCCAAGTGAATCCTGCTGACTAGTAGAAGTAGATATACAGACTACCCATAGAAAGACTTTGCAGCGCGCACTTTAATTAGTTTACAGGGACAGTTTGGACAACATCAGCCAACTTCGGGTAAGTTCGGACGGCTTCGGGCGCTGTCACACGAGGCACCTCTTGATGGAAAAAGTTCCGGGGCACATTGTGGTGAATTCCGAGGGGGTGACTTGAAATGGCTGTACTTTTACGTGCTGGGTGACAAAAGTTACTCGTAACTGATAAACTGATAAATCTACGATCGTAACGATGGTGATTTTTATAATTAAAGTATGTACATGTTAATATCGTGAATAATAAATTTTATTACATTTTAAAGTTAGGTAGTTACAAGAGCAATTAATTTGGAGAGAATGGAGATTGCTGTTAGAAACAAAAATAGAACGTGGATGAATGCTTGGCACGAGCAGTATGCATACGTGTCATTTTTATTATATGTACTATATATTTTAGTATATAAAATGCTAGCTGCGCTCCGCGGTTTCACTCACGTGGTGATGGATGATAATGAGGATGAATCAAATATAGCTATGTTACTCAGGCATAATGTAGCTCTAAACTCGTGAAAGAATTGTTTGAATAAGTTAAGTAGTTTTACGTGTATCCAATACAAATAAAAAAACAATCATATATTTTGCTCGTTATTATTAGAGTAGATAAGGATTAAAACCAAGAACGAATTATGTGGCCTGTATTGTACCCATAGAGTGTACCGGCTTTATATGCTATTCCATATTTCAAAAGAAAAAGTATTTATTGTGACATAAACTGTAATAGTTAGACATACATCTGGACTTCTGTGTACATATTGTATTGACGTCTTCTATAAAACAGTATTACATCACTTTGCTGTGAATAGCGTAGACTAAAATGGTCAATAGTTTCCGCAGCGTACGCGTTATGAAGACTGTTTTTGGAATTTTGCACACCTTTTTTGGTTACATTATCAAAGCTTTCGCACGATTCCCAAATTTTTTTGAAAATATTGTACGGTCCAGTAGTTTTGAAGCCTATTCAATAGAAACAAACAAACATGTATTTCCTCTTTATAATATTAGTGCAGATGTAGATAGTGTAGATGTATAAGATTATTCGGATTTTTTTTAATTAAAAATGCTTCACTTTTTACATAGGATACATAGGTTGAAAAACTAAATAAGAACACCACAGAACAGAACACCAGCTGTCGTGTTGCACTAAGAAGAGAAGGACTCTCCAGGGCGAAACCGTTTTCGGAAACCGTTTAGGTTATTATACAAATACGAATATTTTTATTGCAAAATTAAAGTAGGTACATTTAGGCCCACTTGCACGTTCCAGAGTTAGCTTCAATGACTAAGAGTCAACTGCTAAGATGGGGTTTTATAATTAATTTATCTTGCACCATTAAGGTCAGGAGTAAATCTAAGGTTATTTTATTTATTGAAATATTTAACCCAGCAATGTTAAGGTTAAGTCTTTAACTAGGGTCAGTGAAGTTTTGTGTCAAAAGAAATTGAGGTTACATTCTGCTGTTTAATGTACTCTTTGGACGAAATGACACGAGACAATACGTATAGAATAAAAAGTCGTCAAATTTCATACAACAAAGGATAAACAAGAAAGTCTATATACATTGTACTGTAGTGCCAAAGAGATAGATTTAAGTTAAACTTTTTTTTTCGATTCATTCATTATTGGTCAGGTTACAATATAAGCGCATAGACGATTCAATATTCCCATCTAAAGATTACAAATGTCAGTTTAGCAAAACCGGTGATCTTTTATAGTCGTGCAAGGCAAAATGAGAGTTAAAAATTGATATGACTAACGCAAGTTTACAAACTCGTAGACTTATTTATTCAACCCGAGCAAACGTGCAAGTGGGCCTTATGGTGTTAGTACTCTGCCTTTTGCTTTAGTTAACATAACTGTGGTACAAAGGCAGTGTCTTCCCTGAAAAGCCCGGTTTTACAATAATAAGTTGTCATTACATAGCTTTGTAAACTTATATTACAGACACATTATAACTTTTTACTGTAGTGTTTGTGTGTAAATGTGTGTGTGCATGTGTGGGTGGTGTGTATGTATGTTTGCCTATAGAAACAGTAAAGGCATGTTAATGTACAGTTTCTAATAATTTTTCAATTCCATCATAATCAAGAGATTTAAGCCATTCCTTTAGTACTATCTTTAGTTTGTGAAAGGTAAATGTTTTTATTTTAATTATGAAATAAGTCAACCACCGTTGATATCTCCAATAGTTTATCTCCTGTGTCTGGTTCCGTGACAGCTGAAGGATTAACAGTGCTGTTCGTATGGCAAGGAAAATGATAACACTTATGAACTTTGTTACGTGGTATGTGGTTATAGGCTTGAATGTTGATGTAAAGCTAATAAAAAAGGATGAGTCGACTGGATCTAAGGTGCCGAGAGCTTGAGGTTACTATAAAGTCAAAATGTTGAATTTCGACTTGATAGTTACGTATTTTTTATTAACTTTATTGTTGGGGTGATCGTTTTAGACCAAAACTCTTGAGGATAGCGAGGGAGCTGATGCTTTCAAACAAATAGCGTAGGTAATATTTATCAAACCAATGACTATTTAAAAAAAGCCATGAATTAATATCCTTAGGCTTGCATATTTTCAATTTCAGCCTAAATATTAATAATTGACTTTTATTTTGAATGTCCGCAATTTTTTCCGCGTTTAATTCAAATCTTGCGTTGGTTCATATATATGACTAGCGACTGCCCGCAACCTCGACCGAACGTACGAAGTAACGTACGAAGGCCGAGCCTTCGGCCTCGCCGTAACCTCTCATCTTTTCTTGGTTTTTCTTTGATTAGAACCTTCTCCTGATAATAATTTACACAACAAAAAAACAACTAGCGAGATTGTTCTTTACATTCTCCAGTTAAAGCGTGACCAGGAGAAATAAGGGTTCATTTTTACATATAATAGAAGATATAGAGTCTACAAATAGGGCGTATTCTGTGATTCATATATGATAAAATACATTTAACCAATTATGTAATATGAATTCTTAGTCCGCAAGCCATGTTTACTAACCAACGGGAGGGACTGGTAGTATGTGTATAAAAATATAGCCAAGAGGCTAAGACCATAAAGCCACACTCAACAATTATCCACGGCCTCAGACAAACATCCAAGTAGATTAGCGGTAAGGCACAAAAGCGGGGCATTGTAGTCGAGGAGCGGAAATGCCCCTCCGCTCTTTCCGCTCTCTTCGCTCCCCCCGCACCCCGCTCGCTCGGCTCGCTCTGCCCTCAGGAAGCGGCGGCGCGGAGCGGAGACAGCGGTATCCTGCGAAACCGGTACCAATATACGCTGGGGCCCGGTTAAGACGATCACGGTAATATAAATTTTCCGCATGTAAGTGTCTTTGTTGAGTGGACATGTCGGGTGTCTACTGTCGATGTTGGCAACTCGTTTTCCATTCATATACATAAGTACATAAAACTCTGTCTATGTTGTGGTATATTTAGGTAGGTAAGTTAGTTTCACCTGTATGTAAGAGAGTGCATCTAAAATGCGGGGTTGTTTAGTAACTACTCACATTTTAGTTTCTAGTGCCGCTGGTCCATAACAATCATTTTTACTAACTCCAGATATGCGTCAAAAATTATTTGCGTTGTCTTCGGAGCTTAAGGCATTATTATCAGGTAGGTACTCGTATATACCATTTTGCTAACCACTATTGAAATAACGATCATAATTGCGCGCGCTCACAATGTCTGATGTTAAACCCAGCACCTCGGCCGAATTGTAATTGATTAGAAACAAGTACAATTTGAAAAAAAATATACCGACTTCCATTCTATTCAGTAATTGGAGTGAATCTCTAAAACTACTGGACCGAATTTAATGAAATTTAAATGAGCACGGAAAGCACCAGCTTTAAAAAAAAAGAAATTTGAGAATCGGTCAAAAGTTATGAGGTAGCAAACATAAAAAAATGCAGTCTAATTGAGTACCTCCTCCTTCTTTTGAAAGTCGGTAGACAAGGAATTGAATCTATGGAAGATTCTTATTAAAACCGGCCAATTGCGAGTCAGACTCGCGCACGATGACTTCCGTATCATTATCAATAATAATTATCGTCCGACTCGCACTTGGCCCGTTTTGTAGTATTTGTTGTTATAGCGACTGTCTAACTATCACGGTTCATGAGAGACAGACAGATAGACAGACGGACAGCGGAGTCTTAGTAATACCTTTCCGTTTACCCTTCGGGTACGGAACCCTAAAAATGCTAACGGTTTAATGTCTGTCGTTGACATCTCTAATCGCATGATATATACCTATCGGTATAACATGTACAAATGTTTTTTTTTATAATATGACATTTATAACACTGACGCCTGCATAGCGAGACTAAACATTGCAATTTTAAAGAGAAAAAATTCAAACACGCGTCTTTCGACAATCCATGTCAGACGACTGGGTCAAAAGATATCGCTCCGTCTCCATACGACAGTTAAAATCATTCGATGCTCGGACGTCGTGCCTATGGACGGTGGCCTAGTGCCTATGGCGTCAAACACGGATTGTCGGATCAAGCGGGTTCGAATACCGTGCAAAGATGTGAGTTTTTGTCTAAAATTGCAATGTACAAAGGTTACAAATATTTAAATCAATACAATGCGAGATAATACTATATTTCTCTAGCCCTGCCTACGAATAATAATAAGTCAGGAACAGTACCTGCGTTAAAAAAATGACCCAACAAAAGTCGTGTTCAAGTAGGCGGGGCTTAAAAGTCGTGTTCAGTACGTCATCAGTCGGACATTTTTCTTGCAAGCGAGCACACATGAAATCTTCGCATACATTTTAATTTTTATCATAGTGAACTACAGCTGTGAATCATCATGCCAGCATGTGTTGTGAAGTGGTGCAGGATCCATACAAGATTAAAATGTCCAGGAATCACTTTTATTAGTAAGTAGTAGCAAAATTATAATTATATTCAAAAATGTTCAAATACGTATACAAACCGAGATGGTCAATATTATGCAAAATAAAGTCAGTCTATTTTTGTTTAATGTACGAGTATATTTATTTACAGAACTGAATATTGAAATGTATAAGCAATGTATTTTGCTTATTTTGTTTAATTTTCATTTCCATGCCAATCCAATGCAGTAAAATAAATGCCTCTCTGCACTTAAGCTAGAAAGACAAGAGTATGACTAGATGCCTGTGATAACCAGCATTGTATACTTACTCCGTTCATTTTGGAGAAAAAAAATAAAAAAGTAAATTCAAAGAAAATGTATATGTACCATGTTACACAAAACTGCAGAACCTCTCAGTTTGTATAGTAAGTACCTACTATTTTTTCAGTTATGGTATTATGTATATCAAATCTTATATTAAGCATTTTAACGCTGATGATTCGTCCCGAAAAAAAATTCAACATCTCTAAAAAATACTTCAGAAAATGAACAATTAACAATAATAACCGATTGCTACAGTTGCATAATATAGCATTAAAAAAAATAGTTCATTGTTTGGTTGAATTACGTAAGAACGTTTAATTTTCAAGCTAATGAAAATTCACCCTTTGCAAATTTTGAAGTGTTTTACTTGAGTTGCTAATAAATCTGTCAGTAAAATCAACACAATGCTTTTCTAAAATAATTGATAATGAAGGTATTCTGCGACCACTGAAAAACTTCCACCAGGCAAATAACGAATATCCTATCCTACTTCCTACTTATATCCCACTTATAATATCATAAATGTGAAAGTTTGGATGGATGGATGGATGATTTTTATGAATGTTTGTTACTCAATAACGGCAGAACGGCTGCATGCATCTAATTGAAATTTGTCACAGAGATAGATTATAGTCTGGAATAGCACATAGGCTAATTTTCATCACCATTATCATCTATCACCACGCGGGGGAAACGGCCTAATATTCTTGGGTACAGCATAGACAAATTAACAAGATCTGCACCGACGCCAAGATCGTAATGATGACTTATATTCTGTCAATAGAGTTCTTTCAAAGTTGTGTCAGTTTCTGATAGATTATATAGTGCGTTCGAATAGCCCCAAGTTGGCGAAAATAACGCTAAAACGCTCACAATGGCGTTCGAATTGGGAATTTGTAGGTAAAAATGTCGTTTAGGGCTCTTTTTGTTCACCGTTCGCAAAGCTAAAAGAGAGTTATTTATGCCACCGAAAAGTACAATTATTAACCCACGTCCGGAGCTGCGGTTGTTTTTGATAGTTTTTTGACAACTATCTTTTTGACAGCACAATCGTGCGATTTTAGGTCTTATGCACGGTTTAGCGTTCGAGTAGAGTGTGGGAATAGCGGCAATAATAACGTTTTCGAGCTTCACGAACGCTTTAACAAAAGAGCCAACAATTGCAACGTCACCAATGCCCTCATTGCTAAACGAACGCACCTCGAGTCAAAAACACGCAATGATTTTGCCAGCTCGATACACTAGACTAGACTTGGCGATAGAGTTGGCATGTCATCCGTCTTTGTTGTTCAGCCGACTGTAGTCGAGCGATTCCGGCATCACGACGGAGGTGAAACATCAATCTAGCGGTCTTGAGTGAATCGTCCGCAATACTTACATGTTATTTTTAAACACAACATAACAAATGGTTTCGCCTATATATCCTCGAAGGGGTAAGCAGCGTTGTTTTCAACGCCTACATTTAAGTTAAGTTTTTATTTTTTTTGTTTGTGCCTTAAGTTTGTGTCGCTCGCTATTATTTTGACAGCTCGATGCACTAGACTCAATGGGGATGAAATGTTACACAAATACCGTCAAGGGTAATGAAATGTAATGACAGTTTTTTTTAGGTTATTTCTTTTTTTAATGATTAATTTTATATTTGTATGTACGCGTAAGTCCTGTCTTTTATTATTAGTGTTTACTGATTGATACACTAAGTATTTAAATTTTCTCTTAGATTTCTATTACTTATAACAATTGCGTTTGACCATGTACGTATTTTATGACATTTTGGTATAATGATAGATGGAGGTCTGGTCAGGGTGAGGCCTTGGAGACGATAATAAGCTACTCGAAGACCTGCGCAGACGTAGTCGCGGGCACCAGCTAGTTAAATATAATTTTGATAAAATGAATATGCAAAATTTTTTTAGTCTCACTTCACAACATTGCGGAAAAAGAGTCTCTTCTAATTACTTCTAGACGAAAACTTAGTATTTTGCTGGACATAAAGTTCACTGAATTTTAAAAAGTAACCGATATAAAAAAACAAATAAAAAACATTGTTTATATTATTGACTTGGTCCAATCCACTTGTTGCATTACATCGTCCATGCCGCTACGACTCAGTTGTCATAGTAGACGTTGCAGCACGCGCGTGGACCAATCCCTGCTTTCCTTCTGAATATAAACCAATCACCGAACATGTCTATTTGTAAACTTGGAAGTAATTCGTATTTGGAATCATACGTCGCTTTGGTTTAAAGGACCACTTTTTGTGTGGAATTTGTTCTGAATTATGCTTCCTGACTTATTATTATTCGTAGAGCCCTTCCCATAGACTATCTCTTTATTGCCAGTGTGCGAGGTCTGAGTCATAGATCTCGTGCCCCCGCTTTTCGCGAGCACCGTTGACGTTTATGATCTGAATACATCTTCTTCTTCTTCTTCTTCTTATTGGATGGCTTGAATACATTTGCCCTGCTTTCCGATTGAAGTCAAAATAGATTTGGTTACTGTGATCGTCATTCCAAATCAACGAAAGGGCGACAACGTAGACCCATGTGACGTCATGGATTACGTTATCAAGGATGCCTTTGCGTTTTCAACGAACACGGTACGAAACGCCGTGCGATTCTCTAATAATTCGTCGTTGCATTCGTCGACATTGTTTCATGGTTTATTAAATTGTTTTCATACCGTCTCGTTAAACGTCTTGTAAGAAGTGTATAACGAATCACTACAATGTTGGGCATGCCGTGAGCAACGTGAGCGTGATTTCAACCCAATCCGAATTGCTGCCAAAAGCGCGATATTGAATCGGAATGAAGAACAGTGATAATGTCACCACAATCGACTTCAATCGGAAAGCAGGGTTAGCTGGATGCCGCACTGTCAACATGACAGCGTTGGTATTTGGATTCGTTTTTCTATTGGCCATCCCGACAATTCTGCCGAACTAGATCAAGGACGATACTATATTAGTATCATACTATATATACATCATACTATATTAGTAGGTATCATCCTTGATCAGATGAACTAATTTCATTCCGGTGTAGTAGTGGAGATAAGCGCCACTACACCGGAATGAAATAAAATAACGAAATAAACAGGTCGTTCAAATTAGTTTACGCATCTTTTATATCTATTTTATTGTGCCATGTCATTCATCTCGGTGGTTATGATGATGAAGGATGAGGGGAAATGATTACGACTGGAAATTTGCAGCCCATTTGATGGAGGTTTCATTATTGTGGCTTAATCAATATTTTGTATATAAAAAAGGTTTAAAAATCATGATATTACTTACAAATTTTATATTTTTTTTTAACTACAACACAAAGTGTAGTGAGAACATCAACGATTGCAGCTTAACGCAACGATACTAACCTGCCATATTTTGAAATGGGTTTCTTTATTAAAACTATCTTACTAAAATTTCACAAACATATATCCCATTAATATTATGTCACATAATAAATACTAACTAAATAGTAGGTACTGCCTTTTTAATGTTCGGTATGCTGAAATGTGCTCATTTCGGACACAAACATTGACTATTTCATTTACGGAATAAACTGTTTGCCTACACATAATAAACGGGCCTAATAAATCTATACCTACACCTATTGAAATCTGGTTCATTTAGTTATTCTGTGGTTCAGTGTCAGTGACCGAAGTAATACCAATGAAGCGGTGCGGTGTCGTGGCAAGTGAAATGAGCGTTTCCTTCCACTAATTATATTGTGGTCGAGATATTGAGAGCCAAGTTTGATCTTGTAGGTTAGATAGATACGGGTAAATGAATGTAGTGTTGGAGTAAATAGATTGTCGTGAAAACCACGTTTCATGAGCACATTTTAGGCATAACATCACAGGGGGATATGTTATACCTAACTATACATACCTACTCGTATTCTAATTATCGAAAGTGTATACACTGTTAGTGTAGAAAATATGGCATGGTAACAAGTACAATATAAAAATGTAATACCGACTTCCATTCTATTCAGTATTTGGAGTGTAACTCAAAAAGTACTGAAATGAATTTGATGATATTTTAATGGGACCACACGAGAAGCACCAGCTATTAAACAAAAAAAAGAATTTTGAGAATCGGTTCACCCAGTCGAAAGTTATGAGGTAAATAACATAAAAAAGTACAATTTGAAAAATTTTATACCGACTTCCATTCTATTCAGTAATTGGAGTATATCTCAAAAACTACTGAACTTAATTTGATGAAATTTTAATGGGACCACACGGGAAGCACCAGCTTTCAAACAAAAAATTATGAGAATTATGTTATGAGGTAACAAAATAAAAAATTTATAAAAAATTGAGTCGTATTGAGTACCTCCTCCTTTTTTTGAAGTCGGTAGAAAAAGCAATATGTTTTGGTCTGAAGGAATATATACTTTATACCTAGTTACCTACATATATTGATTGTAGCTTGTTGGCATGCACGAGCTTACGGTATGAGGCTTATACCTACATACCTACTTATATCACACTTATATGATAGATAAATAATGTCAAAGTGTTTGTTACTCAACCACGCAAAAACGGCTGTACGGACTTGGATAATATTTGGAGGGGAGATTGGTTGTACTCGTAGGTATGAGTACCATGCGTATTCTTCATTCTTTTTCAGATTTAACGGGTAGATCCTGAGAGATTGCTATAACTTTATTCCAAGCAAATGTCACGCATAAATTAGTGTCTTATAAATCTGATAAATAAGTTTAAATTTAAATTAATTTATTCAATTTAGGCATGATTCTTCTAATGAAGGATAAATAATCGTTTGTGTAATTACGTATATTTTATGAAACTAATATTGTGTACCAAAATAAACACAGCCTCATCACACCTCTATATAACTAGACGTGAAAATTCGAAGCGAAACATACAGCAGCGTATTTTGAATTAATATTTTTCTCTATAGTTTTAAGAGAATTGCATAGCCTAGTACTTTCCATAGTAAAAGAAAAAACTCTTTTCTACCTCTTAACGTTGTCCGGTTTCAGTGATATTTTTTTCATGTAATCATCACATTGTTTACTATGCCCGTACGTTTTGATTTTTTCAGTATTTCAAAGTACTATACATTTTCTTTTTTAGAAATTCAAAAAACTGAAAAAATCTATGTTAAAGTAGGTACTATGTAATCCTCTTAAGGGCCTTAGCTATTATGAGCAGGTATGCAGCTACAAACGAAATTCACTTCAAATAAATACATTATCAATAGTTATGTACTACAAAAATATGAATTCCTAATTTTTACCATTCGGATAATTTTATTGTAAAATACTTATCAGTCAGTTAACGCCCTCTGTCTGCAATGTTTAATACTTCTATATCGGCGCTCGAAACAGCGCCCTCTTTGTCAATTATCGAGAACTTTTTAGAGAAGAGGGAAAATGAGGGTTGAACTTTACTCGCAGCCAAGCTTAGGGGCGAGTTAGCGAGGGTATAATAGTGGATAAGTTTCTGCTTTCTGTATTCAGTTATAGGGAGAGGGCAATGATGTCGCTAAGATTAGTTTGTCATTTGCATTTAGAGGTCCTCAGTATTATAACACGCAGTAAAGTGCCTTCAAGATATACTCGTATTAACATATTTTCAATGTCTTTTCTACTTAAATGTCTCTCTAAAATTAAGCATTACTGTTTCAGGGTGTTCGCGCTCTTGCATACTATTGCTTTGCGGCAAATATATGGCACTGCTGTGGTACCAAACAAGACGGCCTCTTGCACTAGAATGCAGACCTTCTTGCACCTAGTGAGACAGGCTTTCTCGCCACTTGGAAGGGTTGTTCTCATATGGCGAAGTCTTTATAGTGGGTGGCAGGTTGTCGACCCGTTACGTAATTAAATAAGGAAAATAAATTGAAATCAAAACGATACACGATAATGGTGGCGAAACGCCTAACGGAAGGTGGCCAAAGTAGTAGGTGACCAAGACAATATGGTACGAGAAATTCTTGTAAAATGCAGAGCAGCGTATCGACAGACGAGAGTGACGGTGCAGCTGCCATGTCTTAGTAAATTTGTTTAGTCAAGCATATCATACAAATCTAAGCAGGGCCTTTCTTTTTCTTCGCAGATAAATCGGCGGGAACACGGTGGTCCTGTGAGAGCAAGAAAAAACCACTCTCTACTATTGTGTAAGTCTCCACCAGAAGGGTAGCATACCTCCCTCCCTCTCTGCAGGTTTCCAACACTGCCGCTTTTGGCGGGAACGCAGGAAAGCTTTCCGCCACGGCCTCCAACTAACAGCTGCGGTGTCGCCCATACTCCGCCGTAGCTCGCCTCAGTTAAGGTTGCGTCCACACATCACCGCAGCCTTAACAGTGACCGCTCCTATGTGGGCTTGGAGGACAAAGCCCATAGGAGCGGTCCCTCCCCGGGCCTGACAGCTAAAATTAGCTAGGGCCTACTTTAACCTATTTTTTAATTATTTAGGTATTTATCCTGCGATCAGTCCATCGACATTGAGCAGATGTGTTGTATGTATGTGCGGTTAGGGTGCTACTTCCATTAGATTCCCTTTCTTGATCAAAATCAGTCTCCGTGCTGATTCATCTCGTCAAAGATATCTTGTCGCTTTTTTAATCGGCGGATGCTTTCCAAAATAGTAAGCTGCCCTGCAAGCTCATTTGGATGCCTAAGCAGTCGAGTTATATATTTTAGCCATGCGCATTATTTTTTCCTAGGAATATTTGAGATATCGTGGATCTCAGTAGTCTTGATTATCCAAGGTGCATTAGATATATTTGTTTAAGATGTAGTTCTTGTACCCTTTGCACTATCATTATGTTAGAGACTTTGGATTAAGTATGGTTTCAAGGACGTTGTATCACAACTATAGATCAACAACTATCAATAGAGATGCATTTTTATTTATATTAAAACCAAGACAATGTATTATTACTATACCAAAACTGTCATATACATAATACGACTGTGTTGTATGATATTTTGGCCAATCATCCACCATGCCTTGGTATTGAACTCTTGAAACCCGAATAGAAAATGAAGAAAGAATTTTTTCGAGAGCATTTGAAGCTTATCGAATAATGAGGTCACACATTATACGGAATCGAATAGTAGAACATGTTTGAGTAGATAGCTAGAAAATTATGTACGATATTTTGTGTTTATAGATACTTGAATCTACTATACATAAGTGTTTATGTTCGTAAATACTAAGTTTAATTCCATGTTATCCTGTATATTTAAGAGCTACACCCGGAAGATGTTTGCCGAGTAAGACATTCGAAAGTTGCGATGGTACTAATTATATCCATTCATATCAATATCTAGTTTAAGTTTGAATTAAATGTACATACATTTTTTTGACTTTTAATAAAAGCGAAGAGTTATTTATACTGAAGAAAGCGTGGAACTTTATTCAGTATACGAGTACAAAAATGTACACACAATTTATTTTACTTCTTTTTGTTTTTCTTGTCGTTCTTCAACTTAATTGTGAGCTGTGAGTCTAACATGATTATATAATCTTTCAACTTCTCACCCATTGGTGAGTATTGATCGTACCAATCTTTGAACATCTGGTAATCGAAATCATTTGTGTAAACAGCTCCTTCGAAGTTTATGACAGCTGAAACAATTTCTAATGGTTGCAAAGGCTTGTGGTACAACTCTGCAATTCTGTCACCAGTCATCACACTTTCCAAGGCTTTCTTAATAGTATTTATGTCGTAACCCTTTAAAACTTGAGCTACACTATGGACGTTGAATTCACGATCTACTCCGTGATATTTCATCAACAGCCGTGTTAGTATAAACGCTATGCTGCCATAGTCTGTTCTAGGTAACAAAATTGTAGATGGGAACACTTTAAACATTGGTGCTCTTTTAGACAACCAAGGCTCTGATGCTGTTCCCATAATTACAATTTTTTCGTTAAGACCTATTGACTTAACTATTTGCTTATAAAAATCTTTTTGTAATCTTGTTGGGTCAAATCTTTTTTCTTCTTTGGGAACTTTCTTGTAAAACATTTTGTCAGCATCGCTGACTAAAATTACGGTCGGTTGCATCAGTTTACTAATTTTAGTTACATATTGAAGCATTATTCTTAAGTTTTTGGGTCCAGGGAATTTATCGTACACATTCATAGGCGATAAATCTACAAGAATAGAATTAGTTTCAGTAGCGACAGCGTATACTAAACTGCGTTTGCCCGAAGCTTTAGGTCCTACGAGTAGTTGAGCTCTAGTTGCGTTTGAACAGTGACATCCAAGAGTTAAAAGGCTACGTACTCTTACCTGTTCTTTCACGTCACCTAAGGCTGGTGGTGGAAATGACGGAGTCCATAGTACAGCTCTTAAATCAGCAGCAGCATAGTTCCTATCTCCCCAGTAGTCATCCAGGGTTGTTCGTGGATACTTCCTTACTATACCACCGTCGACCAGCCGTTGGAACATAACTTCTGGCTTTAACTTATCTGGTTTAGCAGGTTTGTTTTTTTTCGGTTTTTTGCGCTTTTTAGTTATTGGCGGTTTAGTTTCAGCTTGTTTATAGTCAATAAGTAATGATTTTTGTAGAAGCTTTAATTCCAATCTCATCATTTCGTCAACGATTGGCCGAAGATCCAGCTGAATATCTCTATAGGCATTCTCAGTTATGAGACCCATTATGTAACCTCTGATGGCATCCAAAGGTGCGTCAAAGGTATCAATATCTTTCCATTGGCCTTCATACTCATTCCAAGCATTTTGCACTGCATGAAAATTCTTTCCAGGCGTAATGTAAACTCCAGGGTCGCCGTCTGGGTTAAGACGAGATTTTTTGTAATCTAATAAACGTTTTTTTTCTCTTATTTTAGCCTCACGATCTAATCTTTTTTTTTCTTCACGAGCAGCTTTCTTTTCTTCTTTTATCTGTTCCTTAGTTTTTGGATTACCGGCTTCCGCTTTTTGTCTCTTAAGTTCCGCTTCTTTCCACTCTATATACTCTTCTATAGTAAAAGTATTACCTTGAACCACTAGTATGGATCCACCTTCCTCTGGCCACGGAAATTCGTCAAACACCCGTACTTCTTTGTACCAGTCTTCGAACCATGCTCTTATTTCAGTTGATATATCCTCCATAATATCGTCTTTACGGAGTCTAAGCACTCTTGATCTTTCTTTAATGTTTTTCTCTATCCATTCTTCATAGTATTTACGTCTGAAGTTTCGTCTATCTTCTTGGACCTTTTCCAATAAAATTTTTGCTGACGGTGGACTACATGCTGGCACTACCATGCCAAGTTTGGTTTTAAATTTATAATCTCTATAGTGTTGTCTTTTAAGTCGCATAAACTGCCTGTATACTAACTGAATTATTGTGCTAGCTCTTTGTCTAAGCTCTATTGTAGCCTGTGGTTTTTTGACTCCGGCTAATTCTAAATATAAGTTAGTATCTTTATTAACCTTTTGGATTTTCAATCTTGTTGCTGCCCTACTTCTTTCCATACGTTGAATTGTTAAAACATTCATCAAATATTCCTCTTGGCGTCTTAACTCTTCCTCTTGTTCTGGAGATAGTATAACTTCGTTAACAGAGTCTGGTATGTCCTCACCCATCGCTAGTTTTCTTCTAAGTTGCGCGTCTTTTTCTTCTTGTATAATTCTTTCCTCTTCTAGACGTGCTTCCTCGGCTCTCTCTAGTTCGGACGGCGTGGGCTCGGGATCACCAAGCCGGTTTCCAGCAAAGATTTCATCAATGATATATTGCATTTCTTGCCGTCTTATTTCAAAGGGATAAAAGAAGGGGCACATTACTTGTACATCGTGTGGTATCATGAGCATTTGCTGCAGAGCATTATCTGGATATGTGAATTCAAAAACTTCTATATCTTCAAGGGTAGTTTTAAGCTCGAGTATTCGACACGTGACAGCGTCTATAATATTTTTAATGAAAGGCCGACGTTGCACTTGCTCCATTTGGTCATAGCAGTCACACAGCTTATTGTAAATGTCACAGAACTTGCAATATACCCTGGAAACTATTTCTACGGCGGTAGCTTGGGGTTTGATGCCAACGGGAATTGATGCTAGTTCTTGTATTCGTCGATCTTCAGCTACTGCTGACGCGATCTGTTTTTTAATTTGAAGCCAACGATCAAAGTAATCTTTATTTGACATTGTTAATAAATTACCTATTCATTCCAAAAATATATATTTATTAGTTTATAAAAGTTAAGCTAAAAACTCTAAAAATAAAATTTATTAATAAGATAACATGTATCAATCAGAATCAATGAGAAAAGAAAGACCATAGATAAATCAGACTATATCTAAAAACTTAGTCTAAAAAGAAAAGACAACTATAGTCCTTCTTATCTAATAAATATCGTTTGACAGTTTAGACAGATTTTAAAATAGGGGTGGAGTCAAAAAATAGGTTACTACAATATCCGATTCTTAAGAGATATCGATTATAAGAGATTTGAACCTTTTTGTATGGAATATCGACCGGCCGCAGTTTTTTTTATTTTTAATCGCGTCGCACGGTAAATGTGGTATGTATGAATTGATACATACATATATGGATGTACACATATACAAACAAACAAAAATAATAAAAAATAGAGTTATTCGTGTCTGTAATTACTATTTAAACGTGTTATTACTATTTATTGAAAGAAAACAGGTAGGTACATACTAGTACTAAAAATAATTAAGTATTTCATCGAAGTGTATGAATATTTAGAAATAGATTATAATTTTACTCAATTCGGCATTATAGCTCTCAATCCTTGACTTGCAAGAACTAAAATACATTCGCGACACCAAATCACCCGCATTTTTTATTATATCACCACCACCGATATTCACCAATAACTTGACGAGCCGGGGCGTTTAAAGTACATCCTCTTTTCGACATTATAATGCTTAGTATCAGGGTCAGTATAAAGATTGCCAAAGTTAACGAATTAAAAACACACACAAACGGAAATAAAGTACGCACACAATCAATTTTTTTTATCATGGCGCGAGAATGCAAAGATTATATATAGTTGGCAATGTTGCCAGATTTAAAAAAAACATGCGTTTTTGTAAGGATATTAGGACACGTACTATTTTGCCTACAAAGATTTATTTAAAATTACATCACCTTAATTTATTAATACTCTTATTAGAAAAATAAATTTAATAAGTTAATTACTTTAATACTTTAAATTTTAATTGATAGTTTGAATCGAATAGCCTCCGAAACTACTAGACTGATTTGATAAATTCTTACACCATTAGAATCCTACCTTATCCCTGATGAAAATAGGCTCTAGAACCCGTATGAAAACTTGAATAAAGTAACCCAAGGCGTGAAAAAAATACCCAAGCAATCCTTATATCGCGCATGCTGCGGAAATTATTGACAATAGAGCAAAATGATGTACAGTTTTATAGAAGACATTAAAATCCACAAAAAAGTTAGTGATCCCATATGTGTAACGATTACAATTATGTCACAATAAGTACTTTTTGTATGTTAAATAAAATATGCAATAGTGACGCTGGTACAAATTAGGCCACATTACTCGTATCTTGATATTAATCCTTATCTACTCGAATAATAAAGAGGTAAGATCTGATTGTGTGTTTGTTTGTAATGTATAAACGCATAAAGCACTTAACCGATTCAAAAAACTACATTATGTCTGAGTAGCGTACGCTATAATATTTGATTCATCATCATCCATCATCACGCGGGCGAAAATGCGGAGCGCAGCTAGCTATTAATTTTTTTTTTAATTCTCTTTTTAATTTAGGAACTTTGAATCGTGCAACGACGTCGATGTCAGTCCCATAGTTTACTCAAAAATTTTGTACACATTTTATACACTTTATCCTTGAGCATCTTATATGTGGACTGATAGAGCATCCCAGCTGCATTAGATGTTGGCGCAGCTAAAATGCTCTGAATCAGGCCCACATCAAGGCGGTTAACGTCAAGGGCCTTAAATAGGTCATCTCTTATAGGTGCACTCTGGACGCACTCTATCAGAAGATGGTACACATCTTCGTACACACCACATGTGTCGCAATTAGGGCTCCTAGCTTTGTTCATTAGGTGCTTGAATCCATTTAATGGCATGTGTCCAGAACGCAACCTGTGACCAATTACTACTAGTTTTCTACTTAACTTCACGTGGGTGCACCATGGAATATGAGGAGGCTCACTTTGTAGAGTTCTATACCATATCCCTTTCTCTCGAGAGATAACATCAAAATACTCCTTCCACTGCAATTTAATTTTGTTTTTGTAATGGGTAAGTACTTCCGTATATTCGGGTTTTAGGTGAACCTCTGTACCACTTACTCTTGCATCCCTAGCTAGTTTATCTGCCTCCTCATTTCCATGTATGCCGACATGTGAAGGAACCCATTGCAATCCCAGAGTCGCTCCCCCATCCATCAGACCAAGAATTTTACTTAATATATTATATGCTATCGATGCACCTCTGTGTCCAGAAGCGCATCGAGCTATATGCTGTAAGGCACTTTTGCTGTCAGACAAAATAACTACCTTTTTGAGCCCTGAACTAGTAATATAGGACAGCGCCTCCGAGATTGCAAAAAGTTCTACAAACATTATTGAATATTTAGAATCATTTAATCTAAAGCATTCTCTCACATTGTGACTGGGATCGTAGTAGGCCGCTCCGCGACCGTCTTCCATTTGAGATCCATCTGTATAAATTTTAACCCAACCAATGTACTTATTGCCTAACATATGAAGTGTATTATACTTTAAAATACTGTTATCATATTTGTATTTTGGTTTTACTATATTATCAATATTTGTATGAATGAAAGATATATCTATATTAGAGACCCACGTTTTCAAATTAAAAATAGGTAATGTATGACTGGTGTTGATTTTATCTCTTTTGGTTTCCTCATATACAGACATAATTAAAGATTTCTTTTTCCTAAAATATGCTGATAAATTTATATCAGAGAGGCTTTTTAGCATATCTGTTCTTACGTTATTTGACCAGGATAGCGACCTCAAGCAATATCTGGTAGCAAGGTATTTTCTTCGCATGTGCAGTGGTGGTATGCAGAGCTCATACTCCATCACATGAACTGGAGTGGTTTTTATATATCATCCTACTACACGCAATGCTGCATTTTGCACTCTATCTAGCTTTAATAAGTGAATTTTTGCTGCATTGTCATACATAAAAGTTGAGTAATCTATCCTACTTCTAATTAAGGAGATATAAATTCTTCGAAGGTGTTTTGGGTGGACACCCCAGGACGAGCCTGCCAACATTTTTAAAATATTAAGTAACTTTAAACATTTCATGTAGACTTCGTTTATATGTTTATTCCATTTTAGTGACCTGTCCAACCAAACGCCTAGATATCTAACACAATTTGTTACTGGAATCGTGTTGTCATCAATTGATATAGTCACTTGGTTTTTAATCTGGCCTCTACTAAATAGACACACATGCGTTTATGTATACAGTCTTGGATATCTATTACACTATTATTAATATTTTGGTTCTGAGCATAAAAGACAAAATCATCAGCATATTGTAGAGTTTGCAAGTTATTAGATGATTGACTAATTTTTGATGTAATTATATTAAATAGCAAAGGCGAGATAGGATCTCCTTGCGCTAGTCCTTTACCTGTCCATCTAGTTAGAGCATGATCTTCACTATCCTCTTTGATTTCCAGATATCTCAGTCTTAGAAACGCAAATAAGTATTTACATATTTTAGTTCCGACTCTTAATTTGTCCAACATTACAACCAGTCGATCTACCAGAATGTTATTATATGCGCTGTCTATATCTAGGAAGCATGCAAGTGTAGGTATATTTTTAACAAAACCAGCTTGTATTTGTAATACTAATCTTGTTATGCAGTCTACACTTGACTGACACCTACGAAAGCCGAAAGTGGTTTGAGGTAGTATTTTGTTTCGTTCAACAAACCATTCAAGTCTTTTATTTATCATTGAATGAAAAATTTTACATATGCAAGAAATTAATGAAATTGGTCTAAATTTGGGTGTAGAATCAACAGTATTGGGTTTGGGGATTGGTATCACCTTAATTTTACGCCATTGTTCTGGTATTACTGCATGGGTAAATATCAAGTTAAATATTTTGAGAAGTAATACTTTGCCTTCTTTGGGAAGGTGATAATTCATGCTATCATCATTTGTATAACAGTGAATATGAAGAGTCGCAACACTACGTAAAAACAAAAAAAGGACCAGACTACGTAACTTTGAAAGGAGGTCATAATTCCATGATTTTACGGTGAAGGTTATTGAAATTGTGTAAGTTGCGCCTGTCAAAGTCATTTCGTCTTGAAGAGTATGAAACGTCAAACGGTATCTATTAGATTAGGACTATAGTCATTTTTCTCTATGCTAGTAGCCTCTATGGAGTAGTGTTTACACGTCACATGTACGTCACTTATTAATGAATTTGATTTGATATAATTGACAAGCAAAAGATAAAAAAGTCATATAGCGGTTATTCTGGTATCCATAAACTAACAAACATACTAGGAACGCAGTATGCGTATTTTAGAATACTTCTTCTTCTTCTTATGTGGCTTTTTAACGTGGGAAGTAGATTAGGAATGCGTAGGTATGCGTTAGCAAGTTATGGAGAGGATATCTGGTAAAAACATTACTATGAATATGATGATTTTGTTTAATATACCTAGATTTGTGATTCTTCTAGTTTTGACGTGTAACAGTGGTAGATCATAAACTGCACAGATCAAGTCAAGTCAAGTCAAAATCATTTATTCAATTTAGGCATCAAAGACGCACTTATGAACGTCAACTTTTCATTATAATGTACTTTAAAGACTACCGCCGCGTTCCAAAATATATAGAACCCACCGAGAAGAAGCGGCAAGAAACTCGGGGCCATTCTTTTTATATGGATGTTTACAATGTTTCTACTTAGGTACTACAAATATTACATTTTATGGGTGGCAGAGAGACAGCTTGCCAGAAGTGGAGTATTCCAAGCATCTTTATCTTCTATATAATGTCGAACTTTATAGTAAGCTTTTTTTATTAAAACGTTTTTTACAGTCAACTTGAATTTGCCCTCTGTGAGCTCAGTTATGTGCTTTGGGATTTTATTGTAAAAACGCACACAATTTCCTAGGAATGACTTATTAGTCTTCGCAAGTCTAAAACTAGGTACAGCTATCCTATTTGTATTTCTGGTATTAAAAGTATGGTGATCACTATTTAACTTATATTTATGTAAATTTTTACGAACATACATTATATTTTCAAATACATATAAGGAAGGTAACGTTAATATATTGATTTCTTTAAATAAATCTTTCAAAGATTCACGGGGACCCATTTCGTATATAGCTCTAATAGCACGTTTCTGAAGGATAAATATGGTCTCTATATCAGCCGCTGAACCCCATAGCAATATCCCATAAGACATTACGCTGTGGAAATATGCAAAATACACTAATCGCGCCGTAGAAGCATCTGCTAGCTCTCTTATTTTACGTACTGCATATGCAGCAGAACTGAGTCTCCCAGACAGGGCATTTATATGAGGACCCCATTGTAATTTTGCGTCAATTTTAATGCCTAGGAAGACTGTTTCCTTGTCCATTATGAGTTAGATTAACTGCTAAGTATCCGTAACCGTACACAAGTGTAGGAAAGTTTACATAATCATAAAACATTTTTGTGTCGAGTGCTATAGAAAGTTTTAGCACCTAGTAAGTTGGGGTTCCTCGCCTCTTACGATTAGAATCAAGACAGTGGAGGAAATTTTCTATAACTCCGTCCCCTTACGGATAGTAAATCTTGTGCCTATAATCTTACGAGTATTATTATACTCGTAACTTACACGATTTAGTTTTATATATTTATAAAACAAAATCGTGTAAGTTACACCATGGCCCGTTCCATAAAGCTAAAAGTAACAATTATTGTAAAATAAAATAGCAACATTGGCCTAAACTGGCAACATTATTCAGAACAAGTGTTTTACGTAATACATTTTCTACAATTGTTGATTTTCTTGCTACAATTAAAAAGTTACAAATATAGACCAATTGTCTATGTTTATTGTTACATATTGCAAGAGTTGAACAAGTGTTTCATAAACAGTCGTTATTTGTCGTCACTAAATATATATTTTAACTGTCATATTTTTTAGAAGTCTACATAGCTTCAGAGTTAAGTAACTTGTAAAATCGTTTTATCCTCGGTGCATAAAAACAACTATATTTAATAAAATACGATTAAAAATCTACAAGAATCTAAACCTACATACTCGTAAAAAGATGTGGCAATCAATAGATTCCTTTGATTCCTCAGACGATGAAAACAACCGGTTGCCCAGGACTTTTCGTCAATGCATATCAACAAGAGAGTTTTAAGACGGAATATGAATTCAATGAAAGATTTCGTGTGAATTCCGACATAATGGAAGAACTGTCTCTGGTTAGTGAAGGTGATGAAGAAATGGTCAGTTTACTAGGGCAATTCTTAGAACATCCAACACACAGAACAGAAGTTCAACAGCGAAAAAGTACCAAAAAGAATTTTAATATATTATTTTTAATATTTTTCCATTCTTTTCAATCCATCTTAGGTACGTTTATAGCAGAGAATATAAGATTACTAGGTTTTATCACAAAATCAACGTTTAAAACATAAACAAATAGTAGCTCTACCATGAGCTAGATGTACCTCTCTTTGAACTTTCTAGGACGTAAGAGTGAAAAGAATGAGTGATTGAACGAATGATTTAACTCTGTACAGCTATACTTACTAATGAATCAAGATTATTAATTGTAACAAGAGTACGAAGCCAGTTTCACAAGTGTCGGTGGTGTTCATGAAGTCTGTGAAACACTTGTCATTGTAAATTGTTAGAATTTTCGGCATTTAAATAATAAATTTAGATTTTGTTACTTGTAGCTTTAAGAAACGGGACCCATTTATTACTTTATCATGACTGGACCAATTTTGATATTTTTTGTGTTTGTTGACATATCTCATATCTCAGAAAGACATAGGATACTTTTCATCATAATCATCATCCATTACCACGCGGGTGAAACCGCGGGGTGCAGCTAGCCGCCCAATTTTATAATTTTTGTGTTTAACGATTTGTCAAATCTCGGGGAAGGGCATAGAATACTTTCATCATCATCATCATCCATCACCACGTGGGTGAAACTGCAGGGTACAGCTAGTTATGTATAAATAATGTTATATTCTGTATATATTGGTCTATGTAACTATCTATCTATGTAACAAACACGCATTTATAATTTTAACAGCCCCGTTGGCGTGGTTGGTAGTGACAATACTTTCGAAGTGCGAGGTTCCAGATTCGACCCCTCACCAGGTCAAATATTCGTATGATGGATAGAAATATTTGTTCTCTGATCTTGGATGTCTATGATGTGTAGGTGTCTGTGTCTGTATCTCTCTCTGGACACACGGGATCCTAGAACCTAACGCTATACGATTTTATACGATTAGTCGGAAGAAGGTTAGTATGGACCGTTCAAATGAGTTTACCAAGTATCAAAATGATGGCCATCTAAAGGTACGCAGTGTTAAAAGGTGTACCATCTTTTTTCTTGAGTCAAGACCCACTTGCCGAGCATATCACATTATTTGGACATTATTATCTCCTTATTCTACGAAAGTATTATAGACGAAGCACGACAGTAGGTTTCTTCAAATGTGATTTTATGTAATTATAATAATATTATAATATATATATATAATAATAATAATTAAAGAAAATATTTTACCACTTTGAAGTTCACGAGTACGAGAATGGGCCACAATTATTACATACTAGCTTTGCTCTGAGGTTACACCCTGGTGATGGATAATGACGATGAAAGTATGCTATGTCCCTTCCCGGGATATAATGTCCCTGCCAAGTTGAAAAAACAAATAAACAAAATTCGCATTTATAATATTAGTTAAGATGTCATCCATATATATTTGAATAGCAATGAATATGATACAAATTAATAACATGAACCCAAAAAAAAACTTGGCAAATGAGACCAATATCAGAAAAGCTTTGAATTTGAGACCAAAATCTCTTACTGAAGAGTACAACTCTTTAAGGCGCGGTCCAACCCCAATTTTAAAATAATCTACGATGCTTTACGTAAGGTTGAAAATCGCTTGATAGATTTGACGATGTAACGCGAAAATGCGTTAATTTTGTACGTTTTCTTTATATTTTTCGATAAATACTAACAGAATCGAAAAAACTGCTGGTTATAACTTTAGTACTATACGTTGGCTATGTATTACCTAAAAAAATATAGTGTTATCGCTGAAAATTCTGAGAGTTTCGACGTTAAAGTTTATTTTTGTGGACCTATTCAGGATTTTTTTCTGCAGAAAGAGAGTTATATTTATGAATTCTATTCGGTTATTACTTTTTTCCTATCCCTTTTCTAACCTTAGTATTTTTTTCATAATATATTATCGTTCTGTTTCGTTACACTTGGTGTTTAAAAATTCTGCTTTTTACTATTATCAAGATACGAGCGCGTCTATTTTTATACACTCTTACAGATTTTGGTCTCAGTTGTGTTTAATAAAATCATTCAAAAAGTTTAATTGTTATGGGGTCGTGACTACACATTTGCTTATATTTGTATTTAGGCAGTACATGCATTATATTTAAGGTGTTCGGCATTTTATTCTTACAATAAAGTATGTTCATTGTTTTAATTTTTTTGGTCAAGGTATTTTATAGGATTTAATGTTTATCCTCCAAATCCCACAAATAAAAAATAAGTATCCAAATCTCAAGGAAATGTGTTATGGTGGCCTACAACCATTCATGTGTCATTTATATCCCATGTCACTTGTGTTGCAAAGACGAATAGAATTCAAACCACTCTTTATCAGTAGCTGTATACATCAAACTGTTTGGGCAGCTCGCAACTCCGCTCCACATTACCTGCTCACCTCGCTCGGTGTCAATGGACAGGCAGCCTTAAGAGGATTACATAGCTACTTTTGTGTTGACAACATGTCTGTTTTCCTTAATATTTCGCGTATGTAGCAACTGAATTGACCGCCCGCCGCCATTTTCTCCGCTTAAATGACGCTTCACGTGAACTCGGCCTAGCTCCGAACAGTCGCAGCTCGCAACTCCGCTCCACTCCACAATACCTGCTCGCCTCGCTCGGCGTCAATGGACATGCAGCCTTAAGAGGATTGCATAGCTAGCACTTTCCATACGAAAAGAAAAAACTCCTTTCTACATTGTCCAATTTCTGTGATATTTTTTTCACGTAATCATCACATTGTTTACTATGCCCGTACGTTTTGATTTTTTCAGTAGGTATTTCAAAGTACAATACATTTTCTTTTTTAGAACTAAAAAAAACTGAAAAAATCAAAACGTATGGGTATAAAATGTGGTGATGTGTGATGATGATGTAAACAATGTGATGATTACATGAAAAAAATATAAAATCAGACAATGTTAAAAGGTAGAAAAGAGTTTTTTTCTTTTAGTATGGAAAGTACTAGCTATGCAATCCTCTTAAGGCACGATCTAAAATTACAATTTTAAAATACTTTACGATGTATTACGTAAGGTCAAAAATTAACAGATTGGACAATGTAATGCGAAGATGCATTAATTTTGTAGGTCACCTTTATATTTTTCGATATATACTAATAAAAACAACTGGTTACAATTTTTATATTATACCTTAACTATGTATCACCTTACAAAATGTATAGTATTATCGCTCAAAATTCAGAGAGCTTAGACGTGAAAGTTTATTTTTGTGGAGCTTTTTAGGATTTTTTTCGGCTGAAAGTGAGTAATATTGGTGTATTCTACCTATTCGGTTAACATTATTTTTCTGCTCCTTTTCAGTCTAATGTATTTTTTTTCATAGAAATCTGTTTCGTTACACTAGATGTTTAAAGATTCTGATATATACTATAATCAGCCATATACCAGCGCGCCTTAAGAATCATTCATCCACACGTACTACGTAAGGTAATAAAATATATATCTGAAAATTTATAAAATCATACATCTCAAACGAACGTATGCCCCTGCCTTAAAGCGAACGACGCTTTCTTTTACCCCGCCGCGTTAATTCCGTCCAATTTGACACGAGTTGCAAAAAGTAGGGCCACAAAAGCGCAGCCCTCCGATACAATAAATGTTTTAAGTGCGCCTTCGACCATAGAATGCCATCACAGATTAAAATAATAGTACGTATGGCTGTAGATGCGCGTACGCTCGCTCGTCGCGTATCCGGCGTCCGCCACGTGCCGCTTCGCGCACGGGTGTGGTGTGAGCCACGAGCGGAGCGATCTAATATCATTTGTTGAGGCTCTGTCCAATTCCAATTTTAAAATAATTTACGATGCATAACGTACGATTGAGATCAAATAAGAAAAATAAATATCATAAAATTTTAATACCATATACCTTATTATCTTAGTATTAGCATGTATCACCTAAAAATATATAGGTATTATAGCTCAAAATTTAGATAGTTTGGACGTTTAATTCAGAGAGTTTGGACGCGAAAGATTATTTTGTGGATTTATTTAGTATTTTATTCTGTAGAAAGCGAGTGGCATTTATGAATCGATTGTCATTATTTTCTAAAGTATTTTTTCATTGAATATTATCGATCTATTTCGTTATATTAGATTCTGCTTTTTACTCAGGATACCAGCGCACCTTAATAAATTACTCGATAAATATAAATTAAGTGTGGAAATTACACAAAACAATCTCTGATTTATGTGTCACTAGTATCTGCCCACGACTTTGTCCGAAGATACTAAGATAAGATGTATTCCTAGGAGGCCAATAAGTACTCTTTTTACAACTCTAACCGCGAATGAATCGAGTTTGTGTTAATTCACTATATAAACTATTAAAATTGATTACGATGAATTCTTAGATAATATAAGAAATAGAAGAAATAAAAAAAAAAAATATTGAAAAAGTTACATATAACATAACTTTATTGAACCTTTAGTAAGCACTTCACATTTTAATGCAATTTAATATTATCAGCAATAGCGCGAACGCAGCCGGGTGCGCCTCGGTGATGAAGAAGTTACCCGGGCGGTCACGAAATCGGTCAAGATACTCAACTATACCTACCACGCACCTAAAAACAATCACATCCTAACTCACCGATAAATATTCACTTTTTTAAATATTAGTGTATGAGTGAGTTTTTTTTTAAATCGCTTCGCTCTCCTTCTTGTACCCAATCCCCAGCGTCTACACCCAAATGCAACGTAACAATGATTTATCTACCAACCCCTGTATTCATTACGGGTGTAGAAATTTAAGCCATTTATTTTGTTAACTCTCTCCCGCCAATAAACTTAGCGAGGGTGGGGGTAGAGGGTAGTTTGTAATCTTAATGTTTGTATTGATACAGCTATCTGGTAGTTTAACAAATATAATTCGAAATGTGAAGTGATGTATTTAAATAATATAAAAAGAGTTATAGGAAGCAATTTTGCAATATTTACTTATTTGTACAAATCAAAAGGAAGGATGGGAGAAGGAAGAAGTCGTGGTTGCGGAATATCCGAGAGTGGACTGAAATATCAGGGGCGTCTGAGTTGTTCCGCCGAACCAGAAACAAGATGGACTGTACCACGCTGAACGTAAACCTCCACTAGTTGGAGAGGCACTTTAAGAAGAAGAAGACAAATCAAGCAGAAATAATCAGCATCGATTTAATGAAACCTGGATTCTCTGAGCTTGACGGAGCTAGCCACTGATTCTGATCTCTTCGATAACATGTCGAATTGATTCAATTATAAAGTAAAATATATATAAATTATATTTCTTGTCTACCAACTTCCAAAAAGGAGGAGGTACTAGATTCTATAGAGATAGATAGGGTGAACCGATTCTAAAATTCTTTTTTGTTTGAAAGCTGGTGCCTCCCGTGTGGTCTCATTTAGTTTAGAATTACACTCCAATAACTGAATACAATGGAAGTCGGTATTAAAATTTACAAATTGTACTTGTAATGTATACTTACATGGTGAACTCCTTGAGCAAAAGACTGCCTTGGTGAGTATCACCATGGTGTCATATATTCCCAAACAATTAAATAGTGCGCTAGCTTTATTGTTGTGGGTTTGAAGGGCCAATGAAAAGCAATGTCACGGGGTGACGAACGCAGTGCAACGCCTCGCAAGATTTTACCAGTGTCACTCAGAGCTATACATTTTGGCTGACCCTGCAACTTAAAGGGACGAAATGTTACTTATTAGTGTTTGAAGGGAGTCCCTTTGGTATAATACAATGTACATAGTGTATTTTAATTGTTCCATAAAACAGTCAAGGAAAAAGTTAAGAAATGTCAGGAACTCCGGAGTCTGTGGAGAATAAGTTTTCTATCCGGTCCTTTTGGAAAATCATGGGGGAGGCATATGTTCAGCAGTGGACGTCCTATGGCTGAGATGATGATGATGAAGTTTTCTTGAGAAAAAAGATAGGATATGGATTTGTTGAAGAGTATCCTTGTACAGCCGAGGGTGACTGTTACTCAATGAATACAAAACAAAAGAATAGATCATTTTCAGAATCATGTTAAATAAGGGGATCGGTAATGTTAAAAATTCTGGCTGTAAATCAGCACTGTAGGTCCGCTATCGTGCAGCATCATGCTGAGCCATAAGCCCTTTTGGACCGGACTGCACACGACAGCGATCCATGTGAATTGTTATTTTAAGGTTGTGTACTCTCAATGTAACTTAATTTATGATACTTGATAGTAATTGTTTATGTTGTTGTGTTCAGTATCTGATCAAATAAATGTCAATTTTTCCTTATTTTTTTTCTTTTTTTCTAGGAGTAAATCCGCGTCATATAGGATCTCCCACACGCATCTCTCTCCACACACATCTCTGCGCAATTCTCACACGAATACGGTGTGAAGAATTCGACGGAAACTAACGACAGTATGATAGACTGTCTAATGGCTCTGCCGTGCGATTCTCTAATGATTCGTCGTTGCGCTCGTATGTCAAATACTTTATGATATATCGCCCTTGTACTTATATAAGGTTGTTTTTCCTACGTTTCTAGTCATCTCGTCATTTGTTTCACGGATGTTCTCAAAGATGCAACGGTGTTAGGTGTTAGAGAATCGCAAGGCTGTACGGAGATTCAGTTTGAATATAGAGGGCGTATTCAAGATTATTTTAATATGATCTTGAACGTCACTAAGGCCTTTATTAATAAACGTTGCGTAAACATAGATTAGGCGTAACATGCTTTGTCTTGCTTTCACGCGTGACATTTACTGCAAGCGAAAAATTGACAGATAGATGTTTTAACTACTCCGGGTTTATTACAAGTTTATTAATAAGGCCGTTAAAGTGCAGCTAAAAATGAATTTGACAGTAGTTGTCTGTTTGACAGTGGAGCGCAAACTGAGTATCTTTAGATATAGTCTGAATAATTTATGGTTAGACCTACGTTCAATCACAGGTAAAAGGGCCATCATATCCGTCCAATCTTATTTAAATCCAAATTTATTTAGAAGAAACATGCGGAGCAGTCTTTGGGGACTGCGGATAAAAATGAAAACTGAGTAATTAAGCGTACGTAAACGTACGTTAAGGAACGATGACGCAAGTTCCATAATTTTTTTTCACCCAAAAAATGTTCAACGCGCCTAAAGAAGGTTTCACTTCAAAAAACCTTTTATTTCTATATTTTAATTGTTAATGTTCAACGAGGGAAATCATCCCTACTCTGAGTTACTTTCACTATTCACCGTGGCTTTATCGTAATTCGTATAGAAGCACTGTGAGTATTGGTTGTCGACAGGATAAGATGGGGCAAAAGGCAGTAATTATCGATAAGCCCGCAATATGGCTATCACAGCTAGATCCACGCGAAAGACAGGTATCAATAGATACAAAATAGTTTGTTACTGTCAAATAACGTAAATTATTAGCCTATCGACGATTTATGCACGCAGTACCTATACTTTTTTGTATTGTGTCAAGAAAAGCGCCCCTGGCGAATGATTTGTGAATCTAGAACATTCGGACGGAGGAATCTAGAGTATCGAATATTCACGATTCCTTCATAGATAGATTAGATTCTTTGTGTATGGCCTCTGCGACTTGTTTGAGTGTCGCAACTTTGCCAGTATCTGTTACATGATAGTTTCATAAACTTCAGGAGAAATTAAAGTAAACTTTTACAACGATTCCTTCATAATATTTAGCAATATTGAGTCTATTGTTGACACAGATTATTGTATATTAATCTGTCATTGTCAAATTTCTAACAGTTATTTTTTAATTAAGACAGATTTCAATAAAGAGGATATATCATGGCGAGAAAAGTAATGTTTGAATTTTTTTTTAAATGGACGCCCTTTTTAACGTGCGCAAACAAAAACAAATCTGATTCAAATGCTACCCAGAATCAAAGCAGTAAAAATCTAGATCACTGCTCTATATACACTATATACTCATACATATACTATAGAGTTTGTGCTAGTTAATAAAACACGGTGGTACGAACTCTTTGATACATAGTAAATATATATATATAACGCTATAATGCTGCAAACTTTCTGCATTGACAGGTATTATCCGTAAATAGTTATTCAGTAACAGTTACTGATGTAACATGTTAGATACAGAATTCCTATTATTTTATATTCATATTAAAAGGAAACTATACTGCTGTTTTGTAGCAGGAGAACGACTTATTATTTATTCGTAGAGGAGAGCTCGTTTGCCATGATTTGATCCGGGAATCAACAATTTACGTTTTTCTACCGTGGAGCATTCGCAATACTGTGTTCTGGTTTGAATGGTATGAGTGGTATGAGTGCCGGCGAAACTTGGCTAAGGCACATGAGACTGGGCCTATAGTTTCACAGATGTTATTCTCTCTTGGTTACGACCAGGTAGAGGTTAACAGAAAGAAAAAAGGCAGGTATAACTAATGCCAACTACTTTTCGTCGTGTAATTTTAAAAATGAAATATATATTTGTAAGTATTTGTTATAATTATTCTTCATTTATTTGAGATTGTTGTCCTTATTTAGGCAATGTCCCTCGCGTACAGCAAAGCATACTATGTCAGTTAGCCTGAAAATGACTAATTCTGACGTTTGTTAATGCCGTTAATGATGTTAAGTACAACTGTATTTTTTAAAGAATCACTATAAAAATACAGTTATACTGAACGTCATTTTTTAAATAAGTGCTAATTTGAGTCAAAATTCAAAATTCAAAATTCAAAAATTATTTATTCAGTTTAGGCATCATAGACACTCTTATGAACGTCAAAATTTTTAAATGATTCTACCGCTGTCTTCGGAAAAGAACCACCGCCGAGAAGAAGCAGCAAGAAACTCGTGGGCCATTATTTTTTCAAGTCTTTGTACTTTGAGGTTACATATGAGTAGTATTAAAATAACAAATTTATTCAATAGTTGGCTATTAGGCAGAAGTGGAAAGCTTCCAGGCATCTTTGTCTTCTAAGTAGTGACTAATGTAGTGAAGTAAAGAAGTGACTAGTGACTAGAGTTATTTTATACACCCATATATACACACATAATTATATATCTTGTACCACTCTTGTATCTTGCATCACTCTAACAAATGAAATAAAAGTAAATAAAACGCTCTCGAGTGAGAATGCCGATGTTCCCACAACATTAATTTCAAAGTTACATCACAATAATAATGACAATGCGTAACAATTACGGCGCCCGGTCAGACTTGAGTGGTTATCTCTTTATTCTATCACTCACATGGCGCTTTCGGCTACAGTTTACATACCAGTTTCAATGGCATACTGTCCGTTCATCGTAGTGACTATTACATAAGCTACGAGCAAAAGAGGACGCTGCATAATGGCATGAGAAAAAATCAGGGTTGTTCATGGTTGTCACCACAAATTGTAAGCGCGTGCGCATTCGATACGCAACCATCCCTAACAATCAAGGGTTGATTCATACTACCGATTCATTTTTTTTTTCAATTTGATGATTACTATAGTTATAATGTATTATATGACATGTTTTTTTTTATCCAGCAACCAAGACTTGCTCTTAAGTGGACTGTCTCCACTGGAATCAGCATGAATGGCTGCCATTCAAGAATGGGATAGGCTGCTGCATAAATTCCTGAACACTTTCATACACAGCATTTAAGGAGAATTTCTCAATCTTTTTATTTTACTTCAATAATAATTTAAAAGTGAATACATTTAATTTGTTTTTATACCTCATCATTTTACTTCTGAGTATTTCTAAACGGTAACTTCACTTTTCTAGAGTAGGTATATTTTAGTCTATGAACTTCACTTTTGCATCCAAAGTCGGATGGTTAATAGGTATGCATTTAGTATTTTCAAACGGTGTAATATTATTATTGCTTCAAATAACAGAAAATATATATATCGAGACACGTATATACAATTTAATTGATGATGAAGAATTGAGTAGAGAAAATGGTGTGAGACATTTAAAGCTGTAACTTTAACAACGCCGTAAATTGAAAGTAACGCAGTCATATTTAGATGCATACGACTTATTTTATAGAAATGTTTTAAAATAACCAACGTCTGTCTTGCCTCTTAAACAATAACGATAATTAGTTTCAAGTGACAGGGTCCCACAGCCACTAGCGGGAATGGTACTGGTCTGAAGGACCAAGTGATCCTTAATTATCACGGTACATGTCACGCGTGCACGACGCGTGCCAGGTTTTAGTTACGGATCTGTATGACCCCACGGGCCTCTTTCGTTATGGGTTACAATACTCCCAGTGGGCCGTTTTGTTTGAAGTGTCCATGAGTATGTCATTAACAAAGCATAACCGTTGTAATGGAGAATGAAGAAAATAATTTGGAATAATTTTTAGTTCTTTTATTTTTACTGGAAACTTACTGGAGGAAAAATTTTAGTTCCTTAAGGAACTAACTATGCTTTTACTATATATATACACACAATACGAGTATGTCTCTTTATTCGACTCAATCCTATTTGAAATTGTTTCCAGGTCTCGAACCGATACCGAACTGTTTTGAGAAACATAAATTTCATCAATCATAAAACGAGTCTTTATGGAAATAGTGTGTTCACTATGGCACCTAAAATTTATAATATCATCCCCAAACCAATAAAAGAAACAATTGAATTGACTTGTTTTAAACGTAAATTATTTTAGTTTTTAATCGACAATGCATTTTATTCCATTAATGACTATTTACCAAATAAATTCTAATATTATGATTGTGTTGTGTGAACCTGTTCGACTGAATTTTGAAAGAAAGAAAGAAAAGGCATTTATTTGAACAGATACTGAACACAACAACAAAAAAATTACTATCAAGAACAAATCAAGTTACATTCAAAGTACACAACCTTAAAAATAACATACAAAAAAAAGATGGATCGCTGTCGTGTTTCATATATATAATTTCATTCTGTTTTTTCTTATTTTTTTTTTATATCCGGCGTAAATGACGTGACCCTTATTTTAATTGATTTATTTTAATGTTCTTTAATACGAGTATAATTTGACAACTTTATTAATTGTATGCCAAAATGGCTGATCACGGCTTATACTATTTAATTTTACTACCTGAATTTTGCACCTGTGTATCACAAATAAAATATTTTGAATTTGAATTTGAAGCTACATGAAGAGTATCGGAATAAATAACGCTAGTCTTAAGAGTTAAGCCACCAGTTAAGCAGCCAGTTGAAGTCTACTGCTGGAACATGAGTCTAGGACATGAGTGTTAGCCATAAATTCTCTACAGAGTTCATATCAAAGCACCCGAATACCTCCGACACGGAATTAATAAAAGCCTCCAACATAACGACTGTTTTCAAGACAGCACTCGGCACCGACGTTTAGCGTGATCGCCGTAATACAAAAGTACTTAGAATACTTGAAAATAACACTGTCATCCATCCATGTAGAAACCGCAGCGGGTTCATAACTGGGCCTACTACCACCTTTTACGAAACTATCATAAATCAGGAGCGTTTTGTGATAAGCTTAGAATAATCATATTTACTGTCGTACTCACACTGACACAAAACGGTCATGCAAATTTAATGGTAAGGTTGCCATATGACTTTAAGAGATGGGATGGTACGGATCTTCATATTCTTTTTTAAACTTAGTTTCAAAACTCACGTCGAAGTACGCGAATTGAGTGAAATATTTGATACTACGTCATCAAATCGTCTATCGTATCGTAATCCATTTTTACTATAAGCTGCTATATTGACGTGGTGGTACAAAATTTAATTGTAAGGTTGAAACATGACTATTTTTATGAGGTGGGAGAAGGTGATATATAGAAAAAACGTCAAGGCAAGTCCCGATACGACCACGTCTTCGGTTTTCATCATTACATAGTTTTCATATATATTGAATATTGATTATGTTACATATTGAAAGCAGTTTGATGAAAAAAGAAAAAACGGCAAGGCAAGTCCAGATATGACCACTTCTTAAGTTTTCATCGTTACATAGTTTGATATAATATATGTACGTTACATATTAAAAGCAGTTTGATAAACAAAAATGTATCTAGTTGCGTGTACATATAAGAAGACCTTGTTAAAATTCTTGTCCGTGTCCTTGTTAAAACGTCTTAAAAACCACCAAAGTATATTCTTTGTAGTTACCGCAGCCAAAGTTGCATAACGCTAATAATAATTACAATTTGAAACTGAGTAAATTATTCTCTACTTCAAAGACTTTACAGTCATGCTCGGTCAATTTCGATGGTTCTTACAATGAACGTGGAAAGTTGGCTGAATGAGGCATGTCAAACGTTTAGCCAGCGAAGTGAGAGATCAAAGGAGAGTTGTGGAGTGCTACAATTAAAAGTTACCTTTGTGACGTCATCGTGGTGTCATCATTGCGCTCAGTCGCGTGCCTAAACTGTTCTCGTTACACCGAGCTATTGTGCTCGTGGGCGAATGGATCGTTACTTATATTTGGTAATGGTTAATCGGCGATACACCAAAACATTAAAGGCAATACTTTTTAAGTGCCAATATAACATTGAATAAATCTATTTCATTTTAAGAGGATTGCATAGCTAGTACTTGTCCATACTAAAAGAAAAAACTCTCTTCTACCTGTTAACATTGTCCGATTTCAGTGATTTTTTTTCATGCAATTAACACTTGGTTTGCTATGCCCGTACGTTTTGATTTTTTCAGTATTTCAAAATAATATCATTTTATTGTTTTTCAACTTAAAAAATCTGAAAAAATCAAAACTTACGGGTATAGTAAACAATGTGTTGATTGCATGAAGAAAATATCACTGAAATCGGACAATGTTAAGAGGTAGAAAAGAGTTATTTCTTTTAGTATGGACATGTGTTGAACAACACATGTCATGTTATGAGTTTTGTTAACAATGAGTTAACAAAACTCATAACTTTCGACTGAATGAACCGATTCTTGAAATTATTTTTTGTTTGAAAGCTGGTGCTTCTCGTGTGGTCCCATTTAAATTTCATTGAATTCGGTCCAGTAGTTTTTGAGATACACTCCAATAATTGAATACAATGGAAGTCGGTATTAAATTTTTCAAATTGTACTTTATTTGTAATTTTCTGCTCGCCCATCATCAGGTTGTCAATAGTCCCAGTGCGGCAGTACCTTAATCTGTGACGTCACCTAGGAGATAACTAACGAACACGGGCATACCCGGCTTATTTACATAGAAAACGACTTAGATTCGTACGCGTATACTCGTATATTATTGTGGGTGAATAAATTTATTCTGGAGGGTCGTTTAAGATTTGGTTATAGGTTCGTATACCTAATACTCAGTGCGAAGGAGTGGTATATCAATAAGTTCCTACCTATTTGTAAATTTATATATGTGTACCTACGTTAATTTGATTTACATATATGTGCCATTTAGGCCGCTTCCGGATTTGGCGGTACGGCATCGGTATGCGGTATTTTATACGTTGCCGCAAGCTTACTAATGTCAGGCAGATCTCTTCACTAGCCGGTATACTATCAGTATACTTTCGGTATATATAAAATTTCACATTTTATTCATGCTTCACACAAGCGGTCGCGCTCAGTATGCAGGGATTTTATTGACTGCCCGTACCGCGCGGCATACCGCACGCTCACCGCCCCGCTCTCGCGCAGCCGTGTGATTCTCTAAGAGCAAACATCGTTACATCTTTGACAACATCCGTGAAACAAATCACGAGATGACACAAACGTTGGAAAAGCAACCTTGTGTACAAGGGCGATATCTCATAAAGTAGTTGACACCGAGTTTGAGCGCATCGACGAATCATTAGAGAATCGCACGGCAGCCCGCGCCGATCAGAAAGCAAGCATTCAAATACAGGACTTCGGTAACGAATCCGTAAAAAAAATGACGAGCCTACTTTACTGCACTTGCACCTACCGTACCGTCAAATCAAGAAGCGGCCTTACAGTAATGTACTGTACATTAATGTAAGACTGCTTCAGTAGCATAACTTCACTCAATGAGCAGAGGCATTGGTACTCCAGATTTTGCATGAAAAAATATGTGTTTCTTTTTCAGATATGGGATCCCTTCCTAAAAATATTTGTATTGAAGTACCTATAATAATTTTTTTTTAAATCCGTTTCAAACGGGCCAATAAATAAATCCGACCGAAGGGCCATAAAATGGTGGCGCCAAATGAACGCCTCCAAGGATATATGAGCGATAAATTGAGCAGAGTCAGCAGAACTCTGGTGCGTGGGGTCAAAAATAAAGATCATGAAACCCTAAACGGGCGTGGACTGTATCCGTTTCTTAAGGATAGTTGGCGGTGCGTAAGCGTACGGATGATTGATGGCACTATAAGGCCAGAGTTGGCAAGTTGGCAGCTGATGCAAGGACACAGAAAGATGGGTAAGCACACGCCTACCTTTGAGAGTGTGAGTGTGTGTGTGAGACCTCCTTTTCCCTCGGGTCCATTTTCGAGCCTATAGCGGCTGTAGAAGCACTGCATCAATCACTGATGTACATATCAACTAAACGCGGTGAGTGCACAGCTACCCAAAGTTACGTTAAGAAAATGCGAGCGGTTCGTTGGGCGCTGATTCAGCAACTGCCAGTCTACCTTCGTGGCGTTATCTCTGGAGTCGGCGCATGCGACGGCGATTGATATAATAAGCGTGTGCGAAGGAGACTAAGAACAGGCGTGGAAGGATGGGATGCCAACATGTCTTATTAACTCCCTGAGACAGGTTATATACATAATAAATAAGTTAATGGCGGAAACAAAAAGGTTGCATACAATTGGGACCTAACTGCGTCTCAGGAAGTCGTGAAAATCGAGCTATGAGTAACCAAAGTTTTTGTAATACTCTAGCAGGTTCATCCCTGAAAGACTGGCCAAAGACTGCAATGATGTGCGGCGCGGGGAGCGGGCGCATGCAGCGTAGAGGGACGGATATGGATCGAGTAGGTGGCGTTAGGATTGCAGAGCACATTGGCCGCAACTAACTCCAAGGATATAGATGTATAATAGGGCTGTCTAAAAAACTGTTTTTTCACGTTGTATGAAAAACAAGACGATTGAAATTTTGATAGTATCCCATGTGAATCCTGATTAGTTATATATGCACACCTTTCAATTTTACTACACCTTTTTGATGTACGCTCTTCAAATATAAAAGTATAATTATACAATCTCTTCTTGAGTATCGGCACATCGGCACTGAGTCCAGTCAATACCACATTACAAACAATATTATTAATAATAACAGCATTTCAATATAACCTTTTTGATTATATAGCTAAAAAGACGAAAACATGCCTCTCTCGTTTCGTCTAAAGATAAAACAATAAGAATCCTGCGGTAAAACTGTTATGTCAGTCAACAAATGTTATGTCTCATTTCATAAAGTTTAGCGCATTGGAACTCTTTGTAAATGAGTTCGTCCGAAGTACTGCCACCACACCTATTTCTACCGCATAGCAGTATGTTCGCAATACTGTGTTCTGGTTTGAATGGTATAGATGCTGATGAAATTACAAGCACATGAGACTTAACAACTTAATGTCACAGGGTAAAAGGCGCAGTGCAGTTGTGACGGGCTATTCCACTAGTCCCTACTAACGTATCCCCCCTGGCGAGGAAGAATGGATTTTTTTCCACCTATATCTACTGGTAAGGATTCATGGAAATTTACTTCCACCTATCCCTACTAATTGAAATTGTTCCTACTAAAAAGAGCATACTATACCGTTGACAAATTTAACAACGATAAATAATAAACCTCATTATAAATTATATACAATATGCATGATAATGGACTATTGAACAATTAATATCATAATATAGTTTATATGTTTTATAATATGTTGTAATATAGTTTATACAATGTTTGTGAATGTGTAGGACTATCCAACCAACTCTGACAAGAAAGAAAGAAAGAAAGAAAAGAAAATAAAGTTTATTTGTGACTACAAAATTAACACAAAAAATAAATATATATAACAAGAAACAAGAATATAGCCACAAATGGGCCCCAACTCAGCATGATGCCGGCGGCTAACCAGCGCTGGTCTTCCGTTGGAGCCGTTTGGTATTGTCGCGAAACCGGCACATACACAGCACAACACTACAGAACAAAGTTAACTTAAAGTATCTACTGTTACTGTAATCTATAATTGACGACACTGGTATTTCTATGCTAAGGTAGTTATTATATTATTTAGTACTTATTTTAAGCTTCCATAATATATCTATATATATCTATATCTAACGCTAATCTATATAACACTCGTATCATGTTTATGACAAGTGTTTTACTGATGAGCCCTGTTCATATAGACAAGAAAGTACCTACACTAACCTGCATGCATATTTAATAATGTAAAATAACCTTGCAACGCCCTTACTTACGGTCATTTAGTCAATCATATGTTTGACTAAATTACCTTTTATAAAAACTGTCTGTGACATATATAACCAAGAATAAATTAATAAATAAATTCGTTTTGTCATTAATAGGTACTATGTTTAAGCTAATTTTTTTATTACATTTGGTTGATTACACACAATATATTAACGTAATTTTTCTAAGCCTTGTCCAACGTCTACTTTACCTGTTAATAACTGCATATGAACATTTATATAAATAACGTTGTCTCTTTTATATATGGTTTTTTTTTTCAAAATACATTTGTATTTAATTTTAAGATATGTACAACTCATTATACCGTTTGAGTAGGTATTTGTATAATTTAGTGAGAAGCTGTAGCAAATTCATATTAGTAATGCGTTTGTTGTTTATTTTAAAGCAGGGGCTCTTTACGGTACAGCTATAAGGGTTAATCACCGTTTACGCATTCGGTACAGGTTATTGTAACCGAAAACTTTCTGCACTTATTTAACCGTTATCACATTTTGGTACCGAAATCGGAAGAGCGCAGCGTTGCAGAATATTTAATAGAGTCGCGTGCATTGTTTCGGCGCAGAGATCCGAGTACCTATCGTTCTATCTATCGCACTCTGACAAAGATGCCGCGCCGCTTGCGCTGTTTCATTCTACCCGCGTGCGCGCGTATTTCGGTACCGAAATTGTATACCGGTACCTAAAATTACCAATACCGAAATGATAAGGTATCGTAAAATTACGGTAGACGTCATACCGAAATTTTTAGTTACCATTATTTTAGCGGTAGCTAAGTCCCTGTTTTAAAGTGCCTTGCGAAATTATTCGTACTATTTCGTAGTACAAGTACGTTCCATTGTTTTAAAAATTCGTCAGTCGAACCGTCGAGAATGAGAAACGCCATTTAATCAACTTCCATTATTGGTCTAATGACAAATCACCATCATTTTTATCACATTTACCTGCGACTAAAAATGTTAATATTTAACTTGGAGGTTAGGTACTTACGAGTATATACAGAAATGTACTTGATGACAAAAAATAATCAGTAGGGATAGGTGGAAGTAATTTTCCATAAATCCCTACCAGTAGATATAGTTGGAATAAAAATCCACTCTTTCTCAGCAGGGGGGATACGCTGGTAGGGACTAGTGGAATAGCCCGTTCTGATGATGCATCTATTCTAGGCAGAGGTTACCACTTAACTTAACACAAGGTTGGCCTCGTGTCAATCAATAATACATAATCAAGTATTTTGGTGATTATTATTATTATTTATTACTTATTGAAGCACTTAATTAAATGGAACTGATCGCTTGCATTAAGTAAAAAATATATTTCTTTTATACTATAGCATAAAGGTTAATTAAGCACTTACCTGAACATTTGGTAGCCCGAAGAGTGTCCGAGAGAGACGGGGTTGAGTAACCCTTGCTAAGGGCACCAGAAAGCTTTTCCGAACCTGCGAAAGTTTTTATTATATATATTTGGTTCAGTTTCAGTTTTATTATACGAGTATGTATAGATTGCATGTGTACAGATCATACTATATATAATATTATAAATAGGAATGATTTGTATGTATGTTTGTAACGAATTGGCTCAAAAAGTTCTGGACCGATTTCAAAATTTTTTCATCATTGGAAAGTTACATTCACCCTGAGTAATATAGGCTATATAAGATTCATCATCATCATCCATCACCGCGCGGGTGAAACCGCGGAGAGCATCTAGTAAGTTTTAAAACAAATTTCGTTTTATGATTATTCCAACCAACACACGTAATATTGCCTCAATTAATCAGCTGTAAACCTTACCTTTCATATTTGAAACTAATCTAAGGAAGGTTTTTTGGAAATTTTACCCCTAGTAGCGAAGCGAGCCAACCTACTGGAAAAGCCCCAGCTTGTAAGATCATGTAACTTCGAATGAAAACATGTTTTCATCTAGATGCCTATAGTTAAAGTAAATCAATTTGAATTAAAATATCATACGTGCAGTATAATAGTATATTTCATTACAAGTAGGGAAAGGCTGCCTTTGCAAAGAGTTCCGACAAATGTCTACCCGAGCCGAGGCGCAGCCGAAGGCGAGGGTTGACAGTCGGAACAAGTTGCTATGACGGTTCCGCACGTGTACTGAATGACTACTTTTAATACAGTTGCGAAAAAATGACGCAATTTAATAAATTAAACTCGCAGGGAACATTTCTGGAAAATTGCGCCAACCGTAGAATATAAGCAGAGATTTTTTTTTCTTCACCCATTCTGGCAGGCAAAGGGAACTATGCCCATACAGCCAAGTCTTCAGTAGAATTTTTTTATTGATATGAAATGAAAATGAAATTGAATGAGATGAAATGAAATGAAACCTAACCTAACTCATTTGAATGAGTTAGGTTCAAATCATTAAATCTGATATTGAAACAAATTAGTAGCTTCTTTTTAAAAATATACGTATTGGCATGAATCATAAAAACTTCTATGAATTTTTTTTAGTAAAAACTTCATGGTTGGTTTTTCTTTTTAATAGACATTATTTTGACAGTTGGGAAAGAGAACGCACGAGTTCGGGAAAGGTAAAAAAGCACGAGTATGTAATAGCCCACATCCCGAACGCTATACGTCCCTGCAATACGCCACTTTTTGAGCAACTGTATTAAAAATAAAATTTTACCAAAATATGAAACTGCCTTCAACACTAAAAAAATTACATGTTGAAGTCGGTGCCATGATAGTTCAAAAGTATCTATAGTATCACAATATTGACTTCGACAAGTTATTACACACTTTTTAGTGTTGAAGTCGGTTCCATCTTTGTTGTTATCATATTCATTCTCTTGATTTTTCGTCCACATAAACTGTAATTTTGTAAAAAAGACAATAAACACATTTAAGGAAACTTGTAATTGGCCTTCAGCATACATGTGTTTAACTGCATGTTTCCTAATTTAAGTAATTTTCTTTGTACCTAGCTGTAAGTTTTCTTAAAAATCTAAAATAAAATAAATAACAATAAATATTTTGGTAAAACAATTTTGTTCATCCGATTAAGTGACCTTTGCTAGTTACGGGATGGATTGTCATTCACCGTCAATGATGATATCATCAAGATAGGTTCAGTTGTTGGAGTGTACCTAACTCAAAATTCAGTTGACCGTATTTGATGAAATTTAAATGGGACTATCTCGTATAATACCTTTTCAAATAAAAAAAATTGAAAATTGGGCTACAAATGGGGTAATAATACAAATGGGATAATATCGGTAAATATACATAAAAAATACACACAGTCGAACATGGAACCTCCTCCATTTTTGTAGACGGTTAAAAACCCATATAGAACAATATCATAAAATTTAGAGCAATATTACTTTCACCCACTGAGGGAAGATAAGGTACTAGGTGGTAGGTCTATTTGCCCGTTATTCAATCATGACGTATAAATAATAGCAAGTGACATTACTGAGCGAAAGAGACTCAATAACGGGTGACGAGCACCGTGCAGTGAATTTAGTTGATTTAACCGTGGGGACGGAGCGATATCTACTGACGAGTTTGATCACAGGCGTTAGTGGATCCCATTTCTGCTGGTAAAATTTTTATTACAAACATGCTGTCACAAAAATATTTAAGCAAAGATATGCATTATTTGAAGTTAAGGTGTGTCTTTTTCGAGCCTATTGTACCAGCTTCTACACGAGCAGCCTGTGGGTGAACTACTCGCAAAAACAGTACAACGCATTACGCGTACAATACAATAACGCGTTCAGAGTGCTGGTGGGACTGCCCCGATTCTGCAGTGCGTCAGGGATGTTCGCCGATGCTCGAGTGGATTGTTTCTATACAACCATGAGAAAGCGGTGCACATCGCTGGGGCGCAGGACTCGGGCCAGCTCTAACGGCATTCTGTCAATTTTCACAGATAGACTGGACTGTGAACACATCATGAATTGTGGCATGCTCCATCTTCGTCATAATTAATGAGATCTGTTAACCCTCCCTATACATTTATATATATATAGTACTTGTTTGTCTGCCATTAACCATCCAATTAATTTATTTATAATGTTTAATTTCAATGACATGAATATTTTTATTAGTTATTTTTCTTTTTTATTTTAGCTTTTTAATCATAATATCCTTATTTAATATATAATTTAATATTTTAATTTTAATGTAATTATATCAATATATTTTAATTTGTTTTGTTTTTGGTTGACATTGATCGTTTTTGTAATCATTAATGTATATATAATTGTTTGATTTTAGTGTGTAAATGTTGTGTGTAATTGTGTTGTATTTTTTAGTGAATTTAATTATTATTGTAATATGATTCCTATGTGTTTCGAAATAAATAATTTAATAATAATTATTTTTCTCATTTATAAGTGAACTCGTACATGTGTAGGTATAAAAGGAAAAAAAACAGTATAAATAGAAAAAAAAAGCCAATACAAATATGCGCGCGTGTGCTATCAAAGAGTTAGCGATTAAAAATTATAAAAAAAAATTTACAAATTCGTTTATGGATAGAAATATCTGCAATCAAGTACACCACTGCAATATTTTAAGAAAGTAGTAGAAAATAGACTTTTAAATTGTCGCAAATTTCAAACCGTCCGACTACCTACATAACCTATGTTATTGTATACCTACTTACATTTTGAATATTTGAACCTATATTATTATTATATTTGTTTTTTTATTGTTAAGCTCAAAAAAAAGCTAAAGCACCCTATAATTTTTATGTTTATATAAAATAACCCAAATAATTCATAAGTCAGACACTACTGAACATCTACAACTCATGCTATACTCAACAGCATAAGCCAAACTGCCAACATCCGTAAAAATATACAACATAATCAAATGTTAATCCCCCGGGTCCCACGCGCAAAGTCAAATGTATCAAATGATTCTACAATATGTTTATAGCTACTTATTTCTACAATAAATATGTTGGGGTACTTTCGACGGGTCACGGCGTACGCATAAATAAAAAATGGGGTCTGGTGGGGTCCGTATGGGGTTCATGTCGCTATCATTACTGGTGTCTATCGCATAATTAAGCTTGTATTGTCTGTATCACGGTTCCCATGAAATGGCAAGCGATGGGGTCGATTGGCGAACACCGTGGATAATGGTTATCGTTTGGGATGGGCTGTATGTTTACTTGTGGTAAGTACCTTGATTTTTTAATGGCGTGATTAAAGACACGTGTCGTCGCTCAGCGAATCTCGACTTGAAAATTGTGTACGATATTGATTGTCAATTCAAGGTACACCTCGAGTGTCCTCGGATACGGGCATAAATGAAAGAGTTGTTAAGAGGATTTCATAGCTAGTACTTTCCATGCTAAAAGAGAAAACTCTTTTCTACCTCTTAACATTGTCCGATTTCAGTGATAGTTTTTTTCATGGAATCATGGCATTTTTTACTATGCCCGTACGTTTTGATTTTTTCAGTTTTTTTTAAGTTCTAAAAAAGGAAATTTATAGTACTTTGAAATGCTGAAAAAATCAAAACGTACGGGCATAGTAAACAATCTCATGATTCCATGAAAAAAAAATCACTGAAACAGGACAATGTTAAGAGGTAGAAAAGAGTTGTCTCTTATAGCATGGAAAGTACTAGCTATGCAATCCTCTTAATACCGTGTAAAATTCAGTTAATTTCAAGTTTCTATCGTGGTTTAGTTTAGTGGTTGCTAAATACGTGTAATACTTACTATATACATATGTATGTCCGTTGATTCTTATTTAGAGTTCATCTCGGCTACAACCACGCAAAAATGGATGATTTGATTTGGACGAAATTGGGAGTGCAGATGGTTTGTAGCCATATTATAGAGATCAATAGGGATGAACATATTGGATATCCTGATATCGCCCGTATAAACTAGTAATTAAAAATATTTACACTTCATGGGTCGATTTCAGTCTTACTTGTTTTAATGTTTCTTAACTGTCTATAGTAAATAGAAGATATCAGCCCTTCAACAAACTAAATAAGCATAAAACACATTTACGATATTCGTATGCATCTAAATGTGAAGTATCACATTACCAATCCAGCAATAAATAAAAGAAATCCATCAGCTATTAAAACTCCCAGAGCCCCTCGTGTTGGTGCGCGCGCGCCGCACGCCATCTTTTGTCAACTATCTCGCACTACCGTAACATCGGTCATTATGATTACTGATTTATAATTTTCGCACGAGTGCGTATTGATTGTACTATAACTGTTTGTTTGGGGAGCGTGGCAAGCGATGTAGGGAAGCTAGATTTGTGGCTATTGATCCCGCAGATCCCGCTTTAAAGCCGTTTGCGCAAGTTACTATTTCTATAATAAATGTTTCGTCTCGTAGACTATAAGTTCTACTAACATACTTCAGAAGTAACAATGTGGAACATCCGTACAGTTGCTGGTTTTGAAATGTATTAATAACTTATAAGATGTAGGTGTGTTAAATACCACTGCTGCCTCCTGCAGATAAGTAAATGACTGCTGACATGTTTCTTGTTTTACAAGCAGCAGCATTTTAGATCAGTAGAACTCTTTGTGAACGAGTTCGCCGGGGTACTACCACCATACCTTTAGGTACGGTGAGGGCTACTACGGTAAGGGTGCCGCCAGCATTAAAGCCACATGACTTAATAAATTAATATCTTAAGAAGATTGCATAGCTAGTACTTTCCATGTTAAAGAGAAAACTCTTTTTTACCTCTTAACATTATCCTATTTCAGTGTTTTTTTTTCATGGTATCATGGCATTGTTTACTATGCCCGTACGTTTTGATTTTTTCAGTATTTCAAAGTACTGTAAATTTCCTTTCATAGAACTTAAAAAAACTTATAAAATCAACACGTACGGGCATAGTAAGCAATGTCATGATTCCATGAAAAAAAATCGCTGAAATCGGACAATGTTAAGAGGTAGAAAAGAGTTTTCTCTTTTAGCATGGAAAGTATTAGCTATGCAATCCTCTTAAAGGGTGCAGTTCAGTTAGTCACTTGTGACAAAATGTTTCAAATTATGTATTTGTCTGACTAAATTATCTCATTATAAGTTTCTTATCACTTTTGTAATTCCACGATTAGTGGTAGGTCATGTAAAGAGACACTATTGGTGAACTAACTTCTGTTTCAATCATAAAACGGAATTTTGTATAGCGTATTTGTTCATTCTTATTAAAAGTACGTAGAGTACATTTTTGCAACTATAACTCTACCCAAATGTCAATTCTTTATTTGGGGTGCTGTGGGAATTCAAGTGCGGGATCATCGTATGATCCGCCCTAATGATAGTTATCTCAGTTAAGTGTTTTGTAAACTCAGTGGGTGGGTGATTTCGGTGAGTTTGCTTTTTAATTGTACGGATTACATTGTTAACTTTGATAGCAAGTAATACAATATAACTGGTTGAGAGCAGTAATCAATCAGTGTTGTTTTTAACTGATTTGTTATTAAAACTGTCCACTTGATTGTAAACACGACTGTTCCTGAGAGTTTCAGTCTCCAAGCTGAAGCATGGCCTTCATAAAAACGAATGTATAAGTGTGTTGAACTCAGTTCAGCACACTTATACATTAGTTTTTAAATCTTATTGACTCAGTAATTTTACTCGCTACAGTGCCCGTAAAACACTAACTAATTAAACTAACTAACTAATTAACGCGCGTTAGGCATTCAATAGACTCCTAACACAGATCAATACATTGAAGGTGTACGCTCTTAAACCCATAGCTGAAGGCTCCCTCGAAGCCAGAAGTTGATTGAATCTCTAAGTGTGTACGAGTATTTGCTGAACGATCTGACCTTTATGACTTACAGTTAAGTGTTAATTCGCAAGATCGTGTGTTTTTAATTATTACAACTACGTTTATTTCTAAAGTTCATTTTTTATTAGTTAATGTAGGTGTTACACTACAAGTTATCACAAGACGATTGCCGGGTCGCTGTGGACATTTGATGTTGGCACATATATCGCCCCTTGATATCAGAACCGGTACGGACAGAATCAGGTCATATAACATTGTTGCATCGCACATATAACCGAGGTCCAGCTCGAGAATCGAGATCACCTGGAAGCACAGATTTAGTAACAGTTACTGTGCAACTGGAAGTCTCAACTAGTGACTTCCTTTCCACGACGGATGGGTCAGTCCGCTAACGAATACAAATTGTACGTCCACCCCTCCGCGGGCCTTTCATATTAAATCACATTAAAAAAATCAATATGCGTATCGTACCAGTTGTACCATGATTTATCGATATATATTTCATTGAGATACGATCTAAAGTGTTCCATCGTAATTGATGACAATTGTAACAGCAACGATTCCGACTCGCGATACGTGTGGGGCTGGCAATCATTTTCGTGTTAACAACTCTTTAGGGGGCTCCCGGGCTTATATTACTTATAAATTTTAATATGTTTCTCATAATGACTGGGAGATTAGGACCGTTTTTGTAGTTATTTGAATATTATGTAAATTTGCTTTGGAGAAATCTTTATTGTTTGCGAGTTTAGTTTTCTTAATGTGTTCTGCATATTCATCACAAGATTGTATTAGATGAAAGAGGATGACCATGCCAGAGGGATATGTTTTTGGTCCCATATGATAGGGGGCGAGCCTATTACCATCTACGGGACACTGTTCCGGACTCTGCACTGCTATTGAACATTTCTTTGTAAGAAAATTCCAATGACTGCCCATCCCAGGTATCGAACTCAGGACCTCGAGATTCCAAAGCGGCGCATCCGCCACTACACCAAGAACAAGCGAGCAAAGCCGCTGGCGGGTCATCTAGTACATACATAATTGTCAATGAATTCTGTATTTATATATACATACGTAATATAACTAGTTTTGACTGATTAATTAACTCAGATCCTTAACAGTTCAGGCTACACGCTTGAATTTTTTGCAGTTCCCTTTTATTTTGTAAACTTACTAAGGAATGATTTTTGCATATTTCGCCAGGGGTAAGGGATGAATTAATTTTGTGTGGTTTTATAAACCCCTACGTTCCAATGAAAGCTTTTTTGAAGTCTTTTCAAAAAAGAAAAAAATTTAAAATTAATTAACAATTTATTTATTCTTTTCTTTTCTTTTTTTTTATGACGATAAATTAGTACTAAAAACGATAAGGTCTAATATGAACTTCAAAACAAACAGACACCGCTTTTAAAATAGAAAATAGTAAAGCCAATCATTCGGCTTTCTAATAATAACCCTTTTAAAATGTGTTAATTAAAATTATCATATACTACACAAAGAGTATAGGTTCGAAACCTTCCTCTTTTTTGTTTTCATTACCTAAAACACTTTGAAAGCCTATAAGTACAGAAACAGGAAGATTTCGATTGCAAATGATGAAATTCATATATCTATGTTAAAACATGTTTTAATTAGTTTTATTGTAATAGGTAGATTTATTTTATATCAGCAACTTTGTACATTCAATTTATTTATTGTTGGGTATAATAAATATATGTTTCAATTAATACACATTTATCAATAACTTTAAATGAATTATATATTTAAACTGTATTATGGCTTTGGCATACATGGCCTTCAATATGATGAATGAAATTTAATTTATAATATCTTAACATAACTAAATACTTTTTTATAAAAATTTGACTAATGGTTTTTCAAAAAAGAGCCTTAACGAAAGGCTTGGGTCAGAGAGGTGTCACATAAGTTGTACAAAAAGAGAGCATTCCAATTTACATTTGTATGTTATAGTTTATTGTTATAGATATTCTTGTGCCGAGAAGGAGAATTTGGAACACGAGAGAAAAAGAGCGCGAGAGAAAAATATTTAATTTTATATAATAACGACTGTGTGTTATATTTGGTTATTATATTATTACTACGCTAATTGCCTGAACGTATTTTAATATTCTATAGTCTTATTTAAAACTCTGCACACAATGAATTTTACAATTTAAAATACTTATTAATAAAATAATATAAATAAATATATAGCAGAGCCTATTTCGTTAGCCTGTTCTTGTTTAGGAGTTTCTCAGTTACCTATGCTTACGAAAAGTGTTTAATTTTATTTATAATTCATAAATTCCGTGACAGAAGGAAATTCGTGACCTTAGTTTCTAAAATATCAATTCATAGCTTCACATATTGATTTTCAAATTCCATCGGCAAAAACAAACTTAGGATGTAATTCTTCTCTACTAAGGAAATGTATCTACAATGAATTAAATACACTCGAGAGCAATGAATCCGGGTCACTTAAAGAATGTTAAAAATCTCGGAAACTAAAAATGATAGGTTAATGCAATAAATTGTATTTAATAGACAATGTAATACTCCTTAAATGAAAGTAAAAAAAATATGAGTCACCATACATTTTATTAACACAAAATTACATAAAGAAAAAAACTGCTGATCTCTCCTTAAAACAAAAATAGGAAACATGAAATTTTTGAACTTTATTACGATTTTTTTGAATTTTAATACTTCGTATTGCCTCCTCGTGCTTCCATTACTGCGTTTACGCGGTTTGGCATGCTGTAAACCAAGTTCCTTATACGATTTTGGGGAATATTCTCCCATTGCTCTGTGAGAGCAATTTTGAGCTCACGAAGCGTGATTGGGGGAGGGTTTCGTTGTTTTACGCATCTGCCTAGCTCGTCCCAAGCATGTTCGATCGGGTTGATATCCGGGCTGCGCGCTGGCCACTCCATACGAGTAATGTTCATCTCTTGAAGGTAGTCATTCACAATCCTACCTGTAGGAGTCGGGCATTGTCATGCATAAATATAGCATCCTCACCTAAATTGACCATAAATGGACCAACGTGATCATTGAGGATTTCTTCCACATATCTTTCGCTAGTTAAAGAGCCGTTTTCTATGATCACCAGCTCTGTGCGACTTTCAGAAGAAATTCCGGCCCACACAAGTACAGACCCACCACCGTAGGCTACTTTTTCTTCGATGCATGCTTGCTTGAATCTTTCCCCTGGTCTTCGATACACTCTGTGTCTTCCATCGTGCTTGTAGAGCATAAATTTTGATTCGTCGGAGAACATAACTTTTGACCAATCTTCAATACTCCAATTTACGTGGCTCTGGGCATATCTTAGTCTTGAAATACGATGCCCACGCTCCAGTTTAGGGCCGTTTGCAGGTCTAAGGGGTTTTAAGTTAGATTCAGCAAGCCGACGTCTTACTGTCAAGGCACTTGGGTTACTTCCTCCGAGGCGTCGAAACTGATTTGTGAGTTCAGTTCCTGTGAGAAAGCGATTTCGAAGCATGGTGTTCACCAAGTATCGGTCTTCTCGTACTGTGGTACACCTGGTTCTGCCCGTTCCTGGTCTGCGTAGGTTAGAACCAGTTTCTTCGTAACGTCGGAGAACTCTTTGTACTGTTGACAGCGACACACCGACAGTCCTGGCTGTATCGCGCTGACTCCGGCCGGTTTCCAGCATTGTAAGTATTCTGGTGCATTCTTCAGGCGTAAGCGACATAATTTCAGCTTGAATAATGAATATAGAGCACTATCAACATGGTTTATGTACCCACATAAATGACAGATTACAAACAAAAGCAAAACCAAATGCTGTAATTTCGTAGTTTCATCTTCGAAAGTGGCCCTTTTTCAAATTTGATTTTTTTATGATATAACTTTACAATAACTAAGAAGTTTTAATACCTTCATTTAAGGAGTATTACATTGTCTATTAAATACAATTTATTGCATTAACCTAGCATTTTTATTTACCGAGATTTTTAGGATTCTTTAAGTGACCCGGATTCATTGCTCTCGAGTGTATTTCACGAACGATCTTGACATCTTTCATGATTCATTGAATGTATTCGGGAGAAAATTAGGTAATTTCCTAAATGAAAGCACGGCCATGATCAATATATCATTCATTTGCACTCTGTTTCTTCTTACTTTGCCTTGTCAACACTGCTGTTAATTTATTATAATTTCAAATTATAGCGCGCAGGTATCCTGATAATAGTAAAAAGCAGAACTTTTAAACATCGTGGATAACGAAACTGAACGATAACATTGTATGAAAAAATACTTATGTTAGAAAAGGGACAGGAAAAGAATAATAGCTGAATACAATTCATAAACATTACTCGCTTTGCACAGAAAAAATCTTTAACCCATCATATACCGTGATAATTAAAACATAAGATTTATGAATGAAACGAACGTACATTTTCGTCAATGGTACTCAAAGGATTAATAGGCCCACAAAATAAACTTTAACTTCAAACTATTAGAATTTTCAGCGATAAAACTATATATATTTTGAGATAATACATAGCTATGGTATAGTATGATTAACATCGGAGTAGCGGAGGTTGACTTGGTGACCTTAACCGATCAACAAGTTAAGCATCACTTGCTGCAGTCAGGAGTTGGATGGGTGACCGCTAGTGGCATTATTCAACTTCCGTGCTTCGGAGGGCACGTTAAGCTGCCGGTCCCGGTCTTAGGACAACAGTTGTTAGGCTATGTCCAAAGCCTTTGGGTGGCCTGGAAACTTCAGCATAGGTTGGCCACTAACCTATCCACCAAGCCGCACTGGGCCCGCGTGGTGGATTATGGACCAACTCCTCTCTCTGAGAGGAAGGCTCGAGTGAGAATAAAATGGGCTGATTATGATGATGATGTATTAAAATAGTAACACGCAGTGTTTAAATTGTGTTAGTATATAACGAAAAATATAAAGAAAACGTACAAAATTAATGCATCTTCGCATTGTATCGTAAATTATTTTAAAATTGAGATTAGCTCACGCATAAAATCAGGAGAATTCATAATTCATATTTTTTTTGCAGGATGCTCTGGCAACTGCATTTATTCAAGTTCAAAACCATGTGTAAACTAGATTTGTCCTTACTGTGATTAACAAAAAACAAAAGTAAAAATAATAGTATAATATGTAATGGTCTACATAAAAATGATGGGAGTACTATGAGTCATATTTTAGCTGTGCCAAATAGGCATACACTCATTTATATGTAAATGAATACAAGTGTATAATTTATTTATTTATTTATTAATATGAATGCACTTGCAATTATACATTATTAGTTCTTAAATGAAACAAAACAAAGTCTTAGCTAATGAAGTAATTTAAAAATAAAATTATTTATATAATGTCAAACTTAAATAATAATACTTAATAAAATGTCAAATTAAATATTATTCACAAAATGTCAGCATTAAATTTACAATATTAGACCAACTGTCGGTAAATAAGTCACAGTCGGGAAACGTACTGAGGATCGCGTTGAGGTCGCACATGGCGCGGTGAATCGAGGAGTACCGACGATGTACCGTACGACACCGGCCAGGGAAGAAAAACTTGTAGTAATATCATCATCATCATCATCATCAGCCTGTAGCAGTCCACTGCTGGACATAGGCCTCTCCAATTGCACGCCACTTAGGTCTATCTTGGGCTTCTCGCATCCAGTTTTTACCAGCCGTCTTGCGCAGATCGTCACTCCACCGTGCCTCAGGAAGTCCTACACTACGTTTGCCGAGACGCGGTCTCCACTCTAGAACTCGTTTACCCCAACGGTTGTCGGTTCTACGGCTAATATGTCCAGCCCACTGCCACTTCAGCTTGCTGATCCGGTGGGCTATGTCGATGACCTTGGTTCTCTGACGGATCACTTCATTTCTGATGCGATCCCTCAGAGAAACACCGAGCATAGCCCTTTCCATAGCCCGCTGAGCGACCTTGAGCTTGTGGACCATTCGAGCCGTCAGTGTCCACGTTTCGGCTCCGTATGTCATGACGGGTAGGACGCACTGATTGAAGACTTTCGTCTTCAGGCACTGTGGAATCGGCGAAGTAAGGACTCGACGTAGCTTCCCAAACGCTGCCCAGCCCAGCCGAATTCTTCTATTCACCTCGTTCTCAATGTTGTTTTTTCCCAACTGCAATGTCTGCCCGAGGTACACATATTTTTGAACAACTTCGAGAACGGCGCCGTGTATCGCAATCGGTTCCGGTAGAACATGTTCGTTGAACATGACCTTGGTTTTGTCCAAGTTCATCCGTAGGCCGATGCGTATAGAAGAGTCAGCCAGGTCATTCAGCATCTGTTGCAGGTCCTGCAGCGTCTCTGCCACGATGACGATATCGTCAGCAAATCGCAAGTGAGAGATGTATTCGCCGTTGATATTAATGCCACGTCCTTTCCAGTTCAGCGTCTTGAACATATCCTCCATTGCATTTGAAAACAATTTCGGGGAAATAACGTCCCCTTGTCTCACTCCTCGATGCAACGGTATGGGACTTGTTTGCTGATTCTGTACTTGGACGGACATGGTGGCGGTTTCGTAAAGACATCTCATCACTTGGATGTATCGCCAATCTATCTGGCAACGCTGCAGGGACTCCAGAACAGACCAGATTTCAACCGAGTCAAAGGCCTTCTCATAGTCCACGAATGCTAGACACAGGGGCTGATTATACTCTTCGGTCTTCTGTATAATCTGCCGCACTGTGTGAATGTGGTCTATGGTGCCGTATCCGCTCCGAAACCCAGCCTGTTCCGGTGGTTGGAATTCGTCGAGTCTACGCGCAAGACGGTTTGTGATCAATCTTGAAAACAGCTTATAGACGTGGCTTAGAAGGGATATGGGTCGATAGTTCTTCAGCAGGGTCTTATCTCCCTTTTTGAAGAACAGGACGACCACACTCCTACTCCACGCCTCTGGAGTTCTCCCTTCGAACAGGACAGCGTTAAAAAGCTTCTGGAGCTCCCTCAGTACGGGTTTACCTCCTGCTTTTAGTAGCTCTGTTGTAACGCCATCCTCTCCAGGGGCTTTTCCATTTTTAAGCTGTCCAAGAGCGATCTCGATTTCGCTAATACTGACTTCTGGCAAGTCTTCGGTGAAATGGCGTGTTAACGTGGCTCTAGGATCATTTTCGGGATCAGGTCGAGTAAGTAGTGTAGTAATATAAGTATATCTATTAATTTATATCGCATCCTACTTGTAGACAACGTGTCCCAAAAATCAACGATAAGCCAACACCGGAGGATAGACCTGCCCCGGACTAATCGGGGAAAAAAAGAAAAAGAAATATATCCCTATTTATTATTAGTATTTATTACCTCGTAAAATAAATTAATATAAACGCGAAAGTTTGTGAGTATGGATGTATGGATGTGTGGGCAATTTTGATGAAATTATTTTATTTATTTTATTTTAGAATTTTAAGAAAACTTACAGCTAGGTACAAAAAATATTACTTAAATAAAGAAACATGCATTTCACACATGTATGCTGAAGGCCAATTAAAAGTTTCCGTAAATGTGTTTACAATTATTACAAAATTACAGTTTATTTGGACGACAAATCAAGAGAATGAATATCATAACTAAACACATCATAACAACAAAGAAATAAATAATCATAATATATCTAAACAATTACGAAAGAGTTTAAGAAGAAAAAAAAAATATAATTTAATAGTTACATTATGTGTCTAAAAAGAAATCATTTGCTAGCAAGCATTTGAGCTTACTTGGCGATGTATTAAATAAATCAATATCTGCGTTCAGTAAGGTGTTAAACGAGGCGCTTGCTCGTATAATAAACGCGTTCTGCCTATAATTATTTTTAGAAGTCGGAACGTGTAAGATGTTAGGTCTCCTAAATGCAGCCGTGTTGGTGCGTAGTCCTAACAGCTCCAACAGCTCAGAGCAATCCACCGTGCCATTTGCAATGTTCATGAGATATGCCAGATCAGATATTTTCCTCCGTTCACAGAGGGGAAGGAAATGAAATTTACGACATCTAGCCATGTAGTCTGGTAGAAAAAGTTTTGCCCGAAATTGGAGATAGCGCAAGAACCTCTTTTGTATGGATTCTAACCTTGTCGAGTACACGTTATAGCATGGATTCCAGACCTGAGATGCGTATTCTAGATGGCTGCGTACGTACGCGCAATACAGTATTTTAATTGTTTTTAAATTGGAAAACTCACTAGACATTCTTAAAACGAATCCAAGTGCACGAGATGCTTTGTTAACGACATTATTAATATGGGTATCAAATAAAAGTTTACTGTCAAAAAAAACGCCTAAATCTTTAATTGTTTCCACTCTTGCAAGAGGTGAGTTATGTAACGTGTATTCAAATTTAATAGTTACTGGCTTCCGAGTAAAGGAACACACATAGCATTTGGAAACATTTAATTCTAGTTTGTTTAGTATACAGTAATTTTGAAATCGCATTAAGTCGTCTTGCAGACGAAATGCGTCAGCGGAAGTCTTTACCTGATATAAAATTTTCATATCATCTGCGTATAAAAGAATTTTAGAATAAAGAAAGCATGAAGAAATGTCATTAACAAAAATTGAAAAAAGTAACGGTCCTAATAAGGACCCCTGTGGGATTCCTGAGGGGATGTACATGGATAAAGAGGAATACCCACTGAGAGCAACCGTCTGGGATCTGTTGTTGACATAGGACACGAACCACCTAAAAAGGTTTCCCCTTATGCCTACTTCTTGCAGCTTTTTTAATAAGAGCAAATGATCGATTCGATCAAAACATTTACTGTAATCAGTGTAAATAACGTCTACTTGTGAGGGTTCAGACATAAAACGAGATAAGAACTCACTGCACAACAAGAGATTTGACGTTGTAGATCTACCTCTTAAGAAACCGTGCTGCTGCGGTGCAAGATCACGCTTGAGGGCGGAGTACAATTGTGTATAAACAATTTTTTCGAGAACCTTAGCAAACAAGCATAATTTTGATATTGGCCTATAATTTTCAATATTATATTTCGGTCCTTTTTTATGCACCGGAGTGATTAAAGCTGATTTCCAAATGTTGGGTACAATACCTTCAGTTAACGAGCGGCGGTATAGAATAGAAAGCGGTACAGCTAGGCTTTTCGAACACTTTACTATTATAATAGCAGGTATCTTATCCGGTCCAGCTGATTTATTTAAATCTAAGGCCTTAAAAAGTTTGAGAACCTCTTTCTCAAGCACCTCAATCATGCCGATGTCAGATAAAGTCACAGTATGGTTTTGAGAATTTTCTGCCACTAAACAGTCCAACGGTGAGTTATATTGTAGAAAGGTTGAGTGAAAATATGCACTGAACATGTTGCATATAACATCACCTTGATCAGAAGAACAAGAACCAAACTGCATCACTGCAGGGTAGGCATTTGATTGCTTTTTACTCTTCACGTAAGTCCAAAATGCACGCGGGTTCCGTTTTATTGAGCTTTCAATGTTTTTTATATAGTCAGTGTACATTTCACTCTCCATCAGCCGTGCTCTTTCTCGCAATACGATAAACGACTCTCGATCGTGAATGTTACCATAGATTTTGAATTTCCTATGGTATTTCGATTTCTCCTTGAGAAGTTTTACAAGAGGTCGTCTATACCATAAAGGATATTTATATGATGGTATCACAGTTTTGGAAGTTATGTATGTGTCACGGAGACCATAAATCACACTATAAAGATAAGAAACAGCAGTTTCCACAGTCCCGCAACTCAGCTTAGAGTGCCAGTCTATAGCGTCCAGCTCATTACAGATTGAGTGATAATCACCGTCCTGGTAATTAAACTTGATGTAGGAAAGCGGTTTCATAGTGTGAAATTGAACGAACTCGGCGGTAACACATACAGAAGGATGGTGAGGGTCTTCGGGTACCAAAGGATGGTCACACGCCTGAACAGTAACATCATTATTAGAAAAAATAAGATCTAAAAGACGGCCACGACTTCTATTTGAGATAGAGTTATATTGGAATAGATTACAAGCGTTAAAGCTGTCAATTAGATTTATTTGGTGTTCACCTAGTAGATTACTAGGTTCAAAAGAGCACCCATCACCGCTGAGGGACCAAGATACAAATGGCATATTAAAATCGCCTAATACGATGAACTTGTCCAATGGGTTGTCTAAAACAATTTTAGTAACATTCATTGCAAAATTTGATAATTGCATGTGCATTGTATTACCCAACTTTTCGTCGCAAATGTAAACTATACATATGTGTATTTTATATGTTGAACTAGGATTACGATTACGAATCGTTAAAGTAACCCACAAGTCCTCTGCAGAGGATGACCACTCAGGCCGACCCTCCGCCGCAACTTCACGGCGCACAGCAATTAAAACCCCACCCCCCTTCCCTTGTTCCGTTATTGTGTAGTTACGGTCTCGTCTCCAAACAACGTATCTATTATCAAATAACTCGTTATTAATGACACTGTCATTAAGCCACGATTCCGTAAAACAAACAATGTCATATGAGTTCATGCATACATTTCTGTACAATACGCTGGACTTAGTGCGTAGACCGCGCACATTTTGATAGTATATACTAACCGGGAGCATGGATAACAAATATGTTTTTTATGTTTTGCATTGGCATATAAAAATGCAAGATAAACAATAAGTTAAACAAATACAAATATTTACGCTTGTACTCGTAGTACGCAACTAACATTGAATAAATCGATAGAAATACTTCAGAGTAATTAGAAAAGGCAATTACCCGATTGACATAACAACAAAAAAAACATGAACAATAGCAAATGGCTGGCCGACTTACCCGAGCTACCGCCGCAGGTAGCAATAATCGGCTGTGCGTATGACGCATAACAACTGCAATGCATAGTGAGGCAGCGCTAGACAACTTCCGAACGCAGAAATTTTTACTAAACAGTGTGGGCCATAATATACGAGTAACTTCATACAGAAAGTACACAGTGTAGCCAATTATAGTTTTTTTAGATCGAGCTCTGAGCGTATAGTTATCGCCGGGGATGTTGGGTTTTTCCGGATGAAGATCTTGCAACCCTTCACCCAAGTAAAAGCAAACCCCCGGTCCTTCGCTAAAGCTTTGGTCTTATTGAGCAATATTTTGTTTTCCAGTGTCAAGTGGTCGTTGACGAATATTCGGGTGCTGCCCTTTAGTCCCAAGTTCTCAGGGGTCGTAGTACATTTTTTTGCCATAGCTACAAAATCGTCCTTTAAGTACCTACTATGAACACCAACGATAATGGTCTTATTCTCCTTGTCATTGCGCATTGGTATTCGAGCGATATAGTTTATCTGCTCCTTAGGTATTGGGCATTTAACATATGCTCCGATTTTAGAGACAACCTCAAAGAGATTTTCGTTTTTCGACAATGGGACACCTTTTATTTCAATGTTATTAAGTCGTGACCTCTGCTCATTGTCACGAATCTGGCTTTCCACGCTCTGCACACGCAGCTGGAGGTGCTCTAAATCATTTTTGGTTTTCTGTAAAGACTGGATATCCTTCTCCATTTCCAAAATCTTTTCAGACAGAGCGCCAATCTTGCAATCCACAAAATCAATAGATTTTTTAATTTCTTGGAGTTCAGGTTGTATGCTTTTAAGTGCAGCAAGTTCATTCTTTATGCATTTAATATCACTGTTCAGACCCGGTAGTACAGCAACTTGAAGAGACAGTCGTTTCAGCTCAATCAGCACGGCGTCCATGTCTGCTGGGACTGGGGACTTCGCAGTAGGCTTCTTACCCTGAGGTGCTGGAAGTGGCACAGGGCTAGCTGCTCTGGCATTCTTACAAGAAGAGCATTTCCAAGATGATTTACGATTTTCTCCAAGTCGGCGGTATCCCGTCTCTGTGACACCGGCGCAAGCAAAATCAAAATGACCGAGACAAACTGAGCATTGAGCCCCGTCTCTGAACTCTTCCTCACAACTCTTGCATTTGAACATTTTGTTGTCAATCTGGTTCGCGACCCGTGATATAAAAAAGTTGACAATTCCTGAAGCAGGCGTAGGTGCAGAACCGGTCGTAATAGCGTGCGTTCTGTCCGTCGTCCACGAACTGACTGAATTTGGTATGGAGGTAGATGAAGCCCTGGTTTTACACATAGGATAGGTACTTTTCATCATCATCATCCATCACCACGCGGCTGGAAAAGCGTAATATGCTTGGGCACAGCATAGACAAAATAATAAGATCTCCGCCTACGTCAAGATCGTAATGATGACAGTTCTGTCAAAGTTTGTGTCAGATTCTGATAGCTTAGTCAAAAGCCAAATCAATTTGATAGTTCGATACACTAGACGTGTTCGGCGACCGTCAAGGGTGATGAAATGTATAGACAGTTTATTTCCATGGTGATTAATTTTATTTTATTGTTTACTGATTACTAAGTACTCAAATAATACTATTATAGTATATAATTGCGTTTGACCATGAACATATTTTTTTGTTTAAAGATAGATATGCCCTTGGGGAAATAATAAGCTACTCGAAGTACTAATCCTGCACAGACTTAGTCGCGGGCACCAGCTAGTATAATAATATAATTATAAGAAAGGGCTTGTTCAAAACCCTCAACGCGTGCGTTTTATTCCTACTTGGCAGGCTATTAAAAAATTTTCATTGTGATCTTTTTTAATGGTCAAAAGGTATTGTCTTTGCGAAGTCTTTGTCCCCAAATTCTTTTGTCGTTGCCAAACCTCTGAACCGAATACTCTTGGAGGGAACGAAATACAATTAAAATTCAGAAAACAAAATTTTATGCAATGTGAATTTATTTATAAATGGTTAATGATTTTACTTTTTTAATTATGTGAATCTATGTTGATTAACCCGTCCGCACGCCTTCACTCCTTATCAGGCCGTCTGCACAAATGATTTCTTTGAATCGGGAATCGGTAAGATATATTTCTTTTTAATGGCATTTAATACCACAAACATATTACCTTTGTGAATTGGAGGTACTTTGAAGAAAAGTCAGGTCAAGAGAACCTACTCTAAACTGGCAAGGGAGCGTGAAGCAAGAGAGGTATGCCGAGATATTTGTATATTTTAGAGTGTCTCCCTGAATTTGTGAAACGGGAGTAATTTTATGTTCATGTAAAAATATCATAGGCACATTAAAACTGATCCCTAAAGATGGTAACGCACTGTATTCGTTGAATAATACTGCTATACTATATTTTATTTATAATAATTTGTATTTTAATAAATTTAAAATAGACAGAGACAGATAGATCCATTGTTAATATGGTTAACAGCAAATAATGACTAATATGGATAAATTATTTTAATTTGATTTTAGTTTGCAATTTTTATTGCGAGCTTACACTTTTATTGTTAAGTTGTTTCTAGGAGTAATGTTAAAAATAAAATAATTTCAAACACGTAATTGTTTTAATTTTTTTGGTAGTATGGTTTCTTTGAATACGTAGACAGCGACGGTATACGCAGTTAAGCTATACTTATAAAGCTGAAGCGTATATAAAGTTAAAGTAGGCCAAGTTTGTGTTTTAGAAGAAGTAAAGGATTGTCTGCGTAGCATGCAGATTGTGTGTGTGTGACTAAAATGGAATCTGAAATCGTAAGATTAACGAACAATTACAGAGTGAGTCCCGAGTAAAGCGCGAGATTCAAATTATTTCGAGAAGCAATAAGAAAATACTTATTTTACATAGAAGGCAAACACTTTGATATCTACTCCATACAAGAACAAATAAACAGACTGATATATATTTCACTGTATATATTATATGTGCCAGTTAAAGTGGCAATGGGCAGGGCACATAGCAAGCAGAACAGATGGCCGATGGGGCTGGAAGGTTCTGGAATGGATAGCACGGGCCGACAAGTGCAGCGTAGGTCGTCCTAGTAGTAGGACAGACGACCTGATAAAGGTCGCAGGACGACGTTGGATGGTCCTTTTAGAAAATTATGATGTTCAGCAGTGGACGTTCTACGGCTGAGATGATGATAGTGTACATACTTCAAGAGCCAAATGCGTGTTATATGAATATGCTTAGGAAATATGGATAATGATCGTGTAAACGATGCCCGCTAGGCAGCTTGTTTTTCGTTAACTATTTGTACCATACACATACCGGTTATCATTTGATTGAGCAAAAAAATTTGGAAGAGAAGATGATTATTATTAATGGAATAAGTACCTACTTTATAACTTTTGAAGGCGTTATTTTAAGAGTACGTTTATGTATTTATTACCTCGTAAAAATCATTATTTTTATATATTATTATAACCATACAGTAACTGTCATCATATCTACATATAATAATATAAATATCACCGGGACAAAATGGAGAAACTGAAGAAAAACACATAACAAAATCTGACATTCTACAGGCCATAATAATCTGTTCATTTACGACCTCGTAAACTACCTTTATGACCTGAAGATAAAAAACATGACTATTCTAGCTAACCGCAGAAAATCTCTTAAAGCCTGCACCGAAAATGCACCGCCACATTTTTAATCTGTGCAAAGTCCCCTCGTTAAAACGGGTAAACTCCGCTTGCCCCGAGCTCCCAACCGAGTTTTTAAATAACGAACTGTATAATAAAAAAAACATTTGTACAACTACTATTTATGAAAGCGCGCAGCCTTCGTGCGATGATCTTTAGGGCGGGGTTGGGCGGGTCACCATGGCAACACGGGTATGTATCCCGCTCGCCCCAATTCTCCCTTAGAAGCGATTGTCATCTGTGGAAGATGTTGCCCCCACCTTGCTATTGTACCTAAGAGTGTGGAGCTTAATCTAAAAGGGTTCTTCTATCTCCTTTGCACGGTAGAATTGCGACTCTATCACGAAGCGTTACGTTCCGTTTTGAAGTATCAGTGGCAGCAAAGAAGAAGCAATCGATATTCTTTGTGTGCATCCACGCTACGATCGGATGGCACAATGTGTCGCGATATCTTTGTTGAAGGTGTAAAAATTTAAAGGCTACGACGTATGTGCTTTATCGCAGCGATTTGTGCTGCTTAAATATACGTAGCTGGAAAACGATTTCGGAATGAGGCAACATTGCTTTAAATGTTAATATTATTGTGCAGACTTCGGAGATAAATATGAATTCTATTCAAAATCGTTTATTTAGTTTGACTACTAATGATGTCTCTGCCATTTTCACTAATATATAAATTAAACTTAAGTTTTGTGAGTCTGCGTTCCTTGCCTTTGCACGAATAACAGAAGGTAGGTATTTGAATAAAAAATAGGTTACACACCGTTTATACCCAGGCTTATATAAATGTAGCTTACACGGTGGTAAGCTACGTTTTATTTTAATAGAATGGGCAGGTAATTTCTAAGATCGAGATCGATTATAAAACCGTGTTAGCTGGTTTAAAATAAATGTACCTACTAAAGACTACTACGGCGTCCCAATAAATAAAGTCACCACCGAGAAGCGGCAAGTTGCTCGGGTCTTTTTAACCGACTTCAAAAACGGGTCTCAATTTGAGTCTCAATTTGACTGTATATTTTTATGTTTGTTACCTCAGAACTTTCGACTGGGTGAACCGATTTGGATGATATTTTTTTTATTTCGAAGCTGGTTTTTTCCATGTGGCCCCTTTTAAGATATTTTTTATTATAATATAATTTTTATTTCATCCAATTAGGTTAAGCGAGTTTTTGTGTTACACTCCAATAACTGAAAAGGGTTTCGCCTATCTTGATGATATCCTTATTGACGGTGAATGACAATCATGCCGTAATTAGCAAGGGTCTCTTAAAAGAGTGAAATAATGTTTACCAAAAAAGTCGGACCGACTTCCACACTAAAAAGTGTGAAATAACTGCGCACAATATAGTGATAATAGGTTCTTTTGAACTATCATGGTTCCGACTTGAAAAAGTTGTTTTATAGTTTTGAGAGTGGAAGTCTGTTCCATTATTTTGCCAAACAATTTTTAGTACCTATATAGAGATTTTAGAGTCATCAATTGGTTCCTCGAGACTTTTTATACTGAGAACTAAGTAGTAAGAATAAACAAATAACTAGCACATAATGAATGAAACTGTTAACAAGATGACTCACCAGTATTTTTTCCCTTGTCCATCGAGCCCAGCATATCATCGTTTCTCGTCCTGCCGAAGCCGAGTGTTGCACTTGCATCTTGTCCAAGCTGTCCTCCATAGAAGTCCCCAAAAGCCGTCGCACTACCGAGTAGACCTGACCTGTCTTGTAAAGCTGCTTTGGCTTTCTCGACGCTCTGTTTTAACTGTTCGAAAGTTGATTGGTGTAGTCGGTAAGGAGGCCACTCAGTCGCCGGCCAGGGTTCTTCTTTGAGTGCACTTCGTTTTAGCTCTAGGGCTCCAGCGTAAGAGCAGCTGCTTTCGTACATTGCAGCTTTAAACCCTCGGAGTGCTGATGCACACCGTAGTTTGCGGATGTCAATCCTGTAAAAGAAAAAAGAGCAAGTAAAAACAAAGCTTCAAGAGATTTACTTGGTATATAACGTACAAAAATAAAAAGTACATCTATCTATATATATAAAAATGAACCCCTATTTCTCACAGTCACGCTATAACTTGAGAACGGATGGAAAAATCTCACTGATTCTTGTTTTGTTGTGTTAATTATTGTCAGGAGAAGGTTCTTATGAAAGAAAAAACCAAGAAAAGATGAGAGGTTATGGCGAGGCCGAAAATGCCGAGCCTTCTACACGAACGAAATCGCGGGCAGTCGCTATTGTGTCTATTAGTTATTGCCATACAAATAAAATTTTGGAATTACCTATATGTACATGCTGACAATGTCAAAGAAATTTGTTTGAAAATTCTTTAAATATGACCCAAAAATCAGGCAAACAGTATCGATGGGTACTTAACGCACTAAGCTATTTAATTTCGACACGTAATTTACTTGGCATAGACTTGTACTTTCTGGTTTGCCAACTTTGAGGATGCAGGTTAAAACCCTGTCTGGAAATAATTCAAACAAAATCTTCTTTGATATTTATTGTGTATAAATTGTTTTGTCATTATATATTTTTATTTCCATAAAATATACAAGTTTACAATTAACTTAAATTATCTTAAAGATGTAAGTTAATAATTGGCTTGTAAAACATTTAAATACAATTACAGCTAAACCTACACTAAGATTTCTCTTGTATCGTAGGTTAGCTATCTCTTCCAGGGTCACAATATCAGCCATCTACATTAAAGAGATATTACATAAAAGAGTGTGTGTAACTTTAATACTTATAAACATGTTATTTCATACAAATTTACATAATACAATGGTCTAGTGCCCGTGTGTGGTGTATGTGAGCGTGCGTGTGTGAGTGCGTGTGCCTGTGTGGGAGAGTGTGTGCGTATGGGTATGTATGTGTGTTTAGGTATAAAAAAAGGAAAGATTTGTTAGTTCGTTGTGTTGGTCATGTAATTACCTTTAATATTTGTTCAGTTTCATCATAATTGAAATTTTGGAGCCAATTGTTAATTTTAATTATTGCTTCTCTTTGACTTTGAGATACAAGATTGGTAATAACTTTTGCTACCTTATTATAAACAAAACATTCTAGAAATATCTGTTGATGGTGTGCACATTTTGTGTTGTACTTGGGTATATCAAAGACTCTATCCTTTCTCCTCTTATGCTTTGACTTTTCCATCATTGTAGTATCTTTGTGCTTGTGTAGCAGAAGATTTTGAATAAAAAGTTGTCTGACTGTCAGCACTTGACAATCTTTATACAAATTTGCAGTAGGATATATTTTGCATTTATTAACTACTAGCGACTGTCCACGACTTCGTTTACGTAGTAGGCTCGACCTTCTGCCTCGCCATAACCACCCATTTTTACTTAATTTTTTTAATGTAAGAACCTTCTGCGATGTATTAGAAAACATTTAAAAATATGAATGAAATTGGTAAAACCGTTCTAAAAATATAGCGTCACCAGGAGAAATAGGTATTCATTATATATATATGGCCTTCGTTTGGAATCACCTTTACCTAATGTGTTGCCATTAATATATAAATTGGAAAAGTAATTCTTAGACTGGCAATATTATTGCAAGAGGAGGGGATCATTCTAACCTACGTGGACCGTACACTTACGATAGCCACGGGAGGTTCTAAGTTTTTTTGGCCTCTGCTAAATTTCAGATTGAAGCAGTCGCCGACTACTAATTTGGGCTCAACTACGCCTATTGCGTTGTTTCGCACTAAGATGAGCTCGGTCATGCAATTTACTTCAACTGGGCTCCGGCTCCAATAATTGGTAAGAAAAGTTACTATTTCTAACCGTAATTTTAACTGAACGAGTCACGTACCGCGATTTTATTTTGAGGTTATCGACAGTTTCTGACTTCCTAAGTTTGGCTTTTCCAGGACTCATTCCCCCCAACAAAAGAGAAGGTGTGGATCAAGCTGCAGATCTGCCCTAGGATAGTACCAGGTACCTACCCCATCTATTACTCTTTTCGTTTGGTTATAAATTCACGTTGGAAATTTTTGTCAGTCTAATAGTCTAAGGTTATATATATATATATATATATATATATATATATATATATATATATATATATACATTTATTGATATTATGCAGTAGTTAAAATTGTATTTACATCAATAGCATTAGTAATTAACTTTGTACGCTACATAATATATTAAGCATACGTTCATACACAAAATAAACTACGCTCCTACTCTACACTTAATAACAAATGACCAATTAAAATGTGTATTTTATACTTTTAGATTTTTGTACAATTATATACCACGAATAGTGGTAAGTATTATATAAGAACATGGCATGTGATGTATTCGTAAGTTGTTACATGGATCATCATGGGATCATGGGATGGTGGTATCCTTTGGTGGTCGAGGTTCGCCTTTCCAAGACATAAGTTAATCCTCAGTTTTGAGAGGCGACTCTCATTTCCATTCGTGGATGCGAGTTTAAGAGAACTTGTCATCACATCAAGTGAAGTTCTATCTTAAAATAATAAATTAACGCCCTACGTCTTATAAACGTTGCTTAACTTTAAATAACGTCACATGGTGCGGCGCAGAAAAAGTTTTCAATGCTCAATACTAAATAAAGTCATTTAAAGTTAAGCAGCGTTTATAAGTAAGGCCTTTCCTATTTTATATAGATTTATATCTCCTTTTAGATTATTCTTTTACAATATTTCGTTAAACATACAACAAAAACATATCATTCAACATTGTTTTTATTAAGCAACTTCTCGTTTCTCAGTTTTCTGGCGTCCTATTGAATGCATATGGACTAATAAAACAACTTTTAACCGTATTCAAAAAGGAGGAGGTTTTATGTTCGACTGTATGTATTTTTTATTTTTTTTTATTTGTGGACCAATTCTCAATATTTATTTTATTTGTTAGACTATACTTACGAAGTGGTCCCACTTAAATTTCATCGAACTCGTTTTAGCGGTTTCTGAGTTACACTCCAATAGCTGAAGCAATGCTTATCTTGATGATATCCTTATTGACGGCAATGATGGCAATGAGCAGCAAAGGATGATTTTTTTTATCAAAAAATGGAATGAACCAATCATGGTACCATTTTCCATTCCTTTTTTTGATAATAGCATATAATAGGTACTTTTGAACTATTTTGAACTATTATCAAAATATTGTGCGCATGGTAATGACTTCAACAAGTTATTTCACACATTTAAGTGTTGAAGTCGGTTCGATTAAATAAAGAAAACACAATATGAAATTGTGAAGATGGCACCGATAGTAAATGTAGAAAGCTATAGTGTGTACCAAGATAACGAATTTGGCAGCTGACATAGAGGAGTTCGAACGGACAGTATCATCATCACCACCATATAACAAATCAAATCCAATCAAGTCAACATTCATCCAATTAAACGTCTGATACGAGAAGGCAAAATATCAAGAGACCACTAAAATACCTTACAATAATTTTAGTATACATTCTTCGACCAATGTGTGTTACCAGTGATGACTTATGGCACTGAAACGTGGTCTCTTACTATGGGACTCATAAGCAAGCTCAAAGTCGCACAACGAGCTATGGAGAGGGCTATGCTCGGGGTTTCTCTACGTGATCCGTAGACGAACTAAAGTCAACGACATAGCCCAGAAGATAAGTCAGTTAAAGTGGCAGTGGGCAGGGCACAGCACGCAGAGCAGATGGCCGCGGTGGCCGGAAGGTTCTGGAGTGGAGACCACTGACCGGCAAGCGCAGCGTAGGTCGTCCACCGACAAGGTGGATTTACGACCTGATAAAGGTAGCAGGACGACGTTGGATCCAACCGGTACTTTTGGAAATTTGTGGGGGAGGCATACGTTCAGCAGTGGACGTCCTACGGCTGAGATGATGATGATGATGATGAATACACATTCTAATTAGTTCAACATGTGCGGTAATAATTCATTCTAATATTCAGCAAGGATTAATTAAACACTTAAGTATATCTGTGTCTATAACTGTATGACAGACATTTTAAAAATCATCGATGTTTAATCTGTTGCATATTTCCAAAGGTAGGTCTTTGAAAATACTTCGAAAACTCAAGTTTTATTATGTTATATACTAGGTATATAGTTTCATTTAAAATGTTTGTATATCCAGGTAAATAGATCAAATAAAGGAAATTGAAGTGTTTGCTATAGATATCAAAATAACAAAATATACTAAATAATTATTACACATGAAAATACATACAGCACTTACAAAAATAAATGTTAGCCGCCATATTGTTTTGATAACGAGTGGGACTACGATTTTGATCTCTATTTGGCTAAGGTTAGAGTATATATTTGGATGACAATTTGTGGATTTATTATGGATAATTTATAAAATAGGTAGTATAGGTTTTCAAAGTCTATTATACCTTTGTGATTGTATGTATACTTCTGTTACACCTGCTTGAGGGATAAAACTTGTCTTTGTAGTATTTATAATTTTTTTCGGTTGATTTTATACCTCTATAAGTTGACTAAAAATAAACAGATACCATATTAACAGAATAAAAGAAGATGTTCTGGGTAACCAGTGTAAATTTACACCGTTTACAGATATAAAATGGAACAAATAGCTGTTTTAATACGATTTTACTCTTGCAACCGCGTGCGGCGTACGCTAATTTTTTAAATGGTGAATTTTCGCGCGCTTTTTCCTTCTATTTGGCGCCAATATATTTATAAGCTACTTCAAGAGTTAAAATTGAGCTCTGTCTGTTAGTTCCGGTTAATCTCTGAAACTATAGATTAGACGACACACTGGCAGATTTCTCATGTTATAAGGAGAAACGTAGGCTACTATTGGTTAAAAAAAAAGTTAGGGTTCTGCACAAAACATAATTAAAACCATGATACTTAAAGTATTCCGTATAGCGCGAGCAAGGCTGCGGCCGTGGCGGCTATAGCATTATTTGCTAGTAAGCGCTCTTCATCTTTGACCTTGTGATTCTAGTTTTTTTTAATCTCTGTCATAAAAAAGCATTTGTGTTGTTAAAAAATATATTATTAGAGTTTTTGAGTTGGTACAAACTAATATTTTTACAAAAATGTACTAAGCACCTAATATTGCATTTAAAGGTTATATTCAAACTCAATACATGATGGGCAACGACGTTAATTGTCACAACATTACTGCCGTGCGATTCCCTAATGATTCGTCGATGCGCTCGTCGACGAGCTCACCGATGCCAAATACTTTATAAGATATCGCCTTTGTAAATAAGATTGTTTTTCCAACGTTTCTGGTTACATGTAACATTTGTTTCACGGATGTTGCAAAGATGCAACGATGTTTGCTGCATAGAGTAAACTATATGGTTTGCTGTTAAAGAATCGCACGGCAGTATAGTGCACGGCAAGGTGTTGATTGAGTTATGAAAATTTTCGAACATTTTATTATTATCCATGTATTTTATGGAAGAAAAATGTAAGTAAGCTGATACAGATATGGCCAATCCATTGTGTTGTTATTTTAATACTGTGTTTAGAAAAAATATTAAATTAAACATTCATAAAATACACCTAAGCAACAACCAATCTACATATTATCAATTGCTAAAATTCAGATCAATTCAGTTTCAGTGTTATCAAATTAAAACATTATATTTGCAAGAGATGCATGCGTTATAAATAGGCCGGATGGATGCGTATTACGTCTACCAGTAGGTATTCGTCCCCCAACATTCCAGTCTTTGAACTGGTCTCATGGGCACATTCTGCACTGAGAGAAACCTCACCTCATGTCGGAGACCCTCTTCCGTTTCGGGCGCTTTTCCTCTTTCTTGACGTTCTCCGTGGTGATAGCTTGCACGTGGTATCACATTTCGTGACACCACTACACGTAAACTAAAACTCCGCGACACTCAATCAGTTCACTAATGTTTTGGGTGTATATAGGATACCACCGTAGACTCATCAAGTTGATGGTATCATTTTATCGACAGCAATCGATCGGTAAAAGTAATCGTGGGCTGCTCACGGTACAGGCAGCGTCCGACTGCCGCGCTTGCGATCGGCCAAATTGAATGCATCCGGCCAAAGGGTCGTGTGTCGTTCAAGCAATTTATATTCACAGTTTGATTTGACCACGGACGTGAATTCGCTGTTACAACGCACACATTTAATTGGCCACCGGAACTCGTCTCATTTACCTGCCGTTCATTATGTCACTAGTAGTTTTCACTAATGCGGTGCCATTTCAGTTGCCGCCAGAGTGTTATGTGTTAATTTGCAAAATTTCGGCGCTGGCATATGGAGCTGGATATTGGCATTGCCTGTCATGTCTGTCGTGCCAGTTACAAGTAGAGACGCCTTGCTAAAACTGATAATAATATTACATTACTATTTAGCCGCTTTGATATGTATTTTTATACGTTATATACAGTATAGACATACGTTTTTTTAACATAATTTACTTACCTATAATACCTTAGTAAAGTGCATAAGTAAAAAAAAGTTTAGTTAGCTAATGCATGCATTTTCATCTATGTGATAGCTGTCCGCAAAACGCTAATGTGGGTGTTTTTATAAGAGAAAAATATGATATTGTAACGTCTCCGGGATCTGACATCGACGTGTCAGTATCGTAACAACCGCCACATCGCACTGAGTACAATATCTAACAAACGAACGTGGGCGCATCGCCGCAGGAAGTCTGCACATTACCTTATTATATGCGGCAAAAACGAGCATCCTGCCTGCGGGATCTTGCCGTCTGACAGGTGCTTATCACGAATTACACTGGCCATATATAACGATATAAAGAGTTTGCGGATCATTGTTTTAAAATCGAACTACAACTATAGCGAGTAAATGTAATGATTCAAATATAATAAAACAGAGAAAATGATGCCTTTCTATAGGTATGTATTTACCAAACTGTGCCAAACAGTCCTGAATACGAATTTTCGCAATAGGACAGCTTCATGATATGGATATTTAATATCATGGTCAAATCTCATAACAGATACAATAAGTTACTTTTGAGCAACGTTGATTCCACCCTATTGCGGCGGTGGACGGAGGACCTGATTCCACAATTCCCTAGGCAGTAAACGGTGAAGGCCATCCGCCCGGTCCATCGGAGATGGGTGAGGCGGCGATTCGGGTCACTGTCCTTCCGATTGGTGCAGATGCATTCCCCACATGGATGCTTCTGAATTAACGTGCAGCAAATCGCAAGACTTGGCCCACTATGGGTATATCCATACCCCAGCCTGCCACGAATGGAGTGCTGGACGATACTGCGCTGGAAGTTTGTGCTGCAAGAAGCCCACAGTGGCACACGCTTTCAGCGATAACCGTCGGTATTTTCTCTGCAAAACGGTGATGGCGCAAAAGGAAACCGTGGAGCGGGTCAGGGTTAACTATGTCAAGGAGAACTGTGTCAGAGATGGCCCGCCCCAGCACAGATGCATGGTGTTACGGAGGAGGGTGGAGGCGTCCGTACTCCCTCATATGGGGTCACTGATGGAGAGTCGGTGAACTCTTCGCTGGCTTGCGCGGCCCCACACGTTTAGGGGCCTTCGCGGGGCGCTGATACCCGGGTAAGATCAATCAAGCAATGGTAGAGCGATCCTACCTCATCCTTAGGCGAAAGACTGCTCACGATGAAGGTTTAGTGGGTTTGCGTCCCGCACTCCCTCTTCCGTCACTCTCGTAGCGGAAGGGCCGTACACATAATTCTGCCCCACCCTCTAAAAAATTAGCAACGTTGGTTACTACTGTTTGTTAACTTCTGTATTTCTGCTGTATAACTGAAGTGTTTAGCTTAGCATACTTACGCCAGTTCAAACAATACTGCAATAGATGAAATTTAAACATAGATAGATAGATTTGAATAACATTATATTATTGGTGATCTAATTATCTTAGGTAATTGTGTCTTCTTATTTATTGGGTTATGCATTGTGACCTCGGAAAATGTAATCTTGTTAGTAAAACAGGATTGGGATTATGCCCGTCACCCGTCAGTCTCTTAGAAACATTGATTTCCTTCTACTCGTAGCTAAGAATTTGTGTAGGTATACACAAATAATGTGTGCAAAGTAAAGTTTCGTCCTAACCCTCCAATGAAAATGTCGTAACATATCACGGGCCTAATCGACCAGAAGGCAGACTTTATAGACCATTGGCACGCGGTGCGGGTTTGATATTCTAAGATGAAATAAAATACTAAATAATACTAAATAATGGTAACTAGCTGACCCGCCAGCGGCTTCGCTCGCTTGGTCTTGGTAGTGATGGAAGTGCCGTTTTGGAACCTCGAGGTCATGGGTTCGATCCCCGGGTTGGACAGTTATTGGGTTTTTCTGATAAAGAAAGATTTTCTCAATAACAGTCCGGAGACTGGAACAGTGCCCCTTAGATGGCAATAGACTCGTCCCCTGTTATATGATCATACGACCACAAACATATATGGCGAAACGTATGCAATGAAAACACCGCTACTAACCCCTTCGAGGATTATATAGGCAAAAGTATCGATTCACTCAAGACCGCTTTATAGAATGAAGTTACCGCCCCGAGGTTTCACCTCCGTAGTGATGGATGGTGATGATGAGGAAAAGTATCTTATTAAAATATCGCTGCTTACCCCTTCCAGGATATATAGGTGAAACTATTTGTTATGTTGTGTTTAAAAATAACATGTAATTATTGCGGGCGATTCACTCAAGATCGCTAGACTGGTGTTTCACCTCCGTGGTAATGGCGGAATCGCTCGTCTACAGTCGGCTGAACAACAAAGATAGATGACATGCCGACTCTATCTACCGGGCACGTCTAGTGTATCGAGCTGTCAAAATTTGTTGCGTTGCATTGCATGCTTTTGACTACGCTATCAGAAACTGACACATCTTTGCAAGAACTCTATTGACAGAAATCAAGTAATTATTACGATCTAGACGTAACGGAGAAAACACCGCTTTATTTTTTTATTATTATATTGTACATGTGTACATCGGATATACTTAGATGTATATGGTTTATAAATATGTATTTATAAACCATATGTGTAGGTAAGTATATCCAATAATATAAGTATGCATTTTGGTCACGAATGAATTTAATTATTGTTCTTAAGCTATTCTCCACTGTTTTATGGGAGAATTGCCTCCAGGAGGCTAATTCCGTTATTTCACAGTTAGGCAAAAATCCCTTCTACTATTTCAATAGACAAATTGGAACATGACGTCACGTGAACGTAACTCAAACGCTACTGCTTAAGAAATATTTATTAGACACTAATGAAAATGAGTTAACAACGCGTACATGATACCTACCGAGCTAGCAGAATAAATTTTAAATTATTTTAAACAACTTCAAAAAGGAGGTGATTATATATTAGTGTGTACCTACGTATTTTTTTATGTGATCGCTTACTTCAACAGAAACGTAACGAAGCAGCTAGACGGTTTTTCAATAGCAGAATAAGAAAACGCTTAAAACCACCGTTTAGCTTCGGTTCGATAGCAATTTAGTTAGTCGAATCGACCCCCAGGAGGCCAATTCTATTATTTCACAACGTTCAACAATCTATTCCGCTGCAACTGCGGTTCGACTCCGGTTGTCGTTCGATACTTTGTCAAAAAACCATTCTACTACTTCTGTAGACAATTTGGATTGTAGCGTCACATAAACATAACATAAACGCTACTTTTTAATAAATATATAATTGACACTACCATATACAAATATGAGTTAATAATGCGTTCATGATCTATCGAGTTAGCACAACATAAAGTTTTGATTGATTGCTGGCGTCAGTAGAAACGTAACTGCAGTTGGACTGTTATTCGATAGCAGAATAAGAAATGGCATAAAAGTCGCCGTTCAGCTACGGTTCGATTGCAATTTAATTAGTGGAGTCAGCCCTCTGGCCCGCAACTTACGCTTTTTCAAGAGGCAGGGAATCAGTACAAATTAGAAATTTTATTGATGTGATATAAATATTTATGCATTGGTTAGCACCATCTCATCTTGTACTTGGGCTACTTGAATATAAGTATTAATGAAAACTTGTCTTTAATAATGGTCATCATAAACAATTAAAGTGAAATCCGACTTTACACACCAAGCAATTCTGATCCATTGGGTGTCAATTAGCCAGAGAGATTCGCAACTTTGAAAACTATAGAGCGCATTTCTTATGTAGGAATTTCCAATAAAAAAAAATATATTAGTGCCCGCCGGGAGCTCGCAGACACCGCTGCGCACTCGCCCTGAAGAGCATCGCCGCTGACCATCGGACATGCTCGAATTCCGGGTCGACGTATTCGATCCCTAACGTGAGTGTTTTGCCGGTTAATAATAATAGTTGAAGAAAATATATGTCAAAATGTTAATACTGACTTTATGCTGTATATTGATCAACATATTATTTTTTTAAATACACAAATACAAGTTTATAAGGTTACTTATTTTATATGCTTTAATGTCTTCTAGCGGTGACCACAATATTAGTAACATTGTCATTTTATGTCGCCACATTGAAATCTCAATAATCATTTGAAACATGAATTCTAATCATAACAAATGTACAGTCGAGCGCAATAATTAATTCGTGTTTGATTTATGCGCATATTATACAAGCACCGTGTACCGACTTACGTCTGTACGTTCACAAGATTTATGCCTCTATGGTAATAAGCTGTACGTACTCGGAATATATTTGCCTCGTAAACATCGCGTTATCTTTTTATATAGCAGACTGTACTTTTAAAATGTTTTTGTAAAGAGTTTAGGCGTTGTTAGTAGAAAACTAGTACTAAATTGGAAATACAAATTTCCAGTAGAATGTTATTGATATTAGATTAGATGATAGCATGATGTGGACATTATATGTTCCCATTTGAAGTAAAATATGAGTTTCTAATTGGTTAAAAACATTTAAAATATTATCTCTCTAATATTACTATTTCGGCAGCTGAAATGTTAACTTACATTTTAGGCCATGTTTCATATCTATATGAAAAAAAAACATTAAAATTATTATACTGACAAGAACAATTTGCACAAAAAACAAATTACTCCTAAAACACTTAAAACACATAATATACAAAATACACCCTAAATACAAAGAACACCAAGGTGAAATTAGAGAAAAAAATGCTTAGTTGTTTAATTATAACACACCTGTGCTATGTCGCAGAGAATAACATACGTATAACATATTAGAAGAAATATTTAGTGACACTTCCGCTAAAAACAATGCTTATATGATATCAGAGTGATATAAAAATCGTGTTGTTATCAAGCTTTTTTAGCAACAATACGCATATTTCACTGACAACGTTTCAATTTTAGTGTTTCCTAGTATATATTTTAGTCTATGTTTAAGTGACAAGTCTTCAAGTTTACGGTTACCGTACATGGTTCACACTCCATTCCATCCAGATTGTATTTTTAGCTTTTAATTTTTTTTATGATCTCATAAGAGTTCGTAAACTTTTTCAGGCCTATTAGTATTATTGGACATAAATATAACATGTGTTGTACTGGTACATTAATTAGAATTGATTGAACTGGAAATTATGCGCAATATTTCACGATTATATTTATAGCAATTCGAGTCCAAACGAATAAAATAATGTAATAAATAATTTAAAATATATTTTTTTATATACTTCTATAGAGTGAGTTATAAAGTTCAATAAATGTATGGAATAACATATTCTCTGTTTTGATTTAACCAAAACTTTTCGATAATAAACTATCACGTAAATAGTAAAATACATATAATTTTTAAAACATAGGATAACAAATTGTCACCGCCTATATACAGGCTGATTTTTTGAGACGGGACAGTAAGGGCAGGTATTTTAACCGTAATAGTTACAGGAAAACGTTTTTAGTAGACTATCCATACTTTTTAAGGTATTCTGAACTGCATTTACAGATTTTGGAAAAAAAATGCATTTACCAAGAAAATAGTCATTTTACACAAAAACTTTTTTTGATGCCAATCGTTCCTGTTTCTTATAAGGATCAAAAGTCTCTACGGGACCGATTGAGGTTTGAGTACTAGAAATGTCAGAAATCGCAAAAAACTTTTTTCCATACATTTCGGTAAAGAAGTCAAACTTTTAAATTATCTAATTTTTATGTTATGGGTAGATCTGCTATGATCCGCTATTAAAAAGGCTGGCTGAAAAAAGTAGGTAAGTAAAAAAAAAGGTTTAAATTTCAAACTTTGAATTCGAAATGTTCAAAGAAATTAATATATTAACTCTTCCATCTTTGTATATCCTAGAAAATATAATGTACGTTCGTAAAAATATAAAGAAGTTTAGAATAAATAGTGATATGCATAATATTAATACTAGAAATAAGGATAGGATAGCTGTATCTAAATTTAGACTCACGAAAACTAAAAATAAGTCCTTCTTAGGCAATTGTGTACGTTTCTATAATAAAATCCCGAAAGACATTACTGAGCTCACTGAAGGGAAATTCAAGTTACGTGTCAAAAATATACTAATGAAAAAAGCCTATTATAAATTGAGTCACTACTTAGAAGACAAAGATGCCTGGAAGCTTTCCACTTCTGCCTAGTAGCCAACTATTGAATAAATTCGTTATTTTAATACTACTCATATGTAACCTCAATGTACAAAGACTTGAAAAAATAATGGCCCACGAGTTTCTTGCTGCTTCTTCTCGGCGGTGGTTCTTTTCCGAAGACAGCGGTAGAATCATTTAAAAATTTTGACGTTCATAAGAGTGTCTATGATGCCTAAACTGAATAAATCATTTTTGAATTTTGAATTTTGAATTTTGATTTGAATTTTTGGGTTATATCAGTTCATTCTTTTGTTTGTGCTGAGAAAATTCTAGATAGTTCTTTTTTGTGTTGCAGTTCCTTAAAAATGTATGGATAGTCTCCTGAAACGTTTTCCTGTAACTATAACGGTTAAGGTAGTTTCCCTTACTGTCCCGTCTCAAAAAATCACCCTATACATATACTTGAAGGGCTATGCAAGGTGTTTTTCAACACCTACATTCGCCAGATACCTTTGTTCCGAAGTAATACGAGGCGAGCCTATTGCCATCTACGGGACACTGTTCCAGACTGCTATTAAGAATTTCTTTGTCAAAATACCCAATAACTGTTCGACTCGGGGATCCAGCCCAGGATCTCAAGATTCCAAGACGGCGCTTCCACCCTACACCAACGAGGCATTCATTCATCGTATTCCATAGCATAGCTGACGCGAGCGAAGCCGCTGGGGAGTCAGCTAGAATTCTGTCAGCTTCACCACTGGTGATGAAATCTCGATGTTTTGCTATCCAGAGTAATATTATAAATGCGAAAGTGTATATATTTAAGACAGCACACTTGTTTTTTTTAATCTAACTGTGCTCCTCGGTTAAATCCGCTTGGTGATGGATGATGATGAATCAAGTTCATCATAGGGATAATTTAGGATTGTAACGGTGAAGTATTTTTATAATCTGTCTTGTAGTTTCGGAGCATATTGAATTCAAACAAACAAATCTATCGTCTTCATAATATTATATCGTGAGATTATCCGCAAACACACTTAAAAATGTATATGAACAGTAAAATTGAGAAACCTCCTCCTTTTTTTGAAGTCTGTTAATAAAAAGTATATAGTTGAGTTCTCTGGACTCTTTTCTATCTATATACCAAGTTTCATCGAAATCTGTGCAGTAGTTTTTAAGTTATGCGTGAGCATACAGACAGACAGACAGACAGACATTATTTTCAAAAACGTCATATTCTTGTTTAGTAGGTAGTAATTTTACGTCTACTGACTTAAATTTTTTTAATTTGTCTTATATTTATAATAATTTGCCAAGTACAGACTTTTTGGCCTCTACTCCTTTATTATGAGTATAGATAGAAGATAAATAAAGGTAGGCTAAGACTAATAAAGCCATTGCTAAATTTAGAAATAAAACACGCAAATCGCAAAGAAACAAAATAACGCAAAAAACAGTTGAAATTTCCCTAAAGTAGTTATTGTGACAACTACAATAGTTAGACATATAGTATTGCATATTGTTTTTAGAGATTGATGTCCTATAAAATTATAGTATGTTACTTTTTCCTAATGTCTATAGTTTAGGATATAGTATACATAATACGCGATATATATTGTTATTTTTTTCACACCTTGAGTTACACTATCGAAGTTTTCATACGGATCTCTATTTTTTGAAATATTATATAGCCTATGTTACTTAGTGATAATGTACCTTTCTTACGGCAAAATAATTTTTGAAATTGGTCTAGTAGTTTTTAAATTTATTCGTTACATACAAAAATACATAAATACAAAAGTTTCCTCTTTATAATATTATTATGTATATTAAGTATTAAGTATCTATAGATTTGTAAAAAGCCAGAATGATACAATTTTTTAACATATTTCGAACCATTCTTAATGTTATCTGGTACCTAGTATATATAATTATAAAGCGAATATGAATATATTGTATAAATTTTTGTTTGTTTAATCCTTACAGGCAGGTGGTTGATACAATATATTTACAAACTTTACCTTTTAGGGTTCCGTACCTCAAAAGGAATCCTTATAGAATCACTTTGTTGTTCGTCTGTCCGATATAAAAGACCCTTTTTCTCAGGAAATCGTAGATGTTGTTGAAATTTAAAATACTCGAGTCGGTAGCGTGTGAAGTTTCATCATCATCTCAGCCGTAGAACGTCCACTGCTGAACATATGCCTCCCCCATAATTTTACAAAAGGACCGGTTGGAAGTGGCCTGCATCCAACGTCGTCCTGCTACCTTTATCAGGTCGTCTGTCCACCGTGTCGGTGAATGACCTACGCTGCGCTTGCCGGTCCGTGATCTCCACTCCAGAAACTTCCGGCCCCATCGGTCATCTGTTCTGTATGCTATGTGCCCTGCCCACTGCCACTTTAACAGGCTAATATTCTGGGCTATGTCGGTGACTTTCGTTCGTCTACGGATCTCCTCATTTCTGATTCTATCACGTAGCCCCGAGCATAACCCTATCCATAGCTCGTTGTGCGACTTTGAGCTTATTTTTGAGGCCCATAGTAAGAGACCAGTGTCATAAGTCATCACTGGCAACACACATGAGAACACCGTGTGAAGTTTGGCTCATAGTTAATATATAAATTAAATAATCTAAAAAGACGGTCATCCGAAGGCTGTGTGCTAATGTAGCTATGCTGTGACATATAAGTGCATACGTGGAAATATGACTTGTGGATATAAGCTATAGGCTAGTCTAGAGACTAGGCTATAGGCTCCTCGTTATAAACCGAAGACATATAAAGATGGTGAAGTCGTAGCTCGAAAGTTATTTCATTAATACAGAACATGCTATTCAAAGGTTCTTAGCTCTTTCCGATGACCCTGTGTAATAATTTACTTTCATTGATAGTATATTGGTACATGTAATTTTGTTATTGTTGCTTGCAAATTACGACTAGTATTGGTTTAATTATGCTAGTTAGGCTTGTGTAAAACATATGTTTACAGAAGTGTCTGTGAATATAATAAAAAATTATTATATTCACAGACACTTCTGTAAACATATGTTTTACACAAGCCTTGAGCTATCTTATAATCGTTACATATACAAGTATGAGTACAAAACTATTGATTATACAATTATTTTTGTAAAAAGTAAGATAAGTGGACTATACCTAATACCGTAGATTTTTTATGCTCACAGATTACATGTGTTTGTTTGTCTACTGAAACTTAATCTTACATAACGAAAGTTATATAAGAATCGGTCTAGTAGTTTCGCCTTCTATTGAAATGAGTATTATTTTTAAAAGAGTTCTGTTGCTATACGTGAGTTTATAAGAAAAAATCGTTCGTATGTAAATTATTTAAAATTTATATTCTCTTCAACAGCTTTCAAATGAAATACTCAAACTAAATAAAAAACTTCACGGGACTCAAAGATATCGTAAACCAAAAAGGGTGTCCCCATCGACAAATTAATGATTTAGGTACCTGTGATAAATATTTGTCTTACAATCGCTAGGGTATGTATTACGAAAAACGCATTCAAAACCTACATACATTTTCAAAAGTCCGTGGTTTAAGGTTTCTTTCCCAAATACAAATTAAAATCGAAAATAATTATTATTGCTGCACCTTTAGTTACGCTAGATCTAAAAACTACCTTTTACACTCGCTCTATAAGAAGTCGGTCTACAAAGCAATCATCCAGGACATATATCTCAAAGTAAAAAGTTAGGCATGTAAATATGTAAGTTATAAGCCACCGTAACTCCACCGTATTTCTATACAACGAGTACAAACAATTGAAGTATCAACTATTCCATTCTTGCACACATCATTCACAAAAGCAAACAACAACTTAATAAGACAACTTTAAGAATTCTACAAATAAGAACATTTTAAAAATGCATCATTTTTCTCTCGCGACGCTAATCCACTACTAATGTAACATAACGTGCTGATAATGTTGGCGGCAACAGCTACCAAATGGTTGCATGCGATTGCAAATGTATTAGTATAGGAGTTACTGTATCCGAACATTACATACATGGAATGTTCGGATAAGGTTACTCCCATGAAATTTTAAGAAAAATATAAATTGGTTAATAGTTATCAAAACTACAGATACTGCATGGAGCTTTGTTCACATAAAATAATGTCATTTCGAAATTATATAGAGTACCTTTTAATTAAGGGACAGATAAACATAACAGAGTAATGTCCACAGTACCAACGCACAATATCAGCTGACACCCAGCAAACTGGACACTTACAGAAGAAAATTATGGTCTAGTACTGTCTTGATTTTAGCGATCACAAGTAATGATGTTTTGCTAAAGGATAGGTGCCGTTTACTGAACGTGGGTAACTCAGCTCCTTGGTAAGAAGGATTTAGTTCAGCAATCTATAGGAATAATTACTTCAAATTGATATTTGTAACTTTGTAACTCGTCGAAAACGGTATTAGACTTTTATAGACCGTTGCTTCAAAATTAACACTCAAAAAAGCCCTCATAGCGCTTAAATTTAACTTAAGGTTTCAATTAGAACTTGAAATTCGATCACTTTGAGTAATCGGAACCTCCAACGGCTTCCAAACTAAAACAATGTTTGCATGCGTGGTGCCAACACCGAGTGTTTTGGCCTCGGATATGTAGAGACATCATAATAATGAAGTTATACGAATAACTTAGCTACACTTTATGTTACTACCATTTACTGTGTTATTAACTGCACTTTTACCTACATTATTGTTTAATGAAAAATGTTGCTTCATATGGAAATCCTGATTGTCCACTGCGTCAAACATTTTTATTTGTTCTTAGTGAAGGAAACTCACAAGGTTACATTTCGCATTTATTGGAAATACCATTTTTTCTCTTATATATAAAAATCAATAGATGTTCGTTAGTCTCGCCAAAACTAAAAACGACTTGAATAATTCTTTTTTTATTTTGTTTGCGGTAACAAAGTTTAAATAAAAATCATCACCAACATCACCCATCATTACTCAGATGAAACTCTGGGGAGCAGCATGACGGGTGACCGAAGTGCTGGAACCTACTTTTGTCAAAATGTTAGCATTGCCATCCACCGCGGCCATGCAACCAGCATTTTGGCCACTTTTCCCCGACCGATGAGGATTACAAATTAGTTGTTTCAAAATATTATTACTATTTTTAAATTGGTGCAGTATATATTATTTATAATGTTTTACAAACCTAATCTGTAGAAGGTTCGCCTTCCGATGAGCTGGTGATTCATATCCATCGGTTAAGAAATAGTTTCGTAGGAGGAATAAAACATCTTGTTGATTAGAAAACTTGTTTTCTATGAAACACTCTTTTTTCTCCACAGAAAACGACTAATCGAACTGGTTTTGAAGATGAAAATGAAAGCCTTGTTTGGAAATCAGTAAATAAAAGATGATTTTTTTCTACCTAGTTCAGTTTCCTAATGGGAACAGCGTTTTTCCAAACAAACCGTAAAATTAATTAGTGCTTAAGAGGCATTTCACATTTTAATGCGCGTAATCGTAGATTTTAAGCGCTTAATTTACTATCATAGGAAAGATTCACAAATAGTTGAATAATTGAAATAAATAGAATAATCTGTCCTCTTTTCAGTTAATGTACCACATTTACAAGCATAACTTTAATTATTTTGTAGTGACCAATCTCCCGCACCTCGTTTTACGAATTAAATGGAATATAGCAAACTTCAGAGTTCTATCTCTTGTATAAAAACTCATCAAATTAACTAAACAAAAAAATCTATTCACCAGGAATATAATCTTGTTGACACACAGTGTACTAGAATATCGATAATTGATCATCATTATAGAAAAAAAAATAAAGATCTTTCGCCAATTTCCACGAATTATATCAGCAGTTTAACACGATTTATTGCGTTAAATAAAGTGTAATTCCAAACTTATATTATATCAAAAGAAAGTACATTCTTCAATTAATCTGATCTCAGTTAAAATATGATATTAACTCTGCTTTGTTAGACACGAAAAAATATTTAACATAAGTCTAAATGATTATAAATTGAATCGACAAGAAATTGATTGTTTACTCATTCCAAAGCCACAGTTTTTAAAATGAGTGCAAGTATCAAAATATGTTACTCACAGTCACGCTATTCCGTCGTCACTTCTTTCGCCTGTGTAAGCGATGCGCTGGCATTTACCTAAACTTCAGTAGAGTGATTTTGTGAAATGGCTCTTAACCCTCTCTATAGCGTGATTAATAAAAAAAAATAGCGTGATTAAGAAAAATGCAGTTAATTCCAAGATATTTTCAAATAAATTATATATATATATATATATATATATTGTGAGGGACTTTGACAAAATCAAATTAAATGTGTTTTTATGACATGATGTTAATATTTATTAATTTCAAATAATGTTTAATTTATAGTGGACTATAAGTTAAATGACTAGTTTAAAAAATATTCAGTGTAACTAGATTCTAGTGTATCGACCAAATGTTACCACATCTTATTTAAAGTAAAAGAAGTCTAGTACCTATTTACTATTAACGAAATATTAGATTCTATATAACTGTACAGGTATATTTATTTACAGTGCTTTATACGTATATTTATTGTTTTTTATTGTTAAAATTAATAATACCATCAGCTAGTTTAGAAAACTGGTTCTTATATCAGAAGTAATAGTGGTTTGTTTACCGTCTCATGCCATCAATTGATTTTGTAGTGGAAGGATATTTGCAGATTCCGCAGTACACCACCTTTGCCAGATCCACCGTGAAGCAGTTGTGCGCAAACATTACTGTGTTTCGTTGAAGGGCCATGTTTCCAGCAAAATACAGGGCAAGAGATTTAACATCCTATATCTCAGGGTGACAGTCTCAGCATTGCAGTAGATTGCCATGCACGGTTATGAACTCTTGTAATTGAATTTTCCAAATTGCACTATTATGGGCACGCTTAACACCGGACGAGCGACTCGTTTCATCGCCGAATGACAAAAAAACTCACGAAATTCTGATTCATCTTTCTGATTGGATCTCTATAGGTACATCTTGGGTTACTAGATTGTCGTTAATCATCTTCATTACACCAGTTATAATTACATACTCCCACCCACACAATAGGGTTCTGTGTTCTGGAACTTATGCGCGAGGGGCACGTACTTGGGCGCCCATTGCTCATCACAGACTCGTATGCTTGAGAACTATACAATATGTTATTATCTATCAGGAAATTTTTAAGTTCGCCTACACGCATTATCTCCACTTAATTCCGTATTCAGCCCTTGGCCATGGAAGCCTACTCACCTCAGTGTCTAAACATCCTTCAGCCTTCACTACCAACACACGAGTCCATCGCCGACACTGCCACGACACGACACGAGTCCGAGACCGGCGACTCGGAAGAACCGGCAAGACACTCGGAAGGGTCGCAAGTAATTTGTCGGTGGAAAAAATAAACAGATCGATAGGTGAGAGCCAGGCGCGCGTCCGGCAGGAAACGAGGATAATACGAGTGAGGTGCTCCGTCCGGTACTGCGGCGTGCGGAGGAGGGGAGGGAAGGCGTGAGGGTGGCCACACCCAGGGGCGGGGCCAGTGGTCGCCTGCGCGAGATCATCTTCAGGGATGACGGTCCCCGGTGTCAGCTCCCCCGGGAACAAGCAGGACGAATTGCTCGCCCCTATCGATACCCGCAACTCGGTTAAGTAGTATTCGTTTTCATTACGTCAATATCTGCAAATCGCAAATTTATATATAGGTGATGTCATTTATTTTTATCGCTTTCAATCTTAAAAACATCTATAGGTACTATCTCGTGAATTTGCATGAATATTCGCTGATCATCTTAACAAGTGAAAGCTAGCAAGTGTCGCAGTAATTTGTGAAATGCGAAAGCGGATTGCATATGCAATTCACATTTATCGAAAAAATAAAGTGACTTTTAAACGCCTTGGAGAACGGCTCTCCTATTCGTGTCGTTACTTACAGTTATGTCGTCACGATAAATTGCTTCTTTTTCATATCTCTACTAAGCGCATACTTGCTTGCACAGCTAGGACCTAGTTGCTGCATTTTCTGAAGAGCTCGGACAAACGAATACATCAGCAATGCACGCGACACACGTGAAACACGTATGACATTTTCACTGCAGCACTTAGAGTGCAGAAAGGCGTTTGATTTTTTAATACAATATCTGTAACTCTGTTGACTACCGTGCTTTCAGTCCGGCTAGATCCGTGATCATTAACTCAATGTGAAAGTGAAATATGAACAAAACATATTATTGTAACGATTGACCCTGTTATTAGCAAATACAAACCTAAAAGTTGCATTTAGAGCCTTAAAAAAACCTGCAAATAACGAGATAAGATAAGATTTGGTTATAACATATATTTTTGTACTGTGCAGTGTGCATCTATGACATAAACTCTCCTGTGTTTTATAGACCTGTAAAACTTATAGTTCATTCAGAACATGCTTACATATTATAGGCTCGTAATATTAGGCAGTTTATCTGTGTTAGAGTAAACCAACAAATTGTTCGTGTAAACCATCGTAACTCCGAAAAACTACCAGGTTGCTGCTATCAATAACAACTTGATAAAATCATCAGCTTTAGCAGAAATGGTATACAGTTTTTTCTCTCTATAAATTTCATTTCTCAGATTTTTTCTCTCTATAAATTTCAATGTTTGAGATCGCTAAAGCAGGCGTTAGTGCTTTAAAAAGTAATACTATAAAAATTACAAGGGCTGCGATGTCAATACGAAAGTTTAAGTATTTCTAAATAATGCTACTTTCGGTTGGATGGTACTGTTAAACTGTTCAATAGATGTCGCTCCGTCCCCACAAGACGGTTAGTCAAATAGAGAGTTAAAATTCGATGCTCGTACCAGAACCTCGGTGGCCTAGTTGGTCAATGGCGTCTGACACGGAGAGTCAGAAGACGCGGGTTCGAATCCCGTCCGAAGATGGAATTTTTTTGTCTATAAATTTATATGGTATAAAGACATACAGATACTGAATATCTAGTTGAATTCAACTGCGCTAAAAACCTGGTTACCCTGATCATAAACTGTTATGTTGTATGCAAGCTAGTGACGGGACGGGCAAGTCGTGCGCCTGATGGTAAGCAGTATACTTGCCCATGAAAGTGCCACCTAAGGCATAGAGCTGTAGTTCTGCGTGGCATTGAGCTCTTCATCAGAAGAGATATTGGTTTTTAAATCTCTTTCACCCAATAATTTCACTTGCTACAGTGCCCTTCACACCCTAACACAGTAATGTTTGCGCACTATTGCTTCGCGGCAGAATACCTGCCACTGCGGTGGTAAATGACAAGACGGCCTTGTAAAAAAGAAGATAAGGAATTGAAATTGAGGATAAGTTATACTGTTATAAAAAAATATCAAAGTTGAAATAATTGGACGTTATTTATCCAATAAGTTCAACCAGTTGAACCTAGTTGAACTAATAGTTGAACTTAGTGGAACAGAACAGGCCTAGTAGCATAGAGCTGTGTGCAAACATTATTGTGTTTCGTTGAAGCGCTTTGTTTCCAGCAAAATTGCAAAGCGAGAGAGTAAACATCATATTTCATCATCATATTAACTTATGGTGATGAGTTATGTGCATTTCCCTTCAGGGTTTCGAACTGTTAAAAATAATATTGATAACACTTTTACTCATCGAAACTATCCTATTAGCGCTCCTGTCAATTACAGCTTTCGATCTTACCGAACACTTTTCAGGCTGTACAAAATAGTCGCAAGCTTATTCGAAAATATAAAGATAAATCTTAATATACTGATGCCTGTTGTAATGCGATCACCATGTGTAGAGACTGGAGACCCATTTTATGGAGGAAATTCTGTACTTTTGCCCGTTAGCCACGGCGTGTGAGGCGCTAAAACCCTGCACTAAACTCTCCCTAACCCGCTCCACAGCGTCCTTCTGCACCATCACCACTTCGCAGAAAGTGACCACCACCTGCCACGATCTCTCGTAGCCAAGCATTGAGCTTAGCACGCTCGGCAGAGAGATATTTCCGCAGATTAGAGACTTGAGACCCTGTTTTTTGAAGGCGGGAAATGACGGGGGTGATGAAAGGGGAAATCCAGATGGGCGAGATAGGGTCGCGCTAGTATTCTCCATAAGAGACCCTGGTATATGACAAGACAATGTAGCGTATTTTTTTACGCTTTATAGGCTAGTGTTTGACCGCTATCTCAATTATCAGTGTCAGCCGATCGCAGTGAAGAGTAGTCGAAGATGGTATCACACTAGACCTGGAATAGCGACTGGCTTAGCATAGTTTGTGAGTAAGGGTATGTACTTATACCCATGATTAAATGGGTCAACGAATGGAAGTTTTTTTATATTTTAACATCTACACGCGGTCACAGTGTAAAGATGTTTCTACTGTGACGTCTTCAGGTCCCAAACTAGGCAGACAAGTAAATCATACATGTGACTTTATAACAGACTTATTTGCGTGACTTTATCTTGAATTATAATAACAGTCGATGTAACTAGAATCACTAATATAACTATATACATAACTTAGTAAAAGTAATAAGTACTAAAATAGTAATACTAAAATCACACACGCAGATATTAAAATTGGGACCTAACTATTGCTTCCCAGGAAGTAGTAAAACTTTCAAGTTTTGAGTAACCAAAGATACTATAATCAACCAGCCGTGCGATTCTCTAAGAGCAAACATCGTTGCATCTTTGACAACATCCGTAAAACAAATGACGAGATGACAAGAAACGTTGGAAACGCAACCTTATGTACAAGGGCGATATCTCATATAGCAGTTGACATCGGTGAGCTCGTCGACGAGCGCATCGACGAATCATTAGAGAATCGCACGGCAGGTATAATCAAACGTCTCTGAAAAACTAGGCCATAGACGACAATGACATCCAGAACATAAACAATCCAGAACCTGGTTTTAGACTTGCGAAGACTAATAAGTCATTCCTAGGAAATTGTGTGCGTTTTTACAATAAAATCCCAAAGCACATAACTGAGCTCACAGAGGGCAAATTCAAGTTGACTGTAAAAAACGTAAAAGCTTACTATAAAGTTCGACATTATATAGAAGATAAAGATGCTTGGAATACTCCACTTCTGGCAAGCTGTCTCTCTGCCACCCATAGAATGTAATATTTGTAGTACCTAAGTAGAAACATTGTAAACATCCATATAAAAAGAATGGACACGAGTTTTTTGCCGCTTCTTCTCGGTGGGTTCTATATATTTCGGAACGCGGCGGTAGAGTCATAAAGTACATTATAATGAAAAGTTGACGTTCATAAGTGCGTCTTTGATGCCTAAATTGAATAAATGATTTTGACTTTGACTTTGACTTGACTGGCTTCGGGCGCGGCGCGGGGAGAGAGCGCATGCAGTGTAGGTCCTTCAACACCTCATGAGGTTGAGGCTGAGGTGAATGAATAAGTGGCGTGAGGATTGCAGAGTGCACTCACTCAAACGAGCTCCAGGAATATTTGTATCATTGTAAAAATTATAAGCGAAATAAATTTTGATACGAGTACTTTGTCGTTGCACATTTCAGTGTTACTACACCTTTTTGTTATAAATAACTTAAAAGGTATTTTAGAATCCAAATGTTATTACAACTTAGAATAATTTTTCAATGATAATTTCGACAAAATGAACATAGATCGTTCCGTTCCGACTATTGCCATACCCAAATAGGGTCATATGTATTACTTTATATTTAAACATGTTAAGGCGCGGTCCAACCCCAATTTCAAAATAATTTACGATGCTTTACGTAAGGTTGAAAATTGCTTGTTAGATTGGACCATGTAATGCGAAAATGTGTTAATTTTGTACGTTTTCTTTATATTTTTCGATATATACTAACACAATTGAAAAAACTGCTGGTTACTACTTTAGTACTATATGTTGGCTATGTATTACCTAAAAAATAATATAGTGTTATCGCTGAAAATTCTGAGAGTTTGGACGTGAAAGTTTATTTTTATGTACCTATTTAGGATTATTTACTGCAGAGAGCGAGTAATATTTATGAATTCTGTTCGGTTATTACTCTTTGCCTGTTCCTTTTCTAACCTAAGTATTTTTTTCATAGATTATTATAGATCTGTTTCGTTACACTAGCTGTTTAAAGATTCTGCTTTTTACTGTTATCAGGATACGACCGCGCCTTAATTTAAGAACTCCATGTACTCGTACTTACATATTATGTCTGCAATAAAATATTGAGTATTGAGTATTCACGCTGTATATTTTAGAATTATTTGTATTTGTCGTACCAATGTCAAACATATTAATGGGTTTTCTCTAGCATAGTAAATTTCCGGAAACTTCGCGAAGTCTTCTCGTCAAAAATACCTCAGTGCCTCAAGACAAGAGTCTTCGACCAATATGTGTTACCAGTGACTTACGGCACTGAAACGTGGTCTCTTACTATGGGCCTCATAGATAAGCTCAAAGTCGCAAAACGAGCTATGGAGAGGGCTATGCTCGGGGTTTCTCTACGTGATCGAATTAGAAATGAGGAAATCCGTAGAAGAACGAAAGTCACATAGCCCAGAAGATTAGCCAGTTAAAGTGGCAGTGGGCAGGGCACATAGCACGCAGAACAGATGGCCGATGGGGCCGGAAGGTTTTGGAATGGAGACTACGGACCGGCAAACGCAGCGTAGGTCGTCCACACGACACGGTGACAGACGACCTTATAAAGGTCGCAGGATGACGTTGGATGCAGGCCGCTTCCAACCGGTTTTTTTGGAAAATCATGGGGGAGGCCTATGTTTAGCAGTGGACGTCCTACGGCTGCGATGATGATGAAAAACGATTTAACTAAAATTAAATGTTCAAAATTAGCAGCGTCACAATGGACGATCTTATCGTTCAGAGCATTTTCTCCAGACAATCATGTCTGCAAGACGCGCACGCAAGCAAAGCCACGGACGTGTCTGTTACTTATTTATTACTTATTTACACGACCTATAAGGCCTGCTTAGCGAGACCACACATCACAATTGGTTGGTAACATGGGTTATCTGGAAGAGTTCACTCTGAGCGATAAGCCCATTGTTGCGCCTAGTTTTAAGCATTGTTTTTTTTATTTTCTAATATTAAGTGATAAATGTGGTGTCTCAGTAAAGTGTTATTTATCTATCTATCTACAATTTAAGGGAGAAAAATTCACGACGTGATTTGAACCCGCGTCTTTCGACAATCCGTGTCTGACTTCATGACCATTAGGCCAATGATGCTCACCGACCGATCGAATGTTAACTCCCTTTATGATTTTAACCGTGGCCGTATTGTTTTACGCCATACGGTTCGAATCGCGTCCGAGGATGTGAATTATTCCCTTCAAAATTGTAATGTTTATAATAACTAGTTAAAATATAAGGCTGTGATGATAATCTCGAATATTAGCAGCTAACTTATTCCGCCTCACAACTCGATATGTAATTTTTTTTATTCAAAGTAAAAGTCAAAATCATTTATTCAATTTAGGCATCAAAGACGCACTTATAAACGTCAATATTTCATTATAATGTACTTTAAAGACTCTACCGCCGCGTTCCTAAATATATGGAGCCTACAGAAAAGAAGCGGCAAGAAAGTCGGGGCCATTCTTTTTGTATAGATGTTTACAATGTTTCTCCTTAGGTACTACAAATATTACATTTTATGGATGGCAGAGTGACAGCATGCCAGAAGTGGAGTATTCCAAGCATCTTTATCTTCTATATAATGTCGAATTTTATAGTAAGCTTTTTTTATTAAAACGTTTTTTACAGTCAACTTGAATTTGCCCTCTGTGAGCTCAGTTATGTGTTTTAGGATTTTAATTTAAAAACGTACACAATTTCCTAGGAATGACTTATTAGTCTTCGCAAGTCTAAAACTAGATACAGCTACTCGTATCCTATTTGTATTTCTAGTATTAAAAGGGTGGTGATCACTATTTAACTTATATTTATGTAATTTTTTACGAACATACATTATATTTTCAAATACATATAAGGAACGTTAATATATTGATTTCTTTAAATAAATCTCTCAAAGATTCACGGGGACCCATATCGTATATAGCTCGAATAGCACGTTTCTATAGGATAAAGATGGTCTCTATATGAGTGTATTATTATTATCATATAATACCTACCCTTATTTATTTTGGGGTATCATTTAATACCGTTATTTTAATTTACATCGTTATCATCACCTTGATCCTAACTTATTTCTACTTACTAGCTAGGCATGCCTATGCGCCGTCTTTAGCCAATGCTAAAGACGGCGCATCAGTCAATACTGATGGTATCAGTCAATGCAAGGATTTTGCAAATACATACATCATGCAAGCGAAATACTACCATGCACAAAATACAAAGTGTGTTCCCATTCCTTAATATCTAAGTTTATAGCTACACACTTGACATGCGGACTTATGTATACATGAAAGCTTGGACACTAGGTCCAGGAGAATTACCTAACTCTTAACATTGTGCTCGGTCTTGCTACACATAAACTGTAGTCACCTGCTTATATAAATTAACCAATTAACTTGAACTAAAACTGAATATGCCTTCACCAATTTATTAATAGTCATAATAATAATAATAGTTAAATTAACATTAAAATAATCTACTACAAATAAACTCGATCTATGTTAACACAGTGGAATGCCACCACCTCATTCGCATTAGGTATAAACGTGTAAAGCTCACTCGCGTTAACAGTAGGAGGAGGGTCGTCCAACCCCCTCGATTAGCCACCATTGAGCATCGCTAATTACCCTGCTTGCTTGCCGTGACAAGGGTCGAAGTGGCGATAGTAGATTAAGCATTATGTGCATCTACTTTACTGTAATACGTAACTTACGCCTACATGATAGGTAAGGATGATTTTCTTGACTTTACGAGCGGGTGAATAAGATGGTAAAAAGCGTTTTGTAAAGTAACGTTTTTGGAAGAGGCCATAAGCTGTAGAGGCAGGCGAGCGCTACATTCTATTTTGTTTTAGTTTGGAAGGGTTGCTTGAGACGACATGGTGGAGTAGGTATAAGGCTGTATGAAGAGTGTTTCACGCTGAGTGCAGCGCGCGCGCTTTTAAATATATTCAAAATATCTTTAATTTTTAATTAAATGAAAATATAATCTAATGATTTTACAATAAAACTGAGATCACTAAATAATTTAAATGTTTGTTAGGATAATTCACTTATTTTTTTGTAAAAATATGTTCTATATAAAATGAATAGTTGATGGGAACGTTTTCAAGGGTGCTTATAGGAAACAAATCGGTATTCCTACTAATATTATAAACGCGAAAATTTGTGAGTATGGATGTATGGATGTCTGTATATATATATATATATATATAATATTATAAATTCATATTAATATTATTATTCCATTTATTAAATTTTTATCATGGGTTTCATCCGGTCCTTTATTTTTTTATTATTAATAATACTATTTGTGGCGAGCCGTCGGTGAGTGGCACCGTGACACCGTGGATCGTGATTCTGCCTGGGGCTAAATGAGACCCCTGACCCCCGGCTTGCCTTGATTGGCCGTGTGGGGGTGGAGACGCAAGAGCAAGTGACAAAAAGCTCCAAGGGTGTTAGTGTTAAAGGGCATAACAGCGGTAGTGGCGCTCTAGTGAAACCGCAGCAAACCTCTCGACACCATTTAGCCACCAACGTTGCCCTTTTTGTCACCATTGATGGTGGCTTTTATAGGTGGCCCGTTTAGTGGGTGGCAAGTCACCACCTGCCTAAATATTTTGAAATGAGACTGAAATTGGCAGGTGCCGTGATCTCATCCATAGCCATCTATTTTCTTTTCATGTAGGTATAAGTTCATATCAATAGCCTTGTTATTTAACCCATTTTTCCCATAGATAATCCATGTCACCGTTGTCCCGAATTCTGTTTTTTATACTACGAGTACTTTGTATTTGTTATACCAAACAGGCCTCTAAATGTTGGCTACAACCCCACTTATGCCTTTGTAAAGGACTGAATGAAATTAGTGTCTAGGTTACGGGTATGGTACACTACCATTTCCAAGGTTACTTGTGATTGATGTTTGCGTGAAGGTTGCTTCAAAGTTATGTTTTTGCCGCTCTAGAAGATGTCTATATAATTTGTTTTTAAAATTACATAATTAACTTATTATTATAAGTTTTAAATTATTAATTATTATAAATTTAAAATTATTTTAATAATAATTTATAATATCAGGCAAGCAAAGTCAATTTCGTCTTTCAAAGAGATGGTGAAGAAGGAATATTTATCAAATAACTAATGTATATTATATTTTACTTAAATTAATTATTGTGTGTGTAAAGTATTGTATTTATGTTTATATATTGATAGTAGGTATGTATTTTTTTTTTTAATTAAGAAAAAATTAAAAAAAAAAAAATCTTAGCACTTAATTCCTAGATAAAAATGTTTACCATCCACTTACTACCGCATTATTAAGAATCCTCTCCATGCAAGGTTGCCTGTAAGAGATTTCAATAGCGATAAGGCCGCCAATTGTCCAATCTACTGTAGAGCTTTTTATTGTATTATGTTTTTCTTTTATGATTGGGTATCAATAAAGAATTTTTGTATTGTATTGTATTGTAATTTACTATTGTTCTCAAGGGTAGTGGCAGATCTTCCAAATTTTTGAAGCTCTGTACTTAAAGCAACCTTGAAACCCCTTGGTATAAGTCTCATATACATAGGTACATGACATACATCTGAACTGTACTGACCTGCTAAGCTCAATTTCGGTGAAACCTACTCGAGCTATATAGTAAAAATATATTCGGCTTGAGATTTGCTTTGGCGCTTTACTGTCTACATTTTTGTATTGCCCACAATTTTGTGTGCAAGTATGCACCACATGTTCATTACCGAGTCTCATTTAAGGATTTTGTAAAAATTGCAAACATTTCACGGCAATCGGTTGAGAAATGCGACCTGGGGCCTTACTATGCGCTCTTAAAGCAGGACTTCTCGACAACTGTCCGATTCATTCGTACCATGACAAATTTAAAGTAGGCCTGCCCGGGCCTACTATTCAAGAACCGCAGAAAAACCGCGTTCGCCTGTTTTTTTTTGTATGGACTCTCGTTAACATGTCGCTCTAAATCCACTCCGTTTATTAGCTTACAAACGTCTAGGCGTCTGCAATGTTGTTTAAGTAATTTGTTAGAATGCCAGAAACAATATTATCCGTTCACCTTTGAGAAAACAACATTCAAACAGTTTACCTAAATGAGCGTCATGGTATGTTTCATTCAAATTTGTTTATGTCAGGTTTAAGAACTGCACGGAACTTGCATGGTTTTTTACGAAGCTGATAGTAAGGCCCCTGTAGAGGAGATCAGCTGGACATCCAGATATACCAAAGCATTTTTGACCAATATGCCAGTTGCATCGGGAAAAGCAACGTGAACAAGTAAAACATAAAAAGCCGCTGTTTATACTTAACACCCTGTAAAAATAAACAGTAAAACAAAGAAAGGATGACGTGCTAATGTAATTAATTGATGTTCTATCGCTTACATTGTATTGATTCGATAACTACACATCACCTGGTGCTGGGTGCGGCTCGACACATGCATCGCCTTGCCGCACTCTCCCCTTTTAGTATCCTACTTGTTTAAGGTGTCAACAGACAATCAAGCCAAAACTGATGAAACTTTCATCAGTATTCTTCAAATGAAAGTCAAGGAGATTGCGTTCATACCGATTTGTCCTACTGAGATCAAGCCCACTTCATGTTTCTGTAATTTTACACGATTAGATTACAGAATAGGTGAATAGTGTGGGGTTATGAGGGATAATCGAAAAATACACTGTAATTATAAATGTAGGTATGCTTAGAAAATAACCCTATATCCCTATTATATGATACAATTACGTACAGCTTTATTTAGACGCAATTTGTCGTGAGACACAACACGTATACATGTACATTATATTACATATATAACTTCATTACATTACTGCTACTAAGCAACAGGTTTCCTTTGAAACTTTGAAATTCTTCTCTGTGAACAGCATATGAAAGATCGAGGTATAGTATATAATATACTTATCTATAGTATAGGTAGGAGTATAACGGTATGCGGAATGTTGTTGCATGTAGTTATTTTGTATTGTAGAGCTCCAGTTCATGAGCGAGGTACTTCTTCAGCGGACTCAAATTAATTAACCTCATTTTGATTTTACTAAAACTGAGTACAGGGCGTACACCTCAAATGAGGTAAAAAAACACTCAACTATGCATGTCGCATGTCACCCCACGGCTATGCCACACAGAGAGGAAGTACTTTAAATATATACAATTATAGAATATATATACACGTAATTTGTATAATTACCAAAAAAAATGGGCGGTACAAAAGTGTGAATACATTGTAGATATGTAGTCAAATTTTTTTATTACTTCGTGGTGAAATAATTATTAATTGTTAAAGTTTTCGATAATTCCATCTAAAAGTATGGACACCATCTTGACAAAAATACTACATGCCTATGTACAACTTATTAATGAAAACACATGATTCGCGTCAGTGAAAAAATATCTCTCTTAGGTACTCTTTCTTACACCCGAGCGTTCGGTGTGAAAAAGATTGTCGCCTTTTGGCTTTCGTTCGTTCTTTTTCGGAAGAAACAAAGGCCGCGCGGTGGCAGGGCGGAGGGTGCGGGGTTGGTCCGGTGGCCAGGTCTTGCGAGAATGCCCGAGCGCACAGAATGAATGAATAATGTACTAACGAGCTAGGACGCGAGTTTGCCGAATGTTATGATTATGAATGATACATTTCTATGTAGGGGTGTTAAGTTTCATGCATAAACCGCGCGCATGTAGTATATCATAATGAATAGTGGAAATGCCTAGAATAAAATTTGTAGGTGTGAATCAATCTAGACGTTTGACCAAATATTGATGGTTATGTGGGATTTTTTTTAAAGTAGTTTTAAATATTCTTCCCATGTACCTATGTATTAAGTACCAGCAGCATATAGTGCTGTTTTTTTTTGGTAATTATTCAAATTACGTATATATATATATATATATATATATATAATGTTCCACACATTGCAATTTCTGTTCGCACAATGCTGTTCTAGAAGATATATATCTAAAAATTACTTACAAGTAGATTAATTCAAAAAATTACATTGGGAGTTTTAGATAAATCCTTTTATGCAGTCATAGAACCACCAATTATGTACAAAAATTGTAACTGACTTAAACAGATTGAATTCATTTTTAACGCTCATTTATTTTAGAAAATATATTAATGAAATTGTTATTATTTTAACGTTGTAAATCTTTGTGCAATATTTGCCCTACACACTATGGCATAATGTACCCAGTATGTATTTACGAGTTTTACAAATCAGTCCTCTGGGATGTTGCATGATATCAGGGTTCAATAAATAGGGTTGAACCAAAGCTTGAATGTTTAAAAGCAGTCTTATAAAACAATTCGCGGTGAAATCCCGAGGGTTACCTACTGCGGCGCAATATTCTGGATCGATTCCCCCAAAAACAGTCAACACTTAATGTATATTGATAGATAGCTGTCTTCTATCAATAACAATATTATCTATTATGTGATTTCTGAAGGACTAACGCCTGCTGAACGATAGTTTGCTAATTTATTTGAGACAGATTAACTATCGCGCATAATTAACACAAACGGTTAAATTACATATCTTCAGTCCGACCAAGTCAGACACACATTCTCAGAAGAATCTCGTCTGAGGATTAACATCATTTTTCTTCTATATAAGTAAATCTGCCAAATCTGGATTCGCTAAACAAGCATTAGTGCTTCAAAAATCGTATGATAAAAATTATGAAGAGTTGACAAAAGTAAGGCCTATTCGGACCTGAGCGTTATTCGCTACCGGTATGGGAAGCGAAAAATACCACGCGAAACTCGATGGGTTGTAATAAAAAAAAATGATTGTAATATGTTTAGTGAACGGTATTTTCTCTTGTTTGGCGAAACTAGTTCCGCCGGCCGACGCGGGAGCAAGTAGCGAGAGCGACATGCTTCCTGCCGCCGTGCTAACCGTTGCCAACGGATATCTCTACCGCGCGCGGTAGCGATATCCGCTCTGGTGTGAACAGCGAAATTAATGCATAACCTTTCGGATATCTCTATCGGTAGCGAATAACGCCCAGGTCTGAATAGGCCTTTAAACAGTTGTAAAAAAACTTCTTTCAGTCATATAAAGGTTTTCGAGCTATCCAATAAATGGCGGTCCCTACCCATAAGACGGTTAAAATCAGCTAGAGATAAAGCCGTGCGTTTGAATCCAGTTCGAGTATGATACTCTAAAAAATACGACAATATCATCTGTATCATCTGGACTGTGATAGTATCTTATACTACGAGTATTTCCATTTCTTTATTTTCTCGATGACAGCTCCTGTGAAAACTTGAACGAGCGCCTTTTTTACATTATATATGCATCGTTCGTTGCCCGTGACACTACCGCGTGGCACTACCAGTAGAGTGAAGGGTAATTTTACTTTCCCGTGGCACTACTGGTCGTGCGAAAGAGTACATTTCCAGTGACACTACACTATGTTCAATAGTTTCACGGGAAATATGGTTTCCTGTGGCTTTCTATATAAATGGGCTATTGTAAATCGTATCAAAACTGCAATCAAACTACTTGGAACAAGAAAATGACAATGCAATGTATTATTTTAAAACATTACTTAAAACGCATAAAAATAATATACCTACTCGATTCCCGAATCGAGTTTTAGTAATATTGTGCAGTAGTAAATAAAAATGAACGAAAACGATAATGAATTGTTCTTCAGACAATACAAAGGCGGCACGGAAGTTTTAATGAGATAATATATATAATAAGATGCGATAATCAAAAATGGTTAGTGTATGGCGATGCTCAGTTTATAAGAAGAGTAAATGTCCGGGAACAATTACAATTAAAGTGAGTCCATAATATTATAATTATGATTTTAATCTGATTTCAATTTGAATTCATATATATACTTACATATATATAATATTCAACCTACATAAACACAGTTTCAAAGAAAATGTATATAAGCAGCAAAATAAATTATTACTTCGGCGCATTATCTGTTATCAAATATAGAACCTATATTACATTTCATGTACAAACAGCAACGTTAACTTTACTGAAAATAAACTAAACTAATACTGTACCTAATATGTAGCGTGTTTTAACGAAGACGGAAGGGCACTGATATCCTAAACACAGGGAAACCTAGTTAGGAGTTAGGGCTTAGCCATGTACTTACAATAAAAACCCTACATTTACGTACTTAATCCAACAGTTAAAATAATACAAAAAACATAAAATTACGATGATCAGACTATTAACGATTCTGAATGAGCCAAGTATATATACGTACATACATATACTATACATATACGTACCTATAGCTAATTAAATAAATCTTGTTTCATTCACTTTCTGTTAGTTCATTTATATTAAAATAGCAGGTTTAATTTTATATACTTCTCTTTTCTTTTGTGGTAGGTACATATTGTGTAATAAGCATGGTGCTTAGGTATTATTTTTTCTCTCTTTTAAGTGTGTTTAAGGCTTAAGGTAATACTTAATTTCGTATAAAATTAAGTAAGTATTACCTTTTAATTATCTTAGTATTATATAAGTAAAATAAATGTTACGGTGTAATCTAGTATATAGTTGTAACCTAAGTACATAGGCTATTAGTAAGTAATACTTAGTAAGTTGGAAATAAATATTATTATTATTATTATTTATATAAGGCAAACCCTGCGAACTCCGTTTCGCCACCAGATGGCTTCGTTTTATGTAACATTCCGTTTGGCGCCATCTACTTAAAATATTGGTTTGTAGTACATGCTATGTATCAGAGATGGCGCTGTATGTGAAAAAAGATTTTCCCGCTCTTCTTTTTACATTTTTCCTGAATTTTCTTTACTATAAACCTCACGGAGCCCGAGACCTTTCCAACGAATGCAAAACCGTGGAAATCGGTTCGTGCGTTCTGGAGTTATAGCGTCAGGAAGGAAAACCCGACTTATTTTTATATAGTAGAGAAGAAGAAGATAAGCTGTAAGAATACTACCTACTAAGTATTTTATGCCGCAAAAATCAAGAGATCACTTATCACAGTAACTAAATTTATTATACAGTGGGTTCGGAACCAAGATACACATAATATTTCTGGCTTAAAAAACTTTCCAAAAATGTTGAGTTTTTATGGTCAACGTCATAGAACCAATAATGTTTTGGAAAGTTGGCACTCAAAAATTAATAAAAGGGTGCCAAAGGTTCAATAACATTACCACGATTGTTAAAAATCCTGACGGAGATCCAAAAGACGAAAACGTTAAAACAAATCAACAAAGGGCCAAAGCGGACTAAAATTGCGATTGACATCTGTTATTTGTTTATTTTTTCGGCCAAAGCCCATAGGAGCGGGCCTCTCCTGAGCCAGCCAGCGCACCCCAACGCCGGCGAGGCACTTAGTTTCCTCTTAGCTTCACCGTAACGCCGGCGAGGCCCTTAGTTTCTTCTTAGCTTCACCGTGGTGGTCCACGCCACGGATACTGAGCCCTCCGCCACGTCAATGCGGAACCCTTCATGGGAGGAAACCAACATAACTACAAAGTAGTTGTAGGTTAAACATTCTTCAGGGTGAATTATTTATTATCATCAATTATTTCTTCTTCCACAAAATTAAATTCATAATTTCCTCTAGTATATTACTATATATATATATATAGTATATTCTATAGCCATATTTTCACAACAGTCTTAAAACAATTTATATATGTAACTTTGACTTGACATTAATTTGTCTCATCAGTACCTTCATAATTAAACACAATACAATACAAAACTTGTAAAAACAATACAATCCTAATTAAGTATAAGCATGGACAAATACTAAGTACTTGTATAAATCTATATTGCAGACGCAGTTAAAGAGCAGTGATGAAAAGTTTTTATCACAACTGTACTTCCTTATGGAAAAATCATAATGTGGAATATTACGAATTCGTAAAATTAAGAACTTGTACATATAATAACGCGGAAAATCCAGAATATAAAATAATTTATTTTTAATTTATTTAGGAAATATAATAATTTGTACAATGATAGAACTTGGACAATTAATAGTTTGGAATAAAAACCTGACATCCTCGAGAGATCAAACGCGTGAGCGGATTTTGATGATTCTTACGTCAATCGATTTGTCTTCTCACTGCCATTGAAGACATGATAGTTAAAAGTTAGAAATTATTAAATAGTTAGACATCAAGATTCAATATGGCGGCAATCAAGCGTCATATTGTAAAAAAGTCGATATAAAGTTGTTGCAGTCGGGTTTTTAGTTTTTTTATATAACTGCTGCTTATTGTGTATACTCGTAATATGTACTAACTACGAAGACACATTTTTTTATGCTTGTTTATACTCGTTTTTTTAATCTGAGGAACTATTAAGTCAAAGAAACGTTTTATATAGGGTACATGTAAACTAGAATTTGTTGAAGTCTTAGGTTTTGGTTTACAAAAAACTTGAAACAAATAAATATTTTGAATTCATTTTTAACAAGCTTTATTTGATTTATGTTGATGTAGATACTTAGTATTAGCGCAAAATAAATAATAGGTATATTAGTAGTGCCATAGGTAATGAGGTAATCCACGGGAGATTTTATAACACGAGTTTAATCAGCCAATAGGAATAGTAGCGCCACGGGAAGGAAAGATTACGCTTCACTCTACTGGTAGTGCCACGCGGTCGTGACACGGGCAACAAACGGTATTTTTAAAAATATGACGTTTACACACGTACAAGATTATACCAGAGTCGGAGAAACTGATAGGGATGGAGCTATATCGATAAACGTAACACGATAACAGACCCGCTTTTTTTTATAGTTCTACGTTCATATTTGACCGAGCGAGTGAAGCGCCTCTGCTGTAACAGACTAAATTGACTTTCATCTGTCCGTATGTTCGTTAGGTTATATGTACGTCTTCTTGTTCAGGTCACATTTTCAACCAATCTTGAAGAAACGTAATAAATATATTTTTTTGTACGGATAATATTTGAGTGAGGACCCCTCCCCACTCAAAGTAGCAAGGAGAATCATATATACTATCATCCTTGGTAGTACAAATAATGGTGTTTATATTTTATTTTATTTAACAAACCTTCAATCGAGGAAATATCTTAGAAGGTAATCCAGAACTATTGAACTGTGCTTAGGAGCTAGTTCGTACGGCTGTATAGTGATGACACTATTAGGTACTTATTATGGGTTGTATATTCTATGTGTGTATAAGTACCTACATGGAGGGTTCACATAAGCATGACGATTGTTATTGCAATTTATTATTTGGAATACCTAGACGACCAGACGTTTAACATTACAAAAAAAGAACAACACATTGGAAAAAAAAGTATTTATTAGATAGCCATCATTAATCATTATAACACCTTTGCATACAAAAGATCACAAACAAAGTAATGCCATTCACGTGCATTTGAAACCAGAGGATGGGCTATTGTTATAATTCCATTGAGATACTTATTCCAAGCTTATTGAGCATTGAAATAATATTAATTAAATCTGTTAAATATTGTCATAACTAAATAAGCATTAGGCGAAAACCCATTCTTTCCACATCACATCACCGGTGGTGACAACTGGAATCTCAATTCCTTTTCCTTTTAAAACTTACATATAAGTAAATAAAAATCTTTAGCTACCTAAATAATTATAGTACTCGTACAACTCGTCGCAATAAAGAAAAAGTTACGTTTTTGAAAAACTTAGTCGTTTTGTAGGTAGCATAACCATAACTCGGAGCCGTTGTTATATCCCTTATGTCGGAAATTATTCTGCATTAACACAATTTTGACTTTGGCCCCATTATGAAGAAATGATTATTTCATTCAAGAAGTAAAATTCCAGCTTAAAATATTTTCACCGAACGTATTAAGCTGTGCCAAATTACAGCACCGCACCACTTATTGTTTTGAGGAGTGGCACCACCGGTTGAATGCTAAAATGGGATCCACATCCAAGTTTTTTCAGGATTTATTTTCAAACTGATTTTATGATCATCAAATCACGAAATCGTTATTTTCTGAAGCCAAAAAGAATCGCAGAAAATGTGATATTTATTTTGACGTAAAACTGTCTATTTTATTGTGCAGATTGGAAAAAGGACAGTTGAATTGCATAACATTTTTGAGAAAAATAATTTTTACGCGTCTAAAATTAACATAACTTGTTTGCTCCTGCTTTGAGGGTGGAATGGACATGTTCTTGGCCGTTGCAATTTTTTTTAATTTCTATGTTTAGAAGTAAGTATTTTAATTTTTGTATAATTGTAATTAAAAATTTAATAAAAAAAAGCTCGTTAATTTTCCTACCCGCGGATTAGTCTTTGTGGCATGGCATTATGCGTATTGCACTTTTTGCGTGTATGTTAAAATGCCTATTGCACATATTGGGTCCAGGTTTAAAATTAGTCAAGAAGCGGGTTGGTCATTATGCGTCAGAAGGGTTTCCCTGAACAAAGCTGCCCCCCTAACTTTTTTTATGTATGTTATGTCTTTATATAGTATCTATCTAGTATCGATAGCAATATGCAGTGCCAAGCACTATTAAACTGAGTGACAAATATAAACTATATCAAATGACGTGATTCATTATGAAAACTCTTTCAACCTGTGGCCCTAGCACGAATAACTGCGTAAGTGTAACGTAACGTTCACGTGAAACAGTACAAACTGTCATGTGTCTAGGGCAACTGTGGCACAGACAACTCATAGTTTGTACGCCGACTCGTGACGCATTGACGCTTACGATACGAATACTTTTCGCAAATTGTTTGTGTTAGATAAACTTAAAAACTAAACATGATTGAAACAAACATCACTAACAGTCGGTGGTGCCAAAAGGAGTAAAGATTCTATATTTCACTAGTGGTGTTATTGGTGGTGTTAAGTGGAAGGAAAGTGAACAACATTTAGATTAAGGTCAAATAATAATAATTGCCCCAAAAGGCCGCATTACGTTTGCATACATGTCATTACAAAACATAAGTGCGAAGCAACAATACTAGCAAAAACTAAAAAGGCAAAACTAAACATTGAAATTTCTTTAAATATTAATTACCCCCACACATTTAACGAGTGAATACTCAAGTTCACAAATGAACAATCACAAAAATACTTAACTCGTCCAATGTCTACTTCTTTTATGCCCGTTTTCACCAACGTTTTAGGTAACACCTAAGCCAAGTTGGGTGACAGCTTTGTACTACTAATGCCCGTTTTCACCAACATTTTAGGTAACACCTAAGCCAGTTAGGTAGCACTTAGTAGTACACTGTACTGTCACCTAACTTAGCTTAGGTGTGACCTAAAATGTTGGTGAAAACGGGCATTAGTTTCTTTCCGAACTACGCATAAAAGTTTAGATAAAAAATACTACTCTTAAATAGTTTGACCAACTAAAAGCAAATTTATACCGGTGGAGAGCATTGGATCTGATAAAATTAGTTACAAACAAGATGTATAAAAATGTGTTTACTTTGTGCAATTTTATGTAAGGAAGATATGACTATACTGGGTTTGGACTCTCATACATCTCATACATCCCAGTTAGGGATACCTAATCCAATTGCATCGTGCCAATTCGTTACGACCTTTTTGTATTGGGTTACATACTACACAATAGTAACGCTAGTATCAAAACGTCATCATACTAACTAACTGCTAATTTACTTAGGCTGGAGTTCACCAACACATGTTTAAACTGTAAACGGACGTTTAATTCTTAAATGACCGTTTAGCAATATTTTTCTGTTCACCAAGCAGTAACCATTGATTAAGTTTCGTAATCGGATGTTTAAGTTAAACTATGTCTGCGACCTTGTTTAACCATTGGTTATTGTTTATTTACGTGAAAATGTCAGATGCTCTGAATTATATCTTTGAAGAAGATAACGTGTTAGGTAGATGATTTTGAAGATATTGAGCGAATTTTACCGCACCCCGTGTTTTACCAAAGTAGATACAATTAAATATTTAGAAGAAACTGACGTAAAAGAATTCGTTACAAGATTTCGTTTATACAAACATAGTGCCTTGGAATTATTTGATTTAATTGATGAAAGTTGTAATATAATATCATCCATAATCACTTCAATAAAACTCACTTGAATTTTTAATTTCAATTACCACAAAATAACTCTGACGCCAACAAAACAAACACATAGAACTTTTTTTTTTTTTTTCTTTTAAGAATGGCCATGACGCGGCTTGCGTATTGTGCCAATTTCAGGGTAAATCTTCTATGCAGTACTGTTATCTTCTTTATAATACTGTTCTTCTTCATTTACTTTTACTTAAAGTTTTGATTGATTATATGATGATCTTTGTTGTTTGCGATATAAAAACGGGGAAACATGAGATATTTATATACACGAAAAAGTATTAAACGAATCGCGGTAAGTTTAGAGAGTTAGAAAGTATAGGATCAGGAAAGTGTGTCATAAGAAACTACTAGGTAATTATTTTACAAAAAGAATGCTACAATATTTTAATAAAAATAAATGTCATAAGTGTACTTATGTTACAATAGGAACAAACTAAGTTAAATTATATACATACATTACAATTTTATACTGTTTAAAACCACAAAGTCAGTTATGGCTTTAAACACTAATGGACTTTTCGAAGCTAATAAAAATGGAATATTTACAGGCAATGGAATATCTAACGAAAGCAGAATTTCAAAGAAAGCTGAATGATCATACAATGGGCAGGATAATAAAATGTGATTGGCCTCAGCAATGGGATAACCACATTCACATTTCGGATTCTCTATAATATGCAATTTGGCTAGATGAGCAGGGCTACAGATGTGCCCTAAACGTAGCCTTATCAGAGTTGAGGTAGCCATTTTTCCAAGTTTTATTTTAGAAAACCATGGTTTTAATTGTATAACAGGTTGCAATGAAAAGTAGTATTTGCCTTTATTTTCTGAAGTTTTTAACCAATGTTTATTCCAGAAATCCTGGAGGAATTGTCTAGGCATTGTAGCAAGGTCATGGCAGTAGTTAGTATAAGGAAACAAATCTCCACATTTTACAGCATCATTCGCAAGGCGGTCTGCTTTCTCATTACCCTTTATACCACTATGGCTAGGTATCCAAAGGAATTTAATAGAGTATCCACTTTGATAGCATTTATACAACTTGTCTCTCGCATCAGTGATAATAGGCATGTAAGAGTTTGACTTAAATGGATATTTTTCTAAGGCTTGAAGAGCACTCATTGAATCTGTGATAACTAGCGTATTTTTTAGTTTTGCCAATAAAATATAATCAAGTGCTTTTACAATTCCGAAGCATTCACCAGTGAATATTGAAGTTTCAGGGGGCATTTTAATTTTTTGAACTACATTATAATTACGGTGGTAAACACCCACCCCAACATTGTCTCCTGTATGTTTGGAGGCATCACAATAGATTTGGTGCCAGTCGCACCATTTATCATCAACAATAGAATTAAAAATTGTATTAGCGTTAATATTATCTTTCTTAATGCCTAAATTTAAACAGGTTGGAGGCAGAATTAATGCTTCATAATCTGTATTAAAAAGAGCTAAGTTTTTTGAACGATGAGTTGGCGCTTGTAACGATTTGAAATTAAAAATGCTATTGACAAGACAAGGTGTGGATTTAAATTTCCAATATGAACATGATAAAGTGAGTTCTGCTAATGTAAATAATTTAGGAATAAGTGGATGGTTCAATAGTTGTAGACCTCGGAAAAAGAAACGATCGGACAGAAATTGTCGCCTAATATGTAAGGGGGGTTCTGAACATTCAACTTGTAAAGCATTTAAAGGACTTGATTTCATTGCACCAGATAATATTCTAAGAGCTTTGGATTGGATGCCATCCAATTTCTTAATTGCAGTTACTCTACATGGTTCTAGTAAGAAGGTTCCATAATCCAGGGCGCTTCTGATCAAGGCATTGTAAACCAACTTAAGAGAGAGAGGATGTGCGCCCCACCAAACACCCGAGAGACATCTGAGCATATTAAGCCGACGTTCACACTTAGAGGCGGTATAGTCACAATGCGGAATCCCAGATAGTTTTGAATCGAGAACTAAACCTAAAAATTTAGCGTCATGTTTTTGGGGAATTTGTTCTTCATTGTAAGAAATATCAATAGGTGGAGGATTACGCAATCTTGTAAACAACACTGAGACACTCTTGTTCGCTGATAGCTCTAAACCATGTTCATCAAACCAGGTTTTAAGGTAGGTTAAGGATACCGTCATATTATCACAAGCATTCGTTATTGATTGTTGTTCTGTACCTATGTATATAAGTAAATCATCTGCATATTGTAACACCCTAATAGGATGTACGAGAGATGAATCTAAATCATGGGTATAGATGTTATAGAGCAAAGGGCTCAAGACAGATCCTTGTGGGAGACCCTTCCATAAAAATCTACAACCATTTGATGAGTCCAGTCTCACAGACCTACCATTCAGCATATTAAGTATAAAGTTGGACAGCATACAAGGTACTTTTAATTTATTTAATTTCTGTTTTAGTATGGGAAGTATCACACTGTCGTACGCGGATTTAATATCTAAAAATAGTGCTATAACAGACTCATTCTTAGATAAAGCTAGGCGAATGTCCGTCATGAAGATACTAATACTGTCCAATGTACTCCTTCCTCTTCTAAAACCATACTGAGTGTTGGCTAAAAGGTTATTAGATTCCATAAACCATTCAAGGCGATTTTTAACTAATGATTCTGCTATTTTTGATACAACATTTGAAAGTGCTATAGGCCGGTAGGAAGTAATATCACTTGCTGTTTTGTTTGGTTTTAAGATAGGAATGATAATTTGGGATTTCCATGATTTCGGAATGTGCCCTGACATCATGACTGTATTAATTAAATCTAACAAATAGAACAATGAATTTTCGCCAAGATTTTTATAGAACGAATATGGAAGTCCATCTTCGCCTGGAGCAGAATCTTTTATGTTTGATAATATACCTTTAAGCTCAGCGTACGAAAAAGGCGAGTTAAGGCCTGTTTGATCAATGGTTGTGAGGATGTAACAAAAAGCTCTTCTTGAACATAAGGCGGTGCTAAGTAGTCTAAAAATATGTTGGACATGTCGAGGGGCAGAGGGAGTGTTTTATTATTAAACGTTGATTTAAACTTTCTAATGTTTTGCCAGACTACGGAAGACGGAGTATAAGGAGATATTGATGTGCAATATTTCCTCCATCCGGATGATTTTTTGTTCTTAAGTAATTTTTTTGAAGTGCTATTATATATTGTAAGTTTTGGAAATTTTCGGATGTCATATTATTGTTGTATTGTTCTTCGGCTTCATTTCTTGCCTTAATGGCATCGGAACATTCTTTGTCCCACCAAGGAGGTGATGAAATTCTATTAAGAACAACATTTTTTACAGGGAATGTTTCATCTGCTGCTTTTGTTATTAAGTTAGTTAGTTCATCAGCACAAGTACTTTCGTTATTTATAGTAGGTTGAGGAAGAGTAAGTATATTACTTTCTATTATTTTACTAAAACTGGCCCAATCAGCATCAGCTAATCTATATTTTAGACGAGGTTTTTGTTTCGAAGGTTCTCGTAATGTAATATTAGAATCACAAAATTCAATGATTATTGGAAAATGATCACTGCCATAAGTATATGGAAGTATATTCCAAAGTAATTTACTTGCAAGGTCAGGCGTGCAAATAGATAAATCAACTGCACTTATACCTTCATTCGGACTGGTTCTGCGGGTTGGAGCCCCGTTGTTCAATATGCAAAGTTTCTGAGTATCAATAATATCAAGAAGCTGATTGCCGTACGAATTAGAAGTTGAACTTCCCCAACATAGATGTTGAGAGTTAAGGTCACCAAGTATAATAAAAGGTCTAGTAAGAGTAGAGAAAATAGTACTGAGCTCTTGTAAAATAGCCGTGGAAGGGTGAGGAACATAGACAGATATGTAACAAATATGATCTACAATTGCACCAACAATAGAAAACCCATTGTGGTGAGAGGGAAAAGCTAAAGCATTAAAAGAACAAGACGATTTAATGAGTAAGGCAACACCGCCATACCCATCAATTCTGTCCTCTCTGAGACAGAAATAATTATTTACATTAAAGGCAAAACTTGGCGTAAGCCAAGTCTGCCAGCGCAATAATAAATGGGTCATATTTATTTATTAGATGAGTTAATTCACTTTTGTTACTAACTGCGCTACGGCAGTTCCACTGGACAATCTTCAAAAGATTGACCATGGTGAGTATCGGTCCGAAAGGGATGTCTTGCGGATCGGTACATGTGACGAGGGTGTTTTTTCAGAGCTTCTAGTAATGGGGCAACGTTGGACGGTAATAAGATGTTGTTTTTTGTTAAAGTATCAATTAAAGATGTAATAATTTCGGTTAGAGTTTGTTGACATAATTGCTCGTCATTGTGATTAGGTCTTGCATAACCACAGCCATTGGGACCAGGAGGCATATTGTAGTCTTTAACTAATTCTTGGTGTGCTACACGATCGTAACCGTGAGGAGTATTGTAAGGTGTATGAGGTTTAGTCACAACAGTTTTTTTGTATGAAGCTCTCGTAGAAGACTGGATTATATGCAATAGGTGTTTCTACTGCTACGGGCTTAGGTGACGACAGTACGTCTGCATAGGATTTACCAATAGCAGGATGTAACTTAGAGGCCTCCGCATAAGATACACTGTTTTCGGCCATAGATAATTTAATATTTTTTTGACGGATAAACTCTGGGCATGATTTATTTGTTGCATAGTGACGACCCGAACAAAGACAACATATAGCACAATCCTCTTCCGTATGACATGTATTTCCTGTGTGTTCCTGTCCACATTTATAACAGCGGGGTTTTGAACGACATTGTGTTTTTGTGTGACCAAATCTACAACAGCTGAAGCATTGAATTGTTGGAAATGTATATAGTTCTACTGTAATAGCATTGTAGCAAATAAATATACGTTTTAGTAGGATTTTACCATCAAAGGTAATAACCACAGTTTGTGATGGTTTCCATGTAGGTGAACCATCAACGTTAACTTTATAGTTAAGACGACGAATTTTTAATATTTTACCGCATCCTGTAGGTATGTTGGTGTTTTCAATTATTTCTTCGGGAGACCACTCGGTGGGAACCCCACGAACTAACCCCATGCGTGTGATACTGAAAGTAGGTATGAATGCTTTCAAATAGTTTGACGTTAGACTGTTAAGGTTGATAAAAGTGTTTGCGTCACTAGATTCTGAGGTTCAATACTCACAAGAGAAGATCTTGTCAAAGACGTGTCAATATCCATAATTACTGATTCATCAGCTATTGTGATGAAACATCCAGCCGGGGGAACCGTGCCGCCCGGGTCAGGAGGTTCCTCCATAACAACTAAGTAGAACTTACCGAGATGAACTCACTATACACTACTAAATACAAATTTACTTATATGTACAATATACTACTACACTATGTACTTCTCTGATCACTATTTATAGATAAAAGTAAAATTAAATTTTTGAAAAAGAAAATTGCGCCCGCCAAGTAAGAAGGTTTCCCGCGCTTTTTTCACATAGAACTTCGAATCGAACTTTGATATTACCATAAAAAAAGGTGCTGAATTAGAAATACATACAACTTGTGAACATACCATTGACTTGTCACGCATTACATTTTGTAGTATATTAATATTACCTTAACATATTTGAATGTAGCTCGGGTAAATGTAGATGATACAAGATACGCTACCATCTTTTCAAAGTAGTATTATACCATTCATTCATTTACGACTCATTCCTCCAAAAACGGTCGATTACTTAAACGTTCGCTTTAAAAAGATGGTGAACACAAAAAAAACGTGACATGTTTAAACAACTGTTTAAGTTTGAGGGGGCGAATAGGTAATCAATGGTTAAGTTCTAGTTGGTGAACTCCAGCCTTAGGTATTTCGTTCTCTACCGACTTCTAAAAAAGGAGGTGGTACTCAATTCGATTGAAAACTCGGACGGAAAAGGACACATTCAATAACTCGTCGCAGCGGACCAGTATAGCGTTGGATACTACATTTATATTAATAATTAATATGCGTGGGTACAAACAGTAAAGGTACAAACATTTTATCGAAGATTAGAGAGTAGAAATAGGTACGAGTACGTCGTCACCTATAACTTTTACTATGCCGCCGTTTATGTATAACTTTGATCTAAAGTTCGAATCGTGTTACAATCATTGCCGCAATGCACTAGAACCACAGATAACAGAAACAAGGGAGATATAAAAAGGGGGCGGGGTGGGTGTCGCAGCAATATGCCCAAAAACAGAACACATTGCTCGCGGCGGTTCGCAACTTTTGTATTATGTGAATGAATGTCAGTCGCGATATTGCATGTAAACAGTTTACAATGCTTGCGACTTGAATACTTACGAATATTTTAACGTTAAGTTTTAAAACCGCAGTGGATAATGAACTTATTGAAGCTAACAACACGTTGGAGCGCGGAATACCGCTGCTTGCGACACCAGGTTTTGTACCCAGAGCACGGATTGGCATCTCTCTAGTAATCTCTATGACTAGAACTAAGGTTTTAAATCCACTTAGTACAAAATTAAAGGTATAATGACTAGCGGCCTTAAACCTTTAGCATGGCGGTAGTTGAACGTGCGACGTTTCCTAAATGTTTAATAGACTCGTGGGACAGGCGGTATGTGTTCAACCTCGTTGGTCAGAGGCTGATCGATGACTGGCCGGTAGGAGATGCTCACATTGCCCGTGTCCAGGTCCAAAGTCGAAATGCTATGCTTGCGCCAGTGTTGCTCGATGGGCTTCTTAGTCTGAAACACAGGAAACTATTTCTGAAAGTTTTGTATGACTTCTTTGGGGCCTAAGCGATCCATGTCTCCCGGTCCCCTTGAGTCTCGGGTGGATCCAAGCAGGTGGTATACCGAACGCTTCTGGATCAGTCCATCTACCGCCGCTGTAGTAGATATTCAGCGTCGATGATATAGTGACAATAACTAGTAGTGCTAGCAGTACTAATGTTCATGTTGCAGGGAACTGAAACAGGTGCAATGAGCAAAGGAGACCACCAAACTAGATCTCTAATAAGCGCATGTACAGTGCCCCGTATAATTATTAAGCATGAAGATCTGAGTCGCAGTCTGCAACTGTAAAGGACTGGCGTGACACTTAGCAATAGGTGAGCGATTTATTCTTCTTCTATTGACTGAGCAAGCGAAGTGAGCGAAGCGACTCTGCTCTAGCTTCAACTGGCCAAATTGACTTTCATCTGTCCATATGTTTGTAGTATGTACGTCTTCCTGTACAGGTCGCATTTTTCAATCAGTCTTGACGATCGTGATTTGGTATGTATGTTCTTCTATTTAATATATGTTTTACCGTGCGATTTAGTAGAGTAGGGGAGGGTTACTTTAGCTTAAAAATGGGGAAGTTTGCTGCGGCGCTATTTACCGACCGATTTTGATAAAGTTTGGTAGACACATTAGGTACCTGACTCTTAAGAGGAATTCCCAATATGAGCGTAATCCGTTTAATGGTTTCCGAGATAATAGGTTGTGAAGTACTGCGTAAAATTGCCGTTGATAAAACTATGTGCTCGCGAGGTTTGCTGTTCGCTAAACTATTTGTTTATAAAAGTTTTAGTCACAATAAATAAACTACTTGCACTAGATAAATTACAGTTTGTACTTAATACGTTAACGATGCGATTACGTTACACTTAAACAGATTTTCGTGCTCGGCCCACTGAGGCCCTACTCCCACCTCTTAAAGTGGTCATATTTAAACCTTACCATTAAATTTGGTACCACCACGTCAATATAGCAAGCTTAAAATAATAATGGATTACGATAGAAGTTTTGATTGCGTATTATCAAATAGTGCTCTCAATTAGCGAACCTTGCAACTGCGTTAGTGTTCTATTTGGGGTGGGCATTATAGGTATTGACCCTGGAAAGCACCATTAGGACCGATTTCGGCAAAAAAATAGCACGCCGTAAATAGTATTGACTTAATATGTTCGACCGTTTTGTGTCGGTGGGAGTACGATAGTAAGTATGATTATTCTAAGCTTATTACAAAACGCTTCTAATTTACGATAGTTTCGTAAAAGGGAGCGGAGAAGGTGAAGGTAAAATTAGACCTGTCCTTGGGTAGGTTGGCTGTAATCCATCTCGTCAATCCTCTTGTTGAAATCGTCTCTAAAGTGCGCTCCACGACTCTCGGTACGATTTTTGGCGCAGGCCACCACCTGCACGTATGGAAAATTTTAAGTTATAAATTTAGCATTGGTATAGCGTGACCAAAACAGCTGTACCGCGTGTTAGGTGTGACAGACGTGGTGCGGAGAGGAATAGCCTTAGTAACTATGGTGTAATCCGTGGTAGCAAGCGGCATGACGTTCCAATAGTATAATTAATGTTAACCTTCCAGTGAGGGGAAGGCGTATGTTCAGTAGTGGACGAGATGATGATGGTAATGTACGGGACAGCTAAATACTTTTTACAAGAAGTGCGGTGATATTTAAAAATACTTTGTATGATGATATTTGATGTTTTCATCCAATATCATCCAGGTCTTGGAGCATAAACCATACCTTCTAGTAATCGAAACGTAATCAGTGAACATGTCGTAAGTATTCATGGCGATTTCGGACAATAAAATGTATTAACTTGTCTACACGTCACTTTTCATACGACCTATGAAAAGTTATCTAATCGAGGGATTCATTTTTGTATTGTGGATTGTTTATATGTGTGTTTATATGTATTCATTTGTGTTGTGGACTGATGAAGAGATCACTGAATTCATCGCTTCATTACTCTTTTAACCTTCAGTGTCTGGAACGTTTCTCAAAGTTTGACCAGCTAACAGACGGAATACAGACCGCTGATTGGTCACACATCGCGTCATAGAATACCATCGACCAATGAGCGTTTAGTATTTTGGTCAAAATCAAGTCTTTGAAAAACGTTCTACAAACTGGGGGTAAGTCTTTGATCGTTATAAAAAAAAGCTAACCTGTACAGCCAACTGCAGCATATTCTGCAGCTCCAAGGTCTCGATCAGATCGCTGTTCCAGTTCAGACGCCGGTCGGATACGCGGACCTGCTCAAAAGCTTTATACCACTTCGTTATTTCTGTAGAAGCTGTAAGTAAAAATTATGATTACACGCAACATTACTTGTAATTACTAAATGCGAATACTAAAGTCGATTGGTCAATATTACAATCCAGTGTGTTGTCATGGGAATTACTCGAGATTTTGTTGGAAATACTTAGTTGGTTTTTAGTTTATTTTTTTCTCCGTGTACATTACTTTGTGAACAGTGGTTCTTTCTTTTGGGTTAGCAATCATGAGTTTGAATCATGTCCGAAGCTTCAGACTTAAGTATAATAAACAGCGTGTAACAAAAACGTGCAGTAATACTTAAACCAAACACGCAAAAGCTTGCATACAATTGGGTACTGAATACTGTGTCCTAGGAAGTAGTAAAAGTTCCGAGTTATAAGTAGGTAACCACAGCTTTTCTAATACTCAAGCAGGTTCATTTATAATATTATAAAGAGGAAAAATTTGTATGTATGTTTGTAACGAATTGGCTCAAAAAATACTAGACCGATTTCAAAAATTATTTCACCATTGGAAAGCTACATTCACCCTGAAAAACATAGGCTATATAAGATTCATCATGATCATCATCATCCATCATCGCGCGGGTGTAACCGCGGAGAGCAGGTAGTCCTTGCTAAGCTAGGTCAAAGACGGCAATGACCTCCAGAACGTAGGTAAACTAGGTAAACACAAGGCCTAAGTAGATTCTGAATTTGAAAAAATTATAAGCTATTTCAATTTTGATACTTTGCTTCACATGTGAATCCTGGCTAGGTAAATATGCACTACTTTCAGTATTACTATTACTATTAGTACTTATCACCTTTTTCTTACACGCTGTAGTATATATACAATGGTCTTAAATCCCTGCGCTGTTGATCGTGGATATTTACAAAGCCTAGCAATGAGACAAAATATTCACTCTATAGATGTTAAACGCAAGATCTAGATAGCATCTTAAGCCTATATAACATAACGAAAGTCGTGGTCACAGGTAGAGGTAAAAGATATTGTATGCGAGATATTGTACTACGCTATGGTTTCCCCGCGATTTCAGTCCTAAAATCTTGATCGCGTAGTAAAATCGCTTGCCTTTCTTATCTCAAATAGATACCAAGTGCGTATTCATTGTCTTAACGTTGGCTTTGATTCCAGTACCTTTATTATGTTATCATAAAGCACAAAGTACAAGCACGAAGAACACCTGAGGGCCTATAGTAAAATCTACATGAGTGTAACGTGTCGTTCACGTGAAACAATACAAACTAGGGCAACTGTGACACAGATAACTTATAGTTTGTACGCCGAAGCGTGACGCGTTGATGTTAACGATACGAATACTTTTTCGCAAATTGTTTGTGCTAAGTTAAGTTTAAGTTTTTTTTCTCTAAGCTACTAGTGTTGTGGTAATAAAATTGTAACTAGCCTATAACAGATCGCCAGCCATGTAGGTACGAGTACAGCCATGATCTTACCTTCATCTAAAAGTTTAGCGGTGCGAAATACACCGCACTTATTCTGCATGGTGAACCTCATCTCGGCACGAATCTCGTGAGTAGGGGCGCATCCGTTTGCGAACCGAACTTTTTCCAAATTGTCCAATGATGCATCGCAGAGGTCCTGCATCATGAAGACTCACGTTCTAGCTATCTATATGTGTACTATCCTTACTAATCCTAACTAATATGGTAAATGCGAAAGTGAGCTTGTTTGTTGATTTGTTTCTTTGTTTGTTACGCTTTCACGCGTAAACGGCTGAACCGAACCGAGATATATCAGGAAGAGAGGATAGATTTCATCATCATCATCATCTACCACCACTCGGATGAAACCGCGGGGGCAGCTAGTATAATATTACAAAAACTTTTGTAGCTCTTGCTGCATTTTCTTGGATTTTAGACATCGATCTTTTGCTGAAGGCGCTTTGACCCGCTGGGCTATTATGTATCTAAGTTGCTAACAAATGTGGATTGAAATCTGAAAAAATGTTCTTTCAATCACTTTGAAACAAAAATCACTTTTGTCAGCTCCAGTGATAAACTTACTAACATTTTGGAGTTGCCAAAACTGACATAGGGCCGCCATTTTCAAGATTTCAATCAACATTAGTTAGCAACTGAGATACATATTAGACCTGCAGGTTTGGGTAGTCGAATACGGTTGGAGGGTTCCCGATGTTTTCGTAGAAGTGGTTGCGGTGCGAGCTTTGAGGAAGCCAAGATTTTCACCTCTATCCTCATAGACAACTACTTCATGGTAGGCTTAGACCTTTATGCACCCGACGTGATCTGCAACCTCACCTCTTTCATTATCGATAACCATGGCGCCTACGCTGATTTTGCGCGGTGTTTCGTTTGCGACTTTCACGGCGTAATTTAGGAAGTGGGTCTTGCTCTCTGGATCTGCCATGATGTGCTGCAGATTCTGCCTATTGAGACTGGTTTCAATCTGGGTTTACAGTCGCACTCTTGCTGCCACAAAGTTTGGATATTCCAAAACTACGTGCCATATCGATTCGCTTATGTACCTCGCAACCAGGGCTTTCCAATGCTTTTAAACCTATGCAGATATTCGGCTATCCCGCCATGTCCATTCAAGACTTGCACTTGTATTGGTGTTAGCTTTGTGGCTCTGACTATACGGTATGGCTTTTTGATATCCGGTAGAAAGTGCCTGATGACCTTACCTGTGTTCGAAGTGTCGTACCTGTCCTGCCATTTGCGGACTGACTCTTCCCTGATCTTTTTCTTGATGAAGGACAGGGGAACCTCACCGTAATCCGGGACTGGGGTTCCATGTATGGCCGCGGACTTTGCTAGCTCATTGCCTCGCTCATTTCCCGCCTGACCTACATACGTTCTCAGCCAGAAGAACTGCACTTGCCTTCCCTCTACATGTATTACTCTCATGCACTCCTTGATGGATTTAGACAGAGAATGGGTCAAACGAGGGTATTCTAGCAGGTCTTTCACAATGTTGCCTGCTATATCGTCGTCCTTTACATAGTCCTTTTTACATATCCTAGTCCTTTAATATCTTACTTGTTACCACTATAATAACTATGTTGCTATACCTATATAGGGTCATATGTTTACTATAGCACAATAACACCTGTGTCTTTCTAAGATTTATACATATGTGTGCAATAAATTATAGATTGATTGATTGACTGTTTTGTCCCTGCCAGATTTTACTGATTGAACCGCCGTTTAGAGAGCATACAGTTCGTGCATGAGGGGTCCAGACTGAAGGTAGAGAAACATGATTCCTTTCTTTCCTTCCACCATGTAAGGGATGCGCCAGCTCGATCTTACTACCGTACGTCTAGATTTGTGGACCGGTGATGTGGTGGCAGTCTTAGGTTTTCTAATTCATGTCCTCTAAGTGCTCGTACTCAATTGGCTCGAGCGTAGAAGGGTGAGGTTGATTAACGCAAGGAGGGATATGATATGATAATTTAATATTGAATGATACGCCTGTGTATGTAAATGTAAATGTGGATATGACCTGTAATTGTACAACTACCAACAAATGTTTATCTGTTTATATGCGAATTTAAGTTAGTCTCGCGTTCATGATCTATCAGTACATAAACTTTAGATCGATCGATAGTATGAAGAAAAACGTACTTGGACTGTTTTCAATAGAAGAATAAGTATATCATAAAACGCCTTTAAATGATATACTTTTATAAAACAAAGTGTTACCCACAGGTTTTAAATCCGGTTGCTTATCCCCTGGCTTGCTGATCTTGCCAATATTCTCTGCGATGGCCTTCCCGAAGACCACAATGTCTAAGATGGAGTTGGCGCCGAGTCTGTTAGCTCCATGACAGTTGCTTACAGCCTCACCGGCTGCATGGAGTCCTGGCACCACACAGTCGCAGCCATTTTGGTATACTATGGCCTGTTACAAACATACGAGAAGGTCTTCAATTCATGTAATATGGAAACATACAAACGGTTTTTGGTGTGTATGTTAGGCGATTTCTCCGCCAATTATGAATTGGTTTTTCATTCCATATATGCGAAAAGGACGACTTGGTTCGCCTTTAAGTGCACCCAAAGGTGGTGTTTACTGTTATATATTTAAGAATGTTTTAGCGGGCAGTAATGAGTTTTTAATCCTCTTTATAAGTGCGCCGCAATTATCTTTTCATACCACCTGCTCGAAAATGTCCAATCACATATCACGCAATATCAACGTAAAGCAAGGCATTACATCCCCGGGCATGTAATGTTATATGAAACTCCCTACGCCCTCCCTACTACTACTCACAAGGTTAAGTAAAATTACAGCCACTTAATAAGTCATCATCATCTCAGCCGTAGGACGTCCACTGCTGAACATATGCCTCCCCCATAATAAGGAAGTCTGCCGTGCGCGCTCGCTGCGTTTACATCGCACGCGCTTTTCAGTGATAATAGCCGTTTCTTTTTATATCACGTAATTGCATTATTTATATGATCCAGTTATCGTCGGATACATTACTAACCGAAATAGTAAACCGCCTCGGGGACATGGAAACTGAATTTAGAAGCATCAAGGAATTAGTGATTATGCAAAACAAACTCATTCAAACGCAGTCAACTGACATTCAGGATTTGAAAAATATTATTGCCTGCCAATCTAAGATGCTGCACGATGCCAACTTGAGGATAACTGTGTCTGACGCTGATGTGGAAGACCAGCGTAAACCTGAACCTCCAATCCCGTCTCAGTGGAGTAGCTACGCTACTCCTAACCGTATCCAGAAGGCACTCCAACCTGTGCAATCGCCTGTGTCAGTCTCAAGTGACAAGGACCAAGGCTCTCAAAGGTCGGCCCGTCATCAACGGCGAGCGGAGAAGAAAGTGGTTACCTGTTCCCCAAATCCCGCTACGAATTTTGTATCGGCCCCGACTGCTAGGGATACCGCCAATGCCGGTTTAGTGTCGTCTATCCATCAAAACAAGGTAATGAACCGCCATCAATACAGTTGGAATCAAACGATTCTTCCACCCAGGACAGGGACGAAAAATGGATGGAGGTACGCAAGAAAAAAAGCCGTAAACCGCTATCGATGCGCTGTCTCGCCGGCCCGAACGTGACGTCACTGAAAGCCGTTGAACCGCAGTATACACTTTCATCTTTGGAACATGGCCTCAGGGGTTGAAGAAATCAAAAAATACCTAAGCGAGTTATGCCCTGGTAAACTTGTTACCGTAGAGGAGCTGAAAACAAACAATTACTACAAGTCATATAAAATAGGAGTACCCAAGGAATGTTTTGTTAAGTGTTTGTCCATTGATGTTTGGCCTAACAATGCCAGGGTCAAACAATGGATAAATTACAAGAATAAGCGTGCAACTGACAAAGAAGATAAGGCTTCATTTTTTCGTCTCCAAAGCCACTAACCCTCATTGTAACAGCAAATCGTCAAAAGGTATGTTATCCTTATTATATCAAAATGTTCGCGCCATTAAGACCAAGCTTCGTGAATGGATCGTGAATGTATTATTATTAGATCTTTCACTGATTGCCGCATCCGAGACCTTCCTGGACAACTCTATAGAAGACGCTGAACTCATTTCTTCCGACTGGTCGATACTGAGACGAGATCGAATCACCCCCTGTGGAGGAGTTCTGCTAGCCGCCAGGCCAGTAGTAGCCACGCTTAGTAAAGTTTTGATAGTCGTTGACATGAACATGAATAGCGCATCGAAGAATATAAAAAAAATATTATGCTTACTTTTTGACATTTTGCAATATTATTGATTTTAATCATGTATACAATTCTCATGGAGGCATACTTGAGGCCCCGAGCATAGCCCTCTCCACAGCTCGTTGTGCGACATTGAGCTTATCTATGAGGCCCATAGTCATCACTGGTAACACACATTGGTCAAAGACTCTTGTCTTGAGGCAATGAGGTATTTTTGACGAGAAGACTTCGCGAAGTTTCCGGAACGCTGCCCAGCCGAGTTGGATTCGACGATTGACCTCTTTCTCGAAGTTGGACCTGCCTAATTTGACTGTCTGTCCCAGGTAGATGTACTCGTCAACAACTTCGAGAACTGAGTTCCCAACTGATATTGGGGTAGGCGCAACATGGGCATTAGACATAATTTTCGTCTTGTCCATGTTCATCTCAAGGTTCCATCGAGTTCCCCTACCCGTTGGGAAACTCGATGGAGGTCTTCGAGCATTATACTGAGAGGTCTTCCATGGATTCTGCCATGACTACAATATCTTCGGCAAACCGAAGGTGAGTGATGAACTCGCCGTTGATATTGATGCCAAGTCCTTGCCATTCCAAGAGCTTGAAGGCGTCTTCCAATGCAGCGGTGAACAGTTTCGGAGATATAACGTCTCCCTACCTCACGCCTCTTTGCAATGGAATTGCCTTCAAACTCTGCTCCTGTACTCGGACTGACATGTTGGCGTTTTAGTACAAACACTTCAGCACTTCAATATACCGATAGTAAATACGGCACCGCTGGAGAGACTCAAGCAATGTCCACGTCTCGATCGAATCAAAGGCCTTCTCATAGTCCACAAACGCTAAACAAAGAGGCAAGTTATACTCTTCGGTCTTCTGTATAACTTACCGTAGCGTGTGGATGTAGTCTTTGGTAGTATAGCCTTTTCGGAAACCGGCTTGTTCCGGAGGCTGGAATTCATCAAACCTGCGACTGAGACGGTTCGTTATGACTTTCGAAAACAGCGTTAAAACATGGCTCAAAAGCGAGATGGGTCTGTAATCCTTAAGTAAAGTGTTGTCACCTTTCTTGAAGAACAGCACCACCACGCTTTTGTTCCATGCTTCTGGCGTTGAACCTTCGAGTAAGACAGTATTAAAGAGACCCTGAAGGACTAAAGTACCGGTGTTCCACCCGCTTTCAGAAGCTCCGATGTGATACCGTCGTCACCCAGCGCCTTGTTGTTCTTAAGCTGTTTCAATGCCATTCTAATCTCGTACAGGCTGATGTCCGGGATACCTTCGGTATAATGTCGGGTCAGCTTGGCTCTTGGCTCTTTGACCGAGCTCGTAGAAACTCTCTACCTCTCCTAACACTTCTGCTTTGGTCGACGCTACACTGCCGTCTTCTGTCTTCAGCTTCGTCTACTGCCTTTGCCCAATAGACGTCTCTTGCAAACACTTTGGAGCCTTTCTTCCGCTCTATCGTCTCTTTAATACGATTTGTATTAAAGATATGGATGTCGTGTCGCAAGGACTTCCATATTCGTATATTGAGCAGCCTATATGCTTCAGCATCATCCGAAGACTGCAGTTTTAATGAGCGTCCTTCAGCCATGAAGTTGAGGGTATCGTTGGAGAGTTTCTGTGGCCTGTCTGTACCGTGGGGCTTAAAGAACTTGGAACCGACTGTATGGACAGTTTCTACTAACATGTTTGGATTCGTCGATTGGACAGCTCAAGTTGAAAACACTCGGCGTCTTGAATATGGGCACGAGTAGATCAGAGCGTAGAATTCAACGGCTGAGACCCCTCAAGTTTGACATTAATATTCAATGTGCCTCTTACCATCTGGTGATTCCTACCGGTTTTTACCGTGCGGATCACGGAGACATCAGTTAATATTTGTCTCTTGGTGGTCATAATGAAGTCAATCTCATTTCTCGTGGAACCATCGGGACTCAGCCAGTTCCATTTCCTATAAGATGGCTTCTGAAAGAAAGAGTTCATCATAAGAGTCCCTCTTTCTCCACTAAGTCGGCCAACCTCTGTCCCCTACGGTTCCGTTGCCCATAACCAAATTGCCCCACTTTCAACTCATCCTCGCTTCTCTTACCCAACTTCGCGTTGAAGTCCCCCATAACAACTAGAAAGTGCGTTTCAGAGGTATGTATGACCCAGCTAATGTCTTCATACATATCCTCCACCTCATCATCCGGGTGCGACTTCGTCGGTGCGTATACCTGGATGACCTTCAGCGAATATCGTTTGGATACTCTGAGTATTAGGGATACGACCCTATTGGAAACGCTATCGATCGTAACTATGTTGTTAGTAAGGGACTTGTGGACGAGAAACCCGACACCACCTTGGGACTGTTGGTCGCCCTCCCGGTAGTAAAGCACCCGCTCTTCGGACTTCTAATAACCCCACGATGTCCCAGTGTAACCTACTCATTTCATCTTCCAGCTCATAGATCTTCTCGTCTGTCCTCATCGTGCGTATGTTGTGTGTTATCAGGGCCAGTCGTCGTCGTTGGGGGCGGTAACTGGTTTTTATAATTAATAAGTAACTAATATTATTTTTATACCCAGTTCTATTTCATTGCACTTGTTTTCACTCATAAATTTCATTTCTGATTTCTGAACTCATTTCCGAACGAACGTTATCTACAGAATACATCAATTTATGTAGACGTATGCTTCTTACTAAATACCCATAGAAGTGTTGGATCAAATCGGAAAGCATGAAAAATATTCTTTTCATTTCTCATACTCGTACTCGGAAAGTAGTGTTGTTTTGATTTGAAAAAGTGAGTGAAAAATGCTGCTTCCCTTCATAGAGAGGGAAAAACTCATACAAATTACTTCCCACCTAAGGGCCGGAATGAACTTTAAAAATAGAACTGCTGCCTTACTGCTGTGAAGAGTTTTATATAAAAAAACGAATTAAAAAAAATGCTGCGGCCATGTGACTTTCTAAACAGCTTGTGTGAACTTAGCGCAAACTTCTTTGAGCGGAATAAGCCGCAACAATTACGCGGTGAGTTCCATACTTAAAATTTAAAAAGTCTACATGAATTGGCGGGATACTAATCTGTTATGTATCTGTGAAGGAATTAAAATAAATAGATAATAATATTTTATGCTAAGATTTGAATATTAAAAATGAGTTCAAGCGATTCTGAAATATTGACACCAGATTCAATTAAAGACGATACAAATTGTGTTATTGAAAATCTTTTGCCAGAAATCTCAAAAGAAAGATATATGAACACATACAATGATTTTATGAAGTGGCGAACAGAGAAGAATATAAAATCGTTTTCCGAAAGTGTATTTCTTACATATTTTAATAAGCTGTGTAACAAACTACAGCCTTCTACGCTAAGGAGCCGATATTCAATGCTCAAGAGTACACTTAGTGTAAAGCACAATGTAACATTGAAAAAAATGCATAGTTTAACATCATTTTTGAAAAGACAGTCTCAGGGGTTCAAGAAGTGCTCTCATGAAGTGGTTTTTTTTTAAATGATGCTCCTGACGATATATATTTGGCAGTGAAGGTAAGTATACCTAAGTATTTATGGATTTATTCTAAAAATTAACGTATTTATTACACAAATACTAAAAAATTACATGTTATTCACAGGTGGTATTGATACTCGATATAAGCGACGCTTGCAGAAGCAGTGAAATCACAAATTTGACAATTAAGGACATTGAAAGTCAATGTCAATTATTACTAGTAAAACTGACTGAAACAAAAACAAATATTGAGCGCTCGTTTGTAGTACAAGAAGAGTTTACACAAATAGTAAAAAAATATCAAAAAATGAGACCCGGTGATGTAAAAACGAACCGTTTTTTTCTCAACTATCAGAAGGGATAATGCTATAAACAAGTGATCGGTAAAAATAAAATCTCAGGTATGCCGAAGCAGATATTTGAGCAACATATATATATATATATATATATATATGAGCAACATATTTGAATTTACCAAACTGTGAGCAGTATACCGGACATTGGTATAGACGAACGTCAGCAACACTTTTAGCCGATTCTGGAGCAAACATGATAACCTTAAAAAGACATGGAGGCTGGAAATCCAGCACAGTCGCCGAAGGCTACATTGAGGATTCAGTCCAAAATAAAACTTAAATTTCAACCAAATTAACTGAAACTATAAATATACGCCCCAATTGGCCTCAGCCGACAACTTCCAGGGAGTATCCGCCATGGAATACATCGTCTGATGAAATACCAGAGTCTCCTACTTTTACAGATATCCAGAACAGCCAAATTTATCATAATATATCAAACAGCTTAAACATTCCAAACAAAAATAAAACTTTTACTTTCAAAATTGTCCTAATTTGACAATTAATTTTAAATAGTTACTACTAATATTCTTATCTATTATCAATAAATAGTTTAGATAAACAACTAGTTTCATTTTCCTAATATTCGAAATGAAAAGTAGAGTGTTTTACACGGGTAAAAGATCGCCTTCGCTGTGCTCGGGCGTCTAAATACCTCGGGAATTGATTCTTTCGACCCTCGGTTTACAATTTACTATTCCTTATTCCTAAATAATCAGAACCATCAACCTCAATTGAGTGTTATGTTGAATTAATCTTAGATGATTAACTAATACGTTTTAAAGTTATAGACTTGAGTTTGTTTGACCCAGTTCTTTGGCCACTTTTACCCACATTTCAGGGTACGAAATTTTTAACTTCCTAATTTTTTAAAAGTGTATGGCCATTTATTATTTCATTGATTTTGCAACACTGCTATAGGAAATAGGTTTGTCGGCTGAAAGACTTTGTATCCATGGCTATGTAATAAATTTAAAAAAAAAATGGTTTTGTTGTGCGCCACGTTGCTATGGGTTACGCTGCGTAACCCATAGCATCGCGCATGCGTAACTTACGTAGTACATATAATTGTCTGTGATCATAGATAGCTTCAAGTTACGTGCCCTTAGCGTTTGGTGTTATTTTATTTTAACAACTTCTATAAAATGGTATAATTTTGAACGTGGAGCATATTCTGATAGTATTAGATGATGTGTAGTGTATAGTGTAGATGTAGATGAACCCCTATTTCTCCTGGTCACGCTATAACTTGATAACTGATGAAACAATCTCGATAGGTAATTGTTTTTTCGTTGTGTGAATTATTGTCAGGAGAAGAATCTTTTTTCTTTGGAGAAGAAAGAAAAAACCAAGAAAAGATTGGAGGTTATGGCGAGGCCGAAGGCCGAGCCTACTACGCGAACGAAGTCACTGTCAGTCGCTGGTGTTGAATAAATTTATGACATTCAATTAGAAATCTAGTAAAGGCCTGCATTCACCAACAGAAGTTTAAATTTTAACAGATGATTTAACCATAAACGACACAGCATAACAATTTTTAAAGTGCTTTTATCAACTTTATTACTATAACGAAGTTATCAATTTCAAATAGCATTTGTAAGTATATTCCTGTTAAAAGTTTGACTAATCACTTTTAAGATCTACCATCGCAAAATAAATAAAAAAATATCACATACTCCAAAGAACAAAGTTAAGACGGAAGTATCAAGCTGAAACTAATTGAAGCTTCAATGAAACAGTATTCGAGTGAGCTTGACATTATCAACAAAAAAATCTATCCGAAGACGTTCAATAAATAAATACGTAACAGACACGTATTGCTCTAGCTTTTTGGCTTTCGCTCGAATAATAGCAAATGCACGTACGCATCGCCATATTTACAAATTTGCCGTATACACCCTTCAAATAAATGCGTTTGATTAGTTTTATGGTTCGCTTTCTTGAATTGGTGAATACGATAAAACACTGTACCTATCTGTACCTACTTGTAATAAAACTATAAATGTTAACGGGTCGATTATGGCTACGTTCCGGAAAGCGCCGAAATCACTCGCAGCGTTCGCACACCCATTCCCTTACAAGCCCACGATCATCGTAAGCGGCTCCGAAAACCGCAACGCTCGCGGATAGGAGAGTTTACGTGGTCTTTGCGAGCTGTCACTGTCAACCGAAGGGAACGGCAAACCGGGGCGCGACAGTTGTGAGCGTTGACGGCGCTTACCGGAACGTACCCTATGTAATCAATGAGTATGCTATAGTTCCTGAAATCAGCAGGGCAATGACGTATCTTAGTTGCTACCAAATGTTGATTGAAATCTTGAAAATGGCGTCTTTATATCAGTTTTCACAGCTCCAGAAATGGTAGTAAATTGCTCACTGGATTAGCCGCCATTTGATTGTAATTGAGATACTTATTAGCCCTGATGGTCTTAATAATTCTTCCCCTAAGGTGCATGCAAGTTTGTAAAACTTTCCTAACCTCTCCTTTATGATTGATAGCAATACCACCCATAGTATAATGCACAGTCGGTATGACTGGTATAGGCTGAGTGTACACGTCCACTCCAGTGAATGTCTTGGCAGTCTCCGAGATCCCGGGAAGGCGGCTGGCGATCGTCTCGGGGCTTAGGTGGTGCAGCTGAAGGAATATGTGATCCTTCAGTGGACCCACTCCGCGACCTGTTATAAAGCTTCAGGGCTCAGTTTAAATAAAAAAACCTGTTTCACTGAGCTGCTTTAACCCATCCGGATCAGCAAGCCCCCAGTTCATTCATAAATCTCTGGTTATAGCGTAAACTTGATGCGGACAGATTAAGATTAAACTCGACTTAAAATATAAGGTTCTATTACAAAAAGTATTCAAAAGTAGTAGTCCTTCCTTACACATTTCGACAATTGCGCTTCGATTTGCAATTGATTAAATTTGATTCGTAGATTCATAATTTACAAGAATATGAGCGCGCGACCTTGAGTAAGTGATGTCGGTGATGCAGTACGCTGGACATAAAATCCGATCCTGGTCCGACGATAAAATTATATTAAATAGTAGAACATGCATACCAAGTTTCGTCAAGATTGGCTAAAAATGCGACCTGTACAAACGAACAACCTAACAAACTTATGGACACGTGAAAGTCAATTTAGCCAGTAAAAGCAGTGAGGCTGCGCTCGCTTCGCTCGTTCGAACAATAAATAGTGAATAATATATCACTAATACTACTAGTGTGTAGCTAGCAGTATTAGTGATATACTATTGATATAGTGTAATATAGTGTAGTGTGTAACTAGCAGTAATGTGTGTGATACGGCCGATCAAATAATAATGGTTTCAAAAATCTGAAACCAATTACGCCTCACTAGAGCAGGTAAAAATATTTGTTTTTCATATTAAGAGTTAATCCAACTTTTAATATTTACACCTTATACTTGTGTCAAATAACACGCATGACATGTATAAACAAATGCATAGAAAAATATTACCGTCGCGTATTTCAGTAGCCATAGACCTTGAGACTACATCACGACTGGCCAAATCCTTGGCTTTGGGGGCGTACTTCTCCATGAAACGCTCGCCTTTGCTGTTCACCAGAAACCCACCCTCCCCACGGCATCCTTCAGTCATGAGGCAGCCCGAGCCGTATGCCCCTACAATAAAGTATCAAGAGAATTAAATTGGGTAGATTTATTTTATCATAACTCTCCATCGACGTTTGATGGCCAGAGTGATGATGTGGCCGGTCTTAGAGCTTAGAGATTTTAAATTTTGACGGTAGTGGATACCATTAGATTAGATGAAGTGACCTACTACATGTGGATTGCCCGATTTATTGCTACGAGTAGTTTTTTGGAACAGTATAGTGTTTTAAAGTACCTTTGTAAGTGCATCCTTAATGCTTAAATTATCAATGATTTTAAATTTACCTTTGGATTATTAATAATGCGACTTAACACTTGTGGTATGGAACGAATAAGTCAACCAGATCTATATACTATAAATAAGCGCTGGTGGGGAGTTCGCAGACTCGGCTGCAATTGTCCTGAAGATGGGTAACCGCGTACCGTGAGGGTTTTCCAGTTGAATTAATAGCTTGAAATTTACCAACCCAATAATTGTTAAATGTAGGGGTAAGAAAGAGGGTTATCAATAATTGTAGGTAATTAATATTAAAACGTTTTCTTACCGGTCGGATGGAATTGGATAAACTCCATGTCCTGGAGCTTTACGCCTGCTCTGTTGGCAATAGCGCATCCATCTCCGGTGCACGTGTGGGCAGCGGTGCATGAGAAATACATGCGCGGGTAGCCACCGGTGCAGATCACAGTGTTCTTTGCTTGAAACCTAGATGAAGCCACTCATGATTAGGACTGAATTGGAAAACGAAGTTCATAAAATTCATCCACTCATGCTGTCAGGGAATAAAGATATTTAACTAGAATAAACTGATTTATAATAATGGATAAATGCATGTTATAGATTAATGTTATTGAGGCGCTTTATCTATCTATATAGCAAATTACAACCTAATCTGTTCAGCCTATATAAGTAAGTACTTAGTGCAAAGACACAGTAAGAATATTTTGACGTGATAATGTCTTATAAATCGATGAACTCCGGCTGCACCCACGAAAATGCATATCTCACAATCACGTTACGGTGTCACATTACGCCTTAACCGAGCGTGCAAGCGAGAGAGCGTGCAAGCGATAGAGAGACACGGTGAACGACATTATCATGTAAAATTATCGCCCGTAAACCGTCTTTACAACCATTTTTTTATGACATGACATAATGATTTACGCCTGCTTACCGAGACCAAACACTCGGTGGCTAAGCGGTCATGGCGTCGACTTGGATTGGAAGACGCAGGTTCGAATCCTGCCCGGGGATGTGTTATTTTTCCATCTAAAACTCAACAAAGTCACAATAAGCAGTCATCTAAAGGCCGCAGCATACGTGATGGGTTTTTATACGGATGGGGAATGATAGGAAGTTTTATAAATGTAATAACATAGTACATGTATATGAAAGTGGATATGTCACGGAGACTAGGACGGGGCGGGATCGTGGCGCTTACCTCAGTCTCCGTCCCTTTCACGTCCCGTCCGAGGTATTATCTCGTTACGTATGCAGCAGCCTTTATGTTGACTTCTCTGTAATAGAATAATAGCCGTTAAAGCCACAACCTGTGTATACTGCTATCATCCATATCCAATGCAATGCAGCCCACCACTTCTCCGTCCTGCACCAGCAGATCCATCGCGAAGAATTCCGAGAACAGATCTATGTTTGGAAACTTTGTGCTGTAGCCATAGAGCGTGTGGAGCAGGGCGTGTCCCGTCCTAGGAAAATTAGAAGATTGTGAGTTGTATTAGGTATTTCTTTATCCTGATTCTAGCCTAGGTCACATTCCACGGGTAAACACATTATTTATAACTATACACCATTGATAGATATGAATTACTCCTCCTGGTAGTTGCTGCGTTCCATCATCATCATCATATCAGCTTTAGTACGTCCACTGCTTAATATATATACCTCCCTCACAAATTTTCAAAAGGACCAGTTGGAAGCGACCTGCATCCAACGTCGTCCTGCTACCATTATTAGGTCAGTTAGGTCAGTCCACCTTGTCGGTGGACGACCTACGCTGCGCTTGACAGTCCGTGGTCTACACTCCAGACTTCCGGCCCCATCGGCCATCTTATCTGCGTGTTATATGGCCTGCCCACTGCCACTTCAACTGGCTTATCTCCTGGGCTATGTCGATGAATTTAGTTCGTCTACGGTCCTCCTCATTTCTGATTCGATCACGTAGAGAAACCCTGAACATAAAGTCAAAGTCACAATCATTTATTTAATCTAGGCATCAAAGACGCACTTATAAACGTCAATTATTCATTATAATGTACTTTAAAGACTACCGCCGCGTTCCAAAATACATAAAGCCCTCTCCATAGCTCGTTGTCCGACTTGGAGCTTGCTTACGAGGCCCATAGTAAAAATGTTGCGTTTATTATGAGGTAATTTAAAGTTTTTGCAGATATTATAACAAATAAAATATACATGTATATCTAACTGAATTCTGGGTTTTGGTTTGAAGGTACGGTTTCCGGCGAATTTACAGGCACATGGGACTTAACAATTTAATGTCTCAGGGCTACAGGCGCAGTGTAGTTGTGGCCACCAGAGGTTACCGTTTCCTAATATCATAAAAAGGCGCCTCCTCAATAACTCAGACTATTTTGAAATAAACGGATAAAGGCAAAGAGTAACGTACGAAAATAGACGTGTAATAAATGTATTATTCTATAAATTTTCTAACTATATTAATTAATGACATTATTAATAATAAGAATCTATTGTAAAATGACATACCTAATATAACGTTCATTGTTATAAGGCAAATAAATAATCTGAATCTGAATCTAAAACCACACCAAGGAGAAGTAGAATAAAACGCCTAAGCCGATTAAAAACTAATTTTATAAAAAAACTAGCTGACCCGCCAGCGGCTTCGCTCGCTTGGTATTGGTGTAATGGTGGAAGTGCCGTTTTGGAACCTCGAGGTCATGGGTTCGATCCCCGGGTTGGACAGTTATTGGGTTTTTCTGAGAAATAAAAATGTTTTCAGTAACAGTCCGGAGACTGGAACAGTGCTCCGTAGGTGGAAAATAGGCTCGCCCCTGTTACATGATCACATGACCAAAAACATATATGGCAAACGTAGGCGTTGAAACCCCCGCTGCTTACCCCTTCGAGGATTATATAAACAAAAGTATCGATTCACTAACGATGACTGATGTTACCGCCCCGCGGTTTCACCTCCGTGGTGATGGATGGTGATGATCAGGAAAAGTATCCTATTAAAATACCGCTGCTTACCACTTCGAGGATATATAGGCGAAATTATTGGTTATGTTTAACATGTAAATATTGCGGGCGGTTCACTCAAGACCGTTAAACTGGTGTTTCACCTTCGTGATGATGGCGGAATCGCTCGACTACAGTCGGCTGAACAACAAAGATAGATGGATGACATGCTGACTCTATCGCCGAGCACGTTGTCAAAACTTGTGTGTGCTTTTGACTATCAGAAACGGACACATATTGAAAGGCAGAACTTGACAGAAATATATTGACAGAAAATAAGCCATCATTACGATCTAGACGTAAGTGGAGAGCTTGTTATTTTGCCTATGCTGAAACTAAAACAAAAGAAATAATATCGCGAAGCCAACCAAATTGAAAATCAGTACTAATCAGATCTATAGCTCTTCCATTTTGGGACTATTCAATTAGGTCGGGTGCGCGATATTATCACTTTTGTTGAGTTTCGGAACGCAACATTAGATCCTCCAACGCACACTGTTTTGATAGATATGATATTGAATGTAAACTTTGTGCAGCGGTAATAAAGTGCTAATTGACTCTTTGGCGTTAGGAATACACCTACATTGCTTAGACAACAGTGAGTGCTTGTAATCTAATGTGATCTTTCTCGAATAGCAATAAAGTTCAAAGTGACTCTACATTTTAGTTAAAAAACATTTCTATGGGAAAAAGAAAAGGGCTGTTTTTAGGGTTTTCCCGGCGAATTTTTCTAGCCGTAAAAACCATCCTTAGACTTCAACAAACATGTAGAAAAAATAATTGGCCATATTGGTCAAGGCGTTGTTGAGTTATGCGCTTACCAACACATTTTGCGATTCATTTTTATATTATAGATAGATAAAAACATTCTATTTTAAAACTTTTCTCGAGGATAAAATCTTATTAAGAGGTTATGAAAAAAACGCTAGTATTTAACCAATTTGAATGTGCAAAAGAATAGTTTTGACACTAACCTGTCAGCGACAGCGCAAGTCCTTTTCGCGGGTGTCGCGCCCTGCTTGATAGTGCCGCCTCCGAAAGCACGTTGGTAGATCTTGCCTTCTTTAGTTCTGGAAAACGGCATGCCCATGTTCTCCAGCTCAAAGACTACATTTGTTGCATCTTGTGTCAACCGCTGTATGCTGTCCTGTGACGGATATGTGCAGAGTCAAAAGAAGCATTTCTTTGTATATTTTATACTTTAAGGTTTTATTCAGTTTGGAAATGATGCCTCTTTAATAGATTAGATATTCCCATTATTTATTTTCATGCTTTATAATTTCTTTAAAATAATATTCTTATTAAATCTATATATATAAAATGAACCCCTATTTCACCTGGTCATGCTATAACACGAGAACGGCTTTTCATTCACTTTTTGTAATGTTTTCTAATACTTCGTAAAAGGTTCTTAGAATAAAAAGTAAAAAAAAAGATGGGAGATAATGGCGAGGCCGAAGGCCGAGCCTACTAAGTGAACGAAGTCGTGGGCAGTCGCTAGTAAACAAATAAATCTAGAGTCTAAAGACATGGCAAAAACTAGTGGTGGTTAGGGCTGCAGACTGAAAAAGCCCGTTTACCCAAACGACTATCACAACAATGGCCGTCGAGTCAACATTACACATGGTAGTGATATAAGCCAAATCATTAAATTACTTGCACAGTTCGTTCTTCTCGGCTTTCCTGGCGCTGAATTCGATCGATCACCACGATATCAAGTTTATTGTCCACAATAAGTCTGATAATGATATCTTAGGCTTTCGCGACTGTAACTTCAAACAGAAGGTGATGGCTTACCACTCTATGGGCTCCATAAGGACCACCACCATTGGATATGTTATGGTAAATGTTGCGGTGTGGATGGCAAAAGGATATCTATCCTGCGGTTTCCCTAGAGCGCTACTTCTGGCGTTATGCCCTAACACTTCCATCCTTGGAGCTTTTGGTACTTATTCATTCGTCCCCATGCCCGTACCGCCAAGGCCAGCTGGAGTTCAAGATTGTTACTTCTCTCACTTTATTATTACTGTTATTAAATTGCTGTCTTACTTTTGTGAGGGTGTCCACATTCTGGGCTGCTAACTGAGCCTTAGACTCAATGTACGACCATAATTGAAAATCAATAAACTAAAGTATAACTTCGTTAAGATACATAGAATATACTCGGAAAGTCAGAATCAGAATTAGAGATAAATAAAGAAATGAAGTCATAATAAAAGTAAATAAATCCCACCTGGTCTCCGAGCCAATCTGATCCCTTAACAGTATCGTAGAAATGCCACTTCCAGGTGTCTTCATGCATACTCCCTGAAACGAGAAACCTTTTAAGTATATAGGGCCACAGAAGAAATATAGAATACAGAAGCCTTTAAAACCTAAGCACGATACGTAATTACTCGTAGTTGTTATTGAGGAATAAAATATGAATTAAGCGCTGCAGCAAATAGGTAGAATCAGAACACATCAACCATTTTCACGCTTGCCTGTCGGCATATAAGCTATACGCGGCAGATTTTTAAGCGTCAAAGCGATTTTTCAAGCAAAAGCAGTATTATGAATGCGAAATATTAAATTATTTGTTTGTAAGAATGGTTTCACTCATTAACACATACATACACACACACACACACACACACACATTACTTTTGTTTCAGTACCTACTGTAACTCTATTACTTCTTACTCCATACGAGCAACATAGGTATTGTGACTTATGTGGATTCAAGATAGATCCCACTTTTTATAAATTAAATTTATTTTTCACGATAAATAATTTGAATTACCGTGGTCGTGTGTGAGCGGTTTCGACGATCGATTCCAACTGAAGTTCGGGAAACGCTCGGTGATCCACTATACTGCGGTGCGTGAGCATCTCTGCATCAGCTTTTTCGTAGAGGGTAAGCAAGGTGACGTACAAAACATGTGTGAAAAGTTGTCTTACCGATTGCGGCGTTCATGCCACCCTGTGCAGCTATTGTGTGCGACCTCGTTGGGAACAGTTTCGTCACGAGCGCTACAGAGAAGTTCTGCTGTGCGAGACCCACGGCAGCACGAAGACCGGCCCCGCCGGCACCAATTACCAGGCAGTCGTGACTGTGATGCTGAATCGTGTAAGACGCATTGCGATGGATCACTAGAAGATGGACATTAACATAGGAAAAACACGGGAAGCAATATTTTGATATTGTTTCTCGAGCTATGTTTGTATGTTTGCTCAAGGGCGTTGAAGTTGGCCACTGATCAAGTACTTCTTCAAGTACCCTACTTGATACATACTTGAAACTAATTTAGTAGCAATTTCGAGCTTAAACTCGTGTTACTTGAATAGTAGTATGAAGCATTCATAGTGAGAATTACCTAGTCTTTAAGGCATAGATCGCATAGTAACTAGTAACTCTCCGAACAGCAGACCTTGCAAGCTCAGTCTTGTCAGCGGCAATATTTTGTAGTCTGAGCAATCAAAATCGTTCATTGTCAAACTTCACAACCTATTATCTTGGCAATCACTTGAGAAATTATGCTCATATTTGCAATCCCTCTTTAAAGTCATGTACTCGTACCTAATATACGTACCAATTGTTATCAAAATTGGTCGGCACCTCAGTAAACTTCCCCCCTTTTTAGGAATAGTACCGCTCTACTCAAAAACCGCCGTCTTTAAAAAAATTATATTAGTTAGTAGAACATGCATACTAAGTTTCGAGCTGTACAGGAGAACCAATACATACGGACAGATGAAAGTCAATTTGGCCAGTTAACAAAGAAGCTTCACTGGCTTGGTTAGTTAGGTAAAGTAAATTTTGGTGGAAAAAAACATGGATGCATGCTGCGGAGAACGCGTAAAGCCGTCCGTTGCGGTTGTTTTGTGTCACAAGACAACAGTTCGATATGTCAACAGGTCTGCGGATGATTGAAAACTCTGATGCCAGAGCTGTCTGGCTCGTATTCTACAACCCGTATGGAACTGCGTGGGTTATTATGACCATATACCATAGTAGTTTCAATAGGAGATAGGCCCGTGTCCCTTCAGGGGAAATGTATTATGCTGATTGTGATAATAAGGAGCACAAGGTAGGACTCGAGGTTCTTATTAATAATAATAATAATAATAAAGTTTATTGCTCCAGATTAATACCTATACAATTTACACATAGATTAGATATAAATAGAATGATAAAGCAGAGACAGTAAGACGGTTTCAGTCTGGTACATATTTTTTGCGAACAAAATGCAAAAGACTAAAACACAAAACACAATTTGTTACCAGATCAGAAAAGTAACTACTTAATTGGTACCATGGTATCTTAATGCTATATACAATGTCTGGGCAATAGGGCTATGCTCAGCGTTTGCAGTGTTTACATTTAGACATGTACTCACTGCGCTGTTTTTCAGCATATCCCTCGAATACTCGAATTGATGGTAGTCGAGCAGAACAAAATAGAGTTAATGCGGGTTTTAAACAAAAATATTATAAGGCACGAACAAAGACAGAAACAGATTATATTTGACAAACAAGAGAATTGTACAAAAGGTTGTATTAAAATTAACAATTATATGTAGAGGATGCATTTAAATAATAATTACATGCAATGCAAGCCACATATGGTGGACGGTATAGAATTGATGAAACTGAGGGTATGGTGAGCTTCTGTGCCATGTGTGTGTGTTTGTGTGTATGGATGTGTGAGTGAGAGTAACAGATAATAAGTGTAGATAGGTTAGATTATAGTTAAGTGACAGTACCCTTTTCGAGGTTACTTTTGACTGTTGTTTGCGTAAAGTATTATAGTATTAGTAGCGTATAAGTAGCCTAAATCAAAAGTATTCATATTCATATTCCACATAACTAGTCCACTATGCAGGGCTGCGTACCAGCAAGCCTCAGGCCAAAAAATGTTCGGCCAAGATTTGATCGAGCGTTGCTAGAACGTCTTTTACCATTATCTGTCATAAACGAATTAGAGATATAGTCTTAGGTCTAAGCTTTGTTGGTTTCAAACTGATTTGAGGATTTTATTAACTGTCCACCGGTCAAGGAAATGTAATTAGACACTTCGAGTTCAGTGCTTTAAAAAAAAATTTGCCCAGTGTCGTGAAACGGGCGTGATCAAATTTTGATCCGTGCAAATTCTGGTCTGGAGGCATCGTGGACCGGCTGTTTTGCCAAATGTTGGCTTGTGTTGTGGCTTGCTGGAACGCAGCCCTGGATTCTATGGATGGACATGGCGCTGCTATAGAGCATCCCAACCATGGTAGTTGTTTCTGTGATCGTGACCCCAACAGATACGTGCGTTTGTCTCATCAGTAGATAAAAAACAACTATACAAAAAAAATGCCCCATATTCATACTAACATTTTAACGGTACCCTTGACGACGACAGCTTATTACTCTTGATCGTTTTGCATACGCTCTGAAATATGTAATAACATTATTTTCAATCTCTCTTCTATCTATACGTAAAATAAAGAAGTAGAGGCCAAATAGAAGAATAATTAGAAAAGTGGGTCAGAAGTCGTAAAATTACCTACTGAATAACAATAACAAGACGTTTTTAAAAAAAAATGTCGCTTTGTCTGTCTGTATGCTCACGCATAACTTAAAAACTAGAGCACATATTTCGATTAAATTTTGTATATGGTAAGAACCCAGAGCCCAGGGAACTCAACTTTAAACTTTTTATCCGACTTAAATACAGGAGGAGGTTTCCCAATTGGTATCTGTATATATATATATATATATATATATATATATATATATGTTTTATTTGTGTTCGCGGATAACTTCGTCGTTTATTGAGATTTTGATGATAATTTTTTTATTGGAAAGGAGATATCTCAAGGGTGGTAACATGATAAGGAAACCCGGATTGATGATGGCATTCTACAGAAATCGAGGGGAACCTTAGAAAATCGTAGTGGCGACCAGTGCGTTTGTAAATTTTTTCAGTAAGTATTTTAAAGCACTACCTACTTATTAATGAAAGTCTGAAGTCGATCTGACGATCGAGCCTAAATACAGTCTAGAGAACTGCTCAACGATTTACAGCAATTACCTGGTGTTTAGGCTTGATTTATATGTATTAATGACAAATTTGTAACTAAATGGGTTGTGAATGTCATTAGAGGTCTGATGATGAAGACGAAGAACAGTCAAGGGGACCTCTCAACGTTTTACAGTAGGTACCTTCTGTTTGTACTTAAATAATTTAACGTTGATGAGAATTTTGCATTGGGTTTATAAGTCCAGCAGTTTTTGAGTTACACTCAAATAACTGAAAAGTGTTTCGGCTATTCGGATGATATAATTGATGGTGAATGATGTAACACTAAAATAGGCGAACAAATTTCTCTATCAATAAATGTAACTGACTTTCAACACCAAAAAGTGTGAAATAACTAATAACGCACAATATTGTGATAGTAGGTAATTTGGAACTAACACAAATATATTCGATTTCCATCTCATTGTTTATACAACCTCCTCGCGCAAAAAATACTCGATACAAACTACTTGCGCAAAGAATACTCGACATACAAACTCTTTGTGCAAATAACTCCTCGAGATTTGATTGGTTGATATTTCCGACAAGTAGTTTAGCATTAGAATTAAAACTGTTTTTGTGTTCTTCGCTGCCATTACAGAAAAAACATATTTTTCTCGTAGTCATGGTATAAATTATAGTACTTCAAAAAGTTATTTCACACTTTTTGGTGTTTAAGTCAGTTCCAATTTTTGGTAATATTTTTTTCTTTATTACTTAAATCCTAGAAGGCAGCTTGATCTCTCTATGCTACACGCTTTCTTATAAAAGGTCTCGATTAACTAGTCACCGCGCATGAACTTCTATGGCACGGCTAACCAGCACACCGGTGCGTGTATAACTAGGGGTAGGGAATAAAAGTGTATAAAATAATTATAATTAAGAATGTAACACGTATTTTCTACCGACTTCCAAAAAGGAGGAGGTACTCAATTCGAGCGCATTTTTTATGTCTGTTACCTCGTAACTTTCGATTGGGTGGAGCGATTCCCAAAATTATTATTTGTTTAAAAGCTGGTGCTTCCCGTGTGGTCCCATTTAAATTTCATTAAATCCGGTCTAGTAGTTTTTGAGTTACACTCCAATAACTAATATTTCAAATGGCACTTGCTATTTTTGCAATAGTAACCCTAGAGTATTTTATACTATATAGAATGAAGTACACGCTATTTTCAAATCTAACATAAGGAATTGCCACGCCTACATCCTTAAAGGAGTAGGTAGCTGTGTATGAAACAACTATATGTTTTGCCAGTGGAATAACATTTTTTGGTCCCATGGAGGCAAGCCTATTGCCATTTACTGGGCAATGTTCTAGACTCCAAACTGCTATTGAGTATTTCATTGTCAGAAGTACACCCAATAACGGTCCGACCCGGGTATTGAACCTCGAAATCACAAAGCGGTGCTCTTACCACTACACTATCGACCAAGCGAGTGGAGCCGCTGGCGGGTCAGCTAACAAATAATCCCACCTATCCTCGAAGGGGTAAGCAGCAGTGTTAAATACCTGCGTTTTGTCGGATATGTTTTTGGTACCATGTAATTGAGAGGCGAGCCTATTATCATCTATGGGACACTGTTCCACTCTCTTTTTCCAATTTATTTGTCAGAAAATCCCAATATCTGTCCGATCCGGGTATTGAATCCAGGACCCCGAGATTCCAAAACTGCGTTTCCACTACTACACCGATACCAAGCGAGCGAAGCTGTTGGTGGGTCAGCTAGTATTAAATATAAGTGCTAATTACGAGTATTCATTCTACTTAATAACTTAATTACAAGTGTAAACAATAAAGATAACCAAATAAAGGGAAGTTAGGCAATAACAGGGTTTCATGCGTGTTTGCAGTATACTAGTTGCTCCCCGCGTTTTGCCCGCGTAGTGATGGATGATGATGAAAAGTATAATTTGTGTTATTCCAGCGCAACATCTATCTACATTTTTTTTTTCCGTGGAAATCCTTTATGGATACCACCTACCACGGGGAGGTAGGTGGTTATGTGGGAGTCGGTATACCCACCAAAACCCCGGGGTGTTCCGTCACTGCCGCTTTTGGCGGAAACGCGGGACAGATTTTACACACGACCGCGAACCCGCCGCGGCTGTTGCCGGACCCTTCTCTTCGCGGCACGCCAGAACACATGGCGCGCCGCAACTGCCTCAGAGACCAAACCCGCCAACAATGGGCGCCAGACTTCCCCGTGTCTGGACGCCCGTGGTCTCCCTGCGGTGGGTCGGATACGTAGCCCCACCGCCTGCTACGTCAGCCACGGGGGATAACCCCCCCGCGACCCCACCTCCTCGAGTCTGCGCCGAGCGCCCGGACCCCACCTCCTCGAGCCTGCACCAAAGTGCCCGGGCCCCCCTCCTCAAGTCTGCGCCAAAGCGCCCGGACCCCGTCACTCCTATGTGGACTTGGCGGCCAAAGCCCATAGGAGCGGCCCTGCCTGAGCCGGCCAGCGCACCCCAACGCCGATAGACACCCTTTTCAACCGACTTCAAAAAAGAAGGAGGTTTCTCAATTCGACCGTACATTTTTGTTATGTGTGTTAGCGGATAACTTCGTCGTTTCAAAACCGAATTTGATGATTATTTTCATTAGAATATACTTTAGAGGTGGTCCCAATCAAATTCGGTCCAGCAGTCTGAGTTATAATAATTTTTTTTTTTTTTTTTTTTATTGTATATAGAAATATTGTAAAAAATGTAAATTTAAGAAAAGGAAATAAATAATGTGAATAATAATAATAATTATAATAATTATAATAGTATTTTTTTTTTCTGTTTTTATACTCCTTTGTATTTTTATACCAAACAGGCCTCTAAGTGTTGGCTACAGCCCCACTTATGCCTTTGTAAAGGGCCGGGCTAAACCCGTGATATAATTGAAATACAGAGAATATTATTAATAATAATAATCATTTAATTGACAAAAATTAGTCTCCAATAACTGAAAGGTGTTTCGCCTATTTTAATGATTTGATGATATCATCATTGACGATGAATGACAATCGCTCCCGTATGTAGCAAGGGTAACTAAAACGGTAAAATATATTTTACCAAGAAATGGATGACTTCAGTGTAAAATAACTTGTCGAATTCGATACCATGCGCACAATATTGTGATAATAGGTACTTTTGAACTATCATGGTACCGACTTCAACATAATATTTCACACTTATCATACGAACCGCTAGGGAATGGAACACCCTCCCTGAGTCGGTGTTTCCGGTTAAGTACGATATGGGGGTCTTCAAAACACGAGTGCATAGGTATCTTCTGGGTAAGCGCGCTCCATCATCGATCGCATCATCACTTAGCATCAGGTGAGATAGTGGTCAAGTGCTACCCAGTTCGGTATAAAAAAAAAAAAAAAACTTTTTAATGTTGAAGTCGGTTCCATTTTTTGGTAAGAACCTAAACATTTTTTTATCAACCGTATTCCAAAAAGTAGGAGGATCTCAATTCTTCTGTATTTTTTAGGTGTCTTACGTTTAACTTTTCACTAAACCGGTAGGTATACCAATAGATAAATACTATACAATAGACTTAAACCGACATACACCGACAGCGAGTGAAGCCGGTATCTTTATATTAGTATAATACTATACATCATTATTGTTATTCTAAAACTGGTACTTCTCATTTTTTCTCTATTTGAATTCGATCAAGACATGACTAGTACTTTTTCTACCGACTTCCAAAAAGGAGGTACTCAATTCTACAGATTTTTTTATGTTTGTTACCTCTTAACTTTCGATTGGGTGAACCGATTCTCAAAATTCTTTTTTGTTTGTAAGCTGGTGCTTCCCGTGTGGTCCCATTTTAAAAAACTCATCAAATTAGAACCAGTAGTTTTTAAGTTACACTCCAATAACTGAATAGAATGGAAGTCGGTATTAAATTTTTTTAATTGTATACTTGTTGCATTTAGACATATCCTCGCTGATGTGTGATGAAAAGTTACGTGTTGCACTCGAGTGCAAAGATTTTTCACCTCATGCTCTTTTGATTCCCTCGCTAACGCTCAAGATTCTAATTTTAGGGTCCTCCCTTGGCTCGGTTATCAAAATTGATTAGCACTTTGCACTCTTGTATAACAAATAACTATTCCGACGCCGCTTCGGAGCTCAACATTCGTGGCCCTAATCGGCCCTATACATGTATCTGGATATGTATGTAAAATCCTATTTAATTAAGTACCATTGATGGTGTGGAAAACTTACCCTTGATAACATGATGTAGGTAGCAAAAATATAAAGTAGTTATCAGGTTTACTAATATAATAATATTTTTAAGAAATTTGACTATATAAATATTATGATTTATTTAAGTCTCAAGATTTTTCTATGGACTCATTTGTCACTTTTGGGACCATAGAAAATAGTATTTATCTATCCATAGAAAAACGAAAAAGTTTATTGTCGCGGGTATACAAAGAGAATACAATACTATGGTTGATTTATTGTGTTGCCTCAAAGGTTTGTGACAAAATTAACCCCTATATCGTTAAATATTATCCCCAACATCCGTCACTCGAACTCGAGTCAAGGGCTGGTATTACGTCACGTATGCAAAATAAGGCGAAAGAAAATAAATATAATTATCTGTTAACGTGAAATGTTCGTGTATGTGAATGTGAATAGGGTAGTTGAAAATAAATAACAATGTAGTGTACTTTGTGCTTAATAGTGTTTGAAGAAAATAACTCAATGAATTAAAAATAATATGCGTTGGATTAACTTTGTTATGAATAAACATAACGTGTACAAAAGTGTGTCACGTGACTAAAAACGGAAGTAGCTTCAGAAATGATGTCATAATGGCAAAAACATGATAGTGTCATGCCTTATCAACAGATTGAGAATCAAGCAAGTGAAGAAAGCATCTAATATTATTGATTTAAAACTGAATACATACTAAGTAAAAGGACAAACTGTCGATCTATAAACACGGTTATTGTCGCAACCGCAAATAATAAGTTTGTAATACATTTTTAATATTAATTAAATACCTAAGTTTATAATAATATTCAATAGTAAATTCGTTTGTTTCGATTTCTTGTTATCATTGTTGTTACACATTTGTGGATTTAAGATTTTTTCTTTTTATGAATGTAAAAGGGTCTTGACAGGCAGACAGACGTACAGACAGATAATAAAGTGATCCGGTGAGGGATGATTTTTCTTTTTGAGGGGAAAAACCCTACATAGAACAAATTATGCGGCTAAAATGTAGGTTTAATTTTTGTAACTATAGAGTTATAAACTTTTTTCAAATAGGTAGGTAGTAAGAGTCTGCTCTAAGAAATAAGTAAGTCTTTTAATTACTCTTTGTTTATACAAAAAGTCATCCACATGACTTATGTAACGTGTATGCATTACTAAAACTTGCTAACACTGTTGACAAAAATAATGTTTCATTTTTTATAGGTACACTTTACTGACACTCGTACACCATTGTGAACATCAAAGTTTAGTAATCCACCACTATTACACGTCAAAACTTGAGAATAAACACAAAAGAAAATTAATTATAATAGTCATTGTTGGTTTTTTTCCGCCATCTCCATGTGCAAGCAAGCAAGACTTATTATAATCACAACACTATCTGTTTTTGTCTTAGTAACGTCATAAAATGTGTAGACCGCCATTGAATAAAGTTTTAGTGCCAATTTTAAAAGTAGAAAAAATGCTAAGTGTGTATTTCGGTGTCCTCATTAATTTAACATACATTAAAAAAAGGTCAACTACCCTATTAACCCAAAGTACTGAATAAACTAGCACGTCGTCGGAAGTACTCGAACATAATTTATTGTCTATCAATTAAAAGTCGGCCTTATTTCCATACGCAATTGGGCTGAATAAGCCCAAGCAAGCTGTCACTGCGTCACCTGGGATGATTTATGCATAAGATGCAATGCAAATAAATAAGACAGCCATATTGCCGGATACGGACAAACTAAAGTTGGTCGTAGTCTGATTGGTATGACCGGCCCACCGCAGCGTAATTGGTGTTGGACTATATTTAACCTTTACAAATGCTTCTATGTGTTTTTCCTTCACCGGCTTGATAATATTTTCCTTGAATTGATGACGTAAAACCAAACCCTAGACTCGAGATCGAGTGACGGATGTTTGGAATAATATTTAACGATACGGGGGGTAATTCTCCTTGACGTAAAGTCAACGCCATCTATCGGATTTTCTGACAACTACGTGCAGCGCCAGTTGGCTATAATAGGTAGGTACTGTCTCTTAAGCGCCATGGAGGCTGGAAGTCCAATGCGGTTGTAGAGGGATACATAGAGGGTTCTATCCAAAATAATTCGAAAATATGTAATGATACCTTTACATATTTTAGACTTATATAATTTACTCTATGCTAGAAGCCATTACACCTCTCGGTAGAGAGTAAAATATTCCTTGCATTACACTGAAAGAGCCTCAGTCAGATCCTTGGACCCTTCAACATAAAAAATAAATCTTTGTAAAATACCTAAGCATCGCTCTCTCTCGCCAACATTTACGCCAAGGGAATCCGATGATTCGGTCACAGATGAACTGAAAAACAGTACACAAGTCACTAACACCAACGTTACTTTATTTTTTTCTTAATTACACCTAATTATTATCCTATCCTACTAATCCTACTTTCTACTAATCTTATCCTACTAATATTATAAACGCGAAAGTTTGTGAGTATGAATGTGTGGATGTGTGGATCTTTGTTACTCTTTCACGCTCAAACGGCGCGGCGGGGGCAATTTTGATGATATTTGGTATGGAGGTAGATGAGGCACTGGATTAACATTTATGATACTTTTCATCATAATCATCATCATCATCATCCATCACTTCGGGGGTGAAAATTTGTAAATTTCTTGGTCACAGCATAGACAAAATAATAAGATCTCCGCTTACGTCAAGATCGTAATGATGACAGTTCTGTCAAAGTTTGTGTCAGTTTCTGATAACTAAGTCAAAAGTCTCTTTGGGCAAAAGCTATAATACTTACGTCTATAGTAGACGTGCTCGACGTCCGTCAAGGGTGATGAATTGAAACACAAAGAACGTCAAGGGTGATCAAATAATAATGACAGTTTTTTCCACGGTGATTAATTTTATATTTGTATGTACGTAAGCACTGTATTTTATTATTAGTGTTTACTGATTGATGTAGGCTAAGTGTTTAAATTTATTCATAAAATACTATTATAGCAATTGCATTTAACCCTGTAAATATCTTATGACTTTTTGGTATAAAGATAGATAGCCTTGAAGAAGATAATAAGCTACTCGAAGTACTAATCCTGCGCAGACGAAGTCGCGGGCACCATCTAGTATTATATAGTCAATAGTTTCCGCAGCGTACGCGATATAAGAACTTTTTTAGTATTTTTTTCCACACCTTGGGTTACATTATCAAAGTTTTCTTACGGAACCCTAACTTTTTTGAAAATTGTATATATATCCTATGTTCATTAGGGAAAATGTAGGATTCTAATTGTGAATTTTTTTTTAATCGGTCCTGTAGTTTTGAAACCTATTCAGATCAAACAAACAATAAAACAAATCTTTCCACTTTCGATCTTTATTATGTGTTATACGTATATAAATATTATAGCGTGACCGGCGAAACAGGGGTTCATTTTTATTTACGTATTACCTATATAGGTTCGACGCTCGGAGGGATCGCCTCGGTGGGTTAGTGGTCATGGCGAGTGACACGGATTGTTGGAAGACGCAGGTTCGAATCCCGTCCGAGGATGTGTGTTTTTCTTTCTTATAATTGCAAACTGCAAACTGGTCTCGCTAAGCAGGTTTTAGTGCTATAAAATTATATACTTACGTAAGTAATGAAAAATATACAGGGCTGGCACATCAATATGAAAGTTTTGCAAAAGTTCCATCTGTGTTTACAAAATCTCTTGTTTCATTTGGATAAAGCTTGTTTCTTCAATAGATGTCGCTTAGTCCCCATTCATGGTAAGATCAACTAAAGAGAGCTAAATTCGACGGCTCGGTGGCCTAGCGGTAATGGCGTCTGATGCAAATTGTCGGAGGACGCGGATTTGAATCTCGTATGAGTATTTTTGGTCTCTGATATTGCAAAGTAAATAAAACGAAAAGCAATTTAATGTAAAACAACATATACGCATATATTATGAAATCAAAACATTTTTGGACTTATTTCCGGATCTGGATCTGGGTAATATTGAAGTAAATCTGCAACAGGTGCTTCTTGGTCTTCGTAAAAATCGCAAGCCAGAAGATATTCTCTCTTAGAGTAATCATCTCCTTTACAAAACATTTCTCCTGCAAATGAAAAAAAACTCACATTTGGTATAAAATTAATTCAAATTGTTGTCTACTTATACGTTATAACTATACTCCTTGTTTCATTAATTTAAATTAATTCAATAATTTGGGACAAATTCTGGAGCGTTATACATTTGAATGAAATAATATGGAGATTATTAGAAACGTTTGTGCATGGCCAGCCTATTGCCGCTTCATTTTGCTTTAGTAGCATTGCTTATGCTCTTTCAAAGTAATTTTGACTTTGCAGAGTATAGCTACAGGCTTGTCAGGTTACAAGTTAAATATACGTCAGTTTTATTCATAAATCTTCTGTTTTAATTATCACGGTATAGGAAGGATTAATTAACTTGGCATGGACGACGAAGCTTGAGCAACGTTGATCATCTGAATTGGATAGCCCCTCACCACCAGTGGGCGTCTAAAGGAAAATATCAAATAAGGGGTGTTTTTTAAAGGTTTGGTTTTTAAGCTGGCCTCAGACAGCCAGAATGCTCTCTGGATTCATAATCTGAAATTCATGATCTTAATTACGGCACCTTGCCTTAAGCTGGCATCAGACAGCCGGAATGGCTCTCTTGATTCATAATCTGAAATTCATAATCTTAATTACGGCACCTTGCCTTAAGCTGGCATCAGACAGCCGGAATGGCTCTCTGGATTCATAATCTGGTATTCATAATCTTAACTCCGGCGCCTTACCTCACACATATCGTAAAAAATCAGATTGATCAGTAGACTCGTGATTCCCGGCACATGCACACGTCTTTATGGAAGGGGAATGAATACTAATCGCATTACTTTTGGCTCTACATAGTAAAAAAAAGAAATGCAAACGCAAATACCGGATTCATGATTTAAATGTGAACAGAGTAAAAAAGAGTTAGTACCACATTACGGCGATAAAATTACAACAGTACCCTGACATATTCTTCTATTACCTACTACAGAATGTCAGTAGCATCATAATGATGAAGTACTATGTTTGCAGCGTAATAAAATAAAAAAAAATACACATGAGAAGAGCCATTTCCGCTGAAGAAAACTTACAAAAAAAGCATAACTAAAACTAAAGTAGGTGGGATTATTTTAATAAACATGTACAGTTTTAATTTGTTTGAATCAATAACTATAACCTTCATACAGTGTCATATTCATTAAAAGTCAAATAATTATTCAGCAGCGTTTTACATTACTACTGCGACATTACGACCGGGATAGCCCGGTTTCACCCTATTCATAATCTGATTTCAGTATGTGTGTACCGCTCTACTAAAATGTATGTCAATACGCGCGTCATGAAATCAGAATCTTAAATATTCCGATCCGGAATTCAGAACGCTCATCAGTATTATTCTTACAGATCGATCTGATAAAATCATAATAACTATGAAAAAATCTTAATCTGTGTGGAGTATACTGATTTTGTATGGTATTCCGGGCTTTCTGAATTAATAATAAGAAGAAGACACACAACAACAGACAGCCAGTCAATGTTCAATGCGAAACTTAGGTAAATGAACGAACACGAGACCCACCTGGTGTTGAGCGGTAACCTCTGCCTATAACAGATGCATTTCGTCATAAGTGAAGAATTGCAGTTTGTCCATTAAGACATATAATTGTAATTATCACGTGCCTGTAATTTCACCAGCACCCATACTCTTCAAACCGGAACACAGTAACGCGAACTTTACTGATTCACTGTAGAAATAGGTATACGGTGGCAGAACTTCCCCGGACAAACCTATAAGCTAAGGTGCGCTGAATGCGGTTTGACCCGCGCTTAAGTAGATTAACGTATTAGAGATCCATGTTTCCAATTATTTTCATTAGTATTATATATATTATATATTATACCTTCCATATCCATTATATGAACAGGAGTTTTGGACTCGAGTGCTCCAACGCAGTAATGTTCTTCAGTTAAATCTGGATGCCAATACATAATTGCATCTCTGCATGAAGTCCCAGCAATGGGCAAAAGAATCCGATCCTATAAAATATAATATTGTAATAAATTATCAAAATTTTAAATATTAGATATATTCCGTCAAAAAAAACACATGTGATTTATTTTTCTCTTCAAATGCAATGTTTGGTATAAGCAGACATTAGTGTTAAAATCATTTTAAAAATATCATAATATAAACATAATTTATCGTCAATGTAAAAAAACTTAATTAAAGTTTAGTTTTACAAGTACCTTGCATATTATTTTGTTGTTCACGATAGGCTCTTTAACCTCTCCGGTGCAAAAGAACTTACGTTTCTTCCTCATGATCAGCGTGCTTATTTCTAAAACCGTTTTGATGCTGTTTCCTGCAAAAGAATCCTTATAGGACTTAATAGATCACCAGAAATAGTCAATTAGCCTTTAAAGCCCATCACACACGTTTAAGATAATTATATATTACAGCGTCGAATGTAAAAGTTATGTTAACTTAACCCACCACACACGGCGCATATACTATAATATATAGCAAGCGCACATTCTATCGGAATCCGTCTCGGGAGCCGCACGTCTCGATCGTTCACACTGTAACAGTAAACTGTACAGAGTTTTCATATTTTTTATTTTGCGATGATTCGTATTTTGTTGCTAGACTTGTTGGACAGTTCCTCAGATGATGATTGGGACTGTGAATACTATATAACCGTTATACTAGCTAAAAGTGAAAAACGAAGAATCTGGATAGAATATCGCATAAAACACAGGAAACACCGTAGTGAATTTAAACTTTACAATGATCTTTCAGAAAAAAACAGCTTTTTCTTACTTTTCATATGGTTATTTGCACGATACCTATCAGTTTTAATTGTTTGTCTGTCTGCCTCTATAATCCGGGTAATTTCTGAAAAGGCTGGACCAATTTTGATGGGGTTTATACTGAAAACATTAATTAAAGGGCCACGCGAACGAAGTCGCGACTGCATCTAGTCTAATAATATAACATAGCCTTATTTCATCAAGAATACTAACATCGATTAAGTAGTTACCTAGTTTGATTGATCTATACGTAGTACCTACAATCTAGAAAAACCGATGGAGGTTAGGCCCGTAGTTGTTTTTTTTTAAATTCTTGTAAGATAAAATTGTCATACCGCTAATTCGGTTAGTAGATAGAAAGTCTCACTTATTCGATGATTTCCTTTGTTTGACAGATTCGCGTTAGTCAGACGTTAGTTTCGTTTTTATTTACAAAAAATATGTCTACAGGTTCGAAACAAAATAGGTACATAAGATAATGTGAAGCTTTATTAGTTTTTGTTGTGAAAATATAAATTTGTTCGGTAACTGAAGACCAGACGTCCATTTACTGCAACGGTTTTGTCAACATCCTGTATTTGATCTTAAGATCAGTATCAAACACTATCTTAAGATGTCTTCATTATCTGCAGTAGTCTTAGCGTATGTTAACATGCCTTTCGAATATCGGTGGCATCTTAAGCTACTCTAAGGTAAAATATTATAGTATATTCACCGTGTGTGGTCGCTCATTGAGTTATATGGTGAGCGATATGTCCGAATCTGCTCTAAGATAATATATATTTTATAGTATCTTCATCGTGTGTGATGGGCTTTACGCGTACTCCATACAACCCCTATTTGATTCTATTTTACTACTTTTTGGTTATGGCGCACTACTGCGCACACACACACACGCAAAAAATTTGGCGTGCGTGACAGCGTAAGCGTTCCATTTGGTTTGGGCATTACATTATAAGCATTGATGCCAGAAAGAAAATAAACCGTGGCCCAGCAGTCTTGAGCATTCACGGTCCTTACTGGCACCACCAATATAGTCACTAGAAAACTCTGACACAGGCAGATACGCTAAACACTGTCTGCGCACTATACATACGAAGTATTTTTTCTCTTTCCCCCTCTCAACGGGAAATTAGGCATCGCATGCCTGGTAAATCTGCCAGTGCTAAATCTTCCGATGAGAGGACAAAAGAAAAACTGCATAGTAAGTACATACAACTTCCATATAGATGTTTTTGTGTCTTAGAAATGTATATGTATGAATATTTTTTTGTGCATATCCCTAGATTCATGCGTGTCAGCGTGGGCTTCAATTTCTGCGCATACACTCCGAAGATGGGCGTTACGCTCTCGCCTACAAGCTGCATCCGCTTAGATAGCTCGTTAAGGGTTTTCACGTCAACTCCCAATGCTTTCTGTCTTCGCCTTTTCTCTACAAGTTCAAGCGTCTTACGTTTCTGTGCAGATGGTGCGAACTCTCTTACTGCACTCTCTCTTACTGCATTGCCTTGGCACGGTCCCATAACTGATCTGAAGATTCTGTATCCGTATCTGCATCTTTCCATTGATTCCAATTTTGTGCAAGTGCTGACAAAACTTAGAGTTGTCCTTAACTTCGAGTCTTAAGGGACTTCGAGTCTTAAGGGTTACGCTTACGCTACTTACTATTCTATACTAGTTACTAAACTTGCCTTTGCCTCCGTTGATAGCCTCAAGTTCACGCATGCCTCGTGCCTGAGTCTCTCTGCTGTTTTGTTGCTTCATGTAATTTGATAACCTATACATTGCGTCCACAAATTCATCAATAGGTCCTTCAGAAAGAAAAAGAAACAGTTTAAAGTAGATTCTTACATGTCATTTAAATATTATTGCTTGCACGCTACAAGAGAAAAATTATGTAATAAGTGAGTATGGAAACTGAGTTATTTGTTTATAGGATTCCGTACCTCAAACCGAAAAAGAAACCCTTATAGAGAGTATGTGAGTATGTGCATTATATGAATAATAATGGCCCGCGGGACGTAGTTTCTTCATCCCTGCTCTATGAGAAAGTTTAGCTTGAAGTTTAGCGATGACAAACCGATCTTTAAAAAAATATTTTCAAATAAATGGAACCGACTTCAATACCAAAAAATGTGAAATAACTTGTCGAAGTTGGTACCTTGCGCACAATATTCAGATATAGGTAGATACATACTTTTAAAATATCATGGTAACAAAACATTTTTTATACCATTTTTAGTCGACTGTGTATTTTAGTGACCCTTGCTCACAGACCATATAATGCCCTTGCTACTTACGGGAACGATTAATTATGATATCATCAAGATAGGCGTAATACTTTTTAGTTTTTGGAGTGTAACTTAAAAACTGCTTGACCAAAATTGATGAAATTAAAATCGGGCCACGTCGGAAGTATACTGTACTAAACAAAAAAATAATTTTGGTAATCGGTCCACAAATGAGAGAGAAATCAGCTAACGTACGCATAATAAAACACATAGGCACGAACATATAACCTACTCCTTTTTTAAGTCGGTTAAAAAGAGAAGGTTCTCAGGGGGAACGTAAGTTACATTGGTTGTAGAGCTTATTATTATAATTAGAATTACTACTTATAAAAAATAAACACAGGAAAACGATTGTCGGTGTTATTGAATATAAGTACTAACCTGTTCCAAAACTTCCGCCGTCTAAATAGTTTAAAAATTGGTAAAATCTTAGGGCTTCGTCTGATTCTATTTCATCCATCACCGGTCTCTAAAAAACGAAAGTATATTTATTAGTACCTTCTCTTCTTAGTCGGGCACTCTTGGCAGAGTTGTCGTGGTCATGGTGACGGTAAACGGAGGATCGCCAGATTCCATTTCGAGGGCTGTTGATCTCCTCGGGATGTCTCACTATTTCTGTCGATTAGTGGCATTGCGAGCACATTGTAAAATGGTGGAATTCGTGGCCTTTTTAATAGAGTCAGCCCAGCGTGTTGGTAAACGACCTTCGGGATCTCTTTCCTTCCACTTGGCCTTGTACTAATAATCTCTCCATCGAGTTCTTGTTCCTGGAGATATGCCCGAAGAACTTCATCATTCGCATCTGTACAGTCGACTATAGTCTAAATTGTATTTGAAGTTCTTTGAGGATATAATTATTGGTGCGGAACGGAATGTAGTACCTACCTACTTACTATAATTAAGTTACATTTATGTATAAGTTACCATAGTTAACGAAGGGTGTAAGCAGCGGTGTTTTAAACACCTACGTTTCGCCAGTGCCTCAAGACAAGAGTCTTCGACTGATGTGTGACCAGAAATGACATATGGTACTGACACGTGGTCTCTTACTATCATCATCATCATCATCTCAGCCGTAGGACGTCCACTGCTGAACATATCAGAATCCGTGATCGAATCAGAAATGAGGAGATCCGTAGAAGAACGAAAGTCACCGACATAGCTCAGAAGATTAGCCAGTTGAAGTGGCAGTGGGCAGGGCACATAGCACGCAGAACAGATGGCCGATGGGGCCGAAAGGTTTTGGAATGGAGACCACGGACCGGCAAGCGCAGCGTAAGTCGTCCACCGACACGGTGGACAGACGACCTGATGAAGGTCGCAGGACGACGTTGGATGCAGGCCGCTTCCAACCGGTCCTTTTGGAAAATCATGGGGGAGGCCTATGTTCAGCAGTGGACGTCCTATGGCTGAGATGATGATGATGATGATTGGGGTAGGTACAACATGGGCATTAGACATAATTTTCGTCTTATCCATGTCCATCTTAAGACCTACCCGTTGGGAAACTCGATGGAGGCCTTCGAGCATTGTACTGAGGTCGTCCCGGATTAGATTCTGCCATGACTACAATATCGTCGGCAAATCGAAGGTGAGTGATGTATTCGCCGTTAATATTGATGCCAAGTCCTTGCCATTCCAGAAGCTTGAAGGCGTCTTCCAATGTAGCGGTGAACAGTTTCGGAGATATAACGTCTCCCTGTCTCACGCCTCTTTGCAATGGTATTGCCTTCGATTTCTGCTCCTGTACTCGGATTGACATGTAGGCGTTTTGGTACAAACACTGTTTCAAGGCCATTCTAATCTCGTACAGGCTGATGTCCGGGATATCTTCGGTATAATGTCGGGTCAGCTTGGCTCTTGGGTCTTTGGCCGAGCTGCTAACAGGTTTAGCGACCGAGGTGTATAGCTGTCCGTAGAAACTCTCTACCTCTCCTAATACTTCTGCTTTGGTCGACACATGGTTACATTATAGTAATGGTGGATTTTAGTCTATGGCACATCCTGCAACCCAAGGAATTACGTGACACTAATACATTATAGTAATGACGCCAGGTACTGCCACTCGCCTAATTGCATGGTACTGTCAAATTCTAATAATGGTGACATGTCCAAAAACGTACTGAAACACATGGAGCAGTTATATTACAGTAATGGTGGTACGTCCTGCAAACTACTGCATTGCATGGATCATACAGTACAGCGATTGTATTACACCGTGCCATAATGGGTTATCTCACGTAAATTACCTCTGTTGCATCCTTTACAGACTCGAGTTGCCATGGTTCGTTCCGTGCCATGCAGTACGTATCGCACTGCCCTATTGAGTTTTAGCATGTCAATAAAATGACGTCATATATATTTCGTCATTACTTTGACATGCCAATACCTGTACATACACAATTCCGCGTCTTACATTATCGAACATGGTGAACGTCCTTAACTAATTTAAAGTCCGTTTCGATATTATTTAAGGGTGTTGGTTCCTTATTTAAGGACGGCACCTCATTGTTTTTTTCTCAGTGTGTACATTTAATATATAAAAAATATTTAACCTATTGGGGTTAAAGTGTCAAAACTGCCATATCATACTGAAAAATTGAAATTATTTTATATTTATTTAACAAAAATAGATTATACTACAATATAATTATATATAAAAAAATGGAACCGACTTAAACACTAGTCCAGTCAAATTAGCGATAGTTTGAAAAAGAGTGGAAGTAATTCGGGAATGTGGGTTTTTTTATTTTATAATGGTTTAATATGATTTAAGAATCATGTTACTCAATCCCTATGAAACATAACCTCCGGAAGAGGGTTACATCGGGTAAAACTTTTAATTTGCATAACTTCCTTCAGGTACGAGTGGTGATCACTATATTTTATGCTATACTTAAACGGCCTTATTTAAAAACTTGTAATAAACCCGGAGTAGTTTAAACATCTATCTGTAAATTTTTCGCTTGCAGTAAATTTCACGCGTGAAAGCAAGACAAAGCATGTTACGCCTAATATAGGTTTACGCAACGTTTATTAATAGAGGCCATAGTGTTAATCTACCTTCTCACTAAGTATTTTGCAACGGACTTCCACGTGGAGGAGGTTCTCAAAACGACGCGAGTGATTTTTTACATGTATGAATTTTTTTTTACATAGGTCTTCAGTAATAGTATTAGATTTTGTTCACCAACTAATGGAACTACTTCAACACTAAAACTTGTGAAATAACTTGTCGAAGTCGGTATCACGATAGTTCGAAAGTATCTATTAACACAATATTGTACGCGTGGTGATTACGTGATCGATTGTCATTCACCGTCAATATAAAACAAACAATAGCGAAACACTTTTCCGAAATGGAATCTGATTATAATAAAATTTAAATGGGACTATCTCGGAAGTATATCTACGATACCAAATAAAAACGAATACGAAACGAACAAAAAGTTATGCGTGATCATACATAAATCGAAAAAAATATTTACGCATCGACTTAAGACGCGGTCCAACCCCAATTTTAAAATAATTTACGATGCTTTACGTAAGGTTGAAAAGCGCTTGTTAGATTGGACGATGTAATGCGAAAATGCGTTAATTTTGTACGTTTTCTTTATATTTTTCGATATATACTACCACAATTGAAAAAAACTGCTGGTTATAACTTTAGAACTATACGTTGGCTAAGTATTACCTAAAAAAAATATAGTGTTATCGCTGAAAATTCTGAGAGTTTGGACGTGAATGTTTATTTTTGTGGACCTATTCAGGATTTTTTTCTGTTGAAAGAGAGTTATATTTATGAATTCTATTCGGTTATTACTCTTTTCCTATTCCTTTTTATTTTTTTCATAGTATACTATCGATCTGTTTCGTTACACTAGGTGTTTAAAAATTCTGCTTTTTCTTTAATCAGGATACGAGCGTGCCTTAAGGCGCGTTCGTACCCTGATAATAGTAAAAAGCAGAATCTTTAAACATCGAGTGTAACGAAACAGTTCGATAATAATCAATGATAAAAAAAATTAAGGTTAGAAAAAAACAGGCAAAGAGTAATAACAGAACAGAATTCATAAATATTACTCGCTCTCTGCAGAAAAAAATCCTAAATAGGAGCAAAAAAAAAAACTTTCACGTCCAAGCGCTCAGAATTTTCAGCGATAACACTATATTATTTTTTACAATATGTAATGTAATACATAGCCAACATATAGTACTAAAGTAGTAACCAGCAGGTTTTTTAATTGTGTTAGTATATATCGAAAGATATAAATAAAACGTACAAAATTACCGCATTTTCGCATTACATCGTCCAATCTAACAAGCGATTTTCAAACTTACGTAAAGCATCGTAAATTATTTTAAAATTGGGGTTGGACCGCGACTTAAGAGCCTTCTCATTTTTTGGTGGGGTTGAAAATAATATAAAACATATGTTAAGAAATCTTACAAATTTTCCGCTCCATGCTCCTACATCTGAATACAAAGAGTTGACTCGACTTGGCATCCAGTCTAGCGAAGAGCGAGCGACCAACACCGGGTGCTGAAAACGTAACACATAGTAAGTTTAACAAAAAATATTTTAAAATAGCCAAATAGTACCTTAGTTGAATATTCAGTTTTTTACCAGAGACATAAGTTTACTATAGGCATTATGAATATATAGAACAATAAAAAACGCCAATAATTGTAACATTTTTAATCCGGAATTCGAATGCTAAGGCAAAAACAGTACAACATACAAAACATTTTAATGGCTGACTCTTTAATTGATTTGATAAGTGCTGATTGCTCTGGTTTTCTTTTATTGCTTTTTGATAAATATGATTATGTTTTTATACAAGCTTTTACGCTGCACCTTTGCCCGCGTTTGTGTAGAGGAAATCATATTATTATTTATATACGTTTGAGTAGAGCACCGTGACTGAGCCGATACGTTGTAGCACAGATTACAAAGGGCGTTGTAAGTAATGGGACGCTATCGTTTAGCACAATAATCAACTTATTACCTACGTTCCCACTGGTACACTGAACACGTAGTAACTTATTTAATCTATACTGAACTTTCATTAAGATCTATTAAAATTTAAATATGTTAATAAATTAACTATTTTTGTTTCTATAATGTTCATCGTCAAAGTCAAAACCATATATTCAATTTAGGCATTACAGATGTACATAGAAACGTAAATTATTCATTACTAGCTGACCCACAAGCGGCTTCGCTCGCTTGGTTTTGGTGTAGTGGTAGAAGCGCCATTTTGGAATCTCGGGGTCTGGGGTTCGATCCCCGGGTTGGACAGTTATTAAAATTTTCTGACAAATAAATTCTCAATAGCAGTCCTGAGTCTGGAATAGTGCCCCGTAGATAGACTCGCCCCCTACGAGGGACCAAAACTCTATCTCGCGAAACGCAGGTGTTTAAAGCACCGCTGCTTACTCCTTCTAGGATATAAATAGGTGTGACGGTCAGTTCGTGATCGGTCAACTTAGCAAAAAAGTCCACTTAAATGACTCACTACAATCATTCTTAATCATACTTAATTGACACAAAAGATCAAAGTAGAAAATTGTATGCAAGCAATGTTACTCACATATTAAAAAGAAGAAGGAAGCAAGACATTGATTTCGACAGTTATCATAAAAAGTATTTGAAGATACTGCTACGAAATGAACTAACTCCAATAGAATTTTTGAGAAATATGAAGATAAAACACTAATTTTATTAGTATCCTATATATTTTTTTTAATGTCTGTTTCTTTGCTTATCTACCTCAGAACGGTATTTCTTTTGTTTTACAGAACTTATAAATATGTGTACTTTTCATAGCCAATTAAAATTTACGTTTCAGTTAATAGTTATTATTACCATAAGATATTTTGATATTTTTAAGCAAATAAGAAATATAGTGTAATTATTGTTCTTAACAAGTGTGTTAGTTATATATCCGTAATACAAGTCAGTAAGGTATAATGTGATATAAGGGAAATTAACCCTTTGCCTACCAGAGACGTAAATTTACGTGAGTTTCATTCATAAATGTTTTGTTATAATTATCACGCTATAGGAAGGGTTAAACCACCTACCAAGTTGATATTTGGCGAAGTGGACCATTTGCTAAGTGGACCGTTTGCGAATTTGACCCTTTGCTAAGTGGATCATTTGCAAACCCCCATGAGTCATTTGAATGGACTTTTTGCTAAGTTGATCGATCGCGAACAAACTGATGTATGGATGTGTGGATGTTTGTTACTCTTTCACGCTCAAACGGTGCGGCCAATTTTGATGAAATATGGTATGGAGGTACATGAAGTGCTGGATTAACAATTTTAAGCTTACTTGCTAGTACCGTTTTAATTAATTTTAATAATGTCTCGTGAGGATAAACTGTTTTACCTTGTAAGCCGCGCTTAGTTGTTCAGCAAGCGAAGCGTCAGGCACTTTTTGAGCGTGTTAACGTTATTTATAATCAAACTAAAGTTGCTCATATTTAGGAAAAAAATATTATTAGATTCTTGTATTACGATTGAAGAAATTAGAACTAGTTTCACAATGTTCTCGACGATTACAATGAAATGCTTCTGGAATATGATCCTGACGCTATACCTTCATATCAGAGTTCTTTTGAGGGTCTATATTGTTTTATCAAGCAGATCCAGTCGAAGTTTAGCAAACATGATAGATACCGCGACAGTAGTTTCAATAACGCCCAAGGCTAAGCAAAAGTTACCGCAGCTCGAACTGAAGTCATTTAATGGTGATTTAAATTACTGGCCGCATTCTACACAGCATTCAACGCACTAGTACATACGAACGACACCCTACAAACGCAGATGAATTATAGGTAGGTACTATCGCCTGGGTAAATTATCACATAATGCTAAGTCTACGTTCTGTTGGTATGGCGCACTGTGACCTTTAAAAAACACTTTATTTGGCTGAAAACTAAATTATATTTTTTCTGCTCAAGTTGAGATTTAGCATCCTATATTGAAGTTGAACAGCCTATATGCTTCAACATCATCGAAAGATAGCAGTTTTAATGAGCGTCATTCAGCGATGAGACTGAGGGTATCGTTGGAGAGTTTTCGTGGGGTTTAAAGAACTTGGAACCGACTGTATGGACAGTTTCTACTAACCTGTGATCTGACCTGATTGATCTTGTCGACTGAATCGATGTTCTCAAGGGAGTCGAAGCGATTGGACAGCTCACGTTGAAAACACTCGGCATCTTGAATATGGGCACGAGTAGATCAGAGCGTAGACTTCAACGGACGAGACATCTCAAGTTTGACATTAATATTCAATGTGTGGATCACGGAGACATCAGTGAATATTTGTCTATTGGTGGTCATAATGAAATCACTAAGTCGGCCAACCTCTGTCCCCTACAGTTCCGTTGTCCATTACCAAATTGCCCCACTTAGAACTCATCCTCGCTTCTCTTACCCAACTTCGCGTTGCTCGCGTTCGCTCTTCGTCGGTGCGTGTACTTGAATGATCTTCAGCGAATATCGTTTGGATACTCTGAGTATTAGGTATACAGCCCTGTTGGAAACGTTAACGATCGTAACAATGTTGTTAGTAAGGGACTTGTGGACGAGAAACCCACCTTGGGACTGTTGGTCGCCCTCCTGGTAGTAGAGTAGGTTACCTAACTTGAGGGTTATCGTGTCCTCACCCGCTCTTCGGACTTCTGATAACCCCACGATGTCCCAGTGTAACCTACTCATTTCTTCTTCCAGCTCATACATCTTCTTGTCTGTCCTCATCGTGCGTATGTTGTGTGTTACCAGGTCCAGTCGTCGTCGTTGGGGGCGGTAGCCGGGCGTCTGCCAGGGATTCTTAGCACCCCCTGCCCCACCGTTACCGTGGCCGCTACCGTAGCCAGGAATAGTGGGGCTGTCGGGGACTGGGAGCCTGGTTCTTATTGTATCAATCATTGGGGGTTATGCCAAGACTCGCCACGCTTTGCAGGCGGGTTGTGGACTGGGAAGGTGCTGCTGCCCACCCACTGATTTTTATCATTTAGCCGCCTTCTACGGCATCAACGGGTAGACGGCAAATTATTATTTTTTGCTAAATGCTAAAAACATCTTAATTTTACCATTTTTAATTCAAAAATAATCTAATTAATTTATCAAATGGTCAAAATGTATAATTATAAATATAATATGTAAATATAATTGTAAATATTAAAAATTATTATAAGTTTAAAATATAAATGTAAGCAATGCCACGGACCCATTGAGTCTGTGAACAAAAGCAATAATAAAAAAAATACAAAAAATACAATACTACTTTTGATTATTTCGCTCCCTGTCGATTTTTTGATCATGTTGTGGTGGATATTTAGAACATTATGTCTAAGTTTTGCTTGTAGCTCGCTTGTAAACAAAATTTTGTTACATAACCCCATAAAATCTAACGGGGTTAAATCTAGCTACCTCAGCGGTCATCTTATTTGTCCATTTGTCCCGATCCAGGAAATAAAGTGTTCATTGAGATAGTCCCTTGTTCTGCGGCAGTTATGAGCCGGAGCCCCATCTTGCTGAAAGGTTTCGTCGTTCTGCTACCGGAAGATTCTTAAAATCTCAAGTTTTTCTAAGTACCTTTCCGTATGATCTCCTTCGTATATCGTAGATGCCCTTCGTAAAAATGTACAATGGGGACCCGGTTTTTTACAATCCCACATCAACAGTTGAACGAAAAACGCACTTCATTATTAGTTTCGCGGATACGTAAGGGCATAGATATAAGTCTCCAGATGCCTAATACGTCAAAATTAATACAGCAAAAAAATATATCCCTTGCAGGGATATTTGGATTTCGCTCGTCAAATTCAAAATCAGTCATCGAGTGTCACTCGCTGTGGATACTAAGTATAATAATAGTAATAATAATTTTATTTATTTGGAACCATAACACGATTAGTTACAAACATATAGGATTCGATGACACCTGCAGAAGTATTAACTGTGTCGCAGATGTCAACTTCCTCCTCCGAAAGTCAGCTAATAACATAGTTCCTTAGTAACAAACAAGGTACAACTATATAACATATTATGTAAATACCTACGAGAAAACTAAGTGTGAAATATTGTTATAAATTTATGTTGCTTATAAATTATAGAGCTATTTAGGTTTGGGTGAGTAGGTGAGAGTAGTTGAAATGTGTGTTGTGTGTATGTGTGCGTGTGTGTGTGTGGGGGGGGGGGGGATGTATTTGTTCGGTAAGGGTGTTTTGTATAGGTGTGGTTGTGTGGACTGGTGTGGTGTGTTAGTGTGATCAGATGAGGTGTGCTGTGACGTTATTTTAAAACAACAAGGAGGTCCTCTGTATCCTGGTAAGACAATGATTGCAACCATTCAACACATTTTAGTTTGCATTTATATAATGTAAGGGGATATATATTTAATTTTCTGTTTAGCTTATTGTACAGCATCGAGCTGATATGGTAATAGTGTCGTTTTGCAGTTTCCGTCCGTCTTTTTTCTGTGGTGCATACTATGTCCCTTCTACGTTTTTTATTTATCTGGTTCGGATTATATGGCATATGAGCATGTTTCCTTAACACAGTTTGCAGAATAAAAAGTTGTCTTACAGTTAGGACTTTGCATAATGAGTATAGCTCACTAGTGGAAAATCGGCGTGGTTTATTGGAGAGGACTTTTAATACTGCTCTTTGTGCCCTTTCCAAATATATCATATTTGATTTTACAGAACCACCCCACGCAGTTATGCAGTATGTCATGATGGATTGGGCTAAGCCGTAGTATACAGTCTTAAGGTACTGAAAATCAACCATTTGTCTAATGTTTTTAAAAATTTAAGTTAATTTTCTGACCCTAGATACCATAGATGTAATATGCTGATTTCAGCCCATTGCACTGTCTATCATGACGCCTAGATATTTAATGTGATAGCACCGTTCTAATAACATGCAGTTGCAGTCGATAGAACCAACGCCATTTCCACACAGATGAGCACGTAGAACAAACGAAGGAGATGGTAGACCAAATGTACTGACAGCAAAAGCAATGAATTTCGTTTTGGACACATTAGGGGTTAAGAGGTTCGAACATAACACGACATAGAGCATTCTCAGAGAGTCGACGAGCCTCTGACCAGCTGTGACCATGGACCAGAAGGACTGTATCGTCAGCGTAAGAAACTAACTTACAATTTGGGAGGGAAAGGTTGCACAAGTCATTTACGTACACTAAGAACAAGGTAGGTCCAAAGACTCTTCCCTGAGGAACGCCGAAGCAGAGCTGTTTCTCGCTGCTTCTAATACCGTCTATAGAAACTAGCTGAGTCCGATTGCTGAGATAGCTGCGGAACAGGTCTAGAACTTTGCCTCTTATGCCTATGAGTTCTAGCTTGGAAAGAAGAATAGGAATAGAGACAGTGTCGAACGCTTTAGAAAGATCTAGAAAAATACCGACAGTTTTCTAGCTTTTTATCAATGTTTTTGACTACGGTATCCGAGAGTTCTAAAACTGCGTCTTCAGTAGACTTACCTTTTCTAAATCCAAATTGATTTTCAGAGAGAACATTATTGTCCTTTAAAAATTTTACTAATCGTTTGTTGATTATTTTCTCAAAAATCTTTGACATAACTGTAAGCACAGAAATAGTATAATCAAGGATTCATATAAATCCTTGGTATAATCAAAAATCTAAAATACCCTTATGTGCGATTAGATTGCGTAAAAATTAGAGGATATATGTAAAATAAAGAACACCACGGTCTCCCTTCAGGCATAAGTAGTCTATATCTTCTATCTAGTCACCAACAATTCTTTTTAAGTGTTTTTCAAGAGTTTTTTCTAATAGTATGCAAATCAGAATTAGTGTTACCACTCGACTCGACTCGTTTAATTTTCCGATTAATGTTATTTAGTTTTCCAAAAAATCCATTCATAGATACACGTTGGATCATATAAATAAACAAAATACTTGTGCTATACTTTGGAAATAAAAATAAGTTTCTATTACAGTTACTCTTACAGACAATTTATTGCAAATTAATAATATCTTAAAATGCCGTCTTTATTTTCAAACTTTTACTAACCTTTTGTTTGGCACGACTAGTTTTTTATTTTCGCGTAGCAATCAATTTACGATAAACAGCACAAAGTACTTCTTCACAAAAAACTATAAGATACAGTTACACGAGGAGCCTAATGATAGCTCAGGGCTTAACTCGTCCGCATCAGGACAAAAAATAACAATAGATTTATGAATGAAACTTGCCTGGAATGAGAGTTGCTGATTCGGACGGGTTAAGGAAGTAGGAATATACACAGATGGCTCTAAAACTACAACTGGCACCGGCGCGGGTACGTTCTCGGATGATTTGAACATTCATATAACTACAAGCTTGGGTAAGCACCGCTCGATCTTCCAGGCGAAATGTGTGGGGATGATCCAAGCGGCAACGGCAGTACTAAAAAGGAAGGTAACTGACTTTAATATCAGAATACTCTCTGACAGCGCCGCAGTATTAAGAGCCCTACAACGGAACGATCACTCATCAGGGCTAATCAAACAGTGTTACGATCTACTGGAGCAAGTAAGTAAAACCAACCATGTTACACTCCAATGGATAAAGGGACACAGCGGGTCCAGACGCAACGATGCGGCCGACGAGTTAGGCTTCAACTTGTGTCCAAACGGACCGGAACCAATGATCCCGCTACCGTTCAGCCAAATCCAAGCATGGACACGTGACCTAACCAAAAGGAAACATCAAGACTACCGGGCAAGTATCACAGATTGCAGGCAGTCGAAAGAGGCCTTCCCGAAGCTCAACTCTAAGTACCTACTCTAGAAAACTCCGCAATCTTAAACGTGACAAACTACGACGTATTGTCGGTCTTGTCACGGGACACTGCACACAAAACAAACACCTGTTTATGTTAGGTGTTACAGACAGCCCCCTGTGCCGAGGGTGCTTGGAGGCAGACGAAACGGCCGCGCACGTCATCCTGGAGTGCAGCAGCGTGGCGTCACAACGGGCAGAATACCTCGGAACACCGAGGACCGTCCAGGAGGCCTACACTGCAATTTAACTATTTACAATAGTGTTCATATAGTATTTTTGGGCTATTGGGCCGATTTGAAAAAAAATATTACTGGGGTAACTTCTTGAGAAAAAAGAATAATGTTTTCTTCATACATCTGAAACTACAAGACTTCTTGCGCATAATTCTAATAGCCTGTTATACTTCTGTCCTTCTAAAGCACATTTTACTGGGCATGCACTAATGCACACTCGCGAATCATATGAAATGTCGAATAATTACTTAGCCTATGCTACAAGATGAGATAATGTTAATAGTTGATATTTCCGCTAAGTACCTACGAGCAAATACACTTATTTTTTTTTCAAAAGTTAGAACCAACTTCGACACTAAAAAGTGTGAAATAACTTGTTGAAGTCGGTACCTCGATAATGCAAAAGTTCCTATTATCGCAATACTCTCCGAATGGTACCGACTTCGACAAGTTATTTCACACTTTTGAAGTCGTTTTTATTTTTTGGTAATAAAAAATGTTCTCCTTCTACTCAAAAACTGCTTGACCGAATTTGATGAAATTTATGTGAGACCACCTCGGTATACTCTATGAAACGAAAAAATAATCATAAAAATCGGTTCATAAAAGACGAAGTTATCCGCGAACACGTATAAAAAAATATACGGTCGAATTGAGAAAGCTCCTCCTTTTTTGAAGTCGATTAATAAAGATACTATGGATATATAATAAGCATCGGTACATCGAATGCCTCCGAGATCATGAATGAGGTGTATATTGACGCTGTCGGCATTTTCTATGCATATAACGTGTAGGTATATATATTTTAGCCAAAATATTTTTTTAAAAACATTCTGGCGGTACGGCGGTGAGCCCGACGATATAGAACACAGCAGAGGCGGTGCTGTTCTTCACCAGTTATTCGACAGCGTAAACGGTTGCCGCAAAGGGTCGGCGCCAGAAAAGATGAGAGGACCGGTAAAAGAGGTTAACGGAGTCTCAAAGTATATTGATTTTTGGAGAAAAGCTATTAGTATGTTAGAGCAAACTTTTTTTGACAGCAAAGGCAGGCAAGTCCAGGTACCTAGTGTTACGAACTGGATAACGACTTTAAAAAGTTTTATTGGGATCTGGTCTGATATGAAAGCTTTAGGTTTGTTTTTTTTTACACCCGTAATCTCAATCAAGATCCCTTAGAGAATTTTTTTGGTCGAATCCGGGCACTTAACTACCGCAATGTTAATCCAGATTGCTTCAGTTTTCAGACTGCTTAGAAATCACTATTGCTTTGCAAAGTGCTGAGTTCGCATTCATACAACTTTAACTGTGAGTCATCTTCACAGATAAAGTTGTATGAACTATGATGACTAAGACACTGTTTGCACCGATTGAGACTTCCGGTAACCTTTGTGTTTCAGATTTGCAGCTGCCACAATGTTTCTCGGCTTATATATCTGAGCTTACTGAAACAGCTTCACCGCTGTTTCAACAAGCTCGAAATGAAAAAAATCGCACACAAGCTTCAGCTTTTACAGCTGGCTATGTGTCGCGTAAATTGATGAAACAAATTACTCGTATGTACCAAACCTGCAAAGCAATATTTCTGACGTCTGATTTATCCGAAATTCATTCATGGATTACGTTATGAGAGAGATCAGAACTGCGCGGTAGAAATCTCTGTTATCCGAACAGCAGATTTATCATTTTGTTTCGGGAACTCATTTACCTATGTGATAAATAATTATCTCAATGTGTGTCCACACAATCCATCAGTTGCGCATAATATTAAATGAAAATGTTTGTGCAATGCAGGTGTTGACTGGTTCGGATGTCATCAACATCGCACTGAGGCATTAGATTTTTTCATTACGTTAGTTTTCCGTTTACAGGTACACAACTGGTGCAATTATATTATCATATTATATTATATTACAAAATTTTAAAAGGTGCAGACGTTGAAAGATTATCAACTGCTAACTAGTCACCTTTGCAAAGTTTGGCACTTAAAAAAATTAAGTCACTCCGCGGGAAAAGTAATATATTATTATTATTTAGGCACGACAATGTCTCACTATATTCAAAGCCTGAACTCTCGTTTTTTAACCGACTTCAAAAAAGGAGGAGTTTCTATATTCTAATTAAACAACTTTAAACGTATTACATCGCGTATAATTTTATATTATTATATCCCGACGTTTCGAACAGTTTTCAGTGAACATGGTCACGGGCAGACTGGATGACAGTTGTCTGTTATAAAGTTATGGAAATTATTTTTGTTGCTCTCATCACAGTCAGCCAATCATAGTTTCATATTTTTATGTTTCTGATCACAAACGCACCAAGTTCCATTAGTGCAACATATATTAAAGTAAATAGTAGGTATATCAGTGCAATATATTTTAAAGTATATAGTAGATCAGTGCAATATACTTTGTAACCATGTAAAAAACGCACCAAGTATTCTACCTCTGAGGTGGTGCATTTATGTTCGCAATACTCAAAGTAATTAGCTTTTAGTATGAAACATTTTTAAAGATATTCATTAGGTTACATATTGATCCAAATGCGTTATTAAATTTAAAATTTTATTAGTAGAAAATTAATGTATTACAGACACTTGAAACATATGTAACTTTTCCGGATTGTATCGTTCTATGTGCCTAGATTATTTATTTATAATGCCTTTATTTGTTAACTTTTAGGATATTTTTAAGTTAATATTAAATTTGTAACTACCTATTAGAAAACAATTAAGCTTAGTTATAAAATTATATATTAGGTACTTAGTTAAACTAGTCTAATAGACTATATTAACAAATATTTCAATGACATTGTGAACCGTTGTAAAACGAACAAAACAGATATGTATTTTTAAATTTCATATAAGTAATAATACATTTTAAGCTATAAAGATGTTTGTAAATTGTTATTTGTATAGTGTAAAATGAACAAAAACAAATACTCGTAGGTCTAACATATTCGTGTACAATGAACAATCACAAATTATATTAAATTAATTTAATAAAATGTAAGTTAATAAATTATAATTTAATGTTTTCCCTAATGATTCACCGACATACATACTTATGACAAATATATTACATTGCAACCAATGTTTCGTATACAATTAATTTCTAAAACATGTATTATATGTAAAACATGTATTTCAAAAATGATTTTTTAATACAGTTGCTCAAAAAGTGGCGTTTTGCAGGGATGAATAGCGTTCGGGATGTGGGCTATTACATACTAGTGCTTTTTTTTTACCTTTTCCGAACTTGTGCGTTCTCTTTCCCAGTAGGGGAGAATTGGGGCTTCTGCCTCACACTCTCGCTTCGCTCGAGTGCGATGCAGAAGCCTCAATTCTCCAGCACGACATCGGCCGACCTACCGCATCGTATCATGTCATGGCAAGCCGATGCGCGATGCTAACGTGCTTAATTATTATCGGCGCGCGATAGCGCATCGAGTGTCTCGAGTAAGACACCGCGCGTGCCGAGGCGATACGCGATACAATGTTTTCATTTGCGTGAAAGCTATTTTGTTACACGACTGGTTGATGTAACTAAGAGATCTTTCCTGTGTAAAGGAGACTAATCAATAATATGCTCGCCTCTATTCGGTTTGCAATGCGTTTTGATACTGCTGCGGTTTGTATAGAGACTGCATAACATTTAGTTGTAAAACATTTGACTTATGTAGTAGCCTTACATGTCTATCTAGGTCACAGTTATGTTGTTTTGTAATCGTCCATGTATTAAATACTAGAAAGATTGATTCATATAAAAAATCTCTCCAGGGGTTGCTTTACGGAACTCTAGTCTCGGAAAATAACATTAAATATTTATCCATCGTATCCACGTAAAATATAAATCCAGCCTTCGTCATTTCACTTGACTTCCAATGTTTTTATTTTTTAGGTCAGAGTGACATCGTTAGATTATGAGATAGTAAGATTTTATATTATTGACGTTCACCTGATGGCCATTAAACACATCTGCTCATAACAGTAACAGATCCACATAAAACTTTGATCGACAAGATTTTGTACCGCCCTGCGCTGCGCTCCACACCCTCGTAGGCAAAAGATGTTATGCCTCACAATGCCCAATAATTTCACTGTCTACCATGCACTTCAAACCAAACACAGCGATGCTGGCACATAGCTGCTTGGTGGCGGAATAACTCGCAAAGCGGTGGTGTCTACTCAGACGAGTTTTATCATACGAAAAAATCACCTAGTAAAAGCTAAGAACTTTTATAGTAGGTAGGTAAAACTAAACTTTAGATCTTTATAGTATGTGAACTAACAGTTATAACTGTAATACTTAGACGTTTGTGCGATGTTAGCAGCCAAGATTGATAAGGTTATTTTCAATTAAACAACGTAATAACTACAATAATAACCTTGAAGCGATGATAACTCAATGGTTGGCGTGGTCGGCTAACGTCCCGAAAGGCGCGGGTTCGAACCCCAACAATGAGCATGAGCTTTGGAGACAACATCGTGAGGAAACCATAGCATGGTGGTAGGGCATTTTCTAGCTCGTGATCGCCTGGCTAGCTACCACCCTCTTGTAGAAAATCTGTTGACAAACACCTGATGGTGTGTTCCGGCAGCCTCACTCGAGAGCCAGTGTGCCATTACAGCTGGTAGCATTTGCCACCATCTTCGGCTACAGCGTCACATAACATCAAGTGACCTGGTAGCCAAATACCTAGACTGTGAACTGTAAAAAAAACAAAACAAAAAGTGAATAGAATATTACTAGTTCTTGAAGTGTAGAAGTTGCTTTTTAAGGGGTATAATTTATTAGGTGTCGCATAGATGTAATTAATCAAAATATAGTTTTAAATTCCCTACAGAGCCAAACAGTATATAGGGGCTTGTTTTTGGAACATTTTAAATTATCACTTTATGTATCTTATCTGTGAACAATAAGTAAAGCATAGACCGAGGTTTAAGGATAATTAAAAATTAGTTTAAGAATATTTAGCACAAAATTGTGATTTCATTATGTTTGTGACTGAAAATAAGGAAGGGCTATGCATCAAAATACCAAATAATTAGTAATTATTAGGATTTATTTCAAGATATGGGTGGTTTTAGACCAGATAAGTACATGCGACTTCCTTATAAAAATTTCGTCTCAGGTATCCGCGACGGCGAGGCGCCGCTAACATAAATGGAATTGTGAATAAAGCCTCGACCACGGTGAGCGTTCAATGCTTAAATAAATTTAATCTGTATTCGCATGCGGCATACAGTTCATTACGATCAGTATCATATGAATAACATGTCAGCACTTCAATATAAAAATTATGAAATGGTGTGTGTGTGTACGCGGTTTAATAAAGTGATGTTATAAATAGATGTGCATCGAATAATTTGCTCATATATTTTATTGTTCTGCGATCTGTGAAGTGACATTTGGATCGGAAAGTATGTAAGTGTTTTTTTTTAATTGCCCCTCAAATATGTTAACATTTCTATCCTGAATAATTTTAGTTTAACTTCAAATTAATAGTAATCATCATGAACTATTCCTTAGACAATATTGTTTTAAAATATTTGGCTATAAATTATTAATTTTTGATTTTTTTTATCACTTAAAAATCAGCCTAAATTCTTAACTTAGTAATTAATTTAGGTACTTATTTTGACATCATTTTTGATGGTATTTTTATTTGTTGTTTTTTTATACATTGAGCTTTCTTAACGATTGATAATTTCGATTTCGCAGGCCGGGTTGGTCGCAAAACCCTTTCTGGGCTGATGAAACGGACGCTGAGTCCGATGTAGAAGCGGGTGGTAGTCTACCGCTAACACAAGCAGCTCCACCTCCATCGGAAAAGAAAAAAGAAGGCGGTGCGAGCACTGCGAACAAGAAACGAGCCAACAGCACTTCGTCAGCGCCGAAGAAAAAGAACAAGACGGTTGAAAAAAACTCTGAAACTGAAGATTTGTCCCTATGACAAAATTTATTTCTTGAGGTAAGATACATTTTGTTATCTATTTACATTATTTCATAGTGAGTAATATTATAATATATTATTTTTGTACTCAATTGCACTTATCACATATAAACTGAATTGAATATGGTGTCATTAAACGCTTGTGCATAGAGTGGTCTAAAATTAAAATATTTTGATACTTCTGTACTACGAGTGTGTGCGAATGATAGCTAAGCGATATTTAATTGAAATCCTTACAATAACTTTATTTCGTATATTTTAGGAGGCGGTTGAAAGCAGCTTGAAGCAGTTGAAGCCGGTTCGAGCGGCATCACTGCAAAGCTTCTTGTCTCAGCGCGGGGCGAGCGGCTACACAACTCAGCGAGATCTCGTAAGAGCTGGTGAATACTACATCGAATTGAGGGTTTACAACTGTCGTGAAGCGGAGACCGAGCCAGCCGACGAGCGTTGGAAGAGAGCGCTCGTCACCCTCAAGCTGTGCACTGATGCAGACACAGCTGTCTGGCGCGCTGTGTCCAGCCTTGTGCAGGCTGGTAAACAAGAATTTAAATCTATTCAGCCTATTATGTATCCGAAACCGCGCTGATGATATTTTTACATTTTTATAAATAAATACCATATATCTTTCGATTTTATAAGCCTAATTTACTTACTTTTGTTTCCTTTACAGCATACATATATGAAATACTGAAATGTCAAATGCAAATACTGAAATACAAATATTGAAATTCAAATACTGAAATTATAAACTCAAAATTTGAAATGACAAAACTGATTTAAAACTTAATTCATATATTATTATTTTTTATCAATTAAACATTATTAAACAGATTTTGTAATTGAATGTTTCAGTTCTAGTTGATTTCATGGCTTGGCTGTAAAAAAATAATTAGTTAATCATAGTTGTTACGTACTTACTTGGTTTATTTACAGCTCACAAATATCAAATACTGAAATGTCAAATGCAAATACTGAAATACAAATATTGAAATTCGAATACTGAAATTATAAACTCAAAACTAGAAATGACAAAACTGATTTAAAACTGAATTCATTTTTTAATTCATAATTGAATGTAACAACATTGACATTTCAGTAGCTAGTTGATTTTTGTGGTTTGGTTGTAAAAATATTATAATTAGTTTAACATAGTTGAAGTTAATTTAGCACTTATTTACATATCAGAAAAACAGAAATCTATGAACATAGCCTACTTTATCTTGCTCTTCTATAATTAATATGACTATGAAATTAATTCACTATTTGAATAAAATCTAAGCGTTATAACTATATAGAGACTGAGATTTACTATTTTGAATATTGATACGCGGGTCGCATTCTGAGTAGGATCAAAATGGTATTTTGTAATGAGTGCGGGGTTTATGTTTCTCACATATCTTCACATAAAAAGTCACTTTATCATAAATCAAAGTGTCTCCTTAACTCAGAGTTTCAAAATGTGCATATAATCGCTAGCGCCTTCAAAAACAGAATAGTGAGTTACAGAATAAATCCTGATACGGAAGATATCATCACAGCGCCTGAAATTTTCTTGAATAATATTTGCGCAACGGTCAATGAACTAATAAGAAAGTCCTTGTCTAAACACAATGCTTTAAAAGTCAATATGGAACTATTTGTGTCATATTATTTACCAAAAAACAATGAAAAGTCTATAAAGTCTTTTAACGTTCAATTTACTACAGTATTTCACAATACGGATTTACCTTCATTTTACAAAGAATTTTGTGAAAAGTTGATATCTAAATGCTCAGAATTTGAACAGTCAGAATCCGGATGGGCGATAGAATCTGTCAATTATTTAGAATTGAATATTAACAAATACAACCCATTAAGAGCGGGTACTTATATTAAATTACCGAATAAAATACAAAATACTAAGTCATGTATAAACATTAATAATGTGAATGATAAAAAATGCTTTTTATGGAGCATTATTGCGCACATGTATCCTGCAAAGAGAAATCCAAACAGAGTAACATCATATCCGCACTATGAAAACATTCTGAATATTTCAGGTATGAAGTTTCCTGTGAGTTTAAGTGATATTAAACTATTTGAGGAGAACAATCCAAATATTTCTGTAAATGTGTATGGCTTAGAGAAAAACTGTGATGTGTCCGGACCTCTTTATAAAACAGCTCATCGAAAATTAACACATGTGAACTTACTTTTAGTGCAAAATCATAGTCAAAACCACTACTGCTTGATAAAAAAATTTGAAAAACTTATACATAAGCAGCTTACAAAACACAGAAGCAAAATATTTTTATGTGATGAGTGTTTTGTTTATTTCGAATCGCAAGAAAAACTTTATGGCCACATTTGTGCGCGAGTTAAAACAGTATTGCCTCCTTCAGGAAGTAAGTTATCGTTTTCACACTTTGAAAGAACTCGAAATATCCCAATTGTAATATACGGTGATTTCGAAAGTTTACTTAAAGAATATTCTGATAAAAACAAATCACAGCATGTTGAAGGAATACAAATACATGAAGCCACCTGTTTTGCTTATTACATATGCTGTAAATCTAGACCGTCTCTGAACAAGTTTGTTAGTTATCGAGGTCCTGACTGTGCAAAAGCATTTGTTGAAACTCTTTGTAATGATGTAATGGAATTACACCAAATATTATCAACAAATGTAGATATGGTGTCATTAACCGAAAATCAGAAAAAAACTCACGAAAGCGCGACTGCTTGTCATCTTTGCAAGAAAGCTTTTATAAAAGGTGATATAATTTGTGCAGACCATGACCATTTTACCGGATATTATCTAGGCGCTAGCCACAATACGTGCAACTTAAACGCGACAATATGTAAATTTATTCCAATTATATTTCACAATCTTACCGGATACGACTGTCATTTATTTATTAATGAATTGTCAGCTATTGTTGGTCGAATCAATTTAATCCCAAAAACAAAGGAAAAATACATATCATTCACTAAGTTCATACCTGTTAATGCCAAAAATGCTGCACAGCTAAAATTTATTGATTCTTTTAACTTTTTAAGTTGTGGATTGGATAATTTAGCAAAAACATTACATCCTGATGATTTTATTAACTTGAAGCACTTTTATCCTGATAAAAAATCATTTGATTTATTGCGTAGAAAAGGTATATATTGCTATGATTATGTTAATTCTTTCGAGCGATACAATGATATGTGTTTACCGGAAAGAAATTGTTTCTTTAATAAAATGACATCTGAAGAGATTTCGGAAAAAGATTACGAACATGCTAAAACTATTTGGAAAGAGTTTCAAATACAAGATTTAGGACAGTACACTGACTTATACTTAAAATGCGATGTTTTACTGTTATGCGATGTATTTGAAAAATTTAGATCAATGAGCCTGACTCATTATAAATTAGATCCTTGTCATTATGTATCCTCCCCATCCTTAAGTTGGGACGCAATGTTACTGTACACCAAAATTGAGCTTGATATGATTTCCAATGTTGAAATCTACCAAATGATTGAAAAAGGTATAAGGGGAGGTCTTGCACAATGTAGTCTACGGCATTCGAAGGCAAATAATAAATACTTGTCTGATTATAACAAAAATGAGCTAGATTCCTACCTTGTATACCTTGATTGTGTAAATTTATATGGCTATGCAATGATGAAATGTCTACCAATCAAGAATTTCAAATTTTTGACAGATGACGAATGTATAAGATTAAAAGAGAATATTAAATTTATATCAGATAATAATAATCAAGGGTACATACTTGAAGTAGATCTCGAATACCCGACAGAAATTCATGATTTACATTCAGAATTACCATTTGCACCTGAAAAATATATTCCGCCTAATGGAAAATGCGAAAAACTAATTGCAAATTTGCATAATAAATGTCAGTATGTTATACATTACACACATTTAAAAGAGTGTTTAAAACATGGTCTAAAGCTCTTGAAAATACACAGAGTTTTAGTTTTTGATCAGAAAGAGTTTTTGAAACCTTACATAGAACTAAACACAGCACTCAGGCAAAATTCGTCATCAGACTTTGAAAGAGATTTTTTTAAGAAGCAAAACAACTGTATTTTCGGTAAAACGATAGAAAATAAAAGAAATCAAATTGATGTTAAACTTGTTAATGTTTGGAAAGATGTTTCAAATAGAACCAATAAAATATGTGGCGCTGAAAAATACATAAGTGCTCCGAACTTCAAAAATTTGTCAATTTTTTCCGAAAACTTGGTAGCTATTCAATTGCAACAAAGTAAAATAATCTTAGACCGCCCAATTTATATTGGTTTTACAGTTCTTGAGCTTGCCAAAACCCATTTATACAAGTTTCATTACTCAGTCATGAAAAAAATGTATGAAGAAAACATTCAACTTTGTTACACAGACACTGATAGTCTTTTATATTTGATAAAAACTGAAGATTTTTACAAAGATATGAAGGGCAGCCTACAATATTTTGATACCAGTAATTTCAGTGATAATAACTTGTACACCATACCTCGCGCTAATGCTAAATTGCCAGGCTATTTCAAAGATGAATTAGGCGGTAAAGTTATTTCGGAATTTACAGGATTACGTGCTAAGCTTTATTGTATTGATACTGAAACCTCATCGATCAAGAAAGCTAAAGGGGCAAAAAAGTCTGTAACCAAAAACCTTACTATGGAAAAATTTAAACGATGCCTATTTAAAAACGTAGATATTAGAGATGATATGTATGTAATAAAATCTAAGAATCATAGAGTCTTTACCCAGAGGTTAAACAAACTGGTGTTAAATAAATCTGATGACAAGAGACAGATTTTCAAGAATACTGTGAATACCTTACCTTGGGGCCATTACGCCAATATATTGTAAATTTATAAAATACTTTTTCATTTGTAATAAACTAACGTGTGATTATTACTTTTAGGTTAAAAAGTATTTTACTTATTATTTCAAATGTTATCAGTTACTGTAATAGAATTTAAATTGAAGTGTTTATCTTATTTTGTAATCTTTAATAAATAAAATTGTACTTAATTATCTAACATTGTGTTTGCATTTATTATCTATTTCCGCTGACCAACCTAAATACTTAATATTATAAGAAATTATTGAGATAAAACAACCAAAATACATGATGCCAGTTTATTTTTCAATTACAATAATTTATGCACAATTAAATTAATTTTAATGGATAAGGAGAAATATTTTTCATAAGTCACAGTCGTAAAGTTTTTTTCCTATTTGTCTTATAAGTGAATTTGCAGCATCCATTATTACATCATAGTTATGGTTTTCTTCAACAACATACTGAGCGCTTACACTCGAATTCTCACTATCACTATAGTAACTGCTATCATCTTCTGGATTCTTGACATCATATATACAGATCTTGATTAACTTTTGACCCGTCTTCAAATGAGTGCGACGCACAATATTTGTTGTTATTGAAAATGGAGGAGATGCAAAAGATTTTCTCTTTCGAAAAGGCTTTCTTGGTTTTACGAGCGATTCTTCCTTATCAGTATTTTGAGAATTTTTAGTTTCATGAGTTGCAATTTTTGTGAAGTATCTTGAAGTATCATCCGTATCTTGTGCATAGTAAAATGGGTTGATGATAAGATCTTCGCACTCTTGAGACATATTCACCTAAAAAGAGAGAAAATTGATTAAAGTAATTAATATTAATTCATGTTAAAGTAGTTATTATTACAAGCTTAATTATTATTTTTTAATCAATTCAAATATATTTTTTAAAACTTACTTAATTTTAATGTGTTTGCTGAACAAATGTGAAGACGAGTGTCAGCTGCAAATGTGAGCAGTGAAATAATGAAATGTTTTTAACAGGATAATACTTGAACTTTCGCGGAACTACATAAATGGCATGCGCATATTAAATATTATTTATTACTGTGATGTGATCAAATAACCCCGATAAAATGGATCAAATGAATCATTACCTGGAAATGTAGAAACAAAATGATGGTGTAATTGGAACATATGTACATAATAGCATTACATTGCATTCGAGTAACAAATACGATGCTATTTAATAAGATACGCTGTACACCAGTATCAGACATCATTATGAAGTTGGTCAAACAGCCCACTACCTTAGAAATTAATGATATAGAAGTGAGATCACAACCCAATACTGTCAGACACAGCGTTTTACTCCCTAACACCATTCGCTGTATAATTTGTGGGCCATCGAATTGTGGAAAAACCAACGTTATGATTAACATGTTATTGCATAAAAATGGACTTAAATTTCAGAATGTTTATCTGTACTCAAAAACAACGTATCAACCAAAGTACTGTTTTTTGAGTGATGTGTTCAACTTGATTCCTAATTTAAATTATTTTATGTTTAAAGACAGCAAAGATGTCGCTGATCCTGAAAGTGCTCTACCAAATTCTGTTTTTATTTTTGATGATGTCGCATGTGAGAATCAAGTAAATATTCGCAATTATTTTTCTATGGGGCGACATAAAAAAATTGATTGTTTCTATTTATCCCAGACTTATTCTAAAGTTCCGAAGCAGTTAATACGAGATAACGTAAATTTGTTAATTGTTTTCAAGCAGGATGATATTAACTTGAAACATATTTACAATGAGCATGTCAATACTGATATAGACTGGTTACAATTTAAAAAAATGTGCTCTGAAACATGGAAAGGACGACACTCGTTCTTAATAATAAATAAAGATAGCGAGTTAAATAACGGTAGATATAGACATGGGTTCGATACGTTTATTAAATTTCAGTGACTTTATATAGAAAATACATGCGTTTTATATATTCAGTACAACAGCTTCAGTCCAAATTACTGGTTGTGAATATACTAAACTTCTAACATGGAAAAAAATATGAAAAAGCGAATACTTACGTCAGTCAAAACAATTAAACAAAAAATAAAAGCTATGAAAAATAATGAAGATACTATCAACTATAATTTAGATAAAGTATTTAAACCTCTTAAACCTTCTGACCCTTTGAATAAAATTGCTGATTGTAAGGAAATTAAGTCACCAATCAGTGATAAATCTACTCTTTACACAGATGTGGCAAAAAATTCCTCAATGCTCTCTAATGATTCTAGCGATATAAGTGAAGATAACTTTAACGATGATCCTAGTTCGTATAAAAGTGTCAATACAAACTTATCGTATGATGGCAACAAGAGATAATATTTGACGCCGGTTAAAGATGAAAAAATTGTGACCATGCTAAATACCCCTTTAATGTCTATGTTAAACAAAGATAACTTACTTGAGGAAAATAATAGTTTAAATGTGCCGTTTGGTATACGAAGTGAAAATAATAAATTGTGGATGGGTAGCGTACCAATTTCTTTTAAATTGATTGGCACTCACTCTAGTGGAATGCAAATATCTTTGATTTCGATAGGCGATAAAAGTTATGAAATAACAAACGGCATTAAAGAGCTATTGTTTAAAAAGAAACCAGACTTAAATTTAGTTTCAGAACAAGACCGGATTACTTACAAAGACATATTAGAAAACACTCATGCTCATAAACGAGATTTTAAAAGTACTAGTCAAATAAAAGGTGATAAAGGAATGAAATACAAAAATAATTAAACCATTATTTTACGAATATGATCAACTCTTAGAAAATAAAGTTATTAAACGTGGTGGTAGTTTACCTTGTTTGAAAAAATCGTATAAAAAGAATACTGATTTTATTTATTGGGATGATCCTAATGAACTGATCGAAAGACTTAAACTATTAGTAGCATCCAGTGATGCTGGTAATACTAATCATGACAATGAAATTATATCATTAATAGAAGAATTGAAAGAAGCAGGTATAATTAAAGAATAAAATGACAACATTCAATGGAACTTGCTTAGTTTCAACATTCTGCTCAAACATGAATGTCGATAAATTCGGTCTCCACATATACAAAAAACGTAAAAATAACTACGGTTTTAATATAGCTCCAGAATGTGTGATAAAGCAAATTGATGCAAAAAACTTAGATGCTCAAAGTAAAAGACTTAAAAATCTTGGACACCCTCAGGATTCATGTGATGCTGTAACCAAAGATTATGTTGACAAATGCATAACTGACCTCTGGAACAAAGTTTCGACGAACATTAAATTAATTACAGAAATAAGTAACACATTAACTAAATTAGAAGACCATTTTCAAAACAGTAATAAAAATGAGCAAAAGAAGCGTAGTAAATGAAATTCATAAATATGCAAGGATAAATTTTCCCAGAAGGCATGTTGTGATGAGAGATATTGATGATCTTTGGCAAGCTGATTTGATAGATATGCAATCTGTTTCAAAAATAAATGGTGGCTACAATTATATTTTAGCAGTTATTGATACATTTTCAAAATACGCCTGGACGATTCCACTGAAAAATAAAAATAAAGATTCAGTTTCCGAAGCATTTCAGTCTTTATTACAAAAAGGTCGTATCCCTAAAAATTTGCAAACTGATCAGGGCACAGAATTTTACAATAATAAATTTAAAATAATACTTAATTTGCATAATATAAATCATTACTCAACATACTCTACAAAAAAGGCGTCTATTGTTGAAAGGTTTATTAGAACTATAAAAAATAAGATTTACAAAGAATTCAGTTTACAAGGATCTTACAAATGGAAGGATGAACTATTGGACAAAGTAATCAAAATTTACAATAACAGCGTTCATAGAACGATCGGTATGTCGCCAGCGCAAGTTGGAGATAACAATAAAGATCTTATATTGAAAAGGTATAATGAAGTGTGTAAATGTTACAACAGAAAAGAAAGCAACATATTGAAAAATGGTGATTTTGTGCGTATTAGTAAGTACAAAGGAACATTTGAAAAAGGTTACACCCCAAATTGGTCCACTGAAATTTTCAAGATTATCAAAGTTCAAAAATCTAATCCCTATTCTTATTTAATTGAAGATATGAGACATCGCCCCATATTAGGCGCATTTTATAAGCAAGAACTTCAAAAAACTGAACACCCTGATGTATATCTTGTGGAAAAAATATTGAAAAGAAAAGGAAATAAATTATATGTTAAATGGCTAGGCTTTCCATCTAGTGAAAATAGTTGGATTGATAAAACAAACAAATTATAAAGTAAGCGCATCATGAAAAATTAGTCAGTTTCTATTTGGTTATGAAAGAGAATAGTCATCTTAATAGTTTGATTAACAAACTGCCCTTCGAACTTCACCTGCCTGGGTATAATTATTGCGGACCAGGAACTCGATTGGCAGAAAGACTTGCTCGAGGAGATAAAGGAATAAATCAGTTGGACGAATATTGCAAACAGCACGATATAGCTTATAACAAATCATCTAATTTGGTTGACCGACATAAAGCGGATATAATTTTACTTAAAATGGCTAAAAAGAGAGCAACATCTTCGAATACTAGCTCTGGAGAAAAAATTGCTGCTAATTTAGTTAATACAGCTATGCTAGCAAAAGTTAGTGCTGGAGCAGGACTAAAAAAGAAATTTAAAGCTATTGTATCGCACACAAAAAAACATATTCGTAAAATGAAACCTAAGTGTCAAAAAATGGCAATCGAATTGGCTTTTGCTGCTGCCAAAGAATTGTCCAAAGATTTGCCTATTCAACTACCGCGTGTTATACCTGTGCCCAAAACAGGAGGCTTTCTTCCTTTAATACCAATTTTTGCAGGATTATCTGCTGCTGGAAGCCTCGCTGGTGGTGTTTCGGGAATTGTAAAAACTTACAATGAATACAAAGCTGCGAAGAAACGTCTTTTAGAATTAAAGAGACATCATGATAAAATGGAGGGGTTAACCATAGGTAAAGGTTTGTGTATAAAACCTTACAAAGAAGGGTTAGGAATATACATAGCAAAAAAAAAAAATAGTCCATATATTACCTAAGCGAGCTCTTACTAATATAGACCTAATGAAATATTCTAAAAATATTCCATACTTTAGAGGTGTTTTTATGAGAGATGGATTACCTCAAATTCCATTTCCTATTGAATGCGGTATAATTAATTTGGACAGCTCACAAAATTCTGGTACACATTGGGTGGCGTACACTAAAATTAATGATTGCGTTGAATATTTTGATAGTTATGGAAACTTGAGGCCGCCAAAGGAATTTATTAGGTATATGAAAAAGTGTAAAGTTATCTATAATTACGATAATTTTCAAAAAAATAATTCGTATAACTGCGGTCATCTATGTCTAGGGTTTTTAAACAAATTCTGGCGCAAACTCAGCATTTTGAAATAACGAATAAATAGCATGTTATAACTATCTTTTTTCAGTCTTTGTAATATCTCTGTTCAGCTCAGGACAATGTCATTCACTTTATCATTTTCCGGAAGTCAATCTGTGTTAGAAACAACGTTTCATCCCCCCTTAGTTTTAGAAGAAAGTTATGAGTGTGGTTTATTATATTTTTCTGTATTTAATGGTATACCTAACGTAACTAGCAATAACAATGTGTTTATTTATGGTGAAAATAATAGTCAAATTCAAATACCAAATGGTTCGTACGATTTACAAGATATTTATGAATATATAAATAATAATATTGACTGTGAACTCAAGATTGAATCGAATTGCAATACTTCAACAATATCTATATTCTGCGCAAAGAGTATCGATTTCCGAGCACCGAAGAGTATTGGGAGAATCTTAGGATTTCGAAAAGAAATACTAGAAGCAAATAAATGGCATGTCTCTGTAAACCCAGTCAACATTCTTCCAGTGACCGTGATAAGAATCGAATGTGATTTGGTGCAAGGATCTTACAATGATGGCATATCATCTCATATAATTTATGAATTTATACCAAACGTTTCACCAGGCTATCGATTTATTGAAAAAGCAATAAATGCCATATATTTTCCAATTAAAAATAAGAACATTGCATCCGTTACGGTAAAAATTATTGATCAAAACGGAAATAACATTAATTTTGGTGGAGAGAATATTCAAATGTGTCTTCATTTACGAAAATCAATATGATTGTATTTAATGATCAAAACTCTAATATAACATCAAAAACAAAGTTAAAAAGAGCTATTCTAACAGAAACACTCAAGAAACAAAGACGTACCAAGATATCGAAGATTACAAAAGAAAACAAAGATTTCTTACGAGCTCTTGGTTTCAAAATATGAGTATCTTAAATATTGACGATTCACCCCATTTCGATAACTCTATCGAGGGTTACGAAATTCATACCTACAACCCATATAGTAATAGCTTCAAAGAAAATGATGAAATCCGTATATCGATTCATCAGCAGGATATATACGTATTACCATCTTCAAGTTTTATATATATTGAAGGACGCGTCAACGTTTCTATGAAGGATGCCTCAGGCAAAGTTGCAAAAAAGAGTTTGAAATTCACAAATAATCCAATAGCATTCCTGTTTCAAGATATTCGTTATGAGATTAATGGTATAGAGATCGATCGTATTAGAAATGTAGGAATTACTTCTACAATGAAATCATACGTCTCTTTGAACAATGGAGACAGTAAAGTAGCAGCCGTATGGGGATGGGATATGAATGGGTTTAAAGTTAAAGATGACTCCTTTAGTGTTCTGATACCACTTAGTAAACTGATAGGGTTTGCGGAAGATTATAATAAAATCATTTTAAATTGCAAACATGAACTCATTATGAGTAGAAATAATACTAACAGAAACAGTGTTATCTCTGATCAAAATGATACTATTCAAATTGATATACTAAGGGTTCAGTGGAAAGTGCCACATATTAAAGTATCTGATCGTGAGAGGCTTTCTTTATTAAAATATTTAGAAAAAGACAAACCCATACATATAGCTTTTAGGAATTGGGACTTGTATGAGTATCCTCTATTACCCAAAACTACAAAGCACTCATGGTCTGTAAAAACAGCTACTCAATTAGAAAAACCAAGATATATTATTTTTGGCTTACAAACTGATAGAAAAAATAATATAGCCAAAGATAGTTCTTTATTCGACCATTGTCACCTAACAAACGTGACATTGTTTTTAAATTCACAATATTACCCTTATGATTCGTTAAATATAAACTTTGGTGAAAATAGATACAGTATATTATATGAACTGTATACCAAATTCCGTCAGTCGTACTATAATCTCCCAACCGATCCGTTGTTAGACATAAGAGAATTTAAAGAAAAAGCACCTCTGTTTATAATAGACTGCTCAAGGCAAAATGAAAATCTGAAATCTGGCCCTGTAGATGTTCGTTTGGAAATAGAAAGTTCCCAAGATATTCCCGATAACACAGCTGCTTATTGTCTTATCATCAACGACCGAGTTGTTGAGTACAAGCCTTTGAGTAATATTGTGCGTAAAATATCATGAGTGTGTTTGTGGACGTGCAAGGATTCAAAACGGACTACAATGAATTCATAATAAAAGAAATAGCGATAAAATCTGGTCAACAGTTTATTACACTCCAGTTTAAGCCACCATTTTCCTACAACGAATTAACAAATACAGAAAAAAAGAATGTTTGTTGGATAGAACGAAACAGACAGATATTTTGGGATGAAGGATTTATACCATATTCATATCATACAATTTATATTAGAGGACTCATAAAAAATAAAACTATTTATGTTAAGGGCTTAGAGAAAGTGACATGGTTGAAGAAAATTTTAGGATATAATATGGATCAAAATTCATGTATTTTTAATCTAGAAGATAAAGGTTGCCCTAACCTGCTTAGTTTATATAAAGACTACAAGTCATGCTTAGATGTATATCGATGTATAAATCACTCCTCGCATTGTGCTTTACAAAATGTTACTTGTATGCAAAAATGGTGCTTAGAAAATAAATGTTTTTGAAGAAACCAATTTTATTTTTAATTATTAATTCCTCATATACCCTACCCTACTAGAATAACTCGCTCTCGCTTCTAAGATGCAGCAGGTTGGTTGTAGAGAATAAATTATTTTTTAAGAGAAGTATCTTTCAACTGATTGAATCAGATCATTGATTGAACAGAACCAGTTCAGATCAGATAGATAAAGTACAAGCTGTTCATGAAATAACAGACTCAGTTTTAAATGGTTGTGACCCGATCAGATATGGTTGACCGATGTCACGCTGGATAATTAGGACTATCTGCTTCACTTGCTTCTACGATGAAGCAGGGCGGCCGATGTCGTGCTGGAGAATTGTGGCTTCTGCATCACACTCGAGCGAAGCGAGAGTGTGAGGCAGAAGCCCCAATTCTCCCCTACTATTCTATTATCATATCGTAATTATCAGCGCATGGCGTGATACCTGAGAACACGGTTTGTGCCTTCTTTGAGAGCTTCCCTATTAAATAGTACAACCTCTCAGCGTCCGTAAGTCTTCAGTAGAATTTTTTTATTGATATGAAATGAAAATGAAATTTAATGTGATGAAATTAAATGAAACCTAACCTAACTCATTTAAATCATTCAATCTGATATTGAAACAAATTATTAGCTTCTTTTTAGAAATATACGTATTTGCATGAATCATAAAAACTTCCTATAAATTTTTTTAGTAAAATCTTCATGGTTGGTTTTTCTTTTTAATAGACATAATTTTGACGAGTACTTAGTCGGGTTGAACCTAAACCTTCCAAGGTGGACACTGATCTCGATCAAAAAGGTTCGATTGAACGCTCAGGTTTAAAATGTAGAATGCCATCTTTGCCTCCAATCGAAATCATGCCGTTCGATGGGGATATTCGAAATTGGCCCTTATTTTACGCTGGTTATAAATCTATGGTGCACGACAATCCAATCATCACAAAATGATGTAAACATTGCTGTCGCCGCTTGCACCCAGCTCATACAGCTTTTCAAGTGCGGTCAATTTGACCTTGTCAAGTGGACCAGTAACTCCGCCGCCGTTTTACGCGAAATACCCGCATCGCACCGTGCCTCCTCAGATCTTGAGATTGATAGGGGTGCCACGCCGCATAAAATACTGGGCACACATTGGGACAGGTCGGACGATATGTTTAAATTCTGGGTTGCCGCACCTGAAACGGGATGTACTAAACGCATCATTTTATCCGCTGTCGCGCGTCTATGGGATAATTTAGGTTTGGTGGCGCCCGTCATATTATATGCTAAGCTTCTCATACAAGAGCTCTGGCTTTTAAAATGTGACTGGGACGACACACCTCCTAAGCGCATCGCAACATTATGGTTGCAGTTCTGTAACGAGTTGCCCTCGCTGAACGAGGTTCGTATACCGCGACATCTGGGAGTAGTTCAGGGTTCCGTCGTGAATTTGTTAGGGTTTGCAGACGCTAGTGAACGTGCTTACGGTGCCGTCATATACCTACAGGTTGCCGTCGGTGATAGTAGAACTGTTACACTCGTGTGCTCCAAGTCTAAGGTCGCGCCTCTCAAAACACTTCCACCGCAAGGTTGGAGTTGTGCGCCGCGGTCCTTTTGTCGAAGTTGATGCGCAAGGTGATTGATATCTACCAACCGCGATATAAAATATCAAATGTTTTCGCTTTCTCGGGACCGCCGTGGGCTACCAAGGATCCAACAGAGTGGCCTATTGCCGAGTTCAGCCGCGATGATATCGATGAAGTACCTGAACAAAAACCGCTAGCACATACGGTGACTATTAACGCAACTGAATCGCCGATTTACGAACTCGCTAATCGCATATCTTCGTGGTTGAAGCTTTTGCGTATTGTTGTTTATGTGTATAGATTGTTAAACATATTACCGCGCAAACCTACCGTGACACGTTCAGATTTAGAATTCGCTGAGATGAAAATTATACTCGCATTGCAACGTGTTCACTTCGCTGACGACATAAATAAGCTAAATAAAAAACAAAATTGTTCTCCCGCTTTACAAAAATTAAATCCGTTTTTCGATGAAAATGGCATCATCCGCGTCGGCGGTCGCTTGTCAAATGCTGAAATAAGCTATTCGCAAAAACACCCTTGTGTTCTCCCGCGACACGACCACGTGGTCGATATGATAATCGATTATCATCATAAAAAACATTTGCATGCTGGCCCCGAACTTCTAATGTCCTTACTCAGGCATAATTATTGGATACTCGCCGCACGACGAGTCGTTCGCCATCGCATACACAAGTGCAATACTTGTTTCAGAGCAAAGCCGCGCTCATCATTTCCAATGATGGCGGATTTGCCAACATTTCGCGTCAACCAAGTTGACAAACCGTTTTCGCATACAGGCTGCGACTACGCAGGTCCTCTGTTGTACACGCCCGTGCGTGGTAGAGGCGTCAAAAGCCGCAAGGCATGGCTCTGTATTTTTACGTGACTCACTACACGTTGCTTGCACATAGAAATAGCTACGGAATTAAGCACAGTGAATTTCCTCGCTGCTTTTAAGAGGTTTCTTTCACGCCGCGGACCGATTCAGTGTCTTTACACAGACAATGCTACAAATTTTGTCGGTTGTAGATCATATCTGCGTGATCTGTACAAGTTCTTAGACGAATTCAAATCGCGCCTTGATCATGAACTTTCGGAAAGTCGCGTCGACTTTAAAAATATTCCGCCAGTTAGCCCTCATTGGGGTGGATGCTGGGAGAGCATGGTTAAGGTTGTAAAGTCTCATCTATTCAAGGTTATAGGTCAACAGATACTGTCGTATGAGGAACTCTTAACAGTGCTCGCTCAAGTCGAAGCGCTAGTAAACTCGCGTCCGCTCACCGCTTTGAGCAGTGATCCCGCTGAACCATCGGCGCTCACACCAGCGCATTTCCTTCATACCGCGCCTTTATTTTCATTACCTTCGCCTCATGTAGAATCTAATCTAATAGAGCGACATTCGCTATTAAATAGTATGGTCCAGTCGTTCTGGCAGCGTTGGAGAGTCGAGTACTTGCATCAATTGCAGTCTCGAGCTAAGTGGACCACGCCATCTACTCCCATCCAGCTAGGATCGGTAGTAGTTATCATAGTCGACAACGCACCGCCTCTTTCATGGCCTCTCGGTGTAGTAGAAGCTGTTCATCCTTCGGAAGATGGAACAACGCGTGTAGTTACCGTGAGAACTAGTAAAGGGAGTTTCGTGCGCCCAGTTGTTCGATTGTGCCCATTGCCAAGTCAATAATTTTGTGTAGAGCATTGCTCTATATTTTCATTTTAGCTTAAAGGTTAGGTTAAGTATTCGCATGTAAATTCTCGCTACCGCATCTTATATTATTTAAAGGTAACCCTTTAAGGCCGGGAGAGATGGTTTCGCCGTATTCATAGCAAATATATTTTATACAGTTGGCAGTCAATCTCCATTTCCGGCATCCTTCCACAAACCATTTTGTCTCCCTTATTTGCACGCCTACCTATCTAGCCATCCCGCTCGCACGAATGCGGCCGCTGCAAGTGGTTGGCAGCATTGGGGAGACGGGTAGAACCGTCCGCGCCGCCATCAGAGAAGCTGGAAATCTTAACCGCTCTCATAAAATAGTACCTTTAATCGCATCTACACCTTTTTAAATACGCCAATTCCATTAAGTGTTTGTGTTGTGTTGTTGTGTATCATTCGCGAACTTTCACCTCGCTTGCGCCCTGCGCACGAGGCGCACGACGCCATCCATCATCGGCCACGTCGCGCAGCCCAAAATCCACCAAAGGAGCGAGCAGCAGGCCTGCTGGCACGTCATCGGAGGCAGCAAACCATCACTACAAGGTAGGCGTGCACTCCTCTCGTTTCTTTCCCGCCCGGCTGCCAACTTGTACCTATTTTGTAAACTCATCTGCACCGCAAACCAGTACCTTGGTTCCGCCAAAATACAGTCCACAACCGCTAGAGTCTCATGCTACGGCTGACTCCGCGCACCAGGGTTTAGATGCCCTGGCCAATTGAGCTAACCCTCAATTATTACTTCATTAGATGTTCGCGGCTCCGCGCCCAGCCGCGCGCCGTAACAGGTGGTGTATTCTTTTAATTGTCACAATAGTTCCCTTTGTAGTAGTTCAGTACACGTGCGGAACCATTGCAACTTGTTCCAACTGTCAAACTGTTGTAGACATTTGTCGGAAGTCGGAACTCTTTGCAATGACAGCCTTGTGACCAGGGTTGGATTCCGTAGCTTAATTATACTATTTGTACCATTATTTCATATAGCGTAGTATGTGGTATCGTAATGCCTCAATACTATGCTAAAATACGAGCACCATAATTGTATCTTCAAGTACATCGATACATATGTTACTGACAGATCCATTTAGTTTTAATATATTATCTTACAATATCTATTACAAAAAAAATTATGTACGCATGGCAGCACCAAATCTGGCTACGATAAGCCAGGTAAGGAAATTAAAAAAAATATTACGTAGGGAATCCTACGTAATGTTTTTTTTCCATCATAATATGTCGTTCTGACATAACAGGATAGATATATTTTATGAATTAGTGTGAGAGAGAGAAGAAGAATGAAGTTGAGTGAGAAGATGAGTTCATATCAAATTAATTTTATTATTAAAACATATAGGTATACACTTTCCCTTATTAATTAGTTTAGATCAGCATTAAAGTGAAGTCGAGAAAATCTGTCATATCAACGCTATAAGCGTTGATATGACGTTACCGAAAATATTACCTATATTAATATAAAATATATATTTCGTGTTTTGGGCTGAAGTGAAAGCTTGGTGTGGTATGCCCGATAACTATGCGTTCCTAAAATTTCCATTATTGCCATCGTAAATGTTCCAATTTAAACATAAAACGAAACGTAGTATAATTTTCGACAAGTAGTATAATTTTAAAGTCCATAGACAATAATTTTCTGAGGGTCTGAATCCAACCCCGTTTGTGACAGCCTTTCCCCACTTGTAATGAAATATACTATATTTTCAGTTCGTTTCAAAACCCTCTTATTTCATAAATGTTTCGTTTCACAAACAGTCAAATTACAAGCATCTATTTCGCTAACGTAAATATTGTTAAATGTATCGCATAATATTTTGGATATGTAATGTAACGACTACTTTGCCCGCGCCACAAAACTGTAAGTATTTTTGAGGTCCAAGGTGCCGGTGCAACAATTGTTGCAAGTAAGTGTCACGCGCGTTTTTCTTTTGTTTATTTTTAAAGTCATCCCAATGTTTAACCATAGAGTGTAATTCTTTAGCGTAATATATTTTCTTTCTATGGCAGCACTACACACGGACATGTTCTATCTGTGAACTTTAAAAAAAAATATAATCAATGTTTATATTTTCATCTGTGTTTGTCGGTGAAGTTATGTTTTCTGCTATAGTTTTTAGTGAACTAATAGGGTTTTAACCCTCATGATTTTAATACAAATTATACATGAATATGATCGTGAATGTGTTAGTAATACTGTAAATATGTGATTTAAGTTCTGACATCAAAATTTACACGAAAAAAAATTGTCTCGAATCGACAACACTCGGTAAGCTAATTCTCATTGTTATTATTGGTTATAATTTGCTTTATTTTGAATATATTATACTTTTACATTGTAAAACATCACAGAAATAATGTTGTCAAGTAATTATACCCACTCAGAATATGATAAATCGCCATGGCATGTCAGGATCGATAAAAATCGAAGTCACGTGACAGTTAAATTCGCTTGTACAAAAATTCAAAATTTTGTAATTTTTTTTTAAAATTTCTGATTTATAATTATTCTTAGAAATTTAGTTTTGGTTTGTAGAATTTCTAATAAGAATTCCAATAAAATAAAAAACCAACAAGAAAATTTATATTGTATAATTTTTTTTTTTTAATCACCATGTCTAAGTCTAGAAAAAGGGCTCCCAAGTTGAAAATAAAATAATTATTGGCCGAAATTTCAAATTAGCTCTTATTTTTTATGTAATTATTAATAACCTAAGCATATGTAAAAATAATATTTCTGTTCTAGGCATTCAAAATATTTATAAATATCAAATCGAAATCCTGTCTTGGTAAGCATTATTTATTGATAAAACTTAATTTTTGTGGTCACATTGCAGGTTTTTTTTATGATATTATTTCTTCTACGTATTCAAATATTTGAATGTAATTAGTTAGATATGTGTTTTTACTATTTAATTACCGCAAAAAACCCATAGGTATTAATGTAATTTTTTTAAATTACAATTTTTCCACATCATCTCAGATTTTTTCGGCTACGTCAAGTTTGTCCTCGTGTAACATAACATTTTACTAATACATTTGACATGAATGTTTATGTATCAGATTCCTTGGTTATTCAACTATCCCTGACAAAAAGTTTCGTCTCTTAACTCGTTTATAGATTAGATAGGAACGCTTATTGCTATCTCGATATCAAACAGCACATCCGTATTTATCGATATCGATACCCGCGTTCGTCACGAATGCGTTCCACGTCACTAATGTCACACATTAAAGACTTCTTCTTCTTCTCTTGTTTGGAGCGCACTACTATGAACCGTCAAAGTGGATGGCACTAAAAATTCCCGCTAACGTTCTGTTGATTGCTTTAGTGATTGCTATCTATTAGTGCGTTCGAATAGACACCACGCTAAAAACGCTCACAAAGGGCGTTCGAATGGGGAATCTGTGGATGAAAATGTCGTTCATGTCTCTATTTGTTCAGCGTTTGGAAAGCTAAATAAGAAAAATTTATGCCATAAAAAAGTGCAATTTTTGACCCACGTCCGGAGCATGGTTGTATGTGATCGTTTTTTGACAGCTATGTATTTGACAGCATAATTGACTGATCAAACAAACTTACCTGTAAGTGTTCGCAGTTTTTAGGATGGCACATTTTTTTCACTGATGCTTCCAAATTATCCGATGAAAGTGTTGATGGGGCAGCAGTTTGGTTTCCTACTTCCAAAATTATTTTGAGTTTTAAATGTCCTTCTCATGCTTCAGTCTTTCCAGGCTAAGCTCTTGCTGTCTTGGAAGCGATTCGTTACATTAAGTCTCACATACTAAACAATTTCATAGTTTTCTCTGATTCTAAAAGCTGCCTTCAATCCATTTTATCCAACCCCTTCCGCTGTCCTTATCGCTTCCCCCTAATTCTTCAGATAAAACAATGTCTATTTGAGTGCCACAGTATAGATTTAAATGTTGTTCTTGCCTGGATTCCTGGTCATTCTGGAATGATACTGCGGATTCATGTGCCAAGGCTGCTTCAAATATTGGTTCTCTGGAACATTTCAAGCTATATTCTCACGATATCTCCCTTCTCCCTAAATCTCATCTACATGATTCTTGGTCCAAATACTGGGAATCATCAAAAGTTCTAAAAGAAAAGTATTATGGCGACATTCAACCGTTTCTTCCCAAAATTCCTTGGTTTTTAAAATTTCGCAAATTCAGCAAAGTCACTACATCGACGGTCTGCCGCCTACAGCTGGGTCATGCTTGTACCTCCGTTCACTTGGCCAAACTGAGGATTCGGGATAGTTCGTTATGCGAATGTGGATTAGATGAAGGAGACTATGATAATATTTTCTTTAGCTGTCCAAATTTAAAATATTCACTGTATATCCTTCCACAAAAAATATCCCGTACTATTTCATTCAAATCTCTTCTGTCCCTTACTTTTTCTTCTTTAAGCAACTGTATATTATGTAATTACATTAGTAGAAATAAAATAAAATTATAGTATATTCCTTAATATTTATTTTATAAATGTATGAATTTTTATTTGTATTATATTTATTATATTATTATATTAGAATTATTATATATTTTTATTATATATTTTTGTATTGTTTTTGATTTGAATTTTGTTCTTATTTATGTTGTGTTTGTGTGTTTTAGAGTAATCACTGGAGTGGAACAGTTTGCTTGATTCTCTCTTCTAATCACCGACCAAATTCTAAAAGTTTACTTTAACTTCTCCTACAGTTTATGAAACTTGTGATAAATAAAAGAATACACCACCATTTCCGCTGGTCAAACATGGCGGCAAACACGTGAACTGAAGTACGTCCGCGAGTCCAAGAACAAATAAAAGAATACACCACCATTTCCGCTAGTCAAACATGGCGGTAACCACGTGAACTGAAGTACTTCCGCGAGTCCAAGATGGAGGGCATCACGTGGTTTGATGTAGCTTCCAACAGCCAATGAAGAGCATGGCATTGTCCCGCCAAGAAAATGGCGGCGGAGAAGGAAAATCCCATCTGAAGACATCGCTAGTCAGTGGCTGATAGAGTCTTGTCAGAGTCAGCCAGATGGCAAAATATTTAGAAATGTGTATTAAGGCTGATAATTATAAGCTAAGTATATTTCTATGTAATCTGCTTACTGTTACGTAACTTTTGTGAAATTTGTCTACGTTCGAATAGAACTTTCCAATGTTACTGATATGGAGCCTTACTATCAGCTTCGTAAAAACCATGCAAGTTCCGTGCAGTTCTTAAAATTGACATAAACAGTTTTGAATGCAATCATACCATGACGCTCATTTAGGTGAACTGTTTGAATATTGTTTTCTCAAAGGTGAAAGGATAATATTGTCTCTGGCATTCTAACATTTACTATAACCAACATCACAGACTCCTAGTCGTTTGTAAGCTGATAAACTGATTGGATTTAGAACGACATGTTATCGATAGTCCATACAAAGAAAACACGTGAACGGTTTTTCTGCGGTTCTTGATTAGTAGGCCTGGGCAGGCCTGCTTTAAAGTTGTCATGGTACGAATAAGCCGGGCAGTTGTCTAGAAGTCCTGCTTTAAGAGCTCATAGTAAGGCCCATGGTGTTTATGTAGGCTTTAATGTTTGTTACTTAACTAATGTTAGCATCTTGTAAATTCAGTTGAATGTAATTGGTATAGATTTGAGTTTCAAGTTATGGAATACATGTGCATAATCTGGTTTTATTGTTTTATTGTAATGGGTGTTACAAACTATCATGTAACAGACACTGGCAAAGTTGTGATACTCAAACAAGTCGCAGGGGGCATACACAAAGAATCCAATCTACCTGTAAGTGATGTTCGATCATAATTATATGAAGACCTCATCCTTCCATGACAACTATGTAATATCGCTCCTAAGTACTCGCCATTTCCACGAGTTTTCAAAGAAAATAATCACTCAATTAAAAATTTTTACTCTGTACCGATGCTCCTTACCTTAGTTAACTACCATGGCAACACCGATGATTGTCCCGTATTTCATTGTTTGAAAATCATACTTCTAAAATGGATTTCTATAAACCACTGTGGGGCCAAAAATTCAAAATTACTAAATTGAATATTCCTTATATTATATTATTTAGTAATGTTTGCGTATCTGGTCTCGTCATGGAAGGATGAGGTCTTCATATAATTATGATCGAACATCACTTACAGGCATTTAACCTTGCCGCCAAGTCCTGCAAAAAGGCTCTCAAGATGGCTCGCTTCGACCACATACGCCGGACAGGGAACAAACTTGCTTCTTACCCTTCGGGTAGCAAAGCGTTCTGGTCCCTGAAGAGGTCGATCGAAGAGAACTTCTGCCGTCCCTCACTGCCTCCACTGCTGAAACCCGACGGCTCACTAGCGCATACTGCAGAAGAGAAAGCAAATTTATTTGCCACTCTGTTTGCAGAGTCTTCACGTCTAGATGCTGGTAATGCTGTACCTTCTAGTCTGCCTAATTGCGGGACGGTAATGTCAGAAATCCGCATTCGACAGTCTGAAGACCGCAAAGCGTTGCGCAATCTAGACGTGAACAAAGCTAGTGGTCCAGACTGTATACCAGCTGTAGTCTTGAGGATGTGTGCGCCAGAGTTGACTCCTGTATTGACTCGCCTCTTTCGCATGTCTATGACGACTGGTCAAGTGCCAAAGTCCTGGAAGCTTGCAAATGTGCAGCCCGTGCCCAAAAAAAATAGTCGCGCAGACCCTGCTAATTACAGGCCTATTTCAGTCACTTCCGTACTATGTAAGACGATGGAACGTGTACTGAACCACAGGCTCCTGGCATACCTAGAAGTGAACGATCTCCTCAGTGACCGACAATACGGATTTCGCCGAAACCGGTCTACTGGGGATCTTCTAGCGTATGCCACTCACATCTGGAACTCAGCCATCGAGAACCACGGAGAGGCGCTTGCTGTCTCTCTCGATATCTCGAAGGCTTTTGACAGGTTCTGGCACGATAGCCTCATTAGCAAGCTTCCTTCATACGGCCTTCCCACTGGTTTGTGTGTCTGGATTTCAGATTTCTTGAGGGATTGGTCGATTCGAGTAGTCATCAATGGCTGTTCTTCCGCCCAATTGGCTATAAATGCCGGAGTCCCCCAAGGATCAGTACTCTCCACAACACTTTTTCTGCTGCATATTAATGACCTGCTGAAACCCGGTATTTTTGGTTACGCAGATGACAGCACCGTTGTGGAGAGTTACACATCTAACGCACGAACCAGTGCATTACAAATCCAGTCTCATAGGGAAGCGATGGTTCAGCGCTTGAACTTTTCTTTGCAGGCAGTCTCCGATTGGGGCGATGCCAATCTAGTTGAGTTCAATGCTGCTAAAACCCAGGCGTGTCTTTTCTCCGCCAAACGGAGCCCTTTCCAGCTGGCTCCTACTTTCAACGATGTATCCGTGCCGATAAGTAACCATTTCGAGCTTTTGGCATCTCATTAACACCAACTCTCAATTTCGGCTCCTATATCGAGTCCAAAGCCCAGCTTGCCTCAAAAAAGCTTGGTGTTTTGGCTAAGGTGAGACAAAACTTCACACCGGGACAGTTGCTTAATCTTTATCAAGCCCAAGTCCGGTCGTGTATGGAGTACTGTTCTCACCTTTGGGATGGTTCTGCCAAATACCAGCTGGAGACACTGAAAGCTATTGAGAGGAGAGCCAAGAGACTCATTAACGACGACCACCTAGTACGCAAGAGGCTCCAGAGTCTCGAGCATCGCCGCAAAGTCGCTTGTTTATCGGTTTTTTATCGGATACATTTCGGTGAGTGTGCAATGGAACTTCACAATTTGATTCCGCCATCCCCATTCTATAATCGGACATCCAGAGATACTCAGAAGCGCCACCGCTTTATGGTGGATATTCCATTTACCCAGACGAAGCGATTTACTTCTTCGTTTATCATACGAACCGCTAGGGAATGGAACACCCTCCCTGAGTCGGTGTTTCCGGTTAAGTACGATATGGGGGTCTTCAAAACACGAGTGCATAGGTATCTTCTGGGTAAGCGCGTTCCATCATCGATCGCATCATCACTTAGCATCAGGTGAGATAGTGGTCAAGTGCTACCTAGTTCGGTATAAAAAAAAAAAGGTAAGTTTGATCAGTCAATTAGGTAGGTATATTCCGACCTCATCCTTCCATGACAACTATGTAGCATGCTATATTTAATTACAAGTAATTAAATATAGCATGTAGGTACCAATGGTAACATTATTAATTATACCTATCGTGTACATATAGATCTGCCCATTGTACCTGTTTTATAGGTACCTATATGAAAAAAAAAATTATAATAATACAGTATTCCTTCAATTAATAATTAATGAGAACTATCATACCAATACACTAGTATTAATCATATGACATCGCACTTACATCTTTAATGGTACTTGGATAATAATAATTGTACTTATGTGTACAATATCAAGTTAATAATTTTATTATCTATATCTATTATTATATTTTTAATATTTGTTAGTGATATGTTTGCATTCTATGAACAGTGATAAGTGCCAAAAGGGTAATTGTTTTCCTGCTAAGATCAGCCAAAGGTGCACTATCTTTTATGTATGAAATATATTGAAATACTATAGATACATCCCATGTTTCATGATATTTTGGCCTAGGGGGTCGAAGTTTAGATACGAGTACACCTCTAAAAAAACGTTTAACATTTTCATTGTTATAGTAGATCCAACCGTTTATCCTCTTTTTGACAGATCTAATTTGTCAGTTAAAGTGTTGTGACCAAGTGATTATAGTGGACACGATTTCGATTCATTTTTCTATCGAGTCTGTGCGGAAAGAGAATAGTCCTAGGAATGGCGCCATGACCATGGCTATTGGCCATCTAGAAATACGTCAGCCAATGGGGAATGTTGAAAGGGCGTGGACAGGCCGTCATGGCATGGCCATCTAGAAACGCATCAGCCAATGGGAAATGCTGACGCATTTCTAGATGGCCATGCCCAGATGGCGAGGCCACGCCGTCCGGTTACACCCGTGTAGTTTCCAAGGTAAGCTATCAAATTCTGAGTTATAAGTTTTCACTTCTATCGGCAATTCCTATGACTGCCAATTTTTTTGTCTATGGGTAAGCAGTAGTATTTTATCAAGGTAGTAAAACTCAATGGTCCACCGCCGTTTTGTATTTGTCACTGTCACTCGCAACAAGACGCCCGTGCTAGTAATTATTTGCTGAGTTTTATATTGGAACTATAAAATGCCGAAAGGATCAGTGCTGAAAGGACAGACGAGAGAAATGGTGATCAAGCTTCGTAATTACTTTGAAGCAGAGTATCAAAATGGCGGCCCGCTTTTACCATTGTCGCAAGTGAGAGAGCGCGTTGCGGCCGCGTTAGGTATTAGTGCATCTACGATTACAAAAATTACTACCGAAGCCTACGGAACAAGCGGCATGCAGGAGAATAAGCTTCGTACGCCGAAGAAAAAACGCCAACCACGTCGTGTGACTTCGGTTGACAACTTTGACGCAGACGCTATACGCCGTCATATATATAACTATTACTTACGTAAAGAAGTTCCAACACTTAAAAAACTTGTTGCTTCTTTGCGTGAATGTGATTTGTTCCGAGGTCAAAAATCGTCATTGGTAAAGGTCTTGAATGAAATTGGATTTACTTATAAAAAATCGGACAAACGCAAAATATTGATGGAGCGTCGCGACGTAGCTTTTGCTCGTTGCGAATTTTTGAGCGAAGCCAAAAAAATTACAGATTGGTCAAATGTTGTTTTCACTGACGAAACTTGGCTGAATGCGAACCACACAGTGTCTAAGAGCTGGACTGATGACACCGCTGCTTCCACTACCTCAGTACCGATGGGAAAAGGAGAACGTCTAATCATTTGCCATGCAGGGTCTGTGAAAGGATTCATGCCAGATGCTTTGTTGGCCTTTAAATCCAAAAAAACAGTTGAGTACCACGAAGAAATGAATTCTGAGGTTTACGAAAGTTGGTTTAAGGAAATGGTACAATCATTGGAAGAACCGTCAGTTATTATTATGGATAACGCATCCTATCACTCACGCCAAATTGATAAAATGCCGACCCAGGCCGACAAAAAACAAGTAATCATTGACTGGCTTCAACGACATGGTGAAAATGTTGATAACTCCTTACTAAAAGTACAATTACTAAATATATTACGAACAAAAAAACACTTCCCAAAACGATATGTGATCGACGAAATAGCTGCAGAACATGGTCATTGGGTTCTTAGACTTCCACCCTATCATTGTCAATACAATGCCATTGAATTAATATGGGCTCAAGTTAAAGGACACGCTGCTAGAAATAACACAAAACCCCCATTCACGGCAAACAAAATGGTAAATTTATTAAAAAATGCATGTGTGAAAGTAACTGCGGAAAGCTGGCAAAATGTAATTCAAAAAACACAAGAAACTATAATGGCAGATTGGGATAAACACGTGGCGATAGATTATATGAGTCAACAATTAATTATAAATGTCGGCAATAGCTCGAGTGACAGCAACGATGAATCTGATTTTGATTAATAAATAAATAAAAATAAAAGATTAGATTTCGTTTGCTTAAATTGGAATTGGGGTTGCTCAAACTTTACTATTTTCTGGTACCAAACGGCAGACTTTAATGTCTGCCATCCCCAGCGAGCAACACGGAAGGGAGTAGCCTTAGCTAAAAAATATTGTTCAAATCTTTCTGTCATTTCTTGCGGGAGGGGAAGTTGCACACTAGCGCAAAGCCGCACTATTACATACAAAACATACCTGTACCGATCCATTGCCGATCATACTCACACAACCAAATCACTAACACATAAAAAATAAAGCACCATTCACAAATCTAGCCCCGCCCTCACCCCACAGTATATTATCAAACTCCATGGTCCATGCGGACTTGTACTTTGACAGAGGGGAAACGCTGTGTATGCCTACTCCCTTCCGTGTTGCTCGCTGGCCATCCCAGATTTAACCGGTAACAGCTTCGTCAAGTATGACTTGTACTTGTAATCATCATAGTCATCATAACCTTGTTCTTTTTTGGATATACACCAGGAGATAAACACGTCTTCAAATAATGCTGTATGTTTTCCTGAGGCGCATCAATATAACGGTTTTACATAAAAATAAATCCGATATTATGTGCCGAGAACGGAAAACACCCGTGTAAAAATAGTTCATAAACAATATCGATATCTCAATCGTAACTTCGTAACATCACTATGTTGATAGCCATAGAACGTAATTTTTTAAAAACGTTTGTTATTTTATGGAATTTATAAAAAAACTACTGCACTTATGGACTCATTTTGTGAAAGATGATTATTATACGGGATCAAGGAGCAAATTTAAGCAGTTGTCATATTTTTAAAACCTCGCATTTATAAGTTAACTTTTGCGTAACATCGTCATGTTACGTTCTATTGGTGCTGTCAAAAAGAGGATAAACGGTTGGATCTACTATAGTAACTTGGTGGCCTATTATGAGAGTAACAGCTGATCTTAGGGTATTGAGGGTGCCATATGATGCCCCTTTATTATGACTATTCGTTAAAACACGCAAAAATTGACATACTGACGTGCTAAATTAGTCTTTGTTATTACACTTGAAGAAAGTTATCCAAGCTACAATTCCTGATTTATATTGTTTAACAGTGTTATCACATATAGAAGCTAACATTATATCTGCAGTCTCGTCGCACAGTCCTTGCTTGAGAAATGTTTGCCTGATAACCTCCCGGCAACTAGGTGTAGGCTTTTGTGAAGGGGGTGACGTACTTCGAAACCTGATAATAACAAAAAAATATCTGGAAGTAAATAAACCCACTTGGGTACTAACAATTTCTTAAATAATGGGAAGGTTGACTTTCCCAACATGGTACTGCGCCAGTCAACTCGTGTACACCATGCAATAACTTTCTTTACAGATCGAGCCCTGTGAAAAATAGTAATGTTTTAAGCAATATATGAATAGAAGAAATATAAACACCGAAAACGATAAAACTGCAAGAAAGTGGCAGAAATAAGATAATTACTACGGAAAGTGTTTGCACACAAACAGCATCTGCTGCAACTACTGCCTCATCATTTAAAAATAAATTACGTCGAGATGTCAAAGTCTTACCACAAAGCCTGAAAAGACGTTACTCAACTTTTTATAATCTAAAATGTTTATTAAAAATTATAAAAATAATAAACACACACACATAATAATCACAAAACATTAAATACGACGAAATCTAACACGTCCAATAAATAATTAATAATAATGATTAATTTAATCATTTATTTATCATTATATGATTATTCGGGTAAAGCCTATTAATTTTGAAGAATCGTATCCCTTTACCTCACCCTGCAACTCTGCGAAGGATATTAGCGGCGTATAAATGCAACCTGGATTTTATGGCAGAAATGATGGAATTCTTGATGGATAAGGCTGAAAAGGGAGGAATGAACTTCGCATGAATTTTTTTCTGAAAAGTCATGGTCACTACATTAGAAAGGGACACACTACCAACGGGCAGCGTTGCCAATCGTACGGTAATTATCGTATTTGTACGGTAATTTCATGCCTTGTACGGTAGTTTATTAACGTACGACAAACATACGGTAATTTTGAGATCCAGTTCTAAAATCGACAAAATGTACGGTAATTATGCCGATAACACACACCTTTACAGAAAAAAAGATATCTATGAACTTTAGTTTAAACGAGTGTGTAGCATTCGCCGCAAAGAATAAAAAATGAACGTCCCTTTTCCATTCGTCCGTCCGTTCCGTTTGGCGCACATTACAAATATGATCGCCGACAACTTTAGCTTGTTGATTTTCACCAATAAACCCAACAAGCACGACACTGTGTGATATGAAATGTTTTTGCAAACACAAACTTCCACAAAAACGGGAGCCCTCTCACGCGGACCGGTATTTTCGCCATAGTGCACAGATAATAAAATTATACATATTATCCCAGATATATTAATCTACCTACTCTCTAGTATATATTTTGGTCTATGCCTAGCCTACTTTTTGCAGTCTGTCGCAACTACATAGCTTGAAAACGATGTTTGAAACGGAGCAGAACTTTAATGGCGGATATATCTCTTTCACTCACGCAATATATCGCTTTCTTTCTCTCATTGTCAATATTGTCATTGAAAATCTTTGTTTACGAGTTGTTTTTATAATTTAGTGCAAATATATAGTCTAATATATGTATATTGTGAAGTTTTTTTTTATGTTATTAGGTACTAGGTAGCTTAAAACTATAAGGAAGTGTAATTAGAGAAGATATGTAGTATAGAAAATGTGAAATATGCGGTTTTATATCAGAAAAAAAGGAAAGATGGTACTAAACGATGTTTTATGGCCAGATATCCGCTGGAAAAAGTATGGTAAGTAGTATATTAGTTCATAATAACGACCCCTATTCATATAATAAGAGCTAATATAGCCATAAATTCATTTTACATATACCAACCACTTAGTTCAAATAAAATAGTGCGGTCCGCAATATTTTTTTTGTAAATATCGATATCGATGGTTTTCTACCGACTTCCACAAAGGAGGAGGTACTCATTTCGACTGTATTTTTTATGATTGTTACCTCATAACTTTTTACTAGGTAAACCGATTTTCTAATATTTTTTTTGAAATTTGGTGCTTCCCATTTAAATTTCATCAAATTCGGTAGTTTTTGAGTTACACTCCAATAACTTAATTGAATGAAAGTCGATTTCATTTTTTTTATATTGTACTTGTATTAATTAAGATGTAAAAAATGGATCAAATGTACGGACAACGAAGACTAAGTGTATACACCGATCGAAAAACTTCCCTCGCCGAAAGTCTTACCCTGGGTGCAGCAGATATGTCTTGACGGAGTATAGAACAGGCTATATTAAAGTTAAACCAATTTACAAAGTTTCGTGTTCATGCATTTCGCCGTTGTGGAGTTCCACTATCCACCTCCTGGCTCCATTATCAGATCCTGACTTGATAATGGACCACCACGGGAGTACACTCTTACGAATGAAAAAAGATTTTTTAAATCTGTCCACAAATAAGCGAAAATATTGGTTAACATACACACAAAAGAAAAACATACTGACGAACATATAACCTCTTCCTTTTGATAATCAGTAAATAAGTGTTATGTACCGTAATCCACGGGGAACTACTTGTTCAATATAAATCTTTTTCTTTTTTGATATATTATATCGGGCGGTTCATTGATATATTATTTATTTTATGCTTTCAGCAAGAAGATAGAATCAGCATAGCTATTTAATCCATGATGCTAATTCCTGAATTTGAACACCGCACTTTACGTCATCAACAGGATTTTCATCCTTACTATCTCAAGCTACTTTTGAAAATAGCATACTATCTTCAAAGTTGTAGAGTATTCGTTTAAAAGTCACCAAATGAAGAAAAATAACGGAAATATACTTATGTTACATGAATATGGATTTATAACCTCAAAAGTTGCTGGAACGAAATTTACTTCAAGTGTCCCATAAAGTTATTGAGACATTCCATTACCATACCAACTTAAAACAATGTAAAATAAACAGTTAGTTTGCTGATAAATATCAAATTTAAGTTCCATAAATAAACTGAAACTCGCTTACACTATGGCGTTTTTCTTGTTTTGACGAAGTTCTGTTGGCCTCTTACATTTTGCAGCCCTCTCATCTACACTTTTAATTATTTTTTGCATAGCCAATGTTTCTATAAGAAAAATATGAAAAGTGTAAAATGAGCCCTCTCAATTTACACTTTTCATATTTTTCTTATGCAAACATTGGCTATGCAAAACAACTTAAAAGTGTAGATGAGAGGGCTGCAGAATGTTATAGGTCTCATATCTAGTAGTTATAGAATCGATATCGATAAATTTCGAATAAAAGGGGTGCACATCCCTATTTTATCCCAAATGTTGGCAGAACTGTTAAGTTCGTCAAGTTGGCTGTCGGAGGTTTTTTTTAGCCCCGTTTTGACGTTTAAATATTACACTTTTTATTGTCTATGAAGTCCCGTCTCTTCTATATTATATTCTCTTTGACTTTTTGCGCCATCGCCATGACACCAACTTTCTATTATAAACTCTTTGACACCAACCATACACAAAGAATCTATCTCCGTTATAGGATACATTAATTCTATGATCTATCTATCGTGTGGTTTATCCCAAAGTTATGTAAGTAATCAATATTATTTCGTAATTGCATATATATCAACTTTTACCATTGGCCATGTCATTGTCGAGTGAAATACCGCGCGCATTTCGCCTTTATGTGACCCATGTAGATGGAGAGGGCTACTTTATAAGGATCAGTGGGCAGCTCGACACGCAGGCCTCGCTGATGGTCGAGTACTTGTTCGAAACTGCCCGAGAAAAGTTAGATCAAGGCATTGGAGCAGCATCCCGGGGTACCCTGCATGAAGGCATTATATGTGCCGCCAAACACAAAAATGGTATTTACTATAGAGTTAGAGTCATCAATACGACGAATATTGCTACAGGATTTGTCGGCGTACAATACATTGACCATGGAAGTAAAGATATAATATCGCAGAGTACAATTCGTTTCTTGGACAGCTACGACCCTATGTTTATGCAGTTAAGAGGTCAAGCCAGTGACTTTTACCTGTCTCGTTTCATGAATCCATCAGGTATATGGGAACAACCCTTGCTTATGAAACTCCAGAGCTTACTTTGTTATTCTGAGTACCCTGTAACTCTAGATGTTCAGACTCAAACTCTGCCGATAATATCCATCCAGTTCAAAGGTAATGATCTAACAAAATACCTTGTCTCATTTTGCTTTGGAAGGTCAATACCAATAGCAAAGCAAAATGATCTGCTGCTGCAAGTATCTAAAAAACAATATATGCCAAACTGGCATCCTCACATTGCAAATGACACTCTAGCATATCCAGAACATGTTCCATTTTTTTTGAACCAAAACTGCCCATCGAATCCTGTATCAGCTATGCAGCTGCAGCAAAATGTTCCACTACCATTCAATGGGAGTATTCCAGCAACCCCATCGCTAGTCAGTCAAAGGCTCAACGACAACAAAACATCACAGACCACTGTCAACTTGAAAGCAGGGTCAGTTTCAAGTCTTGTCCAATCCACTTCACCACCTGCAACACATCCAGCGTTTGCAGCTGCTAAATCATCATCACTGAAGGAGGTTGCTACATATAAAAGTAAATTGCTTGAAGTGAATTCTCAGCATAAAGTATTTGTCTCATATGCGGAAGGACCTGAACTTTTTGTATTACAACTTGCCGATGATGCAAAAAAACTGAATAAAATGATGTATGATATAAATGTGAGGCCACACCGCAATCTGACTGAACCTCCTAATGTCGGTACTGTTTGTCTGGGGCGTATGCCAGGAGACCGCATGATCTGCCGTGCCATTGTAATGAACTTGTCTGGTTCCCAATGTAAGCTATTCTTTGTTGATTTTGGGGACACTGAAATTGTGTCATACTATGACGTCTTTGACATCCCTGAAGAATTTGTAAAGCCTAATGCTTTTGCTATGAGGTTCTGTATGCCGGGAGTAAAGAAGCTAGAAAAAGGGCCTCACCTTAATGAGACATTCAAAAGGCTGGCTTTCGGGAAACTTTTAACATTGAAGGTTGTGGCACCTGAAGGCCCACCATTAATCCAATATGGGGAGCTCTATCTGGACAATAGGAACCTCCTTGACCTGCTGCTGGCAAACATGAAAAACAAACTGCAATTCAGATGGTTGGATATGCTCCCATTGGGAGCAAGACATTCTGTCCTCGTTTCTTATGTAGACAGCTGCACAAAGTTTTACATACAACTCTTGGACAATATAGATGATTTGAATGCAGTCATGGATGTTGTAAAAGTCCACTGTGAGACCAGTTCCTCACCTGGAGAGCTACCACTTGGTGCATCTTGTTGTGCCAGATTCCCTTATGATGGCAATTGGTATAGAGCCCGAGTTAGGGAAATAAAAGGGGACAAGATTGTTGTGGCCTATGTAGACTATGGAAATGAGCAAGAAGTTGATGTGTCAGACTTGCGAACCATAACACCCGACCTGATAAGATTACCTGCTGTTGCTATGAAGTGCGCATTGAAGGTAAGAAATCCTGTAACCTATCTATTTTAACCAACTTCATGTATTGTTGCTTTTTTATTTCCATTGGCCCCCAATTCCTTGATTTATACTATTTAGCGAGTCTCATGTGATTCTTATGAGTATAATAATGGCAATCTCTTTACATGTCACTACAACTGTCAGGGCCGGTGTAGTGCTTAACATCAGGCCTGCCTTGTCACTTAATCTGTTGGGATCAGCAACCCTCTTTAGAGGCAAGGTTCATTCATAAATCCATTGTTATTTTTTGTCCTGATGCGGACGAGTTAATAGCAAACATAACTGATTAGAATCATTCAACTGATTACAATCAACTTTCTATAAGTTGTGTACAATAGTATTGATCTTAACAAACATATATTTGCTAATACATACCTACGTAAGCATTTTCGGAGTCATTTTACAAAAAATCTTCAACTAAGTGAAAGTTTACTGAAAATGCATGATTGCACATTTCTATGTGCACTTCTACTTTTTAATGTTAACAGTACTTTCTACCCAAATTACGAGCGCAATACCTAACTGTGACAGTTGCAAGTGTCAGCTTTGAACTATAAACTTGTGCTCAACACTGCACTTAGCTCATTAACTGTATTTACATTCCTATAGTCCAAATTTCACTTGAATGCTTATTTACTTGAGAGGACCTCACAGTTTTTGTGATATTTAGATCAGTATTCCAGAAAACACACTATAGTAAAGTTATCTTACATGGAAATATGACCATAAATTCCATACATAATTTACTCAGATGTACTCAAGCTTCGATACATATCCTGTTCCTTAGCTAAATTCCTGGATAACCCAATGCTTAAAACTTATAAAAATATAAGACCTTTATTCCGACATATAATGTTACCAAGATGGGAATAGTCCATGGAGTCCCAGTTGATTGGTTTATGGAAGAGTTTGTAGACTTCTTGCAGATGCTGGGTTTTTGCACTCAAACATTAAAGGTGACGTCATTGAGAAGTCTTAACAAAGAAATCATGGTCGATGATAACATGGTCCGGGAACAATTCCTAGAATGTGTGTGAATCTCAATTTCAGGGGTCAATTGACTGAAAATGAAAAAAGCGCTTTTCCAATGCTGTCAAGCTAATTTGAGTAGTTCTGGCATCGACTCCTGGACCAACATGTCCATCCCAGTTAATAAAAAAGCAGTCTCATGTACCAAACAGGCTGTTGCATATGGTGGCATGGACTATTACAAGGTTTACTTCAATAATCTCTCTCTGTCAGTTTAGATGCATAGCACCTGACATTCTATAAAGCAAAATTCAAAAAAACAAGAAAGGAAAATTTTATGGCCAAATACAGCCTTCTATTCCCCCAAACCTTGGGTTTTATAAATTCTAAAATATCAATAAGGCAACTAATTCAACCATTTGTCACCTGCAGTTGGGTCACTCAAGCACTCCAGATTCTTGGCCAAAATTAGAATACCATATTATATATTAGAGACCATTTCCTTTGCAAATTATGCGGCCTTGATGAGGGTACATCGGAACACATTTTCTTTGGTTGTTCGAGATTACGGTATTTTTTGTACAAAAATTTACAATCATGCATATCTTGCCCTATCAATTTGAATTTCCCTCTATCACTCCTCTTTACCTAACACCTTTATATATTAATAACCTATAACCTTAATATTCTTAGTATTTAATTTAATTGTAGTTTATTATAATTGTTTGTAACTAACCTATTTGTATATAATATTAATTATATTTATTACATAGTATTTATTTGTGTTGTGCCGTCCTGTATTGTCCTATAAATGTTGTTTCAGATTTAGTATCCTCAGATGCAAAATAATTAAGTGGTCTAAAAACTTCCGACCATCTCGCTGCATACCAATAATTCTTCATCGTTTGTTGTCCACTCTATCCGCGCGACCTTTTATTGGCAAAATTGTGGTTACGCCGCACAAGCCATACAAACAAGAAGTCTAAGTAATTTGAAACCTAATTATACATGAGAGTAGCGTAATTGTCTTCCGTTCCGAACAAGTCATGCTGTGATTGGTCCGTTTGATCTCCTCGCCCGACCAGCGTCGACTCCGCCCCTTCCGCTCCCCTCCAATGTCAACTAACACCCCAGTAAGTGCGCCTAGCGCCCCTTCATCAGCGTTTGGAATTTCATCCGGGGCGGTCGTAAGTAAGAAATACTTACTGTACTGACTGCGTCATGCTCGTGAAGATTCAGTTTATGTCCTGAACTAATTAAGTAGTAAGTTCATGTGAAATTATATATCTACTTATAAAAATATTTTAACGGTGGTGTTACCATCATTCGTTTCAATACTAAATTAAGTTTTGTTTATACCCTGTGCTGGTTCTAAATATAAATGAAATATTTTAACTGTTTCTGTTGAATTTAAGATTATTCAATTGAAAGTTAAACTGGTCCAGCTACAACGATGGAAGTGGAAGACGCGGAATAAAAAAGGAAAAAAGTAACAGTTAACAGTAAGTAACAGTTATTATTTTCATATTAACTGTAACTGAATCCCTGTTTTCAACAATTGAATTTACAGTCATCCTTGTACATACATTACTTGTACTACGATTCGAGCAGACCCAAACATGGATCAAACGATGATGAGCCCTACTGTTCTGAGCCCCTTAAACTAAAACTACTGAACTTTCAAATGGTTTCTAAGCGTTAAATGACAACAACCTTTTGAACAATATTCTAACAATATCCAGTACTATGGTACTCAAACCCTTTTTTCTCCAATCTTACGAGTTCATTAGCTATGGGCTATGGCTTGATCCCCATAATGAAATGAAATGATATGAAACTCTTAAGTTAACAGCACTTAAAAACTTATTTATATACCTATGTTGTTCACTCGATAGGCAATGAGTTCCACTAAACAAGACAAGTTTAAGAGGTTTCTTAGATGACATACAACCGACTGATTAGAGAACCAGATTGGCAAAAATGTAATACAGAACATTTTAATATTAAAATGTACAAAAAGAACTTCTATAGTGTAATAAAAAGAAAATAAGAATACATTTTATATGAATAGTTTGAATAGTATGTGAGCGCTCCAGTAGTATGATAATCTTACTATGTTATCTAGAAAAAATAAAAAAACAAGTTCGGGCGCCTGGAGCGACCTCACACCAAAAGTAAAATGAAAAAAAAACAAACATCACCTTGGATAGCAGCTGGGAGAGGTCCGGTACTTGTAACCTTCAGGCAGGGCAGATGAATTAAACCAGTAGACCATTAAGTTTCGTTCATCTTTTATTTCCGGGAAGGAACACAAGCATTTACATTTACGTGGTTATTTTCAAAGGGTTTTATGGAGTAATTTTAATAGATTTTTTTAGTGGTTGTGAACAAGGTCTGAAGGACTCTTGTTGCAGTTAAAGGTCTATTCAGACGGCCTGAGGGGCATTACAAACTTTCCTAATTGTCTTCTTATTGGACATGCACTATTACCAATATCGTCGTTATTGTACCTTGAATTAAAAAAAACTATTTATTTCAAGATTGGGATACCTGTGTCTAAAGCGACGATGTATAAGGCAAAGATGGATAATACCTTATTCCTTTGTTCAAATATTTGTGAAGTCACATGACGCGGACAGGAGATTCCTTCATTTAACACGGCGCGCCACTCAGCGACGGCCGAAAAAATGTTTGCTTCGATGGGAGACTTGGTCCAAAATGGCAGGCCATGTTCGAGAGAAAAATATCCAAAAAAAACCTGTGGTGAAATTGTTTAGAAAAACGTCAAAACTAAACGAAAAAGAAAAACGCTAGCAGCTGAAACAATGAAAACTAGCGTTAGAATAATGTCCATATCACAACAAAATATCTTATTCTCCATGTTGAAAACAAGGCGGCACTCACGGTTTTTCTTTGGTTATGTTGCGATACAAAAATTATCGTTTAACAAAAAATGACTGCGCCATTGCAAAGCCCATGGCTTGCAGCCTTCAAATATCACCTCCACATCTTAGGGCGACGTTTATGAGCTCCGATCCAAATGGATGAGATTCTTATTTAGAATTAAATTGACGACGATCGGAAGGAAAGTAAACTAGATGTCCGTATCTGTCTATGGTCAAGACATGAGCTGGGACAAAGACTATTCCAGCCAATCCTCTAAGAGAGAAACGTCATACTAAAACTGTCGACTAGTCGATCGGCCTCAGAGTATTCTCTGTATAGGGGGTTTCAAAAGATGTTACTTATGTAAAAAAAATATTTACACATAATAATTTCTGAAGAATTCGCAATTTAAAATCGAAATACATGTCTAGAATCGACAACGTGTAACGGAGCGAGAAACGAACGTTACATTATTCATGCACTTTCGCACTAGTGAAAGTAGTAAAATTATAGTGTTAGAAAGTGCTGGTAGATGATGTTCTCACTTCGCGTTTTGGCCAAAATAATGCATCTCTTATCTTCGAAAAGTCCCTGGACTATATGTAATTGTTAAACAACTTACATATTAAGTATTGGCCTGGACCTCGGACGAAACAAAAACATCTAAAACAATGTACTAGGTAAAGTTTCTGAACAACGAGGGCTAACTATCACCAGCCTAGATACCACATTGCTACGCCAAGTGCAAGGTCAGTCCAGAAGGTAACGCAGCACAGTGGTCCATAGTGCCCAAAGGTACCTCGCAGTTGCTTCTGTGTATCTAAAGATAACTATCTGATATGCTTGAAACCCAGGTCGAGATATTCGATCCTTAACATGAGTGTTTTGCCGTTGTAACTAACAAAAAAGTCATGACTTACAACCCTACAAGAGGCATAATTCCTCCACATCCCATCGGGATAGGAAATCATATGAAAGCAAGGAAATAATACTTACGAATAGATTCTGACTCCCTACCCTTACATGCCAGGCAACTACAAAAAAAGTTGCAGTCACCTGTTCTCCAGAAAAATTGCTCATTGAAGAACTCTTGGAGCTCTGCTATACATTCTAAACATAATAAGTGGCCTCCGTAAACCATTCAAAAAACCTAGAGAGGATTAGTTTATCTGTTTGCAACGCCTTCGTGAGGGTAATTAATAATAATAATACCGCAGGGGCGGCTTTGTGGCGAGCCGTTAGGGAGTGACGACACCGTGGACCCTGATTCTCCTTGGGGCTAAATGAGACCCCTGACTTCCGGCTAGCCTAAATTTGCCGTCTGGGGAAGGAGAAGCAAGCAGCAAAAAGCTCCAACGGTGGAAGTGTTAAAGGGCGTAACGCCGGTAGTAGCGCTCTAGTGAAACCGCAGCACACCTCTCGACACCCTTTAGATATCCACACCAGCGTTGCACCTTTTGTCACCATTGATAGTGGCCCTTATGAGGGGTCCGTTTAGTGGGTGGCAAGTCACCACCTGCCTAAATATTTTAGGATGAGACTGAAATTGGCAGGTTTCGTAGTCTCGTCCATAGCCATCTATCTTCCTTACATGTATAAGTTCATATCAATAGCCTTGCCCATTTTTGCAATTGATAATCCATGTCACCGTCATCCCAAATTCTGTTTTTATACACTTTTGTATATTTTATACCAAACAGGCCTCTAAGTGTTGGTTATAGTTCCACTTATGCCTTTGTAAAGGACCGGATAACAAATCCGTGAACAAAACTGAATAATAATAATATAAGAATAAGCTTTATTTCTCTTACACACACTTAATTTAATATCTAAATTGTATTAATATTGTAAGTTTCTTCTATGTGCAAGGACCGCCTAGAGCGGTAAAAGCCTCCTCCATTGGCTTCCATTTCCCTCTCTCTCTCTAGCTGCTCTACTCCAAGTAATACCTGCTATTTTTGCAATATATTCGCTCCAACTTTTGTAAGGTCTGCCTGGTCGACGCTTTTTACCTACAGGTTATTTTCAAAGTCAAAGTCAAAATCATTTATTCAATTTAGGCATCAAAGACGCACTTATGAACGTCAACTTTTCATTATAATGTATTTTAAAGACTCTACCGCCGCGTTCCAAAATATATAGAACCCACCGAGAAGAAGCGGCAAGAAACTCGGGGCCATTCTTTTTATATGGATGTTTACAATGTTTCTACTTAGGTACTACAAATATTACATTTTATGGGTGGCAGAGAGACAGCTTGCCAGAAGTGGAGTATTCCAATCTTAATTTATTTTGTTATTTTGGACCATCTATTATTTGCTAATCGTTGGACATGTCCTGCCCAGTTCCATTTCAAATGAAGAACTTTTCGTACTGCATCTATTGCTTTAGTTGTCTTTCTTTTAACGCAATTATTGATTTTATCTTCAAGTTTATGGCCTGTGTAGCTTCTCTCTAGTCCTCTTAGGCATACTCTCACTTTATCCAGATTCTTTACTGTGAGTGGCCCATGTCTGACATGCATACATAAACCAATTTCATTTTTAATTTTATAGGCAGTATGTTCTTTCATTGTCCAGTATTTATTCCAGGTGATTTTAGTTCTCTCAAGTTCCTTCTCGGTACACTTTTTAAAAGTTAATATTGTGGCCTAGATTATATGTACATACTCGTAGAGTTGTTGATAGTATTGTCATAGGGCCTTTTGCCAGTTTGTTAATATTTTTGTTTTGTCATGGTTCACTTCTAGTCCTACCTTTATACTTTCTCTACATATCTAACGTCTAACTACTCTAGTCTAACGTCGTTTGCATTTCATGTGAATAAAGTAAGTGTGATAAATAATTTCCATGTAGTTTTAGGCCTTTACTGCTAGATTTCCTGTAGTACGGCTATGAAAAGCTTCGGAGAGAGCGGGTCTCTTCATTTTATACCACTTTCTATTCTGAAGATAGGTCCTGGCTTTCCTAGTGAGTTTTGCGAGGTACGGTTTTTATAAATTTCTTTCACTATGTTTACGTTATCTCTATTTACACCTTGTACTGATAAAGAATACCGTATAGAGCTGTGGGATATCGAATCGAAAACTTTGCTGTAGTCAATAAAGCATAGGTATAGATGTTTATCATATTCAATGTATTTTTCTATTATCATTTTCAAGGTTTGGATGTGATCTGTAATTGAGAAGTTCTTTACAAATCCGGCTTCCTTTCGTCTATAATTTTGGTAAGGCGTCTCAGTAGAGTCGCTGAAAACATTTTGTAGACGTGAGGATTTCGTTTTCATCTGCGCTTCCTATAGGGGCGTATGCTTCAGCTATTGTAATTTGTTTTCCGTAGATATTAAACTTAATAGTGCTGCTCTTCCGATATCCCAATAAAGTCCAACACTGTGATAGAGCTTTGTTTCTTGACAAGAAACCCTACTCCATTTCTTCCTTTCGCTTCACCATATAGAAAGAGTCGGTAGTAGTCTCTATTTTCTATAATGACATACATTTGGCAATTTTCCCTTCATTTCTTTCCTATTGCAGCTGCTTATGCAATGATTTACGCACTCCAATTTGACATTAAAAGCATTTCAATCGCAGAAGCGTTGCAGTAGTGTGGCGATTGCTGAATAGCTAAGAGAATAGGGCTTAACCTGAATTTTCACGAGCATGACGCAGTAAGTAAAGTTAATATTTCTTACTTACGATGAAAATCCAAACGGCGCACTACCTGGGGCGATAGTTGACATTAGAGGGAAGCGGGAGGGGCGGAGTCGACGTCGGTTGGACGAGGAGATCCGGCGGACCAATCACAGCATGACTTGTTCGGAACGGAAGTCAAGTATGCTACTCTCATGTATAATTAAGTTTCGAATTAGGTAAGTATGTTTAATATATGTTTTAATTGCAGGTAAAACATCGCTATTAAAGTTGCGGTTTACAACTGAGCATTTTTCTAGAGTATAGGCTGCACATGTTTCTGGAGTAAATCTCCCTTGTCTATTAATTTATCGAAGATGAAACAACAAACAATAGATTTATGGACCTGGGTTGCTAGTCTAACAGACTCCGTCAAGCAATAAATACAGTAAAGCTCTGTACAGTGACACTACTGCTCGTATTTATCAATATATTATATTGTATTTATAAGTGTATCTAATGGGCATAACAAATTATTTGCAAAAATGTAGGCAAATTTAGCAGGATACATATACCTCACCAATTACAACTGCTCAACTGCTTGTCTGATTAATGCCTATATATCAACTCTATAAAGCCAAAAAATCCCATCTATAGCCTTACATCTCTTCGTACCCTTTTTGGATAATCTTTCCCAACAATATGTACTTGTACATAATATATGTGTTGATGCACTCTTGTACTTAGTTTGAATCAAACCGACCCCGTAAGGAATGACTGCCCACATTTTTAATTGAATGGACCATGTCCAATGTGTATTTATAATATATATAATAGTTTCTGATGTTAGAATGATGTCATTTGACTTAATATTTTTGTATAATACATAATCTATGTTTTGACTAGGGCTTTGAAAACATACCAGTTGAGAGGGAGACTTCAAACCAATTAGAAATGCTGGCCTTAGAAAAGACGCTTATGGCGCATATTGTTGGAGTCCTGTATAGCGATACAATGCTTGTGAGTCTGGTGGATGATACCGTTAGTCCACCCCTGGACGTGGCAAGAAAGTTGAACCAGCTTTCACAGCCAAGAAGTTCACAGAAGGTAAGAATAAAAAAAACTACCTAAGATTAATCTTATTTACGTATAAACAACGCCTTCATGCCAGGCACAATATAAACTCCGTTTTTATGAGGCGCGGGGACCGCTGAGGGGCTACTGTCTATTTCAGACAAATCCTATGCTGCTCTGTAAGCCAAAAAATATATATCATTTCTGTGTTTTGTGATGTCAAGCCACCACTATTTCGTCATTCATTAATACATTTTCTTATTTTTAAGGTCTCTGCTAAAGCATGAGAACGCCCGCGTATCTGATTTGCAAAAAGATTACCATTTTTCCAAATGATAATTTACTTTTTTTGCTATCCATAAGTTACGCATTCTTATATACTAATAGGGCCACGAAACTTCGCGCGGAAAATGACTAATCCCACAAGTTTTTTTTCTGGCATAACTGGTATAAATGTCTAGCTTAAAAAAATATACGGCTTTTATATAAACATGCAAGCCCCATTTCACCCCATTAGTTCGTTATAATAATCCAAAAACTATTACGAAAGTGTTTAATTATTTGGTAATTATTCTACCTATCAGGCGGCCATGACCCGCAGGAGGCCAAACTCGCCCAAATTCAGATCTGTGCGCTATCCATTAAAAAAATGTAGAACTTTCATGCATTATGTATGCCCCCATTCCACTATCTTAATACTTTCCTTTTCTAAAATCCTTTCTGAGTTTTCATCGATGACTAATGATGCCACATAATTTAAGAACTCAAAAGATCTAATACTAGTTGCGCCCCGCGGTTTTATCCGAGTGGTGATGGATGAGGATGATGATGAATTAAAATATTATGTTGTGCCTATGTTCATCGGGGATAATGTGGGATACGAAAGGTAAATTTTCCAAATCGATCCTGTAATTTCGGAGCCTATCCAATTTAAATAAATCTTTCCCCTTTATAATATTACTATTAGACGTTTTCGAGAGTAGCAGCAGCGTCAAGTTTTTGGCATTATGATGTTTACGCGACTACGATGAATCCCAGATGGGTGATGTGTTTCACCTATATGTATGTCCGTCCCTTTGACCGCTCGTAACTTCTCAACGGGTCAACCTATTTGATAAACGTCATTAGATCGTGTCCGTCGTTTAAATGATTCGTGGTTTAACGAGCGAGTTATAACAAAATTGTTTCCGTGGTCAGGTCATAAATGTTTTGTTTTCTTGTTAATGTAGGTAAAGGCAACGACACCAGTCCGCAAGGATGCTCCAGAAAGTATCGGTTCACCGGAAGGCAGTGAGAACGACGATGGCCGTAAACGGAGCTTCCGAAGAGAGAAGAGTTTCAAAGACGCGCGCCGTCCTCACGAGGGAAATAATGAGACCTCCCAACCAGCTGGCAGTTTTAGCACCGGGTAAGTTATTGCTGAACGAAATACTCTGTTGAACAATTGTATATTTTTATTGTGTATTTTATTTGTTTGACACAACGAAAAGAAAGAAAAACTTTGTTTTCAGATTTAGAAGGATTATATTTCTTTCAGTTCAGGGTTGAAGGTCTTTGACTCACTGTGCCCGACGTTGAGGTTTAGACTAGTCGACTGAGCTCAGGTACTAACCCGTTAAGGTGGCGGTTTGCGCTGCGACATTGATGCGATCATGCGAGTGAGAGAGGAGATCGAGACCGGAGACCGACCGTCTCGCTGTCTCCTCTCACGCACGCGATTTGTCGTTCATACATTGCCTAACGTCAAGTGACGGCGCAGTCTCCAGTCTCGGTCTCCTGTCTCGGTCGCATGTCTCTGTCGCGGCGCAAACCGCGACCTTTAGGTGTTTTAAAACACTTGCAAGCTATTGCTCCCCGCACACTTACACATCAATCGTAATCATCTTGTCATCTCGTTTCACCATCTCTTATTACATGCTTAGGTTGTCGCGGCTGTTTAGATGGAAAAGACTTATTGTCAGATATTTAATAGTTAGTGTAGGATATACTAATACGAGTATATTGTTACATAATATGTATAAATTCATCATTATTTACTTAAAATGAATTTATATCATATTATCATCCTGGTTTTTCATATATCTATAAATATATCCGTTGTTATAAGTAAATCTATTGATGAAATACTATGCTAAACTCCGATTGGTCCGCTCCGCCCACTTGACTATTTCCTATCAAGCCGGGTGGGGTAAACGATCGGGGGAGAGTTTGTGCTAAGAGTTCGTGACTAAGCGCTGGAGGATAGACACTTTCCGTTGTGACTTCAGTGCAGTGGGTACGCAAATCGTACCGGCGCGGGCGGTATTGTGAGTGAGTGATTGCATTATTACAGCTTGCATGTGGCTCAGAATAAATCAGTGAATTTACATTCTACCTAAATCGGGTGCTATTACATTTGTTGGTTACATGATGTATCAGATATGTAGCGGTTCAGTATCAGATCAGTGCGAGGCATGGGAGGGTTGGAGGCCACGCGGGGGAAACCTCCCGACATCTCATTCCGAGGGAACAGCCCTTAATTACAGACAGCTGGGCATAGATCTGAGGGAACAGCCCTCAACACGTACACCTGGGTGCATGTCCGAAGGAACAGCCCTCAATACATACAGCCGGGCGCAGACACTCGTGGTTTATGTATATCAGATAGGCGCAATGCCTTAAACTCAGCAGTAATGGAATGCCGGGTGTATGAAGGCACTCGTGGCTGTGTGTGTTCCTAATGTGTTCGACATGGCGTTAAAGACGCCATGTCTATTCTAACATTAAATTGTCACCTTCCTTTTATTTGCAGTTACCATCGACATTTATCTATTCATTGTGTGTTTACTGTGCAATTACTGTGTGTGTTTACCATGCTGTATACTAGTCATAACTATGTTCAAATCAGTTTTTCGCGGATTGTTTTACCCTCTGCGACATAGGTTGATCATGTTACGATACATTTATGCCTCCATTATATGCTACTTGCAGATTTCAGATCTGGGAAGTACCGAAATTTAAAGTAATGCGCGCGTCTTTAGCGAAGACTTCTAAATATAACTTTTAGCTTAGGTTAAAAGGCTAGGCTGAGTACTCGTGTCATTGGCACGATTCTAAAACATTATTTACATTATCTAATAACATTTTTAACAATATTCGACTTAATACGTTAATGACTAATTACGATTCAGCTTTCTTATGTTTAGAAATGTTTTAACCGCTACGTATGTAATCGGATGCATTAGTGTTAAAAATGTTTCTAGATAATGTAAAAAATTATATTGCAAAGCTTAAAACTGAATCAAATAGTTCCCAGTTCCCCCCACTACAAAAGAAACAAAACACTTAGTATTTGCTTAATAAACGGGTCTTATGTTCCGTAATCAGTACGTTTTGTTCCACTGCAGGATGTGACACATTTTAGTATTCGCACTATTTTTCTCTGTCTTTCCTATAACTATTGGTTATTTATCAACAAATACCTTGTGATACTACAATACACATGATAAAAATTATTGCATAGCTTGTGCCGAACTAACAACAATTGATTGCAAAGGCAGCGAGAAGAAACAAACATAACATCTTCATCTCTTCATTTATCGCATCATCGCTTCAACAATACTTACCTATCTCATCAATCATCGATCATCAAGCCATTGGGTCTACTTGGGGTCATATTGAATTGCGGCTGTCGTGAGTGACCAATCACCGACTTCTACGTTCGATCGTTCCTCCAGCTCGCCTGACGGCACTATACCCGACGAACTCTGGTCCAGCTTCCTCGAACGAGAAAAGTATAGAGAGAGAGGATTCACGGCGTCCTCCTAGAGAACTCTTCAATGACTGTCCGCATAGAGGTGGCAGTTTCGATCGAGGTTTGTACTGCGCTTGCTTGGCGACTGGAATGGATATTGGCTTCTTCTGATAAACACTTTAGGTCTTGGCTTTGCTTCCTTTCGTTTATTTTCGTCTGATTTTGGTGCTTATGTTTTACTGCAATAAGGATAATGTTTTCTAAGACTGCATGTAGGTAAATCTGGTGAAAATATGCTCACCCGGCACGGTGTTAACTGTTACTAGCATACATGTAGGGCTCAGCATACACATTATAATATTCAAAGATGTGATGGTAGGATAAGTGAAAAACAAAAAGTAAGTAACCAGAAATGAAAGCAGCAGCGTAACTAACTATGTTTTAACTATGTTATACTGCCGAACGGCTTCCTAAAACTAGTAAAACATAAATATTAATAAAATAAATAATAAATTATTATCAAAGACGTAAATTATAAAAAGCAAAACGTAATATTTATTTTATTTATTTATTAGGCTTCTCAAGGGTAATTACATCACATTTTATACTAGGATACATGTAAGTATATATTATTCGCTAAATGTATTACCTATTTAAGAGAAACACCGCATGCATAAACCTTAATAACATTAAAAAAGGGGTAGGTAACCGAGATATATGACATGCACATAATTATTACTTAGTAGTCATTACAAAATTTAGAAATATACGTAATTTATAGATATAAGTAATTTAAGTAGAACAGTCAGAGAGAGTTGTTGACCGTAACGGTCCTAAGTGAGTTTAATTTAATCTTAAATTCAAGCAGAGAATCCCCAAAAATTTCTATCGAGTTGCCACAATCATTTATAAGCCTACACATTCGTGGCACCGGTGAATTGGCGCCTAACACAGTCCTGCGAAAAGGGGGTGAAAATGGTGTCAGAGGCTTTCGAGGATATCTAAAAGGTATTCTAAGCTTAAAACGGGAAAGCTATATATGAGTAATAGTAATAGTGCGCATAAAGCATATTATTACATACATAACTAGCTGCGCTCCTCGGTTTCATGCGCGTAGTTATTGATGACGATAATGAAGAATCAAAATATATAAGCCTATGTTACTCAGGGATAATGTTAAGGGTAATGACGAGTAGCCATACAAATAGGTGTTTTTTTTTTAATCGGTCCAGTAGTTTTGGAGTTAATTCGTTACAAACATACAAAAATACAAATCTTTCCTCGTTATAGTATCAGTATATACTAGGGTTCATTGTGGGGAATTCTCGACTCGAAATCTTTGGGCTTTGTTCACGGGAAATGAAGCTCGAGACAAGTCGAGAACTCGAAAAAGCTGAGAAGGCAAGATGCCAATTTAATGACTGCAGAGGCTTTAATAGACGTGTTGCTAAAAAATCGGAAGGTAAAAATTATCCTTTGGCCCTCATATTAGTAGATTCACTTCAATTGTAAATATCAGAGCGCCGAAATACGCCTAATATCGCAGCTACAATACTAGAACAGCCCCGACAATAGGGTTGTTGGCCTTTTTTAAATGTATATGTTTAATTAATCAGGACACCGAAATACACACCTGGCATTTTTAGTAATTATTTAATGAAGTCTGAACTTTAAAACGATGTTTTTTTTTATTTCAACTTTCAAAATTGCGCTAAAACATTATCATTTATTATGCAAAACATGGGTGAATATTACAAAGTAGGTGCGCCATGTTTTATCCTATTGGCATGTGAAATTAGTAAACATTATTATAATTACATTCTATGTCCAATATACATAGCAATAATCCGAAAAGCCCGCGTAACGTATTTTAATTTCATTAACCTACTTGAGTTTCTTTCTAGTTTTGTGATTGTAAAGTATTATTTGAAAAAGGGCTAGTTGTGAATGAATTAGGAAAATTTCAATATAACTACATGTTGTGTTTATGATTATTTAGTACATTTAATAAAAACAAACACAAATAACGACACGGATTGGAATTTCTTGGATGTTGTGAAGTCTTATGGTGTGTGTGTAAACCTTTGAAGAACAATGCCCCCGTCACGCAGCGCAGGCTACCCCACTCCCCGCAGACGACGAATGGGACAAAACTCCTTCGCAGACCACCACCATCAGTTTCCAACCGCCTCCGAGGCAATTTAACGGGGATAACGACCGCGACAACAAAGATAGCAATAGGGATAATAATAGATAATAACAGAGACAGATATGTAAAAAATATTTTTTTTGCCCAAAATTGATTTTGGTACAGTAAATGAGACTGTTTAAGGAACGACATCTCTAATTCCAAAAGAATTTCAAAGAAATTGTCAATTGAATAGTTCATAGTAGCCGATTGATGCAGTTGGTTGCAACCCTGGCTTTTGAGCGGCTGGTACTGGGTTCGATCCCCGGACAGGCCAAACATTTGTGTGCATGAACATGTCTGTTTGACCTCTGTCTGGATCTGTATATGTATGTATATCAGTCATCAGACTCTGCCTGGTTTGGCACCTAAAGACCTTGCGGATGTTTTCTCTGTGTTTGTGCTTAAATTAAAATAAATCTGTACATAAGACATTGCAAAATTAAGTTGCCCTGGAAAGATATTCTATTGTCAAGGCTTTTACAAAAACTTAGGCCTATTTTATACCATTGACAGTTGCAAAAATTGGACAGAAGAAAACCTAGAGAACAACAAGATAAGGCCGGAGCTAAGCCTAATGGCAAAAGGATTCAGGAGTTGGTAAATGCTGTGGTACTATAATAGGATAAAGCAAGCTGCCAAAGCGGCGTCATACGACACCCAAATCGTACCCAGAGGATCTATACAAGATAGACTGAGACGATACTGTGACTCATGAGTGCTACGTCACAACGCCTTGCGCTTTTACATTCGTCTGTGTTAATGCTTTGTCTGTCCATTTAACTTGTTTATGCGACTTGTAGCGTGATATATAAATCGTTTGGCGCACTGTAGATATTGTTGCCTTGGTTTTGACGTGCTAATTTAGTGTTCTTATGATTTAAGTTGAATATTGTTTTCCATTGTCTGCTTTCGGATTAGACAAAAAACAATACGTAGTATATGACTACTAATGTTCTTTTTACCTTGCCAATTAGCCCGTTGCGTCCCAGATACGTAATCATACGTCCGTTTCATTCATAAATATTTTGTTTTAATTATCACGATATATGAATGACTAGCTGCGCCCCGCGGTTTCACCCGCGTGGTGATGGATGATGATGATGATGATGATGAAAAGTATCCTATGTGTTAATCCAGCGCCTCATCTACCCCCATACCAAATTTCATCAAAATTGGCCTAGCCGTTTGAGCGTGAAAGAGTAACAAACATCCATACATCCATACATACAAACTTTCACGTTTATAATATTAATAGGATTAAGGTAGCAAGCGCGTCTTTGGTGTTATAATAAACAATATGCGATAAATTAAGTCGTAGAAATAAATACTTTGTATACACAAATATAAAACTAAATATACACAGAAATAATTCATTACATATGAATTCTTTGTGTTTTTTTAACATAGTAGTGATAAACGGCCAGTAAAGTCAGTAGAAGTCAGTTTTTTGACGAAGGTTGATAAGTTAGTTTTATCGAAAATCAGTAGTCAGTATTTTAATGTCATGTTTCCTTGAAGTTGTGTTGTGTGTAAAGACTTCAAAGTAACATAACGGTTTTATAAACAAGAGGGATCAACTGTGGGCGACGTCTGTACCTATTGATTTAACCCTTCTGTATGTTCTGCGGTATTCAGTGGTTCAAAAGTTATTTGGAATTAGGTAACATTTTAGACAAAATCAGATTTCTGCACTAACTTCTCAATTGCAGCCAAAATAATTCATGCGATCTCTCTTTTTTCTAAACAAGATCAATAGTGGGCCTTATGTACCCCTACACCAACTAGAGTCTTAGATTAATAAAATTACAACAAAAAAATCCTAAAGTATTTTTTTTATAAATCAAATGTTAAATGCTTTGTATAGTCCTAAAAAAACTTAATAAAGAATAAACCCTGAAAATTTCACTTGGCTAGTGCTAAGGCATTATGGAAATGTACTTGGATAGACTAAGTGCTAAAATCTGTCACCGTTACCTGATGATTTGAAACAGTTAGATGGACAAATCTTTAGAAAAAGGCTGACTAAGTGGCCATTAGATAATTTCTTTTATAGTGTTAAAGAATATTTAGATTTTCAAGGCATTTACAAACATGAATTAATAGAATGTTAGATTATGTACTTATAGTAAAGCGACTTCAGACCAAACATTTGCACATCTGCTCGCAGACTGAATACAAACGCAGCACCTTTGTACAACTAAACATGTTATATCAAATATTATTTTTTTATTATTAATTTAGTTGTTGTAGGTACAAATGTTCATGTATTCTGGCAAATAATTTATTTGAATTTGAATTGAGTGCCGTTCTTGTTTGTCTATTGCTATGTGCGTATTTGTTTGCGTCGCGTTTCGTTTGCGGATCGCGTATCGAGCCCTCTTGTTTTTCTTTTATTATGTTTTATAATTACATTCTTGCGCCGTGTCTGCTCTCGTTAACCAACTATGACATGTTCTCGTTTCAGCACTGGTTTCTTTAATTTTCTTATCTCATGTTGGGGCGGCCTTATTCGCTATGAACAACAAACATGTAACGCGGCGTGTTAAGATATCTTCATGGAATGCTGGTAAAATTTTATGGACTTCACGATCATTCCCTGAAGATAACGTAGCGCGCCGCGTTACGTGTGTAAATGGTCGTAGCGAATAAGGCCCCTGTAGTTTGGTTGTCTCGCTTGCTGTGGTTTTGGTGTGCACAGTATATGTACAGATAGAAGCTTTCGTTAAAATTCTTGCACCTAATTTATGCTCTATTAATGCATTGTCCCGTTTTGTTTTCTGCTGTGTACTATATTGTGCTAAAAGTGACAATTATGTTATAATTTATAATTGCAATACTAGGGTCACATTGCTTAAATTATTTGTGTATTTTTCAGCGACAACCGATTCAATCAAGTAGAACGTAAAGGGAGAAATAATGATGAGTGGGGAAGCAGAACTGAAAGGCTGGGGGGACGCCCAGACAGACGGGACAGCCGAGGATACAATCGTAGTGACAACCGTGGTAAGGTCATAGGGGAAAGACGTGACAACTACAGAGACTTTGGGAATGAAGATAGAAGTGACTTCGGCAGTAATCGAGGTAAAAGAGGCGGCCATGGCCGGCCTCGTAGCAACTTCACTCCACGCGACCGCGTTGACAGACAGAACAAACCCGGCACTAGCTCACAAGGCAGCGGGGACAGATCAGGACGACCGCCATTCAAACCACGAAGCAAATTCACGCAAGTCCAATACAAAGAGATATCAGATCCCGTCTCACTCGATACTCCCTTCGAAGAGCCAACAGTCGAGCTCGGAACACAACACGACGTCTCTGTCACGTGGATACTCTCCCCGGAAAGCTTCTACATTCAGATCCTGTCCCTCCAACCGAAGTTCTTGGATATGATGCGCAAGATCCCCGAACTTTACAAAGGGGTCAAGCCTTACTCTGGTAATATACCAGTGGGAGCGTCTGTATTGGCGTATTGTCCGGCCGACGGAGTTTTGTACAGAGCTACAGTGGTGTCTGAGCAACAATTCTCCAAATTCATCGTTCGTTTCGTCGACTTCGGTAACAAACAGCTGGTGGACACAAGTGAGATTTGGCAACTGGATAGAGAACTGTTAGAGCTGCCTAAGATGGCCGTCCACTGCTCTCTGATCGGCGTCGCGCCTAAAGATGGCGAATGGAAGGCAGACATTGAATTCGATCTCTGTTTCAATGCACCCCGTTATCAATGCGTTTTCCAGGAAGCTACTGACAACCAATACAAAGTTTCCTTAAGGAGCAATGGAGTGAACGTCGCCGATACGCTCGTCGGGAAACAACTGGCGGTTATGTCGGAGCACCGGTCGTCGGTCGCTTTGAAAGGTGAACTTATTGTAAATCTATAAAATACTAGTGTCCAAAGATAAGTAAAATATTATTTTTTCAATACTAATTCACAGAAGCGACTCTCTCGCCCTGGCTCTGCTTTTGGCTCAAATACGACATTGACAAAATCTTTAAAACGAAACAATAAAACACGTAAAGCGACTTTTATCATAAAACGGAAAAGCAACTTTTAAAAATTAACTTTATAACATTCCCACTCTTAAAAACAAAAAACTTATTTATTCACTGAAAACAGTGAAAAAAAGGCCTTTCACTATTTTGGTGTTTGAATTTTTAGAACACACCAATATATTCGACCCCCATCTCAATGCATATACAACTTCCTTGCTCAAAACATACTCGATACAAACTCCTTGCGCAAGGAATACTCGACATACAAACTCTTTGTGCAAATAATTCCTCGAGATTTGATTGGTCCATATTTGCGACAAGGCGTTTAGCATTAGAATAAAAACTGTATTACCTACATTCTTTGCTGCCATTGCAGAAAAAGATATATAGTAATAATAAGACTCCCTGCGGTCGTGATTCAGTCGTTAGAATCCTTCACTTACTCGTGATTCATATATGGTCCTCGCTTTAAATCCGTCCTTTGCATTGCATAAGTATTATTCATTGAGTAATAAGGTTGCTTTCATTCTGTTTGTTTAGATTCTCAAAAACACCGATCGCGGCGAAGGCGGCTTATGTCAAAGTCCTCGGCGATATCATTTAACAACATACTTTACGCAATGTTGTAATAAGATCTATTTTACTTTTTTATTAGTCTATTTGACGGCATTTACAAAGGATCAAAATTCCATTTCATCCATTTTTCACTTATAAGGATTTAGTTGGATTTATTTTATTAATATTTTTTTAGTAGTATAGTATAGTAATAAAAGTATTTCAATAGATATCCAACCATTGGGTTGGATATCTATTATGTATGTGCTTATTAGATCCGCGAATAAAGACATTTTTAGCCGCGAATTTAGGTAGCATTATTTTAATCTGCGAATAGTGAAACGCGAACAAGGAGCTTTTACTGTTTATATAAGGTTCCGGTTGCGCAAAAAAATTAGCAAGAAATTAAGAAAGAAAACTTATTTAGAAACAATTAAGAAAACGAACTAAAAGTTTAAGAACCCGGCTACGGAAATACTTATTATTTCCCAAAACGCACAAAACCCGCTATGTTTTAAACCGTTTGTGCAGTGTACAGTACGGTGACACTCATACGACGACGATTACGGGGGAATCATTTCGCAAAATCGATTTGAGCTGTTAAGTACTCGTAGTTAGGAGCGGACATAACGGATATTCAAGTCTAGCCCTACTTTTGGGCGCAGTCGCGTAAAATAAAACCGTCTTAAAACAAGTTTAGGGTGAAGTAGCAACAGTTCAATGAATTGTTATGTTACCTTTCAGATGAACCCATCACGATGATAATAGTCGGCCAGCAGATATTGTGCCGAGTGACCCATGTCGAATCATACGAGAAGTTCCATGTACATCTGGATATCGAGAAAGCAGAATTAGTTGAACAGACTATCGCCAACTATGACGTCGCTAAGGTAACTTCTTATGCTAATTCGGTATGTAAAGTTTTTTTTTGGTATTTTTTTTATATTTTTATTTCGTAGATTAGGTCATTATAAGAAACTAATTTCAATATTTTTGTTTTATATTCAGTAGTTATTTTATAATATTTTTTTGAAAATTTGAATCCTATGACGTCACTTTTTTGCACAAATATGTAGTTGCGTTGAGGAGCCAAGAAAAGCACGCGAGTAAAAAAAGAAACTAGAACACTTGACAGTGACACCTACTAATTCGTAAGTCTCTATTCAATCAAAACAAAAGTGCAAAAAAGTGACGTCATTTAGAGGTCAATGAAAGTCGAATTATTTCATCGTTTTTTGTTAAAATAAATGGCATCTTATCGTTTTAAAAGGTCAGAGTAGAAAAATAAGGGTTTGTAACATAAAATCTCGAAATGGTTTCGGAATTGGCATAGGTTAATTTTTTTTAGCATACCGAATTGTTTGCTGTACTAAAAAATGTTTTGTGTATTATACATGATAACTAACCTACGTATATGGGGTAGTTATAGCAATGAGTCCAGTCTCATAATACGGTATTTACATATATTATATTCACATGAATTAACCTATTTACAAATCAATACAAAGATACTACACCAACTACGAACAAAAACTATGAAATTATTGTGAGGCACAAAAGTAAGCGTAGAACATTGTGTCGAGTTCGAAGGCAGGAGCAAAAGTGGATCTCCGCACTCGCCTCGATCCCTCCCTTCCAGCTCCTCTTGCGCCGTGAAGTTGCTGCGATCGGCGATGACAAAATGGCGGCCACCAATAGGGAACTTGATGCAACTTCAGTCAGTTGGTTACGCTTATTTTGGTGTTGACAACACACATATGTAATATACTGTACATATGTGTATACTGTTAGTTAGTATATTAATTTAATCGCAGGTAATATTTTTTAAGATTTATAATAGTTTAGTATGTCAAATTCACGATATTTCATACATAAAAAGTTTCAATAGTTACCTTTCTACAGAATCTTTTTCAAGACAAATTGTTGTATGAGGTGCCATGTTTTCTGATTATTTATATTATAAAGCTCGGAGACCGCGTGGCCTAGTTTGTGACTAGCGACGAGATCGTCCATGTGAAATAAGTTTGTCGCAATCCCTTGAAACTATTTTTGAAGTTTCCCCCATTGGGAAAACAACATAGCCTTTTACTTGCGGTCCGAGTGAAGCCAAAATTGATATCAGTGCGATAATTCGTTCCCTTTCCCGTGAGCGTGATTACGGTGGTCCACGCTACGTCATCGATGACGTCTTAACTGCCGTCATATTGACGATTATTTGAACTGCTGCTTGCTCTACACCAAAAGCGTCGTGAGCGTTCTGTAAAAGTGACAGGTGTTTATTTCTACAAGGTCTTTCCTGTTTTGTACCTTGACGGCACTGTGAGCAAATTCAATTTGATTCAGACTGCACTGTTCACAAGGGGTCTATTCGAACGCACTAATGGTGTATAAACTATCTCTCATCAAAATGTTTTATTCAAACCCGATAGAGGTGTTTCATTCACTAACACATAATAAAACAAACGGGAACTCAATGCAGGACTTATCGCCCCGGAATACCACATTCATTCGTAAACTTTCGCATTGATAATATTAGTTGTGATTTAAATAAAAATTAAATGAAAATCGTAAACGTTCTGTTATATCCCTGCTATAAGTATGGAGACCCTACATGCTTATTGCAATATTAGCATTTTCACATTCTTTCGTTTTGATCAGTTCATATTCATATTCAGCCTTATAAGCCAGGCTCAGCACATCATTGGTCTCAAACACTTGTAGCTTCCTAAGTAAAATAAGTTACAATTTTCGGTCGAAATCCAATAAATAAACCATGTGTTTGTGAAAACATTCTTCGACCTTTTCCGATCTCTGTGTGACAGTTGGCACAACCACAGTATGTTACACTACTAGCTTGTCTAACGGGGTCGGGTCTCGTATTCTAGCAATATCTAATAAAGGTCCTATGACCCTACCTACTGTATTTATTTATTAATACTTTAGAACAAAACAAATGAACAGGAGGACTAAATGCTAAGTAGCATTTTCTACCAGTCATCCTGGATGTGCAAGAAAAATTGTAGTGGTGCAGTAAAGTAATGAAATTTTAGAAAGATACTAAAAATGATAAAAATACATACTACAAAATTAGTATAGAATAAAATGACAGAGATATAACATAAATATATATAGATAAATATGTTAAAGTAACCATAATTTGCAGCTTACTTCACCAGCGCCTGAGTTCATAGTAGAAGGCTACCATTGCACAGTGAAATACGAGGGCAAGATTTGCCGTGCCATACTAAAGGATACATCTGACAAAGCCAACATCACGGCTTTATTGTCTGACTATGGAAACATGATAACTACCACTCTGGATAACGTAAGAATTTCTTTCATAATAATATAATATATGACGTCATCCACACAAGGTCTTCCGACCTCAAACTAGGCAAAACCTGTACTATGGTAACCTGTTGAATGATATACACACTTGTATAAATATACACACCCAGACACAGCTCAAAAAGACATGTTTATGCACACATATGTTTGACCTGTCCGGGGATCGAACCCAGGACCAGCGGCTCAGAAAGCAGGGTTGCTACCCACTGCGCCAACCGCCAGTCACAGTAAGCAATGATTTACAAATGTAATTTTGAAAAGCACATTGTCTTCCCAATAAATATAGTAAATGCCTTCATGATATGTGATCTAATCTAAGATCTACCTAATAACACTGGTTTCTGAATGATAATGCTAAAGTGATAGAACGACTAGTAGTGTGGCGTTCACCATACATTCGTGGGATATTAAAAGGGAGGTTAGGTATTAAAGGATAGGTACTCACAGGAATGCAGTTGATCCGTGGTTCTTCCTCTGGGTCGTGCGGGCTGATGACCGTCGGAAGGATTCTGGAGTAGCTGGGGTGACGAGCACTCGCGAACACGTGTATTTGCTCCGATGGCAAAGGGGGCGGTTCGGAGGCGGTCGCGGTGACGCGTCACAGTTAAAGCGGCGAGAGTTGGCTAGCGTTCGTTCGCGGCGGCGGTAAAGGTATCTTGTAGGAATTCGGGTTTATTTGCCCCGTGGGCACAATGGGGACGCACACTCGCGTACACGTATTTCGACGCCGGTAAAAAGTGGGCGGTTCCCATGCGTGTCGTGACGCAGTGGCGCGGAGCTGATAACGGATGCTGATTGAGCCGTGCGCACGCGTCAGCGCAGGAAATGTGACTGCTCGAGGCGCTTGCCCGACTCGCCTTTTGTATCGGCGTTGGACCGACGCAGGGGGCGGCGAGCGGGGGGCCGCATTCATTGTAGTGACGTCGCGTTTGGGCGCGAACATCTTCCCAGCGCGGCATAGGTGTGGTGTGTTGCTCAATCGATAGGCAGGCGGGCGATCTTGAGGACAGGTTGCGTCAAGGTGCCCAAGGTCGTCTTGAGTTCCACCACTCGGGTGACGCCATCCCTTCCTGGGAGCGTCTTGGTGAAGCGGCCCATGCGCCAGTGTAGAGGCGACACCTGGTCGACCACTATCAGGACCAGTTTCCCGACTTGAGGTGGGCTGGATCGGGAAGTCCATTGGGAGCGGGTTTGGAGGGTGTGCGTGTAGGATTTGGACCAGGATCGCCAAAGGCGTTGGGATAAGGATAGAACGAGCTTGAACCTTTTTTTGTGCAGAAATGTCTCGGCCTTCTACCGAATACTCAGGTAGGGCGTTGAGCGGACGTCCTATAAGGAAATGACCCTCGGTGAGTACTTCAAGGTCCGCGGTGTCAAAAGAGAGTTGGCTGAGAGGGCGTGAATTGAGCACGGCTTCAATGCGCGCTAAGAGAGCTGAAAGTGTAGGTGCGATATTGTCATTATTGGCTGCGAGAAAGTCTTGTATTTCCCTAAGTTCATTTCTAGCGCCTACATAATGTGTACCGCAATCATATCTAATTAACGTTGTGACTTTGCTGAATACGGGCTGATAAAATCACGCGGTCGGCGGGTAAGTCAGCCATGTATGGGGCCTTGGGTTTAGCGCGGAAACGAAAACAATGCATACATTTGTATACTCGATGTCGAATTACGCGACGAGCTGATAATATCCAGAATTGCTGGCGTAAGAGTGAGTGCAGAACGTCAACGCCTGGCTGACTTAAGGTGTTTGCGACGACATTTTGTCGTCGCATTGTGTGTGTGTGTGTGCTGAATAGTTTTGGGCTGATAAGATGTGTGCTGATTAGTTGTGGGCTGAGAAGATATGTGCTGAATAGTTGTGGGCTGAGAAGATATGTGCTGAATAGTTGTGGGCTGAGTGGATATGTGCTGAATATTTGTGGGCTGAGTAGGTATGTGCTGAATGTTTGTGGGCTAAGAAGGTATGTGCTGAATATTTGTGGGCTGAGTGTATATGTGCCATCCTAGTCATTGTCTAGGCGGCGGTGTAGAACGCGAGGTAGTGCGTGGTGGAGTACGATGGAAGGGCACCATCTGGCCCGTATCAGGTGAGGGACGTCCGCGTGGTACCTCGCGCTGTTGTACTGGCAATAAATGCACTGGTTGTGTGTTGTATTGGGTACATACCCGAAGCTTGTGACTCTTGACATAACACCATGGGCAGTAATGGTTGTCACTATAGAAAGGTTGCGCGTTCGATCCCTGTTTGGGTCTAGGCGCGGAGCTGAAAGGTTGCTGGTTCGGCGGGTTCGAAACCTGCCCAAGTGGGGGCGAGAAGCGCGCGGATCTAGGCGCGGAGCTGAAAGGTTGCAGGTTCGGCGGGTTCGAAACCTGCGCAAGTGGGGGCGAGAAGCGCGCGGGTCTAGGCGCGGAGCTGAGTGGTTGCAGGTTCGAAACCTGCGCATAGCGCGGAGGTTGCGGGTTCGATACCTGCTGAGGTGGGGGCGAGGAGCGCGTGGGTCTAGGCGCGGAGCTGAAAGGTTGCGGGTTCGAACCCTGCGCATAGCACGGAGGTTGCGGGTTCGATACCTGCTGAGGTGGGGGCGAGGAGCGCGCGGGTTGTGAGGTAAACTTTGGTAACTCAATTAGGGGCAGAACCGAGTTTTCGCCTTTTTTGTGCTGATGGTACATCGTCACTGTGAGCTGATGACAATATATTTAGATTTAGTTGGGCAACGAGAATCTCGTAGTAGGCGTCTATTGTCCTTTCATACTGATCGATGTAGAATTCCTCCTGGGCGTCTGATAAACCTACGGTGTCTAGGATTACATAGTACGCCGCGTCGAATTTATCACGAGTCACCCTTACGTCAGCACATCTGACATTAAATTCCGAGTTAGTATATTTTGATTTGCCGGACTTCAACGATAAAGCTTCCTCAGCAAGCCTAAGAATAGCGCTCTGTTCCTCCCTAAAACTGGCTACCTGTGATTTGGACGGCATCGTTAAACGTCAAGGGCGTAGTCAAGCACAAACAAAAAAAATATTAAAATATCTAATCGCAGGTGAAATTCAGCACTTCCTTTTTCGGAAGTCGGTTAAAATAACACCTAACTAATTAACGTGTGTACCTAACCTTATGTGAGCTGAGGTTTTAATAACTTAATTAATTAAGTATAATCTGTAATTTCGTTAGGCAAAAAAGATTTAAGTACTCGCGCGGAACCCTAATTTAAATGTAAATAATTAATCCAATTCTAAATAACATATGTAACCTAATTAAGTAGCATGTCTAAATGATCTTTGATCACAACAGCTAACAGATGTTACTTTATGTTAATCACGTAAAATTTTCGTTATGTTAATCATTCGTTATGTAAATTTCTTACGGAACTGTAAAATGTTAAATGTATCTAAGGTAATATATAATTGAGCTGAATTAAAAAATGTGCGACCATGGACGAATTATAATTATTTAAACTCACGAACACAAGTAAATCCGTTTAACAGTACTTAGTATAACTTAATAAATAAAATTAGCCACGTAGGTACTAGTACCTAGCCTGGCTTCTTAATTACAGACTTTCTTGCAAACAATAGTAAACAATCGTAAATACACGTAGTTTGTTATCTATACTGAGCCGTCGGAATTAGTCACGCTCACATTCCACTGCAGGCGTTTCTGTACGGGTCAGTTTTGTCTGGCAATATTATGCCGGGTGGCAGTTTTGCTAGAAGCTTCTAGTGATTTAGTTTGTCAGTCGTTCGCCTGGTGTTCAGTATCACCCCAGTCCATGATAATTGCAGTGCTACTCAATGTTTGCAAGTGGATACATATTTACTGTGCTAGCGTCAACCGCAAAATGAGATATTGGAACTAGACTAGCATATCTATAGATAAACATCCTTAAAGTTTTATTCCTCTCCGGGCTGGACCCGTTGCCTCTGACTAGGGTTTATTCCCAGTTCCAGGGAAACAAGAACTGCCAGGATTTTCTTCGTTCGCGGAGTCCGAATAACATTTTCTAATTCCCGGGAAATCTCGGGATTGGGCAAATATTTTTTATTAGAATCAAGTTTAATGTATAAGACTTTGCTACCTCCATCGGTCATTACATTTGCCCAATAATTTTATTTATGATAGTGTGAGATCAAAACTTGAAGCCGATGTACTTATATCTACGGTGGCATCAAATCAAATCATAAATTTATTTGCATGAATTTTGGGTACAATATTGATTGCGAAAATATTACAGCATATTAGAAAGCTACTTATTATAATGTTTAACAAAACTCTGCCAACATTGACGCAAATGAAAAATTTTAAGAGTTTATTAGTGAACCGTTTATAAACAGTATTAATACATGAAATGTCAAAATATCGTGTTAATGAAACCAAATATTCATATAAACAACGTTATATTTTTCGATACCTTGTAATAACAATAATTTATGAAAAACATTATTTACTAATTTTAGTTTCACATGACCAAAATAATAGGGTTAAGTCATTATTTCTCCAATACCTCTATTACCATATTCTATAAATCTTAAACATGTAATTATATAATAAAAGTACTTTACAGTTGCTATAGTCACGCCACAAACTCAAGGTTTTTCAATGTAGTCGGTTCGACGTTCAAATAACGAATGGCGCTCGGGCTAGCGAACCTTCTGTTTATAAAGGCTTACTGCCAAGTTGGCGGAGACCGTGCGGCATTCGTTTCACAACTTTTAATTCTATTAAATACTTAAAATAATATGGATATTACTGATTTACTGCATAAAAGTAAAAGAAACGATAATTTATAAAATAATAGTAAATTATAATTTAATACTAGATAATATTACTAGATCAAAATATTAACGAGTTACGTTTAGTCAAGTGTTCGCCAAATGTGCGAGCGAACACGTGCAAAAAATTTTTAAGTTAAGTTTATCATAGAACAGTCACTTCCTAAGTCAATAAACGACTCCATAGGAATATTATTAATGAATGCAGTTTTGTAATACTTTTGGTTTGGGCGTTCATCAAAAACAACCCTATTGACAGATTTTTCATTTGATGGTAAATTAAAATAAGATTTCTCAGTCTTATGTCTAATTCTGAAGCACTTTGAACATTTTTTTAACGGGACACTACATTGGCTAAACATATGACCATCGGCTTTACAATTTAAACAACGTATTATCCTTCTTCGGGAAGGTTGAGATTGTGATGTTATTGATTGAGGCTGAATGTCAGAAGCAGTTTTGGCTGTGTTGGTTTTATTTAAATTCCGCCTGTCATTATTAGTTTTAATGTATCTAGAATTTCTCAAGTAAGTTAATAATTTGTCTAAATCATATTGTGCAGCTTCCGCACCTAACCTAACGGCACGGTCATCGATACCATGCAGAACACAATCAACAGCCTTCCTACCAGTAATGCTACATCTATTAATCAATGCAATTTTATCATAGAAGAGTACAGGGGAAACCACGTGTTCCATCGTGAACCTGAAATAATTTTAAACAAAAGCACAAGCACTTGTTTCCTTTTAAAAAAAAAAAAATATGTTCGACTGCCAAGGCACTTTGTTATTAACCTTTGCTTCGTAATCTGTCGTCAATAATTACGGGCCATTTTAGAAAAAGGGTAGTAAATAAAACATTTAGAAAATCACCTTAGTCAGACGAAAAAAAATAAAATAAACGAGGAGAAAGAAAAAAAAAAAAAAAGAGAGAAAAAAAAAATGTGGCTACTATCAAATCCCACTTCTGAGATGTTAATGAAACCAAATATTCATATAAACAACGTTATATTTTTCGATACCTTGTAATAACAATAATTTATGAAAAACATTATTTACTAATTTTAGTTTCACATGACCAAAATAATAGGGTTAAGTCATTATTTCTCCAATACTTCTATTACCATATTCTATAAATCTTAAACATGTAATTATATAATAAAAGTACTTTACAGTTGCTATAGTCACACCACAAACTCAAGGTTTTTCAATGTAGTCGGTTCGACGTTCAAATAACGAATGGCGCTCGGGCTAGCGAACCTTCTGTTTATAAAGGCTTACTGCCAAGTTGGCGGAGACCGTGCGGCATTCGTTTCACAACTTTTAATTCTATTAAATACTTAAAATAATATGGATATTACTGATTTACTGCATAAAAGTAAAAGAAACGATAATTTATAAAATAATAGTAAATTATAATTTAATACTAGATAATATTACTAGATCAAAATATTAACGAGTTACGTTTAGTCAAGTGTTCGCCAAATGTGCGAGCGAACACGTGCAAAAAATATAAACATACTTAATATTGTTGGGTTAAATAGCTAACAATCGATTGAGTAAATAAATATAAAAATATTAATAAATCATTATAATTCAAATAATCCTTATTACGTTTATCTAATAACAAATCAAATAGTTTTATCTACACTAATATTATATAATATTTTTGTATGTAACAAATAAACTTAAAAACTACTTGACCGATTTCAAAAAGTTAGGATGCTATATTATCACTAAGTAACATAGGCTATATAAAATTTTCAAAAAATTAGGGAAACCGTATGAAAACTTTGATAACGTAACCAAAGGTGTGAAACTATGCCAAAAAAACATCCACATATCGCGTACGCTGCGGATTCTATTACCAATAGAGCCAAAATGTACTTCAGTTTTATAGAACACATCAATACCTACAATAAAGTCCGCGATACCATATATCTAACTATTATAGTTATGTCACAATAACTACTTTTCCGTGTTGAAATATGCAATATTAATGCCGGCCACATTATTCATGCCTTAGTGTTAATCCTTATCTACTCTTATAATAAAGAGGAAAGATCATAATAGATTGATAGGTTTGTTTGTAACAGATAAACGCAAAAACTACATAACCGGTTCAAAAAACTCTTTCACCGGCGAAATGCTATATTATGCCTAAGTATTACGCTATATTGGATTCATCATTGTTATCATCTATCACCACGCGGCTGAAACCGCGGGGCACAGCTAGCCTTGAATAAATTTAAGCCATCATCTTTGATGTTATCAGCAGGGCATTATGTATCTCAGTTGCTAACAAATGTTCATTGAAATCTTGAAAAACTTCTAATCACCGACCATATTCTAAAAGTTTACTTTAATATCTTCTACAGTTTATGAAACTATCATGTAACAGATACTGGCAAAGTTGCGACACTCAAACAAGTCGCAGGGGCCATACACAAAGAATCTAATCTAGTAAGGCTGGAGCTGACAAAAGTGACATAAAGCCGCCATTTTTTTCGATGCAATCAACATTTGTTAGCAATTGAGATACATAAAAGCCCTGCAGGTTTGAGTTTTATATTCGAATTGCCATATAACTCACATTTTGACTGTTTAGAAAACGTGGTGGCACGTACAATTTGGTATTTGCATATCGGCAAGATCTTGTTACAGTGTTTAAGAAATAAACTAGGATTCTTTTTTACGAATATACATATTTCAATAGAGTGCTGGAACAGGTAGTATTTTCAACGTTTTTAAAAGAGGTACACAACAGTCCAAAAAGTGGGCACCGCATGAGTGTATATATTTTTTTGTGCAACAAACACTTTGCCAGCCTATAAACCAATACTCTAACTCTAAGGCATCTGATGGACTGCTTCTAGCTGCGACTGCACTAGGTAACTACAGTCTGCTACGTACACACATACATGAAACCGCTCGAGCAGTTGCAAATGCTTCGGGCGGATGGCGGTCAAGCAGTCGCAAGGCATACACTGACTGCTCGTGCTGTCCACTGGTTTCGCGCAGTTACCTCCGCCCGTGCTCTTCATTATACGTCGCGCTCTTCCCGCCCCTGAATTGAAATTGTGTCTTGTTGAGCATTTAATACCAACTGCTCCAGCAGTTACCAATGGCACCTTCCAGCTGTTGACTATGGCTGCAAGAGCGGTCCATGTATGTTGATCACTGGCTTACTGCTCTGGCAATCCGTGTATATCCGCTCTTACAGGAGACCTCTAACACGAATAATCTTATCTGATAAACTAATCTGAATGCATTTCAAATGCTATATTTACCAAATTATTCCAGGTGTTGATACTTCCAACGGAATTAAGCGTGTACTACATGCAGTCCCTGCAATGCTCACTTCACAACTACAGTGCCGATTCGGAGACGCTTATGTCCCTCGAAGAGATGAAGGCCAAACTCACTAACAACAAGTTTATCATATATATAAACTATGTCGATGAGATAACGTAAGTTTACCGTGAAACAACAAGCCAGTTAGTGTCTATCTTGTCACTTTTTGACATGTTGCTTGTGTTTTCCGCGTCATATCTTTGTAAAAATGTAATAATGGATCAACCACTTTACTAGAACGTGACTTAGACGCGTCAGTGCCTTGATGAGATTATTATTGTGACTGTGACTTGACTTGAGTATAAATATCACAAAGTTGATGCAACTATAAATATTTTTATACATTAATTGAGGAATAGCAAATGTACAAACGGACGAATCCACTAATAAAAGGGGAAACTGTTTTGTAGTATTGAAATCTAGTGTAATAGCAAGAAAAAAAATACTGTTATCAAAGTAATATTGCCATAAATCCCAATTTTTGATCAGACATGGCGTGATAAGAGGACAAATAAACACAAATGTGCTCTTTCAGTCTAAAGAGCTTTTTAATCTTATTCCTTCCTCGCCATTCCGATCCCGAACTACTTGTTCTGGCCTAGCATTGCATCCATATACTGTTCAAAACTTCATCTTCACAAACCAAGTCAAGTTTGGCAGTTCTTTTAAGTTGTCAGTTAACCTTTGTCTTGTAAGTAAATTGTGGAATGCTCTGCTGGCGTACGTATTTTCTTGTAGCTATGACCCTGGATCTTTCAAGAGGAGCGTGAAAAAGCATTTTTCAGGCCATCATAGGGGTGACGATTAGTGAAGCTTACGGCTGCACTAATGGGCATTGCTTCTTGATTCCATCATTTATTTTTGTTTGAAAATTTCCAGGTTGGTATCGACCTTGTACGAAGCCACGACCGGTCAGAAGGTGTCCATTTTCACCCCCGACGAGGGTGCTTACGACGAAGTTGTTCCACTTTGCATGTGTCCCGTCTTTAACAATAACTTCGGCATGGCGTACGTTTGCCACGCGGAGAGTTTGAACAAGTTCTATCTGCAGAAAGCTGCCGATGGCAACCGCCTTGCGCAGCTGTTAGAGGACCTTTACAAGTTCTACGAAGAAGGTGAGGTTTGAGTTAGATTACTATCGCGAGTTGTCTCCATGATAAGATTTGCTCGTAGCGCAAGGTATCCTAGTACGGGGGTACGCTAGGTATCACTTGAGGTACGGAACCACGCTTTAACACATCAGAGGCCCGTGCCGAGTACAAACCTTTTAATTCCTCACACACAGATTTGCCCCGACCAGAAATCGAACCTGGAACATCTTGCTTCAAAGGTAGTGGCACACAAGGCTAAAAATATGTATATAGATATGTACTAGATCCCACGACACAGGTTCTCCTAGTGTGGGACCTAGGGTTGTATTTATATCGATACCTATAATATTTAATTTATTATTACTGGTGCCTATTTTAAAAGTACAATTGTTAGTTGTTTTGTTAAATAAATAAATAAAATATATCTATATATCGGGGTCGATATTTATTTTTCATATGTGATAGGTGGTTTGGTTCGGATGCCGTCTAATCGAACGGTTGAAGCTTTTGCGTCTATCGAAACAACGGTGCGAGCATGGACTGTCGATAGGTAAAAAATATCTAAAATCACCAGTAAAACACAGCTTGCGATATATCTATCGTATCTAGATCCATACTAGAGATAAGGTAAGATAGCTGTAAGTCAGTGTATCGATTCGACAAGTTTATCGTAAGATCGATGCTTGCTACACACTACCGATATTGGTGAGAATTTAACAGAACTTTCAGCTATTTGTCACAGAGAGCTTGACTCGGATTACTTGATTAAAATCTGGATGCAAGTTTATATGTAATCAAATAACTTGAGGAAAGGCAAATGACGTGTGGTACAGACTTATCGTCAATATATGAATATTGTGTTGGTCAGTGATGAAGCATTATAGACCACTTCATACATCCTTCACAATATGATCATTATCTTGTCTATTACTACACGCGCTCTAAGGTGGAATATCATTTTCTCAATAATGCAACCAAAGTACTTTTTATCATTTAAAAGTTATAGTTGTGTTAAAAAATGCATTATCTATATACTTATCTAGTTTATTGTTTACCAATGTTTGAGTACCAATAAAATCTCTAAGCCCATACCCAGATTTGTAATATTTACCATTCTTATGTTCGCAGGAACTCCGGAACCGCTGACAACTTTTGAAGTGGGTGGCATATGTATAGCAAAATCGACGGACGGATACTGGTACCGCGCCTCAATCGTCACCATCGAAGACACAGAAGTGAAGGTCCACTTCACGGACTACGGCAACTCAGAAACCGTCACGAAGGATTCGCTCAAGAAACTGGATTTAAAGTTTTACGAGCCGTGCTCTCTAGCGTTAGTCGCCAGTCTAGGCCTCGTACCGTTACAAGACGGCGCGCTCACCATATTCGCGGAATGGACGACCAAGAAAGAAGTGCAAGTGACACTGACCTTTAGAGCAGACGGGTGGCTTGCTAACCTTCATCTCGATGGCGTCGATCTGTCCATGAAACTAATCAATGAGAAGCTTGCGACGCCCCAAGTCGTTTCTGAAGGCCGAGACGCGCCGGAAGGTCATGCAGCGCGGTCGAAAGAAGTGAAATGCGGGGATCTACTCTCGTGTTTCGCCAGTCACGTAAACTCTCCGTCCGAGTTCTGGATCCAGCTACAATCGGCCGCGCCGGAACTGCTAGCAATGGAAACTGCTATGGACGACGCGGAAAACTTCCCGGAGCTGACGGAAAAAGAGGAAGGAGTCATCTGCGCCGCCAAGTATCCGGAAGATGGCATGTGGTACCGCGCGCAGGTTATCGTCAACGGCTCGGAGGGGACCGAAGTCCTCTTCATGGACTACGGTAATATCTCAATTGCGTACGAATTGCGCAGTCTTACCGATGATTTAAAAAATATACCAGTGCTATCCAGAAAATGCGCACTTCAGAAACCTCGCGGTAATAAATCCTGGTCGCGCAAATCAGAATCCAAATTCAACGAGCTGGCTGCAGATGGCGCGACGATATTCGACGTTCAGTTTATCACTTCTGGAGACATATCTATAGTAGAGCTGTACTTGGAAGGCAAGTCTGTGACTGAGGAATTAGTTGGCATCTGTGAAGAACAACCGGTCGCAACAGAACGGCCCGAGCCTGTGGGCCAATTTTACGAAGCAACAGGAACGAGTGTTGAGAAACTGAATATGAGTATAGAAGAGACTATTACAGTTTCCGAAGACGCTCAAGAAGAACTGGCAGCAGAATCTAATATTAAGAAACTAAATACGAATATAGAAGAGTCTGCTTCAGCTGCCAAAGAAGTTCCCGAAGAATTGTCGATCGAAAAAAGTGTTGAGCAACTGAATACAAGTTTAAAAAAAACTGTCATAGTTACCAAAGAACCTGCGAAGTCAACTTACATAGCTGAAATCTCAGATAGGGCGGATAAAATTATTGATATACTCGTAAAAGAACCAGAGAAGCTTGTAGAAAGCGAAAAAATCGAGTCCAATGATGAGTTAGAAAAAGAACAGGTCCACTATGACGTAAACAAAGCGGAACATTTTGACGATGCAGAAGGAGATTTAGACACAGAAAAGCGGAATACCACAGATCCTGACCTGGACGAATGTATTGACAGTACACATACTGTTTTTGTAAACAAATTTTTTGATGCTCAGGCTGACAGCCTAAGTGATGACATCAGACTAGACGAAGACAAGACAGATGCATTTACAGCGCCTGAAAAAGATTTATCGTCGGGTACCCTAGAAAACTCAAATGATACAATAAAGACTCCTGAAAGGGAAGAGTCCAAAGACTCTATAAAGACGGATACAAGTTGCGGAGATCATGACAAATCATTCGAGAAGGAAACCGATTCTTGTAAATATGAGCTGTCTTCGGGAAGCTCAACTCCAGAATTGCGAGAAAAGAAACAACCTGGTACACCGAAACTTGACCGTTTACCAAAAAAGAAAAGTTCAAAACTATCCAAAATCCCCGAGAAAAAAAATGTGGACTCAGTCAAACACCACCTGAGAAGATAAAAGTAGAAATGAAAGAAGTAAAATCAAACAAATCCAAAGCAGTACAGGGATAACAATCTGACCCTCCAAAGTGATTGTATAATAGACAGGCTTTTCTGAAAAGGTGAAAGCCAAATAACTAAGTTTAATTTCACAATATGTCATCACCATTTGTATTATATACGATATACACTAAAATCTCATTTATCTAAGTTTAAATTTAGCTTATTGCAGGATAATGCTTGTGATACTTACTGTATGTTGTCAGTTAACGTAAACTTGAACTTTGTAATTACATTCAGCTTTTGTTAGTTCATCCATATTATGTACAATATTATAAATAAAAATATGATCATCATTTAATTCCCAGCAAAGGGGTTTGTCCACATGTGGCGAGTGGACATGGAGTGCAATTCTCATGCAACCGATTATCACTAAACTCCATATTAGAGCATAGTTTAGTTTTATGCACTCCTCGAGCTTTTTGTAGTTTAGGTATAATCTTACCAATGTTGCGATGCAAAAATTATTGCGTTCTGGTAGCGTACAGGTTGCACGCAACTAACGATGAATAAACTCAGTATCAGTATGAACTACCCAAAATCATATGACGAAACCGTAAAGCAGGTCGTGGGATGCGCATATGATAATCAAATCGTGGATGAACGACCTATGGCGCATTGTGTGATTTGTTATATGTACATGTGCATAACTAGATGTGAAAGAAAAATGTAACGCGAAAGTCAAATGACCATCTATTTATGTTCGCTTACTTTATCAAATTACAATAACGTGATATAGTAAAAAACAACTCTATAAATATAAAACGTGTATAGGTGTTAATATAAACCCAAATACAGTGTTATACAAATAATATAGAACTGCAGTACATATTGAGCCAGGAATCGAGACTGGTTTCGGCTGCTGCAAGCTGTCTGTATTACTTCATTCACATTTTTTTTATTTAACTTCTACTTGCATGGCGTCTTACTAACGGCCATTTTCAATAACCTAGCTATAGTCGGTTTACCTTACCAGAGATAGATATTTTACACCATTTGTATGGACGTAATGTCAAATTTCTATCAGTAGTAAGGAAAACTATGGATAGATAGAATATTGAAAACGGCCGTATAGATATAGCTCAAAACAAGATTAAATTATTGTTGTATTATCTCTTGTTGTGCAGCTGATTACGACACAATTATATAAATATGTTTAATTTAATCGTATTTAGTGATTGTCATGCAAGCAGCCTTAGTTTTGCCATTTTGGTGAGAAACGACCAAGTATGTGATTGTTCTGGTCGGGCCACTGGTTTTTTTACGATTGTTATTCTATATTGATAATAGGTTGTTATTATGTTATTAGTTTAGTTCAACACACTTTGTCATCGGTTTTCGGATCGGAGACATATTTCTTTATTCATGTGTGTAAATTTACCTACTTGTTGGCCTATTTCGTGCCACCTTAGCTATTCAACACCAACATAACACATGTTCATAAATATTCATGTGTTCTGAAATACTCATTATGTTATGAACTTGATAAAGCAAGCGTATAGGTATGAGCTTCGATTATAAGATTAAGTTAGCTGAAAATGTTTGTCCAAATTTCCAATCGTTAAAACTACCATGGTTAGTTCTGTTTCCTAATGCCATCTTTGTTGAAATCGCGTACTTAAAAAGCTTTATGATTTCAGTATCGGTAATCTTTATACCTACGCTTGTTATATCAAGTTCTAGCAGTATCTACCTAAATTTAATAATATTGTAAAATCTTGATCCACAAGTATTCTCGGTAAAACTATGGGCATATTGATTTATTTACGAAACAACATAAAAATAACGGACAGTATGTAATGTTGGCTGTTTATTACTTTTTCTAAGGAAATAAAGCTCTGTACACCGTGTTGTGCCTTTTTTATCAACCTAAAATTATTAATTTAACACTTTGAATAAAAAAGGGTTGGTGTTAATAATAATGAAAATAAAAATGTTGAAAAAGAATATTTATTTCATTTAGCACAAATGGCATACAAAGATCAGTGTCTCTACCATGAGTTTACAACATTGACCCCAATCGATGCTCGCTATTGACTACCGTGAAAAAATGTATGAAAAAAAGAACAGCCACCTCGCGGTCAATTGTAGAACTAAAATTGACAGCAAGTACGCCAATCACAAGCTTGATAGGCAAGCGAGATCGAGTATCGACTATAGATGACATTTAAGTTGCCAACTCATGGTATATCCACAGGACTTCACAGAATTCGGTATGTAAAGTTTTTTTTTGGTATTTTTTTTATATTTTTATTTCGTAGATTAGGTCATTATAAGAAACTAATTTCAATATTTTTGTTTTATATTCAGTAGTTATTTTATAATATTTTTTTGAAATTTTGAATCCTATGACGTCACTTTTTTGCACAAATATGTAGTTGCGTTGAGAAGCCAAGAAAAGCACGCGAGTAAAAAAAAAGAAACTAGAACACTTGACAGTGACACCTACTAATTCGTAAGTCTATTCAATCAAAACAAAAGTGCAAAAAAGTGACGTCATTAGGAGGTCAATGAAAGTCGAATTATTTCATCGTTTTTTGTTAAAATAAATGGCATCTTATCGTTTTAAAAGGTCAGAGTAGAAAAATAAGGGTTTGTAACATAAAATCTCGAAATGGTTTCGGAATTGGCAAAGGTTAATTTTTTTTAGCATACCGAATATGCGTTATACTATAAAAACGCAACGCACGGCATCACGGTTGTAATTGGCGTACTCGCTGTCAATTTTAGTTCTACAATTGACCGCGAGGTGGCACTGTTCTTTTTTTCATACAATTTTTCGCGGCTGTCGATATCGAGCATCGATTGGTGTCAATGTTGTAAACTCATGGTAGACCTAGTGAGAGTCATAGATGTGCGCGCACTGAAAAACCGCACGGAGGCACTCGGTTGCTGTTGGGACATGACACCGATATGTCGTCACAATACTGGATAGAAAGTATTACCGTGACTTCGTATTTTTGGTTTTGGTCGTTTCGTCTCTATTAAAATTGTCTCATTAATGTGATGTATATCTCTTTAACGACATTTTTATAGATAAATGTATTAAAAAATACCATTAAATATATATATATATATATATATATATATATATATATATATATATATATATATATATATATATATATATATATATATACTATACTTATATATATATATATATATACTTCTGCACTATATATATATATATATATATAGTGCAGAAGCGGCAGCCAGAGGAAAGCACCTTAAGTACGCTGCCTTGGAGTCAGCCTACGAATTCGTGCCGTTTGCTGTGGAGACGGCTGGGCCGTGGGGCCTGGAGGCCAAGAGATTTGTTAAAGAACTCGGGCGGCGCCTGAAGGAGAGAACGCGTGATCCTCAGTCGGGCCATTATCTTGTGCAGAACATTTCCTTGGCCATACAACGCGGGAATGCCGCTAGCCTGATAAGCACGTTTGGGCGAGAGGGCATTGATTGTGAGGGACTTTGACAAAATCAAATCAAATGTGTTTTTATGACATGATGTTAATATTTATTAATTTCAAATAATGTTTAATTTATAGTGGACTATAAGTTAAATGACTTGTAAAAAATATTCAGTGTAACTAGATTCTAGTGTATCGACCAAATGTAATTAATATTCTTGACTTGAAATAAAGCAATATATATATATATATACCTCTTTGGTCTGAGTTTAGATACATTTGTCTGTGGAGTGGAGACGATAAACGATAAGAACCAAAATTATCAAAGAGAAGAGATTACGCAGGATTACGTCAGTCTTACGAAACTTAATAGCACTTAATAGTGGAAAATGCCGAATGTGAAGTGATACGGAGTAAATTTGTTGAAGATTATAAATGTTTATTTTAGCTGTGTAGTCCTCCGTGATTGTTCTAAATATAGTGTAGTTTTATAGTAGTGTAAGTAGGATTAGTTGCGGTAAGTAGAGTAAGTTATTTTTGTGTTCTTTTTGCATTTGAGGTTTATCCTCAAAGTCCCGTAATGGAGTGGTTCGATCTACCCGAGCCTGATCCTCTGCCTGAAGGTTCTACATCTACTAAACGGCGTTTAAATCTAGAGGCTGAGCCGCCTGCCAAAAAAAACAATCACCTCCTAAAATTTCTGTCGAATTTTCTTCAGCTTATGACGCGAATAAATTTGTAGTCTCCCGATTCTGAGTTCAAGCAAATACACAGCTACTATCCCAAAATTTAATGTCACTAGGATGGGTATTATCCGCCAAGTTCCGACTGACATTTCTATGTCTGAATTTGTCGAATCCCTGAAACTCCCTGTTGGTTGTGGTAAAGTCATGAAAGCTAGACGACTCAGCCGGAAAAACATCGATGATAATAAAGTGCCTTGAATCCCAACTCAATCAGTTGTGGTGACTTTCCAGAGTCAAATGCTTCCTACCAGAGTCTTTTCTTATTATACGAGGGTCATTTGAAAAGTTCTAAGCCTAATATGGTTACTTTAACCATATTGGCATTGGTTTTTTTTATAACTACCCTCATTTTGTAGTTACATTATTTAGCAACAAGTATGCACAGTTTAGTTTATTCACAGTAACTCATTGTTCGTTTACACGTGATACCGTAAGTCAAGTCAGAGCTATTTTTGAAAATAGAAAAAATTGAACATCGTGCAGGAATAAAATACCTGAATTTGAAAGGTTTAACTCCAAAAGCTATACATGAAGACATGTCTGCTACTTTGGGTGAGTCCGCTCCTTCGTATGCGACTGTTAAAAACTGGGTGGCAGAGTTTAAACGTGGTCGTGAGACCATTAAAGATGAGCCCCATAGTGGCCGGCCTTCGACTGCTTCCACTGATCAAAACAAAGAAAAACCTGTGATTTAATTTTATCTGATCGAAGATTGACTGTCGAGGAGATAGCTAAGACTGTAGGCATCACATCTGAGCGAACACATCATATAATTACTAATGAACTTGGATTCTCTAAGGTGTCTGCGCGGTGGGTACCGCGACTGCTTTCAGTGGAACAAAAACGCAACCGACTCACAACTTCTCGCGACTGTTTAGAGTTATATGAAGCTGACCCAATATAATTTGTTGAAAGATTTATAACCAGGGATGAAACCTGGAAGGCAAAGGTGGTTTTATCGGCGGGCAAGTCATGGCATCCGTTTTTTGGGATGCAAAGGGTATAATTCTCGTGGATTATTTAAAAAAGGGTGAAACAATAAACTCCGATTACTATTGCAACCTTTTGCGTCGTTTGAGAGAAGAAATCAAAAACGTCCAGGTTTATTGAGAAGAAAAGTCTTGTTTCATCAGGACCATGCGCGCGTTCACACCTCTGTGCAATCAATGGCAGAAATCCATCAATGTGGCTTCGAATTGTTACCTCATCCCCTATATTCACGGGATTTAGCACCGTCCGACTTTTATCTGTTCCCAAGGATGAAAAAAATTTTAGGTGGTAAAATTTTTTTTACGAATGAAGAGGTCATGCCGCCGTGGACGAGGAGTTTTGAGGAGTTAGACGAAGAATTTTTTCAAAACGGGTATCGAAGCCTTACCGGGTCGATGGAAAGTGTTTTGAGCTCGGAGGAGAGTATGTTGAAATATAAAATAAACTCAAAATCGTGTGGTTTCATTATGTATGTTAGCCTAAGAACTTTTCAAATTACCCTCGTACCTCCCCACCGGGTGGAGCTCTATCAATACCTTTAATAAATAATACTTTTATTAAACATGAGATAAGCTACATCCGTTTCCGAGTCGTTCAAGCGAGTTCTTTCAAAGTCAAAGTCAAAGTCAAAATCATTTCTTCAATTTAAGCATCAAAGACGCACTTATGAACGTCAATTATTCATTATAATGTACGTTAAAGACTACCGCCGCGTTCCAAAATATATAGAGCCTACCGAGAAGAAGCGGCAAGAAACTCGGGGCCATTCTTTTTATATAGATATTTTTACAATGTTTGTACTTAGGTACTACAAATATTAGCTCCAGTGTGTTGCCTTACAAAAGAGAACATAATAATGGTATTAGTAGGGCAAGACACGCTACACTTTGACATCTTAGTACACGAGTAGATAGATTCTGGAGTGATCAGTCCCAAGCTGTTTTATCCTCCAAGTAATCCGAAATTTTGTAATAACCTTTTTGACAGAGTTTAGTTTTAATAGTAATTTTAAACTTATTAATAGGCAAAGCTCGGATAACATTGGGAACTTTATTATAGAATTGTATACATTGTCCCATAAAAGAATGACTTATTCTGTGGAGACGCGTTACATGTACGGATAGCTTGTGCTTGTTTCGCGTGTTGATGGAATGAGCATCACTCCTTTTATCAAAACTGCTAATGTTTTTCTTTACATACATTAGATTTTCATAGATAGACTGAGAGATAAGTTAGAATGTTTATGTCTTTAAACTTCTGTCTAAGGGAAACTCTGGGAGCTAAACTGTAGATCGCTCGTATAGCCCTTTTTTGCAGTATAAAAATGGAATTAATATCTGCAGAACATCTCCAGAGCAGTATGCCATAAGTCATAACGCTATGGAAAGAACTAAAATAAACTTTTCTAGCTGTGTCTACATTAGTTAATAGTCTATTTTTTTACAGCATAAGCCACAGAACTGAGCCTACTAGACAATTTTTTCATGGGGGGACCCCATTGCAATTTAGCGTTTATAGTAATTCCTAAAAAGACAGTTGACTCAACAAGGTCCAACCCTGTTCCATTCAATTGTATATTGGATTCTTCTTGTCTCACATTTGGTGTCGAGAACTTTATACAATTAGTTTTCTTCTCATAGAGGAGAAGATTATTTGTATTGAACCAATTCACAACTTTAGCTAATTTATTAGCATTGTTAACATCGTCATAGTTTTACTTTTACTGCCTTTTAATTTTAAATAACAGTGAAGTGTCATCTGCAAACAATACAATCTCGTGATTCTTCTCTATATAATAAGGCAAGTCATTAATATAGATTAAAAACAAGAACGGCCATAGTATTGAACCTTGTGGAACGCCCATTGAGATTATAGAGCCGGGCGATTTTTTACCATTTATGTCAACCCTTTGAATTCTATCATTTAAATATGAAGTCAAAAGGTTGAGAGCCATGTTCCTAATACCGTAGTGTTGTAATTTCCTGACAAGTATATCATGTCGGACGCAGTCAAATGCCTTAGATAAGTCACAAAAAACACCTAAGGCATCTTGAGAGTTCTCCCAGGCATCAAACACATCTTTTATAAGTCTATAGTAGAGCGATTCCTTGTAAAATGAGTTTCTAATATAATTTTTATACTACATCAATATACTTAATACTTTATATTACTTAGCGTAGGTAGTACAAAAATAGGCCGAATTTTTTTTGGTTTAGTAGTACTACCAGATTTGAATAAAGGAACCACTTTACTGTGCTTCATTAGGTCAGGGAATACACCACTTGCAACACAACTATTAAACACAGCTGCTAGATTGGGTGCAATGACATCTAGAATTGAAGAAACGGTCTTCCCAGAAAGACCCCATAGGTTTGCCGTTTTTTTTGCATCTAGACTTTTGAAACTGCTTACAATATCTCTGCAATTAACTACTGAAAATTTAAAAGTTGTGTCACATTCAGTTATAATTTGTTTAAGTAAGATCTCAGCAGAAATGAAGGAAGATTTTAGAGTTTTGGTTGTCAAATAAGGAATATTAGTGAAGAAATTCTCAAACTCGGCCGCTAGTGCCAAATCTGCTCTTACATCTTTATTATTAATTTTCAAACGAAAGTCTCCATTGAGTGATTTCGTCCGTCCAATCATCGTATTTACACTTTTTAGTTCCCACCGTCTGACGTCACGTCCTACAGCCATCTTGGTAGTCGAATTGGTTATGTTCAGTTCGATTTTCCTTCATTAGGCTCATGTTGCCACCAGGCAGGGATTAAAAGTGTAAGGTTTTCAAATAAGGTAAGTATTTAATAAACGTTTTATTTTCAGGTAAAACGTCACTATTAAATAGCTTGACCGTTATTTAGATTAAAACCTTATTAAACATGAGATGTGTTTGTTATCGCCTGGGCCCCGTTTCATAAAGCTAAAAGTAACAAATTGTAATTTACTATTTACAAGCCGAAAATTCTAACAAGTTACAATGACAAGTGTTTCACAGACTTCATAAACACCACCGACACTTGTAAAACTGGCTTCATACTCCTGTTACAAGTAAAAATCTCGATTCATTCATATAGCTGTACAGCCCTAAATCATTCGTTCAATCATTCATTCTTTTCACTCTTACGTCGTAGAAATTTCAAAGTCATAACATTTTTCTGTTTGTTTGTTTTGTTTAAGAGTTAATTTTGTGATAAATCCAAGTAATATTATATTCTCTGCTATAAATGTACCTAAGATGGATATAAAGGATTAAAAAATATTAAAATACGATGATTATTTTTGGTACTTTTTCGGTGTTGAACTTTCATACTCAAAGCCTGGTTTCTGTGTGTTGGGTGTTCTAAGAATGTCCCTAGCAAACTGACCACTTGATCATCACCATCACTGACCAGAGACAGTTCTTCCATTATTTCGGAATTCATACAAAATCTTTCATTGAATTCATATTCCGTCTTAAAAGTTGGCGAAAAGTCCTGGGCAACCGCATGTTTTTATCGTCAGAGGAATCTGAGGAATCCTTTAATTGGCATATCTTTTCGTGTAGAGTAGGATTGTTTTTATTCACCGAAGATAAAACTATTTTACAAATTACTTAACTCTAAAGCTATGTAGACTTGTAAAAAATATGAAAGTTAAAATATACATTTAGTGCAGACAATTAACGATTCTTTATGAAACACTTGTTCGACTCTTGCAATATGTAACGATAAACATACTATACATACATACAGAACTAGAAAATGATAATTCATTCTAGTAAATGATAATTATGGTAAGTATGTCACAGAACACTGTTACCTTACTGATACCTATATGGTAAGTAGGTACTTTTCAGCATCTATAATTATGAGTGCAATGTCTGCAGCCATAAGGAAATAAGGTAAAATTCAAAAGCTAAATCGCCTAGTACTATGAAGAGATTGTAGTTCAACTACCTTTAGTAGAAGATGAAATTTATATTATAGATTTTGCAAATTTTCCCACTTTTTTAGGTTTGTTTTATTTCCTAAGACTTCGTAATGTAGAAACATGTGTATAATGCAATCGTATGTAAGAAATGAATGTATTTAAGGCATCACAAAACAATATTATCTCATTATATAAAGATGGATTACCATTGACTGACTCATTGACCGAAATGTTTAGGTATGATGGAGCAATGGGGGGTATAGAAGAGGTAGGGGAAAAGTGTAGGGGGGGTTCTAAAACCGAGAGGAAAAATACTGGGTGAGCTGAATGTGGAAGTGTGATGGAACAGGTCAACGGCTCTCGAAAACTATAAATCATAGGGGGTAGGTGTCAAAACTAAAAATGACCGAAACCCTGGGCAACTGCCGAAAATTAAAAAAAAAACATGCCTCCCGAACAAAAGACGATCGCTCCCATACAAAATGTAAATGCTTATAATTCCTAAACCGTTTGAGATAAGTATAAAGTGTTTGACCAAATGTCATAGGGAATCGAAAGGGTAATTTGGTAGAAATGTCAAAAATCCAAGATGGCGGATTCAAAATGGCGGCCGAATTGAAAGTTGGTCCGATCCGGCTCAAAATTGGTATCGGGGGGTTTTTGGGGTCGCACTTTCGAAATATGAAAACAATTTTTTGATGACGTCATTTTTCAATATGGCCGCCATACATATGTTTTTTCGGTTATTCAATGGGTCATTTCTCCCAGTGGGCGTGATGGAGATTTAGGTTTTGTAGGGTTATATGTGGGGTTACGATAGGTGATTTTAGAAGAAACTGAATGGAGCTGAACGTGGAATACCAGGTAGAACAGGTCAACGGCTCTCGGAAACTAAAGGAGATAGGGGGTAAGTGCCAGAAATAATGTTGACAAGCACCCTGGGCATTTTCTAAAAATTAAAAAAAAAACACACCTCCCAAACAAAAGACGATCGCGCCCATACAAAATGTAAATGCTTATAACGCCGAAATCCTTAAAGATAGGTACAGAGTGTTTGAACTAATGTTTAATGGGACCGAAAATGCAATTTGGCGGAAATGTCAAAAATCCAAGATGGCGGATTCAAGATGGCGGCTACCTTAAATATTAGTCCGATCCGACTGAAAATCGATATCTAAGAGTTTTTAGAGTCCCCGATTTGAAATATGAAATCCATTTTTTGATGACGTCATTTTTCAAAATGGCCGCCATACAATTTTTTTCTCTGGAATTTTTATCGTTATTTTTCGACATGTTGGCATGATGGAACGCTGAGGCTTTGTAAGTGAAAAGTATAGATAGTGGTCGTATGATTTTAAGAGTCACCTGAAATGAGCTGAATCTGAACCTTCTGCTAGAACAGCTTGACGGCTCTCGGAAACTTAAAGAGATAGGGGGTAAGTGCCAAAACGAATATTGACAAGCACCTTGGGCATTTCCTAAAAATTAAAAAAAAAATACACCTCCCGAACAAAAGACGATCGCGCCCATACAAAATGTAAATGCTTATAACGCCGAAACCGTTAAGGATAGGTGCGGGGGGTTTGAACTAATATTTTACGGGACCGGAAATGCAATTTGGCGGAAATGTCAATAATTCAAGATGGTGGATTCAAGATGGCGGCTTCCTGGAATAATGGTCCGATTCGACTGAAAATCGATATCTAAGGGTTTTTAGAGTCCCCAATTAGAAATATGCAACCTATTTTTTGATGACGGCATTGTTCATAATTTTCACAATGGCCGTAGGTCGAAATTAGAGCCTGCGAGGCCGTAGGCCGAGCTATACTGGCGAGGCCGCAGGCCGAGCTATATAGGTCGAAGGCCAAGAGTGCTTCTAAGCGAAGCGAGGCTGAAGGCCGAGCGTACTTCTAAGCGAAGCGAGGCCGAAGGCCGAGCATGCTTCTAAGCGAAGCGAGGCCGAAGGCCGAGCGTACTTCTAAGCGAAGCGAGGCCGAAGGCCGAGCATGCTTCTAAGCGAAGCGAGACCGAAGGCCGAGCGTCTTTCTAAGCGAAGTGAGGCCGAAGGCCGAGCGTGCTTCTAAGTGAAGCGAGTCCGAGTTTTGAGCCTACGAGGAAATAGAAGTCTTTCATAGCGAGTTTATTTCAAAATTTCAATGATCTTCAAGACATCTGCCCACGTTAACATATGAATATATATATATGTCATGAAATTGTGTAAATCATGAATACTACTATAGGTACTTGATTGATAATTATACAGATATGTAGATTAACTCTTTAGTGAAACACCACAATACAAATATATGTTACAAATAAATAAAATAGAATAAAATAAAATCACAATCAAAATATTTCATAATTAAATAGGTACTTTAAATTTAAAGTGTCAGGATGGGTGGTCTTATCGCTCAGAGCGATCTCTTTCAGACAACCATTCACGGAAAGAAATAGGCATAAACTTATAAGGACGGTGTGAATAAAACAAGTGTACTAAACACTACATATAGCAAAACTCAAGATTATAAATATAAAAAATACTTATAATATACTCGTATAAAAACTATACTTATATAATTATAATACTATACGTAATATACTACAAAATATATACATACTATACATATACCATTTAATTATTATAAAAAAGATAATAAGTAGGTTTGCAATTAGTTATTTCGCGAAGCTAAATGCTTTGACACGTTTTTTGAAGATGCCTAAAGAAGGCGCGCATCTAATTTCGTAGAGTAAAGTGTTCCATAGACGAACAGCTTCAACACAAAGTAGGAACCAAAAAAATTGGTGCGGGTTATCGGGGTACTTAACATTAAGTGCTCTGATGATCGTAGAGAAAAAGAGCTCCTAACATGTCAAAATTCAACATTTTACGTACTACTGATATGACATGCTACAAGTAAACGTTAAATTTCCTTCGTAGGCTTGGGTTTGTTATGAACTTGAGTCCAAACAACACTTCACGCAGTGGTATAAAAAGGGTGCAGCATCTTCCAAGAAGCTTAAGGTGTCACAGTTAGCTGGAAAACTAATGGCGACATCTTAAGCCATTACTTACTTTTGAGCAATAAATATATCTATATATAATAGGCTTATAGGCCTTTCATGGGGACATTAATATACAGATTTTGAAGGTCACGATCTTAATGTCATGGTAGAGATGCTTACTTGTTGTCATTCGTTAGTCACTGGTACGACATACATCCATGTTAATAAAATAAATACAAAGTGTGGTGTGGTGTTCACGCTTGGGACAGTATTTTTTTTTCAACTATATTGAATAAGAACTCAGCTTATTGAGAAATGTATAGCTCTATTCATTTTCCCTTGAATATATCAAGAGAATAGCTTGACAAAATCATTAATTTGACTGCATTTAAAGTAAACAACTTACCGTAGCAACTAGAAGCGTGCAGAGTAGGCATTTTATGGTAAAGATGTTTTGTGGTTCTGCATTGAATATCGCGTTTAAATCATTCGAAAATGAAGATTAGAAACACTAGATTAAGTAAAATGTAACACATTAAAGTCGCGAAGTTGTCGGAAAAGTAGCCACTACAGATGAGATACAAACTCTAATACAGGTCAAACTTACGCACAACGTAAGTGAAATGAATACCAAAGTTTTAGAGGTGTTACGATTTGTAAAGTTCTTCAATCTAACATATGTTTTCTGAAAGTCAAGGAATGGAAGTAAAAAACACTGCGACCATCCCCTAGGTCAATCTTGATGTGCCAATATATGGTACGTAGGTTGGTTTATCTTTAAGTTAATGTTATAATGTAAATAGTATAATTATATCGTAGTGGGACTGTGGGAGTAAGCAGAACAAAAATAAAACCAGTTAATTGTCTTGGTACATAGAATAGAATAGAATAGAATTCATTTATTTCAGACTAATATCTGTCCATATTATTAGTAGAGGTACATACACTTAGTCTTACATCTTTTCACGCATTTCTTTGTTCAATTTGGCCGTTCTAAGGTTTTTTAATTGTTTATTCCTATATATGTATTCACGAATCAAATTTATTTAGAAAAGGTAAGGTACTTAAGGTAGAGACGCTGTCTGTATACTCTAGGTATATGTTATTACTTCAGTGTTTAGACGGGTACGATTAGGGTAGATAGAAATGAAATGCATAAAGCTATGGAAAAGATACCTTTGAATTAAAGAGTACCTAAATTTATAAGAAACGCGTCATGTAATTTGAGTTAACTTTGTTGCAAAGACCCCTAGATATATCAGTTTCTTCATCAAGTTACTCTCGATGCCACCTCTATGTAATGGTAAAACTAATTACATACATTTAAAGTCGTTTCCACTACATATGTATAGCACGTACCTACGTAAATTCCTAAATGGCTGAAGTGGTATGGATTTTACAGAGTCAGTAGTCAGTACAGAGAGAGAGAGATGTGTGTGAAGTGGCTATTCTTATAAATTTGAGTCCAGACAACCTCCACGCAGTGAAAGGGTGCAACGTCATCTAAGAAGCTTAAGTGTCACAGTTAGGTGGAAAACTAATGAAGACATCTTAAGCTACTACTTACTTTTCAGCAATAAATGTATATATAATAGGATTATAGACCTTTCAAGGGGACACATACACAGATATAATACACAGATTTCGAAGGTTCGTTATTGATCTTAATGTCATGGTAGAGATGCTTGCTGCAATTTATGTAATTAAAATACATACGAAGTGTGGTGTGCTGTTCACACTTGGAACAAAATTTTTTTTAACTATATAGAATTAGAACCCAGCTTATTGAGATATGTATAGCTCTTTTCATTCGTCCTTAAATATATATATACGTAGTATTGTTTTCTCTTTGGAATATATCAAGAGAAGGACTTGACTTTACACAATTACTAATTTGACTGTTTTTAAAGTTAACAGCTTACAGTAGCAACTAAAAACATGAGTAGGCATTTTATGGTCAAGATGTTTTGTGGTTCTGCATTGAATATCGCTATCAAATCGTTCTTTAAGCTATGGCGGAAAATTAAATTGGAAACAATAGATTGAATAAAATGTTGCATATTAAAGTTGTGAAGCTTCGTGTGTGTAAATAAAATTAATGCCAATGTTACGATTTGTAAAGTTCTTCAATCTTAATTTATATTAATGCCAAAGAATGTAGGTAAAAAGCACTGCGACCGTCCCCTAGGTCAAACTTAATAGGCAGGTATATTTGATACGTAACTTGGTTTTTTTTAAGTGAAGATGATGATGGAATAAGTATATTTATATGGTAGTGGGAGTTAGCAGAACAAAATTAAAACCAGTTAATTGCCTTGGTACATACTAAATCCTATACGTACCGAACAATGAAGTGCAATCTAATTCCTTAGTAGGTTTTACGACATATATACATCCATGTGAAAAAATATACATGGAATAATAAAATTTTCAAACAAGGGTTACCTACATTTATTATCACATGAGACGTAAAACTTTTACTGCTGAAGACATGCATACGGAAGGACCATTTGGAAGCTGCATGCATCCAAGATAGTCCTGCGACCTTATTTAGTACGTCTTCCACATTGTCGGTGGACGACCTACCTGCTCTACCAGACTCTCAGTCAGACGGACAGATGGACAAACGGATAAACAACATCAACCTACGGTTGGATATAGATAGGGATATAATGATATACTACCACACTATTGCCTACCACATTTAGTTCAAAGAATTTTACCCTAAGACTTAACTGAAACCACACATTGAGCGTTATGTTTTAGTATTTATACCTTAGTTTTATTATAATATTATGATTTTTAAGTGCTAATGCTTGCTTAGATAAACCAAATGTTGCAATACATCCCCATACACCGGTTAAAATCAACTAAGAGAAAACAAATGATGGTTGGATGGGTGCCTATAGAAAGTGTCTACGAGTTTCAAAGCCACACAAATGAATTGAATAAATATGAGCAATGATGAGAAATATCGTTTTAATGTATCGTTGGTGTAGTGGTGGCAGCGCTGCTTTGGAATGTAGAACTCTTGGTTTGGATTCCCGGTTAGGACAGTTGTTGGAATTTTCTGACAGAGAAATTCAAACTGTCCGGCGTCTGAAACACTGCCCTGTAGGTGACAATAGGCCTTATATGGGAGCAATACATATCTGGTATGGGTGTTTGATAAATACTCCTACCTACCTCTCTAAGATATGTACGCATGATCTTAATGTTATTTTTGTTTAAAATATGTATATCATTATTTACGTTACATATAAATTACTTTTACTAAGGTTAAACTCCAGGGATACTTTGAAAAAAAAAACTGTTTTAATATTTATTTTAAAATTTACTTGTAACGAGTTTCGAGTCAATTAAAACAAGGAATACAACAATTTTATAGAAAATTGCAGAGTTATTTAGTAAATTAAGTCATTACTTACTTTTGAGTATAATGATCTTTATATATATAAAGAATAGGCTCCTCACTTTTCATACATCGTGAAATATTTTTCGGGACTATCTCTGTCATCATCATCATCATCATCATCAGCCTGTAGCAGTCCACTGCTGGATATAGGCCTCTCCAATTGCACTATCTCTGTGCAAAGAACATATAAATTTTTTTTAAGAATATAGCTGTGTGCTCAGTAAACTTACGCCGTTCTTGCTACTTACAGCTAATACTGTTTTCTTACGTCTCTACACACATATATACGGAGTAAGTATATCATGAGAATTACTTTGGAACATTGGGACAAGGGTGTTTCAGTAGGAGGTCGGAAGATATCCAACTTATGATGAGATACGATGATACTACTCTTCTCGCTCAAATAAAAAAGACATGGAACACCTGTTGACACGTTTAGAGACAACAAGCCTCTCCTACAGGCTTGTGATCAACAGAGACAAAACCAAGATGATAATCGTAGACCGAACTGAACTAAATCAACCTGACATTTCTGTGATTGGCAACTGTGAAATTGTTCAATCCTACGTGTACCTAGGATCCACGAGCACAAACACGAGGGGCTATGAGAAAGAAATTCAAAAAAGATTTGCTAAGACAAGATCTGCCGTTGATAAGGTCAAAAGAGTCAGGTGCAACCGAAATATCACCAAATCCACGAAACTCTGCATGAAGAAAACTTTAGTGTTGCCGATATTTCTCTATGGCGCAGAAACATGAACGGTTCACCTGAGAGACCGACGAAAAATCGATGCCCTTGAAATGTGGTGCTGGCGGCGACTGCTGCGGACGAACGAGAGATTATCTAAGACTGTGCAAATACGTGTCCTGAAATACTTCGGACACATTATTCGACATGAAAACTCCATAAAACGACTCGTAGTCCAGGGGCAAGTAGAAAGCAAGCAGTCGATCACACGCGTTGGGCAGAACTCACAAAAGATGAAACAGAAACTTCCATAGTCTAAAGCACTTTTAAGTGTTATTTAAGATTTAGGTATACGTTATTATTAAAATTCAAAATTAGCAGCCTTCCTATCACATATTTCAAAGATGTAGGGTTTACTCGAATGTTTTGAGATTGAGAGTTATGTTTTATTCTTTTAGAGTTTATTTATGCATACGCAAGTTTTTATCGTTTGCTTTTTATACTCTAACGGCTGCTTGGCGAAATGTAACTTTGCAATCTGTCCCCTAATATGCACGTTACAATAAATTAATGTAAGACGTCCACTGCTAAACATATGCGTCCCTATCGATTTACAAAAGACCGCATGGAAGCGACCTGTATAAAAGTTCGGTCTGTGGTTACCGGCCCCATCGGCCATTAGTTCAAGGCGTTATGTGTCATGTCCACTGCCACTTCAACTGGCTAATCCTCTGGGCTATGCATGACTTTCATTCGTGTACTAAATCAGTCCTCATTTCCGATTTAATCACTACGGAATACACCGAGCATAGCTCTTTCTAAAGTTCGTTGTATGACTTTGAGCTTACATATGAATCCCTTAGTCAGTGACCAAGTTCAGTGTCATAAATTATCACTGATTACACATGAACGGAGTAAAATAGAGGATCCGAAGTCTTCTTTTATTGAGAGATTAAAAATGTTACGGCACTTGTGTGGCTAAGGCGAATCTAATGATTAATTTTATATAATGCATCAAGTCATTTCGACTTAAGGGTCATTTAAATAAATAGAAAATATAGTGGGGTTTATTTCCGCCACGGTTGTTCTTATTCCATTTGTATATCACAAGGTATTTAATAATTACAGCTCTCCGTAAGATAGGGAGAAGGAAACTGATTGAAGATTGTAGAGGCAAAGCATAGCATGAGATTCGTGGCACTTACGGATAGGAACCCACTTTAACTGATATTTGTATTCTGATATGTCAGGGTCGAACATAAGCTTGCAGACAGTCAATAAAATGGATTCAGACGTTTTGGAGCCGTTCTTATTAATTTAATAGTTCTTTTGTATACACAAGGTATGATAGTCAATAGTTTGATAGCAAATACCCACAACTTATATTCAAAAAATGTGTGCAGAATCGAACAAGATTCAATATAAATTAGTACTGCCCATATCAAAATTAAAAATGCACAGCTCATGGGCAAATGTTATGTCAATAAATACTTGATAGAATACATAATGACTTTTGCTGAACTTTAAGCTAAATTAAGGCATAACATTTTTACAAAGCCATTAAATTACTTACCTACTAATAAAAAATGCTACTGTGACTTTGATGAACTCATGAACGATTCATGCAATTATTTCAAATAATGATCAATAATTATTTTGATAAATGTGAATTAATTTATAGTAACATGAATGAGTCGGCCCGTTCTTAGTATTGTTCCTCTAATATTGCTACAAACGAATAGGGAAATTTATTACTACCATAACATTAGATGTATACAATATAAATATGATTTCAATAAATAATCGGGTATGCGTCTGAAACGAGAGCCATTGTTACGTTAGTTTTAAAAGGTAAAAAATATTCGAAGACGTTAAAAAAAACTGAATGTAATAATTCAGTATCTTGCTTACGGTGTTCGTATGAGTACCTGCGCTATAACAGATGGTTTTCTAACGTGACTCATAAGTTATTAGAATATGGCATACGAAAGGTATCCCTGCATTTCACCGACACTTAATATATCATGCGACCTTTGGTTAGGTTAGGTTTGAACTGCGACAAAACTACGCGTAAGCCGAGCGAGCAAAGCGAGCGTGCCGCTGCAGCGGCTGGCTAAGCGCTTAAAACTAAGGAATGAATGATTATCTACTAGGCAGAGCCTGTACTATGGTAACCTAATGAATGATATACATACTTATATACATATACACACCCAGACACAGCTCAAACATACATGTTCATCCACACGCGGTGTTCAGGTCCCAAACTAGGCAGAGCTGTACTATGGTAACCTGATGACTAATATACATACTTATATACATATACACACTCAGACACAGCTCAAGCAGACATGTTCATCCACACGCGGTATTTAGGACAGGTTCAGGTGTTAGTTGAAACTATATAGGTACCTAAGTTTTATGTAATTACTTACAATAATATCATTAAATATGATAACATGATTTTACGATTCAACTATAAAATATCTTCCATACAAATTAATTAAAATTAGCTGTTGGCATGAATGGCTTGATAGATTTATTAATGACTAGCTGCGCTCCGTGGTTACAACCGAGCGGTGAAGGTCGATGATGATGATAAATATAGCGTATGTTACTCAGGCATAATAGAGTTTTCTACTGGTGAAATATTTTTTGGAACCGGTTAGTAGTTTTTGCGTTTATCCGCTATACACTATCAGATAATTCTATGTACTCAGACGAGCGAATGTCTAAACAGGTTTTTATTTCAGCACCATTTAGATTATAGAGAACTTTCGTTCCTGTTACCATAGGGAATATTTCACAATTTGCTGTTACCATAATAAGCTATACAAAGATTATTAGGTTGTATTTAGGTTTTAGACCTATATTATTTTTTTTGTCCAGAACATGCTATGTAGTATATTCTAACAAGTACTGAAGATAATTATAAAAATTAAGAACACGACTACAAACTAAGAATGTAAAAAGTTATATTATCTTATGGAACAGCAGATATAAGTGGGTTCATTAGATATTTGTTTAGTATCGTTTCAACAGTTATTTTTTATTTTTAATAAATTAATAGGTACGACATTATAATTGGAGATTTAGCACAGTGCCTCCAGTCTACATCAGTTTAATAGTTTAAAAATCAAGTTAAAAAATCATGGAGTACCTTTTGTTTGCGGCTCCGTCTGCGTTGATATTTGATATACCAAAGCTGCTACGGTTTGCTACGGCGTAGCAGATTGTTTCCGGTTTATTTCTGTGTGAAATTTCATCATCAGTTTAAGCATAAAAGAAGAACAAACAAACAATTAACTACTAAGCGACAAATACGCTTTCGCTTTATAATATTATAATAAGCATGCTGCGTCTTGCTTTGATAATACCATCCGACATCAGTTTAGTTTTAGGGGGTAAAAATATTTGGAGACGATAAAATTGAAAGAAATATTTCAGTATCTGGCTAACGGCGTTTGTATGAGTACCTGCGCTATAACAGATGATTTTCTAACATGACTCAAAAGTTCTTAGAATATGGCATACGAGAGGTATTTCATATTTCACTATCACATAATTTATCATCGGTCCAGTAGTTTCGGAGTTCAATTCAAACCAACAAAATCGTTCCTCTTTATAATATTATAGTGAGATGATTTTGGAAAAGATGTCAGTAATTTATGCGGGTTGAACCCTGGGAAAAACATTGTTCACAGATAGTACGTTTTGGTAATGCAAAGTAGGACATCCCTTGAAGACGATTAAGCTGGTCTGTTTAACTGATCATCAAGAATGTATTACGTATTAATCTGATACAACCATTTTATTTAAACTAATATATTGGCACGACTAAGGTCAGTGCACAGTAAGTATCAAAAACGTAACTCCGCAACCATAATAGATAGGTACGGGGTGTTTGAAGTAATGTAATAGGGGACCGGAAGTGAATTTTGGAGAATATGTTTAAAATCCGAGATGACGGATTCAAAATGCCGGCCAACTTAAACAAAGTTGGTAAGTAGGTAAGTCTAAACGGGCTGTTTTTCAAGATCGCGGAGTGAAATAGAAGGGTACAAGTGAGCTCATTAAGAGCTTGACAACAACAAAGTATCTATGAAGTATAATAATTGAATACACAACCATTTCTTTTGTGGATTATTTGGTCAGAGCTGAGTTATGATAGGTGCAGTGACGAGTAAAACGAGGAAGAGCGTTACTTTGCTGTTGAATACAATATCTGTATCACTGCAAATCGTAATGAGTTGCATTTTGTTTTAGGTACTGAATAAATGTTAACAGAATGAAACAGAATGTTAAAATTATGATAAGAAAATATTTACACAGACGAGCGAATGCCTGAACAGACTTTTCTTTCAGCACTTTTCTTCGAGTATAGAGAACTTTCGTATGAGTGGATATGTTTCTGCATGCACACCTATACTTTTTTGTTAATTATAATATTAACAGCTTCATATATATTTATATATTAGTAAATCATAACTATCACGGGTACATTACAATGTTATTGTTATTTTTATGGTGCCCACTTTAAAAAAAATATAAACTTCAGACTTTAAAAGAGTTCTGCTAAAAACGTTTTCACCAACCTACTTACTACCTACATTAGTTCAAAGAATATAAGTAAGTTATGTTTGGTATACTATGTTTCTTAATATTCTGTAATTTCACCGACACTTTTTTTTGCTGCTGAAATTTTGGCTCTTTAATTAACATTAGTGGAAATTAAAAATTGTCATTAAAAAAAATAATACATATAAAGACATGGTTCATCTAATTAAATGATAATTCTACAAATTATATTTAATTACAATCTCCAATGACTTCAGAAATATCACATTTAATAATGTATTGTTTGACATACTATTCTTTTTAACCGACTTCAAAAAAAGGAGGAGTTTATATGTTCTATTGCATGTTTTTTTGTATGTTGACCGTTTCTCCCCGATTTATGCACCGATTCTTAAAGTTATTTTTTTTTGTTTTGGTAGAGTATACTTCCGTGGTAGTCCCATTTACATTTCATCAAATTGGGTGAAACAGTTTTTGAGCTACACTCCATTTACTGGAAAGTCTTCTGATGATGAAGATGAATCTTAACGATGTCATCATTAGGTTAGGTTTGAACTGCGAAAAAAGTTCGTGAAGCCGAGCGAGCGAAGTGAGCGTGCTGAACAGACATCACTGATTATAATAAGCAACCTGCGTACCCTAAAAATTTTACTACAGTTTTTTCAGTTGTAAAGGTACAAGCGTTGTAAAAGGCTACTTATGTTCAAAATTTTACATAAATCAGTTCAGTTGCTTTTTCGTGTAGGAGTAGCATACTTCCATTTATAAATCCATTTGAAGTCTCGAGTACTTTTACAATTTAATATTAGTTGATGATAGTGTATATATGTTTTATGTAGAGCATGGTAGGTAAGGTGGTAATCGCTTGCTATTTTATGAAAAGTTATATAAAATACCTTACAACTAAGACTATGTTCACCGTATGACAGTGACCATGTTCAGTTTCATAAATAAACACTGATCACACTGAACAAAGATATGAGAGCCGAAGGTTTCTGGCTTGAATTGAGGCGGAAGGCAGCGCATGAATGTTGGGGAAAATGAAGATAACTTTGTTTAAACATTTTGCGAGGCTGATTCTATAAGTCACGCAAAAATTTAGGAGATCTTTATTTTGGTGGACCATTTCCGTAGTACTTGTTATTTTTTTGTTGTGAAGTATGTAAATATAATTAAAGCAAACTATATATTTGATTTATTGAGAGATAATAAATGTAATGACACTTGCGTGGCTAAGGCGAATCTAATGATAGGTATGCTATTTTTTATAATGCATCAAATCAAATGACTATAGACTATAGTGGTTGTTCTTATTCCTTTTGTAAATAACGAGGTATTTAATAGTTAGAGCGTTCCGTAAGATAGAGATAAGAAAACCGATTGCAATTTGTAGATGCAAGGCATAGCATGAGAGTCGTGGAGTTGCTCATGGTCGAAAGTAAGCTTGCAGACAGTCGCTAAAATGGATTCAGACGTTTTGGAGCCGTTCTTATTTATTAAATAGTTATTTTGTATACACAAGGCATGACAGTAAATAGTTTGTTTAGAAAATACCCACAATTTTTTGAAGGTATCCAACAAGATTTAATATAAATTAGTACTGCCTATATCAAAATTAAAAATGCACAGCTCATGAGCAAATGTTATGTCAATAAATACTTACTTTATCAAATACCTTATGACTTACAAGCTATAAAGCTATAAAGAGAGGCATTATATTTTTACAAAGCGATTAAACAACTTACTACTAAAAAAATGCTACCGTAACTTGGAAGAACTCATGAACGATTCATGCATTTATTTTAAATGTTGATAAATAATAATTTTGATAATTGTTAATTAATTTAGAGTAACATGAATGAGTCGGCCCGTTCTTAGTATTGTTCCTCTAATATTGCTACACACGAATAGGGCCATTTATTACTACCATAACCTTAAGATCTATACAAAATATACATACGATTGCAATAAATAATTGAGTATGGGTCTGAAAAAAGAGCCACAGTGTTACCTTAGTTTGAAGAGGTAAAAACATTCGGAAATGTTGAAAAATTGACTGAAATAATTCATTATTTTGCTGCGGTGTTTGTATGAGTGCCTGCGCTATAACAGATGGTTTTCTAACATGCATGACTCATAAGTTATTAGAATATGGCATACGAAAGATATCCCTGCATTAAACCGACACTTAATTTATCATCCAACCCTAGGTTAGGTTAGGTTTGAACTGTAACAAAACTAAGCGCAAGCCGAGCGAGCAAAGCGAGCGTGCCGCGGCAGCGGCCGGCGAAGCGTTTGAAACTAAGTAACGAATGATTGTGGCGTGTGGTTCATGACTAACGATAGAGTAGTGCACAAATAATATTACACACTACTAGACGTACTTTTTATTTTTTGGTAATTAATTGTTGTGAGAGTGACATTTTACAAATGTGAATAATAAAAGAAACAGTGTGTGAAATAAAAGATGAACAAAACATAAATTTTAATGCAAACATTTTTACAAGATTTACGTTTGCGAGCTGAATTTGTTTATGTAATATATTTAGATATGAGGCTTGAACCGACATACATCCACGTGGAATGTCGATATATACATACAAGAAACAATCAAATTTTATACCAGGATCTCACTACTATCAATTCTGCCGTAAGATGTTCATTGCCAAAGATGACCCTCTCCCATAGATTTATGAAAGGACGAGATGGAAGCGGCTCGTATCCAACGTCTTCTTGAGACGTTTATGAGGTCGTTTGATCTCCAATTTATCGGTGGACGACCTACGCTGCGCTTGCTGGTCTGTAATCTCCACTGCAAGAGCGAAGCGTTCAGTGCCATGCAGGGTTCCAAAACCGTCTGGCTCCATCAGCCATCAGTTTGGCGTGTTATGTACCCTGCTCACATTCACATTGCAATATAGATGCCCAAGTTTCTAAAGAATATATGTATTCAGATATATTATGTTTCAAATGAGGTATCATTGAAATGGCCTGAATTGCTTCCTCAAAGGCTGGCAACTCAATCTCGATACTTCTCGTATTGCAGATGTTCGTGGGCAACAGTGATCACTTACCATCTGGAGAGCCGCCCGTCCGTTTGTAATTATGTTCACACAGTCAAACCCCCGTACTAAGATTACTAACAAATATAATAGGTTAGGGTTTTTCTTTGTGATATTAGGAGTCGGCATATGCACGAAGCCCACCTGGTATTTGGGGCAGTCTTTGCGGCTGGTACTGCGCCTGTAATTCTGAGACACAGAAATGTCACCGGCACCCATACCTTTCATACCAAACCACAGTATTGCGAATATTACTGCTTACATTACTACTGGTACGGTAAGTAGGTAGAAATGAATAAAAAAAGATATATTTAAGGTCGATTTAATAAAAGAGATGTCACTGATTACATATTGTATATTATTAGTGAGCAGATGTCATGAACATACCACGTAACTTGATTATACAAATGTATAAACTAGCTCGCCAGCGCTTCCAGCGGCTTCGCTCGCTTGGTCTGGAATTGGTGGAGCGCCGTTTTGGAATGTTAGGGTCGTGGGATTTTCTGGCAAAGTAATTCTCAATAGCAGTCCGGAGTCTGGAACAGTGTCTCGTAGGTGGCAATAGGCTCGCCCCCTATTACATGGGATCAAAAAAATATCCGATAAAACGCAGCTGTTTCAAACACTGCTGCTCACTTCTTCGCGGATATCCTGTATATTTGACGATTTGTGATCTTTTAATTTAAAAATAACGGGTATAAAATTTTTTTCGTTAAAGTTTATTTTTACCAAGTTTTGAGTGATACTTTTTTACTACCACTTTAATTATAACATAAATTGTTACACGAAAACTTGCAAAATATACTATGTTATATAAATATAGGGTATATATAAAAAAGGAGCCGTGTTACATTCTTAATTAATACAGTTTTTACGAAAAGTGTGTGTTTATACATCTCTCTCGCCGTCATCAAACGTCTTTACCTGCGTATGGAAGAGAGGACATGTAAACTCGCCCCGCGCCGGATTGATTGAAGAATTAATTTGTGAAACGTAGTATACCGAAACAAGGGTGAGCAGGTTATTTCCAACTACTTATTTAATGAAAAGCCAGAATTAAACAGTTTTCCCTTCGTTGTTTGAATGGTTATTTCCAACTACTTATTTAATGAAAAGCCAGAATTAAACAGTTTTCCCTTCGTTGTTTGAATGGTTATTTCCAACTACTTATTTAATGAAAAGCCAGAACTAAACAGTTTTCCCTTCGTTGTTTGAATGCGATTGAAATGCGAAACGTAAGATGCAAGGGACTCTACTTACTGTGTTCTGCCGCGAATCATTAGTGCGCAAGCGTTAGGTACTGTAAGGGTACATTAGCATGTGAAATCAGTAAGTGTTATGTCATGGTCAGTATTATTTCTGTTACAAACTTGACACAAAAGTTTGAGTAAATTTGTAGTGCAGGAGTTATAAAATAATAATCTACTTATTAACAAAGTTGAAATCAAATAAGTTGTGGGATGGAATGATACTTTTAATATTTACACATTTTATAGTATTTTTTTTAAACATACGTTAATAACAGCTTAGGTAAGCTGTATCACTGCAGCTCAGAGATTATTCCTCTACATCTTACGAGTATAGATGCCAAAGTTCCTACAGTGTAAATATCTTAATACGAGTAGATATTCTGTTTTAAATAAGGAAAATTTAAATATCAATGAAATAACAAAGTTACTATAAAATATAATGTTCACACACTTGTAGATACCCAGTACCATAGAGTCCCAGGTGTTAGGTGCTAATCTCTGCCTTTAGCAGACGTATGTCCTCACAACTGCATTGCGCACGTAAAAATGAGACATTTTTAAGTCTCAATTTGCCTGTAATTTTACCCGCACCCATACCCTTCAAAACCAGAACACAATATTGCGAACGTTACTGCTTCAGGGTGGAAACAGGTATGGTGGCAGTATTCCCCGGATGAACTCATTCAAGAAGAATTCTACTGCATATACTCGTATGTAGGTAGGAAAATTGATAGATAAACCCTTTATTGCAACACTACATTATAAAATATAACTAACAAATAAATAGGATAATAATATAATTGAATACTATTACTCAACAATAAAAAACTTAAAATTAAGTGAAACGATGGGCGGTCTTATCAGTCAGAGAGTTCTCTTCCATACAACCATGTTCTTGAAAAGGAAGCTTGAATAAAAAAGATCTCGAAGGAAGTTTCCTTGTACACCTGTGGAGACTCTTGTGACACATTTACCACCGACCACACTTAGAAGTAGAGCCCCTAAAAAAATTAAAAGAATTCTGGTATGTACTACTACCTACAATCTAACGACTCTACTACACTTTTTTGTCTTTTTAACTCCAGCTGACCGCTCTACCCTTGAGCCTCAATTGCACTAAAAGAAATGCTCGCTTTGTAACTTGTATGGGAGTTATGATTTTTTACGCAACTGAATGCAGATCATTTTTCCACTTCTCAAGCTGGTCTCCAAGGCGACTGCTCACGTTAACCACTGCACTAAGGGGTTGGATCCCTTAACAAGCATACGCAAGGACCAGTTTTTTTTAATTAAAATTCCGAATAGCTTCTATGCCCCGACTTAAACTGTAATTAGACGCTAAATTTCTGCAATCGAACTTGTATGAAATTTTTTACTTTTCTGTTCAAATGGTTAAAAGTTTGATGACAAAAACTAATGCACAAGGACAAACGCGGGCCACTCGTGGCCCGCGCACCGCCCAACACCTAGTCATATTATATAAAGTTCGATTACCACTGATTGACTGACTCACTGACCCCTTTGTTCTCATAGAAGGAGCAATGAAGGGTATAGAAGATGTAGGGGAAAAGTGTAGGGGGGCTCAATTCGAGTGGGGGAAAAATGCTGAAAGTGCTGAATGTGGAAATCTGATGGAACAGGTGAACGGCTCTCGGAAACTATAATAGATGGGGGGTAGGTGCCAAAACTAAAAATGACCAAAACCCTGAGCAACTGCCAAAAATTTAAAAAAAAACATACCCCCCAAACAAAAGACGATCGCTCCCATACAAAATGTAAATGCTTAAAACTCCTAAACCGTTTGAGATAAGTATAAAGTGTTTGACCAAATGTCATAGGGAATCGGAAGGGTAATTTGGCGGAAGTGTCAAAAATCCAAAATGGCGGATTCAAAATGGCGGCTGAAATTGAAAGTTGGTCCGATCCGGCTCAAAATTCGTATCAGGGGGTTTTTGGGTTCCCACATTCCAAATACGAAATCCATTTTTCGATGACGTCATTTTTCAATATGGCCGCCATACATATGTTTTTTCGGAACTTCAACGAATTATTTCTCCAAGTGGGCTTGATGGGGATTATGGTTTTGTAGCGTTAAATGTAGGGTTTGGTTTGGTGATTTCAGAAAAAATGGAATTGAGCTGATTGTGGATCACCAGATAGAACAGGTCAACGGCTCTCGGAAACTAAAAGAGATAGTGGGTAAGTGCCAGAACTAATGTTGACAAGCATCCTGGGCATTTTCTAAAAATTAAAAAAAAAACACACCTCCTGAACAAAAGACGATCGCGCCCATACAAAATGTAAATGCTTATAACGTCGAAACCGATAAAGATAGGTACGGGGTGTTTGAACTAATAGTTAAGGGGACCAAAAATGCAATTTGGCGGAAATGTCAAAAATCCAAGATGGCGGATTCAAGTTGGCGGCTACCTTAAATAATGGTCTGATCCGACTGAAAATCGATATCTAGGCGTTTTTCGACTCTACGATTATAAATATGAAAACCATTTTTTGATGACGTCATTTTTCAACATGGCCGCCATACAATGTTTTTTCTGAAAATTTTATCGTTATTTTTCGACATGTTGCCACGATGGAACGCTGAAGTTTTGTAGGTGAAAAGTGTAGACAGTGATCTTGTGACCTTAAAAGTCACCTAAAATGGGCTGAATCTGAACCTTCTGCTAGAACAGCTTGACGGCTCTCGGAAACTAAAAGAGATAGAGGGTAAGTGCTAAAACTAATATTGACAAAAACCCTGGGCAAATGCCAAAAATTAAAAAAAAAACACACCTCCCAAACAAAAGACGATCGCGCCCATACAAAATGTAAATGCTTATAACGCCGAAACCGTTAAAGATAGGTACGGGGGGTTTGAACTAATATTTTACGGGACCAGAAATGCAATTTGGCGGAAATATCAAAAATTCAAGATGGCGGATTCAAGATGGCGGCTACCTTAAATATTAGTCCGATCCAACTGAAAATCGACATCTAACGGTTTTTAGAGTCCCCAATTCGAAATATGAAATCCATTTTTTGATGACGTCATTTTTCAACATGGCCGCCATACAATTTTTTTCTCTGGAAATTTTATCGTAGTTTTTCGACATGTTGGCATGATGGAACGCTAAGGCTTTGTGAGTGAAAAATATAGGCAGTGGTCTTACGTCCTTAATTGACACCTGAAATGAGCCGAATGTGTACCTTCTGATGGAACAGCTTGACGGGTCTCGGAAATTAAAAGAGATAGGGGGTAAGTGCTTAAACTAATATTGACAAGCACCCTGGGCAACTGCCAAACATTTAAAAAAAAACACACCTCCCAAACAAAAGACGATCGCGCCCATACAAAATGTAAATGCTTATAACGCCGAAACCGTTAAAGATAGGTACGGAGGGTTTTAACTAATGTTTTAGGGGACCGGAAATGCAATTTGGCGGAAATGTCAAAAATCCAAGATGACGGATTCAAGATGGCGGCTACCTTGAATAATGGCCTGATCCGACTGAAAATCGATATCTAGGGGATTCAAGAGTCCCCAATTAGAAAGATGAAACCCATTTTTTGATGACGGCGTTGGTCAAAATGGCGAGGCCGCAGGCCGAGCTATATGTACGTGGCCGAAGGTGAAGCGAGGCCGAAGGCCGAGCATCCTTCTAAGCGAAACGAGGCCGAAGGCCGAGTGTGCTCCTAAGTGAAGTGAGGCCGAAGGCCGAGCGTGCTTCTAAGCGAAACGAGGCCGAAGGCCGAGCATGCTTCTAAGCAAAGTGAGGCCGAAGGCCGAGCGTCCTTCTTAGCGAAACGAGGCCGATGGCCGAGTGTGCTTCTAAGTGAAATGAAGCCAAAGGCCGAGCGTCCTTCTAAGCAAAGCGAGGCCGAAGGCCGAGCGTACTTCTAAGCGAAGCGAAGCCGAAGGCCGAGCATGCTTGTAAGCAAAGCGAGGCCAAAGGCCGAGCGTGCTTCTAAGCGAAGCGCGGTCGAGTTTTGTGCCCACGAGGAAATAGAAGCCTTTCATGGCGAGTTCGAAGGCCAAGCTTTCGCCGACTTTATTTCAAAATGTCAATGATCTTCAATGCCCATGTTAACATAGGTAATGTTAATCATCATGAACACTACTATTAGTACGAGCACTACTGATATGACTACTAGATGCTACAAATAAACGTTTTATTTCCTTCATCGACTTAAGTTTGTTATTATGAACTTGCCCAACAACATAGATAGTTAGTAGTTTCCGTAATCAAATAGTAATACATAAGTTCGTTCGTATAATAATCTTGACAGATATATATTAATCGAGGTATTGTTGCAATTGTAAAGTATTTATAAAAAACCGTAAATACACTATCTGCAGAGAATATGAATGACACACTTATGTTATAAACGTGAATAACGATGTGAATTTATGCGTACAGTTGTTAATTCCTTACGTTTTAACGTTTTAACGGATCTAGATGAATTCCGGAATAACTTTTATAACGTTTACACACACATACCCCTGTACTAAGATCCCCGGGTCGCGTGGACATGGACTACCAGATTAATACATAACAAAAACCATGGCCCTAGAATAAACATTTCTGCTCATCCCACGTACTCCTACCTTTAAATCCAAAGTTTATCAACATTACCTTTGCATGCAAGATAATAAACTTTATTGAGCTATTTTAAGGCTTAAATATATGTATGCTATTTATAAGTGTATATATGTATACGTAAAGTGTTAGTATATTATTTATTAATATTTTACCTTAAACATCTGTTCTATAGAAACTCTCAAGTTTTAAATAAAGCACTACCAAACACACTTCCATATAACACAAAGGTTAGCTGGAAGAAAATGCCAATTCGCATTAGCTCGCCTATGTACTTTTAGTTTTGTACAATAAAGAATTTTCTAATTATCTATTTATCTATTAGACATATATTAGACATATAGACTGTTGTATATATATATGGATATAATGATATACTACTAAACTACTGTCTACCACATTTAGTTCAAAGAATATTAAGACTTAACCGAAATCCCACATTGAGCGTTATGTTTTAGTATTTATACCTAAGTTTTTTTATAATATGATTTTAAGTGCTAATGCTTGCTTAGATTAACCAAATATTGCAACACATCCCCATACATCGGTTAAAACCAACTAAAGAAATTAAAAAGAGAAATAAATTTGATGCTTGAATGGGGGCCTATAGGTGGCCTGCCAGTCATGGCATTTGGCACGGATTGTTAGAAGATGCTGGTCCGAAACTTGTCCCTAGATACCTAACTATGTGTTTTCCACTCTGAAATCGCAATATATAAGTTCCTACTGTATAAACCCCTTGAAACATATGTTTAATTGAGGTATTACGGGAGACACAAAGTTTTTATATATCACGTTTACACACGTATACCCGTCTGCATTAAGGTTATAATAAGTAGAGTAACGGTAGAACGGATTTGGATAAAATTCGGAATAACGTTTATAAACATGTACTCACTCATACCGCCGTACTATATAGGATCCCCAGTGTCGCGGAACAAAACACACACATTAACACATCGAACAATTATAGCTGAAGAGCAAGCAAATAATGTCTGATACCTCTGCTACATTTCTTTGTTCAATTGGGCCGTTCCAAGGTTTTATAATTGTTTATTCCTATACATGTACTCACGAATCACATTTATTTAGACGTCCACTAAGGTAGAGACGCTGTCTGTAGGTATACTCTAGGTATATGTTATTACTTCAGTGTTTAGACTGGTACGATTAGGGTACGAGTAGATAGAATTGAAATGGAAAAAGCTATGGTGAAGATACCTTTGAATTAAAGAGTACCTACATTTATAAGAAACGCGTCATGTAATTTGAGTTAACTTTGTTGCAAAGACCCCTAGATATATCAGTTTCTTCATCATGTTACTTTCGATGCCACCTCCATGTAATGGTAAAACTAATGACATACATGTAAAGTCGTTTCCACTTCGTATGTATAGCACGTACCTATATTCTTAAATGGCTGAAGTGGTATGCATTTTACAGAGTCCTATGGGGAATTGGCTACCACACTATTCTACCGCACTTTTGCCAGTTATTAAACCGCCAAGCAGAAGTGTGCAAACATTACGTTTTTTTGGTTTGAAATGTAATGATGATTCCAGTGAAATTACAGGGTAAGGGATTTAACATCTTATAAATCATGGTGACAAACTTAGTGCATCGCCATCCAGTTATTTGTACAGCTTTTGTTCTAAAAATTCTGAACGGCACTAAACTTTTATGGCAAAAGTGACTCTTAACATCAGGCGAGCTACTTCTTCTTGATATGTTCAAAGGAAAAACTAAGAGAGCTGAATTAGTATTGTAACATCTATGTATTACATAACATGTAATTACGTACGTTAGATTTATTAAACCTTGGCCTGCGTGGTTCAAATGTTATGAACTTGCTTTCACCCGTGGCCCTGCCCGCGTGCATAGTGAATCCAAGCTACAAGCTACCCATCTGCCAAGATTCGTCGACGTCAGTTCAATAGTTTAAGCGTGAAAGCAGAAAAAATATTAACTAACGATAACCACGTATATTTTGGAATCTCTAACGCCTGCTTAGCAAAATGAATTTTTTAAAGCTGTTCCCGCATATGACAGTTTAAACTAATTACAGAAATAAACACTTGGATCAGTCATTCAATTATACAGAGGTCAGAAGACGCGTGTTCGGATAAATACAAGTATACCAACACCTATAGTATATACGTTTTAATATGTATTACTAGCGAAGACATCTGCGGCTTCGCTTGCGTTGTCTACAAGATTCAAAGCTACACAAATTGTATAAATACGAGTATGAGTAAGAATGAGAAATAACGTTTGAAGATTTACTGCATCGTAGGTGTAGTTGTGTAAGCGCTATTTTGTTACTATTTCTGACAGAGAAATTCACATTAGAAGTCTGGCGTCTAAATAGTGCCCTGCAGATGACAAAAGACTTCATGTATTATATGGGACCAAAACGTATTTGGTATGGGTGTTTGATAAATACTTCTACCTACATTATAATAAGTACTCACGGGATGTACACTACGATTAGGCAGGTGTTGGAGTTCCAGATATTTTACTAATTAAGTACAATGTAGTTAATGACCTCTACCTACCTTTCAAATATATTATGTAAGTGTGAACATAATGGTATGTTTTGTTAAACATATGTATTTAATTATTTACGTTTCATATAAGGAAAGCGCGCGGAGAATGTTTGGAAATAAAACTTGGGTTTATTAACCAGAATTTCAGTTCAAGTAAGAGCAGATACGCGTTAGCACACGTAAAGAAAATTGTTTGATGAAATCGTATAATAACACAAATTTCGATTGACACGTTATCCAATTTCACGGTTGAGAGGGAGAGGTTATTGCATGTAGAAAACCATACTTGAAACAGTTTATTTTTAAATATTAATAAGTGGTTTAAATATTTTGAAGTGCATTTGGTTAGCGGTTCCGACTGCGTGTAAATTGATTATCCAATAGTAAAATTTTTTCAGCGTAACAGTCTATAATATTGCTGTGCAAAGATTAATTAAGATTTAGAAGTTTAAGCATGAAAGAACAAAGGATAATGCAAATCCTGGTCCTTCCAACAGCTATGTATGTTACATAGTTGGATAGGTATTTTTAAAAATGACTATGGCGCCAAATTCAAAATATAATTCTTTCCAGATTAATTATCTATTAAACATGGTAGTTTCGGTAATAGCCAAGTATTGCTATTAATACGTAATGTATTGCATTTATGTGTTTTACATAGTAACCTTTAGTTAGTGGAAGTGGTTAACCACAGGTTCAAACGGGATTTTAAGCAGTTTCGCCAAAGATATATCAACAATGCGTTACCGCAATTATGTTTTCTAAGCTGAGGATAGTTGCCGTTACTTAAAAATTTCATATGTATCGAAGACAGTCAGTATGCAGAAGCTGAGTCAGGTGTCTTTCAGCACACTTTTGTCCTAGGTTTCTGCGTGCATGTCTATACTGTTTGTTAACTATACTTACCTATATCTTATAACAATTCTACAAATATTAATGTAAGTACTACATTTAAACAAACTTGGATACCTATTTACTTATACTTAACTAAGACCAGCTTGAGTAGTTCAAAAATATTCTGCATTCAGTTGCGTAAAAAGTCTAAAACTCTTATAGAAGTAAAAGTGTATACTTTGACCTATGTGGTTAACTGTTTAACGGTAAACCTATATAATAGCTAACATAAATCATCGTTATCAACACCAATGACTAATATGACTAATCACTACGCTACAAAATTAACAAACTGTCTGTGAAAAATAATAATTGCGTACCAAATTAAACATTCCTTTTGTGGATTATTTGGTCTGAGCAAAGTATACGATACGTGCAACGACGAGCAAAGCAAGGAGGAGCGTTAGGTTCACGTATGTTGGTTAAAAGTATCCAGACAGTGAATGATTATTTGTCAAAGATTTGTTATTGTCTGAGGCGGCTGCTGAATATTGGAGAGACTTTTTTTCACAACACATACGATTAAGTTCATCTGCCCAATTTTTTGGCAGTATAAGGTACACTTAGAGCAGATCTTATATTTTTTCACACCTTGGGTTACATTATCGAAGTTTTCACAAGGATCCTACACTTTTATTTAATATTCTAGCGCCTTTGTTCATCAGAGATAACGTAGGGTTCTTATGGTGAAAGATTCTTCATATCGGTGGAGAAGTTTCGGAGCGTATTCAATTCAAACAAACAAACATATATTTCTTCTTTACTCAAACGTGAAAAAGTAAACTAGATGGAGAACATTGCGTATTCTTGTGATTTTAAGATTCTTACCAAGCAAAGAAAGTCAGTTAAAATAATTTTGAAAAAGATGTCATCAATTAACGTGAACTCTGCCCTTGGAAACTGATCGACCGGAGTTCACAGACTGCCGTCTGTGAATATTCTCAGTATGCAAAGCAGAATATCACTTGAAGACGACCAGGCTGGTCTGTTTAACTGACATAAGAATGTATTTAAAAAATTTGAAATTATTTTGGAAGATGTCAACTAAAGTAAAGTAAACTAATATATTGGCATGACTAAGGTCAGCGCACAGTAACTATCAAAAAATTTCACGCTGCCGCAAAAAACAGCAGTGCATTGAAGGTATCTGTGCGTTTTTGAATTTCCACCAGGATGGTTTACTAAATCTAATTATTACTGTAAATAAACTTGGGTTTATTACTTGAAACCTGAATCCATGTAAGGGCTGGTTCACGTTACCATAAGTTCTTATTCAATACATACATGTAAAAAACCATACGTAAAACAGCATTTTTATTAAGCAGTACTTCTTTTAATTAATCTAAAATAATTCTTTAATATACCTAATGGTTCATCTAATTACATGATAATTCTATAAATTTTCTTTAATTTACAATATCCTATAACTTCAGAAATATCACATTTAATAATGTATTGTTTGACATACTATTCTTTGTAACCGACTTCAAAAAAGGAGGAGGTTATATGTTCCATTACATGTTTTTTTTGGTATGTTGACCGTTTCTCCCCCATTTATGCACCGATTCTTAAAGTTTTTTTTTTTTGGTATTGGTAGCGTACCTATAGGTACTTCCGTGGTAGTCCTAATTAAATTTCATAAAATATTGTGAAACAGTTTTTGAGTTACACTCCAATTACTGCTACGCCTACGCTACTACAAAAGTGCTACGCCTATCTTAACGATGTCATCAGTGACGGTCAAAAACAATATAACCGTAAGTAGCAAGGGCTCACTAACAAAAATTAACCGACTTCAACACCAAAAAGTGAGAATAACTTGTTAAAGTCGGTACCATGCGAACAGTATTCTCATAATAACTACTTTTGAACTATCATGGTACTGACTTCAACAAGTTATGTCACACTTTTAGGTGTTGAAGTCAGTTCCGTTTTTAGGTATTTCCTTTTATAACTACATTAGTTATCAAATATTTGAAAACAACTTTTTACTCACTTTAAATTAATTAATTTTTAATCACAAACAAGTAGTTAATACTTATTATATTTATGAAGGATTGTGGGCTTTTAGGACCCACTTCGCCCAACTGGCCCCAAGAGTCGTGGGGGCCGCAGCTGCCTTGGGAAGGCTACTGCCCAACGTGGGTGGCCCGAGTGCTAATTGCCGCCGGCTATATTCCGGAGTGGTCCGGAGTATGGCTCTTTACGGGGCACCGGTCTGGGTGGACGCTCTCAGTCGTGACAATAAAACTCTGCTGCAACCTTAGGTTAGGTTAAGTTTGAATTGCGAAAAAGTACGTAGAAGCCGAGCGAGCGAAATGAGCGTGCCGAACAGACATCACTGATTATAATAAGCAAGCTGCGTGCCCTGAAAATTTTACTACAGTTTTTTCAGTTGTAAAAGTACAAGCGTTGTAAAAGACTACTTCTGTTCAAAATTTTACATGAATCAGTTCAGTTGCTTTTTCGTGTAGGAGTAGCAAACTTCCATTTATAAATCCATTTGAAGTCTCGAGTACTTTTACAATTTAATATTAGTTGATGATAGTGTATATACGTTTTATGTAGAGCATGGTAGGTAGGGTGGTAATCGCTTGCTATTTTATGAAAAGTTTTATAAAATACCTTACAACTAAGACTATGTTCACATATGACAGTGACCATGTTCAGTGTCATAAATAAACACTGATCACACTGAACAAAGATAGGAGAGCCGAAGGCTTCTGGTACGAGTACTTGAGGCGGAAGGCAGCGCATGAAGGTTGGGGAAAATGAAGATAACTTTGTTTAAACATTTTGCGAGGCTGATTCTATAAGTCACGCAAAAATTTAGGAGATTTTTCTTTTGGTGCACCATTGTTTTGTTATTTTTTTGTTGTGCAGTATGTAAATATAATAAAAGCAAACTATATATTTGATTTATTGAGAGATAATAAATGTAATTACAGTTGCGTGGCTAAGGCGAATCTAATGGTAGGTATGTTATTTTTCATAATGCATCAAGTCAAATGACTATAGGCTTAAGGGTAATTTAAAAAAATAGAAAATATATTAGGGTTTATTTTTAATGTGGTTGTTCTTATTCCTTTTGTATATCACGAGGTATTTAATAGTTAGAACGTTCCGTAAGATAGAGATAAGAAAACCGATTGAAAATTGTAGATGCAAGGCATAGCCTGAGAGTCGTGGAGTCGCTCATGGTCGAAAGTAAGCTTGCAGACGTCAACGACAAGCTTGAGTTGATAAAATGGATTCAGACGTTTTGGAGGCGTTCTTATTGATTAAATAGTTATTTTGTATAGACAAGGTGTGTCAGTAAATAGTTTGTTTAGAAAATACCCACAATTTTTTGAAAGTATCCTACAAGATTTAATAAAAATAAGTACTGCCTATATCAAAATTAAAAATGCACAGCTAATGAGCAAATGATGTTATGTCAATAAATACTTACTTTATCAAATACCTTATGACTTAAAAGCTATAAAGCTATGCCCAAGTTCGTAAAGAATAAATATATTCATATATATTATGTTTTAAATGAGATATCATTGGAATGACCTGAATTGCTTCCTCAAAAGCTGGCAACTCAACTTCGAGATTTCTCGTATTGCGGATGCTCCTGGGCAACAGTGATCACTTACCATCAGGAGAGCCGCCCGTCCGTTTGCCAATAAAAACAAATTGCAAATTTATTATGAATATTGTTCACAGTCAGACCCACGGGGGTCTGACTTTGTGAACAATATTAACTAAGATTACTAACAAGTATATAGGTTAGGGTTTTTTCTTTGTGTTATTAGGAGTCCGCATATGCACTCAGTGCCTCAAGACAAGAGTCTTCGACCAATGTGTGTTACCAGTGATGACTTATGGCACTGAAACGTGGTCTCTTACTATGGGCCTCATAGACAAGCTCAAAGTCGCACAACGAGCTATGGAGAGGGCTATGCTCGGGGTTTCTCTACGTGATCAAATCAGAAATGAGGAGATCCGTAGAAGAACGAAAGTCACCGACATAGCCCAGAAGATTAGCCAGTTGAAGTGGCAGTGGGCAGGGCACATAGCACGCAGAACAGATGGCCGATGGGGACGAAAGGTTCTGGAGTGGAGACCACGGACCGGCAAGCGCAGCGTAGGTCGTCCACCGACACGGTGGACAGACGACCTGATGAAGGTCGCAGGACGACGTTGGATGCAGGCCGCTTCCAACCGGTCCTTTTGGAAAATCATGGGGGAGGCCTATGTTCAGCAGTGGACGTCCTTCGGCTGGGATGATGATGATGATGATATGCACGAAGCCCACCTGGTATTAAGTGGCAACCTTTGCGGTTGGTACTGCGCCTGTAATTCTGAGACACAGAAAAGTTAAGTCACCCATACCTTTCTTTCCAAACCACAGTATTGCGAATATTACTGCTTACATTACTACTGGTACGGTAAGTAGGTAGACATGAATAAAAAAAGGTATGTTTAAGGTCGATTTAATAAAAGAGTTGTCACTGATTACATATTGTATATTATTAGTGAGCAGATGTCATGAACACACCACGTAACTTGAGTATACAGATGTATAAACTAGCTCGCCAGCCAGCGGCCTTGCTCGCTTGGTCTAGAATTGGTGGAAGCGCTGTTTTGGAATCTCGGAGTCGTGGGATTTTCTGGCAAAGTAATTCTCAATAGCAGTCCGGAGTCTGGAACAGTGTCTCGTAGGTGGCAATAGGCTCGCCTCCTATTGCATGGGATCAAAAAAATATCCGACAAAACACAGGTGTTTCAAACACTGTTGCTCACCTCTTCGCGGATATCCTGTATATTTGACGATGTGTTATCTTTTGTTTAAAAATAACGAGTATAATTTTTTTTGGTAAAGTTTATTTTTACCAAGTTTTGAGTGATACTTTTTACTACCACTTTAATTATAACGTAAATTATTACACGTAAATTTGCAAAATATATATTATATAAATATAGGGTATATATAAAAAAGGAGCCGTGTTACATTCTTAATTAATACTGTTTTTACGGTACCACAGACTTTCACGAGAAAAATACAGCGTGCTTAGGTGGATGTGAATACTGTGTATAAAGTGCGTTTTATTTTGTTTTTTTTTGCGTTTGGGCGGACAGACGGGCAGACGGACACATGGAAAAAAAAACGCGGAGTACCTATCCGGTCAGAGCAAAGTCATAATATAGTATAGTTTAGATGGACCCAAGACGAAACAGCATTAACTGACGGATGGATAGATACGGAAATGAAAGCTTAACTAATTAAATTTGTGAGCTATACATAAATTTATTTGGGTGATAATAATTATTTATATTTAGCAGTAGGACTTTGCCAGAGTCAGCATGGATAAGTTCCTTTGGCAGTTATTCAACCGTGAAGCAGTAGTGTGCAAATATTACTGTGTTTTGGTGAATGTTTCCAGCAAAATTACAGGGCAAGAGAGTTAACATTTGCATAAATCAGGATGCCGAGCGCAGTGCTCTGCCGTGCAGGGTTTTTAACTGTTGCAGTTTAAAATTATGTATTCTCCGTAACACGGTGGGCGGCTGAACTGCTGCAGGTCCTACGGCTCATCTTATTTCTGATTCAATCACGTACAGTGACTCAGAACACAGACTTGTACGATTGTTGTAACGAATTGTACGATTTTAAGCTTACATATTATGAGGACCATAGTTAGATAACAGGGCCATAAGTCATTACTCGTAAACTACACTGATGTAAGATATGGCCAGCATGGTTCAAATATCATGGAGTTTGCGGCTCCGTCTGCGTGGATATTTAATATACCGAAGCACATTGTTTTGCGGTCTATTTCTGTGTGAACTTTCATCAATACAGTTTAGCAGCTTACGCATAAAAGAAGAACGAACAAACAATAAACTACGAAGCGACAAATACGCTTTCGCTTTATAATTTTTTTAATAAGAATGCCTTGCTTTGAAAATATTATCCGACATCAGTTTAGTTTTCTATTAGAAGTACTACTTTACGGACATTACTACTTGTGTTAAAATTTTAAAATACATCGGTTCAAGAGAATTGTCACGTAGGAGTTCAATCCAAACACAGGTAGTTTCACATTGTTATTGTTTATTGAAAATATATAGGTACTTAAAATTTATGTAATTGCTTACAATAATATGATTCAATATAATAACATGGTTTTACGAGTATGATTCACCTATAAAATACGAGTATTTTCCATACATATTAATTAAAATTAACTGTTGGTATGAATGGCTTGATAGATTTATTAATGACTAGCTGTGCTCCGCAGTAACAACCACGCGGTGAAGGACGATAATGATGATGAATATAGCGTAGTTACTCAGGCATAACATAGCTTTCCAATGGTGAAAGAATTTTTGGAACCGGTTAGTAGTTTTGCATTTATCCGTTATACGTTATCAAATCTTTACTCTTTATTATTAGAGTAGATAAGGATTAACACCAAGTACACGTTAATATTGCATGTTTTATAAACACGGAAAAGTACGAGTAGTTATTGTGTCATAACTGTAATAGTTAGACATGTCGTATTGCATCCGTTTTATGTAGACATTGATGTCTTCTATAATAATACTGCAGTAGGTACATCACTCTGCTCCATTGTCAATAGTTTCCAAATTTTAAAATATTGTGTGCTACTCATTAATAATGTGGCTTTCTTACGGCAACCCACTGTTTGAATCGATCCAAAGATGTTATATACGAACAGAAAGGGAATGTCTGATACCCCTAAGAATGTGATTGTGGTGGGAAGTGTGGTGTAAGACGCTGCATGTCTGTACTTACTTAATTACTGTAAATGAAGTTGTCTCATATTCTCTATGGTTCTATATTCCTTGGCCAGTGGCCAAAGAAATAATATTGTGATAAATCATGATATTAAAAACGTCACTATCGTAAAGTGTGTGTTTATACATCTCTCTCGCCTTCATCAAATGCCTTTACCTGCGTATGGAAGAGCGGACGGGTAAACTCGCCCCGCGCCCGATTGATTGTAAGCGTTAGGTGCTGTAAGGGTACTATAGCATGTGAAATCAGTAAGTGTTATGTCATGGTCAGTATTATTTCTGTTACAAATTTGACACAAAAGTTTGAATAAATTTGTAGTGCAGGAGTTATGAAAAAACAATCTACTTATTATCAAAGTTGAAATCAAAAAAATTTTGGGATGGAATGATACTTTTAATATTTATTAATTTTATGGTAAAAAAAATTAAAACATACGTAATTAACAGCTTACCTATCACTGCAGTTCACAGATTATTCCTCTTCATCTTATAGATGCCAAAGTACTCGTACCTACAGTATAAATATCTAAATAGAATCTGTTTTAAATAAGGAAAATTTAAATATCAATGAAATAACAAAGTTATTATAAAATATAATGTTCACACACTCGTAGGTACCCAGTACTGTAGAGTCCCAGGTGTTAGGTGCTAATCTCTGCCTTTAGCAGACGTATGTCCTCACAACTGCATTGCGCACGTAAAAATGAGACATTGTTAAGTCTCAATGTGCCTGTAATTTTACCCGCACCATACCCTTCAAAACCAGAACACAATATTGCGAACGTTACTGCTTCGGGGTAGAAACAGGTATGGTGGCAGTATTCCCCGGATGAACTCATTCAAGAAGAAATCTACTGCAACTATGTAGGTAGGTAAATAGATAAATAGATTAGCTCTTTATTGCAACACCACATTATAAAATATCACTAACAAATAAATAGGATAATAAAATTGAATATTATTACTCAACTATAAAAAACTTAAAATTAAGTGTTACAATGGGCGGTCTTATCGGTCAGAAAGATCTCTTCCAGACAACCATGTTATTGAAAAGGAAGCTTGAATAAAAAAGGTCTCGAAGGAAGTTTCCTTGGACACCTGTGGAGACTCTTGTGACACAATTACCACCGACCACACTTAGAAGTAGAGCCCCTAAACAAAAATTGAAAAGAATTCTGGTATGTACCTACCTACAATCTTACGACTATACCACACTTTTTTATCTTTCTAATTCAAAATGACCGCTGTGTTCTTGAGCCTAAATTGCACTAAGAGAAAAGCTCGCTTTATAACTTGTATGGGAGTTATGATTTTTTACGCAACTGAATGCAGATAATTTTTCAAACTCTCAATCTGGCCTGCAAGACTACTGCTCACGATAACCACTGCACTAAGGGGTTGGATCCCTTAACAAACATACATAAGGACTCTATGTCCCGACTTAAACTGTAATTAAAGGCAAAATTTCTGCAATTGAACTTGTATGAAAATTTTTACTTTTCTGTTCAAATGGTTAAAAGTTTGATGACCAAAATCTAATGCACAAGGACAAACGCGGGCCACTCGTGGCCCGCGCACCGCCCAACACCTAGTCACATTATATAAAGATGGATTACCACTCACTGACTCACTGACATAAATGGTACGGTATGAAGGAGCAATGGGGGGTATAGAAGATGTAGGGGAAAAGCGTAGGGGGGGTTCTGAAACCAAAGGGAAAAGTCTGAGATGAGCTGAATGTGGAAGTGTGGTGGAACAGGTCAACGGCTCTCGGAAACTATAAAAGATGGGGGGTAGGTGTCAAAACTAAAAATGACCAAAACCCTGGGCAACTGCCAAAAATTAAAAAAAAAACATACCCCCCAAACAAAAGACGATCGCTCCCATACAAAATGTAAATGCTTATAATTCCTAAACCGTATGAGATAAGTATAAAGTGTTTGACCAAATGTCATAGGAAATCGGAAGGGTAATTTGGTGAAAGTGTCAAAAATCCAAGATGGCGGATTCAAAATGGCGGCCGAATTGAAAGTTGGTCCGATCCGGCTCAAAATTGGTATCGGGGGGTTTTTGGGGTCCCACATTCGAAATATGAAAACCATTTTTTGATGACGTCATTTTTCAATATGGCCGCCATACAAATGTTTTTTCGGATCTTTAATGGGTCATTTCTCCCAGTGGGCGTGATGGGGCTGATGGTTTTGTAGGTTTATATGTTGGGTTAGGGTAGGTGACTTTCGATGAAACTGAATTAAGCTGAACGTGGAATACCAGGTAGAACAGGTCAACGGCTCTCGGAAACTAAAAGCGATAGAGGGTAAGTGCCAAAACTAATATTGACAAGTACCCTGGGCATTTTCTAAAAAATTAAAAAAAAACACACCTCCCGAACAAAAGACGATCGTTCCCATACAAAATGGAAATGCTTATAACGCCGAAACCATTAAAGATAGGTACGGGGGGCTTAAACTAATGTTTTAGGGGACCGGAAATGCGATTTGGCGGAAATGTCAAAAATCCAAGATGGCGGATTCAAGATGGCCGCTACCTTAAATATTAGTCCGATCCGACTGAAAATCGACATCTAACGGTTTTTAGAGTCCCTGATTCCAAATATGAAATCCATTTTTTGATGACGTCATTTATCAACATGGCAGCCATACAATTTTTATCTCTGGAATTTTTATCGTTGTTTTTTGACATGTTGGCATGATGGAACGCTGAGGCTTTGTAGGTGAAAAGTATAGGCCGTGGTCTTACGTCCTTAAGTAACACCTGAAATGAGCTGCATGTGTACCTTCTGATGGAACAGCTTGACAGCTCTCGGAAACTAAAAGAGATAGGGGGTAAGTGCTAAAACTAATATTGACAAGCACCCTGGGCAACTGCCAAAAATTAAAAAAAAAACACAACTCTCGAACAAAAGACGATCGTTCCTATACAAAATGTAAATGCATATATCGCCTCAACCGTTAAAGATAGGTACGGGGGGTTTGAACTAATGTTTTAGGGGACCAAAAATGCAATTTGGCGGAAATGCCAAAAATCCAAGCTGGCGGATTCAAGATGGCGGATACCTTAAATGTTAGTCTGATCCGACTGAAAATCGATATCTAGGGGTTTTAAGAGTCCCTAATTAGAAAGATAAAACCCATTTTTTGATGACGGCATTGGTCAAACTGGCGAGGCCGTAGGCCGAGCTATATTGACGAGGCCGAAGGCCAAATGTGCTTCTAAGTGAAGCGAGGCCAAAGGCCGAGCGTCCTTCTAAGCGAAACGAGGCCGAAGGCCGAGTGTGCTCCTAAGTGAAGTGAGGCCGAAGGCCGAGCGTTCTTCTAAGCGAAACGAGGCCGAAGGCCGAGTGAGCTCCTAAGTGAAATGAAGCCGAAGGTCAAGCGTCCTTCTAAGCAAAGCGAGGCCGAAGGCCGAGCGTGCTTCTAAGCGAAGCGAAGCCGAAGGTCGAGCATGCTTCTAAGCAAAGCGAGGCCGAAGGCCGAGCGTGCTTCTAAGCGAAACGAGGCCGAAGGCCGAGTAAGCTCCTAAGTGAAATGAAGCCGAAGGCCGAGCGCCCTTCTAAGCAAAGCGAGGCCGAAGCCCGAGCGTACTTCTAAGCGAAGCGAAGTCGAAGGCCGAGCATGCTTCTAAGCAAAGCGAGGCCGAAGGCCGAGCGTGCTTTTAAGCGAAGCGCGGTCGTGTTTTGTGTCCACGAGGAAATAGAAGCCTTTCATGGCGAGTTCGAAGGCCAAGCTTTCGCCAACTTTATTTCAAAATGTCAATGATCTTCAATGCCCATGTTAACATAGGTAATGTTAATAACCATGAACACAACTATTAGTACGAGTACTACTGATATGACATGCTACAAATAACCGTTTAATTTCCTTCGTATACTTGGGTTTGTTCTTAAAAACTTGAGTCCAGACAACCTCAACGCAGTGACATAAAAAGGGTGCAACGTCTTCCAAGAAGCTTAAGTGTCACAGTTAGCTGGAAAACTAATGAAGATATCTTAAGCTACTACTTACTTTTAAGCAATAAATATATATATAATAGGCTTAAAGGCCTTTCAAGCGGACATTAATACACAGATTTCAAAGGACAAGATCTTAATCATGGTAGAGATGCTTGCTGCAATGTATGTAATTAAAATAAATACAAAGTGTGGTGTGGTGTTCACACTTGGAACAGTATTTTTTTCAACTATATAGAATTACAACCTATCTTATTAAGAAATGTATACTCTATTCTCTTTGGAATATATCAAGAGAAAGACTTGAGTTTACACAATCGCTAATTTGACTGTTTTTTAAAGTTAACAACTTACAGCAACTAAAAACATGAGTAGGCATTTAATGGTCAAGATGTTTTGTGGGTCTGCATTGAATATCGCTATCATATTGTTCCTTAAGTTAGGGCGGAAAATGAAGATTGGAAACAATAGATTAAATAAAATGTTGCATATTAAAGTTGTGAAGCTGTCGTAAAGGTAGCCACTATAGTTTAGATACAATCTCTAATACATGGTTGAACTTACGTACACCGTGAATAAAATGAATGCCAACGTATTTGTAAAGTTCTTCAATCTTAATTTATATTAATGCCAAAGAATGGAAGTAAAATGCACTGCGACCCTCCCCTAGGTCAAACTTAATAGGCAGGTTTATATTGTTTATATTGTGTGATACTTAATTTGGTTTTCTTTAAGTGAAGATGTAGATGGAATAAGTATATTTATATGGAAGTGGGAGTTAGCCGAACAAAATTAAAAGCAGGTAATTGTCTTAGTACATACTAAATCCAATACGTACCGAACAATGAAGTGCAATCTAATTCCTTAGTAGGTTTTACGACATATATACATCCATGTGAAAAAATATACATGGAATAATAAAATTTTCAAACAAGGGTTACCTACATTTATTATCACATGAGACGTAAAACGTTTACTGCTGAAGACATGCATACGGAAGGACCATTTGGAAGCTGCATGCATCTAAGATAGTCCTGCGACCTTATTTAGTACGTCTTCCACATTGGCGGTGGACGATCTACCTGCTCTACCAGACTCTCAGTCAGACGGACAGATGGACAAACGGATAAACAGCATCAACCTACGGTTGGATATAGATAGGGATATAATGATATACTACCACACTATTGCCTACCACATTTAGTTCAAAGAATTTTACCCTAAGACTTAACTGAAACCACACATTGAGTGTTTTAGTATTTATACCTTAGTTTTATTATAATATTATGATTTTAAGTGCTAATGCTTGCTTAGATATACCAAATGTTGCAATACATCACCATACACCGGTAAAAATCAACTAAGAGAAAAAAATTGATGGTTGGATGGGTGCCTATAGAAATTGTTTACGAGATTCAGAGCCACACAAATGAATTGAATAAATATGAGCAATGATGAGAAATATTGTTTTAAGATTTATCGTTGGTGTAGTGGTGGCTATGGAATGTTTGTAGGTTTGATTCCCGGTTAGGACAGTTGTTGGAATTTTCCGACAGAGAAATTCACACTGTCTGGAACACTGCCCTATAGGTGACAAAAGGCCTTATACGAGTATGGGACCAATACGTACCTGGTATGGGTGTTTGATAAATACATGTACCTACCTGTCTAAGATTGTAGAAAGAAGCATGAACATGATGGTATGTTTTGTTTAAAATATGTATATCATTATTTACGTTATATATAAATTACTTTTACTAAAGTTAAACTCAAGGGATCCTTTGAAAACAAACTTATACTACATGTTTAAATATTTATTTTAAAGTTTACTTGTAATGAGTTTCGTGTGAATCAAAACAAGAAATACAAAAAATGATATATAATGTTTACACAGACCGTATTAACAAAATGGATGCCCAAGTCTTAAAAGGCGTTACGATTTGTAAAAAGCTTAAGAGATCTTTATGGTAGAGACGCTGTTTGTACATACAATTGAATTGTAAAATATTCTCCATGTAATGAGAATAAACTCACTATATTATACCTTTTAGTATAATACAATGACATACATACATATAAAAAAATCATACTTATAGAATAAGAACTTAGCTTATTGAAATAGGGCGAGCATTTCTTCATTTTTCCTTATAAATATCAAGAGAAGGACTTGACTTAAAAAAAACGTTAAATTGACTACTTTTACAGTAAACAACTTTGAGAAAGTTCGATGGATTATTAATTATGTAGGTAGGTACGAACTGACCATTTCTTGTTTTTGATATTTATACTGACCAATATAAACGTATTATTTGTGGCTCCGCAACACAGCAGATGATTGAACTATTTGCAACCAGTCCACAATATACACAGGCTTCGACGGGGTCAAGAGACGCGTACAAACACACACATGAGAGCTAATGCAATCTAATTCCTTAATCGATGTTACAACATCCAAGTATTTACGGATAAGGTTTAAATATTATAAACTACCTTTCACCCGCGGACCTTCTTTGCGTTTATAGTGACTTCCCGTTACAGGATACCTATGTGGTAAGATTCGTGAACATCGGCTCACTAATTTAAGCGTAGAGCAGGACAAACAAACTAATTAATTACGAACCGACAAATATTTTCGCATTTAAAATAATAATATTATATACTGATGTAATAGCTGAAAATAATATCTAAAACGTTTAGTTTTCAGGAGTAGGTAAAAGTAGTTTCAGTGTTAATTCTGATCATCAGTATTCATGTTAGCGATTTGACGCAGCTTTTTCTTGTAAGAGTTCGATCTCCATCCATCTTCTATACATTGGAGTCAGTACAAGTCTATCCGCTAGACTTCTGATGCCAGTGTTGTTGCTTATGTCTACTCTGGACATGAAGGATGCTATGCGTTTCCTCTGGATGGAATGAAATGAGCCGACTCGGGGCTGTGAACCTTTCAGAAGCGCTACAATGCAATAATATATTGTTATAGGCGCCTCGGGTTCTATATTGGCGTCATCCTTTAGATTGGAAAATACAATATGACTAAGGTACTGTAAATTATCTACAATTTTAATATGTATTAACGAAACAACTTTATTCAGACATATACTTAAGGTTGAGATGCTGCCTGTATACTCTATATATTATTACTTCAGTGTTTAGACTGGTACGATTAGGGTAGAAAGAATTGGAATGCCAAAAGCTATGGAAAAGGAACCTTTGAATAAAAGAGTTGTACCTACTTATTCGTACCTAATTATATAAGGAACGCCCCATGTAACCTGAGTTAACTTTGTTGTAAAGATTTCATACTCATGGATGTATCAGCTTCTTCATCAAGTTACTATCGATACCACTTCCATGTAATAGTGAAAACTTAATAACATGTAAAGTTGTTTCACAACAAACAAATTAACTAACGATGACTCGACAAACACGTATATTTTTGAATCTCTAACGGCTGCATAGCGAAATGATATTTTGTAATCTGCCCCCAAAAAAATATGATGGTTAAAATTAATTACAGAGATAAATGCTCGGATCAGTCATGGAGTTGTACCGAACTCAGAAGACGCGTGTTCGATTCTCATCCTAGAATTTGTAATTTTCTCTCTTTTATTGCAATACATACAGGTCTATCTCTGTGCTAAGGACATATTAAGAAACAAAAATGAATCCCTTGGACAGTGTTTTGGACTCATGTCTCTATCATAAAAGCTGCAACAGAAACTTCCATAGTCCAAAGCACTCGAAACGCAGAAGACCACAATGGATAGCGTCACAATGGAAATCATCATGAACACTACTATTAGTACGAGTTCTACTGATATGACATGCTACAAATAACCGTTTCATTTCCTTCGTAGACTTGGGTTTGTTATTATGAACTTGATTCCAAACAACACTCCACGCAGTGACATAAAAAGGGTGCAACATCTTCCAAGAAGCTTAAGGTGTCACAGTTAGCTGAAACATCTTAAGTTATTACTTACTTTTAAGCAATAAATATATATGTAATTGGCTTATAGGCCTTTCAAGGGGACATTAATACACAGATTTCAAAGGTCAATGTTATGTCATGATAGAGATTCTTACTGCAATGTCATTCGTTAGTGACTGGCACGACATAGATACATGTTAATAAAATAAATACAAAGTGTGGTGTGGTGTTCACACATGGAACAATATTTTTTTCAACTATATCGAATAAGAACCTAGCTTATTGAGAAATGTATAGCTCTTTTCATTTTCCCTTAAATATATTTACGTAGTATTCTCTTTGGAATATATCAAGAGAAAGACTTGACTTTACAAAATCACTAATTTGACTGTTTTATTAGTAAACAACTTAGTAGCAACCAAAAAATGTGAGTAGGCATATTATGGTCAAGATATTTTGTGGTTCTGCATTGAATATCGCTATCAAATCGTTCCTTAAGGTAGGGCGGAAAATGAAGATTGGAAATAATAGATTTAATAAAATGTAGCATGTTAAAGTTGTGAAGCTGTCGGAAAGGTAGCCACTATAGCTGAGATACAAACTTCAATACATGGCCGAACTTACGCACACCGTAAATAAAGTTAATGCCAAAGTTTTAGAGACGTTACTATGTGTAAAGTTCTTCAATCATATCTTATATTAATGCCAAAAAATGGAAATACTGCACTGCGACCGTTTCCTAGGTCAAACTTAATAGGCAGGTTTATATTGTTTATATTGTGTGATACGTAATTTGGTTTTCTTTAAGTAAAGATGATGATGGAATAAGTATATTTATATGGTAGTAGGAGTTAGACCCGTGTTCACCAACACATGTTTAAATTGTAAACGGATGTTTAATTCTTAAACGGATGTTTAGCAATAATTTGCTATTCACCAAGCAGTAACCATTGATTAAGATCCGTAACCGGCTGTTTAAATTAAACGATTCTTCGATCTTGTTTAACCATTGGTTATTGTTTATTTACGTAAATATGTCAGATGCTCTGAATTATATCTTTGAAGAAAATAATGTGTTAGATGATTTTGAAGATATTGAGCGAATTCTACGCGCACCCTGTGTTTTCCAAAGTTGACACAATTATTTAGAGGAAAGTGACGTTACAAGATTTCGTTCATACAAACATAGTGCCTTTGAATTACTTAATTTAATTTAAAGAAAGTTGGAACATAAAATAATCCATAATCACTTAATTTTAAATTTAAATTACCACGAAACGACTCTGACGCAAACTATACACATGGAACTTCGAATCGAACTTTGATATTACCATAAAAAAGGTGCTGAATTAGAAAGACATACAACTTGTGAACATACCATTGACTTATCAAGCATTACATTTTGTAGTTTATTAATATTACCTTACCATATTTGAATGTAGCTCGGGTAAATGTAAATGGTACAAGATACGCTACCATCTTTTCATAGTAATATTATACCATTCATTCATTTACTACTCATTTGTTCAAAAACGCTCGATTAGTTAAACGTTCGCTTTAAAAAGATGGTGTACACCAAAAAAACGCGACACGTTTAAACAACTGTTTAAGTTTATGGGAGCGATTAGGTAATCAATGGTTAATTTGTAGTTGGTGAACTCCAGCCTTAGCCGAACAAAATTAAAAGCAGTTAATTGTCTTAGTACATACTAAATCCAATACGTACCGAACAATGAAGTGCAATCTAAATCCTTAGTAGGATTTACGACATATATACATCCATGTGAAAAGATATACATGGAATAATAAAATTTTCAAACAATGGTTACCTACATTTATTATCACATGAGACGTAAAACTTTTACTGCGGAAGACATGCATACGGAAGGACCAGATGGAAGCTGCATGCATCCAAGATAGTCCTGCGACCTTATTTAGTACGTCTTCCACATTGTCGGTGGACGACATACCTGCTCTACCAGACTCTCAGGTAGACGGACAGATGGACAAACGGACAAACAGCATCAACCTACGGTTGGATATAGATACGGATATAATGATATTGTTAAATTTATACTACCACACTATTGCCTACCACATTTAGTTCAAATAATTTTACCCTAAGACTTAACTGAAACCACACATTGAGCGTTATGTTTTAGTATTTATACCTTAGATTTATTATAGTATTATGATTTTTATGTGCTAATGATTGCTTAGATAAACCAAATCTTGAAATACATCCCCATACACCGGTTAAAATCAACCAAGAGAAAAAAATTGATGGTTGTATGGGTGCCTATAGAAAGTGTCTACGAGATTCAAAGCCACACAAATGAATAACTTATTTACTTACTTTCATTTAAACATTACATTGTTAGTAATTAAATATTAAATAAAAAAATAATAATCTATAAGCCCCATTGTGAGGGGAAAAGTGGCCAAAACGCTGGCGGCATTGCCACGCTGGATGGCAATGCTAAGTTTTTGCCCAAAATAGGCGCCAGCATTTCGGTCACCCGACGCCTCAACTAAACGTTTCGCCAGATCCCTAAACAAGTTGAGAGCGGACGGCCCCCATGGGCCTAAAGTTTCGACCCCAAACGGCACAAACATGTACATTCTGTCTAAATACACATATTTATGACGTTTGAGGTCTTCCGCTTTAAACTCGGCAACGCCAGCCCGATCAATCGTCCCAGGGAGATGACACGGCGCCAGTGTGTCTACACATGTAGCATCCCAAACCAGGGGCTGTCCCATCTTCCACGGGATGATAGTCATCCCATCTGGTCTCTTGCCGTCATCCCGCATCAATCCGTTTGGTTCCAAAACTGACGGGACTCCAGCACTGACAAATGCCCGACGGATGATATCATTCAAGCTGGCGTGCCGCGGTATGCGTCCCGCAAAGTTAAAGTCCAGGGATGCTTTGAAAACAAACTAATACTACATGTTTAAATATTTATTTTAAAGTTTACTTGTAATGAGTTTCCTGTGAATCAAAACAAGAAATACAAAAAAATGATATATAATGTTTACACAGACCGTATAAACAAAATGGATGCCCAAGTCTGAAAAGGCGTTACGATTTGTAAAAAGTTTAAGAGATCTTTATGGTAGAGACTCTGTTTGTACATACTTGTACAATTGAATTGTAAAATATACTCCATGTAATGAGAATGTACTTACTATATTTTGTTTAGCTCCATATATATACCTTTTAGTATAATACAATGACAAACATACATATAAAAATATCATACTTATAGAATAAGAACTTAGCTTATAGAAAAAGGGCGAGCATTTTTAATTTTTCCTTATAAATATCAAGAGAAGGACTTTACTTGAAAAACACGTTAAAGTGACTACTTTTACAGTAAACAACTTTGAGAAGGTTCGATGGATTATTAATTATGTAGGTAGGTACGAACTGAACATTTCATATTTTTGATATTTATACTGACCAATATAAATGTATTATTTGTGGCTCCGCAGCACAGCTGATGATTGAACTATTTGCAACCAGTCCACAATATACACAGGCTTCGACGGGGTCAAGAGACGCGTACAAACATACACATGAGAGCTAATGCAATCTAATTCCTTAATCGATGTTACAACATCCAAGTATTTACGGATAAGGTTTAAATATTATAAACTACCTTTCAGCCGCGGGCTTTCTTGCGTTTATAGTGACTTCCCGTTACAGGATACCTATGTGGCAAGATTCGTGAACTTCGGCTCACTAATTTAAGCGTAGAGCAGAACAAACAAACTAATTAATTACGAACCGACACATATTTAAAATAATATTATTATATACTGATGTAATAGCTGAAAATAATATCCAAAACATTCAGTATTCAGGAGTAGGTAAAAGTAGTTTCAGTGTTAATTCTGATCATCAGTATTCATGTTAGTGATTTGACGCAGCTTTTTCTTGTAAGAGTTATCTATTCTAATAGAGAGTCTATTCCATATGCTTAGGTACTGTCACATTTTTTGTGTTACACGATGATATTTTAAATGTACCGATTATTATGTATCAGTGTAATGCTATAGGCTATAGGATATAAGGAGTCTACTTACAACATAGTTCAAAGTTTTTTTTCTCTATGTTAGTGTATGGATAGTTTTTTATTTCACACATTATCAATAATTCAATACACGTAGGGAACAAAATATTGAATGGAATAGAATATATAATAGGTAGTAGTAATGATTAGGTGGTGATCTCCATCCATCTTCTATACAATGGAGTCAGTACAAGTCTATCCGCTAGACTTCTGATGTCAGTGTTGTTGCTTATGTCTACTCTGGACATGAAGGATGCTATGCGTTTCCTCTGGATGGAATGAAATGAGCCGACCCGGGGCTGTGAACATTTCAGAAGCGCTATAATGCCATAATATATTGTTATAGGCGCTTCGCGTTCTATATTGGCGTCATCCTTCAGACTGGAAGTTACAATATGACTAAGGTACTGTAAATTATCTACAATTTTAATAATTTCTCTTACATATGTATTAACGAAATAACTTTATTCAGACATATACTTAAGGTAGAGATGCTGTTTGTATACTCTTTATATTATTACTTCAGTGTTTAGACTGGTACGATAAGGGTAGAAAGTATTGGAATGCCAAAAGCTATGGAAAAGGAACCTTTGAATAAAAGAGTTGTACCTACTTATTCGTACCTAATTATATAAGGAACGATGAAAAATATGATGGTTAAAATTAATTACAGAGATAAATGCTCGGATCAGTCATGGAGTTGTACCGAGCTTAAAAGACGCGTGTTCGAACCTCATCCTAGAATTTTTAATTTGCTCTCTTTTATTGCAATACATACAGGTATATCTCTGTACTTAGGACATATTAAGAAACAAAAAATAATTCTCTTGGACAGCGTGTCGGACTTATGTATCTTTCATAAAAGCTGCAAAAGAAACTTCCTTAGTCCAAAGTACTCGAAACGCAGAAGACCGCAATGGATAGCGCTGCAATATTTAAAGAAAATCATCGTCTTCAACCACGACTCCGATCTCAAGAACTCATGAACGATAAATAATTATTTTGATTAATGTTAATTAATTTAGAGTAACATGAGTCGGTCATTCTTAGTATTGTACCTCTAATATTACCACTAATAGGGTCATTGATTACTAGCATAACGTTAGATATATACAATATACATATGATTACAATAAATAATCGGGTATGCGTCTGAAAATAGAGCCAGTGTTACCTTAGTTTTGAGAGGTAATAAATATTCGAATACGTTGAAAAAAATTTAATGTAATAAATCAGTATCTTGCTTACGGTGTTCGTATGAGTACCTGCGCTATCCTGCGCCTGTTGGTTTTCTAACGTGACTCATAAGTTATTAGAATATGGCATACGAAAGGTATCCCTGCATTTCACCGACACTTAATATATCATCCGACCTTAGGTTAGGTTGGGTTTGACCTGCGACAAAACTACGCGTAAGCCGAGCGAGCAAAGCGAGCGTGCCGCGGCAGCGGCTGGCGAAGCGTTTGAAACTAAGTAATGAATGATTATCTACTAGGCAGAGCCTGTACTGTGGTAACCTGATGTCTGATATACATACTTATATACATATACTTTCCCAGGCACAGCTCAAACAGACATGTTCATGCACACGCGGTGTTCAGGTCCCAAACTAGGCAGAGCCTGTACTATAGTAACCTGATGTCTGATATACATACTTATATACATATACTTTCCCAGGCACAGCTCAAACAGACATGTTCATGCGAACGCGGTGTTCAGGTCCCAAACTAGGCAGAGCCTGTACTATAGTAACCTGATGACTGATATACATACTTATATACATATACACACCCAGACACAGCTCAAACAGACATGTTCATCTACACACGGTGTTCAGGTCAGGTTCAGGTGTTTGTTGTAACTATATAGGTACTCAAGTTTTATGTAATTACTTACAATAATATGATTAAATATGATTACATGATTTTATGATCCAACAATAAAATATCTTCCAGACAAAATAATTAAAATTAGCTGTTGGCATGAATGGCTTGATAGATTTATTAATGACTAGCTGCGCTCCGCGGTTACAACCGAGCGGTGAAGGACGATGATGATGATAAATGTAGCATATGTTACTCAGGCATAATATAGTTTTCTACTGGTGAAAGAATTTTTGGAACCGGTTAGTACTTTTGCGTTTATCCGTTATACGCTATCAAATATTTCTATGTACTCGGACGAGCGAATGACTAAACAGGGTTTTATTTCAGCACCATTTAGATTATAAAGAACTTTCGTACCTGTTACCATAGGGAATATTTCACAATTTACTGCTCCTATAATAAGCTATACAAAGATTATTAGGTTGTATTTAGGTTTTAGACCTAATATTATTTTATATTATTTTTTTGTCCAGAACATGCTATGTAGTATATTCTAACAAGTGTTGAAGATAATTATAAAAATAAAGAACACGACTACAAACTAAGAATGTAAAACAATGTGCCCTGCTCACATTCACATTGCAATATGGATGCCCAAGTTCCTAACGATGAAATATATTTAGATATATTATGTTTTAAATGAGGTATCATTGGAATGGCCTGAATTGCTTCCTCAAAGGCTGGCAACTCAACTTCGAGATTTTTCGTATTGCGGATGCTCCTGGGCAACAGTGATCATCAGGAGAGCCGCCCGTCCGTTTGCCAATAAAAACAAATTGCAAAATTATTATGAATAATGTTCACACAGTCATACCCCCGTACTAAGATTACTAACAAGTATATAGGTTAGGGTTTTTTCTTTGTGTTATTAGGAGTCCGCATGTGCACGAAGCCCACCTGGTATTAAGTGGCAACCTTTGCGGCTGGTACTGCGCCTGTAATTCTGAGACACAGAAAAGTTAAGTCACCCATACCTTTCTTTCCAAACCACAGTATTGCGAATATTACTGCTTACATTACTACTGGTACGGTAAGTAGGTAGACATGAATAAAAAAAGGAATGTTTAAGGTCGATTTAATAAAAGAGTTGTCACTGATTACATATTGTATATTATTAGTGAGCAGATTTCATGAACACACCACGTAACTTGAGTATACAGATGTATAAACTAGCTCACCAGCCAGCGGCCTTGCTCGCTTGGTCTAGAATTGGTGGAAGCGCTGTTTTGGAATCTCGGAGTCGTGGGATTTTCTGGCAAAGTAATTCTCAATAGCAGTCCGGAGTCTGGAACAGTGTCTCGTAGGTGGCAATAGGCTTGCCTCCTATTGCATGGGATCAAAAAAATATCCGACAAAACACAGGTGTTTCAAACACTGTTGCTCACCTCTTCGCGGATATCCTGTATATTTGACGATTTGTTATCTTTTGTTTAAAAATAACGAGTATAATTTTTTTTGGTAAAGTTTATTTTTACCATGTTTTGAGTGATACTTTTTTACTACCACTTTAATTATAACGTAAATTATTACACGTAAATTTGCAAAATATAATATATATTATATAAATACAGGGTATATATAAAAAAGGAGCCGTGTTACATTCTTAATTAATACTGTTTTTACGGTACCACAGACTTTCACGAGAAAAAATACAGCGTGCTTAGGTGGATGTGAATAGGTACTGTGGTGTATAAAGTGCGTCTTATTTTGTTTTTTTTTTGCGTTTGGACGGACAGACGGGAAGACGGACACATGGAGAAAAAACGCGGAGTACCTATCCGGTCAGAGCAAAGTCATAATATAGTATAGTTTAGATGGACCCAAGACGAAACAGCATTAACTGACGGATGGATAGATACGGACATGAAAGCTTAACTAATTAAATTTGTGAGCTATACATAAATTTATTTGGGTGAGAATAATTATTTATATTTAGCAGTAGGACTTTGCCAGGGTCAGCATGGATAAGTTCCTTTGGCAGTTATTCAACCGTGAAGCAGTAGTGTGCAAATATTAGTGTGTTTTGGTGAATGTTTCCAGCAAAATTACAGGGCAAGAGAGTTAACATTTGCATAAATCAGGATGCCGAGCGCAGTGCTTTGCCGTGCAGGGTTTTTAACTGTTGCAGTTTAAAATTATGTATTGCAATGGATTGTATGTGCAAGCGTGATGCATGACGTCAGGCGAGCGACTTGTTCGTCTCTTTTCCGCAACACGGCGGGTGGCTAAACTGCTGCAGGTCCTACGGCTCATCTCATTTCTGATTCAATCACGTACAGTGACTCAGAGCACAGACTTGTACGATTGTTGTAACGAATTGTACGATTTTAAGCTTACATATTATGAGGACCATAGTTAGATAACAGGGCCATAAGTCATTACTCGTAACCTACACTGATGTAAGATATGGCCAGCATGGTTTAAATATCATAGAGTTTGCGGCTCCGTCTGCGTGGATATTTAATATACCGAAGCACATTGTTTTGCGGTCTATTTCTGTGTGAACTTTCATCAACACCAGTTAAGCAGCTTACGCATAAAAGAAGAACGAACAAACAATAAACTACGAAGCGACAAATACGCTTTAGCTTTATAAATATTTTAATAAGAATGCTGCGTGCACCGCCTTGCTTTGAAAATATTATCCGACATCAGTTTAGTTTTCTATTAGAAGTACTACTTTACGGACATTACTACTTGTGTTACAATTTTAAAATACATCGGTTCAAGAGAATTGTCACGTAGGAGTTCAATACAAACACAGGTATTTTCACATTGTTATTGTTAATTGAAAATATATAGGTACTTAAAATTTATGTAATTGCTTACAATAATATGATTCAATATAATAACATGGTTTTACGTGTATGATTTACCTATAAAATACGAGTATCCTTCAGACAAATTAATTAAAATTAGCTGTTGGTATGAATGGCTTGAAAGATTTATTAATGACTTGCTGTGCTCCGCAGTAACAACCACGCGGTGAAGGACGATAATGATGATGAATATAGCGTAGTTACTCAGGCATAACATAGCTTTCCAATGGTGTAAGAATTTTTGGAACCGGTTAGTAGTTTTGCATTTATCAGTTATACATTATCAAATATTTACTCTTTATTATTAGAGCAGATAAGGATTAACACCAAGTACACGTTAATATTGCATTTTTTAACACGGAAAAGTACGAGTAGTTATTGTGTCATAACTGTAATAGTTAGACATGTCGTATTGCATCCGTTTTATGTAGACATTGATGTCTTCTATAATAATACTGTAGTAGGTACATCACTCTGCTCCATTGTCAATAGTTTCCAAATTTGAAAATATTGTGTGCTACTCAGTAATAATGTGGCTTTCTAACGGCAACCCACTGTTTGAATCGGTACAAAGATATTATATACGAACAGAAAGGGAATGTCTGATACCCCTAAGAGTGTGATTGTGGTCGGAAGTGTGGTGTGAGACGCTGCATGTCTGTACTTACTTAATTACTGTTAATGAAGTTGTCTCATATTCTCTATGGTTCTATATTCCTTGGCCAGTGGCCAAAGAAATAATATTGTGGTAAATCATGATATTAAAAACGTCACTATCGTAAAGTGTGTGTTTATACATCTCTCTCGCCTTCATCAAATGCCTTTCCTGCGTATGGAAGAGCGGACGGGTAAACTCGCCGCGCGCCCGATTTATTGTAAGCGTTAGGTACTGTAAGGGTACTATAGCATGTGAAATCAGTAAGTGTTATGTCATGGTCAGTATTATTTCTGTTACAAATTTGACACAAAAATTTGAATAAATTTGTAGTGCAGGAGTTATGAAAAAATAATCTACTTATTAACAAAGTTGAAATCAAAAAAGTTGTGGGATGGAATTATACTTTTAATATTTATTCATTTTATGGTAAAAAAAAAATTAAAACATACGTAATTAACAGCTTACCTATCACTGCAGTTCACAGATTATTCCTCTACATCTTATAGATGCCAAAGTACTCGTACCTACAGTATAAATATCTAAATAGATATTCTGTTTTAAATAAGGAAAATTTAAATATCAATGAAATACAAAGTTATTATAAAATATAATGTTCACACACTCGTACCCAGTACCGTAGAGTCCCAGGTGTTAGGTGCTAATCTCTGCCTTCAGCAGACGTATGTCCTCACAACTGCATTGCGCACGTAAAAATGAGACATTGTTAAGTCTCAATGTGCCTGTAATTTTACCCGCACTCATACCCTTCAAAACCAGAACACAATATTGCGAACGTTACTGCTTCGGGGTAGAAACAGGTATGGTGGCAGTATTCCCCGGATGAACTCATTCAAGAGGAATTCTACTGCAACTATGTAGGTAGGTAAATAGATAAATAGATTAGCTCTTTATTGCAACACCACATTATAAAATATCACTAACAAATAAATAGGATAATAAAATTGAATACTATTACTCAACTATAAAAAAACTTAAAATTAAGTGTTACAATGGGCGGTCTTATCGGTCAGAAAGATCTTTTCCAGACAACCATGTTATTGAAAAGGAAGCTTGAATAAAAAAGGTCTCGAAGGAAGTTTCCTTGGACACCTGTGGAGACTCTTGTGACACAATTACCACCGACCACACTTAGGAGTAGAGCCCCTTAACAAAAATTGAAAAGAATTCTGGTAAGTACCTACAATCTTACGACTATACCACACTTTTTTTATCTTTCTAATTCAAGATGACCGCTGTATTCTTGAGCCTAAATTGCACTAAGAGAAAAGCTCGCTTTATAACTTGTATGGGAGTTATGATTTTTTACGCAACTGAATGCAGATAATTTTTCAAACTCTCAAGCTGGCCTGCAAGACTACTGCTCACGATAACCACTGCACTAAGGGGTTGGATCCCTTAACAAACATACATAAGGACTCTATGTCCCGACTTAAACTGTAATTAAAGGCAAAATTTCTGCAATTGAACTTGTATGAAAATTTTTACTATTCTGTTCAAATGGTTAAAAGTTTGATGACCAAAAACTAATGCACAAGGACAAACGCGGGCCACTCGTGGCCCGCGCACCGCCCAAAAAGCTAGTCATTCATTATATAAAGATGGATTACCACTGACTGACTGACATAAATGGTACGGTATGAAGGAGCAATGGGGGGTATAGAAGATGTAGGGGAAAAGTGCAGGGGGGGTTCTGAAACCAAAGGGAAAAGTCCGGGATGAGCTGAATGTGGAAGTGTGATGGAACAGGTCAACGGCTCTCGGAAACTATAAAAGATAGGGGGTAGGTGTCAAAACTAAAAATGAACAAAAACCTGGGCAACTGCTAAAAATTTAAAAAAAAACACACCTCCTGAACAAAAGACGATCGCTCCCATACAAAATGTAAATGCTTATAATTCCTAAACCGTTTGACATAAGTATAAAGTGTTTGACCAAATGTCATAGGCAATCGGAAGGGTAATTTGGTAAAAGTGTCAAAAATCCAAGATGGCGGATTCAAAATGGCGGCCGAATTGAAAGTTGGTCCGATCCGGCTCAAAATTGGTATCGGGGGGTTTTTGGGGCCCCACATTCGAAATATGAAAATCATTTTTTGATGACGTCATTTTTCAATATGGCCGCCATACATATGATTTTTTGGATCTTTAATGGATCGTTTCTCCCAGTGGGCGTGATGGGGCTGATGGTTTTGTAGATTTATATGTGGGGTTAGGGTAGGTGACTTTAGGAGAAACTGAAAAGAGCTGAACGTGGAGTACCAGGTAGAACTGGTCAACGGCTCTCGGAAACTAAAGGAGATAGGGGGTAAGTGCCAGAACTAATATTGACAAGCACCCTGGGCATTTTCTAAAAATTAAAAAAAAAACACACCTCCCAAACAAAAGACGATCGCGCCCATACAAAATGTAAATGCTTATAACGCCGAAACCGTTAAAGATAGGGACGGGGTGTTTTAACTAATAGTTAAGGGGACCGAAAATGCAATTTGGCGGAAATGTCAAAAATCCAAGATGGCGGATTCAAGATGGCGGCTACCTTAAATATTAGTCCGATCCGACTGAAAATCGATATCTAAGGGTTTTTAGAGTCCCTGATTCGAAATATGAAATCCATTTTTTGATGACGTCATTTTTCAACATGGCCGCCATACAATTTTTTTCTCTGGAAATTTTATCGTAGTTTTTCGACATGTTGGCATGATGGAACGCTGAGGCTTTGTAAGTGAAAATTATAGGCAGTGGTCTTACGTCCTTAAGTGACATCTGAAAGGAGCTGAATCTGAACCTTCTGATGGAACAGCTTGACGGCTCTCGGAAACTAAAAGAGATAGGTAGTTAGTGCCAAAACTAATATTGACAAGCACCCTGGGCTTTTCCTAAAAATTTAAAAAAACACACCTCCCGAACAAAAGACGATCGCGCCCATACAAAATGTAAATGCTTATAACGCCGAAACCGTTAAAGATATGTACGGGGGGTTTGAACTAATGTTTTAGGGGACCGGAAATGCAATTTGGCGGAAATGTCAAAAATCCAAGATGGCGGATTCAAGATGGCGGCTACCTTGAATAATGGCCTGATCCGACTGAAAATCGATATCTAGGTGTTTTAAGAGTCCCCAATTAGAAAGATGGAACCCATTTTTTGATGACAAAATTGGTCAAAATGGCGAGGCCGCAGGCCGAGCTATATTGATGAGGCCGAAGGCCGAGTGTGCTCCTAAGTGAAGTGAGGCCGAAGGCCGAGCGTTCTTCTAAGCAAAGCGAAGCCGAAGGCTGAGCGTCCTTCTATGCAAAGCGAGGCCGAAGGCCGAGCGTACTTCTAAGCGAAGCGAAGCCGAAGGCCGAGCATGCTTCTAAACAAAGTGAGGCCGAAGGCCGAGCGTGCTTCTAAGCGAAGCGCGGCCGAGTTTTGAGCCCACGAGGAAATATAGAAATAGCCTTTCATGGCGAGGTCGAAGGCCAAGCTTTCGCTAACATTAATGTCAATGATCTTCAACGCCCAAGTTAACATAGGTAATGTGAATCATCATGAACACTACTATTAGTACGAGTACTACTGACATGAGATGCTACAAATAAACGTTTGATTTCCTTCGTTGACTTGGGTTTGTTATTCTGAACTTGTCCAACAACACGCACATAAAAAGGCAGCGTCTTCCAAGAAGCTAAACCAAATAAAGATAAAAGATAAAGATAAACTTATTTACCCAGAGTAAAAGATACACAATATGAACAGCTTACTGTAAAAAACTTAACTAACATAGAACACATTGTACTAAATCAAAAAAGTATATCAGTGAGCCCCAAACTAAGCACAAGGCTTGTATCTTGGGACTCTGGTGCGAAGTTACCAGGAGACAGTACAGTTAATGATACAATAGAAGATCAAGAAAACAAAATTGAATCGATTCATTAACACACAACATCTTAGTTATTCATTTAATTAATATGGTTCGATGTGTAAGAAAATCAAATAGTAATTGTTAATGTTTTATAAGGTATTTAATTTTAGGTGTTTCTTAACGACTTTATGCTATACACTATACAGACTGCAAATAAGCTCCTCGGTCTCGTTGTAGGATAAGTTTAAGAGTCAATCCCTTAATTTTTTCTTGAAGGCGTATCTGGTGAAGTCATTGCATTTTCCTAACAGCATATATATTTTGTTGTACGTACACGGAATTGAGTATGCAGGGCTACGTTTGGCCATTAAGGATTGAATACGAGGGAGTGGTATCATATAGGCTCTTTTTGGTCGTTTGGATATTAAACAGGCGTAGTCATGTCGATTTTTTAAACTGAAATGGTATTTTAGGACTGCGTTATAAACGAAAAGCTGCCGAACTCTCAGAACTTTAAACTCATTATAAAGTAAATCGGTAGGAAAAATAATTTGCTTCCGTAGCAAAACCTTGATCAAAGCTCGCTGAGCTCTTTCTATGGTTTTAAAAATTGTTTTGCCTGCACTACCCCAGATTGTAATACAATACTGAAGTATTGGCTGGCACAGCGCAATATAGATTTGCTTCAGGAGTGCTGTAGGTGCACGATCACAGAGTTCTTTCATTAAGTGAATCTGTTTACGGGTGCGGGAGGAAACTTCAATTATGTGCTGCTTGAAAGAGAGATTTTCATCAATGCTTACACCAAGATATCTAATGCTTTTGGTGCTGTCAATAGAGCTGCAGGAGCAGAGAGAGGATCGAAGTCGGGGATCGGAAGTGCAATAGTGTATTTTGAGCTGTAATTGGGCAGGTGGCCGGGAAACACTGGTTTTAGTAAAAGCTATGAACTTAGTCTTTTTGGTATTTAAAGTAAGCAAATTTTTATCTAAAGCTTTAGCCAGCACAGAGAGTCCGTTTTCAGCAAGATTAAAATCATGAAACACAACCCCATACACCAAATAAAATCAACATTTGATGCTTGGATGGGTGCCTAGGTGACCTAACAGTCATGGAGTTTGACAGGGATTGTCAGAAGATGCGGGTTCAAAACCCGTAGAGAGATAGGTAGTTTCCATTATCAAATAGAAATACATAAGTTCGTTCGTATAATAATCTTGATAGATATATATTAATCGAGGCATTGTTGCAATTGTAAAGTATTTATAAAAAACCGTAAATACACTATCTGCAGAGATTATGAATGACCCACTTATGTTATAAACGTGAATAAGAATGTAAATTGACGTGTACATTTGTTAATTCCTTACGTTTTAACGTTTCAACGGATCTAGATGAAATTCGGAATAACGTTTAAAACGTTTACACACACATACCCCCGTACTAAGATCCCCGGGTCGCGGAGACATGGACAAACAGATTAGGTAATACATAACAAAAACCATGGCCCGAGAATAAACATTTCTGCTCATCCCACATACTCCTTCAAATCCAAAGTTTATCAATATTACCTTTCCATGCAAGATAATAAACTTTATTGAGCTATTTTAAGGTTTAAATATATGTATGCTATTTATATGTGTGTATATATATATATATATATGTAAATGTAAAGTTTTAGTATATTATTTATTAATATTTTACCTTAAACATCTGTTCTATTGAAACTCTCAAGTTTTAAATAAAGCACTACCAAACACACATATAACACAAAGGTTAGCTGGAAGAAAATGCCAATTCGCATTAGCTCGGCTATGTACTTTTAGTTTTGTGCAATAAAGAATTTTCTAATTATCTATGTATCGTTAGGTACGATTAGGGTAGATAGAATTAAAATGCAAAAACCTATGGTAAAGATACCTTTGAATTAAAGAATACCTAAATTTATAAGAAACGCGTCATGTAATTTGAGTTAACTTTGTTGCAAAGACCCCTAGATATATCAGTTTCTTCGTCAAGATACTCTCGATGCCACCTCCATGTAATGGTAAAACTAATTACATACATGTAAAGTCGTTTCCACTACATATGTATAGCACGTACCTATATTCCTAAATGGCTGAAGTGGTATGGATTTTACAGAGTCCGCATGTGTGTAAAGTGGCTACCACACTATTCTACCGCACTATTGCCAGTTATTAAACCGCCAAGCAGAAGTGTGCAAACATTACGTTTTTTCGGTTTGAAATGTAATGATGATTCCAGTGAAATTACAGGGTAAGGGATTTAACATCTTATAAATCATGGTGACAAACTTAGTGCATCGCCATCCAGTGATTTGTACAGCTTTTGTTCTAAAAGTTTTGAACGGCAATAAACTTTAATGGCAAAAGTGACGCTTAACATCAGGCGAGCTACTTCTTCTTGATATGTTCAAAGGAAAAACTAAGAGAGCTGTATTAGTGTTATAACATCCACGTATTACATAAATGTAATTAAAACTAACGATAACCACGTACATTTTTGAATCTTTAACGCCTGCTTAGCGAAATGAAATTCTTAAAGCTGCTTCCAAATATGACGGTTAAAATTAATTACTTACAGAAATAAATGCTTGGATCAGTCATGGAATTATACAGAGGTCAGAAGACGCGTGTTTGGATAAATACAAGTATATCAATACCTATAGTATATACGTTTTAATATGTATTACTAGCGAAGACATCTGCGGCTTCGCTTGCGTTGTCTACAAGATTCAAAGCTACACAAATCGTATAAATATGAGTAAGAATGAGAAATAACGTTTGAAGATTTACTGCATCGTAGGTGTAGTTGTGCTTACACAACTATTTTGTTACTATTTCTGACAGAGAAATTCACATTAGAAGTCTGGCGTCTAAATAGTGCCGTGCAGATGACAAAAGACTCTTCATATATTATATGGGACCAAAACGTATTTGGTATGGGTGTTTGATAAATACTTCTACCTACATTATAATAAGTACTCACGGGATGTACACTACGATTAGACAGGTTTTGGAGTTCCAGATATTTTACTAATTAAGTACAATGTAGTTAATGACCTCTACCTACCTTTCAAATATATTATGTAAGTGTGAACATAATGGTATGTTTTGTTAAACATATGTATTTAATTATTTACGTTACATATAAGGAAAGCGCGCGGAGAATGTTTGGAAATAAAACTTGGGTTTATCAACCAAAATTTGAGTTCAAGTAAGAGCAGATACGCGTTAGCACACGTAAAGAAAATTGTTTGATGAAATCGTATAATAACACAAATTTCGATTAACACGTTTATCAATTACACGGTTGAGAGGGAGAGGTGCATGTAGAAAACCATACTTGAAACAGTTTATTTTTAAATATTAATAAATGGTTTAAATATTTTGAAGTGCATTTGGTTAGCGGTTCCGACTGCGTGTAAATTTATTATCCAATAGTAATTTGTTTTCAGCGTAACAGTCTATTGCTGTGCAAAGATTCATTAAGATTTAGAAGTTTGAAAATGAAAGAACAAAGGATAATGCAAATCCTGGTCCTTCCAACAGCTATGTATGTTACAAAGTTGGGTAGGTATTTTTAAAAATTACTATGGCGCCAAATTCAAAATATAATTCTTTCCAGATTAATTATCTATTAAACATGGTAGTTTCGGTAATAGCCAAGTATTGCTATTCATACGTGATGTATTGTATTTATGTGTTTTACATAGTAACCTTTAGTTAGTGTAAGTGGGTGGTTCAAACGGGATTTTAAGCAGTTTCGCCAAAGATATATCAACAATGCGTTACTGCAATTATGTTTTCTAAGCTGAGGATAGTTACCGTTACTTAACAATTTCATAAGTATCGAAGACAATCAGTATGCAGAAGCTGACACAGGTGTCATTCAGCACACTTTCGTACTAGGTTTCTGCGTGCATGTCTATACTTTTTGTTAACTATACCTATATCTTAGAACAATTCTACAAATATTAATGTAAGTACTACATTTAAACAAAATTGGATACCTATTTACTTATACCTAACTAAGACCAGCTTGAGTAGTTCAAAAATGTTCTGCATTCAGTTGCGTAAAAAATCTAAAACTCTTATAGACTTACACTTAGAGCAGATCTTATACATAGTTCCCATTTGGACGGAACACTAAGCATAATCATGTGATATAATTGTAATATTTAGACATATGGAAAAGGCAGACTTTTTGTAAATATTGATTATGTCTATACAACTGTGGTATATTGTCAACAGTGTCCGCAGCGTACACAATATACAGATTTTTCAGCGTTACTATTGCATATTTTAACAAGGAAAAATACTATTAGTTATTGTGACAAAACTGTTAGTCATAGTCATCATTCCGGAGATTTTTGTAGATACTCGTATTGATGTCTACTACAAAACTGAAGTACATCACTATCCTCTATTTTCAATAAATCCCTCCGAAGGCCGAGCGTGCTTCTAAGCGAAGCGCGGTCGTGTTTTGTGCCCACGAGGAAATAGAAGCCTTTCATGGCGAGTTCGAAGGCCAAGCTTTCACCAACTTTATTTCAAAATGTCAATGATCTTCAATGCCCATGTTAACATAGGTAATGTTAATCATCATGAACACAACTATTAGTACGAGTACTACTGATATGACATGCTACAAATAACCGTTTAATTTCCTTCGTATACTTGGGTTAAAAACTTAAGTCCAGACAACCTCCACGCAGTGACATAAAAAGGGTGCAACGTCTTCCAAGAAGCTTAAGTGTCACAGTTAGCTGGAAAACTAATGAAGATATCTTAAGCTACTACTTACTTTTCAGCAATAAATATATATATATTGTTAGCGGTCAAGGCAGTTGATGAAGAGCGGGGGGGCGCAAGCCTTATAAATACCAGCACAAGTAGCATGCGCCTCACTTTCTCGTTGACTTCGGTGGCGTGCGGAAGCTCTGCTGGTTTGACGTTCGGTGTGATCAGTGAGTGATAAAGTGTGTGATAAAGTGTTTGATTCGTTCTATTGGTTTGTGTAAATTGTAAATAGCTCATTGTGTATAATTCAAGTCCAAATTGTGGTTGTAAATTAGATTAAGGATTAAATTGTATTTTTTTTATTGATATTTCAATTCTAATCTAAAATCAGAAGTGGGATCTCAATCCAAGCCCTCTGTTTTAACCACTTTGCCATCTAAGTGTTATTTTGAACTCGAACAAACCAAGGGAACTTATCAAGACTTCCTACCCTCTTTTTTCATATTGATTTATTTCTGTTCTTAATTTTTGTGTTTTAAATTGTTACGTGTGTGCGAATATGCCTAAACCACGTAAATCACGCAGCCGATCACGCCGACGTCATGTCTCGCGTGACCGGTCACGTTCAGGTGGTAGGTCGCGGAAAAATGTTAGTTCGCGAAAATCCCGTCGAAGTGTGCGGACGCCACCGCTGTCTCGATCGCGTTCACGTACACGGGCACGTTTGCGTTCACGGTCTCAATCTCACGTACGTTCCCGTTCACGGGCAAAAACACGTTCACGCTCAGGTTCTAGAATGCAATCGAATCGTGACACTCTTATAAAAAGCAGTGATAACAGTAAACGGACATTACAAAATAATACTGACCACACGCTGGGCACGATTTTAACGCGATTAGAGTCAATCGAAAATACCTTTGAATCATCTGCTAAAAACGAAAGTGAGAATACGTCTGCTACACAGGCGATAGCTGACGCAATACGTTCATTAATTCCGGGACGATCTCAAAGCTATTTTATCTCAAATTTCGACCCAGCTTTGCACGATATTGACGCTTGGTGCGACGAAGTCGATAGAGCTCAGCTGTCCAACCGTTGGGACGACCGGGAATGCCTATCGCGAGTCGCGGGGTGTTTAAAAGGCGACGCTAGGGCCTGGTTAAATGAGTGGGTTACCAGTGACAGGTCTTGGAGTAGTTTTAAACACGAATTTAGGCCACTTTGTCCGCGAAAGTTAGATTACGCGAATATCTTGTTTGAGATTATGAACAGTACATCTGACAAGTATTCTTCATATAGCGGATATGCCCGCCGTACGCTTTTACGCTTATGCATAGTCAAAGGACTTAGTGAAGAGTTGATGACCCTTATTGTTATTCGTGGCATTACTGACACGCAAGTGCGGGCTGCTGCAACTAACGCGAACCTTTCGTCCGAAGATATCGTTTCGTTCTTATCAATCTACGTAAAACCCGAGCACAACAAAACGTTACACAAAAGTCACCCGACGTTTCGATCAATAAAACGCAACCATGATAAAAAGGCTCCTTCAGGCAGTAAGTGCTTCAGTTGCCACCAGCCGGGTCATAGAAGTTACAACTGTCCGAAGAAGCCCAAGCTCACCGATTCACCTGTCACTATTTGCTCCTTTTGTAAGAAACGCGGTCACAGTGATGACACTTGTTTTGCAAAATCAAGATCCGAGCAACAAAAGCGTAACGTGAATCTCTGCCAATCCCCCACTGACAGCAAAAACAATGACATTACCACAGCTGTCGTAGAAGGGATACCAGTTGACGTTCTAATAGATAGCGGTGCCCTCAACGTTTCTTTAATTTCTTCGGATATCGTGAAGTACTTTTCTTGCCAACTAAAACCGACTAACTGCACTCTAAAAGGATTGAGCGATCACGTGATATCGGCTAAATCATATGTCACCCTTACGCTTGAGTTTAGCGAAATTTCCATAGAAGCAGACCTAATAGTGGTACCCTCATCCTACATGTCTACTCCTATCATAGTAGGAACGGACATTCTAAACAGAGACGGGATAACTTACGTCAGGACTAGAAATAAGCAGTATATAACGCGCTCCCCTGATACGATCTCTAACGTTATCGCGACGTGTACTTTGGGAAATTCCCAGATTAACACTTCCTTACAAGGAACCGAGCTAGATCAGCTGACTGAGGTTGTCAACCATTTCTCTGAGTTCTTCATATCTGGTACCGCTTCAACTACTGTCACTACTGGGGAGATGCACATCAATCTTACCACTGACGAGCCTATTGTTTATAGACCATATAAACTTTCGCAAGCGGAAAAATTGAAGGTCAGAGAGATTGTTGACGATCTTCAGGTAAAAGGCATCATCAGGGAGTCCGAGTCCGAATATGCGAGTCCAATTATCTTAGTTAAGAAAAAGGATGGTAGCGACAGAATGTGCGTCGATTATAGGGCCCTAAACAGAGTAACGGTAAAGGATCGATACCCGCTCCCGCTAATCGATGATCACATTGACCGACTAGGTGACCGAAAGATAACATACTTCAGCTCTCTAGACATGGCCACTGGTTTTCACCAGATAAAAATCAGCCCCGATTCTGTGCGCAAAACAGCCTTCGTAACTCCGGAAGGTCATTATGAGTACTTAAAAATGCCCTATGGATTATGCAATTCGCCAATCATCTACCAACGCATAATCAACAAAACGCTTAAAAAACACATACACTCCGGCAACGTTCTCGTTTATATTGATGATGTACTCCTGATGAGCTCCACGGTGACTGAGGGGATTGTATTACTCCGTGAGGTCCTCACAACCTTAACTGAGGCGGGGTTTTCCATAAACCTGAGTAAGTGTGCATTCTTGACAACCGAGATTGAATACTTAGGCAGGGTTATTAGTGGAGGTCAGGTTAGGCCGAGTCCGCTTAAGATTAAGGCCTTGGCAGATTCGCCAGAGCCACAAAACGTTAAACAAGTTCGACAATTTTTGGGGTTGGCCGGGTATTTTAGGAGATATATTAAAGATTACGCATCCAAAACCCGAAATTCCTTTCAGCACAGTGCATATTGACGCATTAGGCCCCCTTCCAGAATCAAATGGTTACAAGTTTGTTCTATTGTTGGTCGATGCATTCACCAAATACACCTTGCTGTACCCCATCCATAGACAAGATGTAAATGAACTACTGAGAGTGTTCACGAACACCATTTCCCTTTTCGGGGTTCCTAAGCTAATAGTTACTGATAAGGGCCGTATGTTCGAATCCTCTCAATTTACTGGTTTTGTAGACGAAATTGCAGGGGCCGAAACAGGTCAGTAAAGTCAGTAAAAGTCAGTATTTTTGGACCTGGTCAGTAAAAGTCAGTATTTTTGAAAATCGGTCAGTATTGTCAGTATTTTTCGATTTGCCCAGTGATGACTGATGATATCTGAGGGCTGCTTTGCACTTTGCATGCTCTATATACACTGGGCACAAAATTTTTTGTTCCAAGTGTATGTGGATGATCTACGTACTATATATTGCAGCTGACTTAAAAAAAAATACTTACTAATATTTTTTTTTAAATCAGTATTTCTTTGTTCTAATTTTGTGTAATTTAACTCATGCATGTTTGTTACAGCTTCATACTGGTGATTTGTTAATGACGGCAAGGTACACACATTAAATGTGTGTACCTTGCCTGTGTGTGTGCTTTAATTTATCACTAACAAAATAATAGACTCTATCTCTATACATATCAAAACAAGTAATTATGGGTCAGTGCAAATTTAATGAAGACTGGCTTAAAAAAAAAGATAAAAATGGACATATTGTGTGTGAGTGGGGAAAAAAAGAGGACAGTGATACAGGTTTTTTTTGTTTTGTGTGTCTTAAAAAGTTTTCGATTGCTTGGGGCTTTGAAGCTATCGAACAACACGCATCAACACAAAAACACAAGGAACAGTGTAAAGTAAAGTTGACAGCATCTCAATTGCATATGACAAGTTTGCGACCCAATGAAAAACCCATCGAAGAACAACCAAGTACTTCTAAACCTGAAAATAGCCAAAGAAGTTGTGTACAATTATATAGTGTCAAAGATGGGGCCACAAGAGCAGAAATTTTGTGGGCTATGAAAATGGTGGTCTCTGATTTTCCAATAGAGCCCTCATGCGATTCTATAAAGGAACTATTTTCAGCTATGTTTCCAAATTCACTACCATCAGATTTTTCTATGTCTACTACCAAAGCAAGATATTTAATTTGTGATGCTATAGCTCCATATTTTAGGCAAGAAATGATGAAGGACTACAAAGACTCCTATTTTTCGCTATGTTTCGATGAAACCTGCAATGCAGCATCAAAAAAGGAGCTTCAGGTGGCCATAAAATATTGGTCTCCGATTAAAGAAATGATAATAACGACACATTTAGAAACTTTCTTCATTGGTAAAGCTACCGCCGAGGATATTTATTCTAAGCTGAATGAAGCAATGGACAACGCTCAACTATCCCGCAAAAGGCTTCTGATGCTGGGCTGTGACGGGCCCAATGTGAATAAAGCGGTTACAAGATTGATGAACGATTCTTTAATTCTGTTGGGCAGACGGAAATTAGCTGATATAGGAACATGTAACATTCACACTGTACACAATGCCTTTCTTAAGGCTTTGATGGAGTTTGGTGAAAGCGTATCTGACTTTATATTTCAAATTCACAACTTTTTCGATGGTTGGCCTGCTCGCTGGGAAGAATATGAAATTATTCAAGACAAGTTAAATTTGCCAAACCATCGCTTCATTAAGCACGTTTCTTCACGTTGGCTCACTATGGGGCCTGCTGCTGAACGCGTTTTAGAGCAATGGCCTGCAATAATTGAGTATTTCACTAAACATCTACCTAAAAAACAGACTAATACATCCCAAAACTTTAAAAACATCTATAACTTCATCAATCAAAAGCTAGCAAAAGCAGAAATAATGTTTGTAGTGTCCAGTGTAAAGATGTTCGTGAAAGTCACTGGTTTCTTCCAGCGTGAAGAGCCATTGGTTCACATGATTCATGAAGAATTAAAGAAACTCGTGAGAACCATTTTTAATCGGTTTTGTGTAAAAAGCGCGCCTACGTCAGTTGAAGGTCTAAATGAAAAATATTACGTTCCTCTTCAAGATATTGTGCTAGAAGATTCAATCAGAGAATTATTGGAGACCGCTCAAGAACGTGATAGAGTAACATTTTTACACAAAGTAAAAAATCATTACGTCGCCGCTTGCAAACATCTGCTAACAAAAACGTCAATGGATTATTCTTTAATAAAATACTTGGCAATATTGAACCCTAAAAAACAAAATTCAGAAACGTGTCATAAAGACTTTTTAAAAATTGCAAACACTTTGCCGGTTGCGTTTGAAGAAACGGCACTAACAAACGAATGTCTTTTGTTGATGCAACATCAAAAAGGAAATCAAGAAGAACAAAGGATTGAAACTTACTGGGGCAATATTTTTAAAAGGACCTTTGATAACGGAGAAAAAATGTTCCCCAACCTGGAACACATTGTAAAGGCCGCATTAGCACTGTCGCATGGCAATGCAGATGTGGAAAGGGGCTTTTCATGTTCGGGTAGAATTTTAACACCAGAAAGGGCTAACATGTGTCAGAGGACCCTTGATGCGCATTTGACAGTTAAATCGGCACTAAAAAACATGTACGAAAACAAGATTCATTTAGTCCCTTTAACACCTGAATTGATGAAATTAGCCAGAACGGCATATATAAGATATAAAACATATTGTGAAGAACAGAAGCAAAAAGAAGAAATAAAGAAGCTCGAAAAGAAAAGAAATGAGGAACTTGATAGAGAAAAAAAAGAACTTAAGAGAAAGTACGAAGAAACTAAGACGATTATTGAAGAAGGTGAGACAACGCTAAAAAAAATAAGAGAAGAAGAAAAAATTAAGAGGGAGACAATTGACAGGTAGATATAGCACGCTTTGTGATTGTTTCTAATTGGTTTGTTTGTGTTTATTTCTATGCACGATTTCGCAATGTAATTAATTATTATTTCCAGATTAATTAAAAATGCAAATGCCATGTTGAAGGGCGGAATCAAAGAAAAAGACATGGTTTCCGTAAATATGGCAAAATCTCTGCTAGAAACTGTAGTAAAGGAGAGAAAAGAAGAAGAACAACAAATACAAGAGGAAGAAAAAATACAAAAAATCGTAGATAAGAAGAAAAAAACACTTATAACAAACTTCTTTAAGAAAACTTAATTTTAAATGTTATGTTTATTTTAATGGAACTTCTCTGTACTTTTTTTCTTTCTCATAGTCATTTGATTTTAGTGTTCACTATATGTATAATTTTGCACGAATGCAAAATGACTCACTTGTAATACAATAACAATTACTAACAATAAAAAAAGCTTTTTAACACAATAAAAAGGCGGTGCTGGTTGGCTATGGGGATGGTGGAGGCCAATAACTGAAAATAAGCTTTTTATTTCACACCATTCACCCGAAAAACGGTTTCGAAATGGTCAGTATTTGGTCAGTATTTTTGAATTTTTGGTCAGTAAAATCAGTATTTTCGACCATAGAACTTGTTTCGGCCCCTGAAATTGGTTCCATGATCCATTTTATTACCCCTGAAATGCACCACGCAAACGGACAGGTCGAGAGATATGCTAGGACGGTTCTCAATATGATCCGCATCGAAGTCAACCAGAGAAACGCTGCATGGGCTGACACGTTATGGAAGCTACAATTGACATTAAACGTCACAAGGCAGAAAACAACACAGGCTTCTGCGCTGAATCTTTTGATTGGAATCGACGCCACCACACCGGTGATTCGGTCACTCATTCGTGACGTAGCGCTGGAAAATAACCAATCAAACCGGGAAGCGCATCGCGAGTTACGCCGATCCCGAGCCACAGAGCTGCTGCAAAGAAATCTGACCCAGCAAGATGCATACGCTAACCAGGGTAGACGTCCACCTCGCATCTTTAACATTAACGACCTTGTATTTGTAATAAAGTGTTCACAGTCAACCGGTAAGCTGGATCCAGGCATGCGAGGCCCCTACAGGGTCATACGTGCATTACCAAGTGGACGCTACGAGCTACGACTGCTGAGCGGCTCATATGGAAAGACCACACAGGCCGCGGCACAGTACATGGTGCCCTGGCGAGGAGAGTGGTGTCCGGATACTTGCGCTGCATTCTTTGAGCGTGAGTATTGCGTAAGACATGTAGAAGGACGGACTGCGTGGACGTTCCTTTTGGCAATAGTCTGCGTGATATTGCCCTACATGTGTTATCTAATATGTGTTCCGAGATGAACTGCGGGGCATCTCGATGAGAAAACATGTAGAGGACGGACTGCGTGGACGTTCCTTTCGGTAATAGTCTGCGTGATATTACCCTACATGCGTTTCGAATAAGGAGGCAAACTGCGGGGTGCCTACAACATGTAGAGGACGGACTGCGTGGACGTTCCTAGCGGCAATAGTCTGCGTGATATTGCCCTACATGTTTAGTTAAGATGTACGTACCGAGTAATGTGTAATGTGATGAAGTAAGAATGATGAAAGAATGAATCGTTTGGAGTGCCTGGAAATTTCACGAAATTATTTTTGCGTTATTTCTATGGACTCTTTTATACACCTAGCTAAATAATGATTGCGGATGTATGTTTGAGGGCCTTGTAAGATGACTGAATGAAGAAATAGGCATAGCTGTTAAGATAAACTTTAACTCAGCAAGAGCTTTATATCGTTCACAGATGACAATGATGTAGACACTGCTGCTGCTGACGAAGACGTTTCGCCTAGCACCCACAGCAACCATGATGCGGTAGCCGGACACTCCCGACCTGGTGACGCCGATGATGTCGTACGGGTCCAGGAACTCCCTGACATTCGAGATGCGGTCGTGGGCGACGCATAGTCAGGAGAGGCCGTGTTAGCGGTCAAGGCAGTTGATGAAGAGCGGGGGGGCGCAAGCCTTATAAATACCAGCACAAGTAGCATGCGCCTCACTTTCTCGTTGACTTCGGTGGCGTGCGGAAGCTCTGCTGGTTTGACGTTCGGTGTGATCAGTGAGTGATAAAGTGTGTGATAAAGTGTTTGATTCGTTCTATTGGTTTGTGTAAATTGTAAATAGCTCATTGTGTATAATTCAAGTCCAAATTGTGGTTGTAAATTAGATTAAGTTAATACTTAATCTAATTTACAACCACAATTTGGATTTTTAAATTGTATTTTTTTTATTGATATTTCAATTCTAATCTAAAAATATATATATAATAGGCTTATATGCCTTTCAAGCAATTAATACACAGATTTCGGAGGACAAGATCTTAATCATGGTGCTTGCTGCAATGTATTTAATTAAAATAAATACAAAGTGTGGTGTGGTGTTTACACTTGGAACAGTATTTTTTTCAACTATATAGAATTACAACCCAGCTTATTGAGAAATGTATACTGTATTCTCTTTGGAATATATCAAGAGAAAGACTTGACTTTACACAATCACTAATTTGACTGTTTTTTAAAGTTAACAACTTACAGTAGCAACTAAAAACATGAGTAGGCATTTCATGGTCAAGATGTTTTGTGGTTTTGCATTGAATATCGCTATCAAATTGTTCCTTAAGTTAGGGCGGAAAATGAAGATTGGAAACAATAGATTAAATAAAATGTTGCATATTAAAGTTGTCTTACGTACACCGTGAATAAAATGAATGCCAACGTATTTGTAAAGTTCTTCAATCTTAATTTATATTAATGCCAATTAATGGAAGTAAAAAGCACTGCGACCGTCCCCTAGGTCAAACTTAATAGGCAGGTTTATATTGTGTGATACGTAATTTGGTTTTCTTTAAGTGAAGATGTAGATGGAATAAGTATATTTATATGGTAGTGGTAGTTATCCGAACAAAATTAAAAGCAGGTAATTGTCTTAGTACATGCTAAATCCAATACGTACCGAACAATGAAGTGCAATCTAATTCCTTAGTAGGTTTTACGACATATATACATCCATGTGAAAAAATATACATGGAATAATAAAATTTTCAAACAAGGGTTACCTACATTTATTATCACATGAGACGTAAAACTTTTACTGCTGAAGACATTCATACGGAAGGACCATTTGGAAGCTGCATGCATCCAAGATAGTCCTGCGACCTTATTTAGTACGTCTTCCACATTGGCGGTGGACGATCTACCTGCTCTACCAGACTCTCAGTCAGACGGACAGATGGACAAACGGATAAACAGCATCAAGCTACGGTTGGATATAGATAGGGATATAATGATATACTACCACACTATTGCCTACCACATTTAGTTCAAAGAATTTTACCCTAAGACTTAACTGAAACCACACATTGAGCGTTATGTTTTAGTATTTATACCTTAGTTTTATTATAATATTATGATTTTAAGTGCTTGCTTAGATATACCAAATGTTGCAATACATCCCCATACACCGGTTAAAATCAACTAAGAGAAAAAAATTGATGGTTGGATGGGTGCCTATAGAAAGTGTTTACGAGATTCAAAGCCACACAAATGAATTGAATAAATATGAGCAATGATGAGAAATATTATTTTAAGATTTATCATTGGTGTAGTGGTGGCTTTGGAATGTTTGTAGGTTTGATTCCCGGTTAGGACAGTTGTTGGAATTATCCGACAGAGAAATTCACACTGTCTGGAACTCTGCCCTATAGGTGACAAAAGGCCTTATACGAGTATGGGACCAATACGTACCTGGTATGGGTGTTTGATAAATACATGTACCTACCTGTCTAACATATGTAAGCATGAACATGATGGTATGTTTTGTTTAAAATATGTATATCATTATTTACGTTACATATAAATTACTTTTACTAAAGTTAAACTCCAGGGATCCTTTGGAAATATTATTTTAAGATTTATAATTGGTGTAGTGGTGGCTTTGGAATGTTTGTAGGTTTGATTCCCGGTTAGGACAGTTGTTGGAATTATCCGACAGAGAAATTCACACTGTCTGGAACTCTGCCCTATAGGTGACAAAAGGCCTTATACGAGTATGGGACCAATACGTACCTGGTATGGGTGTTTGATAAATACATGTACCTACCTGTCTAACATATGTAAGCATCAACATGATGGTATGTTTTGTTTAAAATATGTATATCATTATTTACGTTACATATAAATTACTTTTACTAAAGTTAAACTCCAGGGATCCTTTGGAAATATTATTTTAAGATTTATCATTGGTGTAGTGGTGGCTTTGGAATGTTTGTAGGTTTGATTCCCGGTTAGGACAGTTGTTGGAATTATCCGACAGAGAAATTCACACTGTCTGGAACACTGCCCTATAGGTGACAAAAGGCCTTATACGAGTATGGGACCAATACGTACCTGGTATGGGTGTTTGATAAATACATGTACCTACCTGTCTAACATATGTAAGCATGAACATGATGGTATGTTTTGTTTAAAATATGTATATCATTATTTACGTTACATATAAATTACTTTTACTAAAGTTAAACTCCAGGGATCCTTTGAAAACAAACTTATACTACATGTTTAAATATTTATTTTAAAGTTTACTTGTAATGAGTTTCGTGTGAATCAAAACAAGAAATACAAAAAATGATATATATGTTATATAATGTTTACACAGACCGTATTAACAAAATGGATGCCCAAGTCTTAAAAGGCGTTACGATTTGTAAAATGCTTAAGAGATCTTTATGGTAGAGACGCTGCTGTTTGTACATACTTGTACAATTGGATTGTAAAATATTCTCCATGTAATGAGAATGTACTTACTATATTTCGTTTAGCTCCATATATATACCTTTTAGTATTATACAATGACATACATAGATATAAAAATATCATACTTATAGAATAAGAACTTAGCTTATTGAAATAGGGCGAGCATTTCTTTATTTTTCCTTATAAATATCAAGAGAAGGACTTGACTTAAAAAAAAAACGTTTAATTGACTACTTTTTGAATAGAATAGAATATATAATAGGTAGTAGTAATGATTAGGTGGCGATCTCCATCCAAGTTTATTTCAAAATTTCAATGATCTTCCAGACATCTGCCCACGTTAACATAGGTAATGTCATGAAATTGTGTAAATTATGAATACTACTATAAGTACTTGATTGATAATTATACAGATATTATGTAGATTAACTCTTTAGTGAAACACCACAATACAAATATATGTTACAAATAAATAAAATAGAATAAAATAAAATCACATTCAAAATATTTCACAATTAAATAGGTACTTTAAATTTAAAGTGTCAGAATGGGTGGTCTTATCGCTCAGAGCGATCTCTTTCAGACAACCATTCACGGAAAGAAATAGGCATAAACTTATAAGGACGGTGTGAATAAAACAAGTGTACTAAACACTACATATAGCAAAACTCAAGATTATAAATATAAAAAATACTTATAATATACTCGTATACAAACTATACTTATATAATTATACTATACGTAATATACTACAAAATATATACATACTATACATATACCATTTAATTATTATAAAAAAGATAATAAGTAGGTTTGCAGTTAGTTATTTCGCGAAGCTAAATGCTTTGATACGTTTTTTGAAGATGCCTAAAGAAGGCGCGCATCTAATTTCCTATAGTAAAGTGTTCCATAGACGAACAGCTTCAACACAAAGTAGGAACCAAAAAAATTGGTGCGGGTTATCGGGGTACTTAACATTAAGTGCTCTGATGATCGTAGAGAAAAAGAGCTCCTAACATGTAAAAATTCAACATTTTACGTACTACTGATATGACATGCTACAAGTAAACGTTAAATTTCCTTCGTAGGCTTGGGTTTGTTATGAACTTGAGTTCAAACAACACTTCACGCAGTGGTATAAAAAGGGTGCAGCGTCTTCCAAGTAGCTTAAGGTGTCATAGTTAGCTGGAAAACTAATGGCGACATCTTAAGCCATTACTTACTTTTGAGCAATAAATATATCTATATATAAAAGGCTTATAGGCCTTTCATGGGGACATTAATATACAGATTTTGAAGGTCACGATCTTAATGACATGGTAGAGATGCTTACTTGTTGTCATTCGTTAGTCACTGGTACGACATACATCCATGTTAATAAAATAAATACAAAGTGTGGTGTGGTGTTCACGCTTGGGACAGTATTTTTTTTTCAACTATATTGAATAAGAACTCAGCTTATTGAGAAATGTATAGCTCTATTCAATTTCCCTTGAATATATCAAGAGAATAGCTTGATAAAATCATTAATTTGACTGCTTTTAAAGTAAACAACTTATCGTAGCAACTAGAAGCGTGCAGAGTAAGCATTTTATGGTAAAGATGTTTATTGGTTCTGCATTGAATATCGCGATTAAATCATTCGAAAATGAAGATTAGAAACACTAGATTAAGTAAAATGTAACACATTAAAGTCGCGAAGTTGTCGGAAAAGTAGCCACTACAGATGAGATACAAACTCTAATACAGGTCAAACTTACGCACAACGTAAGTGAAATGAATACCAAAGTTTTAGAGGTGTTACGATTTGTAAAGTTCTTCAATCTAACATATGTTTTCTGAAAGTCAAGGATTGGAAGTAAAAAACACTGCGACCGACCCCTAGGTCAATCTTGGTGTGCCAATATATGGTACGCAGGTTGGTTTATTTTTAAGTTAATCTTATAATGTAAATAGTATAATTATATCGTAGTGGGACTGTGGGAGTAAGCAGAACAAAAATAAAACCAGTTAATTGTCTTGGTACATAGAATAGAATAGAATAGAATTCATTTATTTCAGACTTATATCTGTCCATATTATTAGTAGAGGTACATACACTTAGTCTTACATCTTTTCACGCATCTCTTTGTTTAATTTGGCCGTTCTAAGGTTTTTTAATTGTTTATTCCTATATATGTATTCACGAATCAAATTTATTTAGACATCTACTTAAGGTAGAGACGCTGTCTGTATACTCTAGGTATATGTTATTACTTCAGTGTTTAGACGGGTACGATTAGGGTAGATAGAAATGAAATGCATAAAGCTATGGAAAAGATACCTTTAAATTAATTAAAGAGTACCTAAATTTATAAGAAACGCGTCATGTAATTTGAGTTAACTTTGTTGCAAAGACCCCTAGATATATCAGTTTCTTCATCATGTTACTCTCGATGCCACCTACATATGTATAGCACGTACCTACGTAAATTCCTAAATGGCTGAAGTGGTATGGATTTTACAGAGTCCGCATGTGTGTGAAGTGGCTATTCTTATAAATTTGAGTCCAGACAACCTCCACGCAGTGACATAAAAAGGGTGCAACGTCATCTAAGAAGCTTAAGTGTCACAGTTAGCTGGAAAACTAATGAAGACATCTTAAGCTACTACTTACTTTTCAGCAATAAATGTATATATAATAGGCTTATAGCTCTTTCAAGGGGACACATACACAGATATAATACACAGATTTCGAAGGTCAATATCTTAATGTCATGGTAGAGATGCTTGCTGCAATGTATGTAATTAAAATACATACGAAGTGTGGTGTGCTGTTCACACTTGGAACAATATTTTTTTTAACTATATAGAATTAGAACCCAGCTTATTGAGATATGTATAGCTCTTTTCATTCGTCCTTAAATATATATATACGTAGTATTGTATTCTCTTTGGAATATATCAAGAGAAAGACTTGACTTTACACAATTACTAAATTGACTGTTTTTAAAGTTAACAGCTTACAGTAGCAACTAAAAACATGAGTAGGCATTTTATGGTCAAGATGTTTTGTGGTTCTGCATTGAATATCGCTATCAAATCGTTCCTTAAGCTATGGCGGAAAATGAAATTGGAAACAATAGATTGAATAAAATGTTGCATATTAAAGTTGTGAAGCTTCGTGTGTGTAAATTAAATTAATGCCAATGTTACGATTTGTAAAGTTCTTCAATCTTAATTTATATTAATGCCAAAGAATGTAGGTAAAAAACACTGCGACCGTCCCCTAGGTCAAACTTAATAGGCAGGTATATTTGATACGTAACTTGGTTTTTTTTAAGTGAAGATGATGATTGAATAAGTATATTTATATGGTAGTGGGAGTTAGCAGAACAAAATTAAAACCAGTTAATTGCCTTGGTACATACTAAATCCTATACATACCGAACAATGAAGTGCAATCTAATTCCTTAGTAGGTTTTACGACCTATATACATCCATGTGAAAACCTACACATGAAATTTTCAAACAAGGGCTCCCTACATTTATTATTATATGAGACGTAAAACTTTTACTGCTGAAGATATGCATACGGAAGGACCAGATGAAAGCTGCATGCATCCAAGATAGTCCTGCGACCTTATTTAGTACGTCTTCCACATTGTCGGTGGACGACCTACCTGCTCTACCAGACTCTCAGTCAGACGGACAGATGGACAAACGGATAAACAACATCAACCTACGGTTGGATATAGATAGGGATATAATTATATACTACCACACTATTGCCTACCACATTTAGTTCAAAGAATTTTACCCTAAGACTTAACTGAAACCACACATTGAGCGTTATGTTTTAGTATTTATACCTTAGTTTTATTATAATATTATGATTTTTAAGTGCTAATGCTTGCTTAGATAAACCAAATGTTGCAATACATCCCCATACACCGGTTAAAATCAACTAAGAGAAAACAAATGATGGTTGGATGGGTGCCTATAGAAAGTGTCTACGAGATTCAAAGCCACACAAATGAATTGAATAAATATGAGCAATGATGAGAACTATCGTTTTAATGTATCGTTGGTGTAGTGGTGGCAGCGCTGCTTTGGAATGTCGAACTCTTGGTTTGGATTCCCGGTTAGGACAGTTGTTGGAATTTTCTGACAGAGAAATTCAAACTGTCCGGCGTCTGGAACACTGCCCTGTAGGTGACAATAGGTCTTATATGGGAGCAATACATATCTGGAAGTGTTTGATAAATACTCCTACCTACCTCTCTAAGATATGTACGCATGAACTTAATGTTATTTTTGTTTAAAATATGTAACTCATTATTTACGTTACATATAAATTACTTTTACTAAGGTTAAACTCCAGGGATACTTTGAAAAAAAAAACTGTTGTAATATTTATTTTAAAATTTACTTGTAACGAGTTTCGAGTCAATTAAATCAATTTTATAGAAAATTGCAGAGTTATTTAGTAAATTAAGTCATTACTTACTTTTGAGTAATGAATATATATAAAGAATAGGCTCCTCACTTTTCATACATCGTGAAATATTTTTCGGGACTATCTCTGTCATCATCATCATCATCATCATCATCAGCCTGTAGAGTCCACTGCTGGACATAGGCCTCTCCAATTGCACTATCTCTGTGCAAAGAACATATTAATAAACAAAAAATCATGAACCGACAAATACTTAGCTTTTCATGACAACTAATTATAATATATATCGATGCAAGAAAATGTTTTTGTTGTAAGTTTGCTGTAAGTTGTTTAGCCAAAACCCAACTTTTCCCCAGAGCCAAAGAACATTAAAAATGTCTTCAAAAACTCTTTGACAGAAATATGATTTTTGTAACACAGTTTTGTTATAGTAATAATACTCATGAAGAGCAATGAAAATATTTTTGTTAATGTTATTACCTGTAGGCTTTTTACTACTTACAGCAATTGACTTTTCATTTAAAGACCTGACGTCGTAAGTAGTTTGGTGACTTCTATGGAGATAAGTTTCGTATTTTCCACACATTTGAAATGCTTATACTTGAATAGGTATTTAATACATTACCTACTATATAACAGATGTAAGACTAACTCTAAAAAATGCTGATATAATACATTACACTTTATTGGCATAGGAATGCTGTTAGTTATATCAGATGTTTATATAATAAACTGAACTTTTGCTGTAGTGTAGTGTTAAAACACTGTGTTTAAGTGACTTATTCCTAGCTAATTGAACAAGGAAACTTTTCAAAATTATACCTATTGTAAAAATCTTATAGTAGCGATATGAGACCCAGACCGTTCGACGCAGATTTTTTTTTAAGAATATAGCTGTGTGCTCAGTAAACTTACGCCGTTCTTGATACTTACAGCTAATACTGTTTTCTTACGTCTCCACACACATATATACGGAGTAAGTATATCATGAGAATCGCTTTGGAACATTGGGACAAGGGTGTTTCAGTAGGAGGTCGGAAGATATCCAACTTATGATGAGATACGATGATACTACTCTTCTCGCTCAAATAAAAAAAGACATGGAACACCTGTTGACACGTTTAGAGACAACAAGCCTCTCCTACGGACTTGTGATCAACAGAGACAAAACCAAGATGATAATCGTAGACCGAACTGAACTAAATCAACCTGACATTTCTGTGATTGGCAACTGTGAGATTGTTCAATCCTTCGTGTACCTAGGATCCACGAGCACAAACACGAGGGGCTATGAGAACGAAATTCAAAAAAGATTTGCTAAGACAAGATCTGCCGTTGATAAGGTCAAAAGAGTCAGGTGCAACCGAAATATCACCAAATCCACGAAACTCTGCATGAAGAAAACTTTAGTGTTGCCGATATTTCTCTATGGCGCAGAAACATGAACGGTTCACCTGAGAGACCGACGCAAAATCGATGCCCTTGAAATGTGGTGCTGGCGGCGACTGCTGCGGACGAACGAGAGATTATCTAAGACTGTGCAAATACGTGTCCTGAAATACTTCGGACACATTAGTCGACATGAAAACTCCATAAAACGACTCGTAGTCCAAGGGCAAGTAGAAAGCAAGCAGTCGATCACACGCGTTGGGCAGAACTCACAAAAGCTGAAACAGAAACTTCCATAGTCTAAAGCACTTTTAAGTGTTATTTAAGATTTAGGTAAATGTTTTTATTAAAATTCAAAGTTAGCAGCCTTCCTATCACATATTTCAAAGATGTAGGGTTTACTCGAATGTTTTGAGATTGAGAGTTATGTTTTATTCTTTTAGAGTTTATTTATGCATACGTAAGTTTTTATCGTTTGCTTTTTATACTCTAACGGCTGCTTGGCGAAATGTAACTTTGCAATCTGTCCCCTAATATGCACGTTACAATAAATTAATGTAAGACGTCCACTGCTAAACATATGCGTCCCGATCGATTTACAAAAGACCGCATGGAAGCGACCTGTATAAAAGTTCGGTCTGTGGTTACCGGCCCCATCGGCCATTAGTTCAAGGCGTTATGTGTCATGTCCACTGCCACTTCAACTGGCTAATCCTCTGGGCTATGCATGACTTTCGTTCGTGTACTAAATCAGTCCTCATTTCCGATTTAATCACTACGGAATACACCGAGCATAGCCCTTTCTAAAGTTCGTTGTATGACTTTGAGCTTACATATGAATCCCTTAGTCAGTGACCAAGTTCAGTGTCATAAATAATCACTGATCACACATGAACGGAGTAAAATAGAGGATCCGAAGTCTTCTTTTATTGAGAGATTAAAAATGTTACGGCACTTGTGTGGCTAAGGCGAATCTAATGATTAATTTTATATAATGCATCAAGTCATTTCGACTTAAGGGTCATTTAAATAAATAGAAAATATAGTGGGGTTTATTTCCGCCACGGTTGTTCTTATTCCTTTTGTATATCACAAGGTATTTAATAATTACAGCGTGCCGTAAGATAGGGAGAAGGAAACTGATTGAAGATTGTAGAGGCAAAGCATAGCATGAGATTCGTGGCACTTACGGATAGGAATCCACTTTAACTGATATTTGTATTCTGATATGTCAGGGTCGAACATAAACTTGCAGACAGCCAATGAAATGAATTCAGACGTTTTGGAGCCGTTCTTACTAATTTAATAGTTCTTTTGTATACACAAGGTATGATAGTCAATAGTTTGATATCAAATACCCACAACTTATATTCAAAAAATGTGTGCAGAATCGAACAAGATTCAATATAAATTAGTACTGCCCATATCAAAATTAAAAATGCACAGCTCATGGGCAAATGTTATGTCAATAAATACTTGATAGAATACATAATGACTTTTGCTGAACTTTAAGCTAAATTCAGGCATAACATTTTTACAAAGCCATTAAATTACTTACTAATAAAAAATGCTACTGTGACTTTGATGAACTCATGAACGATTCATGCAATTATTTCAAATAATGATAAATAATTATTTTGATAAATGTGAATTAATTTATAGTAACATGAATGAGTCGGCCCGTTCTTAGTATTGTTCCTCTAATATTGCTACAAACGAATAGGGAAATTTATTACTACCATAACATTAGATGTATACAATATAAATATGATTTCAATAAATAATCGGGTATGCGTCTGAAACGAGAGCCATTGTTACCTTAGTTTTAAAAGGTAAAAAATATTCGAAGACGTTAAAAAAAACTGAATGTAATAATTCAGTATCTTGCTTACGGTGTTCGTATGAGTACCTGCGCTATAACAGATGGTTTTCTAACGTGACTCATAAGTTATTAGAATATGGCATACGAAAGGTATCCCTGCATTTCACCGACACTTAATATATCATGCGACCTTTGGTTAGGTTAGGTTTGAACTGCGACAAAACTACGCGTAAGCCGAGCGAGCAAAGCGAGCGTACCGCGGCAGCGGCTGGCGAAGCGCTTAAAACTAAGGAATGAATGATTATGAGAGGCAGAGCCTGTACTATGGTAACCTGATGACTAATATACATACTTATATACATATACACACTCAGACACAGCTCAAGCAGACATGTTCATCCACACGCGGTATTTAGGACAGGTTCAGGTGTTTGTTGAAACTATATAGGTACCTAAGTTTTATGTAATTACTTACAATAATATCATTAAATATGATAACATGATTTTACGATTCAACTATAAAATATCTTCCATACAAATTAATTAAAATTAGCTGTTGGCATGAATGGTTTGATAGATTTATTAATGACTAACTGCGCTCCGTGGTTACAACCGAGCGGTGAAGGTCGATGATGATGATAAATATAGCGTATGTTACTCAGGCATTATAGAGTTTTCTACTGGTGAAATATTTTTTGGAACCGGTTAGTAGTTTTTGCGTTTATCCGCTATACGAGTACACTATCAAATAATTCTATGTACTCAGACGAGCGAATGACTAAACAGGTTTTTATTTCAGCACCATTTAGATTATAGAGAACTTTCGTTCCTGTTACCATAGGGAATATTTCACAATTTGCTGTTACCATAATAAGCTATACAAAGATTATTAGGTTGTATTAAGGTATTAGACCTTTATTATTTTTTTATCCAGAACACGCTATGATTCTAACAAGTACTGAAGATAATTATAAAAATAAAGAACACGACTACAAACTAAGAATGTAAAAAGTTATATTATCTTATGGAACAGCAGATATAAGTGGGTTCATTAGATATTTGTTTAGTATCGTTTCAACAGTTATTTTTTATTTTTGATAAATTAATAGGTACGACATTATAATTGGAGATTTAGCACAGTGACTCCAGTCTACATCAGTTTAATAGTTTAAAAATCAAGTTAAAAAATCATGGAGTACCTTTTGTTTGCGGCTCCGTCTGCGTTGATATTTGATATACCAAAGCTGCTACGGTTTGCTACGACGTAGCAGATTGTTTCCGGTTTATTTCTGTGTGAAATTTCATCAACAGTTTAAGCATAAAAGAAGACCAAACAAACAATTAACTACTAAGCGACAAATACGCTTTCGCTTTATAATATTATAATAAGCATGCTGCGTCTTGCTTTGAAAATACCATCCGACATCAGTTTAGTTTTAGGGGGTAAAAATATTTGGAGACGATAAAATTGAAAGAAATATTTCAGTATCTGGCTAACGGCGTTTGTATGAGTACCTGCGCTATAACAGATGGTTTTCTAACATGACTCAAAAGTTCTTAGAATATGGCATACGAGAGGTATTTCATATTTCACTATCACATAATTTATCATCGGTCCAGTAGTTTCAATTCAAACCAACAAAATCGTTCCTCTTTATAATATTATAGTGTAGATATTATAAAGTTTTGTTACCATCAGGTCATATTACGTATCTTGTGGTCAGTAAGATCCTTACCAAACAAATAAAGTTAGTTCAGATGATTTTGGAAAAGATGTCAGTAATTTATGCGGGTTTAACCCTGGAAAAAACATTGTTCACAGATAGTACGTTTTGGTAATGCAAAGTAGGACATCCCTTGAAGACGATTAAGCTGGTCTGTTTAACTGATCATCAAGAATGTATTACGTATTAATCTGATACAACCATTTTATTTCAACTAATATATTGGCACGACTAAGGCACAGTAAGTATCAAAAACGTTCACGCCGCCGCAAAAACAGCAGTGCATTGAAAGTTTATGTGCGTTTTAAGACTTCCACAAGGATGGTTTACTAAATCTAATTATTACTTTGGAATGGTAAATCGGCAAACACTCACGTCTATTATCTGGTCGTTATTACTCCGACCGGTGTTCGGGCAGTACTGATGTCCATCCTCAAAGACCAATTATTTGTAATAAGTTATTAAGTTTGATCTCGCAAAGCAGGCGTTAAGGCTTGAAAAATAAGATAATATAATGATATTTAAAAAACAAATGATATTTGTTCACGGAGCCTAAGAAACACCAAAGTAACAGAATGAAAATTAAAAATAATCAAAGCGCTTCTTATGTTATCGTAACAAAATCGAAATAAATCCGCATTGTGTTTCATAAACTGTATATTTTTCTTAAAAGTATTTATGTAATGTCAACCAAAGTATTCAATAATTTGCCGGATAATATGAAGATAACACATTGTTGAATTAAAGAATTTTATAATAATCTGAAGAAGATACTTATTGTAAAATTCAACTATAGGTACAGTTGACGACTACTTGAGTGATAAATACAATAAATACAATTAGAGTATTAGCAATTATGACATACTCTTTTATTTTATTACACTGGTTTGATTCCTTGACATTATTCGTAATTAAAATCCACTCCAATTATATGAACAGCTATAACTCCGCAACCATAATAGATAGGTACGGGGTGTTAGAAGTAATGTAATAGGGGACCGGAAGTGCATTTTGGAGAATATGTTTAAAATCCGAGATGACGGATTCAAAATGCCGGCCAACTTAAACAAAGTTGGTAAGTAAGTCTAAACGGGCTGTTTTTCAAGATCGCGGAGTGAAATAGAAGGGTACAAGTGAGCTCATTAAGAGCTTGACAACAACATAGTATCTATGAAGTATAATAATTCAATACACAACCATTTCTTTTGAGGATTATTTGGTCAGAGCTGAGTTATGATAGGTGCAGTGACGAGTAAAACGAGGAGGAGCGTTACTTTGCTGTTGAATACAATAACACTGCAAATCGTAATGAGTTGCATTTTGTTTTAGGTACTGAATAAATGTTAACAGAATGAAACAGAATGTTAAAATTATGATAAGAAAATATTTACACAGACGAGCGAATGCCTGAACAGACTTTTCTTTCAGCACTTTTCTTCGAGTATAGAGAACTTTCGTATGAGTGGATTATGTTTCTGCATGCACACCTATACTTTTTTGTTAATTATAATATTAACAGCTTCATATATATTTATATATTAGTAAATCATAACTATCACGGGTACATTACAATGTTATTGTTATTTTTATGGTGCCCACTTTAAAAAAAATTTAAACTTCTTCTTTAAAAGAGTTCTGCTAAAAACGTTTTCACCAACCTACTTACTACCTACATAAGTTCAAAGAATATAAGTAAGTTATGTTTGGTATACTATGTTTCTTAATATTCTGTAACTTCACCGACACTTTTTTTTGCTGCTGAAATTTTCGCTCTTTAATTAACATTAGTGGAAATTAAAAATTGTCATTTAAAAAAATAATACATATAAAGACATGGTTCATCTAATTAAATGATAATTCTACAAATTATATTTAATTACAATCTCCAATGACTTCAGAAATAGATATCACATTTAATAATGTATTGTTTGACATACTTTTCTTTTTAACCGACTTCAAAAAAAGGAGGAGGTTATATGTTCTATTGCATGTTTTTTTGTATGTTGACCGTTTCTCCCCGATTTATGCACCGATTCTTAAAGTTATTTTTTTTTTGTTTTGGTAGAGTATACTTCCGTGGTAGTCCCATTTACATTTCATCAAATTGGGTGAAACAGTTTTTGAGTTACACTCCATTTACTGGAAAGTCTTCTGATGATGAAGATGAATCTTAACGATGTCATCATTAGGTTAGGTTTGAACTGCGAAAAAAGTTCGTGAAGCCGAGCGAGCGAAGTGAGCGTGCTGAACAGACATCACTGATTATAATAAGCAAGCTGCGTGCCCTAAAAATTTTACTACAGTTTTTTCAGTTGTAAAGGTACAAGCGTTGTAAAAGGCTACTTATGTTCAAAATTTTACATAAATCAGTTCAGTTGCTTTTTCGTGTAGGAGTAGCAAACTTCCATTTATAAATCCATTTGAAGTCTCGAGTACTTTTACAATTTAATATTAGTTGATGATAGTGTATATATGTTTTATGTAGAGCATGGTAGGTAAGGTGGTAATCGCTTGCTATTTTATGAAAAGTTATATAAAATACCTTACAACTAAGACTATGTTCACCGTATGACAGTGACCATGTTCAGTGTCATAAATAAACACTGATCACACTGAACAAAGATATGAGAGCCGAAGGTTTCTGGCTTGAATTGAGGCGGAAGGCAGCGCATGAATGTTGGGGAAAATGAAGATAACTTTGTTTAAACATTTTGCGAGGCTGATTCTATAAGTCACGCAAAAATTTAGGAGATCTTTATTTTGGTGGACCATTTCCGTAGTACTTGTTATTTTTTTGTTGTGAAGTATGTAAATATAATTAAAGCAAACTATATATTTGATTTATTGAGAGATAATAAATGTAATGACACTTGCGTGGCTAAGGCGAATCTAATGATAGGTATGCTATTTTTTATAATGCATCAAATCAAATGACTATAGACTATAGTGGTTGTTCTTATTCCTTTTGTAAATAACGAGGTATTTAATAGTTAGAGCGTTCCGTAAGATAGAGATAAGAAAACCCATTGCAATTTGTAGATGCAAGGCATAGCATGAGAGTCGTGGAGTTGCTCATGGTCGAAAGTAAGCTTGCAGACAGTCGCTAAAATGGATTCAGACGTTTTGGAGCCGTTCTTATTTATTAAATAGTTATTTTGTATACACAAGGCATGACAGTAAATAGTTTGTTTAGAAAATACCCACAATTTTTTGAAGGTATCCAACAAGATTTAATATAAATTAGTACTGCCTATATCAAAATTAAAAATGCACAGCTCATGAGCAAATGTTATGTCAATAAATACTTACTTTATCAAATACATTATGACTTACAAGCTATAAAGCTATAAAGAGAGGCATTATATTTTTACAAAGCGATTAAACAACTTACTACTAAAAAAATGCTACCGTAACTTGGAAGAACTCATGAACGATTCATGCATTTATTTTAAATGTTGATAAATAATAATTTTGATAATTGTTAATTAATTTAGAGTAACATGAATGAGTCGGCACGTTCTTAGTATTGTTCCTCTAATATTGCTACACACGAATAGGGCCATTTATTACTACCATAACCTTAAGATCTATACAAAATATACATACGATTGCAATAAATAATTGAGTATGGGTCTGAAAAAAGAGCCACAGTGTTACCTTAGTTTGAAAAGGTAAAAACATTCGGAAATGTTGAAAAATTAACTGAAATAATTCATTATTTTGCTGCGGTGTTTGTATGAGTGCCTGCGCTATAACAGGTGGTTTTCTAACATGCATGACTCATAAGTTATTAGAATATGGCATACGAAAGATATCCCTGCATTAAACCGACACTTAATTTATCATGCAACCCTAGGTTAGGTTAGGTTTGAACTGTAACAAAACTAAGCGCAAGCCGAGCGAGCAAAGCGAGCGTGCCGCGGCAGCGGCCGGCGAAGCGTTTGAAACTAAGTAATGAATGATTGTGGCTTGTGGTTCATGACTAACGATAGAGTAGTGCACAAATAATATAACACACTACTAGACGTACTTTTTATTTTTTGGTAATTAATTGTTGTGAGAGTGACATTTTACAAATGTGAATAATAAAAGAAACAGTGTGTGAAATAAAAGATGAACAAAACATAAATTTTAATGCAAACATTTTTACAAGATTTACGTTTGCGAGCTGAATTTGTTTATGTAATATATTTAGATATGAGGCTTGAACTGACATACATCCACGTGGAATGTCGATATATACATACAAAAAACAATTAAATTTTATACCAGGATCTCACTACTATCAGTTCTGCCGTAAGATGTTCATTGCCAAAGATGACCCTCTCCCATAGATTTATGAAAGGACGAGATGGAAGCGGCTCGTATCCAACGTCTTCTTGAGACGTTTATGAGGTCGTTTGATCTCCAATTTATCGGTGGACGACCTACGCTGCGCTTGCTGGTCTGTAATCTCCACTGCAAGAGCGAAGCGTTCAGTGCCATGCAGGGTTCCAAAACCGTCTGGCTCCATCAGCCATCAGTTTGGCGTGTTATGTACCCTGCTCACATTCACATTGCAATATGGATGCCCAAGTTTCTAAAGAATATATGTATTCAGATATATTATGTTTCAAATGAGGTATCATTGGAATGGCCTGAATTGCTTCCTCAAAGGCTGGCAACTCAATCTCGATACTTCTCGTATTGCAGATGTTCGTGGGCAACAGTGATCACTTACCATCTGGAGAGCCGCCCGTCCGTTTGTAATTATGTTCACACAGTCAAACCCCCGTACTAAGATTACTAACAAATATAATAGGTTAGGGTTTTTCTTTGTGATATTAGGAGTCGGCATATGCACGAAGCCCACCTGGTATTTGGGGCAGTCTTTGCGGCTGGTACTGCGCCTGTAATTCTGAGACACAGAAATGTCACCGGCACCCATACCTTTCATATCAAACCACAGTATTGCGAATATTACTGCTTACATTACTACTGGTACGGTAAGTAGGTAGAAATGAATAAAAAAAGATATATTTAAGGTCGATTTAATAAAAGAGATGTCACTGATTACATATTGTATATTATTAGTGAGCAGATGTCATGAACATACCACGTAACTTGATTATACAAATGTATAAACTAACTCGCCAGCGCTTCCAGCGGCTTCGCTCGCTTGGTCTGGAATTGGTGGAGCGCCGTTTTGGAATGTTAGGGTCGTGGGATTTTCTGGCAAAGTAATTCTCAATAGCAGTCCGGAGTCTGGAACAGTGTCTCGTAGGTGGCATAAGGCTCGCCCCCTATTACATGGGATCAAAAAAATATCCGACAAAACGCAGGTGTTTCAAACACTGCTGCTCACCTCTTCGCAGAATTCCTGTATATTTGACGATTTGCGATCTTTTAATTTAAAAATAACGGGTATAAATTTTTTTTCGTTAAAGTTTATTTTTACCAAGTTTTGAGTGATACTTTTTTACTACCACTTTAATTATAACATAAATTGTTACACGAAAACTTGCAAAATATACTATATATTATATAAATATAGGGTATATATAAAAAAGGAGCCGTGTTACATTCTTAATTAATATAGTTTTTACGAAAAGTGTGTGTTTATACATCTCTCTCGCCGTCATCAAACGTCTTTACCTGCGTATGGAAGAGAGGACATGTAAACTCGCCCCGCGCCGGATTGATTGAAGAATTAATTTGTGAAACGTAGTATACCGAAACAAGGGTGAGCAGGTTTTTTCCAACTACTTATTTAATGAAAAGCCAGAATTAAACAGTTTTCCCTTCGTTGTTTGAATGGTTATATCCAACTATTTATTTAATGAAAAGCCAGAATTAAACAGTTTTCCCTTCGTTGTTTGAATGGTTATTTCCAACTACTTATTTAATGAAAAGCCAGAACTAAACAGTTTTCCCTTCGTTGTTTGAATGCGATTGAAATGCGAAACGTATGATGCAAGGGACTCTACTTACTGTGTTCTGCCGCGAATCATTAGTGCGCAAGCGTTAGGTACTGTAAGGGTACATTAGCATGTGAAATCAGTAAGTGTTATGTCATGGTCAGTATTATTTCTGTTACATACTTGACACAAAAGTTTGAGTAAATTTGTAGTGCAGGAGTTATAAAATAATAATCTACTTATTAACAAAGTTGAAATCAAATAAGTTGTGGGATGGAATGATACTTTTAATATTTACACATTTTATAGTATTTTTTTTAAACATACGTTAATAACAGCTTACCTATCACTGCAGCTCAGAGATTATTCCTCTTACGAGTATAGATGCCAAAGTTCCTACAGTGTAAATATCTTAATACGAGTAGATATTCTGTTTTAAAGAAGGAAAATTTAAATATCAATGAAATAACAAAGTTACTATAAAATATAATGTTCACACCCTTGTAGATACCCAGTACCATAGAGTCTCAGGTGTTAGGTGCTAATCTCTGCCTTTAGCAGACGTATGTCCTCACAACTGCATTGCACACGTAAAAATGAGACATTTTTAAGTCTCAATGTGCCTGTAATTTTACCCGCACCCATACCCTTCAAAACCAGAACACAATATTGCGAACGTTATTGCTTCAGGGTGGAAACAGGTTTGGTGGCAGTATTCCCCGGATGAATTCATTCAAGAAGAATTCTACTGCATATACTCGTATGTAGGTAGGAAAATTGATAGATAAACCCTTTATTGCAACACTACATTACTAAATATAACTAACATATAAATAGTATAATATAATATAATACTATTACTCAACAATAAAAAACTAAAATTAATTGAAACGATGGGCGGTCTTATCGGTCAGAGAGATCTCTTCCATACAACTATGTTCTTGAAAAGGAAGCTTGAATAAATAAGATCTCGAAGGAAGTTTCCTTGGACACCTGTGGAGACTCTTGTGACACATTTACCACCGACCACACTTAGAAGTAGAGCCCCTAAAAATTTTTTAAAGAATTCTGGTATGTACTACTACCTACAATCTAACGACTCTACTACAATTTTTTGGCTTTTTAACTCCAGCTGACCACTCTATCCTTGAGCCTCAATTGCACTAAGAGAAATGCTCGCTTTGTAACTTGTATGGGAGTTATGATTTTTTACGCAACTGAATAGAGATCATTTTTCCACCTCTTAAGCTGTCCTCCAAGACTACTGCTCACGTTAATCACTGCACTAAGGGGTTGGATCCCTTAACAAGCATACACAAGGACCAGTTTTTTTTTAAATTAAATTTCCGATTGGCTTCTATGCCCCGACTTCAACTGTAATTAGAGGCAAAATTTCTGCAATTGAACTTGTATGAAAATTTTTACTTTTCTGTTCAAATGGTTAAAAGTTTGATGACCAAAAACTAATGCACAAGGACAAACGCGGGCCACTCGTGGCCCGCGCACCGCCCAACACCTAGTCATATTATATAAAGCTCGATTACCACTGATTGACTGACTCACTGACCCCTTTGTTCTCATAGAAGGAGAAATGAAGGGTATAGAAGATGTAGGGGAAAAGTGTAGGGGGGCTCAATTCGAGTGGGGGAAAAATGCTGAAAGTGCTGAATGTGGAAATCTGATGGAACAGGTGAACGGCTCTCGGAAACTATAATAGATGGGGGGTAGGTGCCAAAACTAAAAATGACCAAAACCCTGAGCAACTGCCAAAAATTTAAAAAAAAACATACCCCCCAAACAAAAGACGATCGCTCCCATACAAAATGTAAATGCTTAAAACTCCTAAACCGTTTGAGATAAGTATAAAGTGTTTGACCAAATGTCATAGGGAATCGGATGGGTAATTTGGTGGAAGTGTCAAAAATCCAAAATGGCGGATTCAAAATGGCGGCCGAAATTGAAAGTTGGTCCGATCCGGCTCAAAATTCGTATCAGGGGGTTTTTGGGGTCCCACATTCTAAATACGAAATCCATTTTTTGATGACGTCATTTCATATTATATAAAGCTCGATTACCACTGATTGACTGACTCACTGACCCCTTTGTTCTCATAGAAGGAGAAATGAAGGGTATAGAAGATGTAGGGGAAAAGTGTAGGGGGGCTCAATTCGAGTGGGGGAAAAATGCTGAAAGTGCTGAATGTGGAAATCTGATGGAACAGGTGAACGGCTCTCGGAAACTATAATAGATGGGGGGTAGGTGCCAAAACTAAAAATGACCAAAACCCTGAGCAACTGCCAAAAATTTAAAAAAAAACATACCCCCCAAACAAAAGACGATCGCTCCCATACAAAATGTAAATGCTTAAAACTCCTAAACCGTTTGAGATAAGTATAAAGTGTTTGACCAAATGTCATAGGGAATCGGATGGGTAATTTGGTGGAAGTGTCAAAAATCCAAAATGGCGGATTCAAAATGGCGGCCGAAATTGAAAGTTGGTCCGATCCGGCTCAAAATTCGTATCAGGGGGTTTTTGGGGTCCCACATTCTAAATACGAAATCCATTTTTTGATGACGTCATTTTTCAATATGGCTGCCATACATATGTTTTTTCGGAACTTCAACGAATTATTTCTCCAAGTGGGCTTGATGGGGATTATGGTTTTGTAGCGTTAAATGTAGGGTTTGGTTTGGTGACTTCAGAAAAAATGGAATTGAGCTGAATGTGGATCACCAGATAGAACAGGTCAACGGCTCTCGGAAACTAAAAGAGATAGGGGGTAAGTGCCAGAACTAATGTTGAAAAACACCCTAAGCATTTTCTAAGAAATAAAAAAAAAACACACCTCCCGAACAAAAGACGATCGCGCCCATACAAAATGTAAATGCTTATAACGCCGCAACCATTAAAGATAGGTATGGGGTGTTTGAATTAATGTTTTAGGGGACCGGAATTGCAATTTGGCTGAAATGACAAAAATCCAAGATGGCGGATTCAAGATGGCTGCCACCTTAAATAATGGTCTGATCGGACTGAAAATCGATATCTAGGCGTTTTTCGACTCTACGATTATAAATATAAAAATCATTTTTTGATGACGTCATTTTTCAACATGGCCGCCATACAATTTTTTTTTCTGAAATTTTATCGTTGTTTTTCGACATGTTGCCATGATGGAACGCTGAGGCTTTGTAAGTGAAAAGTATAGGCAGTGGTCTTACGTCCTTAAATGACACATGAAATGAGCTGAATCTGAACCTTCTGATGGAACAGCTTGACGGCTCTCGGAAACTAAAAGAGATAGGGGGTAAGTGCTAAAACTAATATTGACAAGCACCTTGGGCAACTACCAAAAATTAAAAAAAAAACACACCTCCCAAACAAAAGACGATCGCGCCCATACAAAATGTAAATGCTTATAACGCCTCAACCGTTAAAGATAGGTACGGAGGGTTTGAACTAATGTTTTAGGGGACCGTAAATGCAATTTGGCGGAAATGTCAAAAATCCAAGATGGCGGATTCAAGATGGCGGCTACCTTGAATAATGGCCTGATCTGACTGAAAATCGATATTTAGGGGTTTTAAGAGTCCCCAATTAGAAAGATGAAACCCATTTTTTGATGACGGCGTTGGTCATAATGGCGAGGCCGCAGGCCGAGCTATATTGTCGAGGCCGACGGCCGAATGTGTTTCTAAGTGAAGCGAGGCCGAAGGCCGAGCGTCCTTCTAAGCGAAACGAGGCCGAAGGCTGAGCGTCCTTCTAAGCAAAGCGAGGCCGAAGGCCGAGCGTGCTTCTAAGCAAAACGAGGCCGAAGGCCGAGCATTCTTCTTAGCAAAGCGAGGCCGAAGGCCGAGCGTGCTTCTAAGCAAAGCGAGGCCGAAGGCCGAGCGTGCTTCTAAGCAAAACGAGGCCGAAGGCCGAGCATTCTTCTAAGCAAAGCGAGGCCGAAGGCCGAGCGTACTTCTAAGCGAAGCGAAGCCGAAGGCCGAGCATGCTTCTAAGCAAAGCGAGGCCAAAGGCCGAGCGTGCTTTTAAGCGAAGCGCGGTCGAGTTTTGTGCCCACGAGGAAATCGATAGATAGATAGATAGATAGATAGATAATTCTTTATTGTTACACCACTTAATATACAAAAATAACATAAAAGTAAAAGAAAGCTTAAAATAAAGTGTTACAATGGGTGGCCTTATCACTAATATATCTTTCAGGCAACCTTAGGATGAAGAGGAAATACAGGAATAACAAGACGGGGCGTAATATAAAGATAAAGGTAAGGTATAAAATTTTCAAACAAGGGTTACCTACATTTATTATCACATGAGACGTAAAACTTTTACTGCTGAAGACATGCATACGGAAGGACCAGATGGAAGCTGTCGGTGGACGACACACCTGCTCTACCAGACTCTCAGTCAGACGGACAGATGGACAAACGGATAAACAGCATCAACCTACGGTTGGATATAAATACGGATATAATGATATCCTACCATATTTAGTTCAAAGAATTTTACCCTAAGACTTAACTGAAACCACACATTGAGCGTTATGTTTTAGTATTTATACCTTAGATTTATCATAGTTTTATGGTTTTTAAGTGCTAATGCTTGCTTAGATAAACCAAATGTTGAAATACATCCCCATACACCGGTTAAAATCAACTAAGAGAAAAAAAATATGGTTGGATGGGTGCCTATAGAAAGTGTCTACGAGATTCAAAGCCACACAAATGAATTGAATGAATATGAGCAATGATGAGAAATATTGTTTTAAGATTTATCGTTGGTGTAGTGGTGGCTTTGGAATGTTTGTAGGTTTGATTCCCGGTTAGGACAGTTGTTGGAATTTTCCGACAGAGAAATTCACACTGTCTGGAACACTGCCCTGTAGGTGACAAAAGGCCTTATACGAGTATGGTACCTATACGTACCTGGTATGGGTATTTAAATATATGAACCTACCTGTCTAAGATATATGTAAGCATGAACATAATGGTATGTTTTGTTTAAAATATGTATATCATTATTTACGTTACATAAAATTACTTTTACTAAAGTTTAACTCCAGGGATCCTTTGATAACAAACTTATACTACATGTTTAAATATTTATTTTAAAGTTTACTTGTAATGAGTTTCGTGTGAATCAAAACAAGAAATACAAAAAAAAATATATATAATGTTTACACAGACCGTATTAACAAAATGGATGCCCAAGTCTTAAAAGGCGTTACGATTTGTAAAAAGTTTATGAGATATTTATGGTAGAAACGCTGTTTGTACATACAATTGAATTGTAAATCTGTCTCCACGTAATGAGAATGTACTTACTATATTTCGTTTAGCTCCATATATATACCTTTTAGTATAATACAATGACATACATACATATAAAAATATCATACTTATAGAATAAGAACTTAGCTGATTGTAAAAGAGCAAGCATTTTTAATTTTTCCTTATAAATATCAAGAGAAGGACTTGATTTGAAAAAAACGTTCAATTGACTACTTTTACAGTAAACAACTTTGAAAAGTTTCGATGGATTATTAATTATGTATGTAGGTACGAACTGACCATTTCATATTTTTGATATTTATACTGACCAATATAAATGTATTATGTGTGGCTCCGCAACACAGCTGACGATTGAACTATTTGAAACCAGTCCACAATATACACAGGCTTCGACGGGGTCAAGAGACGCGTACAAACACACACATGAGAGCTAATGCAATCTAATTCCTTAATCGATGTTACAACATCCAAGTATTTACGGATAAGGTTTAAATATTATAAACTACCTTTCAGCCGCGGACCTTCTTGCGTTTATAGTGACTTCCCGTTACGGGATACCTATGTGGCAAGATTTGTGAACATCGGTTCACTAATTTAAGCGTAGAGCAGAACAAACAAACTAATTAATTACGAACCGACAAATATTTTCGCATTTAAAATACTATTATTATAATATACTGATGTAATAGCTAAAAATATAATCTAAAACGTTCAGTTTTCAGGAGTAGGTAAAAGTAGTTTCAGTGTTAATTCTGATCATCAGTATTCATGTTAGTGATTTGACGCAGCTTTTTCTTAAAAGATTTATCTATTCTAATAGAGTCTATTCCATATGCTTAGGTACTGTGACATTTTTTTGTTACACGATGATATTTTAAATGTACCGATTATTATGTATAAGTGTAATGCTATAGGCTATAGGATGTAAGGAGTCTACTTACAACATAGTTCAAAGTTTTATTCCTCTATGTTAGTGTATGGATAGTTTTTCATTTCACACATTATCAATAATTCAGAACAAAATATTGAATGGAAAAGAATATATAATAGGTAGTAGTAATGATTAGGTGGCGATCTTCATCCATCTTCTATACATTGGAGTCAGTACAAGTCTATCCGCTAGACTTCTGATGCCAATGTTGTTGCTTATGTCTACTCTGGACATGAAGGATGCTATGCGTTTCCTCTGGATGGAATGAAATGAGCCGACCCGGGGCTGTGAACATTTCATAAGCGCTACAATGCCATAATATATTGTAATAGGCGCCTCGCGTTCTATATTGGCGTCATCCTTCAGACTGGAAGTTACAATATGACTAAGGTACTGTAAATTATCTACAATTTTAATAAGTTGTCTTACATATGTATTAACGAAACAACTTTATTCAGACATATACTTAAGGTAGAGATGCTGTCTGTGTATATATTATTACTTCAGTGTTTAGACTGGTACGATTAGGGTAGAAATAATTGGAATGCCAAAAGCTATGGAAAAGGAACCTTTGAATAAAAGAGTTGTACCTACTTATTCGTACCTAATTATATAAGGAACGCCCCATGTAATCTGAGTTAACTTTGTTGCAAAGATTTCATACTCATGGATGTATCAGCTTCTTCATCAAGTTACTATCGATACTACCTCCATGTAATAGTGAAAACTTAATTACATGTAAAATTGTTTCACAACAAACAAATTAACTAACGATGACTCGACAAACACGTATATTTTTGAATCTAACGGCTGCATAGCGAAATGATATTTTGCAATCTGCCCCCAAAAAAATATGATGGTTAAAATTAATTACAGAGATAAATGCTCGGATCAGTCATGGAGTTGTATCGAGCTCAGAAGACGCGTGTTTGAATATCATCCTAGAATTTGTAAATTTCTTTCTTTTATTGCAATACATACAGGTCTATCTCTGTGCTATGGACATATTAAGAAACAAAAAATCATGAATCCCTTGGACAGCGTGTCGGATTAATGTCTCTGTCATAAAAGCTGCAAAAGAAACTTCCATAGTCCAAAGCACTCAAAACGCAGAAGACCGCAATGGATAGCGCTGAAATATTTAAAGAAAATCATCGTCTTCAACCACGACTCCGATGTCAAGAGTGAACGACGAAGAAGGAGGAATTATAATAAGAAAGCAGTGCGCTCCATCCCGCACCGGCCTGAAAATGTATTATCCTACATAATCAGTTTTAGTTTGAAAGTTTATGTAAAGATCATTGATGCTATCACTTTTTGCGTTTGAAGTTTAAATTAAATCGCTTCAGTTGTAGAAGTAATCACATAAAATGTTATTCAAAAGTTTTATAAAATATTTTTCTACCCAGCTAACCAATCAAATTTCTTTAAATTTGGCTGTACCAGGTATATGTATAGTGACTCCATACAATATACAGGCTATCTTTGTGCCAAAGTCCATAAATATTGTTTCGTTAGTTTGAATGTAAAAGCAGGCCAAACAAACAAGCAACGAACCGACAAACACTTTCGCATATGAAATATCGCTACCGATCTCTAAAGGTCATTTCGCATATGGCCAGTTTTGCGGAATAAAAGTAGTTTCAGTGTTATGTATTACGTTTTATCACGTTGTATATGTGTCTGAATTTCCCAAGTTTTTATTATATGACTTTTGAAGCACTAACGCTTGGTTAAAGAAACCAAATTTTGCAATTTATTCCCTAATACGAGGATTAAAATCCATTAGGAAGATATATTCTAAGCTTGCCATGTAGCGCGTCTTAAAGACCAAAGATGGACCAATACCGTTACCACATGAAAAGGCGACCATTTAAATGCTAACTCTAAAAATATGTATATTTATAGCAATTATTTATTGTAATTGTAAGTTGGAAATAAAATACTGTTTATTTTTATTTTTATTTATTATTCCAAGCTTGAATGTGTGCTTCGCTAACCTAGCAGTTAGGGCGGATAACATTAACACAGATTGAACACAGAAGATGACGATGGTTCAGTACCCGTCCATGTATTGTATTTTTATATTCCCTCGAGATACATTGAAAATGATTTTAACTGCCGTGGTCTGTTCTTTATAGTTTATAGCGAAAAAAATTCGCGGCTGCAGAGAGGCGTATATAATATGGCATGAATAGTGGTAAATTAATAGAAAACTTAGTAAATAATTTTGCTTTTAGATTTAAAACCGCACTAAAGTTTATCGTTTTTTAAATGTTTACTGCAAGCTTACTTTTTGATTGAACTTGATTGATTGACACGGGATTGTTACATGTAAGTAATGTTACATTAAATACGATAGATTTGGTATCGTCTCAGTGGCCTAGGATACGGTTTGTCAGAAGACGCGGGTTCAAAACCCATTCCAGGTTGGGTTATTTTTGCGATTAAATGGTAAATAAAAATAACACTGATGTATATTATGAGGTCGTTACTACTCCGACGGGTGTGCGGGCAGTACTGATACCCACCCTCAAAGCTCATTTATTTTTGTCCTATAATTTGACAGTTTGGTCTCGCTAGGCAGGCGTTACGACTTGAACAATAAGATAATACGGTTTAATAACTTACTGAATCATTTTTAGTTCAGTAAATTATCAAACCGGCCTGAACCTGGAGGTTGGCCGTACCTTACAGCGATAATTTTTCTTATAAACTGAATCAAAAACCTTAAAAAAGCCCACCCTAAAATGCTTTATACTAAATAATAGGTACTATCCCAAATCATTAAAATAAAAACACGCATTTGTCCATTCAAACAGTCATTGGTATACATTTTTATTGTTTAGGCGTAGTATTCAAGAGCAATATAAAATACCTGAATACCGCTGGTATTCAATTCAGTAGCCGGCTACTTACACAATAATACATATTTTTGAGGTCAAATACTCGTAATAAAAAAAAGTGCTAACCATCTAATTAAAAAACCAAAATTTTTCCTTTTGCATTTTGCCTTGCCTCTTATAAATTCATGGGATCCCCAGAAAGTTTTGAGAAACTGCAACAATAACTAAAATGGATTCCTACAATATTTTCAATAAATCTTTTCCTATGAGCACGTTACACTCCAATAACTGAAGAGTTGTACGCCTTTCTTGGTAATATTATCATTGGCGGTTAATGACAATCGACCAGTAAGTTGCAAGGGTCACTAAAATGGTAAAAAAAATATTTACCCCAAAATGGAACCGATTTCAGCACCGAAAAGTGTAAAAGAACTTGTTGAAATTGGTACTTTTGTACTTTCATGGTACCGACTACCATTCTTTGTAACGGCAATGACCCATTGACTTTGATATTGTTGCCAAACCGCTGGGTCCGATTCTACTAACCAAATGTTGCTCCAAATTTAACTGAACTGTAGCTGAACGATGACATTTATACTTTTTTTATTGTGCTATTTAAGTTAGGTTTCTATTGTAACAATAAACTTTAAATTAAAACCTAATATGCTGTTAACTATATAGATCATGACCGCGACGTTAACGCATATCCGTATATTAGATATTTATATAGGCAGTAGCGTTTACGATGACGTTACGTTTCAAGTTGTCATCATAGAAATAGTAGAACAGCTTTTTGGGTTAGTATCCAACGGAGTCGAACTGATGTTGCAACTGAATAGATAGTTGAACGTTGTGAAAAATAGAATTGGTTTGCAGATGACTTTTTGAATAAATTAATTAGAAAGTAACGTTAAAGGATTAACCTTTTGCGTCTCAGAGACATAAATATACGTCAGTTTCATTTATACATCTTTTGAGTTTATTATCACGGTATAGGAAGGATTAATACATAAGGAAGTTGATTTAGGAAGTTATCGATTTGTCCTAAATAGGGAAGCTAATCTAATCTTAGATGTGACCACCATTTTATTAAAATACTCAAAATAAAAATTGTATATCTTGGCAAACTTAAAAGCAAGTGTTGGTTTATTTGACACAACAGAAGGAAGAGTGTTCCACATGTTACAAGTCTCCACGAGTCCTACCTACTCTACCTACAACTACATGTCAAACTAAGAGCTATTTTAGACACACAGTCAGACGTACAGATGGACAAACGGACAAATAGCATCAACGGACGGTTGGATATGAATACGGACATATGATGATATAAAACCACAATACTGTCTACATTTATTTTAAAGAAATTTACCCATAGACTTATTTGAAACCCACATTAAGCGTTATGTTTAAGTATTTATAGATAGATATTAAAGATAGGTAGGTATTTTTCTACTATAAAATAGCAATAATTAAGTTATTACAGTACAAAAATCTTGACAGATATGTATAAATCGACGTATTATTGGAATCGTAAAGTTTTTATAAACACATTAACACACATGTTATGTTAACAACCAGTCTGCAAAGAGAGTATAAATATCACACTAATGTTATAAACTTGAATAAAGTCGTGAATATTTTCATTGTTATAAACTAAATATAGATATAAATATATATTCCATATCGAATAAGAAGCTTATTAAGAAAGGTAGAGCTCTTTTAATGTTTCGTTGAATATTTCAAGCCAGCGACTTAACTTGACTTGGCAAAATCCCTAATTTGACTGTATATACAAAGGGTAAAACTATTATAACTTTGTTTAGAAATTTACGAGACTGATCCTAAAACTCTGTGTGACGCCAAACTACAAGCCTGCGCTGATAGCAGGGCAAGAGCACAGTCCGAGAATGGAAACATTTTAGGATACTTTTGTTTTGGAGCATCAATTGATAAATAATGATATGTTTGGAGTGTAAGACAAACCTAACAATATCGTTGTTGATAAAAATCTATTATACCGTTTTATCTGCAGAATGATCGTAATTATAGATCTTACTTATTTATTTATTTGAAACAGCAAACAGCTACATTATAAAAGATACAATAATAGATTCTACACATAACATAGATTTTATAATAACATAGCCCACGACGCTATTCACAAATTACTTAAATAATATTTACTTTGCCACATAGGGCTACTAACCAACAAACAATAATCAGGAGAAGTAGTACAAACTACAAAAGAAATTGATAAACTGCCGTCTTAAATCTATTAGTAGTACAATTAAAAATATCGATTCCAGTGAAATTTTGATTGTAAGAGGCCACCATTCTACGAGAATTACTTATTATATAATTATTTTATATATTATTATATAATTACTTACGAGTACACACATGCTAAAATATTATAACCGTCTTTCATGCCGTCGGATACTAAGAACCTAATGAACGTACACCGCCTAAAAGTACATACACCCTTAAAACATAGGTAACCCTCCTTCAGGAAGTAAGTTTTAAAAGTCAAAGTAGGAAAGTTAATTACTACTTACTCAATGAAAGGACAGCATTCAATAATTAACACAACAAAAAATAATTAGCGAGATTGTTCTATCCATTCTCAAGTTATAGCGTTACCAGGAAAAATAGGGGTTAATTTTTATATATATGTATAGAAGATAAATAGGTAGATTTCAAAGTTTAGTTGTACAGAGTTTTCAGTAAACCAAAACCAAAGAATAAAATAAATACATGTTTTGTTTTTTATGTCCATGTTTATCTTCACGAGTTTTGAGTCAAAAGAATAACATTTTCCATATAAACATTAGTCATAGTCATAGTAGTTTCATGGCACCCTGTTTAAACATCTCAGGCTTTGATTTTTAATACTTAAGCGTTTATGTGATTTCACAAACTAAACTATCTTTATTCCATAGTTCATTTAAACTTTTTTATTAGTTACCTACGGAGATACTTGGTGACAAACATTCACGGACACAAACTTTCACATATTTAATTTTACTCACTGACCCTCTCGCGGCTTCGCTTGCCGTAGCGTGCGGGTTACAAAGCCACAGCATTCATTTGATAAATAATCAAAGCATTTCTTAAGGTTCCCTACCTTAAGAAATGAAATGGTAAACGCAAGTTGGAAAAGGTAGATTAAATAAAATAACAAGTCCAATATGTAAATTTAATATCGACTTCCATTTTTTTGCGGCTCCGTCTGCGTGGATTATTGATATACCATAGCTGCTACGGTTTGCTACGGCGTAGCAAATTGATTACGGTCTATTTCTGTGTGAACTTTCATCAACAGCCGAGCATCATACACTATAATCTTTCCTTTTTATTATAAGAGTAGATAGAGATTAACCAAGTACACATTAATATTGCATGTTTTATAAACACGGAAAAGTAGTTATTGTTGTCATAACTGTAATAGTTAGACATATCGTATTGCACTTTTTGTAGACATTGATGTCTTCTATAATTATACTGCAGTACATCACTCTGCTGCATTGTCAATAATTCCGATTTTTGAATATTTTGTGTGTTACTCAGTGATAATGTAACTTTGTAACGGAAAAACAATGTTTTAATCGATCCAAAGATGTTATATACGAACTGTAAGGGAAAGGTCTGATACCCCTAAGAGTGTGATTGTGGTGGGAAGTGTGGTGTGAGACGCTGCATGTCTGTACTTACTTAATTACTGTTAATGAAGTTGTCTCATATTCTCTATGGTTCAATATTCCTTGGCCAGTGGCCGAAGAAATAATATTGTGGTAAACAATGACATTAAAAACGTCACTATCGTGAAGTGTGTGTTTATACATCTCTCTCGCCTTCATCAAATGACTTTACCTGCGAATGGAAGAGCGGACGGGTAAACTCGCCCCGCGCCCGATTGATTGTAAAATAAATTTTTGAAATTCGGCATACCAAAATAAGTGACCAGGTTATTTCCTACTACATACTTATTTAATGAAAGGCCAGAATTAAACAGTTTTATCTTCGCCGTCGGAATGCGATTGAAATGCGAAACGTAAGAAGCAAGGAATACTACCTCCTGTGTCACTGTGTGTGCCGCGAATCATTAGTGCGCAAGCGTTAGGTACTGTAAGGGTACTATAGCATGTGAAATCATTATTATTTCTGTTACAAATATGACACAAAAGTTTGAGTAAATTTGTCGTGCAGGTGTTCATCTACTTATTAACAAATTTGAAATCAAAAAAGTTGTGATTGCATGATATTTTATATGTTTATTCATTTCATGATAAAAGAAGTTTAAAAAATACGCAATTATCAGCTTACCTGTTACTTCAGTTTCCAAATTGTTTCTTTACATCTTATAGATGCCAAAGTTCCTACAGCATAAATATCTTAATATATATTCTGTTTTAAATAATGATCATTTAGATATCATTGAATAACAAAGTTACTCGTATTATAAAATATAATGCTCACACACTCGTACCCAGTACCGTAGAGGTACCAAGTAGTTTAAGTATTTTTTTAAAGCTGGTACAAGCACGAGGTCTACCAGGTGTTAGGTGCTAACCTCTTTTTTTTTTTTTTTTTTTTTTTTTTTGTCCCGGGGAAATCCTTTATGGATACCACCCACCACGGGGAGGGAGGTGGTTATGTGGGAGTCCGTATACCCACCAAAACCCCGGGGTGTTCCGTCACTGCCGCCCTCGGCGGGAACGCGGGACAGATTTTCCACACGACCGCGAACCCGCCGTGGCTGTCCGTTGCCGGACCCTTCTCTTCGCGGCACGCCAGAACACATGGCGCGCCGCAACTGCCTCAGAGACCAAACTCGCCAACAATGGGCGCCAGACTTCCCCGTGTCTGGTCGCCCGTGGTCTCCCTGCGGTGGGTCGGATACGTAGCCCCACCGCCTGCTACGTCAGCCACAAGGGATAGCCCCCCCGCGACCCCACCTCCTCGAGTCTGCGCCGAGCGCCCGGACCCCGCCTCCTCGAGCCTGCACCAAAGTGCCCGGGCCCCCCTCCTCGAGCCTGCGCCAAAGCGCCCGGGCCCCACCTCCTCGAGCCTGCGCCAAAGCGCCCGGGCCCCACCTCCTCGAGTCTGCGCCAAAGCGCCCGGACCCCGCCACTCCTATGTGGACTTGGCGGCCAAAGCCCATAGGAGCGGCCCGCCTGAGCCGGCCAGCGCACCCCAACGCCGGCGCGGCCCCTGGGTTCCTCTTGGCTTCACCGTGGTGTACCTAGCCACGGTTACTGAGCCCCCCCGCCACGTCAATGCGAGAACCCTTCGGGGGGGAGGTGCTAACCTCTGCCTTTATCAGACGTATGTCCTCGCAACTGAATTGCGCACGTAAACATAAGACATTGTTAAGTCTCAATGTGCCTGTATTTTACCTGCACCCATACCCTACAAAACCAGAACACAATATTGCGAAGGTTACTGCTTCAGGAAAGAAAATGATATGGTGGCAGCCTTCCCCGGATGACCTCATTCACGAAGAGTTCTACTGCTACTATGTAAGTAGGTAAATAGATAGATAAACCCTTTCTTGCAACACCACATTATATAATATAACTAACAAATAAATAGGATAATATAATTAAAACCAATTACTCAATAATAAAAATTTAAAATTAAGAGTTACAATGGGCGGTCTTATCGTTCAGAAAGATATCTTCCAGGCAATCATGTTATTGAAAAGGAAGCTTGAATAAAAAAGATCTTGAAGGAAGTTTCCTTGGACACCTGTGGAGACTCTTGTGACACATTTACCACCGACCACATTTAGAAGTAGAGCCCCTAAACAAAAATTTAAAAGAATTCTGGTATGTGTACCTACAATCTAACGACTATACCACACTTTTTTGTCTTTTTAACTCAAGCTGACCGCTATATCCTTGAGCCTAAATTGCACTAAGAGAAAAGCTCGCTTTATAACTTGTATGGGAGTTATGATTTTTTACGCAACTGAATGCAGATAATTTTTCAAACTCTCAAGCTGGCCTCCAAGACTACTGCTCACGATAACCACTGCACTAAGGGGTTGGATCCCTTAACAAACATACACAAGGACTCTATGTCCCGAATTAAACTGTAATTAAAGGCAAAATTTCTGCAATTGAACTTGTATGAAAATTTTTACTTTTCTGTTCAAATGGTTACAAGTTTAAATAAAAAAAAATACTGCACAAGGACAAACGCGGGCCACTCGTGGCCCGCGCACCGCCCAAAAAGCTAGTCTCATTATATAAAGATGGATTACCACTGATTGACTGACTCACTGACCCCTTTGTTCTCATAGAAGGAGCAATGAAGGGTATAGAAGATGTAGGGGAAAAGTGTAGGGAGGCTCAATTCGAGTGGGGGAAAAATGCTGAAAGTGCTGAATGTGGAAATCTGATGGAACAGGTGAACGGCTCTCGGAAACTATAAAAGATGGGGGGTAGGTGCCAAAACTAAAAATGACCAAAACCCTGAGCAACTGCCAAAAATTAAAAAAAAAACATACCCCCCAAACAAAAGACGATCGCTCCCATACAAAATGTAAATGCTTAAAACTCCTAAACCGTTTGAGATAAGTATAAAGTGTTTGACCAAATGTCATAGGGAATTGGAAGGGTAATTTGGTGGAAGTGTCAAAAATCCAAGATGGCGGATTTAAAATGGCGGCCGAAATTGAAAGTTGGTCCGATCCGGCTCAAAATTGGTATCGGGGGGTTTTTGGGGTCCCACATTCCAAATATGAAAACCATTTTTTGATGACGTCATTTTTCAATATGGCCGCCATACATATGTTTTTTCGAAACTTCAATGAATTATTTCTGCCTTTGGGCGTGATGGGGATTATGGTTTTGTAGCGTTAAATGTAGGGTTAGGTTTGGTGATTTCAGAAAAAATGGAATTGAGCTGAATGTGGAACATCAGGTAGAACAGGTCAACGGCTCTCGGAAACTAAAAGAGATAGGGGGTAAGTGCCAGAACTAATGTTGAAAAACACCCTAAGCATTTTCTAAAAAATAAAAAAAAAACACACCTCCCGAACAAAAGACGATCGCGCCCATACAAAATGTAAATGCTTATAACGCCGCAACCATTAAAGATAGGTATGGGGTGTTTGAATAAATGTTTTAGGGGACCGGAATTGCAATTTGGCTGAAATGACAAAAATCCAAGATGGCGGATTCAAGATGGCGGCCACCTTAAATAATGGTCTGATCGGACTGAAAATCGATATCTAGGCGTTTTTCGTTTCTACAATTATAAATATAAAAACCATTTTTTGATGACGTCATTTTTCAATATGGCCGCCTTACAAATTTTTTTTCTGAAAATTTTATCGTTGTTTTTCGACATGTTGCCATGATGGAACGCTGATGCTTTGTAGGTGAAAAGTGTAGACAGTGGTCTTACGACTTTAAAAGTCACCTGAAATGGGCTGAATCTGAACTTTCTGCTAGAACAGCTTGACGGCTCTCGGAAACTAAAAGAGATAGGAGGTAAGTGCTAAAAATAATATTGACAAGCACCTTGGGCAACTACCAAAAATTAAAAAAAAAACACACCTCCCAAACAAAAGACGATCGCGCCCATACAAAATGTAAATGCTTATAACGCCTCAACCGTTAAAGATAGGTACGGAGGGTTTGAACTAATGTTTTAGGGGACCGTAAATGCAATTTGGCGGAAATGTCAAAAATCCAAGATGGCGGATTCAAGATGGCGGTTACCTTGAATAATGGCCTGATCTGACTGAAAATCGATATTTATGGGTTTTAAGAGTCCCCAATAAGAAAGATGAAACCCATTTTTTGATGACGGCGTTGGTCATAATGGCGAGGCCGCAGGCCGAGCTATATTGTCGAGGCCGAAGGCCGAATGTGTTTCTAAGTGAAGCGAGGCCGAAGGCCGAGCGTCCTTCTAAGCGAAACGAGGCCGAAGGCTGAGCGTCCTTCTAAGCAAAGCGAGGCCGAAGGCCGAGCGTGCTTCTAAGCAAAACGAGGCCGAAGGCCGAGCATTCTTCTTAGCAAAGCGAGGCCGAAGGCCGAGCGTGCTTCTAAGCAAAGCGAGGCCGAAGGCCGAGCGTGCTTCTAAGCAAAACGAGGCCGAAGGCCGAGCATTCTTCTAAGCAAAGCGAGGCCGAAGGCCGAGCGTACTTCTAAGCGAAGCGAAGCCGAAGGCCGAGCATGCTTCTAAGCAAAGCGAGGCCAAAGGCCGAGCGTGCTTTTAAGCGAAGCGCGGTCGAGTTTTGTGCCCACGAGGAAATCGATAGATAGATAGATAGATAGATAGATAATTCTTTATTGTTACACCACTTAATATACAAAAATAACATAAAAGTAAAAGAAAGCTTAAAATAAAGTGTTACAATGCGTGGCCTTATCACTAATAGTGATATCTTTCAGGCAACCTTAGGATGAAGAGGAAATACAGGAATAACAAGACGGGGCGTAATATAAAGATAAAGGTAAGGTATAAAATTTTCAAACAAGGGTTACCTACATTTATTATCACATGAGACGTAAAACTTTTACTGCTGAAGACATGCATACGGAAGGACCACATGGAAGCTGTCGGTGGACGACACACCTGCTCTACCAGACTCTCAGTCAGACGAACAGATGGACAAACGGATAAACAGCATCAACCTACGGTTGGATATAAATACGGATATAATGATATCCTACCATATTTAGTTCAAAGAATTTTACCCTAAGACTTAACTGAAACCACACATTGAGCGTTATGTTTTAGTATTTATACCTTAGATTTATCATAGTATTATGGTTTTTAAGTGCTAATGCTTGCTTAGATAAACCAAATGTTGAAATACATCCCCATACACCGGTTAAAATCAACTAAGAGAAAAAAAATATGGTATAAATATGGTTGGATGGGTGCCTATAGAAAGTGTCTACGAGATTCAAAGCCACACAAAGAATATGAGCAATTATGAGAAATATTGTTTTAAGATTTATCGTTGGTGTAGTGGTGGCTTTGGAATATTTGTAGGTTTGATTCCCGGTTAGGACAGTTGTTGGAATTTTCCGACAGAGAAATTCACACTGTCTGGAACACTGCCCTGTAGGTGACAAAAGGCCTTATACGAGTATGGTACCTATACGTACCTGGTATGGGTGTTTGATAAATACATGAACCTACCTGTCTAAGATATATGTAAGCATGAACATAATGGTATGTTTTGTTTAAAATATGTATATCATTATTTACGTTACATAAAATTACTTTTACTAAAGTTTAACTCCAGGGATCCTTTGATAACAAACTTATACTACATGTTTAAATATTTATTTTAAAGTTTACTTGTAATGAGTTTCGTGTGAATCAAAACAAGAAATACAAAAAAAAATATATATAATGTTTACACAGACCGTATTAACAAAATGGATGCCCAAGTCTTAAAAGGCGTTACGATTTGTAAAAAGTTTATGAGATATTTATGGTAGAAACGCTGTTTGTACATACAATTGAATTGTAAATCTGTCTCCACGTAATGAGAATGTACTTACTATATTTCGTTTAGCTCCATATATATACCTTTTAGTATAATACAATGACATACATACATATAAAAATATCATACTTATAGAATAAGAACTTAGCTGATTGTAAAAGAGCAAGCATTTTTAATTTTTCCTTATAAATATCAAGAGAAGGACTTGATTTGAAAAAAACGTTCAATTGACTACTTTTACAGTAAACAACTTTGAAAAGTTTCGATGGATTATTAATTATGTATGTAGGTACGAACTGACCATTTCATATTTTCGATATTTATATAGACCAATATAAATGTATTATGTGTGGCTCCGCAACACAGCTGACGATTGAACTATTTGCAACCAGTCCACAATATACACAGGCTTCGACGGGGTCAAGAGACGCGTACAAACACACACATGAGAGCTAATGCAATCTAATTCCTTAATCGATGTTACAACATCCAAGTATTTACGGATAAGGTTTAAATATTATAAACTACCTTTCAGCCGCGGACCTTCTTGCGTTTATAGTGACTTCCCGTTACGGGATACCTATGTGGCAAGATTTGTGAACATCGGTTCACTAATTTAAGCGTAGAGCAGAACAAACAAACTAATTAATTACGAACCGACAAATATTTTCGCATTTAAAATACTATTATTATAATATACTGATGTAATAGCTAAAAATATAATCTAAAACGTTCAGTTTTCAGGAGTAGGTAAAAGTAGTTTCAGTGTTAATTCTGATCATCAGTATTCATGTTAGTGATTTGACGCAGCTTTTTCTTAAAAGAGTTATCTATTCTAATAGTGTCTATTCCATATGCTTAGGTACTGTCACATTTTTTTGTTACACGATGATATTTTAAATGTACCGATTATTATGTATTAGTGTAATGCTATAGGCTATAGGATGTAAGGAGTCTACTTACAACATAGTTCAAAGTTTTATTCCTCTATGTTAGTGTATGGATAGTTTTTCATTTCACACATTATCAATAATTAATCAGAACAAAATATTGAATGGAAAAGAATATATAATAGGTAGTAGTAATGATTAGGTGGCGATCTCCATCCATCTTCAATACATTGGAGTCAGTACAAGTCTATCCGCTAGACTTCTGATGCCAATGTTGTTGCTTATGTCTACTCTGGACATGAAGGATGCTATGCGTTTCCTCTGGATGGAATGAAATGAGCCGACCCGGGGCTGTGAACATTTCATAAGCGCTACAATGCCATAATATATTGTAATAGTCGCCTCGCGTTCTATATTGGCGTCATCCTTCAGACTGGAAGTTACAATATGACTAAGGTACTGTAAATTATCTACAATTTTAATAAGTTGTCTTACATATGTATTAACGAAACAACTTTATTCAGACATATACTTAAGGTAGAGATGCTGTCTGTGTATATATTATTACTTCAGTGTTTAGACTGGTACGATTAGGGTAGAAATAATTGGAATGCCAAAAGCTATGGAAAAGGAACCTTTGAATAAAAGAGTTGTACCTACTTATTCGTACCTAATTATATAAGGAACGCCCCATGTAATCTGAGTTAACTTTGTTGCAAAGATTTCATACTCATGGATGTATCAGCTTCTTCATCAAGTTACTATCGATACTACCTCCATGTAATAGTGAAAACTCAATTACATGTAAAATTGTTTCACAACAAACAAATTAACTAACGATGACTCGACAAACACGTATATTTTTGAATCTAACGGCTGCATAGCGAAATGATATTTTGCAATCTGCCCCCAAAAAAATATGATGGTTAAAATTAATTACAGAGATAAATGCTCGGATCAGTCATGGAGTTGTATCGAGCTCAGAAGACGCGTGTTTGAATATCATCCTAGAATTTGTAAATTTCTTTCTTTTATTGCAATACATATAGGTCTATCTCTGTGCTATGGACATATTAAGAAACAAAAAATCTTGAATCCCTTGGACAGCGTGTCGGATTAATGTCTCTGTCATAAAAGCTGCAAAAGAAACTTCCATAGTCCAAAGCACTCAAAACGCATAAGACCGCAATGGATAGCGCTGAAATATTTAAAGAAAATCATCGTCTTCAACCACGACTCCGATGTCAAGAGTGAACGACGAAGAAGGAGGAATTATAATAAGAAAGCAGTGCGCTCCATCCCGCACCGGCCTGAAAATGTATTATCCTACATAATCAGTTTTAGTTTGAAAATTTATGTAAAGATCATTGATGCTATCACTTTTTGCGTTTGAAGTTTAAATTAAATCGCTTCAGTTGTAGAAGTAATCACATAAAATGTTATTCAAAAGTTTTATAAAATATTTTTCTACCCAGCTAACCAATCAAATTTCTTAAAATTTGGCTGTACCAGGTATATGTATAGTGACTCCATACAATATACAGGCTATCTTTGTGCCAAAGTCCATCAATATTGTTTCGTTAGTTTGAATGTAAAAGCAGGCCAAACAAACAAGCAACGAACCGACAAACACTTTCACATATGAAATATCGCTACCGATCTCTAAAGGTCTTTTCGCATATGGCCAGTTTTGCGGAATAAAAGTAGTTTCAGTGTTATGTATTACGTTTTATCACGTTGTATATGTGTCTGAATTTCCCAAGTTTTTATTATATGACTTTTGAAGCACTAACGCTTGGTTAAAGAAACCAAATTTTGCAATTTATTCCCTAATACGAGGATTAAAATCCATTAGGAAGATATATTCTAAGCTTGCCATGTAGCGCGTCTTAAAGACCAAAGATGGACCAATACCGTTACCACATGAAAAGGCGACCATTTAAATGCTAACTCTAAAAATATATATATTTATAGCAATTATTTATTGTAATTGTAAGTTGGAAATGAAATACTGTTTATTTTTATTTTTATTTATTATTCCAAGCTTGAATGTGTGCTTCGCTAACCTAGCAGTTAGGGCGGATAACATTAACACAGATTGAACACAGAAGATGACGATGGTTCAGTACCCGTCCATGTATTGTATTTTTATATTCCCTCGAGATACATTGAAAATGATTTTAACTGCCGTGGTCTGTTCTTTATAGTTTATAGCGAAAAAAATTCGCGGCTGCAGAGAGGCGTATATAATATGGCATGAATAGTGGTAAATTAATAGAAAACTTAGTAAATAATTTTGCTTTTAGATTTAAAACCGCACTAAAGTTTATCGTTTTTTAAATGTTTACTGCAAGCTTACTTTTTGATTGAACTTGATTGATTGACACGGGATTGTTACATGTAAGTAATGTTACATTAAATACGATAGATTTGGTATCGTCTCGGTGGCCTAGGATACGGTTTGTCAGAAGACGCGGGTTCAAAACCCATTCCAGGTTGGGTTATTTTTGTGATTAAATGGTAAATAAAAATAACACTGATGTATATTATGAGGTCGTTACTACTCCGACGGGTGTGCGGGCAGTACTGATACCCACCCTCAAAGCTCATTTATTTTTGTCCTTTAATTTGACAGTTTGGTCTCGCTAGGCAGGCGTTACGACTTGAACAATAAGATAATACGGTTTAATAACTTACTGAATCATTTTTAGTTCAGTAAATTATCAAACCGGCCTGAACCTGGAGGTTGGCCGTACCTTACAGCGATAATTTTTCTTATAAACTGAATCAAAAACTTTAAAAAAGCCCACCCTAAAATGCTTTATACTAAATAATAGGTACTGTCCCAAATCATTAAAATAAAAACACGCATCTGTCCATTCAAACAGTCATTGGTATACATTTTTATTGTTTAGTCGTAGTATTCAAGAGCAATAGATAAAATACCTGAATACCGCTGGTATTCAATTCAGTAGCCGGCTACTTACACAATAATACATATTTTTGAGGTCAAATACTCGTAATAAAAAAAAGTGCTAACCATCTAATTAAAAACCCAAAATTTTTCCTTTTGCATTTTGCCTTGCCTCTTATAAATTCATGGGATCCCCAGAAAGTTTTGAGAAACTGCAACAATAACTAAAATGGATACCTACAATATTTTCAATAAATCTTTTCCGACGAGCACGTTACACTCCAATAACTGAAGAGTAGTAGTTCTTGGTAATATCATCATTGGCGGTTAATGACAATCGACCAGTAAGTTGCAAGGGTCACTAAAATGGTAAAAAAAATATTTACCCCAAAATGGAACCGATTTCAGCACCGAAAAGTGTAAAAGAACTTGTTGAAATTGGTACTTTTGTACTTTCATGGTACCGACTACCATTCTTTGTAACGGCAATGACCCATTGACTTTGATATTGTTGCCAAACCGCTGGGTCCGATTCTACTAACCAAATGTTGCTCCAAATTTAACTGAACTGTAGCTGAACGATGACATTTATACTTTTTTTATTGTGCTATTTAAGTTAGGTTTCTATTGTAACAATAAACTTTAAATTAAAACCTAATATGCTGTTAAATATATAGATCATGACCGCGACGTTAACGCATATCCGTATATTATATATTTATATAGGCAGTAGCGTTTACGATGACGTTACGTTTCAAGTTGTCATCATAGAAATAGTAGAACAGCTTTTTGGGTTAGTACCCAACGGAGTCGAACTGATGTTGCAACTGAATAGATAGTTGAACGTTGTGAAAAATAGAATTGGTTTGCAGATGACTTTTTGAATAAATTAATTAGAAAGTAACGTTAAAGGATTAACCTTTTGCGTCTCAGAGACATAAATATACGTCAGTTTCATTTATAAATCTTTTGAGTTTATTATCACGGTATAGGAAGGATTAATACATAAGGAAGTTGATTTAGGAAGTTATCGATTTGTCCTAAATAGTGAAGCTAATCTAATCTTAGATGTGACCACCATTTTATTAAAATACTCAAAATAAAAATTGTATATCTTGGCAAACTTAAAAGCAAGTGTTGGTTTATTTGACACAACAGAAGGAAGAGTGTTCCACATGTTACAAGTCTCCACGAGTCCTACCTACTCTACCTACAACTACATGTCAAACTAAGAGCTATTTTAGACACACAGTCAGACGTACAGATGGACAAACGGACAAATAGCATCAACGGACGGTTGGATATGAATACGGACATAATATGATGATATAAAACCACAATACTGCCGACATTTATTTTAAAGAAATTTACCCTTAGACTTATTTGAAACCCACATTAAGCGTTATGTTTAAGTATTTATAGATAGATATTAAACATAGGTAGGTATTTTTCTACTATAAAATAGCAATAATTAAGTTCTTACAGTACAAAAATCTTGACAGATATGTATAAATCGACGTATTATTGGAATCGTAAAGTTTTTATAAACACATTAACACACATGTTATGTTAACAACCAGTCTGCAAAGAGAGTATAAATATCACACTAATGTTATAAACGTGAATAAAGTCGTGAATATTTTCATTGTTATAAACTAAATATAGATATAAATATATATTCCATATCGAATAAGAACTAAGCTTATTAAGAAAGGTAGAGCTCTTTTAATGTTTCGTTGAATATTTCAAGCGAGCGACTTAACTTGACTTGGCAAAATCCCTAATTTGACTGTATATACAAAGGGTAAAACTATTATAACTTTGTTTAGAAATTTACGAGACTGATCCTAAAACTCTGTGTGACGCCAAACTACAAGCCTGCGCTGATAGCAGGGCAAGAGCACAGTCCGAGAATGGAAACATTTTAGGATACTTTTGTTTTGGAGCATCAATTGATAAATAATGATATGTTTGGAGTGTAAGACAAACCTAACAATATCGTTGTTGATAAAAATCTATTATACCGTTTTATCTGCAGAATGATCGTAATTATAGATCTTACTTATTTATTTATTTGAAACAGCAAACAGCTACATTATAAAAGATACAATAATAGATTCTACACATAACATCGATTTTATAATAACATAGCCCACGACGCTATTCACAAATTACTTAAATAATATTTACTTTGCCACATAGGGCTACTAACCAACAAACAATAATCAGGAGAAGTAGTACAAACTACAAAAGAAATTGATAAACTGCCGTCTTAAATCTATTAGTAGTACAATTAAAAATATCGATTCCAGTGAAATTTTGATTGTAAGAGGCTACCATTCTACGAGAATTACTTATTATATAATTATTTTATATATTATTATATAATTACTTACGAGTACACACATGCTAAAATATTATAACCGTCTTTCATGCCGTCGGATACTAAGAACCTAATGAACGTACACCGCCTAAAAGTACATACACCCTTAAAACATAGGTAACCCTCCTTCAGGAAGTAAGTTTTAAAAGTCAAAGTAGGAAAGTTAATTACTACTTACTCAATGAAAGGACAGCATTCAATAATTAACACAACAAAAAATAATTAGCGAGATTGTTCTATCCATTCTCAAGTTATAGCGTTACCAGGAAAAATAGGGGTTCATTTTTATATATATGTATAGAAGATAAATAGGTAGATTTCAAAGTTTAGTTGTACAGAGTTTTCAGTAAACCAAAACCAAAGAATAAAATAAATACATGTTTTGTTTTTTATGTCCATGTTTATCTTCACGAGTTTTGAGTCAAAAGAATAACATTTTCCATATAAACATTAGTCATAGTCATAGTAGTTTCATGGCACCCTGTTTAAACATCTCAGGCTTTGATTTTTAATATTTAAGCGTTTATGTGATTTCACAAACTAAACTATCTTTATTCCATAGTTCATTTAAACTTTTTTATTAGTTACCTACGGAGATACTTGGTGACAAACATTCACGGACACAAACTTTCACATATTTAATTTTACTCACTGACCCTCTCGCGGCTTCGCTTGCCGTAGCGTGCGGGTTACAAAGCCACAGCATTCATTTGATAAATAATCAAAGCATTTCTTAAGGTTCCCTACCTTAAGAAATGAAATGGTAAACGCAAGTTGGAAAAGGTAGATTAAATAAAATAACAAGTCCAATATGTAAATTTAATATCGACTTCCATTTTTTTGCGGCTCCGTCTGCGTGGATTATTGATATACCATAGCTGCTACGGTTTGCTACGGCGTAGCAAATTGATTACGGTCTATTTCTGTGTGAACTTTCATCAACAGCCGAGCATCATACACTATAATCTTTCCTTTTTATTATAAGAGTAGATAGAGATTAACCAAGTACACATTAATATTGCATGTTTTATAAACACGGAAAAGTAGTTATTGTTGTCATAACTGTAATAGTTAGACATATCGTATTGCACTTTTTGTAGACATTGATGTCTTCTATAATTATACTGCAGTACATCACTCTGCTGCATTGTCAATAATTCCGATTTTTGAATATTTTGTGTGTTACTCAGTGATAATGTAACTTTGTAACGGAAAAACAATGTTTTAATCGATCCAAAGATGTTATATACGAACTGTAAGGGAAAGGTCTGATACCCCTAAGAGTGTGATTGTGGTAAGAAGTGTGGTGTGAGACGCTGCATGTCTGTACTTACTTAATTACTGTTAATGAAGTTGTCTCATATTCTCTATGGTTCAATATTCCTTGGCCAGTGGCCGAAGAAATAATATTGTGGTAAACAATGACATTAAAAACGTCACTATCGTGAAGTGTGTGTTTATACATCTCTCTCGCCTTCATCAAATGACTTTACCTGCAAATGGAAGAGCGGACGGGTAAACTCGCCCCGCGCCCGATTGATTGTAAAATAAATTTTTGAAATTCGGCATATCAAAATAAGTGACCAGGTTATTTCCTACTACATACTTATTTAATGAAAGGCCAGAATTAAAGAGTTTTCTCTTCGCCGTTGGAATGCGATTGAAATGCGAAACGTAAGAAGCAAGGAACTCTACTTCCTGTGTCACTGTGTGTGCCGCGAATCATTAGTGCGCAAGCGTTAGGTACTGTAAGGGTACTATAGCATGTGAAATCATTATTATTTCTGTTACAAATATGACACAAAAGTTTGAGTAAATTTGTCGTGCAGGTGTTCATCTACTTATTAACAAATTTGAAATCAAAAAAGTTGTGATTGCATGATATTTTATATGTTTATTCATTTCATGATAAAAGAAGTTTAAAAAATACGCAATTATCAGCTTACCTGTTACTTCAGTTTCCAAATTGTTCCTTTACATCTTATAGATGCTAAAGTTCCTACAGTATAAATATCTTAATATATATTCTGTTTTAAATAATGATCATTTAGATATCATTGAATAACAAAGTTACTCGTATTATAAAATATAATGCTCACACACTCGTACCCAGTACCGTAGAGGTACCAAGTAGTTTAAGTATTTTTTTAAAGCTGGTACAAGCACGAGGTCTACCAGGTGTTAGGTGCTAACCTCTGCCTTTATCAGACGTATGTCCTCGCAACTGAATTGCGCACGTACACATAAGACATTGTTAAGTCTCAATGTGCCTGTATTTTACCTGCACCCATACCCTACAAAACCAGAACACAATATTGCGAAGGTTACTGCTTCAGGAAAGAAAATGATATGGTGGCAGCCTTCCCCGGATGACCTCATTCACGAAGAGTTCTACTGCTACTATGTAAGTAGGTAAATAGATAGATAAACCCTTTCTTGCAACACCACATTATATAATATAACTAACAAATAAATAGGATAATATAATTAAAACCAATTACTCAATAATAAAAATTTAAAATTAAGTGTTACAATGGGCGGTCTTATCGTTCAGAAAGATATCTTCCAGGCAATCATGTTATTGAAAAGGAAGCTTGAATAAAAAAGATCTTGAAGGAAGTTTCCTTGGACACCTGTGGAGACTCTTGTGACACATTTACCACCGACCACATTTAGAAGTAGAGCCCCTAAACAAAAATTTAAAAGAATTCTGGTATGTGTACCTACAATCTAACGACTATACCACACTTTTTTGTCTTTTTAACTCAAGCTGACCGCTATATCCTTGAGCCTAAATTGCACTAAGAGAAAAGCTCGCTTTATAACTTGTATGGGAGTTATGATTTTTTACGCAACTGAATGCAGATAATTTTTCAAACTCTCAAGCTGGCCTCCAAGACTACTGCTCACGATAACCACTGCACTAAGGTGTTGGATCCCTTAACAAACATACACAAGGACTCTATGTCCCGACTTAAACTTTAATTAAAGGCAAAATTTCTGCAATTGAACTTGTATGAAAATTTTTACTTTTCTGTTCAAATGGTTACAAGTTTAAATAAAAAAAAATACTGCACAAGGACAAACGCGGGCCACTCGTGGCCCGCGCACCGCCCAAAAAGCTAGTCATCTCATTATATAAAGATGGATTACCATTGACTGACTCATTGACCGAAATGTTTAGGTATGATGGAGCAATGGGGGGTATAGAAGAGGTAGGGGAAAAGTGTAGGGGGGGTTCTAAAACCGAGAGGAAAAATACTGGGTGAGCTGAATGTGGAAGTGTGATGGAACAGGTCAACGGCTCTCGAAAACTATAAATCATAGGGGGTAGGTGTCAAAACTAAAAATGTACAAAACCCTGGGCAACTGCCAAAAATTAAAAAAAAAAGATACCCCCCAAACAAAAGACGATCGCTCCCATACAAAATGTAAATGCTTATAATTCCTAAACCGTTTGACATAAGTATAAAGTGTTTGACCAAATGTCATAGGCAATCGGAAGGGTAATTTGGTAAAATTGTCAAAAATCCAAGATGGCGGATTCAAAATGGCGGCCGAATTGAAAGTTGGTCCGATCCGGCTCAAAATTGGTATCGGAGGGTTTTTGGGGTCCCACATTCGAAATATGAAAACCATTTTTTGATGACGTCATTTTTCAATATGGCCGCCATACAAATGTTTTTTTGGAATTTCAATGGGTCATTTCTCCCAGTGGGCGTGATGGGGCTGATGGTTTTGTAGGGTTATATATGGGGTTAGGGTAGGTGACTTTTGAAGAAACTGAATTGAGCTGAAAGTGGAATACCAGGTAGAACAGGTCAACGGCTCTCGGAAACTAAAAACAATAGGGGGTAAGTGCCAAAACTAATATTGACAAGCACCCTGGGCATTTTCTAAAAATTAAAAAAAAAACACACCTCCCGAACAAAAGACGATCGTTCCCATACAAAATGGAAATGCTTATAACGCCGAAACCGTTAAAGATAGGTAGAGGAGGTTTGAAATAATGTTTTAGGGGACCGGAAATGCAATTTGGCGGAAATGTCAAAAATCCAAGATGGTGGATTCAAGATGGCGGCTACCTTAAATATTAGTCCGATCCAACTGAAAATCGACATCTAACGGTTTTTAGAGTCCCCAATTCGAAATATGAAATCCATTTTTTGATGACGTCATTTTTCAACATGGCCGCCATACAATTTTTTCTCTGGAAATTTTATCGTAGTTTTTCGACATGTTGGCATGATGGAACGCTAAGGCTTTGTAAGTGAAAAATATAGGCAGTGGTCTTACGTCCTTAATTGACACCTGAAATGAGCCGAATGTGTACCTTCTGATGGAACAGCTTGACGGGTCTCGGAAACTAAAAGAGATAGGGGGTAAGTGCTTAAACTAATATTGACAAGCACCCTGGGCAATTGCCAAAAATTTAAAAAAAAACACACCTCCCAAACAAAAGACGATCGCGCCCATACAAAATGTAAATGCTTATAACGCCGAAACCGTTAAAGATAGGTACGGAGGGTTTTAACTAATGTTTTAGGGGACCGGAAATGCAATTTGGCGGAAATGTCAAAAATCCAAGATGACGGATTCAAGATGGCGGCTACCTTGAATAATGGCCTGATCCGACTGAAAATCGATATCTAGGGGATTCAAGAGTCCCCAATTAGAAAGATGAAACCCATTTTTTGATGACGGCGTTGGTCAAAATGGCGAGGCCGCAGGCCGAGCTATATGTACGTGGCCGAAGGTGAAGCGAGGCCGAAGGCCGAGCATCCTTCTAAGCGAAACGAGGCCGAAGGCCGAGTGTGCTCCTAAGTGAAGTGAGGCCGAAGGCCGAGCGTGCTTCTAAGCGAAACGAGGCCGAAGGCCGAGCATGCTTCTAAGCAAAGTGAGGCCGAAGGCCGAGCGTCCTTCTAAGCGAAACGAGGCCGATGGCCGAGTGTGCTTCTAAGTGGAACGAGGCCGAAGGCCGAGTGTGCTTCTAAGTGAAATGAAGCCAAAGGCCGAGCGTCCTTCTAAGCAAAGCGAGGCCGAAGGCCGAGCGTACTTCTAAGCGAAGCGAAGCCGAAGGCCGATCATGCTTGTAAGCAAAGCGAGGCCAAAGGCCGAGCGTGCTTCTAAGCGAAGCGCGGTCGAGTTTTGTGCCCACGAGGAAATAGAAGCCTTTCATGGCGAGTTCGAAGGCCAAGCTTTCGCCGACTTTATTTCAAAATGTCAATGATCTTCAATGCCCATGTTAACATAGGTAATGTTAATCATCATGAACACTACTATTAGTACGAGCACTACTGATATGACTACTAGATGCTACAAATAAACGTTTTATTTCCTTCATCGACTTAAGTTTGTTATTATGAACTTGCCCAACAACATAGATAGTTAGTAGTTTCCATAATCAAATAGTAATACATAAGTTCGTTCGTATAATAATCTTGACAGATATATATTAATCGAGGTATTGTTGCAATTGTAAAGTATTTATAAAAAACCGTAAATACACTATCTGCAGAGAATATGAATGACACACTTATGTTATAAACGTGAATAACGATGTGAATTTATGCGTACAGTTGTTAATTCCTTACGTTTTAACGGATCTAGATGAATTCTGGAATAACTTTTATAACGTTTACACACACATACCCCTGTACTAAGATCCCCGGGTCGCGTGGACATGGACTACCAGATTAATACATAACAAAAACCATGGCCCTAGAATAAACATTTCTGCTCATCCCACGTACTCCTACCTTTAAATCCAAAGTTTATCAACATTACCTTTGCATGCAAGATAATAAACTTTATTGAGCTATTTTAAGGCTTAAATATATGTATGCTATTTATAAGTGTATATATGTATACGTAAAGTGTTAGTATATTATTTATTAATATTTTACCTTAAACATCTGTTCTATAGAAACTCTCAAGTTTTAAATAAAGCACTACCAAACACACTTCCATATAACACAAAGGTTAGCTGGAAGAAAATGCCAATTCGCATTAGCTCGCCTATGTACTTTTAGTTTTGTACAATAAAGAATTTTCTAATTATCTATTTATCTATTAGACATATATTAGACATATAGACTGTTGTATATATATATGGATATAATGATATACTACTAAACTACTGTCTACCACATTTAGTTCAAAGAATATTAAGACTTAACCGAAATCCCACATTGAGCGTTATGTTTTAGTATTTATACCTAAGTTTTTTTATAATATGATTTTTAAGTGCTAATGCTTGCTTAGATTAACCAAATATTGCAACACATCCCCATACATCGGTTAAAACCAACTAAAGAAATTAAAAAGAGAAATAAATTTGATGCTTGAATGGGGGCCTATAGGTGGCCTGCCAGTCATGGCATTTGGCACGGATTGTTAGAAGATGCTGGTCCGAAACTTGTCCCTAGATACCTAACTATGTGTTTTCCACTCTGAAATCGCAATATATAAGTTCCTACTGTATAAACGCCTTGAAACATATGTTTAATTGAGGTATTACGGGAGACACAAAGTTTTTATATATCACGTTTACACACGTATACCCGTCTGCATTAAGGTTATAATAAGTAGAGTAACGGTAGAACGGATTTGGATAAAATTCGGAATAACGTTTATAAACATGTACTCACTCATACCGCCGTACTATATAGGATCCCCAGTGTCGCGGAACAAAACACACACATTAACACATCGAACAATTATAGCTGAAGAGCAAGCAAATAATGTCTGATACCTCTGCTACATTTCTTTGTTCAATTGGGCCGTTCCAAGGTTTTATAATTGTTTATTCCTATACATGTACTCACGAATCACATTTATTTAGACGTCTACTAAGGTAGAGACGCTGTCTGTAGGTATACTCTAGGTATATGTTATTACTTCAGTGTTTAGACTGGTACGATTAGGGTACGAGTAGATAGAATTGAAATGGAAAAAGCTATGGTAAAGATACCTTTGAATTAAAGAGTACCTACATTTATAAGAAACGCGTCATGTAATTTGAGTTAACTTTGTTGCAAAGACCCCTAGATATATCAGTTTCTTCATCATGTTACTCTCGATGCCACCTCCATGTAATGGTAAAACTAATGACATACATGTAAAGTCGTTTCCACTTCGTATGTATAGCACGTACCTATATTCTTAAATGGCTGAAGTGGTATGCATTTTACAGAGTCCTATGGGGAATTGGCTACCACACTATTCTACCGCACTTTTGCCAGTTATTAAACCGCCAAGCAGAAGTGTGCAAACATTACGTTTTTTTGGTTTGAAATGTAATGATGATTCCAGTGAAATTACAGGGTAAGGGATTTAACATCTTATAAATCATGGTGACAAACTTAGTGCATCGCCATCCAGTTATTTGTACAGCTTTTGTTCTAAAAATTCTGAACGGCACTAAACTTTTATGGCAAAAGTGACTCTTAACATCAGGCGAGCTACTTCTTCTTGATATGTTCAAAGGAAAAACTAAGAGAGCTGAATTAGTATTGTAACATCTATGTATTACATAACATGTAATTACGTACGTTAGATTTATTAAACCTAGGCCTGCGTGGTTCAAATGTTATGAACTTGCTTTCACCCGTGGCCCTGCCCGCGTGCATAGTGAATCCAAGCTACAAGCTACCCATCTGCCAAGATTCGTCGACGTCAGTTCAATAGTTTAAGCGTGAAAGCAGAAAAAATATTAACTAACGATAACCACGTATATTTTGGAATCTCTAACGCCTGCTTAGCAAAATGAATTTTTTAAAGCTGTTCCCGCATATGACAGTTTAAACTAATTACAGAAATAAACACTTGGATCAGTCATTCAATTATACAGAGGTCAGAAGACGCGTGTTCGGATAAATACAAGTATACCAACACCTATAGTATATACGTTTTAATATGTATTACTAGCGAAGACATCTGCGGCTTCGCTTGCGTTGTCTACAAGATTCAAAGCTACACAAATTGTATAAATACGAGTATGAGTAAGAATGAGAAATAACGTTTGAAGATTTACTGCATCGTAGGTGTAGTTGTGTAAGCGCTATTTTGTTACTATTTCTGACAGAGAAATTCACATTAGAAGTCTGGCGTCTAAATAGTGCCCTGCAGATGACAAAAGACTTCATGTATTATATGGGACCAAAACGTATTTGGTATGGGTGTTTGATAAATACTTCTACCTACATTATAATAAGTACTCACGGGATGTACACTACGATTAGGCAGGTGTTGGAGTTCCAGATATTTTACTAATTAAGTACAATGTAGTTAATGACCTCTACCTACCTTTCAAATATATTATGTAAGTGTGAACATAATGGTATGTTTTGTTAAACATATGTATTTAATTATTTACGTTTCATATAAGGAAAGCGCGCGGAGAATGTTTGGAAATAAAACTTGGGTTTATTAACCAGAATTTCAGTTCAAGTAAGAGCAGATACGCGTTAGCACACGTAAAGAAAATTGTTTGATGAAATCGTATAATAACACAAATTTCGATTGACACGTTATCCAATTTCACGGTTGAGAGGGAGAGGTTAATGCATGTAGAAAACCATACTTGAAACAGTTTATTTTTAAATATTAATAAGTGGTTTAAATATTTTGAAGTGCATTTGGTTAGCGGTTCCGACTGCGTGTAAATTGATTATCCAATAGTAAAATTTTTTCAGCGTAACAGTCTATAATATTGCTGTGCAAAGATTAATTAAGATTTAGAAGTTTAAGCATGAAAGAACAAAGGATAATGCAAATCCTGGTCCTTCCAACAGCTATGTATGTTACATAGTTGGATAGGTATTTTTAAAAATGACTATGGCGCCAAATTCAAAATATAATTCTTTCCAGATTAATTATCTATTAAACATGGTAGTTTCGGTAATAGCCAAGTATTGCTATTAATACGTAATGTATTGCATTTATGTGTTTTACATAGTAACCTTTAGTTAGTGGAAGTGGTTAACCACAGGTTCAAACGGGATTTTAAGCAGTTTCGCCAAAGATATATCAACAATGCGTTACCGCAATTATGTTTTCTAAGCTGAGGATAGTTGCCGTTACTTAAAAATTTCATATGTATCGAAGACAGTCAGTATGCAGAAGCTGAGTCAGGTGTCTTTCAGCACACTTTTGTCCTAGGTTTCTGCGTGCATGTCTATACTGTTTGTTAACTATACTTACCTATATCTTATAACAATTCTACAAATATTAATGTAAGTACTACATTTAAACAAACTTGGATACCTATTTACTTATACTTAACTAAGACCAGCTTGAGTAGTTCAAAAATATTCTGCATTCAGTTGCGTAAAAAGTCTAAAACTCTTATAGAAGTAAAAGTGTATACTTTGACCTATGTGGTTAACTGTTTAACGGTAAACCTATATAATAGCTAACATAAATCATCGTTATCAACACCAATGACTAATATGACTAATCACTACGCTACAAAATTAACAAACTGTCTGTGAAAAATAATAATTGCGTACCAAATTAAACATTCCTTTTGTGGATTATTTGGTCTGAGCAAAGTATACGATACGTGCAACGACGAGCAAAGCAAGGAGGAGCGTTAGGTTCACGTATGTTGGTTAAAAGTATCCAGACAGTGAATGATTATTTGTCAAAGATTTGTTATTGTCTGAGGCGGCTGCTGAATATTGGAGAGACTTTTTTTCACAACACATACGATTAAGTTCATCTGCCCAATTTTTTGGCAGTATAAGGTACACTTAGAGCAGATCTTATATTTATAGCTCCCATTTGGACGGAACACTAAGCATAATCATGTGATATAATTGTAATAATTAGACATATGGTAACGCAGACTTTTTTGTAAATATTGATTATGTCTATACAACTGTGGTATATTGTAAATAGTGTCCGCAGCGTACACAATATACAGATTTTTCAGCGTTAATATTGCATATTTTAACAAGGAAAATACTATTAGTTATTGTGACAAAACTGTTAGTCATAGTCATCATTCCGGAGATTTTTGTAGATACTCGTATTGATGTCTACTACAAAACTGAAGTACATCACTATGCTCTATTTTTAATAAATCCCTCAGCGTATGGTTTATATGGATTTATTTGTTTTTTTTTCACACCTTGGGTTACATTATCGAAGTTTTCACAAGGATCCTACACTTTTATTAAATATTCTAGCGCCTTTGTTCATCAGAGATAACGTAGGGTTCTTATGGTGAAAGATTCTTCATATCGGTGGAGAAGTTTCGGAGCGTATTCAATTCAAACAAACAAACATATATTTCTTCTTTACTCAAACGTGAAAAAGTAAACTAGATGGAGAACATTGCGTATTCTTGTGATTTTAAGATTCTTACCAAGCAAAGAAAGTCAGTTAAAATAATTTTGAAAAAGATGTCATCAATTAACGTGAACTCTGCCCTTGGAAACTGATCGACCGGAGTTCACAGACTGCCGTCTGTGAATATTCTCAGTATGCAAAGCAGAATATCACTTGAAGACGACCAGGCTGGTCTGTTTAACTGACATAAGAATGTATTTAAAAAATTTGAAATTATTTTGGAAGATGTCAACTAAAGTAAAGTAAACTAATATATTGGCATGACTAAGGTCAGCGCACAGTAAGTATCAAAAATTTTCACGCTGCCGCAAAAAACAGCAGTGCATTGAAGGTATCTGTGCGTTTTTGAATTTCCACCAGGATGGTTTACTAAATCTAATTATTACTGTAAATAAACTTGGGTTTATTACTTGAAACCTGAATCCATGTAAGGGCTGGTTCACGTTACCATAAGTTCTTATTCAATACATACATGTAAAAAACCATACGTAAAACAGCATTTTTATTAAGCAGTACTTCTTTTAATTAATCTAAAATAATTCTTTAATATAATGGTTCATCTAATTACATGATAATTCTATAAATTTTCTTTAATTTACAATATCCTATAACTTCAGAAATATCACATTTAATAATGTATTGTTTGACATACTATTCTTTGTAACCGACTTCAAAAAAGGAGGAGGTTATATGTTCCATTACATGTTTTTTTTGGTATGTTGACCGTTTCTCCCCCATTTATGCACCGATTCTTAAAGTTTATTTTTTTGGTATTGGTAGCGTACCTATAGGTACTTCCGTGGTAGTCCCAATTAAATTTCATAAAATATTGTGAAACAGTTTTTGAGTTACACTCCAATTACTGCTACGCCTACGCTACTACAAAAGTGCTACGCCTATCTTAACGATGTCATCAGTGACGGTCAAAAACAATATAACCGTAAGTAGCAAGGGCTCACTAACAAAAATTAACCGACTTCAACACCAAAAAGTGAGAATAACTTGTTAAAGTCGGTACCATGCGAACAGTATTCTCATAATAACTACTTTTGAACTATCATGGTACTGACTTCAACAAGTTATGTCACACTTTTAGGTGTTGAAGTCAGTTCCGTTTTTAGGTATTTCCTTTTATAACTACATTAGTTATCAAATGTTTGAAAACAACTTTTTACTCACTTTAAATTAATTAATTTTTAATCACAAACAAGTAGTTAATACTTATTATATTTATGAAGGATTGTGGGCTTTTAGGACCCACTTCGCCCAACTGGCCCCAAGAGTCGTGGGGGCCGCAGCTGCCTTGGGAAGGCTACTGCCCAACGTGGGTGGCCCGAGTGCTAATTGCCGCCGGCTATATTCCGGAGTGGTCCGGAGTATGGCTCTTTACGGGGCACCGGTCTGGGTGGACGCTCTCAGTCGTGACAATAAAACTCTGCTGCAACCTTAGGTTAGGTTAAGTTTGAATTGCGAAAAAGTACGTGCAAGCCGAGCGAGCGAAGTGAGCGTGCCGAACAGACATCACTGATTATAATAAGCAAGCTGCGTGCCCTGAAAATTTTACTACAGTTTTTTCAGTTGTAAAAGTACAAGCGTTGTAAAAGACTACTTCTGTTCAAAATTTTACATGAATCAGTTCAGTTGCTTTTTCGTGTAGGAGTAGCAAACTTCCATTTATAAATCCATTTGAAGTCTCGAGTACTTTTACAATTTAATATTAGTTGATGGTAGTGTATATACGTTTTATGTAGAGCATGGTAGGTAGGGTGGTAATCGCTTGCTATTTTATGAAAAGTTTTATAAAATACCTTACAACTAAGACTATGTTCAGTTATGACAGTGACCATGTTCAGTGTCATAAATAAACACTGATCACACTGAACAAAGATAGGAGAGCCGAAGGCTTCTGGTACGAGTACTTGAGGCGGAAGGCAGCGCATGAAGGTTGGGGAAAATGAAGATAACTTTGTTTAAACATTTTGCGAGGCTGATTCTATAAGTCACGCAAAAATTTAGGAGATTTTTCTTTTGGTGCACCATTGTTTTGTTATTTTTTTGTTGTGCAGTATGTAAATATAATAAAAGCAAACTATATATTTGATTTATTGAGAGATAATAAATGTAATTACAGTTGCGTGGCTAAGGCGAATCTAATGGTAGGTATGTTATTTTTCATAATGCATCAAGTCAAATGACTATAGGCTTAAGGGTAATTTAAAAAAATAGAAAATATATTAGGGTTTATTTTTGATGTGGTTGTTCTTATTCCTTTTGTATATCACGAGGTATTTAATAGTTAGAACGTTCCGTAAGATAGAGATAAGAAAACCGATTGAAAATTGTAGATGCAAGGCATAGCCTGAGAGTCGTGGAGTCGCTCATGGTCGAAAGTAAGCTTGCAGACGTCAACGACAAGCTTGAGTTGATAAAATGGATTCAGACGTTTTGGAGGCGTTCTTATTGATTAAATAGTTATTTTGTATAGACAAGGTGTGTCAGTAAATAGTTTGTTTAGAAAATACCCACAATTTTTTGAAAGTATCCTACAAGATTTAATAAAAATAAGTACTGCCTATATCAAAATTAAAAATGCACAGCTAATGAGCAAATGATGTTATGTCAATAAATACTTACTTTATCAAATACCTTATGACTTAAAAGCTATAAAGCTATGCCCAAGTTCGTAAAGAATAAATATATTCATATATATTATGTTTTAAATGAGATATCATTGGAATGACCTGAATTGCTTCCTCAATAGCTGGCAACTCAACTTCGAGATTTCTCGTATTGCGGATGCTCCTGGGCAACAGTGATCACTTACCATCAGGAGAGCCGCCCGTCCGTTTGCCAATAAAAACAAATTGCAAATTTATTATGAATATTGTTCACAGTCAGACCCACGGGGGTCTGACTTTGTGAACAATATTAACTAAGATTACTAACAAGTATATAGGTTAGGGTTTTTTCTTTGTGTTATTAGGAGTCCGCATATGCACTCAGTGCCTCAAGACAAGAGTCTTCGACCAATGTGTGTTACCAGTGATGACTTATGGCACTGAAACGTGGTCTCTTACTATGGGCCTCATAGACAAGCTCAAAGTCGCACAACGAGCTATGGAGAGGGCTATGCTCGGGGTTTCTCTACGTGATCAAATCAGAAATGAGGAGATCCGTAGAAGAACGAAAGTCACCGACATAGCCCAGAAGATTAGCCAGTTGAAGTGGCAGTGGGCAGGGCACATAGCACGCAGAACAGATGGCCGATGGGGCCGAAAGGTTCTGGAGTGGAGACCACGGACCGGCAAGCGCAGCGTAGGTCGTCCACCGACACGGTGGACAGACGACCTGATGAAGGTCGCAGGACGACGTTGGATGCAGGCCGCTTCCAACCGGTCCTTTTGGAAAATCATAGGGGAGGCCTATGTTCAGCAGTGGACGTCCTTCGGCTGGGATGACGATGATGATGATATGCACGAAGCCCACCTGGTATTAAGTGGCAACCTTTGCGGTTGGTACTGCGCCTGTAATTCTGAGACACAGAAAAGTTAAGTCACCCATACCTTTCTTTCCAAACCACAGTATTGCGAATATTACTGCTTACATTACTACTGGTACGGTAAGTAGGTAGACATGAATAAAAAAAGGTATGTTTAAGGTCGATTTAATAAAAGAGTTGTCACTGATTACATATTGTATATTATTAGTGAGCAGATGTCATGAACACACCACGTAACTTGAGTATACAGATGTATAAACTAGCTCGCCAGCCAGCGGCCTTGCTCGCTTGGTCTAGAATTGGTGGAAGCGCTGTTTTGGAATCTCGGAGTCGTGGGATTTTCTGGCAAAGTAATTCTCAATAGCAGTCCGGAGTCTGGAACAGTGTCTCGTAGGTGGCAATAGGCTCGCCTCCTATTGCATGGGATCAAAAAAATATCCGACAAAACACAGGTGTTTCAAACACTGTTGCTCACCTCTTCGCGGATATCCTGTATATTTGACGATGTGTTATCTTTTGTTTAAAAATAACGAGTATAATTTTTTTTGGTAAAGTTTATTTTTACCAAGTTTTGAGTGATACTTTTTACTACCACTTTAATTATAACGTAAATTATTACACGTAAATTTGCAAAATATATATTATATAAATATAGGGTATATATAAAAAAGGAGCCGTGTTACATTCTTAATTAATACTGTTTTTACGGTACCACAGACTTTCACGAGAAAAATACAGCGTGCTTAGGTGGATGTGAATACTGTGTATAAAGTGTGTTTTATTTTGTTTTTTTTTTGCGTTTGGGCGGACAGACGGGCAGACGGACACATGGAAAAAAAAACGCGGAGTACCTATCCGGTCAGAGCAAAGTCATAATATAGTATAGTTTAGATGGACCCAAGACGAAACAGCATTAACTGACGGATGGATAGATACGGAAATGAAAGCTTAACTAATTAAATTTGTGAGCTATACATAAATTTATTTGGGTGATAATAATTATTTATATTTAGCAGTAGGACTTTGCCAGAGTCAGCATGGATAAGTTCCTTTGGCAGTTATTCAACCGTGAAGCAGTAGTGTGCAAATATTACTGTGTTTTGGTGAATGTTTCCAGCAAAATTACAGGGCAAGAGAGTTAACATTTGCATAAATCAGGATGCCGAGCGCAGTGCTCTGCCGTGCAGGGTTTTTAACTGTTGCAGTTTAAAATTATGTATTCTCCGCAACACGGTGGGCGGCTGAACTGCTGCAGGTCCTACGGCTCATCTTATTTCTGATTCAATCACGTACAGTGACTCAGAACACAGACTTGTACGATTGTTGTAACGAATTGTACGATTTTAAGCTTACATATTATGAGGACCATAGTTAGATAACAGGGCCATAAGTCATTACTCGTAAACTACACTGATGTAAGATATGGCCAGCATGGTTCAAATATCATGGAGTTTGCGGCTCCGTCTGCGTGGATATTTAATATACCGAAGCACATTGTTTTGCGGTCTATTTCTGTGTGAACTTTCATCAACACCAGTTTAGCAGCTTACGCATAAAAGAAGAACGAACAAACAATAAACTACGAAGCGACAAATACGCTTTCGCTTTATAATTTTTTTAATAAGAATGCCTTGCTTTGAAAATATTATCCGACATAAGTTTAGTTTTCTATTAGAAGTACTACTTTACGGACATTACTACTTGTGTTAAAATTTTAAAATACATCGGTTCAAGAGAATTGTCACGTAGGAGTTCAATCCAAACACAGGTAGTTTCACATTGTTATTGTTTATTGAAAATATATAGGTACTTAAAATTTATGTAATTGCTTACAATAATATGATTCAATATAATAACATGGTTTTACGAGTATGATTCACCTATAAAATACGAGTATTTTCCATACATATTAATTAAAATTAACTGTTGGTATGAATGGCTTGATAGATTTATTAATGACTAGCTGTGCTCCGCAGTAACAACCACGCGGTGAAGGACGATAATGATGATGAATATAGCGTAGTTACTCAGGCATAACATAGCTTTCCAATGGTGAAAGAATTTTTGGAACCGGTTAGTAGTTTTGCATTTATCCGTTATACGTTATCAAATCTTTACTCTTCATTATTAGAGTAGATAAGGATTAACACCAAGTACACGTTAATATTGCATGTTTTATAAACACGGAAAAGTACGAGTAGTTATTGTGTCATAACTGTAATAGTTAGACATGTCGTATTGCATCCGTTTTATGTAGACATTGATGTCTTCTATAATAATACTGCAGTAGGTACATCACTCTGCTCCATTGTCAATAGTTTCCAAATTTTAAAATATTGTGTGCTACTCATTAATAATGTGGCTTTCTTACGGCAACCCACTGTTTGAATCGATCCAAAGATGTTATATACGAACAGAAAGGGAATGTCTGATACCCCTAAGAATGTGATTGTGGTGGGAAGTGTGATGTAAGACGCTGCATGTCTGTACTTACTTAATTACTGTTAATGAAGTTGTCTCATATTCTCTATGGTTCTATATTCCTTGGCCAGTGGCCAAAGAAATAATATTGTGATAAATCATGATATTAAAAACGTCACTATCGTAAAGTGTGTGTTTATACATCTCTCTCGCCTTCATCAAATGCCTTTACCTGCGTATGGAAGAGCGGACGGGTAAACTCGCCCCGCGCCCGATTGATTGTAAGCGTTAGGTACTGTAAGGGTACAGTAGCATGTGAAATCAGTAAGTGTTATGTCATGGTCAGTATTATTTCTGTTACAAATTTGACACAAAAGTTTGAATAAATTTGTAGTGCAGGAGTTATGAAAAAACAATCTACTTATTATCAAAGTTGAAATCAAAAAAATTTTGGGATGGAATGATACTTTTAATATTTATTAATTTTATAGTAAAAAAAATTAAAACATACGTAATTAACAGCTTACCTATCACTGCAGTTCACAGATTATTCCTCTACATCTTATAGATGCCAAAGTACTCGTACCTACAGTATAAATATCTAAATAGAATCTGTTTTAAATAAGGAAAATTTAAATATCAATGAAATAACAAAGTTATTATAAAATATAATGTTCACACACTCGTAGGTACCCAGTACTGTAGAGTCCCAGGTGTTAGGTGCTAATCTCTGCCTTTAGCAGACGTATGTCCTCACAACTGCATTGCGCACGTAAAAATGAGACATTGTTAAGTCTCAATGTGCCTGTAATTTTACCCGCACCATACCCTTCAAAACCAGAACACAATATTGCGAACGTTACTGCTTCGGGGTAGAAACAGGTATGGTGGCAGTATTCCCCGGATGAACTCATTCAAGAAGAAATCTACTGCAACTATGTAGGTAGGTAAATAGATAAATAGATTAGCTCTTTATTGCAACACCACATTATAAAATATCACTAACAAATAAATAGGATAATAAAATTGAATATTATTACTCAACTATAAAAAACTTAAAATTAAGTGTTACAATGGGCGGTCTTATCGGTCAGAAAGATCTCTTCCACACAACCATGTTATTGAAAAGGAAGCTTGAATAAAAAAGGTCTCGAAGGAAGTTTCCTTGGACACCTGTGGAGACTCTTGTGACACAATTACCACCGACCACACTTAGAAGTAGAGCCCCTAAAAAAAATTGAAAAGAATTCTGGTATGTACCTACCTACAATCTTACGACTATACCACACTTTTTTATCTTTCTAATTCAAAATGACCGCTGTGTTCTTGAGCCTAAATTGCACTAAGAGAAAAGCTCGCTTTATAACTTGTATGGGAGTTATGATTTTTTACGCAACTGAATGCAGATAATTTTTCAAACTCTCAATCTGGCCTGCAAGACTACTGCTCACGATAACCACTGCACTAAGGGGTTGGATCCCTTAACAAACATACATAAGGACTCTATGTCCCGACTTAAACTGTAATTAAAGGCAAAATTTCTGCAATTGAACTTGTATGAAAATTTTTACTTTTCTGTTCAAATGGTTAAAAGTTTGATGACCAAAAACTAATGCACAAGGACAAACGCGGGCCACTCGTGGCCCGCGCACCGCCCAAAAAGCTAGTCATCATATTATATAAAGTTCGATTACCACTGATTGACTGACTCACTGACCCCTTTGTTCTCATAGAAGGAGCAATGAAGGGTATAGAAGATGTAGGGGAAAAGTGTAGGGGGGCTCAATTCGAGTGGGGGAAAAATGCTGAAAGTGCTGAATGTGGAAATCTGATGGAACAGGTGAACGGCTCTCGGAAACTATAATAGATGGGGGGTAGGTGCCAAAACTAAAAATGACCAAAACCCTGAGCAACTGCCAAAAATTTAAAAAAAAACATACCCCCCAAACAAAAGACGATCGCTCCCATACAAAATGTAAATGCTTAAAACTCCTAAACCGTTTGAGATAAGTATAAAGTGTTTGACCAAATGTCATAGGGAATCGGAAGGGTAATTTGGTGGAAGTGTCAAAAATCCAAAATGGCGGATTCAAAATGGCGGCCGAAATTGAAAGTTGGTCCGATCCGGCTCAAAATTCGTATCAGGGGGTTTTTGGGGTCCCACATTCCAAATACGAAATCCATTTTTCGATGACGTCATTTTTCAATATGGCCGCCATACATATGTTTTTAAGGAACTTCAACGAATTATTTCTCCAAGTGGGCTTGATGGGGATTATGATTTTGTAGCGTTAAATGTAGGGTTTGGTTTGGTGACTTCAGAAAAAATGGAATTGAGCTGATTGTGGATCACCAGATAGAACAGGTCAACGGCTTTCGGAAACTAAAAGAGATAGTGGGTAAGTGCCAGAACTAATGTTGACAAGCATCCTGGGCATTTTCTAAAAATTAAAAAAAAAACACACCTCCTGAACAAAAGACGATCGCCCCCATACAAAATGTAAATGCTTATAACGCCGCAACCATTAAAGATAGGTACGGGGTGTTTGAACTAATGTTTAAGGGGACCGGAAGTGCAGTTTGGTGGAAATGTCAAAAATCCAAGATGGCGGATTCAAGATGGCGGATTCCTTAAATAATGGTCCGATCTGACTGAAAATCGATTTCTAAGGGTTTTTAGAGTCCTCGATTCGAAATATAAAAACCATTTTTTGATGACGTCATTTTTCAACATGGCCGCCATACATTTTTTTCTCTGGAAATTTTATCGTAGTTTTTCGACATGTTGGCATGATGGAACGCTGAGGCTTTGTAAGTGAAAAAAATAGGCAGTGGTCTTACGTTCTTAAGTGACACCTGAAATGAGCTGAATGTGTACCTTCTGATGGAACAGCTTGACGGGTCTCGGAAACTAAAAGAGATAGGTTGTTAGTGCCAAAACTAATATTGACAAGCACCCTGGGCATTTCCTAAAAATTAAAAAAAAAACACACCTCCCGAACAAAAGACGATCGCGCCCATACATTTTTTTCTCTTGAAATTTGTTTTTCGACATGTTGGCATGATGGAACGCTGAGGCTTTGTAAGTGAAAAGTATAGGCAGTGGTCTTACGTCCTTAAGTGACACCTCAAATGAGCTGAATCTGAACCTTCTGCTAGAACAGTTAGACAGCTGTCACAAACTAAAAGAGATAGGGGGTAAGTGCTAAAACTAAGCGAGGCCGAAGGCCGAGCGTACTTCTAAGCGAAGCGAAGCCGTAGGCAGAGCAAGCTTCTAACCAAAGCGAGGCCGAAGGCCGAGCGTGCTTCTAAGCGAAACGAGGCTGAAGGCCGAGTGTGCTCCTAAGTGAAGTGAGGCCGCAGGCCGAGCGTCCTTCTAAGCAAAGCGAGCCGAAGGCCGAGCGTACTTCTAAGCGAAGCGAAGCCGAAGGCCGAGCATGCTTCTAAGCAAAGCGAGGCCGAAGGCCGAGTGTGCTTCTAAGCGAAACGAGGCCTAAGGCCGAGTGTGCTCCTAAGTGAAATGGCCGAAGGCCGAACGTCCTTCTAAGCAAAGCGAGGCCGAAGGCCGAGCGTACTTCTAAGCGAAGCGAAGCCGAAGGCCGAGCATGCTTCTAAGCAAAGCGAGGCCGAAGGCCGAGCGTGCTTCTAAGCGAAGCGCGGTCGAGTTTTGAGCCCACGAGGATATAGAAGCCTTTCATGGCGAGGTCGAAGGCCAAGCTTTCGCTAACTTTATTTCTAAATGTCAATGATCTTCAATGCTCATATTAACATAGGTAATGTGAATACTACTGATATGACATGCTACAAATAAACGTTTGATTTCCTTCGTCGACTTGGGTTTGTTATTATGAACTTGTCCAACAACACGCAGTGACATAAAAAGGCAGCGTCTTCCAAGAAGCTAAACCAAATCTTGCAACACAACCCCATCCACCAATTAAAATCAACATTTGATGCTTGGATGGGTGACCTAGCAGTCATGGAGTTTGACAGGGATTGTCAGAACATGCGGTTTCAAAACCCGTAGAGAGATAGGTAGTTTCCATTATCAAATAGCAATACATAAGTTCGTTTGTATAATAATCTTGATAGATATATATTAATTGAGGTATTGTTGCAATTGTAAAGTATTTATAAAAAACGTTAATACACTATCTGCAGAGATTATGAAGGACACACTTATGTTAAAAACGTGAATAAGAATGTGAATTGATGTGTACATTTGTAAATTCCTTACGTTTTAACGGATCTAGATGAAATTCGGAATAACGTTTACTTATAACGTTTACACACACATACCCCTGTACTAAGATCCCCCGGGTCGCGGGGACATGGACAAACAGATTAATACATAATAAAAACCATGGCCCGAGAATAAACAATTCTGCTCATCCCACATACTCCTACCTTCAAATCCAAAGTATATCAACATTACCTTTCCATGCAAGATAATAAAGTTTATTGAGCTATATTAAGGTTTAAATATATGTATGCTATTTATATGTGTGTATATATGTATATGTAAAGTTATAGTAGGTATATTATTTATTAATATTTTACCTCAAACATCTGTTCTATTGAAACTATCAAGTTTTAAATAAAGCACTACCAAACACACTTCCATATAACACAAAGGTTAGCTGGAAGAAAATGCCAATTCGCATTAGCTCGCCTATGTACTTTTAGTTTTGTGCAATAAAGCATTTTCTAATTATCTATTTATCTATTGTTATATACTGTTGGATATAGATACGGATATAATGATATACTACTTAAAAACTACTGTCTACCACATTTAGTTCAAAGAATATCAATGCCCAAATAAATAGTCGTTACTGTACTCTAGCTAAGCCAAAGTCTTACTTTCGAACCGTACTTAGCATCACTTTTGGATAAATAGACAGTACTTTCACAACAATATTATTTTATTAATATTTGATTCTACAACTCTGTGTGGCGTCGAGCTTAACAGTAGCAATTAACAGGGCGAGATTGAAGTCCGATCTTGGAGATCTTTTATTTGTTGCACCATTCGATAGTATTTAGTTATTATTTGTTTTGCATTATGTAAATATAATATAGCAAAATTACCTATTTTATTTATTGAGATATTGTAAACGTTATGGCACTTGCGTGTCTAAGGCGAATCTAATGATATGTGATTTTATATAATCCATCAAGCTGTTTAAGCGGCAGGTTTATTTTAAATAAATCGTTTTTACGAGCACATACCTTACAAAAAATTGTAGGTAAAAAAGAATTACATATCAAATCTGTTTAAGATTGTAAATAATAATAATAATACTTGTACAAAAGTACTGGGACACACAAAAAAATACGACCAATTTGAGAATACCTATGCTTGAAAAACGAGTATATTTATAAATTTGATAGACGTAGGCCCTGGGTACATCGTGCGCGAGTTTGGCCGGTTTATAAGATTTAGGTACCTTTATTATTATACTAGACTAGATGCGTCCCGCGGTTACAATCGCGTGGTAATGAATGATGATGAAACGTATCCTATGTGTTAATCCAGCGCTACATCTACCTCCATACCAAATTTCATACTGAGCTAGCTGCGCCCGCGGTTACACCCGCGTGGTGATGGATGATGTTGATGATGAAAAGTATCTTATGTGTTAATCCAGCGCCACATCTACCTCCATACCAAATTTCATCAAAATTAGCCTCGCCTTTGTAAGTGTAAAAGAGTAAGAAATCGTCCATACATCCATACTCACAAAATTTCGCGTTTATATTACTAGGACTAGAACCTATCTATTCTCAAAATTCAAAATCGGTTTAGTAATTACAGAGACGTGGAAACAAACATTCATTCATGGTGAATAGTATTATATATATATGATATTATATATTATACTATGTGATATTCCAACACTTCATCATATAGGTACTACCTACATAACCAATATCATCAAAATCCATTGAGCCGTTTACCCATGATTGAGTAATAAACCTCCATCTATGAAAAAACCCGGATTTCTAATATTATATCAACTTTATGCTAAGGCTGGCCTATTGAAAATGGCCATTTCAATCATTTATGTATCCATGGTTTGTGTTATTGAAAATAAAAATTATATCTTTTGATATAGGTAGTCTACTGCGTTTCTAAAACATATCAAAGGATAGCTGAACCTATTTCCTGGTATTAATCTATCGGCAGTAAGGACTATAGGTTAGGAATGGTAAGCCTCTATGAAAATAGCAAAAAATGCATTTTAATATTGGTTGAATCAATAGGCGATATATTAGGTACAGTGACATTTTATGTCAAATCATAATTGGCGAAATTCGATGAGTTGTGCCAAAATCGTGCTATCTTATCTATTCACTGTAGTTGTATTTACATTTTGTGGTTCCTTCCTCAGTGAAAAAGAAAATTTGCAGTTGAGGCGTTGAATATATACATATATATTATTAATTATATTAATCTTTATAAAGATAATTTAAATGTTATGCACTTATATTATTAAAATGGACTTGAATAAACATATAAACTAAACATTTTGTCTTTATTTAATACAACTATTAATTGTAGTACACAAAAATACAAAAGTAAAATGAATTAAATATCTGACTAGATTATTTTATATTGCAATTAATTTACATTGGTATGTTTCTATAACTTTTCTATTTCTAATTTTACTATATTGAATTCTAATTTCACTTCTTCATCAGCTCTTTTTCCCTCTCATTTTATTTGGCAATGGCAGTATCACGCAGTACATGAAAAGCTGCTTCATTTGCGGCAACACCTTTCAATTATCAAATTTGGGCTGAAATAATAATAAAAGATTAGTTAAGGGTATATCATAAATATAATATGGTTGTTGTTAACTGTTGTTTGTGGTTTCACTTATGTGACTCCTGCATGGATATTCTAAACCATACCTGTAACCATACTTTTGCATCAATGCAATTCAATTGCCTAACTTATCCTAATAACTGTTCCAATGCTATTAACTACATATTTGTCAGAAAATAAGAATGATTGAATTCAACAATTGTGTAGCGATGAATATGTTTTTATAAAGTCGTTTTCCCAATGGTTGCGGGTTTATTTACATAATAAGTTTATAATAAATGAACATGATGTGCTACTAATTCCTTTATACTTGTCTTCTGATCATTTTATGATTCTGTCAGATAGTCTCAGTGTATTGCTTAGGTAATTTACAAAACCATGTAACATAACCATGTAACATAACAATAATCATTAGTTCATAAAATTAGAACATTATTAACATTCAGCACTAAAAATTCATTTAAAGGGGTCATCATGTTAGAGAAGGAAACGAAACTGACCTTTGTCTGATTATTATGCTCACTACAAAGGAGAATAAAATTAATATAGAATTTATATTGGCAAGAATGTAAAGAAAAGATACAGTGGTATTGTAGCATACAAAAAGAACTGCCAGTCAAACCGTGGTACAATAAAAACAAAGATCTACACCATCACCCCTAAGTGAAAAAAATTTAGAACAGCTAGGTATAAACAGAATGAGATTTGGTCGATGCTAACTCCGGCACATTTACACACAGTGAAAATAGTTTAGAGTGCGCCTTCTGTGGAAATGCGGAAGCTGCAGAACTCGATAGAGAGTTAAATATTCCTTGTCCGAACTAGAATGTAGACTTTTACAAAGATTCGCTGACTAACCTCATAGGGTTAAAAACATGGTCCATAAATTAATCTCGGTAGAGTAGAGAGGAAAATATTCCTTACTAAAGTTGCGTTCGTTTAGCTTATGAGGGCATTGGTGGCGTTTTCATTGATGTCGCTTTTGTTAAGGCGTTCGGAAAGCTCAAAAACGTTATTTTTGCCACTTTTGTCACTTTTAACCATTCCCAATTCGAACGCTCCTTGTGAGCGTTTTTAGCGTTATTTTCGCCAAAAACGATCAGAAGTGATCTATTCGAACGCACTATATATCTAAAGACATGGTTTAGCTTTTAGGGCATTGGTGGCGTTGTCATTGATGACTCTTTTGTTAAAGCGTTCAAAAAGCTCCAAAACGTTATTTTTGCCAATTTTGCCCACTCCCTATTCGAACGCTCAAATAAGCATACGACCTAAAATCGCATGATTATGCTGTAAATTACATAGCTGTCAAAAAACGATCAAAAACAACCATGATCCGGACGTGGGTCCAAAATTGCACTTTTTGGTGACACAAATGCCTCTTTTTTAACTTTCCGAACGCTGAACAAAAAGAGACATAAACGACTTTTTCACCCATAGATTCCCAATTCGAACGCTCACAAGGGGTCTATTTGAACGCACTACGAGAACACAATCAAGAAATTCATAACCATAGATAAATAAGATTATATTTTATCCATAAGTTTCAAGTGTCAGTAGCAATAGCAAGTACTGGGGGGCGTTCAGAACCTCAGAGTGTGGTTGTTTAGTTGTTTTCTAACTCGCTCCGAGGTACGGAACAGCACGGTTGTTTCCTAACCTTAAACAGATTTTGACAAATTCGACATTGACAGATCAATTGATCCTTACCTAATTTTCTTTAAGAAGAGAAAGGAACAAGAAGTTTGTTGTAATCTGATTGGTCAAAGTTATTTCAGATACGGGTTGTAACCGTTTACCGATCGATTTGATGGTTAAAAAGTAGCGACGGTTCGAGGTTCGGAACGCTCGAGTTAGAACAACTGAGTGCTTTACCTTGAAGGCCTTGTCAAACAGGACGCGTAGGTAAGTAGCGCTGCGCAATAGCGTTAAAGCGGCGCGTTTTATCGTCGCGCTCGTTTCATGTCACACTTGACTGAACGCACCTTACGTAACGTACCATTTACCAAAGCACAGTGTCTATCGATAGCAAGATGTGAAACGTTTGTTCGTTATTAAGATGTCGATTGATTCAGATGACAGAAAAAAAGAGTATGGGTGTACGACATCAATAAAAAGAGAGAGGATTTAAGAGAATATCATCGGTTGTGTTATATTTTTATAACAATTATCCTTTATATTGTACAAACATGGTATTTTTCTTACTTATTCAATTATTTTTCAGATCCACTCGGATGCTAAAATAAAATTTGTAAAAAAATTACAAAATAAAGCGTCCTAACGCCGCGACAGAGCGTCTCGTACTGTTAGCGCTGGCGCTCTGCTTGACGGTATATTACCATCAAAGAGAATATAACGCTACGCTATTACCATAGGAGTACAACACAACTCGGCGTCATAGCGTGCCATCAGGTTAGCGCTCTGACGCGCGCTAAGAACGCGTTCTGTTTGACGAAGCCTGAGGTTCGGAACGGCGGCGTTAGTGCGAAAAGTTGCACTCCGAGTGCACTCTCACCGAGGCTCTGAACGCGCCCCAGAAGAGTCTCATTTTCAACTATGATGGGCTAAAAGACAAGAATCCATTGTCGTAATAAAAAAAATGTACCCTAAGTTACCATTAAAAAAATCAGGAGAACAGTTAACAAAATGGTAGTAATAAAGATTTACTATTTCATTCATCGTAGCCAAATGTAGGTGTAAAACGATAACGGATATTTAAATGTATTTTATGCGAATCATTTACATTATGGCGGCTGTACACGCTTGTCTCATTTCGTCTCGCCCCATGCTCTTTGAAAAACGTACATACTGGAAATATAAACTTGCCTGGTAGCGACAATACATTCAGTTTCTTGAATAAAGGTTTCTAAAGTGCATTAGAGATGAATGTGAAGCCCAAATTATTTTAACAGATATTGAGAATGGTTACAACCGCCTGTACGACAGGTATGTATAGTTTGATAATGTTTTTTTCACCATATAATGTGCCTGTTGACTATCTTAAGTGCAAAACTGCTTATGATTACAAAATTTTTAACATTATAAACATAGGTTGTAGTATACAAATTGTGTGTAGCGTACGTAACCCAATTTGATGCTTACCTTTACGACGTTTGTCATAGATAAGGTGCGTTCGTTTAGCTTATGAAGGCATTGGTGGCGTTGTCATTGATGGCTCTTTTGATATAGCGTTCGTAAAGCTCAAAAACGTTATTTTTGCCACTTTTGCCCACACCCTATTCGAACGCTCAACTAAGCAAAAGACCGAAAATCGCATGATTATGCTGTCAAATACATAACTGTCAAAAAATTATCACAAACAACTATGCTCCAGACATGGGTCAAAAATTGCATTTTTTGGTGGCACAAATGCCTCTTTTTTAACTTTCCGAACGCTGAACAAAAAGAGACATTTTCACCCATAGATTCCCAATTCGAACGCCCTTTGTGAGAGTTTTTAGCGTTATTTTCGCTAAAAACGGTAAGAAGTGATCTATTCGAACGCAGTAATAAAGACAGGTTGCATGACTCAGACAGCAACATTTGTTTGTGGTACTTGGATTCTAATAGTTTTTAATGAATGTAATCGTAGTAGCATTCTCTTGGTAATTTTAGGAAGCACTGAACGGACATTCCAAGTCATATACTGGCTATCTGCGTGTCGAAGATCGAAAAATACTAAGGAGTATACGCGCATAACCCTGTATGAGGAAATTGATACACTAATCATATTTTTTTTAAACTAAACTAGCAGTCATAAAATTATCTGAGAGTGCAGTTGACAGTGACGTAGTTGCGCAAGATCAATGACAAATTTGAAAAAATAATTTTCAGGAGATGCATACAATTAGTGGGTTCGAATAGATCACTTCTGATCGTTTTTAGCGAAAATAACGCTAAAAACACTCACAAGGGGCGTTCGCATTGGGAATTTGTGGGTGAAAATATCGTTTATACCTCCTTTTGTTCAGCGTTCGGAAACTAAAAAAGAAGTATTTTTGCCACCAAAAAGTGAAATTTTTGACCCACGTCCGGAGCATGGTTGTTTGTGATTGTTATTTGAGAACTATGTATTTGACAGCATAATCATGCGATTTTAGGTCTTATGCTCAGTTGAGCGTTCGAATAGGGTATGGGAAAAAGTGGCAAAAGTGGCAAACATATCGTTTTTGAGCTTTACAGGCGCTTTATTAAAAGAGCCACCAATGACAACGCCACCAATGCCCTCATAAGCTAAACGAACGTACCTCGAGTATAAATATATAAAATTTGAACAATAATAATTTCAAAACTGCTTTTTATTGCACTGGCAACAGTATCCAATACATTTTCACAGGGGTCCGTTTTGTGATATTTTTGCTCACAGTACTAACGACTACCAAAGCCGGTCCGAGATAAATATCACGATTTTGATAGCTCGTGGCACTGGAAGCATGTTGATAAATCGGACCAGAGTTGTAGCAATAACGAATCATTTGCGCGCGAAAAACAAATTCATAAAAATATCGTGCATAGTGTGAAGGTTAACTATATGGTGTGTGGATTAAAAAGAAATAATGGAATGGACCAAATTTTATAACTTTTACATTAAAAACAAGGAACACCAGTAAAGACATTGTAAAACTAAACAAACACCTGTCACTTTTGACAGAACGCTCACGACGATTACGGTGTAGAGCATGGTTCATGTAATCGTCAATATGGCGGCAGTTAAGACGTCACCGTGACGTAGCGTGGGCCATCGTAATCACGTTCACGGTGAAAGGGACCGACTGTTATCGTGCTTAAATCGATTATGGCTGATCGGAACCGCACTGTTTATTTATTACTCGTATGTTACGTATTAAAACATCTGCATGCATATTTTAGGCATCTATAATTATCTTAGAACTTTCGCTAACACAGTCAAGTCAATTATGATTGACTTGACTGTGTTGCAAACTCTAAGTAGCTATATGAAATTAAATTATTTATAACTCAATGTTTAAGGTACAAATCAACATGTTTTAACTCTTGCAGCTCATCTCTATTCACAGTTCGTTTCAAAAAAATTGCCATTATATAATAAGTTTCTGGCTCGTACTGTTGGGGTTGCTTGACAGGCCAAACGCTTAGGCTGCTCATGCCTCTCTATCGCTTGTTATGCACTTTCGCTTACACGCTCGGCTCAGGCGGAACATGACAATGAGTCATACTTTTTCGTGTCTCAGCCGGCGTTCATCGATTTATAAGACGTTATCACGTTATTAGCTACTCGTAGTGTTTAGCAATGTATGTGATGTATTGAATTTAAAAGAATTGTAGATTTAAAAAAAGGAAAATTAATAATTTACTCAAGAAACTAAGTCTATTACTTGTCACAACTAATAAATATAGCTGTATATATCAAACTAGCCGTTCATTATATATATATAAATGATTAAGTGAGTACATACATGATTTTGAGATTTTTATATACTTGCAGTTTTATTCTTCATATAAAAAAAATTACAAATTAGGTGTCGGGAATTACGAACAATACGAAACCGATTATAGATTTACATCGTTACTAGGTATTTATAGAAGTTATTATTGTTATGAAATACTCGTAAATAAGTGCCATTTTATAATGGGGTCACATCGCCAAAAGTTGTTTGTTTTTGTAAATTATCATCGAAGGTAAAACTAAAATAGAACACAAATAAGACATATTAGTAATCAAAACTTTAAGTAAAAGTACTGAAGAAGAACTGAATTATAAGGAAGATAAAATTACTGCAAAGAAGATTTACACTGAAATTGGCACAATACACAAGCCGCGTCATGGCCATTTAAAAAAACATTTTTAGACGATTGGTTAAAACTGGTCATACTGGCACTGCCCGCCAATTGAGCCAATTCCCGCCATTTTTCATGTCATATCGTACTCGGCGTCCATTCATTCCATTCCAAATCCAAATACATAGCGTCTTTCTTGAGTCTTCTCTTGGTTCTCTTCACTTCGAACTTTGTGAATTTTTCCATATAAGTACCTATGTTTGAAATTCCCCGCCCTATTAACTTTTATCTTTTGTTACATGTCTTCTCTCCGTATATCTATTTAATTAGTAAGTTTATTTGTGCTAGCCAAGCTCTATTCCTAAGACAGCTCCTAATCATTTGTGCCGTCCTGTGTACCTGTTTTGTGTTGTCCTATTTTCAGATTGAATTTACCTGGATGCAAAATTTTATGAAGACTATTATTGAAGCCACCAAGGACTATATGCTACTGAAGCCATCGATCAACCGATCATTCTCTCGTTTATTTTCTATTAGATCTACGGGACACCGGTCTACGATACAGGACACTGGTGAACTCGCACATGTGGCATGCCACACATAAAAGAAAACTAGAAAAGAAAAACTACTTTCTCTCCTCTTCGCTAGGTAAGTCCTTTAATTAGGATTTTATTACATTACTAGCGACTGCCCGCGACTTTGTTCGCTTATTAGGCTCGGCCTCGCTATAATCTCCTATTTTTTCTTAGGTTTTCTTCATAACAACCCACTCCTCACAATTATTAACACATCAAAAAATAAGTCCCTATAATGTACAGCAAATAATGTACAGGTAATAAAACACATCTAATATTCCGTGGAATGGCTTCAAATTGTTGACACTACACACTGTGCATTATTTGGCTGCGTTTTATCAAAATGGGCTGATTGATATTGCTCAGGTAATATGCAGTCAGTAAAAGGAATCCATTCCATGTAGGTACATGAAATATCAGGCTGTGAAATATGGGTTGGACACTTTTTGTACAGGGTGATAATGTACAGCCAATAATCCATGTACATCACTAACAAAATTGACATAGCACAGACATAGCTTGGTTTGCATGTTCCAGTGTCCACTGTAGGTATAATTTGCGATATTAACAATTTTCAGTATGCTGTTCCAAGTGTTATTCATCATAATTCTGGAGTTGTGTGGTCACCATCAAACCTAACATTCACTTCACTGGTCGTCACATCTACTGTGACTTTAGTTTTTTTGAGTTGGAGAGTGATTCTCCAACTTCAAAAGTTGGCATCGTATTATTGGTTGTGTAAATTGTGTGTGTGATGGTCTGATATTTCGAATCTAATAATTGGAAGTATGTACACCACATATTGGCTGTACAATATTGGGTGTGCATTATCAACTCTGACACATTTTGTACAGGCAATAAAATGTGGCTAGGAATAGCCGACCCTGTATTTTAAATACACATACTTGAATTATTGGTGGTGCATTATTGGCTGTGCATTATTATGTTTGTACAATGTACCTACATTATTGCCTCCCAAAACATAATTAGCGAGATTGTTCCACCTGTTCTCAAGTTATAGTGTGACCAGGAAAATTAGGGGGTTATTTTTATATATGTAGATTAAGTATCTGAATTTTACTAATATAATGAATGTGTCAATCTATTTATCAGTGTCAATGCTGTTAAGATGTTAAGTGAAGTGATTTAATTTGAGGAACTTGTAAAATCCAGATACTAGGGCCAGTATTTCAGAAAAACATTCAGTTGTGAATTTACGCTTGAATACAAATCTGAGTAAATGTTGTATGGTATTTACTCTAAATTTGCAGCTCAAATCGCGATTAACAATTGAGTGTCTTCCTCGAATACTGAGCTAGGAGTGGGTAATAAAGTGTTTATCACTGTATCAAATCGAAACTATTTAATTATTGACATTTAATATTGGATTTCAAAACTAGATACTGATGTACATCTTCATTATATTATATCTATTTTCCTATCGTATGCATACATTATGTATGCTCAAGAGTGCTTTGTTTTTTATTGGTTATTAATAGTTGTAAATATTCAATATTAATCATATAATTTTTTTTTTATTTACATTTATAAAAAGCAAGTTGTTTTACTTTATACGACATTTACGGAATTATATGCAAGTGTGAAATAATTAGCTATTCAGTTTTTGTCATGAAGTAAAATCCCTCTGGTATCATATCGGCTAGGTCAGAGAATATTATGCAATAATAATACTACGACTTGTCATGCTCATTTATTTGGTTCAATACGATATATTTTTTCCACAGGACATTGGTACACAATGAGCTATTAAAGATATTATAGTGTTTTCACCAATACATAGTTTCAGGGCAGGTTTATCAAAGAATAGGCTCAGATCATATATTAACCATGTTCCAAAAATAAATAAACATAAAAGCATATTTTCTTTATCGTCAAATGTTGCCCTATTTCATAAAATTAACCTTCTCACCTAACTATATGTGTACAGAAATTAATGTCATTGGTGATGATATAGGTACCAAATCTGTGCATAATATGCTCATTAATTTTTATAGCCAAGTACATACTTTATTTTACCATTTTTAGTAATAATTTAAGGGGTTCGTTTCCTACCATTGTATTAAATTTCCTCATTTATACCTCTGTACCTACTTACCTACTATCTATAAAATCACATGTATTTTTCGGTGGTAGTGCCACACTCCCACATAACACCGACGTGAAGTAACATAGCTTGCTATTGCATTTCATTGGTTTGTGGGAGGCTCAGGAGGCCCGATTCCACTCTTCCCCATTCTCCCTTTCCTTCCCCGTCCCCCTCTCCTTCCTTGTCCCCCTCCAACCTTTGACCCTTCTATCTTTTCCTTCCTATCATCCTTCCTCAAAGGTCGGCAACAATCCTCGAGACCACTGGTATTGTGGATGTCCATGGGCGACGGCATCACTTATCATCAGGTGAGCCGCATGCTCGTTTGCCAACTTATCCCATAAAAAATATAGGTAACTACATGCGCACAGCATTGTAATGGATGATGATGATGATAAATCAAAACAGACTGTGTTATTCAGGGATAAGGTAGCATTCCATCGTGAAAGATTTTTTTAAATTGGTCCAGTAGGATTAGGGTTAATTTGTTACAAACATATAATGATACAAATCTGTCCTCTTTGTAGGTAATATTAGTATATATTTAGGGGTAGGTATATATGATTCTATAGATAGTAGGTAGGTACATACATAGGTACAAATGAGGAAATTAGGTACGCCAAGTCTGGTAACTATATTGATGATAAAAATAGGTACATATAACAAGAAATAAACCACATAAATTTGTGTGGTATTTCATTTATTGTAATAAATTTATTTTTTATTAGCTTTTGACTCTGGATGCAAGAATAAAATACTGTATTAAGAAATTACTTATTAAAATAAAACAGGTACAATTAAATTGAAATCTATTAGCAATTGTCAATTAAGAAGGCGGCTCTCTGAACTTAAATGTGTTTCTCATTACAAGATACATCTTAAAATGTATACATGTATATATGTGTATGTATTATATAAATGCATACTTACTGTGCATGTACTATACTAAAATCATTAATTAAATATACAATAAATTGCCTACTTTTCAGAAAAAGAAGATAACAACACAAAACAAAACCGGTTTACAAAATGAACAAAAAACCTCGTCTTGAGACTTATTTTTGCTGCGTGTCTACTGGTAAGTAAATTAATAGAAACAAAAAATAAAAACACTTATTTTTATGATATTTTATTCATATTTTAGCTGTCTGATTTTAGCATGTACTGAAAACCGTAATACCAAGGAATTAAAAGGGCAAAAGTGGTAACAGTAATAACTCCATAACAATTTCAATAAAAAGTTCAAAACTAAAACTGCTAACTGTAAAAAAAAAATTTACAAAGTATGGTACAAGAAAATTTTATTATCTGAATTTGTTATGTAGTAAATTCCGAAGGTCCATGAGCAAACTTGAAAAGAAATAGCTTTATGTTTAGTTTAACTTATGACCTTCTATTTTTTACCGACTTTAAAAAAGGAGGAGGATATGTGGATGTATATCTTTTATGTGTATGTTAATCGATATTTGCACCAATTATGGATTGATTTAAAAAAATCTTATTTAGTTCGAAAGAGTATACTCCCGAGGTGGTCTCATTATCATCAAGTCAGGATCTGATGATGGAATCAGGAGGTAGGTAGTACAATTGTAGTGATAGTTGATGATTTGAAACAGTTAAATGGACAAATCTTTATAAAGAGGCTTATTAAGTGGCTATTTGAAAATTGCTTTTTTAGTGTTAACATTAAATGTTATTGTTATTACTTAATGCTTAATGTTAAATTAGTAGTTATAATTATGAGAGCCTGTTTTAAACTTCGTTATGACGTGGCTGCTAAATAAACTGCAGTTCATTTAACTATCAATTAAATAATTTAAATAATAGTCTAAACCCTCCACATGGTACATAATTCTGTGTTATGCACTAAACATTAAATTATTATAAAAAACATGCACCGCCTTCAAAACTACCACTAAAATAGGCTATCAAAAGCGAAAAATAAATGAATATAAATATAATAAGCGCTACCAACTCATCTATTTGAAGTACGGTACCAGCCAAGTCTGATAGGTAGTTGATAGATATTATCTTATCTATGTAGTACCTGAGTAGGTAGATACTTGTAGGTACAAACTCTTGTACTCGTAGTAAGTAGGAATTAATATACCAAAATAACAGTTGGAATGTCCAGTAGGAGTTACTATACCTACTACTTGGTGCCAGCCAAGCCAAGTAAGTAGTAGATAGATACAATGTATGTAGTATCTATCTACTACATATTAGACTTGGGTGGCACTAGGGCATGGCGGTATTGGACTTATAGTCGTAATCGGTATTTTTCAGGTATCAATATTTATGAAATCGGGATACCGGTAATTTCGGTATTTCACTATAAATATATAAAAACTGATATTCGTATTTTCCACTCGATATATAAATATTGTTTTGGAGTGAATTAATATTATGTAATATATTATAAAGCAAGTATGTAATAAAATTATAATATATATAGTTGTACCCATCAAGACAGATTACTATTAGGAAATGATTCAATTAATTACCATGCCTTCAAACCTTAATTACAATATGCGTACACAGTGTACACTACTACTTCGATTCAAAGTAGCTGGCATTGCAGTGGTACCCAACAAGACGGATTACTATTCGGAAATATTCAATTAGTTACAATGCCTTCAAGCCTTAATTACAACATGCGTACACAGTGTACACTACTACTTCGATTCAAAGTAGCTGGCATTGCGGTGGTACCCAACAAGACGGGTTAATATTCGGAAACATTCAATTAATTACAATGCCTTAAAGCCTTAATTACAATATGCGTACACAGTGTACACTACTACTTCGATTCAAAGTAGCTGGCATTGCAGTGGTACCCAACAAGACGGGTTACTATTCGGAAATATTCAATTAGTAAAAATGCCTTCAAGCCTTAATTACAACATGCGTACACAGTGTACACTACTACTTCGATTCAAAGTAGCTGGCATTGCGGTGGTACCCAACAAGACGGGTTAATATTCGGAAACATTCAATTAATTACAATGCCTTAAAGCCTTAATTACAATATGCGTACACAGTGTACACTACTACTTCGATTCAAAGTAGCTGGCATTGCAGTGGTACCCAACAAGACGGGTTACTATTCGGAAATATTCAATTAGTTACAATGCCTTCAAGCCTTAATTACAATATGCGTACACAGTGTACACTACTACTTCGATTCAAAGTAGCTGGCATTGCGGTGGTACCCAACAAGACGGGTTAATATTCTGAAATATTCAATTAGTTACAATGCCTTCAAGCCTTAATACAATATGCGTACACAGTGCACACTACTACTACAATTCAAAGTAACTGGCATTGCAGTGGTACCCAACAAGACGGATTATTATTCGGAAATATTCAATTAGTTACAATGCTTTCAAACCTTAATACAAAATTGCTTAACACAGTGTACACTACTACTTCGATTCAAAGTAACTGGCATTGCGGTGGTACCTAACAAGATGGATTACTATTCTGAAATATTCAATCAATTACAATGCCTTCAAACCTTAATACAAAATTGCTTAACACAGTGTACATTACTACTTCGATTCAAAGTAACTGGCATTGCGGTGGTACCCAACAAGACGGGTTAATATTCTGAAATATTCAATTATTTACAATGCCTTCAAGCCTTAATACAATATGCGTACACAGTGTACACTACTACTTCGATTCAAAGTAACTGGCATTGCGTGGTACCCAACAAGACGGATTACTATTCGGAAATATTCAATTAGTTACAATGCCTTCAAGCCTTAATACAATATGCGTACACAGTGCACACTACTACTACAATTCAAAGTAACTGGCATTGCGGTGGTACCTAACAAGATGGATTACTATTCGGAAATATTCAATCAATTACAATGCCTTCAAACCTTAATACAAAATTGCTTAACACAGTGTACATTACTACTTCGATTCAAAGTAACTGGCATTGCGGTGGTACCCAACAAGATGGATTACTATTCGGAAATATTCAATTAATTACAATGCCTTCAAACCTTAATACAAAATTGCTTGACACAGTGTACACTACTACTTCGATTCACAGTAACTGGCATTGCGTTGGTACCCAACAAGATGGATTACTATTCGGAAATATTCAATTAATTACAATGCCTTCAAACCTTAATACAAAATTGCTTAACACAGTGTACACTACTACTTCGATTCACAGTAACTGGCATTGCGTTGGTACCCAACAAGATGGATTACTATTCGGAAATATTCAATTAATTACAATGCCTTCAAGCCTTAATACAATATGCGTACACAGTGCACACTACTACTACAATTCAAAGTAACTGGCATTGCAGTGGTACCCAACAAGACGGATTACTATTCGGAAATATTCAATTAGTTACAATGCCTTCAAACCTTAATACAAAATTGCTTAACACAGTGAACACTACTACTTCGATTCAAAGTAACTGGCATTGCGGTGGTACCCAACAAGATGGATTACTATTCGGAAATATTCAATTAATTACAATGCCTTCAAGCCTTACTACAATATGCGTACACAGTGTACACTACTACTACAATTCAAAGTAATTGGCATTGCAGTGGTACCCAACAAGACGGATTACTATTCGGAAATATTCAATTAGTTACAATGCCTTCAAACCTTAATACAAAATTGCTTAACACAGTGTACACTACTACTTCGATTCAAAGTAGCTGGCATTGCAGTGGTACTTAACAAGACGGGTTACTATTCGGAAATATTCAATTAATTACAATGCCTTCAAACCTTAATACAAAATTGCTTAACACAGTGTACATTACTACTTCGATTCAAAGTAACTGGCATTGCGGTGGTACCCAACAAGATGGATTACTATTCGGAAATATTCAATTAATTACAATGCCTTCAAACCTTAATACAAAATTGCTTAACACAGTGTACACTACTACTTCGATTCACAGTAACTGGCATTGCGTTGGTACCCAACAAGATGGATTACTATTCGGAAATATTCAATTAATTACAATGCCTTCAAGCCTTAATACAATATGCGTACACAGTGTACGCTACTACTTCGATTCAAAGTAACTGGCATTGCGGTGGTACCCAACAAGATGGATTACTATTCGGAAATATTCAATTAATTACAATGCCTTCAAGCCTTAATACAATATGCGTACACAGTGCACACTACTACTTCGATTCAAAGTAACTGGCATTGCGGTGGTACCCAACAAGATGGATTACTATTCGGAAATATTCAATTAATTACAATGCCTTCAAGCCTTACTACAATATGCGTACACAGTGTACACTACTACTACAATTCAAAGTAATTGGCATTGCAGTGGTACCCAACAAGACGGATTACTATTCGGAAATATTCAATTAGTTACAATGCCTTCAAACCTTACTACAATATGCGTACACAGTGTACACTACTACTACAATTCAAAGTAATTGGCATTGCAGTGGTACCCAACAAGACGGATTACTATTCGGAAATATTCAATTAGTTACAATGCCTTCAAACCTTAATACAAAATTGCTTAACACAGTGTACACTACTACTTCGATTCAAAGTAGCTGGCATTGCAGTGGTACTTAACAAGACGGGTTACTATTCGGAAATATTCAATTAATTACAATGCCTTCAAGCCTTACTACAATATGCGTACACAGTGTACACTACTACTACAATTCAAAGTAGCTGGCATTGCAGTGGTACCCAACAAGACGGATTACTATTCGGAAATATTCAATTAGTTACAATGCCTTCAAACCTTAATACAAAATTGCTTAACACAGTGTACACTACTACTTCGATTCAAAGTAACTGGCATTGCGGTGGTACCTAACAAGATGGATTACTATTCGGAAATATTCAATTAATTACAATGCCTTCAAACCTTAATACAAAATTGCTTAACACAGTGTTCACTACTACTTCGATTCAAAGTAATTGGCATTGCAGTGGTACCCAACAAGACGGATTACTATTCGGAAATATTCAATTAGTTACAATGCCTTCAAACCTTACTACAATATGCGTACACAGTGTACACTACTACTACAATTCAAAGTAATTGGCATTGCAGTGGTACCCAACAAGACGGATTACTATTCGGAAATATTCAATTAGTTACAATGCCTTCAAACCTTAATACAAAATTGCTTAACACAGTGTACACTACTACTTCGATTCAAAGTAACTGGCATTGCGGTGGTACCCAACAAGATGGATTACTATTCGGAAATATTCAATTAGTTACAATGCCTTCAAACCTTAATACAAAATTGCTTAACACAGTGTACACTACTACTTCGATTCAAAGTAACTGGCATTGCGGTGGTACCTAACAAGATGGATTACTATTCGGAAATATTCAATTAATTACAATGCCTTCAAACCTTAATACAAAATTGCTTAACACAGTGTTCACTACTACCTCTATTCAAAGTAACTGGGTCGCGGTGATACCCAACAAGATGGATTACTATTCGGAAATATTCAATTAATTACAATGCCTTCAAACCTTAATACAATATTGCTTAACACAGTGTACACTACTACTTCGATTCAAAGTAACTGGCATTGCGGTGGTACCCAACAAGATGGATTACTATTCGGAAATATTCAATTAGTTACAATGCCTTCAAACCTTAATACAAAATTGCTTAACACAGTGTACACTACTACTTCGATTCAAAGTAACTGGCATTGCGGTGGTACCTAACAAGATGGATTAGTATTCGGAAATATTCAATTAATTACAATGCCTTCAAACCTTAATACAAAATTGCTTAACACAGTGTTCACTACTACCTCTATTCAAAGTAACTGGCATTGCGGTGGTACCCAACAAGATGGATTACTATTCGGAAATATTCTATTAATTACAATGCCTTCAAGCCTTACTACAATATGCGTACACAGTGTACACTACTACTACAATTCAAAGTAATTGGCATTGCAGTGGTACCCAACAAGACGGATTACTATTCGGAAATATTCAATTAGTTACAATGCCTTCAAACCTTAATACAAAATTGCTTAACACAGTGAACACTACTACTTCGATTCAAAGTAACTGGCATTGCGGTGGTACCCAACAAGATGGATTACTATTCGGAAATATTCAATTAATTACAATGCCTTCAAGCCTTACTACAATATGCGTACACAGTGTACACTACTACTACAATTCAAAGTAATTGGCATTGCAGTGGTACCCAACAAGACGGATTACTATTCGGAAATATTCAATTAGTTACAATGCCTTCAAACCTTAATACAAAATTGCTTAACACAGTGTACACTACTACTTCGATTCAAAGTAGCTGGCATTGCAGTGGTACTTAACAAGACGGGTTACTATTCGGAAATATTCAATTAATTACAATGCCTTCACGCTTTAATACAATATGCGTACACAGTGTGCACTACTACTTCGATTCAAAGTAACTGGCATTGCGGTGGTACCCAACAAGACGGATTACTATTCGGAAATATTCAATTAATTACAATGCCTTCAAGCCTTACTACAATATGCGTACACAGTGTACACTACTACTACAATTCAAAGTAATTGGCATTGCAGTGGTACCCAACAAGACGGATTACTATTCGGAAATATTCAATTAGTTACAATGCCTTCAAACCTTAATACAAAATTGCTTAACACAGTGTACACTACTACTTCGATTCAAAGTAGCTGGCATTGCAGTGGTACTTAACAAGACGGGTTACTATTCGGAAATATTCAATTGAATTACAATGCCTTCAAGCCTTACTACAATATGCGTACACAGTGTACACTACTACTACAATTCAAAGTAATTGGCATTGCAGTGGTACCCAACAAGACGGATTACTATTCGGAAATATTCAATTAGTTACAATGCCTTCAAACCTTAATACAAAATTGCTTAACACAGTGTACACTACTACTTCGATTCAAAGTAACTGGCATTGCGGTGGTACCTAACAAGATGGATTACTATTCGGAAATATTCAATTAATTACAATGCCTTCAAACCTTAATACAAAATTGCTTAACACAGTGTTCACTACTACTTCGATTCAAAGTAACTGGCATTGCGGTGGTACCCAACAAGATGGATTACTATTCGGAAATATTCAATTAATTACAATGCCTTCAAACCTTAATACAAAATTGCTTAACACAGTGTACACTACTACTTCGATTCAAAGTAACTGGCATTGCGGTGGTACCCAACAAGATGGATTACTATTCGGAAATATTCAATTAGTTACAATGCCTTCAAACCTTAATACAAAATTGCTTAACACAGTGTACACTACTACTTCGATTCAAAGTAACTGGCATTGCGGTGGTACCTAACAAGATGGATTACTATTCGGAAATATTCAATTAATTACAATGCCTTCAAACCTTAATACAAAATTGCTTAACACAGTGTTCACTACTACCTCTATTCAAAGTAACTGGCATTGCGGTGGTACCCAACAAGATGGATTACTATTCGGAAATATTCAATTAATTACAATGCCTTCAAACCTTAATACAATATTGCTTAACACAGTGTACACTAATACTTCGATTCAAAGTAACTGGCAATGCGGTGGTACCCAACAAGATGGATTACTATTCGGCAATATTCAGTTAATTACAATGCCTTCAAGCCTTACTATGCGTACACAGTGTACACTACTACTACAATTCAAAGTAATTGGCAGTGCAGTGGTACCCAACAAGACGGATTACTATTCGGAAATATTCAATTAGTTACAATGCTTTCAAACCTTAATACAAAATTGCTTAACACAGTGTACACTACTACTTCGATTCAAAGTAGCTGGCATTGCTGTGGTACCCAACAAGACGGGTTACTATTCGGAAATATTCAATTAATTACAATGCCTTCAAGCCTTAATACAATATGCGTACACAGTGCACACTACTACTACAATTCAAAGTAACTGGCATTGCAGTGGTACCCAACAAGACGGATTACTATTCGGAAATATTCAATTAATTACAATGCCTTCAAGCATTAATACAATATGCGTACACAGTGTACACTACTACTTCGATTCAAAGTAGCTGGCATTGCGGTGGTACCCAACAAGACGGGTTACTATTCGAAAATATTCAATTAATTGAGATGCTTTCAAACCTTAATACAATATGCATACACAGTGCACACTACTACTTCGATTCAAAGTAACTGGCATTGCGGTGGTACCCAACAAGATGGATTACTATTCGGCAATATTCAGTTAATTACAATGCTTTCAAGCCTTAATACAATATGCGTACACAGTGTACACTACTACATCGATTCAAAGTAACTGTCATTGCGGTGGTACCCAACAAGACGGATTACTATTCGGAAATATTCAATTAATTACAATGCCTTCAAGCCTTACTACAATATGCGTACACAGTGTACACTACTACTACAATTCAAAGTGACTGGCATTGCGGTGGTACCCAACAAGACGGATTACTATTCGGAATAATCAATTAATTACAATGCTTTCAAACCTTAATACAATATGCATACACAGTGCACACTACTACTTCAATTTAAAGTAACGGGCATTGCAGTGGTACCCAACAAGACGGGTTACTATTAGGAAATGATTCAATTATTTACAATGCCTTCAAACCTCAATACAATATGCGTACACAGTGTACACTACTACTTCGATTCAAAGTAGCTGGCATTGCAGTGGTACCCAACAAGACGGGTTACTATTCGGAAATATTCAAGTAATTACAATGTATTAAATCAGTTAACAATACAACACCCTTCAAACACTCAACTAAAACGCGAACTGGTGTTTCTAAAGAGTTTACGCTCTTAATCTATCAAAGTAATAAAATACTTGTACTTATAAATTGAAAGTGCCATTATTTTAGTCCCATTGAATAATTATATAAATTATTTTATCCATACTTTATAATTTACTGCAGTAGAACTCAATGTGAATGAGTTCGTCCGGGAAAGTACTGCCACTATACCTAGCGAAGCAGTAATATTCGCAACATTGTTCTTTCTGATTTGAATGGTATGGGTGCCGGCGAAGGGACATAAACGGGCGTAGTACAGTTCGTCACTTGTGACGAAATGTATCTGTTTTTGGCAGAGGTTACCACTTAACACCAGGGAGGGCTCGTGCTTGTACAATCTTCTAATAACATATTAGGTGCTTGTACTATCTCCTAATAATATATCAGGAATTGATCAAATATCTTGAAGATAAATCTTAACTTGCATGTCATTTTTTGGAATTTATACTTCTGTTTTGGTCATTTGGCTCTTACATGTGACATATTTCTTATGGCAAATAATAATGATACCAGTAAGACCAGAAGTTTAGTGCCATGCCTGCCATTGTCAGATGCACTGCATCCTAGGATTTTGCATTGCAATGTTGTATGTTGCTCTGCATTGCGCTCGTTATCATGATAATTTATTGATTTGACATTTCTATATTTTCATAGGGAGTAAAATTGACTTATCCGACACTCTTATAAAAAAAACGTCAGATGCTTCCATAATTGAAAGAAAATACCTGCCTTTTTACATTACTGAAGCGCTATAAAAGTGCTTCAATTGCAATGCTACCTAGATAGATTGGCGCTGAAAAAAACGCTGACCGCAAATTATTATGTAATGTAATTTTGCCTTTTCAGTGATATGTTGAAATTTAACAAAAACATTTTGCTAGAATTAAAAACAAAAAACGTCAAAACGAACCATATAATCAGCGCCAAAATAAAGCCAATAAGGATTAATTTATAACTTGCTGATTAATGTTTGCCCAAAAATTATATATATATATTAATTAAGTTATATATTATTTGCATGTTTCATTTTATTTGTTCCAGGAAATACAAGCCAATCGGACCAAAAATTTCAAAGGCCAGGAGTACAGTGCACGGCCATAGCATGCACAGCTGCAATACTATCTGTTATTAAAGAAAGGTCCGTGTTTACCGCCGAAGATATAGATGTTGTTTTACGCGACGGCGACAAATTGTATGTATCTAGAGAACATCTTATTCCGCAACATATTTCACCCAAATATTTAACTTACGACGAATTGCCCACCGAAATTCATGTTGGGGGAAAGGTAGCTACGATAGATAGTATGCTTAACAGTTATTTAGATTATAACTATTACCCTGTTGGAGAATCTAACATAGATTCAAAAATTACAGAACTTGCTGATAGTTTAGGCAAAAAAGTATTTACTTCCGAGTACGATGAAAATGTCGACAGCTGTATGTTTACCGGTAATGGCTACACAGTGTGTTTCTGGCGGTACAAAAATAGTTTCTATTATTTTAATAGTCACGCTGTTGATGAATGTAACAGAAATGCATCTAACGGTGTAGCACGTTTATTTGAATGCAAAGATGTTAAATCTTTAGCAACAATTCTTTTGTCGTATAATATTGATTTAACAGGCAGACAAGCATATTCAATAAACCGTGTGCGCGTTTTAAGTTATCATTCAGAACAGAATTCACAGTCAATTCGTTTTGTCTGTACTAACCAGACAGATAATACAACCACTAAAAACCAAACAAACGCCGCTCAAATACATAATGATGAAAAACTTACAACATTAAAACCAGTGGTCGTAATTGAAAAAGTAAAAGATTTTAAACTGTCTGTTTTAAAACCAACTGTGGTCATAGAAAATTTGGAATTTAACAGTTCCAAATCCTCAACAAAAAGAGGCAGACCAAAAAAACAAAAACGAGGTAGGAAGACAAGTAAGGAAAAAGCTCACTTAGAAGCGGTTAAAAAACCAACTGCGGTCATAGAAAATTTGGAATTTAACAGTTCAAAATCCTCAACAAAAAAAGGCAGACCAAAAAAACAAAAACGAGGTAGGACGACAACTAAGGAAAACGCTCACTTTGAAGCGGTTAAAAAATATAATTTAAATAACCCGCAAATCAATAGGGACGCAGTCAAAAGTTATACTGTCAAAAACCCTGAGATACATCGTGGCGCAGTTAAAAAATACACGAAAAAAAAACCAGAGGTACATCTAACCGCGGCCAAAAAATACAATGAGAAACATCCAGATGTACATCGTGCCGCAGTTAGTAAATACAATGAAAATCATCCCAAAGTAAATCAACAATCTGTTACGCGATATAATGAAAACAGTCGTAACATAGATCTGCCTTTGCGTAGATCAACAAATTTGATTGCAGAAAAGCGTGATGTTGAACTTAACACTGTGCCTCTGTTTTCATTAAAAAAGACGAACCTTGATTCTCCTGATATTCACATTTGTCCACATTGTCATACTCGACTTTTTGATGAGGAAAAATCGAGAATCCAATGGTGTTGTGGATCTGGCGCCAATAATGTTCAAACATTTACACGCTTAACGGAAGACTTTTACACCCATCCTGCTTTTGAAAAAAGGCCACGAGCGTATAATAACCTATTTGCCTTTTCAGCGTTAGGCACTTCTCATGGTTTCCATCAACCACAAGGAATAGCCTTCTTAAAAATTCAAGGACGCGTATATCACCGCGTCTTTGACTTGGCGTACGATAAATCTACAAATAATATTGGTCTATATATAAACGATTGTTCAGAACGGGAAAGCTTAGCAGCTGAACGAAATTTAGAAATGGACATCATAAGGTCTATTACAAACTTTTTACACAATGTGAATCCGTATATAGAATGTTTCAAAAGACTAAGCTTGGAAACTTCTACTGAAGCTTTTATTCAGTTTGAAAGAACTTCTCGCGCCACTCACGGTAATATTTTAGGCGACCAACCCGTGGGCAGAGAAGTTTCTGCCATAATTAACACAGATCGCGACCAGTATACCCCGCGTTCCATAGCCATTTGGAAAATCGGTGATCGGAAGCCTCATACTGTCGATATTATGCATCCTTTGTATGAATGCTTCCAATTTCCGCTTTTATATCCTGAAGGTAATCCAGGATGGTACCCCGGGAAACTTGACAATAATGGCAAAAAACTGACCCAAGCAAAATATGTCAGATGTCTTTTGCTTTCAGAAGATAGATTTAGTATCTTTGGACGTTTGTCTGAGGAGTGGATAGTGGACGTGTATTGCAGAATTACTGAGGAACGATTGCGATATTTAACCCACATGCAAACTCAAAACAGAAGTAACGAAATAAGAAGCGCGACGCTTCAGGAATTGCTTAACGACGAAACAATTTTCGCAGAAGGCGTCGTGCCAGGGCGTATCTATTTGCCCAATACTTTCACCGGTGGTCCACGCTACATGAAAGTAAAATACTTGGATTGTATGGCATTAGTGCATAGATTGGGGCCGCCTTCTTACTTCATAACGTTCACTTGCAATCCGAACTGGCCCGAAATCAAACAAACAGTACTTGCTGGTCAACGTGCAAATCCCCTGATTTGCGCTCGAGCTTTCAATTTACGTTTGACTGCTTTAATTCGTGACCTGCGTTCTGGGCTATGGTTTGGTAAAATCGAATATATGACATACGTGATTGAATTTCAAAAAAGAGGACTGCCTCACGCCCACATATGCTTTAGAGTTGAAGGAGGAGGTCCTGTTGAAAATTTGGATATTGACAAAGTGTGTCGCGCCGACATACCCGACTCATCAGAAGCTGATGGTAAATTACGTGAAGCCGTAGTCAATCACATGATTCATGGGCCGTGCGGTCCTGAAAGGGATAACTTGCCATGTTATGACAAAGAAAACCGAAAGTGTAGCAAACGTTTTCCGAAACGTGAAACTAATGTCACCTTCTGTGATGAATCAGGTTTTATTCATTTGCGTCGTAACAGCATTAACGAAGCTGTGATGAAGTACCGTGGCAGAGAAATCAAAATAAACGACTTGTGGGTTGTTCCATACAATGCGGCTCTTTTGTTAAAATACGATGCACATATAAATGTGGAAATTTCGTCGCAGCGCAGCGTTATAAAATATCTGTTTAAATACATGACTAAAGGTCCAGATGAGGCACGTGTTGCTATTGTTGCCGAAGAACACAATGAAATAGAAGAGTATGTGACCAAAAGATATATCGGATCGAGCGACGCGGCTTGGAGAATCCTTGAGTTTGATGTCACTTCTCGTGAACCCAATGTAAAACAACTATCGGTTCATTTGAAAAATCAACATACTGTTTTCTTTAGACCTGATAACATCGATGACGCGATTACTCGAGGTGGTTCGGATTTAATGACATATTTTAAACGACCACAAGGCGAAGAATTCGACAATTTAAAATACGTAGATTTCTACGAAAAGTTTATAGTACATACAAAGCGGCCTTCGTCTAAGAACGTCCAAATTTACGAGACTGAAAATGGGAAATTTGTTACGCGTCGACAAAGAGGTGAAATGGTGGCGCGATTATTTTGGGTTGCACCTAACAGAGGTGAACAGTTTTACTTGCGGTTACTCTTAAATTCTTTTGCGTGCCGAAGTTACGAAGACCTTTTGAAACTTGGAGGGACAGATTGTGTGAGTTTTCAGCGGAGCTGTCAGCAAATTGGAATCGCAGACAGTTTCAATGAGTATGTTTTAGCTTTAGACGAAGCAAGCAAATTTTTCACAGGACATAGATTGCGTAGATTCTACGTTATGTTGGCCCTTGTAGGTGCCCCCATTGCGTCTCTGTGGGAAACGTTTAAAACACAACTCAGTGAAGATATTTTGCATAGGTTGCCAAACGAAGAGGAAAAAGCATATAATTTGTGTCTAATAGAAATCAACAGGCTGTTACAGAAACACGGATCCACGCTTGTAGCTCACGGTCTTCCTGAAATTGAAGATAATTCAACCGAATTAGGCAGGGAACGTGTTGAATACACGTTAGACACTCAAAAATCATTCGTGGATGAATGGCTGCCGCAATTATCGCCGGAACAACGCATTATATTTGACTATACCGAGCAACTTTGCGTAGACAAACAGTACCGCGAAACAAATACATGCGCAATATTTATTGATGGTCCTGCAGGTACAGGTAAAACGTTACTTTTGAATGTAATTACCGCACACGTGCGTGGTAATTTGAAAGGCGTTGTTTTGTGCACGGCAAGTTCAGCCATCGCAGCTCAAAATCACAAAGGTGGCGTTACAGCACATTCGATGTTCAAATTCCCGTTAGATATAGTAGATGACCGCGGTTATTGGAACGTAACGAATAATACACAACGTGCTGAATTAATATTTCATGCTGATGTTATAATATACGACGAGGCGCCAATGGCACACAAAAATTTGATACACCTTTTGGACAGATCATTGGGCGATTTGATGAATTCAACTAAAATGTTTGGTGGCAAAGTTATCATATTTGCAGGTGATTTTCGGCAAATCCCTCCCGTCGTTCCAAATGCCAGGACAAATTCTGACATTTTGAATAGTTCAGTCAAAACTTCTCCGCTTTGGAGAAAATTAAAAACATTTTCACTATTGACTTCACAGCGTTGTAGAGACGATCCCGACTACGCAGAGTTCTTGCTAAAGTTAGGTTCCAACAACCTGCCCGCAGTACCATTACAAACGAGCAGTAGTGCTGTTCAACATTTGATCCAGTTGGAGTCCATAGAACTAGCATCAAATGTAAATGAACTCATCGATTTTGTGTTCGGATTAGTACTAGATGAACCAGATGTGTGTACTCACAGAGCTATTTTATGTACACGCAATGATGCTGTCCGACAAATCAATTCAACCATATTGGATCGTGTTCCGGGAGAAATTTTGCATTTCTATTCATACGACAAAGTAGATGATGATGAAAACGCAGATCAATTATTTTTGGGACCAGACATGCTCAATAAGATTCAACCCGCCGGAGTCCCAGAGTTTGATCTTAAATTAAAAGAAGGTTGTGTATGTATGATCATGAGGAATCTAAGTTTTGCCGATGGGTTAGTTAACGGCACCAAAGTTATCGTGGTAGCAACTTCACCACGCTTGATTACTGTCCGAAAAGCTGGCGGACACGAACTTTATCTGATTCCCCGTATTCTGTTTAAAACGCCAATAGAACGAAACAGTCCGTTCGAAATGTGCCGCCGACAATTTCCACTTCAAGTCTGTTACGCAATGACAATACACAAAAGTCAAGGTCAGACTATAGGTCGTGTGGGTGTTGATCTTAGATCGGACGTTTTCAGCCATGGACAATTATATGTGGCTCTAGGTCGCGTGCGAGAAAGGCGTAATATCAAAATATTAATGCACGCAGATCGCATTGTAAATGGTTATCCATTAACAATCAATAAAATAATACCAGAGTTATTATAACCAACTAATGTATATGAACACATGTACTATCTATAATGATATAACAAAAGAGCGATTAGTTAGTGGTATATACCCGATAATAATAATATTTTATTTTCATTAAATCATTAACAGCCAAACGCAGACACTAAACTTTAAAATGCAATCAATTGATGCTTCAATTAATTGATACATCTACGATTTATATTCCATACTTGTTTTGTTTGTTGGCTTTGGACCTTCGGTGTATGCATTCTTAACCTGCGTAGGGCGAGAGGCTGAAACATGTCCCCCTGCAGTGCAGTGTGCAGCCTACGATGCGTCTTAAAGCCGACAGTTGTTATTATACTGTTTCATTAAACACTTCATGTGTTTATTATGTTCAGTTTCTGCAGTTAATGTTGTGCGATGCAATCTTTTATAATTATATTTATGAGAAAAATATTCATATTTGCATCTGTAATTTCTATCAATAATATACACATACGAGGGCAGTTTGGCAACTCAATGACTTTTAAGGTTGAATAAAAACATTGTTAATAAAAAAATCTCTCATATTTGGAAACTCACTACGAAACGCATGCCGTTCTTTTTTCAAATTTGGAGCGAAAACAAGCTTTTTAGAAACAAAAACGTTAAGCGTCTTCTAAGTATTCTTTAAAAATGGAGAAAAGCGAGTTACGAGTGCTAATTAAACACTATTTATTACGTGATAAAACTTTTAAGGAGACCGGAGAAAAATTGAAAAAGTATTATGGTGATTCTGCGCCATCTTATGGGATGGTACATACGTGGTTCACTGAATTTCGTTGTGGACGTACTAACACTAATGACGTGGAACGCCCAGAAAGACCGATTGAGGTCACTACAGAGGGCATGGTTAATAAAATATATGATATTGTTTTGGCAGACCTTCGAGTGAAGATACGCGAAATATGTGATGCTGTGCACATCTGGACTGAACGAGTTTTTTATATTTTGCATGATATTCTAGGCATGAAAAAGCTTTCTGCAAAATGGGTGCCGCGTTTACTAACAGTCGACCAGAAACGAAATCGTGTAACAGCTTGAGGAATGCCTATAGCCTTGTATAATCGCAATCCGAGTGAGTTTATGCATCGGTACATAACAGTTGGCGAAACGTGGGTCCATCATTATACACCAGAGACTAAGCAACGGACTTCTCGGAACGTGCTCCAAAGCAGGCAAAAACTGTTTGCTTGGCTGATAAAGTGATGGCCACAGTCTTTTGGGACAGCCAAGGGGTTATTTCTATCGATTTTTTGGATAAAGGCAAGACAATAACCGGAGCTTACTATGCTGCATTGTTAGATAGATTCAATAAAAAGTTGATCAAGAAACTACCGCATCTAGCAAAGAAAAAAATTCAATTTCATCAGGATAATGCACCGCGCACTCGCCTGCAATCGCGACATCAAACATTGTGGAATTAGGATACGAATTATTGCCACTTCCTCCGTATTCGTCAGATTTAGCCCCGTGTGACTTTTTCCTCTTCCCAAACATGAAGAAATGGCTTGACGGGCAAAGATTTTCGTCAAACGAAGCCTAAATTGAATAAATGATTTTGACTTTGACTTTGAAGAGGTGGTAGCCGAAACTGAGGCCTATTTTTCAGGGTTTGCCAAAAAAAATTATTTGATGGGTTGAAGAGGTTGGAACATCGCTGGACTAAGTGCGTAGAGCTAGGCGATGGTCTCTTTCTGCGAGGTCGTGATGTTGCAGAGAGAGGCCGAGGAGCGAGAGAGGGAGATAGATCCCGTCTCTCTCCCGCTCCGGAGAGCGCGGACACGGAGGCGAGCCGATCGGGCTCGCACTCCGTCTCCGCTCAGAGAACCTGTGGTATCGGCTGTGGGGACAGCCGGTGCCCCCAATTAGGGTTAGGTCCTCACATGGTGTGGATGGCCCACGTGTTCCGGGGCATCCCACGAGGTGGTAATGGGGAGGGCTTTTTACACCCTCCCCTGAGGCTGGGCCTGCGTAGGCGGGCAGCGACGTCGGTGGGGGCTGTGGTGAATACGAATGGTCCCACGGTTCCCGCCAACAGTCGATGACGATGGAACACCGCAGAGGTTTGGTGGGTATTCTGCCCTTCTGGCGGAGACTCCCACACGCGCACCAGCTCTACCCCTTGGGCTGGTGATCAGGATATAAAATCTTCCTCTGCGTAAAAAAAAAAAAAAAAAAGTGCGTAGAGCTGAAAGGAGATTATGTAGAAAAATAAAAAAAAAACATATATGTGCAAAAGAGTGTTCCTTCTTTCCAAAGTCATGCAATTATCAAACCGCCCTCGTATACCATGTATAATGATAATATAACAATGAAACCATTAGTTGTATATACCTTATAATAATAATATTTTATTTTCATTAAATCAATAACAGTCAAACGCAGACACTAAACTCAAAAACGCAATTAATTGATGCTTCAATTAATTGATAGCTGTGCTATTTATATTCCATACTTGTTTTGTTTGTTGGCTTTTGAACCTTCGGTGTATGCATTCTTAACCTGCGTAGGGCGAGAGGCTGAAACATGTCCCCCTGCAGTGCAGTGTGCAGCCTACGATGCGTCTTAAAGCCGACAGTTGTAATTATACTGTTTCATTAAACACTTCATGTGTTTATGATGTTCAGTTTCTGCGGTTAATGTTGTGCAATGCAATCTTTTATAATTATATTTATGAGAAAAATATTCATATGTACATTCATACGTACAATATTTTAATAGCTATTGTAATTCATAATAATTTAATTCTCTTATTATTGTACATACATATAATGTGGATTAGGACGGTATTGTTATCTAGGTCCATTTTCTTTTATTTTATTAATGCATATTATGCACAGTAAAGCCAAAATAAACTTATTTTGTATTAGCACAATCTAATACAGGCAAACCATTCATGCAACTACTATTTCTGAAGGACCTAGATACAGTACTGTGAAACCACGTTAAAAAAAACGCGCTGAGGGTTATACTTCCAAAACGTAAATATGGGCAGATTACAGGCGCTGTTAATGTATACTGTACAGCTTGTGTTTGTGTTTTAAAGTGGTGCGGAAACTAACCTGCTTCATGCTAATAGAATACGTATATATTTGACAATAAATGTAACGAGAAGATATATGTTTTCAGTTTTTAACTACAGATAATTCAAATAAGATGACATTGAAGCATGCTTGAATTTTTCCAGTTATTCTGCGACCTGGTTCCTTCACAACAGCGATCAAGAGAAAATAAGGTAACTAAATCAATATATCGCCATATCAGTTAATCTAAAACACATTCACACATTGAAACGAACAGTAGAAAATGTATTTCGATCAAAGGCACGTAATGCGAAAATGGAACTAAGACATCTAAATTCACAATTCGCGTGCATGCTTGCTCCGTTTGCTTTGGAGTGTTGATTGTGACAGTGGGACAATGAAATGTAGCAGTACTGACGGAATGTGTAGATAAATCACGTAGCACGTACTTGCAACATGTTATGAGCATAGTGTCATTTTTTAAACGACGGAGTTTCTATGTTCGACTATGTGTATTTTTTTATTTATGTATGTTCATCGATTTCTTCCCATTTGTGGTCCACATTGTACAAAATATTTTTTTATTTGAAAGAATATACTTCTAAGGTGGTCTCATTAAAACTTCATCAAATTCGGTCAAGCTGTTTTTGAAATACACTCCAATAACTGTTTCTTCGTCTATCTTGATGATATCCTTATTGACGGTGAATGAAAATCGATCCCGTAAGTAGCAAGGATTCTTTTACTAAAAAATTGAACCGACTTCAATACCATAAAGTTGTGAAATTACTCGCCGATGTCTACTAGAACTAAATATAAAAAAACTATGGTATGTTCTTTGGTGTGTAATTATAATGTAAGAGTTCAAAAAACATATATGCAAAAAATGCAGTATTTACGACTACTGAAATCTATTCACAGAAAGTAAATCGAATCTATGTTTCCCAAAAATTCATAATTATACTACTCACTCTTTTTACGACTTCAATAGCCACTTTCTATGAAATATAGATTTATAGTAAAAGTTTATAAATTGATATTTATTTTTTAGAATTTATTGGCGTTCGATAAGAAAGTCATCTCGCCACAATTTGGTGTCGCAGTATGAACCAGAACATGCCGTTTGCTGACCATCTCGCGCCCTCACGGAATTCGCAGGTACTTTTATCACATGACTTATTTTATTTAAGATGTATAGTACATAACGACAAAATTGCTCACATTAATTGAATAACATCAGTAACAAATAGTAGTAGTAGTATACTCTACAGCAACAGTCTGTTTCGGTACAACATATCATTGAAATGTTTTATTTATACTTACATTAAGTTTTTCGTAACACATGTAATAAGGGAAAGCCGGGACGCGTATTTCCATTTCCGTGTTCATTAGAAGGCAGTACTGCCTCGAAACACGCACGGGTTTGTCGCGCTAACTGCCTTTAAAAAATCGTGTGCAATTTAAGGCACGTGTCCTCCAATCGCGCACGGATTTGCAAGGATTATGCGCCACAAAGTCTAAGGCAAAGTCACAAATAGGTACGACGACGAGCGAAGCGAGGAGGAGTGTTAGGTTACTTGTGACCACAACGCCAGAAGAAAAAAATATGAGCATTACTTTAGGTTAGGTTATAGGTTAGGTTAGCGCGTATTTCCATTTCCGTGTTCATTCAAATTCATTTCTTGAACACAAAAATACCTTCAAACACACACGGATTTGTGGCGCATAATCCTTGCAAATCCGTGCGCGATTGGAGGACACGTGCCTTGAATTGCACACGATTTTTTAAAGGCAGTTAGCGCGACAAACCCGTGCGTGTTTCGAGGCAGTACTGCCTTCTAATGAACACGGAAATGGAAATACGTAGCCGGGACCAATGTCTCGAAGATACGAACACAGGCCGCAACTTGTAAACAATTACTATCAATTTTATAACAATACACATTTATATTATTTTTTCCACCATCGTCGAAACTCTTTGCTGGTGTTTCTAAGCATACTGAGATAAAAAGAAAATTTATTTAAATTATAAAAGTCTAATGTAGAGTTCATCTAGAGCGTACACACTACGATTAAAAATAAATACAATTGAAATTAATTAGGTGACGCTGCGAATGTCGCAGGTAGACGCTTACCATTAGACACACGACATAAGTAATCATTTTGTTATCATAAGTCGTAGGTAACAACTCACAATAAATGTAATCATAAGATAATATCTATACCGTAAATCCTACATACTCGTAATACCCAAACACCAAATAATAAATAATAGGTCCTGAAAATAAATAAAATAAAATAAATATTCATATATGATTACAGATTCCTTGTACTATACCAGGCCAAGGGGACAAGCCGAGAGATTCACTTCATACTGCAGCAGGCGCCCAAGAAGAACTGTCAACTTCAAATCACGTGTCAGATCCAGCTCCACAGAAAACAAAATCACTACGCATGTAGCGAAAGTGGGAAGTTACATTATTATAATATAAAAGTAAAACACCTAACATTGCAATTTTAGAGAAAAACATTCACATCCTCTGAGTGGATTCGAACCTGCGTCTTGGACGATTAGACCACCGAAGCACAAGGTCCGAACATCGAATTTTAACTCTCTATTTGACTCTTAGCGCCGTAGGAGGACGGATAGAAACACCTGCATCGATTACAATATAATGGGAATAATGGAGACACGAACCAGACAACAGGAATATAGGAATGAACTAAAAATAAAACCTGAATCAGCATTATTGCAAAAAATGCTTTAAATGGTAGTGAGAATTACTTTCTAATTTAAATGGAATATATACAGTTTTTCTTTAGCTTCAGAGCTGATGGCCATTGGGGCCAAAAGATTCTGAAGTGAAGGCAAGTTAAGACGCAGGACGACGTTGTATACAGGCTTACAACAGATCCTTTTGTAAATAAAGATATGGGAGATGCTTATGTTTATCAGTCAATTGGACATTCTACGGCTGAAATTATGATGTGTAGATTCCTTATAACATGAAATAAAACTGAAAACTTTTAGTAAAAGTAGAGATAAAAGGCTATGAAGTGTGTCTGAACAAACTGTTACAATAGTAATGTGCATATATATTACAATATATAACATAACCATAACAAGTGGGCTAATAAAATGAAAAAAAACAATGAATCAAGATTTAAATTTACTAAAGTATAATTTAACTGATTTAATGTTTATATTAGCATTTTTGAAATTGTGTGGGTTAAGATATTCCTGACTATTTGTTGTCTTGTATGAACGTAAACTTATAGGAAAATCCCTACAACATTTAGATCACAGGCTCTAAACGTTTTACTATAGCATTGTAAATGTTTGTATAATTTTTTCAACAGATAATTAATACAATTTTCTGTTTCAGATTAACAGTAGACATCAGACCTGCAACTGCGCACTTAAGATATGTAATGTATGTGCTTACAATCAGGGATACTTTCTACATAATTATAAGACGGTCAGTTCGCGAACAGAAAACAATCTAGGCATGAGATAAGTAGGGTTTTATCAATAATTCATCTCACTTAAACTGTATTGGTGTAAACCCCGTTGGATTAATGTACCCCAGATGGTGCCAGTCATGTTGTATAAGTGAGTGACTCCTGCAAGTGTTCGCCTTGATAAATATGACAATGCCAAATATTGCGCTTCAGCGTTGTGAATGTATTACTCGTACTATGTAAGCACAGCAAGGACCTGTAACAAGTCGAATCACATAAATCGCCATTGAAAAGTAATCCAAAAGTTGCACTTCAAATCTGTTCAGTCGTGATTGAGTAACAAACACCCATACATCCAAAATTTCACGTTTATATAATAGTAGGATTAGGTGTGCCCGCGAGTAAACATCGCACAGAAACATTTGAAGGAATAATGTAGCATCTATGTAAATAGTTGAGTTTTTTCGTTTGAAAATAAATAGTTCAGATACATTGACATTGAATCAATCACTTAAAAATCTTCAAGTTAACTATATGCCTATTTATGATATTATTATAATAAAAACATGTGTTTCAGGTTGAAGACGGCTACAACAAACTACATTATACGTCGTCAGAAAGTACAGATGTTTCTATATCAGAATCACACTGTGTACGAGTAATAATAAGTAATAAATTTTATCATGCATGATGAGGGGTGACTTATTGTCCGTTTACTGATAATGTAATGTTATTATAAGTATATGTGTTATTATAGTTAATGTAAGTATGTTATTATTACATTAATATGAAAATTTTATATTTGTTGTTTTATTTTAGTAAGTAATTATAGGTTGTTTTGTAACTTATAATAGTAATACCTATGATTACACGTAAGTTGGAATAAGTATCCTACATACCTTCATGTGAGAGTAACCAGTATATTAATACAAGATTACACAATTTTAAAAATAATGTAATAAAATCCGTCTTGCTATTACAGCGCTCAGTTAATAATAAGCATTCTCATACATACACAACATAAAATAATTTATAGTTATGGCTATTATTAAACATTATATTGTTAAGAACAAAAGAAATAGTCTATTATCGTACATCAAAAATCTAAAACAATGTATGTACCTACCTATTTATTTAAATAAATAGGTACATTATTAATAAAATCATGATTCATTGTATGTATATGAACAGATGTAAAAAAGTAGTAATTATACAAGTTAAGTTAAACTTTCTTTTAATAATAAAAAAATCATTTATTATTGATATAAAACAAATTGTCTTTATTAAGATTTTTCAACAATTCGTTATACGCTAGCTGAGCTCGTTTCCCTGCTGAAAAAGTAATCCAATGCCTGACCCATCTACCTACCTATTACAACAGCTATTACACGTCATTCAAATCCATGATTGAGTTACAAAAAGCCATAAATTCAAACTTTCACATTTATATTAATAAGCTGAAACCCACAAGTCGACCCACTTAATAAATAAATATCCCACAGAAATACATATCTTAAATTTAAGAAATTTAATAGTACCTAGATGAGTTCTTTAGCATTGAACTTAGATAGGTACCTACTTAGGCTGGAGTTCACCAACTAGAACTTAACCATTGGTTACCTAATCGCCCCCTTAAACTTAAACAGTTGTTTAAACATGTCACGTTTCTTTTGTGTTCACCATCTTTTTAAAGCGAACGTTTAAGTAATCGAGCGTTTTTGGAGGAATGAGTCGTAAATGAAAGATGGTATAATACTACTTTGAAAAGATGGTAGCGTATCTTGTATCATCTACATTTACCCGAGCTACATTCAAATATGGTAAGGTAATATTAATATACTACAAAATGTAATGCGTGACAAGTCAATGATATGTTCACAAGTTGTATGTATTTCTAATTCAGCACCTTTTTTATGGTAATATCGAAGTTCTATGTGTTTGTTTTGTTGGCGTCAGAGTTATATAGTTGTAATTGAAATTAAAAATTCAAGTGAGTTTTATTGAAGTGATTATGGATGATATTATATTACAACTTTCATCAATTAAATCAAATAATTCCAAGGCACTATGTTTGTATAAACGAAATCTTGTAACGAATGCTTTTACGTCAGTTTCTTCTAAATACTTAATTGTATCCACTTTGGAAAACACGGAGTGCGCGTAAAATTCGCTCAATATCTTCAAAATCATCTACCTAACACGTTATCTTCTTCAAAGATATAATTCAGAGCATCTGACATTTTCACGTAAATAAACAATAACCAATGGTTAAACAAGGTCGCAGACATCGTTTAACTTAAACATCCGATTACGAAACTTAATCAATAGTTACTGCTTGGTGAACAGAAAAATATTGCTAAACGGTCATTTAAGAATTAAACGTCCGTTTACAGTTTAAACATGTGTTGGTGAACTCCAGTTAGACATTCAATCACTCATACGTGACGTGATATGATTATAATAACATTTGTTTCAGATTTAAGACAGAGCCACATCAAACTATTAAATATCGGCAGAAAATACAGATAAACTTATATCAGAAAGTCTTATTTTGGTTGATAGGTAATAATAAATGTTATCCTATTTATATGCATGGTGGGTGTCTTTGATTATCCGTTTACTAATAATGTATCGCAAAATAGTATGTTATTACACTGATATGAAAACTAGAGTTTGTTGTTTTATTGTAATATGTAATTATAGTTTTTGTAACTAATGACTTATAACATGAATGAATTTAATGATATGGAAGGTCATTGCAATTTAAACAAGCTGTAGCTAAGATTACACGTACGTTGGAATAACTTTCCTATATATCTTCATACAAGATTACACATTTTTAAAACTAAATGTAATTAAAATCTGTCTTGCTATTTCAGTGTTAAATTGGTAATATGCATCCTAATACGCACAGATTTTATAGTTATGGTTTGTTAGGAACCAAAAGAAACAGTGTATTTTATTATAGTGCAACAAATACCTAACCCAATTTAGGTACCTACCTATTAAATTATGTAGGTACGAAAAAATCATGATACAAACATAAAAAAGTAGTTTGTAGTTATATACCTACGCAATCTAAATAATCTACTGATTATTACAGTTAGTGAATAACAGCCGTTTCAGATATGCCCGATATGTTAAATTATGTAGAATGTTAGTTAAAATAAAACAAATTTATTAATGAAATAATTATAATTCTGTTGTAAAGTCCATTAATAAATCCTCGTCGTGGTTTTCGATAGCTACCTGTAAGGAAAAATAAAACATTTAATAGGTACATAGTTATGTGATAGCCGAGTAGATAGGGTATTAAATGTGTAGATGATATTCAAAGACTGCATCAGTGGCTATCGGTAAACACTATAAGTATTAGCACAGGTATTAGGTAGGTATATATTTTGAATAGATGTAAGTTACATATTATACTTAATGAAAACGTAATGTGTATCTAGCCGAATTTCGCATTTTCGGCAGAAGTGCTGAGCGTATTCAAATATGAGAATTTCTATTATACCTTTAATTGCGTGGACCAACATAAAGCGGGTCAGTTATTGCACCTTATATAAATATTTAGTGGGTAAAGTTACAGACAACTATTAGTAGATCAAAGAAACATTTTAACACAATGATAAATAAACCTACCTAATTAAAATTTTCATGTTCTTAAACCTACTTACATTTTGACCACCTGTCGCCGTAGTGCTCGCTATTGCGGCGTAAGTAGGAGCGGGCGGCCGCGGCTGCTGTGCTGGCGCATTCTCCGGGGCAGCTGGGGCCGCGGTACTCATGCAAGGCGCTGCGGTGGCAGCCGGCGCCGCCATGCCGCTTGCTCCTTTGTCAGCACCGCGGCGACGCCAACGCCTGCCCCTTCCCCGGACGCCGCCGCCTCTGCCTCGGCCGTTTATTGATGTAGAACTGTTAAATTCAAATGTTGTTAGTATAAAACAATAGTATAAGTTCTAATAATAATAATAAAACTAAGTCTAACAAGAACTGAAAGATATCTTCAAAGTAAAAAACTAAACTCAAAAACAAACTACAAATGTTTGTATTCAAAAGTTAATTATCATGAAGGAAATGGGTAAATATATATATATATATATTGTTTATATATTACCTATTAAATAAATACTTACTTAAAAATTATATTTCCGTGAACGTTGACGTTATTTATTTTAAATATTTTCATTTTTGGTCACTTTGGGTCAATATTGTACGAACACGAGAAAATAATACTAATTTCCCGCCATTTTTCTGTGTTTTTTTTCTTTTTTGTATGATCATGACATACCTACTGGGTACCAGTTTTTTTTTAATATTCAAATTCCGAATGGCAAAATAGAGGCAAAATGTCTCCAATTGAACTTGTGTGAAAGATTTGACTTTTCTGTTCAAATGGTTAAAAGTTTGATGACAAAATCTAACGTATTCCTACCACGCGGGCTGCTCGCGGCCCGCGCACCGCCCACGACTTTTTTTTTCGAAGAGTAATCCTTTATGGATACCACTGGCCCCGGGGGGAGCACGGTGGTTATGTGGGAGTCTCTGCCAGAAAGGCAGCATACCCACCAAACCTCTGCGGTGTTCCATCACTGCCGCTTTTGGCGGGAACGCGGGACAGATTTGGCACACGACCGCGAGCCCACCGCGGCTGTCCGTTGCCGGACCCTTCTCTCTTGCAGCGCGCCAAAACACTTGGCGTGCCGCAACTGCCTCGGGGGACCAAACGGCAAATGGACGCCAGATTCCCTCGAGTCTGGGCGGCCTAAGTCCCCCTACGATGGGTCAGTTGAGTAGCCCCACCGCCTGCTACTTCGGCCACAGAAGATAGGGACAGCGACGCTTCTCAATACCGACAGTCCTCTTCCCCTGCGACCCCACCGCGCCCATGTGGATTTGGCGGGCAAAGCCCATAGGAGCGGTCCCAGCTCGGGCCCGCCAGCTATCGGCTATCACTGGCAGGCCCATTGGTTTATCTTAGCTTCAAATTTTATTACAGACAGTTATCAGATCAGAACTATCGTGGACCAAGCAACTTAATGGATTTACTTACTAAATCTAATTATTAATATTTAAGAAACTTTGGTTTATTTATAACTTTAAACCTGTGTTTAAATAAAAGCCGGTGAGCGTTTTTTAACATATAAAAATATTTTCTCTTGAGTCCATCAATCAAATGCCTGTATGCCCTGCCTACATATGATAACGCGTGCTGGCTCTTATTTAGACACACATTTCGATATTCACCTTTTTAATGTAATGGTAGAGAGGAATAATGCAATCTTAATACTTTATCAGTGGTGCGATATACTCGTACATCCATGTAAAAATCATACGTGAAACGTTATTTTTTGAACCAGTACCTGCGTGGTTTATTTATTATAAAGTACATTTGGATCTCGGCTCCGTTTGTGTGCTATCCGACAGATATAAGAAGTTTCATCAACATTGGTTCAGAAGTTTAAGCATGATAGAACAAGGAAACAAAAAAGTAAGAATCGACCAACGCTTAAATTTTTATGTTTTTTTACTGATTACTGATTATACTGAGCAAGCTTACCATCCCGCATCGGCCTGATTAAACTTATTATTTATGTCAAGAGTCTCAACAGGTCTTGAAGTGAGTTACCTTGGAGACCTGTGGCGACTCTCGTAGGCAGCTGCCCACGTCAACCACTGCACTTAGAAGTAGAGCCCCTAAAGAAAAGTTGAAAAGAAGCCTGGTATGTACCAACAATCTCCCGACGACCAGATTTCTTCTCATCTTAACTCCAGCTGACTGCTCTATCCCGAGTATTAAGTGCACTAAGAAAAATGCTGGCTTTGCAACTTGTATATGAGTTACGATTTTAACGCAACTGCATGCAGAGCATTTTTGACCTCTCATTTTGGTCTCCGAGGCGACTGCTCACGTTAACCACTGCACTAAAGGTTAGGGATCCAACCTTTAGTGCAGTGGTTAACGTGAGCATCGAACTTGAATATCGAACTTGCTCAAGGTTTCAGAATCCAATATACCAGTGCCAGGGTACCATTTTTTTTTAATATTCAAATTCCGAATGGCTTCTATGTCCCGACTTAAACTGTAATTAAAGGCAAAATTTCTGCAATTGAACTTGTATGAAAATTTTGACTTTTCTGTTCAAAAATGGTTAAAGTTTAGCAACAAAAACTAATGCACAAGGACAAACGCGGGCCACTCGTGGCCCGCGCACCGCCCAAAAAGCTAGTCTCATTATATAAAGATGGATTACCATTGACTCACTCATTGACCGAAATGTTTAGGTATGATGGAGCAATGGGGGGTATAGAAGAGGTAGGGGAAAAGTGTAGGGGGGGTTCTAAAACCGAGAGGAAAAATACTGGGTGAGCTGAATGTGGAAGTGTGATGGAACAGGTCAACGGCTCTCGAAAACTATAGATCATAGGGGGTAGGTGTCAAAACTAAAAATGAACAAAACCCTGGGCAACTGCCAAAAATTAAAAAAAAAACATGCCTCCCAAACAAAAGACGATCGCTCCCATACAAAATGTAAATGCTTATAATTCCTAAACCGTTTGAGATAAGTACAAAGTGTTTGACCAAATGTCATAGGGAATCGGAAGGGTAATTCGGTAAAAGTGTCAAAAATCCAAGATGGCGGATTCAAAATGGCGGCCGATTTGAAAGTTGGTCCGATCCAGGTCAAAATTGGTATCGAGGGGTTTTTGGGGTCCCACATTCGAAATATGAAAACCATTTTTTGATGACGTCATTTTTCAATATGGCCGCCATACAAATGTTTTTTTGGAATTTCAATGGGTAATTTCTCCCAGTGGGCGTGATGGGGTTAATGTTTTAGTAGGGTTATATGTGCGGTTAGGGTAGGTGACTTTAAAAGAAACTAAATTGAGCTGAACGTGGAATACCAGGTAGAACTGGTCAATGGCTCTCGGAAACTAAAAGCAATAGGGGGTAAGTGCCAAAACTAATATTGACAAGCACCCTGGGCATTTCCTAAAAATTTAAAAAAAAACACACCTCCCGAACAAAAGACGATCGTTCCCATACAAAATGGAAATGCTTATAACACCGCAACCGTTAAAGATAGGTAAGAGGTGTTTTAACTAATATGATAGGGGACCGGAAGGGCAATTTGGGTGATATGTCAAAAATCCAAGATGGCGGATTCAAGATGGCGGCTACCTTAAATATTAGTCCGATCCGACTAAAAATCGATATCTAAAGGTTTTTAGAGTCCCGAATTCGAAATATGAAATCCATTTTTTGATGACTTCATTTTTCAACATGGCCGCCATACAAATGTTTTGCCTGAAAATTTGTTTGGTTTTTTTCTAGATGTTGGCATAATGGAACGCTGAGGTTTTGTAAGTAGAAAGTATAGGCAGTGGTCTTACGTCCTTAAGTGACATCTGAAATGAGCTAAATCTGAACCTTCTGATGGAACAGCTTGACGGGTCTTGGAAACTAAAAGAGATAGAGGGTAAGTGCTAAAACTAATATTGACAAGCACCCTGGGCATCTCCTAAAAAAATAAAAAAAAACACACCTCCCAAACAAAAGACGATCGTACCCATACAAAATGTAAATGCTTTATAACGCCGCAACCGTTAAAGATAGGTACGGGGTTTTTAAACTAATGTTTTAGGGGAACGGAATTGCAATTTGGCTGAAATGTCAAAAATCCAAGATGGCGGATTCAAGATGACGGCTACCTTAAATGTTAGTCTGATCCGACTGAAAATCGATATCTAGGGGTTTTAAGAGTCCCTAATTAGAAAGATGAAACCCATTTTTTGATGACGGCATTGGTCAAACTGGCGAGGCCGTAGGCCGAGCTATATTGACGAGGCCGAAGGCCGAATGTGCTTCTAAGTGAAGCGAGGCCAAAGGCCGAGCGTCCTTCTAAGCGAAACGAGGCCGAAGGCCGAGTGTGCTCCTAAGTGAAGTGAGGCCGAAGGCCGAGCGTTCTTCTAAGCGAAACGAGGCCGAAGGCCGAGTGAGCTCCTAAGTGAAATGAAGCCGAAGGTCAAGCGTCCTTTTAAGCAAAGCGAGGCCGAAGGCCGAGCGTGCTTCTAAGCGAAGCGAAGCCGAAGGTCGAGCATGCTTCTAAGCAAAGCGAGGCCGAAGGCCGAGCGTGCTTCTAAGTGAAACGAGGCCGAAGGCCGAGTAAGCTCCTAAGTGAAATGAAGCCGAAGGCCGAGCGCCCTTCTAAGCAAAGCGAGGCCGAAGCCCGAGCGTACTTCTAAGCGAAGCGAAGTCGAAGGCCGAGCATGCTTCTAAGCAAAGCGAGGCTGAAGGCCGAGCGTGCTTTTAAGCGAAGCGCGGTCGTGTTTTGTGTCCACGAGGAAATAGAAGCCTTTCATGGCGAGTTCGAAGGCCAAGCTTTCGCCAACTTTATTTCAAAATGTCAATGATCTTCAATGCCCATGTTAACATAGGTAATGTTAATAACCATGAACACAACTATTAGTACGAGTACTACTGATATGACATGCTACAAATAACCGTTTAATTTCCTTCATATACTTGGGTTTGTTCTTAAAAACTTGAGTCCAGACAACCTCCACGCAGTGACATAAAAAGGGTGCAACGTCTTCCAAGAAGCTTAAGTGTCACAGTTAGCTGGAAAACTAATGAAGATATCTTAAGCTACTACTTACTTTTAAGCAATAAATATATATATAATAGGCTTAAAGGCCTTTCAAGCGGACATTAATACACAGATTTCAAAGGACAAGATCTTAATCATGGTAGAGATGCTTGCTGCAATGTATGTAATTAAAATTAATACAAAGTGTGGTGTGGTGTTCACACTTGGAACAGTATTTTTTTCAACTATATAGAATTACAACCTATCTTATTAAGAAATGTATACTCTATTCTCTTTGGAATATATCAAGAGAAAGACTTGAGTTTACACAATCGCTAATTTGACTGTTTTTTAAAGTTAACAACTTACAGCAACTAAAAACATGAGTAGGCATTTAATGGTCAAGATGTTTTGTGGTTCTGCATTGAATATCGCTATTAAATTGTTCCTTAAGTTAGGGCGGAAAATGAAGATTGGAAACAATAGATTAAATAAAATGTTGCATATTAAAGTTGTGAAGCTGTCGTAAAGGTAGCCACTATAGTTTAGATACAATCTCTAATACATGGTTGAACTTACGTACACCGTGAATAAAATGAATGCCAACGTATTTGTAAAGTTCTTCAATCTTAATTGATATTAATGCCAAAGAATGGAAGTAAAAAGCACTGCGACCCTCCCCTAGGTCAAACTTAATAGGCAGGTTTATATTGTTTATATTGTGTGATACTTAATTTGGTTTTCTTTAAGTGAAGATGTAGATGGAATAAGTATATTTATATGGTAGTGGGAGTTAGCCCAACAAAATTAAAAGCAGGTAATTGTCTTAGTACATACTAAATCCAATACGTACCGAACAATGAAGTGCAATCTAATTCCTTAGTAGGTTTTACGACATATATACATCCATGTGAAAAAATATACATGGAATAATAAAATTTTCAAACAAGGGTTACCTACATTTATTATCACATGAGACGTAAAACGTTTACTGCTGAAGACATGCATACGGAAGGACCATTTGGAAGCTGCATGCATCTAAGATAGTCCTGCGACCTTATTTAGTACGTCTTCCACATTGGCGGTGGACGATCTACCTGCTCTACCAGACTCTCAGTCAGACGGACAGATGGACAAACGGATAAACAGCATCAACCTACGGTTGGATATAGATAGGGATATAATGACATACTACCACACTATTGCCTACCACATTTAGTTCAAAGAATTTTACCCTAAGACTTAACTGAAACCACACATTGAGTGTTATGTTTTAGTACTTATACCTTAGTTTTATTATAATATTATGATTATACATACATATAAAAAAATCATACTTATAGAATAAGAACTTAGTTTATTGAAATAGGGCGAGCATTTCTTCCTTTTTCCTTATAAATATCAAGAGAAGGACTTGACTTAAAAAAAACGTTAAATTGACTACTTTTACAGTAAACAACTTTGAGAAAGTTCGATGGATTATTAATTATGTAGGTAGGTACGAACTGACCATTTTTTATTTTTGATATTTATACTGACCAATATAAACGTATTATTTGTGGCTCCGCAACACAGCTGATGATTGAACTATTTGCAACCAGTCCACAATATACACAGGCTTCGACGGGGTCAAGAGACGCGTACAAACACACACATGAGAGCTAATGCAATCTAATTCCTTAATCGATGTTACAACATCCAAGTATTTACGGATAAGGTTTAAATATTATAAACTACCTTTCACCCGCGGACCTTCTTGCGTTTATAGTGACTTCCCGTTACAGGACCGTTACTATGTGGCAAGATTCGTGAACATCGGCTCACTAATTTAAGCGTAGAGCAGAACAAACAAACTAATTAATTACGAACCGACAAATATTTTCGCATTTAAAATAATAATATTATATACTGATGTAATAGCTGAAAATAATATCTAAAACGTTTAATTTTCAGAAGTAGGTAAAAGTAGTTTCAGTGTTAATTCTGATCATCAGTATTCATGTTAGCGTTTTGACGCAGCTTTTTCTTGTAAGAGTTCGATCTCCATCCATCTTCTATACATTGGAGTCAGTACAAGTCTATCCGCTAGACTTCTGATGCCAGTGTTGTTGCTTATGTCTACTCTGGACATGAAGGATGCTATGCGTTTCCTCTGGATGGAATGAAATGAGCCGACTCGGGGCTGTGAACATTTCAGAAGCGCTACAATGCAATAATATATTGTTATAGGCGCCTCGGGTTCTATATTGGCGTCATCCTTCAGTTTGGAAATTACAATATGACTAAGGTACTGTAAATTATCTACAATTTTAATATGTTGTCTTACATATGTATTGTGTATTTGTAACGAAACAACTTTATTCAGACATATACTTAAGGTTGAGATGCTATCTGTATACTCTATATATTATTACTTCAGTGTTTAGACTGGTACGATTAGGGTAGAAAGAATTGGAATGCCAAAAGCTATGGAAAGGGAACCTTTGAATAAAAGAGTTGTACCTACTTATTCGTACCTAATTATATAAGGAACGCCCCATGTAACCTGAGTTAACTTTGTTGTAAAGATTTCATACTCATGGATGTATCAGCTTCTTCATCAAGTTACTATCGATACCACCTCCATGTAATAGTGAAAACTTAATTACATGTAAAGTTGTTTCACAACAAACAAATTAACTAACGATGACTCGACAAACACGTATATTTTTGAATCTCTAACGGCTGCATAGCGAAATGATATTTTGTAATCTGCCCCCAAAAAAATATGATGGTTAAAATTAATTACAGAGATAAATGCTCGGATCAGTCATGGATTTGTACCGAACTCAGAAGACGCGTGTTCGATTCTCATCCTAGAATTTTTAATTTTCTCTCTTTTATTGCAATACATACAGGTCTATCTCTGTGCTAAGGACATATTAAGAAACAAAAATGAATCCCTTGGACAGCGTTTTGGACTAATGTCTCTATCATAAAAGCTGCAACAGAAACTTCCATAGTCCAAAGCACTCGAAACGCAGAAGACCGCAATGGATAGCGCTGAAATATTTAAAGAAAATCATCGTCTTCAACCACGACTCCGATGTCAAGAGTGCACGACGAAGAAGGGGGAATTATAATAAGAAAGCTGCGCGCTCCATCCCGCACCGGCCTGAAAATGTATTATCCTACATAATCAGTTTTAGTTAAAAATGTATGTAAACATCATTGATGCTATCACTTTTTGCGTTTGAAGTTTAAATTAAATCGTTTCAGTTGTAGAAGTAATCACTTAAAATGTTATTCAAAAGTTTTATAAAATGCTTTTCTACCCAGCTAACCAATCAAATTACTTTAAATTTGGCTGTACCAGGTATATGTATAGTGACGCCATACGATATACAGGCTACCTTTGTGCCAAAGTCCATCAATATTGTTTCAGTAGTTTGAATGTAAAAGCAGGCCAAACAAACAAGCAACGAACCGACAAACACTTTCGCATATGAAATATCGCTACCGATCTCTAAAGGTCTTTTCGCCAAGTTTTTATTATACGAGTATGACTTTTGAAGCACTAACGCTTGGTTAAAGAAACCAAATTTTGCAATTTATCCCCTAAAACGAGGATTAAAATCCATTAGGAAGATATATTCCAAGCATGCCATGGTATCGTCTCGGTGGCCTAGGATACGGTTTGTCAGAAGACGCGGGTTCAAAACCCATTCCAGGATGGGTTATTTTTGTGATTAAATGGTAAATCGGACAACACTGATGTCTATTATGAGGTCGTTACTATTCCGACGGGTGTGCGGGCAGTACTGGTACCCACCCTCAAATCTCATTTATTTTTGTCCTATAATTTGACAGTTTGGTCTCGCTAGGCAGGCGTTATGGCCTGAACAATAAGATAATAGGGTTTGATAACTTACTGAATCATTTTTAGTTCTGTAAGTTATCAAACCGGCCTGAACCTGGAGGTTGAATCAAAAACCCTAAAAAAAGCCCACCCTAAAATGCTTTATACTAAATAATAGGTACTATACCAAATCATTAAAAGTAACAACACGCATCTGTCCATTCAAACAGTCATAGGTAGTTGTACATTTTTATTGTTTAGTGGTAGTATTCAAGAGCAATATAAAATACCTGAATACCGCTGGTATTCAATTCAGTAGGCTGGTATTTACACAAAAATACATATTTTTGAGGTCTAATAATAAAAAAAAGTGCTATCCATTTAATTTGAAAACCAAAATTTTTCCTTTTGCATTTTGCCTTGCCTCTTATAAATTCATGGGATCACCAGAAAGTTTTGAGAAACTGAAAAAACACCTAAAATGGATACAATATTTTCAATAAATCTTTTCCGACAAGCACGTTACACTCCAATAACTAAAGTGTAGTACGCCTTTCTTGGTAATATCATCAATGGCGGTTAATAACAATCGATCAGTAAGTTGCAAGGTCACTAAAATGGTAAAAAAAATATTTAGCCCAAAATGGAACCGATTTCAGCACCGAAAAGTGTAAAAGAACTTGTGGAAATTGGTACTTTTGTACTTTCATGGTACCGACTACCATTCTTTGTAACGGCAATGACCCGTTGACTTTAATATTGTTGCCAAACCGCTGCTGGGCCGATTCTACTAACCAAATGTTGCTCCAACTTTAACTGAACTGTAGCTGAACGATGACATTTATACGTTTTTTATTGTGCTATTTAAGTTAGATTTCTATTGTTACAATGAACTTTAAATTAAAACCTAATATGCTGTTAACTAAATAGATCATGTTTTAAATGTTTATCGGGACTTATCACGTATTATTTAATATAGGTAAAAATATGTACCTTTCGCTCGACGTTTCGACCATGTTACCAGGTCAGGTGGCAGGTGGCCAAGTCTCTGTTGGACAGAGCGGACGCCCTCTGTGACCCTGAACATGTAGAGGTTGAGAAAAGGCATGTTCAGGAGGTACTTAAAAGGAATGGCTATAGTGTGACTAAACGCGGGCAGGTGAGACGCAGATGTCACAAGAGAGGGACTGACGTCGAGCGGCAGCCGGCTTTCATGCCTTACGTTAAAGGAGTAACGGATAAGGTAGGGACTTTGCTGAAGGAGTATACCCCCTTATCTAAGCTGGCGAGGCATATGAGGACACCGAAAGACGTTATTCCTTTCCAGACCCCTGGTGTGTACAAGGTCGATTGTAGCTGCGTTAGTTCCTACATAGGTCAAACGAAGCGTACCATAGCTGAAAGAATCAAAGAACATATCGCAGCCGTCAAAAATCGCCAGACACAGAAGTCGGCTATTGCAGAACATTTGCTTGAGGCGGGATCCGGTCACTGGATCGAGCTCCACGATCCGAAGGTCCTCTCCACTGAACGACAAAGAATGGTTCGTGAAGCGGTTGAAATTAGAAAACATCGCAATTTCAACCGGGAAGATGGATTTAAGTTAGCGGCGTCGTGGAATCCCGTAGTGAGCAAGTGTACAAACCGCGTTGTAAGTACTAGGACATTTACCGATACCGTCAGTGTTGTGTGTCGTAGTGACAACCCTGCGATTTTTCAAGATCAAGTGAGGGTAGGAGAACAAAACACACGCTCTTCTCGCCGGACTCACCCGCAGTTTTCAGTCAGCTCGTGACCACGGCCATTGTAACATGGTCGAAACGTCGAGCGAAAGGTACATATTTTTACCTATATTAAATAATACGTGATAAGTCCCGATAAACATTTAAAACATGTGTTCAAATCGCGAAAGTTTAAAAATTACTATATAGATCATGACCGCGACGTTAACGCATATCCGTATATTATATTTATATATGGGTAGTAGCGTTTAAGATGACGTTACGTTTCAAGTTGTCATCATAGAAATAGTAGAACAGCTTTTTGGGTTAGTATCCAACGGAGTCGAACTGATGTTGCAACTGAATAGATAGTTGAACGTTTTGGAAAAATAGAATTGGTTTGCAGATGCCCAACTTTATGAATAAATTAATTAGAAAGTAAAGTTAAATGATTAACCTTTTGCGTCTCAGAGACATAAATATACGTCAGTTTCATATATAAATCTTTTGAGTTTATTATCACGGTATAGGAAGGATTATGTATTAACATAAGGAAGTTGATTTAGGAAGTTATCGATTTGTCCTAAATAGGGAAGCTAATCCAATCTTAGATGTGACCACCATTTTATTAAGATACTCAAAATAACAATTTTATATCTTGGCAAACTTAAAAGCAAGTGTTGGTTTATTTGACACAACAGAAGGAACAGTGTTCCACATGTTACAAGTCTCCACGAGTTCTACCTACTCTACCTATAACTACATGTCAAACTAAGAGCTATTTTAGACACACAGTCGTACAGATGGACAAACGGACAAATAGCATCAACGGACGGTTGGATATGGATACGCACATAATATGATGATATACAACCACAATACTGCCTTCATTTATTTTAAAGAAATTTACCCTTAGACTTAACTGAAACTCACATTGAACGTTACGTTTTAGTATTTATAGATAGATATTAAAGATAGGTAGGTATTTTTCCACTAAAAAGTAGCAATACTTAAGTTCTTACAGTACAAAAATCTTGACAGATATGTATACATCGACGTATTATTGGAATCGTAAACTTTTTATAAACACATTAACACACATGTTAACAACCAGTCTGCAAAGAGATTATAAATATCACACTTATATTATAAACGTGAATAAGGGCGTGAATATTTTCATTGTTATAAACTAAATATAGATATAAATATATATTCCATATCGAATAAGAACTAAGCTTATTAAAAAAAGTAGAGCTCTTTTGATGTTTCGTTGAATATTTCAAGCGAGCGACTTAACTTGACTTGGCAAAATCCCTAATTTGACTGTATATACAAAGAGTAAAACTATTATAACTTTGTTTAGAAATTTACGAGTCTGATCCTAAAACTCTGTGTGACGCCGAACTACAAGCCTGCGCTGATAGCAGGGCAAGAGCAAGAGTCCGAGAATGGAAACATTTTAGGATACTTTTGTTTTGGTGTATCAATTGATAAATAATAATATGTTTTGAGTGTAAGACAAACCTAACAATATCGTTGTTGATAAAAATCTATTATACCGTTTTATCTGCAGAATGATCGTAATTATAGATCTTACGAGTACACACATCTTAATATATTATAACCGTCTTTCATGCCGTCGGATACTAAGTACCTAATAAACGTACACCGCCTAAAAGTACATACACACCCTTAAAACATAGGTAACCCTCCTTCAGGAAGTAAGTTTTAAAAGGCAAAGTAGGAAAGTTAATTACTACTTACTCAATGAAAGGACAGCATTCAAGAATTAAATCCTCGCGGTCGTGTTTGATAACACCTCTGCCTAACCCTACGCGGATATGTAAGCGTGAAGATAACGTAGGTAACATACGTTATCTTTTAAATTTACTTTTAATTTATTTTTACTTAATTTTGAGTAAACCGGATTCATTTTATCCATAGATACAGAAATGTAATGCACTCAGTCCAGGGTTGCTAATGAACGCCCCCCGAGTGTTCCCGCCTTGCCGTGGAGGGGGGGCTCAGTAGCCGTGGCTTGGGTCACCACGGTGAAGCTAAGAGGAACCAATGGGCCTGCCAGTGATAGCCGATAGCTGGCAGGCCCGAAGTGGGACCGCTCCTATGGGCTTTGCCCTCCAGGTCCACACGGGAGTGGTCACTGTAGGTAGCGGTGGTGTATGGGCGCCACTGCAATTGAGGCGGGCTGCGGTGTCGTATGCGGTGTAGGATCGCAGGGGAAGAGGGCTGTCGGTATTGAGAGGCGCCGCTGTCTCTATCCTCAGCGGCCGAAGTAGCAGGCGGTGGGGCTACCCACCTGACCCATCGTAGGGGGACTTAGGGCGCCCAGACTTGGGGGAGTCTGGGGTCCATTTGCGGGCTAGGTCCTCCGATTGCGGTTGCGGCACGCCAAGTGTTGTGGCGTGCTGCAAGAGAGAAGGGTCCGGCAACGGTCAGCCGCGGCGGGTTCGCGGTCGTGTGCGAAATCTGTCCCGCGTTCCCGCCAAAAGTGGCAGTGACTGAACACCGCAAAGGTTTGGTGGGTATGCTGCCCTTCTGGCAGAGACTCCAATATAACCACCGTACTCCCCCCGGGGCCGGTGGTATCCATAAAGGATTACTCTTAAACCATTGTTTTGATCGGTCCAAAGATATTATATACGAACTGAAAGGGAATGTCTGATACCCCTAAGAGTGTGATTGTGGTGGGAAGTGTTGTGTGAGTTGCTGCATGTCTGTACTTACATAATTACTGTTAATGAAGTTGTCTCATATTCTCTATGGTTCTATATTCCTTGGCCAGTGGCGGAAGAAATGAAATTGTGGTAAATCATGATATTAAAAACGTCACTATCGAAAAGTGTGTGTTTATACATCTCTCTCGCCGTCACCAAATGCCTTTACCTGCGCATGGAATTAAGGAAATGTAAACTCGCCCCGCGCCGGATTGATTGAAAAATTAATTTGTGAAATGTAGCATACCGAAATAAGTGAGCAGGTTATTTCCTACTACTTATTTAATGAAAAGCCAGAATTAAACAGTTTTCCCTTCGTTGTTTGAATGTTATTAAATTGCGAAACGTAAGATGCAAGGGACTCTACTTACTGTGTTCTGCCGCGAATCATTAGTGCGCAAGCGTTAGGTACTGTACTGTAAGGGTACAGTAGCATGTGAAATCAGTAATTGTTATGTCATGGTCAGTATTATTTCTGTTACAAATTTGAGACGAAAGTTTGAGTAAATTTGTAGTGCAGGAGTTATGAAAAAATAATCTACTTATTAACAAAGTTGAAATCCAAAAAATAGTGGGATGGAATGATACTTTTAATATTTATTCATTTTATGGTAGAAAAAGAAATTTTAAACATACGTAATTAACAGCTAACCTATCACTGCAGTTCACAGATTATTCCTCTACATCTTATAGATGCCAAAGTACTCGTACCTACAGTATAAATATCTAAATAGATATTCTGTTTTAAATAAGGAAAATTTAAATATCAATGAAATAACAATGTTATTATAAAATATAATGTTCACACACTCGTAGGTACCCAGTACCGTAGAGTCCCAGGTGTTAGGTGCTAATCTCTGCCTTAAGCAGACGTATGTCCTCACAACTGCATTGCGCACGTAAAAATGAGACATTGTTAAGTCTCAATGTGCCTGTAATTTTACCCGCACCTATACCCTTCAAAATCAGAACACAATATTGCGAACGTTACTGCTTCGGGGTAGAAACAGGTATGGTGGCAGTATTCCCCAAATGAACTCATTCGAGAAGAATTCTACTGCAACTATGTAGTTAGGTAAATAGATAGATAGATTAACTCTTTATTGCAACACCACATTATAAAATATCACTAACAAATAAATAGGATAATGTAGTTGAATACTATTACTGAACTATAAAAATCTTAAAATTAAGTGTTACGATTGGCGGTCTTATCGGTCAGAAAGATCTCTTCCAGACAACCATGTTATTGAAAAGGAAGCTTGAATAAAAAAGGTCTCGAAGGAAGTTTCCTTGGACACCTGTGGCGACTCTCGTGACACATTTACCACCGACCACACTTAGAAGTAGAACCCCTAAACAAAAATTTAACGGAATTCTGGTATGTATCTACAATATTACGACTATACCACACTTTTTTTTCTTTTTAACTCCAGCTGACCGCTCTATCCTTGAGCCTCAATTGCACTAAGAGAAATGCTCGCTTTATAACTTGTATGGGAGTTATGATTTTTTACGCAACTGAATGCAGATAACTTTTCAAACTCTCAAGCTGGTCTCCAAGACTACTGCTCACGATAACCACTGCACTAAGGGGTTAGATCCCTTAACAAGCATACACAAGAACCAGTTTTTTTTAAATTAAAATTCCGAATGACTTCTATGTCCCGACTTAAACTGTAATTAAAGGCAAAATTTCTGCAATTGAACTTGTATGAAAATTTTGACTTTTCTGTTCAAAAATGGTTAAAGTTTAGCAACAAAAACTAATGCACAAGGACAAACGCGGGCCACTCGTGGCCCGCGCACCGCCCAAAAAGCTAGTCTTCTTCTTCTCATTATATAAAGATGGATTACCATTGACTGACTCATTGACCGAAATGTTTAGGTATGATGGAGCAATGGGGGGTATAGAAGAGGTAGGGGAAAAGTGTAGGGGGGGTTCTAAAACCGAGAGGAAAAATACTGGGTGAGCTGAATGTGGAAGTGTGATGGAACAGGTCAACGGCTCTCGAAAACTATAAATCATAGGGGGTAGGTGTCAAAACTAAAAATGACCGAAACCCTGGGCAACTGCCGAAAATTAAAAAAAAAACATGCCTCCCGAACAAAAGACGATCGCTCCCATACAAAATGTAAATGCTTATAATTCCTAAACCGTTTGAGATAAGTATAAAGTGTTTGACCAAATGTCATAGGGAATCGAAAGGGTAATTTGGTAGAAATGTCAAAAATCCAAGATGGCGGATTCAAAATGGCGGCCGAATTGAAAGTTGGTCCGATCCGGCTCAAAATTGGTATCGGGGGGTTTTTGGGGTCGCACTTTCGAAATATGAAAACAATTTTTTGATGACGTCATTTTTCAATATGGCCGCCATACATATGTTTTTTCGGTTATTCAATGGGTCATTTCTCCCAGTGGGCGTGATGGAGATTTAGGTTTTGTAGGGTTATATGTGGGGTTACGATAGGTGATTTTAGAAGAAACTGAATGGAGCTGAACGTGGAATACCAGGTAGAACAGGTCAACGGCTCTCGGAAACTAAAGGAGATAGGGGGTAAGTGCCAGAAATAATGTTGACAAGCACCCTGGGCATTTTCTAAAAATTAAAAAAAAAACACACCTCCCAAACAAAAGACGATCGCGCCCATACAAAATGTAAATGCTTATAACGCCGAAATCCTTAAAGATAGGTACAGAGTGTTTGAACTAATGTTTAATGGGACCGAAAATGCAATTTGGCGGAAATGTCAAAAATCCAAGATGGCGGATTCAAGATGGCGGCTACCTTAAATATTAGTCCGATCCGACTGAAAATCGATATCTAAGAGTTTTTAGAGTCCCCGATTTGAAATATGAAATCCATTTTTTGATGACGTCATTTTTCAAAATGGCCGCCATACAATTTTTTTCTCTGGAATTTTTATCGTTATTTTTCGACATGTTGGCATGATGGAACGCTGAGGCTTTGTAAGTGAAAAGTATAGATAGTGGTCGTATGATTTTAAGAGTCACCTGAAATGAGCTGAATCTGAACCTTCTGCTAGAACAGCTTGACGGCTCTCGGAAACTTAAAGAGATAGGGGGTAAGTGCCAAAACGAATATTGACAAGCACCTTGGGCATTTCCTAAAAATTAAAAAAAAAATACACCTCCCGAACAAAAGACGATCGCGCCCATACAAAATGTAAATGCTTATAACGCCGAAACCGTTAAGGATAGGTGCGGGGGGTTTGAACTAATATTTTACGGGACCGGAAATGCAATTTGGCGGAAATGTCAATAATTCAAGATGGTGGATTCAAGATGGCGGCTTCCTGGAATAATGGTCCGATTCGACTGAAAATCGATATCTAAGGGTTTTTAGAGTCCCCAATTAGAAATATGCAACCTATTTTTTGATGACGGCATTGTTCATAATTTTCACAATGGCCGTAGGTCGAAATTAGAGCCTGCGAGGCCGTAGGCCGAGCTATACTGGCGAGGCCGCAGGCCGAGCTATATAGGTCGAAGGCCAAGAGTGCTTCTAAGCGAAGCGAGGCTGAAGGCCGAGCGTACTTCTAAGCGAAGCGAGGCCGAAGGCCGAGCATGCTTCTAAGCGAAGCGAGGCCGAAGGCCGAGCGTACTTCTAAGCGAAGCGAGGCCGAAGGCCGAGCATGCTTCTAAGCGAAGCGAGACCGAAGGCCGAGCGTCTTTCTAAGCGAAGTGAGGCCGAAGGCCGAGCGTGCTTCTAAGTGAAGCGAGTCCGAGTTTTGAGCCTACGAGGAAATAGAAGTCTTTCATAGCGAGTTTATTTCAAAATTTCAATGATCTTCAAGACATCTGCCCACGTTAACATATGAATATATATATATGTCATGAAATTGTGTAAATCATGAATACTACTATAGGTACTTGATTGATAATTATACAGATATGTAGATTAACTCTTTAGTGAAACACCACAATACAAATATATGTTACAAATAAATAAAATAGAATAAAATAAAATCACAATCAAAATATTTCATAATTAAATAGGTACTTTAAATTTAAAGTGTCAGGATGGGTGGTCTTATCGCTCAGAGCGATCTCTTTCAGACAACCATTCACGGAAAGAAATAGGCATAAACTTATAAGGACGGTGTGAATAAAACAAGTGTACTAAACACTACATATAGCAAAACTCAAGATTATAAATATAAAAAATACTTATAATATACTCGTATAAAAACTATACTTATATAATTATAATACTATACGTAATATACTACAAAATATATACATACTATACATATACCATTTAATTATTATAAAAAAGATAATAAGTAGGTTTGCAATTAGTTATTTCGCGAAGCTAAATGCTTTGACACGTTTTTTGAAGATGCCTAAAGAAGGCGCGCATCTAATTTCGTAGAGTAAAGTGTTCCATAGACGAACAGCTTCAACACAAAGTAGGAACCAAAAAAATTGGTGCGGGTTATCGGGGTACTTAACATTAAGTGCTCTGATGATCGTAGAGAAAAAGAGCTCCTAACATGTCAAAATTCAACATTTTACGTACTACTGATATGACATGCTACAAGTAAACGTTAAATTTCCTTCGTAGGCTTGGGTTTGTTATGAACTTGAGTCCAAACAACACTTCACGCAGTGGTATAAAAAGGGTGCAGCATCTTCCAAGAAGCTTAAGGTGTCACAGTTAGCTGGAAAACTAATGGCGACATCTTAAGCCATTACTTACTTTTGAGCAATAAATATATCTATATATAATAGGCTTATAGGCCTTTCATGGGGACATTAATATACAGATTTTGAAGGTCACGATCTTAATGTCATGGTAGAGATGCTTACTTGTTGTCATTCGTTAGTCACTGGTACGACATACATCCATGTTAATAAAATAAATACAAAGTGTGGTGTGGTGTTCACGCTTGGGACAGTATTTTTTTTTCAACTATATTGAATAAGAACTCAGCTTATTGAGAAATGTATAGCTCTATTCATTTTCCCTTGAATATATCAAGAGAATAGCTTGACAAAATCATTAATTTGACTGCATTTAAAGTAAACAACTTACCGTAGCAACTAGAAGCGTGCAGAGTAGGCATTTTATGGTAAAGATGTTTTGTGGTTCTGCATTGAATATCGCGTTTAAATCATTCGAAAATGAAGATTAGAAACACTAGATTAAGTAAAATGTAACACATTAAAGTCGCGAAGTTGTCGGAAAAGTAGCCACTACAGATGAGATACAAACTCTAATACAGGTCAAACTTACGCACAACGTAAGTGAAATGAATACCAAAGTTTTAGAGGTGTTACGATTTGTAAAGTTCTTCAATCTAACATATGTTTTCTGAAAGTCAAGGAATGGAAGTAAAAAACACTGCGACCATCCCCTAGGTCAATCTTGATGTGCCAATATATGGTACGTAGGTTGGTTTATCTTTAAGTTAATGTTATAATGTAAATAGTATAATTATATCGTAGTGGGACTGTGGGAGTAAGCAGAACAAAAATAAAACCAGTTAATTGTCTTGGTACATAGAATAGAATAGAATAGAATTCATTTATTTCAGACTAATATCTGTCCATATTATTAGTAGAGGTACATACACTTAGTCTTACATCTTTTCACGCATTTCTTTGTTCAATTTGGCCGTTCTAAGGTTTTTTAATTGTTTATTCCTATATATGTATTCACGAATCAAATTTATTTAGAAAAGGTAAGGTACTTAAGGTAGAGACGCTGTCTGTATACTCTAGGTATATGTTATTACTTCAGTGTTTAGACGGGTACGATTAGGGTAGATAGAAATGAAATGCATAAAGCTATGGAAAAGATACCTTTGAATTAAAGAGTACCTAAATTTATAAGAAACGCGTCATGTAATTTGAGTTAACTTTGTTGCAAAGACCCCTAGATATATCAGTTTCTTCATCAAGTTACTCTCGATGCCACCTCTATGTAATGGTAAAACTAATTACATACATTTAAAGTCGTTTCCACTACATATGTATAGCACGTACCTACGTAAATTCCTAAATGGCTGAAGTGGTATGGATTTTACAGAGTCAGTAGTCAGTACAGAGAGAGAGAGATGTGTGTGAAGTGGCTATTCTTATAAATTTGAGTCCAGACAACCTCCACGCAGTGAAAGGGTGCAACGTCATCTAAGAAGCTTAAGTGTCACAGTTAGGTGGAAAACTAATGAAGACATCTTAAGCTACTACTTACTTTTCAGCAATAAATGTATATATAATAGGATTATAGACCTTTCAAGGGGACACATACACAGATATAATACACAGATTTCGAAGGTTCGTTATTGATCTTAATGTCATGGTAGAGATGCTTGCTGCAATTTATGTAATTAAAATACATACGAAGTGTGGTGTGCTGTTCACACTTGGAACAAAATTTTTTTTAACTATATAGAATTAGAACCCAGCTTATTGAGATATGTATAGCTCTTTTCATTCGTCCTTAAATATATATATACGTAGTATTGTTTTCTCTTTGGAATATATCAAGAGAAGGACTTGACTTTACACAATTACTAATTTGACTGTTTTTAAAGTTAACAGCTTACAGTAGCAACTAAAAACATGAGTAGGCATTTTATGGTCAAGATGTTTTGTGGTTCTGCATTGAATATCGCTATCAAATCGTTCTTTAAGCTATGGCGGAAAATTAAATTGGAAACAATAGATTGAATAAAATGTTGCATATTAAAGTTGTGAAGCTTCGTGTGTGTAAATAAAATTAATGCCAATGTTACGATTTGTAAAGTTCTTCAATCTTAATTTATATTAATGCCAAAGAATGTAGGTAAAAAGCACTGCGACCGTCCCCTAGGTCAAACTTAATAGGCAGGTATATTTGATACGTAACTTGGTTTTTTTTAAGTGAAGATGATGATGGAATAAGTATATTTATATGGTAGTGGGAGTTAGCAGAACAAAATTAAAACCAGTTAATTGCCTTGGTACATACTAAATCCTATACGTACCGAACAATGAAGTGCAATCTAATTCCTTAGTAGGTTTTACGACATATATACATCCATGTGAAAAAATATACATGGAATAATAAAATTTTCAAACAAGGGTTACCTACATTTATTATCACATGAGACGTAAAACTTTTACTGCTGAAGACATGCATACGGAAGGACCATTTGGAAGCTGCATGCATCCAAGATAGTCCTGCGACCTTATTTAGTACGTCTTCCACATTGTCGGTGGACGACCTACCTGCTCTACCAGACTCTCAGTCAGACGGACAGATGGACAAACGGATAAACAACATCAACCTACGGTTGGATATAGATAGGGATATAATGATATACTACCACACTATTGCCTACCACATTTAGTTCAAAGAATTTTACCCTAAGACTTAACTGAAACCACACATTGAGCGTTATGTTTTAGTATTTATACCTTAGTTTTATTATAATATTATGATTTTTAAGTGCTAATGCTTGCTTAGATAAACCAAATGTTGCAATACATCCCCATACACCGGTTAAAATCAACTAAGAGAAAACAAATGATGGTTGGATGGGTGCCTATAGAAAGTGTCTACGAGTTTCAAAGCCACACAAATGAATTGAATAAATATGAGCAATGATGAGAAATATCGTTTTAATGTATCGTTGGTGTAGTGGTGGCAGCGCTGCTTTGGAATGTAGAACTCTTGGTTTGGATTCCCGGTTAGGACAGTTGTTGGAATTTTCTGACAGAGAAATTCAAACTGTCCGGCGTCTGAAACACTGCCCTGTAGGTGACAATAGGCCTTATATGGGAGCAATACATATCTGGTATGGGTGTTTGATAAATACTCCTACCTACCTCTCTAAGATATGTACGCATGATCTTAATGTTATTTTTGTTTAAAATATGTATATCATTATTTACGTTACATATAAATTACTTTTACTAAGGTTAAACTCCAGGGATACTTTGAAAAAAAAAACTGTTTTAATATTTATTTTAAAATTTACTTGTAACGAGTTTCGAGTCAATTAAAACAAGGAATACAACAATTTTATAGAAAATTGCAGAGTTATTTAGTAAATTAAGTCATTACTTACTTTTGAGTATAATGATCTTTATATATATAAAGAATAGGCTCCTCACTTTTCATACATCGTGAAATATTTTTCGGGACTATCTCTGTCATCATCATCATCATCATCATCAGCCTGTAGCAGTCCACTGCTGGATATAGGCCTCTCCAATTGCACTATCTCTGTGCAAAGAACATATAAATTTTTTTTAAGAATATAGCTGTGTGCTCAGTAAACTTACGCCGTTCTTGCTACTTACAGCTAATACTGTTTTCTTACGTCTCTACACACATATATACGGAGTAAGTATATCATGAGAATTACTTTGGAACATTGGGACAAGGGTGTTTCAGTAGGAGGTCGGAAGATATCCAACTTATGATGAGATACGATGATACTACTCTTCTCGCTCAAATAAAAAAGACATGGAACACCTGTTGACACGTTTAGAGACAACAAGCCTCTCCTACAGGCTTGTGATCAACAGAGACAAAACCAAGATGATAATCGTAGACCGAACTGAACTAAATCAACCTGACATTTCTGTGATTGGCAACTGTGAAATTGTTCAATCCTACGTGTACCTAGGATCCACGAGCACAAACACGAGGGGCTATGAGAAAGAAATTCAAAAAAGATTTGCTAAGACAAGATCTGCCGTTGATAAGGTCAAAAGAGTCAGGTGCAACCGAAATATCACCAAATCCACGAAACTCTGCATGAAGAAAACTTTAGTGTTGCCGATATTTCTCTATGGCGCAGAAACATGAACGGTTCACCTGAGAGACCGACGAAAAATCGATGCCCTTGAAATGTGGTGCTGGCGGCGACTGCTGCGGACGAACGAGAGATTATCTAAGACTGTGCAAATACGTGTCCTGAAATACTTCGGACACATTATTCGACATGAAAACTCCATAAAACGACTCGTAGTCCAGGGGCAAGTAGAAAGCAAGCAGTCGATCACACGCGTTGGGCAGAACTCACAAAAGATGAAACAGAAACTTCCATAGTCTAAAGCACTTTTAAGTGTTATTTAAGATTTAGGTATACGTTATTATTAAAATTCAAAATTAGCAGCCTTCCTATCACATATTTCAAAGATGTAGGGTTTACTCGAATGTTTTGAGATTGAGAGTTATGTTTTATTCTTTTAGAGTTTATTTATGCATACGCAAGTTTTTATCGTTTGCTTTTTATACTCTAACGGCTGCTTGGCGAAATGTAACTTTGCAATCTGTCCCCTAATATGCACGTTACAATAAATTAATGTAAGACGTCCACTGCTAAACATATGCGTCCCTATCGATTTACAAAAGACCGCATGGAAGCGACCTGTATAAAAGTTCGGTCTGTGGTTACCGGCCCCATCGGCCATTAGTTCAAGGCGTTATGTGTCATGTCCACTGCCACTTCAACTGGCTAATCCTCTGGGCTATGCATGACTTTCATTCGTGTACTAAATCAGTCCTCATTTCCGATTTAATCACTACGGAATACACCGAGCATAGCTCTTTCTAAAGTTCGTTGTATGACTTTGAGCTTACATATGAATCCCTTAGTCAGTGACCAAGTTCAGTGTCATAAATTATCACTGATTACACATGAACGGAGTAAAATAGAGGATCCGAAGTCTTCTTTTATTGAGAGATTAAAAATGTTACGGCACTTGTGTGGCTAAGGCGAATCTAATGATTAATTTTATATAATGCATCAAGTCATTTCGACTTAAGGGTCATTTAAATAAATAGAAAATATAGTGGGGTTTATTTCCGCCACGGTTGTTCTTATTCCATTTGTATATCACAAGGTATTTAATAATTACAGCTCTCCGTAAGATAGGGAGAAGGAAACTGATTGAAGATTGTAGAGGCAAAGCATAGCATGAGATTCGTGGCACTTACGGATAGGAACCCACTTTAACTGATATTTGTATTCTGATATGTCAGGGTCGAACATAAGCTTGCAGACAGTCAATAAAATGGATTCAGACGTTTTGGAGCCGTTCTTATTAATTTAATAGTTCTTTTGTATACACAAGGTATGATAGTCAATAGTTTGATAGCAAATACCCACAACTTATATTCAAAAAATGTGTGCAGAATCGAACAAGATTCAATATAAATTAGTACTGCCCATATCAAAATTAAAAATGCACAGCTCATGGGCAAATGTTATGTCAATAAATACTTGATAGAATACATAATGACTTTTGCTGAACTTTAAGCTAAATTAAGGCATAACATTTTTACAAAGCCATTAAATTACTTACCTACTAATAAAAAATGCTACTGTGACTTTGATGAACTCATGAACGATTCATGCAATTATTTCAAATAATGATCAATAATTATTTTGATAAATGTGAATTAATTTATAGTAACATGAATGAGTCGGCCCGTTCTTAGTATTGTTCCTCTAATATTGCTACAAACGAATAGGGAAATTTATTACTACCATAACATTAGATGTATACAATATAAATATGATTTCAATAAATAATCGGGTATGCGTCTGAAACGAGAGCCATTGTTACGTTAGTTTTAAAAGGTAAAAAATATTCGAAGACGTTAAAAAAAACTGAATGTAATAATTCAGTATCTTGCTTACGGTGTTCGTATGAGTACCTGCGCTATAACAGATGGTTTTCTAACGTGACTCATAAGTTATTAGAATATGGCATACGAAAGGTATCCCTGCATTTCACCGACACTTAATATATCATGCGACCTTTGGTTAGGTTAGGTTTGAACTGCGACAAAACTACGCGTAAGCCGAGCGAGCAAAGCGAGCGTGCCGCTGCAGCGGCTGGCTAAGCGCTTAAAACTAAGGAATGAATGATTATCTACTAGGCAGAGCCTGTACTATGGTAACCTAATGAATGATATACATACTTATATACATATACACACCCAGACACAGCTCAAACATACATGTTCATCCACACGCGGTGTTCAGGTCCCAAACTAGGCAGAGCTGTACTATGGTAACCTGATGACTAATATACATACTTATATACATATACACACTCAGACACAGCTCAAGCAGACATGTTCATCCACACGCGGTATTTAGGACAGGTTCAGGTGTTAGTTGAAACTATATAGGTACCTAAGTTTTATGTAATTACTTACAATAATATCATTAAATATGATAACATGATTTTACGATTCAACTATAAAATATCTTCCATACAAATTAATTAAAATTAGCTGTTGGCATGAATGGCTTGATAGATTTATTAATGACTAGCTGCGCTCCGTGGTTACAACCGAGCGGTGAAGGTCGATGATGATGATAAATATAGCGTATGTTACTCAGGCATAATAGAGTTTTCTACTGGTGAAATATTTTTTGGAACCGGTTAGTAGTTTTTGCGTTTATCCGCTATACACTATCAGATAATTCTATGTACTCAGACGAGCGAATGTCTAAACAGGTTTTTATTTCAGCACCATTTAGATTATAGAGAACTTTCGTTCCTGTTACCATAGGGAATATTTCACAATTTGCTGTTACCATAATAAGCTATACAAAGATTATTAGGTTGTATTTAGGTTTTAGACCTATATTATTTTTTTTGTCCAGAACATGCTATGTAGTATATTCTAACAAGTACTGAAGATAATTATAAAAATTAAGAACACGACTACAAACTAAGAATGTAAAAAGTTATATTATCTTATGGAACAGCAGATATAAGTGGGTTCATTAGATATTTGTTTAGTATCGTTTCAACAGTTATTTTTTATTTTTAATAAATTAATAGGTACGACATTATAATTGGAGATTTAGCACAGTGCCTCCAGTCTACATCAGTTTAATAGTTTAAAAATCAAGTTAAAAAATCATGGAGTACCTTTTGTTTGCGGCTCCGTCTGCGTTGATATTTGATATACCAAAGCTGCTACGGTTTGCTACGGCGTAGCAGATTGTTTCCGGTTTATTTCTGTGTGAAATTTCATCATCAGTTTAAGCATAAAAGAAGAACAAACAAACAATTAACTACTAAGCGACAAATACGCTTTCGCTTTATAATATTATAATAAGCATGCTGCGTCTTGCTTTGATAATACCATCCGACATCAGTTTAGTTTTAGGGGGTAAAAATATTTGGAGACGATAAAATTGAAAGAAATATTTCAGTATCTGGCTAACGGCGTTTGTATGAGTACCTGCGCTATAACAGATGATTTTCTAACATGACTCAAAAGTTCTTAGAATATGGCATACGAGAGGTATTTCATATTTCACTATCACATAATTTATCATCGGTCCAGTAGTTTCGGAGTTCAATTCAAACCAACAAAATCGTTCCTCTTTATAATATTATAGTGAGATGATTTTGGAAAAGATGTCAGTAATTTATGCGGGTTGAACCCTGGGAAAAACATTGTTCACAGATAGTACGTTTTGGTAATGCAAAGTAGGACATCCCTTGAAGACGATTAAGCTGGTCTGTTTAACTGATCATCAAGAATGTATTACGTATTAATCTGATACAACCATTTTATTTAAACTAATATATTGGCACGACTAAGGTCAGTGCACAGTAAGTATCAAAAACGTAACTCCGCAACCATAATAGATAGGTACGGGGTGTTTGAAGTAATGTAATAGGGGACCGGAAGTGAATTTTGGAGAATATGTTTAAAATCCGAGATGACGGATTCAAAATGCCGGCCAACTTAAACAAAGTTGGTAAGTAGGTAAGTCTAAACGGGCTGTTTTTCAAGATCGCGGAGTGAAATAGAAGGGTACAAGTGAGCTCATTAAGAGCTTGACAACAACAAAGTATCTATGAAGTATAATAATTGAATACACAACCATTTCTTTTGTGGATTATTTGGTCAGAGCTGAGTTATGATAGGTGCAGTGACGAGTAAAACGAGGAAGAGCGTTACTTTGCTGTTGAATACAATATCTGTATCACTGCAAATCGTAATGAGTTGCATTTTGTTTTAGGTACTGAATAAATGTTAACAGAATGAAACAGAATGTTAAAATTATGATAAGAAAATATTTACACAGACGAGCGAATGCCTGAACAGACTTTTCTTTCAGCACTTTTCTTCGAGTATAGAGAACTTTCGTATGAGTGGATATGTTTCTGCATGCACACCTATACTTTTTTGTTAATTATAATATTAACAGCTTCATATATATTTATATATTAGTAAATCATAACTATCACGGGTACATTACAATGTTATTGTTATTTTTATGGTGCCCACTTTAAAAAAAATATAAACTTCAGACTTTAAAAGAGTTCTGCTAAAAACGTTTTCACCAACCTACTTACTACCTACATTAGTTCAAAGAATATAAGTAAGTTATGTTTGGTATACTATGTTTCTTAATATTCTGTAATTTCACCGACACTTTTTTTTGCTGCTGAAATTTTGGCTCTTTAATTAACATTAGTGGAAATTAAAAATTGTCATTAAAAAAAATAATACATATAAAGACATGGTTCATCTAATTAAATGATAATTCTACAAATTATATTTAATTACAATCTCCAATGACTTCAGAAATATCACATTTAATAATGTATTGTTTGACATACTATTCTTTTTAACCGACTTCAAAAAAAGGAGGAGTTTATATGTTCTATTGCATGTTTTTTTGTATGTTGACCGTTTCTCCCCGATTTATGCACCGATTCTTAAAGTTATTTTTTTTTGTTTTGGTAGAGTATACTTCCGTGGTAGTCCCATTTACATTTCATCAAATTGGGTGAAACAGTTTTTGAGCTACACTCCATTTACTGGAAAGTCTTCTGATGATGAAGATGAATCTTAACGATGTCATCATTAGGTTAGGTTTGAACTGCGAAAAAAGTTCGTGAAGCCGAGCGAGCGAAGTGAGCGTGCTGAACAGACATCACTGATTATAATAAGCAACCTGCGTACCCTAAAAATTTTACTACAGTTTTTTCAGTTGTAAAGGTACAAGCGTTGTAAAAGGCTACTTATGTTCAAAATTTTACATAAATCAGTTCAGTTGCTTTTTCGTGTAGGAGTAGCATACTTCCATTTATAAATCCATTTGAAGTCTCGAGTACTTTTACAATTTAATATTAGTTGATGATAGTGTATATATGTTTTATGTAGAGCATGGTAGGTAAGGTGGTAATCGCTTGCTATTTTATGAAAAGTTATATAAAATACCTTACAACTAAGACTATGTTCACCGTATGACAGTGACCATGTTCAGTTTCATAAATAAACACTGATCACACTGAACAAAGATATGAGAGCCGAAGGTTTCTGGCTTGAATTGAGGCGGAAGGCAGCGCATGAATGTTGGGGAAAATGAAGATAACTTTGTTTAAACATTTTGCGAGGCTGATTCTATAAGTCACGCAAAAATTTAGGAGATCTTTATTTTGGTGGACCATTTCCGTAGTACTTGTTATTTTTTTGTTGTGAAGTATGTAAATATAATTAAAGCAAACTATATATTTGATTTATTGAGAGATAATAAATGTAATGACACTTGCGTGGCTAAGGCGAATCTAATGATAGGTATGCTATTTTTTATAATGCATCAAATCAAATGACTATAGACTATAGTGGTTGTTCTTATTCCTTTTGTAAATAACGAGGTATTTAATAGTTAGAGCGTTCCGTAAGATAGAGATAAGAAAACCGATTGCAATTTGTAGATGCAAGGCATAGCATGAGAGTCGTGGAGTTGCTCATGGTCGAAAGTAAGCTTGCAGACAGTCGCTAAAATGGATTCAGACGTTTTGGAGCCGTTCTTATTTATTAAATAGTTATTTTGTATACACAAGGCATGACAGTAAATAGTTTGTTTAGAAAATACCCACAATTTTTTGAAGGTATCCAACAAGATTTAATATAAATTAGTACTGCCTATATCAAAATTAAAAATGCACAGCTCATGAGCAAATGTTATGTCAATAAATACTTACTTTATCAAATACCTTATGACTTACAAGCTATAAAGCTATAAAGAGAGGCATTATATTTTTACAAAGCGATTAAACAACTTACTACTAAAAAAATGCTACCGTAACTTGGAAGAACTCATGAACGATTCATGCATTTATTTTAAATGTTGATAAATAATAATTTTGATAATTGTTAATTAATTTAGAGTAACATGAATGAGTCGGCCCGTTCTTAGTATTGTTCCTCTAATATTGCTACACACGAATAGGGCCATTTATTACTACCATAACCTTAAGATCTATACAAAATATACATACGATTGCAATAAATAATTGAGTATGGGTCTGAAAAAAGAGCCACAGTGTTACCTTAGTTTGAAGAGGTAAAAACATTCGGAAATGTTGAAAAATTGACTGAAATAATTCATTATTTTGCTGCGGTGTTTGTATGAGTGCCTGCGCTATAACAGATGGTTTTCTAACATGCATGACTCATAAGTTATTAGAATATGGCATACGAAAGATATCCCTGCATTAAACCGACACTTAATTTATCATCCAACCCTAGGTTAGGTTAGGTTTGAACTGTAACAAAACTAAGCGCAAGCCGAGCGAGCAAAGCGAGCGTGCCGCGGCAGCGGCCGGCGAAGCGTTTGAAACTAAGTAACGAATGATTGTGGCGTGTGGTTCATGACTAACGATAGAGTAGTGCACAAATAATATTACACACTACTAGACGTACTTTTTATTTTTTGGTAATTAATTGTTGTGAGAGTGACATTTTACAAATGTGAATAATAAAAGAAACAGTGTGTGAAATAAAAGATGAACAAAACATAAATTTTAATGCAAACATTTTTACAAGATTTACGTTTGCGAGCTGAATTTGTTTATGTAATATATTTAGATATGAGGCTTGAACCGACATACATCCACGTGGAATGTCGATATATACATACAAGAAACAATCAAATTTTATACCAGGATCTCACTACTATCAATTCTGCCGTAAGATGTTCATTGCCAAAGATGACCCTCTCCCATAGATTTATGAAAGGACGAGATGGAAGCGGCTCGTATCCAACGTCTTCTTGAGACGTTTATGAGGTCGTTTGATCTCCAATTTATCGGTGGACGACCTACGCTGCGCTTGCTGGTCTGTAATCTCCACTGCAAGAGCGAAGCGTTCAGTGCCATGCAGGGTTCCAAAACCGTCTGGCTCCATCAGCCATCAGTTTGGCGTGTTATGTACCCTGCTCACATTCACATTGCAATATAGATGCCCAAGTTTCTAAAGAATATATGTATTCAGATATATTATGTTTCAAATGAGGTATCATTGAAATGGCCTGAATTGCTTCCTCAAAGGCTGGCAACTCAATCTCGATACTTCTCGTATTGCAGATGTTCGTGGGCAACAGTGATCACTTACCATCTGGAGAGCCGCCCGTCCGTTTGTAATTATGTTCACACAGTCAAACCCCCGTACTAAGATTACTAACAAATATAATAGGTTAGGGTTTTTCTTTGTGATATTAGGAGTCGGCATATGCACGAAGCCCACCTGGTATTTGGGGCAGTCTTTGCGGCTGGTACTGCGCCTGTAATTCTGAGACACAGAAATGTCACCGGCACCCATACCTTTCATACCAAACCACAGTATTGCGAATATTACTGCTTACATTACTACTGGTACGGTAAGTAGGTAGAAATGAATAAAAAAAGATATATTTAAGGTCGATTTAATAAAAGAGATGTCACTGATTACATATTGTATATTATTAGTGAGCAGATGTCATGAACATACCACGTAACTTGATTATACAAATGTATAAACTAGCTCGCCAGCGCTTCCAGCGGCTTCGCTCGCTTGGTCTGGAATTGGTGGAGCGCCGTTTTGGAATGTTAGGGTCGTGGGATTTTCTGGCAAAGTAATTCTCAATAGCAGTCCGGAGTCTGGAACAGTGTCTCGTAGGTGGCAATAGGCTCGCCCCCTATTACATGGGATCAAAAAAATATCCGATAAAACGCAGCTGTTTCAAACACTGCTGCTCACTTCTTCGCGGATATCCTGTATATTTGACGATTTGTGATCTTTTAATTTAAAAATAACGGGTATAAAATTTTTTTCGTTAAAGTTTATTTTTACCAAGTTTTGAGTGATACTTTTTTACTACCACTTTAATTATAACATAAATTGTTACACGAAAACTTGCAAAATATACTATGTTATATAAATATAGGGTATATATAAAAAAGGAGCCGTGTTACATTCTTAATTAATACAGTTTTTACGAAAAGTGTGTGTTTATACATCTCTCTCGCCGTCATCAAACGTCTTTACCTGCGTATGGAAGAGAGGACATGTAAACTCGCCCCGCGCCGGATTGATTGAAGAATTAATTTGTGAAACGTAGTATACCGAAACAAGGGTGAGCAGGTTATTTCCAACTACTTATTTAATGAAAAGCCAGAATTAAACAGTTTTCCCTTCGTTGTTTGAATGGTTATTTCCAACTACTTATTTAATGAAAAGCCAGAATTAAACAGTTTTCCCTTCGTTGTTTGAATGGTTATTTCCAACTACTTATTTAATGAAAAGCCAGAACTAAACAGTTTTCCCTTCGTTGTTTGAATGCGATTGAAATGCGAAACGTAAGATGCAAGGGACTCTACTTACTGTGTTCTGCCGCGAATCATTAGTGCGCAAGCGTTAGGTACTGTAAGGGTACATTAGCATGTGAAATCAGTAAGTGTTATGTCATGGTCAGTATTATTTCTGTTACAAACTTGACACAAAAGTTTGAGTAAATTTGTAGTGCAGGAGTTATAAAATAATAATCTACTTATTAACAAAGTTGAAATCAAATAAGTTGTGGGATGGAATGATACTTTTAATATTTACACATTTTATAGTATTTTTTTTAAACATACGTTAATAACAGCTTAGGTAAGCTGTATCACTGCAGCTCAGAGATTATTCCTCTACATCTTACGAGTATAGATGCCAAAGTTCCTACAGTGTAAATATCTTAATACGAGTAGATATTCTGTTTTAAATAAGGAAAATTTAAATATCAATGAAATAACAAAGTTACTATAAAATATAATGTTCACACACTTGTAGATACCCAGTACCATAGAGTCCCAGGTGTTAGGTGCTAATCTCTGCCTTTAGCAGACGTATGTCCTCACAACTGCATTGCGCACGTAAAAATGAGACATTTTTAAGTCTCAATTTGCCTGTAATTTTACCCGCACCCATACCCTTCAAAACCAGAACACAATATTGCGAACGTTACTGCTTCAGGGTGGAAACAGGTATGGTGGCAATATTCCCCGGATGAACTCATTCAAGAAGAATTCTACTGCATATACTCGTATGTAGGTAGGAAAATTGATAGATAAACCCTTTATTGCAACACTACATTATAAAATATAACTAACAAATAAATAGGATAATAATATAATTGAATACTATTACTCAACAATAAAAAACTTAAAATTAAGTGAAACGATGGGCGGTCTTATCAGTCAGAGAGTTCTCTTCCATACAACCATGTTCTTGAAAAGGAAGCTTGAATAAAAAAGATCTCGAAGGAAGTTTCCTTGTACACCTGTGGAGACTCTTGTGACACATTTACCACCGACCACACTTAGAAGTAGAGCCCCTAAAAAAATTAAAAGAATTCTGGTATGTACTACTACCTACAATCTAACGACTCTACTACACTTTTTTGTCTTTTTAACTCCAGCTGACCGCTCTACCCTTGAGCCTCAATTGCACTAAAAGAAATGCTCGCTTTGTAACTTGTATGGGAGTTATGATTTTTTACGCAACTGAATGCAGATCATTTTTCCACTTCTCAAGCTGGTCTCCAAGGCGACTGCTCACGTTAACCACTGCACTAAGGGGTTGGATCCCTTAACAAGCATACGCAAGGACCAGTTTTTTTTAATTAAAATTCCGAATAGCTTCTATGCCCCGACTTAAACTGTAATTAGACGCTAAATTTCTGCAATCGAACTTGTATGAAATTTTTTACTTTTCTGTTCAAATGGTTAAAAGTTTGATGACAAAAACTAATGCACAAGGACAAACGCGGGCCACTCGTGGCCCGCGCACCGCCCAACACCTAGTCTCATTATATAAAATTCGATTACCACTCACTCACTGATGTAAATGTTTGGGTATGTTGCAGACATGGGGGGTATAGAAGATGTATTGAGAAAGTGTAGGGGAGGTTCTGAAACCGAGAGGAAAAATACTGGATGAGCTGAATGTGGAAGTGTTATGGAACAGGTCAACGGCTCTCGGAAACTATAAATCATAGGGGGTAGGTGTCAAAACTAAAAATGACCAAAACCCTGGGAAACTACCAAAAATTAAAAAAAAAACACACCTTCCAAACAAAAGACGATCGCTCCCATACAAAATGTAAATGCTTATAATTCCTAAGCCGTTTGAGATAAGTATAAAGTGTTTGACCAAATGTCATAGGGAATCGGAAGGGTAATTTGGTGAAAGTGTCAAAAATCCAAGATGGCGGATTCAAAATGGCGGCCGAATTGAAAGTTGGTCCGATCCGGCTCAAAATTCGTATCGGGGAGTTTTTGGGGTCCCACATTCGAAATATGAAAACCATTTTTTGATGACGTCATTTTTCAATATGGCCGCCATACAAATGTTTTTCCGGATCTTTAATGGATCATTTCTCGCAGTGGGCGTGATGGGGCTGATGGTTTTGTAGGGTTATATGTGAGGTTAGGGTAGGTGACTTTAGGAGAAACTGAATTGAGCTGAACGTGGAATACCAGGTAGAACAGGTCAACGGCTCTCGGAAACTAAAAGCGATAGAGGGTAAGTGCCAAAACTAATGTTGACAAGCACCCTGGGCAACTGCCAAAAATTAAAAAAAAAACACACCTCCCAAACAAAAGACGATCGTTCCTATACAAAATGTAAATGCTTATAACGCCGCAACCGTTAAAGATGGGTACGGGGTGCTTGAATTAATATGATAGGGGACCAAAAATGCAATTTGGCGGAAATAACAAAAATCCAAGATGGCGGATTCAAGATGGCGGCTACCTTAAATATTAGTCCGATCCAACTGAAAATCGACATCTAACGGTTTTTAGAGTCCCCGATTCGAAATATGAAATCCATTTTTTGATGACGTCATTTTTCAACATGGCCGCCATACAATTTTTTTCTCTGGAATTTTTATCGTTATTTTTCGACATGTTGGCATGATGGAACGCTGAGGCTTTGTAAGTGAAAAGTATAGGCAGTGGTCTTACGTCCTTAAGTGACACCTAAACTAAGCTGAATCTGAACCTTCTGATGGAACTGCTTGACGGCTCTCGGAAACTAAAAGAGATAGGTAGTAAGTGCCAAAACTAATATTGACAAGCACTCTGAGCTTCTCCTAAAAATTTAAAAAAAACACACCTCCCGAACAAAAGACGATCGCGCCCATACAAAATGTAAATGCTTATAACGCCGAAACCGTTAAAGATATGTACGGGGGGTTTGAACTAATGTTTTAGGGGACCGGAAATGCAATTTGGCGGAAATGTCAAAAATCCAAAATGTCGGATTCAAGATGGCGGCTACCTTGAATAATCGCCTGATCCGACTGAAAATCGATATCTAAGGGTTTGAAGAGCCCTCAATTGGAAAGATGAAACCCATTTTTTAATGATCGAGTGTGCTTCTAAGTGAAGCAAGGCCAAAGGCCGAACGTCCTTCTAAGCGAAACGAGGCCGAAGGCCGAGTGTGCTCCTAAGTGAAGTGAGGTCGAAGGCCGAGCGTTCTTCTAAGCGAAACGAGGCCGAAGGCCGAGTGAGCTCCTAAGTGAAATGAAGCCGAAGGTCAAGCGTCCTTCTAAGCAAAGCGAGGCCGAAGGCCGAGCGTGCTCCTAATCGAAACGAGGCCGAAGGCCGAGTGAGCTCTTAAGTGAAATGAAGCCGAAGGCCGAGCGTCCATCTAAGCAAAGCGAGGCCGAAGGCCGAGCGTACTTCTAAGCGAAACGAAGCCGAAGGCCAAGCGTGCTTCTAAGCAAAGCGAGGCCGAAGGCCGAGCGTGCTTCTAAGCGAAGCGCGGTCGTGTTTTGTGCCCACGATGAAATAGAAGCCTTTCATGGCGAGTTCGAAGGCCAAGCTTTCGCCAACTTTATTTCAAAATGTCAATGATTTTCAATGCCCATGTTAACATAGGTAATGTAAATAACCATGAACACATCGATTAGTACGAGTACTACTGATATGACATGCTAAAAATAACCGTTTAATTTCCTTCGTATTCTTGGGTTTGTTCTTAAAAACTTGAGTCCAAACAACCTCCACGCAGTGACATAAAAAGGGTGCAACGTCTTCCAAGAAGCTTAAGTGTCACAGTTAGCTGGAAAACTAATGAAGATATCTTAAGCTACTACTTACTTTTAAGCAATAAATATATATATAATAGGCTTATAGTCCTTTCAAGCGGACATTAATACACAGATTTCGAAGGACAAGATCTTAATCATGGTAGAGATGCTTGCTGCAATGTATGTAATTAAAATAAATACAAAGTGTGGTGTGGTGTTCACACTTGGAACAGTATTTTTTTCAACTATATAGAATTACAACCCAGCTTATTGAGAAATGTATACTCTATTCTCTTTGGAAGAGAAAGACTTGACTTTACACAATCACTAATTTGACTGTTTTTTAAAGTTAACAACTTACAGTAGCAACTAAAAACATGAGTAGGCATTTCATGGTCAAGATGTTTTGTGGTTCTGCATTGAATATCGCTATCAAATTGTTAGGGTGGGAAATGAAGATTTGAAACAATTGATTAAATAAAATGTTGCATATTAAAGTTGTGAAGCTGTCATAAAGGTAGTCAATATAGTTGAGATACAAACTCTTATACATGGCCGAACTTACGCACACCGTATATAAAATGAATACCAAAGTCTAAGAGACGTTACTATGTGTAAAGTTCTTCAATCTAATCTTATATTAATACCAAAGAATGGAAATACTGCACTGCGACCGTTTCCTAGGTCAAACTTAATAGGCAGGTTTATATTGTTTATATTGTGTGATACGTAATTTGGTTTTCTTTAACTGAAGATGATGATGTAATAAGTTTATTTATATGGTAGTGGTAGTTAGCAAAACAAAATTAAAACCTGTTATTTGCCTTGGTACATACTAAATCCAATACGTACCGAACAATGAAATGCAATCTAATTCCTTAGTAGGTTTTACGACATATATACATCCATGTGAAAAGATATAAATGGAATAATAAAATAAAATTTTCAAACAAGGGTTACCTACATTTATTATCACATGAGACGTAAAACATTTACTGCTGAAGACATGCATACGGAAGGACCAGATGGAAGCTGCATGCATCCAAGATAGTCCTGCGACCTTATTTAATACGTCTTCCACATTGTCGGTGGACGACATACCTGCTCTACTAGACTCTCAGTCAGACGGACAGATGGACAAACGGATAAACAGCATCAACCTACGGTTGGATATAGATAGGGATATAATGATATACTACCACACTATTGCCTACCACATTTAGTTCAAAGAATTTTACCCTAAGACTTAACTGAAACCACACATTGAGCGTTATGTTTTAGTATGTATACCTTAGATTTATTATAGTATTATAATTTTTAAGTGCTAATGCTTGCTTAGATAAACCAAATCTTGAAATACATCCCCATACACTGGTTAAAATCAACTAAGAGAAAAAAAATTATGGTTGGATGGGTGCCTTTATAAAGTGTCTACGAGATTCAAAGCCACGCAAATGAATTGAATAAAATATATGAGCAATGATGAGAAATTGCGTTTTAAAATTTATCGTTGGTGTAGTGGTGGCTTTGGAATGTTTGTAGGTTTGATTCCCGGTTAGGACAGTTGTTGGAATTTTCCGACAGAGAAATTCACACTGTCTGGAACACTGCCCTATAGGTGACAAAAGGCCTTATACGAGTATGGGACCAATAGGTACCTGGTATGGGTGTTTGATAAATACATGTACCTACCTGTCTAAGATATGTAAGCATGAACATGATGGTATGTTTTGTTTAAAATAGGTATGTATATCATTATTTACGTTACATATACATTACTTTTACTAAAGTTAAACTCCAAGGATCCTTTGAAAACAAACTTATACTACATGTTTAAATATTTATTTATAAGTTTACTTGTAATGACTTTCGTGTGAATCCAAACAAGAAATACAAAAAATGATATACAATGTTTACACAGAGCGTTATAACAAAATGGATGCCAAGTCTTAAAAGGCGTTACGATTTGTAAAAAGTTTAAGATATCTTTATGGTAGAGACGCTGTTTGTACATACTTGTACAATTGAATTGTAAAATATTCTCCATGTAATGAGAATGTACTTACTATATTTCGTTTAGCTCCATATATATACCTTTTAGTATAATACAATGACATACATACATATAAAAATATCATACTTATAGAATAAGAACTTAGCTTATTGAAAAAGGGCGAGCATTTTTAATTTTTCCTTATTCCTATAAATATCAAGAGAAGGATTTGACTTGAAAAAATCGTTAAATTGACTCCTTTTACAGTAAACAACTTTGAGAAGGTTCGATGGATTATTAATTATGTATGTAGGTACGAAATGACCATTTCATATTTTTGATATTTATACTGACCAATATAAATGTATTATTTGTGGCTCCGCAACACAGCTGATGATTGAACTATTTGCAACCAGTCCACAATATACACAGGCTTCGAAAGGGTCAAGAGACGCGTAACAAACACACACACATGAGACTTAATGCAATCTAATTCCTTAACCGATGTTACAACATCCAAGTATTTACGGATAAGGTTTTAAATATTATAAACTACCTTTTACCCGCGGACCTTCTTGCGTTTATAGTGACTTCCCGTTGCAGGATACCTATGTGGCAAGAATCGTGAACATCGGTTCACTAATTTAAGCGTAAAGCAGAACAAACAAACTAATTACCTAATTACGAACCGACAAATATTTTCGCATTTAAAATAATATTATTATATACTGATGTAATAGCTGAAAATATTATCTAAAACATTCAGTTTTCAGGAGTAGGTAAAAGTAATTTTAGTGCTAATTCTGATCATCAGTATTCATGTTAGTGATTTGAAGCAGCTTTTTCTTGTAAGAGTTATCTAATAGAGAGTATTCCAAATGCTTAGGTACTGTCACATTTTTTGTGTTACACGATGATATTTTAAATGTACCGATTATTATGTATTAGTGTAATGCTATAGGCTATAGGATATAAGGAGTCTACTTACAACATAGTTCAAAGTTTTTGTCCTCTATGTTAGTGTATGGATAGTTTTTTATTTCACACATTATCAATAATTCAATACACGTAGGGAACAAAATATTGAATGGAATAGAATATATAATAGGTAGTAGTAATGATTAGGTGGCGATCTCCATCCATCTTCTATACATTGGAGTCAGTACAAGTCTATCCGCTAGACTTCTGATGCCAGTGTTGTTGCTTATGTCTACTCTGGAAATGAAGGATGCTATGCGTTTCCTCTGGATGGAATGAAATGAGCCGACCCGGGACTGTGAACATTTCAGAAGCGCTACAATGCCATAATATATTGTTATAGGCGCCTCGGGTTCTTTATTGGCGTCATCCTTCAGACTGGAAGTTACAATATGACTAAGGTACTGTAAATTATCTACAATTTTAATAAGTTGTCTTTCATATGTATTAACACAACAACTTTATTCAGACATATACTTAAGGTAGAGACGGCGTCTGTATACTCTATATATTATTACTTCAGTGTTTAGACTGGTACGATAAGGGTAGAAAGCATTGGAATGCCAAAAGCTATGGATAAGGAACCTTTGAATAAAAGAGTTGTACCTACTTATTCGTACCTAATTATATAAGGAACGCCCCATGTAACCTGAGTTAACTTTGTTGCAAAGATTTCATACTCATGGATGTATTAGCTTCTTCATCAAGTTACTATCGACACCACCATGTAATAGTGAAAACTTAATTACATGTACAGTTGTTTCACAACAAACAAATTAACTAACGATGACACGACAAACACGTATATTTTTGAATCTCTAACGGCTGCATAGCGAAATGATATTTTGCAATCTGCTCCCAAAAAAATATGATGGTTAAAATTAATTACAGAGATAAATTCTCGGATCAGTCATGGAGTTGTACCGAGCTCAGAAGACGCGTGTTCGAACCTCATCCTAGAATTTGTAATTTTCTCTCTTTTATTGCAATACATACAGGTCTATCTCTGTGCTAAGGACATATTAAGAAACAAAAAATGAACTTCTTGGACAGCGTGTCGGACTAATGTCTCTTTCATAAAAGCTGCAAAAGAAACTTCCATAGTCCAAAGCACTCGAATCGCAGAAGACCGCAATGGATAGCGCTGCAATATTTAAAGAAAATCATCGTCTTCAACCACGACTCTGATGTCAAGAGTGAACGACGAAGAAGGAGGAATTATAATAAGAAAGCGCTGTGCGCTCCATCCCGCACCGGCCTGAAAATGTATTATCCTACATAATCAGTTTTAGTTTGAAAATGTATGTAAAGATCATTGATGCTTCAGTTGTAGAAGTAATCACTTAAAATGTTATTCAAAAGTTTTATAAAATGCTTTTCTACCCAGCTAACCAATCAAATTACTTTAAATTTGGCTGTACCAGGTATATGTATAGTGACTCCATACTATATACAGGCTACCTTTGTGCCAAAGTCCATCAATATAGTTTCCTTAGTTTGAATGTAAAAGCAGGCCAAACAAACAAGCAACGAACCGACAAACACTTTCGCATATGAAATATCGCTACCGATCTCTAAAGGTCTTTTCGCATATGGCCAGTTTTGCGGAATAATAGTCAAATAATAATCAGTGTTATATATTACGTTATATAACGTTGTATATGTGTCTGAAATTCCCAAGTTTTTATTATATGACTTTTGAAGCACTAACGCTTGGTTAAAGAAACCAAATTTTGCAATGTATCCCCTGATACGAGGGTTAAAATCCATTAGGAAGATATATTCCAAGATTGCCATGCAGCGCATCTTAAAGACCAAAGATGGACCAATACCGTTACCACATGGAAAGGCGACCATTTAAATGCTAACTCTAAAAAGATATATATTTATAGCAATGTTATTGTAATTGTAAGTAGGAAATAAAAGACAGTTTATTTTTATTTTTATTTATTATACCAAGCCTGAATGTGTGCTTCGCTAACCTAGCAGTTAGGGCGGATAACATTAACACAGATTGTAAGATGACGATGGTTCAGTGCCCATGGTTTGTATTTTTATATTCCCTCGAGATATATTGAAAATGATTTTAACTGCCGTGGTCTGGTCTTTATAGTTTATAGCGAAAAAAATTCGCGGTTGTTGCGCAGAGGCGTATATAATATGGCCTGAATAGTGGTAAGTTAATAGAAAACTTAGTAAATAATTTTGCAGAACCCAAACTTTCTGAATAAATTAATTAGAAAGTAACGTTAAAGGATTAACCTTTTGCGTCCCAGAGACATAAATATACCTACGTCAGTTTCATTTATAAATCTTTTGTGTTTATTATCACGGTATAGGAAGGATTAATACATAAGGAAGTTGATTTAGGAAGTTATCGATTTGTCCTGAATAGAGAAGCTTATCCAATCTTAGATGTGACCAGCATTTTATTAAAATACTCAATATAAAAATGTATATCTTGGTAAACTTAAAAGCAAGTGTTGGTTTATTTGACACAACAGAAGGAAGAGTGTTCCACATGTTACAAGTATCCACGAGTCCTACCTACTCTACCTACAACTAAATGTCAAACTAAGAGCTATTTTAGACACACAGTCAGACGGACAGAAGGACAAACGGACAAATAGCATCAACGGACGGTCGGATATGCATACGGACCTAATATGATGATATACAACCACAATACTGCCTACATTTATTTTAAAGAAATTTACCCTTAGACTTAACTGAAACTCACATTGAGCGTTATGTTTTAGTATTTATACCTAAGTTTTATTAAAGTATGATTTTTAGGTGCTAATGCTTGCTTAGGTAAACCAAATCTTTTAACTTGTCCCTTACACCGGTTAAAATCAACTAAGAGAAATAAATTTGATGCTTGGATAGGTGCCTATAGATGGCATACCATGGCGTCATGGCGATTAGCACGGATTGTTAGAAGATGCGGGTTCAAATTCAAAACTCGTCAAAAGATAGGTAGGTATTTTTCCACTATAAAGTAGCAATACTTAAGTTCTTACAGTACAAAAATCTTGACGGATATGTATAAATCGACGTATTATTGGAACCGTAAAGTTTTTATAAGCATTAACACACATGTCATGTTAACAACCAGTCTGCAAACAGATTATAAATATCACACTTATGTTATAAACGTGAATAAGGGGACGTGAATATTTTCATTGTTATAAACTAAATATAGATATAAAGTTTTTCATGCCGTCGGATATTAAGTACCTAATGAACGTACACCGCCTAAAAGTACATACACACAAAGGTTAAACTTAAAACATAGGTAACCCTCCTTTCGGAAGTAAGTTTTATAAGGCAAAGTAGGAAAGTTAATTACTATTTACTCCATGAAAGGACAGCATTCAAGAATTAAATCCTCGCGGTCGTATTTGCTAACACCTCTGCCTAACCCTACGCGGATATGTAAGCGTGAAGATAACGTAAGTAATATGTTACCTACGTTATCTTTTAAATTTACTTTTAATTTATTTTTACTTAATTTTGAGTAAACCGGATTCATTTTATCCATTGATACATTTCAGAAATGTGTTGCACTCCGTCAAAGGTTGCTAATGAAACGGCTAACTGCCCGCGACCTTCGCCCTCGCCATAACATCTCAGAGTTTCATTTATAAGAACCTTCTCCTGACAATAATTAACACAACAAAAAAGAATTAGTGAGATTGTTCTATCCACTCTATAGTTATAGCGTTACCAGGAGAAATAGGGGTTCATTTATATATATAGAAGATAAATAGGTAGATTTCAAAGTTAAGTTGTACAGAGTTTTCAGTAAATCAAAACCAAAGAATAAAATAAATACATGTTTTGTTATTTATGTCCATGTTTATCTTCACGAGTTTTGAGTCAAAAGAATAACATTTTCCATATAAACATTAGTCATAGTCATAGTAGTTTCATAGCACCCTGTTTAAACATCTATATGCATACATACATTTTGTAATGTTTGATTTTTTATGCTCTAACGGCTGCTTAGCGAAACGAAACTTTGCAATCTGTCCCCTAATATTATTCCCTTTATAATAAATTACTGTAAGACGTTCACTGCTGAACATATGCGTCCCCTGTAGATTCCCAAAAGGACAGAATTGGAAGCTATTAGCATAACAGGGTCACTCTGTGGTTGCCAGCCCCATCGGCCGTCAGTTCAAGGTATTATGTGTGATGCCCACTGCCACTTAAACTTGCTTTTTCTCTGAGCTATGGAGTCAATAGTTTGTTGAAAATACCTTTAATTTTTATCCAAAAACCCTCTGCAGTATCCAACAAGATTCAATATAAATTAGTACTGCCTATATCAACATTTAAAATGCGCAGCTCATGGGCAAATGTTATGTCAATAAATACTTAATCGAATACCTAATTACTTTTGCTGACCTTTTAGCTAAAGAAAGGCATAATATTTTTAAAAAGCCATTAAATATCTTACAAATAAAAAATGCTACTGTTACTTTGATGAACTCGTGAATGATTCATGCATTTATTTTCAATAATTATTTTGATGAATGTTAATTAATTTAGTATTGTACCTCTAATATTCTACATCAGAATAGGGAAATTTATTACTACCATAACCTTAAGATCTATATAATATACATATGATTGCAATAAATGATTGGGTATGAGTCTGAAAAGAGCCAGTGTTACCTTAGTTTTAAGAGGTAAACACATTCAAAGACGTTGAAAAAATTGAATGTATTAAATAATTCAGTATCTTGCTTACGGTGTTCGTATGAGTACCTGCGCTATAACAGATGGTTTTCTAACATGACTCATAAGTTCTTAGAATATGGCATCCGACACTTAATTTATCATCCGACCCTAGGTTATGTTCAAACTGCGACAAAACTACGCGCAAGCCGAGCGAGCAAAGCGAGCGTGCCGCGGCAGCGGCCGGCGAAGCGCTTGAAACTAAGTAATGAATGATTGTGGGTTGTGGTTTATAACTGAGGATAGAGTAGTGCACAACAAATATTACGTTCCCACGCACTACTTGACGTACTCTATCGTTATAAAGTGATTAATTGTTGTGAGAGTGACAAATTACAAATAGGAATATGTAAAAGAAACCAAAGTATGAAATAAAAAATGAACAAAAACAAAATTCATAAAAAGATTCAAATTTCATACCAGGACCTCACCATCATCATTTCAGCTGCAAGATGATGACGAAAGATGAATAGGCCCGCACCATATTACATGGGACAAAAAAATATCCGGAGAAATGCAGGTGTTCAAAACACTGCTGCCTACCCCTTCGTGGATATGTAGGTGTGACAATTTGTTTCTTTTGTTTAAAAATAACGTATATTGTGTATTTAGTGGTAGGACTTTTCCAGAGTCAGCATGGTCCTTTAGCAGTTATTCAACCGTGAAACAGTAGTGTGCAAATATTACTATTTTTTGGTGAATGTTTCCAGCGAAATTACAGGGCAAGAGAGTTAACATTTGCATAACTCAGGGTCCCGAGTGCAGTGCTTTGCCGTGCAGGGTTTTACACTGTTGTAGTTTAAAATTCTGTATTGCACTGGACTATTATGGGCAAGCGTGACGCATAACGTCAGACGAGCGACTTATTCGTCTCGTCTCTGCAACACGGCGGGCGGCTGAACCACAGCAGGTCCTACGATTCATCTCCTCATTTCTGATTCAATCACATACAGTGATTCAGCACAGTTTTCTCCATTTTTGATGTAACGAATTGTACGATTTTAAGCTTACATATTATGAGGCTCATAGTCAGAGAGCAGTGCCACAAGTCATCACTGGTATCATTTACTGATCTAAGATTTGGCCTGCATGCATATCATGGAGTACCTTTTGTTTGCGGCTCCGTCTGCGTGGATATTTGATATACCGTAGCTGCTACGGTTTGCTACGGCGTAGCAAATTGTTTCCAGTTTATTTCTGTGTGAACTTTCATCAACAGCCGAGCTATCACATCTTTCCTTTTTATTATAAGAGTAGATAAAGATTAACACCAAGTACACACTAATATTGCATGTTATATTAACACGGAAAAGTAGTTATTGTGTCATAACTGTAATAGTTCGACATATCGTATTGCACTTTTTTGTAGACATTGATGTCTTCTATAATTATACTGCAGTACATCACTCTGCTGCATTGTCAATAGTTTCCAATTTTTCAATATATAGTGTGCTACTCAGTGATAATGTGACTTTCTAACGTAAAAACAAATATATTATATACGAACGGTAAGGAAAAGGTCTGATACCCTAAGAGTGTGATTGTGGTAGGAAGTGTGAGACGCTGCATGTCTGTACTTACTTAATTACTGTTAATGAAGTTGTCTCATATTCTCTATGGTTCTATATTCCTTGGCCAGTGGCCGAAGAAATAATATTGTGGTAAACCATGACATTAAAAACCGTCACTATCGTAAAGTGTGTGTTTATACATCTTCATCAAATGCCTTTACCTGCGTATGGAAAAGAGGACCTGTAAACTCGCACCGCGCCCGATTGATTGTAAAATTAATTTTGTGAAACTTGGCATACCAAAATAAGTGAGCAGCAGAGAATGATATTTTAAATGTTTATTCATATAAAGAAGTTTAAAAAATACGTAATTAACAGCTTACCTGTTTAACAGTTCCTTCAGTTCACAAATGGTTCCTGTACATCATATAAATACCAAAGGTCCTACAGTATAAATTTCTTAATAGATATTCTGTTTTAAATAAGGATCATTTAAATATCATTGAAATGACAAAATTATTATAATATATAATGTTCACACACTTGTACTCAGTACCTTAGAGTCACTGCCAAGTAGTTTAAGTATTTTTTAAAAGCCGGTAGAAGCACGAGGTCTACCAGGTGTTAGGTGCTAACCTCTACCTTTATCAGACGTATGTCCTCACAACAGCATTGCGCACGTAAGTTGAGGCGTTGTTAAGTCTCAATGTGCCTATAATTTTACCTGCACCCATACCCTTCAATACCAGAACAAAATATTGCGACCGTTATTGCTTCAGGGTAGAAAAAGATATGGTGGCAGTCTGTCTTCCCTGGATGAACTCATTCACGAAGAGTTATACTGCTACTATCTAGATAGGTAAATTGATAGACAAACCCTTTATTGCAATACCACATTATATAATATAACTGACAAATAAATAGGATAATATAATTGAAAACTATTACTCAACAATAAAAAAAATTAAGTCTCAAAATGGACGGTCTTATCGCTCAGAACGATCTCTTCCAGACAACCATGTTATTGAAAAGGCAGCTTAAATAAAAAAGGTCTCGAAGGAAGTTTCCTTGGACACCTGTGAGACTCTTGTGACACATTTACCACCGACCACACTTAAAAGTAGAGCCCTAAGCAAAAATTGAAAAGACTTATGGTGTGTACCTACAATCTAACGACTATACCACACTTTTTTGTCTTTTTTACTCCAGGTGACCGCTCTGTCCTTGAGCCTCAATTGCTCTAAGAGAAATGTTCGCTCTGTAACTTGTATGCGAGTTATGATTTTTTTACGCAACTGAATGCAGATTATTTTTCGACCTCTCAAGCTGGTCTCCAAGGCGATTGCTTACGTTAACCACTGTACTAAGGGGTTGGATCCCTTAACAAGCATACACAAGGACCAGTTTTTTTTAAATTAATATTCCGAATGGCTTCTATGCCCCGACTTCAACTGTAATTAAAGGCAAAATTTCTGCAATTGAACTTGTATGAAAATTTTTACTTTTCTGTTCAAATGGTTACAAGTTTAAATAAAAAAAAATACTGCACAAGGACAAACGCGGGCCACTCGTGGCCCGCGCACCGCCCAAAAAGCTAGTCACATTATATAAAGTTCGATTACCACTCACTGACTGACTGACTGACTCATTGACCTCTTTGTTCTCCAAGAAGGAGCAATGGGGGGTATAGAAGATGTAGGGGAAAAGTGTAGGGGGGCTCAATTCGAGTGGGGGAAAAATCCTGAAAGTGCTGAATGTGGAAGTGTGATGGAACAGGTCAACGGCTCTCGGAAACTATAAATCTTAGGGGATAGGTGTCAAAACTAAAAATGAACAAAACCCTGGGCAACTGACAAAAAATAAAAAAAAAACATACCTCCCGAACAAAAGACGATCGCTCCCATACAAAATGTAAATGCTTATAATTCCTAAACCGTTTGAGATAAGTATAAAGTGTTTGACCAAATGTCATAGGGAATCGGAAGGGTAATTTGGTAAAAGTGTCAAAAATCCAAGATGGCGGATTCAAAATGGCGGCCGAATTGAAAGTTGGTCCGATCCGGCTCAAAATTGGTATCGGGGGGTTTTTGGGGTCCCACATTCGAAATATGAAAACCATTTTTTGATGACGTCATTTTTCAATATGGCCGCCATACATATGTTTTTTCGGATATTCAATGGGTCATTTCTCCCAGTGGGCGTGATGGGGATTTAGGTTTTGTAGGGTTATATGTGGGGTTACGATAGGTGATTTTAGAAGAAACTGAATTAAGGTGAACGTGGAATACCAGGTAGAACAGGTCAACGGCTCTCGGAAACTAAAGGAGATAAGGGGTAAGTGCCAGAACTAATGTTGACAAGCACCCTGGGCATTTTCTAAAAATTAAAAAAAAAAACACACCTCCCAAACAAAAGACGATCGCGCCCATACAAAATGTAAATGCTTATAACGCTGAAACCGTTAAAGATTGGTACAGGGTGTTTGAACTAATGTTTAATGGGACCAAAAATGCAATTTGGCGGAAATGTCAAATATCCAAGATGGCGGATTCAAGATGGCGGCTACCTTAAATATTAGTCCGATCCGACTGAAAATCGATATCTAAGGGTGTTTAGAGTCCCTGATTCGAAATATGAAATCCATTTTTTGATGACGTAATTTTTCAACATGGCCGCCATACAATTTTTTTCTCTGGAAATTTTATCGTAGTTTTTCGACATGTTGGCATGATGGAACGCTGAAGCTTTGTAAGTAAAAAATATAGGCAGTGGTATTACGTCCTTAAGTGACACCTGAAATGAGCTGAATGTGTACCTTCTGATGGAACAGCTTGAAGGGTCTCGGAAACTAAAAGAGATAGGGGGTAAGTGCTTAAACTAATATTGACAAGCGCCCTGGGCATTTCCTAAAAATAAAAAAAAAATACACCTCCCGAACAAAAGACGATCGCGCCCATACAAAATGTAAATGCTTATAACGCCGAAACCGTTAAAGATAGGTACGGGGTGTTTGAACTAATGTATTAGGGGATCAAAAATGCAATTTGGCGGAAATGTCAAAAATCCAAGATGGCGGATTCAAGATGGCGGCTACCTTGAATAATGGCCTGATCTGACTGAAAATCGATATTTAGGGGTTTTAAGAGTCCCCAATTAGAAAGATGAAACCAATTTTTTGATGACGGCGTTGGTCATAATGGCGAGGCCGCAGGCCGAGCTATATTGACGAGGCCGAAGGCCGAATGTGTTTCTAAGTGAAGCGAGGCCGAAGGCCGAGCGTCCTTCTAAGCGAAACGAGGCCGAAGGCTGAGCGTCCTTCTAAGCAAAGCGAGGCCGAAGGCCGAGCGTGCTTCTAAGCAAAACGAGGCCGAAGGCCGAGCATGCTTCTAAGCAAAGCGAGGCCGAAGGCCGAGCGTGCTTCTAAGCGAAACGAGGCCGAAGGCCGAGTGAGCTCCTAATCGAAATGAAGCCGAAGTCCGGGCGTCCTTCTAAGCAAAGCGAGGCCGAAGGCCGAGCGTACTTCTAAGCGAAGCGAAGCCGAAGGCCGGGCATGCTTCTAAGCAAAGCGAAGCCAAAGGCTGAGCGTGCTTTTAAGCGAAGCGCGGTCGAGTTTTGTGCCCACGAGGAAATAGAAGCCTTTCATGGCGAGTTCAAAGGCCAAGCTTTCGCCAACTTTATTTCAAAATGTCAATGATCTTCAATGCCCATGTTAACATAGGTAATGTTAACCATCATGAACACAACTATTAGTACGAGTACTACTGATATGACATGCTACAAATAAGCGTTTAATTTCCTTCGTAGACTTGGGTTTGTTATTACGAACTTGATTCCAAACAACACTCCACGCAGTGACATAAAAAGGGTGCAACGTCTTCCAAGAAGCTTAAGGTGTCACAGTTAGCTAGAACATCTTAAGTTATAACTTACTTTTAAGCAATAAATATATATGTAATACGCTTATAGGCATTTCAAGGGGACATTAATACACAGATTTCGAAGGTCAATGTTATGTCATGGTAGAGATGCTTACTGCAATGTCATTCGTTAGTGAATAAAATGAATGCCAAAGTTTTATAGACGTTACTATGTGTTCTTCAATCTTATCTTATATTAATACCAAAGAATGGAAATACTGCACTGCGACCGTTTCCTAGGTCAAACTTAATAGGCAGGTTTATATTGTTTATATTGTGTGATACGTAATTTGGTTTTCTTTAAGTAAAGATGATGATGGAATAAGTATATTTATATGGTAGTGGGAGTTAGCCGAACAAAATTTAAAGCAGTTAATTGTCTTAGTACATACTAAATCCAATACGTACCGAACAATGAAGTGCAATCTAATTCCTTAGTAGGTTTTACGACATATATACATCCGTGTGAAAAGATATACATGGAATAATAAAAATTTCAAACAAGGTTACCTACATTTATTATCACATGAGACGTAAAACTTTTACTGCTGAAGACATGCATACGGAAGGACCAGATGAAAGCTGTCGGTGGACGACATACCTGCTCTAGCAGACTCTCAGTCAGACGGACAGATGGACAATCGGATAAACAGCATCAACCTACGGTTGGATATAAATACGGATATAATGATACACTACCACACTATTGCCTTCCACATTTAGTTCAAAGAATTTTACCCTAAGACTTAACTGAAACCACACATTGAGCGTTATGTTTTAGTATTTATACCTTAGATTTATTATAATATTATGGTTTTTAAGTGCTAATGCTTGCTTAGATAAACCAAATCTTGAAATACATCCTCATACACCAGTTAAAATCAACTAATAGAAAAAAAAAATTGATGGTTGGATGGGTGCCTATAGAAAGTGTCTACGATATTCAAAGCCACACAAATGAATTAAATAAATATGAGCAATGATGAGAAATATCGTTTTAAGATTTATCGTTGGTGTAGTCGTGGCTTTGGAATGTTTGTAGGTTTGATTCCCGGTTAGGACAGTTGTTGGAATTTTCCGACAGAGAAATTGACACTGTCTGGAACACTGCCCTGTAGGTGATAAAAGGCCTTATACGAGTATGGTACCTATACGTACTTGGTATGGGTGTTTGATAAATACATGAACCTACCTGTCTAAGATATGTAAGCATGAACATAATGGTATGTTTTGTTTAAAATATGTATATCATTATTTACGTTACATATAAATTACTTTTACTAAAGTTAAACTCCAGGAATCCTTTGAAAACAAACTTATACTACATGTTTAAATATTTATTTTAAAGTTTACTTGTAATGAGTTTCGTGTAAATCAAAAAAAGAAATACAAAAAAAATTATATATAATGTTTACACAGACCGTATTAACAAAATGGGTGCCCAAGACTTAAAAGGCGTTACGATTTGTAAAAAGTTTATGAGATATTTATGGTAGAAACGCTGTTGTACATACAATTGAATTGTAAAACATTCTCCACGTAATGAGAATGTACTTACTATATTTCGTTTAGCTCCATATATATACCTTTTAGTATAATACAATGACATACATACATATAAAAATATCATACTTATAGAATAAGAACTTAGCTGATTGAAAAAGAGCAAACATTTTTAATTTTTCCTTATAAATATCAAGAGAAGGACTTGATTTGAAAAAAAAACGTTCAATTGACTACTTTTACAGTAAACAACTTTGAGAAGGTTCGATGGATTATTAATTATGTATGTAGGTGCGAACTGACCATTTCATATTTTTGATATTTATACTGACCAATATAAATGTATTATTTGTGGCTCCGCAACACAGCTGACGATTGAACTATTTGCAACCAGTCCACAATATACCTACACAGGCTTCGACGGGGTCAAGAGACACGTACAAACACACACATGAGAGCTAATGCAATCTAATTGCTTAATCGATGTTACAACATCCAAGTATTTACGGATAAGGTTTAAATATTATAAACTACCTTTCAGCCGCGAACCTTCTTGCGTTTATAGTGACTTCCCGTTACGGGATACCTATGTGGCAAGATTTAAGAACATCGGTTCACTAATTTAAGCGAAGAGCAGAACAAACAAACTAATTAATTACGAACCGACAAATATTTTCGCATTTAAAATAATATTATTATATACCTACTGATGTAATAGCTGAAAATATAATCTAAAACGTTCAGTTTTCAGGAGTAGGTAAAAGGAGTTTCAGTGTTAATTCTGATCATCAGTATTCATGTTAGTGATTTGACGCAGCTTTTTCTTGAAAGAGTTATCTATTCAAATAGAGAGTCTATTCCATATTCTTAGGTACTGTCACATTTTTTGTGTTACACGATGATATTTTAAATGTACCGATTATTATGTATTAGTGTATTGCTATAGGCTATAGGATATAAGGAGTCTACTTACAACATAGTTCAAAGTTTTTTTTTCTCTATGTTAGTGTATGGATAGTTTTTTTATTTCACACATTATCAATAATTCAAAACACGTAGGGAACAAAATATTGAATGGAATAGAATATATAATAGGTAGTAGTAATGATTAGGTGGCGATCTCCATCCATCTTGTATACATTGGTGTCAGTACAAGTCTATCCGCTAGAATTCTGATACCAGTGTTGTTGCTTATGTCTACTCTGGACATGAAGGATGCTATGCGTTTCCTCTGGATGGAATGAAATGAGCCGACCCGGGGCTGTGAACATTTCAGAAGCGCTACAATGCCATAATATATTGTTAAAGGCGCCTCGCGTTCTATATTGGCGTCATCCTTCAAACTGGAAGTTACAATATGACTAAAGTACTGTAAATTATCTACAATTTTAATAAGTTGTCTTACATATGTATTAACGAAACAACTTTATTCAGACATATACTTAAGGTAGAGACGCTGTCTGTATACTCTATATATTATTACTTCAGTGTTTAGACTGGTACGATTAGGGTAGAAAGAATTGGAATGCCAAAAGCTATGGAAAAGGAACCTTTGAATAAAATAGTTGTACCTACTTATTCGTACCTAATTATATAAGGAACGTCCCATGTAACCTGAGTTAACTTTGTTGCAAAGATTTCATACTCATGGATGTATCAGCTTCTTCATCAAGTTACTATCGATACCACCTCCATGTAATAGTGAAAACTTAATTTCATGTAAAGTTGTTTCACAACAAACAAATTAACTAACGATGACTCGACAAACACGTATATTTTGAATCTCTAACGGCTGCATAGCGAAATGATATTTTGCAATCTGCCCAAAAAAAAATATGATGGTTAAAATTAATTAGATTAGAGAGATAAATGCTCGGATCAGTCATATGGAGTTGTACCGAACTCAGAAGACGCGTGTTCGAACCTCATCCTAGAATTTGTAATTTTCTCTCTTTTATTGCAATACATACAGGTCTATCTCTGTGCTAAGGACATATTAAGTAACAAAAAATGAATCCCTTGGACAGCGTTTCGGAGTAATGTCTCTATCATAAAAGCTGCAACAGAAACTTCCATAGTCCAAAGCCCTCGAAACGCAGAAGACCGCAATGGATAGCGCTGCAATATTTAAAGAAAATCATCGTCTTCAACCACGACTCCGATGTCAAGAGTGAACGACGAAGAAGGGGGAATTATAATAAGAAAGCTGTGCGCTCCATCCCGCACCGGAAAATGTATTATCCTACATAATCAGTTTTAGTTTGAAAATGTATGTAAAGATAATTGATGCTATCACTTTTTGCGTTTGAAGTTTAAATTTAATCCCTTCAGTTGTAGAAGTAATCACTTAAAATGTTATTCAAAAGTTTTATAAAATATTTTCTACCCCACTAACCAATCAAATTACTTTAAATTTGGCTGTACCAGGTATATGTATAGTGACGCCATACGATATACAGGCTACCTTTGTGCCAAAGTCCATCAATATTGTTTCAGTAGTTTGAATGTAAAAGCAGGCCAAACAAACAAGCAACGAACCGACAAACACTTTCGCATATGGCCAGTTTTGCGGTATAAAAGTAGTTTCAGTGTTATATATTACGTTGTATATGTGTCTGAATTTTCCAAGTTTTTATTATATGACTTTTGAAGCACTAACGCTTGGTTAAAAAAACCAAATTTTGCAATTTATACCCTAAAACGAGGATTAAAATCCATTAGGAAGATATATTCCAAGCTTGCCATGTAGCGCGTCTTTGGTATCGTCTCGGTGGCCTAGGATACGGTTTGTCAGAAGACGCGGGTTCAAAACCCATTCCAGGATGGGTTATTTTTGTGATTAAATGGTAAATCGGACAACACTGATGTCTATTATGAGGTCGTTACTATTCCGACGGGTGTGCGGGCAGTACTGGTACCCACCCTCAAAGCTCATTTATTTTTGTCCTATAATTTGACAGTTTGGTCTCGCTAGACAGGCGTTACGGCCTGAACAATAAGATAATACGGTTTGATAACTTACTGAATCATTTTTAGTTCTGTAAGTTATCAAACCGACCTGAACCTGGAGGTTGGCCGTAACTTACAGCGATAATTTTTCTAATAAACTGAATCAAAAACCCTAAAAAAAGCCCACCCTAAAATGCTTTATACTAAATAATAGGTACTATACCAAATCATTAAAAGTAACAACACGCATCTGTCCATTCAAACAGTCATAGGTAGTACATTTTTATTGTTTAGTGGTAGTATTCAAGAGCAATATAAAATACCTGAATACCGCTGGTATTCAATTCAGTAGGCTGGTACTTACACAATAATACATATTTTTGAGGTCAAATAATAAAAAAAGTGCTATCCATCTAATTTGAAAACCAAAATTTTTCCTTTTGCATTTTGCCTTGCCTCTTATAAATTCATGGGATCCCCAGAAAGTTTTGAGAAACTGAAAAAACACCTAAAATGGATACAATATTTTCAATAAATCTTTTCCGACGAGCACGTTACACTCCAATAACTAAAGAGTAGTACGCCTTTCTTGGTAATATCATCATTGGCGGTTAATGACAATCGATCAGTAAGTTGCAAGGGTCCCTAAATTGTTAAAAAATATATTTACCCCAAAATGGAACCGATTTCAGCACCGAAAAGTGTAAAAGAACTTGTGGAAATTGGTACTTTTGTACTTTCATGGTACCATTCTTTGTAACGGCAATGACCCGTTGACTTTGATATTGTTGCCAAACCGCTGCGTCCGATTCTACTAACCAAATGTTGCTCCAACTTTAACTGAACTGTAGCTGTACGATGACAATTATTCGTTTTTTATTGTGCTATTTAAGTTAGATTTCTATTGTTACAATAAACTTTAAATTAAAACCTAATATGCTGTTAACTAAATAGATCATGTTTTAAATGTTTATCAGGACTTATCACGTATTATTTAAAATAGGTAAAAATATGTACCTTTCGCTCGACGTTTCGACCATGTTACCAGGTCAGGTGGCAGATGGCCAGGTCTCTGTTGGACAGAGCGGACGCCCTCTGTGACCCTGAACATGTAGAGGTTGAGAAAAAGCATGTTCAGGAGGTACTTAAAAGGAATGGCTATAGTGTGACTAAACGCGGGCAGGCGAGACGCAAATGTCACAAGAGAGGGACTGACGTCGAGCGGCAGCCGGCTTTCATGCCTTACGTTAAAGGAGTAACGGATAAGGTAGGGACTTAGCTGAAAGAGTACTCCATCAAGACGGTGTATACCCCCTTATCTAAGCTGGCGAGGCATGTGAGGACACCGAAAGACGTTATTCCTTTCCAGACCCCTGGTGTGTACAAGGTCGATTGTAGCTGCGGTAGTTCCTACATAGGTCAAACGAAGCATACCATAGCTGAAAGAATCATAAACATATCGCGGCCGTCAAAAATCGCCAGACACAGAAGTCGGCTAATGCAGAACATTTGCTTGAGGCGGGATCCGGTCACTGGATCGAGCTCCACGATCCGAAGGTCCTCTCCACTGAACGACATTATTTTTCAAGAATGGTTCGTGAAGCAGTTGAAATTAGAAAACATCGCAATTTCAACCGGGAAGATGGATTTAAGTTAGCGGCGTCGTGGAATCCCGTAGTGAGCAAGTGTACAAACCGCGGTATAAGTACTAGGACATTTACTGATACAGTCAGTGTTGTGTGTCGTAGTGACAACCCTGCGATTTTTCAAGATCAAGTGAGGGTAGGAGAACAAAACACACGCTCTTCTCGCCGGACTCACCCGCAGTTTTCAGTCAGCTCGTGACCACGGCCATTGTAACATGGTCGAAACGTCGAGCGAAAGGTACATATTTTTACCTATATTAAATAATACGTGATAAGTCCCGATAAACATTTAAAACATGTGTTCAAATCGCGAAAGTTTAAAAATTACTATATAGATCATGACCGCGTCGTTAACGCATATCCGTATATTATATTTATATATGGGTAGTAGCGTTTAAGATGACGTTACCTTTCAAGTTGTCATCATAGAAATAGTAGAACAGCTTTTTGGGTTAGTATCCAACGGAGTCGAACTGATGTTGCAACTGAATAGATAGTTGAACGTTTTGAAAAAATAGAATTTGTTTGCAGATGCCAAAGTTTCTGAATAAATTAATTAGAAAGTAACATTAAAGGATTAACTTTTTGCGTCTCAGAGACATACATATACGTCAGTTTCATTTATAAATCTTTTGAGTTTATAATCACGGTATAGGAAGGATTAATACATAAGGAAGTTGATTTAGGAAGTTATCGATTTGTCCTAAATAGGGAAGCTAATCCAATCTTAGATGTGACCACCATTTTATTAAAATTCTCAAAATAACAATTTTATATCTTGGCAAACTTAAAAGCAAGTGTTGGTTTATTTGACATAACAGAAGGAAGAGTGTTCCACATGTTACAAGTCTCCACGAGTCCTACCTACTCTACCTACAACTACATGTCAAACTAAGAGTTTTTTTAGACACACAGTCAGCGTGGTGGTGCTGTTCTTCAAGAAAGATGACAACACTTTACTTAAAAATTACAGACCCATCTCGCTTTTGAGCCATGTTTATAAGCTGTTTTCGAAGGTCATAACGAACCGTCTCAGTCGCAGGTTTGATGAATTCCAGCCTCCGGAACAAGCCGGTTTCCGAAAAGGCTATAGTACCATAGACCACATCTACACGCTACGGCAAGTTATACAGAAGACCGAAGAGTATAACTTGCCTCTTTGTTTAGCGTTTGTGGACTATGAGAAAGCCTTTGATTCGATCGAGACGTGGGCAGTGCTTGAGTCTCTCCAGCGGTGCCGTATTGACTATCGGCATATTGAAGTGCTGAAGTGTTTGTACAAAAACGCCTACATGTCAGTCCGAGTACAGAAGCAGAGTTCGAAGGCCTCCAGGTCCTACGATTCATCTCCTCATTTCTGATTCAATCACGTACAGTGACTCAGCACAGTTTTCTCCATTTTTGATGTAACGAATTTTACGATTTTGAGCTTACATACTCGTATTATGAGGCTCATAGTCAGAGAGCAGTGCCACAAGTCATCACTGGTAACATTCACTGGTCTAAGATTTGGCCTGCATGCATTTCATAGAGTACCTTTTGTTCGCGGCTCCGTCTGCGTGGATATTTGATATACCGTAGCTGCTACGGTTTGCTACGGCGTAGCAAATTGTTTCCGGTCTATTTCTGTGTGAACTTTCATCAACAGCCGAGCATCATACACTATCAAATCTTTGCTTTTTATTATAAGAGTAGATAAAGATTAACACCAAGTACACATTATTATTGTGTCATAACTGTAATAATTAGACATATCTTATTGCACTTTTTTGTAGACATTGATGTCTTCTATAATTATACTGCAGTACATCACTCTGCTGCATTGTCAATAGTTTCCGATTTTTGAATATATTGTGTGTTACTCAGTGATAATGTGACTTTTAAACGGCAAAACAATGTTTTAATCGATCCAAAGATGTTATATACGAACTGTAAGGGAAAGGTCTGATACCCCTAAGAGTGTGATTGTGGTGGGAAGTGTGGTGTGAGACGCTGCATGTCTGTACTGACTTAATTACTGTTAATGAAGTTGTCTCATATTCTCTATGGTTCTATATTCCTTGGCCAGTGGCCGAAGAAATAATATTGTGGTAAACCATGAAATTAAAAACGTCACTATCGTAAAGTGTGTGTTTATACATCTCTCTCGCCTTCATCAAATGCCTTTACCTGCGTATGGAAGAGCGGACCAGTAAACTCGCCCCGCGCCCAATTGATAGTAAAATATTTTTTTGAAATTTGGCATACCAAAATAAGTAAGCAGGTTATTTCCTACTACATACTTATTAAATGAAAGGCCAGAATAAAACAGTTTTCCCTTCGCCGTTAGAATGCGATTGAAATGCGAAACGTAAGAAGCAAGGGACTCTACTTACTGTGTCACTGTGTGTGCCGCGAATCATTAGTGCGCAAGTGTTAGGTACTGTAAGAGTACTATAGCATGTGAAATCATTATTATTTCTGTTACAAATATGACACAAAAGTTTGAGTAAATTTGTCGTGCAGGAGTTCATCTACTTATTAACAAAGTTGAAATCAAAAAAGTTGTGATTGCATGATATTTTATATGTTTATTTATTTCATGATAAAAGAAGTTTAAAAAATACGCAATTATCAGCTTACCTGCTACTTCAGTTTACAAATTGTTCCTGTACATCTTATAGATGCCAAAGTTCCTACAGTATAAATATCTTAATAAGTATTCTGTTTTAAATAAGGATAATTTAGATATCATTGAATAACAAAGTTTCTCGTATTATAAAATATAATGTTCACACACTCGTACCCAGTACCGTAGAGGTACCAAGTAGTTTAAGTATTTTTTTAAAGCCGGTACAAGCACGAAGTCTACCAGGTGTTAGGTGCTAACCTCTGCCTTTATCAGACGTATGCCCTCACAACTGCATTGCGCACGTAAACATGAGACATTGTTAAGTCTCAATGTGCCTGTATTTTACCTGAACCCATACCCTTCAAAACCAGAACACAATATTGCGAAGGTTACTGCTTCAGGAAGAAAATGATATGGTGGCAGTGTTCCCCGGATGACCTCATTCACGAAGAGTTCTACTGCTACTATGTAGGTAGGTAAATAGATAGATAAACCCTTTATTGCAACACCACATTATATAATATAACTAACAAATACAAGTAAACAGGATAATATAATTGAAAACTATTACTCAGCATTAAAAAAATTAAATTAAGTGTAACAATTGGCGGTCTTCTCTTCCAGACAACTATGTTATTGAAAAGGAAGCTTGAATAAAAAAAGGTCTCGAAGTTTCTTTGGATACCTGTGGAGACTCTCGTGACACATTTACCACCGACCACAATAAGAAGTAGAGGCCCTAAACAAAAATTGAAAAGAATTCTGGTATGTACCTACAATCTAACGACTATACCACACTCTTTTGTCTTTTTAACTCCAGCTCTATCCTTGAGCCTCAATTGCACTAAGAGAAATGCTCGCTTTGTAACTTGTATGGGAGTTATGATTTTTTATGCAACTGAATGCAGATCATGTTTTGAGCTCTCAAGCTGGCCTCCAAGACTACTGCTCGCGTTATCCACTGCACTAAGGGGTTGGATCCCTTAACAAACATACACAAGGACTCTATGTCCCGACTTAAACTGTAATTAAAGGCAAAATTTCTGCAATTGAACTTGTATGAAAATTTTTACTTTTCTGTTCAAATGGTTACAAGTTTAAATAAAAAAAATACTGCACAAGGACAAACGCGGGCCACTCGTGGCCCGCGCACCGCCCAAAAAGCTAGTCTCATTATATAAAGATGGATTACCATTGACTGACTCATTGACCGAAATGTTTAGGTATGATGGAGCAATGGGGGGTATAGAAGAGGTAGGGGAAAAGTGTAGGGGGGGTTCTAAAACCGAGAGGAAAAATACTGGGTGAGCTGAATGTGGAAGTGTGATGGAACAGGTCAACGGCTCTCGAAAACTATAAATCATAGGGGGTAGGTGTCAAAACTAAAAATGACCGAAACCCTGGGCAACTGCCAAAAATTAAAAAAAAAACATACCTCCCGAACAAAAGACGATCGCTCCCATACAAAATGTAAATGCTTATAATTCCTAAACCGTTTGAGATAAGTATAAAGTGTTTGACCAAATGTCATAGGGAATCGAAAGGGTAATTTGGTAAAAGTGTCAAAAATCCAAGATGGCGGATTCAAAATGGCGGCCGAATTGAAAGTTGGTCCGATCCGGCTCAAAATTGGTATCGGGGGGTTTTTGGGGTCGCACTTTCGAAATATGAAAACAATTTTTTGATGACGTCATTTTTCAATATGGCCGCCATACATATGTTTTTTCGGTTATTCAATGGGTCATTTCTCCCAGTGGGCGTGATGGAGATTTAGGTTTTGTAGGGTTATATGTGGGGTTACGATAGGTGATTTTAGAAGAAACTGAATGGAGCTGAACGTGGAATACCAGGTAGAACAGGTCAACGGCTCTCGGAAACTAAAGGAGATAGGGGGTAAGTGCCAGAAATAATGTTGACAAGCACCCTGGGCATTTTCTAAAAATTAAAAAAAAAACACACCTCCCAAACAAAAGACGATCGCGCCCATACAAAATGTAAATGCTTATAACGCCGAAATCCTTAAAGATAGGTACAGAGTGTTTGAACTAATGTTTAATGGGACCGAAAATGCAATTTGGCGGAAATGTCAAAAATCCAAGATGGCGGATTCAAGATGGCGGCTACCTTAAATATTAGTCCGATCCGACTGAAAATCGATATCTAAGAGTTTTTAGAGTCCCCGATTTGAAATATGAAATCCATTTTTTGATGACGTCATTTTTCAAAATGGCCGCCATACAATTTTTTTCTCTGGTATTTTTATCGTTATTTTTCGACATGTTGGCATGATGGAACGCTGAGGCTTTGTAAGTGAAAAGTATAGATAGTGGTCGTATGATTTTAAGAGTCACCTGAAATGAGCTGAATCTGAACCTTCTGCTAGAACAGCTTGACGGCTCTCGGAAACTTAAAGAGATAGGGGGTAAGTGCCAAAACGAATATTGACAAGCACCTTGGGCATTTCCTAAAAATTAAAAAAAAAATACACCTCCCGAACAAAAGACGATCGCGCCCATACAAAATGTAAATGCTTATAACGCCGAAACCGTTAAGGATAGGTGCGGGGGGTTTGAACTAATATTTTACGGGACCGGAAATGCAATTTGGCGGAAATGTCAATAATTCAAGATGGTGGATTCAAGATGGCGGCTTCCTGGAATAATGGTCCGATTCGACTGAAAATCGATATCTAAGGGTTTTTAGAGTCCCCAATTAGAAATATGCAACCTATTTTTTGATGACGGCATTGTTCATAATTTTCACAATGGCCGTAGGTCGAAATTAGAGCCTGCGAGGCCGTAGGCCGAGCTATACTGGCGAGGCCGCAGGCCGAGCTATATAGGTCGAAGGCCAAGAGTGCTTCTAAGCGAAGCGAGGCTGAAGGCCGAGCGTACTTCTAAGCGAAGCGAGGCCGAAGGCCGAGCATGCTTCTAAGCGAAGCGAGGCCGAAGGCCGAGCGTACTTCTAAGCGAAGCGAGGCCGAAGGCCGAGCATGCTTCTAAGCGAAGCGAGACCGAAGGCCGAGCGTCTTTCTAAGCGAAGTGAGGCCGAAGGCCGAGCGTGCTTCTAAGTGAAGCGAGTCCGAGTTTTGAGCCTACGAGGAAATAGAAGTCTTTCATAGCGAGTTTATTTCAAAATTTCAATGATCTTCAAGACATCTGCCCACGTTAACATATGAATATATATATATGTCATGAAATTGTGTAAATCATGAATACTACTATAGGTACTTGATTGATAATTATACAGATATGTAGATTAACTCTTTAGTGAAACACCACAATACAAATATATGTTACAAATAAATAAAATAGAATAAAATAAAATCACAATCAAAATATTTCATAATTAAATAGGTACTTTAAATTTAAAGTGTCAGGATGGGTGGTCTTATCGCTCAGAGCGATCTCTTTCAGACAACCATTCACGGAAAGAAATAGGCATAAACTTATAAGGACGGTGTGAATAAAACAAGTGTACTAAACACTACATATAGCAAAACTCAAGATTATAAATATAAAAAATACTTATAATATACTCGTATAAAAACTATACTTATATAATTATAATACTATACGTAATATACTACAAAATATATACATACTATACATATACCATTTAATTATTATAAAAAAGATAATAAGTAGGTTTGCAATTAGTTATTTCGCGAAGCTAAATGCTTTGACACGTTTTTTGAAGATGCCTAAAGAAGGCGCGCATCTAATTTCGTAGAGTAAAGTGTTCCATAGACGAACAGCTTCAACACAAAGTAGGAACCAAAAAAATTGGTGCGGGTTATCGGGGTACTTAACATTAAGTGCTCTGATGATCGTAGAGAAAAAGAGCTCCTAACATGTCAAAATTCAACATTTTACGTACTACTGATATGACATGCTACAAGTAAACGTTAAATTTCCTTCGTAGGCTTGGGTTTGTTATGAACTTGAGTCCAAACAACACTTCACGCAGTGGTATAAAAAGGGTGCAGCATCTTCCAAGAAGCTTAAGGTGTCACAGTTAGCTGGAAAACTAATGGCGACATCTTAAGCCATTACTTACTTTTGAGCAATAAATATATCTATATATAATAGGCTTATAGGCCTTTCATGGGGACATTAATATACAGATTTTGAAGGTCACGATCTTAATGTCATGGTAGAGATGCTTACTTGTTGTCATTCGTTAGTCACTGGTACGACATACATCCATGTTAATAAAATAAATACAAAGTGTGGTGTGGTGTTCACGCTTGGGACAGTATTTTTTTTTCAACTATATTGAATAAGAACTCAGCTTATTGAGAAATGTATAGCTCTATTCATTTTCCCTTGAATATATCAAGAGAATAGCTTGACAAAATCATTAATTTGACTGCATTTAAAGTAAACAACTTACCGTAGCAACTAGAAGCGTGCAGAGTAGGCATTTTATGGTAAAGATGTTTTGTGGTTCTGCATTGAATATCGCGTTTAAATCATTCGAAAATGAAGATTAGAAACACTAGATTAAGTAAAATGTAACACATTAAAGTCGCGAAGTTGTCGGAAAAGTAGCCACTACAGATGAGATACAAACTCTAATACAGGTCAAACTTACGCACAACGTAAGTGAAATGAATACCAAAGTTTTAGAGGTGTTACGATTTGTAAAGTTCTTCAATCTAACATATGTTTTCTGAAAGTCAAGGAATGGAAGTAAAAAACACTGCGACCATCCCCTAGGTCAATCTTGATGTGCCAATATATGGTACGTAGGTTGGTTTATCTTTAAGTTAATGTTATAATGTAAATAGTATAATTATATCGTAGTGGGACTGTGGGAGTAAGCAGAACAAAAATAAAACCAGTTAATTGTCTTGGTACATAGAATAGAATAGAATAGAATTCATTTATTTCAGACTAATATCTGTCCATATTATTAGTAGAGGTACATACACTTAGTCTTACATCTTTTCACGCATTTCTTTGTTCAATTTGGCCGTTCTAAGGTTTTTTAATTGTTTATTCCTATATATGTATTCACGAATCAAATTTATTTAGAAAAGGTAAGGTACTTAAGGTAGAGACGCTGTCTGTATACTCTAGGTATATGTTATTACTTCAGTGTTTAGACGGGTACGATTAGGGTAGATAGAAATGAAATGCATAAAGCTATGGAAAAGATACCTTTGAATTAAAGAGTACCTAAATTTATAAGAAACGCGTCATGTAATTTGAGTTAACTTTGTTGCAAAGACCCCTAGATATATCAGTTTCTTCATCAAGTTACTCTCGATGCCACCTCTATGTAATGGTAAAACTAATTACATACATTTAAAGTCGTTTCCACTACATATGTATAGCACGTACCTACGTAAATTCCTAAATGGCTGAAGTGGTATGGATTTTACAGAGTCAGTAGTCAGTACAGAGAGAGAGAGATGTGTGTGAAGTGGCTATTCTTATAAATTTGAGTCCAGACAACCTCCACGCAGTGAAAGGGTGCAACGTCATCTAAGAAGCTTAAGTGTCACAGTTAGGTGGAAAACTAATGAAGACATCTTAAGCTACTACTTACTTTTCAGCAATAAATGTATATATAATAGGATTATAGACCTTTCAAGGGGACACATACACAGATATAATACACAGATTTCGAAGGTTCGTTATTGATCTTAATGTCATGGTAGAGATGCTTGCTGCAATTTATGTAATTAAAATACATACGAAGTGTGGTGTGCTGTTCACACTTGGAACAAAATTTTTTTTAACTATATAGAATTAGAACCCAGCTTATTGAGATATGTATAGCTCTTTTCATTCGTCCTTAAATATATATATACGTAGTATTGTTTTCTCTTTGGAATATATCAAGAGAAGGACTTGACTTTACACAATTACTAATTTGACTGTTTTTAAAGTTAACAGCTTACAGTAGCAACTAAAAACATGAGTAGGCATTTTATGGTCAAGATGTTTTGTGGTTCTGCATTGAATATCGCTATCAAATCGTTCTTTAAGCTATGGCGGAAAATTAAATTGGAAACAATAGATTGAATAAAATGTTGCATATTAAAGTTGTGAAGCTTCGTGTGTGTAAATAAAATTAATGCCAATGTTACGATTTGTAAAGTTCTTCAATCTTAATTTATATTAATGCCAAAGAATGTAGGTAAAAAGCACTGCGACCGTCCCCTAGGTCAAACTTAATAGGCAGGTATATTTGATACGTAACTTGGTTTTTTTTAAGTGAAGATGATGATGGAATAAGTATATTTATATGGTAGTGGGAGTTAGCAGAACAAAATTAAAACCAGTTAATTGCCTTGGTACATACTAAATCCTATACGTACCGAACAATGAAGTGCAATCTAATTCCTTAGTAGGTTTTACGACATATATACATCCATGTGAAAAAATATACATGGAATAATAAAATTTTCAAACAAGGGTTACCTACATTTATTATCACATGAGACGTAAAACTTTTACTGCTGAAGACATGCATACGGAAGGACCATTTGGAAGCTGCATGCATCCAAGATAGTCCTGCGACCTTATTTAGTACGTCTTCCACATTGTCGGTGGACGACCTACCTGCTCTACCAGACTCTCAGTCAGACGGACAGATGGACAAACGGATAAACAACATCAACCTACGGTTGGATATAGATAGGGATATAATGATATACTACCACACTATTGCCTACCACATTTAGTTCAAAGAATTTTACCCTAAGACTTAACTGAAACCACACATTGAGCGTTATGTTTTAGTATTTATACCTTAGTTTTATTATAATATTATGATTTTTAAGTGCTAATGCTTGCTTAGATAAACCAAATGTTGCAATACATCCCCATACACCGGTTAAAATCAACTAAGAGAAAACAAATGATGGTTGGATGGGTGCCTATAGAAAGTGTCTACGAGTTTCAAAGCCACACAAATGAATTGAATAAATATGAGCAATGATGAGAAATATCGTTTTAATGTATCGTTGGTGTAGTGGTGGCAGCGCTGCTTTGGAATGTAGAACTCTTGGTTTGGATTCCCGGTTAGGACAGTTGTTGGAATTTTCTGACAGAGAAATTCAAACTGTCCGGCGTCTGAAACACTGCCCTGTAGGTGACAATAGGCCTTATATGGGAGCAATACATATCTGGTATGGGTGTTTGATAAATACTCCTACCTACCTCTCTAAGATATGTACGCATGATCTTAATGTTATTTTTGTTTAAAATATGTATATCATTATTTACGTTACATATAAATTACTTTTACTAAGGTTAAACTCCAGGGATACTTTGAAAAAAAAAACTGTTTTAATATTTATTTTAAAATTTACTTGTAACGAGTTTCGAGTCAATTAAAACAAGGAATACAACAATTTTATAGAAAATTGCAGAGTTATTTAGTAAATTAAGTCATTACTTACTTTTGAGTATAATGATCTTTATATATATAAAGAATAGGCTCCTCACTTTTCATACATCGTGAAATATTTTTCGGGACTATCTCTGTCATCATCATCATCATCATCATCAGCCTGTAGCAGTCCACTGCTGGATATAGGCCTCTCCAATTGCACTATCTCTGTGCAAAGAACATATAAATTTTTTTTAAGAATATAGCTGTGTGCTCAGTAAACTTACGCCGTTCTTGCTACTTACAGCTAATACTGTTTTCTTACGTCTCTACACACATATATACGGAGTAAGTATATCATGAGAATTACTTTGGAACATTGGGACAAGGGTGTTTCAGTAGGAGGTCGGAAGATATCCAACTTATGATGAGATACGATGATACTACTCTTCTCGCTCAAATAAAAAAGACATGGAACACCTGTTGACACGTTTAGAGACAACAAGCCTCTCCTACAGGCTTGTGATCAACAGAGACAAAACCAAGATGATAATCGTAGACCGAACTGAACTAAATCAACCTGACATTTCTGTGATTGGCAACTGTGAAATTGTTCAATCCTACGTGTACCTAGGATCCACGAGCACAAACACGAGGGGCTATGAGAAAGAAATTCAAAAAAGATTTGCTAAGACAAGATCTGCCGTTGATAAGGTCAAAAGAGTCAGGTGCAACCGAAATATCACCAAATCCACGAAACTCTGCATGAAGAAAACTTTAGTGTTGCCGATATTTCTCTATGGCGCAGAAACATGAACGGTTCACCTGAGAGACCGACGAAAAATCGATGCCCTTGAAATGTGGTGCTGGCGGCGACTGCTGCGGACGAACGAGAGATTATCTAAGACTGTGCAAATACGTGTCCTGAAATACTTCGGACACATTATTCGACATGAAAACTCCATAAAACGACTCGTAGTCCAGGGGCAAGTAGAAAGCAAGCAGTCGATCACACGCGTTGGGCAGAACTCACAAAAGATGAAACAGAAACTTCCATAGTCTAAAGCACTTTTAAGTGTTATTTAAGATTTAGGTATACGTTATTATTAAAATTCAAAATTAGCAGCCTTCCTATCACATATTTCAAAGATGTAGGGTTTACTCGAATGTTTTGAGATTGAGAGTTATGTTTTATTCTTTTAGAGTTTATTTATGCATACGCAAGTTTTTATCGTTTGCTTTTTATACTCTAACGGCTGCTTGGCGAAATGTAACTTTGCAATCTGTCCCCTAATATGCACGTTACAATAAATTAATGTAAGACGTCCACTGCTAAACATATGCGTCCCTATCGATTTACAAAAGACCGCATGGAAGCGACCTGTATAAAAGTTCGGTCTGTGGTTACCGGCCCCATCGGCCATTAGTTCAAGGCGTTATGTGTCATGTCCACTGCCACTTCAACTGGCTAATCCTCTGGGCTATGCATGACTTTCATTCGTGTACTAAATCAGTCCTCATTTCCGATTTAATCACTACGGAATACACCGAGCATAGCTCTTTCTAAAGTTCGTTGTATGACTTTGAGCTTACATATGAATCCCTTAGTCAGTGACCAAGTTCAGTGTCATAAATTATCACTGATTACACATGAACGGAGTAAAATAGAGGATCCGAAGTCTTCTTTTATTGAGAGATTAAAAATGTTACGGCACTTGTGTGGCTAAGGCGAATCTAATGATTAATTTTATATAATGCATCAAGTCATTTCGACTTAAGGGTCATTTAAATAAATAGAAAATATAGTGGGGTTTATTTCCGCCACGGTTGTTCTTATTCCATTTGTATATCACAAGGTATTTAATAATTACAGCTCTCCGTAAGATAGGGAGAAGGAAACTGATTGAAGATTGTAGAGGCAAAGCATAGCATGAGATTCGTGGCACTTACGGATAGGAACCCACTTTAACTGATATTTGTATTCTGATATGTCAGGGTCGAACATAAGCTTGCAGACAGTCAATAAAATGGATTCAGACGTTTTGGAGCCGTTCTTATTAATTTAATAGTTCTTTTGTATACACAAGGTATGATAGTCAATAGTTTGATAGCAAATACCCACAACTTATATTCAAAAAATGTGTGCAGAATCGAACAAGATTCAATATAAATTAGTACTGCCCATATCAAAATTAAAAATGCACAGCTCATGGGCAAATGTTATGTCAATAAATACTTGATAGAATACATAATGACTTTTGCTGAACTTTAAGCTAAATTAAGGCATAACATTTTTACAAAGCCATTAAATTACTTACCTACTAATAAAAAATGCTACTGTGACTTTGATGAACTCATGAACGATTCATGCAATTATTTCAAATAATGATCAATAATTATTTTGATAAATGTGAATTAATTTATAGTAACATGAATGAGTCGGCCCGTTCTTAGTATTGTTCCTCTAATATTGCTACAAACGAATAGGGAAATTTATTACTACCATAACATTAGATGTATACAATATAAATATGATTTCAATAAATAATCGGGTATGCGTCTGAAACGAGAGCCATTGTTACGTTAGTTTTAAAAGGTAAAAAATATTCGAAGACGTTAAAAAAAACTGAATGTAATAATTCAGTATCTTGCTTACGGTGTTCGTATGAGTACCTGCGCTATAACAGATGGTTTTCTAACGTGACTCATAAGTTATTAGAATATGGCATACGAAAGGTATCCCTGCATTTCACCGACACTTAATATATCATGCGACCTTTGGTTAGGTTAGGTTTGAACTGCGACAAAACTACGCGTAAGCCGAGCGAGCAAAGCGAGCGTGCCGCTGCAGCGGCTGGCTAAGCGCTTAAAACTAAGGAATGAATGATTATCTACTAGGCAGAGCCTGTACTATGGTAACCTAATGAATGATATACATACTTATATACATATACACACCCAGACACAGCTCAAACATACATGTTCATCCACACGCGGTGTTCAGGTCCCAAACTAGGCAGAGCTGTACTATGGTAACCTGATGACTAATATACATACTTATATACATATACACACTCAGACACAGCTCAAGCAGACATGTTCATCCACACGCGGTATTTAGGACAGGTTCAGGTGTTAGTTGAAACTATATAGGTACCTAAGTTTTATGTAATTACTTACAATAATATCATTAAATATGATAACATGATTTTACGATTCAACTATAAAATATCTTCCATACAAATTAATTAAAATTAGCTGTTGGCATGAATGGCTTGATAGATTTATTAATGACTAGCTGCGCTCCGTGGTTACAACCGAGCGGTGAAGGTCGATGATGATGATAAATATAGCGTATGTTACTCAGGCATAATAGAGTTTTCTACTGGTGAAATATTTTTTGGAACCGGTTAGTAGTTTTTGCGTTTATCCGCTATACACTATCAGATAATTCTATGTACTCAGACGAGCGAATGTCTAAACAGGTTTTTATTTCAGCACCATTTAGATTATAGAGAACTTTCGTTCCTGTTACCATAGGGAATATTTCACAATTTGCTGTTACCATAATAAGCTATACAAAGATTATTAGGTTGTATTTAGGTTTTAGACCTATATTATTTTTTTTGTCCAGAACATGCTATGTAGTATATTCTAACAAGTACTGAAGATAATTATAAAAATTAAGAACACGACTACAAACTAAGAATGTAAAAAGTTATATTATCTTATGGAACAGCAGATATAAGTGGGTTCATTAGATATTTGTTTAGTATCGTTTCAACAGTTATTTTTTATTTTTAATAAATTAATAGGTACGACATTATAATTGGAGATTTAGCACAGTGCCTCCAGTCTACATCAGTTTAATAGTTTAAAAATCAAGTTAAAAAATCATGGAGTACCTTTTGTTTGCGGCTCCGTCTGCGTTGATATTTGATATACCAAAGCTGCTACGGTTTGCTACGGCGTAGCAGATTGTTTCCGGTTTATTTCTGTGTGAAATTTCATCATCAGTTTAAGCATAAAAGAAGAACAAACAAACAATTAACTACTAAGCGACAAATACGCTTTCGCTTTATAATATTATAATAAGCATGCTGCGTCTTGCTTTGATAATACCATCCGACATCAGTTTAGTTTTAGGGGGTAAAAATATTTGGAGACGATAAAATTGAAAGAAATATTTCAGTATCTGGCTAACGGCGTTTGTATGAGTACCTGCGCTATAACAGATGATTTTCTAACATGACTCAAAAGTTCTTAGAATATGGCATACGAGAGGTATTTCATATTTCACTATCACATAATTTATCATCGGTCCAGTAGTTTCGGAGTTCAATTCAAACCAACAAAATCGTTCCTCTTTATAATATTATAGTGAGATGATTTTGGAAAAGATGTCAGTAATTTATGCGGGTTGAACCCTGGGAAAAACATTGTTCACAGATAGTACGTTTTGGTAATGCAAAGTAGGACATCCCTTGAAGACGATTAAGCTGGTCTGTTTAACTGATCATCAAGAATGTATTACGTATTAATCTGATACAACCATTTTATTTAAACTAATATATTGGCACGACTAAGGTCAGTGCACAGTAAGTATCAAAAACGTAACTCCGCAACCATAATAGATAGGTACGGGGTGTTTGAAGTAATGTAATAGGGGACCGGAAGTGAATTTTGGAGAATATGTTTAAAATCCGAGATGACGGATTCAAAATGCCGGCCAACTTAAACAAAGTTGGTAAGTAGGTAAGTCTAAACGGGCTGTTTTTCAAGATCGCGGAGTGAAATAGAAGGGTACAAGTGAGCTCATTAAGAGCTTGACAACAACAAAGTATCTATGAAGTATAATAATTGAATACACAACCATTTCTTTTGTGGATTATTTGGTCAGAGCTGAGTTATGATAGGTGCAGTGACGAGTAAAACGAGGAAGAGCGTTACTTTGCTGTTGAATACAATATCTGTATCACTGCAAATCGTAATGAGTTGCATTTTGTTTTAGGTACTGAATAAATGTTAACAGAATGAAACAGAATGTTAAAATTATGATAAGAAAATATTTACACAGACGAGCGAATGCCTGAACAGACTTTTCTTTCAGCACTTTTCTTCGAGTATAGAGAACTTTCGTATGAGTGGATATGTTTCTGCATGCACACCTATACTTTTTTGTTAATTATAATATTAACAGCTTCATATATATTTATATATTAGTAAATCATAACTATCACGGGTACATTACAATGTTATTGTTATTTTTATGGTGCCCACTTTAAAAAAAATATAAACTTCAGACTTTAAAAGAGTTCTGCTAAAAACGTTTTCACCAACCTACTTACTACCTACATTAGTTCAAAGAATATAAGTAAGTTATGTTTGGTATACTATGTTTCTTAATATTCTGTAATTTCACCGACACTTTTTTTTGCTGCTGAAATTTTGGCTCTTTAATTAACATTAGTGGAAATTAAAAATTGTCATTAAAAAAAATAATACATATAAAGACATGGTTCATCTAATTAAATGATAATTCTACAAATTATATTTAATTACAATCTCCAATGACTTCAGAAATATCACATTTAATAATGTATTGTTTGACATACTATTCTTTTTAACCGACTTCAAAAAAAGGAGGAGTTTATATGTTCTATTGCATGTTTTTTTGTATGTTGACCGTTTCTCCCCGATTTATGCACCGATTCTTAAAGTTATTTTTTTTTGTTTTGGTAGAGTATACTTCCGTGGTAGTCCCATTTACATTTCATCAAATTGGGTGAAACAGTTTTTGAGCTACACTCCATTTACTGGAAAGTCTTCTGATGATGAAGATGAATCTTAACGATGTCATCATTAGGTTAGGTTTGAACTGCGAAAAAAGTTCGTGAAGCCGAGCGAGCGAAGTGAGCGTGCTGAACAGACATCACTGATTATAATAAGCAACCTGCGTACCCTAAAAATTTTACTACAGTTTTTTCAGTTGTAAAGGTACAAGCGTTGTAAAAGGCTACTTATGTTCAAAATTTTACATAAATCAGTTCAGTTGCTTTTTCGTGTAGGAGTAGCATACTTCCATTTATAAATCCATTTGAAGTCTCGAGTACTTTTACAATTTAATATTAGTTGATGATAGTGTATATATGTTTTATGTAGAGCATGGTAGGTAAGGTGGTAATCGCTTGCTATTTTATGAAAAGTTATATAAAATACCTTACAACTAAGACTATGTTCACCGTATGACAGTGACCATGTTCAGTTTCATAAATAAACACTGATCACACTGAACAAAGATATGAGAGCCGAAGGTTTCTGGCTTGAATTGAGGCGGAAGGCAGCGCATGAATGTTGGGGAAAATGAAGATAACTTTGTTTAAACATTTTGCGAGGCTGATTCTATAAGTCACGCAAAAATTTAGGAGATCTTTATTTTGGTGGACCATTTCCGTAGTACTTGTTATTTTTTTGTTGTGAAGTATGTAAATATAATTAAAGCAAACTATATATTTGATTTATTGAGAGATAATAAATGTAATGACACTTGCGTGGCTAAGGCGAATCTAATGATAGGTATGCTATTTTTTATAATGCATCAAATCAAATGACTATAGACTATAGTGGTTGTTCTTATTCCTTTTGTAAATAACGAGGTATTTAATAGTTAGAGCGTTCCGTAAGATAGAGATAAGAAAACCGATTGCAATTTGTAGATGCAAGGCATAGCATGAGAGTCGTGGAGTTGCTCATGGTCGAAAGTAAGCTTGCAGACAGTCGCTAAAATGGATTCAGACGTTTTGGAGCCGTTCTTATTTATTAAATAGTTATTTTGTATACACAAGGCATGACAGTAAATAGTTTGTTTAGAAAATACCCACAATTTTTTGAAGGTATCCAACAAGATTTAATATAAATTAGTACTGCCTATATCAAAATTAAAAATGCACAGCTCATGAGCAAATGTTATGTCAATAAATACTTACTTTATCAAATACCTTATGACTTACAAGCTATAAAGCTATAAAGAGAGGCATTATATTTTTACAAAGCGATTAAACAACTTACTACTAAAAAAATGCTACCGTAACTTGGAAGAACTCATGAACGATTCATGCATTTATTTTAAATGTTGATAAATAATAATTTTGATAATTGTTAATTAATTTAGAGTAACATGAATGAGTCGGCCCGTTCTTAGTATTGTTCCTCTAATATTGCTACACACGAATAGGGCCATTTATTACTACCATAACCTTAAGATCTATACAAAATATACATACGATTGCAATAAATAATTGAGTATGGGTCTGAAAAAAGAGCCACAGTGTTACCTTAGTTTGAAGAGGTAAAAACATTCGGAAATGTTGAAAAATTGACTGAAATAATTCATTATTTTGCTGCGGTGTTTGTATGAGTGCCTGCGCTATAACAGATGGTTTTCTAACATGCATGACTCATAAGTTATTAGAATATGGCATACGAAAGATATCCCTGCATTAAACCGACACTTAATTTATCATCCAACCCTAGGTTAGGTTAGGTTTGAACTGTAACAAAACTAAGCGCAAGCCGAGCGAGCAAAGCGAGCGTGCCGCGGCAGCGGCCGGCGAAGCGTTTGAAACTAAGTAACGAATGATTGTGGCGTGTGGTTCATGACTAACGATAGAGTAGTGCACAAATAATATTACACACTACTAGACGTACTTTTTATTTTTTGGTAATTAATTGTTGTGAGAGTGACATTTTACAAATGTGAATAATAAAAGAAACAGTGTGTGAAATAAAAGATGAACAAAACATAAATTTTAATGCAAACATTTTTACAAGATTTACGTTTGCGAGCTGAATTTGTTTATGTAATATATTTAGATATGAGGCTTGAACCGACATACATCCACGTGGAATGTCGATATATACATACAAGAAACAATCAAATTTTATACCAGGATCTCACTACTATCAATTCTGCCGTAAGATGTTCATTGCCAAAGATGACCCTCTCCCATAGATTTATGAAAGGACGAGATGGAAGCGGCTCGTATCCAACGTCTTCTTGAGACGTTTATGAGGTCGTTTGATCTCCAATTTATCGGTGGACGACCTACGCTGCGCTTGCTGGTCTGTAATCTCCACTGCAAGAGCGAAGCGTTCAGTGCCATGCAGGGTTCCAAAACCGTCTGGCTCCATCAGCCATCAGTTTGGCGTGTTATGTACCCTGCTCACATTCACATTGCAATATAGATGCCCAAGTTTCTAAAGAATATATGTATTCAGATATATTATGTTTCAAATGAGGTATCATTGAAATGGCCTGAATTGCTTCCTCAAAGGCTGGCAACTCAATCTCGATACTTCTCGTATTGCAGATGTTCGTGGGCAACAGTGATCACTTACCATCTGGAGAGCCGCCCGTCCGTTTGTAATTATGTTCACACAGTCAAACCCCCGTACTAAGATTACTAACAAATATAATAGGTTAGGGTTTTTCTTTGTGATATTAGGAGTCGGCATATGCACGAAGCCCACCTGGTATTTGGGGCAGTCTTTGCGGCTGGTACTGCGCCTGTAATTCTGAGACACAGAAATGTCACCGGCACCCATACCTTTCATACCAAACCACAGTATTGCGAATATTACTGCTTACATTACTACTGGTACGGTAAGTAGGTAGAAATGAATAAAAAAAGATATATTTAAGGTCGATTTAATAAAAGAGATGTCACTGATTACATATTGTATATTATTAGTGAGCAGATGTCATGAACATACCACGTAACTTGATTATACAAATGTATAAACTAGCTCGCCAGCGCTTCCAGCGGCTTCGCTCGCTTGGTCTGGAATTGGTGGAGCGCCGTTTTGGAATGTTAGGGTCGTGGGATTTTCTGGCAAAGTAATTCTCAATAGCAGTCCGGAGTCTGGAACAGTGTCTCGTAGGTGGCAATAGGCTCGCCCCCTATTACATGGGATCAAAAAAATATCCGATAAAACGCAGCTGTTTCAAACACTGCTGCTCACTTCTTCGCGGATATCCTGTATATTTGACGATTTGTGATCTTTTAATTTAAAAATAACGGGTATAAAATTTTTTTCGTTAAAGTTTATTTTTACCAAGTTTTGAGTGATACTTTTTTACTACCACTTTAATTATAACATAAATTGTTACACGAAAACTTGCAAAATATACTATGTTATATAAATATAGGGTATATATAAAAAAGGAGCCGTGTTACATTCTTAATTAATACAGTTTTTACGAAAAGTGTGTGTTTATACATCTCTCTCGCCGTCATCAAACGTCTTTACCTGCGTATGGAAGAGAGGACATGTAAACTCGCCCCGCGCCGGATTGATTGAAGAATTAATTTGTGAAACGTAGTATACCGAAACAAGGGTGAGCAGGTTATTTCCAACTACTTATTTAATGAAAAGCCAGAATTAAACAGTTTTCCCTTCGTTGTTTGAATGGTTATTTCCAACTACTTATTTAATGAAAAGCCAGAATTAAACAGTTTTCCCTTCGTTGTTTGAATGGTTATTTCCAACTACTTATTTAATGAAAAGCCAGAACTAAACAGTTTTCCCTTCGTTGTTTGAATGCGATTGAAATGCGAAACGTAAGATGCAAGGGACTCTACTTACTGTGTTCTGCCGCGAATCATTAGTGCGCAAGCGTTAGGTACTGTAAGGGTACATTAGCATGTGAAATCAGTAAGTGTTATGTCATGGTCAGTATTATTTCTGTTACAAACTTGACACAAAAGTTTGAGTAAATTTGTAGTGCAGGAGTTATAAAATAATAATCTACTTATTAACAAAGTTGAAATCAAATAAGTTGTGGGATGGAATGATACTTTTAATATTTACACATTTTATAGTATTTTTTTTAAACATACGTTAATAACAGCTTAGGTAAGCTGTATCACTGCAGCTCAGAGATTATTCCTCTACATCTTACGAGTATAGATGCCAAAGTTCCTACAGTGTAAATATCTTAATACGAGTAGATATTCTGTTTTAAATAAGGAAAATTTAAATATCAATGAAATAACAAAGTTACTATAAAATATAATGTTCACACACTTGTAGATACCCAGTACCATAGAGTCCCAGGTGTTAGGTGCTAATCTCTGCCTTTAGCAGACGTATGTCCTCACAACTGCATTGCGCACGTAAAAATGAGACATTTTTAAGTCTCAATTTGCCTGTAATTTTACCCGCACCCATACCCTTCAAAACCAGAACACAATATTGCGAACGTTACTGCTTCAGGGTGGAAACAGGTATGGTGGCAGTATTCCCCGGATGAACTCATTCAAGAAGAATTCTACTGCATATACTCGTATGTAGGTAGGAAAATTGATAGATAAACCCTTTATTGCAACACTACATTATAAAATATAACTAACAAATAAATAGGATAATAATATAATTGAATACTATTACTCAACAATAAAAAACTTAAAATTAAGTGAAACGATGGGCGGTCTTATCAGTCAGAGAGTTCTCTTCCATACAACCATGTTCTTGAAAAGGAAGCTTGAATAAAAAAGATCTCGAAGGAAGTTTCCTTGTACACCTGTGGAGACTCTTGTGACACATTTACCACCGACCACACTTAGAAGTAGAGCCCCTAAAAAAATTAAAAGAATTCTGGTATGTACTACTACCTACAATCTAACGACTCTACTACACTTTTTTGTCTTTTTAACTCCAGCTGACCGCTCTACCCTTGAGCCTCAATTGCACTAAAAGAAATGCTCGCTTTGTAACTTGTATGGGAGTTATGATTTTTTACGCAACTGAATGCAGATCATTTTTCCACTTCTCAAGCTGGTCTCCAAGGCGACTGCTCACGTTAACCACTGCACTAAGGGGTTGGATCCCTTAACAAGCATACGCAAGGACCAGTTTTTTTTAATTAAAATTCCGAATAGCTTCTATGCCCCGACTTAAACTGTAATTAGACGCTAAATTTCTGCAATCGAACTTGTATGAAATTTTTTACTTTTCTGTTCAAATGGTTAAAAGTTTGATGACAAAAACTAATGCACAAGGACAAACGCGGGCCACTCGTGGCCCGCGCACCGCCCAACACCTAGTACATTATATACATATAATCAATGCACTATTATGAATCAGTATGATTACGAACGTTATGCATACAAATCTAACAATAAGTAGTTATTAGAAATCATCTTGATTTTTAAGAATATACTCGATCTGTGATAGGGACAAAAAGGTCCTTTTTAAGCAGACTATTGTTTTGTATGTTTGGGTCACTTCCTTACAATAATATTTCTTAAAGGTTTTGGCAGAACGCCAATTTCCTCTAGAGAGGATTTCGTCGATTGGACTGTTTTCTACCCAACTTTTAGATGCCACTGCCGAGCGGAAACTTCCTGGGGTAGCTTGGATCCCTACGTCTTGTAGTAGCTTCTTAATCCAGCCCCCTATAATTGTGCATGAAACCGCCTTTGGTTTCTTACCAGTAGATATGAATAAGTTGTTACTTTTAGCACAGTCACGTCGTACTTTTGATAGCTCGATGAGGTGTTTTACCCAGTGTATCTAATGCTTGGATTTCTTTATTTTGGTTCAGCCTTCATCCGGATTGTTGATGTAGTGGTGTGTCGGTTTTCGAACCGTATTTTGGCCAAAAAGTTATATATTTATCTGAAATGATACATGAAGCTGAATCTATGCATAGGAGTGTCAAATCATGTACCCGTCTTCCTGATAGTAGGAGCAATAAAGCAGCAGTCATCTGAGAGGTTTCGAAAAAGTTGTCTGTATTAGGGTTTATAGTACGAAAGTAGTTGAAAAGGACGTCTACGTCCCATATGGGGAGTTTGGTTTTTAACTTAGTTTTGCTCGCAGATATAGATATAGCTTTAATTACATGTTTAACAAGGAAATTGACACTCAAGTTGTTACTGCGGCTAGGATTACAAAAAGTAGAAACGACAGATTTGTAGACGTAGATATAGATATAGAAGTAGGTAGCTATTATACTACTATCTAGTATTGTAGCTAGACATAGACCTTCTTTTGGATGTAAGTCACTCAAAAATTTTGCCAGGTCTGAACCCGACGGTCTCTGAGGGTCAACGTTTGCCGACTGTGCCCACGAAACCCAGCGTTTCCAGGCTGGCTTGTACGTTTTTATTGTAGAAGATCGCCAGCTACTTTTCAAAAGCGACTTTTCTTCTTGTGACCAGCCCGTCAAGAATTCATTCCACCCGCACATCTCTATATCTCGAGAGCCATTTGAGACGCCTGAGGTGGGGGTAGTCCGGTTGTCATGTCTACTATGCGTGGGTTTTCACCGTGAACGGGGGTGATAGAGCTCGGTCTTTTAGGTCTGGTCTCCAATATACTTGTTTCTAACGATGGACAATGATCAGATATACCCCTTGAGCGCTGTTCAGGTGATGTAGTACTCGAGGTATCATAAACGGTGGTGGAAAAACCCACGCTAGATCTAAATGCCAACGGTTTGCTAGTGCATCGTACATACTCGCATGACCGTCGTTCCTGTCGAGCGTGCAATACGTTGGTACTACGTGGGCTTGGTTGGATGCAAAGAGGTGAGTGCCCCACTTCTTGAATACAATCTTGGTGATTGTTGGCAGTAGGTGCCCTTCTGGGAGACGTGTGTGTCGAGACAGATGATCCGCTTCGCAGTTGTATGTCCCTGGAATGTGATATATCGACATATGAATGCTGTAGCTGTCGAGGATCTGAAATATTTTTATTGCCAAGTTCATTAAGGCCTTGGATTTTGTTCCCCCTCGTTTCGTAAGTAAGAGACCACTGTTTTGTTGTCGCACTGGATCAACAATGTTTTGGAGCTTAGAACATGACAATGGTCTCTCAGGACAAACAATATCGCCAACATTTCTTTCTGATTGCAGTGTAAGTTTTAATGGTGATCTAGCCAAGTCCCCGATAGGGTCTTGTTGTCTAATTTGGCTCCCCAACCCAGGTCACTTGCGTCTGTAACGAGGTAATGAGACGGAAGTGGTGTGTGTATTATATATAATTATTATACACTTGATTTTTTTATTTCATAGACTGTTTTTGGTTGGTTGTGGTCACCCTGGTTTTCATAACAATATTTTAATAGATTAGAAAGGAACGCTTATTACTACCTCGATATCAAACAGCACATCCCTATTTATCGATATCGATACCCGCGCGCTCGTCTGCCACGTCACTAATGTCACACATGGGGCCGCGTTCAGAACCTCAGTGAAAGCGCACTCGGAGTGCAACTTTTCCCACTAACGCTGCCGTTCCGAACCTCAGGGTAAAGCAGTCGGTTGTTCTAACTCGAGCGTTCTGAACCTCGGAGCGTCGCAACTTATTAACCATCAAAATCGATCGGTAAAAGGTTGCAACCTGAATCTGACATAACTTTGACCAATCAGACTACAACAAACTTGTTCTTCTGCTCTCGTCTCAAAAAAAATTAGGTAAGGAGCATGTGATCTGTCAATGTCGAGTTAGTCAAAGTCTGTTTGAGGTTAGAAAACAACCGTGACCGCCGTACCTCAGAGCGAGTTAGAAAACAACTAAACAACCGCGCTCTGAGGTACGGAACGATCCCTGGAAGACGTGCACGCGGCGCGCGACAATGATCCGTCAAAGTGGATGGCACTGAAAAATTAAACCTCCCCTCCCGCTATCGTTACGTTGTATGCTTTAGTGATTGCCATCTACTTTAGATATAGTCTGATTAATCTATGCTCTTAAATCGTAGTGTTTATATTCTCTTTGGATTACGCGTTTCGTTTCGCGCCAATTGTCATAAATTACGCTGAAATGAAAATTGCAGCTACAAATTCCATTTCAATACTGTCAACTATGTGCTGTTTCAATGTGTGTTGACCAATTGGTTGTTTAGTTTGCCTCAAATAAAGTGAACACTAGATAAAATGCATGTTCGGGTTCGGCTATTTGGGAAGCCTGAGGCAATAGTTGTTGTCGAATCTAAGTTGACTAAGATAGAAAAGTTCCGTCGTTTATTGCAAGAAAAATTCGATGTGGTTCCCAAACTTCAACGTTTGTTCTACGGCGGCAAACTGGTAAATATCACTTGTCACTATCCAGGTGGAAATAAAATTCTCTTACTCATTTACTTACTGGAGTAATAAAAAAAAACAAACATTTCATTTTATTAGTACCTTAGAAAAACGATTTAAAGTTAAATCCACCATGTACCATCATAATCAGATATATCTGTGTCAATATCAGCTTCATCTATTTTGTATGCAAACATAACCTATGTGTTAATGTATCATGCACAATTGCACATTCATACTTGCTTTTAGAAATACAGCTGTCAAATTGTCTTGATTACGTTTTTGTAAGTAGTTGTGAAACAATCTTATAGTTTTTTTCCTCTTACTTTATTTTATACGAGCTGCTCTTTGCAGTTTCACCCGCGCGGTGATGGATGATGATGATATATTATGTTAGCAATAAAAAACAAAATGAGTGTCACTGCCCATTCATTGCCATTCATAAATTATCGTATTCTCTGTCGTTAAGATTTCGTGGTACGGGTTTGCGCATGACCCGCTGCCAGCCAGAGGCTGCAAACTGATTTCAACAAGTTACGCTGCTGGCTTCATTCCGCTGTGAATGCGAATTAATGTGGATATTTGCAGTAAAAACGATTGATATAATTTGTTATTGAGTTGTTTTGTGGTTACGTTTTTCTATTGATATATGGATATTGATCACATTATTGACAAAACTGTTGACAGTTTTATTATCAATGTGGCAGAGTCAACTGCATCGTCGGATTATGATGAAACGGACACAGAAGTTGAATCATAGTGTGGTGAACAACACCAATATAATAAATGTAGTATGCATATATAGAACTGATTTTATTCCTAAAGTAACATGCTTATCATGACTTGTAATAGGTAAACAATAATAAAGGATATAAGTTTGTAAGTTAAATAGTATGCCATAATATTGAAATAAGATATAGCAATTATTACAATTTCAAGTTTATTATAATTTTTATTTATAAACTGTTGATTACAATTTACCTAAATTATTTGAAACCTTTCTAAAAATGTTGGTTATACCTGCAGCATGCTCTTAGGTCAGTGTCCGAATTTCGCCAGAGGTTTGGAACATATTATAGCTCTATTCAATTCTCATTGTAGGTTGGGATAAAAGCCTCATAGTTGTACAGTTTCACCGTGAGATTATTCAGAAACTGATTGGCACCCAATCAGGGTCCCATGTCTCTTAGCTCTTGAAAATCAAACTCAAACTCAAATGATTTATTGCGTATGTGCCAAGTTAACATACAATGCAGGTGTTGTTGCATAAGGTTTACAGTAAGTACATGTCACACCTGGGGGTGTTGCAATTGTGCAGAGAGGACCAGTCGATTTTAACGTATTATCATTGAAAAATTCGTCAATATTATAATAACACTTCTGCAAAAGTAATTTTTTAAGTGTGAATTTGAAAACGTTCATTTTATTTTCGTCTTTTATTTTGTTAGGTAGTGTATTATAAATTTTAACTGCCATTGCCTTGGTACCGGAACTGTGCATTTTCAGTCTAGAAGTAGGTATTAAAAGTGAAAGCTTTAAACCAGTGGTATACTAAGTATTAGTGCTACTAGTTTATTTAGCTATTAGTATTTAAGGTATACTTATCTCTGTAATATACAATTTTGGGCATACAATTACTTTTATTAAAATTTATTATTATTACTATTTAGAAAAATAGTATTGCAATTGCAATGTAGATTACATTCTTTGTGTATGGCCCCTGTGACATGTTTGAGTGTCGCAACTTTGCCAGTATCTGTTACATGAGAGTTTCATACACTGCAGGAGAAATTAAAGTAAACTTTTAGAATATGGTTGGTGCTTAGAAGAGAGAATCAATCAAACTGTTCCCCTCCAGCGATTACTCTAATACACACGAAAACAACATAGAAAAGAACAAATTTAAATAGCAATGTAATTAATTACTGTTAAGTTTGTAAGTAGGTATACTAATTTTTTGTTTTTTGCTCGTTCAACAATACTTTATTCATTTACATTTACTGTATATTACTTTACTATTACTTATTTTGTGATATTACCGACAAACAGTTGGTGGTCCATGGCAAGACAGATTTTTTGTGAAATGGATTCTTACCACTACAAGGTTAAGAACTTGCTTTAAACTATTGTGTTGCAATTGCGATAGTCTGATTTATAAAATTAGTTTCAGTGATATTTTAATGGGTTTTGACAGAATTAAGATTAAAAATGTATCTATTTATTGTGTTTTAGCTAGGATTGGCAACTTTCACAAGCCTTAGATCTCCTTTAGCAATACTTTTAAAAATTAAAAAAATGGGAGAAAGCAGAGCCTATGTGTCTGTAAATGGGCCTGTAATTAGTTATGTTTGTCTTGCTTCCTGATTTATGAATTGGGACAAAGACAGCTTTTTCAGATATTTAAAAAATACCCTTGTGCAAAAGTTTTTGAAAAGAAAGGGTTTTTTTTTTCAATCTATATTTAATTTAGGGACTTTGTCTTTTGACATGCCAGTCCCATCATAACCTTAGCACACATTTTATAAATTTTTATAGCATCCTCCGATGCAGGTTCTGCTACTAAGTATATATGAGTAAATATTCCTACATCTAATACATTTAAATTTAGCGATGTTATCAATTGTTGTCTTTGACTTGCGTTTCGAACACATTCCATAAGCACATGATATATTATATCATCTACTACTCCACATGAGTTACAATTAGGTGATGTTTCCTTTTTCATCATGTAACCGAATTTCTTTGTTGGAATGTGTCCAGAATGTATTCTATGGGCTATTACAACATATTGTCTCTTTAATTTATACCTAACACACCAAGGAGGCAAGGGTGAACAGCCGTGCAAACATTTGCTTGTACTTAAGTATTTTGGTAGATATATTATCCCAGTCGTCATTTGACCTCATTATAATTCTTTCCATTTCCGTACAGTCAATATAAAAAAAACAAAAGATTCCTGAGGCTGAGTGATTTCTATGATAGGCGCAAATAATTGGTTATGAATATGCTCTGCTAGTTTTCTCAATGTTAATGAAAAATTTGTTTCAACTATTAGCAGCTAATAACGGTGAGGCATGTGATTATAATAAATTTGAGGATGACTCACATTATTTTGCTGTGTGTGTAGCATTTTTTAAAAAAGGTAGTAACTAAAGAACTTTTTAAAAGATAGCTAAATTCAAAATGGCTTTTTGTTTTTTTCGTAATGACTTCAAAAGTTGTCATTTTGCATAATATTTACACAGATTTCCCACTTTGAAAGCTTTGAAAGTTTTTTTTTTAATATTAATTGTATCAAGTTATAATTTATTTAGAATAAGGATACATTGCAGAGTACAAGCATAGTCATAACTTGTTTGCGGAACAAGTTATGATGGTTTAAAGGCAAGATTATGGGTGATTTAAAAAATACGTAATATATCGAAACTACCGTGACCTAGGACATAGGACCTATCGGAGAAAACTAGCGCATTACCCCCCTAATCCCCCTAAAAATGCTGTCAGTCTATGCACCAAACAGCCTGTCTATAGCATTGTACATAATTAAGTTACATGTTACATTTTCAGCTGGAAGATGGCTACACATTCCATGATTACAACATCAAACTTAATGATGTTATTCAAGTAATGGTGAGAGTACAACCCGAAGAGGGTATTAAGGAAGACGAAACGGAACCCAAAACTGATGGTGAATTAGAAAAACGTGATGACGACCATAAAGTGGAATATAAAGGTTAGTGGCTGAATTAAAAAAGTATTGCCTATATAATATATAAGGCCTTTGATAATTCATGCACCGCATTCAATATTGTGCACTTATATAATTATTTTTGCTTAGCAGAGCCAATTTTTGAAATTATAGAAATTAAATTCAAGTAGAAAGATGAGTTCGACGCTTGGATGGAGGCCTCGTTGGCTTCGCGACATGGCAGTTGGCATCTGACACGGGCTGTTAGACAGCGGGTTCGAATCCCGTCCGCCGATATGTATTTTTAGACACTATAATTTTAAAATTATCTCTATGTTAAAAAGAAAAAATAGCCGTACGTCTACGATTTTTTCTATATAAATATATCAAAAATATTAAAAATAATAAAGATATAAAATAATGTAACTAGGAGTTCGCGTTGACTGTTCGTTTATTACTAAACAACTGACAATAGTATTGACTCTTGAATTCAATAACAATAAATTCAATAATATTCTTACTGACGTGATAACGTCTTGTACATGAACTACTATGAACGCCGGCTGCACGCACGTAAAAGTATGACTCAGTCTCACGTCCCGCCTGAGCCGAGCGAGCAAGCGATAGCATGGAACAAGCGACAAAGAGGCACGATCAGCCTAAGCGTTCGCCGTGTCTTATGAGGTTATCACGTAAAATTATCGTCCGTAATCCGACTTTACAGACAACAATTTTTATTTCTATTTAATATATATTTATGTATTTTTAATAATACCAATAAATAAACAAAAAACATTATATTTACAGATGCAGAGAGTGTTCTATATGCTGTTGGAGATCTAGTAGATATGAAAGACAGAGAACAAGGCGCCTGGTTTGAAGCTAAAATAGTTAGGATAGTGCAAGATCCAGATACACCCTCAAGTCCTGTTAGTAATGTCTCTCTAGAGTCGGAAACAGATAGTAATAAAAAAATAATTGACTTAGAAAATGTGAATGATTTAGAAAATAAACCTCCAGGTACATTGACTGGAGAAAACTCTATATCCAAAAGAGGCATAGCAAGATATTTTAGTAAAACAGCAAAATATAGAAGAAAATCTTCCGAAAAAGAGCTTTCATTAACAGGAGAAAAAGAAAAGACTGATGCGAATTTATTGTATAAAGTGGAACTAGATGACCCGTGAGTATAAATAAATAATTTCTACAACATAGAGGAGGTTTTTAGGTCTCTGCGTATATCTCTTCATATTTTATAATATATGACTATGCATAACTTAAGAAACCTATGTGTGTCCAATATTGTTAGCGACACCCTGAATACTCTAGAAAAGGTTAAGATTAATTTGTTAATATAGTTATAAATAGCCTTAGGATAGTCTAGGGAAAATTATCGGTCGATAGATCCATGCTCGAACTGCAGTCCTTATGGATGTGATGTATGGTGGCCACGGACAACCCTGGTGACCACGATGACTAAACTACAGCAAACTCAGAGACTGGCGTGCTCTCTGATAAGCTAGAGCACTATAACGACATCATCATTTGCCTTGGATGTAATGCTTGGCTTGACGCCGTTGTATCTAACATACAGCAAGAGCAATGGCGTCTGCGTTGAGAATAAAATCTACAGATAAATGGAAAGGCACGGCATCACAAATCACTAGAATTTTAGACATGGCGAGGAAAATAATCCCGGAGTCACACAAAGGCACCGACAGAATAGCCACGATGCACCTCGTAAACAAGAAGTACGAGCTAACTACCGAAAGCGGTGCCCTGGAGAGTCGAACACCGTCGTAGCATGTGTACATGGGCGGTGCAAAAAAACAAAATGGGGACAGGTTGTGGATTCCATTTACCAGAAATTGCAATTTCTGAAATTCAATAGCCCTGAACAAAACCATAACGGCATTTCAAGTAGAGGCCATGGCCCTGCCACTTGCTGATAAGGCAATATCACGCTTGAAATCGCAAAGTGAACAGGATGACGAGCTGCTGGCATTCATCACATATAGTGCAGCAGTCATTCACGCACTGAGAAGACCGGTAACAAGGGCAAGAGCCCTAACGGAATGTCATGCTGCTCTCTAAGGACTGTCGGAGAAGTAAAAAATATTTTTATCATGGACAAAGGGACAATTTTTGCCATTCTGATAATAGAAAGGCTGATATACTAGCTAAAGAAGGAGCCAAAAAGCAGGGTAATGCTGAGAAAATTTCTCAGACTTCAGACTTTCAGCAGTGGAAGTGTGGAATCTCCTGAGTCGTTACACTGTAATAAACACCAAAACTGTTGAGATGACAGGAAGGACTGTAAACATGCAAAATCCATGCTTCCGATCTTAAACAAAAATACTACAATTACAACGACAGGACATTCGCCTAATGGTGGGCATTATCACTGGTCACTGTAATCTAAATTACCAGTCACACAAGATTGGAGCAATGGACAGCCCACTATGTAGAGGCTGTCTGCAAGAGGACGAGACAGTGGAGCACGGAAGAAATTAGAGCAAAAACAGGGTGACTGGAGGTCCACTCCAGACCGCATGAAGCATCATCAGCATCATCGACGGTTGTTCATACAACATCTCGATCTACACTGGAGCAGTTTTGCCAGCGACCCAAGACCATACTCCGCTATGTGAAGGAGTAAGGATGGCGTGAGTAAATGCTGGCAGGGGGAATGCACGAAACGCCCCAAGCGGGACGTCAGTGCAGGCCTCATTGCCCTCAAAATGAATAAGAATAAGGTACCTAAGTGAATAAGTTAACATTCCTAATGTAATTTTGACGGTTTAACTTACGCGATAGATATAGTCGAGTATCTCGACCGGTTTCGTGACCGTCCAGGCCACTTGCCCTGTACCTGGCAAGCTACGCTGCGCTTACCGGTCCGTGGTCTCCACTCCAGAACCTTTCGGCCCCATCGGCCATCTGTTCTGCGTGCTATGTGCCCTGCCCACTGCCACTTCAACTGGCTAATCTTCTGGGCTATGTCGGTGACTTTCGTTCTTCTACGGATGTCCTCATTTCTGATTCGATCACGTAGAGAAACCCCGAGCATAGCCTTCTCCATAGCTCGTTGTGTGACTTTGAGCTTATCTATGAGGCTCATAGTAAGAGACGTCGTCACTGGTTGACACACATTGGTCGAAGACTCTTGTCTTGAGGTACTGAGGTATTTTTGACGAGAAGACTTCGCGAAGTTTCCGGAACGTTGCCCAGCCGAGTTGGATTCGACGATTGACCTCTTTCTCGAAGTTGTACCTGCCTAGTTTGACTGTCTGTCCCAGGTAGATGTACTCGTCAACAACTTCGAGAACTGAGTTCCCAACTGATATTGGGGAAGGTACAACATGGGCAATAGACATAATTTTCGCCTTGTCCATGTTCATCTTAAGACCTACCCTTTGGGAAACTCGATGGAGGCCTTCGAGCATTGTACTGAGGTCTTCCATGGATTCTGCCATGACTACACTATCGTCGGCAAATCGAAGGTGAGCGATGTATTCGCCGTTAATATTGATGCCAAGTCCTTGCCATTCCAGAAGGTTGAAGGGTCTTCCAATGTAGCGGCGAACAGTTTCGGAGATATAACGTCTCCCTGTCTCACACCTCTTTGCAATGGAATTGCCTTCGAACTCTGCTCCTGTACTTGGACTGACATGTAGGCGTTTTTGTACAAACACTTCAGCACTTCAATATACCGATATTCAATACGGCACCGCTGGAGAGACTCCAGCACTGCCCACGTCTCGATGGAATCAAAGGCTTTCTCATAGTCCACAAACGCTAAATAAAAAGGCAAGTTATACTCTTCGGTCTTCTGTATAACTTGCCATAGCGTGTGGATGTGGTCTATGGTACTATATGGCATTTTTGGAAGCCGGCTTGTTCCGGAGGCTGGTATATCAAACCTGCGACTGAGACGATTCGTTATGACCTTCAAAAACAGCTTATAAACATGGCTCAAAAGCGAGATGGGTCTGTAATTTTTAAGTAAAGTGTTGTCACCTTTCTTGAAGAACAGCACCACCGCGCTTTTGTTCCATGCTTCTGGCGTTGAACCTTCGAGTAAGACGGTATTAAAGAGCTTCTGAAGGACTTTAAGTACCGATGTTCCACCCGCTTTCAGAAGCTCAGATGTGATACCGCCGTCACCAGGCGCCTTGTTGTTCTTAAGCTTTTTCAAGGCCATTCTAATCTCGTACAGGCTGATGTCCGTGATGTCTTCGGTATAATGTCGGGTCAGCTTGGCTCTTGGGTCTTTGACTGAGCTGCTAACAGGTTTAGCGACCGAGGTGTATAACTGTCCGTAGAAACTCTCTACCTCTCCTAACACTTCTGCTTTGGTCGACGCTACACTGCCGTCTTCTCTCTTCAGCTTCGTCAACTGGTTTTGCCCAATAGACACTCTTGCAAACACTTTGGAGCCTTTTTTCCGCTCTATCGTCTCTTTAATACGGTTTGTATTAAAGATCCGGATGTCATGTCGCCAGGACTTCCATATTTGTCTATTGAGCAGCCTATATGCTTCAGCATCACCCGAAGACTGCAGTTTCAATGAGCGTCGTTCAGCCATGAGGTTGAGGGTATCGTTGGAAAGTTCCTGTGGCCTATCTGTACGGTGGGGTTTAAAGTATTTGGAACCCACTGTATAGACAGTTTTTATTAACCTGTTATTGATCTCGTCCACTGATGCGATGTTCTCAAGGCAATCGAAGCGATTGGAAAGCTCAAGTTGAAAAATTCAAAATTCAAAATTCAAAAATTATTTATTCAGTTTAGGCATCATAGACACTCTTATGAACGTCAAAATTTTTTAAATGATTCTACCGCTGTCTTCGGAAAAGAACCACCGCCGAGAAGAAGCAGCAAGAAACTCGTGGGCCATTATTTTTTCAAGTCTTTGTACATTGAGGTTACATATGAGTAGTATTAAAATAACAAATTTATTCAATAGTTGGCTATTAGGCAGAAGTGGAAAGCTTCCAGGCATCTTTGTCTTCTAAGTAGTGACTCAATTTATAATAGGCTTTTTTCATTAGTATATTTTTGACACGTAACTTGAATTTCCCTTCAGTGAGCTCAGTAATGTCTTTCGGGATTTTATTATAGAAACGTACACAATTGCCTAAGAAGGACTTATTTTTAGTTTTCGTGAATCTAAATTTAGATACAGCTATCCTATCCTTATTTCTAGTATTAATATTATGCATATCACTATTTATTCTAAACTTCTTTATATTTTTACGAACGTACATTATATTTTCTAGGATATACAAAGATGGAAGAGTTAATATATTAATTTCTTTGAACATTTGTCTTAAGGATTCGCGGGGACCCATTTCGTAGATGGCTCGAACTGCCCGCTTTTGCAATATAAAAACTGTCTATGTCCGCCGCTGACCCCCACAGCAGGATACCATATGACATTATGCTGTGGAAGTAAGCAAAGTAGACCAGTCGAGCAGTAGCTATATCTGTCAATTGCCTAATTTTATGAACCGCATATGCAGCTGAGCTCAGTCTTCCAGATAGTGCATCAATATGAGGACCCCATTGTAATTTAGAGTCTATGCTAATACCTAGAAAGACTATTGCCTTGTCAATTTTCAATTTATTTCCGTCGAGTAATACGTTTGGCTCTATATGTCTTACATTAGGCATGGAAAATTTTAAACATTTCGTTTTCTTTGCGTTGAGAAGCAGGTTGTTTGCGACGAACCAATTTGAAACAATAGTTAACGCGTTGTTGACTTGAACTAGTTCTCTATCTTTCCTATCTACTTTAAAAATCAGAGAAGTATCATCCGCAAAAAAAACTATGTCAGCAAGGCCCTCAACCATATGTGGTAAGTCATTGATATATGCTAAGAATAAGAACGGACCCAAGATCGACCCCTGTGGAACCCCCATTCTAACCAAAGATCCAGAAGATGTCACGCCATTAATGCCAACTTTTTGCTGCCTATCAGATAAGTATGATTCTACAAGATTCAGAGCAGCTCCACGAATTCCATAGTGGTGTAGCTTATAAATTAGAGTGCGGTGCTCTACACAGTCGAAAGCTTTGGAGAGATCACAAAATACGCCAATGGCATCCTGTGAGCTCTCCCAAGCCTCCAGCACATGCTTGACTAACTGGACTCCTGCATCTGTTGTTGATCTGCTTTTCGTGAAACCGAACTGATTTTCGTGTAAAATCCTATGTTCATTAAAATGAGACAAGAGTTGTTGAAGCATTATCTTTTCGAATATTTTGCTCAAAGCCGGAAGCACAGAGACCGGTCTATAATTTGAGGGGTCGGCCTTACTACCTGATTTGAAAATAGGGGTGATTTTACTCATTTTCATTAGGTCAGGAAATGTACCTCTATCAATACATAAATTAAATATGATCATCAAATGTGGCGCTATAACTTCTATTATTGACTCTAGCATTTTTACGGATAATCCCCATAAATCCTCTGTTGTTTTAACGTTTAAACTTTTAAATGTTTTTATTATTTCAAAAGTAGATATATGTCGGAACCTAAACTCAGGAATTTGGAGCGGGAAGTTGTCTTTCAGAAAGCCCACTGCAACACAAGGGCAAGAATCAAGAGATTTGGTGACTTCTAGTGGTATATTGGAAAAGAAATTTTCAAATGAATTCGCAACATGACTTGGGTCTGAAACTTTTTGGTTATCTATTTCTAGCACATATTCTGAAAGCTCCACGAATTCAAGACCCCGAGGTCTTGAATACGGGCACGAGTGGGTCGGAGCGTAGACTTCATCAGACGAGACCTCTCAAGTTTGACATTAATATTCACCGTGCCTCTTATCATTCGGTGATCACTACCGGTTTTAACCCCGTTGATCACGGAGACATCAGTGAATATTTGCCTTTTGGTGGTCATAATGAAGTCAATGTCATTTCTCGTGGAACCATCGGTACTCAGCCAGGTCCATTTCCTGTGAGGTGGCTTCTGAAAGAAAGAGTTCATCATAAAGAGTCCCTCTTTCAACAGGAAGTCGGCCAACCTCTGTCCCCTATGGTTCCGTTGTCCATAGCCAAATTGCCCCACTTTCAACTCATCCTCGCTTCTCTTACCCAACTTTGCGTTGAAGTCCCCCATAACAACTAGAAAGTGCGTTTCAGAGCTATGTATGGCCCGACTAATGTCCTCATACATATCCTCCACCTCAAAATCCGGGTGCGACTTCGTCGGTGCGTATATCTGAATGACCTTCAGCGAATATCGTTTGGATACTCTGAGTATTAGGTATACGACCCTATTGGAAACGCTATCGATCGTAACTATGTTGCTAGTAAGGGACTTGTGGACGAGAAAACCGACTACTATTCTAAGCCGGTACCCCACGGCTCAATAAGGTCCACTATTATTGCATCATTCGTGAGAGGAGCTCCGAAGAAGCACATCTACACTCGGCAAAGCATTTCTTGTTTCGGCACCTTCACCCGCCAAACGAAGAATATCGAACAAGATCAACTATATACATTGGAACGTTATATATATATATATATATATATATATAGATTTTAAGTATTATAAGATTTATAAGCATTCCATATTTCAGTAAGTGGTTGTATGTTTATTCTTTTCAATAATGATTTGTAATGGAGTTGTTAGTAGTGCTCTTTTTGGCAAAACAAATTATCTAAATTAGGATATGAATTAGGGTTGGCATGGTGTGCTGAGTGCTGTCATTAAATTAATCATTGCTTTCTTTCTCCATATGTATGGAATTACAATTATATTTATATTTTTTTGTACATTGTTTTAGGGGAGAAGATTCAAATATATTCTGTAAATTAAAGGAGATAAGACCTCGAGCAAGAACTGAAATTGATATAAACAATCTGAAATTGGGACAAAAAGTAATGGTTAACCACAACACTGATGATCGCTCAGAAAAAGGATATTGGTATGTATACATAGCTTAACAAGACATATATAGATTTTACAAGCTGCGTCCCGTGGTTATATCCGCGTGGTGATTGATGATGATGATGAAAAGTATCCTATGTCCTAGCCCAGGATGTAATCTTTCTCCATACCAAATTGCATTACGATCCGTTTATCTGTTCAGGCGTGATAAAGTAACAAACAAACAGAGAGACAAGGTGACGGAACTACAAACATTTAAAATATTAGTATGGATATATATCTAGTCATCCTCTGAAATTACCAGGTCCATGTCAGGTCACATCTTTTCTTTACAAGGATATGTACTGTATCCTAAACAGTATACTCATATACTTGCTATGCTTATATGTTAAGGTCATTGATCCCTTGTCATGAGTCTCCTTATGACTGGCAATATGAATTTTGCTAAATCCTTAATGTATAAGAAACAAATACTAATACTATAGTCTGACCACAACTGCTGTACCGCGCCTTAGGTTTGTGAGTGTTAGGTGGGGGGTTCACCCGTATATTCGCTGCCACGGATTACACCATAGGTAATAGGGCTTTTCCTCTCCGCACCACGTCTGTCACAACTAGGGCGCGGAATAGCGGTTTCGGTCAGATTATAGTCATAAAATGCGCGTCAAGGTCAAATATAAAAAATCCCTATGGGTCTAAGACGATATGCCACTGTGGGCTGGCAACGTCCCATGGTCGGATGATTGTCTCTATAGTACGTTGCAAACCTCCGGCGAAATTCTGACATTGACGCCTAAGTATTATGTTAGTGAAAAAAACAAAACGATATTGTCGCTGCGCATTCATTGTTATTCATAAATTATCGTATTCTCTGAATTTCTATGTCGTTAACATGTCGTGGTCCGGTAATGCGCACGACCCGCCGCCAGCCAGGGGCCACAAACTGATTTCAACAAGTTTCGCTGCCGGCTTCATTCGAATGCGAATGAATGTGGATTTTTGCAGTAAAAACGTTTGATTTAATTTGTTATTGAATTGTTTTGTGGTTACGTTTTTCTATTGATATATGGATATTGATCACAGTATCGACAAAACTGTTGATAGTTTTATTGTCAATGTGGCAGAGTCAACTGCATCGTCGGATGATGATGAAACGGGCACAGAAGAAGAATCATATTGTGGTGAACAACACCAATATAATATATGTAGTACTTATGCATTAAATAGAAGTGGTTTTATTCTTAAAGTAACATACTTACCATGACTTATAAGAGGTACCTAAACAATATTATAGGACACTAGAGTTGATTAGTATTCCATAATATTGAAATTATAATAGCAATTGTAATAATTTCTATTTATAAAATTTCGATTACAATTTACCTAACATTTTCAAACTTTTCTAAAAATGTTGGTTATACCTACAGCATGCTCTTAGGTCAATGTACGAATTTCGCTGGAGGTTTGAAACATACTATAGCTATAATGTGTGTACATATTATGTAAATAAGTCTGTATAAGTATACTGTATACAGTACAATATTTTAATAATATGATTGTTTATTTCAAATGTTTCAAAAAAATAGACATTAGTAGGTAATAATCAAATGTCACATTAGTGCTTGGAATTTACAGGTATGACTTCAAAGTGAGTGAAATAAAAAAGCTGAGAACATCATATGAGTTAATAGGAACTCTTTACTTGGGGCCAGAAGCCGTTCCTCAAAATGACACTAAGGTCTCTGTCCATGACAAAATATATGCAATAGAGGACCTTATACCCTTGGCTCAGAGAACCGATGAGCACAAGAAGATGATGATGACAGCACCTCAGAAAAGTAATTACACTTTCGATTTAATTATATAAGAATGTTAAAATTGGCTAAATTATTGTTTTCTGATATCACTATTGCTAGTGTATATTATGCTCGTATTTATTTCAAAGGATTTTTTTTCTGACTTTCAACAATCAATTTGAGTTTAACAATTGGAAATATTATACGTCAAAATATTATATTATAACAGCCTACGATTACCTAAGCAGGATTTAGTAATCTTTTAACCATAAACCAGTAGGTCTATTATTACCCGTTTTCACCAACGTTTTAGGATACCTTAGCCAAGTTAGGTACATGTTTGCACTACTAAGTGTTAACTAGCTGGCTTAGGTGTTAATAAAATGTTGGTGATGTATATCTGTTGCTAACAAATGTTGATCGAAATCGAAAAAATTGCGACTCTATGTCACTTTGGTCAGCCCCAGTCATCAAGCTACTAACATTTTGCTTACTGGAGTTGTCAAAACTGACATACAGCAGCTACTTTTCAAGATTTAAATCAACATTTGCTAACAACTCAGATACATAATAGCCCTGCTGTTCATACTGGTAGAATATTTATATTAAGCTTTGCAACATACATTCTCAAATTAGTGATTTAATTAATTAAACGCTCCGTGTCTGATAGCAATACCATTGCAAATAGATCTTGTTCAGTGGCTCCGTATTTATAAGAAATTCGATACTTTTTGCTAATATATATAAATTTCGAAGCTGTAGAACTTATTGTGAATGTATTCGTGCGGGGAAGTACTACCACCATGTCCTATATCTACCGCGAAGCAGTAATGTTGGCAATACTGCGTTCTGGCTGGAAGGGTATGGCTGCCGGAGAAATTACAGGCACTAACAGCCGTATTTATAAACAAACAAGTAATATACTTAAGCAAGGATTTTAATTCTATAGACTAGAATTTGCCTGAAGTATGAACTATCTAAAGCTGGCTTCCCCCGGTTCGCGATTCTAGAATAAAATATAGATTTATGCCAGATCATCACACAACATAACAATAAATTACATGGTAAATATAACAAAGTTATTAACTAAACCTAAAAACAAGACACTTTTGTAATGTTGTGTGATGTCGGGAATGAGACCCGCCTCAGCATATGCTAGGGTTGAAACCATAGCGCTGGTTTTCAGTCGGAACTCATGACCGACTTCACGAACGCCAGTGTTACAATGAGTAGACAATACAACAATTTATAAAGAAGCATGCAGAGTGTGTACAAAACTAAAGGTATAAAAACATTACAAATAACATACCAGGGTCAAGAAACAACAATATAGTTCTGTATTTATTAAAAAGATGAACATTGTGTAAAATGCTGAACATTGTCAGTGCCCAGTGAGTTGTGCCAAATATCATAACCATCAAAATACGCATGCCAAACTTAATACTTAACTGATAAATATTGTAAATGTATGTAAACTCCTAACACCAATGCTCCATTAGGTAAAATGTAATTTGATTAACGAATAAATAGTAAATAAAGAAGTATTAAATTGCATTCGCATTGCAACGAGTGATTCACATTATAAAAAAGGTAAGTGTAGACATATCAAAACATGTATCACAAGATATAAACTATAAGTACCTACTTGATATGTAATTCAAAAGATAAATGAATGTATACCATATACTTTCATTATTCCTTCGCGATAGTTTTTATTTATATATATATTTTTTATAGATATAATCAAGTAATTTTTTAGATGCTTGTTAAATGTTTGTAAGGTTTTCTGTGCTCTTACTGGGGGAGGGAGATCGTTCCAACACCGAGTTGCATCAAATCTGAAACGGCCACGAAAAGCTTGTGTTTTGTGTTGTGGTGTCACCAGCCTGTAAACTGACGCTCGAGTATTGTACAAGCGCTTCTCCTGAGCCCAAGTCAGTTTCTGCCACAGGTTCTATTTTATTCTATTCTATTTTAGGGAGAAAAAGTTTACATTCTCTGACGAGGTTTGTTCTCTCTAAAATTGCAATGTTTGGTATCGCTAAGCAGGCGTTACTAAGCAGTACCGCCCGCCGAGTCCGCCCAGAAAATCATATTATACTAAGAATACTCTATAGTCATATTGCAGATGTAAGTAAGCAGCAATTTATTTCTTTTATGTTTCAGGGTCACAGCCACTGAACTGCTTGACGTGTCGTGACGATGAGGACGCACAGTGCAAAGATTGCGGTTGCTATCTGTGCTCTGGAAAAGAATTCCCGGAAAAGGTACAATACTGTCAATTTCTAACCATGTAATACCCGACTATGCCACCTTAATAAGCACTGCATCAAACACTCGCCGCCTTGTTATAAAACGTCGACTAAAGATAGTGCCGATTTTAAACCTTGGACCATTTCACAAAATTTCTGTCTTGTCATGGACCGGCAACCGTTAGGTTGTTCCAACTATAAATACTTATACTTTTTCGATTATTTGACGAAAATGCTAGATTACAGAGGTAAGTATGTAAGTATATTAGTGCGATTTATGTAACTCTATACCTTTTACTAACTTCGGAATACTTTGTTCAGTTCTCAGAATCTCTCAGTGTCATCTCTCCTGTTTCGGATGCACCTATCATTCAAATTAGATGGTTTCGCGGTTGACTCCGGGTGCTTCAGAGACCACCAGTGGTCCGCGGACCACTTAGTTTAAGGGAATAGCCTTTACAAAAAATTTAAACCGTGCTAAACCGTACTTTAAACTCGGGATTCTCAATGTCTAGTGTTATAGATGTCTAAGTTTGAAAGCAATGTTTTCATCAGACTGATATACCATAAAAAAGGTTTACACGCTAATCCCCCACTCGGGTTGCAGGGAGGCATAGATAGACACACATCACATCAGAAACGTCCATCCTTCAAGACCCGGGAACAAACATTTGTCTCGTAAAAATATTTTCCCCGCCCAGGTATTGAATCTGTGGACCCGCACTGAAAAGGCAGAGTCATTACCAACTAAGTTATCGGAGCCCTTGGTACTAATGTTTCTAGAGAGTTTGTCAAAGCCTTGATTTGTTGAATATCTAAATAGAAATACTAAACGCTCATTGGTCGATGGTATTCTATGACGTGATTTGTGACCAATCAACGGTCAGTATTCCGTCTGTATTAGCTAATCAAACTTTGACAAACGTAGAATAGAAGATTGTTAGAAGGTTAGTGCTTTTTGTTGATTTCTGACAAACACGAGTTAGTATTTTTATGTTCCGATCAACGAGATTTCGAAGAAAGATTGCAGAATGACAATTCAGTCGTTCATGTTGGTATTATCAGATGAACCCATGATAGCCCGTTTAAGTTAAAAAGCCTTTTGTTACTTTTCAGATCATTCTTTGCGATGAATGCAACAAAGGCTTTCACATGACGTGTCTCGCTCCTCCTTTGACAGAGTTGCCTGAAGAGGATTGGTACTGTCCTTCTTGTAAACGAGATCCCAATGACGTCATCGCGCCCGGAGCAGCAAAACAGACTAAGAAATCTATGAAAAGCAATCGTGACTGGGGGCGAGGAATGGCTTGTGCGGGTGAGTTCTCCAATCATCCCTATTTGAAATTTCGATTTGCATTTTTTTGATTTGGAGTTATTTTAAGTTTAAAAAAATTAATTTATATTTCTTTGAAATACTGAAACAGTCAAAACGTACGGGCAAACAATGTGTCGATTGCATGAAAAAAAAAATCACTGAAATCGGACAATGTTAAGAGGTACAAAAGAGTTTTTCTTTTAGTATGGACAAGTACTAGCTATGCAATCCTCTTAAGGTATTAATCTCTACAATAGTATTCTCTTCTATTGAATAGAAAAAATATTTATTGCTATAAAATAATACACATAACATAAAAAAACAATTAAATTATAATTAAATTGTTTTGGATATCTAACTCTTATACAATTGCGTTTTAATCTGCATACAAAATGTACTAAAAAAACTGCGAGCATGGACTGTCGATAGGATAAAGTTATCGAAAATCATCGGTAAAAGAGAGCCCGCGGTATAGCTATCGCATCTAGATCCATACTAGAGACAAGGTAAGATAAGTGTTCAGTTTATCGACTCGACAAGTTTATCGTGACATACATACTCGCACGGCATGTTAAAACATCATATGCATTTCGTTGGGTCGCCAACAGGCATTATAACCCGCATCCCGGGATTTTTTTATATTTTTTGATAGTGATGCCCACTATATCCCTTGATGTTCAGTGATGATGCGGTCGAAGGTGGTATCACACTAGACCAAGCATGGCAACTGGTTCTTAAAGACAACTGCTAAAACACACTGTTAGGTGCTTAGCGATTGATTTTCAAACTTGAGGGTGGTAGCTTAGCTAGCCAGGCGGACACCAGATGTGCCCTACCGGGGGTTGCCTCGTGAAACGCCTGCTATGACCCACTGCTGGGACTACAGAGAATCTTTAATTTATCATATTATAATATGAAGACGAAACTTTAAACCTTACAAACCTTATAAACAGTAATTTGTCTAGAGAATGATGAACTTGATTAACTCAAGCTGTACAGTCCTCTTCTTCTTCGTTGCGCCCTTGACAGAGCGAGAGACTCGCTTCCAGTGGGTCTCACTCCATGTTTAACCCACATCGGGTTACCTCTCTCTCAAGAATGGGAAGATTCCAGGTTCAAGCAAGGCACGTACATTCCATGTCCCTATCGTCTGGATTTTTCGTAGCTTGACAGGCATTGCAGTAGTATAGTTTCCAGCGAAGCCTGGTCTCCTACTCCTACATGGCTGGTAGCCCATTTCTCACCGCGTGCCCCGCAGGGCTATTATGTATCTCGGTTGCTAACAAATGATGATTGAAATCTTGAAAAATGGCCGCTCTATGTCAGTTTTGACCACTCCAGTAAGCAAAAATCCATTTTTTTTTCGATTTTAATCAACATTTGTTAGCAACTGAGATACATAATAGCCGTACCGGTTACAGCGCGGCGCCGGTTGCTATGCGGTTCGCATGGCAAACGTGATTTTTTTGCTTGTACTGTCATATCGATTTTCTTGGGAATTTAATGCAGTGGTTTCCCCTTACCTTCTGCACCAAACTTTTCTGGGATTATTTAAGCCCCAAGGCTGCTGTAGCCTCTTCCAACCAGTTGCTCAGGCGAGCGTGTTGTTATACCGCCAATGTTCGGTCGCCAGTGCCTCGTCCGTTATCTAGTAGGGGGACCGCGGTAGTCCGAAGAGTACCGCCGCAGTTGATCTTCGCGAATCTTCTGCGCGTGCAGGTAAGGTTGACGTTTGGGGTCGGAATGATATTAAGTCCGTTCTCCCCCATTACCCCCTAGCACAGTCCTAATATTATAATATTATCGTGTGCTATAATTTTTTTCTTTAGCATTCATTTGTTTCCAACCATATTAACACCGGTAAGAGGAGAAATAAAGATGACTTTTTTCAGCTCTTTGTTTATTTTGCGATGGTATATCTAGGCTACATTATTGGTTCTATGCTTAAGGCGAGTTCGAATCACTATTTTAAAATAATTTCCGATGCTTTACGTAAAGTTGAAAATTGCTTATCATATATTAGACGATGTAAGGCGAAGATCATTAATTTTGTGCGTTTTCTTTATATTTTTCTATATATACTAACACAATTAAAAATACTGCTGGTTACTATTCGTATTTTAATACTTTGAGTTAGCTATGTATTACCTAAAAAATAGTGTTATCGCTGAAAATTCTGAGAGATTGGAAGTGAATGTTTTAATTTAGTGGGCCTATTTAGGATTTTTGTTTCTATGCAAAGCGGTTCTATTCGGTTATTATTCTTTTCCTGTTGCTTTTCTAATCAAAGTATTTTTTCATACAATACGAGTATTATCGATCTGTTTCATTACACTAGATTTAGAGCTAATACTATTTCTAGATCTGTACTTTCATCTATCGTTTTGCCATTTCATTATCATTGTCTAATTTTTTTTTAAACGATGTCGATCATAATATACCGGTTACTGGAGAACGATACAGAAACATGAGTGCTGACTTCTTCGTACCTTAGTTGAATGTCGTTGATGAGACATAGCTTTAGTTTCAACAAGATGGGGCAACATGCTACACAGCGGTTGGCATCATCATCATCTCAGCCGTAGGATGTCCACTGCTGAACATATGCCTCCCCGCAAATATCCAAAAGGACCGGCGGGAAACATTTGGTGGGTGCATAATTTCGCGTAATGGACCTGTGAACTAGCCTCCAACTCGTGTTATCACACACCTTTAGATAACTTTCTTTGGGGGTATGTATCTATGCTGATACACCAGAGATGTTGAACCATTTGGAAGTCTAAATTCGCCGTGTTATGGCTGACCTCAGTTGCTCGATAAAGTTGTCGAAACTTAGACTTCACGATTACGCTTCATTCGACCTAGCCGTGGCGCTCATAAGTCCGAAACAACGGCATAAAATCACCTGTTAATCTGTCAGAATCAGCAAGCCTCATTAGAGGCGAGGTTCATTCATAAATCCATTGTTATTTTTTGTCCTGATGCGGACAGATTAAATAAAACTAATATCATACAAATTACCATATTTACATAATTTTTTTTCATTGCAATGTGTAATGCTTTAAAAAACACCCTAATAGTTTTTGATGTTTTATAAATTATGTTCTTTCCAGGTAAAACTAAAACGTGTGCTATGCCTCCCAACCACTTCGGACCAATACCCGGGATCGAAGTCGGCATGTGCTGGCGATTTAGAATACAGGTGAATTACACTTGAATGAATATCCTAATACATATAGTCAGTGATTTCGTAGGTGTAAGAAAAAAACTAAAATTATCAGCTTATTTGTTTCCACTGCTCAGATTCGGGCCTTTCTGTCAGTGCGAAAAGTATCACCCATAACGCACCACGAGGGCCCACTGCAGTTTGTTAGATAGGCTAGTGGCCAGCGCTAGTGAAGAAGTTTTGTGGCCGCCCAAATGCCTCCGACATAGACTAACGACTATTGTGAATTCATCATCACTACATCTATTCTAATATTATAAATAGGAATTATTTGTTTGTTTGAATTGAATAGGCTTCGAAACTACTGGACCGTTTAGAAAAATATTTTCACCATTAGAATCCTACATTATCCTTCATGAAGGCTATATAATATGTTCATAAAGATAAGGGATACATATGAAACCTTCTATAATGTAACTCAATGTGTGCAAAAAATAATTATATTGCGTACGCTGCGGAAACTATTGAAAACAGAGCATAGTTATATAATACAGTTTTATAGAGAACATCAATATCTAAAAAAAAGTTTGCGATAACATATTCTCGTATCAAGGTATAACAATTACAGTTATGTCACAATAACTACTTCTCCATGTTAAAATATGCAATATTAACGCTGGTACAAACTAGGCCACATTATTCACATCTTGGTATTAATCCATATATACTCTAATTTTAAAGAGAAACGGTTTGATTGTTTGTAATGGATAAACGTAAAAACGACTTAACCGATTCAAAAAAAATATTTCACCAGCAGAAAGCTACATTATGCCTTAGTAGCATACGCTATGTTTGATTCATCATCAATATCCATCACCACGCGGGTGAAACCGCGGAGCGCAGCTAGTTTATAATATTCAATGTTAGTTTATCAATGATTGAATTTTTAAATAGTTTATATAAAGAGCATTAATGACACGGCGTCCTGTTTACGCTTAGTACAATACATACGACGCATGCGTAAGGGTTAAAACATAACTATTTTGTTTGTTCCAGCTTTCAGAATCCGGCGTACATCGACCTCCCGTGTCGGGCATCCACGGCCGTGACGTCGAAGGCGCTTATAGTATTGTACTCTCTGGTTTGTATTCTCTTCTAAATACATACATACAAACGTGATACTGTTAATTTGCAAGCGCATTACTTGAGAGATGCTGGACTGATTTGAATGTATTTCTATATCCTCATTAGAATTATAGAAAAAAATGGAACAGTTGAACTTATTTTATTTTAAATTAGGGTAACATGTTATATGTACTCATAATAAAGGAGTAGAGGAGAGTCAAAAAAATTTGTATTTGGAATAAAAATATAAAAATCTGGGTCAGAAAACGTAAAATTACATGTCAAACACAATGCATATCTATTTGTATGCTCACACATAACTTAATAACTACCGTACAGATTTCGATGAAATATCTTGATCCGTCACATAAATCCAAGATGGCAGCTTTATCTTTCTACGCTACTTGATCTCATATAAAACTGGGGTCTCGATTAACTGGTCGGCGCGCATTTGCTTCTATGGTACGGCTAAAACCTACGCTATAACAATAAAATAAAACCAGCACACCGGTACATGTATTACTAGTGGTATTGCGGTAGAGGTGTATAAATAAACACGAATATCCGTCACATAAATCCAAGATGGCAGCTGGATCTCTCTATGCTACACGATCTCATATAAAACTGGGTCTCGATTGACTGGTCGGCGCGCATTTGCTTCTATGGTACGGCCAAAAACCTACGCTATAACAATAAAATAAAACCAGCACACCGGTGCGTGTATTACTAGGGAGTGTAGAGGTGTGTAAATAAACACGCATATCTACTATTGATTATAATCGGTTCCAGTTAAACGAGATTGTTAAATATCATCCTATTCTTACCCTTGTTTATAACGAAGCTGATGTGTCGTGAACAATCACCTAGGTCAGACAGCATCCATTGCAAGTCCTGCAGCGAATCGTAGGTGTGTGACGTGCTCGCCGTTAATAGTGATGCCCACATCTATCCAGTCCAACGTTTTAAACATATCTTTCAGGGTTAAATCGTTTCGAAGGCATAACATCCGCAAGAGTCTAGTTACGTCTAGTTCTCTAGTAGTTGTTATGCTGTAACATTTCAGAACAGCCCAGGTTTCAACAGAGTCAGCTTTCTCTAAACTCTCTAAACTCTTCGGATTTGTGCATAACCTGCCTAATGACACTCGAAAACAACTTATAAACGTGGATCAAAAGTGATAAAGGTGTCTTGTTCTTCAAGATGGTTTTGTCGCCTTTTATGAAGAATAAAATTCACCACACTCTTGGTCCATGCCTCTGGAGTCCTCCCACAGCTGATAACATAATTTAATAACTTGTGGAGCTCCCGCAAAAAAGGTTTACTGCCCGCCTTTAACAGCTTTGAAGTTATTCCATCTTCATCAAGCTCTTCTAGGCGGAAGTGACAGTTTGTCGGTGTAGTGGCGTGTCAGTGTAGGGCGGGAATCCTCTTGACTGGGCTCTGGTCTTACAGCTTGTGAGTCTTACAATCGGCCATAGAAATCTTCGATCTCGACTTTGTAAAGACGGTTTTGCCATTAGCAGACTTGATCTACATCGCTGACTTGCTCAAACCTCTTTTTTATACAATATGTATTTGAGCGTTGAAGATCTCTTCGTATCATGTTCTTCATCTTATGATTGAGCTCCCTTTGCTCAAACGGTGTCGCTGATTGTTGTTCTCTACGTGTGTCTATAGACCAAAAAGTCGAATCGGTAATCTTCGACTTCGTACCCGTAATACGTTGCAGCTGAAAAAAATGTATGACCTCAACCTTTAGGATACCCACTATCGTTTAGAGTTTGTCGTTTACGTCCATTGTGGGTTCCAAAGCGGCAAACCTGTTTTTCAGTTTTAGCTGGAAACTTTGTAATCCCACTTCGGCATATTCACAACGGCAGTTAAGCGGAGCGTAGACTTCATCAAACGGGATCTTTAGACCACGTAGTCAAATAAAGAACCAGGAACGAATTGGTGATAGCTTCCGGTTTTGATCCTTGTGATCACGCATACGTCCCTAAGGCTACGTTCTGGTAAGCGCCGAAATTCTCGCGGCGTTCGCACACCCATTCCCTTATAAGCCCACGATCATCGTGAGCGAGCTCGTACGTCATCGATGACGTTACCGAAAATGCTCACGTCGCGACCACAACGCTCGCGGATCAAATGTGGGGTTTCGCGGTCGTTGCGAGCTGTCACTGTCAAAGCATCAAATAAGTATAGGATTATTTCGATTTTTGACAGACTATTTGGCGCTTATTTCGCGACCGCGTATCCGTTCCGTTTGGGCCATTGCAAGCATTGGTCCTTAGCGGAACGCTAAAACAGGGGCGCGACAGTTGTGAGCGTTGACGGCGCTTGCCGGAACGTACCCTAAATGTATCCTTCTTTTCCGTCATGATAAGTCATTTTTGCTTTCGGTAAGTCTTCATACATATCTTCGATTTCACTATAAGAGCGTGTCGAAGTCGACCTGTACGACCTTGAGATTTTTATATTATTCGATATTTTTACAACATTGTCAGCAATGACCTTGACAAGAAACCCTGGGACTGTTGGTCACCCTCGCGGAAATCCAACAGATGACCTGATTCCAGGTTATGGTATCCTCCCCCTCTTCGGACTTTACATAGCTCTAGTACATGCAACCTAATCTTTGTTAGTTCCGCCACCAGTTGGACCATGTATTTATCAAGCCTGTTCGTCCGTTGCATGTTGCCATATTTAGCGGATAAACTAATACTTTGTACAGCAAAGGTCACTTTCCGCTCATTTATTATTGATTGTATGGTTCAGTACAACAATCTACTATTACAGGCGGCTATGAAGACGACGTAGACTATGGGAATGAGTTTACGTACACGGGTAGCGGAGGGCGCGACTTATCCGGAAACAAACGTACCGCTGAGCAGTCTTGCGATCAAACTCTCACTAGAGAGAACAAGTAAGAATAATTATATTAAAATTGTAGTTTTATACATATTTCAAGTACACATTTACTTTTGTCGAATTGCTCTATTGTGGCGTATTTTTAAGCTTTGCAATTTTGTATAAGAATAGAGGCTTTAGCACACCAAATGCGGGACGTGCGTGGTGCGTTTCGTCGACGGGTCCGCGCGTATTGTATCAAACATGGCACACCAAACTCAAGCGCGGGGCCGCGTTTGGTGTGCTGATGAAGCCTTAACTCTTCCCCTATCGTAATTAATTAAAACATAAGATTTCATTCATAAAATGACGAACGTCTATGTCCTTGGTATTGCTCCTAGATTTTGATATATAATTTTTATAGCACTAACATTCCAGTTTAGCAGAAACAATAATAAAAGCCATGTATGTGTGTTACTATGGACTTCATAAGTAAATTGAATGTCGCACAACGAGCTGTGGAGAAGGCTATGCTCAGGATTTTTCTAAATGATGAAATAACTCCTTCCTCACTTTTGATTCAATCATGTAGAGAATCATCGATCCGTAGACAAACGAAAGTCACCGACTTAGCTCAGAAGATAAGCCAGTTGAAGTGGCAGTGGACAGGGCATGCAGAAAAAGTGGCCGATGGGGCCGGATGGTTCTGGAGTGCAGACCTCGGACAGGCTAGTGCCGCGTAGGTCGAATAAAAGTGATAAAGGTCCCAAGACGACGTTAGATGCAAGCCACTTCCAACCTTTCATTCATGGTTAGGCATATGTGTTTAGCAGTGGACGTCCTACGGCTGAAATGACGATGATGATGAATGTTTTGAAAATAACCACTTTAACCGGATTAAATCGCGTATAATTTTATATTATTTAATCCAGACGTTTCGAACACTTCAGTGAGCATGGTCACGGGTAGAAACGGCGGTATAAAGATTTAATGCGGTTAAAGTTGTTTAATTTCAATGTATAAGAATCGCGAAACTCTAAGAAATCATGATGATGAATGTTTTCAGAGCATTAGCAAGAAACTGCGCTGTAAAGCAGATAACTGAAGAAGGTGGCGATGCAGGTGACAACTGGCGCAGCGGGCGGCCTGTGCGAGTCGTACGCTCCTACAAAATGCTCAAGCATTTCCCTAAATATGCGCCAAAAGAGGGCATACGGTAAGTTTTTCAATAACATTATCGTTTTATCTCTCCATTATATTCATTAGCTGGAATGGAAGCGCTTGTAGCGGAGCTCGACTTGGCGATCTTAACCGATCAACAAGTTAAGCAACACTTGGTGCGGTAAAGACTTGGATATGGGTGACAGGTAGTGGCATTATTCAACGGAGCGCTTCCGTGCTTTGGAGGGCAAGTTAAGCCGCCGGTCCCGGTTGTTTGTCTTAGGACAACAGTCGTTAGGCTATGTCGAAGGCCTTCGGGTGGCCTGAAAACTTCGACATGGATTGGCCACTAACCTATCCACCAATCCGCATTTGGCCCGCGTGGTGGATTAGGGCCCAACTCCTCTCTCTGAGAGGAAGGCTCGAGTCCCAGCAGTGGGATGTTATTATGTTATTCATTAGTGAATTTTATACAGTTGCTATACTGACCCTGCACATGATTTCGCTTGCTCGGTCTACAGGGTACGAGTTATAAATATCATTAAGTTTAAAACCTAAACCCGTCAAATAGTTCTGGGAGTTTCGGAAATAACCAGATCACTATCATACATCCTACATAGTGCAAGTTTCCGAAATACAAATAGCTCGACAAATCGGGCATGCATTCAGACCTATAAATACTAGTGTATACGGCTATAAGAGTTGCATCTTTATACAATTGTTTCCTACAGCTTTTACAAAGCATTCATTTTCTCCGAAAAAAACGTTGTTTCGAAAACAGCCGTACACACGAAGGCAGCATTAGTCTATATTAGGGTTAATTTCCACTCTGTCACTTCTTGAGATGTCGTGTAGAATTCTTATTAGTTCGGTTGAGTCCCATTTTGAAAAATTGACTCTATCATTGAATCCCTTAAACAAAACGTTGATTATCCCTTATCACTGCATCATAGTCTTTGTAGTGTCTAACATTTCTTTTTTTCATTTTCTGTCTAAATTAAATTCCTCTAAAATTTCTTTGTCTTTTCATCTGAAAATATAAAAAGGTATAAGTTATATATTGAATTAACTGTTGTTTTCTAATTATTAAACGTTCATACACTCATACTCCCGCACTAGTGTTGCCTGTGTCATGGACACACATAACACGTCAAGGGTGCGAGCATGGGTTGTCGATAGGATAAAATTATCAGTATAAGACAGCCCACGATATATCTATCGCAGCTAGATCCATACTAGAGACAAGGTAAGATAGTTGATAAAAGTCAGTTTATCAAATCGACAAGTTAATCGTGAGATCCATGCTCGCACGACAGGAACATCCAAGACCCGAGCACAAACACTTCAGAACTTCACACAAATATTTGCATTGACAAATTAAAAAGAAATAAAAATTGGAACCTTAGAGCTCAAGCTTTGAAGGTACGGTCACTACTAACTGTTAACAATTTCAATACGTTGCAGTTACGACGGCATCTACAAAGTAGTAAAGTACTATCCTGAGAAAGGCCTCTCTGGTTACCGCGTGTGGAAGTACCTCTTGCGACGTGACGATCCTAACCCGGCTCCATGGGAACCTGACGCGAAACTATTTCCTATTGTGGTATGTACGTGATAATATAATTTAGCATTGAAATTATAGAGAGAAAAATTCCATCCTCGGACGGGATTAGAACCCGCGTTTTCTGACTCTCCATGTCAGACGCCATTGACCAACTAGGCCACCGAGGTTCTGGTCCGAGCATCGAATTTTAACTCTCTATTAGAACTACGTCCGTACCGAACCCTGAGCCATTAAGTTTTAGAGTCACAGTAATTTGGCCAGCACCCATTCCACCCATACCGTTCAAACCAGAACACAGTTTTGGGAACATCACTGCTTCGCGGTAGAAATAGGTTGGTATGGTAGCAATACTTCCGCGGACGAATTCATTCACAGAGTTCTACTGGTACTAAAAAAAGTATATATATTTATGTTGTGTTTCTTCAGATCTTGTTTTTAAGTGAACCGATTCTGTTGATTATTTGAAAGCTGTTGCTCCCATGTGGTCCCATTATAATTTGATTAATACCTGTCCTTTGTCCTTATTATTTTCTATAATAATTTATAATTATTTTTTTGGCAATTTATTTTGTATATATTACTTACAGCCAGTAAGTAATCAAGGCAGTAGTAGTAGTCTGGGTAGTCTGATATAGAAGTAGATATGATATTTTTTGAACCGAAAAACGGGTATCACTCTAGTAGTCAAATCTTTCCACATCTAGTTCCAACCACATCCGGTGGTCTTTCTCAAGGAGAGTGCAGAACGCTCGCGGTTGCGCACTCAGTGCGAGGCTAGATGTTACATATTAACGTGATAGATTTACGTTTTTCTATGATATTGTACTCGTAGTGTAATACAAAGTCTAAAATTTTCCAGTATCCAGACGGTTACTTAGAAGCGGAGGCAGAGAAGAAGGCTCTTAAAGAAAAAAATGGTAAGGGCCCTAAAGGTACCGCCAAAAATAACAAGAAACGCGCTCTCCGCGAGTGCAACCAATCTTTGGATTCGAGCGTGGAAACCTCACCGCCAACCAAGAAACAGAAACGCAACGACGATAAGCCTAAAAAGAAAGGGAGATGTGAGTATTATCGCGACCTATATATATATATAACCTATAAATGATACAAGTTATATACCAACCAACAGTTGTTACCTTTTTCCAACGGAAATATTATTAGTATAAATTATTTTATTTATAATATAGTACCTTCTTAGAACAAAGTGACAGTTAGTACTTATATGTTGAATGCTTCCATTGAAAAAACTTATATATAACTAATATATAGGTGTAACAAAACTTATTCTTAAAACAGATGGCAAACAATAACAGTGATGTATTTAGTGACGATTATTTAGATATTTCATTTTGAAGTAATGCTAACAAATGCATACTAAACTCATGAAATTTTATTGAACATATGTCTAAACTCTATCTAAATTCGACTGTATTTTTATTTTTTTTATTATTTATGTTTGTATCCTCATAACTTTTAACTGGATGAACCGATTCACAAAATTATTTTTTTGTTTGAAAGCTGGTGCTTCCTGGGTGGTCCCAATTATTTCAGTAAATTAGTTTTGAGAAGCACTCTAATAACTGAATAGAATGGAAGTCAATATTATTTTTTTCCAATTGTACTTGTATTCATACCATTAACGGAGGATACCATGTTCGCCTTCGAGTTGGTGCGTCGCTTGACCATTAGAGCGAGGCCCCATTAGTGCGTTGTGCTGCGTTGCGTCGCGTCGTCGCAACGGAACAACGCATTGTATGCCACACATGCGTGGCGTTGACGCTGCGATAACGCAACGCAAGAAGGTATGCACGCCGTCGCAGCTGCGTCTCAGTTCACCCTTCGCAATGGATCACTGTCCGTCGTCGCAGCGGAGTCCCGACAACGCAGCCCATCACCCGCAACGGTCTAATGGGGAATGTCATAAAAAATATATGGAAACGCAACACAGCGCAACGCACTAATGGGGCCTCGCTCTTACAGTTTTATCTTTATAAGGAGTTGCGTACGTTTGTACGCAATAAGTAAGTATAAGTGTGAGAATTTCTTTCACGTAGGCAGAGTCAAATCACACAAATAAGTCACTGTCTAGTCACGTGATAGTAAAGGGATGCACACAATACCAAAACTTTGTAACGATCGATCCCTATAATCTATATATTATATCCACAGTTTTCTTTACTACCGATAGAAATCTGACATAACGTCCATACAAATAGTGTCAAATATCTATCTCTAAAGTAAGTAAGGTAAACCGGCGATAGATGATGATAGATGACGAGGAAAATACCTACAAACTACCTACTAAAAAGCCTACTAACTTCACTACGATTGGCCTCAAATTTGCAGACAGTGTTTTATTATTAAAGTATACGTAAGCAAGCTATAGAGCGCGCGTGTCGCTTTGCTCTTGCCACTGTGCTGTTCATACTTGTGCTTAGGGTTCATATTTATAAAGGCGCGCTCTGTAGCTTGCTTATGTATATTCTAAGGTAGTGTATGTTCTAAGTAGTTCTTAACGGATGGTCCCTGGAAGCACCCGGTGTGGTCCCCAAACCATCCAAATTGAAAGATATGTCCGAAACAGACAAGATGATTCTTGGAGCAATTTCTTTCACCTACATTCGGGAAATACTGGTACTGAGAATTGAACCAAGGATTCCGATGTTAGTAAAAAGTATGGAGTTAAGAAAATCGCATTAATATAATATACTGACCTCAAATGGCATTTTCGTCAAATACTTAAAAAGTACAGTGATGGCTTTGAAAAACCTTTTTAGTTGGAACAACCCAACAGTTGCTGGTCCATGACATGACACACTTTTTGTGAAATCGTCCGTCATTACCAAAAGGTTGAGAACTGCTGCTCTAAGATATTATTACATATATGTATGTATTATACGCATTTCTCTAGCTCCGAAGCAAAAACGGCCAAGTGTGAAGTCACCTGAAATCCCAAAGAACACGGGCAGCATAGCAAGCTTATTCGCCCGTTCGCCCCCTGCGAAACCGCGTGTGACACCGCAAGACGTCAGTGCCCTGACGAGCGACGAGCGAGACGCTATCGCAGCTGACACGGTCAACGCCAAGCTTTGGAAAGAGTGTTTGAAAATCTGCGAGGGACAAGCCAGGAAGGTTTGTACCGACTTACTTATATTAGGTCCACTTGCCTTATGACAATAGAGTTTTTATTGTGTCGGGTAGATTAGACTGTAGAAAGCATAAAAGGGGGTTTTCAATCGACTTCAAAATAAAGGAGGAAGCTCTCAAGTCGCACGTACATTTTATTTTGTAGAACACGCATAACTTTTTACAAAGTAGTCCGATATTGATAATTCTTTGTTTGCTTGGTAGAGTCCTACCTATCCTAGAGACCTACTTCCTAGGTGGTCCCATTTAAATTTCACCAATCTCAGTCAAGCGGTTTTTGAGTTACAATCCATTAGCTGAAAAGTTTCTCACCTATCTTGATGATATCGTAATTGACAGTGAATGACAATCGATCCCGTCAGTAGCAAGGGTCACTAAAAAGAGGAAAAAAATACCAGAAAAGGAAACCGACTTCAACTTTAAAAAGCGTGAAAGAACTTGCCAGAGTCGGTACCATGTGCACAATATTGTGATAATAGATTACTTTTTAACTATCTAGGTAACGACTTCAAGTTATTTCACACTTTTTAGCGTTAAAGTCGGTTCCATTTTTTTGGTAAATATTTATTTGTGCTATTTCGTGACAAGACCGTTAAGTCCTTGCCCAGGACATTTCCAATGCCACTCTGAGGCCAGAACTGTGTTTTTGTGTGTCACTGTTCTGCGTCACCCTAAGTCTGGTTTTTAAGTATCCATCGCCCATTAATTTCACTTGCTACAATGTCCTTAGTTTCGCAGTTTCCTGCTAGCTATACGCTCGATGATAGGGGGGGGGGGGGGGTAGATGCGGTTGAGCAGTTTCCTGCAACCAGAGAATAGGTAAGGAATAATTGGGATGGTAAATACCTGCGGAGGTGAGCTCTGTGTCTGATGAGTGCTGGTGACCGTGGGTCCTCGTGGAGGCGTCCTGCTGTCGACGGCGTGCTGAATGAGCTGAAGAACTATTGTCACTTGGTTCTAATGTTTGTATTGTCCCTTTGGGTTGTGCACTGGTTTACGCGGCGGGCTGAATGCGTGTGTACACACGTGCTGATTTAGGAGTAGTGTCTGGTTGGGCCGAACACACCCTGAAGGTCACTCGCGGCGAAGTCATTCGCGGTGACTCGTGCTGACATAAAATGGCGGTGCCATGCGGTTGCTGCGCGGCGGTACACGTCCGCCGGTCGCGAGTACAAAAAGGTTACTCTTTGAGCTGACGCGTAAACGCGGGGCTGATATTGGCGGTTCCCGGTTACGCCGTGCAGACGCGACGGCGCCGAAAAGGTGACTGTTTCCGCTTCCTTTCGCTGCTTGCTTGTCGCCTGACAGCTGCAGGACAGCGGCGGGGGAACGCGGGGGCGCGGGTGCGCGCCTTGAGGTTACGTCACGCTTTCGCGTGAACATATTCCCCACGCGGCAAAGCTGTGGTGTGGTGGTCAATCGACAGTCAGGTGGTCGTTCTTGATTTCCACCACTCGGGTGACGCCATCCCTTCATGGGTTCGTCTTGTGGCTCATGCGCCAGTGTAGAGGCGGCACCTGGTCGTCCACTATCAGTACCAGTTCCCCGACTTGAGGTGGGCTGGATCGGGGAGTCCGTTTGGAGCGGGTTTGGATGGTGTGCAGGTAGGGTTTGGACCAGGATCGCCAAAGGTGTTGGGATAAGGGTAGGACGAGCTTGAACCTTTTTGTGTGCAGAAATGGCTCGTCCTCCTACCGAATACTCAGGTAGGGCATTGAGCTGACGTTTTAAAAGGACATGACCCGCGGTGAGAAATTCAAATTCCGCGGGGTCAAAAGAGAGTGGGTTGAGAGGGCGTGCATTGAGCTTGGCTGCAATGTGCGCTAAAAGAGCTGAAAGTGTAGGTGCGATATTGTTATTGTTGGTTGCAAGAAAGTCTTGTATTTCCCTAAGTTCATTTCTAGCGCCTACATAAATTGTACCGCAATTATATCTAATTAACGCCGGTACACCGCGCCTAGAAACAAAACGCTGTAATGCCGCAAGGAACGCTTCCGTGGATAACTCAGATACCGGTTCGAGATGGACCGCCTTCGTGGCTAGGCATGTCACAACACAGAAGTAGCCTTTTAATAGCTTGGCGTTTCTCAGTGTACTGGATTTTATCAAAAATGGTCCAGTAAAGTCCGTCGTGACTTTGCTAAATACGGGCTGAACGTTTACGCGGTCGGCGGGTGAGTCGGCCATGTACGGAGCCTTAGTTTGGACGCGGAAACGTAAACATTGTATACATTTGTATACTGATAACGTCCAGAATTGCTGGCGCAAGGGTGAGTGCAGAATGTCAGCACCTAACTGACTTAAGGTGTTTGCGATGACACTTTGTCGTCGTGTTGTGTGTGTGTGCTGATTCTTTGTGGGCTGAGTCGGTATTTGTTGGATGTGCCGTCCTAGTCATTGCCTAGGCGGCGGCGAAGGACGCGAGGTAGTGCGCGGTGGAGTACGACGGGAGTACACCATCTGGCCCGTATCAGGTGTGGGACGGCGCCGTGGTACCTCGCGCTGTTGTACCGGCAATAAGCGCACTGGTAGTGCGTAGTATCGTGTACATACCCGAGGCTTGTGACCCTTTACATTACTACATGGGTAGCAATGGTTGTCACCATAGTGAGGTTGCGGGTTCGATACCTGTTTGGGTCTTGGCGCGGAGCTGAACGGTCGTGGGTTCGAACCCTGCGCATAGCGCGGAGGTTGTGGGTTCGAAACCTGCTGAAGTGGGGACGAGAAGCGCGCGGGTATAGTCGCGGAGCCGATAGGTTGCAGGTTCGAATCCTGCTGAGCAGATGACGAGAAGCGCGCGGGTATAGGCGCGGAGCTGAGAGGTTGCAGGTTCGAATCCTGCGCATAGCACTGAGGCTGCAGGTTCGATACCTGCTGAGCAGATGACGAGAAGCGCGCGGGTATAGGCGCGGAGCTGATTGGGTGCAGGTTCGAAACCTGCGTACAGCACAGAGGCTGCAGGTTCGATACCTGCTGAGCTGATGGGGATAAGCGCGCTGGTATAGGCGCGGAGCTGAGGGGGTGCAGGTTCGAATCCTGCGTATAGCACTGTGGCTGCAGGTTCGATACCTGCTGAGCTGATGGCGATAAGCGCGCTGGTATAGACGCGGAGGTTATTGGGTGCAGGTTCGAAACCTGCGTATAGCACAGAGGCTGCAGGTTCGATACCTGCTGAGCAGATATTGAGAAGCGCGCGGGTATAGGCGCTGAGCTGAGGGGGTGCAGGTTCGAATCCTGCTTATAGCACTGTGGCTGCAGGTTCGATACCTGCTGAGCTGATGGCGATAAGCGCGCTGGTATAGGCGCGGAGCTGAGAGGGTGCAGGTTCGAATCCTGCGCATAGCACTGAAGCTGCAGGTTCGATACCTGCTGAGCTGATGATGAGGAGCGCGCGGGTATAGGCGCGGAGCTGATTGGGTGCAGGTTCGAAACCTGCGTATAGCACAGAGGCTGCAGGTTCGATACCTGCTGAGCAGATATTGAGAAGCGCGCGGGTATAGGCGCTGAGCTGAGAGTGTGCGGGTTCGAATCCTGCGTACAGCACTGAGGCCGCAGGTTCGATACCTGCTGAGCTGATATTGAAAAGCGCGCGGGTATAGGCGCTGAGCTGAGAGGGTGCAGGTTCGAATCCTGCGCACAGCCCTGAGGCTGCAGGTTCGATGCCTGCTGAGTTGACTTCGAGGGGCGCGCGGGTATTGGCGCGGTTATTACATCGTCATTGGTAGCTAATGACCATGTTTTTTGTTCTAATACTACAACGAGAATCACGTAATAGGCGTCTATTGTCCTTCCATACTGCTCGTTGTAGAACTCCTCCTCGTCGTCTGATAAACCTACGGAGTCTAAAATTATATAATATGCCGCGTCAAATCTATCGCGGATCAATTTTACGCCTGCGGCTCTGGCAGCGAATCCAGGGCTATAGCGCCTAGGTTTGCTAGACCTCAATGATAACGCTTCCAAATTAAGCTTAATAATAGCGATTTGTAACTGTCTAAATCTTGCTACCTGTGATTCAGAAGGCATCGTTAATCGTCGTAGGCGAAGTCAGGCACAAGGACGCAAGCAAAATTAAAAGGAAATAAAAATATTAAAGTATTTAATCGTAGGTGAAATTCCGCACCACCTTTTTTTGGAAGTCGGTTAAAATAACGCCTAAATTAATAACGTTTGTACCAAACCTTATATGGGCTGATGGTTTAATTACTTAATTAAATGAAACCTGTAAGTTCGTTCGGTACTAAATATTTAATAACTGCGCGGAACCCTAATTTACATATAAGTAGTTAACCCAATTATAAATAACATATGTAACCTAATTAAGTAGCATGTCTAAATGATTTATGAGTGTTGAATCACAACAGCTAATTACGTAATAATTTTCACGGAACTCCAAAATGGTGTGCGGATCTCTATTAGGTAAGGATATAGTTCTTGAAATAAAATAAATTGGGCTGAATTCCAAACGTTCGACTATGGACGAATTATGATTATTTAATCTCAAGAACACAAGCAAACCCGTCTAACAGTACTTAGTATAATTTTATAATTAAAATCAACAAAGCACCTGGCGTAGGTAGGTACTTAGCCTTAAGAATTTTAATTACGAACCTTTCTTGCAAACAATTAGTGAACAATCGTATCGGCAGTCGTTCCAATTAGTAACAAGGGTCAGTTTCGGTTGGCAATATGTTTGTTCCTAACGAGTGGAATTTTTTTGCTAGAAGCTTCGAATCGCTAGTCGGGTTAGTTTGGCTTGGCAAATCGCACTGCCGGTTCACTCGTCTAGAAGCTTCGGATTGATTTGTATGACGTAAGGGGATTTAAATTAAATTAATAAAATGAAGTTTGAGTTAATATGCGATATTTGGGAATTAAATTGAGTTTATTGTGGGCTGATTTAATGGACTGTATTTAAGGGATAGGGGGTGATAGCACTGGTTTATCCGGCAGCGAAAGAGATTATGTTGCCGGATATCCGCGCTCGTGGGAAATGTGGTTTATCCGGGTACCCGGTTATATCCGGATAACCGGATAAATCCGGCTCGAAGGAAAATATAGTTTCGCAGTTTCCTGCTAGCTATACGCTCGATGATAGGGGGGGGGGGGGGGTAGATGCGGTTGAGCAGTTTCCTGCAACCAGAGAATAGGTAAGGAATAATTGGGATGGTAAATACCTGCGGAGGTGAGCTCTGTGTCTGATGAGTGCTGGTGACCGTGGGTCCTCGTGGAGGCGTCCTGCTGTCGACGGCGTGCTGAATGAGCTGAAGAACTATTGTCACTTGGTTCTAATGTTTGTATTGTCCCTTTGGGTTGTGCACTGGTTTACGCGGCGGGCTGAATGCGTGTGTACACACGTGCTGATTTAGGAGTAGTGTCTGGTTGGGCCGAACACACCCTGAAGGTCACTCGCGGCGAAGTCATTCGCGGTGACTCGTGCTGATATAAAATGGCGGTGCCATGCGGTTGCTGCGCGGCGGTACACGTCCGCCGGTCGCGAGTACAAAAAGGTTACTCTTTGAGCTGACGCGTAAACGCGGGGCTGATATTGGCGGTTCCCGGTTACGCCGTGCAGACGCGACGGCGCCGAAAAGGTGACTGTTTCCGCTTCCTTTCGCTGCTTGCTTGTCGCCTGACAGCTGCAGGACAGCGGCGGGGGAACGCGGGGGCGCGGGTGCGCGCCTTGAGGTTACGTCACGCTTTCGCGTGAACAGTCCTTCACAGCATAACAGTAATGCTCGCGCATTATTGGTCCGCAGCAGAATATCTGGTACTACGCTGGTGCCAACCAACTAGTAGGTCAGGTTTTCTTGCCTCTTACGTTACACATGGCAACTAACGCCCTTTCGGCTCTGTGTGCGTATCATGGCTATATATCAACAATATTGTCATATAGACTTCTCCTGTGGGGCAACTCTGTAGATGTTCGCAAGGCGTTTGTTGTCAGCAAAAATGGGTTAGGGCAGTTTAGGGAGTTTGGCGTACCAATAGCTGTCAACCAATTTTCAAAACCCGGAAAGTTCTCCCGTTACCTTGCATGTACATTAAAGAAGTTTGCATTTTTGTAAAAGAACACCCCGAGTACTTTGACAAGCAATCGGATATTGTCAAACGAACAAATAGAATTACAAATATAGACAAACTTTATTTGCCTATGTGTAATTTAGGTATATTAAAAAAAGCAATTATAATGGCTATTAAAATTTTTAATACCCTTAGATATAAAGACATTATATAAAATTGAATTCAATTAAAAGTTAAGCTCTTGATTACTGGTAAAATGTTTTTATAGTATTAATGAATATTTGAAGTTTAAATAATATATACTATGACTATATAGTATGACTTTTAAAGAATAATAATTTTAATAATGTAATATTGACAATTATTTTAATTTATAGTTGACATTCTATTAAAAATGCTTAAAAAACATCACGTGATTAATGGACGGCCCCTAGTGACTTCAGTAGGGAATATTATATTATTGTAATGTTGATAATGAAGTCGATAGTAATATGAATATTGCAAACCTCTAAATGCGTAAGTTGTAAGGACCATTTGAATGATTCATAATTGTTATACCTTTACCTACCTACAGTTTGCAATAAATAAATTTGAATTTATGGCGAGTTCTTATATTAAATGATCCATCGTCCGTCACAGTAACAATTAGTACCTAATCAACCTACCAGTAACGAGGTTACTGGTAGGTTGTACGGAGGTAGTACGAGTAGTACTCCATTATCAAAAACTATATCAGAAGAAAATATTTAGTGACACTTCCGCTAAAAATCGAAGTGTCACTAAATGTTTTCATCTAATATGGTTTTTGATCTATGTATGTGATTGCTAGACTTTCTTAATTTATTTATAACCTTTAAATATGTCTGTTTCAGGATTTCGTAGAGCATGTAACGCAAGTATTTCTCTGCATCATCTGTCAGGATGTCGCCGTCAATCCCGTCACAACGGCGTGTTTGCACAACTTCTGTTTGGTAGGTGTTCACTTCCGATAAACACTGTCGTGTTCTGGGGTGGAATCTAAAACTAGAGTTCTTCTAGTCGTCTTCTAGTCTATTCTTTCTAGTTCTAATCTACCATCATACTGCCACAAATTCTGTCTATCTTCTTATACTATATAAACTTTTGAACTTTTAACATTATTTAGTTATCAAATGCACCTTCTAGACATATTACTCGTGTATCGGGTGGTTACATAAATCATGTTTTATATGTACTGAGAGACATGATGCGCCTGTTAGTAAATCTAGCACAGAGTTAGTGTAGTATTAAAGTGCTACGTACAGCGCGGGAGTCTGTTTGTGGAAGTTGAATTACTCGATCGCAACACCGCGTATGAACGCGTTAATATTGTCTTATTACTACGTTACTTCACGATTTCAAGTTCAATTTCGCAATATGGAGAGTTTGGAGTGTGATGCTGGTGGCAATTGTCATCTAAAGCATAGTGGCACAGTTCTGCTAGACGTCTTATATTCGCTTGCTTGCCTAGCTAGCACTACCAGTGTTAGAATCTTTCAATATCGAGGAATACATCGAATCACATTACGCCTAAAACCCTTCAGTATATAACTTCCTTTTTCAACTAATTCCTCGCGGTGAACATTGGCAGTTCTCAGTAGAATGCAACGTTATCATGGTTGCAAACTCGTCCCTGTGTATCATACATGAACTAAATCATATAGCAATGTAGGTGGCCAGCTCCCTAAGCATAATTATTTATTTATATAATCAAAACGATTTACACCAATTACATTAATTATTATAATTTATAATAAGTACACATAGAAATATATTATGTCAAATACACATACGAACAACACGAATATACAGTAAAAATAGTGTTAAATTTAAAAAGAGTTTGTACATATAATATATAATATTAATTTGACAGTGACCGATATTTCAATAAATTTCGTTCGAAATCAAACACTTTTGATTTTCTACCGACTTCCAAAATGGAGGAGGTACTCAATTCTACTGTTTTTTTTTATTTTTGTTACCTCATAACTTTCGATTAGCCAGTTGAAGTGGCAGTGGGCAGGGCACATAGCACGCAGAACAGATGGCCGATGGGGCCGAAAGGTTCTGGAGTGGAGACCACGGACCGGCAAGCGCAGCGTAGGTCGTCCACCGACACGGTGGACAGACGACCTGAGGAAGGTCGCAGGACGACGTTGGATGCAGGCCGCTTCCAACCGGTCCTTTTGGAAAATCATGGGGGAGGCCTATGTTCAGCAGTGGACGTCCTACGGCTGAGATGATGATGATGATGATGATGATGATGATAACTTTCGATAGGGTGAACTGATTCTCAAAATATTTTTTTTGTTTCATAGCTGGCGATTCCCGTGTTGTCCCATTAGGTCAAATTCGGTTCAGTAGTTTTTGAGTTACACTCCAATAACTGAATAGAATGGAAGTCGGTTTCATAAGATATATATGTTAAGAGGCGTTCCTACATAAATACGAAAATAAAAATAAAACAATGAAAAGTGAATGAGTGGACCAATGACATGTTGCAATGAGTACCTTAGGAATAACAATCATTAAAATATAATATTATTTATAAGATGTTCTATTCGGCAGGCATGTCTCAAACAAGCGTTCAAAAGCACCGGATCCAAAGCGTGCCCTTGCTGCCGACAAAGCCTCGCCAAATATCAGCCAGAGACTAATGAACATCTAATGAAGGCACTACGTAGCGTCCTACCAGGCTATGATGCAGGCAAAAAATGATTATGCATGTACTTTTTTATTATTTTAAGTAAACTCGATTTGTTATGGGCACTTTAGCCAATGTTTCCTCCACACAAACCTAAAATAAACATTATTGCTTAGTCAAATAGTCCTCGGTTGAATAAATGTCATCAATCTACTGTTTTTATAGTAAGATCACCGACCAATTGTTATATGGCGCGTATAGTTTACACCTTTATGTATGACTCTGAAATAAGCTAAAAACAATACAGGCTTTCCTGATGTAACTGTTAACGTTTGAAAAATGTAAAGATTCCTTTGAAAATTATATATTGTGTAGTAAAATGCAATTATGTTTATACCATTCCCAAAGCTTATTTTATTCACCAAAAACAGTGAATAAAAATGTGTGAATTTAGAACACAACAATATATTGCACATCCATCTCAAAGCTGTACAACATCCTTGCGCAAATAATACTCGACATACAAACTCCTTGTGCAAAATCTCCTTGAGATTTATTTGGTCGACATTTTCGTCAAGGAGTGTAGTAAAGTAAATGTTCCAAATTTTAATGTGCATTATAAATAGCTTAACTTTCCTATTTTCTTCATAATTTTTCATCAAAAAGTGTGTCTCTGTGTTTTCAGCTTAAAAGAAAGAGAAAATAGACAACCATCTTCACTAAAATCTTTCTTTTTCTCGTAGTATAAAGTATAGTATGCAACTCTTGAATAAAACGGATTTATATCGAGGCCATATATGCACCACTCGGACCGCTCAGGATTCTAACACTTGGATAACTCGCTACGCTCGTGATTCTATCATCATGAATCTGCGTGCACACAATGCCTGTGATAGTGTGTATATTTCACCAGTCGATTGTCAATATAACAATGAAATTTCTATTGTGTCTGGATCGTTCGACTGATGAAGTATTATGTAATCCTTAATAATATATCGGTAAATTGTTACCTAACATTTTACGCTGGTTTGGAAGTTATTTTGAAATACCTCAATAACATATAAAAAAAAATCTGATAATTATGATGACTGCCGTATCAGCCGCTTGACGGCTCGACTTTCTGGGACGCCCTGTATATTGCCGAGGTATATTTTTTCATATACATTAATGCACCAGATATGTGAAATAGAGTAGAAAAGCGGTCAGAAATGCGATGCTGTAAATTGCCAAATATATATTTTTTTATGTATTCACTGATATTATTCTATACAAATCGAACTATATGATAATTATGTAGACCAATAGAATTCGCGATGTGCATTATTAATTAATTAATTATGTAATTATTTTCAGTAATGTTTATGTTAATATAATATAAATGTAAAATATTTTAAAGCGAAATGAATCTAAATTGAATTTCTGATATGATGATGGTGATTCAACAATTTAAATCTGATTTTGATAAATATATATTATGATTTTAGAGTTTCAGCGTATGTATTTATTTATTCAACTTATTATTATAATTAGACTAGCTGACCCGCCAGCGTCTTCGTACGCTTGGTCTTGAAGGTTTCATTATCAATCCCAAAAACAACCCGAAGTTTTCGGGACTTTAGCGGTCGAATTTCATTAAATCCCGTCTTAGTGAGCACCTACGTCCTAAAAAGAACCCGCATGCAAAAATTGAAACTCCTAGCACTTGTAGTTTCTGAGATTTCGTGATGAGTGAGTGAGTGACCTTTCGCTTTTATATATATAGATTTAGGGCCACTTTCACGAACACCATACAAATCAGTTTAGCACTAAACAATATCAAAACGTTGTCATAATGATGTCCGGCCTTAAAACACACACTGTGGAATACAAAATTATGTACGTTTTATTAGTTTTAGATGGTTTTAGTTTTTTGAAGTTTATGTGTTATTTTAATTGATATTCGTTCGTTCGTTTAGCTTGAATGAGAAGTTAGTTCTAGAGGTGCGTTCGTTTAGCTTATGAAGGCATTGGTGGCGTTGTCATTGATGGCTCTTTTGTTAAAGCGTTCGTAAAGCTCAAAAACGTTATATTTGCCACTTTTTCCCACACCCCTATCGAACACTCAACTGAGCATAAGACCTAAAATCGCATGATTATGCTGTCAAATACATAGCTGTCAAATAACGATCACAAACAACCATTCTCTGGACGTGGGTCAAAAATTGCACTTTTTGGTGGCAAAAATACTTCTTTTTCTACTTTCCGAACGCTGAACAAAAAGAGGCATGAATGACATTTTCACCCACAGATTCCCAATTCGAACGCCCCTTGTGAGCGTTTTTAGCGAAAATAAAGTGATCTATTCGAACGCACTATGAATTAATCGCTTTTAGCCAATCTCTCGATTGTATACTGGTTGTACTTGTTTATTTGTTCAAGTTTAAATAATGTTTAACAGGTGAGTATAATCCTGTAAGTGCCTATTTCTTTATTCGGGTGTACAATGGAAATCTTTGTTCGACAACTCTTATTGTTATATGTATTCGTAATATACAATAATATTTAGTATAAGATTGTTTTGTCATATGCATTTTAAACATTGGACCCCACAATAGTTAATGTTTTCAATATTTATTCTATAGCTAATTTATATTCAAATATTAACGACATGTTAGTAATTATGATAATTGTGATTGTATTATGATGTTTAATTAAAAAGATATAAATAAATATGATTATTAATGTAACGAATATTTATTGGTAATATGTTTTTCATTAATATATATTGTTTGTATGTACTTAAATATGTAATTAATACGTTAGGATTTACTTTGATAATGTATTGAACAAACTTTGATTGTGTTGAACCTACGAATAAATAATTGTTGAACTGACAACTGACCGACTTGTGGCTGTTACACTATTGAAGAAACCTTTCGGCCATCGTTGGTAGAGCTCGACCGTTAGCATTGCACAGCATCAGTAGTTCAGCCACGTTCAATTTGTTTGCATATTTATTAGCAAGTTAAAGGGAAATGGGTTGCATAAACCTGGCATTACTTAAATTTAGGATAAGTTTAATGTATGTTTTGTTTTAACCCCCCATGTGTCAAAGTCAACATAACAATGAAATTTCTATTGTGTCTGGAGGTTTCACACTTGATGGATTATTTTTGTGAGTCTGACACATACATATTTGTTTATTATCAAAACCGACTTCACACAAGTAATTACAATAACGTGAGCACAGTGGTGGCCGCGATCTTGCAGTGTAAACTCTCTGCATCGGACATGCCCGAAACCTAGGTCGATAACGTCGGCTAATTACGTGAGTAAATTCGGGTTTGATATGAAATAAATAGTATACATTGTATAACAAAACGTGTAGTAATACTAAAACCACAAACGCAGAAGCTTGCATACTATCGGGGCTTAAGAGGATTGCATAGCTAGTACTTTGCATACTAAAAAAAATGATTTTTTTTTTCATTGTATCATCACATTGCTTACTATGCCCGTACGTTTTGATGTTTCCAGTTTTTTTAAGTTTTAAAAAAGGAAATTTATTTTACTTTGTAATACTGAAAAAATCAAAACGTGCGGGCATAGTAAACAATGTGATGATTCCATGAAAAAAAAAATCTCTTAAATCTGACAATGTTAAGAGGTAGACAAGAGTTTTTTTCTTTTAGTACGGAAAGTACTAGCTATGCAATCCTCTTAACTAGTGTAACATCCTAGGGCATGTCTTTATCTTGTTCGCCCCCATTGCTGCATAAAAATTTAACCATTTAATCTTTTATACATGGCTAACGCGAGAGTGGCTTTTTCTTTATATTATTAGTGGTACAATATAATACGTATCTCTATTACAATCGATGGGCCTAGCACGAATAACTGCGTAAGTGTAACGTAACGTGTCGTTCTCGTGAAACAGTACAACCTATCATTTATGTAGGACACTTGTCACACAGACAGCTCGTAGTTTGTACTCCGTACCGTGACGCGTTGACGTTTATGTTTCGCAAATTGTGCTACGGCGTCAAATGTCGATTGTAACAATACTTAATTGATGTCAGTTTTGATATCTCCAGTCAGCATTAATGTTAGTTGAGGACTGGAGCTGTCTAAAGTGACATCAAGCCGACATTTTCTTAGATTTAAATCCACATTTGATTGCAACTGAGATACATAATAGCCATGCTGGGCATTATTGGTTTGTTGTATTTCATTCTGGGTACCACGATATGCCACAAACGTGGTATATAATAAAGGTTCTGATTTTAGACATATCTACATAAAAAAGAACAATCATAAAGCTTTTCCTTAAAAATACAACAATTACTTTGATGTGAATTGATTCGATCGTGAGAACTCAATTTGTCTTTATTTGTCTTGTTTCTCATTTACCTAAAATTAAAGTGAATCGCTCGCCTGATGTGAACATTGGGCTGAAACAGTACAAACTGTCATGTATCTGGGGCAATTGTGACACAGATAATTCATAGTTTGTACACTTAAGCGTAATGCGTTAACGATTACCACGAACTGTTTCGCAAATTGTTTGTGCTACAGCATCATGGCTTTAGATTGAAAGTCAATGTCATGCATATTACCGTTCGATTGAGTTTTATGATTGCGACATGATTTATGATTTTATTTCTGTAGTTGAAACTAGTGATATTGACTTTGTAATTAAGTTTTATGTTGATTTACTTAGACCACTGAAATGTTGTAGTAAATAAATTATGTTTTAATTTATACAATTTTTTATTTGTTATAAAACTGTCACTGGTATCTCATATATACCCCCCAATGGTGGGCGAATATGGCAATGTGTGGATTACTTTAAACAGTTGAATCATCTTTACTAACGTTACCTACTAATCATTCATCACATAATATGTAACCTGTTAGTCTGGTTCAGTAAATAAAAATCTAAATATTAGAAAATAATTCTATCTATATTCAAATCACAACAAGTGTCGCCATCTAGGTAGAAGTATTACTAGCTCGAAGACAACTACGACAGAGAGGGCGCAAGCAATAAAGCAAGTGTATAGTCACCTGTGTCTTAGAAACAAACAGAGCGAGATACTGTACTTTATGGCCAAAACTGGTTTTAATATAATTTCCCCCCCGCAATTCAGCTCCCTTTATCTAGAAGAGCTTTTAAAATTACCAAATAAGGTTACGCGCGGATCCAAAGGCGAAAAATGGGAGGAGCCTAGGGTGAGTCACGAGCATCATACGGGGAACGCAGGCGGGTGACAAGCCATTGTACTTTCTTTACGACACCAGCCACCGTCTAGTACAGACCTCTTCAGCAGTGATTACCAAGTGCTGTGACCCATTGGCAATTGTGGGACGTTGTATCGTCCTAGTAATTTAAACTTAAATTCAGTTTAGTCCCCATCTCGGGGATCTTACGGCGGACTAAACCTACTGCTGGCCCAACTTGACTGGAACCCTCGCTGACTAGAACGATGGCGGGGCCAGTACTGTGCACATCGCCGGAGCGGCTACCAGTTACCACAGGACCCTGAATCCTGCTGGGCGTCTGGGCTAACCCGACAATGCGGCTGCCCGTTCCCCGTTTTTCCTGCTACTGACTTCTGCCGGTTACTGCACTACCCACACCATCGCGTCGAGGACTTCACTGCTATTCTGAGTAAAGTCCCCGTAACAAGGGAGGCTATTGCATCATCTGTCTGTACTCACGACCTAGCTCTGGGCTTTCTAGAGGCTAATAAACGTCTAGAACTTGACCTGACTTTTATGTAAATGTCCCAGCTGTCTAGGCAGGTAGGTTGCAGATAGATATTGAAATTTTCATTTAATTTAGATTTTTAATTTTTAATTTAGATATAGTTAATGATATCTAAATCATTTAACTATGATATCTATGACTATCACAGATAGATATATAATATAGGTGTATTAACATATCTATCTATGACATAGATATGACTTATTTATGTCTATCATAGACGTATATCTGATAAACATAGATATTATCATGTGATAATTTTCTAAGGGAAACAGGTTACCATGCAAAATAAACACATAAATAATAGGTAAATAATATTATATTTATTTTATTTCAGGGTTTATACCCACATCGCTCTGAGCATAATATCACTGATGCATATACACATCGCAACGACACAACTAATAAAAACAATAATTATAATAATACGTTCTACATACACAATACAATTATCACATCACAGATACGACTCGTGCCCGGACGCCGCTTGGCTTATTTTGTACATTATTTCACCCAAATACCTTATTACAACTTAGTTACCAAGATATTGGGATTTGTACGAGCGTGCTTCATTCACGCCGCCCATGTTCGCGGCGCAGAGTGACAGCACGAGCATTTTGTATAAAACAATCTAATATCTTACTTATTGAGGAGCAAAATAACACATTTTAGAAGATTTGCGAATTGGACAAGTTTGAATGCAACGGTGTTTGTACTACGAAAGGGTAGTCAAGTACATTCGATTACCGCTCGGCACGTCTTGTTTAACTTTGCATGAATTTACCATAGTTTTGGGACAGAGTCACTTTTGTCCGCAGGGTACTCTTTCAGTGATTTCTTACATTTGACAACCCGGGTGGTACCAAACAGGTGACATACGTATTAGCGGTGGTGCCTTAGGAAGTTGTGCGAAAGTACCTCTGTGTTAAGGTTCCTAGGTGACAAACCCAGGAAGTACTACGCACGAGCTTTGAAGCTGGATTTGGGTCTCATTGCAACTTTCGTGTATACCATCAGACAAACATGCCTGTTCCACAGATATATATGTACAATAGATAACGCAAATGAGTGTACTCTCCCTGTCCGCACCCCGACCAAGCGTCGAGGTTGGCCGCCGCTACTTACAGTCCGTTATTGCAGCCTGACACACAACCTTTAACCCTTTGCATCCCAGAGACGTTAACGTCAGTTTCATTCATAACTCTTTTCTACGACATGTCGTACATTAACGTATCCGGGACGCGAAGGGTTAATTAACTGCAATAGCTCAAAACAAGAAGGATTGTGCCACGCTGATCGCCAACCTTCAATAGTTGGAGAGACACTTTAGGAAGAAGAAGAATAGCTCAAAAATTTAGAGCACCCAAAGTTAAGAACATAATATTTCCTATCACAGGAAAGTTACAGTAAAATTATATTATGCGTAAATTATGCAAAGTAATTAAATTTCAGTAAAAGGTCGGCACGCTTGGTTTCAATACAAATCGTGGCACTTGCGTTATCTATTGGACATATGAGTACAGTATACTCGTAATATTATATTTCTGTGGTCTGTCCCGACACTTATTTGTAAGTAATATTATACCTACCTATATAGTAGATATAATGAATAGTTGATATGTGCAACTGTAGATATAGTACGAACACGGTAATAAATAGACATTACCGTGGTACTGATTACTTCACTATCAAAATATTGTGTTACGGGGACAACCGAAAAAATACCTAGGTATGTGCGTGACTATAGTAGTTAAAAGTCCCAATTTTTCATAATTTTTTTTAAGCGATCGAAAAGCAAACATTCAGAATACGTACGAACTGCATTTATCTTGATTCATTGGTCCTAAGCCTCTTGCTGTCTCGCGTGAACACAAGCTAACCTTGCACGAGTTTTGATTGGCATTACACCTTTCCTATAATGTGTATTTATCAAAAGCTCAAATTATGCAATTACAAATAGCTTTAAAAGCTTCCATTTAAAATTAGTTTCTATAATAATAACTTAATAAACAAAAATGTCGGTAACGATTTAAAATTTAATAGAAGTAAATAGTTTTAAACAATGTCCGACTTTGTTATCTTAACCTAAATAATGTGCATTTGTCCTATGGTCAATTACCTGTAACAATAATTAAATTAACGATGAATGGTACTGCGTGTTAGTTCTTTTACAAAAGGTCTGCCTGTAGGTATTCGGTAGATTAGATTTCTTGACAAATTTTTGTGTTTATTATATTTCACCTATCAGTTTTGTTTATTACGATTTCACGTACATAACATGTTAAACAATTATATAATTTAATTTTGACTAAACTGATAACGTTAAAATACCTCGCAGTATCCTCATAACGAACGTCATTTTACTTACAAATAAATATATTGTATGTAGTTGTACTTATTTTCACTAAGCTTACACTAACGAAATGCCATGCTTCACTTGGCATACCATCTCTCCGTCTCGGGGTAGCACAAAATCACTTAAATTAGTAACAACCGAACGATATGGCTTGAAGTTTTATATTTGCTGATTTGCTAACGAGATAACAATGCTATAATGTTAGATTACCTATATAACCATTACAAGGAATTGGCAACTTCTCGTAACAAAGGCCAGTGAGACAACAGAGAAGTCTCGTAAACAACCTGTATCAATGAAACATTCAGCTATTTGTATAAAGTCATTGTTAGGAAAAATTGGCTGTATGTACTTATATTTACCTTGGTGGATAAAAGATCCGGCCAGTGTTTCACGGCTTACAAGTTCTTTTCATACTAACATACATTTATATAAAAATAATTTTAAAATCATGTAAGTTATATCTAAAGCAAATTCAATTGACTTATTCAATTAAATTATTACATTAATACTGTTTGAATTAGTAACAGTGACTTTCTCATTACAAATCAGCAATAAGCGCTACAAATAAGACTAACGTGGATAGGTACCAATGAGAACATCCAACCCTCGGAGACTTGAAATCCATAACTGCTCGCATATTAAAGGTTGCATGGAAATATATTATATACTTAAAACTAAATTAGACACCTAATTATAATTTCCACCCGGATGCGTTGCCCGGCATTAGCAACACTGGATTTCCCGAAAGCTTATTCTGTAATAGCAACACTGATATAACCAGGACGGTCCCTAATGGCACTGTCAACGCGGGGCGTGTTGAACACGCGCCGCTTCACTCTCAATGTGTTAACGTGTGGTTTTGGGAGGCATCTGTGGCGTTGATGGCTGCGGCAGCGTGTCCTGATCCGGCTGAGAACTTGATGATGATTCCGTCCAACGAAGTCCAGGTGCCAACGATGAGTCCTAGCACGCCGAACAGCACGACGATCACGTTCTTGATCAACATGCGGATGCGCTCGGAGCGCGACACGTAGTACCAGTACGTGCAGGATTGGATGAACGCGGGGAAGGCCAGCCCGAGAGCAGACAGGCACAGGGCGCCGAACAACGAGATGAATAGGTCCAACTCTGGCACGGCTGCTGCGATCCCGACTGCGTACAAACATAGCTATGACTCATCTGAACCTTTACATTAGGTACCTATGTATGTATATGTGAAATAATAATATTATAAAAAGGAAAGATTTGTAAGTATGTTTGTAACGAATTGGCTCAAAAAGTTATGGACCGATTTCAAAAATTCTTTCACCATTAGAAAGCTGCATTCACCCTGAGTAACATAGGCTATATAAGATTCATCATCATCATCCATCACCGGTAGAAACCGCGGAGAGCAGCTAGTGTGAAATACAATGTGTAATATCATTCACAAAAAGAAGTTTCTTCAGATTTGTGGTGGCTCGTACATCATCAAATCTTAATTATACATATATACGGTATAATTGGACATAATGGCCGGTGTTCACCAACATATTAGAAAACACCCGAGCCATGTTGGTATAGCCGCCTTTACTGCGAAATGTCACCTATAAACTGGGTCAGATGTTTCCCAAAATGTTATTGAAATCGACCATTCTTCTTGCTATATACCTATACTTATATGTTATTTTAATGCAGCTTTCAGCTAGTAGGTATAGTGATATGTTTAATGTTCCCACCATCCGGTAAGTTATAAAGCACCTTCAGTTTACAAACATTCATCTTTACTTAGCTTCAGTACGTAAACGCAATATTTTCACCTAATACTTATAATTGACCGAGCGAGCGATGGCGCGTCTTGACTTCCATCTGTCCGTACGTTTGTTAGGTTGTATGTTGGTCATGTACAAGTCGCATTTTTCAATCAATCTTGATGAAACTTGGTATTTATGTTCTACTATTGAATATATTTTTTGAGTGGGGGGTACTTTTCCTACTTGTACTTGGGGGTACTTGTAGGTAGATGACACCGCAGCAAACTTTTCAGGAAAAGTACCCACTTTTCCTAAAAAGTTTGCTGCGGAGTCATCTACCTACCAATTGTGATAAAATTTGGCACACTCATTAGGTATTTCACTTTAAAGAGGAACTTGGAATATGAGCAAAATTGGTCAAGTAGTTATTGAGATTTAGTTGTGAAGTTTATAAACTGGGCAATTTTGTTAATATTGACACAATGTGAAATATTGCCGCTGATAAGACTGTGCTCGTGAGGTCTGCTGTTCGCAGAACTACTAGTAAATACTTACAAGTAAGAAGGACGATGGCAGTTCTTAGCAGGTACTCCCATATGGTCCTATGTTTGTTGTTCAGCATCCGAATACCAATGTACTCGTTCCAAAGGATGTCAATAGCCTGTAGCCTGAGTGTAGTAAAGTAAATGTTCCAAATTTTAATGTGCATTATAAATAGCTTAACTTTCCTATTTTCTTCATAATTTTTCATCAAAAAGTGTGTCTCTGTGTTTTCAGCTTAAAAGAAAGAGAAAATAGACAACCATCTTCACTAAAATCTTTCTTTTTCTCGTAGTATAAAGTATAGTATGCATGACCACTGAAATGTTGTAGTAAATAAATTATGTTTTAATTTATACAATTTTTTATTTGTTATAAAACTGTCACTGGTATCTCATATATACCCCCCAATGGTGGGCGAATATGGCAATGTGTGGATTACTTTAAACAGTTGAATCATCTTTACTAACGTTACCTACTAATCATTCATCACATAATATGTAACCTGTTAGTCTGGTTCAGTAAATAAAAATCTAAATATTAGAAAATAATTCTATCTATATTCAAATCACAACAAGTGTCGCCATCTAGGTAGAAGTATTACTAGCTCGAAGACAACTACGACAGAGAGGGCGCAAGCAATAAAGCAAGTGTATAGTCACCTGTGTCTTAGAAACAAACAGAGCGAGATACTGTACTTTATGGCCAAAACTGGTTTTAATATAATTTCCCCCCCGCAATTCAGCTCCCTTTATCTAGAAGAGCTTTTAAAATTACCAAATAAGGTTACGCGCGGATCCAAAGGCGAAAAATGGGAGGAGCCTAGGGTGAGTCACGAGCATCATACGGGGAACGCAGGCGGGTGACAAGCCATTGTACTTTCTTTACGACACCAGCCACCGTCTAGTACAGACCTCTTCAGCAGTGATTACCAAGTGCTGTGACCCATTGGCAATTGTGGGACGTTGTATCGTCCTAGTAATTTAAACTTAAATTCAGTTTAGTCCCCATCTCGGGGATCTTACGGCGGACTAAACCTACTGCTGGCCCAACTTGACTGGAACCCTCGCTGACTAGAACGATGGCGGGGCCAGTACTGTGCACATCGCCGGAGCGGCTACCAGTTACCACAGGACCCTGAATCCTGCTGGGCGTCTGGGCTAACCCGACAATGCGGCTGCCCGTTCCCCGTTTTTCCTGCTACTGACTTCTGCCGGTTACTGCACTACCCACACCATCGCGTCGAGGACTTCACTGCTATTCTGAGTAAAGTCCCCGTAACAAGGGAGGCTATTGCATCATCTGTCTGTACTCACGACCTAGCTCTGGGCTTTCTAGAGGCTAATAAACGTCTAGAACTTGACCTGACTTTTATGTAAATGTCCCAGCTGTCTAGGCAGGTAGGTTGCAGATAGATATTGAAATTTTCATTTAATTTAGATTTTTAATTTTTAATTTAGATATAGTTAATGATATCTAAATCATTTAACTATGATATCTATGACTATCACAGATAGATATATAATATAGGTGTATTAACATATCTATCTATGACATAGATATGACTTATTTATGTCTATCATAGACGTATATCTGATAAACATAGATATTATCATGTGATAATTTTCTAAGGGAAACAGGTTACCATGCAAAATAAACACATAAATAATAGGTAAATAATATTATATTTATTTTATTTCAGGGTTTATACCCACATCGCTCTGAGCATAATATCACTGATGCATATACACATCGCAACGACACAACTAATAAAAACAATAATTATAATAATACGTTCTACATACACAATACAATTATCACATCACAGATACGACTCGTGCCCGGACGCCGCTTGGCTTATTTTGTACATTATTTCACCCAAATACCTTATTACAACTTAGTTACCAAGATATTGGGATTTGTACGAGCGTGCTTCATTCACGCCGCCCATGTTCGCGGCGCAGAGTGACAGCACGAGCATTTTGTATAAAACAATCTAATATCTTACTTATTGAGGAGCAAAATAACACATTTTAGAAGATTTGCGAATTGGACAAGTTTGAATGCAACGGTGTTTGTACTACGAAAGGGTAGTCAAGTACATTCGATTACCGCTCGGCACGTCTTGTTTAACTTTGCATGAATTTACCATAGTTTTGGGACAGAGTCACTTTTGTCCGCAGGGTACTCTTTCAGTGATTTCTTACATTTGACAACCCGGGTGGTACCAAACAGGTGACATACGTATTAGCGGTGGTGCCTTAGGAAGTTGTGCGAAAGTACCTCTGTGTTAAGGTTCCTAGGTGACAAACCCAGGAAGTACTACGCACGAGCTTTGAAGCTGGATTTGGGTCTCATTGCAACTTTCGTGTATACCATCAGACAAACATGCCTGTTCCACAGATATATATGTACAATAGATAACGCAAATGAGTGTACTCTCCCTGTCCGCACCCCGACCAAGCGTCGAGGTTGGCCGCCGCTACTTACAGTCCGTTATTGCAGCCTGACACACAACCTTTAACCCTTTGCATCCCAGAGACGTTAACGTCAGTTTCATTCATAACTCTTTTCTACGACATGTCGTACATTAACGTATCCGGGACGCGAAGGGTTAATTAACTGCAATAGCTCAAAACAAGAAGGATTGTGCCACGCTGATCGCCAACCTTCAATAGTTGGAGAGACACTTTAGGAAGAAGAAGAATAGCTCAAAAATTTAGAGCACCCAAAGTTAAGAACATAATATTTCCTATCACAGGAAAGTTACAGTAAAATTATATTATGCGTAAATTATGCAAAGTAATTAAATTTCAGTAAAAGGTCGGCACGCTTGGTTTCAATACAAATCGTGGCACTTGCGTTATCTATTGGACATATGAGTACAGTATACTCGTAATATTATATTTCTGTGGTCTGTCCCGACACTTATTTGTAAGTAATATTATACCTACCTATATAGTAGATATAATGAATAGTTGATATGTGCAACTGTAGATATAGTACGAACACGGTAATAAATAGACATTACCGTGGTACTGATTACTTCACTATCAAAATATTGTGTTACGGGGACAACCGAAAAAATACCTAGGTATGTGCGTGACTATAGTAGTTAAAAGTCCCAATTTTTCATAATTTTTTTTAAGCGATCGAAAAGCAAACATTCAGAATACGTACGAACTGCATTTATCTTGATTCATTGGTCCTAAGCCTCTTGCTGTCTCGCGTGAACACAAGCTAACCTTGCACGAGTTTTGATTGGCATTACACCTTTCCTATAATGTGTATTTATCAAAAGCTCAAATTATGCAATTACAAATAGCTTTAAAAGCTTCCATTTAAAATTAGTTTCTATAATAATAACTTAATAAACAAAAATGTCGGTAACGATTTAAAATTTAATAGAAGTAAATAGTTTTAAACAATGTCCGACTTTGTTATCTTAACCTAAATAATGTGCATTTGTCCTATGGTCAATTACCTGTAACAATAATTAAATTAACGATGAATGGTACTGCGTGTTAGTTCTTTTACAAAAGGTCTGCCTGTAGGTATTCGGTAGATTAGATTTCTTGACAAATTTTTGTGTTTATTATATTTCACCTATCAGTTTTGTTTATTACGATTTCACGTACATAACATGTTAAACAATTATATAATTTAATTTTGACTAAACTGATAACGTTAAAATACCTCGCAGTATCCTCATAACGAACGTCATTTTACTTACAAATAAATATATTGTATGTAGTTGTACTTATTTTCACTAAGCTTACACTAACGAAATGCCATGCTTCACTTGGCATACCATCTCTCCGTCTCGGGGTAGCACAAAATCACTTAAATTAGTAACAACCGAACGATATGGCTTGAAGTTTTATATTTGCTGATTTGCTAACGAGATAACAATGCTATAATGTTAGATTACCTATATAACCATTACAAGGAATTGGCAACTTCTCGTAACAAAGGCCAGTGAGACAACAGAGAAGTCTCGTAAACAACCTGTATCAATGAAACATTCAGCTATTTGTATAAAGTCATTGTTAGGAAAAATTGGCTGTATGTACTTATATTTACCTTGGTGGATAAAAGATCCGGCCAGTGTTTCACGGCTTACAAGTTCTTTTCATACTAACATACATTTATATAAAAATAATTTTAAAATCATGTAAGTTATATCTAAAGCAAATTCAATTGACTTATTCAATTAAATTATTACATTAATACTGTTTGAATTAGTAACAGTGACTTTCTCATTACAAATCAGCAATAAGCGCTACAAATAAGACTAACGTGGATAGGTACCAATGAGAACATCCAACCCTCGGAGACTTGAAATCCATAACTGCTCGCATATTAAAGGTTGCATGGAAATATATTATATACTTAAAACTAAATTAGACACCTAATTATAATTTCCACCCGGATGCGTTGCCCGGCATTAGCAACACTGGATTTCCCGAAAGCTTATTCTGTAATAGCAACACTGATATAACCAGGACGGTCCCTAATGGCACTGTCAACGCGGGGCGTGTTGAACACGCGCCGCTTCACTCTCAATGTGTTAACGTGTGGTTTTGGGAGGCATCTGTGGCGTTGATGGCTGCGGCAGCGTGTCCTGATCCGGCTGAGAACTTGATGATGATTCCGTCCAACGAAGTCCAGGTGCCAACGATGAGTCCTAGCACGCCGAACAGCACGACGATCACGTTCTTGATCAACATGCGGATGCGCTCGGAGCGCGACACGTAGTACCAGTACGTGCAGGATTGGATGAACGCGGGGAAGGCCAGCCCGAGAGCAGACAGGCACAGGGCGCCGAACAACGAGATGAATAGGTCCAACTCTGGCACGGCTGCTGCGATCCCGACTGCGTACAAACATAGCTATGACTCATCTGAACCTTTACATTAGGTACCTATGTATGTATATGTGAAATAATAATATTATAAAAAGGAAAGATTTGTAAGTATGTTTGTAACGAATTGGCTCAAAAAGTTATGGACCGATTTCAAAAATTCTTTCACCATTAGAAAGCTGCATTCACCCTGAGTAACATAGGCTATATAAGATTCATCATCATCATCCATCACCGGTAGAAACCGCGGAGAGCAGCTAGTGTGAAATACAATGTGTAATATCATTCACAAAAAGAAGTTTCTTCAGATTTGTGGTGGCTCGTACATCATCAAATCTTAATTATACATATATACGGTATAATTGGACATAATGGCCGGTGTTCACCAACATATTAGAAAACACCCGAGCCATGTTGGTATAGCCGCCTTTACTGCGAAATGTCACCTATAAACTGGGTCAGATGTTTCCCAAAATGTTATTGAAATCGACCATTCTTCTTGCTATATACCTATACTTATATGTTATTTTAATGCAGCTTTCAGCTAGTAGGTATAGTGATATGTTTAATGTTCCCACCATCCGGTAAGTTATAAAGCACCTTCAGTTTACAAACATTCATCTTTACTTAGCTTCAGTACGTAAACGCAATATTTTCACCTAATACTTATAATTGACCGAGCGAGCGATGGCGCGTCTTGACTTCCATCTGTCCGTACGTTTGTTAGGTTGTATGTTGGTCATGTACAAGTCGCATTTTTCAATCAATCTTGATGAAACTTGGTATTTATGTTCTACTATTGAATATATTTTTTGAGTGGGGGGTACTTTTCCTACTTGTACTTGGGGGTACTTGTAGGTAGATGACACCGCAGCAAACTTTTCAGGAAAAGTACCCACTTTTCCTAAAAAGTTTGCTGCGGAGTCATCTACCTACCAATTGTGATAAAATTTGGCACACTCATTAGGTATTTCACTTTAAAGAGGAACTTGGAATATGAGCAAAATTGGTCAAGTAGTTATTGAGATTTAGTTGTGAAGTTTATAAACTGGGCAATTTTGTTAATATTGACACAATGTGAAATATTGCCGCTGATAAGACTGTGCTCGTGAGGTCTGCTGTTCGCAGAACTACTAGTAAATACTTACAAGTAAGAAGGACGATGGCAGTTCTTAGCAGGTACTCCCATATGGTCCTATGTTTGTTGTTCAGCATCCGAATACCAATGTACTCGTTCCAAAGGATGTCAATAGCCACGTAGCAAGCTAGACCATGAGTGATGAAGATGGCGAACGCTAACAGGCACTGAACCACGCTGGCCAGGCTGAAAACAAACAAAAATACATAACAAAACGAACAAAAGAAGAAACTATTAGTAGAAAAACCTGTTGTTGCCTTAGCACCTACTGTCGATAATACGATATCGTCGATGGATATGCTTTTCCATAAAATGCACATAGTGAACGACATTGACTATATATAACAGGTACATTCGTATCGATAGCTCATTAATGGATAAGGAAGCGTTGTAATTTAGCGATATGAACGGGAACATACTTAATTAAAAATATTTTAGAGTTGTTGTATATATTTATTAGTAGACACGTAGTTAGATCATCAATGAGTAATAATAGAATAGTAGTAATAAATAGTAGAATGTTCAAAATGAAAAATAAGAAGTTGCAAAAGTGGTAGGTAAATAGATACGAGAACGCGATGCGAGGAATGAACATCACGTCGTTATTTTATTTAGCTATGTACTAGATATATATATTAGTATGACAATTATGTTATTTAAAAGTACGTTACAACACGAATAGGAATCAAATACGACCTAAACAATACTACCTACGTACATGCCTAAGTGCACAAGTGGTCTAAAAAAGGAATTACAAAAAGTAATTTTTAAACCTGCTTGGGACCGTGATCTTCACGACAACACTTAATAAATGTTGGTATCAAGAACGGTTTTGATCATTTGAACACTTGACGAAAACACGCATGAAGTCCTGAAATAGATGTACTAGAATCTGTGTTTAATTCTGACAACACATGCAATTAACCTACGACGGGAATGTCGAGGTCAAATTGATCGTTTCTTTTTGATGTGTTCTTATTTTGAGCTTATTATATTCTTGGCTTTCAAATTTCACAAATGACTGGTTATCTAGTTTTCTACCTAGTTTTTAAAAGACCTATAAGTAATCGTTCGGAAACTGACCGTTTGTTCGGTAGATACGTGAAGGAAGAGGTATTATTAAATTGAAATTATATAAATAAATGTATGTAACCGAAAATAACTTACATTTCAAACTCAGACGGCAAGTTAAGGGTGATACTTCCTAAAGCTTTGTCCCCATATTGTAGGTACCCGAAGAGGCCCATGCCCACGTACAGAATTATGATGGTGATCATGGCTCGGTTCAGTACGCCGAACTTGCCAACGAAGTCCTTAGGAGTCTTCATCTCGTTCTCCAGTGGGAGAATCTGAAATTAGCCTTAAATTAGCTGCTGTTCTGTATGGTCTGTTTAAAGACGTTTCATAGCTGAAGTTCGCATTAATGCTTCCGAATTTATTAATATATTAGGAACGAGGCGAGGTAATGGAAACATCTGATTCTCCTCCACAGATAAATTAGTTTCTAAATTTTCCTGATCTGTTAAGTCGTGTTTATGAGACAAAACAGTCTATGGACTCTCTACAGGTTCACTCCGTGACTCTTGGTTAAATCCAGATTAATATAAATAAGTCACACAACACAAAAATAGTTCAATAAATGTGACTGCTACAGTGCTATGTAAGCTAACTACTTCCACGATCACATACAAAATTGCCGGTCCAAGTGGCGTTCTATGGGGGATGCAGATGTTCAGCAGTGGACGTCTTCCGGCTGATAATGATGATACAAAAAAATGTTACTCACCACGCCGATAGCCTCCAAAGCGAACAGCACCGTACCAAAAAAGAGTGGGAAGTTAGCGAGCTTCCCCGCCGGAACTTTGCCTTCGAATGTAGGAGCCTCTCTGAAGATGTAGTAGAGAATGATGCCGAAGCTAACGATCGTTACCGCGTTAGCGATTGCCGAAAACGGCGCTAGGTATTTCAGGTCCCGCACCCAGTTAATCAGGATCAGTGGCAAGAGTATCCACATCATAACTTGGAACGTTGTGCTTTCGATCCCGAAGTGTTGTTTCAGCACGAATTTAATATTCTCGGAGACGAACACAACGTACACGCAGCAAGTTCCGATTTGGTAGACAAGCAGGAAAGCGTTCACTATGTGCCTGTAACAATATTTTTACAGTTCAATTGTCATTTTCTGTGATGTGAATTATTTCAATGCTGTATTTCTTTTTTATTGTTTAGTACACTTTGTAAGTTTCATTACTGATAGTCGTCTTACCATTATTTATTTGGGACTGGGATATACAGCGTGTATCAAAAAGGTGTAGTAACACCATAGTGTATTTTTTTATTACATACTAGCAACTGCCCGCGACTTCGTGCGCATAGAAGTTTCGGCCCTCAGTCTCGCCAGAATCTTTTCTTCGTTTTCCTTTCATAAGAACCTTCTCCTGACAATATAACTAACACTGGTGTGTATATGTATAAGAATTAGCGAGATTGTTCCATCCGTTCTCAAGTTATAGCGTGACCAGGAGAAATAGGGGTTCATTTTATATGATATAGATATGGTTATACTGAAAGGTGTACATACCTATGTATATAGGATATATATACGGATACACATGGCAAAGTATCAAAATTTAAATCGCTTATTTTTTTACATACAATGTTTAACATAATTTATCGGACATTTTTACAGCTCTATTAGAAACGCCCATTGTTGGAGTTCGTTAGGGTCAATGCACTCTGCAATCCCCACGACACAAATTCATTCATCTACGCCCCCTACCCTGCATGCGCCTACTCTATCGTGGAGCGCAGCCAGTAACTAATAAAGCACACTATAAACATAGGGATATGCTAGTAGTCAATATAATATTCCAGGGGCCTTATTCGCTGTGACCATGATACAAGTAACGCGGCGCGTTACGATATCTTCAAGGAATGATCGCAAATTTGTATTGATTTCACGGTCATTCCTTGAAGATATCATAGCGCGCCGCATTACTTGTTTGAGTGGTCATAGCGAATAACGACCCAGATAAAAAATGTCCTAGTGTCAAGACCCAGAAAGGAAACCGAGGAATAGATTTATTAGTTCTTGCTTTTAAGTTTTATGCACTTATCGTTGTGTACTTTAATCATTATTATGTACTAGCGAATGTAACGATGATTAAAATATGTGAAGATGTGTTTGAAGCTACTGTGTACGAACCTGTAATGTTATCGCCTTAATACGTGTTTTCAAGTAGACACTTATATGCAACAAAGTTGAGTTCAATAACAACTGCTATCAGATACACTCATTCTACTACGACGTGTTATTCTTGAATCGGCATAGGTACCTACTTATGCCTTGATTGTTTTGACATTTTAAAGTAGGTAGGTACCTAAGGTACGAGTAGTTACTCAGTTTTGTAAACTTTTCCATGAATGTTTTTATGTGGTGTGTCTACTATAGAGATACACATTAATACATATATAAATAAAATTGAAGTAAGTCTCTGTAGGTATGTAATTCCAAATTAACAGCTTTCACTAAATGCATATGTTGTATGTTGTAATTGTTTGATTTATATTATTTCATTGTTGTTATCCTAATTTTGTATTGTTTATTATGTTGACATCACTAATTCTGACTTCTGCTATATAATTTTATTTTACCTTCTAAGTAACTTACCTACTTGATGTTTTATAAAAATGTACCTACTTACATATGTTATGATGATGTATGATATGTGGTGTTTTGGAATAATTCTGTTAGCCACATCGATTGACTTGAATAAATAAATAAATATGACAGTATATACGGTACTTATTTAAAAAAACTATTATAATGTTATTGTTAGTGTGTCCGTTTTATCCGGGTAATCTCTGAAACAACTGGACCGATTTTAACGGGACTTTCACTGCCCTGTAGCTGATGATATAAGGAGTAACTTAGACTTAGCTTTATTTTAGAAAAAAAATATATAACTCTGTTTCTCTGTCTGTTTGTTACCTCATTACGCCTAAACGGCAAAACAGAGCGTAATCAAATACCGGGGAAGCATGATACTTTTAACTAAGAAAAAAAGCAGGATCTGAAAAAATATATTTAATGAACCTTTTCTTATTTTATTTATCCTAAAATTGTACACCTAAATAAGACAAGCACTTACGCAGCATAAGGAGCACATGCTTTGCACCAGTCCGGGCCTTCGGAGAGTGCAGCTTCAGCGGCACCCGTGTACGAGAGCGAGGGAACTTTCCGCCGCTTGCAGAGCACGTAGCACGAGTCTAACAGCACGTGAATGCAATACGTGCACAGCACGCCGATTACCACGGTGCCGATTGAGCCGACCACGTAGCCCGCGTTGGAGAAGGCGTGAGGCATCGCGAGGATGCCCGTGCCGAGGCTGCCTTTCAGCAGGTGGAGCAGGGTCTCCGTGTTCCTGCCGAACAAAGAAGTTCAATCAGATGCAATACAAATTACCATCTTAGTCTACTTATTATGAGAGATATTATGCTGTAGCATAGTGAAGCGCTCGCAGCGGAGGTTGATTTGGCGATCCTGATCAACAAGTTAAGCCACGCTTGCTGCGGTCAGGAGTTGGATGGGTATGTGCTAATGGCATTATTTAGCCGAGCCGTGCTTCTAAGGGCACGTTAAGGCGTCGGTCCCGATTTTTTGTGTTAGCTTAGGACAACACTCTTTAAGCTATGTCCAAGGCCTTCGGGCGGCCTGAAAACTTACGACATGGGTTGGCAACTAGCCTATGCACCAAGGAGGAGGCTGGAGGAACTGGAGGTAATTTCGGACAATGTTCAAAAATCTACCTATTCCGCTGCAACTGCAGTTCAACTCTTGTTGTTTGATAATTAGGCAGAAAGCCATTCTACTATTTCTGACAAATTGGAACGTAACGTCACGTAAACGAAATTTAAACGCTTCTTTATAATAAACATTTATTAGACAATGCTTTACCTACACGAATATGAGTTAACAACGTGTTCATGATCTACCGAGTTAGCAAAATATAGATTTTTGAACGATCAGATGTGATGATCATCATGATGCCAGCATGAGAAACGTAACTGCAGCTGGATTGGTTTTCAATAGCAGAATAAGATAGCGCATAAAAGTCGCCGTTCAGCTACGGTTAGAATGCAATTTAGTTAGTGGAATTGACTCCTGGGCCCAATAATGTTAATATAAACTGAGGTAGATACGCCTTACTGCGCTGGGCTTGGCGACATAAACACAAGCTAGTTGTCTTGAGTCAACTTAGTTCCAGCCTGTCTGGCAACGAAACAGCACGTGTAGGTACTACATTTAGGAAAAAATGCCTTCTATATGTAACTGTAGAACATATACTGGAACAAGTGTAAAAAACAAGAATGATGTATCTTTTCATTTGTAAGTATTCAATGTTATTTATCAAAAATGGAAAATCAAAAATTGTATTTTAATTTAAGATAACTCCTGCGACGTTGCCGCTTCGCCACCCACGTGAACGAGACAAGTAGCGAGCGACAGATAGAACGAGTCTGTCATTGGCGGTCGAATGGTCGGTCACAGGCGAACGTTTTTAATAATATATATTGATCCCTTTCTGACAACTAGGATTCATATATCTTCGTGCTCTTTTAATCTTGTCAATATAGTTAATGTCGTTGTGCGAGTTGTGTACTTTAGCCATAGGTAGGTATAGCATAAAATTTGCCATTAACTTCATATTCAAGGAGTAAAACGCCTTTAGTAGTCAATCTCATTGCCTGGGCCCGCGTGATGGGTTATGGATGGCCCAAGTACTCTCTCTGAGAGGAAGGCTCATAGGAAGGCTCGAGTCCTCGAGTGGAAACATAATGGGCTGATTATGTACAGTATACACTTATTGTTAATTTAATTTTAATGTGCAATTGTGGATGTAGGTAGGTAGGTAGGTACCTACTAACAATTAGAACTCACGTTAAAATACTTCGAAGTTGATTATAGTCAACGTCTAGAAGAGAGAAACTCTCGGACCTATGGGAAATAGATTTTCTCAGGTGACTTTGTCTTTTTCTTTGGTATACTGGTAAAATACGTCGCTCAAAATAGGCAACAATTATTATAATTACATGTTATTAACACTGAAATGAACCATACTTATGTATATCTTGAAAAGTAAACAATACTAGTAGGTACAACTGCGATAACGCAGTCACTATACAATCAATTCTTCAATTACGAGTACCTACCTTGAGTTATCTGTTCAGCAAATCATTAAAAAACTACAGCAGCAGGATTATGAACTAATATACCGATACCGATTGTCTTTATTATTTAGTTATATTTCTTCGTCTTGGCAGTGTAACATTCTATGCTACTCATAGCACTGAAAGTTTTTTGGCATTTCCGGACAAAAAACCCTTCTACCTGATATTTAAAATACAACATTTTATATCATGAAATTCGGCCGATTGTCATGCTGCACGTAGGTACATGTAAGTATTCTAATTCATTCCTTAAGACCTCTACATACGATGCAATTCCGAATGCAACATGCTGTAACAATCTGCTGTAGTCGCGGTTGTACGCACTCTACACACGTTGCAGCGGCGATTAATTAATTTCATTTTCATTCCGCGTTGGATCGCCACAGCGTGCACACGTGAATGAAAATGGCTCAAATGCTGTCCAAATATCAAAAAACGTGTCTTGCAATTGCCTTCGCTGAATTCGCTAACTATACCTACTGAGACTGAGAGACAATAAACATTAATTTTACTTTGAACCGTAGCTTTGAACATTAATAGATGCAAAGCAAGGAAGAAACAATGGCGTGTCAATTATATTCACAAAGAAAAAAACATCAGCTGCTAAGAAAAGTACTAATACGCCATACCTATTTATATTATATTATTATAATTTGCTGTAACAATATGCTGGATGCTAGGACGTACAATACGACGTCCAACATGTTGGAAGGGAGTCACAACACGCCTACATACGATACAATTTGTTGGACCACAGCATATTGCTACCGCATGTTGCATTCGAAATTGCATGGTGTGTAGAGAGCTTTATAAGCTATTGCATAGCTTCTTGGGCGGGCCTTCTTCATCGCGGGCCTTGAGCGTGGAGACCGAACCCAGAAATTCCGTAACGAAAATAACCTAACACCCCCACTCCGACTCCATCTATCGATGAATAGCAGACTATTAATGACTTTTTGATATATCACGCTTGTCTCTTTAGTTCAGCAACTCGCCTCTAGATGGCATTAGTTAAATAATTATAATTGCATAAGTTGATTTGGCATCTATCGATGAATAGCAGAACTTTTATTGACTTATTGAAATATCACGCTTGTCTCTTTAGTTCAGCAACTCTCCTCTAGATGGCATTGGTTAAATAATTATAATTGCATAAGTTGATAAAAACAGCCGTTCTCAAGTTACAGCGTGACCAGGAGAAATAGGGAGTTCATGTATATAATCTATATATCCCACTAATCCCAATAATTTATTTTATATTATAAATGTGAAAGTTTAGATGGATGTATGGATGGATGGATGGATTTTTGTTGAAATGTTTGTTGCTCCTTCACGCTTAAACGGCTGTGCCAATTTTAATGAAACTTGGTATAGAGGTAGATGAAGCGCTGGATTACCACATAGGATACTTTTCATTATCATAATCATCATAACCATCATCCATCACCACGCGGGAGTAAAAGCGTAACATTTTTAGGTACAGCATAGACAAAATAACAAGACCTCCGTTAAGATTGTAATGTCAAAGTCAAAATCATTTATTCAATTTAGGCATCAAAGACGCACTTATGAACGTCAACTTTTCATTATAATGTACTTTAAAGACTCTACCGCCGCGTTAGACTCTACCGCCGCGTTCCAAAATATATAGAACCCACCGAGAAGAAGCGGCAAGAAACTCGGGGCCATTCTTTTTATATGGATGTTTACAATGTTTCTACTTAGGTACTACAAATATTACATTTTATGGGTGGCACAGAGACAGCTTGCCAGAAGTGGAGTATTCCAAGCATCTTTATCTTCTATATAATGTCGAACTTTATAGTAAGCTTTTTTATTAAAACGTTTTTACAGTCAACTTGAATTTGCCCTCTGTGAGCTCAGTTATGTGCTTTGGGGTTTTATTGTAAAAACGCACACAATTTCCTAGGAATGACTTATTAGTCTTCGCAAGTCTAAAACTAGGTACAGCTATCCTATTTGTATTTCTGGTATTAAAAGTGTGGTGATCACTATTTAACTTATATTTATGAAATTTTTACGAACATACATTATATTTTCAAATACATATAAGGAAGGAAACGTTAATATATTGATTTCTTTAAATAAATCTCTCAAAGATTCACGGGGACCCATTTCGTATATAGCTCGAATAGCACGTTTCTGAAAGATAAATATGGTCTCTATATCAGCCGCTGATAATATTGATCATAGATTAGAGTATGTACTTGTATATCTACTGGGTAAGGGCCTATTCAGACCTGGGCGTTATTTGCTACAGCCCGCGGCATGTAACTCTAGCGCTGACCGTTATTGCGCAGAAGTCAAAAATTGGGTATCACAGGGGGGCTAGAGGGACCAAGGACTCTTGTCTCACTCTGTCACATGTAAGACGAGGGACTCTTGTCTCTCTCTGTCACATGTGCGCGACTGTACCCATGCGCAGCTATCCCCTCCACATTTCGCTCAGCGCTAGAGTTACGTGCCGCGGGCTGTACCGCGGGCGATAGAGAAATCCGAAAGGTTATGCGTTAATTTCGCTGTTCACACCAGAGCGGATATCGCTACCGCGTGCGGTAGAGATATTCGTTGACAACGGTTAGCGGGGCGGCGGAACTAGTTTCGCCAAACAAGAGAAAACACCGCCGCACTAGGCGGTACAAATTTCGCTGCAGTTATGGAACTTCATACTATTTACCCATCGAGTTCCGCGTGGTATTTTTCGCTACCCACAGCGGTAGCGAATAACGCTCAGGTCTGAATAGGCCTTAATGATAATTTTCTTCTATCAATAGAGTTCTTTCAAAGATTGTGTCAGTTTCTTATAGCTTATTTTAGTTAATAATTGATAATTCGTAGTCTTTCGAAATGCCCCGAAAACACAAATCTAATCTTTCGCAGAGGAGCAATAAAGCTCGAGCTATGAAAGTAGCTAGAATTCGAGGGACGAGTCCTCCAGCGGAGCTTAAGAGAATTGAACAAGTGGAGCGACAGGCTTCTTTCTAGATCAGCTCAAAACGCAGGAGCAGTCAGAAATGAGGCGAATACAGCACACCGAATATTTGGGAAGTCAACGTGCTGCTGAAACTCAAGAGCAAACCCAACAATGGCGACTACAGCGAGCTAAATATTTGGCATCGCAACGTACTGCTGAAACTTCGGAGCAAACTCAACAACGGCGACAACTGAACGCCAAATATTTGACATCTCAACGTGCTGCTGAAACTCCAGAGCAAACCCAACAACGGCGACAACAGCACGCCGAATATTTGGCATCGCAACGTGCTGCTAACACTTCGGAGCAAACTCAACAACGGCGACAACAGCACGCCGAATATTTGGCATCGCAACGTGCTGCTCAAACTCCTGAGCAAACTCAACAACGGCGACAACAGCACGCCGAATATTTGGCATCGCAACGTGCTGCTGAAACTCCTGCTCAAAGTGAACAACGGCGACAACAGCACTAAATACTTAGATTTTTCCATTTACAAAGAACGAGTGAGTCAATAAATTAAACAAAAAATTTTTAAACATGATCGTCGGCGATTCAAAAGTATACAAATCTATAGACACTATGATGGCTAATGACGATTCTACTGCCTACCCCATTGAATTTCTCAACTCCCTGTAGTTAGCAGGCGTGCCGTCCCGTAAGCTAGAGCTTAAAGTTGGTGTTCCAGTTTTGCTGATGCGAAAGCAGTCTGGGTGCATCAGCACCCAGACTGTGCAACGGAAACAGACTTCGTATCAAAGAGCTGGGCAGTAATATTATAAAAGCAACTATTATGACAGGAGCTGCTAAAGGAGAAAGTGTTTTAATTCCTTGCATACCATTTATTCCTTATAACTTGCCGTTTCAATTTACTTAAGAGGTTGCAAAGTCCCTTAAAATTGGCTTTTACAATGACCATCAGCAAATCCCAGGGCAAACCTTAAAAGTGGCAGGCATTCATTTGGGCACTCCATGCTTTTTAAACGGTCAATTATAAGTTGCTTGTTCACGTGTTTCAAGTGCCCGAAACTTGCACGCGCTGGCGGAAAGTAATAAGTCATTTAATGTTGTTTACAGAACGGTATTGGAATCCTAATCCTAACTTCTTAACTTTTATTTTTACTTATTACATACTTACTTTACAATAAATAAAAAAAAAATCATGCGAGAGTGAGTTTGTTTGTTTTTTCATATGTTTCTTTATTTCTAAGTTTTGTAACGGTTTCACGCCCTAACTACTAAACCGATCATCATGAAATGTTTGCATACAAGGGAAACAGAAATGGACATACTCATAATTTTTCGCAGGTAACACCGCGGGGCGCAGCTAGTATTTGAATATATTTCAAAATGTTAATATAAGTATTAAGTTTACAAGGAAACAAAGTTTTAATATTATTCAGTTTATTTAAATTCAATCATGACTATTTTTATTATAATGAAATTCACGACATACTAAATATACAATTTCTTCTGATTCTATTTCTGGAATCCACCCTTCAAAAGTGGATTACCCTTCAAAAACTGTTGAAGTTGTTGGAGATTAATCCATGTTTACGTATATATTATTTACCGTATTTGAATAACACCACTCCAACAATCAACTGTAGGTAATTTAACAAACGCTTTCATGTTATAAAGAGGAACAGCGCCATCTAGTGATGGGATGTTGAACCTTTGGTTGAAGTGAACATTTTAGCTTTCAGAAGTTTATTTAACAAGTTTCGGCATAACAACATGCTAACAACGCCATCCTATCAATTTAGTGTAAGTCATGATTGAAATGTAATGTGGAAATATTTATGAAAAGAGGGTTCTGCTCTGCAGAATAAAAAACTTGTTAGCGCCCTCCGTTAGATGTCACTGTTAGACAATGTAAGTGTATTACGATGGACATAGTACATGCTCTTGATACAACTGTCATGTAGCACAGCACATGAAAATGGATGTGTTTGAACGGATACATAAATATACGTAGGCTTATAGATATTTAGTTTTATGAAATAGTAGAATGTGTATGGTTGAGGCGGTTATCATCTACCAATATATATAAATACTAGCTGCGCCCCGCGGTGTTACCCGCGATTAATAATTATGTCGTTTTCCTCTATGTCCATTTCTGTTTCCCTTGTTTGCAACAGTAGGTATGAAAAGTAGAGTGTGCACCTCGAGGATAAAGTCTGTATTCGTCTTGGGCGGCTTTAACTCTTCGCTTCGCTCACTCAGCGTTCAATATACCGCCCGTGACGTAAGACACTGCTTTACTCCCTCGGTGCATAATCTTCTACTAATAATTAAGAATGTAATTAGAATACTTTAGAGTACTTTGTAATATACATAATGAAATACATGTTATTTTCAAATCCAACATAACAAATCGCCATGACCTACATCGTTGAAGGGGTAGGCAGCGGTGTTTGAAACACTTACCTTTCGGCAGAGGGACAACATTTTTTGGTCCCGTGTAATAGAAGGCGAGCGTATTGCCATTTACGGAGCACTGTTCCAGACTCCAGACTGGTGTTGTGAATTTCTATGTCAGAAAACAAGCAATAACGGTCCGACCCAGGTATTGTACCCAGGACCTCGAAATCCCAAAGCGGCGCCAAGACCATGCGAGTGAAGCCACTGGCGGGTCAGCTCAATCGTCGCACCTATATATCTTCGAAGGGGCAAGCAGCGATGTGAAACACCTGCGTTTCACCGGATATATTTTTGGTCCCATGTAATATGGAAAAGAGCCTATTGCCATCTATGGGACACTGTTCCACACTCCGGACTTTTATTGAGAATTTCTTTGACAGAAAATCCCAATATCTGTCCAACCCGAGGATCGAACCTAGGACACCGAGATTCCACAACGGCGCTTCCACTACTTGACCGATACCAAGCTAGCGAAGCCGCGGGCAGGTCAGCTAGTCAATTATAAACTAAAATAAGCTATCAGAAACTGACACAATCTTTGACTGAACTCTATTGATAGAAGAAAATCATCATTACAATCTTGACGGAGGACTTGTTATTTTGTCTATGCTGTGCCTAAAAATGTTACGCTTTTACTCCCGCGTGGTGATGGATGACGGTGATGATGATGATGATGATGAAAAGTATCCTATGTGGTAATCCAACGCTTCATCTACCTCCATACCAAGTTTCATTAAAATTGGCACAGCCGTTTAAGCGTGAAGGAGCAACAAACATTTCAACAAAAATTCCATCCATCCATGCATCCATCCATCCATCTAAACTTTTATATTTATAATATTAGTGGGAGTAGTGGGTTAAACCTCTATTTCTGCTGGTCAGGCTAAAACTTCAGAACGGCTTTACCGATTTGATTCATCTTTTGTTAAATGTTTTCTAATTCGTCGTAGAAGGTTCTAACATTAAAAAAATAGGAAAGATGGGGGTTTATGGCGAAGCTGAAGGCCGAGCCTACTACGTGAACAAAGTCACGGGCAGTCGCTAGTATATATATATATATATATCAATTTATATTTTATTGACAAACATTTATCGATATTCGCCCCGTCCCCATACGACGGTTAAAATCAGATAGAGTTAAAATTCGATGCTCGGACCTCGAGCCTCGGTGGCCTAGTTAGTCATGGCGACTGACACGGATTTTCGGAAGACGCGGGTTCAAATCCCGTTTGAGGATGTGAATTTTTCTCTCTAAAATATCAATGTTAAATTCTACTTACACATATTACAAAAAAACACTAGGTAGGCATATAGTGACAGGTGATGCAAAAACTACTGGTATCAGTACCAAACTTACGGGAAGTAGGTAAATGAGACAAACCGCACTTGTGTACACGTGTCTAGCATACGCACGTGTCGAGCGGACTAGCAATTTACTCGTTAATAAATCTGGTTATATTTTCCTGCTAGTGCCGATATGCAAAACCGAACATTGATTTAAATGCCTCAACTCTAACAGGTAGGTAGGTACCTTAGTGACCACAACGACATACGAAACCTGCTACAAAGAAATGTTATTCGTTCTCTCTGATGAGATTTTATCTATAACGAGCATCCCACGGGTTCATCCGCATAGCCTACGTGACGAAGAATGAAAGTGATGGAGTCGGGATTATTGAAGTAGAAGATTTTAAGGCGCGGTCGTATCCTTATAATAGTAAAAAGCAGAATCTTTAAACATCTAGTGTAACGAAACAGTTCGATAATAATCTGTGAAAAAAAAAACTTAGGTTAGAAAAGGAACAGGCAAAGAGTAATAACCGAACAGAATTCATAAAAATATTACTCGCTGTCTGCAGAAAAAAATCCTAAATAGGTCCATAAAAATAAACTTTCACGTCCAAACTCTCAGAATTTTCAGCGATAACACTATATTATTTTTTAGGTAATACATAGCCACTAAAGTAGTAACCAGCAGTTTTTTTCAATTGTGTTAGTATATATCGAAAGATATAAAGAAAACGTACAAAATTAACGCATTTTCGCATTATATCGTCCAATCTAACAAGCGATTTTCAACCTTACGTAAAGAATCGTAAATTATTTTAAATTTGGGGTTGGACCGCGACTTAAGGTGCGGGCACGTTACGGCTTTAATATGTTTTTTATGTGACAGTTGCAATAATAATAATCTTTATTGGTGTTCTTACTAAAACAGCGCATACAGTAATAATATTTATATAAACAGTTTGTGGTACAAAAGGACATGCAATTGGTATCTAATTAATAGAAAAAATACAGTTACGAAACTATATACATTAATCAGTTGGGGTGATATCCGCTTAACGGCCCGTCCCAATAATCTATCTATCGCCGGTTTACCTTACTAGAGTTAGATATTTGACACTATTTGTATGGACGTTATGTCAAATTTCTATCAGTAGTAAGGAAAACTGTGGATAGATAGATTATAGGGATCCCCATAACAGTAGTAGTACACCTACCCAGGTATGAATAAACTGGTGCGGTCAGTTTTTGGTTTTTTCCGCCCTCTTGTTATAAGGTCGTTAGATATTTTGGCGTGTTGTAGGTACTTGGCATTGCTGATATAGGTCCTCAGTAGGAAACCGGTACGGTTTAAAAGTATTTACTTTGAGAAGCGACCTTTGCGCTCTCTCAAGTGTTATAAATAGGCAGTATAAGCGCCGCCCCATGCTGTTATGCGATAATTTAAGATAGACTGCACAAGAGTATGGTAGATAGAAATAAGGAGTTGGAATTATGTCGAAGATTTTTGAAAATTCATAGGTATAAGTTTTCTAACTCGTGAAGCAAGCGTTTTAGTATGAGGCGAATTTGATCAGATACTGTTTAAATTTTGTGACTTTATCGAGGCAAGCTCAATTACAATTTCGTCCATTGTTGCAATCGCTAGAACTCTGATTTTCGGACCGCAGCAGCACGGAACAAATTAGGTTGGCGCAAAAGAAAGGGGAGGTATTTAGTTTACGAAATATTTGAGACTCAATATGTTTTGATTTAGCCAGCCAGTGACGAGAGCGAGACCTCTTTCAGCTCTCATATAGGTATTCATATTCATATTCTTTAATTGCATTCCACAATGTAGCTTAGATGGTAAACTTAAATGCTAGGTATCAGTTACGGAACAAATCTAGTAGAGAGGAGGGCAGGTACGTCATTCGAAGTCATACCTTGAAATACTATAGCAGTATTATCACAACTAATATATTTTAATATTCATACGTATTTTTAGTAATAAATGGAAATAGCGCGAATGCAAATAACGATGGATATTGCTATTGTGTTAACACAAAGAGTTTCGCGAGTAAACTAACCGTGAAAATGTAAGTTGAGAATTGTTTAGATTTTGAGATACTCTAGTGGATATATTAAAATAATCATTAAATATATATAACCTATTCTTACTCTACTCTACTTATCACCTCTATACTTACCGGTATTTTGAGCTTGGTACTACTGTATTTGTTACTATGCTATATATACACCCTATTTGTATAATTACCAAAAAAATAATGGGCGGTACAAAAGTGTTAATACATTGTAGATATGTAGTCAAATTTTTTTATTACTTCACAGTGAAATAATTATTAATTGTTAAAGTTTTCGAAAATTCCATCTAAAAGTATGGACACCATCTTAACAAAAATACTACATGCCTATGTACAACTTATTAATGAAAACACATGATTCGCGTCAGTGAAAAAATATCTCTCTTACTCTTTCTTACACCCCCCACCCGAGCGTTCGGTGTGAAAGAGATTGTACCTTAGACAAAGAAAAGAATAGACGGCGGGTAGCTCCGTTTCATTTCAACAAGAAAGAGATATAGTATTGAGTTATTATAAGTAACAGAAAAGGACAAAGCTATACTATATCCGTCTCTAAGAGCGTGCCAGCTTTTTCAAGGCCAGCGACATAAGTAGCTAAACAAACTTTGACAGTTATTTCGTCTTTGTAAAATTGTGAAGTTTATTTTGGCATTTTTCTGTATCACTTTAAATATATTTGCTTGCATATATGGTTTTAAAGCAGAGATAAACCTATAAAACAATGCGGTGTAGTGTACTTAACTGTAAAAGTGATAGTGAGCGGAAAATTCCTGGATTATCCTTTCATATGTAAGTTTCAAGTTTTCTTAAACATTTGGTTATTATAACAATGTACCGTGTGTTAACTGTTTTATTTAAGTGGCATAGTATTAGTTTTTGTCATAATAAGAGTGGTCAAAGCACTTAAAATCGCGATTTAAAATAATGTTTTTATCATAACCTAAAATTCAGTGTTGCTAGTGTCGGGTCGTGCAATTTCCCATTGTAACAACGATTTATACATCAGTAATTAGATAAATACCTAATGTAAGATATATAATCAAAAATAGAAGCAGATACCTATTGAATTATTTGATTGCATCATTTTCAATAAATAATTTAATTTTATCTTATATTACAGTTTCCCGTATAACCCTGATATTCGAAAAAAATGGATTGCTGCCTGTGGTCGAAATGAATGGGTTCCAAAAAAGAGTTCTAAAATGTGCAGCAGACATTTTGATGCGGACCATATATTAAAAAAAGGAAGATATACTTACATTCATCCTGAAGCTGTTCCAGTTATGATTGTGAGAGAAATATTTATATAAATTTGATTCTTATCGTATGATTTCCCTTTATAATAAAATTAAGGGTTCAGTACTTTCGGAAATAATGGTGATACTGTTGGTACGGAACCCTTAGTGCCCAAGTCTGACTCGCACTTAGCCGATGTTTTATTATACGTTAATGTTTGACAATTATTTAATCTCTCAACTTAAATTATACAGTAGTGTTATGAAATTAACTAACTAGATAGATAAGTACACTATTGTATTAGGTAAGCCTGTGATGACAATGCATGTTTTTTAAAATAAATAGATATTTTTTTGTTTTTCAGCTTGGAGATGACGAAAATTCTAAAAAGCTATCTGAACATCTATCAGCATCTGCAGCAATAGCGTTGACTACCATCACAGATAGTCACCCTGTGTCTACTGACGTGTTGCAATGCGATACACAATCTGTGCCTGTAAGTGTCTACTTCTCCTTTTATTAATCCGTCAATCCTTCCTTCTGCCAGAGGCAAACCAACAAAATGTTTGCCTGTAAGTTTATCTTTACAATAAGATGCATACATATCACTACGCCTATAAACCCCGACGGGGTAGGCAGATGTGTTCTCCTATTACAGGTGTTTCTACACCCAAGTTTCGCAGTTAATAAGCCCCATGTAATAGGAGGCGAGCCTACTGACATTCATAAATATATTCAACACTTATATTAATTTTTGTTATGTAGTTTTTAGGATGATGTTGTCATAGAAATAAGTACTTCACTTAATGTAACAATTCTTTTAGGAAAAATCACCTGAACTAACACCAAGAACTCTGAAACGAAAATGGAAAAATGAAGAAAAACGATCTAAAGAAAGAATGAAAAAATTAAGAGCGCTTCGAGAAAAATCGCGACGGTTGAATAAGAAAGTGGCAAATTTAGAAAATATTCTAACAGAATTGAAGTCAAGATCACTTTTTAGTGAAGAAGATTGCGACCTAATTGGATCACTTGAATGCGGCAACAAAGACTTCTTGAAAAAAGTTATTAGCCCTGGTCCTGCTAATTCTAAGTATTCTCCAGCTCTCCGAAAATTTGCGCTTTGCTTGCATTATATAAGCCCAAAGGCATACAATTTTGTAAGAAATTCATTCAATTCTTGTTTACCACATCCGTCTACTTTACGTTCATGGTATAAGAGTTTTGACGGTAGCCCAGGATTTACTGATGAATCACTTGAATGTATAAAGTTATTAGTTAAACGTGCTAAAGGTAAAACAATTTATTGCGCTCTATCTCTGGATGAAATGGCGATTCGGAAACATGTTCAGTGGGATGGTAAGCAATGCGTGGGATTAGTAAATTTTGGAGAAGTGTTAGATGGAGATAATGTTGCTGTTGCTAGGGAAGCTCTAGTATTTATGGTCACCGCTGTAAACGACAGTTGGAAAATTCCAGTGGGCTATTTCTTGGTGGATGGTTGTACAGGGGCACAAAAGGCAAATTTGGTAAAACAATGTGTGGAACTTTTAATTTCATGTGGAGTTAATATAATATCACTGACGTTTGACGGTTGCCCTGCCAATTTTTCTATGGCCAAATGCCTTGACTGTCTTTTGGATCCTTTAGATTTGAGTAATCTTAAAACTTCTTTTACCATTCAGAATCAAGAAATCTCTATTTTTCCCGATCCAGCACATATGCTGAAATTAGTGAGAAACACCCTTGGAGAAAAAAAAGAGCTTACCAACTTAAATGGTCAAAAAATATCTTGGCAATTTATTGTTAATCTTCATAATTTACAAAACAATGAAGGCCTTCATTTGGCTAATCGACTCCGAAGCCAACATATCAATTTTGCTAAACAAATTATGAAAGTGAAATTGGCAGCCCAAACGTTCAGTTATTCTGTAGCTGAATCTATAGAACTGTGTCGAAAAGATTTAGAAATAGCAGATTTTGTTGATTCAGAAGCTACAGTAGAATTTATAAAAAAACATAATAGCATATTTGATATTTTAAATAGCAGAAACTTCCATACATTTGGTTTCAAAAAACCTATGAATGATAAGAACTATAGTGACATTGAAAATTTCTTGAATGAAATGGAAAATTATATAGTTGGATTAAAATTAAAAGATCAACCAATATTACAGACTAATAGAAAAGTAGGTTTTTTTGGATTCTATATTTGTATTCAGAGTCTTAAAAAGGTTTACCGAAATTTAATCGCTTCCAAGATTTTGAATTTTGTGCCCTTGTACAAAATGAGCCAGGATCACCTGGAATGTTTTTTTAGCTCTATTCGTGCCAAAGGTGGATTTAACAATAACCCCACTGCTATACAATTTAAAGGCGCATATAAAAGACTAGTTATACATGGGGAAATAAAACATATTACGTCAGGAAATTGCATCCCCCTAGAAGACATAAAAATTTTAACGTTCAGTGAGATGCGGTACGAAAATAAAATTAATTTGTTTACGCATACAACTGAATCTATTGATAATTACGAGTCAGTAGAAAGCCTACCAGCTGTCGATGGTGACCATGACTACTTGGCAGACCCCTCTAGGCTTTCTTTGTACACACAAGAAGTCATTGTGTACATAGCCGGATTCGTTGTTAAAAAGTTGAGAAAAGTAATTAAATGTGAGGAATGCCTCCTATCTTTAATCTCCAATAAATATGATGGATTTATTGCCAAAAAAGATAAAGGAGGGTTGATCTATCCATCGAGGAGCGTTACTAAAATATGCGAACGTGCTGAAAAAATATTTAGATTGCGTTCACATGAAGGTATCAAATTTTACAATGAGAAAAACTTAATGCAGAAATTAATACTTTCATGTTTTAAGGACTGTATATGTGACATTTATATGTTTGAAAATCTTCACAATAATGATGACCAAATACTGATTGGAAATCATAGAATAATGCTTTTGAAAGCAGTCGCCATGAATTACTTTGAAGTAAGGATTCACCACAGTACCAAACAGTTTTTTGCACCCAGAGATAGGATTCGTAATATACATAATAAACTAGTGCTATTCAAAGGGCAATAAATGATTCTCTCTGTTCTGTGGTCTTATATAGTATGTTTACATTAATAAAAATGTTGATTGTGATTCAGGTAATGCCTTTATTTTTGGACCCTTGTTTTATTCTCGAGGAACTAAAATTTAAACTGGTGATATAATGAACCATTGATAAAAGTGAACCATCGATCTCGTAATCCGATCGTATAACGAGGCTTTTAACTACCCAGCTTGATAACTACGTAGAAGAATATATATTTTTATATATCACGATATACGATAGAATATGCTATAATTTATATATTATTATTATATCGCTCCACGCCACGTTATATTCCTAATCTGTGCTCCGCTCCGCGTTGGAACTGCGTGGTACTTAAATCTCCCTGTGTCTGGGTAGAGGGTAAGGTTTATGGTATCACTGAGTTTAGTTTTTTGTCTCATGTGTGGCCACGCTACCCGATCCTCTATAGCTTTCTTCCTCTAAGGATTGTACACTTTCGGCTTTCGTTCGTTCGTTTTCAGAAGAAACAAAGGCCGCGCGGTGACAGGGCGGAGGGTGCGGGGTTGGTCCGGTGGCCAGGTCTAACGAGCTAGGACCAAGTTATTATTCTGTGCTAGGACGCGAGTTTGCCGAATGTTATGAATGAATGATACATTTCTATGTAGGGGTGTTAAGTTTCATGCATAAACCGTGCGCAGTATATCATAATGAATAGTGGAAATGCCTAGAATAAAATTTGTAGGTGTGAATCAATCTAGACGTTTGACCAAATATTGATGATTATGTGGGTTTTTTTTTAAAGTAGTTTTAAATTTTCTTCCCATGTATGTATTAAGTACCAGCAGCATAGAGTTCTTTTTTTTTTTGGTAATTATACAAATTAGGTGTATATGCTATCATGTTTTTATATAATTAAGAGGATTGCATAGCTAGTACTTTCCATGCTAAAAGAGAAAACTCTTTTTTTTACCTCATAACATTGTCCGATTTCAGTGATTTTTTTTTTCATGGAATCATGACATTGTGTACTATGCCCGTACGTTTAGATTTTTTCAGTATTTCAAAGTACTATAAATTTCCTTTTTTAGAACTTAAAACAAATGAAAAATTCAAAACGTACGGGCATAGTAAACAATGTCATGATTCCATGAAAAAAAAAATCACTGAAATCGGACAATGTTATGAGGTAAAAAAAAGAATTTTCTCTTTTAGCATGCAAAGTACTAGCTATGCAATCCTCTTAAGTGCATGAAGTGTTTGGCTGTAATAGATTGTGCATTTAGCAAGTAATTTTAATTCTTTGTTGTGCATGTATTGATGTAACAAATCTTGGCAAATCAAATAAATAAACAAAATGAATATTCTTGGATATCGCATACGTCATACATAATATAATTACAATAGAAGATATAAATTATTATGTTGGTAAAGATTAAGATTAATTGTCAGTCAATATGTAATTTTACGTCTTGTTTTTCATCCCTTATTTGTATAGATAGAGCAGTCTCCGTTTTTCTAACATAAATCTTCTCGTTTACAAATGCACATCGAATTTTTTTGACTTATTAATTAATTGTCTTCTGAGGTAATACAATTTCTTTCTTGACGTTGTGTTCTCTTATGTTCTCCAATATAAATGGTACCCGATGTGTCTCCTACGCCCAAATCTGACGCATATAGTTCGTTATTTGGGTGGCTCATGTTATGAACGTTTGCTGCTATTAGCAATTTAAACTTTGCTTCCGAGTTACTTAGTTCAACAATAATAGTTTGCTTCTCATCTTTTTCCCGAGTAAATGGAGTAACGGAGTTCTATCACCCAGCTATATAGGGGCCCAATTTTCAACAATTTCAATAGATTGTTGGCGTAGTTTTATAGTTCCATTTTAGTTTCTATTTCTTTTGAACGAAATGTGTTCGTATTTCTACGGGTGATATCTGTAAATTTCGCGAAAGGTCCTCGATTTGCCTTTCAAGTAAATATAAATGTTTGTCCTATTCTTTAACTTTTTCATTAAATTTTGTGAGTTTTTCGGACATATCATGTATACATTATACCTTGTATCGCGAATTGCTATGTCTAAAAATCTATACGATTTTACAAATTGAGTTTCCATTTTTATAAGTTTTGTTCACATTTCCTCCCAAAAACTGTTTACTTCATGAATTCATCCTTGAAGATTGAGAGATCCTTTTGCTAGTCGGGCTCGTTATGGGCACGGCCTCGCTTGAAGCGGTGGTATTGGACGAGGTTTGTCTGAATCAGAAACTGCAATAAGCATCCCAAACCAGGGGCCGCCCTATCATCCACGGCATGATATTAATGCCATCTGATCTCTTGCTCCTCCCGCATCTGTCCGTTCTAACACTGACGAGACATCAGCACGGACAAACAGTTCGACAGACAACATCATTCAAGCTGGCATACTGCGGTATGCGCCCCAAGCTCTTTACTCATGAGAGTGCGTGGTTGCCGAACAAAAAATGTAAACATTAAAAGTAAACACAAATCAAGTATAAAATAACAACATTACCAAGCCATTCGATCTCTCTGAATGTCACTATACTATAATTTTACCTGATTACTACCTTCATAAGAATCGCAACAGGTAAAAGTGTCAACAATCTGGACAATAGTAGGTAAGTATAATTATAGGAAACGACCTTGCTCTTCCATCGATGGGGAAGAGTAGCCATCATGCAGGAAGTGACTGGAGGTCGACAGCGATCCGATTCTCGTCGTGTTACGTATGATTCACTAAACCAAGGTTGGCCAGATATAGCTTCTCCTGACTGAACCGGATTTAAGGGAAATTATCCGAAATGCCCACATTAGTTGGCTAGTTATTGCTGGGTTCTTAGTTAGGGCTGGCCACGTTCCAAGAGGTAGGTACTTGTTAACGGTGTTTGAAAGCGTCATGGTTTGATGGATGGGAAGGATGCAGGCATTCTTAAGGTTTGTAGCTAAAAATAACGCGTATTTAGTATTATGTCGCTACCTCGTACGTTTTCTCGGAACGTTTGAACTCGGAATATCGTCATGCATGTAGCGAAATCATCACAGGCTCTCTAAATACCATCAGCATGGAGCCACCAGCAGTCTGCTATCTTCCGAACATAACACAGGCCATCGCCCAAATTCAGCTGGATCTGCGGTCAGTCCATGATGAGATTATATATAACATCATTGGGTCAGTCAGTGCAGATTGGACCACTCGGATACCTGCCATCGTGAAGCCGAGGCGTGCATTTGAACGATGTCATATTGCACCTAATGGGAATTTTATATTAAATTTTAATTCTACATTTTTTAACGTTAATATTAAATTCAAATAAAAATATATAATTACGTTAATATCTCTCACACAGCTTGTTTTATTTCACTTCGCAACATCTACCCGTCATTATGACCCTTCATATGGATTGGTTTTATTTATTGGTTTTATTCATTATTAATTAACGTTTTTAGCAACATTGTGTCTATTTTGATAGTGTAGAGAACTGGTTGCGAACTGTGAATGTTAGATTTGTAAATCTCAACTAAGGTGTACCTAATTATGTGTTGTATTTAGTAGGTACCTACTTAACTAAACTAATGAATAAACAGATATATATCAATTAGAGCTTACGTGGTAGGATGATCGACAACTCTGTTGTCGTAGGGTTCGTACTCCTCCACCTCCTGAAGGTCTTTCTCCTTCATGTTGACGAGGAAGATGCCCTTGTCTCCCGGTATCTTCTTTTCTTCCTTCACTGGCGACAGACTGTAAAGGCGAAGATACAAAACATGTTAGATAATTATGGATTTCATACACAAAATTCGACTGTTGTTGTGAGAGTATGGAGGTAGTAAGTATAAACATTTTGCTTGTAATACATCCTATAAAGGCAGACCGGCCACGAAAAAGCAGCATTAATTTGAATATCTACTAATGCTCTTGGATCTCCTTTTTATGTTATTACTAGTGACCCGCGCCGGCTTCGCACGGGTGCAATGCTGATACTAAATAATATACTTACCTACCTAAAACAGAATGAAATGTAGAGGGCCATATTGATCTATATTGAATGGACAATGTATTTAAGGTAGGTACTTAGTTGGATAAGGATTAATGCTGTATTGCTTAAAATAACTTCCCTAATAAGCCATTTTTCCCCGTAAAATGTAAAGGATAAAAAATGGCTATTGTGGGTTATCCTTAAGAGATAGACATATACCATCGCGGACTTATTTGTTGAACTTTTTAAGGTGTACAATACCGTAGTACATTATTTTGATTTATCTCGTGGGGTTCAGTCAGCGTTTGCAATGTAAGCGCAAACAAATGTGTTTATTTACATCACATTAGAAACCTGTAAATTCACTATTAACAAAAAGCGCTTCAAAATCCGTTGCGTAGTTTTTAAGATTTAAGCACACATAGGGACGGACAGACAGCGACAGCGACTTTGTTTTATACTATGTAGTGAAGAGATACCCACCTGGTGTTAAGTGGTAACGTCTGCCTAATACCTAACAGATGAATTAAATCACAAATCCTGCGCCCGTAACTCTGAGACATAAAGTTGTTGTGCCTCATGTGCCTGTAACTACTTACTAACTTTCACCGGGACCCATACCCATCACCAGAACACAAAATTGCGAACATTACAGCTTCGGAGTAGAAATAGCTATGGTGGCTGTCCTTCCGCAGAACGAACTCATTCACAAAAAGTACTTCTGCACTAAAACTACTACTATCGTTATCTCTTCTCTATCTACCTACATAATAAAACTGTAGAGGTGGAATTTCTTTACAATGAAAAAAAAAATGCTAAAGGCCGAGTCAGGGGGATGTAAGCAGTAAAATCAACCTAACTTAGATTTTTTTCAAATGTATTGTTTCTCTGTTTGTCACTTCGTCTGTCTGTTTGTACGGGCTAAACTCTGAAACGACTGGACCGATTTAAATGAAATTTTGTATGGTGGTAGCTTTTTTCCCTGGTCAACATGTAGGATACTTTTGATCCCGGTAAGTCAATGAGTTCCGGTGGGATAGTTAAAAACTGTAATTTACCATATCCCGCGAAGCCACGCGGGCGAAGCCACTGGCGGGTTAGTTAGTTTAATTATATTTTTTTTGCAATGGCTTAGCCGTATCAAAACAAAACTTTTTTTTTGCTAGGCCTAACCATGAAATTGCCAATTCATAGTTTAATAAATATAGAACTCTATATTGTAATAGCAAGTTAGGTTGGCGTTTCTTTTCTATCTAGGTTTACTTACATTATATTTTGCAGGCTAATTGCAATATTCATATGAATTAATATTCAAAACTACCGGAACCCAATTGTATTACTTGTATGACTTATTAATTATATTAACTATCAGAAATACTATTCAGCAGTAAAATTTTCCAACGTTACCAGTATGATTGGTTTATTTACTAAGTTAAAGCTTTTTTTTATTTGAGATGAAAGATATGATTTTCTGAAGGTATACATCATAAAATAATCTGACTGACCTGATGGTGACCGTAGACGATATGGAGTTCAGGACCCGTTCATCCATATTGTTCATTCAGTGGTTTTACGGCTGATAGATAAATATTTTGTTTTCTTCAAGGCTTTAGCGGGATCCTGATTTCTCTATACAAGTCTAACCCAACATTAAGTAAATCATTATTGATAATTGTGTAATTATTTTGATGACCATTTCAAAAAGCTCTCGGAACCATGTCAGTTGGCTGATGGTTTGATTTCCTTGCTCTTAGCATTCTCCTAAAAATAGCAGCTTTGTTGTGCATAAATTGTAACTGCCGTTGTATATTGCACATCGCCCAATTGTTATTGCTTACGATTAGTTAATGTTTTTATAATTTGCAAATTATGTAATCATAATTAAAATATTAATCTCTTTTAAGTTTTTACGTTTACGAGTTTCACTTTAGTTCATAATGTGCCACAACTTCCGCATTGTACAGATCAAACATAATTATAAACTGCTCCAACAGAATTAAAAAAATCATATTATGCATTCTAAAGTTACACTGTAAACATGGTATTGATATGTATGTTGCCAAAACTAAAGTGGGGATGTTTTGGCTACAGATATCCAAATCTTTAGATACTTCGACACGTTTGTATTTTATATTATATATATTGACTATTGTATTATCAGTTAAACTAAAACCCGTTATGTTCCCGATAAATGTTGACCTTTTACAATTCTGAATACGGTTGCGGTACATGTACATATCGAAAGTCGCATGCGTATATCGACTGTTAAAAAATTGCTAGGGAAACCGTTGTCTTGATTCCAATTATTGATTTGCGATTATTACTTTATGATCCACATTTTATGATTTCATTTAAATACATCCATGGTCAATTTGCACAACCCAAAAATGGAATCTATTTTGCTATTTAAATGGTATTATAGATCTATAAGTAAGAGCGAGTGTTCATTTTTAATTTAGCTGTCAGCAGTATCTAATAAGTTATAGATTAGTTATTTGTTTTATTAAGGTACTTCTAACATAACTTCATGCGCATAAGAAAAGTTTATAAGAAATAACATATTCTTATTTTGCAATACAACTTTAGTGCACCCATTGATACTATGATATTTGTGGACCACTGTCAGATCTACTGGTCAACAATATTAATAAGGGTTTTTTTCAGATAAAAGTCACTACCGAATTCTAACGACATATAATATCTATAATACAAGCTAAAACATGTTTGTTCGTGTTCTCCAGCAAGCCGTATTTCCAAGTAGTAGCTTCAACTACTATAAACTATAAGACTAAACTTGGTTTCTGGTAGGTATTTCTGAAAGTATATGGCCGATTAATCCTGCTCAATACGGCTTATATGGACTAGGCAATCATAACTTCCGTTCAGTCTAACTGATACAAGTTAGAACAATTCAGTTCGGTCAAATCAATAAACATATAAATTTCAGAAAATAATGTACGGGTATGCACAATGTTACTGCTATAAAATAAATCTACCTATTACAATAAAACTAATTCACTAGTTAAAATATTTCTAAATTATATATAAATATATATATATATATATATATATTACAGATAAAAAACAGCATTTAAGTCCCTGTCTACGGGTAGAGTACCCAAAAAGCTGGCAACGTTACCTCGTTGAATAACCAGGCTAATACGTTGTCCGAGGTAAGTACCAGGTATACTTAATTTGGCAAGGGTAGGTACTAACAGAGGCACTGCTCCAACATGACTTGATTACACTGTCTTAAGACTCTTTTGTATTTATCAAATTCATCTATCACTACCATTTTCTGACAGCTAAAGGTCCTATTAGACAGAGAGCGGTTCTGCGTTCCGCGTTCGTGTTCTGCGTTCGTTGTATTGTATTGCGTTATATGTATATACATGGCCACACATAGTGCGTTCGAATAGAACCCTTGTGAGCGTTTATAGCGAAAATAACGCTAAAAACGGGCGTTCGAATTGGGAATATGTGGGTGACAATGTCGTTCATGTCTCTTTTTGTTCAGCGTTCGGAAAACTAAAAAAGATATATTTTTGCCACCAAATAGTGCAATTTTTGACCCACGTCCGGAGCATGGTTGTTTGTAATCGTTTTTGACAGCTATGTATTTGACAGCATTATCATGCGGTTTTAGGTCTAATGCGCAGTTGAGCGTTCGAATAGGGCGTGGGAAAAGTGACAAAAGTGGCGAAAATAACGTTTTTGAGCTTTGAGATCGCTTTAACAAAAGAGCCATCAATGACAATGCCACCAATGCCCCAAAAGCTAAGCGAAGGCACCTACAGAAGGCGTTCCAACCGCGTCGGCCAAATAGAACGCGTTCACTATATTTTCGGTGACCAAATTGGAAGGAAGATGCGTTGGGCGAATGGAAGGAAGTTACTTTATTTTGTTGAACAAATACATAAATGACTTCTTAATTATTAATTAATTCTGCAGCTTTTTCATAACGCCGCCTAAGTTCAGAAAATTATGATGCACTTTAGAACGGTAATGTTATATTACCGTGACTTTAGTCTTGATTTGCTTCATTTGACATAAAAACTATCGTCAAAAATATGGTGACAGTAGTGGTACCGCATAGAACGTCCAACAGCGGAATTCGTGAGCAACTGCACGCTCGAACGCAAAACTGACTACGTGAACGCTTGACCGCATGACCGCTCTCTGTCTGTCAGACCCTTAGTAGTAAACTATACACCTGGCGTTAAAGAAATAATAGATTTGTGATATCACATAGTATTCAGGTCCATTTAAGTGGAATAAAGAAAACACTTGTAATATATCGAATCTACCTACACTAACGCGAATGGATCAATGTCGTCTAGTAAGTATATAAAACTAATTTTTTTAAATGTACCTTCTCCAACCTTAGCTTAGCTTTTAAATGTAGTGTTTTGGGGCTTTTTTTTTTTTTAGACCTTTGGCAAATATCTGGTAATTAGAGTGTGTGTGCCTTTCTCACTTTTATGGAACACTTCACACATATTATCAGGGTGAAAGTTTGTGGGTGTGTTACTTCAAAACGCTAGACTAATTTTGATCATAGTCTAATTTAGTATGTACATATATGTGGCGTTGGAATAAGACATATGATAACAACTTTTCATCATCATCATCAAACCTCACCACGCGGGTGAAGGTGCATACCGGTACCTAATAAATAGTAGCTTAGTGAGTGTCGTTAGGTTGTAATACCTTCAGTAATATTGCAGGTACAATGGGTAATTAAACACCTACGTCACAAGGATGTGGTCACGCATGCTTTATGAGATCAGTATCCATTCATAGCAGGAAATATTAACTGAATAATATTTTAGTAATGTGTCAAGTGGTAACGCAGAATATATCGTGATGAATGATGACGTTTAAAGCTAAAAGTAATGAGATCTGATGTTCGAGAATTTAACACAGCCCTCAGAGATACCAATACAAGAGCAAGAGATGTTATATCCTTCGCCTGTTTTTAAGGGTGCTGTTATATATAACTTAGGGATATTTACCGATATAGTTACATCTTCCACTATGTCTGCTAATTATAGGAAAGTACTTTGAGAGAAAATACTTTAAGTATTTGATTCGGAAATAACGGAAAGTAAAGGCTTTGACAAACAGCATGCGTGGCGATACGCGACGTGTTTTAAACCGATGGGGAATAGTGAACTCTTTTTGTCCACAACTCCCCATTACAAGATTTTCAAACCTTAATGGGGATTAGAGGAAGAAAAGTTCACAAATCCCCATTGATGGGGATAGCCAATGGGGATTTGTGGAATAACCCGTTTTTAGCGCGCTTACTTATTGTGGAAAATGCGTCGTCATACTGAGGCATGACCATTCAAACAGATAACGAGGTGCACTACGATATCTTCGAGGAATGATCGTGAAATCCATACAATTTTACCATAATTTCATGAAGATGCGTTATCTATAAGTTAATAATATTATTATTATTTGACGATAAGAGTTGATTCATAAGAGTGTAGTATGACAGAGTAGCCTAAATCCTATGTTACTATGATAATAGTTTACTCGTATGTATTTTACAATTTGGCAGAGAACAAGAAAGCTGCAAAAAACAAGAAGTCTCTGTATCATGACATGACGGATCTCGAACTGTTACTGTTCTGGCATTGAAGTAACTGCATATTTATTGATAAATGATTGAAAAAACAGCTTAAAGCAAGTAAAAAGTAAGACCGATATATGTTACTAAATTATCTACTTTTAAGCTTATTTCTTATTACTATCAGACATTACTGACAGCCCTAAACTATTTAACACACAAGACTATTAAAAGATTAGACAAATATTTCACACAACAATCAAACTTTTCGAGCTGAAAAAACACGCAGTTATTCTGATAAGAGGTATTCTGATAAGTCTACTCGAAAAGTAGAGCATGGTCCTAGCCTACTATGATCGCGAACAATTGTCCGAGTGCACTCGGATGCCTGGTTCTCCACGATACAAGTACCAGTAGAGTTGCCGTCAGAGTCAACTCTTATCGTCAAAACGCTGCTTAAGGCCACACACTTTGGGGCCTTAACACGCCACGCTACCGCCGAATCTCGCGCGTTAGCGTGGAGCGTTTTGTATGAGTAGGTAGGTATTATATGATGGCCTACCTCTGAGGCAAGAAATCGTCTGGCTCGAATGAAGGGTTGACCATGGGTCCGCTTTGGCGCCGCGCCCATTCTTCTGCTTCCTGAAACGAGAAATAAAGTTAAAGCGATTTTACACAGTTATTATCCCGTTTGAAAGAAACACCTTAAAAATGTTATAAATACATTTCTTTTTTCTAATAAAGAATTACCACAAATTTATGCATTAGTTTATACAAACTCCCTATTTTTACCAGTCGCTGCTCAAAATAATAAAAATGAGACAAATAATATTAAATGTACCTACATAGTTTAAGTTAATGGACAATACATATTTATATCACCCAATAGCAACTATTACTGGACTAACTTTTTTAGGCTGAGTTAGTGATTAAGTCATTATAAATATTGCCAAATGATGTATCTTATTAACATATTAAATATAGCCTTTTTAACCACAATCTGAAAATGACCGGATGGAAATTGAAAATGAGGCTGAAAATCGAGTAGGTAATAAACTAAACTAGAAGATGTCTGATCCCTACCTATTTATTGTATCTTATATTTCTGATTCCTTTCATTGATCAAGGTTTAAATACTGAATTTAGTATCATCTGATGCCTCATATGACACGAGACACGTCAATATGTTACAACTCGATTCGATTTATCTCCTGCCGTACGATTCTCTAATGATTCGTCGATGCGCTCGTCGAAGAGCTCACCAATGTCAAATACTTTATGAAATATCGCCCTTGTTCACAAGGTTGCTTTTCCAACATTTCTTGTCATCTCGTCATTTGTTTCACGGATGTTATTAAAGATGCAACGATGTTTGCTCTAGAGAATCGCACGGCTGGTCTAATAGTATAATAGCAGCACAAAATACCAATAGTCCACTTCTGGCATGACATATTAGTAGTACCTAAGTAGAACTAGTAACTGACAGGTCGATTGGCGCAGTTGGTAGCACCCCTGCCTTCTGAGAACAAAAAAGATGTAAAAATATGTATGAAAAGAATGGCCCCGATTTTCTTACCGCTTCTTCTCGGTGGGCTCTATATATTTTGGAATGCGGCGGTAAAGTCTTTAGTGTACATAATAATGAATAATTGACATTCATCTAAAAGTACCTATTACTATTTCATACCTATCGGGAAAGGTCGCGAATGGTGTTTTTGTATTAGGTGACAGAGTACTTCCTAATACAAAAATAATACAAGTAGATATGTAAGTATACCTACGTATATAAAACCACACAAACCGTGCAAGTACACAATAAATCAACAGGTATCGATAGGTAGGTGTACATACCATAAACAAAGGTCAGTAGCTGCCACCAGGAAAACATTTTACCTTATTTTGAGTACCTACCTACATAAGCCTAATTACGTATAATGGAACTTTTGGCGCTGTTTTCTACACGTGTAGGTATTTAGGTATCTATAGGTACGTATCTGGTTCGGAGCAGAATAGGTAAATAGGTTGCAAATTGGATGACAGAAAGCGTTTAGAAACATCTATCTTTTAATACTAGGTACTACTAATACCTATTTACGAAACTGTTTTACGGAATACAATTTAAGTTCATATTTAAATTTAATAAAATATTACTAACAACTACTATGAAACTACTACGAGTTTGTTCAACTTGATGAAAGTCCTGTTAACAACATTACCAACTAAAAGTTTAATAGCTGACAATATTAATGCATATTAATATCGGATATTAATCTTTTAGAATATTATTTTGGTATATTATACTTATATATTTCTTTTATCGCTTTCATATTGATTTTAGGCAATAAAAACCATATTTTTAAATTTTAAATTCTTCAAGTTAGTCCATTGAATAAAATTCTTTAAGAAGGGGGTGAAACTCTAGGTGTGGGACCTACAATCGAGGATTATTAGGGAGATTTTAGAAAAACCCTCCACCTTCATTATGATTTAGCTGCTATGTAAAATAAACTTTTAGCATAAGTGTAATTATAAAAAAATAAAAGCAAATATACTCGTACCTTCCTGTCGTTTGTATTATCGCGTCGAAATGAAACGAAATTATTTAACGCGTTTTAAAACGATTCGGAAAGAAAAAAGGTAAATCTTAGGATACGTCTCCATCATAGCTAGATAGGTATAGGATATCATAGCGAAGTGCTCTACTATAGTTCTCTATTATATCTCTATAATTTCATAAACATGTATCGTCAAACGAGTAGTCGGCAATACAGGTTTATAAAAATGTAGAGAGCACGTGCCTGGACACGTGATATAAATAAAGACACAAAAAATGTTGTGTACTCCTGCAAAGTAATACTCTGTGATAAATGGGCATGAATAGCCACTTTGCACGTGTTTAGGTGTCGCTAAAACAATGCGATACTTGGTCATGCACGAGCGGGCACGAGTGTTTTGATCTCCAAACTGACAAGGCCTCTTTTCTGATATGAGTAATTAAACATTCAGTTCACACAGTTCAGATTGAATTGGTTTTACAGATGAAAATAATGAAGGAGTATCGAAAGTTTATCCAAGGAGCGTACCGAGAAAAGGTGGTAGAGGTCGACGATGTCCATCCAACATGGGGGCGGTGTCGATCTGTGTGACGAGCTTGAATTATTTCAATTTCTTTCACTTGAAATAAAGCGCATCGCGTAAAAACTTAAAAAAACATTAAAAAATTATGTCCTTATGTGTTTTAAATATTGCTATTTTATGATATGTGTTTCATGACAAATAAAATAGTGAATTATGAGAGAACTGTTTTAAAACTAAAAGAAGTGGTATTTTTAATTTTTTTTATTGTACTTTAGTCTGTTAAAATATGTTTTAATTCCGTCAATGTGTACTTGAAAGTCTTAAAAATGTCATATTATTTTTTGAAATTTAAGTAAATTGCTGCTTATGAAATACAATATTTTAAAACTCAAATTTTAATCGACATTTGACAGCACTTTAAGTACTTCAGTAAGAATAAAAACGTTACAAAGAAATTTCTTGTGTTGGGATAACTTTTTGCCCTGATTTTTAATTTTTTATACAAATTATGTAGGTATCTATTTTTCATATTTGTTAGGATATACAAAAGTAATACCACAGTATTATTAGTAATATTAAGAATGTGGTATTACATAATTTGAAAAAAGCCGTTACAAGTACGCTTTAGGTTACTTTACAAACAATTTGCGAAAAAGTATTCGTATCGTAAGCGTCAACGTGTCACGCTTTCGTCTACGCACGCACAAGAAACAGTACAAACTATGAGTTGTCTGTGCCACAGTTACCCTAGATACGATACATCACAGTTAGCAGTTTGTACTGTTTCTTGCGAACGACTCGGTACGATACACTTATGTACGCCGTTATATTCGTGCTAGGCCCATTGGTACTAGCTCTACCATGAGTTTGCAACATAAATAACATCTATAGAAGATAAAGATGCTTGGAATACTCCACTTCTGGCAAGCTGTCTCTCTGCCACCCATAAAATGTAATATTTGTAGTACCTAAGTAGAAACATAGTAAACATCCATATAAAAAGAATGGCCCCGAGTTTCTTGCCCCTTCTTCTCGGTGGGTTCTATATATTTTGGAACGCGGCGGTAGAGTCTTTAAAGTACATTATAACGAAAAGTTGACGTTCATAAGTGCGTCTTTGATGCCTAAATTGAATAAATGACTTTGACTTTGACTTTGATAGTCGATACTCGATCTCACCTACCTACTAAGCTTGTGATTGGCGTTCTCGCTGTCAATTTTAGTTCTACAATTGATCGCGAGGTGGCACTATTATCATACATCTTTTTATTATAATTTTTTTCGCGGCAGATATTCGATATCGACCATCGGTTGATGTCAATGTTGTGAACTTGTGGTAAACCTACAGAGCTTACGTCAGGTAACGTCAATCGAAATAGTTGAGCTGTCATCAGCAAAGTACGGAACCGCAAGAATCTTGACAGTTAGATGGATCATGGTTTTTATTCACTTAATTTAAAAAAAAAGTTTAAATTTGACTACACAATGTAATAATTAACTGAGTGGACTACGGCTGGAAATGTTCTATAGGTGAAAACGAATTAGGCTTGTTTTTACTATAATCTATATTCTATTCTATTACATAAATTTGTTTGTTTTCCATGAAATAAATAAATTAAACAAAAAAATAATAAAATAAATCACGGAATCACCCAATTGGCATGTTTCCAGAGATACCCCTTACACTTTTCTCCAACACTAAATTCCTCAAACAGAATCGACAAGAAGAAATTGACAATCAATAACCAGATAATAATCAACATTAATACTCCCGCACAAGAATGTGTAGCGGAAGGCGTTGACATACACAAGACCAGACTAACATTTCTGGGGCGGCAGTCTCTACATAGCTAGCGATTGCTTTATAACCGACATCGGTCGATAAATCGCCATACACAGGAAATTTACCACAATTGCGACTACCCTGGGAACGGGCCGCGGTACCATAAAATCCAAAGATTTTGCGGTAGATTGAGACGTGTTGCCGACAATCTTTACGCTCGCTAACGCTGGCTAACATGTCGAGACTACCGGCCCCGCTCACCACACATATTTACTCGGGCCAGAAATCGACCCTAGGACGAAGACTAACCAACTAAGTCAAATATACTAGTACCTAGTTCTGCGAACAGTAGATAGACCTCGCGAAGACAGCTTGCCGAATATCTACCACCAAAATCGTCTAGTTTTTAAAATTCACAGCCTATCATCTCGGCAACCACTAGAGCAATCACACTCATATTCGAAATTCCTCTTTAATGTCAGGTACTTAGTGTGTGTACCATATTTAATTAAAATCGGTCGGTAAATATAGCACCGCAGCAACCTTCCCCTCTTTTTACGAAAAGTAATCCCCTTCCACAATCGCCGACGACAGAAAAATTGAATAATAGAACACCCGTACTTAGTTTCGTCAAGATTGGTTGAAAAATGCTTTCTGTACAGGAGGACCAAAATACAGGCAAACATACGGACAAATACAAGTAAATTTAGCCAGTTAAAGCAGAGACTCTACGCTCGCTGGGTCAATTTACGAATATAGAGGGAACCAGATACTCGAAGAGTGAATAGTTTTCTTGCCTTAGTATTCTTGCTTATCTGAGATAAAGTTTTTATAGAAAGGATATAGAAAAACCACCGTTATTGCCTACTATACTCAATAACCGCTACTTGTCGCTCGTCGTCCGAGGCATGGGTGGTCCTTCACAAATGTCAATGTATCATTTTTAGGTTACGGTTATAGTTCGTACAACACAATGGATCAATTGTCAATTATTATGTACTTACTACTAACCGACTAACAGAAATAGGAACCGGAAAAAAAGTATTCTGGTTTGGTTTTAATTGTAGAGAAGTTGAAACGGGGGCTGCATTTATATTTATTGGGCAATATCTATAATGTTCTGTTTATTTTTATTCATTTCTACTTAGTATTGTTGTTGTGACATCGCAGCCCTTGTAATTTTTATAGTATTACTTTTTAAAGCACTAACGCCTGCTTAAGCGATCTCAAACATTGAAATTTATAGAGAGAAAAATTCCATCCTCGGACGGGATTCGAACCCGTCAGAAAAGTCAGAAGACGTGGGTTCGAATCCCGTCCGAGGATGGAATTTTTCTCTCTATAAATTTCAATGTTTGAGATCGCTTAAGCAGGCGTTAGTGCTTTAAAAAGTAATTTTATAATATATATTAATACATAATTTGGGATATGTAAAATAGAGAAAAAGTGAATACACATGCATGGGTATCGCAAGGTAAGCGTTACAGTTAACATCTTCATTCACAGTCCAGGCAGTTCACCTCTGGAATGCGCTCCCGACAAGTATCAAACGCGCGCAATCACTAAACAGCTTCAAATCTCAAGTGAAATACTTTTATCTCTCTTTGTTAAATAGTGAATCCTGACATCATTGATTGATATTTATATATGTTTAAGTATTTAAGTTCATGTAAGTTTATAATCATTTATTATATTATTATTACATGTAAGTACATGTATTGTTATATTTAAGTATATTTTATTTACATTCTAATTTTTTATCTAGTATTGTCTAGTGTTATATCTGTCTGATCTTTGTGATGTTGCACCACCGTCCATATCAGCCATGTATTCACTATACATCCAAAGGTTGTCTGGAAGAGGTCGCTTTTAACGATAAGACCGTCCATTTGTGCCTATTATTTAAGTTGTTTTATTATTTTGTGATTTATTTGGTGTTTATAAAGAGTTTATGTATTGTATTGTCAAGAGACACGCACATAAACAACAATTACTTGAAATGTACACCAACCCTGTTTCTGGAACTTACATGTAAATAAATTGTGAATAGCATGTAAGTCCCGATCAACAAGTTTATTTTTGGTCAGAACGCCTAGCTTAAATTCAGATGAGATTATTCCACAATAAGTAAAATAATACAGTTATTTAACAAATAAGAGAACAGATCGCATTGTGTTAATTCAAACATTACATACCCTGTTGCACAATTAGTAATCTCAAAAGGTTTTTATCAAAGCATTACGGAATTTAATAAAATTTATAAAACTAAAATGAATCATCTTAAAATATAACTGTACATACGACTCAAATATATGACTTAATTCTTAATTAAATACCTACACGATGCTACGAAATATTGGCAACTGGAAAATTTACCCGCTTTTGCGAACAAAATAAAAAAAATACAAATTTTAGAACACATGCTAGTTGTACCTAATATATAGATTATTTATATTCAATCATAGATGCAGCCAATCATATTTATATACTAAATTATGTTTGATAAAAAACATATCAAATTGAAGTATTCAGTAGGCCCTTCAATAACCGCAATATTCTTTCTGTAAACGACATAAACATTTTCGTATTTATAAATTCATAATTTCATCGCAATTCACACCTTCAACAATGGTTAGGTCGTGATGTTTCAATTTTCAGGGTTTCTAAAACTGCGATGTTAATCAAAATATTGTTAGTAAATACCTACTATTGTTATGAGTCACAGTGCTGAGTACTGGTAGTGTAACCATTGTAAAGTATATATAACATATATATGTTATATAACGACTAGACTACACCAAGCCTAGCTAGGGTGTAGAGGTGAAAATTGTGCCCAATAAGCCTTTAGGTTTTTAATGCTTATAGGCTACGAAGAAATAATATCACGAAGAGTGACTGCCTTAAAAAAATGACTCAATAAAAGTCGTGCTAAATCAATAAATAACATCGTTCACGCCACTATGACTCAGCTGTCATAGTAGCGGTTGAAGCACGCGCGTGAACCAATCCCTGCTTTCCTTCGGAAATTTAAATCAATCACCGAACATTTCTATTTGTAACCTCGGAAGTAATTCGAGGACCACATTTTGTGTGGAATTTGTTCTGAGTTATGCTTCCTGATATTATTTCTTCGTAGCCTATAGGTAAGTATAGAAGAGGCAAGACAAGAGGTGCAAGTCGTGCGCCTATTTTAACTGACTCTAAAAAAAGAAGAAGGTTTATTTTCGATTGTATGCATTTTTTGTTCACCGATTTCTTCGAATGTGGACCGGATCTCAAAATTATTATTATTTGAAAGAGTACACTTCCAAGGTGGTCACAAGTTGTTTCACACTTTTTGGTGTTGAGGTCAGTTTCATTTTCTACCGACTTCTAAAAAAAGGAGGAAGTACTCAATTCGACTTTCTTTTTGATGTTTGTTACTTCAATACTTTCTATTGGGTGAACCGATTCTCAAAATTCTTTTTTAGTTTGAAAGCTGGTGCTTTCCGTGTGGTCCAAATTTCATCAAATTCGGTCCAGAAGTTTTAGAGATACACTCCAATAACTAAATAGAATGGAAGTCAGGATTACATTTTTCAAATTGTACATGTTTGGTTTTTTTTTAATATCTACGCTGCCAGTGACAGTTGCAGTATCACTGACTGCGCTCGTCACCAGGAGGCATTGGTTTTGAATCTCTATCGCCCAGTTACGAGTACAATGCCCTTCACACTGTAACACAGTAACACTTGCGTATTATTGTTTTGCGCTAGAATATCTGATACTGTGGTGGTAGCCACCAAGACGGCCCTGGCAGGCCTACTCTAGTAATTACCTACTGCTGTTCAATCTCCTTAGAAGAGCCGAGCATGTTTACATGGTGAAAATAATAAGATTTATAAATGAAAGATGAGTCGCTAATCCTCTACATAAAATATAATTTATTCTAAACAATTTATATTGGTAGGTACCTACGAAAAATTAGAGCAGGTACCTAAGTATCTAATACGTATTAAACTTATTGAAATGCTATCAAATATGCGGATTTTATTAGGTATATTAGCAGAAAACAATTTAGACTTCTTCTTTTTTAAATAATCCAAATTACATTATCAAACGCTTCATACAATAAAGATTCAGAATAAGATGATTCAGAATCTTTTGTTTTAGAAATATTTGCTGTGATACTTTAATAATTAACACAATTTTATAAATCAAACCCGAAGCGAGCATTTGTAAATTACATAAACATCGAAATATATATGAGCGCCACAAACCTGAACATAAAAAGAGTTAACCTTGTACACAAGACAAAATAATAGGTAAATTCTACTTCTTTAGTAACAGCTGACGTCAAGCGGGCCCTTGACTCAGTGTTACGCAATAAAATGAGGAGATAACCTAGAATATACAAAATATCCTTGCTCTTTAATATCCACAATGTCAATTCGTGATCAGAATTTTTCACATATTTTTTAACGTATTGTGTCGTAGCATAGTTCATTGCACAGACCATATATCCACTATATGGTCTGTGGTTCATTGTTATCGAGGGTACTGGGGGCCGATTCTACTAACTAAATTGCAATTGAACCGCAGCTGTTCAGCTTACTATTGGCTAACTAAAAATTAATGCGTTTTCTTATTCTGCTATTGAAAAACTGTCCAGCTGCAGTTACGTTTCTGTTGACTTCTGCGATCGATCGACGCCGTGCGATTCTCTTATGATTCGTCGCCCTTGTACATAAGGTTGATTTTCCAACGTTTCTCGTCATCTCATCATTTGTTTCAAGGATGTTGTCAAAGATGCAACGATGTGAACGATGTTTGCTCTTAGAGAATCGGACGGCTGCTAACATGATAGACCATGAACGCGACGCTAAATCATAATCGTATAATTATAATAAACTAGCATTAAATTTATACTATATTGTAGCGCCTAAGATGACATCATGTTCAATTTTGTCGATAGAAATAAGAGAACGGCTTTTTGGTAAATTAATTGTCGAACGAAAACCGGAGTCGAACCTGCATTTGCAGTCAGTTGTTAAACGTTGTGAATAGTAGGATTGGCCTTCTGGTAGTACCGAGACCTACCTAGTAGGTTTCTAGAAAGAGCCACATCGTTTGATCTATCTATAGATCCTATGGCTAATTGAAGAGATTTATAGGTAACTATAGTTCAAAAGATTTATTAGGTCTTGTAGTTTGAGCTAGGTTTAATGTGTTTGTGTTAGACATTTTTATTGGTATTTTAGGTGATTTAATGAACACCACTCTTTTTAAGAGCAGTAGAACTCTTTCTGAATGAGTTCGTCCGGGGTAGTACTACCACCATACCTATTTCTACCGTGAAGCAGTAATGTCCGCAATACTGTGTTCTGAATAAATAATAGTACCACGGTCTGTTTTATTAAGGATATGGGTGCCGGTGAATATACAAGCACATGTGACTTAACGACTTAAATGTCAGGGTTACGGACGCAATGAAGTTCGTCACTTGTGAGGAAATGCATCTGTTCTAGGCAGCAGTTATCCTAAATGATAGCCCACCAGGGTTCCGATTCCACTAATTAAATTGTAATCGAACCGTAGCTGAACGGCGACTTTTGTGTGTTTTCTTATTCTGATATTGAAAAGCAGTCCAGCTGCAGTTACGTTTCTATTGACGATTCAATCGATCAAAACTTTATGTTCTGCTAACTCGATAGATCATGAACGCGTTGTTAACTTATATTCGTATATAGAAGTGTCAATTATATATTTATTAAAAAGTAGCGTTTATGTTATGTTTATGTGACTTTACAAGGTCTGTTCCCACTAGTTCTATTGATTGTTCTATTGATAGAACTAGTTGAACTTTTTTGTCCAAGTCAAAAGTCCAAGCTGGACCATTTTATCGAATTAGTTCCATTGATTGTTCTATTGATAGAACAAGTTGATGTTTAATTTAATTTAATTTTTAAATGTTTCAACACTAAGTAATCCAATTTATCTATAGAAATAGTAGAATGGCTTTTGCCAAAGTATCGAACGACAACCGGAGTTGAACTGCAGCTGCAGCGGTATAGATTGTTGAACGTTGTGAAATAACAGAATTGGCCTCTAGGTGGACCTCGTGCTGGTACCGTCTCCTATAACACACTCCTACAACACTCTGTCAATCCCTAAACACAGTACGGCTGGCTTTAAAGGTTTCTTTAAATAAAGTGTCTCCAAAAATTTGAAATGATCTGCCACCGCCTTTAAAATCGAAAATGTGCTGCAATGTATTCAAAAGAAGACTAAAAATAATTATTTTTGATCGGAAAAGGCATAACTTTGAAGCAACGTTTAAAACCTAGAGGAAGGCCAAATACAAACACCAGATAATCGTAATATCACTTACATGAATAACACACACACGCACACACGTTATTATTATTATATTTATTCTGTGTATGTATCTAGCTACTAGGTTTTGATTATTTAATACTTACTTATTTTATTTTAATGTATGTTAGTAGTCTCTTTCAAGAATTTGTAACCCTCGACTTAGTAGCTATTTCATATCTGACTGTAAGCTGTTCTAGTCTTATGATTCTTCTATTTGTGATCCGCTTTATTTATTTCTTTAGTTTGTTTTGAGGCTAACATCTGCCCGAGCAGGGATATGCTGAAAATCAGCGCAGTGCTCGTCTATAGATGCAAGCGCTGCTTATGCTGAGCATTACCCTTTTGCCTGCTGGTTATGAAAATTTAATTGTGTCTTGTATTGTATATAATTGTCTATTAATATGGCAATAAATAATGGTTTATTTATTTATTATATTTATTTAACACAAAAAGAAAATAAAGGATGTTCGGGTGGGGACTGATATGAGCATTGTGAAACACGCTCAGAATCAATAACCTCATTGACTATTCAACAATAACAAGTTGCAAGGTAAGTCAATTACCATAGATACCTAGACACAACTAGACGTAATGTGTTCCTGCTAGACGCTTTAAAGAATTAGGCCAAGTTCTCGTTAAACGCACATCCTTTTTAAAGGCCATTGTTAACGACACGCGTAATAGGTGTGAGAAGGGAGCTAAAATCACTGTGCACTGCCCGTACTTATAGTAACTACAATATAATCTGTTTCGAAACTGCCGGCATCCGTCCGCGAATCGGAATAGGGGTGCCCCGTGCCAGTGCAGTGCCCACTCGATCAAACTGAATTCTACTGTTACCACACTCAGCGACCATAGGTCACATATATATATTACAGGATAATAAACATAGATTTAAAATAAAAGCTATAAAGTAAACGCATTCAATTGAGAACCATCGATCTATATAGATCGATGAGAACCAATTCCATTTTACTGTAAGACTAATAATTGTACCAAAAACTAAATATAACTGGAAAATGGTGGTCATTATATAATACTAGCTACGCCCCGTGATTTACCCGCGTGGTGATGGATGATGATGAAGATTAAGTATCCTATGACTTTCCCCGGTATGTAATCTATCTTCCTGTCAAATTTCATCGAAATCGGTAAAGGTTAATTCATTTTTATTATATATTTACTAGCGTCTTTCCACGTACACGTACAAAATGGGGAATTTCAAGTTTTCTTTATTACAAAGAAAACAAAAGTTATATTTGAGTGAAAGTTTTATTTATACACGTACAAGTTGAAATTATCTATTTAAATACGAAGTTGCATGAAACGAGTAATCAATAGGTACCTAAATTATTTTATTTGTACTATTGAACACGATCTTTTTTGTATCGAAACTTTTTTAAGAACAAAGCAAATCGACCAGTAAATAAAAAAAAAACTCTATAACTCACTTGTGAATAATAGCAATGAAATAGTCACAGTTTGATTACAGGTGTCATTATATGCCTAATTGCGGTGAAATTAGAACCACTTTATGAGCAAGTGTGTTGAAAATATTATTATAATCTCTAATATTAGAACTATGAAAGTATATTATGTTTGGTAGGCGGATGACTCTTTCACTCAACTATCAAACTGATTTGAATGATATTTTAAAATAAGCAGATGAAAACTTGGAATGAATTATATCCTAGAAAATGTGCCACAAGCGCACCTACTTATAAAACATTTAAAAGCAGCCTATCTCAGATAGTTAGTCATAATCTGTGGGTTATTGACTGTACTGACTGTAGTTCAAAAGCAGTATAGATTCCGATGGTGACACCCCTAGCCATCCGTTTTCTAATTTTGCAAATGGCTAAATTGGTCCCTCTCATGCATCTGATCGCAGCTCTGCTTCCATACATCCTCCGGATCAAGTCACTCAACCGAACTTGCATCGTGAGATAATGATAACAATGCTCAATGTCCATGTGATCTGTCGCTGTCGTATAAAGCATCTACTGAGGTAGGTAGCGCCCTGGAGACAAATTCTTTACTATTTCACAACGTTCTACAATCTATCCCGCTGCAACTGCAGTTCAACTCCGGTTGTCGTTCGATCATTACCCAAAAATCCATTCTACTATTTATGTAGACTGCTTGGAATGTAGCATCTTAAACGATACTTAATTAATATACTTACATTAAACGCAAGACAAGAGTCTTCGATCAATGTGTGTTCGCGAAGTCTTCTCGTCAAAAATACCTCAGTGCCTCAAGACAAGTCTTCGACAAATGTGTGTTACCAGTGATGACTTATGGCACTGAAACGTGGTCTCTTACTATGGGCCTCATAGATAAGCTCAAAGTCGCACAACGAGCTATGGAGAGGGCTATGCTCGGGGTTTCTCTACGTGATCGAATCAGAAATGAGGAGATCCGTAGACGAACTAAAGTCACCGACATGGCCCAGAAGATGTAAAATAAGATTAAGGTTAAGAGATAATAATAAGATTAAGGTGTGGTGCGTCTGTTTGAGAAATAATTCGGTGTCGCCCGGTTAGACCTACATGTGGAAAAGTCCTTTCGAGGCAATTAAGCAGTTCATTGAGATAAGCCATTTAAAGTGGCAGTGGGCAGGGCACATAGCACGCAGAACAGATGGCCGATGGGGCCGGAAGGCTCTGGAATGGACACCACGGGCCGGCAAGCGCAGCGTAGGTCGTCCACCGACTCAGACGTAGAGGTGGACAGACGACCTGATAAAGGTCGCAGGACGACGTTGGATGCAGGCCGCTTCCAACCGATCCTTTTGGAAAATTATGGGGGAGGACTATGTTCAGCAGTGGACGTCATACGGCTGAGATGATGCTATTTTATACGAATATGAGTTAGCGTCGCGTATTATCTATCAAGTTAGCAGAACATAGAGTTTGGATCGATCGCAGGCATCAATAGAAACGTGACTGCAGCTGAACTGTTTTACAATATTAGAATCACACATATCATACACGTATCAAAAGTCTCCGTTCAGCTATGTTTCGATCGCAATTTAGTTAGTGGAATCGGCCCCCGGAGCAAGTACACAAATTCTATTTAAGGACCAAGAAATGGATTCCCCGTTGCCATCAGGATAATATTATGTACAATAAGATGCGTCGAAATAGACTCATTACGACAGTAAAATGTTTCTTGCAAGACCTTTGTAGGTGTCAGTGTAAATGAACTGACTTTATGGGCCGTAAAGATTTGAATTGTGATAGGCCAGTTTAAACTGGATTTTACCTATTTAAAAATGACCCTTTTTACCTACTTAAAAATGTCCTACGCTTTTGTCTTCATGTAATAATTCCGTTTGAGTTTCCTAGATGATTAACGTCGTTCATTTACTGACAAATTTGCGTGGATTTGGTGGGTGTTTTAAATAATATAGTAATAGCTAAATTAATCCCAACTTCTCTACTAACATACGCGAAAGTAACTCTTATAACTTATAAGAATTGAATTAAGTATACCTACTAATTAGTATATTTAACTCACGGAGCTAGGTGAAACTATGCTAAAATAAATACAAATAATAAAATAGAAATGAATTAAATCTACTAATTAGTATAGGTACTTAATTTATCTAGGTGTATTATGTATTTTGTTTCCATTAGGTTCTTCTACATGCAGGCGTGTGAACGTACGGGTTTCAGTAAAGACGCTCAGCAAGTAAACTTATGAATTAACTACGAAAATCTTAGAGTATGCCTAAGCAAGTACGTACTTATGTATACACTAAAATGAAAACCTTTATGCTTTTGTCGTGGGATAAGCACATTAAGTGCTATATCATATAATTTATATTACCTACCTTCTACTTATCTGTGTGATTCGGATAATTCATTGAACTGGTAAGTATAATAAGTAAATATATTGTACAGTACATAGGTAATATATTATGTAATATAGTATATTTATTATAGTATATTTTAACCATCGCAAATAATAAATAAAATAGCAGTACATCAAGTCAAATGTTGTTAAAAAATTCACAGGTGTGATCTTTTCATGAGCTCGTGGAATGAACTGCTGGGATGATGATTGCAGCTTCTCATTTGTTATAATTATCGTCACGTAGTTCCGCACAACAGAAGTCGTGATAGGTCTTAAGTTTAAACTTAAAGTTAAACACAAATCAATGAATTGAAAATGAAAAACAGCAACGCGATCGCATGTCGTAAGTTACCTCCGGCTCGTAACATATTATTATAAATATCAAACAGCACAGCATCTTATGTTTGAACAAAACGTTAAGTACCTAATTGATTTGCCGACCAGTCACAACACGATTGTTTAATTCACGCCTGTAGGCGCAGTTGGTAGGTCTCTGCCTTCGGTCCCGGGTTCGATCCCCGGACTGGTCAAACATTTGTGTGCATGAACACGTCTGTTTGACCTGTGCTGCACCTAGTTTGGGATCTGTGTTACTTTTTTGTAAGTATGTAGTGGTATAGAGTCCGCTTGAGGCAGTACCGCACCTTCGCCATCAGTTATTCAACTGTGAAGCAGTAGTGTGCAAACATTACCGTATTTCGTTGAAGGGCAATGTTTTCACCGAAATTACAGGTCGAGATTAAACATCTTATATTTCAGAGTGACGAATGCAGGGTTTCGAACTGTTGTAGTTTAAAATTCTGAATACTGAATAGTTATAGGCAAGCGTGACCGAGCGACTTACTGATCTTACCACCGAATGACGTAAAACACTATACTTTATTATGTTTTTAAAATTATGTTATTAGGTACTATTACGTGCTATTACGGGTAAAGCAATATTTTCCACATGTTTACACGCTCTCTTGTCCTACAAGAATAAATCTAGTAAGACAATGATTTTTATGCAGTATCTGAAAGGAAAAGAGCACTAAAAATAGTATACTAAACTATAGAATTAAAATAAAACTAAGGTTATCCTTATTCTATTAGCGCTAAAATCCAAACGCATGCGTAACACGCAGAATTACATATCTGAAAATACCCAACATTGAATAGAATAATCTTATATTCTACAATACATTATTTATTGCAATGTAATCTACATCTTATATCTTACATTCTTATTTAATTTTTTTAGGTATTTTACGTAAGTTTGGCGAGCACTAAGTAAAGCGACAACTCTATCTAAATACATACACAATTGAAGAGAAATATCCAATTTTACTGCTGTCGTTTAGATGTGTTAAACTAATTTGGATTTTAGTTTTTGAACTGCCATAATTTACAGATTTTTAGTTTAGAAAAGCTTTCAGAAGCGACACTTATATAATTCTAATGTTCTATTAGGAAAGATATTTTACATTATTTACATTGCTGGTATATTAGATACATATCTATTACCCGCCTGTCTTATTAAGCGTACAATGAGGAGGTAGATCTTAGCAAAACTTCAAGCGCGTTATTTATGCAAATTATTCTAAAATATTAAAACACATTCGCAACTGATGTTAAAAATAGCAAAGCAAACAGATTCGCAGAAAATAACATCGCGCTATTTCGCTAACAGCAGTTTATAGTTAATGTAAATATTCTAAAATATACAAAAATAAGTGTTAATACTTAATCTACATTACGTTGCCTACAAACAGAGCCTAGTCAGGTTTCTTTGCATCAAGAAACCTAGGTTCGAATCCTGACTAGGCTCTGTTTGTCCCTTGAATTGAACCTTATCTATATAGCTTATGATCGTGACTCCCGTGACACCGAACCCATTAAAACTGTGTCGTATTAACGTTTTTATTAATATACTAGCGACTGCCCACGACTGCGTCCGCGTAGTAGGCCTCGCCATAACCTCCCGTCTTTCCTTGGTTTTTCTTTCATAAGAACCTTCTCCTGGCAATAATCCACACAACAAAAAAATAATTAGCCAGATTGTTCCATCCGTTCTCAAGTTATAGCGTGACCAGGAGAAATAGGGGTTCATTTATATATATATATATATATATATCGATGTAGATTTTTAACGTTCCTATCTAATATAATGTATGTATGTCTACTATGTGTTATTAGAGAAGTTAAAATGTTCTAATCCATTCAATTACTGTCATATCATAACGCATAGCAATTAATGCTGGACCAAAAGCTGTACAAAAAGGCTCAGTCGTAGATGCCTATGTGTTATAGTGTAAGAAATCCGGTTTCCATTGCAAGGCCGAGGTAGGGTTTAATTGAGGGCGAGCGACGAATGTAAATGTTTTGATACGTTGAAGCAAATAATTATACAGCGTGTAGCAAAAAGGTGTAGTAATTCTGAAAGTGCATATGTACCTAGTCAGGTTACACGCAGGTGCAATGTACGAGTAGCATAATTTTAAATAGCTTATGGTTTTATTCATTATATATATATATATATATATATATATATATATTATATATAGCTTATTATTCATAGGTAATTCAAAAATATCAGTTTAATTGTATTGTCTACTTTTGAAGTTCGTTTGTGTGCAATCCCCACGCTACTAATTAATTCACCTTCGTCCCTTCCCCTGCATGCGTTCTATCCCGCGCCGCACCAGGCCCTGCTTAGGCCCCTTCTTTACCTGGTCTACTTTCAGGAGTTCATTGCCGTCTTTAGGGTTTTCAGGGATGAAACTGCTTTAGTATTAGAAAAACTTTGGTTACTCAAAACTCGGATTTTTTACTACAACCTAGGAAGCAAGAGTTAGGCCCCAAAAGTTTCCAAGCTTCTATGCTTGTGTGGTTTTAGTATTACTACACGTTTTTGTTATACTCGTACAATGTACACGAGTATGTCAACATCAAACTGTCCAGCCGTGCGATTATAATGATTCGTCGATGCGCTCGTCGACGAGCTCACCGATGTCAAATACTTTATCAGATATCGCCCTTGTACACAAGGTTGATTTTCCGACCTTTCTTGCCAACTCGTCATTTGTTTCACGGATGTTGTCAAAGATGCAACGATGTTTGCTCTGGGGGATCCCAATAATCTATCTATCCACAGTTTCCTTACTACCGATAGGAATTTGACATAACGTCCATACAAAATGTGTCAAATATCTACCTCCAGTAAGGTAAACCGACGATAGATAGATTATTGGCACCGGCCGAAGAATAATAAGAGAATCGCACGGCAGTTTCTAGAATTTTTATTCAGAAGGGCAAGCAAGAACTACCTCTGAAACATTAATGTAAAATCCTTAAAACAATTGAATTCAGTACACACTATTAATAATCTGGTACAACTGTTGCACAGACTCGTAGTTTGAGGGACGACAAGTGGCACGTTCAATAGGTTATTTAAGTATAACACCCCATTTTTTTTTATAATTGCTTTACATAAATGATCTATAATTATATAGGTACTCGCGATGTTTCGGCTGAATTTGTTATCGCTCTCACGCGGACCACACCTCATCTACTTTAATTATAAGTTAACGATACATACTTTGAACAGATTGCTAAATAATATAACCGCCACCGCAGTTTCATAACACGATTGTTAACTGGTAGGTAGAGTTAAATATTATATCTCATAAGACTACGAATAACGATATTAATTCGTAGCTTTACGAGGAACTTTTAAGTTTCCGTTTCGAGCACGTGTTACTTATATTTTAAACATCGCAAATTATATTACTACACTACATGTATCCAAGTACAGTCGCCTGCAATAAGATGTAAACATTCCATAATTTTCAAAACTATGATTACAGTACTACATTTTATAGCCATGTTGATAAGGATTATTTTAAGCAGGAAAATATAAGAATATCTAATCTTCATTTTAGAATAATTTTTAGTGTAAAGTTAGTGTTAAGACACGGTCCAACCCCAATTTTTGAAATAATTTTGGATGCTTTACGTAAGGTTGGAAATCGCTTGTTAGATTGGAGGATGTAATGCGAAAATGCGTTGATTTTGTACGTTTTCTTTATATTTTTCGATATATACTAACACAATTGAAAAAACTGCTAGTTATTACTTTAGTACTATACGTTGGCTAAGTATTACCATAAAAAAAATATTGTGTTATCGCTGAAAATTCTGAGAGTTTGGACGTGAAAGTTTATTTTTGTGGACCTATTCAGGATTTTTTTCTGCTGAAAGAGAGTCATATTTATGAATTCAATTCGGTTATTACTCTTTTCCTATTCTTTTTCTAACCTTTGTATTTTTTTCATAATATACTATCGATCTGTTTCGTTACACTAGGTGTTTAAAAATTCTGCTTTTTCTGTAATCAGGGTACGAGCGCTCCTTAATATGTTTGTTACTCTTGCACGCTCTAACAGCTAGACCAGTTTTGATGAAATTTGGTATGGAGGTAGATGAGGTGCATCATAATCTTCTATCACCACGCAGGTGTAACCGCGGGACGCAGCTACTACCAACATAATTGACACCACGCCTTATAATGTCGATAGAATAAGGTAGGACAATATGCGACAAGTGCTTTGTCGGTACTCAGCCCGCTATATAGATATCGCGGCTAGATCCGTGCTAGACACGAGGTGCGTGCAATTAGTTTATCGACGCGACAAGTTTATTCTGGATAAACCCATGCTCGCATTGCTGCTATGTAACCATGCTCGGGTATGAATATTACACCGACCGAAATGCAAAAGTAGCTCTCTCAATATGTCTTATATCCTTATCGTTTACGATAAAACAGCTGAAAGGGTCATGAAAATTGCTATAATATTTTTTAATTAACACTTGTAAGTATAATGTGTAACAAGGTAATTAATCTTGATTCACGCTTTCTCGACAACACTATGATGGTATGTAGGAGTAGAGGAGATATCAAAAATTACTTACTTATGGTACTATTTTGTATATAATAATTATGATGGTGGTTAAAAAATTGAACCGACGACGTCAACACCAAAAAGTGTGAAATAACTTGTCACCACGCGCACTATATTGTGATAATAGGTACCTTCTGTAAATCTATCATGGTACCGACTTTAACAAGTTATTTTTAGTGTTGAAGTCGGTTTATTTTCTTTAATATAATTGTTTTTGATTACTCTGAGTTAGGAATAAAATAATATACAGATAAAGCCTTTAAATAACAAAACATGAGTGCCATTTAAAAACAGATTAGTTCAGGTGCTTGCCCTGACTGAGTCTTCAACGCCGCCTTCTTTTAAGTCGCTGAGGCTACATTTTGTTTAGTTTTTTTATGTTATAACAATCAAGCAAGAAGTTTTCTTTTTAATTTCACATTATTTATGTGGTTTTGTATCCCACTGCGGCCATTGGCGGGTCAGCAAGTCTGTTATAAGTATATGAACTATATAATGTGCCGGGAGTTTAGTTGTGATTTTTGAGGCAATAGATTAAATTAAATTACCGAACTCCGCCCTGCGAGCATGGATCCCACGATTAACTTGTCGAATCGATAAACTGACTTGTATCAGCTATCTTACCTTGTCTCTAGTATGGATCTAGCTGCGACAGATATATCGTGGGCTGTCTTTTACCGATAATTTTATCCAATCGACAACCGATGCTCGCACCGTCTTTATACATAACAATAAACGAGTTGGTAGATATAATGTTAAAAACACACCAAAAATAAAATATGAATTAAGGACGAGGTTGGAATAAATTATTGTTAACATTACACAATTGTTTACTTCAGTGTATCTAATTGTTCACTAAGTTGTTTGCAGAGTACCTTCGAAACTTGGAGATAAAAACTCCGCTTTGTTAAGACCGTATAGAGCGTTCGATATCCTACTACATGGATATAAAAGCAGATTGGAGCAGCAGCGCCTGCTGCCATCTCATCTCTCAATCTGCTTCGTCCTCTATAACAGAAACTATGAACACCAATAATTATATGGTGGTATCTAGGTACATAGGTATAACACTGCCGACTTTTGATGATTCGGGTGAAATAGGTTATTATTTTTTTTATATTAACCTGTCCTCATCAAGTTTACGCTATAACAAAAGATTTATGAATGGACCGGAGTCTTGCTGATTCGGACGGATTAATCTTTGGAGTCGGGAGCTTAGTGGACTGGTCTTCAAGGATGTGGCTAGTCTAAACAATCAATAGTCTAAGCAAAACCTTATTTCTAATATTATACGCGAGATGATCAGTGTTAAAATAAAATATAAGTATATTAAGTTATACATAATATATGTTCGTAGAATACATACGTTATCAGATCACACTGATATTATTATAAACTACTGCGCCCCGCGGTTGTACGCGCATTGGATGGATGATGATGAAATAAAAGTAGCCTGAACTCAGCTCTCTTCCAGTGAAATCCCGTTAAACTAGCCCAGCTGTTTCAGAGATTAGCCGGAACAACAGACAGATAGAGAAATAGTAAAAAATATATTTTGTAATGTAATCACCATAAGTAGGTACCTATATACTTTCTTATACATTTATTGAACAGCTATTATTTGTTACTACACTTCAAAGATTTATCTGTAACTAGGAACGTTTACAGGTTTACAATCATGAAGGTGGTAACTAGGCGAGGACCAAATGGTGTCCTATCCTAACACCATGCTGTGGATTTCATTTGGTTGTAACATTCCCTTTTAAAGCTCGACAAGAGGTTGGAGTCGAACTAACAGCTGCTTGATTCAACATCACCACTTCCTCTCAACTACACCTCTAATCTCCACTTCGCTGTGGATGGTTGTAGTAGCCTATGCGATTTAATGAACTGCTTATTTGCCTCGAAAGGACTTTTTCCACATGTAGGTCTAACCGGACGACACCGTATTATTCCTCAAATGATTATATGCATCTGGATGCCAAAACAAAACAGTCTAAATTGGAATCTTAACTTATCTACCGACTCCCAAAAAAAGGAGGAGGTACTCAATTCGACTGTTAGTTTTTTTTATGTTTGTTATCTCATAACTTTCGACTGGGTGAATCGATTCTCAAAATTCTTTTTTGTTTGAAATCTGGTGCTTTCCGTGTGGTCCCTTTTAAATTTCATAAAATTCGGTCCAGTAGTTTTTGAGATATATATAGATAAAGAAGATTAGAGATATAGAATGGAAGTCGGTATTAATTTTTCAAATTGAGCTTGTTTTATGCTGGTACCAGCGACTGTCCGCGATTTGTTCGCGTAGTAGGCTCGGCATAAGCCATAACCTTCCATCTTTTCTTGATTTATCTTTTATAAAAACCTTCTCCTGACAACAATAACTACAACAAAAAAAGAATTAGCGAGATTGTTCCATCCGTTCTCAACTTATAGCGTGACCAGGAGAAATAGGGGTTCATTTTTATATAGACAGATAACAATCATGTTGTGTTTAAAGGCTGTATCTACATGATATTATTCCTAACACACACGAGGCATCACAGATTATATAATATCAACTGCGCAACACGTATGACTATAATAAAATAGCACCATGTTCCGGTTTGCGTAAAATATGTAATGTATTTTTAATGGACTCCAGTTTATCTGTGTTCCCTCGTTTACTAACAAATAGGTGAGTATTGAAGTAGGAATCTCATAATTTTTCCATTGAGTTAACACATAGATTACGTAAACTACTTAACACTACACAAGTATCTGTTTGTTTGAATTTATGTCACTATAAATTATATGGTGTTGTTGTTTTGCATTCACATTAAGGGGCATAATTCTATTACAATTATGTATATAAGTCCTCATAATGTTCTTGTTTGGAACATAAAATATGTGACTTTATTATAAAACTTTAGAATACTTGGCTGCGCAATGAAGCCGAAATATTATAGGAAATACAACAAAATTCGTCTTCACGATAAAATGTGTTCGGCAAGCAACAGCTTGTGGTTCTTATTGTAAATAACAAAACATATTTCTTAAGAAAATTATCAAATATGTTTACATATCTTATTATAATATTGGCTGAGCGGCACCACGGTTGTATGTACCTGATTGTACCTATGTTTATTAACTTTGAGCCAACGCACAGTGGAAAACCACCGCACCTCCTCATCTCATATTTACTTTACTTCGTATTCAACACAGGACAAGTAAACACTTCAAGTATCATGATTGTTCAAGTAGCCGCAGGTATTACTTATTTAATAGTATATTTTATGCGTCTTACAATAAAACTCAATTTGAAACGATAAAAGTCATGGGGCGTGTTTTGATAGAGGAAAAACCTTTTTTACCCATAAGATCATCAAATTTTATTGAATATATAAATGTTTAATTCATAACTTTGATTATAATCTTAGTTAATAGACATATACTTACTTACGTCCCTACTTTTTCCTTAAACATAAATTATTCCATTGATTTACGTATTTTAAGTCCATCGTTTCTGCTAGTGACCTCAAATTAAATGTTTAAATTGTGTGCGATTTTTCCTCGACATAACATGCGCTTGTGTATAAACTGTAGAGTAGAAAGACAGGCGTGTTTCTAATAGTACACACGTGCATTGTCGAAGAAAAAGCGCACACAATTTAAATACAATTAAACTAATTCAATCACACTCAGATTATATATGCGAAAGTTTATGAGTGTGTGCGTATGTAGGTATGTGTGTTACTTTATACACGCAAAAGGATGAAATTTGAAAGATGATTATAGAAAGAGGATTAACATAAGGGTACTTTATTGTGATGCTACGGATAGTTCCAGAGAGATCGCGATTCATTGATAGCTGGACAAGTCATAATAATTTTCAAGGGATAGCTGCCAGAACTATTTCATTGTTCAACAATATAATCACCTAATACAATGTAGTCGAATACGGTGTAAAACCGCTTTTGTGTGCAAATGTTGGAATAATGTGTGAATTAATTAATGGCCTGAGATTTTAATGTATTATACAGCCGTGCGATTCTCTTCGGAGCACTCGTCGATGAGCTCACCGATGTCAAATACTTTGAGATATGGCCCTTGTACAACCCGGTCACAATATCTGTGCACCTGACCTCGTGACGTCATATAGGCGGTCTGGGTACGGTGTGAAAAAAGTTTTTTCGAGAAATGTGGAGGTAAAAGAAAATTACTAACCTTTTCAAATCAATTTATTATTGATTAAGGGTTTGTTATTAAAAAACAATAATTTCAAAATTATCGGGACGTGTATCGGCAACGAAGATGCTAACCGTACTGACGCACCGGGGAGTGCGCGGAGAGGTGACAGGGGAAGCGGGAGAGGCGCCGCATTCCAGCGAGGTGCACAGATATTCTGACCGGGTTGTACACAAGGTAGCTTTTCCAACGTTTCTTGTCATCTCGTTATTTGTTTCACGGATGTTGTCAAAGAAGCAACGATGTTTGCTGTTATAGAGAATCGCACGGCTGGTGTCCCAAAAATAGTGTCAAGCGGAAGTCCTGAGACGGAACACCCCTTGGGGTACCCCGATAACCCCCATGTATGTTCCGTGATTTTTATAGTTTTCAAGTTATTAATTTTTTCTAAATATTTGAAATCATTTAATAATTTGAATATTTCGCTAAGTCACTATGATGAAAGCTATGAAAATCTAGGTGTTAAGTTCAAAAATTACGTTCGGTAAATTAAGACGTAAAAATTCAACGTTAAATTAATTATTAATTATATTAATCACGTGTTAAGATTAATAACAATAAATAAAGATCCTAAATAAGTCTTCAGAATTTCTAATAATATTAAGAAATTTATAATTTACCGAAAGTTGACAATACGACATTTTAATTTTTTTTAATAATTCACAAACTATAACGTAATACTCGTATTAGAATGGGTTTTAGAAATACTTAATTACTCATACTCAGTAACAATAACTTATTTTGAAAATTATTGACTTACACAAACCTTTTCACATTTTGAACTTACTTAGATAAAAATATTAAATCGCATGCGTAAAGAACTGGTTTGGAAAATATTAAGAAAGTACAGAAATTCGACTTTGTAGTTTAAAATCGCACACTGCATCTTAAATTACCTTCCTATAAAAAAGCTCATACAGTTAACCGATTGCTATCTTTCTGCAATATAATTTGTGTACACATGAAACCCCCGAAGGTCTAACATACGAATAATAAAATTGAAGATTTTATTTTTCATTACACTCGCATAAGCCCGATTTTTTAACTCCGTATCAGAGGCGTGCATTTTTCTATTCATTTGGGTCATGTCAAGTTATAAACGTTCCTATTGTCTTTTGAAAAAAAAACAGAATATGTTTGCGAGAATGTTACATAGGCCCTAAATTAAGACGCGGTCCAACCCCAATTTTAAAATAATTTACGATGTTTTACGTAAGGTTGAAAATCGCTTGTTAGATTGGACGATGTAATGCGAAAATGCGTTGGTTTTGTACGTTTTCTTTATATTTTTCGATATATACTAACACAATTGAAAAAAACTGCTGGTTATTACTTTGTATATGTAACATACGTTGGCTATGTATTACCTAAAAAATATAGTGTTATGCCTGAAAATACCGAGAGTTTAGACGTGAAAGTTTATTTATGTGGACCTATTCAGGATTTTTTTCTGCTGAAAGAGAGTTATATTTATGAATTCTATTCATTTATTACTCTTTTCCTATTCCTTTTCTAACCTCTGTATTTTTTTTCATAATATATTATTGATCTGTTTCGTTACACTAGGTGTTTAAAAATTCTGCTTTTTACTATAATCAAGATACGACCGCGGCTTAAGTTCTATGCTGAATTCCGGTGTCTAATCCTATGACGAATAATAGACTACTAAAACGTGTCATTGTGGTTGAAAGAGCAGAATCGAGATCAGGCTCGAAAAGCAGCAAGTATATAATACTGGTATATACTTACTCGTATAATATAATATACCTACACATAGGGTTACCAAATGAAAATTCAAAATTCCGGGGAAAACGCCTGATTTCCATTGAAAGTCCCGAGATTTAGTTGCACTTTGAAAATTTTCTCGTAGCATTTATACAATACTTAAAGAAACAACATTACTTATCCAACGTACCTATCTTCTCGCAATAATTATGATATAACTGATTAAGGACCTACTTGGATAATTATGTATTGATTTTAATAATATATATAATAAGAAATAGTAGATAATATATATAATAAAAATAATAGTAGAGTAATAGGTAGTCAACTTTGGTAATAGGTGCGCTATTACCAAAGTTGACTACCTATTATTCTACTAGTACCTAAGGATTATAATTTTAACTTTTTAAGACATCTTTAAAGTGTACTGTATTTGATTGAAATTCTAAGATTCCCTGAGACTTCCAAAAACTTGCCGCTGAGAAGAGTCCAAAAGTCCAGAAATCTCAGGACAAAACCTGAGATATGGGAAACCTACCTACACATAATATGTTATTAAAACTGTGAGTGCCGCGATCAAGACAGCGGCGGCCGTGTGAAACAAGTTAAGAAAACGAGTTTTTTACAAAACATTTGAGTAAATTAACCACGCGCTCGATGTACCTACTCCTTGTTGCAATACCTACAACCGTTATTTGCGAGGAGTTTTATATTTATTAAATTATGTTTTTAATGTGCATACGAGTTAAAACACGACATGGCAATGATGTGCTGTGAGTAAACATTCGAGAGTTTACAATTATACACCTAATATTAGATTATTTAGCTCAGCTAGTCTCATTCAGTTATTAATAACAGGAAAGATTTCTTAAAATCTGTATATTAAAATGTGTTTTGGACATTTTTTCTTTCGGTGGCGCTTATCTTTTTTATTTTAGAAGCATTTTGCAGCAAATATTGTGATTCTCTCCATCACCACGGGGGTGAAACCGCGGAGCGCAGATACTATGAAAATAATTTTCGAGATTGTGATGAACGTTGAACTAGCCGTACGTGGTACGACGTATAAATATTGCAGTTTGTCCTAAGATGAGCTCACAAAATGGAACGTACTCTCCTGTAGAGGCCGTCATATTATCTGGGAAGTAGGAACAGGAGTGGGCGCGGGCGGCTGTCGGCATCCTCGCAATTAGCGCGCTCAGACGGTGGCCTTGTGACCTCTTTACCTCACCTGCCTATACTGCTAGCCATGGCATGAGGAAACACTGCACTTAAGGCGCGGTCCAATCCAACTTTAAAACAATTTACACAAGGTTGAATGCTTTACATAGGGTTGAGAAGTGCTTATCAGATTGGACGATGCAATGCGAAGATGCAATTGAATACGTACTAATACTTTTTTATTTATTTCGTAAAGTCAAATGATTAAATTTGAATGGTAAAGAAGTCCATAGTTTACTAGTAAATTTCATAGAGAATTCGAATATGATACATTCATTTAAATATATTTGCCCATTGTTGAATAAAAATGCCTTTACCCATGAAGCACGTAAAAATTGCTAAATTTGGGGAATGTTGCTAATTTTTTTCTATCGAGCCAAGTTTTCACTCATTTCGCCTTAAGGCGACATGGTAGGTAGAGTGGTTGTATGGTTGTATGAAATACTCAGCGTCCGCACTTTCAAATATACTCAATATTTTTTTATATTATCTTACGCTTTTAAGAAAAACTGAGATCACCAGAGTATTTGAATGTTGGTTGAGATTACCGATAACCGATTTTCTGTAAAAATATCTTCCACAGAAACGTAATGGGGTTGATTAATTCCACCGAAAGGAACGTCCTCAAGGGTGTTTTTAGGGACAGTTTACGAATTTTCCACCGATCTGCTTTTCTTTAATCATGTATCGGTGAACATATCCGAATAAAATATTTTGTGAGTATTTATTTCACATATAATAATCTCAAACTGTTTTCGAAGGTCTAGTTTTAATAGTTTTAAATATTCGTGAGGACTAATTGAAAAATTGAAGCAAATTTCTACTCAAGGTCTATACTTCGAATGAAACCGAAATTTTCCATTCCTTCTGCTGCAACCCTGTGCATTAAAGAGATTTCTTCTTATGATAAATATAATTGGAAAGCTGCATTAATGGCTAATGAGGTAGGTTTGTTAAAAGCAATATTACCGCAATACATAAAACCTTCTCAAAATCAGTCTCTCATAGCATAGCGTATATATTTTTTTTTAATTGAACCTATTTATTAATAAACTATTTAATTAACTATTTAATTAATTAATTAATCTAACTATTTAATTAACTATTATAACTATTTATTAATAAAAGGATTAGGTATGTTCAGAATAATATAACTCCGCCCCTGGCTCCAACACATCCAGTGATCCTCCTGGGCATGCTAAGAATCAAGTAATCCAGCATTTCTTGGGGTAACCTGTCCCGTTCTTGAATATCGGCTTCCCTGAGCTCTGGCACTGTCTGGGGACGTGACTGACAGTTCCAAACAGCTCGCTTAAGAGACACGCGTGCTCTTGCTCAACCTTGTGATGTCGTATTCTCGAAGAGCAGCATTGACTCGTTGAGCTCAATGTGCGGGCGTATTATCATCGACCAGTACAAATTGGTGCCCATGGTTTACTCGGAATGGTCTGACAATTCCATCAATAGCAACTACGCTATACATAATATAATCTACTGTAACAAAAAAAACGTTTTTTTTTTAAATTGATCGCAATCTTTTTTTGTTGTGCGTATGTAGAAACATATAGAAGTAATTCCCACTTGTGGCGTTGATTAACGTTGCAACAAGCCGGCTCTGATGTCGCCGCTCCCACTTCGCGAACTGGTATTCACCGGATTTTACGACTGTAATAAGTAATTGAGCTTTGGAGCAGACTTGATTGAACATCGGCTCTCGGATCTAATCGACATTTTATTTGTAGGTCAATACGCAAACGGCAAACGGGTTTTTTGTTTATCAAGTTGTAAATTTAAAGGTTATATTTAAACTAGCTGCGCTCGCGCGAATGTTAAGCTATAATACCACGGAATCCTTTTTTGATAATATGCGTTTGAATATCTTCTCTATGTAATCCAGGGAATGCCATTCCAAATTTCATCGAAATCCTTTCATTCCTTCCTTCCTTTCCTGCATCCTTGTCATTGATGCATGAAGAGAATAAAATATACACAAATATACATAGGTACCTATTAGCTAAAGAAATGGTATGAAGTATGATGTGATACACACTTTTCTCACTAGTTTTCTCAGACTCAGAGTTTTGTTTTTAAACATTTTGTAACAATAAATTGATTTATGATTTTTTTTATTTATACGAAAACTTAATGAATCTATATATTTATTTTTGCTTATATTATATTTTTGTGTGTTGTATTTTTTATCATATGATTTTTGACAAGTAAAATAATCACTCGTTTTCAGCCACTTGTTTTGCCTTACGCCAGTTTAAAGTCGTACCACAAATAATTGATCCGTGGCCGAAAGGTTCTGGAGTACGGACCGACTAGCACTGCGTAAGTCGGACTGACGGTTTGACTGTACTGTACTGAACTGACTTTACAGAATGTAAGATCGCAGGACTGCATAACATTTCCAGCCGGTCCCTGTTTTAAATCGTATTGCGAAGCTTTTTTTCAGCAGAAGACAGCTATGGAAGATATTGGTGATGAACTAGTTAGTTCTCGGATTTAGACATTTGAATACGTATAATTCAAATACAAATAGCTTTATTGCAAAATAGGTACATATGGTCATATGGTGTTAGTAGTCTGCCCTTTGCTTTAGTTAACATAACTGTGGTACAAAAGGCAGTGTCTTCCCTGAAAAGCACGGTTTTACAATATTAAGTTATGGTTATTACATAGCTATGTAAATTTAAATTATAGACACATTATAACTTTTTACTGTAGTGTTTGTATGTTGGTCTCTCTCTCTCTCTCTCTCTCTCTCTCTCTCTCTCTCTCTCTCTCTCTCTCTCTCTCTCTCTCTCTCTCTCTCTCTCTCTGTGTGTGTGTGTGTGTGTGTGTGTGTGTGTGTACATGTGTGGGTGGTGTGTATGTATGTTCCCCTATAAAAACGGTAAAGGTACGTTTATTGATTGATTTATTTATAAATATATAAAATAATGTTAGTGTACATTTTCTAATAATTTTTCAATTCCATCATAATCGAGATATTTAAGCCATTTTTTTAGTACTATCTTCTGTTTGTGTAAGGTAAATGTTTTTATTTTAACCGATAAACTTAATTTATTATAAAGAACCGGTGCTACATGATTGTAATGCCTCCGATGCTTTACGTAAGGTTGAAAATCGCTTGTTAGATTGGACGATGTAATGCGAAAATGCGTTAATAATTTTGTACGTTTTCTTTATATTTTTCGATATATACTAACACAATCGAAAAAACTGCTGATTATTACTTTAGTACTATACGTTGGCTAAGTATTACTTTAAAAAAATATAGTGTTATCGCTGAAAATTCTGAGAGTTTGGACGTAAAAGTTTATTTTTGTGGACCTATTCAGATTTTTTTTCTGCTGAAAGAGAGTTATATTTATGAATTCTATTCGGTTATTACTCTTTTCCTGTTCCTCTTCTAACCATTGTATTTTTTTCATAATATACTATCGATCTGTTTCGTTACACTAGGTGTTTAAAAATTCTGCTTTTTCTTTATTCAGGGTACGAGCGCACCTTAATAGCGCTCTTTGTGCTCTTTCTACCTTTATAATTAATGTTTTTACGGCACCTCCCCAAGAGGATATACAGTAGCTAATTTCGCACTCGGCCAATTCCAATATAATTAGGTAATTAATCTAAACCACCTGTTGTTAATTAGAATTATTATTGATTGTAAGATATGGCACTTTACAGATTCCCGAATACGAGTTTGTTCTTCTGCACAAGCTACAGGTAATGTAGGTAACAATGTTTATCTGGTACACATTTTAATTCGAACGTCTTCATCCTTGGATATTTTGAACGTTTGATAGCAGTTTTAGAACATTGTTTTTAAATTTATTTATATATTCAAACACACGTTAACATTTATAAACATTCACGTGCGGGCTGTCAAAACTCAAGGTCTTTTTACAGTCTAAAAACTTTGTGTCATTTTTCCAATTACCTATTACTTTTTTACTTTTGTTTTATATTACCTTTTACCTCGTTAGGACGAAGGGCAGTATTCGAAGCTACAGGATAAAACTCGTGAAATTCATATAATATACATCTTGCAAATACAATAGGTTTTAATAATTTTTTTATGTATAAATGGTAATCTCAATTAATTAAGACGTTTATTTAAGACTAGATGCGCCCAGCGGACACCCGCGTGGATCATTTTACCATTTTATACTCAAAAGCAGCACCAATTAAATAATAGTAATACATAAGCAGCTGTAAAAAAAAACATGACTGTTGATGGCAAAGTAGTAAAATCACGCAACTAACGTATTTTCTACCGACTTCCAAAAAAAGAAGGAGGTACTCAATTCGCCTTTTTTTATATGTTTTTTTTTGGTTTATTACCTCGTAACTTTCGATAGGGTGAACCACTCCTCAAAATTCTTGTTTTGCTTCCCGTGTGGTCCCATTTAAATTTCATTAAATTCGGTTCAGATACACTCCAATAACTGAATAGAATGGAAGTCAGTATACAAATTTTAAATTGTAGTTGTTTAAGTCATGTGTTCACCAATGATGTTATTAGTATCTTATTGGTGTTCACTATTGATATTCGCCATGAGCTTTATAGATACCTTCTGCACTCCAGAACATTCCACGATGCATCTTGAACATTGAGGGTAAATTCCAAGGTTGCCTGGAAAAAACCCACTTTGCGAGATACCTTCGTACTTGTAATTACATACTTCTTCTTATTATTTATAAATTGTTATTCCCTTGAATCAATTGATGCAATAATTTATGTATCTTCTATGGCCAATAAAACGTATATCTCCTACTACGTGCATCAAATACCATATTACCTAATACCTAACACGATCATAAATTTATTTATTATTGAAAAAGGTAAAAACAAATCCATGCAGATCCAGATGCAAATCTAACCTGTTTTAAACACTTTTGTTAAAATAAAATTACATATAAGTAAAAATAATATATTGTGTAGTCTATTCTATGCTGTGGGCGTAAGTAAATGATACGCAATGAGTTGAAGTGGTGGGTATAAGTACATACCTATTCGTAATACTTAGCTAAGATATGCATGTAGGTAATGTGCATGCGGAATTGCGAAGGCTTCGCGGGCGCAGGTCTCATGGCACGCAAACGACAAGACGTAGAAAACGCGTGTCTCCACTCGCAGACCGGTCGGCGCGTAGGACCGGTCCTGGCGCTGGGGAATTTCCACGCTTTCCTCCTTGAAAGGACTGATTAAGGGTCCCGCACACGCCGCAATCATAGTCGTAAACCGCTATTTCGTAAACACCTACCTATTCACTGCAACTGTTAATTAGATACTTCGTCATTGCTTTCCTGATCACATGAATCACGACATGAATAGAATTGAAAGCGAAACGAAGTTAAGGATAATGTTTGGAATACAGACTTTAGATCTAGGTGTGTGCTTTGGAAGCAGCAGATTCAAGATTCAAGATTCATCATTTCCATAAAATACAAGTACAAAACACATGTTAATAAAAATGTAGACCTTAACTGTAACTGTGTTTGGCCTACACAGAATTCGTCCTATTTACATATATCTGTTTATCTAGACGTCTAGTCTAGCCTATGACTATATATATATATATATATATATATATATATATATATATATCTATGTTTGCCTATCTGTCTAAAAACATATACTTAAGTATAAGATCTAAAAATTACAATATTAATTGTAAAATTAAAATTCAAAATGCTAGTTATATATACAACAGTAATATTAGTATTACTTAGTTATATACAATTATTTATATATTATTTATTATTTAATATAATTATGGGTTACACAAGGTTCAATTACAAATTTCTCGTCTCAAAATTTACAATTAGGTGATAGATTTTTCTGATAGCCATGATTTGAAGTTTCGCTTCATTCTACAAACCGGCAATTCTTCGATATCTTCAGGGATGGCATTATTGGCATTGCATATCCGCCCGCACGTTGCAAAACGATTTATGTAATACATTGTAGTTTTCGGTATATGTGGTAAATCAATTCTATTAGGATTCCTTGTATTCCGTGAATAAATAAATATCTCTGACAGTTTTAAAATCATATGAATGGTATCTTACATATTTTGCTCCAGTATATATGCAGGGCAAAGTTAAGATGTTACATTTTTAAACACATTCACATGATTCCCAACACGTTAGACCAGCTATAACTCGCACCATAGAGATCTAGAGAAATGCCAATCTGTGCGCTGCCTGGGTACAAAACCTGGTGCCCCAAGCAGCGGCCGTATTCCGCGATTCAGCATATAGCTTCAATAAGTTCATTATCCACTGCGGTATGAAAATTTAACGTTTGAATATTCGTTAGTACAGAGCAAGCATTGTAAACTGTTTACATGCAATATCGCGACCGGCGTTCAGTCACATAATACAAAAGTTGCGATGCGCCGCGAGCAATGTGTTCTGTTTGGCATATTGCTGCGACACCGGCCCAGCCCCTTGTCATATCTCCCTTGTTTCTGTGATCTGTGGCTCGCACACACTTTTTTAAACTAATTAACAGAGTAACACTTTGTTTCGGAGTACAGAGTTACATTTTCTACAGAATAAAGCATTCAATTTGTCATGATTTAAATACTTTAAATAGATAGATGTAGGTTGATGATCCAAAATAAGTTTTCGTTATTTATTGTTATGTGCCAAAACCTCGGTAGTTCTCGGTATGACTCAATTGATCATAGAATAGTTTTAACAATCCTACGTAACGCATACCAACAGAGCAACGTCAGGGGTCAAGGGCGTACCCAGGTAGGGGCAGGGGGGGGGGCAGCTGCCCCCCCTAGAAGATTAAATAAATGTAATTTTTTTTTGGCAAATAGAAATTAAAAACGTATTACCTACTCTGCGCAAAATGAAGTGTTGGAAACAAAATATCTTTTCAGCCAGATTTTTTTTTCTATAGTTAAATATTCTACAATATTCGATATAGAGTCTATGTATAGTGAGTCGTGTCGGTCGTGCCGCAACGTATTTATTAGAATATTTTATATAGTGACTTTCAGCCGCCGTCAAACGAAACCCAAAATGTTTTTATCAAGTTTTGATACACTTTATTTATTTCTTTATTTCGTTTTTATTATTTTTTAGTGATAATGAAAGTGACAGTAACGATTCATAGTCGAGAATTTAATTTCTGGAATCTGATTTTGATTACGCGACAGAATAAATAAAAACTAAGTAAGGTTTTGATGCAAGTTTGGTTTTATTTATTATATTAATTTGTTTTCAATGCTAAAATAAAATAATATTCAATATGTTGCATATTATTTTAAGTAGTGTATATCTGTACAGATTTAGTTTAAGATTCTTAGTGTTTATAAAATAAAATAGTGAAAGTATCAAATTCAAATTTCATAGTATATTCAGTGTTTACAACTAAAAGATTTTTGCTGCGGTTTTATCTGTGCCGCGGCTCACTAGACAGACTCTAGTAATTCTAGTATACTGTTAGCGATGCAATATAATTTAAATCTCCCGCAAAACCGTCGCATCTCGTAGTTTCCGGTTCCGCCGAGACAATCAGAGAGCCATCTAGGATTAAAGCCGAATATAATTGGGAGAAAACAACATCTAGCGCCATCTAGTTTCGGACGGCAGTACTTTTTCCAGTAAAAAGAAATAGGATCAATTTATACGGTCAATAGCGACATCTTGTATTGAATAGCAATACCGCGAAGAACGTTCTAGCATGGACTATTCTGGAAAGAAAAGACAGTGATAGCAAGTATAAGACAAGGATGGAAATAGAGTCGAGTATTTTCTACATATTTCGGGAGCAAGAATATTTCAATATATAAGCGGAAGCGTGAGGCAGAGCACGTCAATTTAGTTCGAATACAATTCAGTTCGGAGTGTAATACGAGCGAATATTTCATACGACATAGTGTCTTATAGTTTCGTTGCGGCGACACGAGATTTACGTTTACTGTGCTACAACTGGAAATATTACTCCGTCAAATGGATATCAGGAAATTCTTTGAAAGAGGTGAGTCAAAACAAAACACTTAAGTAGGTACCTAATATGATTATTTGATTTAATGGGGGGCTTTGACTCTCTTGTAAGTGTATATCTTAAGCATTACTTACAATATTTAAATTTATTAATTACAAGACGTGGTTTTGTTATAATAGCTAAAATAACATTTGTGAATATTTTGTGATTAAAAAGTAAAAAAAACATAAAAGAAAGATCCTTGCAATATTTTGGATTTATTAATAAGTCCATACCGACAACAAAGTCCCTTTTCTCTAACGTCACTACAAGTGTATTATTTCAAATTACCTAGTTATGCTTATTTGGCGTTCAAACCATATATATTAGAATGTGAAACTTGATCTTTATTTTCGTCTTATACAACCCGCCTAAACACTGTAAGAGTATTTTTGTGTATCCATTTTTTAGGGAGGACACGCGAAATAAGAAAAAAAGATCGGGAAAGTAGCAGTGGAAGCGATGAAAATGACAACCATGATAAAACCACTCATGTAATGCCAAGATCATTGCATGCTAACATTGGACAAGCGTCAAATTCTCCTGTAGAACCTGTTAATATATCTGTTGCCGACTATTCTTCTCCATCGACATCCCAACAAACTTATGACGTCAACGTCGATCCTGAAATTATAGTGGACGATGGCTGTCATGAAAATGATCTGGGACGTTATGTTGGGTTGGCTACCCAGCTATCGACGGAAAAGAAGAGGGAGTTGTTACAAAATCCTTGGATCCCGCCCAGAAATTACGATTTTGAAAGTAATGCAAGCCATTTAAAAAGAAAATTTAACCATGCTTGGTTGGATCAATATTCACCATGGCTAGTATATTCCAAGCGACTAAAAGGTGCTCTTTGCATTGTGTTTTGTTCCCTCCGCCCATTAGCACTGTGAGAGGAATTTTGGGATCGTTTATGGTCAGGCCATATATAAAGTTCAAAAATATGCATGAAGACTGCCGAAAGCATGCAACGACCAACCTTCACCAAACGGCGACAAATGCTGCAAAAAATTTTCTTGAAAATGTTCCTGTAGACATCCAACTGCAAAGTGGACACCAAAAAGAAATCGATGAAAACAGACAAATATTGTCATCAATTATTTCTTGTATAGTATTTTGCGGCACACACGATATGCCTCTTAGGGGCAAACAAGCAGATGAGGGTGTTTTAACTTAATTAGTTCTAACCTCTCAACCGAAGATTGCGTAGGTTTTGGATTCGATGGCTGTTCTACAATGGCAGGGAAAGAGGGTGGCGTACAAGCCATTTTGAGAAAAAAATATCCTCGTGCTTTATATTTTCATTGCTCAAGTCACAAACTCAACCTTGTTGTGAATGATGCGAACGCAGTGCCAGAAATTAGAAATACTGTCGCCACTGTAAAGGACGTTATTACGTTTTTCAGGGAATCGACTACACGTCAAAACTACGCTCCAAACCTATCACGATTATGTGAGACGAGATGGTCAGAAAAATATAAATCAATCAGAAAGTTTTCTCAACATTTTTCAGAGCTTGTGAAATCTCTAGAAACGTTATCCGTAGAAGGAAATTATGCCACCAGAAAATCTGCATATCAGTTGCATTCAGCCGTTACAAAACCAGTGTTTATTGTTACTCTACAAACAATAGTCAAATATTCAGCAGTTTTAGAACCAGTAGTTAACGCACTGCAAGCTAAATCGATCGACATGATCTCGGTAGGGGAACACATCAAAAATATCAAGGACATTCTCAGAAATGACCGCGAGTTTCCTGATAGAATAAGTAATGAAATACTTCAAAAAGCACGAGCTGTTGCAATGGATTTGAACATAGAAATTTCGGTTCCACGTCTTGCTCATAAGCAAACACATAGAAGTAATCCGCCATCAGACAGTGATAACGAATATTGGCGGCGTTCCCTGATAATCCCATACATTGATTCACTCATTTCATCACTAAATATTCGATTCTCCCAAGAAAATACTCCGGCGTTTGCTTTAAGCAGGCTACATCCCTTGTATATGACATAAACCAGCATTATAGACCTACACAAAAACGCAGAATCATTCCAAGAATTTTATAACCTGGATATCACCGGAGAACTGAACCTTTGGCATAATTTATGGGTGACGAAGGCTTTATCAGATGATCAATTAAGGGACATAGAAGTAATTGATCTGTTCAACGAAGCCAACATTTTTTACCCTGCTGTCAGAAAGGCATTAATTATTTTAAGCACTATCCCATGTACCACGGCGACCGTAGAACGGTCCTTCAGTACGCTGCGAAGAGTTAAAACGTGGCTTAGAAGCACCATGGGTGAAGAAAGGCTTACGGGTTTATGTCTGATGAGCGTACATCGCAACTATTTAAAAGACAACAGTGAGTTTATTGAAAAGACTGTCATAGACAAATTTGCGGCAAATCCGAGAAGATTACTGTTAAATTAATATATACATACATAATATAATAATATATATTATACATAATGTATGGTATAATTATGTATAATATTTTGTTTTGTGTCATCATCAAAATTAATGAATAAAAGTCAATTTTCATGATTTTTTGTTTCAATATACCCGACAGACGATCTTTTCGAAACAGGTATAAGCAGCCCCCTGCCCCCTCCTAGCTGAAATCCTGGGTACGCCCTTGTCAGGGGTTACACTACATCTAGCTGTTCTAGCTCTTACATATTACAGATGTGACTTCAAGAGCGTATGCGACAAAGTAATTAAATTCATTTTTTATTTTGAAAACACACGTTTTGGAAATGTAATATATATAGTAGTATTCGTCCTACCCATTAAATCCTTTTTATACCTTTCTGCATTTTCGTATTAAACCTCATTTTAATAAGCCAGCGGATGTGTTAAATTTGAAAATAACAAGTACAATTTGATAAATTTAATACCGACTTCCATTCTATTCAGTTATTGGAGTATATCTCAAAAACTACTGGACCAAATTTGATGAAATTTTAATAGGACCACACCAGAAGCAGCTTTTAAACAAAAAAAAATTTGAGAATTACCCAGTCGAAAGTTATGAGGTAACAAATATAAAAAAACACACACACACAGTCGAATTGAGTACCTCCTCCTTTTTTTGGAAGTCGGTAGAAAAAAGATCAGATTGACAAACTCAAATCAAGAGAATAAAATGCAAAAACGAGAATTCCGATTGGAGATCTAGTGCAGCGAGATTCTGATTTGGGTGACGAGCGAAGGATGGTGTTGATGACGAGTGGTGAAAATTGATAAAGGATGGAATATTGAAATTAGGACCGGATGAATCGCCCATCAGTAATATACAGGGTTATTGGTAAGTCGACCTATTCCCGTTAAGGGCGTATAGTTTACACGTTTCTGACTGATTTGACTATGCAGCACCCTACCCTAAATCTAACCGTTTTCGAGATACATGAATTTAATTGTGTTATTATTCATACGAATTTATACGTTTTAATCATCCACAACGACTTTTTTATTAATTTTACGTACAATATTGGTTTTTGAGGTCCTAAAGCATCTAATTTTACATGTAAAAATCAAATAATAGTAATAATAAGGTTTACACATTTCAATTAAATACAAATATCTCGAAAACGGTTAGATTTAGGATACGGTGTTGCATAGTCAAATCAGTCAGAAACGATGTAAACTACACGCCCTTGACGGGAATAGGTCGACTTACCAATAACCCTGTATAATATTTATTAGAAGTTGTAAATTGATAGCAAACTGAGGGTACGGGTTTGTCGAGTATTCTTGCCCGACGGCGCATTCAAAACGCGTAAGGCATTCAATGGACTCTTAAACACAAATTTGAACCCTCCCTCGAAGCCAGTAGCTGACTGGAACCTCTACGTGCGTAACCTGCTGATCGAGCTGACCTTTCAGCACTTACAGTGAATAATCAGACTCCGTCAGGTCAGTTATTTTTGTTTAAAATAACTATATTTATTTCTAAATTAGTTTTTTATTTCTTTTAGTTAATGTAGGTACTATTCTTGATAGTGCTAGTTGATTTCTTGATAGTTATGTGATCTGTGAATGCTACATTATCCCTGACTAGCGACTGCACGCGACTTCTTCCGCGTTGTTGGGTCTGTTTTCGGTCTTGTCATAACCTCCCATCTATTCTTATTTTTTTTAATGTAAGAACCTTTTATATACGAACTTAAAGAAAACATTTAAAAAAAGTAGTACGTAGTAGTAAGAGTAGACCTCACTCGCGTGTTTCAAAAATCATATCCTAAAAATAAGGTTTGTTGTTGAAAATATTAAAGTCATAATTTATTTAGATGATGACTCTCTGTGTCTACTGCATTCCATTCCTGTCCGTTTTCTACTGGCAGTTATTTTTATACATAAACCGCAAATGTATCATTGATTTCATTCAATATAACATACGTTCTAAAAATATTTCGCATCTTTCGGTTCGTGTGCAAAATGCACAAGTTTTCTACCTAATTTGTTCTATCCATGAAACAGGGTGTTGCTTTACGTCCAAGAGGTACTATACTTCGCTTTCATGCAACAATGTTATTAACCTGTTATTCCAGTGTCTACCCGTCATGGCCAATATAATAACAAAAATGTGTATAGCTTCAAATAATGAAGCTGATGGTATGGCAGAGGACAGTTGCAGTGTCACCAAGAACTAAATGAGGGCACTGCATTTTATGTCCCTGGAAACATTAGTCTTTAGTCTCTCGCCCAGTGATTTCACTATACTACAGTGCTTGTAATGTACCTACTTCATGTTTGTCTGGAAGAGATCGCTCTAAGCGATAAGACCGCTCATTATGACCCTTAATTAGAAGTTTTTAATGTTTTCTTGACAAAATTATCTTGTATATTTTTGTGTTATTTTTCTGTACTGTGGTGTTGCAATAAAGAGTTTATCAATCTATCTACATAAACATATGACACTTAAGTACATAACATTTATACACGTTAAAACCTTGTTTTTGTATATTTTTGTATTTTGTATCATAATTCGTTAAAATGAAAATTATCAAAAAAAAATTGAAGATTGATGCAAGAAAGACAATGAAAAAAAACAGAAATAATAGCGGGACTTCGACTTGGAGTATTTATTATTCTATGATCCGAATTCTGACCAGCAGGGCTATTATGTATCTCGGTTGATAACAAATGTTGATTGAAATCGTGAAAAATGGCGGTTCTATGTCAGTTTTGACAAGTCCAGTAAGCAAAAATGTTAGCAAGATGATGACTGGACCTGACAAAAGTGACAGATCCGCCGCCAATCAACATTTGTTAGCAACTAAGATAGATAATAAACTTACGGGTTACGGAGATTCCGAGTGAATTGATAAAAGGGGAGAATAGTGGACTTGGGCCGAAGGAATCGCCTATCAAACTTACAGTCTATTATACTCCTGTAGTCATAACCCGGGATATGATATTTCTAAAAGTCATAAAGTGATACTCTCGCCCTGATGATACAATCAAAGCGCGTAAGACATACAATGGATTCCTAATATAGAACCAGACCATTGCAGTATCCCACACGCTCTTAACCCACAGCTGCAGCTTCCCCTCAACGCCAGAACCTACCTGGAACCTCTGTGTGTGTGGGCTGAGTGAAGTGTGAATCGACCAGGTCACGTACTTGTATTTTATTATATTTAGTTTTATTATCATAGGAAAACTAACAGCTATAAGTTAAGTTTTTGTATACATAATATCATATGGCTAAGAATTAGCTTTTTAAAGTTACCACAAGTGAGTTCTTTAGTACACTCTAATTACTGGTAATCGTAAAAATACCTAATGTTCACAATCCTAATGTACAAATTACAAAGGTACTCATAATAAACTTTATCTATATATATATATCACAACAATCGCATCCGCCGGTTACTATACAATTAGAATAATAATTTAAGAGTTAACATCATTGAAAAAAGATTTGCATATATTTGATTTAAAGATGCGATGATTATTGTTAAATATGTCTATACTTTTCGAATATTGTTTGGTGTAGTTTCTACATGTGCGGGTAATAAATGAATTATGTCTATAATTTGTACGACAATTTGGTACATGAAGATGTAAATAATTTCTTCTGACGATTTATTATAACTACATTTATTTCTAAAGTTCCGTTTATTTTAGTTAGTATGGGTTATCAATACAGTGTAAGTCGTAGGGAGAACCTATCATTTATTACATTACATGTTTTCACACCTTCACAATGAAGGCAGAATATCTGGTACAACGGATGTACGACCAAGATGGTCTGGCACAAGAAGCCTTCCATCCATTAAGTCGGGATTCCTCACCTCATGCGATTTACGATGTAATTGCGGAAAGGAAATTCTTTAGCTCTGTTCCTCAGTCCATGATTTAAAATACCTTAATACGGTTATTGCTAATTGCTAAAAGAGGCTAAGTTAATATTGCCAAAACTAATTTATCGATGACTAAATGGAAACCTATTACTTATCTACTTGTGGGATTAACTCCTTTATCCTTAAACGAATTGTGCTTATTCGTTCAAGGATAAATAAATATGTTTAAACATGTTTACAGATACAACAACTACGCTCCTACAAAATAAATTAAATTAATACGACTATTTATTTATTTTATGACATTTGAAGGAATACTTTTATTTCAATGCGGAATTTTGGGGCGGCTAATACATGTCCAACAAAGCTTACGAACTGCTCCTAAACAAAAGAGCAAAACCTCATATAGAAAATATTTGGAGATTCAAACAACGTTGTATTGAAGTTTTCTAAATTTTAGCAATCATGGAATGGGCTTGTTAACACCACATCGTGTAAACGTTGAAGTAGTGTATAGAGAAGTCAGTAGGTATCTACTTTAAAGATCTCCAGAAGACAACAACATAAAAAGACTGTGACATGAGTGCGTCATATACAAACAAACGGTTGGAATGTTTCTGGATATGCAAATATGTGCGCCATGATGTAGGTGTTAAATTATTGGCAAAGTTTTAGTTTATGAATTTAGAATTCTCGTAGTTGGGAGCGTGAATGGGCAAAGACTTGCATGACGCGTGCCAAGTGGCGGGCGGCGGCGCCTGGCACATTGTCGCACTGCAACTGCTGCGTTTGTGTCCCGCAGGGTTGTCAGTGCTGCCACTTATCAGGGGGCTTACTATACGCTCTATACTCTATACTACTATAGAATGACTTCTAGAAAACTGCCCGGCTTAATAGTACCATGACAACACTATAGCAGGCCTGCCATACCTACTATTCAAGAACCACAGAAAAATCGTTCACCAGTTTTTCTATGGACTGACGTTATCATGATGCTCTGAATTTGCTCACTTTACCAGCGTACCTCTAAGATTTCAACTCTCTGGCGTACCTACGTGAAGGCGTCTGCCAAGTTGGTTATGGTATAGAACGTTTAGGGCCCTAGGCTCAACTGGATAGTTAAATCCCAGAGACAACATTATCAGTTCACATTTGAGGAAAACAATGTTCACACGGTTCACCTAAATGAGCGTCATGGTATGATTTCATTCAAAACTGTTTATGTCAGGTTTAAGAACTGCACGGAACTTGCATGGTTTTTACGAAGCTGATAGTAAGGCCCCTGGTCTGATGCATATCAATCAAAGTCGAACAAAGTTCCATTGACAATGTTGCGCTTCATCCCAGAGCGTGTGAGTTCATTCGTTAGAAATATAATAAGTGCATGTGAATAATAAAATAACGCTTACACGCTCATCCGTCGCACTAGGCTTTACTGCCGTGCGATTCTCTAATGATTCGTCGACGTCACTGATGTCAAATACTTTATGAGATATCGCCCTTGTACATAAGGTTGTTTTCCAACGTTTCTTGTCATCCCGTCAAAGTCCCCGATATTGTCAAAGATGCAACGATGTTTGCTCGAGAATCGCACGGCTGTAGTCAAAGTCACAAAGTAAAAAAAAATATTTATTCAATTTAGGCATCAAAGACGCACTTATGAACGTCAATTTTTCATTATAATGTACTTTAAAGACTCTACCGCTGCGTTCCAAAATATATAGAGCCTACCGAGAAGAAGCGGCAAGCAGGAGGTATGGACATAAATATTAACACTTATCAACATCCAAGACCCGAGAACAAATATTCAAGATCATCATACAAATATTTAGAGCCGATATACACGGACTGCTCGAGCAGTTAGCCAGTGATCATACACGGACCGCTCTTGCAGTCATAGTCAACAGCTTGAAGCTACCATTGTATTAACTGCTCATAATTTCATTCCAGGGGCGGGAAGCGCGCGCGACGTGGTATGTAGAGTGCGGGCGGAGGTAACTGCGCAAGAGTAGTCGACAGTTCCTGCGGTCAGTATATGCCTTGCGACTGCTTGACCGCCAACTGCCCGAAGCATTTGCAATTGCTCGAGCGGTTTCGTGTATGTGTGTACGTAGAAGACTGTAGTTCACTGTGCAGTCGCAGCTTGAAGCAGTCCATGCTGACTGCTACTTCTGTGACAAGTCTCATAAAAATCGGTTCAGCAGGTAAAGCGTGACAGGATAACCCAACGACAAACCACGTACACTTTACCATTTATAATATTGTTATTGATTATTAATTACGAAATTACTGATAATGATTACTAATTATCTATTTTAAAGTTAAATCCAAATGTGGATATTAAATTGTAGCTCAACTCTTATAAGAAATACCTAAGTACTTAGTTGAAATAAAAATGTTATGTTAAAATTAGCGAATTTTAGCGTAAACTGTATACATTAGGAACAGCTGTGCTAAAAACTTTGGTGTTTCATGTATTGTTCTAGTATTCTAAAACCGGAATACCTTTTATTTGACCGCTGTCTCGCTTTAGAAATGAACACATCTCAAATAATTAATTAAAATGATATGTTTTTGCTACTCGTACTTAGGTACATACCTACCATTCAGTAGTCAAAACTCTAAACGACGACGCTCGTAGACAGTGACAGTTTAGTCTTGATGATAAATCGTAGTTGGCTTACTATCAACAGTTTAATAATTACCTTTTCCTAGCACTTGGCATATACATGTACAGAGGGTCTCACAAGGGAGTATGCGGGACCATAACTGTTTCATCATTTCGAAGAAAAATATATAATAATATATATAAATTAATATTTATAAACAATTAGAAAAATGTTTTTATGACTTAGACGAATTCTTTCAATGTTAAATTACATAAAGACAGAAATAAAATAGCTCGGTCAGCTCTTCTCTACATTGCTACACCCTTCCAGGGGCATATGACACTGTGACACATGACATTTGTAAAACATATTGTAATTCATATGATGCAATATATAATTAATAAAAAAAATATGAAAAGACTCCAAATTACTTAGTATATACGACAATTGTTTTATTTAGATTAGTATTTTGGTCAATTATACAAAAACCTACTCACAAAACTTATTCTTCCTCTTGATTATACCTACATAGCTATTACACGTACAATGTAGATACAATAACTCCACAGTGGATTATCACAAGAACACGTGCTTGGTGAGCACGTGCTGACCAAATCCTCTAGGGCATTCATCCAAGTGCATGTTTGTAATATTAGTTTGAAGCAGATATTTGCGGCATAGACGTACACACCCGGCAATAACGCATAACACTCGTTTAGATAATGATCTCATTGTGGAGCCTCAAAAGGGCTCTATACGACTCATACACCTGATCACCTGACATGACTTCTCATTGATCCATGTGACATGTTTGATCTAAAACCTCACCATGTTGTATAATAAATAGGTATACAAGATTGTCAACTATCACGGCCACACAAGAAAAAAGGTATTGGCCTATGTATTCTTTCGGATAAAGAATAAAAGAGGTACTGGCCTATTTATTCTATTGGATATAGAAATAAAAGAGGTACTGAACTATTTATTCTTTCGGATATAAAAATAAAAGAGGTACTGAACGATGGATGCTTTCGGATATAGAAATAAAAGAGGTACTGAACTATTTATTCTTAAAAGAGGTACTGAACGAAGGATTATTTCGGATATAGAAATAAAAAGGTTGCTGAATTATTTATTCTTTCGGATATATAAATAAAAGTGGTACTGAACGATTTATTCTTTTGTGATATATCTTCTACAGCTCTACAGTTAATATTGATAAATGTTGACACTAGATTTGTAATTATTATTATGTGATTCACCTCGCATTCCTCAGTCTTTTGTTCGTGATCTGTCTCTGGACGACCCCCAACTGTTTACACAGTTGCAATATTAACGTAACTTTAGCTATATTTAATACTTTAATATACACAATTATTTCTTATTGATTAAGTAATTGCAACTACTTATATCAACTATTTTGATTTGAGTATTTATTCCATTAGCAGATTCATTGGTTACTTTAATACGATTAAAAACGTATCAACTTTCTATTAGTTACTAGCTGACCCGCCAGCGGCTTCGCTCGCATGGCCTCGCGGGATACAGTTAATTACAGTTTTTTAACTATCCCATGGAAACTCATTAATTTACCGAAATCAAAAGTATCTTATATGTTGACCAGGGATAGAAGCTACCACCATTGAAAATGTAATTTAAATCGGTCCAGTCGTATTGGAGATTAGCCTAGAGCTATCGATGCGGTCACAAGTAAGCGGAAGTTCCTCGTCAACTACATCTTTGTCTTGTTCTGATCAGATTTATGTCACAAGGAATCACATAATCTTAAACCAAGAAATTTCTAATACACAAACCTATCATAATTTGAGCCGTAAGACGTTCACTACTGAGGCTCCCCCAAAAATTTACAAAAAGACCGGTTGGAAGCGATCGGCCATCAGTCCTGCGTGCTATGTGCCCTGTCCACTGCCAACTGGCTTATCTTCTGGGCTACGTCGGTGACTTTAGTTCGTCTACGGATCTCCTCATTTCATGTAGAGAAACCCTGAGCAAAGCCCTCTACATAGCTCGTTGTGCATTTTTGAGCCTGCTTATGAGGCCCAGAGGCCCATAGTCACACAATCCTATAATGGTTTATCTTTGTTTCAACGTTATTGTATTATTATTCCGGCAGAGTTTGAGCAGTTTACGGAAACTAAAATGTTTGTCCAGTCTTAAAAATCTTAACGAATGCAGATGGTGTCATAAATGGTCAGGTGAGTGACACAGAGATTTTAATAAAGCATAAACATTTGTTTTATTCAACGAGGTAACGTTGCCAGCTTTTTGGACACTCTTCCCGTAGACAGGGACTTAAATGCAGTTTTTTATCTGTAATATATATATAATTTAGAAATATTTCAGTGAATTAGTTTTATTGTAATAGGTAGATTTATTTTATAATATACATTGTACTTATACAGAAATAAAATTATTTGTTTTATAAAGTATAAACTTTATATCATAATACCCGGATGTTTAATTTAAATATATACATATTTAATAATTCGAATTCTATATCTTTGATATATAGGTACATCTACTTATGGAGGATCCGAATAATCTATCTATCCACGGTTTTCCTTACTACCGATAGAAATTTGATATAACTTCCATACAAATAGTGTCAAATATCTAACTCTAGTAAGGTAAACCGGCGATAGATAGATTATTGGGACCGGCCGTTAGAAAGTATTCGTATTGTAAACGTCAACGTGTCACGCTTTAGCGTGCAAACTACGAGTTATCTGGATTACAGCCGAGCGATTCTCTAAGAGCAAACATCGCTGCGTCTTTGACAACATCCGTGAAACAAATGACGAGATGAAAAGAAATGTTGGAAAAACAACCTTGAGTACAAGGGCGATATCTCATTAAGTATTTGACATCGGCGAGCTCGTCGACGATCGCATCGACGAATCATTAGAGAATCGCGGGGCTGGTGCCCGTGAGAGCAAACATCGTTGCATCTCTGACAACATCTGTGAAACAAATGAAGAGATGACAAGAAACGTTGGAAAACAACCTTGTGTACAAGGGCGATATCTCATAAAGTATTTGACATCGGTAAGCTCATCAATGCCCTAGATAAAACTGTTGTACGTGAACGACACGTTACGTTACACTTACACAGTAATTCCTGCTAGGCGGTAGGCCTACAGAATAATAGTAAGTATCTGATATAGCAATTAGTATGAAAGATTCACAACTGCCATGTCTTCCAGACATGTCGAGGACCGGATGTTAAGTATAAGTAGTCTTTCATTATCTCCTCTTTTTAATGAAATTGACAACATCCATACTGTTCTGAATTCAGTCTCTTGGCCCAGATAACCCAAATACTTCAGTCAATAAACTCACGATGATGTTATTTATAAATCAAACTTGATGCTGACAGCTTGATGTTTTCAGTATTCAAATCAACTCAATGTCATTTATTAAATGTAGACATTAACGGCCTTAAACGCTTAAATGTAAATATAACAGTAAATAAGTAATACTTACCTTCGTATAACGCTTAGTATTTAGGGTTCCGTAAGGTTCTGTCTTTAAGTAGGTAGGTAGATGGTAAAATTTTTGACAAAATTGTTTTTGTGTTTTTCCTAAAAAGTTATGAAAAGCGTAGAAGGTAAAAAACTAATGTTTGGTTCTTAAAAACAGCAATGGAGATGTACCCGTTGCGTCCCGCGGTATCGCCCGCGTAGTGAATATTGATGAAGATGATGATGATGTTGTTGATGATGATGAATACTATCATATGTGTTAATCCAGCGCTTCATCTGCCTCCAAACCAAATTTCATCTAAATTTGTCCAGCCGTTTGTGCGTGAAGAAGTATCAAACATATAAACACAATTACATATAATATTAGTCTGACAAAAAAATTTGCAAGAAGTGGTTAGAGCTGGTTACGGATAAAGGAAAATAAAGTATGTATGTGTATTTGTAAAAGTAAGTACCAAGTTGGGTTTTATGTTTATTACTTGTTATAGGGTAGACGGACCAAAAGATGACCACCCCCCAGTAGATGACCGAAACGCACATTTTCTCGAATTATAAGAATTGAGTGGTACTCCCTGTAGTGGCGTATTTTTTCTTTAGAAGCGGCAACACTGTTCCCTCTTTTAAAAATTAATACATCGTCATTGGACCCTCAGTCATGCTCCAGGACCTCATTTAGTGCGGACGTGTTTCAGCCATCGCCATTTTGTATGGACAACGAGCTAAGGTGAGTAAACCAGTTTCTTAAGCTTATGAGTGGATTGCCGATTTCTTGATATAATTAGGCCCCATTTATGAGTTCCCCTGCATTTATGACTATTATCTCAAGTAGAAAATCAAAGAAAATAAGTATTTTTTAATAAGGTTTTCGAGAAATTTGCTGTTCAATTACTGGTCTAAAAAAGATACATAAATCCTATTTGTGACCGAGCGGTCAGAATTAGCTCCGACCTGCAAATTTTGTTTTGATATTGTAGATTGTATCTTTGATTTTTTATTGATTTTTTACGTTTATCTTAATGGTTTTGGATACATAATTCTATAAACCAAAACATGACCGGAGGTTAATTACAGAAAAATCGTTGTTATGGGCTGTTATTTTTTAGCTGGTCATTTATTGTTCCAAACGCTCTATTTGTGACCGAAGAAATTTGTTCGTTCATAATTTGGACCTCAAAACCTAATTGTGACCGACTGATTTTGACTGTTGCAATAAAACTGTTGTGGAATTTTACTAGGGTTCTTCGTAATCAAAAGTAAACCAATTTCGTTGGCCTTACAAACTGTTGTCATCATTACATTACTTGCTATCATAGTTTTTCTTTAATACGTAAATAAAATAAATTACATTTGTATGATAAGTACCTTAGTATTATAATGCAGACAAAATTATGTAGGTATACGGAACCCCACTTCTTTCAAATAAAGTCTCTTGTTATGAAGAATTTCGCCTTCTATTTTGTCGGTCATAAATAGGGCCGATTTCGGTCAGAATTAGTTCCAAACCGGTCACAATTAGGGCCAAAGTCATTTATTTGATATTTTTGCAATTTTAACTTATTTACAAATAGTTCAGAGTAAAAACAGTTTATCTAGTTGATGCACCAAATATCTACCTACGTATACAACCAAAAACATAAAATATTCCTTGAATAGGAGTTGAGATAAAAAATAAAATAACTTGAATTCCGCTTAATCAGTCATCTATTGGTCCAACCACCCTAGCAGGTAAAACTTGCGATAAAAACTTTAAAATCCCCGGGTTTTCCGCGATTCTGTCTGTTTAATTACTGGGCCTGACTAAATGATAAACCAACGCTGTTCCTAAACCGGTGGAATTAACAAACTGGACATTTTGACACTTGTCATTTAATATTAGCGACCCGCCCCGGCTACAGACGGGGAAAAATTATTTCTAAATATATTTTTACTAGCCGCGACTTCGCCTGCGTACTTTTAATTTGAATATTATGGATTATATTAAAAGAACGGTATAGATTTGGGCATAGCATTTGGTTAAAAGAGAGTAGGTATATTTAAAAAAATTAAAAAATATCTGTTTACAGTAGGTATACGGTACCTATGTATTCCATTGAGACCTAAATACAAAATGTAATGTTTTTATCTTCAAAAATGACGAACTTCATACAAACTTTCAACCCCTATTTCATCCCCTCACAGGTCGAAATTTCAAAAACGCTTAAATATAAGATTTCATGGTATTATCTTTTAAAATTAAGAAATCCCATACAAACTTTCAACCTCTTCATCCCTTTTTTTCGCAATAAAAGGTAGCCTATGTCCTTTCTCAGGGTCAAATTTCATCAAAATTGGTTGAGATGTTTAAGCGGAAAAGCGTAACAGACAGACAGACAGAGTTACTTTCGCATTTATAATATTAGTAGGGATGTATTAGACAATACATGGTAAATATCCCGTTTGTTAAGTATTTTTATGCATTGCATATTATTTCTGTTTTAATAATATGTATGAATAAATGTACTTATAAACCTTCCCTGAAAATTAAGCAACTGATAGTGATAACTGCATCATTCGTTGCGTGGTTTAGAATATACAAAAAGACGCGGTAAGTACAAAGTAAACATAGTACATATGTTTCATAATTAACTTATCCGTTATTGAAAATAAAAAGCGTGTACCTTCAAGAATAATAATAAATAACCGTACTTAATTTTTTAATTAAATATACCACCATAAAAGGAACTTGCATACATGTTTTATAAACTTGCATAACCTGCTGTTGAATAAAAAATGCTGTACATTGTTGGAAACGTCCAAAATGTGGTGGCGAGGGTACCGGTGGAAACCAGATGGAACCAGTTTTAGTTTTGGAAATGTTCTGTCCGCCAGCTCAGACAGCTGCAGCAGTCGGTCCCCAAATACACATGTGCAATTATGCATAATTAGCGATAAGTTTGTGTGCAAGACGCTTTTCGAAATGTTGACTTGGTGGTGATTCTGCTGAACAGCCATTTTTGGTGCCAACCCTAAGACTAACGCATAGACATTTGAAACAAATCAAAACGCGATATTTGAAATGTCAATGCGGAAAAGCAGCAAATTACCGGAGCGTTTGCTGTCAGTTTCATAGTTTATGACAATAAAGCACCACGTATTTGAACGTGTATGTATTGCATTCGTGTTCTTTTACAATATTGAATTAGTGATGGTTCTCATAGTTATATCCCGTCAAAACAGATCCAGCTGTTTTGGAGTATAGCTTGTACTGTATAGACTTGCAGACCAAAAATGTTAAATATGTAAGTACATCTTTTACTGTTCTATGTACCCTATGCTTTCATAATGGTACGCATTTAGTAACAATTAAGTTCAATTTGAAAAATTTAATACCGACTTCCATTCTATTCAGTTATTGGAGTGTAACTCAAAAACTACTAGACCGAATTTGATTTAATTTATATGGGACGGGATCTACACGGGAAGCACCAGCTTTCAAACAAATAATTTTGAGAATCGGTTCACTCTATCGAAAGTTATGAGGTAAAAAATATAAAAAAATACAGTCGAATTGAGTACCTCCTCCTTTTTGGAAGTTGGTAGAAAAGCAACAGACACAAAAAAAAATTTTATGCATTTATTTCAGCCATTAACATAACAACAATCAAAAACATATAAATTCGATGTTTATCGCTAATGACAAAAAATCAGTGTTGCATGAATGCCCGAGACATTTTATTACTTTTGTTCTTTCTTACATCCCCCTTTCTGCCTTTATAATTTCATCTTGCATTATTTAATTAAAAAAAAAAACTAATGGTTTACCATTGAACAATCATTATAATACACATATTTTGATTGCTAATTTCAGCTTGTGGTGCTAAGCACCATTATAATGAGTAAATTTGTTGATTTGGATGTTAATAACTTATTTCGCCACATTAAACTAATTTGATTTGACTACAATTTTCACATAGACAATGACCAGGAATAACTAATAATTATTAGGGGAAGGTACTTTTTATCGTAAGAAATAAAAAGTAACACAATCTAAACTATAATACGAGTAGGTAAGTACGTAATATTATAAAAAGAAAATATATGTTTGTTTGTTTGAATTAAATATACTCCGAAACTACTAAACCGATTGCAAAAATTCTTTCACCATTAGAATCCTACATTATCCCTGATGACCATAGGCTACATATTTTGCTCATCATCACCATCATCCATCAACACGCAGGTGAAACCGCGAAGCCCAGCTTGTAATATTATAAAAGACAAAAGATTAGTTGGTTTGAATTGAATATGATCCGAAACTATTTAACCGATTTCGAAAATTCTTTCACCATTAGAATCATTCATCAATCCTCCATTAATACTGATGAACACAGGCTATATATTTTGTTTCATCATCATCATCCATCAACACGCGTGTGCAACCGCGGAGCACAGCTAGCATTACAATATCCTAAGGAAAATGTCCTTGTAGGATAGTTATTTCCCATGCAGGTGACATGTGCGTGGGACTCAGCTAATCTGGTTTTAAAATGCGCATATACGTTGCGGAATTCCCCGTGTTTGAGGTCGCAGTCCATTCTCATACAATAAAATCAGGTTTGGCAGCAAACGCCTCGGGAGCTACAAACACGATCGCCGAACCCGCTTACATTATGTTTTGTCTTGAAGCTACTGAAGTCTAGATTCGGCAAACAAAGCGTTAAAATATAATCAATTATATCCTCTATCCTTATTATTGGTTCAATGTAACTCATACGCGGTTTATAGGTATAAGTCACAGATTATATATATATTGCCAAATACAAAAACACACCAAATAGCGAACACAAATTGACATGTGAAGTGCCACCATTATGTATATCTTCGAGTACCTAATAGTGTAGTGCGTTTTAGTAATAAAGGCTAAACAGCCATTTAAAGTGACATAATTTATAACTTTAAGTTGTTTGAGATCATTTCATACACATAATAATAGTAGGTATATATCATAGAGCTGTAAAACATCAGCCACTAATGAAGCAACACAGGGCCCTGGCAATAAAATTGTGATATACTACCAGTTTTCTTTAGGGATATAAAAGTTTATTTAATTTACTTTACTGTCGGGCATCGTTGTTTTATTTTTATTTGATTCCCGACCGTCAATGACCATTGCTGTACCTACAAGTATTAAAGTGAGGCACTAAAGTTACCTAGGTATATTGATAGCGTCATATACTCTCAAATTTCTTGTCCATTATCTGTACATAACTGTCTAGAGGTAAGGATATATCATGATATTTTTTTTTTTATCAAAATTCGTCTAGTACAACTTTTTGTAACACAGTACTTGCATCACGGTAAGTGCTTCGTCGGACTTTATGTTTCAAGTTTTCAACAGACTTATTGTTTCTGTGGTTTCGTGCAAACAGGACAGATTTTTCCTTTAATTAGTAAATTCTAATATAATAATAATAATTTCAAATTATTTATACTGTTTTATTTCAAAGCTTAAATTAATACATTTATAATAACTATATAACTATTAACTATAATATTATAAAGAGGAAAGATTTGTATATATGTTTGTAACAAATTGGGTCAAAAATATTAGGACCGATTTAAAAAATTCTTTCACCATTGGAAACATACATTCACCTGGAGTAACATAGGCTATATAAGATTCATCATCATCATCATCATCCATCTCCGCGCGGATGAAACCGCAGAGAGCAGCTAGTTTATACTAAATCCTAAAAAAGAACTTAATTATACAATGAAATAACCTAAGATTTATAATCTAACAAATTACACATTCCAGTCTAACGCATATCATTTTATTGTAAGTATAAAAAACAACAGCCTTGGTACGAGTAGCTAACATGAGTTGTTTTTGCAGATACCGATATATTATTATTAAATATTAACTATGTCATAAAAAATAAGCTTTATAATTTAATAAGGACCTTTATTCTAATATTTTTTTTGAATCAATTGTAATTAAGTGCTTTCAATTTTTTATTTAAGGCAGTGAATATATCTTGATAACCAATGTAGTCAACGTTAAAACTTTAGATAGTAGGTATAATCTAACTGATACTGAGATCCAGGAGCATTTTTAAAGATTGATTAGATCCCGTCTAAGGCGTTATTTAATTAAAAACAAGAATAGCTATACAAAATGAAAAGCAATAGTAAAAGTAAGAAACTAATCCAAAAGCCCCACGATAAGGGGGAAAAGTGGAAAAGATGCTGGCAGTATTATACTGAATATAACTTCATGGACGAAAAGCTACTATAATAATTTAAGAGTGAACAGATAGTAAAGATTCACAATTCAGTACTTTAGAACATGATAGAGACAGATAAATATATCAAAGAGCAGCGAAAAATTAAACAAAATTATATTATATCAAAAATATAACATTGCATCTATCGAATTCATTTTCAGTATAGTATAAACTCGAGAATATTGCACTTTTCAAAATATTTCTATAGTTTCCAATTTGACCAACCAGCCCCACTTGAAAACCTAACCCTAGCTGTTTCTAAACTGCAATGAAAAACTCATATCTAACGCTTACTTAATCTACTAACTAAGGTACCATGAAATTATTAGTGGGATTTCAAAAATTGCACAAAGTAAGCAGGGCTACATCTTACGCTGACATTGATTACACCCTAGAACCCTAGTTATTACAATCAATTATTACAATTATTCATATTGGTTAAGTGCATTCAAGAATTAATATATTTTCAAACTTGTTGATCTGTTCTTTTCAGAGGAGTTTTGTCTTGTTGTTGTATTCTCCAAGAAGTCGGGCTTTCCTAGAATTTTAAATAAAAGTTCCAGGAGGTGAGGCTTGTGTTAATCACGCCATAAAGACCTTTATCCCAGACATCATATAAATTTGTAGTGCATTCATTTTCACAGTTCCAACTGGCATGATCCAAATGTGGGTTGTCGAGCCACGTGTCAACAAAGTAGTCATTAAATCTACTGACTCGTTTGCTGACTGGCGTTGTTTCCATTATTTTAAGCCATTCATCTTCTATATCTTTTATTGGTAGATGAGCTAAAGCTACACATTTTGCAACGTGATCTTTTTCGTTACGGTTCAATATGCGATAGGCCTTTGATTTTTTCATGACTGCGTGGGTGAAATGATAGTTGCTGACTTTGATTATAGTTTCAGGAAGGCATTTTCGAATAGCGTTTATTGCACTCATTTCAAAATCCAATAGAGCTTTCCGTGGGTGCCAATCAGGAAGAATTTCTTTTATAAGATTAAAAAATATTTCAAATGTGATTAGACTCTTGTCTGATAACAGACCGTAAAGCACTGGTACTATATTCTTTTTTTTCCTGATACCTCCACTAATGTCAATGTACATCGCGTAGAATTTGTGAAAAGGTGCGGGGCAGTTTTTGAAGGTTCCGTCAAATATAAAGTTATTATGCGTTTGGATTAAGTTTTTGCCTTCATCAGAAGCAAAAAGAAGTACTCGCTTTTTTTCGTTATAATCGATTATCAAGAGCTTTTCCAGGTCGGGTGGGATTTCCGAATATGTAACTTTAGTCATTCTGCTAAATAATAATTTTGATGTTTTTAAGTTGTTTAAAAAAACGCTTCTTGCCCTGGACCTGTGCAGCGCGTGTCTTATACTGTTGAATGCAGGAACATCTTCCACGAGGTGGAGTCCTCCATGAATATACTTCTTAACTGCGTTTTGATAGATATCAATAATAGGCGTAGTGTTATTTTTGACGTTGTTACAACATTCTTCTATAAGAGTTTGGGATGGAGATTGCTGACGTAATAAGCAACAGTGCGGATCTTCTCGCAGTACCACATATCCTAACGTTTTCAACTTTGCTCTACAGATGTCTTTGTGCACACACCTCCATACTCGCGATCCATCTTTTAGACGATACTCAAGATGATATCGATATCCACCCTTCGTTACCATTTTACGCATTCCTGGAATAAAAAACCATTAAATAGTTTTCATAGAAGGTATTTATGGAGGTGAAGTACCTTATTTTTTGAACAAATTTACTAATATCAGTTCAATATACACATGGCAAGACCAGCAAATATTTGTGCCTGTATCGTTTATAGTCGCTGCGTAAAATGGCGAATAACAATATGCCTATAGATAAATTGAATTAAGAGTTAAAGGTTATGAAATGATGAATTAAAGAATTAACCCTATATACATATTAATTTTCATTTATAGACATTGACACTATGCTTTTTAGACATTGATTTTATTATGACTTTAGTTAAATAAGCTTAACAGATAGGTACTTACGACCATCAGTGAATGCCGTATTCGTAGGCATTGTAAACCTTTCATATTGTTGTATATTATCCATGTTGCGCACTGCTTTTAAGATGTCGATATCGAGCAAAAAACCTTCACGGCTTACCCCCTTATGTGTTGAGATGGCCGGGATAGATTTGTGTCCAAGTAATTAATAATTATTTAAGTATTATTAGCTCTAGTCGGTTCCGTACGAAGCAAAAGCTCACAGTTTACTGATAAGGGTTTATAAATTGTGCGCCCGCAGGACATCGTACATTGTCTCTATCTCAGTGTTAAGTTCAAGTTCAATTATTGTTTGTACGTAGAAGTTGCACTTGCAAGATAAACATTTTACTATATTTACTTGTTAATTATTTTGAAGCATGTACTTATAATACAGTCCTACTTGTTTTACCTACTATAATTAATTAGGTAATCAAGTAAAAAATCGAATTTTGTTATAAGTATACAATCTTATAATGATATAGTAATATTATAGGTACTTATGTTTTAAGGCGCAAACCCCACATAACGGGCGTCGGGCGCGGACATGGCACTGGCGGCTTCCAATTCCATTCAAATTTCAAACAAAATCCATGCAAATAAAGCTCAATTTAGCTAATTAAGAGGATTGCATAGCTAGTACTTTCCATACCAAAAGAGAAAACTCTTTTCTACCTCTTAACATTGTCCGATTGCAGTGTTTTTTTTTATGTAATCATCACATTGTTTACTATGCCCGTACGTTTTGATTTTTTCAGTTTTTTTAAGTTCTGAAAAAGGAAATGTATAGTACTTTGAAATACTGAAATATCAAAACGTACGGGCATAGTAAACAATGTGATGATTCCATGAAAAATAAAATCACTGAAATCGGACAATGTTAAGAGGTAGAATAGAGTTTTCTCTTTTAGTACGGAAAGTACTAGCTATGCAATACTCTTAAAGCTAAAGCTTATTTCAATAGAGATGATGGTTGGCAAATACCACCTAGGTGGGATCCAGTGATCAAACTAAAAAAATCCCAAAGCCATCACAATACTGCAAGACCTCTGGACACTGTGAGTGACGACGTGCATCGGTAAAGTATTGCTTAAAATATGATAGGCGGTACCTACATAACAATAATTTCGATAAGTTTACCGTCATCCAGTCTACCCGTGACCATGTTCACTGGAAAGTGTTCGAAGTCGGGATACAAAAATATCAAATTTTACTCGATTTAATCCATTGAAAGTTGTTAAGCTATTGCATAGCTTCTATCGCGGGCCTTGAGCGTGGAGACCAAATCCAGAAATTCTGTAACGAAAATAACCTAACACCCCCCACTCCGACTCCATCTATCGATGAATAGCAGAACTTTTAATGACTTTTTGAAATATCACGCTTGTCTCTTTAGTTCAGCAACTCGCCTGGCATTGGTTAAATAATTATAATTGCATAAGTTGATTTGGCATCTATCGATGAATAGCAGAACTTTTAATGACTTTTTGAAATATCACGCTTGTCTCTTTAGTTCAGCAACTCGCCTCTAGATGGCATTGGTTAAATAATTATAATTGCATAAGTTGATAAAAAACAGCTATGCAATAGCTTTACCGCGGCAGTCTCCGAGTGCCACACGTCTTTTTTTTAAATTTCTATTCTTTCTTGTCCCTATAGGTACCTATATTTATATTATCGATAATTGCAGTAATTTCCATAATAGGTACCCTATCTTATACTACCGATAATCCATGCTCGCAGTTCTAAGGTACTAAGATAACAACAAACAACGTAACATTGCAATAAATTACACACATTTTTGCTGGAAAATCATTCGCTTCAATATGACTTATGTCATAAAAATCTATTACTGTAATTAGGTACCTATGTTGTTTTATTTGTTGTTGTTAATAATGACGGTTGCAAGAACTTGGATCGTAAACAGGTTGATTTAGCTTCAAGTGATTCAATTGATTTATTTTTCTTTCCTAGTTAGATGCCACTGCATACCTATAGATAGTTAGGTATTCTATGCTATAGAATCAGCATTAAAACACTGGATGTAATAATAGGGTTTTAGTGTACATACTTAAGTATATAGTGTCCCGAAACTCAACGATAACCTAATACCGGGCGAGAGGCAAAGGTATGCCAGCCAGGTGCTCAAGGTGAGATGCTGATTAGACTCGCATCTCGACGCATACCATCTTGTATGTATCGTATATGCCTATCAGCCGATTGGCGGTTATGCTAAAACAATACGAGGAAAGGAACCATAATATATTGTACCAAACCGACCTCACATAACTGTAAAATATAATGACAATGACTTCCCCTGTTTATGACGTATATTTTTATCTCTCTGTATAAATACTTGTAATGTCTCACAGCTGATTGATTTACTCGCTTTTAAATACCTTTACTTGCAGCGAATTAATTTGAATCATGCTTGTAGCTGAGTAAGTACATATTGTTGAACGCGGAACACGAGTGGTTATCCTTCGGATAGTATTCGCCTTGCTTGAATACATAGTAGGTTAGTCATATACAATTAGTAGTGGCAATATGTATTCTAATGTAACCCGACATGAGCACAAGGGAAACAACAGCTGGCGATTCTAAAACTGATTATAAGAAAAGTATGATTGTAATTTTTATTTCGAAGATGCTTCCTGATGAGGTGAGTGAGTGTGTTCGGAATTAGTTGTAATTTTGAATGGCGAAAGTATATACACAGATTAGACATACGAAATATTGCTATCGTATTCCTTATTTCTTCTACTTGTTCACATTCCGGGATTTTCTTCTAATGATTTATGCACTGCTGTTATGGCATGAATATAGGTCTGTTTCTACTCTTTTAATTTCTCATCTCATCATATTTATTTCAATTGCATTTCCGTATGGTATTTTATAAGGTAGTTTAAATGGCATTTACTTGTGACATCTCTTGAGGATTGATTCGCAACTGAGCGTATTCAGCCGTGCGATTCTCTAATGATTCGTCGACGAGCTCACCGATGTAAATACTTTATGAGATATCGCCCTTGTACATAAGGTTGCTTTTCCAACGTTTCTTGTCATCTCGTCATTTGTTTCACGGATGTTGTCAAAGATGCAATGATGTTTGCTCTTATGGCCGGTTCCAATAATCTATCTATCGCCGGTTAACCTTACTAAAGATAGATATTTGACACTATTTGTATGGACGTTATGTCAAATTTTTATCGGTAGTAAGCAAAACTGTGGTTAGATAAATTATTGGGATCCGTCCTTAGAGAATCGCACGGCTGATCCACTAGGCTCGAGGTTTATTGTAGCAACCTTACTGCCAATGTGTACTCCAACTTCTACGAGTATCAATGTGCATGTATACCAACCTAACCTTAATACTCACAGTCTTGTAGCAGCTTTACTGCCAATGTGTACTCCAACTTCTACGAGTATCAATGTGCATGTATACCAACCTAACCTTAATACTCACAGTCTTGTAGCAGCCTTACTGCCAATGTGTACTCCAACTTCTACGAGTATCAATGTGCATGTATACCAAACTAACCTTAATACTCACAGTCTTGTAGCAGCCTTACTACCAATGTGTACTCCAACTTCTACGAGTATCAATGTGCATGTATACCAACCTAACCTTAATACTCACAGTCTTGTAGCAGCCTTACTGCCAATGTGTACTCCAACTTCTACGAGTATCAATGTGCATGTATACCAACCTAACCTTAATACTCACAGTCTTATAGCAGCCTTACTGCCAATGTGTACTCCAACTTCTACGAGTATCAATGTGCATGTATACCAACCTAACCTTAATGCATACTCACAGTCATTTCGTTATAGAACGTGTTCAGTACTCGTACTTAGTATTTGGTATTACTTATTCTGTGTTGGTGTATTCTCTTTGGTACATACTGTATATAATTGGAATGGTAATTTAGTTCTCATTGAGCAATTCGTAACAGATATACTTATATGTGCAATTGAAAATGATTGGTTCCGCGGTTTGTTCTTACAAAGTCACATACCTGTAACAACTTCTATTAGGCGCAATGCTTATACAAGACCTATACGTATCTATAGGTAAGTAACACTATTATTAACACTAATATTAAAGATATTGTTAATAACTAATAGTACCTACAGTTATGCTATTGATAACATTATTATAACTATTCAATAGTAATACAATACGTAAAGTTTTTTTTATTTAGACCCAATTAAGGCGCGGCCTAACCCCAATTTCTAAATAATTTACGATGCTTTACGTAAGGTTGAAAATCGCTTGTTAGATTGGACGATGTAATGCGAAATGCATTAATTTTGTACGTTTTCTTTATATTTTTCAAAATATATAAGCACAATTGAAAAAGCTGCTGGTTGCTATTTTAGTATTATATATTGGCTATGTATTACCGTAAAAAAATATAGTGTTGTCGCTGAAAAGTCTGAGAAGACGTGAAAGTTTATTTTGTGGACCTATTTAGGATTTTTTTCTGCAGAAAGCGAGTTATATTTATGAATTTTATTCGGTTGTTACTCTTTTCCTATCCCTTTTCTAAACTAAGTATTTTTTCATAGTATATTATCGATCTGTTTCATTTCATTACACATACTAGGTGTTTAAAGATTCTGCTTTTTATATCAGGATACGAGCGCGCCTTAAAGTAAGTCGAATATGTACGCCATGTAATCCATACCACAACTCTTATAGTGTTATATATATAGTTAAATCAGTGATGGTATAGGAACAGTGAATATATATCTGTAGGTGTATGTAATAGTAGCAATAGACGAATTAACGATAGTATTATATCAATTTATTCTAGGCCGAGAGTCACTTTAGAAAAGATATAAGCAAGTAAAACTATTGTTAACTCGCGGTTTTGGATATTTACAGATTCGCTACAACTAAACTCTTGTACGTTTTAATACGTTGTAATACATTACCACATTATCTTTTCCGAGATTCCGAATGCATTTAATTCTATCTAAAAATTTTGCGTATTGACGAAGTAACATAGAAAATATTTATTTATTTATTTACTGGAAGACCAACAGCTATATAATATTATAACAGAGACGGTAGAAACATTATGCCAATTATAGGTCTTCACGGATAGATGTTACATAAATGAATACTATAACTAATTGTGAACACGAATAACCTCAACGTAGTGCGTAGTAGATACCTAATACAAATATATCAGCCAAAAAACTCCCTGCTCATCAGTCGCCTAGCGGACGCTATGCTTGTACAAAACAAATCAATATCTAAGCGTTTAGATAAGTTGTTAAAGTTGTTGCTCGCTCACTCCTCATATGAATTCTGTCTATAATAATTACTATTGACGGATAGAGATTGGTGTCGAATCTGTAAGCATTCTCTAAACTAAAAATCTCTAATATTAACAGTACTTATTCTGTTTAGGCTAAAATCCAAATTAGTATAGCACTTCCGATAGCAGCACTAAAATTAGATATTTCTTTTCAATTATGGCTATGTTTTAAAGCGACTTAATAAAAAAGTAGGAACATCTCAAGTCGACGCATGTATTTTTTATGTTTGAACACGCATAATTTTTTACAAATTAATCCGATTTTAATAACTCTTTTTGGATTGGTAGACCAAGTTCGTAAGGAATGACCATTTAATATATTATTTAATAATTTTATTTAATAACCATTTGAACCAAAATGATTAAAAAGTGTTTCGCGTATCTTATTGATATCGTGATTGACGGTGAATGACAAAACATTTTTTTTTCATTCTAGGCGTTACATGAATTTGGATTTTAACGTTAACAGTATAAGGACTACCATTATTGAACTTAAGTTCGCTCGTTTAATTTTTTTGAACAAGTCAATCGTCCGCCCCATTTCTAATGTTAATAGGGATCAAGCGCGGATCCAGCCTACAAAAAGGTTGTAGTCACAGCCACCCAAAAATCGACCAAGTGCGAGTCGAAGTATGAACTCTCTGATGATCGATATAGTATCAAGACGCTCGCCTGATGTTAAGCGTCGCGCTTGCCCATAACAGTCCAGTGCCATTCAGCATTGTGAACTGAGTACAATACTTCAAAACCGTGCATGGCAATGGAGTCAAAGATCAAAGGATATCAAATTATGTCAAATTCAATTCTTGTACTTATACATTTTTATGTGATGCAAGATTACGTTTACTTTTTGAGAAAACGTTTAAATTTTATCGATATCCAGGATTTGCATATTTTACTAAGACATCGGATATAAAAGGTCATTATCATCAGCCTGTCGAACATGAAAGTGTGACGTCCGATGTTACAAGCCTTTTAGGGTCGTGGGCATGCCCACCGTGCCCACAATACCCACAAAATACAACGGTGGATCCGCGCTTGCTATGGATGTGAATATAGATAAAAGGTAGAGGGAACCTACGTGACGAGTTGTGTCACAGCACCGCACAGCAACCTGACATCCTTGATATAATATGCCATGTTGTGAGTTGCGCAATGTGCTATTGCATGTTTGCAACACTATAATAATGTGGGTATTGATCCGTCGGAGAGCTCCCACAGTAACTTTACCTTGATTGCATAATTATAAATCCATAGGCTGGTGTTCTAGCACGGGGTTAATTCCTGAACGGATTTCGTATTTCTCATGTCAATCTATATCTATGTATATAACATTAACCCCTACTTCTCCTGGTCACTCTATAACTTGAGAACGTATGGAACAATCTGAATCAAAAAATATTTTGTTGTGTTTATTATTGTCAGGAGAAGGTTCTTATGAAAGAAAAACTAAGAAAAGACGGGAGGTTAGGGCGAGGCCGAAGGCCGAGCCTACTACGCGGACGAAGTCACAGGCAGTTGCTAGTCTATATATAAATGAACCCCTATTTGTCCTGGCCACGCTATAACTTGAGAACGGATGGAACAATCAGAATTAAAAAATATTTTGTTGTGTTTATTATTGTCAGGAGAAGGTTCTTATGAAAGAAAAGTCAAGACAAGACGGGAGGTTATGGCGAGGCCGAAGACCGAGCCTACTACGCGAACGAAGTCGCGGGCAGTTGCTAGTATATCTATAATGTTATATACTCGTAACTATATACCTACACCTGCCCGTAAAAACAGCAGAGTTTTTAAACTAAATACTATATATTTCACCAACTTCAAAAAAGGATGCGACTGTGATTTTGTCTTTTAATTGTTACGCGATTGCTCCGCCATTTAATGGATTGATTTTGATCATTCTTTTTAGTTTGGTAGTTCATACTTTAGATGTACCGTATACATTTTATGGAAATGATGATGTTATCAAAAAACTATCCTTTGAACTTTCAATATTAACAAACTTCTAATCCAGGATGGAATACACTTTCAATTTCAATTTGAAAATATCTTTATTTAGTCATATAAGATACAGTTATGAACAACACCAGTGTACATACACTGAAGCTGAATAAGAAACTAGGTCAGATCTGTGGTATGGCATACCCAATGTTGCTTGCTGTTCCCAATTGATACCTAAAGCAGACCCGACAACTTCCACGCAACTCAATATCTTGACATGATTTTGTCTTCCTCTATCAGTAACGTCTTCTCCGGTATGATTCAAGATCAAGGGCGGCGGAAACAAAGCCGAGCGGTTTTAGCGGTCAATGTTCGGCACGCACTGCGCACTCGTAACGTAAGTAAGAGCGGCGGTATCCATTAATACACGTTAACGTAGATTTAGACCACACATGTTCAACAACACTGAATATGTATGAAATACAATAATTTGTTATGTGTAAGTTCATTATCTAACAGCCTTTCCCAAAGTGGGCGATAACGCCCCCTTGTGGGCGCTGCAGGCCTAAAGGGAGTAAGATACCCAGTAAAAATAGGATTTTATGGAGTGTTTATATTAGAATTGATTATGTTTGTTTTAATTTGAATAAAAGATGCTCTGTCTGAATACGTTAAGTTGCGTTTCAATAATAATTCTCATTGGCAGGTGTAGGCCGTAAGAGTTAAGACGCGGTCCAACCCCAATTTTAAAATAATTTACGATGCTTTACGTAAGGTTGAAAATCGCTTGTTAGATTTGACGATGTAATGCGAAAATGCATTAATTTTGTACGTTTTCTTTATATTTTTCGATATATACTATTACAATTGAAAAAACTGCTGGTTACTACTTTAGTACTATATGTTGGCTATGTATTACCTAAAAAATAATATAGTGTTATCGCTGAAAATTCAGAGAGTTTGGACGTGAAAGTTTATTTTTATGGACCTATTTAGGATTTTTTTCTGCAGAGAGCGAGAAATATTGATGAATTCTGTTCGGTTAGTACTCTTTGCCTTTTTCTTTTCTAACCTAAGTATTTTTTTCATAGATTATTATCTATCTGTTTCGTTACACTAGATGTTTAAAGTTTCTGCTTTTTACTATTATCAGGATACGACCGCGCCTTAACTTGCGAACTGGGCGTCGTTGTATACTACCTACTGCGCTCAGGTCTCAAGTTAACTTTTGCGGGTTATAGTAAAAGTTTCGTTTATAATGAATATTTAAGAAGATTGCATAGCTAGTACTTTCCATGCTAAAAGAGAAAACTCTTTTCTACCTCTTAACATTGTCCTATTTCAGTGATTTTTTTTTCATGGAATCATGAGATTGTTTACTATGCCCGTACGTTTTGATTTTTTCAGTTTTCTGAAGTTTTAAAAAAGGAATTTTTTAGTACTTTGAAATACTGAAAAAATCAAAACGTACGGGCATAGTAAAAAATGTCATGATTCCATGAAATAAAATCACTGAAATCGGACACTGTTAAGAGGTAGAAAAGAGTTTTCTCTTTTAGCATGGAAAGTACTAGCTATGCAATCCTCTTAACCCTCTGTTAATATAGCTCACAATAAATAATTTAATTTGAAGTTATAGTGGTTTTAAGTAAGTGCAAAAATGGGGGCGCTAAAAATAATTTATTTTCGAAGTGGGCAGTAGACAAAATAAGTTTGGGAACCCCTGTCCTAAAGCAACTCTTCGCGGTTTCGCCCGCGCGGGGATGAATAATGATGAATCAAAATATACAGCCTACGTTTATCAGGGATAATATGACGTAGCTATAGCTATCAAATGGCCGCAGGTGAAAACTAAAAAACTAACGCTCAAATCATACTCATTACATGAGATGTTTGTACATGCTAGTTCTACTGCAAACAAACAATAGTTACTTACCTATAAGTACCTACATTAAAATACATATTTAAGAAATGTTAGTATATGTAGCGGGCATAAATCTTTTTTATAGTTATAGGTACAAACGCCCGCAACTTCGTTCGCGTAGTAGGCTCGGTCTTCGACCTCGCCATAACCTCCCATCTTTTCTTATTTTTGTATATGTAAAAACCATCTGCAAAGTATTAGAAAACATAAAAAATCAGCCGTTCTTAAATTATAGCGCGTTCAGGAGAAATAGGGGTTCATTTTCATATAAGTATATAGAAGAGGCAGTAAACTTTTATCTAAAGTATCAGTGCCTCCTTCATGATGATAAGTATGGCTAATTCAATAGTTTACAATCATTAAAAAGTTAGTGAATTTTTTTCCCAACAGCAAAGTACTTGGAACGCGCGGCTCCGATTCACTTGCTTTGCCGACAGTTAGAACAGAGTAAGAGAGCCACCACATGTACCAGTCCCACCAATCAAAATTCCCGAGAATTGATGTTTGTCCATAGTCTATGGACTATGCCTATGACTATCTTTTCAGCGGACCTAGTACAAAAAGCCCTCACCAAAAGTATTAAAGATGACTATAGATAGAATAGCTGCTATTCTATTACAGAAATGTAGTGCAGTTATGAGCAAGTAATAAGCTTTTTTAACGTGATGAACGCCGGCTGCACTCTAAAAAGTATGTCTCAATATAACATGTTCAGCCTGGGCCGAGCATGCAAGCGAGAGCGCGAACCAAGCGATAGAGAGGCACGATCGGTCTACACCTTCGGCTTGTCTTATGACGTTATCATTGCACGTAAATATTATAAAAATCAATATAATTATCTCTTGTATAAACTCCCGTAACTCCCGCCCCATAAGCCATGCAAAGCGTAAGCAATTCAGGGAGATCATAAGAGGCCAATTTACTTTCATGTGATATCCGGACCCCCTAACCCCCGATTGTAGGATTGTAATCGTAAACAGTTATACGGTTTGGAATGTTTAAGAGGAATTCATAGCTAGTACTGTCCGTGCTAAAAGAGAAAACTATTTTCTACCTCTTAACATTGTCCGATTGCAGTGTTTTTTTTTATGGAATCATCACTAAACAATCATTTTGATTTTTTCAGTATTTCAATGTACTATAAATTTCCTATTTTTAGAACTTAAAAAACTGAAAAGATCAAATCAATGTGATGATTCTATGAAAAAAAAATCACTGCAATCGGACAATGTTAAGAGGTAGAACAGAGAGGTAGAAGAGTTTTCTCTTTTAGCACGGAAAGTACTAGGCTATGCAATCCTCTTAACAACAGCTCGTGGCAATACAATTTTTTTAAATAAAGATAGTGAAAAATGAAAAAAAAACTTTCTGTATGTTAATGAAAAACACTATAGATTTTCTATCTAGGTACCGACTTCCAAAATAGGTACTCAATTCGACTGTTTTTTATTTTATTTTTGTTAACTCATAAGTTCCAATAGAGTGAACCGATTCTCAAAATTATTAAAAAAAAAACATTTTTTTTGTTTGAAAGCTGGTGCTTCCCGTGTGGTCCCATTTAAATTTCATCAAATTTGGTCCTGTAGTTTTTGAGTTACACTACAATAACTGATTTTTACCAAAGTAATAGAATGGAAGTCGGTTATAATTTTTCTAATTGCACTTGTTTGTAAACGATTGCTCAAGAATTTGTGAAGTTATTCAGCTCGCTTATTCAACTATTCTTTGCGGCCCAATGTATATGTACCATGTTATCCAGTATTTGTACTCGTGCCTTATTATACTAGTTTGTGTGTGACAATTCGTTATTTGCGGTTGAAATGAGAGAGCGATTCTTGCCGTGGCCTACAAGTTATATTAGTATTATAAGCACCACAAGTGGTTTGATCGTGTTCAGAAGAAAGTTTCTTTCGTAACTGAATATGCTGTACTAAGCGTAGTTTAGCTGTTCCCCATGTTCATCACATAACAATAGTTATCACATTACACCACAGCAGGACTCGCCTACCTTTAAAAAAGGAAATTATGTAGACATAAATAACTATAAGCCCATTACAATACTATGAAATATTATATAAAGATAATTAGATAGATTATGATAAGTTGTTCCAATATGCACTGTAAAGTAATGAGTGTATTTGATAAATTGAAATTGGCCATTGTGTTTGAAAATTTCAAACTTCAAACTTCAAACTTTATTGGGTAATAAGTAGCACAATTTTAAAATCTTAAATATAACTTATATAAATAACATCAATGTTTTAAATGTACGATTTGTGTGTTGGCGTCCGGACAAGAAATTCTGTTTCCCGGATACCAACCTCTTCCCGCAACAAGAACATTTTAATAGTTAGTAGTAGGTGTACATAATTAATTTAAACAATAATTGTAACAATATCACAAATTTAGGAATAAATTATAGGCCAAAAACAAAAATTTGCGTAAATTGTCAAACCTTCCAATGTTTCGTGTACCTAAAACTAATCACGTGTATGGAAGAAGGGTATATAGGGACATGTATATCTTACCCCAATCATTAAAAAGCTTACCTATAAAGAATTAGTAGAAAATATGCGTCGAAGACCTCCTAAAAAAAAGTCTAAAACATACTTAAAATATTATTTGATTGACAGACATACAAAACAATGTTATGAGGACATGTCCTTACAACTATCAAGGTAGTTAGTGGTTGAGGGTCAGTAACACGAAACAATTTAAACGTTTAAATTATGTTAGTGCTTACACACAATCCTTAATAAGATTATTAGTAAGTTACAATGTAAAAGCTATTGTAAAAACATAGAAATAAACAGTTCTATATTTTGTTTTAGTATTAGAGTTTTTAGTTTTAAAAGTCCAAGATGATCAATTACTCTAGTGTAAATAGGTACTAGGTATTTGTGGTTGAGAAGCTAAACCGTAGAGTTTAGAAACCTAGCACTAGCTAGGTTCATTATAAAATATATATTATTATACTAATAATATATATTTATATTTTATAATGAATATCGACACAAGTAAGCCACTCATCTAATGTTAAGAGGATTGCATAGCTAGATACTTTCCATACAAAATAGAAAAAACTCTTTTCTACCTCTTAACATTGTCCGATATCAGTGATATTTTTTTTCATCACATTGTTATTATACCTGTACGTTTTGATTTTTTCAGTATTTCAAAGTACTCTAAAATTCCTATTTTAGAACTTAAAAAAACTGAAAATATCAAAACTTACGGGCATAGTAAACAATGTGATGTATCCATAAAAAAAAATCACCGAAATCGGACAATGTTAAGAGGTAGAAAAGAGTTTTTTTCATTTTGGATGGAAAGTTCTAGATATGCAATCCTTTTAAGTGTTAAGCTTGGTCACAAGAATATTTTAAACGAAATAGCAGTTGAAACCCCTACATAGCAAAGTACTGCATTCGTCACTCTGAGGTATAAGATCTTAAAATATCTTGCATTGTAATTGATGGAAACATTGCTCTTGAAACACAGAAATGTTTGCACACTACTACTTGTCGGTTGAATAACTGGCTAAGGTGTGGTACTTCCCTAGATGTACTCGGCAGAAATCCTACCACTACAGAAGTAATATTATATAATATAATATGAGACAAAAGCCATACAAGGACCAAACTACTTATATATAGTCTGTACTATGGTAACTTGATGACTGATATACATATACATACCCAGACACAGGTCAAACAGACATGTTCATGCACACAAATGTTTGACCTTTCCGGGGATCGAATCCGGGACCAGCGGCAGGGGTACTACCAATTGCGCCAACCGGCCAGTCGAAAGTATATTTTAATTTAGAAATAAAACTTTTAAGGTGCTGTCATACTATGATGAGGATAAAAATTAAGGTTTTTAAAGCAGTTTATCTCATAAGCAGCGATTTATTAAAACTACAATTAAGTAAAGTGTCATTTCTAGGACTTCTATATACACATTGACGGAATTAAAACATATTTTATTATACTGGATTCAAACAAACCACTCGATTTCACCTTTAAAACATATTTTCTCTATATTCACTATTTTATTTGTCATGAAACACATATCATAAAATAGCAATTTTTAATAATTTTAATACACGTACATTGACGGATTATTTTTTATTTAAGAGTGTACATTATTATTTTATGAATTTTGTACGTTTTCACGAGATGCGCTTGCTTGATTTCAAGTAAAGGAAATTGAACATAGCCAAGAGCTGAGCTGACAGCGCCTTAAGATACCTACATCGCTATTACGTGACTCAAATAAACATCAGATGTGATAATAGCTATGCCTCAGTTTTATACCCGAAAGGAAGTAAAACTCTTGCAGTAAACTGGTCGACTTTCAAACGAAACATTAGGTACGTATTTGTAAAGAATGTCTGAGTCACGGATGACTCACTTGTTTCTTTGCAATATATAATTATGTAAACTGAGCGTTGTCGGTAAAAATAAGGCTCTGAACCTCTTAAGATACCCAACACAATATCTTGGCATTACCTTCTATGTACATTCGGTAAACACGGCCAACTTACAGGTACAAGTACTCGTAGCTGCGATTACGGTTCATCATACTTCAGATTGGTATTATAAATGCTGGATGCTTCATGCAATCATAAAAACAACGGCTCAACCAATTCAGATGAGACTTAGAGTAAAGATGGTTTATATCCGGGATTAACACATAGGACACCCTTGTTTACGATTCAACGGGGAACTCCCTAGGGATCTCAATATCCTTATTCTAATGCTGGAGCCACAGTACCGTAATATGGCAATAATTATGGCCATAATTTAGACAACAACTAGGTGTGGCTACGGTTTATGGTCGTAATTATACAATGTCAAAATCAAAATGATATATGACGGAAGGCAATAGCTCCGATGGCTTCTTTCTTCGCATATCAAAGACGATTACCGGGGTCATTATGGCGTGAGTGGTCACACTACAGTTTGTTCAGTGTGCGACATGAACTCAACGGAAACGCACTGCCGACCGACACGGGGTTCTCTAGGTTGTGTGCCGACATGGAGTGGTCAAATGAAAAGGTGCTCGAGTTTTTGGAAGCACTCCAATCGGAACCAAGCCTATGGTTTGGTTTTGTTCAATTATAAAAGATTTATAATAGTAATTCACGCGCATAAAGTACAATGTAGCAGCTTCAACCTCCATCTTGAATAAATGGCATTACCGCCTACTACAATTCCATATCTAGGTAAACTCTGTAGTGTGACCATACCGGTTCACGCGGTATTTTAGGCAGTTAGTTAATGCCATAATTATTGCAGTAAACGGGCGGTAGGCGGTACGGTAGTGTGGCCTCAGCATAAGCCAAAGAAGTCGCAAAAGAAGGGATCGAAAGACAAACTACGATCATTTTGGTCGGTTCCAGGATCATCGTACAACATAATATGAAAGTTAATTATATTTATTTCTCTTCATTGGTTTACGTAAGGTGCGTTCGTTTAGCTTATGAGGGCATTGGTGGCGTTGTCATTGATGGCTCTTTTGTTAAAGCGTTCGTAAATCTCAAAAACGTTATTTTTGCCAATTTTGCCCACACCCTATTCGAACGCTCAACTGAGCATAAGACATAAAATCGCATGATTATACTGTCAATCATGATTATAGACAATCTAGCTCTCACGGTAGGTGTTGCAGACATGACATGTTATGAACCAACATAGAAAGAAACCTTTTTAACCCTTTTTCCATGGAAGTATAATTTTTGACTTTTACTGAATTTACTAATTCGAATTATTTTTTGCCATTGGCTAAGATATACTTACTAAAACTAAGATATATTTAAAACTAGTCAAAAATTATACTTCCATGGAAAAAGGGGTAGATTGTCTAGCTCTCACGCTCTTTTCTAGCCTAGATATAATACATTAACTAGCTGAAAGTTTAATATTTTCTAACATGTTAAGGTTTAGAACAGTTTTAAGATCATTTAATTTAATCCAAACTTTTTGAAATTAAGAAAATAAATTATTCATTCGAAAAAATATTAATTAAAATTGCGACAAATATTCCGACAACCCTCAGAAAGACTACCAATAAATAACCTAAATTAACATACACTACTGATATGATAGGTTACCGGAATTCTTATATTTATATATATAAACTAGCTGCTCCCCGCAGTTTCACCCGCGTGGTGATGGATGATGATGATGATGAAAATTTATTCTATAGGTATGCTTTTATATGCGCCTCATCTACCTACATACCAAATTTCATTAAAATCCATTCATTAGTTTTTGCGTGAAAGAGTAACAAACATCCATCCATCTATCTAAACTTTTACATCTATAATATTAGTGGGATGAGCCCCTATATCTCCTGGTCACGCTAAAACTTGAGAACGGGTGGAACAATCTCGCTAATTATTTTATTCTTGTGTTAATTAGTGCCAGGAGAAGTTTCTTATGAAAGAAAAAACAGGAAAAAGGGAAATTATGGCGAGGCCGAAGGCCGAGCCTACTACGCGAACGAAGTCGCGGGCAGTCACTAGTTTTAAATATTAATGAAATAAGAACAACTTTAAAGGAGTTAATCGCGTATAATTTTAAATTATTTTATCCCTACGTTTTGAGGGAATTTTGGTGAACATGTTCACGAGTTACTTTATACATAATAACTTTTAGCATAGGTAGATATTAATTTAGGTATTAAGTTACTTACAATTTTTGATTTTTAGATGACTCGCTCATGAAGGATAAAATTTCCTTTAGATTAGTAATAAGCGAGATCAAATAAAGGGGATTAAATTTTACATATCAAAATTATTTTTGTTAGAATTTATAACATGAGAAATAATTGGTAAATAAAAATCGGTACAACGCGAGGTGTGTGCTGTCATTTCAGATGCTATTTATTTATCAGCATTGTTTTATTAAATGCTAATAATATATCAACTATCTACCAACTTCCAAAAAAAGGAGGAGGTACTCTATTCGACTGTATTTTTTTTAATGTTTGTTACCTCATAACTTTCGACCGGGCGAAACGATTCTCAAAATTCTTTTTTGTTTGAAAGCTGGTGCTTCCCGTGTGGTCCCATTTCAATTTCATCAAATTCGGTCCAGTAGTTTTTGAGTTATCCTACAATAACTGATTTTTACCAAAGTAATAGAATGGATGTCGGTATTAAATTTTTCAAATTGCACTTGTTACAATTTATTTAATTTTAATTAACATTTTTATTATTCTGTCAATAATGAGTACTATTTGCGAACAATCGCCCAGCAACATTCGCAGTGCACTTTCCCATAGCTGAGTAATGACGGAGAATCCGGTAGGTAATGGTCAATTAGCAACAGTAAGTAGGTAATGGTAATTAGCTTATACGTACATAGTTTGATTCCGAACTCTGATCGTTCGAACGTGCTATGGCAAAACAAGGTACTTTTAATTCTCATAGTCTTACAATCTTAACTGAATATCCAATCAAATGTTTGGAATATATAAAAATGAAACCCCTTAACGACTAGCTTGCCTAAGGGCCCTGTGGCGCCCTCGTGATTGCACCCGAGTGTTACGACCTGCGCCCGCGTCAAAAGTTTGCGCCGAGTTGGGAATAAATGGCTCTTGTGCCATACCTACCCGTCATTTTCACCAAGGTATAATACATGTAGGTATTGTACAAGTTTTATGCAATGTATTTGTTTATTGCTCACACGCGTACACATTGTGTACAACTTGTTGTATACAAAACTTGTTGGATGAAATTATTTGTGAACTTCTAGTTCATAGTTTGATTATACTACATCACTTTGCTCTATTGTCGATAGTTCCCGCAGCGTACGCCGCGCGATATAAGGATGTCTTTCGGTATTGGTTTCACACTTCACCTTACATTAAATTATCGAAGTTATCATACTGATCCCCAACTTTTTGAAAATATTATATACTAGCGACTGCCCGCGACTTCGTTAGCGTAGTTAGAACATGCTATGAACTCACGTTTTCACTCACCTCACTATTAAATAATTATGTTTTTACAATCCCGAGTATTCTACAAGTTATGTATACAAGTAGGTTTTTTATTGGTGAGAACTAGGGGTTACGAAGCTTGCCTAGTCATACTTAACTTTTATTTGCGAGTAGGTACCTAGTGATCGCTATTTGGATTGAGAACTGCTAGTGGCTTTTCCAACTGAACGCTACCTTTCATCGGAAGCCATATACAATCGATTATGTCGGCGGCATTTGGGTTGTCGGAATCTGCAACACCACTGGCCACTAGCTTAAGAGGATTGCATAGCTAGTACTTTCCATGCTAAAAGAGAAAACTCTTTTCTACCTCTTAACATTGTCCGATTTCAGTGATTTTTTTTTCATGGAATCATGACATTGTTTACTATGCTCGTACGTTTTGAGTTTTTAAGATCTAAAAAAGGAAATTTATAGTACTTTGAAATACTGAAAAAATAAAAACGTACGGGCATAGTAAACAATGTCATGATTCCATGAAAAAAAACACTGAAATCGGACAATGTTAAGAGGTAGAAAAGAGTTTTCTCTCTTAGCATGGAAAGTACTAGCTATGCAATCCTCTTAAGGACTCGGCATCCTGTTACGCTTAGAGCAAAAGATTTGTGAATGAAACTAACGTCGACGGATGCGTAAGGGCTATCACTGAACAGGACTGGGCCTGGGACTGGGCCTGTGTGGTATCCACCACGGACCATGTCCAAGGCCAGTGCTCAACAATGGTAACCCCATTGGCCTGCAACAGATGTACAATATCCTTAAAAAAATTACGCCTACATGTCATTAGGCATATCTGCACCCTTTTCAATAGTTAAACTATTATTTGTATCACTGTGATCAAAAATCCTATTTTAACTATAAGTAAGTTATAAGACCATCGAACCTCGAGTTCGATAACCTTCATACCTATAGGTTTCATTGCGACGGTTTATCGAACACCTCAATATCTCTAGTGGCACTCGAAAACTCCTACAGGTTCTATAGTTGCGAAACATTATTGACTGATTAACCGCTATAAGACAAGTAGTGTAAACATTATTATTGTGATAGTGATTTGTTTCAGTATCTTGCTATGAGTGTTGCGACAGTGAACGAAGTGTTAATCGCACTTGTGATAAAAAACCGCTCCATTTACTACGAAACATATTAAAGTAGGTTTTCACGTCACAGACACACGGACACAGAGGTGTCATTTAAAAAAATATTCCAATATATTTATGAAAATAAACATGGATAGCCTTATTATAATATTTTATATATATAATTGGTAATAAGTATTAGGTTTTTAATCAAAAATAGTATGTTTTATTAAAAACAGGAAAACTAAATCAAAATGTAATTGTAATCGCTAAATAATAATTGTTTTATCACAAATAAAATTACTCCTCCTGAGGTATATGAATTACCTTGTTACGACATCCATTCGCTCATCGATGATGTTCCAGGAAATATTAGATTTTTGGTAGATTTCTGCCTATTTAATTATCTACAAATACATTCAAAACATTTTTAGATAATGGTAAATTGCACCAACAACAATGTAATTAAGATAATAAGCTTATATTATTTACCTAAGAATTGCATGCGTTTTTGTTTTTGTTCATTTTTTATTTTACCCATGATTTGGCCGTTAAAATATAGTTCATTTATTCATGGTGCAAACTATATGACAGTTATCCTACTCTTGGTGCAAACATGGTTTAAACTCGGGACTATCTTTGGTCCACGTTATAAATAAGGAGGATTTAGTTATAATTTTAAAAGGATTACTCAAATACTTCTCAAGTTATCGCATTTCTCTTATTTAACCCGCTTTGTTTGCGGCCCAGTTATTTTATCACGTTATTATGGTTAGATTGCAGATAGTTGAAAGCTTTAACGTTTTGGGGTGTGTTTAGTTATATTACCTATATGCAATGATGTTAATATAAACTAAGGTAGATACGCCTTACTGCGCTCGGCTTGGAGACATCAACACAAGCTAGTTGTCTTGAGTCAGCTTAGTTCCAGCCTGTCTGGCAACGACGCAGCACGTGTACTACATTTAGGAAAAAATGCCTTCTTATGTGTTAGAAACTGCAGAACATATACTGGAACAAGTGTAAAAAATAAGAATGATGTATCTTTTCATTTGTAAGTATTGTTTTTCTATGTTATTTATCAAAAATGTAAAATAAAAATCTCTCTTTTTTTCTTTAATCTTGTTGATGTCGTTGTGCGAGTCGTGTACTTTAGCTATAGGTAGGTATAGCATAAAATTTGCCATGTTTATACTTCATATTCAAGGAGTAAAACGCCTCTACTTATTAGTCAATCTCATTGCCTATATGTGTATTATTTGAGTGGGCGGCTGTGATGTTCATTCACTTCTCTTTTTTTGGAATAATGTTGTGGAGAGGTTAGGTATAATGTCATAGATGCTGAGCTGTACATATATATTATCAATAGACAGGTAGGTAAAACTTAACTTTTAGTACGAGTAAGTGTGATGTGCTAATGACAAAATCTTGCAACATGTTTGAATACATTTCCCGGCTAGATATTTGGGTAGTTATTGAAAACCTCGATAATGCACAATAGTGGATATGAACATTTAATTTGATCCCTTTTTCTCATAACATAACTGTAGCATTATAATTTGTAATTAGCTTGGAGTACGTTTACGTAGTACCTAATTAAATAATTTTAATTTTACGCATTTTTTTGGGCATATGGACTTAAACAAGCGCAATTAAATAAATTAAATACCAACTTCCATTCTATTACTTTGGTAAAAATCAGTTATTGGAGTGTAACTCAAAAACTACTAAACCGAATTTGATCAAATTTTAATGGGACCACACGGGAAGCACCAGCTTTTAACCAAAAATAATTTTGAGAATCGGTCCATCCTATCGAAAGTTATGAGGTAAAAAACTTAAAAAAAACACAGTCCAATTGAGTACCTACTCCTTTTTGGAAGTCGGTAGAAAAAGATTACTGAACGTATTTATGGAGCTCAGAGATAAATGGGTCAGCCGCTAATGTGGTTGTCACGAGTGCGAATCCTACCGTCCCTTAAATCTTAGACTGAAAGATATAAGTTTCGTGTGACGGTAACACTGGGTGGCAATTAACACAGTCGGTGTTAGGCCACTTTATAGGTAGTGTTTCACTGACTAGCTGTCACACGCTCAAGATCAAACATCTGTATATGTATGAATATCGTTCTAGTCGTACAAATGTATAATCGGTGAGTCAGGAAGCCTACCCCCAAAAACGAACTACGAAGTTTTGTTTGTCGTATTTTACGGTTTCTACTGGAAAGTTGAAAAGCGTAAATACTGTCAAGGGTGATGAAATGTATTGACAGGTTAGAATGAGTACTGCTTAATGTTAAAGTGATGATGATAATATTAAAGTTTTTAAACTGACATCACTAATGCAAGAGTTAACGTTAGAAACGGGATGTGCTATGTTCACGAGTAAACTTTACTTTACTCGCGAACATGGCGCATGCAACTCTGCGGTAATATCTCTAGCTAACAATAAATACAATACATGGTAAATATCCCGTTTACAAAGTTAATTCTTGATAATATTAAATATTAGGCCTCCTAAAGTCATACATCAACCTATGGATTCACTAAATAAATGTGCAACAAGTTTATCAATAAATTATTATTTACTTTATCAAAAAAAAACCTCACATTCAAACCCTTAGTGTTCCCGATTACCATTTTTACTGTACCCAATTATACACTAGCACTATTCATACAAATGCTAATGTTTGTGCCTGTTTTTATTAGTATTTCAAAGACTCAACAGATTTCAAAATTGTGCAACACAGCTATTATAATATAATAATTTAATAACGTACTTTTATATCGCAGAAAGGATTGGCCAACACAGGACGTCCACAGTAAAGTGTAGCTATTAATTAGGTAACTAGGTATTACGTTGTACGTCTCACAAACAATATTAAAACCTTGACTTAAATTAGCGATCTTTGAACGTTTTTAACGAGTAATCAATTAGAAGCAGAATTAGCGGTATGCTAGTATGATTCTCACATGTGCAATCGCTTGTATTGTACAGCCATGTGATTCTCTAAAGTGGGTGATAGACGTACAAACAAACTTAAAGTACGCGGTTTTAAAGATCGTGAACTTACTCGGCTCTACGTCGGTGACACACGTGAAGCTTATTCGCTCTGTATTGCGATGCCGTCGGCAGAAGAAGCTTTGTGTTAATAGGAATTATATTGTATTACATTTTAAACACCAAATACAACACTTTTCTTGACGTTATCAATTGTAGCATCTCTGTCCACCTATACGTATTAAGTATTTCTAATAAATTATTGTATGCTTGAAGCGTCATATTATCGTCTCTGTTATTTCGAAAAGCTTCTATAAATTCGGTTAGCAGGTCATGCGAATAAGTTCGAAAATCGCTAAATTTGAGACATTTCTGAATAAAAATTAATAAAAATTATAAAAACCTCAAATATTCGGCTAATAATGGCGGCTCGCGGCTTGCAGTGCTGCCACACGTACGAGCGGAGTTGGGTTACGAGCAAATTTCAAACTTGTCGAATCACCAACGAACTTACTCGGCGGTTTTAAAGTACTTAGAGTGACACACCAGCGAAAAGGGTCGTCGAGCCACAAGTTCGCGAACTTACTCGCACGTCTATCACCCCTTTAACCCGTTGAATCACGATTCGTCATATTTGGCCAATAATACAGTAGACTTCGCAGAAATCTACCTACTTTTCCAGGAACTGCAACGTGTGCGGTTTTAAGAGCAAACATCTTTGATAACATCCGTGAAACATATGACGAGAAGACAAGAACGTCGAAAAAACAACCTTCTGTACAAGGGTGATATCTCATAAAGTATTTGACATCGGTGAGCTCGTCGAACGCATCGACGAATCATTAGAGAATATACCTAAGAACACGGCAGGAGTTGGCAGTGGACGGGCCGGAAATAATTTGCTTGAAATACTGCAGCAGCTGCGCTATTCTCTGTATAGTTTACCAGCGGCGCTCCGTGGTTTCACCTGCGTGGTGATTGACGATGATGATGAACCAAAATATAGCCTATTCATCAGGGATAATATAGGATTCTAATGGTGAAAGAACCTTTTAAATCAGTCCAGTAGTTTAAGAGCCTATTCAAACAAACATATCTTTCCTCTTTATAATATCCATCAAAGGTCACACGTCCGGACACAATAGAAATTTCATTGTTATAATGACATCGACACATGAGGGGTATAGATAGGTATTCCTTGTGTTATCAAGTAGTCCTCATGACAAAGAATTTAACTATAGTATGAGGGCTGGTGGGCACTCTTTCGCCCAGTTTGCAAAGCTGGTAAGCAATGTAATGGTATCTGTCTTTCTCTCTTGTTATATAATAACGTAATCAGCCCATTATGTTCCCACTGCTGGGACTCGAGTTTTTCTCTCAGACATCGGAGTTGGGCCATAATTAACCACGCGGACCCAGTGCGGCTTGGTGGATAGGTTAGTGGCCAACCTATGTCGAAGTTTTCAGGCCGCCCGAAGGCCTTCGACATAGCCTAACGACTGTTTTCCTAAGACAAACAACCGGGACCGACAGCTTTATATTGCTCTCCGAAGCACGTAAGCACTCAGTTGAATAATGCCACTAGCGGTCACCCATCCTGACCGCAGCAAACGTTGCTTAACTTGTTGATCGGTTAAGATCGCAGAGTTAAGCTTCGCTACGAGCGCGTCGACCTGTGTATGTGTATGTACCTGGGATGAGTGACCTGGGACCTGAACACCTCGTGTGGATGTAGTGGGAATTCTATATCGCACAAAAGACTGGCAAACAGAGGACGTCCACAATAAAGTTTACTTATCTATTAATTAGGTCACTAGACTGTCAAGATCGGTCTAACGCTTACCGTCAAACGGGAGTTTTGCCTATGTCGTCATATCCCAAAGATAAAAAAATAAAGGTATATATTATGTATGCTTTACGATATCTCAAAGTTTTACAATGTATTGTGTATTTAGAAACATGCCCAAATTCAAAGTCTAATTTCTTATCTGACTTTCCCCAAATGGACACGCATACCAATATCACTATTGGTCATAAATAAATGATTATAATTGGAGAGCAGGTGCTTATTTGCAAGGTCGTTTGCAGACGCCTTGTTTGGCAATGATGCAACTTTTGCTAATCACCTTATAAGTAGAGTGAGTTGTAATACTTGCAATGTGAGATTGGTTATTTGGGCACTTCGAAATGTTAAGTAATAGATAACAGGTGTCTATGTACGAGTATTAGAAAAATGTCTTACAAAATGATTCGAGAAACTCCAATTTACTTGCTTTTAAAACTTGAACAAGTATTTTTAAGCAAGTACATCTACGAGTATACTATAACTAGATGACTCGCGAGCGGCTTTGCTCGCTTGGTCTTGGTGTAGTGGTGGTAGCGCCGCTTAGTATAGCTATAGTAGTAATACATTTACTAATTCAGTCGTAATCTGATATTATACTAAACAAGTGATTCACTTCTTCAAAAACCAAATTAAACTACCGAAATTAAATTTAATAATGGTAGTCCTTATTCAATTAAAATTAAAATTAAAATCCAAATTCATGTAACACTTTAGAATGACAATTCTAAAAATAGGATTATTCTCTACGAAAAAATAATATCAGCTCGGCTATTATGTATTTCAGTTGCTAACAAATGTGGATTGAAAATTGAAAAAATGGCCGCTCTATGTCTCTTTTGTCAGCTTCAGTGATAAAATTACTAACATTTTGCTTACTGGAGTTGCCAAAACTGACATAGGGCCGCCATTTTTCAAGATTTCAATCAACATTTGTTAGCAACTGAGATACATAATAGCCCTGCAGGAAGAGTAACTGCCTTAAAAAAATGACCCAGTAAAAGTCGTGCTAAATCAATAACATCGTTCACGCCGCTATGACTCAGCTGTCATAGTAGACGTTGCAGCGCGCGCGTGAACCAATCCCTGCTTTCCTTCTGAAATTTTAACCAATCACCGAACATGTCTATTTGTAACCTCGGAAGTAATTCGTATTTGGAATAAAACGTCGTTTTAGTTTGAAGGACCACTTTTTGTGTGGAATTTGTTCAGAGTTATGCTTCCTGACATTATACATTATTTCCTCGTAGATTATTCTCATAAATTGTTGGATATTTTACGTCAGATTAGCGAGCTCCAAGTTCACAAGTTCCACAATTCAAGAGAAATATCTAATTTTAGTGCTGTTATACGGAAGTGTTTATTTGGACTTTAGCCTAAACAGATTAAAAACTGCCGTGATTTAAAGGTTTTAGTTTACATAATGCTTACAGAATCATCAACACTATCCTATCACCACGATCTATTGAAAAGTTTGTGCTTTGAATAGCAATTTATATTTAAATATTTCTTTGTCAATATTGCCATACTGAAATCGTGTGTAGGTTTGTGTATATGACCCGAAAAGCCACATTTACAAGTAGGTATGTAGATGGTATAATCTGGTGCTAACTAGATATAATAATTAGCATTAACGCGACACGGGCGCGAAGTGTCGGCGGCCCTGACACGGCCGGCAGGTTGACTTGACTGTAATACTAATACGAGTGACTAGTTACAGGTAAACATGCACACCTAAATACAAGTTAAATCTTGTCTCGGACCTTAATGAGATGTTTTCTAGCGCGCGCTTACATCCAGCAGCGGAAACGTTTCAATAGACAACGTTACATAATGCCTGCCCTTGACGTGAACCGATACTATGTTTGCCCCTTCTGTGTCCCCTAGCACGAATAACTACGTAGGTGTCGTTCACGTGAAACAGTACAAACTGTCATGTATCTAGGGCAACTGTGACACAGATAACTCATAGGTTTGTACGCCGAAGCAGCAGTGCAAGTACCGTAATAGTCGTTAAATTTGTCGAATCGCTAAGATGGATAAATTTTAAGAATCGTATCGGGCCCTTATAGCAAGTTTGGAAGTCATATCGACGACTTCTACGATCGCCAAATAGTCGACAGTATATGTCGATTATTACGAATTGTTTGCATTCCACAATGCGTCCTTCTATCATTTGAAGGTTTCTACGAGCATTTCGCTCTTCTACGATCAAAAAATGGCCGAAGTCTATTTTTTTTATTGAATACTAGTTTTACACCCGCATGGTGATAAATGTTGATGAAAATTATCCAATGTGTTAATTAAGCGACCCATCTACCTCCATGCCTAATTTCATCCAGTTTGGGCCAGCCGTTTGAGCGTAAGAAAAAACAAACATCCATCCATAAATACAAACTTTCGCATTTACAATATTAGTAAGTAAGATCAAACGCAACTAAATAATATCCCCATCCCTGTCGATCAGCTATATCGAGGTCGTTTACAAAGCTGACAAAACAATCGTCAAAATCGATTAAATATCGATCTTATCGACGGTCTCAAACGTAATATTACAGTTCCATGCTAGGGTTACCGTTATAATCGTAAAAACTTATCGAATTTGTCTACCGATCGCTTAATTTTGTTACTTGCAATGATTGACAAAAGTTCGATATAGCAAGTTTTTTCGAAGTTTGACGAATTCAAGAAACAAATTTATCGATTGGTAAGTTCGGTACTTGCACTGCGGGACGCGATGAAGTTTACTTGTTTTGTTAAGTTAAATTGTTTGTGTACGGCCTCTGGTTTGTGATCACTAACGTTAATATATACGTTAATATAGTTAACTAGCTAACTAACTAGGGTGATGATAAAAAGTACCCTATATCATTCCCCGGTTTGTAATATATCTCTATAAAGGAGTTCACGCGTGGCTTGATGCGACGACCAAGGAAAATAGACATTCATTTTTATATAAATACTAGCGACTGCCCGCGACTTCGTTCGCGTAGTAGGCTCAGCCTTGGGCCTCGCCATAACCTTCGATCGTTTTTTTAATTTTTAAAATGTTAGAACCTTATGCGAAGTATAAGAAAACATTTAAAAAGAATATAAATGAAATCCGTAAAGCCGTTCTTAAGTTATAACGTGACCAGGAGAAATAGGGGTTGTTCATTTTTATACATATTGATAGACAGATAATATGTTAGAGACAACAAATTAGAATATCCTTTTCTGTAAGTCTGTTTATAAGGCAAGATTATTTAGCAACAATGGCCGCCATTGAATAAGCAACAATAAGCTAAGTGTCACTAATGCTAGCAATTATTTTGACAATAATAGCAATTATTGTCGATTATTTTACTGGTATGATAATTAACTTACTGCTTTTCTGACTTTTAGCATACAGCCAATAAGTTACTTCACAGAATAAATTACAGTATTACGTTATGTAGAGCGCAACTCTACAATGTTGATCTAAGTTGTATTTAGCCATGATTTTACAAAAGTGTAGGTATCAATAGGTTAAACTATGTTTGATATGTGCTTAGATAAATCGAAAAATCCACGCAATATATAAACATATTTTCGGAGAAACAACGCCATCTAGTCAGATATGTTGTGTAGCTACATAACGTTTAACCTTAAAGATAGACATTGCCAAAAGTATTGTCTGTGTAAGTTTAGCTTTGGACCATCTATGCACATGTTCTACCCACGATCTTGACCTTCCTTATGCACCATTATGCTTCATTTGTACCGCCCTACCACCTTCAACCGTATTACTTACGAGTACACACAACACCATTATGTGAATATTTATAAATTGTCACTCGCCCAATAACATTCAGAAATTGTAAACTACAAGAGTCCAAAACGGTTGACCTAAAAAATAACCCTACATGACCGTTCAGCCGTTTAGGCGCATGATACGGTAACAAACACAGAGACAGAGTTAAATATTTTTTTTCTGTAGCCTAAGTTAGGTGCCTAGTCCTTTTAACATCAGCTATATGTTAGTGAAAGTATCGTTAAAATTTGTCCAGTCGTTTCAGAGATTAGCCGGAACATACAGACAGACAGACAGGAATTTTTTTTAATACTGCCATATGCAATTAGTGAAAAGCTGTTATTTTGAAATACCAAAGACACTTCGAAATGTTGTATAGTCGGAAAGATCTGACTTTTTTACGTGAGTGAAACCCGTTTTTCATATTAAAAAAGACACTTTCCTTTTTTATCTGTGTAGATTATAGATAAAGATTTAATTCAGACCTGCGAACCATTTCGACAAATAGGGCACTCGAGTAGCCTGTTGAATTTATTGTAAGTTAATAATTATTGTATATTGTATGCAATTTATTGTTGTATAATATGTCTGTTGAATGTATTTTTATATAACTAGTTATTAGAGTTCACAATATTCACAGATCATAAGAATAATTATACTAACTTATTATTCGTCTAACATCCAATTATGGATAGACTTAGTATTTTTATTAAAGAATTTGCTAATCATCAAGGACATGAACATTAAGGAAGGTAACACAGCTATCAGTGTTACCTTCAAGGAAACAGGAATGTGTATGAGTATATCAGAATACAGATTTTCCTCGTGCTAAAAAATAATCCATGGCACCTGTCTAGACAGGTTTTAAAGGCGATTTTCCTAAGCAGTAAAACACGAACATCATGTAAACGAAATGTTTTATTTGGCTTTATTATCCTGTATCATTATTCATTAGGATCTTATTTATGTATGTTGATTATTAATTCGTTACTTTTTTGTTAATATTATATTATGTTGCATGTCATAACGTCACAGACATAGCCCAGAAGATAAGCCAGTTGAAGTGGCAGTGAGCAGGGCACATAGCACGGACCGGAAGGTTCTGGAATGGAGACCACGGACCAGCCACGGCAAGCGCAGCGTAGGTCGTCCACTAGCACGGTGGACAGACGACCTGATGAAGGTTGGATGCATACAGCTACCAACCGGTCCTTTTAGAAAATTGCGGGGGAGATCTATGTTCCTACAAAAAGGCTGATGGTCGTATCAAGTCACCTAATGTTCAAGATCTCTAGTGCTCTCGTGTATTGGAAAACGATATGTTCCAATATTAGAGTACCATTTATATGTATATTGGAAATATGACAGAGTTAATCAAAGACTGATTCAAAGTAAAATTTACATTAATTAATTCGAAGGTTCTGAATAATTTAGAAATAAAATTATCATACATAGAACATACACGCCACGATCTTAACTATTTGTACAGAAAAGTTTTTAAAAATAAATCTTCTGTTAGTATTGGTTATTTTCCAATTTATCATCGACCGGGGTAGTGATTATATTCTTACAGATAACTAACTGTAGGTCATCTACACAATCCAGCCATTCTTATTCGTTTTGGGGGCGATGAGGCCTGCACTGACATCCCGCTCGGGGTGTTTTGTGAATTCCCCCCTGTCAGCATTTACTCACGCCGCGCCGGCTTATTGAAGGAGATAAGCCGGCGCGGCGTGAGTAAATGCTAGTATAGTCGATATAGCGGAGTATAGCCTTGGGTCGCTGGCACAACTGCTCCAGTTGGATCGAGTCATATTTTCGCATTCTCCATTTTTATATATTAGTTATTATAAGTTTGGATGAGGTTGTCGCCCCCTTCCTGACGTAAAGACATTTCAGTTGCCGCACTACCAACCAGTTGGTAGTGCAGCGGGGAATTTAGAATCATGTATACCGTTACCCACTGCACTACCAAATACTATTTCTTAAATATTCAACTTGTAATTGGGTTCCGTGTTGTTTTTTGTAGTGTGCTATGGTTTTGTGTTACTTATTTTGAGAATGCTGATCCTACTATGAAATAGACATATACAATATATTTTTTAATTCACGAGAGGTCCGAACCGGACATGAGGCTCCGGCTAGTTTTTACTGTGTCTCGTGTCGGAAAAACCCCACAACAAATAGAATGGTACTAAAACCAAGCGGCCTTATTAATAAACTTGGCTTACACCCGGAGTAGTTAAAACATCTATCTGTCAATTTTTCGCTTGCAGTAAATGTCACGTGTGTAAGCAAGACAAAGCATGTTACGCCTAATCTATGTTTACGCAACGTTTATTAATAAAGGCCCATATGTCGATCAGAATACTTTGGTTGTGGTTACTATAACTTGATAAGTATACAGGGTGGAATTTTGTAATGCCACCTGAAGGGAAACTTAACTCTAACTCTTAACACTGTAGATAGAAAAAAAATACTCAAATAACATTCCTTTATTTTTGAAAGGAAAGAAAACTGCATTCAATGTTTTACATACGAAAATTCGCTTACTACACCCGAGAATCGAACCGACTAACATCTGTAAAATTTCACCCTGTACTTTTATTGCATCAATCGTTAGGGTCAATTATAAGGATGCAATCTCTCTAACAAACTTGTTCAACTAAATGAAAGGAAAACCATGGAATATTAAATTATTTTAATTATTTACAATAGTAAAATAGTACTTTCTCTTCAGCCGTGCGATTCCCTAAGAGCAAACATCGTTGCATCTTTGACAACATCCTTGAAACAAATGAAGTGAATACAAGAAACGTTGGAAAAACAACCTTTTGTACAAGGGCGAATTATTTGACATCGGTGAGCTCGTCGTCGATTACAGAATCGCACGGCAGGTGGCATTACAAAATTCCATCCTGTATACTGTTATTACTTAAACACAACTTTTATTGTAGGTATTTTAACAATTGAGACTAGAATTTGAATTATAAATAACGTTTCACTTGACTCGGTTGAACGGTCCTTAAACAAATAAAAATATTCAAATAAAGACCTTGTGAAATGAAAGTTCAATTTATCAATGAATATTATACAGCAGGTGTTCATTGCTCCATTGCCATTTCTAGGAGGTTATTTGGCCAAATTGAACTACATGTAATACTTGAAAATGTTAATATATTTTAATTAAAAGTATTCGAAGATCAATTTAATACTGAGTGGTTAAGTTTCGAGCACAGGAGCAGTAAGCAAGTCCGACGTGTTTGTAAACTGTAAACACAGGCAGCCTCCGAGTTTACGACTGGCACGGTTACCACAAGCGCATCTAGCTCCTACACAAACAGACATACGACTGAGTTTTGAATAACACAAGAGAAAAATTCTAGTCAAATATAAAAATTTGGCAACTATCCAACGTACCTACTCGTACATTAAGATGGAAACGTCTGTAACACACACAATCACTCAGTACCGTATGTGAGAAATAAACAAATACTATTTTAATACGAATTATTCATAAATGACCTAGAGGTTCCCACTGCATTTAAGTATTCGAGATATTAAATATATTTAATTAAAACATTAATAAAATGTATCGTAAATAACTGATATTAATGACGCATGTAATTTTTATTTTATTCGCATGTTCACCCAGACGTATAATTTATGTAAGTAGTGGAAAATACAAATAAATAATAATATAATGTTACGATTTTTTAGATTTTATTTTTAATTATTTTGAATATCTTGGTTTCTAATCGGATGGATACGATCATATTGACATTGTAGTAGCAATATGACGTATGGGTCGGGATTATTTTAGGCTGACCGTGAGCGGCGTCTAGCCATTCATTCGGTCCCGACTACGCTTAACCGTCTCTCTCAAAATATCCACCACTGTATCTTCGTTCGCGACTGGAAAGCTTTGCATTCGCAAAAAAGTCCGCATGCGCTTTTCGTCATTTTCATGTAGAACGCACTTACCTTTTTGTTTTGTCGGGCGGCCGTCAGCCCCACTTGCGAGCCCATCTCAGCTAAAATATTTTTCGGCATCTTGGCAGTTGGCACTAAACAGTCCACACAAAAAAGTTTCGATTGAGAAATTTGATTTTTCGCGGTTGCACGAGTGTTGAATCGACACGGGACGCGAGTTGCGCGCGACGTGCGCGCTGAAAACGAATGAATGCGAGCGCGGGTGCGCCGGCATATAGCGCGCTGTGCGGCGAAATGCGTGTGACGTCAGGAAACGGCACTGCAGGAGGTTACTACTTATTCTATGGTGCGGGTGCCTCCACTTCGTCATCTCGCCGCGCCGTAGCCTGCGTCCCTGAGGAAAACGCCAGGCCCGCACACACGGACGGAACACGTGGAGCTGCCTCGGTTTTCCTACCCACAAGCTACTTACCTGTTTCATTGTCATAATCACAAAATGATGAGGAACCACAACTAGTGCATTACTTACATATATGGAGTTACAACGTATTTATTGTGGTACCTACATCTATTACTAACTGGTAAAACAATTGGTTAGCAAATCGCTCAGGTAATAACGTCACACTCGTCGTCATACGTGTGGGAAACAGTAGACAATGCATCTGACCAATCAAGAAGATGAAGCAATACATCACGGGCGGCATATTGAATCTAGAGTGCAACCAAGGGAATATTATCTAATCATAACCGTGGTGCAACCAGGGATTCTCAGAGTTAAGGGGCTGTCAGCTCAGCGCTTGGCTACCTTCAATTTCCTTTACTTGAAATCAAGCAAATGCATGGCATTAAAACGTACAAACTTCATAAAAAAATATAGTGCACACTTAAATAAAAAAATTATCCGTCAATGTATGTGTATTAAATGTTACTATTTTGTCATAGTATTTGTTATGAAACACATATGGTTTCATAACAAATACAATAGTGATTAAAGAGAAAAACTGCTTTAAAGGTCAACTTAAGTGGTTTGTTTGAATTTTGTTTAATGTACTCTAGTATGTTAAAATATGTTTTTGATTCCGTCAATGTGTACTTAGAAGTCTTAAAAATGACATATTTTTTTTTGTAGTTTTAATTAAATCGCTGCTTAAGAGATAAACTGCTTTAAAGCTTTGCTTTTTAGCTTTTTTCCCGAACTACTCGTTCCGGCCTAGCATTGCATCCATATATTGTTGAAAACTTCTTACCACGAACCAAAAAGTTAAGCAGTCCCTACCTCTGTCGTGTTAGTAAATTGTGGAATGCTTTGCCGGCGTACGTATTTCCTTGCAGCTATGGCCCTGGGTCTTTCAAGCGGGACGTGAAAAAGCATTTGTCAGGTCATCATAGGGTGGCGATTAGTGCAGCTTACGGCTGCACTAATGGTCATTGCTTCTTGATTCCATCTTCGCTTTCCATCGGGCGCTCTCGCCCGGAGTCACTTTGATAAACCATTATAAAAAAAATCCTTCATTTTTATTGACATCTTGATATGACAGCACCTTAACTTCCGAGCTCAAATTAAGGAGTGTAGAAATACTTCGAGCGGACGATCATTCCACATCACTTATACCTAAGTAAAAAAAAACCAATACTTTCCGATTTCCACTTTGCAATTTCCATGTACTTTTAAGATCTGGATAAGAAGAGCAGGGACGATTAGTCGATAAAAGACGATAAAATGCCAAGCAGAATAAGATTAAATATCTCCCTTGAGTATTCGCAAATAGTATCTGGAGAACAGATTAGGTGAGACAATATGATATCCCTAAGTTGATCGGACTTGTTGAGTTTTAATATTACCTGTCTACAGCCATCAAAAATGTTGCTATAAGTGTGATTCCATTGCATATGGTGTAATTCCCGTTGCTTGACAACCTGTTTAACTTGCGTGGGACAGTATCCGTCAACATGACGTATGCAGAATAGATACTTTTCCATTGTGTCGTCCGACTCACCCACATTTTCAGCGGTGCGATTCTCTAATGATTCTTCGTTGCGATCGTCGACGAGGTCAAAGATGTCATATACTAAAGAGATATCGCCCTTGTACATAAGGTTGTTTTCCAACGATTTTTGTCATCTCGTCATTTGTTTCATGGATGTTGTCAAAAATGCAACAATGTTTGCTTTTAGAGAATCGCACGGCTGCTGGATTCAAAGGCACGCGCGCTTCATATAATCCTAAAACACAGTCCACTGTGGGCGTAGCATGAAAATGTGCGTAAGTGTAACGTAAACGTATCGTTGCTACAAAGTTGCAGCTGTGGTAAAGATAACTCATAGTTTGTACTGTATACGACGAGGTCCGCAGGTGCAGGAGATACATTGATTCTTCTGTGGGCCTAGCACGAATAACTGCGTAAGTGTGCCGTAACATGTCGTTCACGTGAAACAGTACAAACTGTCATTTATCTAGGGCAACTGAGACACAGATAACTCATAGTATGTTAGCTGAACCATGACGCGTTGACATTTGCGATACGAATACATTTTCGCAAATTGTTTCTGCTTCTAAGCTGTAGCGAACTGAAACTATTAAATGTTAATAAGCATGTAGGAAGCGGAATTACTAGACAAATGCCATTAATATATACAGTGTCTCCTGTTAATATTGTTATCGCCCTACTCCCACCTATTTAAGTAGTCATGTTTCAACCTTACCATTAAATTAGGTACCACCACGCAAGCTTAAAATAATAATGCATTACGATAGACGTTTTGGTGACATAGTATCACATATTTCACACAATTCACGTACTTTGACGTAACTTTTGACACTAAGTTACATCGTTCCAATGTCAATTTTTTGAAGATCCGTACTCCCATCTCTTAAAATAGTCATATTGAAACCTTACCATTAAATTTGGTTGACCGTTTTGTGTCAGTGTGAGTACGATAGTAAGTATAATTATTCTAAGCTTTTTACAAAACGTTGATTTATGATAGTTTCGAAAAAGGTGGGAGTATAGGCGCCCTGTTTAGGGTGTCAGTTAGTTCTGTGACTTGCAGCACTTCTGAACTATTGTAATACTTTATTATAATTTTATGCGTCTTCCTTAATTGTGTCTATAAAACAGCTCTTTACACAGCGTTCACTTCTATATTTCATTGAACAAATACAATTTCGTTCAAACTTCGAGTGTACCATAATGTCAAAACTAGATATTTTTATCAAAAAATAGAACCGACTTCTACACTAAAAAGTGAGAAATAACTTGTTGAAGTCAGTACCATGATAGTTCGAAAGTACCTATTATCACAATATTGCGTGTATGGTACCGACTTCGACCAGTTATTTCACACTTTTAAGTGTAGAAGTCGGTTCTATTTTTTGATATAAATTATTTACCCGTTTTAGTGACCTTGCTACTTACGGTATACACCGTCAATGATGATATCAATCAAGATAAATCAACACTTTTAAATTTTTGGAGTGCAACCCATAAACTGCTTGACTGAATTTGATGTTATTTATACGGGATCACCACGGAAGTGTACTCTATCAAACAAAAAAGGATCATCAAAATGGGTTCATAAACGACGAAGTTATCCGCGAATACACATAAAAAAATATACGATCGATTGAGAAACCTTCCTGTTTTGATCGTTCCAAAATGTCAGGTCTTCTTTTTAAAATGCAGAAATTACTGATAATAATAAAATTGTGATTTTTCTGACACTTTTTGATCTCGGCCCATAATGTTATAGTAATTAATTAAACCCTTTTAATTTACCTGCTATTGGGTTTGCCGGGTAAAGTAAATTAATAATTAATATATCGTCCTCGTCAATAGCCGTTTCCTTTATCATTTAAGTGTTCATGATAGCTGTACTATGTTACTAATTTTTATAATATCTACTAGCTGGTGCCCGCGACTACGTCTACGCAGATTTAGTACTTCGAGTAGCTTATTATTTCCCCAAGGGCATATCTATCTTTATATCGAAATATCAAAAATATGAACATGGTCAAACGCAATTGCTATAATAGTATTATTTGAGTACATTAAAATACTTAGTATATTAATCAGAAAACAATAATAATAACCATGGAAAAATAGCTGCAGTTATTTCATTTCATCACCCTTGACGGTCGCCGAACACGTCTAGTGAGCTGCCAATTGACTTGGCTTTTGACTAAGCTATCAGAAACTGACACAAACTTTGACAGAACTGTCATCATTACGATCTTGGTACGATACTTGGTAATGGCCCACGAGTTTCTTGCTGCTTCTTCTCGGCGGTGGTTCTTTTCCGAAGACAGCGGTAGAATCATTTAAAAATTTTGACGTTCATAAGAGTGTCTATGATGCCTAAACTGAATAAATAATTTTTGAATTTAGAATTTTTGAATCTTGACGTAGGCGGAGATCTTATTATTTTGTTTATGCTGTGCCCAAGCATATTACGCTTTTTCACCCGCGTGGTGATGAATGATGATGATTAAAATTACCCTATGTGTTAAACCAGTGCCTCACCTACCTCCATACCAAATTTCATCAAAATTGCCCCAGCCGTTTGAGCGTTAATGAGTAACAAAGATCCATACATCCATACTCACAAACTTTCGCGTTTATAATATTAGTAGGATAGGATATCATGTCACATTAACCCTTTGCGTCCCAGAGACGTATATATACGTCAGTTTCATTCATAAATCTTTTGTTTTAATTGTCACGGTATAGGAAGGATTACTCCCAAATGCTGTTTAAGTACTACATTGTACATTTTATACCAAGCAGGCTTCTAACGGCCGTTTTCAATATTCTATCTATCCACGTTTTCCTTACTATCGATAGAAATTTGACATAACGTCGATACAAACAGTGTCTTATATCTATCTTTAGTAAGGTAAACCGGCGATAGATAGATTATTGAAAACGGCCGTAAGTGTTGGCTACAGCCCCACTTATTCCTTTGTAAAGGACTGGATGAAATTCGTGAATCAAATGCGATGAGATAATTGTAATAATAGTTACAAAATAATAAATATTAAGTTAAAAATAATAATAAACATCTGCCATTTCCTTCGCACTACACAGGATATGTGGATATTTTAATATATAATTAAGTGCGAGAAAAACAGCCACGATGCTTCGTGCTTGTTCATTTGAATTTATTTTGATTTGATATATTGAAAACACTGTTTTAAACTTAGGATCGAGTTTGAGTTCCAGTGATAACCGTAGCAAAAGACTAAGAAAGAGGGTAGATCGTTATGTCTGCACCTAACTTTTTAACTTTTCGACCAACCACCCGCATTCTTCAGTCTTCCCGTGAACATGGTGCATGTAACTGCGCCGAAATATCGGGAGCTCATTCCACAACCTTACCACGGTAAATATCCCGTTAATAATCATATAACATTCAAATGTTTTAAACAGTGTTAACAGTCTTCCCGTGAACATGGTGCATGTAACTGCGCCGAAATATCGGGAGCTCATTCCACAACCTTACCACGGTAAATATCCCGTTAATAATCATATAACATTCAAATGTTTTAAACAGTGTTAACAGTCTTCCCGTGAACATGGTGCATGTAACTGCGCCGAAATATCGGGAGCTCATTCCACTACCTTACCACGGTAAATATCCCGTTAATAATCATATAACATTCAAATGTTTTAAACAGTGTTAACAGTCTTCCCGTGAACATGGTGCATGTAACTGCGCCGAAATATCGGGAGCTCATTCCACAACCTTACCACGGTAAATATCCCGTTAATAATCATATAACATTCAAATGTTTTAAACAGTGTTAACAGTCTTCCCGTGAACATGGTGCATGTAACTGCGCCGAAATATCGGGAGCTCATTCCACTACCTTACCACGGTAAATATCCCGTTAATAATCATATAACATTCAAATGTTTTAAACAGTGTTAACAGTCTTCCCGTGAACATGGTGCATGTAACTGCGCCGAAATATCGGGAGCTCATTCCACAACCTTACCACGGTAAATATCCCGTTAATAATCATATAACATTCAAATGTTTTAAACAGTGTTAACAGTCTTCCCGTGAACATGGTGCATGTAACTGCGCCGAAATATCGGGAGCTCATTCCACAACCTTACACGGTAAATATCCCGTTAATAATCATATAACATTCAAATGTTTTAAACAGTGTTAACAGTCTTCCCGTGAACATGGTGCATGTAACTGCGCCGAAATATCGGGAGCTCATTCCACAACCTTACCACGGTAAATATCCCGTTAATAATCATATAACATTCAAATGTTTTAAACAGTGTTAACAGTCTTCCCGTGAACATGGTGCATGTAACTGCGCCGAAATATCGGGAGCTCATTCCACTACCTTACCACGGTAAATATCCCGTTAATAATCATATAACATTCAAATGTTTTAAACAGTGTTAACAGTCTTCCCGTGAACATGGTGCATGTAACTGCGCCGAAATATCGGGAGCTCATTCCACAACCTTACACGGTAAATATCCCGTTAATAATCATATAACATTCAAATGTTTTAAACAGTGTTAACAGTCTTCCCGTGAACATGGTGCATGTAACTGCGCCGAAATATCGGGAGCTCATTCCACAACCTTACACGGTAAATATCCCGTTAATAATCATATAACATTCAAATGTTTTAAACAGTGTTAACAGTCTTCCCGTGAACATGGTGCATGTAACTGCGCCGAAATATCGGGAGCTCATTCCACAACCTTACACGGTAAATATCCCGTTAATAATCATATAACTTTGATATATTGATATATTTATATATATGATATATTTGATTTGAATTTATTCAATAAGCTGCTTTTCTAGTGAAAGCGATCAGTAAAATTGATGTGATATTTATTTCACCGGTAGATAAGTACCTACATTATTCCCGAGTGGCATAGGGTATAATAATATGTGATTAAAAATCATCATCGTCCATCTGTTCCATCGCCACCGAGTGAAACCGCGGAGTGCACCTAGTGTAGAATAAAACATGTTTAGTAATTTAGTTTTATGGAACATAAGTATAAAACTAAAATATAAAATATAAGATCAGTTTTTTTCGAAAAGATGAATGGTAGCAAGATTGTAATTAAAAAGAATAATGGGAGTCGTCAGAAAACCATTTTATAGAATAAATTTAAATTCACAGGCACAGGCTTTTCGGCCTAAGCACAGGTATTTTTTAGAGTTCCGTACCCAAAGTGTAAAAGCGGATCCCTTCGTGTGCGAGTCCGACACGCGCTTGGCCGGTTGTTTGTTGAACTCTTATTTAACGAAATCATCTCAGCCGTAAGACGTCCACTGCTGAACATACGCCTCCCCCACAAATTTCCAAAAGGACCGGTTGGAAGCGGCCTGCATCCAACGTCGTCCTGCGACCTTTATGAGGTCGTCTGTCCACCGTGTTGGTGGACGACCTACGCTGCGCTTGCAAGTCCATGATCTCCACTCTAGAACCTTCCGGACTCATCGGCCATCTGTTCAGATGAAGATTTGCTATGGGCTAACAATGCCATTTCTGGGAAACAACTGGCTTCAGTGACTTACGGCCGATCCCAATAACCTACCTATCGTCGGTTTAACTTACTATCCTACTTCCTACTAATATTGTAAACGCGCAAGTTTGTAAGTATGGATGTATAGATGTATGGATGTGTGGATCTTTGTTACTCTTTCACGCTCAATGGGCAGGGTTAATTTTGATAAAATTTGGTATGGAGGTAGATGAGGCACTGGATTAACACATAGGATACTTTTATCATCATCATCATCATTCATCACCACGCGGGTGAAAAAGTATAATATTCTTGGGCACAGCATAGACAAAATAATAAGATCTCCGCCTACGTCAAAATCGTAATGACATGTTTTCGAAAGAAACTCACTGACTGTATTTAAGGCGCGCTCGTATCGTGATAATAGTAAAGAGCAGAATTTTTAAACACCTAGTTTAACGAAACAGATCGATAATATATTATGAAAAAACACAAAGGTTGGAAAAGGAATAGGAAAAGAGTAATAACCGAATAGAATTCATAAATACAACTCTCTTTCAGCAGAAAAAAATCCTGAATAGGTCCACAAAAATAAACTTTCACGTTCAAACTCTCAGAATTTTCAGCGATAACACTATATTTTTTTTAGGTAATACATAGCCAACGTATAGTACTAAAGTAATAACCAGCAGTTTTTTCAAGTTCAGTATAGAAAAATATAAAGCAAACGTACAAACTTAACGCATTTTCGCATTACATCGTCCAATCTAACAAGCGATTTTCAACCGTACGTAAAGCATCGTAAATTATTTTAAAATTGGAGTTGGACCGCGTCTTAACTAGGATTTTAGAATTTCACTATTATATTTATTGCATGCAGTCATCACCTATAATAATGATGGCTTTTAGCTCTGTGTGGACATAAATGTAATAGTACTTTGAATTGTAATGGTGTACAATATGTTGCTGATTATAAATAAATAAATAATTATTGCACCACTGGAGCTATAAGCTACATGACAACCGTTCCTATAAGATTATACATATAGCTCGTATTTTCTAGCCCAAAACCAGTTATCAAAATTCGCCGACTGCTATTAGATGCAGAGTTTCCTCTATGAATTCCAATGCTGATTGTATGAGTCGTAAACGTTCTAGCAATATGGTAAACTGAAAGCATCGTATCGGATCGACCAGGCGCTTGGTGAGATTGTCATTTTTTGGTTTAAATTAATATTGCTTTGTTGCAATACCACACTTATTAAACGATTCAGATATTGTGTAATTAGATTGTTGTGTAATTAGGGGGTGATTTAATATTATGTTAAATCAGCATTTATTTACTATTCGTTATTATTCGGACTCGATTCCCCCTTCCCCGTTCTACTTCTCCTTCCCCCTTCTACTTTTCCTTCCTTTCACCCTCACTTCTTCTATCTCTTCCTTCCTATCATGCTTCCTCAAGGGTCGGCAACGCATCCTCGAGACGTATGGTATTGCGGATGTCCGTGGGCGACGGTATCACTTACCAATGGGTGAACCGCTTGCTCGATTGCCAACCTAGCCCATAAAAAAAAAAAAATTATGGCCACTTTAAGTGCGCTGCTCAACAAAATTAGCGTAACATTTATAAAATTGCAATTGTTTACGCTTTAAGACAATTCCTCTATAGCTAGTGCTTCTGTTAGAACAACCGTGCGATTCTCTAAGAGCAAACATCGTTGCATCTTTGACAACATCTGTTTAACAAATGACGAGATGACAAGAAATGTTGGACAAATAAAACAACATTATGTACAAGGGCGATATTAAGTAAGTATTTGACATCGGTGAGCTCGTCGACGAGCGCATCGACGAATCATTAGAGAATCACACGGCAATTAGACCTCGCGAGCCCTTATAAACCATGCAATAACCGACACTTCCTGTCTCCCCTGGCTTAGCAAAGTCATTCCAGAGTATTGAAACCAACCTAGTGCTCCCTATCTCCTTGTCTATGTCATAAATAAATTATCTATGCCCATCTAGAGTTTTAAACGCAGTAGTCTATCAGTTTTAGCAATTACTCGCATTTCCTAGGTCCTGGGGCTTTACTATCAGCTTCCTAAAAACCATGCAAGTTCCGTGCAGTTCTTAAACCTGATATAAGCAGTTTTACGTGAATATATCACGTGAATGGATGGCCCCTAATACTTAAAGATGTGCAAACATATTATAAACATATGATACGAGTACATATGCACCTGGTCAGGTTTCACACGGCGTAGTACCAAAATTGAAATCACAATTAATTTTAATCACACAACATATTCAAAAATATTATCTTTTTTTTTATTATTAGACATGCCATTATTCGAGGTCATTGGGTTTAATGCACTTTGCAATCCCCACGCCACCTATTAACCCTTTGGGTACCAGAGACGTAAATTTACGTGAGTTTCATTCATAAATCTTTTAATTGTCACGGTATTCTCGTAGTACGGGTTAAATCACCTCCGTCCCCTTTACCGTGCATGCGCTCTCTCCCCGTGCCGCAGCCCAGCCCAGGCCCCCTAAGGTTGGTTTACCTAGTCTACGTTGTGGAGGTCATAGCCGAGTTTGGCCTAGTTTTGAAGGATGAATTTGTTTGAATATTAGAAAAACTTTGGTTACTAATAACTCGGAAGTTTCACTATTTCCTGAGACGCAGTACTGTTATAGACTTTATGTAAGCCTCGCCTAGTGGTTTTAATATTAATTACGTCACCTTTTTGTTACACACTGTTTAATGATAAGCCACTGGTAAACACATGCCTCCCCCATAGATCCATAGATTTCCAAAAGGACCAGCATTCAGCGTCATCCTGTGACCTTTATCAGGTCGTATGTCCATCTGGCCGGTGGATGACCTACGCTGCGTTTGCCGGTCCATGATCTCCACTATAGAACCTTCCAGCCCCATTGGCGTTAATTTCTGCGTGGTTTGTGCTCTGCCCACACTTTAACTGGCTTATTCTTTGAGATATGTCAGTGACTTCGTCTACCTTATTTCTAATTTGGTCACGTAGATAAACCCTAACGTTGTTCGACTTTGAGCTTAAGTAGTAGAAAGACCACGTTTCAGTGCAATAATTAAGACATTACTGTTGGAAGGCATTAGTCTTGAGGACTCTTGACTTGTGGGGTATTTCGGACGAGAAGACTTCGTGATGTTCCCGGAACGCTGCCCAGCCGAGTTGGATTCGACCTAGTAGGACTGTTTTCTCGGAAAACCGAAGGTGGTTACTTTGGCATTATTGTACGAGCACTTCAAAATAAACATACATATGGTAAACACAGTACCGCAGGAGAAATCCAAGCACTGCCCATGTCTCGATCGAATCAAAGGCCTTCTCATAGTCCACAAACACTACATATACTCGTAGGTAGATAGTTGCAAGTTATACTCTTCGGCCTTCTGTATAACTATCGTGCAATCATCACACTAATATTCAATGCGAGTTTGTAGGTGAAGTGAGTCATCATCATCATCATCATCATCATCTCAGTCGTAGGACGTCCACTACTGAATATAGGCCTCCCCCATACATAGGCCTCTCCCAAGTGAGTGATACTTCCTAATTATTGTTACAGAAAATTGGTGATACCTCTACCTATACATTGTCTTCTATACTTACCTAGCTTGAGATTCCAAAAATCTTTACTAAGTATAATCAATTTAGCTGTAGAAGTGCGGTAGATAGGTAGATGTAAGATGTGTAAAAATCTGCGGAATTTCAATCTGCTCAATTGAGTTCTAATATAAGCAAAACTGGCGACAATTAACCATCCGAGAAAAGCGGTGGTCCGAGTGCTAGCGAGGTTGCAGCGAGTAGCTTCAAGTCAAGTAGCTTGCGAGCGAACTTCGCGTTTATGTCTCTTGAGGAGTAAACTAACCCTTACGTAGCTATGTCGGTACTTTTTATGTAGACAGCGAAACAGAATTTACCTTAGTGTAGTTGGTCTGAAAGTCGTTTCAGCAGCACGGCATCTTATTATTTATCATTTTGTATTCTCTAATATACACAGTCTTATTAAATATGTTTCAGTCTTAGTAATAATAATTTGTACTAACCATAAATTCATCTCAGTTTCATCAGCTCAAAGTCGCCCAACGAGCTATGGAGAGGGCTATGCTCGGGGTTTCTCTACGTGATCGAATCAGAAATGAGGACATCCATAGAAGAACGAAAGTCACCGACATAGCTCAGAAGATTAGCCAGTTGAAGTGGCAGTGGGCAGGGCACATAGCACGCAGAACAGATGGCCGATGGGGCCGAAAGGTTCTGGAGTGGAGACCACGGACCGGCAAGCGCAGCGTAGGTCGTCCACCGACACGGTGGACAGACGGCCTGACGTTGGATGCAGGCTGCTTCCAACCGGTCCTTTTGGAAAATCATGGGGGAGGCGTATGTTCAGCAGTCGACGTCCTACGGCTGAGATGATGAACCATAAATTCAGTTTGGTAACATACAAAATTTTTACTATGTTCTAGTGATACCTACGCAAAAATGCTAGCTAAAATAGTGAAACCAAATAAAAATACAAAACTATGAAAACAAAATATTAATTAAAGATTAAACAGGGTACAATAATTGTAGTTGATTTTGTCTTGGCTTTTATATATGTATGTTTTTTATGTTAGTGCCTAATGGGCTTGCTTTATAAATATATTTTTTGTTTTATTACATTGGTGTCCTTTTTTTTTAAATACAACCGTAAGTAGTATGATTTGGGAATGTATGTACCTTCATAGAAGAGCTCTAACTCCTAACTAGGTCGTCCTGTAGGAAATCAGTCCTCCCTCCCCAGTCCTCTACTCACACAACCTTTGAGCTAGCTCTACCATGAGTTAGCAACGTAAATCTCATCTATAGTCGATACTCGATCTCGCCTACCTATAAAGCTTGTGATTGGCGTAATCGCTGTCAATTTAAGGCGCGCTCGTACCCTGATTAAAGAAAAAACAGAATTTTTAAACACCTAGTGTAACGAAACAGATCGATAGTATATTATGAAAAAAATACAAAGGTTAGAAAAGGAATAGGAAAAGAGTTATAACCGAATACAATTCATAAATATAACTCTCTTTCAGCAGAAAAAAATCCTGAATAGGTCCACAAAAATAAACTTTCACGTCCAAACTCTCAGAATTTTCAGGGATAACACTATATTTTTTTAGGTAATACATAGCCAACGTATAGTACTAAAGTAATAACCAGCAGTTTTTTCAATAACAAAATTAACGCATTTTCGCATTACATCGTCCAATCTAACAAGCGATTTTCAATCTTACGTAAAGCATCGTAAATTATTTTAAAATTGGGGTTGGACCGCGTCTTAAGTTCTACAATTGACTGCGAGGTGGCACTGTTCTTTTTTTCATACATTTTGCAGCGATTGGTGACAATGTTGTAAACTCACGGTAGACCTGGAGTGTTAAAATTGTTTATCGTCGGGTTCTTCTTGTCTGTTCTGTGCGTGACCGCCGCCAGTTGGGCGCCACCACGGCTCGTTGGCCCGGAGCCCCCAATAATCGAACAACACGCCTGAACCGCTTCTAACCGGCGCGGGCGGCACGAGCTATTCTCGGCGACGTCAATAGCCGGCCAGGTGCTGTAATAGATAGACCAAGATTTATATGGTTTAAATGAATCTATGAGACTGCGAATTCTTTTACGATAAATAACTTTCGTTTCGCTAAGTGTGGGCCGAGCACGAAAATATGTTTAAGTGTAACGTAATCGCATCGTTAACGTATTATATACGTTAGTACTACAAACTGTCAATTATCTAGTACACTAGTGGCACAAATAACTCATAGTTTGTACTGAATACGTAAACGATACGATAGATTTACACTTAAGCAGATTTTCGTGCTCGGCCCATATATAAACTCAAAATCGTGTGGTTTCATTAAGTATGTTAGGCTACGAACTTTTCAAATGACCCTCGTAGCACTCACTTTGGATAGATAGAAGACAAAATTTCAAAACAAATGTACCAAGTAGTTCTGCGAACAGTACTTAGACCTCGCGAGCACAGACTTATTAGCTTCGCAGTATGAGCTATCTGCAGTTGGAGAATGCCAAAAAATATTCTCAAAATGTCCCGTTTTTGAACTTCAGAACGTACTAGGTAGTTTGGAAACCACTTAACCAATTATGCTCATATTCGAAGTTCCTCTATAAAGTCAGGTACCTACCTTTCAAATTTTATCACAACACGGTAAATAAATAGCGTCACAAGCTTCCCCCCTATTTAGGAAAGGTGGCCCTTTTAACCCACTCAAAAATCGCCTATGACAAAAAATATTTAATACTAGAACATGCATGCCTTGGTATGCATTCCGTCAAGAATTCAAGATTGCAGGCTGAATAATCCGACCTGTACAGGAGGACTTACATACAACCTAACAAACATAGACAGAATGAAACTACATACAGATGAAAGTCAATTTGGCCAGTTAAATAAGAGACGCTTCGCTCGTATGATAATTCTACGATGTCACAACGTTCAACAATCTGTCAAGACAGATAGTCAAAAAACCTTCCTATAATAAATAATCCATGAACAAAAAATAAATAAACATTGTACCTACATCATCAGCATCATCTCAGCGGTAGGACGTCCACTGCTGAACATAAGCCTCCCCCAAAAGGACCGGTTGGAAGCGCCCTTTATCCAACGTCGTCCTGCTACTTTTTATCGGGACGGCAGTCCACCGTGTCGGTGGACGACCTACGCTGCGCTTGCTGTACCTACATAGGCATCCAATAACCAGTAATATAACATTACTTGATGTTCACTTAATTAATAATATTTTGCGATTTCAAAATGTACTTAAGTACAAAAAAATTAAATACTAAATGCGTCCCGCAGTTTCACTCGCGTGGTGATGAATGGCGATTATGATAAAAAAGTACCTTATTAGTTAATCCAGTGCCTCATCTATCTACCTACTAAATTAAATCCAAAACCGTTTAGCCATTTGAACACGAAAACCGCATTACCGAAGTAGAAGCCAGAGTGGATGACCATATCACCGAAGTAAATGCTGGCAATTTCAGCATTTACTATCCATCCGATGTAAAAGTCTTTGGACTTTCTCAAAGCTGGAGATGGCTTGGTGGCTCCAGTGGAAACAGCATCTTCACCTCGAGGATTATATACATCAACCAAATCTCAAACAGTATTATTGCAGACTACTACGGCAACTACCCAACTACTAACTGCCACCGGTCAGCAGATCCATTCGTGGTTAAAAGGAAGTGGAACTAAAGCTGGGTGAGAGAACTTTCGTGCATAATGTAATTTTGGCCGACATTGTTGATAACTGCATTTTGGGCTTAGACTTCATACGGAAATATAGCTGCAAGATTGACGTGCTTCAAGGAGTATTGAAATGTGGTGCCGAGGAGGTCTTTATGGAAGTTGGAAAACTAGGCAAGGTCTACGATGTCCTGTACTATTAAGACATATAATATCGCAGTTTATTTTGTAGATATAATGTTCTCTATAAAACTGTACTAATATGGTCTATTGTCAATAGTTTCTGCAGCGTACCTACGCGATATCACGATGTTTTTTGGTATTTTTCACACCTTGGGTTACATATCTTCTCTTTTGTTTACTAGCAGCTCATTTTAGATGAGTCGGTCGAATTTTGCAGGTTTTTAATTGCTGTCAAATAAAATAAATTTCTAGCTGTGATAAAATGTTCTTGCTCTTGAAGTTTGCTTTTTACTTCTTTCATGACAAGTTCTGACCAAAGTTCTGTGGTGAATATTCTCTATCCCACCACCCGTTTTTTACGTTTTGCTATAGTCTTCTGAATACTTATGTAAGCCGCACTGAACATCACTACCTCCTCGGGCGACATATTGTTCATCATTGGCTAGTGTATACAGGACAAATGTCGAGCGACATTGTCCCACGAAGTCGCAAAGAGTCGCCACGTGAATCTCGGGCGACATGTCTCTGCGACATGTCCCCTAGTGAATACGCAGCTTTAGAGGTAGGGTTACCAGGTGAACATTTTCAAAAGTCCAGAGAAAACGCCTGATTTCCATTGAAAAGTCCTGAGATTTAGTTGCAGTATGAAGGTTTTCTCTCAAACGTGAACAATTTAATTTACTCACAACAAACGTACTGAACATATAATCGTTTTTATTTTACACTGCGAATATTGGGGGGAATATTATAAAAATATAGAACTCGCGATATACACGAACGCACCACCCCACTCCTTTTTAGTTTGTTTAACTTTTTATTAAAATGTTGAGATCGCGACTTAATCTAAGAGATTATAAACTGAAGTAGGTATACTGACTTACATAAGTTTTACTTGAGAGCATTGTTCTTATCCCAGAAATGTGTCTAAAACTATTCTCAGGAGAACCAAGTTTCAAATCAAGGCTCAATCAGTGATTGGGTTTTTAAACGGATCAGTCTGTTTTCGTTTAAAGATAAATATGTTTTCATTTTACAAATATCGGTGCCGTTCAACGCAGAAATATATATGTACCTACCTAGACGATACTCGTAAGTACCTATAGCTAGCTCACAACACAATTATTGCTTACAACAGAATGTGCAAGCAAAGCAAACGTACCTGTAGGCACAGGATAAATAATAGTACTACGTAGGTTATTAATACTTCATCTGCCGAACGACGCACACTCAATAGAACTACCTACTATATTTTGATGAGAATGCCCTGTATTGATTTTGATACGGAATCTTGTGGTTATTAAAAGTACATACAAACGTGCGTGCACACTACTACTTCGAGACAGAGTATGTGGCAATGCGATGGTACCCAACAAGGCGACTTGCTACAAATAAATATTTATTACAATGCCTTCAAACCTTAACACAGTGTACGTATACAGTGCACACTACTTTAAATTAGAATAACTGACATTGCTGTGATACCCAACAAGACGATACGGAAATAATTCAACACGGGCCTTCAAACTGAAATTGAATTCTGTAGGAGTGGTGTGGAGGTTACTTGCGTAAACACATTTCAAATCGACCGAAAATCTAAACTTGAGCATAGATTTCTGACTTAGTCGCGTTCTAGAATAACATGTCGCTCAAGTGATTATTTATGCATTTGTGAATCTGTGCTCAAGTATAAGTAGTTATAGAATTAAATCTCTAAGGTGAACTCATACTTGAGTTGTATATATTTATACTAAAATTGATAAATGAAAAAATAAACACTTTCTTCTGTATTTATATACCTATTCTCGATGATGTATATATACGTGATACTTATGTCTATTTATTGAGTGGAATTTGATCCTTCGTAAGTTATGTTGTGTGTATTCCTAATTCTTTAGATTGGCCACGTGAATAGATCTCAAGGTCTGGACGGTATTGATTGAGTTGAGAGCATATTATAATGATTGCGTTGCGTGCACAATGCATCAATTGTCGGTATCTACGTCAAGGTTACTAGGACGTCAACAGGAAGCTGATGATTGAGATGCTTTGGTTATATACTCAGGGTTATTTCTGTATTGTCGAGTGTGGAGACGTTCGAACAATGGACACTACTTACGCATGAAAATTTTAAAAGCAAGAAACTGCGTGTAGAACACGTCGAACACTCACGGGGTGATAAGCGCAGAACAGTGCCACGTGACACGTACAGTGCCAGTCCCAGGTACAGTAGAGCTTGAGGTGATACTGCAACTGCCTTGTGCAAGCTAGTGCTTACCATTGGACTCACTGGACTGAATCATCCCATCATATGTACACATAAAAAATGGTTGTCTGTAAAGTCGGTAAATTTTATAAAACAAGCCGAACGTTTAGGACGATCGTGCATCGTTTGTGCCGCGCTCTCGCTTGCACGCTCGGCTCAGGCGTAACATGACGATGAGTCATGCTTTTTCATGGGTGCAGCCAGCGTTCATCGATTTATAAGACGATATCACGTCAAAAATACCTAGAACGTGAAAAGATACGTCGGCTGAAAATGGGGGAAATACGCATCTCCCAGAGACCTGTGGTCCTAGCACGAATAACTGCGCAAGTGACGTTCACGTGAACCAGTACAAACTGTCATTTATCTAGCGCAACTGTGACACAGATAACTCATAGTTTGAAAGAGGAAGCGTGACGCGGTGACGCTTACGATACTAACACGTTGGCTACGTTCCGGGAAGCGCCGTCAACGCTCACAACTGTCGCGCCCCGGTTTAGCGTTCCGGTTAGAATGAATGCATGCAATGTTTAACCCAAGCGGAACGGTTACGCGGTCACGAAAAGCGCGGCAACTTTTCTGTCAAAAATCGATAGAATCCTATACATTTGATGCTTGACAGTGACAGCTCTTAAACGACCGCGAAAACCCACCGACGATCTGCGAGCGTTGTGAGCGTTTTCGGTGACGTCATCGATCATCATCGATGACGTATCGATTTCACTCACGATGACCGTGGGCTTTTAAGGGAATGGGTGTGCGAACGACGCGAGTGATTTCGGTCCTTCCCGGAACGTAGCCTTTATCGCATTGTTTGTGCTTAGCCTTCTTTGTTTATGAAAGTCGATATTCCGTAATCACATTTATAATCTGTTGTGCTTAAGGTACGATTTCCAAGTCGCCACACTTTACAATTAACGATATTCTTATATATTATATTACAGCTTTACAGAAGTGAATTATTTTTTAATGCAGTTACTGCATTAAAAATTAATGCTTGCACTTATGTAAAGCAGTTCAATAGATGTCGCTCCGTCCTCATACGACTGTTGAACCCATTTTTAAAAAACGTATTTTGATTGCAACTGAGATACATAATAGCCCTGCCGGACGCGCTAATGCGTCGCTTTGCGTTGTAGTTGAAAATAAAACGACTCGAGACGCTTTAACCCCGCATCAGTGTGAGTAGAGCCTTAGCTAGCCTTAGCAAAGCAGCCTGATAATATTCTGGAGATGAGTTTTAATTAACTACCTATAGCCACAGACAACTTTTCTTACGATATCCATTTAGACTATATTTGCGATTGTTTTATTGTAACTAATTGTAATTGTAACCAAAGAGAAAGGATAAGGTGGAGTTAAGAAAAACCGAGGACTTATATGATATAATTGCATTTATTTTCATTCAGATACGTTGGATACATCACAAAATGAAATTGTAGGCTTAGTAGCTTAATACGTTAAATTTTTACATGACAATGGTTTAGTGAGCCTACCACGGATACGTTTTGAATAATTCACTTCATATCGTCACTGTAAACAATCGAACAAAGCGATTGAACAAACTATCAATTATCGACCTTACTTATAAACGCTTCTTAAATTTATATGACGTCAGTAGTGAGCACAACAAAAATATTTTATATTTATTTCTAATACACTTTATAACGTTTATAAGTAAAGCCGTATGTATATGCCAGTTGCGATGGAAAAAAATTGCTTGCACTCAATTCTACCGTTACCGATATATACCTACTTTTTTCCTTTATAATTGTCGTACTCATACGATCGACTCGTACGATTGTAAATTTGCCATTATTCGAGTTATCACGTAAATATTGTATAGTAACAGTGAAATTTTTGTGTACTTACACTAGTTGGATAAATAAGTCAGTCATCGACTGTGGGTCTAGCATGAATAACTGCGTATGTGTAACGTAACGTGTTCACGTGAAACAGTACAAACTGACATTTATCTAGGACAACTGTGGCACAGATAACTCATAGTTTGTACGGCGAAGCGTGACGCGTTGACGCTTTCGATACGAATATTTTTTTGTAAGTTGTTTGTGCTACGGCCTCTGTTCTGTATAAGTAACGTTTAAGTAAAGCGGTGGATTCATTACTTATAATTTCTATGGTGATGGCAAACACAAACACGTTGCAATTTTGTACACTTGTCTACATTCGTGCACCATTACGTTTAACCGTTTTATTGGTTCATTATTACAATGTAAGACTTAGGCTACGTTCCGGAAAGCGCCGAAATCACTCGCGGCGTTCGATACGTCATCGATTACGTCACCGAAAACGCTCACGCCGCGACCACAACGCTCGCGGTTCGAAGGTGGGTCTGCGTGATCATTACGAGCTGTCACTGTCAACCAAAGGGAACGGCAAACCGGGGCGCGACAGTTGGCGGCGTTGACGGCGCTTACCGGAACATACCTTTAGAATAACACAAATCTAAGAAAATGGAAACAAGAATGACAGATTGCTGAATTTTTTGGCCCTCTGCCTATTACTTTCCTCTGTGCTCGTACGTGGACACTGACGGCTCGAATGGTCCACAAGCTTAAGGTCGCTCAGCGGGCTATGGAAAGGGCTATGCTCGGTGTTTCTCTGAGGGATCGCATCAGAAATGAAGTGATTCGTCAAAGAACCAAGGTCATCGACATAGCCCACCGGATCAGCAAGCTGAAGTGGCAGTGGGCTGGCTATATTAGCCGTAGTACCGACAACCGTTGGGGTAAACGAGTTCTAGAGTGGAGACCGCGGCTCGGCAAACGTAGTGTAGGACGTCCTGAGGCACGGTGGAGTGACGATCTGCGCAAGACGGCTGGCAAAAACTGGATGCGAGAAGCCCAAGATAGACCTAAGTGGCGTGCAATTGGAGAGGCCTATGTCCAGCAGTGGACTGCTACAGGCTGATGATGATGATGATGATGATGTGCTCGTAATCCGTGGTAGGTCTACTGTTACAATATTGAATGGTACAATAAAATAATAAAGATATATTATAATCAAAATGATTATATAGTGTAGAATTTATTTATTATTGCTTTTATACACATTAACTAATTAAAAAATCTTAGCCATGACTTTAGAGAATAACTCTTGATATATTTACAACTAGCTATGCTCCGCGGTTTCACGCGGTGATGAATATAGCGAAATAATTTTTGTTTGTATTTTTTTTAATTGTTCGTTACAAAAATACAAATCTTTCCTCTTTATAATATAAATAAAGACTAAGATTAATTATAGATTGTCTATATACAATTTCAATTATAATTTATAATTTTATACAGTAAGATTTTATACATTAACTCCATGGATATTTGGTTCTTACGACTTGGGTTGCCTTAATCACATTTCACTATATGGTGTTGTATATAACTGTACAAACCATATCTAAGGAATATTACTTAGATATGTTTTTTTGTTTTGAATATATATTCAGCGCCATAATAACGGATAAAGCAGCGCCTTTCACACAAGATAAGCCTTGAAACCTACAGCAGTATACATGACATCTTTTAAATAAACAGTACGTATTTTACAAACACAAGTATCAACCCGCGACTTTGCTAGCGTGGAATAGAGCTATTGCGATCTCTCATGTACTACCTGTTAAATTAACATTATACATATATATGCTATACACATTCTAAAGGACAATGACCAAATCACTATGGCAAGTGGCGCATTTATTTTTTCCACTGCCATCGTTGAAACTTTGGGGTGAGTTGGGAAAAGTTGACAATAATGTATGAACGATTTTTTAATATATGCAGTCTGAGATGAGATATAACACCTCGAGTTATGAGTAAAAAACTTAATAATATGTAGTCATCATGTCGTCTAAGTAAATGAAAATGTATTTTCAAATATATATACATTACTACATATTTTATGGCGCAGTCGGGTTTGTTTATAACATATACATACATGTTTATATATACCATATAATAATAATGAAAATAAAAAAAGGGCCTCGTATTCTTGTCAGGCGCAGTTGTAAACAATCCTAGACCTGTGATTGTCCGGACTCGCTGAGAGGGTTTATCCTTCTGTATCGGATTCAAAGCCACGGCGGCGATGCGACAGGGGTAGACATTATAATAATACAAAATATTTAGTTATAAATACTAGTCACATGTTAATAAAAACGGAATTTTAATTGTTTTCAAATCTGTATAACTGAGTTCAGACTGATGTTAGGTTATACAATCATTTAATAACTTTTGCTTATTATATTATTTTACACTCAATAACCTAGGTTTGGATGATGGCCGCGGTAAAAAAAATTTGCGCCAATTTCGGTCATTGGCTTTTCATCCAAATCCGTCGAGCAGTTTCCCCGTGGAGAAGTAACATACATTTCCACTCAAAGTTGCGTATTTATAATAATTAATTGTGATTATTGCATTTATATAATTATATTATTGTATACTTTTAAAACAAATCATCGACAATTCACTAACACTTTCAAGTGACTTACTAACCAGTGATTTAATAATATAATAATTAGAAGAATTAGATTAACAATACCAAAAAACATTGTAGACAAGTCCTAAACATAGTAGAAAATGCACAGACATCTCTCGCTCACATAATGATGGTGTTTTTAAAGTAATACCGAAAACTTATATTTATATAAAATTAGTTAATAAACATTTCATCGTTTATATTTAAAGCATGCTGTGTTTCCTTCAAAATTAAACACATTTATTTGTTTAATTTTGAACAAAACAAGTACAGTTTGAATAATTTTATACCGACTTCCATTCTATTCAGTTATTGGAGTGTAACTCTAAAACTACTGGACCGAATTTGATGAAATTTAAATGGGACCACACGGGAAGCACCAGCTTTCAAACAAAGAGAATCGATTCACCCTATCGACAGTTATGAGGTAATATCATTAAAAAAAATACAACAGTCGAATTGAATACCTCCTCCTTTTTGGAAGTCGGTAGAAAAATTTGTGCGTCAGAGTTGTTAGAAAAATAAAGAGTTCATTGTGTTTGTAATAATGTAGTTATCAATGTGAAGCCTTTTAATAATATTAGATTAAACGAACTTGTAAGTGAAGTTCAATCAATAATATATGAGTTAGCTTCATGTGAAGATATACTTCTGTATGTATATACATGTACAACATTTTTATATCATTTTTAATGCACTAATAAGCATATGCTCAGCAAATATCAACCTTAATAATTTGGAAATAAATCAATATTTCCTAACAAAAATAGCAATCAGGGTTATAAATCATGTCTTTTTCCAATTTCAGGTGCATCCGTTCAGCATTTGTGATGTGAAGAGAGGCCAAAATACTCAATTTCACTTGAACCATGGTTTAACTCGGGACTATCTTTAATCCACGTTTATAATATGACGGACTTAGTTTACACGAACAATTTTGTGTTCTGTGGGCTGAGCACGTAAATCTGTTTTAAGTGTAACGTAATCGCAACGTATTTAGTACAAACTGTCATTTATCTAGTACAATAGTGGCACAGATAACTCATAGTTTGTACTGAATACGTAAACGATACCATAACCTTACACTTAGGCAGATATTCGTGGTCGGCCCACAGAATATATATATACTTTCGTATTACTTACCATTTTGTATTTGTTTTATACTAATTAGGCCAGTAAATATTGCCGTTTTTGTTGTCAACCTCGCACTAAACTTGTTGTCCAGTCTTTTTATGAGGTTTTGTTCAGGTTGGGTTACTTAAATGTGTCAAAAATGAAAAACGATAAGTTATACAAAAAGTTTACAAGAAATATATATATGGTATAATTTCAAAACCTCAAACTTTGATGTGGAGTCAAAATTAAAATGCTACTTATACTAAAACGTTTTTAAACTGTCATGGTCACTATTGCAAGAATTAACTTTGGAAACGGAATATTTACCATGTATTGTATTTATTGTGAGCTCTCGATATTACCGCAGAGTTGCATGCGCCATGTTCACGAGTAAACCGACTTGTTAGATTACTCGAGAATCGTATATCCCATTTCTAAAGTTAATTCTTATAATAAAACAATATTATAAAAACAAACAATATTGTATTCGTCAAAAAATGTGTGCATATTCTGTGTGAACATTCTTGCAATACAAGAAATAAAGTATTTTTAAACTAGCCGCTCTCCGCGGTTTCACCCGCGCGGTGACGGATGATGAATCTTATATATTCTATGTTACTCAGGGTGAATGTAGCTTTCCGATGGTGAAAGAGTTTTTGAAATCGGTCTAGTACTTTTTGAGCCACTTCGTTACAAACATACTTACATACAAATCTTTCCTCTTTATAATATTATTATAGACTTGTTAGCCTGTCACATTATTGCCATACTTTAATTAAACCTAAGGCACAGAAGACTTCACTCTTTCACTGTGTGTGATTTATATATATAATTAAATTTGAGGACAGTTATGAAGTATGAACTAATCAGTAAAATTCATTATGTTATTGTTTTATGCTGTTATTTTTTCTACTCTAACTAGTTGATTCTAATGTATATTATGTATTTAATTTTTTTTCTGTTGGTTGTATTATGTATTCAATGTTTTATTGCATTTATTATAATTTAATTATTTACATTATTCTCACATTAAAAATATATTACCCAATAATTTATCAAGTTATAGTTACGTCTTATACAATAATTTAAAGTAATTAAAGTAGGCCCTCAGTAATCCGGACTCCCGCTTGTTCGGTGATCGCTGTAACCCGACCGGTAATTGACTAATGTTTTATTTTAACTTCCTGTTTTCTTACATGGTTGTATTTTTGAACATGTACATTTTAGTCTTTATGCTTTTATTAAAAAAAATATTTATAAATCGATTAAAGAAACTAAGGTTAACAAGTGTTTTATTACCATTAAATATGGCATACGCTAATCGTGACGCCTCGATATTAGTTTTTGCCTCTCCGGATTAACGAGGCCTTACTGTAATTACAAAATAGATATATGGAATACCTTCGAATGTTCCTTATTCACAAACGTCTTACAACTAAAATATTTAAATACACTACCGTCAGTTTATATTGGTTAGATGATAGGGAGTTTTTTTTACAATCAAGTGTCAAGTCTTGTTTTGGAATGATTTAATTAATGAATTAAATATATGCTCAAGGACTTTGAACACAAAAACGTACAGCATTATGATTAAAAATGTATAGCCATAATTAACATCAGTAGAGTTCTTCGCGCATTCTATCAATATGATATGCTGACTAGAAGGTGCGCTTTGGAATATCTATGTTGATCGCTGGACACTGCATGACTGTTAGAAACCCATATAGAAAATCGGCAAAGTGAAAATCAATACTTTATAATTTGAATGCATATAATAAACGATTTTTTTATTTAGTTGGTATCAAGATTGTAAGCGAGCTTTGGTGTTTTATAAAAAACGAGTTGTTATTCTTATAACTGGTATACGTTACGGTTGGTACGTTTTTTTGCTTGATTAATACTGTTTAGTGTACCAAACGCAATTCTCGTTTCCAGCTTTGAAATAAAGATTATATTTTTATTATTAAAGTGAAGAGTTAGCTTTGTTCAGTATGTTGTGAAGTCAGAGTAAAGGTGTTGATGGCAGTTTCCTGCGGTCACAAAAGTGTGAAGTGTGCGTTGGAGTTGTAATTCTCGAAGGTCACAACAGCGGGAAGTGTGCGTCGGAGGCGTATTTAACGAGGATCACAACAGCGGGAAGTGTGTGTCGGAGTTGTGATGCGCGGCGGCGACGAGTGCCGCGTGCAGTGCTAGAGAGAACCCCGGCGAGGGGACCAGCACCACCACCCGTGCCTCACTTCCGGCCCCACTGCTCCCCACCACGCCCTCACTGCCCGCACCCCCGCTATCCGCGCCTGTATACCGCGCAACGCGGGCCATGGCAGCTGCGCTTATCTGCATACAACAATCACTATTATCTCAATTGTCATGTTATAGAGGGTGTCCCGACACTCAACGATAACCTGGTACCGGGCGAGAGGCCAAGGTATACCAGTAATAAAAAAAACCTAGGTACCAGGATATTGTTGAGTTTCGGGACACTATATATTAAGCATGATACAATTTCAAACTCCTAGAGTAATTAAGCGTTCCAATCCTTTTATATAAGTAGTTACTTTACAATTGGAACGTGGGTAACATTCCAATTGTAAAAAGTAACTACAGACTAAATTCATACTTGTGGCGAGTGAGCAAACACTGCAAGTTGGCTTATAAGGGATCCCAATAATCTATCTATCCACAGTTTTCCTTTCTACCAATAGATATTTGACATAACGTCAATACACATAGTATCAAATATCTATCTCTAGTAAGGTAAACCGGCGATAGGTAGATTTTTGGGACCGGCATATAGACTTTTTCTGCACTAGTTTGGTATCGGTGAGGCGGCTGTTGAGAATTCTTTGACTAAGTTGTTTGAGTTCATTCCATTACCATAATATTGAGACTGTGTTGTAGTGCTCATAACTTATTCTTTTTATTTATATGTAAACATTGAGGACCTGTAATTGGCTTTCTGTTATTCGTTATGTTTAAAAATGTATTAGAAAAAGAAAAATAAAATAAAAATTAATAAACATCACCTCGCAAATATTTATTCTATAATAATATAATGGGATAGACGTGAATCTTACGGGTTCAGTTCGAAACGACTTGCGCATTGACTTTATATAATCCGGACTTATTATCCGTAAATACGACTGAAGTGTATTTTTATTGGTGTATTCATTTAACCCGTTGAATGGTGATTCGCCATATTTGGCCAATAATATAAAAAAAATCCCTGAAATCTACCTACTTTTCCAGGAACTGCAACGTGTGTGGTTAAAATTTTGCCAATAAAGAGAACACAAATACTCATATCAAGCCAGCATGATGCTAAGTGAAGAGGTCTACGATGGATCATACCTGCATAATTTACAAAAGTGATGCAAATACTATAATTTCTGAATAGAGAAAACACAAATAGCCATGATAAGTGCCAGCATGATGCTAAGTGAAAAGGTCTACGATGGATCATACCTGCATAATTTACAAAAGTGATACAAATACTATAATTTCTGAATAAAGAGAACACAAATAGCCATGATGAGTGCCAGCATGATGCTAAGTGAAGAGGTCTACGATGGATCATACCTGCATACTTAATTTACAAAAGTGATGCAAATACTATAATTTCCGAATAAAGAGAACACAAATAGCCATGATGAGTGCCAGCATGATGCTAAGTGAAGAGGACCACGATGGATCATACCTGCGTAACTTACAAAAGTGATGCAAACACTATAACTTCCGAATAAAGAGAACACAAATAGCCATGATGAGTGCCAGCATGATGCTAAGTGAAAAGGTCTACGATGGATCATTACTGCATAATTTACAAAAGTGATGCAAATACTATAATTTCTGCATAAAGAGAACACAAATAGCCATGAAAAGTGCCAGCATGATGCTAAGTGAAGAGGTCTACGATGGATCATACCTGCATAATTTACAAAAGTGATGCAAATACTATAATTTCTGAATAAAGAGAACACAAATAGCCATGAAAAGTGCCAGCATGATGCTAAGTGAAGAGGTCTACGATGGATCATACCTGCATAATTTACAAAAGTGATGCAAATACTATAATTTCTGAATAGAGAAAACACAAATAGCCATGATAAGTGCCAGCATGATGCTAAGTGAAGAGGTCTACGATGGATCATACCTGCATAATTTACAAAAGTGATGCAAATACTATAATTTCTGAATAGAGAAAACACAAATAGCCATGAAAAGTGCCAGCATGATGCTAAGTGATACGGTGTACGATGGATCAGACCTGTCTACCGTACAAAAGTGATCCAATGACTTTAATGATGAAAACGTACACTCACATTGATTTCATCATCTTCATCAGTATTTTCAATTTTTGGTTGTCGGCGTGGCGATGCTGTTTTGACCACTAACTGTAAAAGCAATGTTGCACATTTTACATAACTTCAATAAGGCGTATGAACTATAAAAATAATAGGTAGTATGGGTATCGGTGGTAGGCCTCTTGTGTAAGGGACCGTCTTAGTCGGTACCACTGTACTATATACATATTTGATCTGTTCTCATAAACTGTAACTCTTTACCCGTACATAGACTCGGACTCTGAAACTTATGAAAGTAAATCAGGATATATATATATATTTAAATATTATACTAAACTATATTTGTTTAAATTTAATCCACATTATTCATCATCATCTCAGCCGTGGGACGTCCACTGCTGAACGAAGCCTCCCCATAATTTTCCAAAAGGGCCGGTTGGAAGCGGCCCGCATCCAACGTCGTCCTGCTACCTTTATCAGGTCGTCTGTCCACCGTGTCGGTGGACGACCTATGCTGCGCTTTCCGGTCCGTGGTCTCCACTCCAGAACCTTCCGGTCCTATCAGACATCTGTTCTGCGTGCTATGTGCCCTGCCCACTGCCACTTTAACAGGCTAATCTTCTGGGCTTTCGTTCTTCTACGGATCTCCTCATTTCTGATTCGATCACGTAGAGAAACCCCGAGCATAGCCCTTTGCTATGCCGAGTATATAGCCTGAGGGCTATGCTCGTTATTATTGCAGAACAATAATTATTAAACTAGCATATGTATAGAACTGTGAACTATAAAAAAATATATTTAAAGATAATTTGATGTTAACATAAATAACAAAGAAAAAAGTTCTATCCCATTTGTGTTTTTTTGGTTCAATTCTGTTGTAGCTACGATATAGTTTTCAATATGTGCACCTGTGCCACATAAAACGAAATAGGATCTCTTAGAATAGAATATCTTTCGTTATTTAAATAGAATTCTAAATAAAATCTGATTGAAATAGATAATTGAGGCATTTGTTAACATGAATTATTACCCCTTGAATCTTATGCGGAAATATGACTAAAATTTTACAGAAGAATAGGAGACCTTTACCTCAATAATTTTTCCTTGGTATGCTCCGATCGAACAAACCTTGAAGTCGATCATTTCGACTATCCGCTCTGTGTCTGGATCCGCCATCACAAGGAACTGTAAGTGTTCAAAATTGTTAGTTTTTTATTTTAAAATGTAATGCATGGCAATTTCTAACAGATAGTCCACAGAAAAAACGGGGTGTGATCAGACTGATGATTGCTCTTAGGTATTCGAAACGATATGGTAACGATACATAAAAATGTTGCGGTAAAACTCACGTGGCATGTCGGAGCATTAACAACTAATATAAGTAAATACAATTAAATTTATACTTTAAATAAAACTAGTATTTTTTCTTATATAATATGCAATTTTCCACATGATTGTAATCCTTTAGCTGCATTTAGTTTTTATTACCAATTTTTTTACTACTAGCGTCTTCGTTCGCGTAGTAGGCTCGGCCTTCGATATTTTCTTACTAATTTTTAATGTAAGAACATTCTACGAAGTATTAAAAACTTTTTATAGTATTATATTTATTAAAACACTAACGCCTGCTTAGCAATTACAAACATTGCAATTTTCAGAGAGAAAAATTCACATCCTCGGACGGGATTCGAACCCGCGTTGTGCGACAATCCGTGTCAGACGCCATGACCATCTACGCCACCGAGGCTCGAGGTCCGAGCATCGAATTTAAACTATTTTATATTATTTAACTGTCTTACGGGGACGAAGCGACATCTACTGAACAGCTTTGACAGCACTATCCTAGAGTAAAAATTTGATGCTCTGACTCCTGAATCCTGTCCGAGGATGTGAATTTTACTCTCTGAAAATTGCAGTATTAAAACATTTAAAAAAGAGGTGAATGAAATCGGTAAAACCGTTTTCAAGTTCTGTGACCAGGAGGTACTTGGGATCACAGATCAGCGCCGACGGTGATTGCGAACAGGAGGTTGTGAGAAGGGCTCAAATGTCTAAGTCTGCGGTCAAAAGGCTCGAAAGAATATGGCGGAATAGGGGGATTAGCCGTAATACTAAGAAAAAGCTCATGCAGTCCCTTATTTTTTCAATTTTTCTATATGGCTCTGAAACCTGGACACTAAAAGCTCGTGTGCGCTCTAGGATTGACGCGTTTGAAATGTGGTGCTGGCGCAAAATGCTGAGAGTATCCTGGACGGAACGCCGGACAAACGAGTCAATCCTAAAGCAGCTAAATATAAAAACACGACTCTCTACAATCTGCAGACAAAGAGTCCTCAAGTTCTTCGGGCACACAGTCAGGCGAGACCCAGACAGTCTTGAAAGGCTGATTATCACTGGCTGTGTCGAAGGAAAACGAAGCAGGGGGCGCTCTCCAACGCGATGGACACACACCACTCAAGAGGCAACAGGGGCCACCTTACAATCATCGATTCAAATGGCGCAAGATAGAGAGAGCTGGAGAAAAATGGTGGCACAGACTACACACCAAAATCACGTCCCTCAGTCATGAGGATACGACTAAGAAGAAGAAGACCAGGAGGAGACTTAGGCGTTCATTTATCTCGTGAGAACCTGTTATTGGCTTTTTTAATGTTAAGTCTAATTTCTAAGTTATTGTAACACAGCTGTTTGTTTCCCTTAAAAAATAAGTCGGTTTACGGAGGATCATTGTACGTGATAACGTCATAAGACAAGCCGAACGCTCTCAGGCGTAGAGTGACAATGAGTCATGCAAACATTCTTACTGTTGTCTCTCAGTTTATCTATGAAAATCGAATGTGCGTCAAGAAAACCAGGAACAGTTGAAAAAAGGGGTGATGCCCATTCCGTCAACAAGCGAAATAAGCACAAGCTATCCGTACATGTAACGCGTCTCCACAGAATAAGTCATTCTTTTATGGAATAATGCATACGATTCTATTATATACTTCCTAATGTTATCCGAGATTTGCCTATTAATAAGTTTAAAATTACTATTAAAACTAAACTCTGTCAAAAAGGTTATTAAAAAATTTCGGATTACTTGGAGGATAAAACAGCTTGGGACTGATCACTCCAGGATCTACCTACTCGTGTATTAGTTGTATTACTATATCAAAGTGGTAGCGTCTTTGCCCTACTGATACCATTATTATGGTCTCTTTTGTGAGGCAACACACTGGAGCTAAAAATAAACGAACATTTATTATATACATTGAGAAATTGGCGATACAAAAAAATGTAAAAGACGAGCCCGCTGAGTATCTTACCGGATCTTCTCAGTCGTGGTCGCGTTCCGATCCGGTTGCCGATTTAAGAAATAATAAATGTAATATGACAATTTGTAAGTGCCCCCGTAGGCCTATACAGAATAAACGATTTCATTATCATTTGCTTATTCGTGCGTGCAGCCGGCGGTCTTAATCACGTCAATAAATAAATATGAAGTGTTGTGTAAAGTAGATAATGATGTACTTTGTGCGTGAAGAGGAGATGCAGCGGAACGCCGTCGAGCAGCACGTGGAAGCCGGCGAGCGCGGGCATGTCCGCCAGACGGAACGCCCAGCGCACGCAGTCGCGCCGCCATCCCCCGCCCCACTCCGCGTCCGCACTCCGCCACCTCTCACGGGGCTGCAACCACAACGTTTGTTATATGAAATTAAATGTACGACTATTTAAATATATATATATTTTGATGGCGGTTGTTTTTTGTCAAGTCACTTAGGCTACGTTCCGGTAAGCGCCGAAATCACTCGCGGCGTTCGCACACCCATTCCCTTACAAGCCCACGATCATCGTGAGCGACTGAGCGAACTCGATACGTCATCGATGACGTCACCAAAAACGCTCACACCGGGACCACAACGCTCGCGAATCGAAGGTGGGTTTACGTGATCTTTGCGAGCTGTCACTATCAGCCAAAGGGAACGGCGAACCGGGGCGCGACAGTTATGAGCGTTGAACGTTACCGGAACGTACTCATAGAAATTTGACATATTTTGTCAGAAAAAAGATTGTCATAAGACTTTTTTATGTGGTTTAGTGTGTTTCCTTTATATGTGGATTCGTACGTTTGTACATTTGACATGCCTCATGATAATACTTAAAGTTGCATTGAGTGACATTTTTATTCAAGTGGCCACTGTCTAATAAGTATATCATTAACGGCCTTTTTCAATAATCTATCTATCGTCGGTTTACCTCACTAGAGATAGATATTAGACACTATTTGTATCGACGTTATGTCAAATATCTATCGGTAGTAAGGAAAACTATGAAAAGATAGCATATTGAAAACGGCCTTAAGTCACTGTCACATCACACTGGTGCCAATAACCTATCTATTGTCGGTTTACTCTACTAGAGATAATATTAGACACTATTTGCAAAGACAGTTAACTATAAATAAAGTAGTAGGGATACGTTGATTCACGCAAGTTTAGCGCGAGACTCGTTTGGACTTTATGCCAAATTTCTATCCGTAGTTAGGTAGATTATTAACACCGGTCGCACCTCACGTTCTAGTAAAGCGGTGGATATATTACTAAAACTTTGTAAGGCGGTTGACGAGGAACACACGAAAACAATATTCCATGATTTTGTACACTTTTGCCAATACTCGTGCACCATTATGAGCACATAACGGATAATAATTCAACATTCATCATCATCATCATCTCAGCCGTAGGACGTCCACTGTTGAACATAGGCTCCCCTATATCATTCCATATCACCCCCATTCCAAATGGACCGGTTGGAAGTCGTCCGGCGACTTTTATCAGGTCGTCTGTACATCGTGTCGGTGGACGATCTACGCTGCGCTTGCCCGTCCGTGGTCTCCATTCCAGGACCATCCGGCCTCAGCGGCCATCTGTTCTGCGTGCTATGTACCCGGCATAGTTACCATGTATGTTTTCTGTGAGTTTCCGATGGTCAGTCTAATCATGTAGTAACCAACATAGAGTTGTAATCCTAGCAAGTGGCGCCACTTAGTTCCGTTAAAATAAACTAGATGGCGCCACAGGTAAAATTAGCTTGCGGAGGCATTTCATTCACTGGTTGTAGTACTTAAATAAATTTGTAAGCATATAAACTCTTCAACCGATTAAACACGATTTGGAGGAAACTTTTAAAATATTTTCCATTCGATATCAGATTGTCTTGCCTGTTGCAAGTAGTTAGAGGTGTAAAAGTAACGAAAAAAGCCGTATGTATTCGTTACTTCAACATCTCATTACTACTTACTATCGTATCGTAATCGCATCGTTAACGTATTTAGTACTAACTGTCATTAGTACAATCTAGTATAATAGTGACACAGATAACTCATAGTTTGTTCTGAATACGTTAACGGTACGATAACATTACACTAAGCTTATTTTCGTGCTCAGCCCACCGATATATCATAACACGGTAGGTTACGTTAGAGCAACGAATCGAGTCGTATTGCGTACGCGTACAGTACGACGTCGCAACATTCGTAATTTGAATCATCATAATCATCATCTCAGCCGTAAGACGTCCACGGCTAAACATATGCCTCCCCCATAATTTTTCAAAAGGACCGGTTGGAAGCGGCCTGCATCCAACATCGTCCTGCGACCTTTATCAGGTCGTCTGTCCACCGTGTCGGTGGCCGACCTACGCTGCGCTTGCCGGTCCGTGGTCTCCATTCCAGAACCTTCCCATCGGCCATCTGTTCTGCGTGCTATGTGCCCTGCCTACTGCTACTTTAACTGGCTAATCTTCTGGGATATGTCGGTGGCTTTCGTTCATCTACGAATCTCCTCATTTCTGATTCGATCACGTAGAGAAACCCCGAGCATAGCTCTCTCCAAAGCTCGTTGTGCGACTTTGAGCTTACTTATGAGCCCCATAGTAAGAGATCACGTTTCAGTGCCATAAGACCGTGAAGCAATTGTTCAGATTGGCACTTGATAAAGAACAATTTAAGAAGCTGACTGTCAACCTTCAGTAATGGTAATGGTTCAGTAATAGTAGTACCAATAGAAGATGAGTTGAAATATAGTAAATAGTTGAATGGTTAGTGACCTGTGGCACAGGGTCCCAGCCCGTCTGCGTGAGGAGTCCGTGTCCCGCGTACGCAACCAGATCCGCGGTGGCACTGAGCGGCTTAGCGAGCGCGCCCACCAGCCCACGCCGCAACGCCGCCGTTCCACTTTCGCTTTCGCCTACTGCCACACCCACCAACGGGTGGTGGGCTAGACCTCCTACTGCACCTATAACACCAACATACCAATCAATCCTGTCTCCTGGTAACTTCGCACCAGAACCCCAAGATACAAGCCTTGTGCTTAGTTTCGGGCTCACTGATATACTTTTCTAAATTAGTCCAATGTTTTCTATCTGCACAAGACTGTGTACCCAAAAATAATATAACTACTAAATTACTCTCTACTCTACTAAGTTACTAGCCTAGTCCGAACTAGACTTTAACAAAGTACACTCTGTAGACACGACTCTGTAGTCCATAGTCACGACTGCACGTGTAGTTAGTTGTAGTTGTGTAGTTCTAGACCGCGACATTGGTACCAATTCGCTATGACCATTCAAACACGTAACGCGTTTTACTGTCATTCCTTGAAGATATCGTAGCGCATCGCGTTACGTGCATGAAAGGGCATAGCGAATAGGGCACCCAGAGCACCAAAACTAAATTAGCAAACTAGAACATATTTTTAGTAAATTATAGTAGTTTGTATTGATATGACGCTTGCAAATGACAATTCTTAAATTTGCCCTTTCTGGTCAATTGCGGGCAATTTGCAGTAAACAACTGCAAATTTAGTCGTCATGTAAGTTCGAGTCGGGAGTTCGCCGAAAAATGATGAGCGAGCAAGTCGGCTTTGTCTAGCAGTTTATGAGCATGTGACCCATCGGGATATCTCAGAGGGGGTAGAGAAGGCTGGCAGAAGTTTGCTTGGGCCGTTTTGGCCAGTTGCCTGTTGCGGCTCCCTGTTGGGTGCGAAAGAAGGTTTTGGCCAACACGAGCAACTCGTTGGGCATCCGCTTTTACGTATGCTCTCTTGCAGTCTCTGGTGGTTTGTTTAAGGGAGTTTATATTAGGATCTTGGAAGGCGCGGGCCCTGATCCAAGCGCGATATGGTGCTGTTTGTTTGTACTTGCCAAGGATATTGATAGCGAAGTTGGTGATCCCCGCTGCGAGTCCTGCTATGAGGTTCGGAGGTGGATGTCTTCTCGCAGCCGCGGCCCTTCTAGCGTGCTCTTCATCTCCTGGAAACAGGTATTTATTTGATTTCATTCCGCTAGAGGGCGCCTTACTGTAAATACGCGACTGAGTGAAGCTCGTTAATATTAATTCATTAAAATTATAATTACTGCATATTTCGATTGTTTGTAAAGTTCGAAACAATAAGTATGGTGCAACTTATAGTTTACTTATATATTAGTCAGCCTGTGTAATGCCACAATCGAAACAGCAAACCAGTTACGTGTCGCTCTGATTGTGATTTCGAGTATTGTGTTTGTGTCGAAAATCGTTTACTTCGAAAACGTGCACAGTGCAGTGAACGGACCAACATTTCTGGCGACATAACTAGGTATATATTATATTAAACTTGAATTTTTCGGTCAAAGTTCTTCTTTATCCAATATTGCAAGTCACTGGTTTTTGTTTACATTTGTGTTTACACATTGAGCAACTAGGTGCCACCACGTTGATAATATTCTAATCATCAAGCTTTGTCTTGATCCGGATTCGTCTCAATAGATGGCGCGACATATCTTATGCCAATAGATGGCGCTAAGCAACTGCAATCTTACAGACGCGTACGCTTAGTATACAACTACGAGGGTTATACCTGCCAATAGAGGGCGCCAGTATACTTACAACTACGAAAGCCTTGAACATTCTGAATACTAGTAATATCTGTAAAACTATATCATAATCATAGTAATAATGAACTGCGAAGGTTGTAAAGGCATAATTAACTCAGACAATAGTCTTATTTGTCATGTATGTTCAAATAGATATCATCATGAATGCCTAAACATTACTTTGGAACAGTTTACGCACCTCTCCATTGAATATCGTGCAACTTGGGCCTGCCCACAATGTTCAAACGTAACTCGACGTATCAGATCCAACTTGAACACGCCTGTACGGCAAAGCCAGGTCCCAACTGCAGAGGAGTCTATGGACATGTCTTATGATATATCTACTACGTTGGAGAAAAGCGAGTCTAGCAAATGTATTCCATCAACATCTGGATGCATCTCGCTAGATAAATTTAATGAGTTATTTTCTACCCTTAACGTGTGGCGTAATGAAATGTCTGTAAATATGACCCACATTAGGGACGATATAAAAGGTACATTAAATGAAATTCAGACCGAAATTAAGTCCTTAAGAATCGAACAATTAAGTATGAAGCAGAGCATTGCTGATAACGACACCGAAATCAAGACTCTTAAAGAGTCTGTTCAATATCAATCGCACGATATTACTTCCATAAAAAAACGAATTGATGATCTAGATCGCGGAACCTTTGAGAAAACTGCTATATTCCACAATAATTTAGAACTTAGGCTGGATGCACTGGAGCAGCAGGCACGGCACTGTAATATTGAAATCTGCAACATGCCGGAGCGACGAAATGAACATCTTGCAGGCATTATGGAAAGTATAGGATCCGCATTGCATTTTCAGTTTTCCATGAAGGACATAGTCTCTATTCATAGAGTACCGCATGCTCAGCAAGGCAACAATAGACCAAAAAATATAATTGTTAAGCTAACTACTAGAATGCAGAGAGATAACTTACTAAGTGCCTACCGTAAAGCTAAATCCCTTAGTACAGATAAGCTGGGTATACCTGGTACCTCAACCAAAATATTTCTGAATGAACACCTAACCCTCAAAAGAAAGCAGTTATTTCGGAGGTGTCGGGAGATTGCCAAAGAACTACATTTCAAGTACGTTTGGATCAGAAATTCTACAATACTTGTACGGGAAAATGACGAAACCGCTGCCATTGCCATACGAAGTGATACCGACCTTGAACGCCTTAAATCTAAAGCTAACAATTAGCTATATGGTGATTGCTTTGGTTATTCGTTTAGACTTATGTATTTTTTTGTCTCTGATAACAATGTACTCTGAACTGTATTACAGTTATTGTTCTAATTTGAATTATGATGAGCTGCCTCTATATTTTACATTTTATACTCTTAAGTGTGTAACGATAGAATTATTCAACTTTATAAGATATTTCAACACAAACATGCTACGACCGCTGAGCAATAACACTCTTTCCATAAACTCTCTGCATATAAAAATCATATATCTTGTGTTATATTATAGCCTGGATATATACATTTCATTTGTTCGTCCATATCTGTCTATCTTATACATAGTGTTAACTATACTATCTTTAGAGTTCTCTATACGAATACTAAGTGATGTACACAAATTTATATTTTGTAAACTTGATTATGGATAACAGCCGGCAATTGAATAATTTATCAATCTATTACCAAAATTGTAGAGGCTTGCGTACAAAACTCAATACACTTTATATGAATATATTGTCTCATAATTATGACATAATCGTTCTTACTGAAACATGGTTGATCTCCGAAATTGACAGCAATGAATTCATTGACCAGCGATACGTTGTGTACAGGGCTGATCGTAATCGCGCTGCTACCAAAAAACTGGATGGTGGAGGTGTTTTCGTGGCAGCGTTACGTGGTTTAAGGCCAATTCTTTTTGATACATCGCATGTCTCCAGCTCTCAGCAAATACACTGCTTAGAACATGTACTAATAGAAATCCCTAGCATTAACCGCTCAAAAAAGCATGTTATAAGTGCAGCTTATATCCCACCTAAGACACCCGAGGAGGTGTATGAAGCTCATTTTGAATTTTTACAAGAAGCACTTAATATCCCCAATATTGAAAACTTTTATATATTTGGTGATTACAATGCCCCGGAGATTGGTTGGACTAAACCCCATATTCCTCTATTACGTTGCCAAGGATCTTCAGGATTGGTTGCTAACGGCTCTACTAAAATTTGTTCTCTGATAAACAACTTTATGTCTATATTAGATGCTCTACAATTTAACGATATAGTCAATTCTTATGGTAACGTTTTGGACTTACTTATATCTAACGCACTTACGTTAGTCAGTTCTCAAACTACGACACTTTCAAAACTGGATCCTTTCCACCCGCCATTTGTTGCACATACTTCAGTAAATTACCTTATTAAATCTATGAAAAGGCGATCAATCACTAAATATAACTTTTTTAGAGCAGACTATGATAGCATAAACACAAAAATCGGGGAAGTTAACTGGCTAGAATTGCTACAAGATCTAAGCTCCGAGACTGCTCTTGATACTTTCTACAATGCCATCGATAATATTATTAAGCACCATGCACCAATGACTAGCACTAAGAGCTCAGAATATCCTGTCTGGTTTTCACATTCTCTGATTAAAATTTTCAAAAAGAAACAGAAAGCATGGATAAAATGGAAAAAACATAAATATGAAGTTGACTATGAAGAATTTTCCAAATGTAGAGCATTATTCAAGGAAAAATGTGACTTATGCTATAAAAAATACATACAATCTGTTGAAAATGGTATTTCTATTAATATTAAGCAGTTTTGGACCTATATAAATAATCGTAGGAGTAAATCTGATATTCCGGGTTCTATGTTTCATAAAAACATGAAATCAAGTGATCCTGAAATTGTTTGTTCCATGTTTTCTGATTTTTTTAAATCAGTTTTTGAACCGGTATCTGTTAATGTATCTCAATGGCAACCTTCGCCTCTACAATCCGACAATGGTGTTTTAATATCCGATCTTTACTTTGATAAAGCTACCATCATGAAAGAACTAAAACTACTTGACTCTTCCAAGGGTGCTGGTCCTGATGGGCTTCCTCCCATTTTTTTCAAGCAAACAGCTGTGAACATCAGCGACCCCTTATTCATTATTTACAATAAATGTTTAACTGAGGGTGTCTTTCCTGAGACATGGAAAAAGGCAAACGTAACTCCTGTACATAAGGGAGGCTCTAGGCATGATGTAGAGCAATATAGACCGATATCAATTCTGTCTACCTTATCGAAACTCTTTGAGCGATTAGTGCATAATAAAATCTATCCGTTGTTACACAATATTGTCATTGAGCAGCAACATGGTTTCGTCAAACGCAGATCAACTACATCTAATTTAATGGTATTTGCGAATTTTTTATTTGAGAATGCTGATAATCGAATACAGGTAGATGCGGTGTACACTGATTTCAAAAAAGCTTTTGACAAAGTGGACCATGAGCTGCTACTTAATAAAATTGCATATAATGGTATTCGAGGCAACTTATTACGTTGGTTTGCATCTTATATCCAAAATAGATCACAAAAAGTTGTTGTCAATGGGTATCAATCGGGTACTGTCAGGGTCACATCTGGTGTGCCGCAAGGCTCTATTATAGGACCGCTTCTTTTTAATTTATTTATTAATGATATTAAAAAATGTTTTGTAAATTCTAAATTTTTACTATATGCAGACGACCTAAAAGTTTATAAAACCATCACCAGTTATAATGATTGTTTATTACTACAAGAAGATCTTGATAGATTAACAGCTTACTGTGAAACCAACAAATTAAATTTGAGTATCCCTAAATGTAAATTCATTAATTTCACAAGAAACATAAATATTTTTAATCATTTATACACATTATGTAATGTTCCTATAGCTAAAGTTAATGTTCTACGCGATTTAGGAGTCCAAATAGATTCAAAACTGTCTTTAAATACACATGTTGAATCAGTAGTAAATAAGGCTTTTAAAATGTATGGTTTTATAATGAGGTCTTCTTCTGAATTTAAACGGTCCTCAACATATCTGTATTTATACAAATCGCTTGTACGCTCGCAAGTTGAGTACGCGGTACCTATTTGGAACCCTTATTACAGTAAATATGTTGATGCCATTGAGCGAGTGCAACGCAAGTATCTACAAGCTATGCATTATAGATGCCACAGAAAGTATTTGACTTATTCCCAACTGCTCATCAAGTACAACATGCTAAGTCTTGAGTCAAGACGACTATATTTAGAAGTAACGAATCTCTATAAAATTGTTAACAATTATTTTGATTGCAACAGTTTAGTAAACTCAATATATTATATTGTGCCTCGATCTACTCACATGAGAGCGGTTCGCGAATACTTCTTGTTTGCTGTTAGTCGGTGCCGAACAAATAGTGGGCGTCGTGCTCCTCTTGTTCGAATGGTAGAGATATACAATAGCATGTTTGTTAGTATTGATATCTTTGCACTTAGTTTGAGTCAATTTAAAAAAAAAAGCTCATATGATACTTACAGAGCAATAACATTGTTTATTTGTCATTCATTTATTGTTACCTTGTGTTAAATAATCATTCAATTATTTCATACTTTATACTTAGTTATATATATATATATATATATATATATATATATATATATATATTTTAATTTTAACTTAGTAAGCACATACTCTTTGTTCTACGCTTTACTTCATAATGTTTATGACTTTGTTTTACAACGCTCTCGCTCAGTCCGCAACTATTATATCATAATTAATTTTGTTATTTTAAATCTTATGTGGTACTTCTGGCGGTAGTTAATAGTTAATGGATATATATTTTTTGTTAATCTGTGAATAGCGTTGTGGGCTACATTATAGTCAAAATGTGAATTATATTACTATTATTTTATATGTACTTTATAATGTAGCTGTTTGCTTTTCCTAATAAAGTAAAATAAAAATAAAAAATAAAATAAAATGTTTAATTTATTCTCTTAACTTCTGGAACGCAGTATACTCATGTATTATTATATTGCATGTATTTAGTATTATACGAGCTATGGTAATGGCGCCTAACTTGTTTAATGTTGATAGCGAAGTTGTATGTTACTTATTGTGTATTATTTCATTCAAGGTGTGTATAATGAAATAGTTGATAAATATTAGTGTAGTGCTGTCATTATAATGTTTACAACGCGGTGACGCAAGATCAGAAAAGTTGAAATATTTGACATGCAACAGTATGTAATATCGATCCTCGAAATTGTTGGGAAGCCAAGCTGTGGGCCGATTCCACTAATTAAATAGCAATCGAACCGTAGCTGAACGGCGACTTTTAAGCGTTTTCTTATTCTGCTATCGAAAAACAGTCAAACTGCAGTTACGTTTCTATTGACGCCAGCGATCGATCAAAACTTTATGTTCTGCTAACTCGATAGATCATGAACGCGTTGTTAACTCATATTTGTATATGGTAGTGTCAATTATATATTTATCAAAAAGTAGCGTTTATGTTATGTTTATGTGACTCTACAATCTAATTTTTGTATAGAAATAGTAGAATGGTGTGACGAAACGACCCTGCCGTAATGGGGTCCTCAACGCCACTCTGGGTCGGAAAATGAACCAAAACAGAATCTCCGCCGGTAACAGGAATTGACCGAGGTTCAGTAGTCTAGATGCCCTGATAACAAGTACATACAGCACCTTACCTTAGCTATCCAGCTGCCAAACGTGCCTCCCAAGCTTTAGCGAAGTTTTGTTACTCGTCGTTACTGTTATGGTATGTACAACCCGGTCACAATATCTGTGCACCTGAACTCGTGACGTCATATCGGCGGTCTGGGTACGGTGTGAAAAAAAGATTTTCGCGAAATGTGGAGGTAAAAAAAAATTACTAACCTTTTCAAATCAATTTATTATTGATGAAGGGTTTGTTATTAAAAAACAATAATTTTGATTACAAAAACATTTATTATTAAACTCAGTCACTATAAATTATTGACTCTATGCCTGACATTGTATCTTCCTCACTCTCACTTTCTGAACTCTCCGAACTGTCTTCCCCTAGTGATATTAAAAGTTGTGTGCTGTTGTCATCTGCTAGATGATCCTTTTCCCAGTATTCTCGCTGTAGTCTCTCCACGTGATTCACTTCTTTTTTCCAGTCAGCTGGCGTAATTGACTTTATCGCATCTTTTGTAAGTTGTTCTATTTTCTTTTCCGATTGGTCAATGTTTTTATCTGCCACCCTTTGCTTTACCAAGTTCCATATATATTCGATAGGGTTTAGGTCACAATGATAAGGTGGCAGACGCACAACTTCTTGGCCATGCTCTCGCATCAAATCGTCGACGACATATTTTTTCGGCGGCTTTGTTCTCAGTATAATGGGATACAATTCCCTCTTTGTCATTTTGTCATTAAATGGAATATTGTGTTCACGTAGCCAATTTTGCATGTCAGCTTTAAGAGCAGCACTAGTGGGCGCTTTCACCGACTGCGTCGAATGGTAGGGTGCATTGTCTATGACAACTATACCGTTCAGCGGTAAATTTGGTATAAGCTTTTCACGGAGCCATTTTAAAAAATTGTTTGTGTCCATCTCGTTATGATAATCACCGATTTTACATTTACATTTATAAAGTAATTCTGCACCTTCAATGAATCCATTTTCTCCGCCAGCGTGTACAAGAATCCAACGTTGACCCGGATTTAAATTTTTCTTCACACTGCTGTCGGTATTATTTTGCCAGCATTTACTGACCGTATAGTGGGAATGGATCCACGTCTCGTCCAGGTAGGTAACCGGTTTTTTATCAGCGCCAAGGTCATTATTCTCTTTCATACGGCGTAGGTAGCGAGGCCTCCATGCGGCGATGTTCGGCTTTTGTGTTAATACACAACGGATATTTTTACACTTTTTGAACTTGTAGCCCAATTTGTTAATTAAAATATTTCTTAAATATGTTGTCGCACCTTGAAAATTTAGGTCTCTCTTAACCGCTGCCAGAATTTTCTTCAAATAATAATAATAATAATATTCATTTATTTCAGACAATGTCCATATGTTAAAATTACAAATTAAAATTACAAAATTATATATCATTATTCAATTAAAATTTTCAAATTATAATACAATAAATAAACAAAAATTTTATTATCTTAACCTAAACTTCGGTTTGGACCCGGAGTGCTCGATGTGCACACCTGTCCAGTGCTGCATTATCGGGCAGTCCAAATCCATCCGCCAGGCGAACAGCTGCAGGTAGCTGTTGGAGCTGCCCCGCACCCGGCGCATCAGGGACGCGATTCGCTTGCGCATGATCGCTACAAATCCATCTATGTGCGCGTCCGCGAACATCCCCGATGCGCTGCAGTGGCGCGGCAGCCACATCAGCGCCCTGAAGGCGTTGTTATATTGGACTCGCAGGGCGTTGTAGGACTTTTTCGTGTACTTGACCCATAGGCTGCACGTGTAGAAAGACTGACAGTAAGCTCTAAAAAGAGTAGCTTTCACTTGTGCAGTGCATCGTGCAAACCTACGGGCCAGCATATTGCCCCTGACTGACAACGCCCTGCGCTCCCTTTCCATATCAATATCGTCTGCGAGCGTCTCGGTCACCCAGTGGCCCAGATACTTAAACTGCTGGACTCGTTTCAGGACCCTTCCGCTTAGTGTGACTGGCGGGACAAAGTCGTACGTTTTCGATCCCGCTTTGAAGACTACGAGTTCGCTTTTAATGGCGTTCAAAGTTGGGATTTCTTTTTTTACAGCATAAAAACTGTTGATGATATTTCGTATTGCGCAAATGTCAAAATCATCTACTTCGATGCGTTTTTTGTACTGTTTACGCTTCTTACCCGGTGTCGATAATTTTGGTTCTGGGTGGGTTTCTAAATTATAACTAGTACTTGGAGTCGGACTAGCGCCCAGCGAAGTAGGTGGTTGTACTTTGGCTTCATTTTTAATTTTCATTAGAGTCCTCTTTGATATCCCAGTTGCAGCACAGGTTCGTTTCACCACTTGGTCTACAGGTATGGTGTACTGTTTATTTGCTTTCTCCGATTCAAAAAACTTGAGCACTTTCAAGATTAAATTTCTTGATTCGCTGTGTATTGTTTTTCCCATGACTTCAGTTTAACAGCTACAACAATTTTAATAACAACCAAACCAGTCCAAACTTAACAGTAAACAGTCTAACTTAACAATAAATATTAAACAACAAAACAACAACTAATCGAAAATATCAAAATTATCGGGACGTGTATCGGCAACGAAGATGCTAACCGTACTGTCGTACCGGGGAGTGCGCGGAGAGGTGACAGGGGAAGCGGGAGAGGCGCCGCATTCCAGCGAGGTGCACAGATATTCTGACCGGGTTGTACATCCTCGGATTGGTTCTTCTCTTGTTAAACTGATTATGGGTTTTATATAGTTCGCACCACATTACACACAGTTATCCACTCAAAGCGTTGGTTTTCGGTTTTACGGTTGATAGACTTGATAGTGAAAAATTAGACGTGTTTTTCAACTTTTGTTGACATCGAATGGGTCGGCCGCTCTTGACCTTCCTCAACCATCAAGCACAGTTTGCCGGAGCCAATCAGAGACCAGAAAGGTGCGTACGTTCCGGGATCAAGAGCCTTGTTATTGGCTAACCATTAGACCCACGAGCAAAGCGCGTGAATTTGAATTTATGTTATTGAAACTAGAACGAATAGTGAACAAATGGCTTTTTGCCAAAGTATTGAACGACAACCCAAGTTGAACTGCAGCTGCAGCAGTACAGATTGTTGAACGTTGTGAATTAACAGAATTGGCCTCCTGATCTGCTGGGTTACGATAAGTATCTCAGTTGCAATCAATACTAGAAAAAGCCGCACTTTTTCAAGATTTCAATCAACATTTCAAATGCGAAATTGTCCTACAGAGCTCAAGTTATCAATTTATAATCAAACGTGTTTGACACAACTTTAAGTTTTATTATATTATTAGTTGCACTCCGCGGTTTCACTGATGGATGATGATGAATCAAAATATATAGCCCATGTTACGCCAGGAATTAGGGTTATAATGGTGAAAGGTTTCTTCAAACCGGTCCAGTACTTTCGGAGCCTATTCAATTCAAACATATTATAAGCGCTGCTTAACTTACTGCAACATTGTTCTGCGCCGTACTAAGTACTAGTTTCAATTTAAGCAGCGTTTATAATGTAGGGCCGATAACACGTATTACGGATCATGATGCTAATGTAAATAGATAGAGATCTGTCTAACATATCTCAAATTGTGAATATGCAGAGTTTGGGTAGTGTTAAATTGTCTTTTCTGTGCCGACAGCTAAGTTAATGTGTCCGCAAGAGTAGTGGAGTAGTGCTGTGGTGTGGTATAGTGGTGTGGTGTAGTGGTGTGGTGTAGTGGTGTGGTGTAGTGGTCTGGAGCAGTTGTGGTAGTGGTGTGATGTGGCCTGGAGCAGTTGTGGTAGTGGTGTGATGTGGCGGTGTGGTGTGCGTAGGTAGGTACCGGCGAGTAGGTCAAGGTTGCGCGCAAGCGAGCCGGCCCACGCGGAGAGCGAGCGCAGCAGTGCGGCCGCCACCGCCCCCGCCACGCCCCGCACCCCACCCCGCGCGCCCGTCACCCGCGCCGCCACCGCGCCCGGGGCGCCCAGCAATTCCAGCCCGCCCACCACCCATCCTGCACAATACCAACACAAACATATCAATATATATAAGAATCAAGTCCTGACTCACTGACACAACGCACGGCCTAAACCGCTGCTCGTTGACACTTGAAATTAGGTGGTTGCTTTTGTCTTGGTGGAGAGACGTGTACTATTAAAGGGTTTTTCGAAATTCAACCCGTAAGAAGGTAAGAATGGGTGTGAACGTTTGTATGAAAGTCGTTTGACTTCCTCGTTTCCTACGAATAGTAAATAAAAAACAACTCAATAAAATTTAACCTAGCACAAAATGAAGATTTAATTTGGGTAATCTCAATTTAATATCTAAATAATTAATGTATAGATTATTATGATTGACAAAATATGACTCACCGGCGCCCAATATCGCAGCAGAGAGGTAATGCACGGTGAGCGCATGCGTGAGTCGCTCGGCTGACGTCATCGTGTCGTGCAGTTTGAACGCGCTCAGCCGCAGCGGACTTTGGTCTAACGCAATGTACATCCGCACCTGAACATACACGACAATTATATGATACACTACACATATATATATGTACAATAGATAACGCAAACGTGTACTTTCCGTTTCCGAACCCCCAAAGGCAATATTGTCTATCTCAGGTAAGTTAGTTTAAAATTATATTATACGTAAATTAATTTCATTCAAAAGTCGGCACGCTTGGTAACGCAACACAAATCGGGATATTTGCGTTATCTGTTGTACATATATATCAGTGATACACAAGTAAATGTCCGTGTAGTAATTATGATTAACAGTGGGCCTAGCACGAATAACTCATCATTCATCATCATCATTATCAGCCGGAAGACGTCCACTGCTGAACATAGGTCTCCCCCATAGAACGCCACTTGGACCGGCTACTCGCTACCTGCATCCAGCGATTCTTTGCGGTTTGACGAGGTCGTCGGTCCTCGTCTTCCGGTGCGTGGTCACCACTCGAGAATCTTTCTTCCTCATCGGTTATCAGTTCTGCGAGCGATGTGGCCTGCCCATTGCCACTTCAATTTGCTAATTTTGAGAGCTATGTCGGTGACCTTAGTTCTCCTACAGATCTCCTCATTTCGGATCTTATCACGCAGGGAAACTCTAAGCATAGTCCTTTCCATTGCTCGTTGAGCGACTTACAGGAAATAACTGCGTAAGTAATGTAACATGTCGTTCACGTGAAACAGACAAATTGTCATTTATCTAGAGCAACTGTGACACAGACAACTCATAGTTTGTACGTCGAAGCGTTACATGTTGACGATTACGATACGAATGCGTTTTCGCAAGTTGTTTGTGCTACGGCCTCTTGCGTTATCTATTGTATATTTCATATCAATGTGTGGTTTATGTCGTACCGCGGTGTGTAGGGTGAGGGTGAGATCCAGCGGATGTATGAATAGCACTCGCAGTCGCAGCGGGTTCCGCAGCGCGCGTTCCTCTGCGAGCAGCGCGGCGTCGGCGACGGCGGCGACGTCAGCGGTGGCGGCGGCGCGTGACGTCACCGCTGACGCCACCGCGCCCTGCAGCGCCGCTAGCGCCGTCACGTACGCGTCCTCCACGTACAACGCCGTCGGGCCCACTCTCAGGTTCACTTCTGATAATTCTGTCACACACACATACTCTACATGAAGTAAACAGTACAACAAGGGAATGTAAAGAACACACAGTCGCAGCTAGGGACTATAATTCTATGTGAATAAATATTTTCTGTAACTTTAATTACGCGTACATCCGCACAGATTAGATGTTTATATTGGTACTCAAATGAAAGCACAATTAACCCTGAATAAAGATGACGTGAGCATACGAAACGAGACGACATTTCTGTCGAGTAAAAGATAAAGGTGATTTCATCGGATGGTAAGCAGTACGTACGGCGTCCTTCAACGGGATGAGCCCTAAATATCCAAAGAAAACAAGTAAACCATGGAGGTGGTAAAACCAAAATTTCGGGCTGTTTTCTCAAGATCAAAATCAACGACATAATATTATAAGAAACCATGCTACCTTATGCCAAAGAGAATCTTAGTCTTACATGGACATTTCAACATGATAACTACCCCAAACATTAATGTTAGACATTTCTTATAAAGGAGTCTGTGTTGATACGTAACTGGGCCGTAAATAACCAAGATGTAAACCCCATACTAAACAGAGTACGTAATAAGAAAAGAAGAACGTTGTAACTCGACAATATATCAGCTCTTCGTTTTAAGGTGCTTGGAACTACATTTCCGTACAGACATGCTGGAATTTATTGGCATCCATGCCTCGTTGACGCCAAATAGTTATGAAAATGGTAACCACACGCACACTAAAATGTATTTGGAGTAAGTCTATCAAATTAAAATGTCGTCAAAAACAGAGATACATTGGTAATAGAATTAATTATTATCAATATGATTTCTGTTATGATTCTTCGTGTCCAAAATTATCTGTTCATGATTACAGTAAGCCTTTAAGGCGTGGACCAATCTCAATTTAAAACAATTTACGATGCTATACGTAAGGTTGCAAAATGCTTATAAGATTGGGCGATGTAATGCGAAGATGCATTCATTTTGTATGTTTTCTTTATATTTTTCGATATATACTAACACTATTAAAATGCTGTTTACTATGCGGTAGCTATGTATTACGTAAACAAATATATATAGGTAGTATTATCGCTCAAAATTCTGAGAGTTTGAACCTGAAAGTTTATTTATGTGGGCCTATTTAGGATTGTATTGCGAAAAAGCGAGTAATATTTATGAATTCTATTCTGTTAGTATTCTTTTCCTATCCTATCTATCCATAAAGTAATTTATTCATAGTACATTATCGATCTGTTTCGTTACACTAGATGTTTGAAGATTTCTCTTTTTACTACTATCAGGATATTAACGCAACCTAAATGCAGTTAATATTAGCGATTCGTTTGAGCAGGAACCCAGACTAAGCTCTAATTTGTAGTCGATCAAGTTTAACCTTTAAGTATTATTTGTTTTAATATTGAGTTATAAGTTTCATCATAATTGAATAGGCAATAATAGTGAGTCGGTTTGAGCGTTACCTGTGTAGTTATGGTTCTGTAGTTTCCAGCAGTCGTGCGTGAGTCGCAGCAAAAGTCGCGCGTCCCGCTGCCGCGCCGCGAACGCCGTCCGCTCGGCGAACACGTTCCACAGCGGCGGCCATTCGGCAGTCGGCAGCGGCGCGCTGCGGGTCGTCGCGACCACGGCAAAGTCGTACTGCCCCGACTCGTACTGTAGGTTGTCTACTTGCACATCCGCTATGGCTAGCGTCGTCTTTGTTCTCTGTTCATGTACACAATAATCAGATTACTGCATGATATATTAATCATAGTTCATATCTATATATATATATATATATATATAGGGTTTCCCAGAAATAATGGATAATCCTGCACGTGCCTGTGCGGGGGGGAAGGTGGGGCCCCACATCCTAAAACAAAAAATTCTATTTCCAACAGTTCGAGGTTTATGACATTTTTTGTAAAATTTAGAAATTTTCCAGTTTTTCTCATATTTGTGGTCATTACGCCCGCTACATGAGGCCTAATTTGGTTTTTTTTTATTTTGACGTGTTCCCTAATAGTGGTATTCCTAAATTATCTTTAAAAAAACTTACCTACTTAAAATAGTAGTTAACTAGTAGTCTCTAAACATAATTTTTATTTCTGGAATTTATTTTATAGCTAAGTTTGAACACCTGTGGTGTAAAAAAAATGTATTACATATTACATATTCATGAACACGCAAACGCATAATAATAATAATATGGGACAACATCCACACAAAGGTCTTCAGGTCCCAAATTAGGCAGAGCCTGTACTATGGTAACCTGATGACTGATATTACATACTTATATATGATATTAAATACTTATTTACATATTAACACCCAGACACAGATCAAACAGACATGTTCATGCACACAAATGTTTGACCTGTCCGGGGATCGAACAAATAATGGCTGAATACTCCGAGCTTAGTAGAGCTATCCAAGCCAGTTGTCGCCACGACAGGAATAACTTCATTGAAGGCATCTGCAGCGATATTGAGAAGCATTCTAATAAGCTAGAAACTGTCTTTTAAAGAACCTTTTTAAGAAAGTTAGAGTCCTTTCCAAGCAGTTCAAAGCTAAGTCATGGGTAATAGAAGATAGCGATGGTACTGTTCTACATGAGCTCGCACACATTGCTGAGAGATGGCGTGCCTACTGTGAGCAGCTGTATACAGGTCCCTATTCAACGCCTGAAGCTACCCCAGATTGGAGGGAGCTAGAACTGGAACCCATGATTCTTCGCTCCGAAATATATGCCGCTCTACAGTCTCTCAAAAATCAGAAAGCGCCAAGAAGCGACCTAATAACAGTAGAGGTACTCAAAGCTATGGGAGACTTGGGTGTAGAGGCACTGTTCCGAATCTGCTCACACATATGGCAAAACGGTGTTTGGCCGCAACTGGTGACTGGTCGGAATCGGTAATTCTTCCGCTGCAATAGGAAGGATCAATCAAGAGCTGCGGCAACTACCGAACCTTGTCCCTCATCGCACATGCCAGCAAAATCCTGCTCCATATTCTGAACAACCGCATCCACTACTACCTGAACTGGCAAACTCCTCAGGAGCAAGCAGGTTTCGTGAAGGGCAAGGGCACTCGAGAGCAAATTCTTAATGTTAGGCAGCTCGTAGAGAAGTCATACGAGTTTGATACACCAGTAATTATGTGTTTCATCAATTACAGTAAAGCTTTCGACTGTGCCAATTGGAGTTGCTTGTGGAATGTCCTGCAAGACCTTGGAGTACCAAACCATCTCATCGCCCTTCTTCGTGCTTTGTATGACTCAAGCCAGGGGGTCGTAAGAAGTAACCTCTAAGCCCTTTAAACTCCACCAAAGAGTACGGCAGGGTTGCATTTTGTCACCCATTCTATTCAACGCCTATGGAGAGCACATTATGAGACGTACCTGCGAGAACTGGGAAGGAGGCATAACATTTGGTGGTGTGAAGATCACCAATTTGCGCTACGCCGATGACACTACACTTCTTGCAGCAACTGAATCAGAAATGGTTGCACTCCTGGACCGAATGGAGCAGATTAGCGAAGAGCTGGGACTTTCCATTAACAGGTCTAAAACCAAGGTCATGGTGGTGGATAGAACTGGCAGGTTGGAACTCACTGGCGCACTAGGACTAGAAACAGTGGACAACTTTATATACCTGGGTTCCAACATCAGAACGATGGTTCGTGTGAGAAGGAAGAGCGCATGAGAATTGGCATGGCTAAGAGCGCCATGTCTCAGCTTGGAAAAATCTGGCGAGATCGCAACATTTCCGTAAAAACTAAAACCAAACTGGTACGGACTCTGGTTTTCTCGATCTTCTCTTATGGCGCTGAGACCTGGACACTGAAAGCTGCAGACCGAAAACGCATCGACGCTTTTGAGATGTGGTGCTGGAGAAAGATGCTCAGTATCCCCTGAACAGCATTCCGGACCAACGTCTCCATATTGCGAGAACTCAAGATCTCTTCGCGGCTGTCATCCGAATGTCTACGCAGAGTCCTGAAATATTTCGGTCACTTTGCTAGGAAAGACAGTGGCAACCTTGAGAAACTCATTGTGACCGGAAAAGTAGACGGGAAAAGGCCTCGGGGTCCAAGCCCAATACGTTGGTCCGACCAGATCCGCACCGCGCTTGACTCTACGTTTCACAACGCCCTCCACGCCGCCAGGAACAGAAACAGATGGAGAACGATCATAAGACAGAAGGTGATTCCAAAGGGAGGTCACGACCCTCATCACTGAGGAATACGACGCAAGGAGGAGGAACTGCGTGCTACGTACCCTTGAGTCGGATTTGAGCAAGAAAGCGGCCCGGTCCAAGTGTAGAGCGAGCAGCGCACGCGCATCCGCCGCTGCGGCCAGTTCGATCGCGACCTCCGCCGCGAGCACACGCAATCGGTCGCACGCCGTCCACGATGCGTTCTCATCCCATTCTGTGTACACACACATTTTAATTTATATATTAAATTATCAGTGTTTCTCTTATGTACTATGCATGAATTATACTTCTTGAATCACTATTTATAAAAAAAACCGTTGCGTAGTTTAAAGCTCTTAGAATAAATAGGGACAGAGAGACAGAGGAACGCGACTTTGTTTTCTACTATGTAGTAATTCATATGGCAACTAAAATATAATTCCAATATTTTACGAATACGAGAGAATTGATACTTATTCTGGAAGCAACTAATATGTAATAGTGTTGTATTTTTGAATGACAACGTACCATTATCGCAGACTGCGTGGAAAACGTTGGCATCGTCGCAGGAGTCCACGCTGTCCATACGCATTGCAGTCCTCGAGATGTTGTCCATGGCTGAGTAACATTGGAAATGTGTTAGCATACAATATAGTAGCCGCATATAGATATAGATGCGAGAAAAGAGTAGCATTACTTTTGCAACTATAGGTTAACGTCACGGACGAGAAAAAAATAGACAGCCTTTGTTAAGCGTGATGCATGCCAACCAGCTTGTTAAAAACACGTGCTTAATGCATTCAACTCTTTCCATTCTTTTCGTATTATATAATCTACTAGCGACCCATCCCGCCTTTGTACGGGCGTAGTTAAGTAAAAACTGGTACGGAACCCTTCGTGCATGAGTCCGACTCGCACTTGGCCGGTTTTTTGCATTTGTTGTTATATCAGCAACAGAAATACAGCATCTGTGAAAATTTCAGCTGTCTAACTATCACGGTTCATGAGATACAGCCTGGTGAGAGACGGACAGACAGATAGATAGATAGATAGACAGACAGACGGACGGACAGCGGAGTCTTAGTAATAGGGTCCCGTTTTACCTTTTGGGCACGGAACCCTAAAAAAAGAGTTACATTATGTGACGTTTGCTGAATCTAGCACCAAAAACTAACTCCCTGATGATGAAAACAGTATCCAAGTCCATTGCTTAGTTTTATAGCGATTTTATTTAATACCATGTAAGAATGATCGATGCATTATGTGGCATACACACAACGCTAATAGGTTAGTAGGATTACCTTGGTACGAACTTTTGACTTGCGTGGCACACAGTAGTTTTTTTCTTGTCCGTGTTAAACATTATCTTGTATGCTTAATCCTTGTAAATCAAACTATACTAATATATAAAAATATTGTATTTACTGATGCTATATTTCGAGATAAGTCTTTCATGAGAGAAGCCATTGGTTCCTGAAACACACTAACACTAGTTCGGAAGCTGCAGACCTTCTCGCACAGTTCTGCAGGCTGTTTAAAATGAGTATGCATATAGCATACATTATTATACCAAAACTCATTAAACCTTTGCGTACCATTGACGTAAATTTACGTGCGTTTCATTTATAATCTTTTTTTAAAAGGTTAAAAAAACTGTTACAGTATGTCAGAAAACTGAATGCAAAACTCTGAGTTCGTAATACACGAGTAGATGTAGTTAGAAAAACAAAACACATACAACAAACACTTGAGTCGCAATCTAGAACACTGATGTTTGTACTGATGTGTGTGTGATTGTTGTTGTTGTTGAATCACGCACAGTGTATTATGTCCGTGCGTGACGTCACCTGCCGTTCCCAACGGAAGACCAGCGTCGGTTGTTTACAACCGGCACTATGCTGAGTTGGGACCGGCTTGTGTCAACGAAAACATACTGTTCATTTTCTTAATTATGTTTTTATTTCCTTTTTCTGTAACCTGTTTTTTTAGGCATGATAAAATGTATGTCTATGTCTATGTCTATGATGACCTTTCAAAGACTAACCGTCGCTTCCTCTAGGATTGGAGTTAAAAAGTACATGAGTAGATGCATCTGTATGGCTCTTTTCGCTTCTAGCATCTGTATGGCTTCCTGGGAGCGTCCGAACACTTGTTTCTTCTCGGGATAATGTTTCATTTTCCGCCTTCAAGCTACCGCTAGCTATAGCGACCGCGTGTTTCGGAGCCAGCGACACTATTGTTTCTTTTGAGCCGGTGAGCTTTCGTTCCCGTATAGCTGTTCCTAGAACTTTATCAAATACTGACTCTAAGTGTGGATGAAGGAAATTAACTACAGTAAGAATAGGAAGCGAAATTAAGAATATTTTTTCTTTTAAACCTGTCTTTTGTGGAGGTGAATATACCTGTGTATGATATGTCCCTAACATCGCTATCGTTATGACTGGTGATAAATAGTATAATCATTATATAATAAAAATAGTATAATAGTATATCTTCTCACTAGTTGTGAAGATGCTTACTATATACTCAGACAAAATAAAAAAATCAACACAGAATGTTGTGAACAGAAAAGAGAGGCCGGTTTTCTAAACATGTTGTGCGTGCATCGGAGCTGCCATGATAATTCAAATTAAATTAAAATTTATAAAAAAAATACGTGTTGCTTCACGCGCCACAATAGTTCGACTGACGAGTCAAGGCGTAATTTCGTTGTACGTGTTGTGTGTAATTATGTACGGACACGGCGAGGCGTAGTTTTTCCGCCCTCACTTCTCTGTTCACAACGTTCTGTCATGACTTTTTTATTTTGTCTGAGACTATATGATTAGAATAAATAAAAGTGTAAATACATACGTTTCTCGTCAGCGCCAACTCGCGTCAACCGGTTCTGAAATTATACATAAATAATATGCTTGTATTAATGTTTTTCATACAATTACATAATATTACATAGTTATACAATTTAAGTAGCTGCGCCCCGTGGTTTCATCCACGTGGTGATGGATCATGATGAAAAAAAAGTACTACTGAATATACACACACAATTTATAAGAATCGGTCTAACCGTCGCGAACGAGTTTTGTTACTAGCACTGTGAAACAAGAATTCTATATTTCAGATGCATTTTATTATCCGCTAGTACCAGACATTGTAAAAAATTCTTCATCATATATACATACATACGTACATAAAATTACGCCTCTTTCCCGTAGGGGTAGGCAGAGACCACGGATTTCCATTTACTACGATCCTGACATATCTCTTTCGCTTCATCTATACTCATCAATCCTTTCATACATAAGCGTCGGTTTAGGGTACTTTTGATCTGGCCTTTTTTCAGAACGTCTTCAATCTGATTTCGGAACGTTCGCCTAGGTCTTCCCCTTCCAACACTTCACACTTGTCCCATGTATACCTGTTTAGTCATTCTTATTTCATTCATTCCCTCCACATGTCCAAACCATCTTAACATACCTTTCTCGATTTTTTTCACTACACCCTCATTCACACTATATCGTTCCCTTATCACACTATTCCTTATCCTGTCACTCCGTTTCACTCCAATCATGCTCCTCAATTCATCATATATTTACGTATACAAATCTCGCCCTAGGTAAAATATAGTAAAAAATACTGAACAACGAGTTCGAAGGCATTGCGACTGTCATGGACCAGCTTATTATCAGACACAAGACTCGCTAGTCTTCTCAGTTACCCCTTACGCATCCGTCGACGTTGGTTTCATTCATACATCTCTTGTTCTAAGCGTAAACTGCCGTGCGATTAAGACCAAACATCGTTGCATCTTTGACAACACCCGTGAAACAAATGCCGAGATTAGAAACTTTGGAAAAACAACTTTATGTACAAGGGCGATGATTTATGAGATCATAAAGTATCTGACATCAGTGAGCTCGTCGACAAGAGCATCGATGAATCATTAGAGAATCACACGGCTGGACGCAGAGTCATTAATAGGCAAAAAATGTCAAGTTACGAGTGGATTATCAGTTAAATGATTAATGAATGACTGAATAAGAAGAAGTATACTCACTAAGTCCGATAAGGCGGCGGCATCCTCCGATGAAGAGGTTTCGAAGAGCCGCTGTCTGATGTCTCGCGCTGAGATGTCGCGCTGAAACGTTACATAATATCTGCGTTCAGTCATCAGTACAATACAATGATAGCATTGAACAGAGGAAGCGCTTGTACCGAAGCTTGGCGATCTTAACCGAGCAACAAGTTCAGCAACGCTTGCCGCGGCCAGGAGTTGGATGGGTGTGTTCTAGTAGCATTATTTAACTGAGCGCTTCCATGCTTCGGAGGGCACGTTAAGCCGTCGGTCCCGGTTGTTTGTCTTAGGACAACAGTCGTTAGGCTATGTCGAAGGCCTTCTGGCGGCCTGAAAACTTCGCCATGGGTTGGCCACTAACCTAACCACCAAGCCGAATTGGGCCCGCGTGGTGGATTATGGCCCAACTCCTCTCTATGAGAGGAAGGCTCGAGTCCCAACTGTAGGAACAAAATGGGCTGATTATGATGATTATGATTGAACAGAGGTCCAGTATAATGATAAAAGAGAAGAACTTATTCCTTCCTCAAACGCCGGCAACGCATCTCTCATCTCTCATCATACCTCTGATATTGCGGACGTCCGTGGGCAACGGTATCACTTACCAGCAGGTAAGCCGCCTGCTCGTTTGCCAACCTACCCCATAAAAAATTGATAATACCGGTTTTATAGTCCAATAATCTCTCATCATCATCATCATCATCATCTCAGCCGTAGGACGTCCACTGCTGAACATATGCCTCCCTTATGATTTTCCAAAAGGACCGGTTGGAAGCGCTCTGCATCCAACGTCGTCCTGCGACCTTCATCAGGTCGTCTGTCCACCGTGTCGGTGAAGCCTTTTTTGAAGAAGAAGATATGTGCCCTGCCTACTGCCACTTCAACTGGCTAATCTTCTGGGCTATGTCGGTAACTTTCGTTCTTCTACGGATCTCCTCATTTCTGATTCGATCACATAGAGAAACCCCGAGCATAGCCCTCTCCATAGCTCGTTATGCAACTTTGAGCTTATCTATGAGGCACATAGTCCACCATTGAGACCACCGTTACCGTGGCCCCTACCGTAGCCAGGAATAGCGGGGCTGCCGGGGACTGGTGGCCTGGTTATTTTTATCAAATCCATAGGGGGGGATTTTGCCAATACTCGCCACGCTTGGCAGGCGGGTTGGCGAGCGCTGTTTTGGGTTTAATACTGGGAAGGTGCTGCTGCCCACCTTCCGATTGTTATTCCTTAGCCGATTTCTACGTCACCCACGGGTAGAGTTGGCGGGTACTATTCTAAGCCGGTACCCCACGGCATCAATCAATAATCACATGTATTTAAAACATAATGGTTTTTAAAACATTTGGCTAAATGAATTGAAATCTTAAATGACATTTTGAGTTTTAATTCAGACTCTCTCCCACATAACCAGCTGCCTCCTCTAAGATAGGCGGTATCTGTAAAGGAATTCCCTGGGAAAAAGCTTTATTTGTTATTTCTTCACACTGTGACAGTTTTGGATGAATTTTGGAATGAAAATAGCATATATTCAGGAATAGTACGTATTATACTAATTTAATCTCGAGTCAATAGGTAGTTCCCGAGGGATAACATTAGTCTTACTCCACGCGGTCAAAAGCGCGGGCTAGGCTCTAGGCTGGATAGGCTTAGACCAACCCTATATTACTAGTCTTTCTGCGTCTTCCAGTTTTAAACTTCACAACCACTCGACCTTATGCTCATATACGAAATACCGCTTTAAACTCAGATACCTAATGCGTGTAAAAATATCCCCCCTTTTTATGAAAGTACCCACCACGCAAACATCGCCGAATACACAAAATTATATCGAATAGAAGAACATGCACACCAAGTTTCGTCAAGTTTGGTTGAACAATGCGACCTGTACAGGAAGACCAACGTACCACCTAGCAAACATACGGACAGGTGAAAGTCAATTTGGCCAGTTAAAGCAGAGACGCTTCGCTCGCTGGGTCAATTACTTAGTATGTGAAGTGATGACGCGAGTGTAGTGTGTGTGTGTGAGAGGGTGGATGAGTATGACTAACGTGGTCCACGTCGCGCAGCTCGATGTGTGTGGAGTGTGGGTGTGTGCGCACGCGCATCTTGACTGTGGCACCGGCGCCCGCCAGCTGCACCAACTGCTCGCCGTCGGCGCACGCCACGCCCGAACACCAATCCAACACGCCCTCCTCTAATAACATTACACACATTAAAAAACCAGCCAAGTGCCAGTCGGATTGGTGCACGAAAGATTTCGTATCATTATCAATATATCTCCCATACAACAGACATGTTTTTTTTTGCAGTTTTTACGGAACCCTTCGTGCGCGTGTCCGACTCGCACGTGGGCCGTTTTTTAGTATTTGTTGATACAGCAGTAACAGAATTACATTATCTGCGCAAGTTTCAATTATCCAACTATCACGGATCATGAGGTACAGCCTGGGGACAGACGGACAGACCGACAGACAGCCGGACGGACAACGGAGTCTTATTAATAAGGTCCCGTTTTTACCCTTTCAGTACGGAACCCTAAAAAAATGGCTCACTGCACGCATACTTTTTCATCACACTGACATTAACATAATTAAAGTAAACACGCTACTAACGAACTATGGATTTTAACCGAAATTAATATTTATTAATATTAATATTGGGATTAGGGTTAAATATCAACAACTTTGGTTTAAGATTTATCCCATTTGAAATACTTGGAGGACGAAATTTAAAAATGTATCGATATTCCAATAAAATAAGTAAAAAAACTAAAAGAGGTACGGACCACGAGTCTATTAGTGCAGTGATTTGTACCTATTAGTTAAAAATTATATATAACTAAGGAAATATCGCAACGTCAGCAGGATTGGCAAACTTTGACATTAGAAGTGACTACTACCATATACTTTGGCAAAGTAATTAGACCGCGCGGCCCCGAGTAAGTAGAACGTCATCGCGATAAAGAGGCGACAAAAGTGGGAAGAGGCGGTGGGTGGGGGCGGAGGACGCTTGCCGGCAATAATTACGTGAGTGCCGGCAGAGCGGTCGGGGTTGGCAGTTTTTAAATTTCCTTGTTTTCTGTTGCGTAGGTATAACGTAGATGCGATGTGTACTTGTTTTATGGCGATGCTGACCTCCCTAGACTGCATCTCGCGCCAAACCTGCGCATCAACGCTAGTAGGGAAGACGTTCTATTTATAGATATTTACTTACTTTGACTTTGTTAGGAACTTTAATTTCTGCCAAGCTTGTCATAGCTTTATAGCTCATTGGTATCGATTGCGTATCACAACGACCAACGGTGACTAACAAATTGACTTTAGACGGCTAATCGATTTACTTTCATCTCGCACTATATATATATATTTTTGTGGTAGTGCCACGCCGTAACCCCACAGCCGAATGGGCCGCCACGACCGGGGAAGTACCACACTACCGCATAACACCGACGTGAAGTAGCATAGCTTTCTATTGGGTTTCGTCGGTTTGTGGGAGATTCCGGAGGTCCGATTCCCCCTTCTCCGTTCTCCCTTTCCTCCGCCTCCACCCTCACCCCTTCCTCTTCCTTCCTCAAAGGTCGGCAGCTCACACTCGAGACCTATGGTATTGCGGATGGCCGTGGGCGACAGTATGACTTACCATCAGGTGAGCCGCTTGCTCGTTTGCCAACCTATCACATCTACTACGTAGGTAACTCATGCATGGGGGACCCCCCACAGTGCTTACGTCCTCGTCGTGTCCCCTGGAAACGACCCAGCTCTGACCACCGTAACGGAGTGGCAGACTGGGCTCGGCTAAAGTGCACTGTGCGTCGTTAATCTCATTGCGGCTTATTAACGACACTTGCGGAGGCTGAGATGCCTAAGAAACCAGCGCGAGACGCCTCCGGGCGTTTCCTAAAAGGCCCTTCTGAGGACCAACCAAAAGGCCCTTCTCAGGGCCATGCCGACGAGTCCGCGTCGGAGCCTAGCCGCGCACCATCCGTGGCTAGCGTATTCGCTAGGGCGGATGAGATCTCTGACTCCGACAACGAGTCCTTTTCATTCGAGTCGGATGCTTCGTTGGCGATAGTGGAAGGTCGCCAACAAGCACAGAAGCGGGCTTTCCTGAAGACCGGGTCTTGCTCCTCAGACTCTACGAGAAGTAAGCCCAAAAAGGTAAAGTCCAAAAGGCCTTCCAAGGTAATTGCGGACACCCACGACGTAGGTCTTGCAGACGCTCAACGCCAGCTGAACCTGGCTCGGCGGATGCAGCTCCAGCAAGACCTAGAGGAGAAGGTCGCCGCTAAGGAGAAACAGGCGCGCACCGCGCGGGCCAAGTCCGGGTACGGTGCGCCCACCGTCAATTACTCGGACCACTCCCTGATCGAGATGGAGCGCATGGCGCAGGAGGATGAGGAGGAGATAGTCGAGGTTGCCTCTAAGTCCTCCAACTTAAAAGGGACTTTTCAGAAGTCCCTGAAGTGCAGGGCCGCGAGTATGCGCGGCATAATTCGGGAGCTGGTGCAACGCACCGCAACTGATGAAACGCGGCAACTACAAGCGAAGGTCGACCGCCTGCAGTCGGAGGTCAGTCAGCTGCAACAAAAGCTGGCTGAAGCTACGGTACGGCCGACTCAGGCCGAACCAAGACCAGCCGCTAAAGAGTCTCCTTCCTCCAACCTTGAGGATATCATCCGCAAGGTTGTCATGGAGGAAAGGGCCTTCACGAGAGCCTGCTTCGCTGGCATCGAAGACAGGCTCTTGCCGGAAAAACGCCTCCGACCACCACTCGCAGCGGACAAGAGGCCGAACGAGCCGGGGCCTTCCTTCCAAAAGGAGGACACCCTTCTACCTTCCTCCACCCCGTCCAACCAATCGTGGACGGAGGTGGTTAGGAAGGGGAAGGGCAAGGCCAAGAAAAAAGCGGGATCGGCCATCCCCCCTGCCACACCCGCTACCACCCTTCCCTGCCCGTCCCAGGGGACCGGCAAGGGAGGGGGAAAGGGGAAGGGGAAAAAGTTGGCCCCGGAGGCCAATGTCGCTGCTCCTGCAGCCAAAAAGGCGTCCGCTGGTGGGAAGAAGCCTAAGACTCTGGTTCCCCCCAAGACCGCGGCCGTTGTGGTGACGCTCACCGCTGAGGCTGCAGAGCGAGGAGAGACGTACGAGTCTGTCCTGAAGCGGGCTCGTACTAACGCCGATCCCACACAACTGGGGATCAAAGCAGTTACGTGTCGTCGGACCCAAGCTGGGGCTCGAATCTTCGAGTTCCCGGGGGCACAGGGTGGCGCCAACGCGGACCTCTTTGCAACTAAGTTGAAAGAGGTCATAGCGGATGTGGCTAAGGTGGTCAGGCCCGTAAAGTCTGCCACCTTGGAGGTGACGGATCTGGACGATTCGGTCACCAAAGAGGAGGTGGTAGCGGCGGTTGCAGCAATTGGGGGCTGCGACGTCGCAGCAGTGCAGGGTCGGGGCATCCGGTCTGGTCGCGGTGGCATGGGCACCATCCGCCTCGAGTGTCCAGTCACTGCGGCTAAAGCTGTCCTCGCTAAAGGACGGCTGTCGGTGGGCTTCAGCTCCTGCAGAGTCCGAGCACTTGATGATCAGCCTCTGCGCTGCTTCAAGTGCTTCGGGATCGGGCACATGCGGGCCCTCTGTCCTTCCGAGGTGGATAGGGCGGACAGCTGCTACCGCTGCGGTAAAGAGGGGCACAGATCCGCCACCTGCACGGCTGCAACGCCACGCTGCGCGGTGTGTGCCGCCAGTGGCCGCCCGGCGGACCACGTCATGAAGGGGAGGAACTGTAATCCTCCCCCTAAGAAGGGCAAAGTGCAGGCGTTGACCAGGCCTGCCGTGGCTACCACCGTCCCTGAATCGGGAACGTCGGTGGTTGATGAGGGGGGTGCGATGTCGGAATAATGGATAGGGTTGAGCATCGCATCCTCCAGGCGAACATCAACCACTGCAAAGCAGCACAGGATCTGCTTATCCAGTCCATGGCTGAGTGGTTGGTGGACGTGGCGGTGGTTGCCGAGCCATACTCGATCCCTAGCCGTTGGCTGGGTGATCGGGATGGTTTGGTGGCAGTGGTATCGCGGTCTTCCACAGACTCCCCTCCCCTCTCGCTCTTGGAGAGGGGACCGGGATATGTGGCCGCCGCGTGGGGGGATATAGCCTTTGTAGGCGTATATTTCTCCCCAAACCGCCCTCTCTCGGATTTCGAGATATTTCTCGAAATCCTCACCGCAGTGGTCGGTAGGGTGGCGCCACGCCAGGTCGTCGTACTGGGTGACTTAAATGCCAAGTCGACGGTCTGGGGTAACCCAGCCGCTTCTTGCAACGTCCGGGGCCGCGCCGTTGAATACTGGGCGGCCTCGTCCGGTGTCTCCCTCCTCAACAGAGGGACGGTCCAGACGTGTGTGCGGCAACGGGGAGGGTCAGTGGTGGACGTCTCGTTCGCTACCCCCGTTCTAGCCGCCCGCGTCGTGAACTGGCGGGTGGAGATGGTGGAGACCTTGTCGGACCACCGATATGTGCGGTTCGACATCTCCACCCAGAGCCCCCGAAGAACGGTCCCCTCAGGGCCTTCCCCTTTTCCACGGTGGGCTCTTACTCGCCTGGACCGAGAGGCGGCTATTGAGGCGGCGTTTGTCCAGGACTGGCTCGCGCCTCCTCTCAAAGGCCTGGACGTGGACTCCGCAGCGGTCCAACTGAGGCAGTCCCTGACCGAGGTGTGCAACGCCAGCATGCCGCGGTCTCGCCGCCGACCTCCCCGTCGTGCCGTCTATTGGTGGACGGAGGAACTCGCGGGGCTCCGGGCCGCATGTGTGGCAGCAAGAAGGGCCTACACGCGGAGTCGACGACGCAGCCGACGAGATGAGGCCAACGAGGTCCTTCTCTACGCTGGTTACGTAGAGGCAAAGAGGGTCCTCAAGTCGGCAATTGCCGCCGCCGAGGACGCGGCGAGAGCCGAGATGCTGGAAGGCCTAGACAAAGACCCGTATGGGAGACCATATAAGGCGGCGCGGAACAAACTGCGCCCCTTTGGTCCCCCGCTGACGGAGACCCTAGAGCCGACATTGCTGGATGGGGTGGTTCGGTCTCTGTTTCCGTCCAGGACCAACTTTACTCCACCAGTGATGGAACCCCCTCGGGGGACGGAGACGCCAGAGGATGAGGAGGAGGAGGCACCTCCACCCACTGCAGCGGAATTTGAAGAGGAGGCCCTCCGCCTCCGCGCCAAGAGGACAGCCCCTGGACCGGACGGCATTCCCGCAAGGGTGGTGGCCCTCGCCGCCTCCCAGATGGAGGAGAGGTTTCGGGACCTCTTCAGCGCGTGTTTCACGTCTGGGAGGTTCCCGAAGCCTTGGAAGGAAGGGCAGCTGTGCCTACTCCGAAAGGAGGGACGCCCGGCGGACTCCCCTTCGGCATACCGGCCCATCGTTCTGCTCGATGAGGTCGGTAAAATGTTCGAGGGGATCATCGCCAAGCGGCTGAATGGCCACCTGCGCAGGCACGGACCGGACCTGTCGAACGCCCAATTCGGTTTCCGAAGTGGGCGTTCGACAGTAGACGCGCTGGCCCTACTCAAGGGTCAAGTGCAGGAGGCTGTCGGGGCAAGAGACGGAGTTTTGGCTGTGTCATTTGACATAGCCAACGCCTTCAACTCCGTCCCCCACTCGACAATCTTGGAGGCACTCCGCTACCATGGTGTGCCTCATTACCTGCGGAGGCTTCTGGCCAATTATCTGGAGGACCGAGCCGTCCTCCTCGTGGACCGCTCGGGCCAGCTTCGCCAGTATGATGCAGGGTCGGGTGTTCCACAGGGGTCTGTCCTAGGACCTCTCTTGTGGAACATCGGATTCGACTGGCTCCTGCGGGGAAATCTCCTCCGTGGCACGAGTGTCATCTGCTATGCGGATGACACTCTACTCACTGCCCGGGGGAGAGACTTCAGGGAGGCGGCGAGTCTGGCCTCGGCCGGCGGATCCCTGATCGCGGGAAGGATCCGCCGCCTAGGCTTGAAGGTGGCACTGCATAAGACCGAGGCCGTGTTTTTCCACGGGCCTCGGCAGCGCATTCCCCCTGACGCCCACATTATCGTGGAGGGGGTCAGGATCGAGGTGAAAGCCCAGATGAAATATCTGGGCCTAGTGCTCGACAGCAGGTGGCGCTTCGGCCCGCACTTCAGCGGGCTGTCGACGCGCCTGCTAAAGGTCGCGGGCGCCCTCTCTTGGCTCCTTCCGAACTTGGGGGGGCCCAAAACGCGGTGCCGGCTCTTATACGCCGGCATCTTGAAGAGTATGGCCCTTTACGGGGCTCCTATCTGGGCTGACTCCCTTCAAAAGAGGGAGAACGCCACTACTCTCCGCAGGCCCCAAAGGGCCATTGCACTGCGGGTGGCGAGGGCCTACCGGTCGGTGGGCTTCGCGGCGGCGTGCGCTTTGGCTGGCACCCCTCCTTGGGAGCTCCAGGCAGAGGTGCTCGCCAAAGTGTACGAGTGGACGGCGAGGCGTAAGGCGCTCGGGGAGCGCCCCACCTTGGAGGAGCGGGTGGCTGTCCGGCGTGAGGCTAGGGACGCAGTCGTCCATCATTGGACGGAGGACCTCGCCTCCGCCACTTTTGGTCGCCGCACGTTGGACGCTCTCGGGCCGGTCCTACAAGACTGGCTCGGGCGGTCCCACGGTTTCCTCTCATTCCGTCTGGTGCAGGTGTTATCCGGGCACGGATGCTTCGGATCATACCTGCACCGGATCGGAAGGGAGGAAACACCGACATGCCATGATTGTGGCGCGACGGAGGACACGGCGCAGCACACCCTCGAGGTGTGTCCGTCGTGGTCCGAGCTGCGCCACAGCTTGGTTGCCGTAGTCGGGCCGGACCTCTCGCTCCCCAGCGTTGTCAGCGCCATGCTGGAGGGTGAGAGGAACTGGGTAGCGGTCGCCTCCTTTTGCGAAGACGTGATGTCCCAAAAGGAGGCGGCAGAGCGCGCAAGAGAGGAAGACCCCCTTGCGGCGCCACTGCGTAGACGAAGAAGGGGCGGAAGAAGGCGATTGCGCCTTCTGCCTCCCGGTGGTGAATAGCGAGAGTTAGGCGCGGGGGCGCCTTCTCTCGCATTGCACCTATTCACCACCTCCGTCGGGCGGGAATGGCCGAGCACTCCTGGTCATTCCCTGGCCCCTCCTGGTGGGAGGGGCGTGCAGGCCCCGCTGTAAAAGCGGGCGGTCGTCGGTGGGGGACTGGACGTAGAGGCTCTGCCAACTTCCCAGTCCTCCTCCACACAGACGAAGCCGGAGTGCCGCTGGGTTAGTTTAGTGGGTATACCGGTTGAACCGGGGAGTCCCACATACCCCCCCTATCCCCAATGGGGGGGATGCGTAATGCATTTTTCCCAGCGTCAAAAAAAAAAAAAAAAAAAGGTAACTCATGCATAAACCAATTTTTAATACAATCATCATCATCATCATCATCATCATCATCAGCCTGTAGCAGTCCACTGCTGGACATAGGCCTCTCCAATTGCACGCCATTTAGGTCTATCTTGGGCTTCTCGCATCCAGTTTTTGCCAGCCGTCTTGCGCAGATCGTCACTCCACCGTGCCTCAGGACGTCCTACACTACGTTTGCCGAGACGCGGTCTCCACTCTAGAACTCGTTTACCCCAACGGTTGTCGGTTCTACGGCTAATATGGCCAGCCCACTGCCACTTCAGCTTGCTGATCCGGTGGGCTATGTCGATGACCTTGGTTCTCTGACGGATCGCTTCATTTCTGATGCGATCCCTCAGAGAAACACCGAGCATAGCCCTTTCCATAGCCCGCTGAGCGACCTTAAGCTTGTGGACCATTCGAGCCGTCAGTGTCCACGTTTCGGCTCCATATGTCATGACGGGTAGGACGCATTGATTGAAGACTTTCGTCTTCAGGCACTGTGGAATCGGCGAAGTAAGGACTCGACGTAGCTTCCCAAACGCTGCCCAGCCCAGCCGAATTCTTCTATTCACCTCGTTCTCAAAGTTGTTTTTTCCCAACTGCAATGTCTGCCCGAGGTACACATATTTTTGAACAACTTCGAGAACGGCGCCGTGTATCGCAATCGGTTCCGGTAGAACATGTTCGTTGAACATGACCTTGGTTTTGTCCAAGTTCATCCGTAGGCCGATGCATATAGAAGAGTCAGCCAGGTCATTCAGCATCTGTTGCAGGTCCTGCAGCGTCTCTGCCACGATGACGATATCGTCAGCAAATCGCAAGTGAGAGATGTATTCGCCGTTGATATTAATGCCACGTCCTTTCCAGTTCAGCGTCTTGAACATATCCTCCATTGCATTTGAAAACAATTTCGGGGAAATAACGTCCCCTTGTCTCACTCCTCGATGCAACGGTATGGGACTTGTTTGCTGATTCTGTACTTGGACGGACATGGTGGCGGTTTCGTAAAGACATCTCATCACTTGGATGTATCGCCAATCTATCTGGAAACGCTGCAGGGACTCCAGAACAGACCAGATTTCAACCGAGTCAAAGGCCTTCTCATAGTCCACGAATGCTAGACACAGGGGCTGATTATACTATTCGGTCTTCTGTATAATCTGCCGCACTGTGTGAATGTGGTCTATGGTGCCGTATCCGCTCCGAAACCCAGCCTGTTCCGGTGGTTGGAATTCGTCGAGTGTACGCGCTTTAATACAATACAATTATTATATTGTTAAGTACTAGAAACAAAAACCATTTACTGAGGGAGATCAAGCAGATGAATGATGTGTATAGTGTGAAATATCGCCTAGTTCGGGCGTTGTTTAACAGTGCATAAATCTCAAGAGACCTAAACATAATAGTTCATTGAGAACGGAAAATAATGTTATAGCGTTATCTTTCCTCGCCCGAGAAACCCTTTGATGCGGCCAAAAATACCGACACTGATCGGAGAACAGCCGAGCACGAGAACGGGACGTAGAGAAACCTCCCACATTCAAGCTTCTCGGTCGGTCTCGGGGTTTCTCGGTGTGAGTCTGTAGGGCCTATCACAATGTCAATATTCTCCAGGTTATACATGTTTTTGAATAGCTCGCACAGGTAAAGGAGTTGAAAATCTCTCTCTCACCTCTAAACTGTGCGAATGTGAGGAAGGTGACAGCGGGGGTGTGGTGCGCGGTGTTGGGTTGCGGGGGGTAACGCATGCAGTGGCTCGGCGTCGAGTAATGCACCACTCCGTCCGGGGGCAGTGCGCAGTGCCATCGCGTGCCTTCGCACTCATGCGATACCTATAACAGAAGTAAGTTATTACCAAAATACGAAACTGACCTTCATTACTATGGACTCCTTATAACATATGGTCCATTTGCGATTTGAATAATTATATTACCAAGTAGCTGCGCTCCGCGGTTAATAGATCATAATAATGATGAATTAAAATATATAGCCTATGTTCATCAGGGTTAATGCAGGTAATGGTGAAAGATTTTTCAAATCGGTCCAGTAGTTTCGGAGCCTATTCAATTCATACAAACAAACCAATCCTTCCCCTTTGTAATATTAGTGTAAAAGTATAGAGCAAGTAAGTAGCAAAAGTCACAAAAAAGGTGCTTCAAAAAATAGAACATACGTCAACACCAAAAAGTGTGAAATAACGAATTGAACCACGATAGTTCAAAAGTACCTATTATGACAATATTGTGCGTTACTTCGGTCGAGAAGTCGGTTCCATTTTTAGGAGTTAAATTGACTTCTTATCACCAGGTGGACTTTATGCTTGTTTTGTAAGCTAGCCACATAATCGTGGTACACTTACCATGAGCTTGGAGGTGGTAGGCTCGTCGGCGTGCATGATGGGTTGCGCGACGGCAAGCGCGGTGTTTGTCCGGTTGTAGATCAGCAGCTGGGGACACGGGTCCTTGCCCACTGTCACCACCCATCTGCCGTCGTGTCTCACTTGTGTCACCACCACTGCCACCTGCATACAGACATTGACTCTATATCATCATCATCTCGGCTGTAGAACGTCATAGTCATAGCTGAACATATGCCTCCCCCACAAATTTCCAAAATGACCGAATGGACTCTATATGAATCGGTGTTTTCTAAAATCCCACTTTGTCCGTAGCAGCTTTTGCGTGGCTTGCAAATAAGTGCGATAGTGAAACTTCTCCTCATCTTCTAACGTCGCTGTGTTGCACGGGGTCTATACCCCACCGGTTCAAAATACATTTCATACGTTAAAACAATAAAACACGTTAATAGAAAGTTGAAGACATTAAATTTCAAACAGTGATCTTCCTTGATTTCGTATATTGCCGTTTGTACAGTTGCGTCCTCGTATGCCTTGTACCACGCAATTGTAGCGATACCAGTTTAGCAATAGTTTGTATAGTGAACGACAGAAATAGCGATACAGGAAATGTATTTTGTGATATCGTGGTGACGGCCATTTAATGCCCTCTATTGCCATGCTATTTGGCACTGAGTATAGACATAAGGGCGCAGGCGTGGTTCTCCATGCTATGTCATTGTATTATAAGGTACTGACCGATAGTTGGTTAGCGTCCGTAAGGGCGATGGCTCGGCGCAGCGGCGGGCGGGACAGGCGGACGGGCACGGGCGCTAGCGCGGCGTTCGGCAGCGCGACACACAGGTACAGCCGCAAGCGTGCAGGGTCGCCGCCGCGCCACACGTGACCCACCACGTTGAACTTGCAAAGCGCCCGCCCGTATGCGCTGCACAACACAAGAACACGCAGCGTACAGTACGCCCATTTGCACTGCCTCGTGCCGAACATACCTACATTTAGCTCTGCGAACAGTAGACCTCGCGAGCACAGCCTTATCAGTGGTAATTTTTCAAACTATCTGTCAGGTCATTAATATTCAGAAAAAATTGACAACTATTTACTTCGACAAGACCTTGATCAATTTTGCTAAAATTTTATATGTCAAATGTTTTTGCCGAATATTGCCAAAATCATTTTTTTTACATTTTATGAAAATCGGTCGGTAAATAGCGCCGCAGAAAACATTCCCTTTTTTAGGAAAACTACTCCCACATTCCAAAATTGCAGACGACACCCAATTTTATATAAAATATAGCAGAACATGCAAACCATTCATCAATATTGCTTGAAAAATGCGACCTGGACAAGAGGACTAACATACAACCTAACAAACATACGGACAGATGAAAGTCAATTTGAGCAATTAATTCTGAGAAGACGCTTCGCTCGCTCGGTCAACTATGCACCTTCTTCGCATCTACATTTTAATGTTTCGTTTTTATAAATCGTACTTTAGCTGTCCGGAACTTCGTGTGTATGAGTTCCGGTTCCGGACAGCCAATTTATAGCGACCGTACTGTAAAGAAATTCATCACACAAACGTACCTATGGAGTAGAATTCGCATCTTGTCGGTGGAAGAGGTGTAAGAATCTGTCAATCACACTAATATCATAATTCACTTTGCAATTTTAGAGAGAAAAGTACAGAGCATTGGACGGGATTCGAACCCGCGTCTTCGAACAATTGTTATTTTTCATTTAACAATTTTTGGAGTTGTAGTTGGTTACATTTTTTGATTAAAACATTCGCCGTTTTTAATGACCCTTGCTACTTACGGGCTTGTTTCACAGTCAATAAGGATACCATAAGCACTTTTCAGTTATTGGAGTGTAACTCAATAACAGCTTGACCGAATTTGATTAAATTTAAATGGGACCAGCTCGGAAAAATACTCTTCCAAATAAAGAAAGAATTTTCAGAATCGGTCCACAAATGGGGGAGAAATCGAATCGAATAAAATAACATTCAACAGTAGAATACATAAACACCTGTTTTTTGAAGTCGATTAAAAACCACCTTGAAATACCTGTCATCATCAGTGGGCTCGACCAATTTGAAAGTACTGGGACGTAGGACTGTGTCGTCATCAGTGTCGCTGGGCACTGCCATCGCCGCGATCTGGGTACAACAATAACTATTAATTTTTTTTTGTGTACTTGACGTTATGGACTTGGCGATCTTAGCGGATCAACAGTGTTAAACAACGCTTGTTATGGTCAGGAAATGGATGGGTAACCGCTAGTGGCATTATACAACTTAGTGGTTGATTGTCTTAGGATGTAAGACTCGTTAGGCTATGTCGAAGGCCTTTGGGCGGTCTGCAAACTTCGGCATGGGTTGGCCACTATCGAATCCACCAAGCTGCTCTGGGCCCGCGTGGTGGATTATGGCCTTACTCCTATTTCTGATAGGGAGGCTCAAGTTCCAGCAGTAGGAACTTAATGGGCTGATTATTTATTAGGAAAACTATTACTATTAACCGGCAAAACAATCAATCTCACGTTAGGGATCGAACCCGTCGGCCCGGGTTTCAAGCATGTCTCCACCGGGGACCATTAGTGCCCGCCGGAAGAGCGCAGATACCCTGGGTCCCAAGTTTCTTAGCTATTGAACCGCGTTATCACAAGTCAATTGTTATATTGTCGTTTTAGACAGTTTTAGACGTAGTCTGCTCGCTATGTTGATCGAACTCGGTCCAGCGGCTTGCCATGATTGTGTTGCGATTGCGTTGCTACAGTGGCGTACATCGGTAGTCTAAAATAGATCTCTAAAATTGATTTCCGTGATATTTTGATAGTTTTTATTAAACAACTGTACCGTAATTAGAAACCTAATATTAGAGTAGCGTACTCGACTTCCGTTCCGAACAAGGCATGCTGTGATTGGTCCGCCCGATCTCCTCGCCCAATCAGCGTCCACTATGCCCCCCCCTCAAATGTCAACCATCACCCCAGGTAGTGCGCCTAGCGCAACTTGGCTTCATTGGCGTTTGGATTTTCATCCGGAGCGGTCGTAAGTACGAATTATTTACTTTACTAACTGCGTCATGCTGGTGAAAGTCCTGAGCCAACTAGTAAGTTCATGTGCAATTATATTTACTTACTAAAAATATTTTAACGGTGTTAGCGTTCGTTTCAATACTTATTATTTTTTGTTTATAGCCAGTGCTACCGCTAGTTCTAGATATAAATGAAATATTTTAGGTGTTCCACACTGTTTCAGTAAAATTTTAGATTCTTTAAATTGATAGTTATACTGGTCCAACCCCAACGATGGAAGACGCGGAATAAAAACAGGAAAAAGAAGATGATAACTTATCAACGGTGTCGGATTCAAGTGTTGACTTGTAGTTTAGCTCCGTCTCATCACCAAACCGTAAGTAACACTTCCTATTTTTCATCAACTGTAATATAATCGTGGCAAATTACAATCCAAGCTACAGTCATCCTGACTTGTACTACGATTTGAGCAGACCCAAACACGTGTGGGGAATCAAACAAGGATAAGCCCTACTGAGCACCTCAAATTAAAACCACTGAACTTTCAAATGGTTAAAGCGTGTAATAATCTTAGTTTACGCTTCAAATAAAGGTTATGTAGAACAGCTCATAGAACAATCTTTTGAACAATATTGTAATAATGTTCAATACTATAAAACTCAAACACTTCTATCTCCAATGTTATGAGTTCATTAGCTATGGTGTGATCCCGATAATGAAATCAAACGCTACGCTTACTTTACGCTTTGCTTAACCGGTCGAAGTCGTTCACTCGTTAGGGGACGAGTTCCACAAAACGAAACTTAAAACAGTTTAAATGCTTAGATGACATACAATCGACTGATTACTGTACCAGATTGGCTAAAATCTGTTAAAGCACATTCTAATACGAAAATGTACAAAGAAAACTTCTACAAATATTCATGCACTTTCACGCCAGGTAAAGTAGCAAAACTGAAAAATTCAATGTTATTTAGGCAGAGATGGTAGAATAACATATATTCTCAGGTCGCGTTTTGGCTTAGCTTCGAAAAGTCCCTGGACTATATGTAATTGTTAAACAACCTACATACGAAATAATGGCCTGGACCTCTGGTGAAACAAAACGCACAGAAACACATCTAAAAACTATGCATCACAAGATAAGTTTCTGAATAATACGGACTAACTGCCACCACCCTAGATACCAAATTGCTACGTCAAAGTAGATCAGTCTAGAAGGTGACACAGCACACGCCAAGGTCTGCAGTGCCCAACTGTAGTTCGCAGTCGCTGCTGCGCACCCAAAGATGAGTTTGTCTTGCTTGAAGCCCGGGTCGACATATTCGATCCCTAACATGAGGGCGCTGCCGATGTAACTAACAAATATTACAGCCCGACCAGAGACATAATTCCTCATCCCATCGGTATAGGACAGGAAATCATAATATGAAAGCAACGAAATAAAAGTACTTACTAATAAAACTAATACTATGGATCTATGTGTCTGAAAATAAATGATTATTATTATTAAAACATAAAGATTCTGACTCGAAACCCTTCCGTGCCAGGCAGCTACTAAAAAAGGTTGCAATCACTGGTTCTCCAGAAAAATTACTCGTTGAAAAAGTCTTAGGGCTCCGCTCTATATTCTAAACGTAATAAATGGCTTCCGTACACCATTCAAAAAGCTCGAGGCTTAGTTTGCATCGAGATAGGTGATAATAATAAAATATGCGTACAAGCAGCCCTTCCTGAGGGTCATTAATAGCAAAGTTAAACTCATCGAAGAATGCTTGGAGCTCTGCTTCACATTCTAAGCATAATACGAGTAAGTGACTATAATGTGTACCATTCAAAAACAAAACATCATTGCTTTTGTCGAGCGACCGTAACAAAAGTTAAACGCATCGAAGAATGCTCGGAGCTCCACTCTACATTCTAAGCATAATAAGTGACTGTGTACCGTTCAAAAAGAAAACGTCATTGCTTTTGTCGAGCTACCGTAACAAAGTTAAATGCATCGAAGAATGCTCGGAGCTCCGCTCTGCATTCTAAGCATAATAAGTGACTGTACCGTTCACAAAGAAACGGTCATTGCTTTTGTCGAGCTACCGTGTTGAGTTAAACGCATCGAAGAATGCTCGGAGCTCCGCTCTGCATTCTAAGCATAATAAGTGACTGTACCGTTCACAAAGAAACGGTCATTGCTTTTGTCGAGCTACCGTGTTAAGTTAAACGCATCGAAGAATGCTCGGAGCTCCGCTCTGCATTCTAAGCATAATAAGTGACTGTACCGTTCACAAAGAAACGGTCATTGCTTTTGTCGAGCTACCGTGTTGAGTTAAACGCATCGAAGAATGCTCGGAGCTCCGCTCTGCATTCTAAGCATAATAAGTGACTGTACCGTTCACAAAGAAACGGTCATTGCTTTTGTCGAGCTACCGTGTTGAGTTAAACGCATCGAAGAATGCTCGGAGCTCCGCTCTGCATTCTAAGCATAATAAGTGACTGTACCGTTCACAAAGAAACGGTCATTGCTTTTGTCGAGCTACCGTGTTGAGTTAAACGCATCGAAGAATGCTCGGAGCTCCGCTCTGCATTCTAAGCATAATAAGTGACTGTACCGTTCACAAAGAAACGGTCATTGCTTTTGTCGAGCTACCGTGTTGAGTTAAACGCATCGAAGAATGCTCGGAGCTCCGCTCTGCATTCTAAGCATAATAAGTGACTGTACCGTTCACAAAGAAACGGTCATTGCTTTTGTCGAGCTACCGTGTTGGGTTAAACGCATCGAAGAATGCTCGGAGCTCCGCTCTGCATTCTAAGCATAATAAGTGACTGTACCGTTCACAAAGAAACGGTCATTGCTTTTGTCGAGCTACCGTGTTGAGTTAAACGCATCGAAGAATGCTCGGAGCTCCGCTCTGCATTCTAAGCATAATAAGTGACTGTACCGTTCACAAAGAAACGGTCATTGCTTTTGTCGAGCTACCGTGTTGAGTTAAACGCATCGAAGAATGCTCGGAGCTCCGCTCTGCATTCTAAGCATAATAAGTGTCTGTGGACCGTTCACAAAGAAACGGTCATTGCTTTTGTCGAGCAACCGTGTTAAGTTAAACGCATCGAAGAATGCTCGGAGCTCGCTCGACATTCTAAGCATAATAAGTAACTACATTCTACACGAAATTGTCATTGCTTTTGTCGAGCGACCGTTACAGCAAAATATCTAACTAAATTGAAATGAAAGTGGGTGACGAAATGCACACTCGAGGTGTCATAAAAATTGAAAGCCAGTCTTTTCCAAGCTGTCAGGCTGTAAAGGCAACGGCACACCAAGATCGTTTTTGGGATCAGAAAAACTTGAACAACTACCTACGGTGCGCTCTTAAAATTCAGATTGATTAACCATAATTACGTGCTAGTTTCTCCAAGAGAACACTGGATCGAGCACTGTGTGCTAGTTTCTCTAAGAGTAGACTGGATGGCCAACGTTAATCTTCCTCTGGACCACTTGTCGGTCGATTCAAACAATTACCGTTTCCTTCAGTTCATTAACAATGACGAATATATACGAATGACTCGCTGCGTGCGCTTCCGAGCATCACAATAATCCTGATACTGAGCAAGGCTGGGGATAATTGTAATAATAATTTGAATTCCTTCTGACGCATCAGATACTACTAATACTGCAAAACGTTATTGTATTAACCGTGAATATATGCGAGTACCTCGTTTACGCATCCTCGCACAAATAAACACAGAAATGATTAGTTATTCTTAAAACCTACTACGAACTAGAGTAAGATCAAAGTTTATTATAAGCTATTTATCTTGGAAGCTCTGTTCCGAGTGGTATTGCCAAACAGTGATCTACTACAAAACTAACAGACACAGATTTTGTAAAGTTGGGCAAACAAGAAACCTATATTTTTGCCTTTCGTGAAGCTTACGAGTGCTCCTAATTTCTGCACAATCGACAGATTAGATTCACAAGGTCACTGTTACGCGCCACCGGCTGACTTGGAACTTCAGAGTAGGGTTGGGTTTATCCCCCGGAATACCATAAGAAATACTAGCCGACTTAAAACAAATCAACAGGAATTTGCCTGATCGCTGAACTACAGTGAGAAACAGTCGTCGCATTAGCAACCCGATTTAGACCTCACGATTACTCAGTTACTGATGCTACTAGGTATATGTTTTTCTAAACGATTCAATGTTTTTCAAACATTAGTAACGTTAGTTACCTTATTTTATGAAGGCGCTGTTAAATAGATCGTTGGATTACCGTTCACGATTACAAATCTATCCCGACTCCCAACAATGCCGACCAACTGGGGCCTTACTATGAGCTCTTAAAGCAGGGTTTCTAGACGACTGCCCGGTTTATTAGTACCATGAAAACTTTAAAGCAGGCCTGCCCAGGTCTACTATTCAAGTACCGCAGAAAAACCATTCACCTGTTTTTTTTTTGTATGTATTCTCGTTAGCATGTCACTCTAAATCCACTCAGTTTATTAGCTTACAAACGTCTAGGCGTCTGCGATGTTGGTTATAGTGAATTGTTAGAATGCCAGAGACAATATTATCCGTTCACCTTTGAGAAAACAATATCCAAACAGTTCACTAAATGAGCGTCATGGTATGATTTCATTCAAAACTGTTTAGGTCAGGTTTAAGAACTACACGGAGCATGCATGGTTTTACGAAGCTGATAGTAAGGCCCCTGGTCGGCTTCCTGTATGGGTGACTACCCATTGTCGCGTGCGATAGAAATGATACAAAAAGTTTGTACTCGTAGATGTACGAATGTATCAAAATCTAACCGACTAGAATGCAAGAAAATGTTTAGGGTTATCTGCTCCTTGGAGAAAGTTTAGCTTGGAAAAAATAGCACTCGTCGTGAGATAATTACCCAGGAAACCAACAAAAACCCAAGTGGTCTAATCTTGCAAGATTGTTAACCAGTCTTATTAAAACGACCCTTAGTATATTTTTAATTTACAAATCTGGAATACTTACCTCATGCATTTTTAATTTGAAATTATAAAAATACTTAAATATAAATATTTAAAGCTAAAATCACTATTTTAGCCAAGGCAACCGCGACCCACAACCTGAAAGTCGATACCTTAATGAATCAATAATTTAATCCAGAACAGTTGTGAAGAAAATACTTATTATCTACCTAATTCAAGGGACATAGTAGCCATCTTTATTTCTATGTCACAATAGTTTATAAGTTTTTTTCCAGAATTAAATTACGGAACTGCAAAATACTTTAGCACTGCTATGGTCTTAAAACAGATACTACTAACCACCAATATACAGGTTGAAATCTCTGGCGAAACAGACAGTTGTAATGTGTCCAGCACACTGACTCGGCATTTAATATATATATATATATATATATATATAGTGTAGTATATATATATATATATATATATACTACACTCATTTGAGAATGCTCGGGGCTTCGCCCTACATTCAAATCATGAGTGGTTTCGAGAGTTAAAAGATGGGTTGCAATCAGCACATAAATAAACCTTGAACAGCAACACGTGCCAAGGTTACTAATTTGGTAAAACTCAAAGTTAGTGGAACATATTGATGAATTAACCTTGCCTCAAGTCTGCAAGCAGTTTCATTGATAAATTGGGCGTACCTTCCTTATTGACTTTGTTCGCACTGATTTGGCAGACAAATCAAATAATGGACGTTTCATGTACTAAAATGAGTAGTCAAATTTTCCTACACCTAGAGATCATGCATAAATCAAAGTGACAACAAAAGTTTTGTGAATGAAACCTGGGACCGCTGGGCGTCAGAGCATTCAATACCTATTAAAGATTTATCACATTGGCGTCACCATCACCACCAGGCGATAACAAACACATCTCTCATGTATAATTAGGTTTCGAATTACGGTACAGCTGTTGTTTAATAGCGATGTCGTACCTGCAATTAAAACATTTATTAAACATACTTATCTAATTCGAAACCTAACACTTTCTATAACTGCCTGGTGGCATAACACGAGAAAACCAATGAAGCCGAGTTGCGCTAGGCGCACTACCTGGGGTGATGGTTGACATTTGAGGGGAGCGGAAGGGGCGGAGTCGACGCTGATTGGGCGAGGAGATCGGGCGGACCAATCACAGCATGACTTGTTCGGAACGGAAGTCGAGTACGCTACTCTCATGTATAATTAGGTTTCGAATTAGGTAAGTTTAATAAATGTTTTAATTGCAGGTAAAACATCGCTATTTTAGAGAGAAAAATGATTAAAAATGTATTAGTTTATTCTTCGGGAGCAACACTATTTTAAGCTCGAGTGACGTAATTTGAATCCCTTGTTACGCTTAGGATTCTATTGTAGGTTAGGTTAGTTAGGTTCTATTGCATGTGTGATCCCTAGCCATAAATTCTACTATTTAATTACTAAAATATGTCTTACCAATATATTGGTGCCGAGACGGTTAATAAGCATGTATGTTGAAGTCATGCCGAGTATGTTGATCTCTTGCTTTATCTCATAATGCAACGTCAGTAGCGCCACCTGCAATTATATTAACATACATACATTCGATAACAACATTTAGGTTAGTGTAATTTAAGGTGAGAGTTGGTAGCCGGCTATACGTAGCAGCAGCAAACGACTTGTCTTCGCTTCATGTCGCCGTGACACGTCGTCGCTTTATGTCACTGCACTCATGATATCGAACCTGACTGCAGATGCATTTGAAAAGCGATATGAAAGGTTTAGTTTAAAATCTTTTCAGTTGTTTTACTAGGCAGATTGGTACCCGCGAGCGGCACTACTGATCTGCGGTCGGGCGACAGTGTCGTCTGCCGCTCGAAGACCCGATGCTAGCTTCGTGTCGCTAACTACGAATGGAATTTCATAGAAATACGTAAAAACCAGAAGTGTCGCTGCGACACGTCGTATGCTGCGGCTTCATGTAGCCGGCTACCAACTCGCACCTTTAGAAGTGTTAATCCCCTAAAAGTTCTTATGCGTTTCAGATATATCTTACATTCAAAGTTTTTGTAGTAGGTATAATGGATTATTGGATGGGTATCTAAGGGTGCCGGGTTATCCCGGTAAATTATCGGGTTTCTATGAAATTGCTGTGTAATATAGGAAATATCAAACATGTTTTAATGAAAATGTATGTATACAATTAATCGAACCATTACTGTTTATTCAGTTTTGCCATTATAAGGATTCATTTATTCTTTCTTTCATAGGAATCCTGGGGCGGGTATCTTTTTATTAGAGGCATTTATCGCCACCTCATCAAAGATTATCCCCTGAAAAAAATAGAAATCAGATGGAGTATTTTCTGGTACGTATGGTAGATGACTGAGGTTCTAGTGGAAACTCGTAGTTTTGAGAAGGTACATTGTGTAGTATGTGGAGGAGAGTTGAGTAGACTGACGGCGAGCTCCTCCATCATCATTAGCAGTTCTTCGTAGTATTATCTTGCAATTATACATAGAATACGAGAACCAGCTCCAGTCGGCAAGTAACTAATAATTTTGCTTACTGGAGTTGTCAAATTTGACATATTTCCGCCATTTTTCAAGATATCAATCAACATTTCATTGCAACTGAGATACGTATTTGCCTGCTGGTCGAATCATCATCATCATCACTTGTAGTACGTGATGGCACTTTTAGATAGATAGATAGATAGATAAATAGATTTATTGGTAAAATCACATTTACAAGTCAAACTTATCATTATTATTACAATGGACATAGTTATACCTATATAGCATATACTTAAGTACTTGAATGTACAATCAACTCATCTTGAGTATATTATTTTATATTATAATAAGATTTCATTTTAAGGAATAACTTCAGATTTCTCTAAAAAATATTCAAAGAAGCTGCATTTTTATACTATCTGGCAAGTGCTTATATAAATTAGGACCTCCCACGTATACAGATTATATATTTATTATATATTTCAGCTACCTAGATATAATAACACATAAGGAAAGAGAACCTACAATTACCTTCTGCCTAAATTAATTAACACTTTACCTAAAGACATACAGGACTTATACTCGTACCTCCACACTCCACGCCCTTTCAACATACTTAAAAAGAAACTTATGTTATTAAATAACTCTGATTATGTACTTTCAATAGCTATTACTCATGTTAGTAAATTTGTTATATTATAATTTATATATAGATACATAATATTATATATTATGTTACCGAACTCATTGACTGCTCATAAGCCCCTCAGGCTTCCGCAGACTTTAATGTTAAGTATAATTTGTTTTGTAAAAATGTTGGACAATAAATATTAAAAAAAATGATCTACTAGATTTAGCAAGTACGTGAGAAGGGGTCGCCAATCTGTTCCTAGACCTGGTGTTGTAGGTGTGCGACGCTCTCTGCGCACCAAATTTCTCCATATTATTGGTGCGCACAAATACACACACCTGATATATATATAATCCTTGAAATTTATAGAGAGAAAAACTCACATCCTCGGACGGGATTCGAAACCCGCGTCTTCGCGTCGAATTTTAACTCTCTATTTGACTAACCGTCTTGCGGGGACGGAGCGACATCTATTGGACAGTTAACAGTACCATCCAACCGAAAGAAGCATTATTTAGAAATACTTGAACTTTCGCATTGACATCGCAACCCTTGTGATTTTTTTTTATAGTATTACTTTTCAAAGCACTAACGCCTGCTTTAGCGATCTCAATCATTGAAATTTATAGAGAGAAAAATTCACATCCTCGGACGGGATTCGAACCCGCGTCTTCTGACTCTCCGTGTCAGACGCCATTGACCAACTAGGCCACCGAGAATCTGGTCCGAGCATCGAGTTTTAACTCTCTATTTGACTAACCGTCTTGTGGGGACGGAGCGACATCTATTGGACAGTTAACAGTACCATCCAACCGAACGAAGCATTATTTAGAAATACTTGAACTTTCGCATTGACATCGCAACCCTTGACTCGCTCTATGGTGTCTAGCTTTATTTTGTAATCAAAATCAAACGTAGTTTTTTTTCTAGAGAATCTTATAAAATATCATTTTAAAGCATTCAGATTCATACCATTTTTATCACACCAATGAAACAAGCAATTCAAGTCTTCTTGGAGGAGACAAGCATCTGAATGTACGTTTGAAATTCTAAAAAACTTCAAGTCGTCAGCAAATAAATAATAGAGGGAGTGATGAAAGCAGTCGCCAACGTCGTTAATAAATACGTTAAATAGCAAAGGACCCAAGTGAGACCCTTGGGGTACCCCTGACCTTACTAAGACCCATTCTGAAGAAAAACCATTAACCACGACCTTAAACTTCCGATCTGAGAGATACGATCCGTACCACTTGAGCAGGTTTCCAGATATACCGTGATCTTCGAGTTTATCAAGCAGCACACGATGGTTCACTCTGTCAAAAGCTTTGCTGAAGTCTGTATAGACCGCGTCCACGGAAGAACGACCATCTACCAGCAGAGACACATCGTTGATGAACGAAGTAAGGTTAGTTACGGTAGATCTGACCTTCACAAATCCGTTATAAGGATTTATAAGCTGCTTAAGATGCCAAGTCAATAAAGGGCACAGTAGTTGTTCAAAAGTTTTTGCAAATACTGGGAGAATAGAAATGGGTCTATAATTAGTGACCAACTCTTTTGACCCGTTCTTAAATAAAGGCACCTCTAAAGCTAACTTCCATTTGGAAGTATATATACTGATGCTGAGCGATTTGTTAAAAATAAGTCTCAAAGGTTTAGTTAAGGCTGAAGCGCACTTAGCTACAAATACAGCTGGGATACCATCAGATCCTGCACCCTTGTTAGCATCCAGTCTTTTTAAAATTTTGAGAACTTGTTCATCTTTGAATTTAATTGCGGTCATATATTAGCTGGTACCTAAACACGCTCGGTCTAGATTACTTGAGGAAGATTCATTGGTATCCCAATTGCAAGCATAGTAAAATTCAATTTTTTTTGCAAAAAGTTTACAAATATCTTCGCCGCTAGCAGATACCTCATCATTGTGGTACATTTGAGCTGGGTAATTGCCAGAACACTTTCTTTTGCTCTTAATAAAAGACCAAAAGACCTTGGGATTTGATCTGAGGTTTATTTCAAGTCTAGAGACATGAGTTTGATAGCAAGTGGTCATCAACTGATTTGAACGTTTTTTTGCAATATTGAATGACAGTTGATCACGTGGATTATTATTAAATTTAATTACGAGTAGCTTATGTCGATATTTAAGCTTTTCGCGTAAGAGATTACGTCACGCGAAAACCTAACCGGGTAATTAATGGATCTTTTTTTTATTTCGGTACATATTTTAAAATTCCCTCGTGAATAAGTCTGTAGAATACTGAGACCATCTCGTCTACTGTAGTGCATGCAATCTTTGAATTCTTCCTCCCATACGATTTTGTTTAGATATTGAATATTTTTCTAATAATCACCTTTGAAAAAGCAGTAATGTTCGATTTGATTCGTTGAGAGGCTATTATGAGGGCCAAGTGCTAAAGTAGATTGTAGTGGAAGGTGGTAATCGTCGATTGACGTGAGTGGGCTATCATTGACCGCAGACAGAGCTGAAGCCACGGTGTTACTCAACACTAAGTCCAGTACCCTGTTTTGCAATTCAAAATATTATTATACTGCTTTAAATCATTTAGCATGCAAAAGTCAATTAGCATTTTGGCGTAAGTACTGGTGTGTGTAGTGTCTACTAGTGATTCGTCATTATGAGTAAAATTCCAAGCTATAGAACCTAGGTTGAAATCCCCGACATACATGATCTTGTCCATAACGCTAAGCTCCATAACTCGGTTGGAATTAGTTAAAAATTCATCAAAAATATGCCTCTGAATAGGTGGTGGGAGATATACTGCGCAAAGATTCAAAAGTTCCTTTTTGCCACTGACACTGCGACACTCCAACTGTACCCAGACGTCTTCGCATTTGGATTCAAGATTATGCAATCGCCTTGAATTGAATTTTCTAGATACCGCGATCAAAACACCCCCGTCGTTCTTACAACTGTGAAAGCCGCTAGATTCCCTATCACGTCGGTAAACGACATATTGACTGTCAAGTTCAGAGTCGAAAACGCTGCTGTTCTTAAAAGTTTCAGTCAGAATAATTACGTCATAACTATAGCAAACAGTATTGTTAAAAAAGGTAGCAGTTTTAGTTCGCAAACCCCTGACGTTTTGGTAGTAAAATGTTATCATAAAATATACCTACAATCGAAACGCTTAATGTGAACAATAAAAATTACGTTAATGATTATGATAACTTAAAAGGCTATGTTAGGCTATTTAAGACACTTAGATCCTTTACAAAAACAAAGCTGGAAGTGTCAGTCTTTCTTAGATATACTTTGCCATCGCGCACCCACACGAATCTAAAATTAAGCTACTTCGACGAGCAGCCGCGTGCAGCGATTAAGTCTCCGGGGTGAGATGCTCGGAAACGAATACCGCAGTCTTCTTGCCACTGTGGCCCAGATGGCTAGAGTTGAGCTTGTCGTTGGGGTTGTTTTTATTAAATTTGACAACTCCAGCTAGGAAGGTATCTCGAAGCCGGCGACTACTGAACCTCACAAGGATAGATCGAGGTCGGGGACTCGCGGCGTTTAACTTGGCGATGCGACTGCAGTATTGAAGGTCCGAATCAACCACCACTTTATGATATTGCCAAGTTGCTGCACGGTGGTGTACAAGTTTTCGTTGCTGTGTTCGGGTACGCACTGCAGCTCGATGTTATTCGTGCGCGATAAATGCTCCACCTGTTGAAGCCGATGCGAAAGGTGTAGGAATTGTGTGCGAATTTTCTGATTTTCGCTCTGCAGGTGGCAAATACGTGATTTTAGATTATCACTTTCAGATTTGAGTAAGTCACGTTCAGAATTAGAAATTGCTATTGACTCTTCTACTATATTTAACTGTGTACGAATATCCTTTATGTCAGTCGTTAGCCTTCTATCTAATTCTTCTCTTATAATTTCCCTTACCAAGTCCGGTGATAAGCAACTGCAATTTCCTGAGCCGCGAGACTTGCAGCGCAACGTCACGTTATCGTAATCGCGCTGTTCCTGTTGCCCAGTTGCGCCTGATATTAATTTGGGAGCAGCCGTCGGTGCTGGAGACCTGATAGGCGTGTCCGTATTGTCACCAAACTTTGGTTCCTTGCAGCGACAGGACGGGCAGATCCACGTATCCTTATAAGTTTCGTCAAAATTCTCGTAATGCTTTTTGTTAAAATTCATGCAAGTGTAATGATATTTGTCTGGGCATCGAGAGCAACGAAGAAGGGAAATCCCTTTTAATTTATTCGAACATCCAGAACACAATCCTGTGTATTCATTGCATACAGCTTTAACAACTTACGGTTTGTAAACAATAACAAATCGGTGTAAGCGGGTAGGCACCTTAGCCACAAGACTCTTGTATAACAGCTGAGACGCTGCGGCGCTGTCACTCGGCAAGAAGGTCTTAAGAGCCGTGCGAACGACGTCGCTTACGCGTTCCGCTGAACACAAATGAGCGTAGATATCCGCAGATTATATTTGCTTACAAAACACTATAATACGTTATCTGGGTATTTTAATATTACTTCACAATGTTATTTGCTCATTTATTTATGAGTAGTTAAAACTTTGAGTTGATATTACACGTAATAACTGCCTTTTTGAATAAAAACTTGGAGCAAAATATACCAGCTGTGACTCTTGACGTTCCGTTCCGAAGAAGTTTAGTAAAGTATTCTCAGTTTTACGGTAATCGCTTAGTATTTATGGATACTAATGTTAAAAATATAATAATTAAGGTGCAAGGCAGATAATATTTTATTTTATTTTATTAACCTTACTATATTCCTAAACTTACATTGAATATACTCAGTGTTAGCGAGAAACCAATTAGCGCAAGTAATATATATTTCATACTAAAGACTGCCCGTGACTTCGTTCACGTAGTAGGCTCGGCTTTCAGCTTCGCCATAACCTCCATCTTTCCTATTTTATGTAAGAACCTTCTACGACGAATTGGAAAACATTTAACAAAAGATGAATCAAATCGGTAAAGCCGTTCTAAAGTTTAAGCCTGACCAGCAGAAATAGAGGTTTATCCCACTAATATTATAAATGTGAAGGATGTATGGATGGATGGATGTTTGTTGAAATGTTTGTTGCTCCTTCACGCTTAAACGGCTGTGCCAATTTTAATGAAACTTGGTATGGAGGCATATGAAGCGTTGGATTACCACATAGCATACTTTTCATTATCATTATCGTCACCATCATCCATCACCACGCGTCATAGACAAAATAACAAGACCTCCGTAAAGATTGTAATGATGATTTTCTTCTATCAATAGAGTTCTGTCAAAGATTGTGTCAGTTTCTGATAGCTTATTTTAGTTTATAATTGACTAGCTGACCTGCCCGCGGCTTCGCTAGCTTGGTATCGGTCAAGTAGTGGAAGCGCCGTTGTGGAATCTCGGTGTCCTAGGTTCGATCCTCGGGTTGGACAGATATTGGGATTTTCTGTCAAAGAAATTCTCAATAAAAGTCCGGAGTGTGGAACAGTGTCCCATAGATGGCAATAGGCTCTTTTCCATATTACATGGGACCAAAAATATATCCGGTGAAACGCAGGTGTTTCACATCGCTGCTTGCCCCTTCGAAGATATATAGGTGCGACGATTGAGCTGACCCGCCAGTGGCTTCACTCGCATGGTCTTGGCGCCGCTTTGGGATTTCGAGGTCCTGGGTACAATACCTGGGTCGGACCGTTATTGCTTGTTTTCTGACATAGAAATTCACAACACCAGTCTGGAGTCTGGAACAGTGCTCCGTAAATGGCAATACGCTCGCCTTCTATTACACGGGACCAAAAAATGTTGTCCCTCTGCCGAAAGGTAAGTGTTTCAAACACCGCTGCCTACCCCTTCAACGATGTAGGTCATGGCGATTTGTTATGTTGGATTTGAAAATAACATGTATTTCATTATGTATATTATAAAGTACTCTAAAGTATTCTAATTACATTCTTAATTATTAGTAGAAGATTATGCACCGAGGGAGTAAAGCAGTGTCTTACGTCACGGGCGGTATATTGAACGCTGAGTGCAACGGGGATTCTTTAGTTAATCCCTGAGCGAAGCGAGGGAGTTATGTAGAGACCTGAGCGAAGCGAAGGGTTAAAGCCGCCCAAGACGAAGACAGACTTTATCCTCGAGGTGCACACTCTACTTTTCATACCTACTGTTGCAAACAAGGGAAACAGAAATGGACATAGAGGAAAACGACATAATTATTAATCGCGGGTAACACCGCGGGGCGCAGCTAGTATTTATATATATTGGTAGATGATAACCGCCTCAACCATACACATTCTACTATTTCATAAAACTAAATATCTATAAACCTACGTTTTATGTATCCGTTCAAACACATCTATTTTCATGTGCTGTGCTACATGGCAGTTGTAGCGCTTAACATCAAGAGCATGTACTATGTCCATCGTAATACTTACATTGCCTAACAGTGACATCTAACGGAGGGCGCTAACAAGTTTTTTATTCTGCAGAGCAGAACCCTCTTTTCATAAATATTTCCACATTACATTTCAATCATGACTTACACTAAATTGATAGGATGGCGTTGTTAGCATGTTGTTATGCCGAAACTTGTTAAAGAAACTTCTGAAAACTAAAATGTTCACTTCAACCAAAAGTTCAACATCTCATCACTAGATGGCGCTGTTCCTCCTTATTACATGGAAGCGTTTGTCAAATTACCTACAGTTGATTGTTGGAGTGGTGTTATTCAAATACGCTAAATAATATATACGTAAACATGGATTAATCTCCAACAACTTAGTTTTTGAAGGGTAATCCACTATTAAAGGGTGGATTCCAGAAATAGAATCAGAAGAAATTGTATATTTAGTAATGTCGTGAATTACATTATAATAAAAATAGTCTAGGACTAAATTTAAATAAACTGAATAATAATAAAACTTTGTTTCCTTGTAAACTCATATTAACATTTTGAAATATATTCAAATAATAGTTGTAGTTGCACCCCGCGGTGTTACCCGCGATTAATAATTATGTCGTTTTCCTCTATGTCCATTTCTGTTTCCCTTGTATTAACCTTCACCTTCTACGACGAATTAGAAAACATTTAACAAAAGATGAATCAAATCGGTAAAGCCGTTCTAAAGTTTAAGCCTGACCAGCAGAAATAGAGGTTTATCCCACTAATATTATAAATGTGAAGGATGTATGGATGGATGGATGTTTGTTGAAATGTTTGTTGCTCCTTCACGCTTAAACGGCTGTGCCAATTTCAATGAAACTTGGTATGGAGGCAGATGAAGCGTTGGATTACCACATAGCATACTTTTCATTATCATTATCGTCACCATCATCCATCACCACGCATCATAGACAAAATAACAAGACCTCCGTAAAGATTGTAATGATGATTTTCTTCTATCAGTAGAGTTCTGTCAAAGATTGTGTCAGTTTCTTATACCTTATTATAGTTTTTAATTGATAATTTGTAGTCTTCCGAAATGCCCCGAAAACACAAATCTAATCTTTCGCAGAGGAGCAATAAAGCTCGAGCTATGAAAGTAGCTAGAATTAGAGGGACGAGTCCTCCAGCGGAGCTTTAGAGAATTGAACAAGTGGAGCGACAGGCTTCTTTCTAGATCAGCTCAAAACGCAGGAGCAGTCAGAAATGAGGCGAATACAGCAAACCGAATATTTGGGAAGTCAACGTGCTGCTGAAACTCCGGAGCAAACTTAACAACGGCGACAACTGGACGCGAAATATTTGACATCTGAACGTGCTGCTGAAACTCCAGAGCAAACCCAACAACGGCGACTACAGCGCGCCAAATATTTGGCATCGCAACGTACTGCTGAAACTTCGGAGCAAACTCAACAACGGCGACAACAGCACGCCCAATATTTGGCATCGCAACGTGCTGCTGAATCTTCGGAGCAAACTCAACAACGGCGACAACAGAACGCCGAATATTTGGCATCGCAACGTGCTGCTGAAACTCCTGCTCAAAGTGAACAACGGCGACAACAGCACTAAGTACTTACATTTACCACCTACAAAGCACGAGTGAGTCAATAAAGTAAACACAAAAATTTTAAACATGATCGTCGGCGATTCAAAAGTATACAAATCTATAGACACTATGATGGCTAATGCCGATTCTACTGCCTACCCCATTGAATTTCTCAACTCCCTGGAGTTATCAAGCGTGCCGTCCCGTAAGCTAGAGCTTAAAGTTGGTGTTCCAGTTTTGCTGATGCGAAACCATGATGCACCCAGACTGTGCAACGGCAACAGTATTCGTATCAAAGAGCTGGACAGTAATATTATAAAAGCAACTATTATGACAGGAGCTGCTAAAGGAGAAAATGTTTTAATTCCTTGCATACCCATTATTCCTTATAACTTGCCGTTTCAATTTAAGAGGTTGCAATTTCCCTTAAAATTGGCTTTTACAATGACCATCACCAAATCCCAGGGCCAAACCTTAAAAGTGGCAGGCATTCATTTGGGCACTCCATGCTTCTCACATGGTCAATTATATGTTGACTGTTCACGTGTTTCAAGTGCCCGAAAGTTGCACGTGCTGTCGGAAAATAATAAGTCATTTAATGTTGTTTACAGAACGATATTGGAATCCTAATCCTAACTTCTTAACTTTTATTTTTACTTATTACTTACTTAGCAATAAATACAAAAATTAAAAAAAAATATGCGAGAGTGAGTTTGTTTGTTACTTCATATGTTTCTTTATTATATATTATAACTTAGAAGTTATGTAACGGTTTCACGCCCTATAACCGATCATCATGAAATTTTTGCATACAAGGGAAACAGAAATGGACATAGAGGAAAACGACTTCATTTTTAATCGCGAGTAACACCGCGGGGCGCAGCTAGTTTTTATATATATTGATAGATGATAACCGCCTCAACCATACACATTCTACTATTTCATAAAACTAAATATCTATAAACCTACATTTTATGTATCCGTTCAAACACATCTATTTTCATGTGCTGTGCTACATGGCAGTTGTATCAAGAGCATGTACTATGTCCATCGTAATACACTTACATTGTCTAACAGTGACATCTAACGGAGGGCGATAACAACTTTTTTTATTCTGTAAAGCAGAACCCTCTTTTCATAAATATTTCCACATTACATTTCAATCATGACTTACTAAATTAATAGGATGGCGTTGTTAGCATGTTGTTATGCCGAAACTTGTTAAAGAAACTTCTGAACGCTAAAATGTTCACTTCTACTAAAGCTTCAATATCCCATCACTAGATGGCGCTGTTCCTCCTTATAACATGAAAGCGTTTGTTAAATTACAGTTCATGGTTGGAGTGGTGTAATTCAACCAAAGTAAATAATTATTTAAAGTGACAACCTTGTGTTTCCAACAACACTCGTACATTTTTGAATGGTAAATCCACTTTTGATTGGTGGATTCCAGAAATAGAATCAGAAGAAATTATATATATGTAATGTGGTATCGTAAATTTCATTATAATAGAAATAGTCTATGACTAAATTTCAATAAACTGAATAATAATAAAACTTTGTTTCCTTGTAAACTTATATTAACATTTTAAAAAATATTCAAATACTAGCTGCGCCCCGCGGTGTTACCCGCGAAAAATTATGACGTTTTCCTCTATATCCATTTCTGCTAAATTATTCCCTTGTATGCTAAAAATTTCATGATGATCGGTTGAGTAGTTAGGGCGTGAAAGCGTAACATAACTTAGAAATAAAGAAACATATGAAGTAACAAACAAACTCACTCTCGCATTACATTTTTTATTTATTGTTAAGTAAGAGTAAAAATAAAAGTTAAGAAGTTAGGATTAGGATTCCAATACCGTTCTGTAAACAACATTAAATGACTTATTACTTTCCGCCAGCGCGTGCAAGTTTCGGGCACTTGAAAAACGTGAACAACCAACATATAATTGACCGTGTAAGAAGCATGGAGTGCCCAAATGAATGCCTGCCAATTTTAAGGTTTGACTCCTGGGATTTGCTGATGGTCACTGTAAAAGCCAATTTTAAGGGAAATTGCAACCTCTTAAATTGAAACGGCAAGTTATAAGGAATAATGGGTATGCAAAGAATTAAAACATTTTTCCTTTAGCAGCTCCTGTCATAATAGTTGCTTTTATAATATTACTGCCCAGCTCTTTGATACGAAGTCTGGTGCCGTTGCACAGTCTGGGTGCATCAAGGTTTCGCATCAGCAAAACTGGAACACCAACTTTAAGCTCTAGCTTAGGGGACGGCACGCTTGATAACTCCAGGGAGTTGAGAAATTCAATGGGGTAGGCAGTAAAATCGTCATTAGCCATCATAGTGTCTATAGATTTGTATACTTTTGAATCGCCGACGATCATGTTTAAAATTTTTGTGTTTACTTTATTGACTCACTCATGCTTTGTAGGTGGTAAATGTAAGTACTTAGTGCTGTTGTCGCCGTTGTTCACTTTGAGCAGGAGTTTCAGCAGCACGTTGCGATGCCAAATATTCGGCGTGCTGTAGTCGCCGTTGTTGGGTTTGCTCCGGAGTTTCAGCAGCACGTTGACTTCCCAAATATTCGGTGTGCTGTATTCGCTTCATTGCTGACTGCTCCTGCGATTTGCGCTCCACTTGTTCAATTCTTCTAAGCTCCGCTGGAGGACTCGTCCCTCGAATTTTAGTTACTTTCATAGCTTGAGCTTTATTGCTCCTCTGCGAAAGATTAGATTTGCGTTTTCGGGGCATTTCGAAAGACTACGAATTATCAATTATAAACTAAAATAAGCTATCAGAAACTGACACAATCTTTGACAGAACTCTATTGATAGAAGAAAATCATCAATACAATCTTGACAGAGGACTTGTTATTTTGTCTATGCTGTGCCTAAAAATGTTACGCTTTTACTCCCGCGTGGTGATGGATGACGGTGATGATGATGATGATGATGATGAAAAGTATCCTATGTGGTAATCCAACGCTTCATCTACCTCCATACCAAGTTTCATTAAAATTGGCACAGCCGTTTAAGCGTGAAGGAGCAACAAACATTTCAACATCCATCCATACATCTAAACTTTTACATTTATAATACGAGTATTAGTGGGATCAACCTACATACATTAAGTTCTATTATAGTATTTTATATTAAAAACTTATTAGTAATTGATCAGCGATACGTGTAAATAAAAAAAATCTATATATATATATATATATATATACAGGCTGACTGGTTGAACACTTTACATATTGATATATAGTGCTCAGTACTCGATTCTCGTTCTAATTAAGAAAAAAAAATAGGTGCCTAATATTTACCTAATTTAACTTTAATTGTCTACTCAAAACAATAAACATGGTCACTCGCGGCGCGCGTGTAGTAATAAGGGCGGCGCGGCCCTTTGGGTCATTAACCCCGTTCGGACGCAGCTTGATTCCTTTGAACGCGGCGCGGCGCTTTGGGTCATTAACCCCGTTCGGACGGTGTCCATAATTTTCGAGTTATAGCACATTCATAGAATGAAGGTTTCCTCTGTAGTTTAAAGGTATTTTTTTAATTTTATTTTTTTAAACGTTTCATGTGACCATGAATTATCATGTCCTTGTTTATGTAAAGTGTTCAACCAGTCAGTCTGTATATATAAATTAACCCCTATTTTCTCTCCTGGTGACGCTATAACTTGAGAACGGCTTTAACGATTTCATTTATTTTTCTAATAATTAACAGAATTACTTTACATTAACATAGAAAAGTCAGCAGAGAAAAAAATATGAAAATAAACAAAGAGAGACTCGAAAAAGGGATTTGGACCCAGAAGGTGGGCAGTCGCCAGTTAAAAATAAAATAGAGATTGACATAAAAAAGCCAGCAGAGTGAAAAACGAGAAAATAAACAAAAAGGGACTCGAAAAATGCCATAAACATTGGCCCAAAATAATGAGAGAACAGAAAAAGTAAAAAATCGAAAGCGAGGATTCTGTATTTTGGTATGCTAAGGATAACATCTCTGAGTTCGATATAAAAAACTAGGATAGCTTGAAGCCTCCACTTTGATAATAATATAAGAGATTCTGGTAGGTGGACTGGTTAAGGAATACCAGAAATAAATACGATGGACAATCGGACGAAATTTTTAAGAAATGGCACGAATAGGATGTTAATACGACACAGACCAAGGAGACCAAGGATCAAACTATTACCACATGGAACCTCCAGTCGAAACACCAAACCAGTAAACAGTAATCCTAATGATGAAGAATATCACGAATTCGATTATAAACCCGTTATAAAAGAAAACAGTTTCTTTGGTAGTATGTTGCCTCATATGAAGAAAGTGAAAGTTTATATTTTATCTCAAAATTTCCCTTTTATTTTCTTTTAGTGTAGGTAGACCTTAGTGGTAGTCACTATTGTTAATAGATTAGTTTTATAGCTCAGTGTAAGTAGAAGAAGCAACTACTTCGTTACAACAGGGTGCTGAAGGGCGTACCCAGGTGGGGGCTTCCCCCTCCCCTAGAAGATTAAATAAACGTAATTTTTTTTTGGCAAATAGAAATTAAAAACGTATTACCTACTCTGCGCAAAATGAAGTGTTGGAAACAAAATATCTTTTCAGCCAGATTTTTTTTTCTATAGTTAAATATTCTACAATATTCGATATAGAGTCTATGTATAGTGAGTCGTGTCGGTCGTGCCGCAACGTATTTATTAGAATATTTTATATAGTGACTTTCAGCCGTCGTCAAACGAAACGCAAAATGTTTTGATCAAGTTTTGATACACTTTATTTATTTCTTTATTTCGTTTTTATTATTTTTTAGTGATAATGAAAGTGACAGTAACGATTCATAGTCGAGAATTTAATTTCTGGAATCTGATTTTGATTACGCGACAGAATAAATAAAAACTAAGTAAGGTTTTGATGCAAGTTTGGTTTTATTTATTATATTAATTTGTTTTCAATGCTAAAATAAAATAATATTCAATATGTTGCATATTATTTTAAGTAGTATATATCTGTACAGATTTAGTTTAAGATTCTTAGTGTTTATAAAATAAAATAGTGAAAGTATCAAATTCAAATTTCATAGTATATTCAGTGTTTACAACTAAAAGATTTTTGCTGCGGTTTTATCTGTGCCGCGGCTCACTAGACAGACTCTAGTAATTCTAGTATACTGTTAGCGATGCAATATAATTTAAATCTCCCGCAAAACCGTCGCATCTCGTAGTTCCGCCGAGACAATCACAGAGCCATCTAGGATTAAAGCCGAATATAATTGGGAGAAAACAACATCTAGCGCCATCTAGTTTCGGACGGCAGTACTTTTTCCAGTAAAAAGAAATAGGATCAATTTATACGGTCAATAGCGACATCTTGTATTGAATAGCAATACCGCGAAGAACGTTCTAGCATGGACTATTCTGGAAAGAAAAGACAGTGATAGCAAGTATAAGACAAGGATGGAAATAGAGTCGAGTATTTTCTACATATTTCGGGAGCAAGAATATTTCAATATATAAGCGGAAGCGTGAGGCAGAGCACGTCAATTTAGTTCGAATACAATTCAGTTCGGAGTGTAATACGAGCGAATATTTCATATGACATAGTGTCTTATAGTTTCGTTGCGGCGACACGAGATTTACGTTTACTGTGCAACAACTGGAAATATTACTCCGTCAAATGGATATCAGGAAATTCTTTGAAAGAGGTGAGTCAAAACAAAACACTTAATTAGGTACCTAATATCATTATTTGATTTAATGGGGGGCTTTGACTCTCTTGTAAGTGTATATCTTAAGCATTACTTACAATATTTAAATTTATTAATTACAAGACGTGGTTTTGTTATAATAGCTAAAATAACATTTGTGAATATTTTGTGATTAAAAAGTAAAAAAAAAACATAAAAGAAAGATCCTTGCAATATTTTGGATTTATTAATAAGTCCATACCGACAACAAAGTCCTTTTTCTCTAACGTCACAACAATTGTATTATTTCAAATTACCTAGTTATGCTTATTTGGCGTTCAAACCATATATATTAGAATGTGAAACTTGATCTTTATTTTCGTCTTATACAACCCGCCTAAACACTGTAAGAGTATTTTTGTGTATCCATTTTTTAGGGAGGACACGCGAAAAAAGACAAAAAGGTCGGGAAAGTAGCAGTGGAAGCGATGAAAATGACAACCATGATAAAACCACTCATGTAATGCCAAGATCATTGCATGCTAACATTGGACAAGCGTCAAATTCTCCTGTAGAACCTGTTAATATATCTGTTGCCGACTATTCTTCTCCATCGACATCCCAACAAACTTATAACGTCAACGTCGATCCTGAAATTATAGTGGACGATGGCTGTCATGAAAATGATCTGGGACGTTATGTTGGGTTGGCTACCCAGCTATCGACGGAAAAGAAGAGGGAGTTGTTACAAAATCCTTGGATCCCGCCCAGAAATAACGATTTTGAAAGTGATGCAAGCCATTTAAAAAGAAAATTTAACCATGCTTGGTTGGATCAATATTCACCATGGCTAGTATATTCCAAGCGACTAAAAGGTGCTCCTTGTAAGCATTGTGTTTTGTTCCCTCCGCCCATTAGCACTGTGAGAGGAATTTTGGGATCGTTTATGGTCAGGCCATATATAAAGTTCAAAAATATGCATGAAGACTGCCGAAAACATGCAACGACCAACCTTCACTAAAACGGCGACAAATGCTGCAAAAAATTTTCTTGAAAATGTTCCTGTAGACATCCAACTGCAAAGTGGACACCAAAAAGAAATCGATGAAAACAGACAAATATTGTCATCAATTATTTCTTGTATAGTATTTTGCGGCACACATGATATGCCTCTTAGGGGCAAACAAGCAGATGAGGGTGTTTTATTAGATTTATTGAAGTTGAGAATCAATTCAGGGGACGACAGATTAAAGAGTCACCTGGAAAAGTGCCGTCGCAATGCAGTTTACACATCACCAAAAATACAAAACGAATTGATAAATTTATGTGGCGAAGTTATTAAGGAGAATATAATTAGTGAGGTTCAGAAGACCATGGCTTACGCAGTCTTAGCTGATGAAACAGCAGACGTATCTGGGAAAGAACAGCTGTCAATAGGCGTGCGGTTCTACGACGAAAGCAAAAGGAAAATCAGAGAAGAATTTGTAGGGTTCGTTGAACTAAAAGCACAAAATGCTTCCGCAATTGCCGAAGCAATTGACAATTTCTTAATTAGTTCTAACCTCTCAACCGAAGATTGCGTAGGTTTTGGATTCGATGGCTGTTCTACAATGGCAGGGAAAGAGGGTGGCGTACAAGCCATTTTGAGAAAAAAATATCCTCGTGCTTCTTTGCTCAAGTCACAAACTCAACCTTGTTGTGAATGATGCGAACGCAGTGCCAGAAATTAGAAATACTGTCGCCACTGTAAAGGATGTTATAACGTTTTTCAGGGAATCGACTACACGTCGAAACTACGCTCCAAACCTATCACGATTATGTGAGACGAGATGGTCAGAAAAATATAAATCAATCAGAAAGTTTTCTCAACATTTTTCAGAGCTTGTGAAATCTCTAGAAACGTTATCCGTAGAAGGAAATTATGCCACCAGAAAATCTGCATATCAGTTGCATTCAGCCGTTACAAAACCAGTGTTTATTGTTACTCTACAAACAATAGCCAAATATTCAGCAGTTTTAGAACCAGTAGTTAACGCACTGCAAGCTAAATCGATCGACATGATCTCGGTAGGGGAACACATCAAAAATATCAAGGACATTCTCAGAAATGACCGCGAGTTTCCTGATAGAATAAGTAATGAAATACTTCAAAAAGCACTGTTGCAATGGATTTGAACATAGAAATTTCGGTTCCACGTCTTGCTCATAAGCAAACACATAGAAGTAATCCGCCATCAGACAATGATAACGAATATTGGCGGCGTTCCCTGATAATCCCATACATTGATTCACTCATTTCATCACTGAATATTCGATTCTCCCAAGAAAATACTCCGGCGTTTGCTTTAAGCAGGCTACATCCCTTGTATATGACAAAAACCAGCATTACAGACCTACACAAAAACGCAGAATCATTCCAAGAATTTTATAACCTGAATATCACCGGAGAACTGAACCTTTGGCATAATTTATGGGTGACGAAGGCTTTATCAGATGATCAATTAAGGGACATAGAAGTAATTGATCTGTTCAACGAAGCCAACATTTTTTACCCTGCTGTCAGAAAGGCATTAATTATTTTAAGCACTATCCCATGCACCACGGCGACCGTAGAACGGTCCTTCAGTACGCTGCGAAGAGTTAAAACGTGGCTTAGAAGCACCATGGGTGAAGAAAGGCTTACGGGTTTATGTCTGATGAGCGTACATCGCAACTATTTAAAAGACAACAGTGAGTTTATTGAAAAGACTGTCATAGACAAATTTGCGGCAAATCCGAGAAGATTACTGTTAAATTAATATATACATACATAATATAATAATATATATTATACATATTGTATGGTATAATTATGTATAATATTTTGTTTGGTGTCATCATCAAAATTAATGAATAAAAGTCAATTTTCATGATTTTTTGTTTCAATATACCCGACAGACGATCTTTTCGAAACAGGTATAAGCAGCCCCCTGCCCCCTCCTAGCTGAAATCCTGGGTACGCCCTTGGTGCTTGCTGGAGGTTTAGACAAAGGGCTTGCAAATAGTTTTATAATTTAAACTGAAGCAGATCATAACTATTCACAATTTTTTTAAGATTATATAATGAAACCCTAATTAACTTTTGCCTTTTACACAATAACGTGGCACAATAAGTGTTGCGACGTCACTGGTACGTACCTTGTGGTTGCACAGCACGGCTATGTCCGTGGCGCGGTCGAGCGCCAGCCGGCCGGGTTCAGGCGCGCCGTACCGGCCGAGCTCGTCGCGTGACACGGAGAGCTCGCCCGACACGAACGTCTCGCGCCCCAACTCTACAGATATGAAGAACGGTTTCTGCCAACAATACAACACTTCATTCACTTACTTACATTCTACATTCAATATGATAAGGATACTTTTTACAGTGTAGTACTGTAGATTGACAAAATAGTTACCACTAAACGACATTCACACTTTAAATCTATTTATCCATAGGTCGCTAGTTCACATCCGGCTCGAAGAACCAAAAATATGTTCGGGACACCGTCTTGCAGTGAAGGGAAACTATAAAATATTCACTGTTCTAAACTAATATATTACATTGTTCTAAACAGTTAAGGGTTTATATGTTATGAATGCAAATGTATGCCGTAAGTACCAAACGTACCTTGTCTTATTAAATGTATTTCGATAGTTAAGTAGTTGCGACACACGGCAATATGTGCGGTCTCAGGAAAATGTTTGCAGTTGACATTTTCAGATGAGATGATGATGTATTTCTCTTTCAACTGGCAGGCACGCTAAACAAAGAGTCCGTCTCTGACCCTTCGAACTTGAACCGTAGACTTAATGCCGTAGGCTTTGATTCAGTGCACTGTTGTCTTCCAGAGATCGGTGAGTATTATGTGACTTTTATCAGGAGTTTTCCCGACTAAAATTGCTAAGCTTGCTAAGATAAATACATGACTACCCTGCTTTCCGAGTGAAGTCAAAATCTGTTTTGGCATTTGACGTCATAGATTTCGTCACCAAGAACGCCATTTTGCGATTTCAACGACAACGGTACGAACTGAAATCACCGTGAGCAGTTCTGTCGAAAATAACAGTTCGTCGATATGTGCGTGACGCGCTAGCATCTGTTTATCTGTGTGTGCGTGTGTTTACTTTTATTTGTAATCAGCAATACCCTGAGCAACGTGAGCGTGATTTCAACCCATTCAGCGATATTGAATCTGAATGAAAACAGTGATATCGCCAAGATCGGTGTTGACTCTACTCGGAAAGCAGGGCAAACGAAACTAAATGTTAGAAACTGCAATGTTGAATACAAAGTGCATGTTTAAAATATAAAGGCGTGTTCCAGTCACCGTAAATTTCATAAGTTGCGTTAATTTTATCCAAGTTTGCTGTGTTCCACACATACTAAGAATGATTACTATGAGCGTTGTTGACACTTTATACCTCTGTTCCACACCCAATATGTTTGCTATTGACAATTTGCTAAGAATGACCACATCGAATCCGTGGGTGAAAATTGTTAAAATGTACAGACTATTCAGGGATACTATTTAAAATGTATTTTTGTCAATTTTTCGAGTAAAGTTCACAGATATATACTATACGGGAAGTATTGTTTTTGCTTTCGACTTATCATTAATTGTTGATTTTCGTATAATTTTCTAGATTCTTTGCTCATATGTGTGCCTTTGATTAAATTCTACATTATTTGGAAATAAGTTATTAACATCGAAGTTTGTAGTTTAGCCACAGTTCAACCACTTGTAGCCATTTCATTGCAACTATTCCTTTGGTATTGATGTAAAAATCATCTTATTTTGTTCTTATTTTCGTTTTAGCAGAAGATGGCATCAGAAAAATTAGAAGCGGTTCTCGTGGCGGACCAGAAGATCTAGAACACATTAAAAATTTAGATGTCAAAAGAACATTTTAATAATTGTAATACTTTTAATTTTTACTTATTTATTTTTAACTAGCAGCAGTCCGTGGTTTAACCCGCGTGGTGACGGATGATGATGATGATGAATCAAAATATATAACCTATGTTCATCAAGGATAATGTAGGATTCTAATGATGAACGAATTTTTCAAATCGGTCCAGTAGTTTCGGAGCCTATTCAACTCAAACAAACAAACAAACAAACCATTCCTCTTTGTAATAGAGAAGAAGACTTAGCCTCCTGACAAATGAATCGGATCATTTATTGACGCACAAGTTACAATAGTCATTCCAGTCGCACATAGACGTTTGAACAAAAAATAAGTATTTTTCGAAAAATTGCGAATTAACAGCTTATTTGGGTGTGATCATTATTGACGTTCTCGGTAAAAATATCATGCGACTGAAACACGCCGAAAGCGTCTGAAAAGAAACACAATCACATCTGGTTAGTAGGTGCAGGATGTTGTCGACTAATATTTCCTACGGTTGATAGATGAATGCTAGCAACATCAATATGTGTGGTCACCTTGATTACGGAGGAGGGAGGCGATATAGCAGTGCCAGGCTCGAGCTTGCACAGCGGTGCCGCGTCGTGTGCCCGCAGCGTGAGTGCGATGGGTGCCGCGTTGCACAGCAGCACCACGGGGCACAGTTGCACCTCCAGGGAACATCCGCCGCCCACACGCACCGGGGAATACCGCACCTGACACACAGAAGGTTAAATTCTACTAAAGGGTGATTTTTTGGAAATTCGGTTCTGGTAATATTGTTTCTATAGACTGTCAATTTGACTGTTGACAGTTGATTTGTAGTCAGTATGTTTTGCCATTTCATCATGCTTTATAAGCAGGTAGAAACATTAGCCCATTTTTTTAAACGATGCCTGTCATAATTTCCCCCATAACTGGAGAGTGCTACAGAACGTAAACTAGCCTTCACAATCGTGTGGTAACACACTTTTAGATGATATATATATATATATATATATATATAGATAGCTTTCTTTGAAGTGGAGTCACTAGTCTATGCTGACAAACCAGAGATGTTGTACTATTTTAAAGTCTACATTCGTCGTGTTATTCCTGATATACGACCGCAGTTGCTCGATAAAGTTGTCGAAAGTTAAGACGATAGCGCATCATTCGACCTAGCCGTAGCGCTCATATGTCCGAAATCATAATTAAACAGTAATGACATAAAATTTCCTTTTAAATAAAGCCAATATCATACACATTACCACTATTTTGATATATATCACTAACAAATACCATTTATTTCACAACGTTCAACAATCTATCCCGCTGTAACTGCAGCTCGACTCCGGTTGTAGTTCGATCAACACCCAAAACTCCATTTAAACTATTGAAATAGGCTAATTGGAACGTAATGTCACGTAAACGTAACGTAAAAGCTACTTTATAATATACTAGCTGCTTTTCGCGGTTTCAACCGCGCGGTGATGGATGATGATGATGATGATTGAATCTTATATCCTATCCTATCCTATAGCCTATGTTACTCAGGATGAATGTAGCTTTCCAATGGTGAAAGAATTTTTGAAATCGATCCAGTACTTTTTGAGCCAATTCGTTACAAACATACAAACATACAAATCTTTCCTCTTTATAATATTAGTATAGAAATACATTACACACTATTATAATACGAATACGAGTTAGCGTCACGTTCATGATCTATCGAGTTAGCATTATATAAAGTTGTGATCGATCGCTGGCGTCAATAGAAACGTAACTGCAATCGGACTGTTGTTCAATAGCAGAACATGAAAACGTTTGATTCAGCTACGGTTCGAGTGCAGTTGGAACAGATTTAGTTAGTGGATTCGGCTCCCTGTGGGCCAAGCACGCACATCTGCTTAAGTGTAACGTTATCGTATCGTTTACGTATTCAGTACAAACTATGAGTTATCTATGCCACTATTGTACTAATAAATGACAGTTTGTACTAAATACGTTGCGATAACGTTACACTTAAAGCAGATTTTCGTGATCGGCCCACTGGACATATTGCGAACTAAATATTTAACGATTAACCGGCAAAACACTCACGTTTGGGATCGAACACTTCAACACGGGTTTCGAGCATGTCACCGGGTTTCAAGCATGTCAGATGCTAGATGCAGCCGCCGGTTAATAGTAATAGAACAATTTCAATACAAAGTTGTAATGAAGGTAGTTATGCATTCTGGTAACACGGTGACTATACAAGCGTTAAAACCGGCAAAACCGCTGAGTTGCGTCTATCGTTTGTCCGGTGGTCCGACGTTCACCGAAATGCATAACAAAAGATAAGGGAGCGGTGCCTCTAAGCTTTAGACTTGTAAGTTAGTTCTAATTTAACTCTTGGATGTATCGGACATCAAACTGCAATAATAATATAATTATTTTAATTAATTTTTTTATATTTAAAAAGTACTTTCCGGTTCTCGAAACTTGACTAGGTTTTGCAACAAAAAACAATGATCCAATGCTGCCTGTATTGTCAAACCACGACATTCCGAGAACATTGGAATCAGAATCAGAAATTTGAGATATTTTTCAGATTGGAAATGTGATACCAATGAGCACATTAATATACTGTTTGAAACGGACATCCAATATCCATTATGTTAATGGTAAAGTATTATCTAATAAAAATACTTGTAAATCGAAGATATGAGTAATAAACACTGTGTTTTTTTTTCAACGAGCCCTGTTACAATTTCGATTTTTCTGGGAAGACCTTTAAAGTACCCTACCAAACATGAAAATAATTATCAAATCGATTCATAATTGGCGAAGTAATGGTGTAACAAACATTCAAACGAATTGAGAACCCTCTCCTTTTTAAAAAGATGATGATACAAGTACAGCACAGGAATTGCTCAGGGTTCTAACTATGGTCTCAACAAAAGGGAATACTTTTAACGCAGGTATTAAGATGCACAGAATCGAGTACTTACATTGACATCACATCGCGGTTGCAACATCGCAGGTAACCACTCGCCCGGCCAATGCTTCGTCACTATGGAGTATGGCCACTGAGATTTGGCGTAACGTGCATTCCGATCTAACCTGAAAATATTTGTAGGTAGACATTTTATTAATTTATTTCTGTAGTGAAATATATTTATCCATAATTTAAAATAATAAATCATTTTATTTATTTACAAGGTATTAAAAATTAAATGAAAAAATAACAAGAACTATCTAATCTATAAGCCCCATGGTGGGGGGAAAAGTGGCCAAAAAGCTGGCGGCATTGCCACGCCGGATGGCAATGCTAAGTTTTTGCCCAGCATTTCGGTCACCCGACGCCTCAACCAAACGTTTCGACAGATCCCCAAACAAGTTGAGAGCGGACGGCCCCCATGGGCCTAAAGTTTCGACCCTAAACGGCACAAACATGTACATTCTGTCTAAATACACATATTTATGACGTTTGAGGTCTTCCGCTTTAGTCGCGGCAGCGCCAGCCCGATCAATCGTCCCAGGGAGATGAGACGGCGCCAGTGTGTCCACATGTAGCATCCCAAACCAGGAGCTGTCCCATCTTCCACGGGACGATAGTCATTCCATCTGGTCTCTTGCCGTCATCCCGCATCAATCTGCCGACAAACTGTTCTGCAGTTTGGCAGAATATAGATTAAGGTAATAAACATGTACGCTTTTTGAAAAAAATATTTAAATAAAAAAACACCGTTTGGTTCCAAACCTGACGGGACTCCTGCACTGACAAATGCCCGACGGATGATATCATTCAAGCAGGCGTGTTGCGGTATGCGCCCCACGCTCTTTTCGCATGAGAGTGCGTGGTGGCCGAACCGGTCCACCATTTCACCGCAGACACAACGGTGAGAAACCTGGCAAGGGGCACCTACTCGTAGGGATACGGCTATTCGGAAAGTATTGTTGTCCAAAAGGTTTCCAACATTTTAGATGGCAAAGCATATGTAGCCGAAGCCCCGACAAAATATTTGGTACTAATTACAGAGCTTAATACAGCTTCTAAATCCAACATCTCGAATCTACAAAGAATGCAAACCACAATTCTGAGAACTATAAGCGGAGTCTCATGGTACACAACCATCACAGAGATCCACACTAATCTCAAGATGAGCTCAGTCAATGAAGAAATTGCAAAAGTATGCAAAAACTATCGGCAACGCCTGCTCAGACATCCAATAACCTGGCTTTAAAATTAGTCACTCACACTTATGAGCCCAGGCTCAAGAGAAAGCGCGTCTTCTCGAGTAACTGACCTGTCAGACCTGTGGGTCAGAGAAGAGGAAACCTACAAGTAGATGCCTTCAATGGAGGGCACACTTCTCTAAACACAAGCATTCAACGCATCTGCTTATAGTCAAAGGACTGATTGTAGATAAATACTACAAAAAAATTACAGAGCAGTGTAGCAAACTTATTTTATATAATCTTATTCGGTAATGTTCTAATTATGAAATTAAGTACAGACTTTTATTGGCATATTTTATTTACATACTTCTTTAAGAAAATTAAAAAAATAAATTAAAGCATTATTCTCCTAACAAAACAATGCTTTAAAACATTTTTTTAATTATTAAAGTACAATGTGTCCCGACCAAGGCGGTTTCAATTCAGTTTAAGTACACATTATCTGTGGTGAGCGCGCTGCGCGCGCAACGCGCTGGTTCCGACCCAATATACCAATAACAGACTTTTTCCACTGATATTGGCAAAATTGTGGTTACGCCGCACAAGCCGTACAAACAAGAAAAAGAAGAAGAGTTTTTCCATTTTGGCGCTATTTCGTACATACGAATTTGAGTAATATTTTGTTGGATAAAACTTTAGTTGCAAAAATGTCATGAGATTAAATAAAGTAGTGTATGCAACTGCATATAATTAGGTATTAAACACTCGTGTAATCTTATTTTGAAATTGTTTTAATACCCTCTATTACATGGCAGTTGCATAAACTACTATTTTAGGTCTTTGCAATTCTTATACATTGAAATAAGACCAACAAAGGGAAGCATTCGTGTCCGCATTAAAGAACATATGGCTGACATGAAGAACAGACGCTCGACCAAATCAGCAGTATATGAGCATGTGCTGGATAAGCTTAACCACTACATCCGGTTTGATAACCCACAAATTCTAGGTTTGGGAGAACAGCTATGTGCCGAGAATGTTAAAAAAGGCCATAGAAAATAAACAACACCCTTATTTTCATAGACTTAATGGTTGGCAAGTGACACCTGCTTGGGATCCAGTGATCAAGCCAATAAAATTCCAAAGCCAGCACAATACTGAAAGACCTCTGGACTGGGAACTGTGAGTGACGTTTGCGTGTAATTTTTTGTAACGACTTCCAAAAAGCAGGTACATAGTACTCAATTCGACTGTATTTTTTTTCTTTTGTTTTCTTTTATATTTGTTACTTCATAACTGTCGACTGGGTGAACCAATTTTCGATATTCTTTTCTTGTTTGAAAAGCTGGTGCTTCCCTTGTGGTCCGATTTAAATTTCATCAAATTAGGTCGAGTAGTTTTCGAGTTACACTCCAATAACTGAATAGAATGGAAGTCGGTATAAGTTTTTCAAATTGTACTTGTTATTATTTTGTGTCGGGGTTTTTTACATTTTCATTTTAATTTTACTTGTTACAATGTGTGATATAGTACTGTCATGTATTTACCAGGCAAGTGTGTCAGCGAGGACGTGGTCTAGCGTGTTGACCGGCGCGCGTTTGTCGAACACGGACGTGTCTGTCACGCCGTAGTGCAGCGGGACCGCTTCCTTCGTCACCGGGCACTCGATGTTTCTGGAACACATACGTCGAACATCTAAATATTTAATGCATTGTAGACTCGTATCGGAAAACGAGTCTTTAATGTTGTAAATAGTTTTCAACTGTTTTTATGGTACAACGACAACAAAAACAAGATATAAGTTTTTAAACTATCATGGTCACAAACATTAGAAATATTCAAATTATCAAGTATGTTTTCTGTGAGTTTCCGATGGTCAGTCTAAACATGTAGTAACCAACATAGAGTTGTAATCCTAGCAAGTGGCGCCACTTAGTTCCGTTAAAATAAACTAGATGGCGCCACAGGTAAAATTAGCTTGCGGAAGCATTTCATTCACTGGTTGTAGTACTTAAATATATTTGTATATATTTATAAACACGATTTGAAACCTACTTTAAAATATTTTCCATCCGATATCAGATTGTCTTGCCTATCGCAAGTAGTTAGAGGTGTAAAAGTAAAGAAAAAAGGGTACTCGTACGTATTCGTTAGTTCGTTACTTCAACATCTCATTACTACTTACTATCGTATCGTAACGTTACTCGTTAGTTCTGTGGGCCGAGCACGAAAATCAATTTAAGTGTAACGTAATCGCATCGTTAACGTATTTAGTACTAACTGTCATTAGTACAATAGTGACACAGATATCTCATAGTTTGTACTGAATACGTAAACGGTACGATAACATTACACTAAGCTTATTTTCGTGCTCGGCCCACCGATATATCATAACACGGTAGGTTACGTTAGAGCAACGAATCGAGTCGTATTGCGTACGCGTACAGTACGACGTCGCAACATTCGTAATTTGAATCATCATAATCATCATCTCAGCCGTAAGACGTCCACGGCTGAACATATGCCTCCCGCATAATTTTCCAAAAGAACTGGTTGGAAGCGGCCTGCATCCAACGTCGTCCTGCGACGTTTATCAGGTCGTCTGTACACCGTGTCGGTGGCCGACCTACGCTGCGCTTGCCGTTCCATGGTCTCCACTCCAGAACCTTCCGGCCCCATCGGCCATCTGTTCTGCGTGCTATGTGCCCTGCCCACTGCCACTTTATATGGCTAATCTTCTGGGATATGTCGGTGACTTTCGTTCTTCTCCTCATTTCTGATTCGATCAAGTAGAAAAACCCCGAGCATAGCCCTCTCCATAGCTCGTTGTGTGACTTTGAGTTGTGCGCAATTTGAAAACAACATACTATACATTATGTATGTATGTACATACATTACATACCAAACTGCGTAAGGTGCATTTTCACACATTTCAAGAGTAAAAAACATGGACGACGAATTTATAAATTATACTTTACTTAACAAAACAAACATCGTTCTTTGTGTTTGTAACGTCCTTTTTCACCGAAAAAGCGCGCTGAGTGCGCATTCGTAAAAAATACGATCAGCAAACGTTTCAATACACGCATCAACGGCGCTTTGTGAACTTAAACAGTGTAGATACCCAATACGAAAAATGCGAGTAACGAAATGCATTCGGGTACTAGATGAAGTACCCGTTACTCAGTACCGAATACATACGATTTGCTACAGCTCTTTGCAAGCGCCATGATCACGGATGAACTGAAGAATTGCGGGTGCTTACGAGCTGACCACTTTACCACTTAAACCATTATTTAAAAAGGGAAACAAGGATCGACTAGACTGTTACAGACCAATCGCACTTACTTCAATATTTTCAAAAAAATTTGAAAAGTGATTTACAGCGAACTAAATACATATTTAGAGATCAACAACATATTTTGTCATGAGCAAAAAGGTTTTCGTAAAAATAAAACTATCAATATGGCCATCTATGATTTTATAAAAGCAGTCTTACAATGCGTCGATAAAACTTCACCAGTATGCACGATTCTATGTGATATGACGCAAGCCTTTGACTACGTTGATCACGAAATTTTGAAAAATAAACTGGAAACGTACGGAATACGTGGCAATATTTTAGATTTAATAAAGTCCTACTTATCTAATAGAAAACAAATCACTGAAATAAACAGAATAAATTTTAAAACAACATGCGAAGTGGTATCACGATCAGATGTACGAATTGTAACTTACGGGGTTCCACAAGGCAGCGTCCTGGGTCCACTTTTATTTACAATTTATATTAATGATTTACCTAATGCCACAACCCAGCAAATGTCATTATTTGCAGATGATAGCACAATAACGATACCGCGAAAAAATATTGACACCTATGAAACTGACATTAATAATGCTTTGAGTTCTGTAATTGCGTGGCTTGATAATAATAACTTAAAAAGTAACATTAGTAAAACCAATATAATACATTTCAAGCAAAGAGGCCCACAGAAATCCGATATTATTGCAAAATATGATGGTAACATTGTTAACGAAGTGGATCAGGCAACATTTTTAGCATTAGTTGTAGATAAGAAACTAAACTGGAAGCCTCAGATAGAGTGTCTGTCAAAAAGAGTCAATAGCGCTGCATATGCTTTGAGTAAACTTTCGGCTACTCTGAACACTGATACATTACTTTCCGCTTACTATGGGCTGGCTGAATCCATTTTAAGATACGGGATCATATTTTGGGGTAACTCTACCAATAATGAAATAATCTTTAAGAGGCAAAAACGTTGCATCAGAGCAATGTTTAGGTTAAGGGTTGTTTCACACGTACCACAACCACACCACAGCCACAACCACACCACAACGACGCCATGTGGTCGGGCGTATATTTTGTATTGAAAATGAATATTACAATTTACACGTACCACATTTTGACGTTGTTATCGACCACCTGTGTAATACAAACACATCGCAAACACATCGCGACGGCAACGCCGCCACGCGGCGGCGGCACCGCGGCCACATCGCCACGACATGACGTCATCAACAGCACGCGCCTAGCTGGCGCCTGCGCTCCCCTCTTTCATTCTGCGTTGTACTGAGTTGCCGCGTGGTTGTGCGAAAAATTAAAATGTCCGACTCCGAAACTTTTGACACGGATATGTTTATTGAGGAGATTCGCAATTCGCCATGCCTTTGGGATCAAAGGACAGAGGAGTACTCCAATCGCATTTTAAAAAACAAAGCATGGGAAAACCTTTGCATGAAGTTTTATGAAGATTTTGATAGTAAGGAAACAAAAGAAAAAAACAAGTGTGGTAAGTTTATTAATTAAGTACTATTTATTTATTAAACCGAGTATAATACCTAACAACACCATTCACGCTTTATTGTACTGCCACGATAATTCACCTTCAGGGCTCACAAAATAGTCGGCAAATTCATTTCTAACCGAATCTGCTCGAATGCCGTCATGATTTTGATCAAAGGAATGCATTTGTAACAAATTTGAAGTTATCGATAAAGTGTCATCGAATTTATAGCCATCTCGCTTGCGTACTATATTATGTAATACGACACATGCTTTCACTATGTCTGTTGCAAATTCAACTGACACGTTAATTGGCCTATGCAATATTCGCCATTTGTTTGTCAAAATTCCAAAGGAACATTCTACATATCTTCGTGCTCGTGATAATCTATAGTTAAAAATACGTTTTTTCATTGTTAATTGCTTGCCGCTGTATGGTCGCAGCAAATGTTTGTGTAATCCAAAGGCTTCATCACCAATGAATACCATAGGCAAGGGCCTACCGACAGGGGTAATTGCTTGCGGTCCAGGTAGATCTAAATTATTTCTTTCCATTGCATCATATAAACTGCAGTCCCTCCAAATAGTTGAATCAGAAGTTTTACCGTAGGCTCCTATATCAACATACACGAATAAATAATCGGCGTCACATACGGCCATTAAAACAATAGAAAAGAAATGTTTATAATTAAAGAATAATGAACCACTGCGTGGTGGATGAATAATTCTAATATGTTTCCCATCTACAGCCCCTAAGCAGTTTGGAAAATTTGCTTTCTTTTTAAATTTGTTCGCAATATCAAGCCACATTGTTTTATTACATGGTGGTAAATGAATAGGCTGGTATTTATCCCAAATCAGACGGCACACGTCGTGGACAATTTTGCTAGCAGTTGAAGTACCACATTTAAAAAAATCGGCGAGATCTTCAAACGAACATCCCGTTGCCAAATACCTGTAACAAAAAAAAAATTAAACACAAATAATAATGAAATGGTGTTATAGGGTGATACAGGGTGTTAGTTACAAAAGGTTGAAATAAATAACACTGGATGGAAAAATCTGCTGTTTCATACATTTAGGTCATGTAGGTATCTTTTCTACAAATTTTAATTTAACTATTATTTTTTCAGCTGCCAACTTACAAAGAAAATGGAAAAGCTTAAGAGACTCTTTCAACAGAGACCTTAAAAAACAAAATTCACAAAAAAGCGGTTCAGCAGGTAATACGAAGAGATACTACTACTTTAGTCAATTATTATTTTTAAAGCCATTGTCTGAAAATCGAAATACAACATCGTCTCTACCAGTACAAAACAAAAACGATGACATTGAACAAATCGATAATGAAGACGATAATACTACTGAAACGAGTGACTCTGAAGTTTGGAAGAGACCAAAATATATCCAGAGAAAAAAAGACGATGCAGAATATGGGTTAATAAAAAAAATAACAAGTCATTTGAGCGATCAAGTAACTGCGAATACTCGTACACAGGAACCTGACAAGTCCTGTGACAGTGATATGCATTTTTTGCTATCTTTATACGATAGATTTAAAACCATTCGCGATGATTGGAAACTGAATGCTCAGATAGAAATATTGAATGTAATTCAAAAATATCACACACCTACACGTAATGATAATTACAGTGAATATAGACAGGGGTATACGACACCAGCTTACCAACCGTACGAGCGACCATCAACGTCTGGGTATCGGCCGGATATGGAAACAGGCGTTCCACAGCTTCGCAATTTGCGTACTACATCCACACCAAGAGATGTTTCAGTGCCAGCATCTCCACTCAGCGTTTCTTCTCAGGCTTCAAACTACAATGATCCGATTATAACGGATATTTTCGGAGATTAATTACCTACCTCTGTTGATTTTTGAATGACAAAATAAATAAAAATATATTAAGTATGCTCTTTGTTTTCGCTTTCTACCCCCTCTACCACAGTTAGGTAATAATAAAGGCCTGAGCAGACCGGATACGTGGCGTTTGCGTAACGTACAGTCAGCGACATATTGACCTACGAAAGTGAAAAAACCACAGCTGATGTTGATCTCTATAAGTTTAAAATTGGGTTGAAATTCAGTTGCAGAAATTTTACAGATAATGGTAGGTCGATATGACGCTAACTGTACATGCATACTGTTGTAATAATAGGAAACTATATGAAACGTGCCCACAATCATAATCTTACTTTTATTGTTAACGAATTAAGAGGCCGTACATGGTTTTGCTCGCAACACTAGTGCCACTTTCATAAAAATAATAAGATATTTTTATTTATGTCTTAAATAAAAAGATACATTGTTTTTAATGAAAGTGGCGCTAGTGCCGCGAGCAAAACCAGGTAGGTACGGCCTCTTAATTTGCATCTGTATTTTATATTTTATAAATTAATTTCATCATCCCGGTGAGTCTGTCCCGGTAGAAGATGGAACTAATTATATTTTCTAAGCACATAAAAATATTTAACTATAAAAACAATTACTCACCTCAATGTCATTGCCAGACGTTCAACAGATGGTATGCTTTTTCTCATGGCCGTGTCTTTTTTTTGCAACTCACTATTCAGTTCGTTTAACAAGAAGTCAAATGTATTCTTGCTCATTCTAAATTTTTTATAAAATTTCATCTTGAACCTTCGAAGTTTAGGATAATCAGTTCGGAATTGGCTTTGACTTTTGTTTTCCAATAAAGGATGTACCCAATAAATTCTATTTCGACGAATACGCTGATTTCGTCGTCTTCTTCTTATCAATAAAAGCCATAACAAGGATAGCAACAACAATCTTTCCTCCATGACTACGTTCAGTCAAGCCGTGTTACCTCTACTAAAGCTGGAGTATAACTGCACATGACCACGTGTGGTTACCACGTCGCAACAACAGCGACAACGCAACCACATCGACATTTTGTCGGTACCACAACGCAACTGCAAAAAGCCGCTGCGGCACTATTCACACGTAACCACAGCTTGACCACATTATGTCGCTGCGACGTGGTGTGGTTGTGGTACGTGTGAAACAACCCTAAAACAGACTGATAGCTGCATACCTTATTTCAAAAAATATTAAATTCTTACACTTCCGTCATTGTACATATTTGAAGTCGCTCTATTTGTTAAATGTAATCCTGAACGGTTTCCATCACTCACAGATTATGTAAAAAGAAATAGGCGAGACCAAAATAAATGCAGTAAACATAGAGCTAAGACAACCATTATGAATAATAGTTTAGTGTGTATGGGCACAGAATAATAAGTACAAGTAGTGGGCCTTGCGCGAATAACTGCGTAAGTGTAACCTAACGTGTTGTTCACGTGAAACTGTACAAACTGTCATGTATCTAGGACATGTGTGTGCACTGTGAGTTTTTTTTCACAGTTACACGGATAACTAACAGTTTTTACGCCGAAGCGTGACGCGTTGACGCTTCCGATACGAATCCTTTTTTACCGACTTCCAAAAAAAAGAGACGTACTCAATTTGACTGTTTTTTTTATGTTCGTTACATCATAACTTTCGACTGGGTGAACCGATTCTCAAAATTCTTGTTTTGTTTGCTTCTGGTGCTTCCCGTGTGGTCCCATTAAAATCCCGTGTGGTCAAGTTTGGTTCTGTAGTTTTTGAATTACACTCTAATAACTGAATAGAATGGAAGTCGGTTTCAAATTTATCAAATTGTACTTGTCGCAACTTATTTGTGCTACTGCCTCAGACGATTGATGTTTGCAGATTACAAACGTACTGTGGGGATTATTTTCACCTGTATTGAAAGGAGAGGTTGTGCCTCGCAGATGTAGTGCCGGGCGCGTGCAGATGCGTGCAGGTGCCGCGACCCGCCGCCGCTTGCACCAGCGGTGCCGGGCCTTCCAGCGCCAACGGGCTGGAGGGGTCGGCCTCCGTCACTATCAACACCTGTACCACACACATTATATAAGGCCTTTGATAATCAGTGCATAATATTGAACGGAGTGGTTTAGAATCGATAACTGTTCTTAACCCGTCCGCATCAGGACAAAAAATAACAATAGATTTATGAATGAAACTTGCCTCTAATGGGTCTTGCTGATTCGGACAGATTAATGTGTTCTGTAACTGTATAATCCAGCCGCGCATCATTCTTTGGAACAAAAAACACCCACCACCACCTGGTTTCACAGCGGAAGAATTTTCACCAGGACGTAATTTTCCGTACCCTATTTAGAAGTCCATCAACCGACTTTGGACGCAAGTACTGTAGACACAGTATATGCAAATGGGGCTACCGTGACAACATTGAAACTTATTACGATTGCGGTTTCGCCACTCAAACGATGTCACATTTGCTCGTTTGTGCCTTATGCCCTACCACCTGCACAAGTGACGACCTCTTTAATGCCGCAGACGACGGAATTAAAGTAGCGAAATTCTATTCAAGCTTGATTTAAGCTACTCTGCAACTTTAAATCAAGTTTTTATCAAAGTTATACCATTACCACAAAAAAAAACTGTGTAATATGGAAGTGTGTTTGAGTTTGCTTTATTTAGAAATTGAGAATTAGTTTCTATACTACAGAAAGAGATAAAGGTATTACATCAATACATACAAATAATAAATAAAATTATAACATTTTAATTTTGTTTAGTGATATATATATATATATATATATATATATATATGTATATATATATAGCAACTTAGCTGCGTCTGATGATTGAACAGCAAGCATTTTTCGAAACGTAGGTCGACACATAACCGATGTGACGTAGGTTTCGAAAAATCCTATTTTGGTATTAAAGTTGGTAAATAGATCCTCCCTCATGCATACAAATGGATACATTCCGTCAAAATCTGTAGTGTTGCAACTATAAACAGTGCCTTATCAAAAGTAAAAGTACTGATAAGAGGGTGATTTTATATAATATACGTACGTCAGTATCGAGCGGCAGTTGTGAGTAGAGAACGTAGAGCGGCCATATCGTGGCGAGGATGCGTCCGTCGCTGCGGGCGCGCACCACGCGGCACCACACCGACGTGAACGGCATCTCGCCTTCGTTCGGCACTGCGGAGAACAAGCTTTGTTTATCCTCATATCTATACGCGCATCAATAGGGACAAAAAAACGAAAAAATTAAAGGACCTTTTCTTTGTAAGTTACAAGGTTTCTCAGAAAAAAGTGGCAAAACAACAAATAGTTATATAATTATGCATTAATTGGGAAAAATATAGTTCGACCTACGAACAAATAATATCAGGAAGAGTAACTGCCTTAAAAAATGACCCAATAAGTCGTGCTAAATCAATAATAGCGTTCACGCCTACGACTCAGCTGTCATAGTAGACGTTGCAGCACGCGCGTGGACCAATCCCTGCTTTCCTTCTGAAATTTAAACCAATCACGAACACGTCTAGTTGTAACCTCGGAAGTAATTCGTATTTGGAATCATACGTCGTTTTGGTTTGAAGGACCACTTTTTGTGTGGAATTTGTTCTGAGTTATGCTTCCTGACATTATTTCTTCGTAGAGTTCGACTCACAATAACATCAATCAAAAAAGTAGTGTCAATGGATGCATGTAATCAATTAAAAGATTGAAACTTATAAAAACATTTTTTATCATGATTGTTACCTTTCACTAACCACGGGACGTTTTCCTTGGGGCATTCCTTTAGAGGTATATCGCCGGACCATCCGGTCTCCTTCTCGCTGAATTTCACTCTACAACAAAGAAGTTTTATTTTGTGATCACATCACATGAGTATTATATATGTTACATAGAATTCTTTGTATAGTTTAATCCTAAAGAAATTAATCAGAATACAAAACATTTCTATTTTACAATATATTACGCTGTTGATTGAAATAAATAAATAATAATAATAACACCAATAAATGCATAAGTGTGCCGATTTCAGCCCGTGTTTACCCCACACTTGATAAACTTTAAATACACACTAGAGACACAGACTAGAGACATTTTCCTAAGGGCGCGTTCCCAGTTCGCCGTGACGACAGATAATCGTGTAGTTTTAAGTGTCATGGCTTATATATTTAAATGGAGGCATTCACATACTCGTACGACGTGATTAACTTTCGTTGTAATCAGAAACCATGTGTCGTTGTTGCGATCCAAAATAATCGTTATATAGCTATGCAATCCTCTTAACTCGCTGATGTCGCAATATAACTCGCTATTGAAGTGTAAATCGAGCTTTAAAGGGGGTTCAATCGCAGGAGCATCGCTGTAGCGCTACAGAAAGTCTCTTGACTTGGTCCGCAGGGTGTGGTAGTAGTAATGTGGTGCCAAAGCATTCGTACTTGAGCGCCATCTCGTCCGCGCTGCAGAGCACGCTGCGTCCGACGGCCTCCGCGGCAAGCTCGCCCGCGCTCACGCCGCGCCACTGCCCCGTCTCGCCGCACCGAGACCGCACCTGTAACGCAACAGAACATTCGCATTACTTACACATTCAAGTCCAACTTTATTTATTGGTAAGAATGTTGGCTGGATGCGGGAAAAAACCTTACAATGGTTTTTACTGACTTTGTTTAACTTTTATAAATTTAATAAGATTGTGAATGTACAGAAGTACGAGACAAATATAAAAGAAAAGAAGTATACCATACGTGGGTATGGTATATTTTTTTCTAAGAAAGAGTCTCATTACTCGTTCATAAATGGGTTAAAAAGTTGGTAAATGTGCGGCGGGAAAAGTTTTCTAGTTTTTTAGCAGCGAACATAAAAAATACACATGCCACATGTCAAAATGGTTTTATATGCAATAATTAGAAAAAAAGATGTGGGATTTCCTTTAATGTACTTGAGTTTCAATGAAAAGTAGCTAGCAACCTTTTTCTGTTCTAAAAAAAATTTCGACAATTTGTTTTGTATTGTTAAATTTTGTTTTTCACTAAATTGATGTAATAATATAAAACAACGATTCGCTTTTAATTGTTCTAAATAATTTTCCAAAATGTCATCTGATAGCGAAAGGGACGATTTTATAATGATGAAGCCACCAGAAATAAAACCTACAGCTCAAGAGGTCAAGATGTCTTTGATTTCTTACAAAATGCTCCAGGCAACAATCATTTACTAATGAAGGTAGCTATTTTATTTTTCTCGTAGGTGTAGTATAAAGCACTATGTATCACTCGGGAGAAAGGTCTATTTCTCGTCTCGGTGCACAATGTACTATTAAGTGATTAATAAACAGGTAAGTTTTAATGCTAAGGTTCTGTCAAAATTCTGTGCTTTATGAACATAAAAGTACTTTATAAATATAAAATATTTATAAAAAAATAAATCATAAAGTACATTGTATATTTGGAAGTATGGAACTACTGTATGGCAGAAATAGCATACATTTAAGCACAGCGCGTTTTTCAATCGTTTATGTTGTTTACTTTTACGTTCTTTTGAAAAAATGTCGTACTTCGATTAAGAGCCATTACTACCTCATATTGATTATTTTCAGCCTCCATATCTTTAAATATACTGCTCCTTTCACTTTGAAATTAACATTCAATGATGTGGAGGAGTAGAAGAACCTTAGCAAGTACCTTTTGGGTCCTAAATACTTACTTAAAAGGTTTAACACTGCGATTTTAAACTTTTGTTGTTGATTAAAATGTTATTATTAATATGCACACCAACACACCTACATACATAAAAACACCCTCAAACTCAAAACATCCTTGCATAAAAAAAAATGTAGACATTATCTTTTGTATGATAATTGTATAAATATAAAATATGTAATAAGTACCTACATTTACCTTAATTGTTGTAAACACGGAAGAGCGGGGTCCGCTGGCACAGGCATTTTAATATGTCTAAAAGAGGACTCCTGCCTATTTTTGTAAACTTTAAACTATGTGAAAGAAAATAAACATTTATTATTTATATTATTATTATTTAACATATGGTAAAAGTTCAAGATATAGTCTAAATACCATGTTAGACGAAAACACGATTCAATTAAATTTTCTCTATAGAAAAAATTTCAAAGTGGCCTCCAAATTGTACAATAAGCTTCTATAACTCAATTAATACTTTAAATAAGATCTTGAAACTTTGGATGATAATTGAACTATATAAAAGGAAGGTGTTGTTAGCTGATTTTTTTTAATTACCTTCAAATGAATTTTAAAGAGCAAATACCTAAAATATCAAGCGCTAGAAGCATTCCGGTCAGGCCGCCCTGCCGCCCGACCCCCGACTCAGTCTCGCTTCGGCTTTCGGACGGGGAATCTGTGTCGCTTGTGTCGCTTGCGGTGAATTTTAGTCGTCAATATGGGCCATAATCGTTAATATCGTTGCGACGAAGTAGGGGCAAAATCTAAAAAGGTAGCATAGCCCCTTAATGACAACCAAAAGCCAATGTCATGTTGTGACAAGCCAAGTGCAGTGCTCCTCCTATATGTATATTCCCTATATAGCTGACAGTTCAGCAATGCTACCTTGTATAGCAGAGGACTTCGCAGCATGTTGGCCAGACACAGGCGGCCCGCCAGGTGTAGATACCGCCTGGCGCCGAGCTCTTCAGCCCGCGTATACAGGAACATCTCGCTGCCCGGAGAACCCTTACCCACGTTGCTCTCCGCATCGTGAAGTTTGATGCAGCGGTGCTGGTCGCTTGTGAACGCAATACCTAAAAATAATAAAGAACACCGAAATCAAAATCATTTATTCAATTTAGACATCAAAGACACACTTATGAACATCAATTTATTCAATATAATGTACTTTAAAGACTCCACCGCCGCGTTCCAGAATATATAGAGCCTAACGAGAAGCGGCAAGAAACTCTGGCCATTCTTTCCATACGTATTTTTACAATGTTGCAACTTAGGTACTACTATTACTACATTTAATTGATGGCACATGAGAACTTGCCATAAGTGGAGTATTTTAAGCATCTTTGTCTGCTATATAATGTTGGACTTTAAAATGTGCTTTATTTACACTAAAGGAAAGTTCACGAGATCAGCATGTGCGTTGCAATGAGTGCTCCGTCCCAAGCTCCAACGGCATAACAAGCTGAAGGTGTGAAATACCTCTATATAGTTCAGATTATACATGTTCGTTCTTAGTACGCAATATCTTCATTCATACATCCAAAAATATATCCAACCGCAGCTGAAATTTGCTACGGCAGAGAGAAAGATGGCGAACGCACCGTTACGTGCGACTGCTAGTGGCATCTTTACCTGAGCGCTTTCATGAATAGGAGGGCACTCTACGCCATCAGTCGCGGTTGTATTTGTTATATGATAACATTGCTAAGTAACTATCCGAATGCCTCCGAAATGGATTAACCACATCCATTTCGGAGGCTTTCGGATAGTCTGAAAACTCCAACACATAGTCTCATCCACCAAGCCGCACTATCCAACCGCCCTATCGGGCCCGCGTAATGTGTATGAATACTGAGAAGATAGCTACAGCTAGGCAATGAGAACGAAATGGGCTGGTACAGGACTCTATTGACACAGCCCGAGAGTAAAAGCGGAAGTATTCAGAACGAATTAGAGCTGTTGACGTTTTTTCCACTACGTCAAACTGTAAACTGCGTTTTTGCACGTTGTGAGGTTGATTTCTCTCTATATCTACTAATATTATAAAGAGGAAAGATTTGTATGCATGTTTGTAACAAATTGGGTCAAAAAGTACGGGACCGATTTCTAAATTATTTCACCATTGGAAAGCTACATTCATCCTGAGTAACATAGGCTATATAAGATTCATCATCATCATCACCCATCACCGCGCGGGTGAAACCGCGGAGAGCAGCTAGTCTATTATATAGTTAATTGATAATGGTTAACAACGACATATATCGAACTATTAATCCATATTCTACGAGAGTATTAATAAGACACGACGTGTGTCGTTATCTAATACAGGTAATGCTTCCGTATTTTTGACATAGGTAGCGTTGTTAAATATTTGCTAATTAAGGATCTCTACTGATTAATATTCATTATTGAATTACTGATTTTTATATGTTACAACCTTGGGTTGCAAAGTAATACCGCGATGTACAAAAAAAATACGTAAAGTCTGGCGGCATTGACATCCCCATAAAGGCAGCTGATTCCACTAATACTATTAAAACCAACATTTAGCAATGTTATTGAATGATACTTACTATTTGACCAATGCCAGTCCGTGGTGGGCCCCACGAGAGCAAACCGCAATTTTTCCGGAGCAGTAGGATTTCGCCATCTGTACACAGATATAGTTCATGAAAGAAGCACATTACTCTCATTATAGTATATAAATTATAATCATTTATATAGAATGTTATGGACAGTTTTGGAGACAGTTCTTCCAGTAAGGCGCTTCTTGGAACGTTAGTTGTAGTAAAACTCTTAGTACGGAAACAGCATGCAGAAAAAATAGAAAAAGGCGCGATTGTACTATACGGAGGGAGTGAGATTGTTGTGCGCGGCGTTGCTATGGGTTACACACGGCCCCTCTCTGCGCATTCAAGATCATACTTCAAGTTGCGTGCCGCGATCTGGTGTTTGGTGTTATTCAACTTTCATAATATATTATTATTTTCAACGTGGTGCATGTAACTGTACCGAAATATCGGGAACACTAAAAGCAACTAAATCGTGGTCTACATCTCGCGAGTACTATAACTTATTTAACAACCGCGAGAGTCTAAAACAGAGTTTTCCATAAAATGTTCCTTCCATAAATATTACTCTGTCCCTATGTAACGGGACAAATGTGTCCAATTTGAATATTAACGATTAATTTATTTTACTTTTAACTAAATAACTGCTTTTTAAAGCTCTGTGTTGTTATTGTCTCGCAGTAGGTATGAAAAGTAGAGTGTGCACCTCGAGGATAAAGCCCGTCTTCGTCTTGGGCGGCTTTAACTCTTCGCTTCACTCATGACTCAACATAACTCCCTCGATCCGTTCGGGAATCAATTTTAATCCCCTAGCTGCGATATTGGTAATATTCGGCAAGAACTTTTGGTACCGTCTGCAGATAGCACAGAATACGAAATATAGCCGCTGATAAGAAAGTGCTCGCGAGGTCTACTCTTCGCAGAACTACTATTATTAGTTTTTATAGTATTACTTTTTAAAGCACTAACGCCTGCTTAGCGATCTCAATAACACTACAATACTTAATACTATAAAAATTATGAAGAATTGCGACGTCAATACGAAAGTTTAAGAATTTCTAAAAATGCTTCTTTCGGTTTTATAGTGCTGTCAAAGCTGTTCAATAGATGTCGCTCCGTCCCCGTAAGACGGTTAAATCAGATAGAGTTAAAATTTGATCCTCGCACCTAGAGCCTCGGTGGCCTAGATGGTCATGGCGTCTGAAACGGATAGTCAGAAGGCGCGTGTTCGAATCCTGTCCGAGGATGTGAATTTTTCTCTCTACAAATTTCAATACTAGTATTAATGTTTTATTACAACTAGATTACAGAGGTCGCACATGTTTGGTCTTCAGTTAGGTTAGGTTACCTGTAAGCTAGACTGGCTCCGGGCCCCAGCGGCATCACTTCGTCGGTCCCCTCCTGCCCGACCCGTAAAGCGGCCGCACAGCTGTTGTGCAACCAGAGCGACACGAGCCCTTCGAGCACCTCCCCCGCCACCTCGGCCGCCTCGCTCTCGCGCAGTTTCGTATAAGGAGTTACGTTTTGATCGTCCTCGCTTAGTCTCTGGTTTAGATACTGCCAACAAGTAAGTATGCACTTTAACTGTCCAGTTTTCATTCCAAAGTACCTGCGGGGCTATTATGTATATCAGTTGCTAACAAATGTTGATTGAAATTGTAACCCGTTAATCCGGGTCGGTAAAAAGTATAAAAGATTAGTATAAAATAATTCTAGCCAAATCACAACAAGTGTCGCCATCTAGGTGACTTATGTTTTACTAACTCGAAAACACCTACGACACAGGTGGCGCTATTGCTAATAAAGCAAGTGTATAGTCACATGTGTATAGAAAAAATAAATAAGATGTAGGTACTGTAGTCTATGAAAAGACTGGTAAATTCGTCCACATGTTCCATTACACTTATGCAGTTATTCGTGCTAGGCTCACTGATATCGCTTTTTGGTAGATAAAAAGAGGATACAAAAATGAAGTGTGCAGTTATATAGGTATAGTATACCTGTTGAAGAGCAGTCCGCCAGTCCATAGCGAGCGAGTAGAGCGTCCTGAGCCGCGGCACGTGTAACATGACTCGGACGCGCGACAATGCGACACGTGCGCGCGACACGCTGCCCGTAGGCCGCGACACGCCGCCCTGCACGCGGAACTCGCACACTATCTGCGCCATCGTTCCCGTCGCGCTCTCCAATATGTCGCTTCTGTACATAAGACATACGGTTTTGGCGCCTTTGTTTGCATAAAAGTCTAAAAGTTTCCAGAAATTTGAATTTATAGCATATATAGCAAGCTTAAAATAGTAGTGGATTACGCTACGCGTTTTGATGCCGTCATAGCAAATAGTTCGCTTCATTCGCGTACCTCAACGTGACTTTAAAGACAGAGTGAACTATTCCAATATTAAATAGTATTACAATAATATTGTTCATCTCCCACGGAGACGGTTGGTATATAATCATAAGTATCATCTAATCCAATCATTATTACAAAACGCTCCTGTTTCATGACAGTTTAGTAAAACGTGCTACCACCTTTGGCCCTTGCATTGCATTGTATGCCATCGTAATTCTGTTTTGATTTAGTAATGAGCTCGGTTTCCACGGGCAAAGCAAAATGTGTGACCAAATAAATACAGTGCGGCATTTTATTTTGCAGGCCTTAACTTCATGCGCATCTGTTTACAGTACATTTATAAGAACAATAGATCAAAATCGTCCCAATAATTTCTAGCTGATGGCTGTTGATTTTTTTCGAAGTGTTAAATATTATTTTATGTTTACATGAAAACCGTAAAAAATATATAATAAAATATATATAAAAATATATATACTAACTATAGTTCACAACATAAGTACGGAATAATAAAATAACATAAGCCTTAAATTTTTTTTATAACATATCGCCACGCGGTGCGTGCGACACAGCGGCTTCGACACGTGGGTACTAGGTGTCTCGTGTGCAGTACTCACGACAGATTAGTGGAGAAGAGCGCGAGAGTGCCGGCGGGCGAGGCGAGCAGCGCGTGCAGCGTGCCGTCGCGCGCTCGCAGCGTCGCCACGCGGTGCGTGCGACACAGCGGCTTCGACACGTAGTACCCCTCCAGTGTAGGTGTCGACTGGCTGCAGAACAACACGATTATTCAATAAAAGCCGATTCCCCAGGCCGCAGAGCCGTTCCATTAATTCTGGCAAACATAGTGGGCGAGTATATCGCGCAAGCTGCAACGCTCACGGGATGAGGCGACCTTTGTGCGGTCGTTACGACCTGTTACTGTCTAATAAGATTTTAGTATGAATTTTATTTACATTTTCTTTTTGTTGAATGTTTAAAGTTTTAGGTGTGAAAAGCAAATTTTCTCTTCGGCGCGTTAACAGTTTTTCTACTAGAAAGTTATTCTCATGAATTGAATACAAAAAAGTGAGGCGTAGTGTCATAGAAAACACCATGAGGATTTGGAGGGTTTTGATGGAAACATTTAATTCGATATTAACAATTTAAAACACTTATTCTATGTTGAAATTTATAGAGAGAAAAATTCCATCCTCTGACGGGGTTCGAACCCGCATCTTCGTGTTTGTAAAAAAAAGCAGAAATAAGATAGTTATAAAGTGTTGTTAAAGAAAAAAAAAATTATGCATGTAATTTAGAAATAAGTAGATATAAAGTTATATGATTATTAACGGGATATTTACCGTGGTAAGGTTGTGGAATGAGCTCCCGATATTTCGGCGCAGTTACATGCACCATGTTCACGGGAAGACTGAAGAATGCAGGTGGTTGGTCAAAAAGTTTAAAAGTTAGGTGCAGACATAACGATCTACCCTCTTTCTTAGTCTTTTGCTACGGTTATCACTGGAACTCGAACTCGATCCTAAGTCCCGACAAAACACACTCACTGTATCACTGCGTATAGTATTTTGAACACATTTTGAACGCGGACTTTTATTTTTAAAACACATTTGTAACATTTTTATCTAGATTTGTTAATATGTAATCAATTTCATTTTTTGTGATTCCGTCTGGGATTTCCACGTCCATTTTTGGTTTATGGGTTTTTTAAAGAAGGTGTTCAATATACTCAATTTGTTTTCGTTTGCGAAGTCTATCAGGCGCTCGCCTCTACTATTTCTGACACCGTAAACCGTAGCGTTTCATTATCAACCGTTCTTCGGGTCTAGGTTGCCCTATTTTTGAGTTAAAATCACCCATGACTATTATATTCTTACCAGAGTTTCTTAAAGTTTCGTTAATAGTATTATAGAAGTATTCCACTTCATCATCATTTGAAGCCTCTATGGGTGCATAGACTTGTAGTATATCTAGTTGAAATCCATTTATATTTAGTTTCAGAAGAGCTATTCGTTCTGATATTCCACTAAAACTCACAATGTTTCTTTTGAGATATTTTTTAACGATGAATCCCACACCATATAATCCACATGTTTCCCCTGTATAACAGAATATGAAGTTATCGTGTTCCTGGATTGATGTGCCAACACGTCGTACTTCTGAAACGCCGATTACGTCATATTCTGTATTTTTCAGCGAGTCCGTCAGCTCTATTAAACGGTGGCTACTTGAAAGAGTCCTCACGTTATATGTTGCTACGTAGAATAAGTTTGTTTGGACTTTATTTGTTTGGTTGTCTGGAGGGTTTTGGTCGAGCTCTCCCGCGGTGACCAGCCGTAGTGGGAGATGTAGAGTCGGAGGGGCCGTTTGTAATTGTCAGTCTGCTTTGTTTTGTGTGGTATTTTTAGGCTGAGGGCTGACGATGGGATTGTAGTTAAGCTTTGGTTTTTGTGTAATAAAAATGTTTCATGTTTGATAACTTGTTCTTTTTGCTTGATTGTTTTTTGTCTTGATTTTCTAAATTCTCTTTGGTCTAAGACAAATTTCTTTTATTTGAGTGACTACGAAGAGCTTGTTGTTCCTTATCCTTTATTATAACCAGTTTATCATATCTAATGTACGCCTTGTGGCCTAGTTGTAGTTCTTTCTTAAGTTGATCTTGTAACTCTCTTCGCTTATTTAGGATCTCTAACGGGTAGTCTTCTTTCAAATAGTATGGCGTATTTTTCAGAAGATTTTTATTTTTCAAGATATTTATTTTGAACCCCATTGTACTGAAAGTTATTTTTATTGGTCTAACCGCATCCTTCTTTTTTCCAAGTCTTGTGACATATTCAATACTAAGATTATTATACTGGAAGTTGAAATGTGTATTTATTAGGTCTATTATGGACTTTTCAAGCTCATAGTATGATTTTTCCTTTTCCTCCAAACCAAACAAAATCACATTTTTTTTGTCGCATGTATCTTTCGAAGTTGGTTAACGCTGTGCTTTGTTGTTGAATTTTTGTTTCATTAAGATTTTGTTTCGCCTCCAAATTAGTAAATTTTTCATTTAAATTATTAATAATAGTTGTTTTTATATCTTCTTTCATCGCAAACATTTCAGATTTTGATTGCCTAATTTCTTGCTGCATATTTTCTAATAACTTTTTTATTTCTTCCATGTTTGTTTTGATTTACGTAGCGCCCTCTCGTTAATATTTCGGCAACCACTTTGTAGCTTGACCTCTAGTGTCCCTCAATAAAGTACGTACGCGCTCACACTGATTATGTCAAATGTTTTCTATGTTTTTCGCTAGATGGCGTAGTTTTTCCTGCGAGTTTACAAAGACTTGCACTAGAGGGCGTTAGTAGGTTGTTTGTATGAATCCTTAACTGATTTGTGCAACCTCACACGAAGAATATTTGAGGTTATGAAGATTGTAGGTATCACTTTACACAGAATTTTTGTTCTTTACGTCACACCATACACAGTATTTGGCTATATCCATACATTTCACTGTTTCCCAGCATATAATAATGTCTAAATAACTATCAAAAATTAATAGTTGAGCGGACCGAGCCGAACGACTATTTCACGGAGGTTTCTCATGATTTTCACTGTTTTCACACCAGACTGGATTTTGCAATGATACTTCACTATTAATATTACACAACTTGACACTTCAGTATTATTTTTGCACACTCTTTATATTTTAATTAACAATTAATCTACGGATCCGATGTTGACCGTGCCACAGTGGCTCCCTCTCCTTCAGTTCAAATATTATCAAATAGTAATGTTTGTAAAAATAAAAACGTTAAACGGTCGCCGCTTGATCGGTGCCTATGACATCTTGTCGCGACCAATCACGTGCGATTACAATTAAGCGTCTAATCGTACGCCAATAGAATTAACGATGAAAAAGTTTGAGTATTTCATTGATTTATGTGAGTTGGTTGCGTTTATGAATCCAAAATTGAAGCGGTCACTGTATGAGAGTTACGTTTCTTCACATATCATTCGTAGTACATTACTACACTTTTCTCACAGAGGGGTCGAACATCGGCGGAACAGTGATTAGCGGCAGATCGCCGCAAATTATTGTCACACGGGCCACGTACAACTTCTTATTGTGTCCGTTCCAACATGCGTAGTTCTCCATACCTGGGCAGTTTGGGTATCGCGTTGTGCAGATGCAGGTCGAGCTGAGCCGCCCTCGCGAGGAGTCGAACCCGCGGCGCCAGGCGTGGAGAGAAGCATGAGTCCACACGCACTACACCCGAGAGCTGTTCCGCCGTGACGCCGCACGCGGGACAGGGTACTGGTTCCTCGGGGGGACTATCGAACACCTGCGAATTCAATAACTATTGTATCTTCTTTTACTTGTTCATGTACTGGCTTTTAGTGCCACTATATAGAGTTCACGACACGCCGTTTACAGACGAAAAAGGGGTCCGTAACATTATTAGTAGTATTAAAACTTTTTCTCATTGTTTTAATTACAGAAGGAATATAGGAGGACAGTTTTTTTACTTAATTAGCCTTAGACACTGTACATCGGTGAAGGCCTGAAGGGCATTAGTCTAGTCTACTATCTATTATTATATATTTTACGTTAAGGTATATATTTCTATTGGATATATCACTTTAAGTATTTGTTTTTAGAGATAAGTCTAAGAATAAAGATATATTTTATTACTTATTTATTTAACAAAAGTTGACAGCTTTTATTATTGATTCTTATAATTAGTTATACATAGTCTGTAATTGAGCCAAGGAGAACCCTCACTTTGTTAGCTACATTATATAAAAATATATTGCGTGGGATATAGGTATGTTAATGTATCACGTGATAATTTCCAGAAGTAGTTTGTGACCAAAATACCTAGGTGGCAAATGAATATACAATAAAATACAGCGCAAGTGTAGTGTATGTGTAGTGTAAGTGTCGTGGTGTGTGTGTTTGTTCTGTCGGAAGATAGTATTTGTTCTGAGTAAAACAACTAAAGTTACAAAGCCAAATCTATCGATTGGGGGCGCAGTATCACCGATACACTTCCCAAAAACTTACCAAGGGATCCGCGCGAGGCATGAACTTGTTGATGTTGAACTCGAAGGGCGGCAGACGTACCTCCTTCTCGAACACCCGGAACCGCCACATGACAGCGAAAACGGCATCTGAAATATGCAACACTAGCATAAATTTAAAGTGACGATATAACGCCCTCATAAAGATAACAAAGTCAGCTTTAAACTTACATTTGCCTTTCTACCGTAACTTAGCGAAACTACCAGCTTGAAAACTAACCACAATAATATTTGCATACTGTTGCTTGAAGGCAGAATATCTGAAACTGCAGGGGTGCCAACCTACCGCCTGGTAAAACTGCTACTTGCTAATAACAACCAACTGACTCTTGTTCCGGAGTTCAGATGTTACTTACTTAAATGAAACACACTTCTACAGTACTTTATGACTGGCCGGTTTACGAGTTGGTAGCAACACTGTACACTACAGTGCGCAAAAGAGAGTGAGAGAGATATTTTAAAGATATTAAAGCTATGGCAGTCGAGATATACCTGGCGACGGCACGTAGAGTACAATTTCCCGCGGCTCTCCGACCGGCACGGCGAACCGAGTGTGGGACTCCCACCGCCCCAGCACTGGACTGTACACTTCTAGCACGCACTCTGTCTCTTCGTCCTGCAATGAATCAGTCACAACTCAAAGTCAAAACATGTCTGCGATATACCTTGCAAGCACGAATTTTCTTGCTATAATTATATCAGTCAGTATATGCACTTCAAATCATTATTTAAACTTTACCCACCTAATGAGCCAATGACAACTTAAATTATAATATCAAAATCAACCGGTACATTTGTTTTCGTAGTTGTTTGAAGATAGCGGTTGGTTGGAACTTTTTGATATTTAAGTAGGAAGGTATATTTGTATCCAGTCAATACAAGCAGGTGCGAGGAATAATATCAGGCTTTTAAAAAGACGCGTTTATAATGATCTCAAGAGGTACATCTGTTGCAATGGTGATATATTGGTTATCTCATAGTCAGAATATTTGTTTGATAGTACAGCTAAGCCTTAATGATGTTGTATGGTTGGCATTGTGTCACCGTCCCTGCGTACTAATGGAAGTCAAAATCGGTTTTGGCGCTGCGATCTCCATTTCGAATCAACGAAAGCTCGTCAACGTAGACCCTGGATGTGACATCATGGATTACGTCACCGAGAAAGCCATATTGCGGTTTCAACGACCACGCTACAAACTGCAGGGCTATTATGTATCTCAGTTGCTAACAAATGAAATGTTGATTGAAATCTTATAAAATGTCGGCTCTATGTCATTTTTGACAACTCCAGTAAGCAAATATGTTAGTAAGTTGATGACAAAACTGACATAGAGCCGCCATTTTTTTTTCGATTTTCATGAACATTTGTTAGCGACTGAGATACATAATAGCCCTACAGATATCACAGTTATTTCATGGTTTATTATATTGCTTCCATAAAGTCTCGGTAAATATCTTGTAAGAAGCGAATAACGAATCAGTGCGTTGTCAGACATGCCATGAGCAACGCGAGCGTGTTTCAACCCGTTCCACATTGCTGGTAGGTATCACCTGTCAAAAGCGCGATATTGAAATGAAAAACATGGTTAGTATCGCCAAAATCGATGTTGATACAATCGAAAAGCAGGGCGTGTGTGCGAGTACCGACCTGTCCCGGTAGAGGGAACACGACGAGCCGAGTGATGGCGCGCGGGTGTGGGTACCGCCACGCGACGGAGTTGTTGTGCAACGTTACTTGATACGCCACGGGTAGTTGACCGCCACTCACTATCTTGAATGCTCCGCTTCTAAACCCCAGAATAATTAACTATTTTAGCATGTAATATTTTTTATTTTATCTCATTGAAGCGCCCGCAGCGGAGATTGACTTTGCGATCTTAACAGACCAACAAGTTCAGCAACGCTTGGTGCGGCCAGTAGTTGGCTGGGTGACCGCTAATGGCATTATCTAACAGAGCGCTTCTGTGTTTCGGAGAGCACGTTAAGCCGTCGGTCCCGGTTGTTTGTCTTAGAACAACAGTCGTTAGGCTATGTAGACGGCTTTCGGGCGGCCTGATATCTTCGACATAGGTTAGCCAATAACCTAACTACCAAGCCGCTCTGGGCCCGCGTGGTGGATTATGGCCCAACTCCTCTCTAAGAGAGGAAGGCTCGAGACCCAGCAGTGGGTACATAATGGGCTGAATATAAACTATTTTTACGACGATCTTTCTCTTCCTCTGGTATACCTAGGCCTCTCACCCGGTACCAGGTTTTCGTCGAGTTTCGGGACGCCAGATATAATATAAAAAGTAACAGGTGATATTAAAACAAATTTAAAGAACCATTGTACAAATATATAAATTCACTAGCGACTGCCCGTAACTTCGTTCACGTAGTAGGCTCGGCCTTCAGCTTCGCCATAACCTCCATCTTTCCTATTTTTGAAATGTAAGAACCTTCTACGACGAATTGGAAAACATTTAACAAAAGATGAATCAAATCGGTAAAGCCGTTCTAAAGTTTTAGCCTGACCAGCAGAAATAGAGGATTATTTTTATATATATTGGTAGATGATAACCGCCTCAACCATACACATTCTACTATTTCATAAAACTAAATATCTATAAACCTACGTTTTATGTATCCGTTCAAACACATCTATTTTCATGTGCTGTGCTACATGGCAGTTGTAGCGCTTAACATCAAGAGCATGTACTATGTCCATCGTAATACACTTACATTGTCTAACAGTGACATCTAACGGAGGGCGATAACAAGTTTTTTATTCTGTAAAGCAGAACCCTCTTTTCATAAATATTTCCACATTACATTTCAATCATGACTTACACTAAATTAATAGGATGGCGTTGTTAGCATGTTGTTATGCCGAAACTTGTTAAAGAAACTTCTGAAAGCTAAAATGTTCACTTCAACTAAAGGTTCAACATCCCATCACTAGATGGCGCTGTTCCTCTTTATAACATGAAAGCGTTTGTTAAATTACCTACAGTTGATTGTTGGAGTGGTGTTATTCAATACGGTAAATAATATATACGCAAACATGGATTAATTTCCAACAATTTCATCAGTTTTTGAAGGGTAATCCACTTTTGAAGGGTGGATTCCAGAAATAGAATCAGAAGAATTTGTATATTTAGTATGTCGTGAATTTCATTATAATAAAAATAGTCATGATTGAATTTAAATAAACTGAATAATATTAAAACTTTGTTTCCTTGTAAACTTAATACTTATATAAACATTTTGAAATATATTCAAATACTAGCTGCGCCCCGCGGTGTTACCCGCGAAAAAATATGAGTATGTCCATTTCTGTTTCCCTTGTATGCAAAAATTTCATGATGATCGGTTGAGTAGTTAGGGCGTGAAACCGTTACAAAATTTAAAAATAAAGAAACATGAAGTAACAACCAAACTCACTCTCGCATTAAAATTTTTCATTTTTTTTATTGTGAAGTAAAAGTAAAAAAGTTAGGATTAGGATTCCAATACCGTTCTATAAACAACATTAAATGACTTATTATTATCCGCCAGCACGTGCAAGTTTCAGGCACTTGAAACACGTGAACAATCAACATATAATTGACCGTGTGAGAAGCATGGAGTTCCCAAATGAATGCCTGCCACTATTAAGTGTGGCCCTAGGATTTGTTGATGGTCATTGTAAACGCCAATTATAAGGGAAATTGCAACCTCTTAAAGTGTAACGACCAATTATTAGGAATAATGGGTATGCGGGGAATTAAAACACTTTTTCCTTTAGCAGCTCCTGTTCAAACAGTTGCTTTTATAATATTACTGCCCAGCTCTTTGATACGAAGTCTGGTGCCGTTGCACAGTCTGGGTGCATCAAGGTTTCACATTTACAACCACATGGTTGTGGATTATAGTGATGATGATGATGATGAAAAGTATCCTATGTGGTAATCCAGCGCTTCATCTACTTCCATACCAAGTTTCATTAAAATGGCCACAGCCGTTTGAGCGTGAATAAACAACAAACATTTCAATAAACATCCATTCATCCATCCATCCATCTAAACTTTCACATTTATAATATTAGTGGGATTTATAATCTCTTTAGTGTTGAATCGTAAATAAACATATTTATTTATTAATTTAACTAGACTGTACTTGTATTGATGTACAATTTAGTGTTATTTTATTTATAACATCCAGTCACCAGCCGCTGTTTCAACATATATTTGAAAAACAATAAGCGCACCTAACTTTTTTAGGCCCACTTGCACGTTTGCTCGGGTTGAATAAATAAGTCTACGAGTTTGTAAACTTGCGTTAGTCATATCAATTTTTAACGCTCATTTTGCCTTGCACGACTATAAAAGATCACCGGTTTTGCTAAACTGACATTTGTAATCTTTAGATGGGAATATTGAATTGTCTATGCACTTATATTGTAACCTGACCAATAATGAATGAATCGAAAAAAAAAGTTAAACTTAAATCTATCTCTTTGGCACTACAGTACAATGTAAATAGACTTTCTTGTTTATTCTTTGTTGTATGAAATTTGACGACTTTTTATTCTATACGTATTGTCTCGTGTCATTTCGTCCAAAGAGTACATTATACAGCAGAATGTAACCTCAATGTCTTTTGACACAAAACTTCACTAACCCTAGTTAGACTTAACCCTACCACATTGCTGGGTTAAATATTTCAATAAATGAGCTTAGATTTACTTCTAACCTTTAATGGTGCAAGATAAATTAATTATGAAACCCCGTTTTAGCAGTTGACTCTGAGTTATTGAAGCTAACTCTGGAACGTGCAAGCCCACTTGCTGACGTTACTGGCCTTACTGACGTTACCTTTTTTTATATTTTTGTGAAAAACACGAATAAGACGAACAAACCAGTGACCCCAACATCAACACAAAAACAACGCCAATAAAATGATAAGTATGCATACTAATAAACATAGACGCCCATAACATAACTAATCTTAACTAAACAACAAAACTTTTATATAGCTACTTATATTCAACGCGACTCCATACCTCCCGAGTCCATACTTACTAAAAATTCGAGAAGGAAACAGAAACAAGTACAATTTGGAAAATTTTATACCGACTTCCATTCTATTCAGTTATTGGAGTGTAAATCAAAAACTACTGGACCGAATTTGATGAAACTTAAATGGGACCACACGGGAAGCACCAGCTTTCAAACGAATTTTGAATATCGGTTCATCCTATGGAAAGTTACAAAATAACAAAATTAAAAAAACGGTCGTATTGAATACCTCCTCCTTTTTGGAAGTCGGTAGACAAATCAAAAATGATGTAGCTCGCATACTATTTGTTGCAATGTAAGGTTAATTTCACAGTATATACTATTTGAGCTGTCGTTTCATGTCTAGATTACATTTGTCATAAGTATGTATAAGCAACCCGTTATCTATTGGTATTGTTGATCTAAGCATGTAGCCCGCATTGGAACAGATTACCTCAAATCGTCTTTATAAAAATGTTCATCGCTGATATCCGCGGAGGCGACAGATAGTCGCCGCTCGAACGCAACCGTCGACGATTTACTCGGCTTACTGATGTCACTATCCTCCGTCTCTGTCACACTGCTCGGGACGCGTTTGGGTTTGCGCTGGAATAGGTTATACAATGATGGTAATAAAACTTTTTAGTAAGCACTAACGCCTGCTTAGCGATACCAAACATTGCAATTGTACAGACAAAATACGTGATTCAAAACTGCGTCTTCCGACAATTCGTGTCAACCACCATGACCTACTACTGGGCACTGACAATATTCAGCATTTTACAATCGTTTTAATAAATATAGAACTATATTGTTGGTTCTTGCTCCTGATATGTTATTTGTAATGTTTTTTATACCTTTGGTTTTGTACACACTCTGTATGCTTCTTTATAATTTGTTGTATTTTCTACTCATTGTTACACTGGCGTTCGTGAAGTCGGTCATGAGTTCCGACTGAAAACCAGCGGTAAGGTTTTCAACCCTAGCATATGCTGAGGCGGGTCTCATTCCCGACATCACACAACATTACAAAAAGTGTTTTGTTTTAAGGTTTAGTTAATAACTTTGTTATCTTTGCCACGTAATTTATTGTTATGTTGTGTGATGATCTGGAATAAATCTATATTCTATTCTATTCTATTCTACTAGGCCACCAAAGCTCGAGGTCTTAGCATCGAATTTTAACTCTCTATCCTACGAAGAGAATTTATTGACCGAGGGAGCAAAGCGAGCGAAACATCTCTTCCTTAACTGCCCAAGCCGACTTTCATGTGTCCGTAGATTTGTTAGATTGTTCATTTGTCTTGCGTTTGTACAGGTCGCATTTTTGAACCAATCTTGACGAAACTTGGCATGTATGTTCTACTATTTAATATATTTGGTTATTGACTTGGTGGTAGTTTGGTGCGGCATTATTTACCAACCGATTTTGATAAAATTATACACATTCAAATTCAAAGTCAAAATAATTTATTCAATTTAGGCATCAAAGACGCACTTATGAACGTCAATTTTTCATTATAATGTTACTTTAAAGACTACCGCCGCGTTCCAAGGTATATAGAGCCTACCGAGAAGAAGCGGCAAGAAACTCGGGGTCATTCTTTTTATATAGATGTTTTTACTTAGGTGCTACAAATATTAGCTCCAGTGTGTTGCCTTACAAATGAGAACATAATGGTATCATTATCAAAACACGCTACACTTTGACATCTTAGTACACGAGTAGATAGATCCTCGAGTGATCAGTCCCAAGCTGTTTTATCGTAATAACCTTTTTGACAGAGTTTAGTTTTAATATTAATTTTAAACTTATTAATAGGCAAATCTCGGATAACATTGGGAACTTTATTATAGAATCGTATACATTGTCCCATAAAAGAATGACTTATTTTTTTACATTAGATACCTGACTTTAAAGAGGAATTTTGATTATGAACATAATTGGTAAACTGGTTTCCGAGATAATAGGTTGTGAATTACTGCAAAAAATTGCAGGTGATAAGAACATGTGGTCGCAAGGTGTTTGGTGCGAACTGTTCCCAGCACTACTTGTAGGTACAGGGGGGGTTACCTGGCGTTGTGGGAAGACTTCTTGTATAGCGTGTCGCATGCGCGTGACGGACTCGAGATCCGAAGGGCGCAGATCGAGCGTGACGTAGTCCAGTTCCAGACACAAGCGCACGGAGGGCTCGCGTGCACTCGCACCCCCCTCAGCACGACGCCACGCCTCCCAGTTCGCCTCCATGCTACCACTGCAATATAATTGGAAACCTCGTCAAATGCCCGGCTAGTGCTAACCCCCAGTTTCTGAAACGTTTGGTGAAGCCTTGATTGGTTAACCTACTAAATACTGAACGCTAATCGGTCAATTGTTTTCTATCACCCGATATGTGGCCAATCAGCGGTCCGTTTGTTAGCTATCAAACTTTGACAAAAGTTCCACAAACTGGAGGTATGAGTTGTAAAAAGCTACGAAGGAATTGGATAATAGCCGAATAGGTGTATTGGGGTAAAGTGAGATGGTAGCAGCGTCTTCTGAAGCACCGACATATAATACTACGATCCCCAAGAACCTCGACAAGCAGGATTACCTTCAGTAATTCCTGCACGTTTCTCTGCAATAATGGGGTTTTTTATGGTATATTTATATATAAGGTAATCATATAGGTATATACTCGCTGATGCAAGTACGCAATTGTCTTGGGTTTTTGGAGTAGTCTGATTATTGACGTGTGCACTTGTAGGGTTGTAGAATAAAATTAGATACTGGTGGTTGATATAATGTAATGATTGAACAGAACGGGTGCTACAAATATCTTAATACAAATTACAGAAAAGTCGGAATGTACACAACGTCGCGGTCAGCCGCCTTTAGAACGATTAAAACTGGTTACTGGTAAACGGACAGATGTAAGTGAGTGCGCTCCCCGCACCCCGCACCCCGCACGGTGACGACGAGTTTCACGTAGATATAACTGTGGCGTGAACAAGGTATATATTTGGAATGTTTTTAAAGATCTCGGAAGTTTGATGAAGATTATGTCAACGAATGTTATCTTAAAATATATTAATAGGAGCTACTGGGTAAAAAAATTCAGTAGTACCTGTAGACGAGCTGGAACTAAAAAGAATAAACGGTAAACGAGGGTATTATGGCTCCCCTAAATTGAATAGCAGTTGGCCAATAGCCGTGCATTATGTAATTCATGAGTAGAAGTAGAAAGATTCGGGCTGATGAAGATACTGACTACTCAAACTAGCAGCCTGGTCCTGGTACATATTTGATGAATGCATTTGCACGTGAACGGCTGTTTATATAGTAACAGTAATGCAGTCGTTCTATGAAGTGCCAATTGTGTCTAGTATTTGTAACTTCACAACCTTGTATAGTTAAAACATTAATTGTATGTCAATTTGTTCGATTTACGAATCGATTTTATAACACTTTTAGAGATGTCCCGATAATATAACATACTGACCCCATCATGACTGGTTGTAGTACGACATGCCTGGCGTCGCTAGACGGGCCTGCCGTGAGCACTGCGGCGGTGACGAGCACACGTGCAGTGACGCGCCCGGGCCGTCCCCCCGCGGCTAGTTGCAGCGAGACCGAGTCCCAGCCTGCGGCGCCTTGTGACCCGCTCACACCCACCTGAGTCGTCAGTACTGTGATGCTCTCCATGTTTTGATGCACTATAACACAATACAGCTCTACTGTATTCTTGTTTCATCTATTTTAAGTTGGAGCTGCGACTGCACGAAAGGTTCCCTCCCCGGCGACACCCCGATAATTTCTCAAAGAACTTGATCAACCACAGTTCGATGTGGTCGATCTAGTTGATTTAACCAAAACTTTTATGAAATATAGTTCACTCAAGTAGGCTGCTAAAGTGGCGTTTCGGATAGGGCAAAAGCTGCATAAGTGCTACCTGCTTATTCACCCTCTCGTCGCTACTTTATAAATTATATACTTCATTTATCAGTAAACCGTATGAGGTAACTTTTTGTGCAGCGGCAGCTTTAGCTACACAGGTAAATTAGGTCAAAATTACATCACTACTACTTTGACTTTGTGCGACTATTTACAATATCTACCCTAGTATAATACAGACAAAACTGTTAGTGAGTTTTTGTTTGTCGTATCTAGAAGCATATTTTCTAACAGGAATGCTCATTCATGTACACTACAGAGACATCAGGATCGATTGCCACCAATTGAATAAGGCAGGTATAGAACAAGAAGACTTTATATACAACCATGGAATAATGTGTCTATAGCAGCTATCTGTCAGAAAGAATAAAAATAGGACTATTTTGCAATATGAGGTCAGTCAACAATTGAAAATTAGAAGTTTGATTCATCTTAAGCTTGAAGACGTATCAGACATATTAAACAACATCGCCAAATCTAGTATATCAATGTTATAGATGAAATAATCATTAAACGTGGAGGAATACGGAATCTTATAATCATTTGGTTCAGTAACTCTTTAATGTAACCGCCCCACCAATAACCACGTTTTAATGTGTAATATAAAATGTAACGATTACTTTGCATGCGCCACAAAAGTGTAGGGATTTTTGAGGTCCAAATTGTCGCCGCAACAATTGTTGCAAGTAAGTAACACGCGAGTTTTTTTTTAAAGTCTTCCCAATGTTTAACCATAGAGTTTAATTCTTTAGCGTAATACATTTTCTTTCTATGGCAACACTACAAAAGACTATGTTATATCTGAGAACTTTAAAAAAAAATATAATCAATGTTTATATTTTCATCTGTGTTTGGCGGTGAAGTTATGTTTTGTGCTATAGTTTTTAGTGAATTAATAGGGTTAACTCATGATTTTGATACAAATTATACATGAATATGATCGTTAATGTGTAAGGAATACTGTAAATATGTGATTTAAGTTCTGACATCAAAATTTACACGAATAAAATTTGTCACGAATCGACAACTCCCGGTAAGATAATTCTTATTGTTATGGTTGGTTATAATTTGCTAAGTCTAGAAAATGGGCCCCCATGTTGAAAAAAAAATCATTTTTGGCCGAAATTTCAAAGTAGCTCTTATTTTTTATGTAATTATCAATAACCTAAGCATATGTTACTAGGTAAAAATAATATTTTTGTTCTAGACATTCAAAATATTTATAAATATCAATTCAAAATCCTGTCTTGGTAAGCATTATTTATTGATGAAACTTAATTTTTGTGGTCAGATTGCAAGTTTTTTTTATGATAATATTGCTTCTACGAATTCAAATATTTGAATGTAATTAGTTAGATATGTGTTTTTACTACTTAATTACCGCAAAAAACCTATAGGTATTAATGTAAAATTTTTAAATTACAATTTTTTTCCACATCAACTCTGATTTTTTCGGCTACGTCAAGTTTGTCCTCGTGTAACATAACATTTTACTAATACATTTGACATGAATGTTTATGTATCAGATTCCTTGGTTATTCAACTATCTCTGCAAAAAATTTCGTCTCTTAACTCGCTATAGGTATGGCACAAGAGCCATTTGTTCCCAACTCGGGCGCAGGTCCTAACATCCGAGTGTTATGACCTGCAATAATAATACTTAGCAAACACGAGGGCGCCACAGGGCTCCTTACCAACCTAGTCGTTAAAAGAGATATTTGTGAGTTGTGTTGTGATTATTACGGTGTTTTAAAGTTACGGTAAGATATAATAAACATTGCGAACATGCGTGGATAGAATAACTTTACAATAAAAAACAGAAAGTTGCATAGACTAAATATTTTCGTGAGGTATCGATATATATATCGACGGCAAAAAGCGGAAACGTTGTAACCGACACCCCTGTCATTTTATTTTTATTGCAGAATCGGAATCAGTTTTTTTTCTGCGTCGAACGCTCTAATCCCCTTGGCTCTATGGTCAATAAAAGATTTTGTACGACGTTGAGATTTTTTCAATTTTTTTAAAAGGCCGTTCGAACAATTGTTGTAAATAGCATAAAAAACAGCATATTTTTTATCATTTTGCATTATGCCAATTCAACTTTTGCAAATAATTAATCCACGGTAATTACAGCCCTGTTGAAATGTCGGGCGGTGTGGGTTACAGCGTTTTTGCGTATCAACATTTTGTGACGCACCACATTAACTACATTAATTAGATAAAAAAATTGTAGATCAGCCTGGTTTACTGCAATTTACACATACACGGTATTATAGAAAATTGATAGTTACGCTAATTTAAAAATATATATATTTTGGGATATTCGCAGTTATGTCCCTTTTAATACAGCTGTTAAATGTTGACTAATAGGATTTAATGCCATTGTTACACGCGCTCGCGTCGTATGCTTGCCAAAGGTGCCATCGCATTATTGCAGAAAAGACTAACCGATTATGTCTACCTGAAGAGGTTCGAAACGTGAGTATTTTGAATTTGCATCGTATTTACAACAAGTGAAATTTGAAAAATTTAATACCGACTTCCATTCTATTTCTTTGGTAATAATCAGTTATTGGAGTGTAACTTAAAAACTACTGAACCGAATTTGATAAAATTTACGTAGGGCCACATGGAAAGCACCAGCTTTTACAAAAAAAATAATTAAAAATCAGAGTCTCAGTCCAAAATTATGAGGCAACATAAAAATACAGTCAAATTGAGTACCTCCGCCTTTTTGGAAGTTGGTAGAAAACGAATGTGATCAGAGCGCAATTAAAGGAATGTCTTTTCAAGTATTTTGGACCTGGTTTAAAAACTCGTATAACATTGATTTCACGTGCCTAAAAAAGATAAGTGTCTTATTTGTTGTAGTAAACATTATGAACGAAAAATAGAAGCAGATAAAGGAAAAAAAGACAAGCATATTAAAGAAAAACATGAGTCTTACAAGCGGGTTAAATGTCATCAAAATTCACATATACAAGATAAAACTACAATATGTACAAGTTTCGATACCCAGAAGGTTCTAAATACCCCACATCCACACCAATCAATATGGCATAATATTATTACTTACTTTACATATACAAGGTTTAATGTAATTTACCAGAAAGTCCCGATCGACAAAATCTAAAATAAAGTCGTAAAACAATATTTGTTTTATGACTTACGCGACCATTGAGACCATAATTAAAAATCTCTACTATTGGCGTCGTCGCAATGGCCAACTATTATGGAATTCACACGTCAAGATGCAGAGCCATATAAAGTTAAGGTACTAAATGGTAAATTTGAATCGTTGATGTTTTTAACGCAACATCAAAAAAATAAAAAAATACATTGCTGCTTTTAAGAAACAAGAACTCAATGTGATATACATTAAAAACTCGATTATGCCAGATGCTGACACTATAAAAATTCCTTTGCTTCCTTTAAAATACAAGGTTGGTTTGAAGGAAAACTTATATCCGACACAACTAGGCATATCTACAAAAACTTACAAAGATTTAATTAATCTTGTTTACAAAAATGTCATTCCTTTAAGATTTGCTCCAGAATACAAAAACCTAAAAATTGACAATAAGGTAAAGATTCTTTATTAGATACAGTCTATGAAGATGTGACTGATGCCAATGATGAAGATGAATTAATCTTTGAACCTCATTTCTGATTCGATCACGTAGAGAAACCCCGAGCATAGCCCTCTTCATAGCTTGTTATGCGACTTTGAGCTTACTTATGAGGCCCATAGTAAGACACCACGTTTCAGTGCCATAAGTCATCACTGGTAACACATATTGGTCGAAGGCTCTTGTCTTGAGGCACTGGGGTATTTTTGACGAGAAGACTTCGCGATGTTTCCGGAATGCTGCCCAGCCGAGTTGGATTCGATGATTGACCTCTTACTCGAAGTTGGACCTGCCTAGTTTGACTGTCTGTCCTAGGTAGATATATTTGTCAACAACTTCGAGAATTGAGTTCCCAACTGATATTGGGGTAGGCACAACATGGGCATTAGACATAATTTTCGTCTTGTCCATGTTCATCTTAAGCTACCCGTTGGGAAACTCGAAGCTTATATGTTACTCAGACATACTCGTAATATAGCTTTCTACTGGTGAAATATTTTTTGAACCGGTTATGTAGTTTTTCCGTGTACAAACAAACTTTCAAATATTTTCCCTTTATCGACTAGCTTGCCTAAGGAGCTCTGTGGCGCCCTCGTGATTGCTCCCGAGTGTTACGACCTGCGCCCGCGTCAAAAGTTTGCGCCGAGTTGGGAATAAATGGCTCTTGTGCCATACCTATAGCGAGTTAAGAGACGAAATTTTTGTCAGAGATAGTTGAATAACCAAGAAATCTGATACATAAACATGAATGTCAAATGTATTAGTAAAATGTTATGTTACACGAGGACAAACTTGACGTAGCCGAAAAAATTAGAATTGATGTGGAAAAAAATTGTAATTTAAAAATTTTACATTAATACCTATAGGTTTTTTGCGGTAATTAAATAGTAAAAACACATATCTATCTAATTACATTCAAATATTTGAATTCGTAGAAGAAATATTATCATAAAAAAAACTTGCAATCTGACCACAAAAATTAAGTTTTATCAATAAATAATGCTTAACCAAGACAGGATTTTGATTTGATATTTATAAATATTTTGAATGTCTAGAACAGAAATATTATTTTTACCTAGTAACATATGCTTAGGTTATTAATAATTACATAAAAAATAAGAGCTACTTTAAAATTTCGGCCAGTAATGTTTTTTTTTCAACTTGGGGGCCCAGTTTCTAGACTTAGACATGGTGATTTCCAAAAACATTTTTTTTTATGAAATAATAAATTTTCTTGTTGGTTTTTTTATTTTATTGGAATTCTTATTAGAAATTCTACAAACCAAACTAGGTTTCAAAGAATAATTATATATCAGAAATATTTTAAAAAAATTACAAATTTTGAATTTTTAGTACAAGCGAATTTAACTGTCACGTAACTTCGATTTTTTAACGATCCTGACATGATATGGCGTATTTACCATATTCTAAGTGGGTGTGATTACTTGACAACATTATTTCTGTGATATTTTACAATGTAAAAGTATAATCTATTCAAAATAAAGCAAATTATAACCAATCATAACAATGAGAAATTAGCTTACCGAGTGTTGTCGATTCGTGACAATTTTTTTGTGTAAACTTTGATGTCAGAACTTAAATCACAGAATTACAGTATTCCTTACACATTCACGATCATATTCATGTATAATTTGTATCAAAATCATGAGTTTAACCCTATTAATTCACTAAAAACTGTAGCACAAAACATAACCTTACCGCCAAAATATAAACATTGATTATATATTTTTTTTAAAGTTCACAGATAGAACATGTCCGTCTGTAGTGTTGCCATAGAAAGAAAATATATTACGCTAAAGAATTAAACTCTATGGTTAAACATAGGGATGACTTTAAAAAATAAACAAAAGAAAAACGCGCGTGACACTTACTTGCAACAATTGTTGCGCCGACACTTTAGACCTCAAAAATCCTTGCAGTTTTGTGGCGCGGGCAAACTAGTCGTTATTACTTTTAATTATTACGTAACCTAATTGTGATCTCATGATTATTTTAGTTATTTTAACAGTCCTTAAAAACACTATAAATAAAGTCAATACAACATTTACGTCATTTTATTTAAATTATCTCTTTTATCTTTTAACAGTAAATACAATTCAGCGCTCGTTGTTACATAGACATTTGAATTTAAGTCAAAATTAAGGTAAAATACTTGAATGTATTATGTATTTACATCACTTTGGCTTTATAGAAAAATACTTGATTTGGAGTCGTCCATACTATTCTTTGTTTTGTTTACAGCTTTTTATCGTTACTAAAAATAGGTGTTACTGCTGTAACCCACAAAAATATTGATCTATAGAAACTTTTAGTCGATTTTAGATATTTATCTTGATAAATGATCAAAAAATACTCTTAGATTCTTAAAATGACATTTGAAGGTGAAATAACAAAGAATATAGTAATTTTTTTCTGAAATCTCCGAAGTTTTTCGGTTCTCTTGAACATTTTATAAGTTGTGGGTTACAACCTTTCCGCTTTTTGCCGTCGATATACATTGTCACGGACGGACATACATGTATACATATACGCTGTATTAGAAGTTTTTTATAAATAATGTATATTATTTTCGGAGAGTTGCTGGGTGCACTACGTAAAACTTTTAAACAAAACTAGAAACAAACATTCTAAACATCATTTGGTTGCTGAAGAATTCAATTACTTTACCTTCAACGAATCCTTCCAATCGCAAAAATAATGAATGAATGGGAAAACCAATAAGTTCACACGTTAAATAACTACTTAGCCGATGTTTATATAATATACTCATCAACATGGTCTAGGGATATTTCAATTAAACCTAAATAACTAAAATACTATTAACTTTTTGTTAAGACACCTACACATTAAAATAAACATTGTTTAATAGCCTATCTAATCTGATAATAAACTTTTAGATAAAGTTAAATTAAAAAAAACTTAGAAGAGGAAAAACTCAGACAAAATTTCAATCTTAACTTTATTTTTGAAACATCAAAACCTAAACAAAACAACTATTTTTTAATAAAAATTGTTGAAAATTAAAATTAATAATCCGTGGATCCACCTAAGACTCTCCTGACATCATCATACATCTGCAGCGGTTCTGCATACTCAAAACAAGGGTGTCAATATCCTGTTGTGGAATACTGTCCCAAGTCCTGCTAAGATGCAAGAAAAGCTGGTTTTTATGCACAATATCTTCAGGGAAATTCCTAATAGCTCTTCTCTGAAGCATATCCCAGGCATGCTCAATAGGATTTAAGTCAGGGGATTGTGCAGGCCAGTGTAAAGCTTGGATATCATGCTGTTGTAACCAACTTGTAACGATACGCGCCGTATGTGGACGGGCATTGTCGTGCATTAGCTGGAAATTTTGTCTCATTTGCTGTGGGGCCAGATTACAGGCTCTAGCACCTCATCTCGGTATTTTAGAGCAGTCATATTGCCTTGTATCCAAACGAGGTCTGTTCTACCGCCGAGACGAATTCCTGCCCAAACCGTAATCGTGCCACCTTGATATGCTTCTTCTAAGATTTTTTAAAATTTAACCTTATCTAAAAGTTTACTATCAGATTAGATAGGCTATTAAACTAGGTTTATTTTAATGTGTAGGTGTCTTAACAAAAAGTTAATAGAATTTTTGTTATTTAGGTTTAATTGAAATATCCCTAGACCATATTGATAAGTGTATATCTACATTATTTAAAATCAGTTATTCGCGGAGACGCCATTTTTCGCAAGCAAAGGTCAAACGCTGGTCGAAGGATGAAAGTACTAAGGCGAAGCTCACTCACAAAGTCATCAAATGTAGTATCACATCAGATACTAAAGTGTTCGACTAACTTATTTCAATAATTGCAGATATATTTCTTAAGAACTCTGGTTCAAAATCTAATAATAATTGACGAAAGATAAAGTATCTATTTTGTAATAATTCGGATATTGAGATATTCGATAGAAAATACTTCGACAGAATCAGTTTTAAACCGTTTCCGATCGAATTTTCTTTCACTACATATTTGAATATTATATGTACATATAAAGATGGATATTTTTATATAAGTACTAATATTATTAGTTTTTAATTTTTAACTTATTAATTTATAACTTAATACTAAAATATGTTTGTGAAGATTAAAATGTTGATATGTACTTTAGGTAAATATATAAAATATTAATTTAATATCAAAACCGACTTTACTCACGTAATTAGCCGACGTTATCGACTTAGGTTTCGGTTATGATATAAAATAAATATGTGTCAAACTCACGAGAATTTTCAAACTATAATATATAAAATACAAAAATTCATAGCATTTTTATTAGAACACGTAATTAATTCGACCGTTTTAACATTTGAAACATTCGGCCCCATCAAACAGCACCTGGAACTATCAGTTAAAGTCGAAACAAATGTAAAGAATTAAACTCTTTCTGCACTTATTGAAATATGTTTTCTTCTCATTTCTCAATCTCATTTAAGATTGCGAAGTTCGTAACAAACTTACACATATGCGAGTATAACATTACTATGCAGTTCCATTGGACTTACCTAATACGCGTTTAAGGCGATAAAGTGGCGGTAGTTTCGGTGGCAATGGGGAGGTATCGTCGGTGTCGTCCAAATCGTCTATGGGTGTTTGAGGATGCATTCGCTCCCTTACCTGTAAATATTGACCATTATGAAGTGATTTATCATTGTACTATTCATCATGTATGTTCTGTAAAATACAACATTGAAATATGACATAGTATGATTATAATATGTAAGAGTATTTCCTAAAATGTAGGGTAATAATATAAAATCTTTCATAGAATGCGCAGACAGCAAAATTGACATAATTGTGCAGCTCGTTTTCAGTTATAGTAATAAATTCAAAGAATAATTACGACGTGAGGTGGAAAAGGGAGGAGGTACTCAATTCGACTGTATATTTTTTTTATGTTGTTACCTCATAACTTTCGACTGGTTCAACTGATTTCCAAAAGTCTTTTTTTGTTTGAAAGATGGTGCTTCCCGTGTGGTCCATGTATGTAATTGTATCCAATTCGGTCCAGTAGTTTTTGAGTTACACTCCAATAACTGATTTTTACCAAATAAATAAAATGGAAGTCGGTATTATTTTATTCAAATTGCACTTGTACTTTATCAATATAGCTACTGCTATATAGTTTGGAATTAGTCAAATATTACGAATTTAAGCCAATAAAATAACATACACCCTTAGAGTAACTACCTATACAAGGTACCTATACAACCCAGAAAATCTTAGTGAACATACCGAAGAACAGACGCATACACCACCGGAGATGTTCTATCAGTAGTCCCTTCCTATTCATTACATCTGACTCACGAGTCTTTGTTTTCCAGCAACCCTTAAAACACTGTCTACTAAAAAAAGAACGGGTTTCAACCATTTCTAATACCGCCATAAGCCTTAGGGCGCATAACGCTTCCCAGCAGGCATAATTTTTTGTTTTGCTAGTATCATAGCCGTAACATTTTTGGTCCTTATGGAGCCGGATTAATTTTTTTTGATGTAACTAGTCTTAACTGATGTATGACCCAATTGAATAGAATAATCATATGTTTAGAATTGTTTAAGTGTTACACGAATGTGGATTTTAGTGTAAACATAATAAGAAGTAACATAGTTTAGAGAATTTTAGTTTAGTGTTCTGCACAAGCGAATCACTACCAATATCTAATTACAGTAGTGTAATACTGTTCAGAACGCTTTAAACCCAAGCAAAAAATCAAGCTGTCTCTATTACATCAGTCTTCGGAGCTCCTGATCATACAGGGTTTCTGATGAGAGAATCATTAAAAGCAACCAAGTTTTCCTAATGTACTTCAATAGCGTGCGTCAGATATTTAGTGAGCTCATAATAGTAGATTACGTCAAGGGCAGCATATTGGACCCTGAGCGTAACGAGGAGCTCTAGAGTTAATCCTTTATTTAGTTCAATGTAAAATAAAATAAAGATATTAATATTGGACACATTTGTCCAGATAAAGCGGGACAGACCAATATTTTTGTTAGAACATTCACAGAAGTTGTGGCATTGTAAAGAGGGCCTGATCACTCGCTATACATCACATAAAAAGAACAATGGACACATTTGAGAAATGGACATAACTAAGAGTTGTCTACAAATTTTAACGTTCCAAACCCAAATTACTTTAATTCCTTGGGAGTTTCATACATTACTTTCATGAGGATGTAATGCATTGCTTTATGTCGAGATTGCACGATATTATGTTATTGGACATTGTCGAACAAATGGTATGAAAAGTAACTTACCAATTGATAAATCCGCTTGAGCCGCATCAGGAGATCAGCGGAGACCTCTATCATAACCGGCCGTTCAACGTCCAGCCGGATGGAGCCGCGGGTCGGGGAACCACCCGCTGCCAACGCTGATAAGGCAACATTATTCCATTAGATTGGATAACTGAATACTTCACTTATTTTTTGAAGACACTAACCCTAGTTTTTAGAACGTTTCTCAAAGCCTTGATTAGTTGACCAACTAAATACTAAAAGCACATTGGTCAATGGCATTATATGACGCGATAAGTGATTAATCAGCGGTCAGTATTGCGTCTGTTAGCTGATCAAAACGTTGACAAACGTTTCAGAAACTGGAGGTAAAACTATCAGATTATGTATATAGTTATCATTGTTTGTAAGTTCTCCTATAAATACTTTTGCTGACCTATTCAGGATGAAAACCTTCCAAACCTTCCCATGTATCATCTGATTCACAAGCAGTATTTACAGCATATTACCTGAAGAAGGCATGACGACCTTCATGGTGGCCAAAGCGGGCGGTATGTCGGTGACGGGATCTGCAGAGCCCTTCGCGGTAGAGAATATCGCGGCGTGCCACAAGCTCTGCACTTGGCCCGCACCCAGTCCCACCCACAAGTCGAACAGCGATACCTGCACAACATAACATTCTTACATTATTATTATTATTCCTTTAATTTAAAAAAAAACACGGATTTCATCCGGTCCTTTACAAAGGCATAATTGGGGCTGTAGCCAACACTTATAGGCTTGTCTGGTATAAAAAATACAAAGTAGTATAAAAAACAGAAAACTTTGGATAGGTGGTGACATGGTATATCTATTATAAAAATGGGTAAAATGACAAGGCTATCGATATGATTTTATTACTGATAAGAAGATAGTGGGCTATGTAAGAGACTACGGCACCTACCAATTTCATTCTCAGTTTAAAATTTTTGGGCAGGTGGTGACTTGCCACCCACTAAACGGGCTTCCCATAAAGGCCACCATAAATAGTGACAGAAGGGGCAACGTTGGTGTGGATGGCTATAGGGTGTCGAGAGGTGTGGTGCGGTTTCACTAGAGCGCTACTACCGGCGTTATGCCCTTTAACACTTCCACCCTTGGAGCTTTTTGTTTCTTGCTCTTGCGTCTCCACCCCCAGACGGCCAATTAAGGCAAGCCGGGGTCAGGGGTCTCATTTAGCCCCAGGGAAAATAAGGGTCCACGGTGTCGCCACTCACCGACGGCTCGCTACAAAGCCGCCCCTGCGGTATTATTAATTATTTATTATTATGATTATTATACACTGAAGAACGGCTTTTTAACTGGCTTCATAAACAAAGATTGAAGAATTAATTTGCTTTACACCAACCTGACTAGTAGCACTGAAAAGTTACACTAGTTCGGTTATCCGGACTAACAGCCGAACTACTGCCACGAGCGTAACTTTTTATGTGCATGTTATAGCAATTGCAAACCCATTACAATGATTATTTTATTGAAGACCGTTCAAGTTGATCCCAACTTTAAATACCTATAGCAGTATTGCACGCTACTTCATCTTGATATGCACATAATATGTAGATTGTAGATGAAGTAGTGTGAAATACTACGGATTAGATACTTAAGTGTTGAAAGTCGGTTTAATATCTATTTCTCTTAAAATACAGGCTATTTGTATAGCTTATGTGTAGTTAAAACGGATTTATAAATGCTCATCAGACCGTTGAAGAAGATCCATTTCCGGTGACAAGATTTTGGGGTCTACTAATAAGTATAAACGCTTACACCTTTATTATAAAACTTGGATTAAAGATAGTCCCGAGTTTAAGCCATGGTTTAAGCAAAAAATAGGAAATTTCCTCAAACCATGGTTTGGGAGTATACTTAGTCCATGTTGTATAAAAAGGCGGTTAGTGTTCTGTAAACCATTTAAACTCTGCGACCATAAAACTCTCTTTGATTGTACTCTGCAAGTTCTGCAATGTATAAACGTCATCTTTTGTTTTTATTACTTCTTGTATTAAAAAATATTGTTGTTTGTTCGAGTTCGTCCTAAGCAACTTGGAAAACGAGCGGGGATGACTAAGTCATCACTTGGAAAGCTTATAGAGGGATGATTCACCTTGCTGCTATTAGAATGAACGTTAGAAACGATGGTATATCAGAGGATGTACCCGACAATGCGATATATAGGGTGTTTGGTAGAGGGACCGACAAACCAAATGAGCGTGTTTGGGAGAATACAAGTTGGCCAAAAAAAATCCCCGACCCCCCAATATGTTTAACTTTTTTTTGTGATTTTTCCCTTTTTCTCCGAAATTGTACCTATTTACCACCATAACATTTGTAAAATTTGTAAAAACTAAAAACATCCGGTCTAAAACATACTTTACAAATGTTATGGTGGTAAATAGGTACAATTTCGGAGAAAAAGTGAAAAATCACAAAAAAAAGTTAAACATATTGGGGTGTCGTGGATATTTTTTTGGCCAACTTGTATTCTCCAAGTGGGCCCCCGAACACGCTCATTTGGTTTGTCGGTCCCTCTACCAAACACTGTATAATTGAATAAATGCTTTACCTGTACATGTTTCTGATGTTTTTTTCGCCAGTAGTACAGATTTGGCTGATGCATAGAGACGTGCACGAGCGGTAGGTTACCTTCCAATTTTCTCGCTTCAGGATAAATATTCTGCAACAAAATTCACATCTGTGTATTAGATATTTAATGTTTTATTTCCTTTACAAGTGAACTCGGACGTTAGTACATTTGCCATCCCTCAAGTTAATTATGTTAATATTTATGGTTTTATCAATTGAGATTGTTTTGAAGAAGTCAGACACAGTCAAGTTACGGCCCTATGTGAATCACGTTGTAGTAAATAAATGGAGACATTGGAGTAACAAAAACAATGTTTCATGGTTTTGTTCACTTTGCTTACACTCGTGCACCGTTACTAACAATTAACGGTTAATAACCCACCACTATTACTCGTCAAAACCGGAAGAGACAGATCTCTGGGGAATATAAATTAAATAAATGATAGTCATTGTCATTCATAGTTTTTCCTCGTAACTCCGGTTTATTTGGTTTGTCAAAATGCCTGAAATCGAGCAAATTATAAAAAGATTAGGTTTTGCACTTCACTATTTGTTATTAACAATGGATGAATATTCGTCTATGATATTAAAATAATTATTGTTTATAACTCACAGGTATTTCAAGCTTCACTTTTCCGACATCATCGTTTCTGGTTTTCTCTGTGAGGCTTTTCGTACTGCCAACATTTCTCTCCGAATCATCATCATCATCTTCTTCATCATCTTCAGTTACTCCGCTTTTTCGTCGCGTTTCAGTTATCACCACCTGTTTAATACGGAAGAATAATTATGATTCCATTCGTTAAGATAATGTTCTCTGCAAATTTAGACATGTTTCAAATCTCATCGGTAAGCAGTCTGGGCTTTGAGAAACAACGACTACGGAGCAATTAAAAATATATTTATTAATAATTATTGTATGCCAGATTTGGTTTCCAAGATGAAAGATAATCGCTACAATTGACTAAGAAAATTTCTTGGATATCACACAATCCCACTAAAACTACAACGGCGAAAATTTGTTACTTCTTTACACTCATACGACTGGACCAAATTTGATAAAATTTGGTATGGAAGTAGAAGAGACACTGCACTAACACATAGGACACTTCATCGTCATAATCATCCGTCTTCACGCGGGTGAAACCGCGGGGCTTACTAGTAAGGCTCATATGCGCTGTGCAACGTAGCGGTTACACGTTCCACCATACATACAATTAATGTACTCTTCGCTCCGTCCATGACTCACATAACTTAGTTGTACGACATAAGAAATGACTAATTCGAAAAATATGAAAATTTGATGTTGTTAATAATATTTTTAGTTAATATCTTAAGCTTGCCATTCACAAACTTCGCCTTCTCACACTTATGTCTAGGATATCTGTGTGTGTTCACACACACACATCTACACATTACAAATATCCAAGACAAGGAAACAACATTTCTAATCAAGCACAAATATTTGCAGTGGCCAGGGATAGAACCCGAGGGTTCAACGGTAGAAGCACTACGGACTAGGCTAGTGCGCCATCAACACTTGATAAACTTGCTTTAGTTAATAACTTAATTATAAGCTGTGCAACTTTACACATTTTTTAAATCAAGAAAATTATACATAATCATGTTTTAACATAGGCCCCGATTTCACCTGCGTTAAAATGGGCGATGTTGAAGACATTGTCTTTCTTTCCTAAACCACGCATATATACGAACTAACCAAATAAAAATATAATTATATAAATATGTCAAGCAATTTTTGACGAACAGCAATCTACCTGAAATCCTGCTTTCCCTGTTAACCTGGTGGCTATTCCAGAAACCATGTTTTACAATTATGAAATCCGGTCGACCAGTAATTAGTTAACAAACTGCTTAAAAAGTTTACAAACTGCTAGACTTAATATACGGGCTGATTTTTTTGAGACGCCATGGCCAAGTCCGGAACCACAAGAGTTAGAGAAAAATCGTGAAAGGAGACATACCCTCGATTTATAAGAAAACGATAATTGCATATTTAGTTTTCTTTGACGGATATCGACCCGAATGATTTAAAAAAAAGACATCATGTATTATTGAACTAATGGATTCTGTTGCTGATAAATATCAATCTTCGCAAAGAAATAAATTACAAAAAATGAAAGGAAGTGGTAAATTATTACTATTTTATTATTTTTACACGGTCTCACTCACTTTTTACCCGTTGTGTGTGAAACTCATTTGTCTTATTAGCGGGATATACTGTGGTGATACTTGCAAAGCTTACTTACAGCTTACAAAGCTCATTGCTTGATGTTTTCTCGAGGATAAATCCTGTCATGGTATCAAATGCAGTAGTCTTTAGAGTTACGTATAAATTTATGCATTGGTAGTCAAAGGAAACAAGTTTGAGCAACTTATTAGTTGGGTAAAATTGAGATATTAAACGAAATTAAAACAAAATACTATTTCCTTTCATTTTTAGTAATACATTTCTTTGCGAAGATTGATCTTTATCAGCAACAGAATCCATTAGTTCAATAATACAGAATGTATCTTTTTTTGGAAAACCATTAGTGTCGATTCCCGTCAAAGTAAAAGATTTAAAAAACTAAGTATGCAGTTATTGTTTTCTTATAAATCGAGGGCATGTCTCCTTTTACGATTTTTCTCTAACTCTCGTGGTTCCGGACTTGGCTATGACCGCCCTTCTCAAACCATCCTGTATATATATATAGTGATCACAGAGATGTGGTAAGTCTGCAATAAAATACAGTTCACATAGATACCTTGAGTGGCTGCTCCGGCGGTGGGTCCAAGTCCCATTTCCGCGGCGGCCGCAACTCCATAATGTTCGGTGAGCCGTCGTCCGCTGTGTACAGAGAGACTTCAATCACGCCCATTGTCACGAACAACTCCAAATACTCCGACGAGTCTGACCTAGAACACGTATGAACCGGAGGGTAGCCTAATGCATCGGTAACCGAACTAAAACAAAACTTAAAGCGCTTTATGTTAATGGCTACCTCCTACTACATGTCTTCCCAGTGCAGGTTGTAAAACCGATAGGTTTGTTTTAGTCTATGCTAATATTATAAAGAGGAAAGGTTTGTTTGAATAGAATAGGCTCCGACACTACTGGACCGATTTGAATAATTCTTTCACCATTAGAATCCTACATTGTCCCTGATGAACAAAGGCTTACATATTTTGATTCATCATCATCATTATCCATAATCACGCGGGTGAAACCGCAGCTAATCGATAATATGTCGTAAACCATATCTGTGGCCAATTTAGACTCTAAGCGCACGAGTTAACCCGGGGGATGTTTTAAACATATGAAACAGTTTTTAGAAGACATTATATCATTGTGACAGCTACATTTAAACTCACGCTGCCTATATATTCTTTCAGAAACTCTGCTGCTATTCGATCTATGAGCCGAAAAGCCAAAGCTAGCCATCGAATGATAATACCGTTATTTTTCAAACGTCATCATTGAAATTTGAAATTTGAATCAATCATTTTACGTTATTCTTTTCTTTTGAGATACTATGCTACTTAAGAGGAATCATCATTTTTGTGAATTCTTTCGATTGGCATCAGGCAGGGGTATTTTTTTCACATTAGAGTACGTTCGATTCCCAGACGAAGCAAGTCATTTTTAGAAAGTATTTGAATGCAATATTACAAAATTTTATAAATCAAATAATGTCTCCTTTCAGCTATATATCCTATATATATCTATCTATACAATATTTAAGGTACTTTCCCTTCATGTCGCATAGTCATGGGACGCCCTGTATATTAATCATGTCCAAATTCATTCAAATCAGTTCCACTGCTTTCGTGTGATTGAGTAACATACATAAAAATATCCGAACATAAACGTTCACATTTATAATATTAGCCTGATATTTTTACGAGACAATACTCACATGTGCTCAACGAACCCGACCGACATAGATTTCTTGGTGGGCAGCCTGTCATCGGAGCGGTTGTGATGCTTTGCAGTGGAAGTAGTCCCAGAATCTACACCGGAATCAGCACCCATCTCGCTGGGGCTCTTCAGGGTGTCACTGACGTTGCTTCTGCTGTCGCTTAAGCGTTTTACGAACTTTGTGTCTACAAACAGAATATAAAAGCAAAGGTCAAAAGTGCAGATATAGTTTGGATATAGGTATACAATTCACAAGCTCCAGGCACTCCATAGTTGGGCGCAAGTGTATGACGCTGTGACAGTTCGGCAACACATAGGCTACGTTCCGGGAAGGACCGAAATCACTCGCGGCGTTCGCACACCAATTCCCTTAACAGCCCACGGTCATCGTGAGCGAACTCGATACGTCATCGATGACGTCTCCGAAAACGCTCACAACGCTCGCAGATCGTAGGTGTGTTTTCACGGTCGTTTACGAGCTGTCACTGGCAAGCATGAAATGTATAGGATTCTTTCGATTTTTGACAGAAAATTTGGCGCCCATTTCGCGACCGCGTAACCGTTCCGTTTGGGTTGAACATTGCAAGCATTGGTCCATAGTGGAACGCTAAACCAGGGCGCGACAGTTGTGAGCGTTGATGGAGCTTCCCGGAACGTAGCCTTTGGGTACGTTCCGGGAAGCTCCGGAAGGACCGAAATCACTCGCGACGATTGATACGTCATCAATGGCGTCACCGAAAACGCTCACGCCACGCTCACAACGCTCGCGGATCTTAGATGGGTCTACGTGATCATTGCGAGCTGTCACTGTCAACCAAAGGGAACGGCAAACCGGGGCGCGAGCAGCGAGACCAGTTGTGAGCATTGCCGGCGCTTCCCGGAACGCACCCTAACTATGTTTTTCCCACGAGAGATTATAGAAACATATGCCAAGTGTTAAACAGGCGGTTAATAAAAGAGGCGTAGGTAGCGACTAACAGCCGTTCCCAATAATCTATCTATCTCCGGTTTACCTTACTAGAGATAGATATTTGAAACTATTTGTACGGACGTTATGTCGATAGATAGGATATTGGGATTGGATATAAGAAAACCGAGCACTAGTTCACGTGTGGATTACTGTGTTAACATAGCTATTATATTCTGCTGTTGTGTAAATATAGCTGTATATTCGAGGCGTTTCTAATAAAAAAGCGCATATCTATAATTTTTAAATGAGTGGATTCGGACGAGACATGAAGACCAATGTAATATCAACACTTTTAACAATCTATAACTACTAGTTCTGCGAACAGCAGACCTCGGGGGCACATCCTATCAGCAGAATTTTTCGCGGTATTTCACAACCTATTATCTCAGCAACCAATTGACCAATTATGCTCATATTCGAAATTCCTCTTTAAAGTTAGGTAAATAATGTGAGTACTAAATTTAATCAATATCGGTCGGTAGATGGCCCGCTGCAAAGTTCCCCACTGTTTAGGAAAAGTACTCTAAAATCGCCGAAGACATGAAAACTATATTGAATAGTAGAACATACATACCAAGTTTCGTCAAGATTAGTTGAAAAATGCGACCTGTACACGACCAACATACAACCTAAAAAACGTACGGACAGATGAAAGTTTTTTGGCCAGTTAAAGCAGAGACGCTTCGCTCTCTCGGTCATATTGCAATCATAATTACACCCAATGTTCAGGAACAATATTAAACTCTTTGCATTGATCACCATCATAATCATTGGCTACTTACTTCATTTCCTCTACTCCAGAGCATAGAACTTGCTCTCTTTCGTCACTCCCTGTGTTAATCTTGGCGAGGTTATTCCGATATGTTATGTCCCAATACAGAGTTGATTTGATGACAATTGGCGCTATGCATACGACGGGCCGGGGCGGTCTTTTTGACCGCGAAGCAATAAAGACCGCGTCTGACCGTCGATGCTCGCGGCTGCCCTCGCCGCTATGTGGCTACGCATATGGCGCCAGTGTACGGCGGGCACTGGCGGCGCGTTCTTTTTGCCCTCCTTGTGCATTGGTGTTTTGCCTTTTGCCGATTGCCTTGGCGCTATCGTTCGCGGCGAAATTGAACGCCCCGGCCCGCTCCGTCGTCTGCAAAGCGCCTTAATAATCATACCAACTTTGTAATAGAGCACAAAATTCTTATTCTCTTGGAAGCTGTAGCAAACATAGATATCCCCGAATGAGGTAGACGCTAAAATATAATTACAAAAACTGAAACGATTTCTTCAAATCTAACATGGTAAGTAAATATTTACCGCATATTAGCGAGGTGGAGCTTGGTACAGCATATTCTTCCGTGTCTTCATTCATGAGAAGAGTGGCGTATGGGCAAACGCCTTCATCGAGCACGATGTAACTGCCATTGCTATTAACATTAAGTATATCAATTAGACTTGTTTAAATAAAATTAAAACGAACATAATTACGTATTCTCTATTTAGATCTAGATGTCAGATCCATGATCACTGAGTAATGGTTAAAATAACTTACAATATATTGCCAATTATATTTTTTTCCAAAAAAATGTTTTGTTGTTTGTATTTCTATTACATTACAAATTGGGCTGATCGAGTCACATGATATGATCTAATCGGATAGTTAACCTTTTTATGCACAGAAGTGTTTGCACACTACTAATTGGATGCACACACAAACATGTGTCGCTGCGGAGGAAGCCCACTGCAGACTGACTCTTGCTGTCTTTAGTTTTACCACCCGTGTTTTTTCCATGCTAAAATATAAAGCTTAGATGCAACAAATGAGTCGCTGCTAATGATCCTCCTTAGCAAGCCTTTAATTTGCTTTCGGAGTTTCAGTTAACAATCAGTCGAGCCATACCAGAGATGAGAGAATACTCCTTGCACGAAATGACTGGTGCTAGATGACGTGTGAATGAAACCTGGACAGAGCTAATCCTTACGATAAGAGCATGGTCCCTCACTTTAGCTTAGCTAAGAAATTTTGACCAAACAATTGAACCGTTACCTCGATATATTTGCAAAATATCAAAGCAAACTACAGAATAACGCCAAGAAGCTTCACCCATCATCCATTATTAACCAAATGAAGGATAGAACGCCTCAAAGAAGAACTGTTAAGCCTTAAGGAAGTATTGGAGGTTTCGACATAACCCACACGATAGATTTCTTTATAATGGTAATGGTGTGATGCCAATTCAGTCATAACGTTTGCTAATGTTTCTATAGAATTTCGGGATTATTGTTCTTCAACGGATTTCCACCTCCCGCTTTGATGGATAATTTTCTGTCAGATTACCTCATTTTTCTCAAATAGACTTCAGCCTTCATTAAAAACCCATCTAGAAGAGTATACAACCCACAATGCATAATGCAATTAGATTAAATTAAAGACGAGGGTTAAAGTCTACAATTCGACGGGTTTGCGGCGCAGTCTAAGGAACCAGATACCGGTAGTAATTCGCTTGTTCAGAACACCAATCTAATCTAGCGAACTGAAATCTATTTTTAGTTAATAATGGTAGTTCTTATTCTGTTCATACTTTAGTCCAAATTCGTATAATGCTAGCAAGTGACAATTCTCAAATTTGCCGTTTCTGTTTAATTGTAGGTATGTTTAGTGCAAATTTAGCTAGCTTTATATATTTAGCTCTAGATGAACTAGCCTTGTTTGTGTTTTTTTTAGAAACCAGCTGCTTTTGGCTTAGTTTTGCTTAACACCACTATATATTGTCAAATATATTTTGGGTTTCTGTGTCAGTAAAACAGTTTGTTGTAGCAGTTTTTCATTGCCTGAAAACACGGATAAAACGACATTTTCTAAAACTGAAACCTAGCTAGATCGATTTATCGCGCCAGAAACCGCTTGCATACTAGAATTCATGAAAATCGTTTCAGCCGTTTCCGAGGAACAGATTAAATACATATATACAAGAACTACTCGGTTAAGGGTATTGCTTAATTAACAATATAACAAGACAAACCTGGATTTGATGGCGTCGGACATGTTGTGGAGCAGTGTCTGTGCCATGACAAGCTGGTTTACGCTGAGTTCTATAGTGCAGTCGGATACCAGGTTGAGGTCGATCGCGGGGCCGCAAGTTAGGACGCTCTTCAAGTACAAAGGGGGAGCTAGGACGCAACTCACATCCACGCTGGAAACGTTTGTTCTATTAATTCAAAGTCAAAGTCAAAATCATTTATTCAATTTAGGCATCAAAGACGCATTTATGAACGTAAATTTTTCATTATAATGTACTTTCAAAACTACCGCCGCGTTCCAAAATATATAGAGCCTACCGAGAAGAAGCGGCAAGAAACTCGGGGCCATTCTTTTTATATAGATGTTTTTACTTAGGTACTACAAATATTAGCCCCAGTGTGTTGCCTTACAAAAGAGAATATAATAATTGTATCAGTAGGGCAAGACATGCAAATATCTGTAAAGACATATAATAAAGACAATTAATCTTGCACATTACTTCGTAATGACGCACGCAATGATGAGTAAATAGATTTTTCGTCTCCGTATTTGGATCAAATCATTTAGTTAGAAATTACTTGTAAATTACGGCATCTTAACAGTGTTTGTAATAAATTTTGATTGTTTTACGTAATAATACCATTATTATACTTTTCCACAAGTCGTGCTAAGTTTTTGACTAAGTTAGGTGATCTATTCTTAATAATTATGTGTTTGGCAGTAAACACTAGAATAACGTCATACATATAAAATACAGCAACTCCATCAGATTTCGATGAAATTGTTATGCAGATAGATGAGATTGAGGAGCTGGAATAACAAATAGGAAGCTTTTCATCGTCATCATCTTCCACCCCCAGGTAGGGATGCAGCTAGTAAATATATAAATACTCGTAGAACGGGTATTATCAAATGCGGTCAAATTGCCTTTTTCTTTTGATATTACCTTCTACCTTAAGCTTCATTTCACTCCAACACAAATACTGGATGTACAAACATGTAAAACATGCTGTGGAGGGGTATGCATGCTTATTTTGCATATAACTTGCGAGCTACAATGTGGACATGGGTGCCGTTTTTTCCTACGATGAATTCCGAAGATTTGATTTAAGGTAGCATGTGAAATTTATGTAGGAAAACCGTAGACTAAACAGTCTACGTATGAAAACAAGATGCTCACGAGGAGACTGTCAGAAGGTGGCAGGAGCGCTACGAATCTCTAGTACAGGTTCGGTCACGAAAGTTTTCCTTCCTACCGTCTTCTTCGCAAGACGAGTACTTAAGGACATGGTACTAACACCTATCCATGTCCAAATATTGACCGGCCACGGAAGATTCGCAGCGTACCTACATCGATTCCATGTAAAAGACAGTCCTTGTTGCGTCTGCGATCCGGCTTGTGACGAAACGATATGGCACATACTGTTCGAATGCCCAAGATTTAGCCTGGAAAGGATGGATCTGGAATCTAGAATCCAGATCATGCTAGATCAATCCTCTCTCCCGACCATTATGGAGAGCCAGACTTCTAGAACACCCTTCTTGGCATTTGCGAGCAAGGCTGCCAGAATCGCAGCGTCGAGGAGTAAGTAAGGTTGATTTGTGCTAAGTAGATTAGAGCTGCTGGACGACTCCTTATTGGATTTGATTTGTAAATTTATTTCATTAGAGATAAGATAAATTGTAAAAAAAAGGAAAAAAAATGTGTCAAGGAAAAAAAAGCAATAGAAGAGAAAAAAAGAGGAAAACCCAAAATAGCAAATAAGAGAAAAAAAATAAAATAAAAAATGAAACAAACCTTTTACTGTTAATTATAAGATTTAGTACTAGATAAGTTTAGATATTAAGTATTTGTAAGAAGTTAATAAGGAGTCGTCCATATATGAAAATAAAATCACTTGATGTCGTCTAGGACTTTAAATACATTTAAAATGTTTAAAATTTAAGTATCAAAAAATATTAAAATCTAGTATTACCAAGGGCACGGACCTTATGTCTGTGGACCTAGCAGCTACTAATAAAAAAAAATAAAAAAGCAGATGCTCACGAGTGTAGCACAGGGGTGATGATAGGCACGACGACCGTCTGAGTCCATTTCAGCGCAGGGTTCTCACTGGCTGTACCTTTCGATTTCGCTTCACTGGTCTGAAACATACATTACATACAGTTAATTTATTTAGAACTATACCCGGTTGATGGCAATCATAAAGATATTTCTTTTAGATGCCCCATACTTTTGTTTAGCTTGAACAAATATCGACCACAGTATAAGTATGGTTCTCAGGCCAAAAACCCATGATAAACGAATTTAGTAGGCATGCACTTCACGAGGTAGCAAAAGTATTTTTTTAGGTCATGTACATAAAGGAACTACATATAAATATTAATAGTATGGCGACTAATGACACAAGGATAAAAAATAAAAACGAACATATATGAATTCATAATTGGACACTTTTATACTAAAAACTTGGAATTAATGGCTTGGCATAAAGTAATTTCTGGAATTTCGTCGGCTGCTGTCGCGACACGCTCGCCTCGCTCGTTTTAAATAATATATACAAATAAGTATTTATTAAATAATACAATAACGAGCACCACCATATATTACTTCTTCAGATACTGTTCACCCAAAAGTTGCCTGGAATAAATTGCTATAGCGTTATTATCGGTTTATATGTAAATGCACGTAGCGGGGCTTGACTTGGCGATTTTAAACAATCACAATATTAAGCAACGCTTGCTTCAGTCAGGAGTTGCGTGGGTGTCCGATAGTGGCATTATTCACTTCCGTGCTTCGGAGGGCACGTTAAGCCGTCGGTCCCCGTTGTTTTTCTCAGGATGACAGTTGAGCCTTGGGGGCGTCGTCATTCGACATGGGTTGACCAATAGCCTATCCACCAAGCAGCATTCACTCGCGTGGTGGGTTAAGGCCAAACTCCTCTTCCTAAGAGGAAGGCTCGAGTCCCAGTACTGGGAACATAATGGGCAGATTATGATGTATATGCAACTGGCTAACTTACCTCTTGGATGATCAATTGACTAAACTGAGCGGTTCTAATTGCGACATTTTTGATGATAATTTCGTACTGGCGACCTTCGTGACCACCTGCATTTGTCAGCCACGATGTCTCTTCCCCTGGGATTGCACGCCTGGTATATTCAAACGAAATATGTTTATGAACAATATTCTAAATCCATGTTCTCTCAGGCATATTAACAATTATTAGTCTAGGACGTGGTGTACGCTTGCAAGCACATAAACAGCTTGGAGATGAAAGACAGTAAGTACATTTTTTACTATCTTTTTTTTAAAGTTCCAAGGTTCCATTAACCAAACTTTCAAAACCGTAGCTTCACGAATAGTACAGAATTTTGAACTCTTTATTATTAGTAATACATAATAAAGTATATGCATGATGTCAGGATCGAAACATTTCAAAATCGAATAATGCCGTGACTTTGAATAATGTTATGGACTTTGAGTGGTGGTACAGAGTAGTGCAAAATGCGATATTATAATCGTAAAAAATGTTTAAAACACACTAAACATATAACATACATGACAAAAAATTGATGACACATTTCATATTATAAATCAATTCAAACAGTTCAATTATTTGCTTTAAACAACGTGTATTTATTCATTAAGAACAAAATTAGTGTGTAAAGTAGTACTTAGTAACAAGAAACATACTTAAACACTGTCAGAAACTAACCGAAACTAATCACTAAAACCAACAAGAGTGATAATTATTCTAATAAGAAGTAATACGTGAATGTGTACCTGCAGATAGGATTCTCTGGGTGTGGGTTCACGATGATTTTACCGATCTGAAATTAGACCCAATAGATATACCATACGTCAACAGTATTTTCTGAAAAATCCTATCAAATAGTACGACATTTCCCATTTGCATTACCCAAATTAACCCGTCGCGTGTCGCGCGTACAACATGTTTACGTACAAAAAAGTGCTATGCCAGTTTGCGCGTACACCTAATGTATACAAATTTTTATACCTCTGGTGGAACAAATTTTATTAGATTGAATGCACTCCTTCGGTATAAACTTGCTTTTAGTTGGTCAAACTATTCAAGTGTAGTATTTTTTATCTGAACTTTTATGCGTAGTGTGGAAATTCACCGAAATAAGTAGACACTGGACGGGCGTATAGGCGTTTTTTTGGCCAAGTGAGTGCGTAGTACGAGCGAGGCGTTCGAGCGAAGCGTCTCTGCGATAGCTTGTGCAAAAATGTTTTGTATGTCTGTCAGTTCGACTGTTCTCCTCTACATGTCGTAATTGTGGCCGCGCTATGTCATTTTTGTCAGCTCCAGTCACAACTTACTAACATTTTTGCTTACTAGAGTTGTCAAAAGTGACACAGAGCCGCCATCTTTTACTATTTTAATCAAAATTTGTTAGCAACTGAGATACAAAAGCCCTGCTGCTCGATAATTATATAGATTCTTTTTGCCGATTCTGTTATTGGAAAATGTTCATAATAAATAATACTATAGATCTGGTCAACTTTAGTAAGCATTTTTAATTTGGTTTTAAGGTACGCGGTGAATATTTATTCAGTTTAGAATATGCAAAGGCATACTCGCGAGTTCCTACTCACAGAGTCACTATTATATCGCTATGCAAGTGTAGGACTACTAACTGACTTGATCGTGATGACGATGTGATCGAAGACGGCATACAAGGCCTCTAAAATAGCAGCTGGCTCTCAAATACAGCTGGCTTAACACGTTATGGGCTTGGTGCCGGTTGTTTAACTTAATGGTGGCGGAGTCTAGTCAAGTAGTAGTATAGGTGATAAGCAATGATATGATTTAAGACGACATGTAAACGGATATGCTTCAAACTTAAAAAATTGTCTTCACAAATATTTAAAACCTTTGAAATTGGTTAATGAAATTTTTTATGTATAATGTTCTCAAAATACATTATTCGGATATGTTCAGCGAACAACGATTAAATAAATTTGGCTCGTTAGAAAAAAAACCGCAAACTTTCCCGGAAACGCCCTTGAAGACGTTGCCTTCGATGGAATAAAATAATGTATGTAATCCCAACAAATATTCAAATACTTTATCCATACGCATCCGTACATGGTCGATATTCCAAAAATACGCACAAAGCGCTTCAAATCTAGCTTCATAATGCGTACGGCTGAAGTATGGAACAACCTACCAGCGTCCATATTTCCCGACATATACGATCTGTGAAGATTCAAATACAGAGTGAATAGGTACCTATTAAGCAAGCCTACCAACCGTCGACCGCGTCATCACTTTCCCTCGAGTGAGACGGTGGTCAAATGCTTGATTATCAGATGTAAAAACACTTAAGTGAGCTTTTAGATATTAGCATTTGAAAGCGCGCACGCTGAGTATTTCATACAACCAATCAACTTTGCAACCATATCGCCTTGGACGATGTAGGACGAGTAAAGGAGCCCCAATACATCCAAATATGCTTCGTCAACAAAAACACAGCGCAACATCAGCAACTACCAAATATTACAAGCAAACCGGAAGGGAGATGCTGAATCTACATTCTTACTTGTATGTATTAATAGCATCCAAACTTTGTAAATAAATAATTATTACTGTAGTGTCAATTACACTGTTACTCTGTTGTTCAAAATAGAGTCGTTTTTTAGCAAAGACTCAGTTAAGAACTTAATTCACAAACCTAGAAAACGTCGTTACTTTTTAATCCATGAAGGTCGATCGAAAGTAAGTTAAAAAATACGCGATTACGGGATCCGAATTGTAAAAGACAAGGAAACCTGACTTACTAGGTGGAAGGACTGTTGTGCAAGAGGCCACCTTAGTTAGTACCACCACACTGCCACATATTCTGCCGTGAAGCAATAGTGAAAGCAAGCATTTAAGCCACTATAATATTATCTATCTTTTATTGTCTTTATATAAACGGCCGAAACGCGAGTTATACCTACGCGCCTCGATTTCGGCGTGCACTCAGCGTGCAGCCCGTCGCGACGCGATGCGCCACAGTGACGAACGATGATTAGTGAGTTATGTTATATGAGCGTGATGATTTTGTAAGGAATAAGCGTGTTACAATATATTTGTGTTTTCTTGCTTCGTGAATATTTGATTGTAATAAGTACAAGTACGAGTACTTACTTAATATGACAAACACCTAAAGTAGACAATATTGTGCTATCACGATTTGCTTGTCTCCTCACTTGCCCGCAAAAAACGCGTATAGTATCGTGACTGGGAAAGACAGAGTTAAAGAATTCCACTCGTTTGCAATGAGGGAAGACACATTTCCCGGTTAGACCTACATGTGGAAAAGTCCTTTCGAGGCAAATAAGCAGTTCATTGAGGATTTAGAATATTGCAGCGGGACGCTGAACTTAGCACTTACCATAAACATGAATGTGTCGTCGACATTTTCTTTTTCTTCTTCGAAAGTAAGCAGCAAGCGAAGACCGCCCGCCGTCACGTACAGGAAGGGCCATTGCCAATTTCGTGGTCTAAAACAAAACTCACTCTGAACTCTTAAACTAGCGAACTCGGAAAAGTTGAACATGATCGGAGTCTACACGGATCGCTCGCCATTGCCTCAATCCGAGTTTTTTTTGACAACAAACCTACGACACGTCTCAACAAGAGGGTGGAACCTATGAACAAAAGATAATTTATAGGGCTGGATGGATATTGACATGAAAACTAACATACGTTCGACGCTGACGAAGATAAATATTTTATTGCGTATAATATACAAAGAAAGAATGAACAGAAAGAAACTTCGATCGAAACCGCCGGTCACGACAGTTCGAACGAAGCCGAAACTATTCTCGATCTTGATAGTCAACGTGCTTATCTCGCGCTAATCCCATTTATTATTAGTTATTAATTATTAATACACAGGAAGAAAATGCTACGAAAGCAATGAAGATAAACATACACATGTTTTTTCTCTTTCTGCAGCGGGCAGAAGGATCGAGGCGCCATCTCGACGACGAGCGACTTCAACTGCTCGACTATCTTCGGCTGTAAGACGGCTTCCAATGGCGCAAGCGTTGCGTATATCTCCCACATGCTGTCGTCACCCTGAACAATAAGAAATCAGCATATTACTTATTAAAATGAGATATTTTAACTCTTCGAAACGGCACATTTCGTCAGTAGGTTCCTCAGTTCAAACAGTAGTTTGGGTTACACCCCGCTGCCAACGCCAGAATTCTACTCTAGTTGGGTTACACCCCGCTGCCAATGCCATTTCTACTCTAGTATTAGGTTCAGAATATTTTTGTTTTGTATAGAAATGTTATAAATCGCCGGCTTAATTTTCAAACTTTCTCATTCCGCTTCTCCATTTGGTCAAATTATACATGAGGCGGACTAACACTAAAAATAAAAACGTAGACAAACAGATTGTTAGTGCTTGTGTTTGTTGTAATTATGATTTCACTATTTTATTGTCGGTTAAGAAATTAAAAAGGTTTTTCTTCTTGCTGCAAAATTTGACCAAATGGAGATAGTAAGTTTGAAAATTAAACCCCCGTAATAATGTAATTTTTGAAATCGATAATGAATATTGTGAACAATATCAAGGCCGCAACAGATGAAGGATAATTAAACTGCATATAGTACTCATTCTGGAGCCACGGATGCGTGCAATATAGCTAGTGTAAATTCATCAATTTAGGTAATTTTCTACCGACTTCCAAAAAAAGGAGGAGGTACTCAATTTGACTGTTTTTTTATGTTTGCTACCTCATAATTTTCGACTGGGTGAACAGATTCTGAAAATTAGTTTTGTTTGAAAGCTGGTACTTCCCGTGTGGTCCCATTTACATTTCATCAAATTCTCTCTCGTAGTTTTTGAGTTACACTCCAATAACTGAAGATAATGGAAGTCGGCATAAAATTTTTCAAATCGTACTTGTCAGAAGACACTTTTTTTGAACACTTCACAAGTCAGAACACAATAGCAATACGATAAATGCTATAATTTATGAAATGCTAGCGACCCGTTCCGTTTTCGTACAGGTGTGATTTCGCAGAAAAGAGGTGGTTATATTTGTCTTTTTTATACTCACTAAAAAAACTAAGATTTTATTATAAAAATTACATAAACATTACTTGAATACTTGTGGTGAAAGTAGGAACAGTTGCGTGATTTAAGAGGAGTTAGTGGATAGACAGACAGAGGTGCGACTTTATTTTATATATAATTATAATACGTTATTTATTTCCCTCCCGCTATAGAGATGATAACTGGTCAATGTATCTACTAATTAGATTATGTAATATAGAGTACTTACATTTTTTTGTTCAAGCAGTTTTGGGTGTAATTCTTCCTTCCAACTGCTCGGTAAGTTTGATATCCTGAAATCAAACATCATTACGATACGCATAAGCACAATCACGAAACACGGAGAGGGAGAGTTATCGGTGTATTAAGGTTGGCCATGCACACAGATATACAATATATTATATCTGTGTCAATGCACCAATCGTTTCGATCATGCCGTCACCACGGCAGGCTCAGACTTGCTTAGGAGCTTTTAACACTTGGTATCCACGATTAGCATTTTTGTCATATTCATCCTGTACAGTGCATAAGTGCACTCCAACCTTTGTACATTTGCCACTCTTCAAGTTGGTTATGTTGTTACATTTAGTTGCATCAAGTGAGTACTTTACCAGTCGTCAGTCAAATGACAGTCACATATATAAGTATCATTGAGTCATTATTATCATTGAGTTTAAGTCACGTTCTACTTTCTAGTAAAGGCGCATGCATAAGTAAAACTTTATAAGACGATTAAATACACAAAACAACGTTTCAACAATTTATTGATACTTCGGTCACTTTACGGAAACACATTTAAAAATGGATTTTAAATTAAAAATTTTGTGACACTGACTGCAAAGTAAATGCGAAATGTGTCGTTTTTGGTTGATTGGGTTGTTTTGTGCGTTGCTTATTCTGTATATTTCCTATTTGCAGTTTCTGCAGGAGGGAGGGTGGTGCACACCGTATCTCAGCCATAAGCAATTTTCTAGCGGAAGTGTGAGGAAATATTTCTTTTAATACCGTTTTTACAACGTCTCATGATTTTGTTTTGATTTTTTCACCACTAATCTAGGACATCTAAACAAAATCAACTTGTAAAATATAGAATTGTGTAATGTCACCTGAAGAGAAAGTATTGCAGATTCCTTTTTTAGATGCGACAAAACTAATTGAATAAGGAAGTTCAAATATGGAATGTTAGGTAATCAAAAATACTAAATAGTTAGTCAACCATATTTTGTAAATAATTAATATAGTTTAAGATTTCACGGTTATTCTTTTATTCAATTGATCAAGTTCGTTAGAGAGATTGCATCCTATATTTGGCCCTAACGTTCGATGCAATAAAAGTAGCCATTGTTGAGTTTTTTGTACCAGAAAGTAGTATAGTTCTCTCGATATCATGATCAAGGTTACTCACTGAGCCTGCGTGACAGTGATGGCTAAGAAGTGGTTGTCATCTTTGTTGTTCGTCGGTTCCCGAGCCTCCAACACCCGGCCGCCGAGCACACCAGCCGTCCATTCGTCGCTGCCGGTTCTGTTAAATGAATTATATCATGGTCAACATTTTTGTAATACCTTTAGTTTGCATAGGAATCGGGCCGGTTTTTTTACCAACCTATACCTAACTAATTAGCTTCATATTCTGTCTTAAGAAAAACAGTGTATTTTTTGGAACAAGTGGCTGGTATACATTCTACACACATTGCGTATACATAATAAGTACAACTTGAAAAATTTTAAACCAACTTCCTTCAGTTATTGGTGTGTAACTCAAAAACTACTGGTCCCAATTTAATGACATTTATATGGGACTACGCGAGAAGCACCAGCCTTTAAACAAATCTTTTCTTTGTTTTGTTTTTTTTTTAATTTTGAGATTCGTTTTACCCAGTCGAAAGTTATGAGATAACCAACATTAAAAATAAATACAGTATAATTGAGAACCTCCTCTTTTTTGGAAGTCGGTAGAAAAAGAATAACAGGTTTTTGAACTACAGGTTTATAAAACGTGTTCGGATCTGACATATCGGAGGAATTCAAATAAGTATTTTGTGTTAGTAATTATACAGGGTGTTTGATAGAGGGACCGACAAACCAAATGAGCGTGTTTGGGGGCCACTTGGAGAATACAAATTGGCTAAAAAAAAATCCCCGACACCCCAATTTTTTTAAACTTTTTTTTGTGAATTTTCTCGTTTTCTCCAATATTGTACCTATTTACCACCATAACATTTGTAAAGTATGTTTTAGACCGGATGTTTTTAGTTTTTACAAATTTTACAAATGTTATGGTGGTAAATAGGTACAATTTCGGAGAAAAAGGGAAAAACACAAAAAAATAATTTAAACATATTGGGGGGTCGGGGACAAGTTGGCAAAAAAATTTGCCAACTTGTATTCTCCAAGTGGTCCCCCGAACACGCTCATTTGGTTTGTCGGTCCCTCTACTAAACACCTATATAGTAATACATTTATTAAGTATTTTTTAATAAATTAATAATATAAGTATTATACTATCACACAATATGTGTTTTAAGGTAACCGTAACTAAATGGGTAATACATTAGGGTCCGTGAGCTATGACGGAAGAATGCAAAAATCTATTCAAAAATATTTTATTAGGTGGACCGGGGCTATTCTGTCCGAAAAATTTAAGTCAAAATTTATAACATTTATGCCCTCGTTTGTTGAAGAGTTATTCTAAATCTGGTAAATTGGTGTTAACTAACCTTTATCTGTCTTAATTCTCATTCTATTTTTATTAAAGAGGAAGCATGTTTAAATGGTAAAATAACACATTTTTAACTAAAAACTGGAAAATGCCAGAATAGCCCCTCGGTGGGGCTATTCCGTCAAGTGGTAATATTTTCGAATCTATGATGCTATAACACTCAAACTCGGAAGTTTATAACTTTGTCAAACACAATGCAAGCAAATTTGAGGTTTCTAATCTCCTACGATGGTTCAGTTTCTAATAAAAACATTTTAAATTTTTTGTGGGGCAATTCGAGCACAACTTTCGAGACGCCCATACATGATAGTGATGGGACTTGGGACTCAGACTATCGATAAATGACGAATAGCTAAAATTATCCAAAATACATAGTCAATAGATTTGATGTTATTTTTATTATCATACAGGTTTAATAAAAAAAAACAGTAATTTATGTTAAAAACTTTTATTTATTTTTTAAGTACAACAAAGGCCAGTACTTTATTGCAACGCAGTCAGTACTTCTGAAATGAACCTTAAATAATTAGGTAACATTATTTGTTATTTCTTTAGAAGGATGTTTGTACAAATCTCGATTAAAAGTGGACTAAGATAACAAGTTTAAATTGTAAAAGACTTTTTAAAGCACTTTCTAAGAGAAATCTTTATGTCTTTAAAACCTTATCTCTAAATAAAATAAAACATATTACCGTAAGAGATCAGTCTACAAATTACAGTTACTTTTAAAATCAAATCTTAAAAAAATAACTTTCCTTGGCACTTATTTAAAAGGCAGTCATGTTAAAACAAAAAAAAGTGTAAGTAAAAAGGGCAAGGATACTTATAAAAATATTTGTTATATGTGATGTGACATTTTATATCACCACATTCACCACTATGGCTATAAATATGTTTAGTTTTCTGAGTTCAAAACATTAAAACATCTTTATATCTTGCTATTTTTTTAACTTTCTGATTACAATTCCAACACCTCAATTTTACATGAAAATATAAAATCCTCGCCCTTTATCTCAGGATCTGGGAGATATTGCATAATATCTTCGACGTCTACTATCGAGCAATCATTTTTAATCAAACGAAATACATTCTTTTGTTTGTTTTTTGATTTTAAGCCTAACACCACAATTTTCTTGCCAGTCACATTTTCAATTTGACATACGTATTTATATGTTTTTTTCCCTTTTACTGTATGGAATTTTACTAACACAAATTTTCCATTTTGTAGATAGGAAATTGGGCATGGTTCCTCTATGACAGTATCAAAAGATGTTGTTGGTTTTTTTAGAGTGCAAATGCTGCCATCATCAGCATCATTATTTGTGAATAATGGCCAGTCCACCTCATCCGACTCAACATTTTCCAAGATGCTTTTATAAAATGAGTCTACATTTTCATAGTCGGAGTCATCATCCAGTGACATATAGGAACATGAGGTGTCACTATCAGTATCTGTCTTCCTATGCATCTTTTTATTTTTTTTATTTTTGTTTGATACTTTCTGTATTTTTTCTTCTTTCTTTTTATCTCTAGCCCTTTTCATTTTAATTTTCTTTTCAGCCTTCATATCTCTTTCTTCTTTTTCTTTTTTTAATCTATTAATTACATGTTTATATGTTAATATTTCTGCTTTGTTGTTAGTTACACGTTTTCTGCGAGTCACAGGGGAATCAGCTTTAGAAATGGTCTTCAGTAAGAGTGTTTCGAATGAGACGTTTTCTTGAATAGCTCGTTGAGATACAATTGTTTTTGTATCCAAAATTTTGAATTTGGCATTCTTTTGGCTAACATTAGAAACCATTCTTTCAGGTATTTTTAGTTTGAATGTACTGGGGTTTTTTACTTCCACAGCGATGCAATTATTGTCATGGGTACATTCTTTTTCATTCTCAGTTTTGTCTTTTGTAAGTATATTTCTACCTTGATAAGTATTCTGATGTTTTACGTTTCCATATGTTCTTAATTTATTTCTCTGTTCTCTTTTTAATTTGGGTTTCCCGTTGCACTTTTTTTGTGATTGTTTATTATTTCTTATTGTTTCACATCTAAATACTTGTCTGTTTATGTTTTCTTTTCCTATTCGGCGTACTTTAGGTGGAATAACTTCTTCTGAGCTATTTATTTTCACATAACTGTATTTTACTTGTCTTGTTTTACTTTCTTGTTACATTTCGTTTCTCTTTCTTGTTTTTTCTGGTTTGGTTCTATCTTGTTATGTGTATCTTCTAGTTTTGTTATCCTGTCTTGTTTTTTCTGGTTTGGTTCTTTGTTATTATGTATATCTTCTAGTTTTATTATCTTGTCTTGTTTTTTATGGTCTGGTTCTATCTTGTTATGTGTATCTTTTAGTTTTGTTAGGTTGTCTTGTTTTTGCTTGACTGCTTCTCTCTCTTCCTTTACCCTCCCTCTATTTTGTTTTCTATCCTTGTATGGTTTTTTCTGGTCTGGTTCTCTTTTGTCTTGTGTATCTTTCATTTCTAAATCCACATTCTGCCCTTGGTTTGCTTCGGTATTCGTTTGCAATCTTTGGGTTTGGGTAATAGCGTTATTAGTAAGATCAATATTTTGTTGATCGTTGATTTTCTCTAATGCCAGTTTCAACAAACTTGGAATCTCGATTGTTGTTTGGCTTTGGGTCTGTTCATATTTTTTCAGCGATAAGATATCGAATATCTCTTTCGATATAGCATTGCGATCGACTGGATATGCGCCGGTTTTGTGAAACCCGTTTTGCAATATGACGGGATTCATTTCATCCCAAACTTTCGTTAATATTCTTGCAAATTCATTTTTCGGTAATTTTGCCCCGATATGAAGCCTTTGCCACTTGATGATCTCATCTTCCCATCGGTCCTTTAAGGGCTTCATAGTGCTGCAGTCCAACGGTTGGAGGAAATGAGACGAATGTGGTGGAAGTTTGAGTATTGATATCCCTTCCGATGCAGCATATTCAATTACGCTTAGATCTACGTGTGTTGAATGGCCGTCAAATATTAGAAGGATAGGTCTCTTATTTCCAATTGCAGGAACAAACGTTTCTCGCATGTACTTCAGAAAAATTGTTGTTTCCATCCATCCCTTTTCACTTGCTGCGTAGGCAGTCTTAACGTTTTCATTTTCGTATATCCACTGCGACCACAAATATTTGCCTTGGAATATTATTAGAGCTGGTACTTTATCACCACAGGCATTCGTCGCTAGCAGAACGGTTGTATTATTTCGTCCTGGTCCGCTAGTTGTTCTTGTCGACGGAAAACCTCTCTTTCCCACGATTTTTCCTTTTACAGGATCGTTGCAGATTGAAGTTTCGTCCAAATTATATATTTGTTGGGGTTTGTCTCTTAGACCCAGCTCTTCTACTAAACTCTCGAGTAAATCAAAATACCCATATACTGTAAAGGGATCGCAAGCCTTTCGCCGTGCCACCTCGACGTTTTGTGGTTTCTTGATGGACAAATTGTTCCGTTTTTTAAAACCTGCGAACCAATCTGGGCCAGGAATACCATCTTTGAATTGTGTTATCACGCCATTTTGGCGGACGTATTCTGAAACTAATACGGTTATTTCTTTCCTTGTAAGAGGGAAACCATGTTTCTCCATGATATGGAGGTTGTCAGCTATTTTTTTTTCAACTTCTGGTGAAAACACTGTTGGTCTCCCAACCGTATCCCAAATGCAATGAAGCCTGTTGCCGATTGTAGCCCGGGGTATGTTGTACAACCGAGCCACTAAACTTTGGCTCATACCATGTTTCACTTCATCTAAAGCTTTCTGAAGTTGTAATTCAGAGTAAGTTTTTTCTTTTTTGCGTTTATAATTTCGAACCATCTATAAGAAAATAAAATATCTTAATTAATAAAATATTCAAATAAAACACTATTACAGATAAATAAGTAGGTACTTTTAATAATAACATTTTGTCAGCTTAGTATAAAAAATAAACATATTTATTACAAACTTACAATATAAATAAATAAAACAAAATTGCAAATTTTATTTCTTTCGTCGAATCTCAAATACATCCTAGATATACCAAAAATCGTTTTGGTATGTACTGTACATACAAAGAGACCTTTCATGTCTCACCCTCTTTTATAAAAATACTTTAATAAATAAAAAAAAACAACACAAAAATGCAAAGTAAAAGTTGCCAATTGGTTCTTTGCTAATTGTTTATCGATATTTACTTCAACACTGTAGACATCACTGGTTTTTGGCAACTTCATACAAAAACGGTGGGGCAATTATAGCAGCCGATGTCTACAAAATTACTTCCGATCAGGACTTTGTGGGGTAATTATATCGGACTCAATAACACGGAAAAAGCTAAGAGTGGGAACGGACCAACTATATAGAAATAATCTCCATGTTAAAATACATCTACTTACCTTGTCCAATCTTCCGTTTAGGTGCAAAAATCACTTAATACAGTTAAAAACTCGAGGAGCTCAATCGTTTACACACGCCAACAAAATGGCGACTGACAAAATCGTGCCGTCAATCAGTCAGTTCTTGCCCTAGAAACGCCATCTATGGATTATTTAATGAAATAACATTTCCTCCATGCGTACATAGATGACTCTCTGAGTAAAAGTTACAGAACAAGAGTTATAACCACCCGCCATGATTACCCCGCCGCCAGAATAGCCCCGGTCCACTTTAATCTATTACTCTCAAGTGTTTTGTTTAAATTAGAGTAATTAGAGTAATAAGATTACTGGAGGTCGTCTCTAGACAGCATGAGGCACCATCACCAGTATCGACAGCTATTCAACCAACACTGGAGCAGTTGTGCCAGCGACCCAAGGCCATACTCCGCTATGTGAAAGAGATAAGCCGGCGTGAATAAATGCTGACAGGGGGGAATTCACAAAATACCCTAAGCGGGACGTCAGTGCAGGCCTCATCGCCCCCAAAACGAATAAGAATAGAATAAGAATTCTCTCAAGTATAAATTATAGTATAAAATCGTATAGTAGTATATAGTATAAATCAAGTAATGTATTTATTATTATTTATACACTCACACCTACGCATTTGGGGATCCCCCGTGTCGTAGGAGCCATGGATACATACACAATACGAAGACTACGAAGGCAACGTCACTACCAACTAAGCCAACGTGGTCGTCATTAGCAAATTTATTTAGGCAACAAAGACACACCTATAAGAATTCCTTGAATCAGAGGGCACCACGGTAACAAATAATAATAATAATAATGTGGCCTCCTTTGGTTATCTTCCTGCTTTAGCACTGGCCAGATTATTCAAAATTCAAATTTAAATGATTTTTTTTTGTTTTATAGTAGTTCAGTGTGATGTTTCAAGTCAACCAGGCGTTCGTAAATAAATGTGATATTATAATCTTTCATGGAAAGTCTTTAGAATTCTTATGAAGGGAGTCGACGACGTACCTTTCCCCGACCCCTTATTAGGATCGTTTTTTGGACACTAGGAAGTGACGGCTTGGACAAGTCATACTCTCAAAGTAAGCGTCACACATGGCTAAGACAGAAGCAGCATAACCAAGATGATTGTGCTTCAAAGTTGTGCGAGGCACTTTCCAGTCATTACTCCTTATTCTTCCGGTTTAGTCCAAGCCGGCCAAATAATATCAGTTGCTGATAGTTTCAGTGCTTTGACACTACAGCTTTTAGGCAGAAAATCTGGTGCTGCGGTTATATCAAGACGGAAATTTGCCTTCCAGTTCCGACATCCAGTAGAGGCATGTGTTAATTTTTTGCTCTTGATATATTAGTGTTTGACCTCTCACTTGATCACCAGTGGTGATACGCTCGAAGGTACCACACTAGACCTAGAATTGCGACTGGCTCTCAATGACAACATACAAACACTGTTATGTGCACAACAACAGATTTTCAAACTTGCGGGTGGTAGTTAGCCAGGCGGACACTAGAAGTGCCCTAACACCATGCTGTGGGTTTCATCAAGATGTTACATTCACCGAGAGCTCAATCCCGAAGTGGAGATCGATCCCATGACCGTCTGATCGACGGCCGACCCTTTTTAGATCTGGGCTATCACTTAAAAGCCTTGTCTACACTGAATGGTTCCACGCCTCTACGGATATGGGTGAATAGAAATTACACATTAGAACTTACCTCGCGTAGTGTCGCACTGAAGCCGAAGCCACCTTGACCTTGAGCTGGTTGTAGTGAGACTGCATGTCTACTGAGGAGATGATGTCATCCATGTCGAAGGCCAACTTCACGCGGTAAGTGGCCGCCACTACGGTGACGTGACTGACCACCCATTGAAACCAGAAGAATGTCTTGAGGTTCAGGTGTGGTACTGGAACAACGATGGCTACATTAGGATATAACAATATATGAAGATAAGTTTGAGAAGATCAGCGGGGATGAAGAATAAAAATAAAATAATTTTCTATGATTTTCCAATGTTCTTCGGGTTTCCGTTGAGTTCGTTCCGCAGACCTGTTAAAAATCTACGTTAGATGCAGGCTGTTTCCAACCGGTTGTTGTTGTCCAATGCGGGAGTTGAAGTCCTACGACTAAGATGATGATGAACTGTTGAGTTTACGGACTTAAAGATTCCGAAACTTTTACCGATTTTCCACAAACTAAAATTGAGACTAAGTTGGACTGAACGTCTCTTTATTTCCAAACTCGTTATCGTTGAAGTAAAGATATATTCAGTTATTTATTTAGAAATTTTTTGGTCCTACAATTTTAGAAGTGTTAGGGTAAATCTTCCTAGACGATCCTATTTAATGAAACAACATTAGATCTAATAAGAAACTTACCGTCTTGTGCGGACTGGGCCTCGAAGATAGGTATGAGCTCGGACCGGCTGCCACTCTGCGAATCGCCTGAATGACTGTGCGTCTCTTCTAATTCCGACACCGATCTGTTGAGCAAACAGTTACAGTGAACGTTGTAGCGAAAGCGATTCTAAAATATAATGTAAAATATTTAAAAGGCAATAGAAGCTTAACAAACGCAGCGTAGGTCGTCCACCAACAAGGTGGACAGACGACCTGATAAAGGTAGCAGGACGACGTCGGATGCAGTCCGCTTTCAACCGGTCTTTTTGGAAATTTGTGGGGGAGGTCTATGTTCAGCAGTGGACGTCCTATGGCAGAGATGTTGAGTTTAATAATTACATAAAAACATAATTAAAACTACAGTTAGAATTTGGAATATCAAAAGAGTTAGTTATGGGCGGGGAGAACAAGATGGCGGCGGTCAGTCCTCTTACAGCTCACAACAGAGACCGTCGAAGTGTAGGTGTCGGGTAAAACGTGCAAAGCTTCGGATCTATTGTAAGTCACTTTTATCATATAGTTTTTGATAAGTGTAATTATCGGTGCAAAGGTTAGATGAAATGGTTCTGGTGGCCGGGGGTGGGATATGGGGAAGATAAGAAATCCGAATAGCCCATATATTATTACATTTCAAATCAGCTTGGCAAGGATATACATACTGTGTACATTCCCTCCAAATAATTGGCAACAAAGATGTTACATTTAAATTGTAATCTAATACAGGTTAATATTCTAATTATACTTGTTTTTTTAATGTAACAGTAATGTATTTAAAAAGGCTAAAACCAAAAAACATAAATTAGCTTCGCTGTATATGGTTCACTGCAGTTGAAAAACAATTTAACTTAATTTTTATTTCAATATTCACGACATTATTCTTTCCAAAACATTCAAATTTCATGTCTTTAACTCTTTTTTTTTATGCACTACAGACCCGTGTATATGGACAAACAGACAGCATAGTACTAATTACAACCCTTTGGGAACGCTAAAATAGACAAATCTAAAGAAAACACGAAAGCAAGGTGGTTCCAATTTTAAACCGCTCTGTAGTTTTTTTCGAATGCAGCCTTTACTCTTAATAAAAAATTCATCCACCTTATTTAGACTAGAGTGTTGTTGTGTAGTTCGGCAATATTACCTGACAAGAGATCTCTTGGAGCCGGCGAGGGAGGTGTAGCTGCCGTAACTCTTGGCTCCGAATATCGACGGCCGCTGCAGCAACGCCAATATGTGTGTGAGGCAATGCACTCCCGCCGCTATCACGTGCACCTGCACCAAACACCACACCTTTAGTCCACACCACTGAATTTGGGAGTGCGTAGCTCGGATCAGAAACAAGCACAAGTAATGATGCTTGTTTGTGCGGTTTTTCACAAGATAATCAACATAATGCATTGTATTATCTCGTTTATATATCCTCCATGCACGAATAGATTTGTGGTACGGCAGAACTGCGACATGCGGTGCCAATGCTATAAAATCCTAAGGCACTTTCCTCTCAATTTTTGATTTTGGATTGGTAGAATAGCTTTTGTGAAACGAGCTTATCCTTATAGTATATATTATATACTAGACTTGAGATGGGACGAGGCGCAGAACTGTAGGGAAAGTGGAGGGCCTCGTGAGAGCATATACCCCATGTCCAGCTGGTGCGAGGAGTTGAGGCTCTGTATACGTCATCCCTAACAAACAATAGCAAGTTCTAGATACTAGATTATGCAAGTTACGTAGCACACCAGGTCACAGTCAGATGTGTTCATGTCGGAGGCTTAGTCAGCTGTGCAAGGTCTGGATAGGACACTCCTGTCTGACCGCCCATTGGAAGCCAGATAGAACGAAGCAGATGTAACTGCTAACGGTTAATCTATTATCCAACGATCAGCCATAATAGTTCGAACTATAGGTGTATTAATTTCCCTGTTTAAATTAATACGCACTAGAATTCAGGCCCTTTAGTATTGAGTGGTTTATAAGGCTCGACACTAAATTTGATAATCAGTGGCAAACTGCTTAAATTTAACTGTTGCGTGTTTATTTATTGGTGAGGTTCTGGTTTTTTGTCCGCATGGTAAGGATACTAGAACGAAGTTCACGGCTCACCTGATCATAGTCTATTCTGACGATCAGCGGCGGAGTGTCAGCGTGCAGGTGAATGCCAAGCGAGACGACAGGGCCGCTGGTCAATTTACTTTCCGCTTCTTTCCGTGGTTCTGGTTTCTTCTCCGGCTGAAATAAAATGTTAATAAATTATCCTCAACACACTTAATATTACGGCACTTTGATCCTATCGCACTACCTATATGACGTAGAACAAGCGAAACTGATTCCCGAACGATTGCAAATGCATCACTCATTTTTAAGTGGACGCTTTGGCGTTGGTCACCTGAAATGATCCTCAGTTCGGTTTTAGTCCGGTTGCTAGTCCGGTTGAAACCATCAAATAGTATGTTAACCCGTTGAAAATGTCAGAAGTCAACAAAGATTGTGTGACATCATCTATTCAACCCTTGTCAGTTTTATAAAAACACTAGCTGCGCCCCGCGGTTACGCGTTGTGATGGATGATGACGATGATGATAAAAAAATATCTTGTAAGTTATTATAGCGCCTTATCTATATCTACATACAAAAATTTCATTACATAACTAAAATCCATACCACAAACTTTCGGGTTTATAATTATATAAGTATAATAAAATTCGACAAGTCTAAAGTGTATGAGAAGATATAGTAAAATAACTTTTCATAAATATTATATTTCATAAATTTGTAGACTTACCTCTGGGGAACGATCCGTTTTCTTACGTCTGTAAGAGAAATAATACATAAAATTTTACGGTATACATTTACGAAAAAATGGCATTTTGTGCTCATATTCAGATATACATACTTTGCTGGCCCTCGGACGAACTCCTTGAGTGTAGCTGGTCTGAAATCTATTCCCGCCGTGAAATACTTCAGCCTCTGTAACAAAATTATCATGGTTTTATGTCAACGAGATCTCATTTTTTTCTCCGAATTAACAAATAAAATTCGAGTACACTGAACTATTATTGATAGTGAACGCTTGCCCGTGTCAGTTGCAGTGCTACTCAAAGCAGTCGAGCCTGAGTTTCATTCGCTCATTATAGTAGTATATGCAACGGTCATATAATACTTATTGCATACACTATTTTATCTTCACTCATACATTTGAGTACAAAACAAAAGTGGAAAATGAGTGAAGTATTTATTAACTTAAATGAAAAATTGCAATTACGAAATTGAATATTAATCATCGAGCTGTATTAACACAACACTTAATTTTACAACATATAAATTTTCTATTATCCAATTTTTTTTAGATAAATATATTTTATTCCAAACTCACAGCCACGGAAGAATCTATGGGTATGGTGGGAAATTTAGAATCACTGCGCAGCGCGCGCATCCATAGACAATGACACTATTTTTCTATATTAAGTCAACGAGCCCATACGTGCCAATAAATTAAAAAGTAAAGTGTGGTATAAAGTTGAAAAGTTATTTTATGATGCAGTTGTTTGAAAATCGAAGGAAAATGTTGCACTGTAATGTTTTTATTTTATTTTTCCTATCCTCGAAAATAAATACGTGTTTATACAATCTTTTTTTTATTTATATTTGGAAATATAAGTTGAGTTTAGATAAATTTTAATTATAGTGCCTTTCCACACCATCACAATGCATTTTTGGCTGGTTCACGACATAGGGTAGGTATGCAAAGTAGTAAAAATACTTGTATTAAAGATTTCACTTCCTTTCAGTAAATGAACTAAAAATAAGGTCAAAACAATAACAATTTTTATCGATTTATTTTACGCTCTCGCTCTATTACTATTTCTCTATAATAAATACGCCATCTAGGACCAAAATATTGCGTACTTTTTAAATACTACATCACCATAGAGGAATGCCTCCCGCATTTAACCCATTCCCATTTATAAATGCCCCATTTAGAACCTAAATTTTGCGTACTTTTTAAATGCTACATTACCATAGAGGAATGCCTCCCGCATTTAACCCATTCCCATTTATAAATGCCCCATTTAGAATCTAAATTTTACGTACTTTTTAAATGCTACATCACCATAGAGGAATGCCTCCCGCATTTAACCCATTCCCATTTATAAATGCCCCATTTAGAACCTAAATTTTGCGTACTTTTTAAATGCTACATTACCATAAAGGAAAACCTCCCGCATTTAACCCATTCCCATTTATAAATGCCCCATCTAGGACCAAAATGTTGCGTATTTTTTAAATAATACATTACCATAGAGGAAAGCCATTTAACCCATTCTCATTTAAAAATGTGCCATCTAGGACCAAAAAGTTTGCGTGCTACATTACCATAGAGGAACGCCTCTTCCTCTATGTACATAATTATGTTCGTCTATGCTATGTATCTTTCATGCGGTCGCAGCGCCATCTATCAATACGCAAAAGAATCGTCGTAAATTAAGCAAACGCAACACGGTCATGAAACCAAAAATTTGGAACTTATTATTACGTATTTAATAAAGCTAGTCAATTTTTAACCTGGATTTTCATAAAAGACATGAAATATTCCAGGCTGACACAGCGCCATCTAGATTTATTACGGGATATTTAAGCCCTTTGCGTAGTACAATTTTATGTGTGGCGATTGGCGGTCTTTCTGGGTATAATCGTATTTGCTCAGGGGTATAAGCTAAAGGTAAAATTGAATTTGTCATTCATAAGCTAGAACATGACACTGGCAGAGTAGTCTTCCTACGTTAAAAGGCCACATACGAAGATGAAGAAGAATTAGAAGAATGCTAAGTTATTTACTAACTACATACCTTTTCTTCAACAGTCGGCTCCTTCCCCTTAACTTTGACTTCCGGTTTCTGCATCTGTTTGATCTGCAGCGACTTGGTGACCACGGAGAGAGTGACCGCAGTAGAGACAAGTTCAAGCACAGTCCTGGGCGTGGCCACGGCGAAGGTTTTGAGCTGCGAACGGAGCCCCGAGGCAGACTTGGCTCGGCCCGACTTGTCTGTGACAGCCTTCACTTCTAGCGTGTAGCACGACACGTCGGCTAGTCGCATCTTCCACGGAAACGAATCTTGTATGGCTAGAACCAGATAAACCGCAGGGTTATTATGTATCTCAGTTGCAATCAAAAGTTGATTGAAATCTCACTTCGGTCAGCTCCAGTCATCAATTAACATTGTTGCTTACTGGGGTTGTCAAAACTGACATAGAGCCGCCATTTCAATCAACATTTGATTGTAATTAGGATACTTAAATTTAATCTACATATTTAAATCTAATTAAAAACTTGCAGATTCGAATAATAAAGAAATTAGTGAATAATCAAACAAAAAATGAATTAAATAAAGAATATGATAAACTTTTCAATGTATGTAAAATTCTGCCAGTTGATGCTAAAGTTAATTACTTAATATGTCGCAACATTACTGCAATGACATGTATGAAATACCTAGAACTTACCATTACTCTACCCGTCAAGCATCTAAACCCCAGCTTACTATAGAAACGAGTTACATTCAAAACTACTACGGTGAACGAATGTACAGATACAAAGTGCCACTATTGTACAACAAGCTGCCACAGAACTTTACTGATATGTATTTTACAAAACCTGGTGTTAAAAAGGCATTAAAAAGCTTAATGTTAGAAAATAAAACGGAAAAGGAATAGGGTTATCATGTAACATACATAACAGTGATATGTGAACAGCGGCATTGAAGATTCCATACTTACATTTAAGTTAGTACCTACTTAACTACCTACCTACTTTTATTATAAAAATACTCATACGGCATTGTAATTGCTTAAGTAAAAGTAATTACACTAGCAAAGAATTTAATCCTATAGAATATAAAATAGTATTTGCTTGAAATTAGAACTATCAAAGGCTAGAATTCTTAGCCGACTAATAGTCACCATTTTGATTTACTTAAAAGCATTGAGAACATCTAAATTTTTCGTTGTTATTGCAAAAGTGAAGTTGTATAAAAATATATATATATATACGCGCACAAGTCTGAACTGTAAAGGATCTATTATGCTGCAAAATTTGAAAACCCATTACAACAACCTTATACAAGTGTAAAAAGATACATCCAATGTTGACAGGGTTATGTCATTACTTACTTAAGCATTTACTTTAGTAAGTAACGTTCATTGCTCGAATTTTCAACATACAATCTTATTCTATAACATTGTATGTTGAAAATCTATTGTACACAAGTAATTGCTTCATTGAGAAATTACTTAGCAACAAGTAGTCACTTGTTTATAAATGCGAGAATTAATTATGTATATTATAGAGAATAGCATGCAAAAACACAAATTGTAATGAGAGTGTACCTGCCGACAAACTGTTCTGCAGTTTGACAGAATTTACATTAAGGTAATAAAAATGTATGCTTATGGAAGATAAATAAAAAAAAACTTAATAGCCCGGCTGGTTGCACAGTTAGTACACTCACAACAATCATCCAGTTCATGAGATTCAGCCTGGTGACAGACGGACGGACAGACAGACAGAAAGACACAGACAGACAGTCAAACGGACAGACAGCGGAGTCTTAGTAATAGGATCCCGTTTTACCCTTTGCGTACGGAACTATAAAGTCGATGTACTGTCGTACATGAAGTTGAAAGAGAAAAGAGAAAGAGGTTGTATTGAAAGACTAAGATGGAGAAAGCTTCATTCAGCAGCCGATGTCGCACATATGCACAAAAAACACTTACTTTTGTTAGGTGTTGCAAATGTAGGTCCATCGTGTTTTATCTCATTCCAGAATTGCTTCGTTAGTGTGCTCGAATACATTGTCAGGCGGCCCAAACTGAAACATTACAACATACATCTATAAAGATAAATAAAATTAAAGTGTATGTTTGAAATTCCAAATTAACACCTTTTCACTAAATGCATATGTATGCAATAAATGCAAGTATACGGTACAGTCAATAAAAAATATTTGTTTATACTTTTAACTGTCGTCTGTTCCTGCTAATCTCTGAAACTGCTGGATCTATTTTAACGAAACTTTCACTGGCAGATAGCTGATTTTATAAGAAGTAACTTAGACTACTTTTACTTTAGGAAAAAAATTATATAACTATATGTTTCTGTCTGTTTGTCACCTAATCACGCCTAAATAGCTGTACGGGTCGTAATCAAATTTGGCAAGGTTATAGATTATATCCCGGGGGAGCACATGGTACTTTTCAATAACATCGTCATCATCATCCATTACCACGCGGGTGAAACCGCGGAGCTTAGCTAGTGTTAGAATAAAAAAATAATCATTTATTTCAAATTATCACCATCAACAGCTTTTTGTATAAAACTGATATGTTTTTTGAACTGGCTGTTTCATGGGATGTTGCTGTTTTAGTGATCAAAAGAGGTTGTGTTATGTGAGCCGGCCATCGCTACTTCACTGAGCTGTGCATTCTCGGAACGGGTCGACTGAATTCAGTAGTCGCGGCAGTACATACTACTCTGACTGGATAAATCCAAAGAAATAAATATGAAGTAAATTGTGTATTGGTCCATATTAAATCTATCAAATATATAAGATCTTTGTTAATTAGTGCACAATATTGAAAGGGGTGGTTTGGGATTTGGGATCGATAGCTGAACATCAAAGAAAAGAAGAACTAAAAATATTATTTCAAATTATTATGAACCTATATTCACTGATCTGCGGCTAAGAACCATTTTGCGATCGAACGCTCGACGGTGCCGCTACATCACAGGATAGATAACAGTAACTACGCGAGACATAACCTACTTAGAATAGGTACATATGTCGTTGTTGCTAAAATAACAATTTGTGAGGATGTTAATTTTTTTTCAATAAACCTTCATAAAGAAAATGTTTAGTTATTAGTATTTAGATAAGTGAAGGAGCAACCTGAGCGCGAGAACGTCTTCCGACTGACTAGCATGCCTCTCCATAGCATCACGTAATGTCTCGCAGTTGACAGCCGAAGCGGTGGTCATAGTCACATATAGCATCGTCAGCCCAATCTCTACGTTGACTATCATTCTCTGCAGACGCTTGTGTAGCGTCAGTAGGTTCTCGCTCTCCCAGAACGTCGACAGGATTGTTTTCTGTAAACAAACACTTGCTTTTAGTGCGTTTAATTGGTCTGCCAACGATTCGATTATCATACATCAATAAAACATCAAGATTATGAAATTGCCTACTATGGATCTAATTAGCTTTTCACTAAATAACAAAAGTGGCTAATTTATTCACCGAAACCAAAACTTCGTTTTTAAGATATTAAATCTATCTATGTATCTACTCGTTATACCTTTAAACCAGCAATTCTTGTATATATAATCTGGATCTCGGAAACGTTTCGAGCTATTTTCATGAAATTTAGCATACAGGGGATTTTGGGAGCGACAAATTGATCTAGCCAGGTTTCATTTTTAGAAAACGAAGTTTTATTCATATTTTCAGGCAATGAAAAATTGACACAACACTGAAGCTACTTGACAATAAATGGCGTTATTAACCAACACTAAGGCTGGAGTTCACCAACACATGTTTAAACTGTAAACGGACGTTTAATTCTTAAATGACCGTTTAGCAATATTTTTTTGTTCACCAAGCAGTAACCATTGATTAAGTTTCGTAATCGGATGTTTAAGTTAAACTATGTCTGCGACCTTGTTTAACCATTGGTTATTGTTTATTTACGTGAAAATGTCAGATGCTCTGAATTATATCTTTGAAGAAGATAACGTGTTAGGTAGATGATTTTGAAGATATTGAGCGAATTTTACGCGCACCCCGTGTTTTCCAAAGTGGATACAATTAAGTATTTAGAAGAAACTGACGTAAAAGCATTCGTTACAAGATTTCGTTTATACAAACATAGTGCCTTGGAATTATTTGATTTTATTGATGAAAGTTGTAATATAATATCATCCATAATCACTTCAATAAAACTTACTTGAATTTTTAATTTCAATTACCACAAAATAACTCTGACGCCAACAAAACAAACACATAGAACTTCGAATCGAACTTTGATATTACCATAAAAAAGGTGCTGAATTAGAAATACATACAACTTGGGAACATACCATTGACTTGTCACGCTTTACATTTTGTGGTATATTAATATTACCATACCATATTTGAATGTAGCTCGGGTAAATGTAGATGATACAAGATACGATACGCTATCTTTTCAAAGTAGTATAATACCATTCTTTCATTTACGACTCATTCGTCCAAAAACGCTCGATTACTTAAACGTTCGCTTTAAAAAGATGGTGAACACAAAAAAAACGTGACATGTTTAAACAACTGTTTAAGTTTAAGGGGGCGATTAGGTAATCAATGGTCAAGTTCTAGTTGGTGAACTCCAACACTAAGCCAATGAGAGTTTGGTTTGAGGTTAGACCAAGGAAATCAATTGTTTACTTACGAACAAAGATCGGTCATCCGTATAGTCATTAATCTCATCATCATCATCATCATCATCATCTCAGCCGTAAGACATCCACTGCTGAACATATGCCTCCCCCATAATTTTCCAAAAGGACCGGTTGGAAGCAGCCTGCATCCAACGTCGTACTGCGACCTTTATCAGGTCGTCTGTCCACCGTGTCGGTGGACGACCTACACTGCGCTTGCCGGTCTGTGATCTCTACTCCAGAACCTTCCGTCCCCATCGGTCATGTGTCCCCATGATTCGATCACGCAGAGAAACCCCGAGCATAACAAATTCATAAATATATAATAATAATATAACAAATTCAAATACTGACCCGGTATCTGATAGAATCTATCGGTACAGTATAGTATGGTGTCATCTATCGATAAAGTAAAACTTTTCTAGCTTTATCTTCATGTATGTAGAATCCAAAATATATTTAAGTAGTTTTATAATCTGTATGCAAGCAATGATGTTTCTGCCTGGGTATACAAGAGATAACTTCTAGACCCACACTGGGCATACACGATAAATCAAATGATATATCTATATGAGAACATGTCATTCACCGACGGTACTCACTCAAGTAAACATCTGTCGCAGTATCTCCTTCGTAGTTTAATCTGATTTCGGTGAAAAAATTTACTTTTACGTAACAGTGTGTGTATGATAATGGACTGTATTTTTTATTTGATTGTCGAAACAAGGGGGTATTTAATACGAAAAGTATGGAAGGACTCACCAGATATTATTTTGTGGTTGGCTAACATTTAGCTTCAAACGTTCACTTTAGCAATAGGTGGTAGCTTTGAAGCTGTAACTACAGATTATATCTTATCAATAATGAACAGTGTGGTACGAATTATAGATTAAAACGTTAGTGAGCTTATGAATCTATACAAAAGTGTTATTAACTTACTGGTTTCGGTGATATTTGTAAACTTAAAGTTTTTCGTATTCAACTCACAGTGTCCATTTTCTAAGTTTACCCACAATAATTATTATGAATACCATTCGATGAGAATTTATTCGGAAATTTCGACGCTCAACTTATAACGTAATTGGTGTAGCGCTCGGACGACTGGCCTTATCTTCCATACGATATGAGTGCTGTCCGGTTATCGAACCTCATCGAAGGTAACATATTGCATACAAAAAAAAAACATCGTAAATTTTAATACAAACAATCAAATATGGCCATCTGTTCTGCTTGTAATTTAAACTTATTGACCACTCAAAAGAAGATTAAATGCTCCAATTCTAGCTGTGGCCACCGTTATCATCAAGAGTGCGTGAAGTTTACTAATGAATCGCCAGCCTCACGCCTTAATTGGGTTTGCCCACCGTGTTCATCTCAACGTCCTAAGGGGGGTGACAATAGCAATACTCCCGTTCACGCCAAAGCAACGAAACCGGGTTCTGAATCTGAATTGATGACCAAGGATGCACAGGATTCTCTTAGCCCTTGCAGTTTAGACTCGCATAATAATATCTTAAATTTAATTAAGGGTGAGATCACTCAAATGAAAACTGACCTTGAAAAATCGTTCAAGAACTATATTCATGAGGAAATCAGCCCACTAAGGTCCGAAATAAAAGAACTCAAAAATTCGATTGATTTCGTAAATAACTGCTATGAAGATGTATCCAAAAGGCTTGATTTGGTGGAGAGCAAGCTAGGTACAGTTGCATCATTTAAAACTGAGATTAAGGACGTTAATTCTGTTGTATTGAACTTGCAGAAGGACATAAATATTCGTGAACAGTGGGCCAGGAGGTCTAATATTGAAATAATAGGCGTTCCTGAACAGAAGGGTGAAAATCTCGTCGATACTCTTTGCAAATTAGCAGAAAAGGCAAACTTTTCGATAAATCCAGACACTGACATTGACTTTATCACTCGAGTAGCACCGTTAAAGAGTGATGGCAAGAAATGTAAACCGATCGTAGTTCGCTTTCAGGCTCGTTATAAAAAAGACGATTGCCTCAGCTGCTTAAGAAAACTGAAGTATTTAAAGGCTAAGGATATTGAATTCATGGATAATAACCAATCCATTTACTTTAATGATCACTTGACCAGCAGAAATAAGCAACTGCTTCAACAAGCTAAGAAACTTGTAAAGGAACGTAATCACAAGTACATTTGGGTAAAACATTGCTGCATACTGACTCGGCGTGATGACAACAGCCCCATCTTGCAAATTTCGTCAGCGGAAGACTTAAACAAAATAAAATAGGATATAGCTTTTTGTCAATCATTACAACATATCTTGTTTTTTTATTAGTTGAACTTTTATTACTGTTATCTGTTTGTGTTTTTATTGTATTATTTTACGTTTTTTATGTAACGGAAGCTTGTAATGTTGCTGTTTTTGGGAGTGTTGCTGCGAAACATTGTTTCACAAAACTTTATTATACTAAAGGCACTATGTGTTTATGTTTAATTAATCATTATAATGGTACTTTGCCTGTATGGATGAGACTAAAACATTGTATTTTATTTGTTATTTGTTATGTGTATTTCACATCAATTATTTTTTATTATAAAAATGGCTAATACAATGAATATTTACTATCAGAACGTGCGTGGGCTTCGTACTAAAACTTATTCGATTTTTTTCGATAATGTTTTAAATTGTGACTCAGATTTCATCTTTTTAACCGAAACATGGCTTCTTTCTGGCATTCTTGACTCGGAACTTTTTGATTCGCGATATAATGTTTATAGATGTGACAGAAATTATGATTTGCGTGGTGATACTCTGGGTGGAGGTGTTTTAATTGCAGTTCGACGTGGTATCATTGTTAAAGATATTTGCAGTGTTCCGTCTACGAATTTTGTAGCTGATATTTTATATTTATCAATATCATCATCAAGTAATAATCTTAAATCCTGTAATTGTCGTTTATTTTGTTGCTATTTTCCTCCTTGCAGTTCTTTATATAGCGCGTAATTGGATTTTTTTTAATATTTGTCTAACAATATGATAAGGGAACCTAACTTTAAATATATTTTAATAGGAGATTTCAATATAAGTCAAGCTAATTGGTCAAACATTGATGGGTCAAACGCTGCACACCTTTCCGGTAACATTGATGTACCCCTGGTTGAATCATTAATGGCTTTTCTGTCATTTAACTCTTTGCAACAATTTAACGTAGTACCAAACCAAAGTGCTAGGCAATTGGACCTGGTGATTTCTAACATTTGTTGCATAGTGGATCATGCTGTTGACCCATTGGTAGCTGAAGATAAGTATCATCCTGCTTTAAACATTAAATTTGATAGTATTTCTATAAGTTATTTACGTCCTCCGAAAAGAACTATTAAATTGTTTCATATTGCTGACTATTCATTAATTTGTTCAGATTTAGAGGGTTTGGACTGGGATGATATCCTTGATCAACGTGATATGGAAACATCAGTTGGTTGTTTTTACAGTATGGTCAATAATATTATTTCTAAACATGTTCCCAGTAAAATTATTTATGATGATGGCAGATATCCATTTTGGTTCAGCAAAAGTTTAATTAAAATTATTAAAGAAAAACTTAAATATCACAAGAAATGGAAAATATATAAGAATGTGAACGATTATGATAGTTTTGCAAAAGCACGTGATAGACAAAAAATAGTTCAAGATCAGTGTTATTTGTCATACTTGAAGATGGCCGAGTCTAGAATTCAGGAAAATATTAAATATTTTTGGCGGTTTGTTAAATCTAAGCGGAATCACAATGGTCTTCCGGACACTATGTTTCTTGATAATGTTGTATCATCCAATGGAAGTCTAATCTGTGAATCTTTTTAATAAGCATTTTAACTCTGTTTGAACCCACAACTTCTACTTCTAGACGGGGACAATCAGATAAAGATTGTCCTTCGAATAGTGCTACGAGTATCAATTTACATAAAGTACATATTTCTATGGAACAAGTTGCTAAATATTTGAAGTTACTAGATGTGCACAAAACTGCAGGGCCCGATGGAATACCTCCATTATTCTTACGTCAATGTTGTGAGGTTTTATCGAAGCCCCTAGCTACATTATTTAACTTGTCTCTTAGTTCTGGTCTTATGCCACTGGTTTGGAAGAGGTCTTTCGTTGTTCCGGTCTTCAAATCTGGTGATAAGCACGATATTAAAAATTATCGACCTATCTCGAAGCTTAGTATAATTCCAAAATTATTTGAAAAGATAATTTATGATCACATTTTTCCAATTATTAGGCCCCATATAATTCAACAACAGCATGGTTTTGTAGATAGAAGGTCTACTGAGTCAAATTTATGCGAATTTACTGATGTCATATTTAAATCGAGAGTGTGAGTGAGAGTAAGTCGAGAGTTCAGTAACGTAAAAACTTTAGTCATTCTTTTCAATTCTATAGTGAGACCTATTTTAGAGTATGCTTCTAGTGTCTGGAACCCTCAATATCAAATATATATTAACAGCCTAGAGAGAATTCAAAACAAATTTGTGAAACATATTAAATTCAAAATGCTTAAATCAGATCAACCTTTATCTTTTAACTCTAATACACTTCAAGGCCGACGTACTTTAAGAGATCAAATGTTTTTGTATAAAATCTTGAAAAATGTTATAGACTCTCTATATATGGTAAGTCAAATTAGTTTTAGATGTCCTCGTATAAATGCCCGTTACATAAACAAACTATTTAATATTTATCCATGTAATACTAATTATGCATCTAACTCATTCGTACCAAGAGTGTGTAAATCTTATAATGAGCAATTCTCGGATTGTGACATATTTGTGTTGTCAGCAGCAAAATTCGCAAGGCAAATATCACTATTGTAAATAAGTACCTAGTTTATGTTATTGTTATCATATTTTATTGTTTCGCTTTGTATCAATTCATAAATTATTTTGGCAATGTTATTTATTTTTTGAGTACCGTATTGTAAAATTTTATATAATGTATATATTAGTGGCAGCTTTATTGGTTTATGTACTCGTATTTTAAATATAAACGTAATTTTAAGTAAATTGAATACTGTTTGTGCCTTAATAAAGATAAAATAAAATAAAATAAAAAAAATGTCACATACAGCTATGCTGAATTATCGAGTGTTCAAAACAAACGCGACACATGGTACGTATATCCTGTTACTAAATTTAAATTCTTGTATTAGTTGCCGTGTAACTTTAAAATCTTTATGTTATCAGACTGATCAAGAAACATACAAAGAAAAAATGTGGTGTGGCTGAGTCATGGCCACGGCCGTGTCTTGTACGTGAATTCGTTTCTCCGAGTCAAAAGTTATACTAAATGCAAATCTCGATTACTGTTAACTTATTAATGGCGTGCTCGTATATCGTAATGAATTCTTTGATCCTTTAGCTATCCAGTGGTATAATTTGATTTAGGATGTATAGGATAGATTAGAAACTACCGCCACACTGAATCCCCCGATTTTTTATCATTATGTTTTTGGATTGCCCCAGTTTGGTAGCAAATTTAAAGCCGTTTACGTATTCACGTCAAAACGTGTAAACCCTGACCTTTGGTTCAGATCTCTTGGCGTCCTTACTGACCGCACCCACACTGGAGCCGTAACTTCTCGTACGCGCGTGTACTTCAGCACCCGAACCAGACTTCGTGCCACCGCGTCCGCTCGAAGACTGAAAATAATGAGGTTCTGTTTAAAGTAACATAATGGTAGTGATTTGATTGTGTGTACACTAAACTAAAATTCTCTGAACTATGGTAGTTCTTATTCTGTTTACATTAAAATCCATATTCGTGTAACACTTGTAATGACAATTCTATATAATTATTCGATTCAATCGAGGGTAGTTTTACATCAGTTTAGACTAGTTGAGACAGCACGAACTTACATGATGATTAAATTTGATCTAAACACACCTACATTTGAACAGAAAGAGCAAATTTAAGAATTTTTTCAGATGCAAGCGTTATACAAATTGAGACTTAAATGTGATCAGAATAAGAACTTCCATGATTTACTAAAAATAGATTTTAGTTAGCAAGTTCAGTTTGGTGTTCTGAACAAGCAAATTGCTACTATAACTTTTTAATAGATGGTTTTTAAAGCACTTACACCTGCTTAGCGAGACCAAACTTTGCAATCTAAAAGAGAAAAATTATATCCACGGACTGGATCAGAACCCGCTTCTTCCGACAATTCCTTTCAGACGCCTCGGTAACCTCGGTTTCGCCTCAGCTCACATACGTAACGTACGTACGAACGTAAGGGATGTACGTTTACACGTTCGTCCTTAAATGCCTCTTTTGCTGGACGCTGGAGTAATGTACTATTCATTCATGAAAGTATACAGTTCTTACGGTCTAGTGACTGTTCCCAAGGGTGCAGTGGGGGGGTGGCATTTAGTCGTGCGTCACTTACCGGTGGTGTGGCGCGACGTCGCGTGAAGTACTGAGATGACGTACTCCTCAGAGAACCAACTGACGTCATCGACTCTGCAATAACACACACAATCGTGACCATGTATATATACCTCCTTTTTTTGACCCGTGTAAATCCTTTATAGATATCACCGGGCCCGTGGGGAGCACGGTGTTTATGTGGGAGTCCGTATACCCAATAAAAACGTATTGAAAATGTAGTGAGTTTTTATTCATAAGTGTATTGTTCCTTCATACTTAGAAATTAAGTCTATCACTCAGTAAATTATAAACATTACTTATCTAGTTTTCTACTGACTTCCAAAAAGGAGGAGGTACTCAATTGGACTGTTTTTTTTAATGTTTGTTACCTCATACCTTTCGACTGAGTCGATAATGAATAGTGTGAACAATATCAAGGCCGCGACAGATAAAGGGTAATTAAACTGCATATAGTGCTCATTCTGGAGCCACGGATGCGTGCAATATAGCTTGTGTAAATTCATCTATTTAGGTAATTTTCTACCGACTTCCAAAAAAAGGAGGAGGTACTCAATTTGACTGTTTTTTTTAATGTTTGTTACCTCATACCTTTCGACTGAGTCGATAATGAATAGTGTGAACAATATCAAGGCCGCTACAGATGAAGGATAATTAAACTGCATATAGTGCTCATTCTGGAGCCACGGATGCGTGCAATATAGCTTGTGTAAATTCATCTATTTAGGTAATTTTCTACCGACTTCCAAAAAAAGGAGGAGGTACTCAATTTGACTGTTTTTTTAATGTTTGTTACCTCATACCTTTCGACTGAGTCGATAATGAATAGTGTGAACAATATCAAGGCCGCTACAGATGAAGGATAATTAAACTGCATATAGTGCTCATTCTGGAGCCACGGATGCGTGCAATATAGCTTGTGTAAATTCATCTATTTAGGTAATTTTCTACCGACTTCCAAAAAAAGGAGGAGGTACTCAATTTGACTGTTTTTTTTAATGTTTGTTACCTCATACCTTTCGACTGAGTCGATAATGAATAGTGTGAACAATATCAAGGCCGCGACAGATAAAGGGTAATTAAACTGCATATAGTACTCATTCTGGAGCCACGGATGCGTGCAATATAGCTTGTGTAAATTCATCTATTTAGGTAATTTTCTACCGACTTCCAAAAAAAGGAGGAGGTACTCAATTTGACTGTTTATTATGTTTGCTACCTCAAAATTTTCGACTGGGTGAACAGATTCTTAAAATGCTTTTTTGTTTGAAAGCCGGTGCTTCCCGTGTGGTCCCATTTGAATTTCATTAAATTCGATTCAGTAGTTTTTGAGTTACACTCCAATAACTGAATAGAATGGAAGTCGGTATTAAATTCTTCAAATGGTACTAATCCTACTAATATTATATAGCGAAAGTTTGTATGTGTGGATGTTTGTTACTCTTTCACGCAAAAACTAATGAATGGATTTTAATGAAATATGGTATGTAGACAGATAAGGCGCTAGAATAAAACATAAGGTACTTTTTCATCATCATCATTATCATACATCACCACGCGAGCGTAATTGCAAGACGCAGCTAGTTACTTAATATTATAATACAGTTCCTGCGAGCCGTGATATCGTGGACCGTGTAGTTGTACGTACGTAGTTGAGGTTTGATAGCAGGGGTGTACGCAAGCCAAGCGATGAACAGAGGATCGACGGCGACGGCCATTGGTTCCGTCCACACTCCAGCGTACTCCATCGAAGTCGGCAACACTTGCTTGCACCATTGCACAGCTAGCCGGAGGTAAGGCCTGCAACCACACACATAACTCAACACTATATATGGTAGGATTTCTCCAAAATGTTGTGTATGGTTTCCCGTGGTACCAACATTGCCCTATCTATACTATAATATTATAAAGGGGAAATATTTCTTTGAATCGAATAGGGTTCGTAACTACTGGATTTTGAAAAATTCTTTTACCATTAGCATCTTACGTTATGAACCTAGGCTATATATATTGTGATTCATCATTATTATCCATCACCACGCGGATGAAACCGCGGAAGTTACTAGTGATATGTATATTGACTAGTGGTTCGTTTTGACACAATCGAGAATGCTCCAAATCCTTATAACTGTGAGATTGGTAGAACCATGAAAGAAGGCGGGTGTACATTGACAGAATTCATCATTGTGTCTAGTAATCAACCATCAATTAGCAGCTCGAGCTTTGCCGTTTTTTTTTATTACAGATTGAAGTTTACGGGACCCAGTGTACTTGTGATTGGCAGAGGAAATAGGCCAACATAAGGATTTATTGCACTGTTCAGAAAATCGAACATGCTATGCCTAGTTATATTTTTTATTTGTGGAGAAATGACGCGTAAGTGCAATGATTTAGATTCAATTTAAGCATACAATAAGACTTACTTGTGGAACAGTGTTAATATGATATAACTACAATAGTGGAATCTATATGTATATATAATAAAAATAGATATATATATATATATATATATATATATATATATATATATATATATATATATTATACGCAGACAGTTAAATATACGCATTAAGGAACATCTTAAAATAAAACAATCAATACAGTAATAAAACACCGTAATAATAGGCGGTCTTGATCATTAAAGCGATCGCTTTTAGACAACTTTTGAATGAAGGGTAATAACGGCAAAAAAGGGCTGGTGGTGCACAGATAGCATTAAATTATGGAGGAAAAGGAAATAAAATGTCACTGATGTATGTTGCCTACTGATTATACTTATTAGACTCTAATGAAAAATTAAAATATGTTCATGTTATATATAATTACACATATAAATACATACTAACCAATTGTATATAAATAAAAATAAGTCGGGTTTTCCTTCCTGACACTATAACTCCAGAACGCACGAACCGATTTCCAAAGGTCTCGGGCTCCGTGAGGTTTATAGTAAAGAAAATTCAGGAACAATTTGAAAAGAAAAGCGGGAAAATCTTTTTTCACATATAGCGCCATCTCTGATACATAGCATGTACTACAAACCAATATTTTAAGTAGATGGCGCCAAAAGAAATGTTACATAAAACGAAGCCATCTGGTGGCGAAACGGAGTTCGCAGGGTTTGCTAGTTGTATATAAATAGCAAAGAAATATAAAAGTTATATATATTGCAGAAAAATAATACACTGGCATAAGTAAAAAAAAGCATTAGTACTCACGAGGTAGAGGGCGCATCGGGAGCAGAAAACAGCCAAGCTTGCTTCAGCTCGGATTCCTCTGTTGAAATATAAAAAATAAAAGAAAATTGACGTCAGAGACGTCAATCAGATTCCTTTTTTTTATTATGCATGGAGACGGTACAAGCCCGAGGTAGTGGTAAACTCTGCATTTCGTCGCTAGAGACGAACTGCACTGCGAAAGTAACTCTGAGACATTGTGTTGTTAAGAGGTTCCATGCTAAATGAGAAAACTCTTTTGTGTAATTTATCTATAATATGTATGTATTTAGAAATATATAAGTATGTTTATCAGTTGTCTAGTACCCATTACACAAGCTCTGCTTAGCTTGGGACTAGATGGCGTTGTGTGATAGTTGTGGTATATTTATTTATTTTCTACCTCTTAACATTGTCTGATTTTAGTAATTTTTTTTCATAGAATCATGACATTGTTTACTATGCCCGTACGTTTTGATTTTTTCGGTATTGCAAAGTACTATAAATTTCCTTTTTTAGAACTTAAAAAAAAATAAACGTACGGGCATAGTAAATAATGTCATGATTCTATGAAAAAAAATCACTGAAATCGGACAATGTTAGGAGGTAGAAAAGAGTTTTCTCTTTTAGCATGGACAGTACTAGCTATGCAATCCTTTTAAGAATCATGTGCCTGTAATTTCACTGGCACCCATACATCGCCAGAACACAGTATTATGAACATTACAGCTTCGAGGTAGAAATAAGTACGGTGACAGTACTTCGGACGAACTCATTCATAAAGCGTTTCACTGCTGCTTTTTTTCATCGCCATATCAATTCTGTTGTTGTATTCTACTCCTCCTCATAACTCTTTAAAATATGTATGGCACTGTAATGTGTTATAAATCTAAAAGACTTAACTTTACTTTGTTCAATGATGGTTAGTGATAATTTACATACATAAAGAAATAAAGTTTATTTTCGTTTAACAGTAATTTAATTTGTTCATATGTTACTTACAAAATCGGCTCTATTAGAAAATTAACGCATACTAAACAAATGAGACAGTGCAACAAATCGCTTACAATAACTTGTTACTTTAAATCACCTTCCTGCTGCGATATTCGCTATGACCATTAATGAACGCTGCGCGCTACGATATCTTCAAGGAACAATACTTAATATAATACTATAATACTATATAATATAATACTTAATAATGATATCGTAACGAAGCGCGTTACTTGTTTAAGGTCATATCATAGCGAATAAGGTCCATGTTTTTACTGGGTAAATTATATGAGGTTAGCGATAAGAAACAACTATACCATGATACTTACTTGGTTCGTGCAAAGCTGTCGCTTTCATGGACATGATTGTGATGATGTGAGTGATAGTATTCATAGTGACGAAGCCGCGCGCCACGAGCTCCTCCACAGTCAGGTCTATCGCGACTGACTCTGAAAACAAGTGACCAACAGGGCTATTATGTATCTCAGTTGCTAACAAATGTTGATGGAAATCTTGAAAAATGGCGGCCCTATGTCAGTTTTGGCAACTCCAGTAAGCAAAAATGTTAGTAATTTGATCACTGAAGCTGACAAAAGTGACATAGAGCGGCCATTTTTTCAAATTTCAATCCACATTTGTTAGCAACTGAGATACATAATAGCCCAGCAGATTATTACCTGACCGGCCGAGTGACTACTCATACCAATCACCCAGGCCAAACACAATTTTAAAATAACTTAAGATGCTTTACGTAAGGTTGATAATCGCTTGTTATATTGGACGATGTAATGCGAAAAAGCATTAATTTTGTACGTTTTCTTTATATATTTCTATATATACTAAAAAAACTGCTGGTTACTTATTTAGTACTATATGTAAGCTATGTATTACCTAAACAAACCTAAAATACAGTGTTATCGCTGAAAATTCTGAGAGTTTGGACGTGAAAGTTTATTTTTATGGACCTATTTAGGATTTTTTCCTGCACAGAGCGAGTAATATTTATGAATTCTGTTCGGTTATTACTTTGCCTGTTCCTTTTCTAACCTAAGTTTTTTATTCATACAATATTATCGATCTGTTTCGTTACACTAGATGTTTAAAGGTTCTGCTTTTTACTTTTATCAGGACACAAGCGCGCCTTTACACTATCGTTAAAAACGCTTTTCGTCCTATATTATGGTCATTGCAAGGACCGATGCATCCTAAATCCTAGAGCGTTATAATATCGTTACTGCAGTATGTTCATCATGTAAAGCAGTTTCAGTTAAAGGCATAGACAATTGGTGGTATTTATTTTTCTGTAATATGTACTAATGAAGGTTACTATTTTATTTTCCTGGTACAATAGCCCTGATGGATATATAGGTCTTTATAAAAAATGATTTTAATGGTCGGTATTGCACCAAACGTAATAAATATACTTTTATAGTATTTTAATTCATTCATAGAATCTTACATATACACAAAGGGTATTTCAGTATTCGTAAACGTCATCGATGACGTTTCTAACTTTCTTCTCAGATGAACAGGCATACGCCTTTAACTTCGTTCACTCGAATTAACATTTTAACTAGTATACGTGTTGGTCTGTTCAAAGTACTCTTGTAGTATAAAGCACTATATTGTATACATAGTGCTTTACACTACACCTCCACTCGGGAGAAAGTTCTATGTATGTTCTCGAGTTTCTTTTAAGCCAGCCGCTGCGCGTTAAGGTTAAACATACTCTCAAACAGAAATAAATCGTTTTCACCCCTCGGTGTACAATGTACTATTAATGCTGGTAATCCTATGGGTTTAATGACAATTGGCTGTAAAGATAATAATGTAAAAGTAGTATACCTTCATCGTCAAGCGCATCCGTAGCGAGCACGGTGTATCGCAACGCGGCCGAGGCTCGCTGTGCTGCGAGGGACAGCGGGATCTGACACGCGGCTTGCACGCGCGCTGCTGAACCGCACACATTCACTTCACCTGTGTATATCACAATCACACTTACACACGCACACACTTATTACATACAAGGTGCGTTCTGTTATATGCACCCTTAGTATGCATTGTTGCTGTTAGGCACTTAAACACTAACTGTCAGCATTTTTGTATTATGTATGAGTAGTTCTGTTTACCATTCCTTGTTCCTCAGTCTCCATCCACCCTCTCTCGCGTAAAGACTGCCTAAGGACATAGTATACTTATTTCGTAAATCTAATATTTTATTTTAAGAGCTCGTTTTAATAAACCGCCTTTTTTCTAGCTTATCGTATTTAGTTTTTTTTAAAACCTAATCAGCCCTGGCGGTATAACAGTTCGTTTAGCAATGAGGGCATTGGTGGCGTTGCCATTGTTGGCTCTTTTGTTAAAGCGTTCGTAAAGCTCAAAAACGTTATATTTGCCACGTTTGCCCACACCCTACTCGAACGCTAAAACGAGCATAAGACATAAAATCGCATGATTATGCTGTCAAATAGATAGTTATCAAAAACGATCACAAACAACCATGCTCTGGACGTGGGTCAAAAACTGCACTTTTTGGTGGCAAAAATTAAAATACAAACGCGAGCCAAAGCAAATACAATGGGTGTAATTATTTTAACGTCGGTAGGGCTATTATGTATCTCAGTTGCTAACAAATGTTGATTGAATTCAGAGAAAAATGGCGGCTCTATGTCACTTTTGTCAGCTCCAGTCATCAACTTATTAACATTTTTGCTTACTGGAGTTGTAAAAACTGACATAGAGCCGCCATTTTTCAAGATTTCAATTAACATTTTGTTAGCAACTGAGATATTTAATAGCCCTGCTGGAAATATAGGTATCTTTATAAATTATATCTTTCTCTAAAGTTATTAGAAAACGGTACAAGAACGAGACCCACGTAATATTAACTGGTTAACTCTGCCTAGTACAAATGCATTTCATCGCAAGTGATGAACTGCACAGTACTCGTAACTCTGAGACATTTAGATGTCAAGTCTCATGTCTCTCCCATAATTATGTGTAATAAATACTAATAGTGATTCAATTCAACGTCTAGACGAAGCAACAATGGGGCGCGGTATGAAGAAGAGCGAAGTCCCTCCCCTGCCCGCGACGTCTGCGGCAGTACCGATACGCTTCGCTTGCGTACCAGTTACAGCGCTACCGTTCAGGCTTATCACGTACGCGTAACCACGCGCATGCGTCGTCGGTTGTGTTCGCGCTACTCGTGCAAGCCGAGACTTAACTATGCATACTACATGTGCAATTAAATATTGTTCGTCAACGTCTTATACTAATAGTAATGTTTAGAAACATAAATAGATATAAAATATTATTATCAAAGAAAATCATCATCATCTCAGCCATAGGACGTCCACTGCTGAACATATGCCTCCCCCATTATTTTCCAAAAGGACCGGTTGGAAGCGGCCTGCATCCAACGTCGTCCTGCGACCTTCATCAGGTCGTCTGTCCACCGTGTCGGTGGACGACCTACGCTGCGCTTACCGGTCCGTGGTCTCCACTCCAGAACCTTTCGGCCCCATCGGCCATCTGTTCTGCGCGCTATGTGCCCTGCCCACTGCCACTTCAACTGGCTAATCTATCTATATCTATCTATATCTATCTATCTATATATATAATCTAGCTATCAAAGAAAATATGTTTGTTATAAATTTTATGTAAATATGTTATGTAAATATATGACAACCCTAGTTTATTTTTAGGGATTAGATGTCGAGACGGCCTTGTAGGTATTTTGCGGTATAGCAAAGGAGTTGACTCACTATTAGTACTTATACATATTAGCATATCTTTTAAACTTAAACGCAGTATTGCTAACAATACTGCTTCATGGTAGATAAAGATATGGTGGCAGTACTTCCCCTGACGAACTTAATCACAAACATATCTACTGGTCAGATTCCTCGTTCACCAGCACATTCGCAACAGCCAATACATCTAAAAAACCAGATCCAACTTTGGAGGAAACACCCAACATTAGTATACACAGCGTTACTTACGTAACTTTATCGAGTATCCGACGACCACGCCCTCTCGCTTGGCGAAGTATTCCTTGTTCAAAAGCACATGCGCTACGGCTTTGATATCCGCGCGGGCACAGGGCCTTGATTTGGCATCGCAAAACGAAGATATCTTCGCCTGGATTGAGTCAATGTCGAGCGTGATGTGGAGACGCGCAGCTTGCCAAAGGTTGCCGCTGGCTTCTGGCATTTGACATGCGGCTGAGCAAACCCTGGATAGAAATAATATGATATACATTATACATCTAACTGTGAGCCTCATAGATAAGCTTAAAGTCGCACAACGAGCTATGGGGAGGGCTATGCTCGGGGTTTCTCTACGTGATCGAATCAGAAATGAGGAGATCCGTAGAAGAACTAAAGTCACCGACATACCTCAGAAGATAAGTCAGTTAAAGTGGCAGTGGGCAGGGCATATAGGACGCAGAACGGATGGCCGATGGGGCCGGAAGGTTCTGAAGTGGAGACCACAAACCACGACGAAGTGCAGCGTAGATCGTCCACCGACAAGATGTACAGACACATGTTAATAAGGGTCGCAGAAAGTATATGGTGGAGGCATAGGTTTAGCAGTGGACGTTAGCATGGCTGAGATGATGATGATGATACTTCTATACTTATAATAAAGGAGTAGAGGTTAAAAAGTTCTACCAAGGCTGTACTTGTAATGTTAAAAAGATTTGGGTCAGAACTCGTAAAACTACCTACTAACAAGATTATGAAGTTTTTTTATGTCTGTATGTCTGTATGATGACGCATAACTTAAAAACTATCGCACAGACTTTGGCAAAATGTAGTATATGCATAGAATAGAGCCCGGAGCCCACTACTGTAAATTTTTGTCTTGTGTCGTCACAAAAATCCAAGATGGCAGCTGGATCTCTCTATGCTACACGATCTCATATAAAACTGGGTCTCGATTGACTGGTCGGCGCGCATTTGCTTTTATGGTACGGCTAAAACCTACTCGATACAATAAAATAGAACCAGCACACCGGTGCGGGTATTACTATTGGTATTGCGATAGAGGTGTATAAATAAACACGAATATCCGTCATATAAATCCAAGATGGCAGCTGGATTTCTCTATGCTACACGATCTCATATAAAACTGGGATCTCGAATGACTGGTCGGCGCGCATTTGCTTCTATGGTACGGCTAAAACCTACTCGATACAATAAAATAAAACCAGCACACCGGTGCGGGTATTACTAGTGGTATTGCGGTAGAGGTGTATAAATAAATACGCATATCCATCTCATAAATCCAAGATGGCACCTGGATCTCTCTATGCTACACGATCTCATATAAAACTGGGATCTCGAATGACTGGTCGGCGCGCATTTGCTTCTATGGTACGGCTAAAAACCTACGCGATAACTATATAATAGTATAAATGAACCTCTCTAGCTAGATTTTAAGATTTTCGGCTTCGTTTTAGATTTTAGGAAATAGTAATTTCATTCAGTATAAAACCTGTTTTTTTTTTCCTTTAATGTATTGGTTACATGTGCGTTAACCCGTTGACTCGCAATTCGCCGTATTTGGCCATTAATACAATAGATTTCGCAGAAATCAACCTACTTTTCCAGGCACTGCAACATGTCTGGTAAAGCCAGTGTATTGTATACAAATTTTCAAATTTTGATTTTTTTTTGCCAGTTATATTAGATTATTATAAGTATAGAAAAATCATGTCGGAGTCAACTTAAGAGTGGTGGATTACTTGATTTCGACTTGATATATTTACTATCAACTTAAACATGATCTCATTTAACATTGAATACATTTGAAATTTTACACGGGCTAAATATACAGTTATGTGCTACGAAGAAATAATGTCAGGAACAAATTCCATAACTCAGAACAAATTCCACACAAAAAGTGGTCCTTCAAAACAAAACGACGTATGATTCCAAATACGAATTACTTCCGAGGTTACAACTAGACGTGTTCGGTGATTGGTTTAAATTTCAGAAGGAAAGCAGGGATTGGTCCACGTGCGTGCTGCAACGTCTACTATGACAGCTGAGTCGTAGGCGTAAACGCTATTATTGATTTAGCACGACTTTTATTGGGTCATTTTTTAAGGCAGTTACTCTTCCTGATATGATTTCTTCGTAGGTTATGTGGAGCAATATGTCGATAAAAATTAAGTAGTTAGTCCGGCAATATTTTTAAACTCTAATTAAAATCCAGTTACAGCAATAAGAAAAGTGTATTTTAAAAAGGACCCACGGAGCACCGTCCATACGTTCAATGCTTCTTAATATCGTTTTGGTTTTTGTTTTTCCATAATGTTAATTGGACTGTATTCTATATACGAGTATATAAAAATCAGTCCATGTTGTTCCCACTGCTGCGACTAGAACCTTTCTCTCAGAGGGAGGAGTTGGGCCATAATCCACCACGCGGGCCCAGTGCGGCTTGGTGGATGGGTAAGTGGCCAACCCACGTCGAAGTTTTCAGGCTGCCCAAAGGCCTTCGACATAGCCTCACGACTGTTGTCCTAAGACAAACAACCGGGACCGACGGCTTAACATGCCCTCCAATGCACGGAAGCGCTCAGTTGAATAATGCCACTGGCACACACCCATCCAAGTCTAGATCGCAGCAAGTGTTGCTTAACTTGTTTATCGGTTAAGATCGCCAAATCAACTTCCACAACAAGCGCTACAACGAGTATATGCGCCACAAGAATTAAGAAATGTCAACAAGTTATTATATTTTTTCTACCTTTTGAGTTTGTTACCTTGCTAATTACGGGATTGATTGTCATTCACCGACAATGATGATATCATCAAAATAGGCGTAACACTTTTCAGTTATTGGAGTGTAATGCAAAAACTGCTGGACCGCATTTGATGAAATGTAAATGGGACCACACAAATGTTTCAAATAAAATAGGAATCATCAAAATCGGTTCAACCAGTCTAAAGTTTGGAATTCACAAATTTAAAATAACACAGTCGATTGAGAACCTCCTCCTTTTTAGAAAGTCTGTTAAAAACTACAAGTCACCTGTGAGGATAGAGGGGACCATTGATGATGATGTTATTTTTCGGCAGGTGGAGGTCCAACACGAGTGGCGGCAGGGAGGAGCGAGAGTCTGGCACGTGGTCCCATGGATGCACGCGCACGTGGAGCCCAAGGGCTTCTATATTAATCAGCCGCTGCGGAAGGTTCTCGTTCAGGGCTTCGCACTCCTCCACGGTTAGGGTGCGCATTACTACCTCTGGAAGTTGTATAACCACACTCATATGATAACTTGCTGCACCCCGCGGTTTCACCCGCGTGGTGATGGATGACGATGAAAATAACATTAAAGTCAGCTATTTGCCAGTGAAAGTCCCGTTAAAATCGGTCTAGCCGTTTCAGAGATTAGCCGGAACAAACAGACAGATAAAAAAAATAAAAATTGTTTTGTTTATATAAGTACCGTATACAGTTTTATATGCATTTAGTGAAAAGCTGTTAATTTGAAATTACAAACAGACACTTCAATCTTATTTATCTGTATACATAATATACTTGTACATGTGAAAGTTTGTGCATCAGTTATGGAGTGTGTGTGTTCGGTACTGCAACAAGCTAAAACGTCTGCAAAGATTTGGAGAAGAGATTTAATGCATTTTTCATTATACACTCGGAATACACAGAAAACCGGTCTGAAGCTGCCTGAGGAGCTGGTTGAAAGTAATATTTTCAGCCCTAGGGAGAATCGTTTTAAACGGACAACTGGCTAACAAAAAAAAAGTTCTATTTTCATATTTATATTGAACCATGTTCGAACTTTCTATACGGCCACTCAATTACAGCGCGATTTAAAGTTAAAATAACATATAGTTAATGACTTTATTATAAACTAGTTGCGCCCCTCGGTTTCACCCGCGTTGAGATGAATGATAATGATGATAATGATTAAAAGTATTTTATGTGTTAATTCTGCGCCTCATCTACCTTCATATCCAATATCATCAAAAATGGCCCAGACGCTTGAGCGTGAAAGAGTAACAAACATCCATCCATCCAAACTTTCACATTTATAATATTAGTGAGATTACTTCGATGGTACAATGTAATTTATATTTTATTTCTTTAAAATGACATAGATTTGGGCTAATATTTACCATTTTCAATAATGAAAATGAAAAATAATGGCTGAATAGCTGGATATGCAACAAAAAAATAATTAAATAGGCGGGAAAGCGGCAACCCGTACTTTATTTGCATGTCCGATTTTTTTTTTACAAAAGATACAACACGGAAGCGATAAAAAAGTACATAAAATTCAAAAACAATAAACTTAGAGATTTTTTTCTTTTTTACTTTCCCGAGAATAAAATAAATTATAAATAATTAAAACATATCGCATATGAGCTTTATATAAAGTTCTACTATACAAACCTCGCGTAAATTTCATGCCGACGCCGCTATATATCTATAATATTAGATCAGTAGTTCACACACGGACCGACACCGGTTCCACCTGAAGGACCAAAGACATAAGTGACGTGATACCTGGGTCAGGCACGGGCGGCAACTCTCGCCACACGTCCCTGAGGACCACCAGCCGATGCAGCATGCCCATGCACACGCGGACCGACACCGGTTCCACCTGAAGGACCAAAGACGTAAGTGACGTGATACCTGGGTCAGGCACGGGCGGCAACTCTCGCCACACGTCCCTGAGGACCACCAGCCGATGCAGCAAGCCCATGCACACACGGACCGACACCGGTTCCACCTGAAGGACCAAAGACGTAAGTGACGTGATACCTGGGTCAGGCACGGGCGGCAACTCTCGCCACACATCCCTGAGGACCGCCAGCCGATGCAGCAAGCCCATGCACACGCGGACCGACACCGGTTCCACCTGAAGGACCAAAGACGTAAGTGACGTGATACCTGGGTCAGGCACGGGCGGCAACTCTCGCCACACGTCCCTGAGGACTGCCAGCCGATGAGCAAGCCCATGCACACACGGACCGACACCGGTTCCACCTGAAGGACCAAAGACGTAAGTGACGTGATACCTGGGTCAGGCACGGGCGGCAACTCTCGCCACACGTCCCTGAGGACTGCCAGCCGATGAGCAAGACCATGCACACACGGACCGACACCAGTTCCACCTGAAGGACCAAAGACGTAAGTGACGTGATACCTGGGTCAGGCACGGGCGGCAACTCTCGCCACACATCCCTGAGGACCGCCAGCCGATGCAGCAAGTCCATGCACACGCGGACCGACACCGGTTCCACCTGAAGGACCAAAGACGTAAGTGACGTGATACCTGGGTCAGGCACGGGCGGCAACTCTCGCCACACGTCCCTGAGGACCACCAGCCGATGCAGCAAGCCCATGCACACACGGACCGACACCGGTTCCACCTGAAGGACCAAAGACGTAAGTGACGTGATACCTGGGTCAGGCACGGGCGGCAACTCTCGCCACACGTCCCTGAGGACTGCCAGCCGATGAGCAAGCCCATGCACACACGGACCGACACCAGTTCCACCTGAAGGACCAAAGACGTAAGTGACGTGATACCTGGGTCAGGCACGGGCGGCAACTCTCGCCACACATCCCTGAGGACCGCCAGCCGATGAAGCAAGCCCATGCACACACGGACCGACACCGGTTCCACCTGAAGGACCAAAGACGTAAGTGACGTGATACCTGGGTCAGGCACGGGCGGCAACTCTCGCCACACATCCCTGAGGACCGCCAGCCGATGCAGCAAGCCCATGCACACACGGACCGACACCGGTTCCACCTGAAGGACCAAAGACATAAGTGACGTGATACCTGGGTCAGGCACGGGCGGCAACTCTCGCCACACATCCCTGAGGACCGCCAGCCGATGCAGCAAGCCCATGCACACACGGACCGACACCGGTTCCACCTGAAGGACCAAAGACGTAAGTGACGTGATACCTGGGTCAGGCACGGGCGGCAACTCTCGCCACACATCCCTGAGGACCGCCAGCCGATGCAGCAAGCCCATGCACACACGGACCGACACCGGTTCCACCTGTAGGACCAAAGACGTAAGTGACGTGATACCTGGGTCAGGCACGGGCGGCAACTCTCGCCACACATCCCTGAGGACCGCCAGCCGATGCAGCAAACCCATGCACACGCGGATCGACACCGGTTCCACCTAAAGGACCAAAGACGTAAGTGACGTGATACCTTGGTCAGGCACGGGCGGCAACTCCCGCCACACATCCCTGAGGACCGCCAGCCGATGCAGCAAGCCCATGCACACGCGGACCGACACCGGTTCCACCTGAAGGACCAAAGACGTAAGTGACGTGATACCTGGGTCAGGCACGGGCGGCAACTCTCGCCACACATCCCTGAGGACCGCCAGCCGATGCAGCAAGCCCATGCACACACGGACCGACACCGGTTCCAACTTGATCTTCATAACGCACTCCTCTACCCAGTCGCTGGAATCACAAATAGTATTTCATATATAACTTCAGTAGTTCCCTGAATCTACCATCAGTTACCGCAAATGTAGTGAAGATCAATCATACTTATGAGTGTTGATTCTGAATCTCTACAAGGTCAATATTTCGACAAGTCACTTACTTCGAAAAAAATATAGTTCGACAAGTCACTTACTTCGAAAAAAAAAACATACTTGGACAAGTCACTTACTTCGAAAAAACATAGTTCAACAAGTCATTGCTTCGACTGAACATAATATTAGACTAGAATTACTCCCACAGAACGTAGCGAGAGTGTCTAGTCAGAGCAAATTCACTTATTGTTTTTTGAAATGTATGTAAGAGTTGGCCTAAATTAGTTAATTATCTATAATACTCTAGAAACTAATAGCATTTAACACAGAGTTTGAAAGGCCTTCACCTACAATAAAGCTTCCAAGAGCAAAAAAATCATACCATTTATTTATTTATTTCATAGGAAGTCCTACAGCTTAAATATGTAACAAAATAGCGTCTTATACATTAAGCACCAGAGAGCCAATTAAAGGTCCTCACGTATATACTATCACCATATCGATCTACTGCAAGACACTACATAGCTTCTTAGTTATGACAAACTCGTAATGTTTTCAACTTTGTATTCGGGTAGGGCATTAGAAGCATTGATTCCAAAGGGAACGCCAAACCAGGGCGCGACAATCGTGATCGTTGACGGCGCTTACTGGAATTCACACAAAAATATTCCCATACACTGACACACACACACACCTTTACACACAACTATCGTCTATTCCTGTTATCATTACACAACAACATCCTCACAACTGTTTTACTTATACGATGTAACAGTGGACCTAGCATGAATAAGTGCGTAAGTGTAACGTAATGTCATGCACGAGTAGCATTCAAACTGTCATTTATCTTGGGCACCTGTGACACAGTACAGTTAGTATAGTTTGTACGCCAAAGAGTGACGCATTGACGCTTACGATACGAAAACCTTTTCGCAAATTGTTTATGCTACGGCCTCTGTAATATTGAGACTTTGAGCACAGTATAAATATAGAGAAACAGTACGGAAACTACCAAACAGTACCAAAAACGTTCGAAACAGCTCAATGACACGAACATGCTCATCGACGAGAGCCCTAACGGGTTGTCGCGGTGCTGTCAGTAGTGAGGCGGCGTCAAGACGAGTTGTCACGTATAAGTTTATATCCGCTTAACTAGGCTTAGTTTCCAAAATGTTGCATCTTTATACTATGCTTTCAAAGTCAAAATCATTTATTCAATTTAGGCATCAAAGACGCACTTATGAACAGCAATTTTTCATTATAATGTACTTTAAAGACTCTACCGCCGCGTTCCAAAATATATAGAGCCCACCGAGAAGAAGCGGCTTTAAGGGAAGGCGACGCCCACTACACAAGAATTTATGCTATGTGTGGGCTTTACAAATAATTTTTTCTTTGTGGATCATACTGTGATAATTACATTGTTTTATGTAGGATTTGTAAGTATTTTTTCCTTTGGAAGTTGCGTATTTATCTTTTGTGATGTATGTCAGTAAATAAAGAGATAAAAATTAATGCTTTACTCACCTGTATTGGAAGTCAATGGGCGGATTATCATACGGGTTGGTATTGACTTGAGGCGGCGATCTTTCGTGGATGTATTCTACGTAGAACAACGGCGCCATCTGCTGCCAAAACTCGTCGGTACGCGATGGATCTTCCCCGTGTTCTGTCGATTCTTGAGGTGGTAGCTCTGGTTGACCAATGTCTGGTGGTTTGGCCGCGGATGGCTCTTGCTGCTAGATTAAACTCTGTTTTAAAATGTGTGATCCCACCAGTGGACCATGCTACGAAAAACGCAGCAGTTCGATTAAAGACGAGCAGTTAGTTAGCGGACGAAAAAACCAGAAGCATATTGGGCCATGGTTACTATATGGTCTGAAAGTTTTAATATCCCTTTAAAAAATTAAGATTTATCAACGTCGAAGATTATATGTTCCTGAATAGTTATTTTTCAAATAATCAAAGACGATGTCGTTTACGATAACGAACAATTCGACACAAGGCTTCGGTGCCTAGATCATCCTACATCATCCTCGCAAGTGTTTGTTTTATACTTTTTGGACAGTATGTACCGCAAAATCCATTTCTGCATCGAACTACAGGCTTACTAATATCGGTCGATTCATCTCGCTAATATTATAAATATGAAAGATTAGATTGATGGATGGATGGATGAATGTTTGTTGCTCTTTTACGCTCAAACATCGGGGCCAATTTTAATGAAACTTGGTATGAAGGTAGATGAGGTGCTGGATTACTACATAGGATACTTTTCATCATCATCCTCCTCCATCACCACGCGGGTGAAAAAGCGGAGTATTCTTAGGCATAGCATAGACAAAATAACAAGATCTCCGCCTACGTCAAGATCGTAATGATGACAGTTCTGTCAAAGTTTCTATCCGTTTCTGATAGCTTAGTCAAAAGCGCGCTATCATTTTGACATTTGATACTCTAGAAGTGAATGTAACAAAAATACCGTCAAGGGTGATGAAATGTAATTATTGTTTGGAGAGTATGGAGGGCTATGCTCAGGCTTTTTCTACGTGATCGAAACAGAAATGAGGAGACCTGTAGAAGTCGAACGAAAGTCACCGACATAGCCCAGACGATTAGCCAGTTAAAGTGGCAGTGGGCAGGGCACATAGCACGCAGAACAGATGACCGATGGGGCCGGAAGGTTCTGGAGTGGAGACCACGGACCGGCAAGCGCAGCGTAGGTCATCCACCGACACGGTGGACAGACGACCTGATAAAGGTCGCAAGACGCCGTTGTATGCAGGCCGCGATTAACAGTCCTTTTGGAGTCCTTTGGGAAGGTTTATGTTCAGCAGTAGACGTGCTACGGCTGAGATGTTGATGATAATGATGATGATGATGATGAAAGCGAGAACAATTATTATATTTTATAAAAGACCATGAGTTAACTAACCAAGTCTAAGTCTGGTGTGGCGCGGTAATGTTCGTCCACCGCCTGCGCAGTCTCTACTACTGAGAGGTGATCTTCAGGCCACGCCCATTCTTCTTCACCAGTCTTATTCTCTTCCGTCTTTTTCTTGCACATGTAGTACGTCGGCACGTCCTGCGAATACAAACGTTAATCTTTTATTGCGTATTTCAAATGATGACGTCTTAAATTTAAGTTTAAAAAAATAATGGATTAATAGTTTTTCATACAGATGCTAGCATTCGCTTTGCTATGTACCTATCGCGATATTACTATCAATATGTTTGGACTTCAACATTATAGATACTGGCAGTATCAATGAAATAAAATAAAAATCATTTATTCAATTTAATCATTAAGGTGAACAAAATAAAAAAGGAATTATTTAAATCGATTAACGGTTGATCCCAATAATCTATATAGGGTGTTTGGTAGAGGGACCGACAAACCAAATGAGCGTGTTCGGGGGCCCACTTGGAGAATACAAGTTGGCCAAAAAAAATCCCGACCCCCAATTTGTTTAACTTATTTTTGTGATTTTTCCCTTTTTCTCCGAAATTGTACCTATTTACCACCATAAAATTTGTAAAATCTGTTTTAGACCGGATGTTTTAGTTGAATTTAGTCTCTAATACACCTTCATGCCACGCAAAGCAAAATTGGTACAATATTGGGGAAAACGAGAAAATTCACAAAAAAAAGTTAAACATATTGGGGGGTCGGGGATTTTTTTTGGCCAACTTGTATTCTCCAAGTGGGCCCCCGAACACGCTCATTTGGTTTGTCGGTCCCTCTACCAAACACCCTGTATATCTACAGTTTTCCTTACTACCGATAGAAATTTGACATAACATCCATACAAAGTGTCAAATATCTATGGGTACTTTCCGGTGAGCGCCGTCAACGCTCCCAACTGTCGCGCCCTGGTTCGCCGTTCCCTATGGTTGTCAGTGACAGCTCGCAAAGACCACGTAAACCCACCTTCGATCTGCGAGCGTTGTGGTCCCGGTGTGAGCGTTTTCGGTGACGTCTTCGATGACGTATCAGACGTATCGACGCTCAGTCGCTCACGATGATCGTGGGCTTGTAAGGGAATGCGTGTGCGAACGCCGCGAGTGATTTCCGCGCTTTCCGGAACGTAGCCTATGTCTAGTAAGGTTAACCGACTATTAGGTTATTGAGGTCGGCCGTTATCCGTATTCAATTTTTTGCGAGACTAACGAACAGATATATATATATATATATATATAAGATGTACAATAGGGACCATTACCAAAATTTGCTAAAACTAAACAGGGTTATTGGAAAAATGCTAACAACCGCTTAAGGGCACTTCTAGTCTTCTACGACTTTTCATTAAACCCAATTATTTAACAAAATAAATACTCTAGTTTAGTATACTAGAAATACAAAATAACTAAGTACAATTTGACAGTTTTTGGCTCTGCCTTATTAAAAGGAAAGCAACTACGACGCAACGCCTTCCGCGAGCTCCGTAGCAAAATAAATGGTAGGCCGTGCGCCGGAGTCGCATGACTGCTTCATAGAGTTACGACTATTTATATCGATTTATTATATTTTTTTTTATATTTGTATGGGAGTAAACAATTATTTGATTATGAAAAATGTACAAGTAATTGTTTTTGCTTTGCTTTACAGATATCACACTTGAGAGATTTTTATAATTTTTCCAATAGCCCTGTATATACCACCGTAAGCTCTGCTGCTTACAATAGATAACGCAAATATCAAGATTTGTATTGAAACGAAGCGTGCCGAGTTTTAACAGAAATTTAATAACGTGAATTTACGCATAATACGTTTAAATAACAGACCTGTGGAAATAAGCCTTTGAGGGCTCGAATTTTTGAAATATTGCAAATAATTTCACAAAATTTAGTTTTTGCGCGTGTCCGGCTGCAGCAACAGACACTGCGCGGAGTGTGTGTCTAAACACACTATGCCGAAAGTACGCGACCGAAGTTCGGCACGATTACGCCTGCAATGCTATATGAATTACTGACGACACACTATGCCAAAATTACGTTGCGTTATAGCGTACAGAGTAACTTCAGTCGGGCGTAAGGTCTGTAACTTCGGCTCTAATGGTGTGTCATATCAGCCGAATACGTCGGAACGTAAAATCAGCTGAGGAACTTCGGTCGCGTACCATCGGCATAGTGTGTATAGACACTAAGTAGCGGCGGCCACCCTTGACGCTCGGTTGGGGTTCGGACACGGGAAGTACACGCATTTACGTTATCTATTGTACATATATATACCTTGAAATTATTTTATTCCAAAAAGTCAATACAATAATGTCTAAAAATAAAATTAGTTATATATATATATATATATATATATATCTTTGTTTACGAGCATACTAACCGCGTTGTTGCCCATATGTCCGCATAAGCACCTGCCCCGCGACAGAAGTGCGAAGGTGCGCGCCCCGAGACGCATGCTGACCGCCGTCGGGTTGCAGATGGAACTCTTGAAAGCGGTGTGGGAAGCGTCCAGTTCGAGGAAACCGCGCGCGCGTTTGCGATTGCCGCTGTCCAATTCCATCACCTGTACACGTAATAAATAGTACATTCTACAACTAGTACTAAAACAAGCTATTTTGTTGGCGACGTTTAATATTTAAGGCGAGGACAAAATGGGTTTCATGCACGAGTTATTTTTTCAGCTATTCACTTTAAATGCGAGGCAATAAAACAGTAGGGGCCTTACTTATAAGCGTCGCTTAACTTTAGATGACGTTATTTAGTACTGCGCACTACAAAATTGTTCTGCGCCGTACTAAATGACGTTATTTAAATTTAAGCAGCGTTTATAGGTAAGGCCGTAACGTTTTAAGTAATATTTATTTGTTCCGAGCCCATATCCGAAATGCATCTTGATTCAAGCATCTATCTTTCCCTGCCTTCCGATTGAAGTCGAAATTGGTTCAAGCGCTGTGATCATCATTCCAAATCAACGAAAGCGCGTCAACGTAGACTCATGTGACGTCATGGATTACGTCACCAAGGACGCCATTGCGATTTCAACGACCACGCTATGAACAGAAATCACCGTGAGCAGTCCTTTAAAATCACAGTTCTATGATGTGTGCGTGATGCGCTAGCACCTATTAGTCTGTGCGTGCGTGTGTGTTTATGCCATGAGCCCCTCTTATGGAGGTCTGTTGAAAATAAGTCATATATCATAATTACTTTATTATTGACTAGTAGCGTCACGTATTTTATAAGCATGTACGAACACTGGCAGAATTGTGACAATTAGTCACAGAAGCCATCCAAAAAGAAGTCAAGTCATATTTTATGATGTTATTTCAATAAAGCAGAAAAATAGACCAACCTTGAAGACCAAAGAAACTGCGTCGAAGTAGGCGTCGAAGTGGACAGGCACAGGCATGGGCGAGACAGGCGCCTCTTCCACGCCGTCTCTATCCGACCACGTGGGCAGCCACGACCACGCCCATTGCGACCAGCTCTCGGACCGAGCCGGCTCCGCTGAATTACACGAACTCACATCTAAACAAGTTATATATATTATTTTCAAATATATGATAATTCACACACTCATCGACCACCGCATTCAATAACATAATCAGCACACTATGTTGTCACTGCTGGGACTCAAGCCTTTCTCTCAGAGAGGTGTTGGGCTGTAATCCACTACGCGGGCGAATGCGGCTTGGTGAATAGGTTAGTGGCCAACCCATGTCGAAAATTTCAGGCCGCAAGAAGGCTTTCGACATGAGACTGTTGTCCTAAGACAAAAACCCGGGACCGACGGCTTAACGTGGCCTCCGAAGCACGGAAGTGCTCATTTGAACAATGCCACTGGCACACACCCGTCCAACTCATGACCGCAGCAAGTGTTGCTTAACTTGTTGATTGGTGAAGATCGCCAAGTCAAGCTCCGCTGCGAGCGCTTCATTCCGCATTCAATATCCGAGAACAATCATTTCTGCTCGTCACATTATATATACGTATATGTGATATACGTATCTATGATATACGTATATGTACGATAGATAGTCGAATCTGGGACCTTGCGTATGCCGGGCAGTACTACGGGCTTGACTGTATAATAACAATGGCAGTTCATTTTACAAAAACGAATATACCTATAAGTATAACTCTAATGCTTTTCAACTGACGTAGAAGAAATTTAAATAGAACTAAATTGAAAGTATGTAATCAATAAGAATCCTTCAAATATATGTTACATAAAACACAGGCGAAATAATAACCTTGTCCTTTTTTGGAAGTTGGTTAATAATATAATAATATTAGTATCTTATTATTACTTCAGGTACTTTAATCCCAGTTGTAGTAAAATTCTCTAACTCTAATATTATAGTGTATAGTTGGACAGGGGACCAATTTGATATATATGGTCCTTCAAGCCGGATCTATTGCATAGACAAACTACAATCCGATAGAAAACATTTTTGGTAACTTGAAACCCGTTTGTTACCCGTGAAGTTCAATAGCTTTTATAAGAGATTCTATATCCCTAACCATTTTACACTAGTGAATTCGTCATGTCATTCATATTTAAAAAACATTCTGTATACATGAACTGTTAGAAAATATCTTACTCAAAGGTGCGGCCTGGGTAGAAGGCGCTTTAGGGGTCGGGGTTGGAGGTCTCACAACAAGCACAGCTCTCTCCCTGAACAATCGAAGCAGTAGAGTGAGTTGGTCGGTGGTCGCACCCCACGCTAGCTTCGAAGAGCGCAGTTGGACGCTCAGGCTGGTCGCCCGGCGGGTGTTAGCGGAAACTAATCTTGTTAGGACCCTGCAACATTCAATGTCATCAATTACATTTTTGTAACTATCGTAATATATAAATTGTCTTTGGATAGCATGGCTAACGCTCTGATAGAGCAACCTACTAGATGTTGGCTCAGCTAGGATGCTCTGGAGTAGACCCCACATCAAGCTGGACAAGATTCAGCGACATGAATATATTAAGTCTCAAGTACTTCGACTACACTCCATTACATAGGGGCTATCTTTTAGCTTTTATACTGATTCAACAAGTAATTCTCGAGGGAACTTGCTCTCAATGTGATTGGACAAAGTTGGATTAATTTATTATTTAGATTGAATATTATACTATGCAATCGTATATCCAAGTTTTCAAGTATCATTGAACATACAAAAGACTGAGTTTACGACGTAGTCCAACAGACGTAGAATTCAGAATTTTCTATGATGAGAATATTAGATGAGAAAGTCAGTAGTGTAATAAATAGTGTCTTTGTTGGTTTATCCGTTTGTCTTTTAGACGGCTACCAGCAGGGCTATTATGTATCTCAGTTGCTATCAAACGTTGATTGAAATCTAGAAAAATGGAGCTGACAAAAGTGACATAAAGTCGCCATTTAATTATATTTCTATTAACTTTTGATTGCAACTGAAATACATTAAAGCCCTGCAGGGGTCGAAATTGATTCCATGTGTTTTATTTACTGTAAGTTAAGTATGTGATAATTATTTATAATTAAGATTGTATACGATATTTATTATTTGGAACAATGTAAGTCTAGAGATAGGAAACGTAGTAGCTGTAACACAAGGAATCCTAGTACAGCTACTAAGAGCCCTCCTAAGTTATTTCTCCCAAAAAATATAAAATACTAACAACTTACTTCTTAAAGTAATGCGCAATATTCTTGTTTATTGTTTTTTGGGCCTAGCAAGCGTAGCGTAGGTCGTCCACCGACACGGTGGACAGACGACCTGATGAAGGTCGCAGGACGACGTTGGATGCAGGCCGCTTCCAACCGGTCCTTTTGGAAAATCATGGGGGAGGCATATGTTCAGCAGTGGACGTCCTACGGCTGAGATGATGATGATGATGAATGTTTTTTACATTACTGACATAATCATGAGAGATACTGTTATGGAATAGTGTAGCCCACCATTAGTTATATATCGTGGGGAGATTTTAGATCTTAAGTCCCGTGCGCATTGCAGTACGGCGCAGAACCTTGTGGTGACAATGCAAATGTCATGGGAAGACATTACTAGCTTATCCTCAGCAGGCTAGCCACGTCACCAAGTAACAAAAAACCCCTGACCAATTTTAATGCTGATTATTAAAATCTCACCTTAAATGTAACTGACATCTGTACAGAAGCGGCTCCTGGTAGAACCTTATCTTGCCGTCTGAATCTGCTTGGTCGAGGCATAATGTGAGGTCATCCAAACGGACCAGTCGTCTTATCACTGGCAGCGCTGGGTCGATGTCTGATGTTCCAGAAACAAAATTTAAATAAGAAAAACAAAATGGGCTTGGATCTAAAAGAGAACAAATTTAGAATCAGATCGTTGTAAGAAAAAAGAGCGTAGTGAAAGAGTAAACGATCCAAGTGAAGCATATGATGGTAATCAGTAGTAAAATCGCCACATCACAGAGACGACCACAAGAAACGAATTCTAGTGTTTGTTTGAACGATCATCGATTGAGCACCGATGTCCAACACCTGTGTCTAGAATTCCGAAACAATCTGCGTTCAACAAAGCTTGTGTCCCATAGTGTCAAGATATATGGATACCTTAATGTTAATGTAATGCTCTTTTCTTTTTTTTGATTGGAGACATAATACATTTGAATGTAGGTACGTCGGAGAAGCCACTGGCTCCTGAAACACAGTTTAAACTAGTTCGGGAGCCTATGGATTCATAACATATTGTGCAATTATTTTATGTCAATAAATTAAATTAAATTTGTATTATCAATTTAGAGAATTATAGAGCATGGACCTTATAAGTAAGCTCAAAGTCGCACAAGCAGCTATAGAGAGCGCTATGCTCGAAGTTTCCCTAAGTGATCACATCAGAAATGAGATCCGTAGACGAATGAAGGTCACCGACATAGCCCAGAAGATTAGCCAGTTGAAGTGGCAGTGGGCAAACCTCTCGTTAATTTCAGCCACGAAGCAGTAAGGAAAAGGTTACTTGTTAATGGAAAAAATTAAGACTTAACAGACAAATAGTTCGAAGTAACAAGCGCATGCGTTCTAAGCACTTCAGGCGCACGACTTTTCCGTCTCGACATATGAAAGTAAATAAAAATTGCTTGTTTTTTTGTTTGTAAATAATAGTTACACGAAGTAGCCTACAGCCATGGCAGTTGGGGATACTCTGGTGTCATTTAAGAGCACATCGGATCAAAATGAGACTAGCTGCACTCCGCGGTTTCATGCGCGTGGCGATAATGAAATGTATTAAAATTCTTCCCTGGATTATAATCTATCTCTGCCAAATTTCATAACGATCCGTTTAGCCGTTAAGGTGTGATAAGGTGACAGACAGAGTCAGTGAGAGTTATAATATCAGTATGAACTTTCAAGAGTAGGCCAGCTGCATTCATTAGAAAGACATTTGGTTGTACCTGCAAAGCTCGGCTCCCAGTTTATTCCAGCGCTATCCACGGCCAAATGTTTCACGTTCAATGACAAAACAATGTCATCTTGCACATATTTCACTATGAGGTGGTGCACTCTCAAAGCTATGTTGGTGACTATTCTCCGAACTAGGGCTTGCATGTACCCCGGCGGTGCTTCGACGACTTGAGTGTTGCGGCTGAAACACATTATAGAATGTATGCAGGAAATATTTAGAGCTTGCAACAATTTTTTGTAACAATGAGGCCGTTATGAATATATTTAAATTAGCGGAGAGATGGGCCTGTCCGAGTCCGGTTAGATGTACGATCCCGCTTTTGTAAGGTCAACTGCTTTTGGTCAGTGTCACGCCCTTCTTGGTAGATACTAACGTAACGCCAGCCGCTATTAGAGAATGATTGATGGCCTCTAATTAGTAGTGTTGATAGTATTCCTACGTTAAGGTGTACTGTCCAACTCGGCTGGGCAGCGTTCCGGAAACTTCGCGAAGTCTTCTCGTCAAAAATACCTCAGTGCCTCAAGACAAGAGTCTTCGACCAATGTGTGTTACCAGTGATGACTTATGGCACTGAAACGTGGTCTCAAATCATGGGGGAGGAATCTATGTTCAGCAGTGGACGTCCTACGGCAGAGATGATGATGATGATGAAGATGTACTGTGAGTGTAGCGATTAACATTCGGCGAATGAGACCTAAAAATGTAAGCCGAAGCGAACGAACGACTGGACAGTGGTTGCGTAGCTAATTTCATCCTGATACGCGCCGATGTTCACTCATAGCGCGTCGGTCGAATTACGTATTCAGGTCCGACTCGTTCGACTTATGGTTCTCGAACGCAGTACTTAGCAATGTGAGCGTGCGTCAGTGAAGTATTTGATAGACATTCGAGCTAAATTAGTGAGAAGTGAAGTTTTAATTAATTATAGAGGTCCTTTGGAAAGGACTATTGATAAGTACAGTTTACAACAGGTTTTTGAGATTAGACTAGAAATTTAATTTACTTTGGACTAAGTAGTTTAATTTTTAAATAACATTAAGGTTTACACGTCTTTAAAGACAGATTTTGACTTAACTCCATCTTACTAATATTATAGTGCATATGTTTGATTTGATAAGCCCATATAAGATAGAACAATATGTAAGCTATAATAATCTTATACGATACATTTTTTGTAGTAGTAGTATATAACTCAGGCAGAGTCAGCCTGGGCAAGTACCACACCTCTACAAGTCAAACAATCGTGAAGCAGTAATGTGCAAACATTACGGTGATTGACAACAACATTACTGCGATTCCTTGAAGGGCAATGTTTCCATCGAAATTACAGGGCAAAAGATTTAACATCTGCTGTATAAGAGTAACGAGCGCAGTTCATTGCCATGCAGGATTTTGAAGTCAGGGGCCTTACTATAAGCTCTTAAAGCAGGACTTCTAGAAAACTTGCCGGCTTATTCGTACCATGACAACCTTATAGCAGGCCTGTTCAGGCCTACTGTTTTAGAAACGTAGATAAACCGTTCACATAGTTTTTGTATGGACTGACGTCATCGTGATATTTTAAATCCGCTCAGATTATCAGCTTACAAACGTCTACGCATTTTTAAGATTGTTTTAGAAATTGTTAGAAAGCCAAAGACAACATTATCCCTTCATTTTTGTAGAAAACAATGATCAAATAGTTTACCTAAATGAGCGTCATGGTATGATTTCATTCAAAAAAATTTATTTAAAAAACTTTTTAAGCCAGGTTTAAGAACTGCACGGAACTTGCATGGTTTTTACAAAGCTAATAATGAATCTCTATTTCCGTTAGTCATCAATTCACGCTAGTACGGGATGAAACAACTTCGCTAATAATTTTTTTGGGTTAAATATTTGTCAGGAAGGGTCTTATTTAAAAAATAAACAAGAAAAGATGGCACGGTATTGCGAAGCCGAAAGCCGAGCCTACTATGCGAACAATGTCGAGGACAGTCGCTAGTAAAAAACAAAAAAAAAAACAAATGTAATATTTACCTAGGCGATGGTTGGGGTGGGGCGGGCTCATCGTTTCCTCCCGTTGGTTGAGTCAGGCTTAGAACACATTCTATAACGAGAAGAAACATATGGTGATCAATAATCAGGAGCAAAATCAATGTTAGACGTACCGCACACTCCAGCGGTGGCGTATGCGTTTCAAAGGTAAATAAATAAGTGACGACTATGATAATGCGGAAATATTCTGCAGAATCTTAATATATCACGTAAATTTCAGATTTAATACTAATTTCTAGATTAATGTTTCTGTTAAGCTATTGTGACTTGCGTATCTGCTATCAGCCTTATTCTGTACCTTCAAAAATTATTATCTAAAAATGACATTTAATTTCATATTTTCTCACTACTACAATATTATACAATATGTTATAAAATACCATTGTATATAGGAGATTATTACTCAACCCTTATATTTCAAAGATGTGTTTGGTACTTTTTTTCATTTGTGTTTGGGCTCAATCGTTTTAGTAGATATATCCTCAATACAACCTATGGGAGTCGATTCCACAAACTAAATCTGTTCCAACTGCAATTTAACTGAACCATAGCTGAATCAAACGTTTTCTTATACTGCTAAACAAAACAGTTCAGCTGCAGTTACGTTTCTGTTGACGTCAGCGAAGGTTCATTAAAAAACTTTACAACTTCTTACCAATAGTGTCTATAGTGACAACAATAGGTTCGGACATGATTTTGGTCCATGGAACTTGGATGAGCAGCTCATGGATACGCCCGGAGACCAGAGTGAACGGCAGCTTGACCTCTTGATGCAGCACATCCGCTTTGAGCACGAGGTTGTGGAGGGCCACACCTCCACCCCAGAGCGACACCTGACAGAGTAGCAAATTAGCTTCATATAACCTGGAATGTAGTATTCTCAGTCAAGAAAACAAAGATTAGTATGTTTATATTTAATATTTGCTGAGCATACTGGTTGAGGACTTTTTCATCAATGAAACTAATTAGCACTACACATTCATTATAATATATTACATTTTAACTGTGAGTTAACTGTGTTGCTATCAATGCTCAAGGGCCTCTTATGTAGGTACCAGAGGTCTCCAATATATTCTGATCACCCAAGTAAAAGTAACACTAGCTAATATAAAATACGTCATTGGTTATTAATAATTAAGTAACAATGAGTTCAGATGTCGACGATATGTCAGCTAGCATCTGTCAATCTACTCGAGGGCTCTTTAGTTTAGTGTTCATAGTTTATTTTTGGAACGTTGCAACATTCTCAAAATATAATGAATTATTAAAAAAAATAAAAGAGCGGACAATTAAGTTTGGTCATATTAATATTATTCATACAAACAAGTAGTGCAAATGAGGAAATCTGTATATTTGGTCTTCTTCAAGCTGAAACGGTTCAACAGATTTATTTAAAACTTTGAATGGATATAGCTTACACCCTGAATTAAAACATAGTCTACTTTTTATTCTCATTAAATGGGTAGTTCAAGAGTCATGATAATATTCAAGCAAATGAAACCACTGGCATGAGGTAGTATTTCATTAACCAATTCATAATTCTATAGAATTGCTTTTTTTTAAGTGGGAGGTAAAAAGGCTAAAAAGACCCCATTATTCATCTCTAAGCAATTCATTTCCTGAACTCCCGGCAATTCCTCTATTTTTCGTAAAATGACCAGAGTTTCGAGTTAATCATACGCAATTCAATTCAGCAGCAGATTCATATTTTACAATATTATTGCTAGACGCAAAAAATAAAAAAAATGATTGAACGAAATAGTAAAGCGGCATATTTATTTGCGTATTTTATTGCTATGCATAAGTAATAGTAAAGAGTGGTATGTGTTTAGAAAAAAAAATTTGGTTCATCGGACAGTAAAAATTTAAAACTTAAAGTGAAATGGTTTGTGAATGTTGTCATGGTTCACCACAGCTGGCAACAATTTGAATGGCAGGACTCAACTTTTTTGTCTGTCAATCAAGAATACAGTAGATGCACTAAAATTTAAACATGTGTGTGTGATTGGGCTTTTTAGAGTAAATGAAACATTGCTATTCGTAAAAGACAGTTGGCGAAAAATTCTGGACCAACAGAATTTTTCGCCAACCTACCAGTGTTACAATGTTTATTATTGGAAACTTAGTAGTTCTAAAATCTCCACTGGGAGTAAAACTATTCTATAGAAGTTCTAACTGTATAATGTATATTAACTTGTCCATATGTCTACTACTTTTGGTTTCTTTACGAACAATCCATAAAAGTTAGGATAAAAAATACTACTCTTAAATAGTTGGACAAACTAAAAGCAAATTTATACCTTCTTTATTTTATATTATTAGATACTAACAAGAGGTATAAAATGTGTAAGACATTTGGTGTATGCACAACATGGCTAAGCTCTTTTTTGCTTACACATGGTGTACTCTGAACACGCTATGGGTTAAGTGGCCATTTTGCTATTTCTATTGTGATTCCTATTAGGATCATATTATGATTCATGTAAAGTTGCCTTTTTAGGCCTGCTGGTAAACAATGCATGTTCTAAAAGCATACAAGCCCCAACATGTAAACATTCAAGGGCATCTTGTGAAAGCGTCTAACATGTTGGTAGCGATCACAGACTTCTTTCGGTAGTTGTTTCTTACAATGTCTAAGGAAAATGTAAAAGAAGCAGTTTTATCAACTTATCTCTGTGAACATATACTTAGATTTTACCTGTGCATCTGCTGGCTTGAAGTCTCGTACATATTTGTCCACATAGCTCAGCAGAATAGGTGTCACATATGATTCTATTTTGAACATTTTAGCTTCTATGAATTATCCATTTTTTGGATTATCTGTAAGAATGAGACAAACAAATATAATAACCTAGTATTTGAATATTAAGTAAATTTTTACACAAACTGCTTTTAATTTATTAAATCTAATAATTTATATACACTAACATATTACAATACATAATAATTAAACAATAGATTAGTGGACCACACAATGGTTATATAAAAAAATCAAGTCAACTCACTCGTCTTGAGTTCCTTTTATGAGCCATTTTAAAAGGAATTAACCATTTTAATATCAATTATAAACATTATTCGAAAAAATATTATTATGATAAAAACTAAAATAATCTACAAAAATTGTAAAAAAAACAAATTTCTAGTATGGCAAACCCATCGTCAGAATAAAAATTGACCGTGTGTAAATAAATTAAGACTACTCTGTCTGTGAACTTAGGAGATCTGTAGAGGAGGTATGTTAAACTAGTCAACTTCTGTCTAAACTATGCCATTTTACTCAGAGTACATCACCATCTACAGCTAGAAATATTCAAATGATACTAAATAAAATTTCTTCCAAACATAATTGTAAGTTGTGCTTTTCTATAATTTTTAGGAGGAGTTACCAATCATATATATCGGCGCGGATACAATAATTAGCCAATAATAATAAGTCTATAACAATTAGGTTTGTTAAATTGATTATTTGAATTGGTTTCTAAAACATAGATTCATACTTTTGAAATTGTTTACAGTAAATTATTCCAGTTAAAATTAATAATTTAATTATTCTCAAAATGATTTAAGTTTATTACGATGTACAATTAATTATAAATTGCATGCCATCACTTTGTATTGCAATCTTAATGTTTAAAACGACCACGTGCCAGTACGCCTTAGCTGGTTATGAGGTCCAATAAAGAACCAGGCTCTGTAGATCCATTACAATATTTAAAATTTAAAATCAGAATGCAAACTACCAAAATCAAAGCTAATAGCAATAATAATAATAAGTACAATACTGCCGACGGATCAATGCCGCTCGGAAGGTAGGCACGTAGACTGTTCGCGCATGTACAGTTGTGTGAAAAAATTTGTTCACCGAAACGAGATAGTTTAATATATAGAGCCTAACTTCATATCTAAGATTATTTTTATTTTATTTTTCTATTAAGTATTACCTTTTTTCAAATATTATTGCTCTTTTCAATTAGAATTTGTTGAGTTCGGATTTTCCCTAATTAAAACTTAATTATTCTGTTATTGTGGCTAAACGTCTACGATCTCCTTGAAAGTTTATATATTTTTCTTAATTTCGACCATTCCTTGTGAACTTCTTTTTCTACCGAATTCCAAAAAAAGGAGGAGGTACTCAATTCGAATGTATAGTTTTTTATGTTTGTTACCTCATAACTTACGATACGGTGAACCGATTCTCAAAAATCTTTTTTTTTTTATAGCTGGTGCTTACCGTGTGGTCCCATTTAAATTTCATCAAATTCGGTCTGTTAGGTTTTGAGTTACACTCCAATAACTGATTTTACCAAAGTAATAGAATGGAAGTCAGTATTAAATTTTTCAAATGGCACTTGTCGGTTTTATAGAGGTTATGTATGACGCGTTTAACTACATATTTATAAAAGTTGTCTATGGCTGTAACAGGAACGCAGTTTTATCTTGCCCGGAGTACGAAAGAATGAGACAAACTCGCACTTTTTATATTCTCCAAGGATGTAACGAACGGTGCGTATGGATAACACCATACCGTTTTGTATAACTCTCACGTTAGTAAGTTAATGTGTTTTAAGGTAAACGTATTATTTTTCTTGCCCGGCGGTGGCGTAAAACTACATTGCACCGTGACATTCCGCGTACTAAACCCCTGATAACAAATTAACCTAACAAAAAATAAATAATACTTAATAAAAACAACAACCGAATTATAATACGAACTAAACTTTACAAACTTAAATATGAAAACATCAATAACAAAAATATCCACAAAATCAACTGAAAAACGAATATTTCTGTTAAAGAGTGTACAACCCGGGAGAAAGAGTAACAATCATGCGCCAAACCTATACGAGTGACTGAGACACATGATCGGCGTTTTCAACATCAGACCATGCGAATAGTGAGGAGGTATAAGTGTTTTCACTAGTCGATTGATTAGACACTAGACTCGGATGATTAAATTCGATGTAGAAAATGTTTATACTTATTTATTGTATGATATTCACTAGTGGCTCTGTGAGCAGTCGACTTTGCGATTATGAACTGAATAAATATTCACCGAGGACTTAAAACAAAATCCTTTAAACAATATCACCTTGCTTCGTCTGCAAGTCTTTATAGTGTTTTTATGGAGCCATTGATCTAGTTTCATTTTAGGATACTAAAAACCTATGAAATAATTATACCTATGTTGGAAATTTTCCATATACTGAATCAATAAAAAAAAAAAGTATTGTTGAACCTGCTCTAAATTTCACGAGAATCGGTCGAGAAATGCGACCTGTATATAGATGTGAACTTGCGGACTTCCAGACAGACAGACATACGAAAGTAATTTTGTCCAAGTTATTGGAGAGACGTTTCGTTGTTGCTTCGCACTCGCTCGGTCAATAGTTCTAATTTAATGCTACATGTTATTAAGTCCGATAGATAGTATAGTTGCGTTTAAGATTTATGTATTTTTTATATGAAAGGATATCTAACAGAGAGACAATAACATAAATGATTAATTACTTGGTCTACTTAGATTCTACATCATAAATTATTTCTATAACTCGGATGCTTTCTTTCCTATGTTACTTTACCTAAAATCATAACTAAGAATGTTTGTTTGTGTGTAGATGTAGTACATATACTCGTATGTTACCTGTAGACACTTAGATGAGACAATAGTCTCTTATCTATGTTAGATACTAGCTGCGCTCCGCTAAATACCACAAATGGACAAAAACCTTTAAAATAAACAAGAATAAAAATAATTCTTATTTACTGGCAGACTAATTAAATGGCCCTGGCCAATATGGCAATCCTACATATTAACGTTGCAATTATCATTTGAAAAGTAAAATTTTTAATAATTAGATAATCGAGTGATTATCGAACAATAAATGTCGATTTAAATCAATAGCACCTTGCAAAAAGGGGCCACATCACTAGCCCGCCCCGCGCCCCGCCGCTTACCTCGGTTGAGACCCTAAATACGCTTATGCGCAGCCATCTACACGCTACTTCAGAACGGCATTGATCCGTCGGCCGTACTGTATATGTGTGGTTCTGAAGGTGGAATACAAACTTTGTTGACATTATACCCACTGTATAACCGCCAAACATTGAGTTGCAAAGATTACAGTCCTCTTAAAATATATTATGACTTAGGTCAGGTACACTTAATTTACTGTTTTTCTCTGTCAGTTTTTACTCTAATGTCCACCCTTACAGTAATAAATAAGTAGGTAATGAATGTGTAAGTATAAGTTAATCAGCCCATCACATTATCACTGCTACACTATTTCACACTAAATTATTTCAGAGATGAGTATGGGATGCAATCCACCACACGGGCCCAGTGCGGTCTGGCGGTAGATAGGCGAAGTTTACAGTACGCTCAAAGGTCTCTGACTAAACTTAACGCATTTTATTATGACAAAAACAGTGTACTGAAGAGGTACGGTAAGGGCACGTTAACCCGTCGGCTAACGTGCCCTTCGAATCACGAAACAACCAGCAACAGAATGCAAAACCGCATATTCAATTATCCAATATTAATTGCTTATCGTCGAGATAAGAAAGGTACTATAGCTAATTGTTAAATGTACGTGGACAACTGACCGGCAAAAGCGTCGTGCGATGTAACATGCATTTTGTTTGTAAATATTACAAATAAGTACTACTTTATCTCGTACCTCTGAAGAGCTGCCGCACTTTAATAAAGAACGAACAATTAATTCCTTTTTTACGATAATTTGGAAACTTTAGAATTTACAAATATCAACTTTCAACCAACATCCAACACAACAAAACAAACACCATAGATTAAAAAGACCATAATCAGACTATATAACATAAATTGCGTTCGTTTAGCTTATGAGGGCATTGGTGGCGTTTTCATTGATGGCTCTATTGTTAAAGCGTTCGTAAAGCTCAAAAACGTTATTTTTGCCACTTTCGCCCATACCCTATTCGAACGCTCAACTGAGCATAAGACCTGTAATCGCATGATTATGCTGTCAAATACATAGCTGTCGAATAACGATCACAAACAACCATGCTCCGGACGTGGGTCAAAAATTGCACTCGTGGGTGGCAAAAATTCCTCTTTTTTAGCTTTCCGAACGCTGAACAAAAAGATGCATGAACGACATTTTCACCTACAGATTACCTATTCGAACGCCCCTTGTGAGCGTTTTTAGCGTTATTTTCGCCAAAAAAGATCAGAAGTGATCTATTCGAACGCACTATATGATGGAAATCACGTTCGTTTAGCTAATGAGGGCATTGGTGGCGTTGTCATTGATGGTACTTTTGTTAAAGCTCAAAAACGATATTTTTACCACTTTTGCCCACTCCCTATTCAAACGCTCAACTGAACCTACTAGCCTAGCCAAATAAATTAAAATCGCATGATTATGCTGTGAAATACATAGCAGTCAAAAAACGATCAGATACAACAAAAATCACACTTGACAACAAACCACTTGTTGTGTGGGTCAAACATTACACTTTTTGGAGGCAAAAATTCCTCTTTTTTAATTTTTCGAACGCTGAACAAAAAGAGACGAAACGGTGAACGACATTTTCACCCACAGACTCCCTATTCGAACGCCCCTTGTGAGCGTTTTTAACGTTATTTTCGGTAAAAACGCTCATAAAGTGCCTATTCGAACGCACGTTACTAAAGCAAAGAACGTCAATTTAACGTAAAATTTTAATTTTATAAGCGTATGAAATCCTCCGTCACCCCACCCACACAAGCATTATCTATGACGTCATCAGATGACAGACCGGCCAACATTACGGCAGACTCCGACGACGACAGTATCGCGGAGCAGAGCATACATAGACATGCCAACACCGACTCGACTTCGTATGCGGCGATCGAGTCGGTACCGATGGATGCGGCACCTATGCCGTCACCACCTACCCCTCCGGCTGAAGCGGCGCGCTCCTATGCAGCGGCGCTAGCATCGCCGGCAACATCAAGGCCTAACTCCCCCACGGTGAGACAGGCCCCCGCACCTGTAACATCAACATTACCAACAACAATGAAAGGATACCCACCGATTATCGTAGAAACGCTGCCGGGATGGGTATCCATATTCGAACAATTGAAGAAGAAGCTTGGACACCCACTAAGCGTGAAACCCGTGGGCAAGGGTTTCCGTTTCACGTGCAAATCTACAGAAGAATTTAGGGCGGTGCAGCGCGCCCTATCCGAAGCATCAGCAGTTGATAAGAAGGTCGCGTGGCACTGTTACGCGGGGGCCGCCGACCTACCTACTAAGATTGCCATAAAGGGCCTTCCGTATGGCATTGACCCGGCAGTGATCGTCACGGAGCTTGAAGCCAAGGGCTTCCCAACCAAGTACGTGAAAGAGATCCTGCCGCGAAAAGGCAGCAAAGGGGGACCTACCTACTATGTCCTCCTAGACAGATTAAGCAACGATGAAAAGAGCAGACTATACGATATAAGCGAGCTCTTAAACATTCCGAATGTCCGGGTAGAAGGCTGGGTACCGAGAGCCGGAACGGTCCCGCAATGCCATCGGTGCCAGGCGTTCGGTCACGCCTCGGGAGGGTGCCACCACCCCCCGCGCTGTGTCAAGTGCGCGGGGGAACATTTCGCGGCAGAGTGCAACCGCGACCCCGACCAACCACCTAAGTGCGCCAACTGCAGGGGTAAACATGTCGCCTGCAGTCGTACATGTCCTCACTATTTACGGGAGGCCCGGAGGAGGGGGCTAAAGGTCCAGGGACCCTACCCTAGAGTAGCCCCCCAAGGCCCTGTAAATAAAAATCAACGCGCGCGAGTTGTGCGCGTTCAACAAGACGTGCATCAACAGCAACAACAACAACAACAACGTAAACAGACAGTGGTAGCGCCTCGTGCGGTCAATGAACCGGCCCGCACTGAGAGCGCACCACCACTCCCATCAACATCCCTTGTTCCGGCAGCTAATCTCCCAACCGGTAGAGACAAACAGCTGCCGCAGAAGAAGAAGCGCAAGCGCAGGCGAAACCGCGCCAAAAAGTTAGCAGAGGGCGGCCCTACGGCGGCCTCGACACCCATGCCGCCCAGCGGGGCGGAACCAACAGTATTACAAAAAGGGCCGACAGAGGGCGCGCGCGGGCATCATACGCCCGCGTTCGTGCCCTTACAAGTCGATAGAAAACGAGCGGCCCTGAAGAATCAACAGACCACCGAGATGCATCACACGCAACCGGCGACGTCAATCAATTCAAAACCTGTACCAAGGCGCAACACACAACAGCAAACCGAACCAGAGGTCAGTCATGAAGGTCCGTGGGTGACCATCCTGGGGATTCTGACCGACCTACTGCTATCATTAGCGGCTGGAGCAGACATGAAAGAGGCAGCCGGTAGAGGACTCGCGACACTCGCTCGAGTCCAGTACGGCCAATGAAAGCACCTACAAACTCCAACGTGATTGAGACGTAGGTGTAAGTTACCTACATAGGCGAAATGCACCTACAGTCCAAGAACGAGACAGAGCATGAGACAGAATATGAAAAAGTTACCTACAGTAGGTAACAAGCACAAACCTTCTAAGGACACAAGAGCAAAAGTATAAGGAAACACGAAAAAGACGACTTGACGTAAAGGCGCGCTGTACCCCCGTGAGTTGTGATGGCAAATGCCACCTCCGGGAGGTATAGTGCGCTTAACAAACTGTAGTACAGTATCTGCGTAGTGATGTCACGATTGACACACTACGCAGACAAATGAGTAACCGGGTAGTAGTGGCCACCCGAGGTTCAGCAGGGGTAAGGAGCTTAGGCTCGACACCCCCTCCAGCCCCTAGGGGTTGCAGATAACGTCGATCGAATTTTATAAGTGCCATCCACTTTGACGGACCATAGTCGCACGCTCGTCTTCCATTTGTGACATTAGTGTCGTGGAACGCATTAGTGATGTGAAAGACGAGAATGCCGGTATCGATATCGATAAATAGGGATATGCTGTTTGATATCGAGGTAGCAAGAAGCGTTCCTATCTAATCTATCAAAATATTGTTATGTATTGTTATGTAAACCAGGGTTATGAAATTTAAATTCAAGTTTAAGGTAATATAATCGATTTATTGAAGAACACAATCTAAAATAACAAAGATTGTAATTTATTATGAGTAATATTGTTTACCTTACATATTGAAAGCGCTTATGTTTTGTGAGATGACGTTAGAAAACATGCATGATTACAATTTCTTATTGAACATTTTCGTTTTGTTATTTAGGTAAGTACCTACTAGTTCAAACAATTCTTACACGAGTTTAGAGCTACATTATGCCTGAGTAACATATGTCAAAAAAAAACATGTATCAAAGAAAACAACACCATGTATTTGTATAGTGTTTTTTAATCACTATAATCAAAATCTGAATCTAAAAATTCAACATGGAGTGAATCGTCAGAATCACTGTCTATGTCTCTTAAATTGATGATGAAGCTTTCTAAATTATTTTCAGTTATATGGTCTCTTGATAATTTATTGATTCAGGCGTTACTTTGCGGAAATCCATTATCAAAAAAACGATATTAAAAAATATTTAGTGACACTGAATCTGTCGGTCTAGCGCTCGACGAGTCAACATCTCCTGAGGATGCCTCGTGTAGAGGCGAAACACGTGTCGAATCGGTTTTGGTTTATTTGGGGTTTCTTGTGTTTTTTATTTTGTATTCTTCCTATTAGCATTTTATGCGGGAGGGAGGGTGGTGCACGCCCCCAAATAGGCCAAAATCATTGTTTTCTTTTTAGCGGAAGTGTCACTAAATATTTTTTAATATCGTTTTTTTTGATATGGTCTCTTCTTTTGTACTCGTCTTCCACATGAATGACATGGTCTGTCATTTTTTTCCAATCATCTGCTGTAATACACTCAAAAGATTGTTTTATGAGATCTTCGAACTCTTTTGGAGTTCGGCTTACAATTTTGCTTCCCACATTTCTTTTTGCTAGACTTCATATGAGTTCTATAGCATTTAGGTCACAATTATATGGAGGAAGTCTTAGCACTTCATGTCCGTTTTGGCTTAAAAGTTCATCAGCTTCATAAATAGGTTCTGGTGTGTTCTGTTTTACTAAGCAGAGCAACTCTGCTTTTGAATTGTATGTTTCAAATGAAATACCATTCAATGTAAGCCAATTCTGTATCTCTAACTTTCGATTTTGAGATGTGAGCGCTTTAATTATTATGACAGAATGGTATGATGCATTGTCCATTACAATTACACTTGGTTCATTCAAATTGGGAATAAGCTTTTCTTGAAGCCATTTGTTGAAGTTTGTGGAATTCATGTCAAGGTAGTAGTCGGCCATTTTCGATTTGGTGCTAAATACTAACAATGAGTTTGGAAAAGGGCCTTTCTCTGATCCTGCATGCACAATAATATATCGTTTTCCTGACGATATACTTTTAATTACTCCACTTGTTGATGGACCTTGCCAACATTTTTTAGGCTTATAGGTTTTTTGGACATAAGTTTCATCTAAGTAGATTATTGGCTTGCCTTCTGCACGTTTCGATGCAATGGTACGCAAAAAGCGATGTCTCCATGCAGCTATATCATATCGTTCAATTAATAATGAACGTTCATTTTTGTTTTTCTTAAATTCATAACCGTTGGCTAATAATATGCGACGGAGAGTTTCACGACATCCACCAAATTCTATACTTTCTTTTAACTCTACCAACAAAGATCTTAATGTTGGTACTTGTTTCCTCACACAGTAAAATTCGTTTACTTTATTACGAATAACATAATATTATAATAATATCCATATCGAAACTATCTAAGTTCGACACTTTTGAAGGGTGAGGTCGTTTTTTACCTGGAGTCCTCCAGACCCCTTCGTTCACCGCACCTTCTTTTTTAATTCTCTTCAATGTAATAACACTTACATCTGTAAAAAGAATAAAATAAAATGTCAATTATCGTGAGTCTCATAACTAAGAAATAATAGAAAATACACAAGTATTACAAAACTAGTCTAAGATTAACGTTGAGTGAAGATAGTTCTTCTAAGTACTGGTTCTGCGATTTCATCATATCTTATTGATCTAAATCTGTGACCTTTTCAATTGCTTGTTTTACTTCAGCAGTTCATGCATTATCCTCAAGACTATCTGTAAAAGAACAATAACATTATCTAAAGTAACTAAAACTAATATGTACTTATTTAAAATAAAAAAATACCAAGACATTTTGACCGTACTAACCTAAAAAATCAGTCACAGTACGTAAATAATCCTGTTTTTCTCGCAATACGGCTTGTTTCACAAGCTTTTGCTCTTCATATTTTGAAATCATACAAAACAATAGTTTTCGCACGTCACTCTTTACAGTTTTATTCATTTTTATAGCATTAACATGGATATATCACAACAAAACTATACGCAAGTCAACCACAACGAAACATCAACAACACGCCATCTTGTTGCGTCAGAGATAGGGATACCATACACTGATTCTGATTTTACCAAATCTTTCGGAAAACAGCCGAAAATTAATTTCTTTAAAATAAAATTGCCAAGTTTTTCTCTAGTAAATAGTGTACCTAACTAATTAAGCTATTTATTAGACCAACTTAAGGCTTAGTGTTGCTCTTGAAATGATCCAACACGTACATACGATACTTATTTTCTATGAATACAATTTTAGCACACGTACGAATTTTTAAAACTCATTTTATAAAATGTTTAAAATAAGTTTGTTTCAAAAATGCCTTTGTAACGGAACAGGCTCTGGATGAGGATTCCGTCACGATTCACAAATATAGAGACATTTAAAAAGTATCTTGGTATGAACAAGTATTGATGAAATTTAGGCAATCAAAAGTAGAAGATTTATATGTTAGGTCGGGTATTTCTTATAGCAAGATTATACATACTGAAAATGATAAGCAGCATATAATATTTAAGCTACCAAGATATTCGATGTAGCAAACATTTAAATCGATTGCTCAAACAGTATTGATAAGTGATTTCAAGGAAAATGAAATGTTATAATTCTTTAAATACATAAAAGATTTAAGCAAAATTAATACAATTACCATGAAATAAGTACCATTGATATTTTAGCCATACAAAGGTGTGGTGACGACTCGCTACGATCTCCTTGTAGGTAATACATACTCCAAGCTGTACATAAAGAGTTTCTTTAACTTTTACTTTTTTGTTTGACACTTTCAAATTTAAAATTAGATGATGTTTTTATGACAGCGATTCGGACAGGGTTTTTTTATGTAGATTGATTATATTTAGGTGGACAACACACGTGTATCATTTAAATTACGAGAGAGAAACACTTTCTCCAGTGCTAGTAACAGTGGCAAGGATCACAGCTGGAGTTCGCTGCCAGTATCTAGGTACGCATCGGTGTTCCCTCCGGTGTCCTCATTGGTGACCCCGACGTGATGATGAAAATGAGTTAGTGCTGTAGATGCCAAAAAGAAGGTATGAATTTTGCTATTCAAATATAATGGTGCTTCCTGCATCGGCTTGATCGTGATCGAATATGGAATACTACGCGCGAGTTCTATATATTGAGTCAGGAACGTATCTGTGAAATGATCGAAATATATCGAAGATTATTGCTCGGAATGTTTCCTGAAATGACATCGACCAATTTTCGCTGCGACTAAGGCTAGTGATACATCGACGTTTTAATGCCTACCATTCGGCAGTTATTCTAGTCAATATTTTATTAATGTGAGGAACACATTTTTGTTACGCGTCCGTGTATTTGAGTTTGGGTTAGACTGTCTACTCTGATTCTAGCATGAGAATGCGGTAATAAATTATAGCAATTGAATTATTTGCTGAAAGTATCAAATGTAATATTTAGAATCAAATGATAATTCGTAATGATAAATAATACTATTAAGAAGAGATAAATAAGATTATAATCGCTTATAGACGCAAACTCTACATTTGGAAAACTACCAAACGGACTTAGTAAGGCCTTACTAATTTTGGGGTAAATAGAAGAGGTTCTTGGCATGATGGAGAACATTTGTGTCACAGTAAAGAGCAGCTCTTAATCCAGCATTCGAGTTGTAAGCCTTGAACATGCCAAGAATCGTACTTCCTAAATCATAATAAATCTAGAATTCTACGGCAAATCTAAAAAAAATCAAACTAATTACTTACAATATGAAAATTGATAAAATATATTATATCTTTAAATTGTAGAGATATCTATCACTATATCTATACTATATATCAATAATTTACTCGGCAAAGTAAAGCTAACTATTATAATAATCATCATAATAAATATATGGCTGCTAGTATTGAGCTAACCAATACAACAACGATTCTGCTAATACTTAAGTATTTAAAATAATTGCTTTTCCTACAATGGTTCAATAGATGGCATGTCATGTAAAACACTAGTAATCTAAGTATAGCAATCTCGTATAAAAAGGAGATTTATGTATGTGGTAAATCTTATCAAACTTGGTCAAGCAATGCAGCACCTTGAGAATTCTTGTAAACCACAAACAAGGGTCTAGAGATTTCTCTAAGTCACTGATATTATTTCCCATATATTGCTTCAGTAAACAAGTAAATGATTAAACTTGAACAATTGAACTATTCAGGGAATAGTGGCTGATAATATTTATCTAAAGGAATTGGATAATCAGCGTAGTAGTTACTGATCACAAGAGATTTCTAAAGCGCATATAAAGTGTATTTTTAACTTTAATATCACATTTATTTCCTAGCAGTTTTCATAAACGAAACAAATAGTACATATTATAGAGACACTTAGTCTGCAAGAGATTATATCAATCTTATCAACAGCTAAATGCTCATAGCAACAAACATAAATCTATAAAGAAAGCTAGTTATATAATTAACAGGTTTATAACTGTTATTAATAATAACGAAAATCATGCGTATATCTGATATTATTTAATGGAGTTGTTTATATATTATTTCACTAATCAAAACTGATTTATCATATTTAACAGATAGTTTTGCAAGCTAATAATTATAATATAGTAAAACTTGCAAATATCCTACTGTTTCTATGTTCTATGGCCAAATAACATAGACCTTAAATTCAGAAACTTATATTGATGATTAATATCTTCCACGATTAGAAGTCAAATCAAGTACATAAGCTAGAAATCTAAGATCAGCTCAGTCAGTCAGTCTGTAAGAACTAAGTATTTGCAATCTAGTATGTTCATCGCAATTTTTCGTTATCAGCTAGCAGTTCAGTAATGTAGTAGTAAGTTATCCATCGTAATATCAGAATACCTAGGCGTTGCTATTGGTTTCTCTAGGCATCTATAGTTCTGAATAGTTTTCTCTGTTTCAATTCTTTCCGAAAAGAGCAAGGTTACAGCAGCGGTTCACAGTGTTAGGGTCCTCCTAGACTAGACGATCGTTGGCCAAAACAAAACGAATTAGAATTAAAAATAAAAATTGGGGGGGGGGGTTGTTACAATTTGGTGCCGTGACCAGGATTGGAATAACGTTACTACGGAAGTTTTGCTAGGAATTAGTTGCGGTTAACCGCACAATTTGTTGGCGTGAAATGGATAGGATTTTATTGAAACAGAGATGCTATTGCAATAGGTGATTTTTAAAGGGCTAAATAGGTAGTCAACGGATACTATAATGAGGAGATGATGTTGTTGTTCTGGGCTACAGTAGTAGATTTCTACAATAAACTAAGAAAGCAATAAGCCGGATATGCTTTTTTAGGAATATTACTAAAATACTGATTACTACGAAGCGCTTAAATGATATTCAGGGAAAGATAAGTTGTATGCAAGTTTCATGTATGTAAAGTCTGCAACTACCTTTGTCATTTACATGTACCCCATAGTCGATCTCTAGAATCCAGAAGTACACTTATCATTCGAAAGGCAGATTGCGTGTTGTGTTTACGACTAGGATACTCTCCTGGAAGCACACGGTAAATAGTCAGTATCGAACTCTACTCAAAGTGACCCGAAGGTTTTAAGAACACTTTTAGTATCGAACGACTTATGAAACTCACTTGGGAGCCAAGAATTGCGTTATAGAGTACTGAAAGAGTTCTTGTATAGTGTTAGGAAAGGAAGAGAGTTTCTAACATGTTGAAAGTGCCGTCGCTGCATTTGCATCACAAGGATTACATTTGTAACCAGCAAAATACAGCGCAGATCGTGGACATGTCTGTATATAATCGGTGTTTGTTATGTTCGGAAGTATTAAGAATATAAAAATGTGTGAATATTAATAAATGGCTTACCTTTTTGTTCGATGAAATTTATGGTAATTAAATGCTAGTAAAAATCTACATACGTAATTACTTCTATTGCATTTGCGAAGGAAATAAATAGGATTACAATAAAATGCAAAGTTGCGCAAATTTAATTGAGCGATGATAAGTCTTGTTAGAAGTTTTGTTGAAATATGTTTAGTCGTAACATTGGGGGGTTGAATTTCCCATTCAGATGCTTAGCGTTGTGAAAATTCTTATAGACAAGTCAGATGGTTGTATAGTTATTCGTAAAGGTTAAATAAATCAACGTTATGCAGATTTAATAGACAAACATAGTAAGCGCCGAATTTAAGTATAAAAAACCAATATTATAGCTAGGTAGTGATGAGTCTTCGGAATGAAGCTGGTAAAGTTTGACAATGTAGGCAGGCTGAAGAGGAGCGCCGGATATCAGAAGCTTTGGGGCGAAGCGGCTGGTCGGGTAGTGCGTCTTGACGAGATCTGCAAATATAATAGGGAAAATTAGGGAATGGTGAGCAAAGCCGGGTTATCTATCTAAATTAAAAATAATGGAAAAAAAACAAACATTATGTAAATCAAAGTGAATAAGGAAACTTTTATTTAGGGCACAATAATAATTGTTTGGATGTTAATAGTTATGTATGTATTTATGTTCTTATGTAACATAATTGACATGTAAGTAGTACGCGCAAAGTATATACACAACCTTAAATTTTAAATCTGAACTCGGTATACAACGTCAATTTCGGTCGTTGAATACTAGTAGACTATATACTATATACTAGTAGAACTATATTAGAGTTTAGGGCAATATAAAAAAAACCGGTTCCATGCCATGAAAATCGTAGGAATTGTGGAACTCATTTAATAAGTTCATTTTATATATTACTAGTTGCGGTCGCGGATGTACCCGCATGGAGATAGCTGATGATGGTGGTGATGATAAAAAGTTATCTATGCGTAAATCTAGTATCATCTATTTTTATACCAAATCTCATCAAAATTCCAAATCAAAAGTCCAGCCAGGACTGATGTAATAAACATTCATTCAGACATACCAGCATTTGCGTTTATAATACTAGTACCAAGGTACCTTTTTAGGATAATGATGATAATGATGAGGAAGAGTATCTTATAATATGTAAATTCAAAGCTTCATCTACTTCCGTACAAAATTTCATCAAAATTGGCGCAGCCGTTTAAGAGGGATGGTGAAGCAAACATTTATTCTTACGAACAAACGTCGTATTTGTAATATTAGTACCTAGGAAATATTTTTAGGATACTAAATAAATATCGAAACTTACAGATCTACCAATCAATGATGAGCGTGTTATGTGAGCTGTAGAGCTTGTCAGGTTTCACTGTGGTCTATAACAACACCACAGTCGGCAGGCAGGGATCTAGAATTTATGGAAAACTATAAAATATACATAAACATATAACGAGTAAAATATAGAATCAGTTATTTCATCAATAATCTAAAACTAACTGAAGGTTGTATATCAGGGCGCGTAGAAATATGAGAAAATCAATAATTGTAGCTTTGTTCAGAGCAATTAGGTACCTATCTTAAAATTGCTATTGAATAAATAAACAAAGGTAGAAAAAGAAATATGTTAGCAATAATAAAATCAATCAAAATGACATGACAATCAACATTTAGGTTACCTAGGCTACAGAATTTTACAGAAAGGTAAACACAAAAGAGTTCTTTGTAAAAGCAAAGAAACTTTTTGATTGTGGTACTGAGAGCTTGCTGTCAAAGTGTAAAGAGAATATAAACACTACGTTTTACTATAGTATCACGTAAAGAAGAGTTCCGGAGATTAATGCCTAGGTATTTTATAGATGTTTATTGGAATCTATATAAAAGGGAGGTGTTTATCCTATATGATGGGTATGCAACTAGGAAATCAATATTGAGTCATGTTGCTTGGATTAATTGTTTGCCTGCAAAGAGTTTGACGATATAGCTAGATAATGTAATATGAAAGGTTCAGTTGTAACAAAATACGATAAGTATGTACATAATACACTGGTAATTTCTATGTAGGTATAATCTGTAGGAAGTATGTAGATATGAACAGGGAAAAAGGATGTTTGGTTAGAGCAAAGCAGAGATGAACAAGTCTAAATAACACTATACATACATACCTTGCCAGATAGCTGGAGTGTAGTTTCGTAGGAATATGTACACCTATGTATATAACAATATGTAGGTATAAATAGTTGTTGAATATCAATCGGAGTTGTTGGGCGAATGTATCGTGCATGCGCTGCCTACAATTGTTCGCAAGTTTTAGCCGTGAACCCGTCATGGACACTGCAAAGATAAAGGTAAATTAATGCTACGATAAATAGAGTTACGGGGAAAGATATAATAAGAGCGAACGTGCATAGAATTTACGAAAATCATATTTTTGACGTGAACTGTGTTTCCTTTATTTTGACAGCGACATATTTAACTATCTGTCATAAGCACATACGTGTATATCCAAAGAGTTCGTAACAAATAGAAATCATGTTCAAGGTTTAATATACCTAGCTATAATTTAAATGCTAAAGTTATATATTATATTATTATTATTATATAATAAACGGTATGATTAGGTATAAGATGGAATAAGAACTTACCTGTGGTCAACAAATGTCCATAGCTCTTTGAGATTTTGTGATCCTTTGTAGATATTTGAGGTTTATATTTTATTTAGGGAAAAAAAAAGGAAGTATTAAAAGACAATCAAAGAAATTCAGGGTCGCTATATAGTAGGGAAATTCGGGTAGAGGTCGTAATAAAAAATTTTACTTAAAAGTTTAGTTGTTGTAATGCGAGCGAAAAGTGGTTGTAAAATAGCACGGAGCGTCTTTGTTAAGACTTAAAATTTCGTATAACAATCGTAATGGGATACTTTGAGAGATATCTTTCAGTAATGCGTTACAAAGACATTGGCAGATATAGTGTAGTTATGATAATGACGTGATGAATATAAATTTTATTCAAAATCAAACACATTATCACACATGACAAAGTTTAAGGATTTCTGTACATTAATAGCCGTGACGCATACATTAGTGCAGGGTTATTCGAGGACCGGAAAAACGGTCTTGTTGATTTTTGTTTTGAAATTCATGAAAGATGTAGCTAGGGAAATGACATGGAGATTTGAATAATTTGAGTAACCACGCAGTGACAGCACAGCGTATACATGATCTCGTAATAGCAAATATGTGGATAGAGAAATAGAAATAGAAGAGATCTTCGGAATATTACAAAAGAATTGAAAAATAAAATTTAATCTGCGATTCACTAATTGATTACTTGCAAGTAACCAAGGTTTGATGCAAATGGATTACGAAGGTTGTAGAAGATGGGGGTTGGAAATTACAAAGATAAATGGAAATAAACACAACTATGTTCTTTTGCTTGTACTCGTACATTTGAAATTAAATTAAATATAAATTCCGTTTAGAGTCCTCAATTTATTAGGTACTTAACTATCACTATAACTTTTAGTTATAGACCGTTATCAATCTAGTCATATTTCAGCAAACGTCGAGCATAGAAATATTCGAAATATCTTGTTTTTTTCATTTGTTGGGATTTGGGGTTATAGAAATATAAACAAATTACCCTTTTATATCCTTGTAATAATCTAATTAATAAATAAATTAATCCTAGTAAAGGCTTGCGAAAATTTAATAGATAGGTATTACATCTATATCTTTCTAATCGATAATTTTCAGGGAAAAAAATATTGGGTAGAAAATTACATTATTACTCAGTATACCTACATCGCAAGTTCAAGTTACGGGATACCACTAGTTTACTAGTTCTTCTGAGACCTAAACCTATTAAAACCTTTTATTACCTAAACCTATTATTAGTCCTCATCTATTGTTTGAGTATTCTAATTCACGGCGTGTCGTTAGTTTGGTTGATAGATAACTATAGTCCGAAGAAAGGGGAAAATGGGGAAAGCTGAGCACAGGGGTGTGTTGGACTGTTTATTATATTGTAGTGACTATGGAGCTGTTAGTATTAGAGTGTTATTATTGATTAGCGTAATAAATTGTAATTTATGGATTACATTAAAGAAAAGACCAAATAGTTATCGGTAGTAGAGATCAGGAAATGGAATAAAAAAGAGAGAGACATTCGTGTGTTTGACGTTTGCGTATAATATTGACAACAAGCGATGGGTGGCGTTAATAAAAGCAAAAGGAAAGGTAAATAGAATATTGTTTATGTTTATTGGGCGTTTCCCTGTTAACTAAATAAACAGTCGTAACGAGTTTCTTTTTATGGTTATGAGTAGCATGTAGAGGAAGAAGTTATAGGGCTATTGTAGGTATATCTTGTTGGAACGAAGTATCTATAATTGATAGATTACCTTCATAATTAGTCGGGTTTAATTTGTATCGAACAGGAAAGGGGTGATGCAATTGTTCATGGAAAGGAATAATGTCAGAAATTTAGGAAGGTACCTATCATAGGGATACATTATTAATAACCTAGTTTCAAAACCGAAAATCAAAAGTTATAGCAGAAGGAAAAAACTGTGCAGCTATTTCTAGAGTAACGTTTTTGAGCAGTTACCTTTGAGTAAATATTTTGGTACATATATAACTAAAAAAAATTATGTAAGGAGGTACATAGTTATGTAGACCACAATGGAAATGACATAAAAACATGTTTGGAGGATTGCGGTAGACAGTACATGTAAAAGCGAATGATTTGGTTAGAGTTAGACCGTATGTCGAGTTGTTATTTTATTCAGACTGATCTACTGAGCTGATTTTGAAGATGTTCTGTGCGCCAATGAAGATTATTGATAGAAAGACACAATGTTGTTTTAGGTGAATGCATTGGTTAAATAAGTTATAGAAAGGATTTGTAAAAGCGGGATTGTTATTGTTGATATATAATAATATAAGATATAATAGTAATCAGATAGTTTAGAGTTTTATAAAAATCGGTTTCAGGTATTGATTTATAATAAACAATATTTAACATTATTATTGCAAAATGATTATGTAATAAAAAGTCGTGCATTTTGCAACTGTGAAATTGAATGAATTAAGTTTAGACAGAATAACAAATACATGGTAAAAAAAAGTAATGGTAATATTAGGAATCACAATTTTAAGGATTCTCTTCAAATGAAGTAGATACATGGAAAGCGTTAGAAAAATCAAAAAAATAAAATAAAAATACCAAGGTACAGCAATATTTAATAAAACTTTATTACAATATTTAATAAAACTTTATTATAATTAAACAAAGATGTTACAATCATTTAATAAAGAGCGGGCGTAGACCTCATCAGGGCGGGGTTTGTTACAGCTTTTCCTATTTTATTTTTGACATAGGGTTTTTAAAAAAAATATGATAATGTAAAGGGGCATTTTATAGAAATAAAAGTCTGAAATTTCAATTGATAAAAACTATTAATCGTGAGTATTCGTAGACACCAGACAAAAGGGTTGAAGGTTTATTTAGGCAGTATGCAGGGCAGTGTAAGAGAAGAGAGATTTAAGTTATGATAAAGTGATGGGAAGAGATGGAAGAACTAATGGCGCCAGGGAGAGATGCGTGTGACAGAGTTAGTTTTGAATTTTATTGAGGGCCTCTATGAATCGACAATACCGACTGGAGTCGATTTGTTAAGTTTTGTTTTCAGACAGACACACACTATTCAACGAATGATTTATGGAGTACAAATTGGAGATAGGTTTAGGTCAGAAGACACCACATCAGTATTTACAACTGAATTATTCCATAAAGAGTTCGTACTTTACAGGTAGCCAATGTTTAGCCATTACACTTACATTCACCGAGTTATTAGGCGGTTGCTTGTTTGGTTTGATTTGAAGAGGGATGTATCAGCCATGGAGAATTATTGCTTGTTAGCTATTAACGAGATCTGGAGTAATAAAGGGTGGCGTAGGTTCTACTCCACATACTCGATCCCAAACGAAAAATTGGTTTGGGTGGTAGCACGTATGCTGAATTATTCGAATTGACTAGGTGCACAATTTGGCACAATACTAGTTCCCTTTCGTTATTTCAGATTGTCCTTGTGAGAAGTCATTTTTACTCATGGAGGAGACATTAAGATCGGATATATCAACCCTTACAGTAAATTTATTTTTAACTCGGTCTTTTAAAAACACTCCACTAGTGAGTTCACGCACTCACAACCTTGTTTGAAAACGAATTTTAACAAATTAGAATAAGCACACGTTCAGTTTTGGTGGGACTATATTTGTGAAGTTGAATATATGGAGGATGGGAAAATTTCCTTCGGTAAATTATGAGAACCTGCGTAAATTTTGGGGGTTGGCTGTAACGGAACAGGCTCTGGATGAGGATTCCGTCACGATTCACAAATATAGAGACATTTAAAAAGTATCTTGGTATGAACAAGTATTGATGAAATTTAGGCAATCAAAAGTAGAAGATTTATATGTTAGGTCGGGTATTTATTATAGCAAGATTATACATACTGAAAATGATAAGCAGCATATAATATTTAAGCTACCAAGATATTCGATGTAGCAAACATTTAAATCGATTGCTCAAACAGTATTGATAAGTGATTTCAAGGAAAATGAAATGTTATAATTCTTTAAATACATAAAAGATTTAAGCAAAATTAATACAATTACCATGAAATAAGTACCATTGATATTTTAGCCATACAAAGGTGTGGTGACGACTCGCTACGATCTCCTTGTAGGTAATACATACTCCAAGCTGTACATAAAGAGTTTCTTTAACTTTTACTTTTTTGTTTGACACTTTCAAATTTAAAATTAGATGATGTTTTTATGACAGCGATTCGGACAGGGTTTTTTTATGTAGATTGATTATATTTAGGTGGACAACACACGTGTATCATTTAAATTACGAGAGAGAAACACTTTCTCCAGTGCTAGTAACAGTGGCAAGGATCACAGCTGTAGTTCGCTGCCAGTATCTAGGTACGCATCGGTGTTCCCTCCGGTGTCCTCATTGGTGACCCCGACGTGATGATGAAAATGAGTTAGTGCTGTAGATGCCAAAAAGAAGGTATGAATTTTGCTATTCAAATATAATGGTGCTTCCTGCATCGGCTTGATCGTGATCGAATATGGAATACTACGCGCGAGTTCTATATATTGAGTCAGGAACGTATCTGTGAAATGATCGAAATATATCGAAGATTATTGCTCGGAATGTTTCCTGAAATGACATCGACCAATTTTCGCTGCGACTAAGGCTAGTGATACATCGACGTTTTAATGCCTACCATTCGGCAGTTATTCTAGTCAATATTTTATTAATGTGAGGAACACATTTTTGTTACGCGTCCGTGTATTTGAGTTTGGGTTAGACTGTCTACTCTGATTCTAGCATGAGAATGCGGTAATAAATTATAGCAATTGAATTATTTGCTGAAAGTATCAAATGTAATATTTAGAATCAAATGATAATTCGTAATGATAAATAATACTATTAAGAAGAGATAAATAAGATTATAATCGCTTATAGACGCAAACTCTACATTTGGAAAACTACCAAACGGACTTAGTAAGGCCTTACTAATTTTGGGGTAAATAGAAGAGGTTCTTGGCATGATGGAGAACATTTGTGTCACAGTAAAGAGCAGCTCTTAATCCAGCATTCGAGTTGTAAGCCTTGAACATGCCAAGAATCGTACTTCCTAAATCATAATAAATCTAGAATTCTACGGCAAATCTAAAAAAAATCAAACTAATTACTTACAATATGAAAATTGATAAAATATATTATATCTTTAAATTGTAGAGATATCTATCACTATATCTATACTATATATCAATAATTTACTCGGCAAAGTAAAGCTAACTATTATAATAATCATCATAATAAATATATGGCTGCTAGTATTGAGCTAACCAATACAACAACGATTCTGCTAATACTTAAGTATTTAAAATAATTGCTTTTCCTACAATGGTTCAATAGATGGCATGTCATGTAAAACACTAGTAATCTAAGTATAGCAATCTCGTATAAAAAGGAGATTTATGTATGTGGTAAATCTTATCAAACTTGGTCAAGCAATGCAGCACCTTGAGAATTCTTGTAAACCACAAACAAGGGTCTAGAGATTTCTCTAAGTCACTGATATTATTTCCCATATATTGCTTCAGTAAACAAGTAAATGATTAAACTTGAACAATTGAACTATTCAGGGAATAGTGGCTGATAATATTTATCTAAAGGAATTGGATAATCAGCGTAGTAGTTACTGATCACAAGAGATTTCTAAAGCGCATATAAAGTGTATTTTTAACTTTAATATCACATTTATTTCCTAGCAGTTTTCATAAACGAAACAAATAGTACATATTATAGAGACACTTAGTCTGCAAGAGATTATATCAATCTTATCAACAGCTAAATGCTCATAGCAACAAACATAAATCTATAAAGAAAGCTAGTTATATAATTAACAGGTTTATAACTGTTATTAATAATAACGAAAATCATGCGTATATCTGATATTATTTAATGGAGTTGTTTATATATTATTTCACTAATCAAAACTGATTTATCATATTTAACAGATAGTTTTGCAAGCTAATAATTATAATATAGTAAAACTTGCAAATATCCTACTGTTTCTATGTTCTATGGCCAAATAACATAGACCTTAAATTCAGAAACTTATATTGATGATTAATATCTTCCACGATTAGAAGTCAAATCAAGTACATAAGCTAGAAATCTAAGATCAGCTCAGTCAGTCAGTCTGTAAGAACTAAGTATTTGCAATCTAGTATGTTCATCGCAATTTTTCGTTATCAGCTAGCAGTTCAGTAATGTAGTAGTAAGTTATCCATCGTAATATCAGAATACCTAGGCGTTGCTATTGGTTTCTCTAGGCATCTATAGTTCTGAATAGTTTTCTCTGTTTCAATTCTTTCCGAAAAGAGCAAGGTTACAGCAGCGGTTCACAGTGTTAGGGTCCTCCTAGACTAGACGATCGTTGGCCAAAACAAAACGAATTAGAATTAAAAATAAAAATTGGGGGGGGGGTTGTTACACCTTTTTGGAATTAATTGTTCCTAAGTACTTTCTGCTTAAAATACCCCAATTTGTAGGGTAAATATCCGATGGTAGGGACACATGAGTGTTGTCATATAAAAAGTTTGCAAAAAAATCCAGTATCTACTTTCGTTAGCCAGACCCTAATGCGTTCCACGTCACTAATGTCACACATGGAATACGAGAATGCGACTACGATCCGTCAAAGTGGATGGCACTTAAAAAGTTAAGCTTTCCGCTAACGCCCCGTTCTTTGTTTTAGTGATTTCCATCTATCTTTAGATATAATCTGATTAATCTATGATCATAGATAAATACTACATTTACGCAAAATATTTATCTTATCATTTTTGTGGTGTTTGTACTGGTGGGTCCGTAAATATTATGTATGATTATGTATTTTCTGTTACATTTTCTATATAAATTTATATTAAAATTATGTGCTCGCCATGGGTTTTGCTCTTTGCCGTCACACCTCATTAATTATGTTTGGTAATGCATGTAAGTGGTTTCTCATCATTACATTACTTCATTTCCATGTATAGGTTACCTTCGACTTGTCATCAGCAATTTTATTCATCATTGAAATACTAGAGTATGAAGATGAATTGCTTACTAAGTTTGGTCGATAGTATGGACTTGTATTAGTGTAGAGATATTAGAAATACCATTATATAACTGTAGGTGTCCTTGCTAGCTTCCCGTAAACTGCATCGTAACGTAACAGTTGGCTGTTTACCATCTGTCCTTGATTAAAAATTTACTTAAATAACTACGTTTTAAAAATTTATTAAATATGTAAACAAAATGTAATTTGATGAATATAACTGGGATAGCCAACTTCACAGATAAGCTGACTGGCCGGTTGGCGCAGTTGGTAGCACTCCTGCCTTCTGAACCGCTGGTCCCTGGTGGAAAATAATTACTTGGTGTTATCCTATAAAAACATATGTATCTCATAAATAATTACGGCTTTACTTATAAACATTCCTTAAATTTAAATAACATCACATAGTATGGCGCAGAACATTTTTCCTTTGTGCAGTACTAAATAACATAATTTAAAGTTAAACAGCATTTATAAGTAAGGCCATAAGTCAATAACAAAAAAAACATAAGTGTATCTTATTTGCTTTTTCATGAACCTAATGCTTTTACATGTGTATATCATAAACAATGGGTAACAACATCAAAATATTAATGTATTATTGTATTGTTTCAGGACAAAAAAATATCTTGAGCAAATTCCATGTCGACTTAGGATTTAAAATAAAATAATATTACAAGTAAATTCATAGTAATGCATGAGCAAAACTGCAATTGTAGTCAGTTTGTTGGGATATAAATATGTTATATAATATTAATATATATTTATAAAAGCTATGCTGAAATTGACAAATAGTTTTTACAGATATTTTATGATCACTTGTGAAAGACTTGATTATAAATCACATGTAAAAAAGTGCTCACAATTAAGCTTCATAAGGGAGCGATGCAAAGCAGACTGTGTAGAACTAGAATTGAAGAGACAGATCAGTTCTAGTCAGACTTTAAAAAAGTACGGCAATAACAAGAAGAGGCTGACTGTTAAAATACCTCCATTGAATCCAAATGACTGTTATAAAACCGAGCAAATGAGTGAATCACAACAACCAACCAGTAATCATGTTAGTTATGGTGGAACATTTGAAGTGTAAGTTATTGTACAAGTGTAAATGTGCTGATAATAAGTCTCATTGTATCTACCCATGACCCTTCAAGTTTCTGCTATCCTTTATTTTTATTTACTTTGTCGTAGTGTTATCTGCTATACCACTTATACCCATGCCCTGCTGATAAGCTGTTGATAACAACCACTCATAGATATTTTCCTAAGAAGTCTGATATCCAAACACATAGCTCAGTGAGAAAGCTAAATATCTTGTTTATGGGGTTGTTATGCTAGAACCTCTCCAAGGCTTTATTGATGGCCCGAGGAAAGTAATTCTGCCTATTTCTCAATCACCTTACTCCACATATGTGTAGCATAAGTGAGGAGATATCTCCTGTGGACTGGTTATGCCATTATTCTAATTAGGGGGAGGATGTTGGTGATGTACAATATAGATTTTATACAGGCAAAGGTAGCTAGAAGCTATTGTCATGTAATGCACCAGTCACAGTCAATAATTTGGCAATTAGTGTCATTGTCACTGAGACAATGTTTACTGTATTGTTACACTGCTGCATATTTGACAGATAAAAATGAAGGATAAGTTTTACTCTTGCAGGGAACTAACTTAACAGAGATAGGAGGTTTGTAGTAGCCAGAATTGACTCTACTGCTACCATTTCTGACATGCATACAGCCTCCATGTTAGGTTTGTGGAACTAGTCTAGGAATGAAGATAGTTAAGGTGTATTTTAGTGGGTGTTAATATGACCAGAGGCTTTGTCCCTGTGTAGGCAGATCATGTAACATTACACGCACAGTTTTTTTAAAATAATTTAAATAACAAGTAACATATCTAAAGAAGTACTCTATGCCTTTGACATGATATATAGTTTCTTTTATTTCAGTACTCATAATGAGAATAATCCTGTCCAAAGCTGGCGAAAATCTTCTGAGCTGAGCGATAACTGTAAACAAAGACAAATACCACCTGGTTTTAGAGAATGGGAAAATGTGGGGAATAAATGTGATTCAACCAATGGTAAGTAGTTACAATTTATGACATACACACGTCAACCAAGTGTAGGGATACATTATTTCGAAATCAAACATGGCTTTATTGTTTAACCTGTGCGCATCAGGTTTACACTATAACAAAAGATTTATGAATGGACCGGAGGCTTGCTGATTCGGAAGGATTAAACCTATTTGTTTTCATTATAAAGCTTATATACAGATTGAAACCTTGTTTATTCTTCTTTTGAAATTTAAATGAGAAATAAATGGAAACCACAAAGAACAGCGCAATCATGACAAAAGGTTGTGAGAAGTAACATAAAATTTTATAAATCTTTTTTGTTAGTTAAATCAGATTTCAATCGGTGTTTATTAATTTAATAATTTTATATCTATAAAAAGGTTTTGTTTACTCAGTATTTTTCTATGGCTTTAATAATTTAACACTTTTATTATTAGAAAACCAAAAATAGCATTGTGTAGAAAATGTTCAAATATTGGTCTTGAAATTCTTTAACTAGCTGGTGCCCGCGACTTCGTCTGCGCCGGATTAGTAGTAGCTTATTATCTTCTTCAAGGCCATATCTAATGTAATTGGTCAAACACAGTTGGTATAATACGAGGGTGAATCAAAAAATTCTTGGAATCAATATTAAAAAATGCAAAGATTTAAATAATAATATTTTATTTTTCTACATAATCTCCCTCCAATGCAATGCATTTAGAATAACGCGTTTCTAACTTCCTTATTCCTTGTGAAAAAAAAATATTTTCTTGACTCTCGAAAAAGTCCTCTACGGCAGCTATAACCGCGTCATTATCGTGAAATTTTGTTCCACGAATTTCCTCTTTTAATTTTGGAAATAAGTGAAAATCACTTGGGGCTAAGTCCGGAGAATATGGTGGGTGGTCAAGGAGATTGAAGCCAGCACAGCGGATTGCGTTGAGCGCAACTTCCGATCGATGAGCAGGAGCGTTATCTTGAAGGAACAACACGCCCAACGACAGTTTTCCACGACGTTTTTCTTTAATCGCTTCACGCACTTTCGGGATTAAATTTGCATAATAGGGTCCAGTAATCGTCTGGCTTTTTGGCATGTAATCAATAAAAAGGATTCCTTCACTATCCCAGAACACAGAGGCCATAACTTTGCCAGCGGTAGGAGCAACTCGAAATTTCTTAATGGATGGAGAGGATGGTCGTTTCCAAGACATGCTTTGACATTTTGATCCTGAAACTTTTAGTTTCAGGATCAAAATGGTGGACCCACGTTTCATCCATGGTGACAAGACGACGGCAAAAATTATCCGAATCACGCTGGAACATTTCGAGATTACGCTTGGAAATTTCCAAACGTCGCTTTTTGTTTTCGTCGGTTAACATTCGTGGCACCCATCTTGCAGACACTTTTTTGAACCCCAGTGAATCAATTAAAATGGATTGAACGCTACCAAAAGAAATCTTTAGGATCTCAGCTATATGTTTTATAGTCATTCTTCTGTCTTCCAAAACCAGATTCTCAACCTTTTTGACATTTTCTTCTGTAACGGAGGTTGAAGGCCGCCCAGAACGCGGGTCATCTTTACAGCTTGATCTACCTCTTTTAAATTCAGCCACCCAGTACGCAACCGTAGAATAGGGTACAGCATCACCCCCTAATGTCTGCTGAATGTGAAAAAAATTTCCTTCGTATAAATTTTTTTCAAACTGAGATATTTTATCACCGCACGTATAGTGCCACCAACTTATCTGTTCAGGTGGGCAAAATTGGAACTACAGTGTACATACCAACTAACTTTGGCGTTTATAATATTAGTAGGATTCTTTGTAGAATTTGCAAATTAATGAGTGGCTTGAAAGACTGCCCTATGTTTTGTTTCTCTTTTTTCTTGGTGAATTTCTTAGGTTGCAATACCAAAATTCTACACTAGCGACGCTGTCACCTGAACAGATAAGTTGGTGGCACTGTAACTCACTTTTATCCATAATTTTGACTTTTAGCAACTCGTTGCACAAAAAAACTTATTACATGCGAACGAACTGACAAAAACAAGTGACAGTCTGCATAAATATATATAATTTGAATATCGAACTTGATCCAAAAAGGTTTCATATATATGCACTTCTAAGAACTTTTTGATTCACCCTCGTAGTATTGAGTAAATTTAAATACTTAGTAATTCAATCAGTAAACACTTATAATAAAATACAAAACTTATGTAGGTACATACAAATATAAATTACTTAATTAATCACCATGGAAAAAAATATATTGCATCATCCTTGACGGTATTTGTGTTACTTCATCACTCTTGACGGTCGCCGAGCACGTCTAGTGTATCGAGCTGTCAAAATGATGTGCGTGTTTTTGACTAAAGCTAAAAAAACTTAAGCTATCAGAACTGACACAAACTTTAACAGAACTGTCATCATTATTTATCTTGACGCAGGCGGAGTTCTTGTTATTTTGTCTATGCCCCAAGAATATTACGCATTTTCACCCGCGTGGTGATGGATGATAATGATGACGAAAAGTATCCTATGTGTTAATCCAGCGCCTCATCTACCTCTATACCAAATTTTATCATAATTGGCCCCGTCGTTTGACCGCGAAAGAGTAACAAACATCCATACATCCATACTCACAAACTTTCGCGTTTATGAAATTAGTAGGAAGTAGGGTTTTTACACTTACTAATGTTTTATAGTTTTCTAGATAAACAATGAGATGTTCCATATCCCTAGATTGTCTTGATGTGTGTATATTATTAGGATAAAGACCTGCCACCAAGTAACTTAAACTTGCAATATAGTATACTCATATACTAGCTGACCTGCCAGCGGCTTCGCTTGCTTGGTCTTGGGGCAATGTGACGAATCGCGCGCCTTTCAACTCTGTAGTATTACACATTAATTCCAGCAGTATAACAGAACTGGCTATTTATATCATAAAATAAATATATATGGGTCTTAAAATGTTATACTGATTCATATTAGATTAGAAGATAGAAAAAAATTACAAGTTTAAAAACACAATGAGACAATAAATTGGCTGGGACTCGAACCATAGATCGTTAGTGCCTGACGCGCACTCTCGCATCCTGAGCCACTGATACATGAAAGGGGACAGTGGAATAAGTTTATCCTTGATATTAACCATTACACAGTGTTTGTTATTCTGCTTGTACAACCTAACCTTCAGCACAGTCTTTTGTAGCACTCTGATATCATAGAGCGATGATATGTGGCTTAGAATATAAGTTAACCTTTCTGCTACTGAAATAGAAAATTGTATAAAAATCCATCCAGTCGTTAGTTTACTTAAAATGTTTAACTCTCTTCTGCTATTCCAGAAGAACCTTATGGTTTTATCATATAAAAATATGCTTAATGTTACACCATAATATTATTTATCACTGTGTCAAGTTTCATCTAAAACTGTCGCAAAAAAATTGTAAATACAGTGTAATCTCACTAATCCGGCACTATTAAAAACCGGAGGGTGCCGGATTATTGGAATGTTCGGATTACTGGGTTATACTGAAAAAGTCATCGGTAATAAATAAAATCCATTTTATTATTTAAATCTATTGTTTTGTGTTTGCGTTTACATATTTGACATTTTTAACTATAAACTAGTCTCACATGAAAGAAACAATACGTTAGCACGTGCATGTGATAAGGTAAGGTATAGAGGGGAAAGGGAGGTGTGGGCGGAGGGTGCCGGATTATTGGACGTGCCGATCTATCGAAGTGCCGGATTAGTGAGATTGTACTATAATATGTTTTTGGCTTCTTTATCGATAACAAAGTTCACCTCTCGACTGACATAGTCAATGTGTGACACAATCCTCAAAAAAAGTAGGATATAAAAAATAGTACCTACACAATTACAATTGTGTTTCCAGGTCTTACAGTTAGTTGCTCATGACATGAAGCAATGGAAACTACTGGAGGAGGCCGAAAGGCACACTGAATTGAGGGACATCCTATAGCTAAACGAACCAAACAATACAACCATAAACATTAAATCTCGCACCCAGTTTAACGGGCTAAATAAAATAAAAATAAATTGTGATTTCCAGGTACGTTCAAGTTCAAAGTGGTTTCGTACAACGTGTTAGCCCAATATCTGCTAGAGTGCCATCCATACCTATACACGGACTGTTCTCCGCAAGACCTCAAGTGGAAAGTGAGATCTGAGCGGTTATATAATGAAATTATCAGCTTGGCTCCTGATGTAAGTAACATTATGATTACTACTGTCTAGTCAGTAAGAAGTTACTAGTAGTGATTTGGCAGCGCATTGTAATCAATTACAGATCGCGGCACGTAACTTGAACCAAAATAGTCTTCTGCGCAGGTACATTTTTGGACAAAAGTGATGAACGAATACTTACTCTGAGGTGGTTAAAAATGAAACGCAAGATAATCAAATATTAACTTGCATAAAAATAATCTCGGATTGCCTTTCAAATCATTGTATTTCTCGAACAAAGTGTCGTGGGAAGTAATCGTTAGGTATTATTAAATAGAACAATTATAGGAATACTAATCTTAATCACTATTATTCATGAGCGTAACACCTTATATATATCTTTTAAGCGATATTCTAGAACTTGGGCAAAGAGTTGCGATTTCCAATCTCAGAATCCAATTCAGGATCACTGCTATCAGAATCTCCGACTGGGTTATAAATTCTTCCGTCATATAATCGATGACGTGATATCTTTTTGACGTAATATTCTTCGATTGTATGGACGCTATATTATAAATAGTATAATAATTTATGTTGTTTTCTCTTAAAATATAATTATATATATCAAAAACAATTCAACTCGCCTGTATTCTTAAAGTTGGTCGTGGCCTTGTAATTTTCTTGAAATTAAATTTAATGACCACACATCTGACATATATAAGTCGAAGAACTGGAACCTTTTTGCGAGATTGTACTCCACGGTCGCGAGGGGCGGAGTGTGATTGTTTCTCGTCACGTTGCTATGGTTACATATGGCCCCTCGCCTCGCACCGTATACCCCACTTCGATTGAGACCCGAAAATGTGTTTTGCGCATAGTTCAACTTACGTGCCCCGATATATACATATCAGTCAATAAGTGGTCAGATATTGGAGTGACATGAATTATAGCACATTTTCGCAGCAATAACCTAAGATTAGGTGTCTGACGTCTATATTCTAAGAAGGAGTTAGCTGGTTTGAATCAAGTTTCATGTGTGCTGTTTTTTATATTGAAAACGACTGAATAATTCATGGAAATGCTAATAATTTATTATATATATTTATTAACTAACATGAACTCTGTTTCTGATGAATGACACATTTAAGATACCCGAGATGGATGCAGTAAAATGTATTACAAGGCTGCGCCCAGCGGCTCCATTCACGTGCATAGTGTCATCCTTTTCCGAGCTATAAAGTAATTTTGGTAATTTTCCGGATAACCGGCTATATCTGTGCCAAGTTTCATCAAAATCTGTGATGTGATGTTCTTATTTCTTGCCTAAGCATAAAATAAAAATCACAAACTCACTTTCGCATTTATGTTATTGTTACTTACTGTGTACTGAGAGTAGGCCTTGCGGGGGTACCCGTCTGCGGTTCATAAATATACGACCTTATACACTGTTTGAAAGAAATAACAAATTTGATTTCAGATATTATGTTTACAAGAAGTACAAGTATCACATTTGATAAGTTTCTACTCAAAGTTTGAAGAAATCGGTTACTCCTGTGTATTCAAACAAAAAACCGGCCACCGGCAAGATGGCTGCGCAATATATTTTAAGGATTCACTATTTGAACTGAAGGAGTATATCAGTGTAAGTCATTATTAAATTTTGTGTACTTATCTAATTTAAGACAGCGGGCCACTTGAATGTGTGGCACTAAACATGCTTAGCGCACAATAAAATTAAAAATTCGTTCTATTTCTGTCATTTGATTGGAAGTTAACAGAGACAGAAAAAAAATGTAAAATGACAATTTGTAAGTGCCGCGGTAGGCCTAAAATAAATGTTTTGATTTTGATTTCGACAGAACAAATTTTTCATTTAAATGTAAAATCACTTATTTTTATTGCATCATCCCATTCGATAAGTGTCCTATTTATCAGTTTCGTCTAAGTGTGGCAGTCGTTGTTAACGCGGCCAAAGACGGGGCCACGGTAGTAAGTAATACCTATATGCTAATTGGAGGTTGACAGAACGGGCCTGCAGGTTTACGTGATCTGTGATCGTGGATTATTATGTTTACAGTGCTTAAGCGATTTGCAAATTTTACTACACATACTTGTTTATTAGCAATTTAATTATTTCTTATAAATATTGACTTACCATGCGTCTTGAATACTTTTCTGCTTTAGCAAACAAATCTACTGATATCGTTAAAAATATATTTTATATCTGTGCAATGATTATTTACCACGCCATGCGACTGACATACCAAACTATTCTAATAAAATCATTCCCATACTTTTGTATTTTGTACGTTTGTTATGTGCTTTGCTCTGCGTTGGAGCAGATTCAGCCTTGTCTTAGGATAATAACACACGCATAAGCAGCATATTGCTGTGAGACTTGCTTTCCTCATAGCTAATGGAGTATAGGCCATAATGCGCCACGTGGGTCTAGAATTTGCTGACGGATAGACTAATGACCAGCCATAGTGTAGGACTTTCATACTGCCTCAAGACCTCAAGAATACACTGCCCTACATACATCACCATAATCAAGATCCGAATCACGACAATGCTTCCTTGAAAATGCCACTAGAGGTTACCCATCCAAGTTATGACAGCAGCAAGATTAAATTAAACTTAACTGAACAATTACGAACGACCAGGCTTGCTCCGAGTAAAATGATTTCGTGGTATTTGGAGAAAACCTGCATTGGGTTCAATGTAGGTCTAAGTGGCGCCAATTTGGAGACATATTAGATGTCAGGATATTCCGTCTTGAAATAAATAAATAAATATTCCACAACTATCACACAACGCCATCTAGTCCCAAGCTAAGCAGAGCTTGTGTTATGGGTACTAGACAACTGATAAACATACTTATATATTTCTAAATAGTAGGTGTACTGTTGCATGTGAAATCACTGGCCTGGATTTGGACTAAAGAACTCAAATAAAAAAAAATAACCCATTTTGCTGACGGTACCTACTAATAAAAATCACAATTTCTAATAAAATTGGTTTAGTCGTGACCTTAGAGGGTTTTGGCACTCTGATTGTCTACGTGGTAGCAAACGCCATTGTCGTAGATATTTGAAAAGATTTTAAGATGTCTGAAACAAGTTGACACGCGCACAGTATAATTTAATACAAATCAGGAATTTAAGGCACGTAATGCACCGATATAAATACGAGGGCGGGTCAATAAGTCCGTGACTTTTTGAATTTCTGACCTCTTTAGTGAAAAAGCAACACTACTCCTGTCAACAGGCATCTGTCAGTTGACTCCTGTCAAAATTTGAACTTGCTGCGTCAGTTAGTTTGTGTTTGACAGCTATCTTTATCAGACTACCCAGTAATTTGAGGAAGAAATGGAAAAAAAGTGAATTTCGTGTGCTTATTAAGCATTATTTTTTGCGAAAAAAAACCATTACCGAGACCAAGGCTAAGCTTGATTAATACTATGGGGACTCTGCACCATCGATTTCAATGGTAAAAAAGTGGTTTACTGAATTTTGTTGTGGCCGTACAAGCACTGAAGATGCCGAACGTCCTGGACGCCCAGTTGAGGTCTCTTCACCCGAAACAATCGAAAAAATTCACGAAATGGTGTTGGCCGACCGAAGATTGAAAGTGCAGGAGATTGTGGAAGCCGTAGGGATCTCGCATGGCTCAGTGGTTTAAATTTTGAATGATCACTTGGGCATGAGAAAGCTTTCCGCAAGATGGGTGCCGCGTTTGCTCACAGTCGACCACAAACGCAATCGTGTAACAACTTCACAGGAAGGTTTGGCGTTGTTTAATCGCAATATGGAGGAGTTTTTGCGCCGTTTTGTAACCGTGGATGAAACATGAATCCATCACAACACACCAGAGACCAAACAACAGTCAAAACAGTGGGTTTCTAAGGGTGAATCGGCGCCAAAGAAGGCCAAGGTGGGTTTGTCAGCCAATAAAGTTATGGCGACTGTTTTTTGGGATGCACGCGGGATAATCACATTGACTACCTTCAAAAGGGAAGAACAATCAATGGGGAATATTATGCCAACTTATTGGACCGATTCAACGACGATTTGAAAAAAAAACCGACCTCATTTGGCCAAGAAAAAAGTTATTTTCCACCAAGACAATGCAAGGGTGCACACATGTGCAGTTGCCATGGCAAAAATCCATGAATTGGGCTATGAATTGCTCCCTCATCCGGCCTATTCTCCAGATTTGGCTCCGAGTGACTACTTCTTGTTCCCAAACATGAAGAAATGGCTTGGTGGAAAAAGATTTGACTCCAATGATGAAGTCATCTCGCAAACAAAGGCCTATTTTGAGGACCTCGACAAATCATATTTTTTGGAAGGGATAAAAAAATTAAAGAAGCGTTGGACAAAGTGTATAGAGCTCAAGGGAGACTACGTTGAAAAATAAAATGATTTATTTATCAAAAAATCTGTGTTTTATTCCAAAAGTCACGGACTTATTGACCCGCCCTCGTAATAAAGTATTTAACGAGCAGTATTCCATGATCAGTAGCTATGTTTCGAGTATATGCTCCGATAATTTTAAACTTTCATTGCTTACATCAGCACTCTAATGTAAAACATACGAATGTTTGTTTCTTCAATACGCTAAAGCGGCTCAACGGATTTGGATAAAATTTCAAATTGAAATGGCTTGTACCGTGGATTAACATAGCACTTAATTCCGGGATTCTCAGAGTCTGAACTGAAACTGAATCGGGACGGTGGACGAAATCTTCGGCGGAAAATAGTACTATGTCGTATACGTCGCTTATATCCAAACTTGAAAATAAATATTTGTGCTTATCTTACAAATATTTGGCCCAACCAGGAATCGAACCTAAGACCCAATGCTTCAAAAGCAGGGTCACTACCATATGAGGGGTAACAGAGTTGTCTATATAGTATTAAAAAATCGGGAAGATTTTCCTTGTCTGTATATGCAAGATTAGAAATTAAGATACACATTTAAACCAGTGGCAGGTCATGGCGCTTTATGTTAACAGGTTATTCTTTTTAAATTCTATCTCCCACACGAAATGACAATTGGTTCTTTGTGATGAAAATAAAAAGGATTCATGAAGGATCAAAGTTCAGCGATTCGTGGTATGTTATGTAACTTACGTTTGAATCCGTCTACGCAAACAATTGTTTAAGTATACATTTTAAGAGGGTTTTTTTCTGTGTCTGCTTGCATCTCACTGCCTGCCTATGCTACAGTATGAATATGTTATTAGCATTAATGCTAGCTATGAACTTTACGCGAAATATACATCAAAAAGCAGCAAAAATATATTCGATAATATTTATTTTAAGAACATAATATATACTCGTATTTCTCTATAAATTATATATAATGTTGCCATAACATCTCTAAAAAGTATCCAGAAAGTGAACTCTATCGGAGACTTATTTACAACTGTCCAGTAAGAAGCGAGAAGTTAAATTTGGAAATTCCTACTGTCTAGAAAGTGAGTATGTAATTTACATACTGGACAGTAGGTCATCCCCTTTAGATCTGCTTAGAATATAGTAGCAGACTTAGATTAGAGTTTAGCCATTATAACATGGTTATAGGAATCCAAAAAAAGGGTCACAGACTATAAAATGGCCATTATTAAGCGGCCATTTTATAGTCTGTGACACTTAACGCGACGCAGAAAAAGTATGCACCATGCGTTCTGTACTTATTAATGTTGTAAAAGTATAGTGTGGGATTATATGCTTGTATATAATAATGTCAGTTTATAAATTATGTTGGGTTACGCTTTCCATTCGAAAATTAACATGGAGATTCAAAAACAATAATTTACATTTTTTTACTAAAACATGTAATGTAAAAATAGAACAATGTTCAAAGCTAAACGCAAACTTCTTAGTAAAAACAATCAACGACTTGCAGGATTTTACATTCACTTGCGACAATTGTGTTTCAATTTACCGCGTGAACATAGATAATCCCAAAAAAATAATGGCACTCCTCCTGATTTAAAAGCTGAGGCTTAATTAGCAAAAACTTTCTTGCATTTTTGAGAAAAGCCTTATACAAGCCTCAACCAGTAAGAAAGCCATCCTGGTATCGTATATAACCGGTTAATTCATACTTGGTCAAGAAGGCTTACTTACTGGATTCTGCAGTAATTTACTATATTTGTAAATGCAATTTTTGTTCCTAATAATGTTTATAAATTTTTTTTTTTACGTTAGCCCTATGCTCTTAAAGTGCCGTGGGGTGCCGGCTTATAATAGAATCCCTCTCCTATGGCTTATCAAGTGTGGCGAGTATTGGCAAAACCCCTCATGATACGGTATTTACAAAGTTATAAGGAAAACGACTAGAAGCTAGGAAGACATGCTACTGAGAAATAACGCAGGCGAAACACTAAGCCCTGAACAGTCAGCGGGTCTTCTAGCAAATACCTTTTATCCCGATGACTGTGGAAACCGAAGACAAACGCCACTCTACTATAAAAGGTTCAACAGAAGGCATATCCCCGGCTGGTTTTTACAGCTTTTACAGCTGTCCTTCGGGACCTAAATCTGAAAAAGCTCCCGGTCCTGACTAATTGACGGCTGATGTCTGCACAGCTGCCATCCACTGTAGCAACGACGTATTTCTGGCACTAGCATATAAGTGCATATCACTGCCACACATTCCTAAATAATGGAAGGTAATAAGTTACCTTGCGCGCATTTTTCGTAAGCCGGGGAAATATGACTACACTCATTCTAAGTCTTACAGACCCATAGGGCTGTTATCGGCTTTGGGCAATGTCGTCGAGAAACTTTTTGTCAGCAGACTTCGGTGACATTCTTCCAACTCTACATGTTAGTCAATATCGGTTTATGCCACAATGCGTAACAGAGGATGCCCTCTACGATCTGATGAAAAATCTGAAGTTCGAGCTAAAAAGCTACTTCTTGCTGCTCTGGACATAGAGGGGACTTTCGACAACGCATGGTGGTCCGTCTTCAAACAACACCTGATGGCAAAACGCTACCTTAAAAACCTCTATACGAGTATACTCGTACCTGGAGAACCTTTACATCAGTGTCAACTATACCAGGGCGTCTAGAGAAAAATAAACCACGAAAGGTTGTGTTCAGGGGTCCATTAGTGGGACGACCTTCTGGAACCTAATCCTAGATCCCCTTTTACATCAATAGGGTAAACTAGGGCTATACACACAGTTCTTCGCGGACGATTTGGTGTTGGTTTTCCCTGGTCACGCGGCCAGGACCCTTCAGCAAATAGTCGATACCTCTTTAGATGCCTTTGTGGAATGGGGCGTCCGAAATAAACAGAGCTTCGCCGCGCATGAAGCAAATGCGATGGTTATCACGAAGAAGCTCAAATATGACATCGCGGAACCCAGATGTCCGGCATTCGGCTGAAGCACGTCCAAGAGATAAAATTATTGGGTTGGAGTCTATAATGTATATAGACTCCAAGCTCACCTTTAATGCACACGTGTCCGTAGCCTGCAAGAAACCCACGGACATCTATTAAACTACTTGCGTCCGCTGCGAAAGTGACTTGGGGGTTCCGACATCATAAGAAACATCTACGTGTTGGTGATACAGCCGATCGTGCTGTATGCTGCAAGCTCGTGGGCCTGAGAAGATCATGACCAGAAACCAGCTGGACTCGCTGCAAAGAGGCTTCGCGCAGAAAGTCTGCATTTCATATCGCACGTTTTCTATACCTGCTACATTAGTCCTGTCGGGCCAACTACCCCTAGGTCTTCGGGTTATCGAGGCTGCTACCATTTTAAGATCAAAAGGGGCACTCCAAATATTATTTACAACCAGGCAGAGAGATGGAGAGCATGGTGGGATATCGCGACAACCCTCACCCATCTCTACTCATAAGGACTGAGTATGAGTGCATAGGCAGTATGGATCCTGAAACCCTGAAGAACCACCACGTAGTCGGCCCCCAGGTATATACCGATGGCAGGAAAACAGAGGGGAAAGTAGGTGCTGCCCTTATGTGGTGGGACGAAGGCAGAGATAACAAATACTCCACCTTTAGCTTCGAGCTCCACAACACCGTTTTCCAGTCGGAAATATACGCACTCTAGAGCCGTTAAAATAGCGAGAGATTCTGTGTCAACATTTTAAGCGACTTGAGATGGACGACAAGACTCGCCCAACAAATCGAGCATTGTTGGGCGAGTCTTGTTGCCACCCATCCTCTAGCTCTCTTGGTCAACGGTTCCGGACGTGACATCCAAGATGATGGAAAAACCGTGAGACTCTTCTAGCTGAGGGCCCATGTATGGACCCCGGGGAACAAAAAAGTAGATGAGCTTGCTAAGAAAGCAGCACTCATAATAAAAACGGCCGCTGACTGACGAGGTGCCGTTATCGTTCGTCAGGAAACAGTTTCGGGAGGAGACTGTCAGATGGTGGCAGGAGCGCTACGAATCCAGTGCAGGCTCGGTAACGAAAGCTTTCTTTCCTACCGTCTTGTTTGCAATACGAGTACTTAAGGATATGGTACTAACATCTATCCATGTCTAAATATTAACCGGCCACGGAAGATTCGCAGCGTACCTACATCGATTCCATGTAAAAGACAGTCCCTGTTGCGTCTGCGATCCGGCTTGTGACGAAACGATATGGCACATACTCTTCTAAAGCCCAAGATTTCACCCGACCATCATGGAGAGCCAGGAAGAAGAATAGCAGCGGCAAGGAATAAGTAAGGCTGATTTGTGCTAAGTTAGAAAAGCTGCTCGACGACTGCTTATTAGATTAATTTATAAATATATTTAATTAGAGTTAAGATGAAAAAAAAAACAAAACAACGAAAATTAAAAATAAGAGGACAATAAAAAGAGGATCATAAAAGCAATGGGAAAACCCTTCAACTTTTTACTTTAAGCAACCTTAATTTTAAACTTTAGTTATAGTCAAATTACATTAGAATATGTTAAGGAGGAGAAGGAAAATAATATTGTATATTACGAGTAACTTAAATACTAATTTTAACATTTTTGGATTTATTTTTCTTAAGTCATTGTTCTTAAAAATTGTTAATTCTTATGTCAATGACAATTCTTAAAGCTTACCAAATAAAATAAAAATGACTCGTGTTGAAAAATGAATTAATAATTGTATTTCCAACGACACGGACCTTATGTCTGTGGTCTAGCATCTAATAAGTAAAAAACCCTCATGATTAATACGAATAGAGCCAGACCCCTAGTTCCCGGCAACCTCGCTATTCCTGGCTGGTAGTAACGTAACGGTGGGAAAGGGGGTGCTTGGAATCCCCGGCAGACGACCGGCTACAATACCACCTCCAATGGCGACGATGACTATCTCTGATAACACACAACATACGCACGATGAGGACAAACAAGATGATCTACGAGTGCGGAGAAGAAACGAGTAGGTTACGCTGAGACATCTTGGGGTTACTGAAGTCCGTTGAGCGGAAGAGGACAGTATTAACCTGAAATCAGGTTACCTACTCTACTACTGGGAGGGCGACCAACAGTCCCAAGGTGATGTCGGGATTCTCAGTCTCTTACTTACAACATTGTCAAAATCAATAGCGTATTTCTCGCAGCTTATAATAGGTTTAGCTAAGTCCCGATGGTCCCACGAGAAACAAGAATGACTATACTATGATACACCAAGAAACAAATATTCCCTGATGTCACCAGTGATCCACAGGGTGAAAATGGTAGTGATCACCGAATGGTAAGAGGCACGAAGGTACGTTGAGTATGAATGTTAACTTGAGAGATCCAGTTAGATGAGTAAGACCCTCCAACATACTTGTGCCCATATTGATAACTCCGAGAGTTTTTAACTCGAGCTGACCAATTGCTTTAAATGTATTGAGAACATTGCTACAGTAAAACCAATAACAAAACACTAGTATAAACTGAAACTATAAACTCCATACGGTAGGTTTCCAGTTCTTTCAACTCCACCGTACAAATAGGCCACAAAAAATCTCTAACCACATCATTAACCTCATAGCTGAATGATGCTCATTACATTTGCAGTCTTCCGATGGCGCTGAAGCTTAAAGGTTTCTCAATAGACAAATATGGGAGTCCTTCAGACACGACATCTGAACCTTTAAGACGAACGGTATTAAAGTGACGATAGAACGGCAGTTTCCAAAGCGTTTGCAAGAGACATGTTATGGCTCTTGAGCAAAGCCAGATGACGAAGCTGAACAGAGAACGTGGAAGTATAGCATCGACTAAATCAGAAGTGGTAGGGGATGTAGACAGAATAGCTATTTACCTAGGTCGGTAAACCTGTTAGCGGCTCGGCCAGACTCAGGAGCCGGTCCGAAATTATACAGCAGATATCCCAGATATCAGTTTGTACGCGATTGGAATGGATTTGAAGAATATTCAGAACTACAAAGCGCCGGGTGATGACGATGGAACACAGGTATATACATTTCTTTAGAAGCTCCGCTTTACTTGAATAAAGTCGGAAGAATGGAACATAAACAGATGCGTGGAGGTCCTACTCTACAAGAAAGGCGAAAACACTTTGCTTAAAAGTTAGAGATCCCTTGGTTTTTAGCCATGTCACAGGAGACCGAAGAGTATAACTTGCATCTATAACTACCGTTTGTGGACTATGAGAATGCCTTTGATTTGATCGGGTTAACGTGGCTGGAGATGAGAAGTGAACCACACACTTGCGAAACACACAAAAGAGTTGCAAAAAATTCAACTTAAGGATATCTACTTATATTTTTGATAAATCCTGAGACCAAAGTGCAAATATTATAACTAAAAGGAACATTTGTAATCAGATTTATAATATACGTACCCGTATTTTTTCCTATCTATAATTATTACTAAAAAATCATATTTTATTTTAGGATTTTAGGTTATAATATATCCATCATAATCTTAACAATCGTAGAGAAGTAGAAAAATCATATTATGACAACCATAAACAAAAATAGTAATTCGTCATCATAACACTATCCATAGGTAAGTTTGAGATTTTAGATAGACGAGACGTTCTTAAAAGCGTAAATTAAAAAGAGACATGTCAATACCAAATTTCAGAGTAGCTAGGCGGCAGCTAGTACAGTAGGACCTCTTTAATGCGAACACTGAAAATTTACCCCCCGTACGGACTCACGGAGCGTTCGGATTAGAATACATACCAGTTGCGCCCCTCGGGTTTACCCGCGCGGTGATGATGACGATAAAAAGAAATCTATATGTTAATCCAGTTGGTGTCTGCTACCTCTATGCCCAATTTAATAAACAATAAACAACAAATAACTGCGCACGACACCTCCATTCGACATTCGTTAACCAAGTGCTAGACGGCGAGTGAAGGAGCTGGGTAGGTACGGGGCGTTCGGATTATAGAAGGATTCGGATTAAAGGGTGTTGGGATTAAAAAGGTCCTGTTGTACCTTCAACTTTAGGCGTAAGCAAAATGTGTTTATAGATACTCCAGAATTGTTAGTACTACCGTATTGTTGTGTATTTGATTAAGTAATACAAGATTTATATACATTAAGCAGCTTTGCTCTTTAGCTTAAGATACGACACATAATAATCACAATCTAATTATTATCATCTAATTTCCCCAAATTTTGAGCTACATAACAAACATTAACATTTTTGGATTGGAACACGACAATAACATAATCATTAGGCAATGGGTCTTTTGTCAATGGTGGAAAATGGAAATGGAAAATCATTCTCTTAGCATAAAAATAGTTCACTTTGTGATACCAACGCAAACTTTTCGTATGTTAATAAGCATAGTATTTTCTCTAAAAAAAAACATCGGGACACAAGCTGTAAAGTGCTTGGATCCGAAGCTATGACGTCATCAAAATGGCGGCCACCGCATTTTCAAAACTGCTTATTATATTAAAACTAGCACTCGAATATATATGTGTGGGGTGTCAAATTAAAGGTAATAAAATGTTCTAGAATGTTGTAAATATATAAGTCCACGTGAATGGTAGAGTTACAAAACTATTTTGAATATAATGAAAATTTTACAATTAATAGTCTCGTTTCTTTTAAAATAAGTTCTAAAGTATTTATTTCAGACAAACACTATGTATAATAGGAATATTAAAAAATATATCACCTTTCTATTAAAAAAAAAGTTGATTGATCGGATGGACAATACTTTTGTTATACCGTTTTTAGCAAAGCACTCCCGCTTGCGATTGCGGGTGTCGCGCGTTGATGTTTAATAAAAATAATTTGGAGACGAAAATACTATGGCCTGGAAAGTTAATGAGGCATACAAAAATACAAGTTAGCATAAAGGATAGTCTGTTTATTAAAAAAATATATTATCAGATGTCTACATTACATACTTCTCTGGAGCATGCTCCTTCGCATGCACATAGGATAGTGCATTTCAATTCATTCCTTACATACCTACATCGCACACACCGTTCTTTGCATTTACAAGACAGCAGTTCCTTGCAACTGCTGCTGGCATCAGGAATAGTTTTCCATACAGGAGTGTACAGCAGCCCGTTATTTTTACTTTCCCAACCCCAGTTGCACGGGCTAACTTCTCGGGGTTGTAGTTAAGACAATTTATCTATGCATTAGTTTGCAATATTGCTCACTTAAGATGTTGCAGTAGTGCATCTTGAGTCGGTGGTATAAGTTCGATAGACCTGTTCCTTTTTGTGAAAAGGACTCTTCTTGCAGTGTTCACGCTGGTAGTTCCACTTGCAGGGTGGTACATGTGAACTACAAACTTTTCCATCAATCTAAATTCTTCACTATTTTGTGACGGTACTGTGTTATGAGAATATGCTTCAAAAGCGACGTCTACATCTCTTAAAGACATTCATGTTTTCCAGGCACTTTTTTGCCAATTCCGCAAAAGACTGACACCGTATCACACCCGGTGAATGCGTGAAAAAACGGCATTAAATTTGTTATACCACTTGATAGGAGAGTACAGAAGACGTGAAGAGGCAGGTATTTTAATTTTTTCCCCGTACCATACTCTATCCACAGCTTTTCCAGTTCGGGTATGTTCGGAAAAGCAAAAAGTGCTATGATGAGCACGTCAGAATCCATCGTTTTAATATGGTTATTTCGGGCAGCGTTCGCAGCATGTAATAATAATCTGGCATCTGCTTCTTCATGGGACGAGAATATCATTTCAACAGCTGATGTTGACGAAGCCAGCCCTTTTTATTTGGATGTACAGATAACCGTCTTTCCAGCAACCTGTATTTTGACCAGGTTTTTTGCAAGTTGTATAAATAATTGTTCTTTATTTTTATCATGGGCTAAAAACTTTTGAAAGTTTTTAGGGATTTTCACTGTTTCTGTGACTGCAACATGGTTTCCTGTACCTCTCAACTCTCGTGTGTGGGCTTTCAAACTGATCAAACACCACATCCACTCTGTCAAAAAACCGTAACCTGTTCTCGATGTACGGAACAACAACGTCTTTGGTATATTGCTGAAATGTTTCATTTGGTTTGGAGCTAAGCATGTGCACTAGGGCTGCTCCGTCTATTATGAGACAAGACTTACTACTGTCGTGGTATCTTGCTTTGAACAGTAGTCCACAATGCATAAAACAACAGCTGATTTGTTCGATGGCTTTCTTAGTTATCCAAACACTGTTATAGAGGGCGTGTAGGGATGATTTTCGTGAGAAAAGAATACGTCTATATCAGCATTTCTTCCTTGGCTAGCGACATACAATTTACAAAATAAATTGCTGTCCTTTTTGAGATCGAGTATCTTTTGTTTATCTTTAGACTTGACAATTGTTTTTCCATTACTGAAAAGGGACAGGGACTATTGCGCTTGATAACGTCGTGTATAGGTTTTTTGCGTAAGATTAAACGATCATATACATATTCTGCATATTGTTAATTCCCTCTAGATTCAGCCTCAAAGACAGATTTTTGGGCCTTATCGTTCATAATCAATCGCGTATTGTTGACTGTTGTAAGGTTATTATCTTCAAAAGGGTTCCCGTGTTCTTTGAATACATTAATTAGATTGTTAAAATTCTTCTGAAAACATTATGCATAAGCCTTAGTATCTTCGTGATGTTTATTGGCTCCAGGTAACGAACGTTGAAGAAAAGACATACTTTCATACTCAGACGTCATTCGTACCATTTCAGGGCCTGCTACAGACCATCGCAATAACGCATTCTCGTTGCTGAGGATGTTGAGAGTTTTGCTATCCAGTTTAATCAGGTTGTTTTGTTCGTGAATTTGGTCATGACCAAGGCGCGAGAAATTTTTGTTTGTTTTTAAACTAGTAAAATTTCCTTTTTGAAACTCCTTGTAAATCATGGGATGAGAAGTTGGCAGCTTTTCAAGATCATGGGCAAATATAGGTACCAAACCAATAATTTGTATGATCAAGGTTAAACGTCCATGGCCAAACGCGGTGTAGAGAAGTTATAAAATCTGCAATATCACCTTGGCGAATGCTTTGCACGAGCAAAAGCATGTTTGCTTCTAACTCCGTGGTAGTATACCAAAACTTAAATTGTGCTGATTCAATTTTTTTTGCGATCCACCCACTGCACAAAGGATTCATTATTCATTTCATCTGATGCATTAAAAGCTTTTTCTATCAGTACGCTTAATGCTGCTTTTTTAATTGAAAGTCAATGAACTCTTTGGTATTTCTGTAGAAATAATACTTGATAAAAATAAATACTTTATAAACTAAATAAAAATGCAGGAATTATCAAAGTATTTTTTTATAAAATTTCAAATATTTTTGTAACTGTACTAGTCACATGATCATATATATTTTAAATATTTTAGAACATATAATTACCTTTAATTTGACACCCCACACATATATGTACGACTCATAGTTTTAATATAATAAGCAGTTTTCAAAATGCAGCCGTCGCCATTTTGATGACGTCATAGCTTCGGATCCAAGCACCTTACAGCTTGGGTCCCGATGTTTTTTGAGAGAGAATACTATGCTGCTAAACTACTACTACTACTACTAAAACTTGGCGCTGGTATCACAAAGTGAACTATTTTTGCCTTTTTAGAAGCTAAAAAGAAAAAATAGATAATAATAAATAAATAATTTTAACACACTAAAAGCGTAAATTAAAAAGAGACATGTCAATACCAAATTTCAGAGTAGCTAGGCGGCAGCTAGTACAGTAGGACCTCTTTAATGCGAACACTGAAAATTTACCCCCCGTACGGACTCACGGAGCGTTCGGATTAGAATACATACCAGTTGCGCCCCTCGGGTTTACCCGCGCGGTGATGATGACGATAAAAAGAAACCTATATGTTAATCCAGTTGGTGTCTGCTACCACTATGCCCAATTTAATAAACAATAAACAACAAATAACTGCGCACGACACCTCCATTCGACATTCGTTAACCAAGTGGCGAGTGAAGGAGCGGGGTAGGTACGGGGCGTTCGGATTATAGAAGGATTCGGATTAAAGGGTGTTGGGATTAAAAAGGTCCTGTTGTACCTTCAACTTTAGGCGTAAGCAAAATGTGTTTATAGATACTCCAGAATTGTTAGTACTACTGTATTGTTGTGTATTTGATTAAGTAATACAAGATTTATATACATTAAGCAGCTTTGCTCTTTAGCTTAAGATACGACACATAATAATCACAATCTAATTATTATCATCTAATTTCCCCAAATTTTGAGCTACTTAACAAACATTAACATTTTTGGATTGGAACACGACAATAACATAATCATTAGGCAATGGGTCTTATGTCAATGGTGGAAAATCATCATTCAACACAATTTTTTTCTATTCTGCATGGCTCCAAAACAGTTCTAGGCCCGAGGATGACCCACTTGGCTCAAATACATCCTGCTCATCATCAGATGATTCCAAAGCTATAGTTGAATGCTGACTCTTTTTATTGTTTTAGTTTTATATAGTAAGTCTTGTTTGACTTTCTAGACCTCTTTCCTTTTTTCCTTTATCTTTTGTCTGCTTCACTTCAGCTAATGCCTCTTTGCAGGCGCCTCTGTTGCGACCGTAAGTCTTCTTCCCATTTCTCGTGTAGTTTTTCAAGGCTTTGGATGAAAGATGACATTTATGATTGTCCATTATAAGTAACGCCGGATTGTACTTTGACGATGCAGTATGAAATGCTTCATTACTTCCACAAATAGTTCCCCATACATCTATTCTGAAGGGGCCAGTGTACCAGGTAGGTACTACGCCGTGCATCATAAACTCCTTGAAATGTTTTCTTGGAAATGTCATCACTGTTTGCAAAGCTTTTTCATTTCGTGGTTTTGGTGCTACCATTTCCTCCCGAGCTCTCACCGCGAGCGGACGTATACACTTTTTCGCCGTGGTCGTGTGTTTTGTCGCTTTTGTTTCATTCGGTCAGTGCATATAATACGTGAGCACAGATCTTACTGTGGGTATTTAAGTTCTAGCAATGATTCGATCTCCAGAAAGAGCGACTACCTCCGACACGGAAAAGCCTAGTAAATCTTCCCGCTTCAAACGAAACCGTGCCCATGATGAGGCGGATTGGCAAAAGGACTTAAAAAGTTTTAGAGACGAATTCATGACCTTTATGGACAGTTTCCGAGGGGAAATATCTTCAAAGCTCACAAAAATGGAGAAGCATTTTGAAAAGTCTATTGAATTTCTCACATCACGGTATGAAGAGATATCAGAAAAGATCACTAATCTGAATCATAAAATTAAAGAACAGGATCTTCACATCCACTCACTTGAAAGGAAAATAGAAGACCTCTCACGAAGCAGTCAAATATCCCACATAGAGATTCGAAATGCTCCATCTAAAGATAACGAGACTACAAAAGATCTTCAGAACTACGTCTTAAGCCTGTACAAATTACTCAAACTTGAGCCCATACAACCTCGGGACATCTACCGACTACCAGGAAAGAAAGACGGTAAACAAACTATAATAGTGGAACTAAACAACTCAGAAGTGAAGTTTAATCTACTTAAGTCAGCTAAGTTACATAATATTAACCACCCGAATAACAAGCTTAATGCATCGCATTTGGGCCTGGGACCAAACCTGACAAGTCCGGTTTTTATTGGAGAGCATTTGACAGCAAAGGCCAGAAGACTACATTACCTCGGAAGGCAGTTAGTCAAAGCCAATACCTACAAATTTTGCTGGACCGTTAACGGCAAGGTATTTGTGAGAAAATCCGAAACAACTCCGACCATCCAACTGCGCGACGAGGAACAAATCGAGAAGCTAAAAATAGATTGACTGCCATCTCTAATAAACAAAACAGTTCTTACATATTGTGACTCAATATTTCGTGTAAGTATTTTGTATAATGAACGAAAATACTTGTCATTGTATCTAGCAGTACACTATCAAGTTGTAACTTATGTACTGGTACCCGCAAAGTTAAACTGCGCATTTTTAATAATATATCTATTTCTATTTAAAGAAACCCATTATGCCATGTCTACAATAGGTACAAGTGAATTATGCTTAAACGAGTATTCAATTAACTTATACATGGATATTGTCCGTCATTATGTTTTGATGACTTGCACTGTCTTGAAACACACTTCTTTACGCACACTTCAACACGTAAACACAAAAAAACCATCTATAATTATTAATAATACACATCCACATACAGGCCAGTTATATTTGTCTGTTAAGCGGTATCGTGTTGTTGCTAACAAAGTGCATTTGAACTTAAGGCAAAACATTTTTTTCATTCAACACAAATCAATAAATTATGGCATCATAATATATGAATATATTGTAAACACGCGAATAATGCATTCGTGCCATCTTAATGACAGTTACAAGTCATACTTTGCGTCCGGTAAGCAACATCCTTACTTCAACACCTCACTGATAATAGTTTACTATCATGAACCTCACGCTTGCATATTATATAGGGTGGTAATTAATATATATTTATACAATATTTATTTTTGGTATTTTTATGAGAACATTACGCATTACATTATTAAACAGCTTTTACCCAATATACCTCATAGTAGCACTCTAGTTTCACTATTTTAATGATGGCGAATAATAATTTATTAAAAGAATTGGATAAGTTGAATATCGCGTCGGTGAGTACTTGTGTGCCGGAAGAATGCATAAACAACATCGGACAACTTCAAGGTAGTCTTAAAATAATAAGTTTAAACATTCGAAGCGTTTATAGAAATATACTGAAGTTTGAAATACTATTGAAACGCCTTGCGTTTGATTGCGATATTGTAATTTTAACTGAATGTTGGCTTCACAAAGACAAAAATCCTCCTTTATTGGAAGGTTTTAATATGCACAATACACTAAATTGCTATAATCAAAATGACGGTGTAGTAATCTACGCACGTTCTTATCTTGAATATGAAATATTGGAGCCACTGTTTGAAGATGCAAATTGTTTAATTCTTAAATTAAAATCAAATACGGTTGTTATGGGCATATACAGGTCACCATCTTTTCATAACATAGATAACTTCTTAAATTCATTAAATGGTACTCTTTTATCGATAAAACACTTTACAAATATTGCAATATTAGGAGACATTAATTTAGATATAAGAAATAACGCATTGGAAACCAATGTGTCAAATTATATTAATCTTATTATTGAATCAGGATTGTTCCCAGCCCACACTTTGCCGATTCGCCTTCATAACTGCCTAGATCACGTTCTACTGAAAACATCGTCGGCCTCATTTGTTGCAGTTATTGAAACACAAATTACTGATCATCGACCAGTAATCTTAAGTATTAACAAACCCGGTAATGCTAATAAGCCTTTAAAGCACAAAACTAAAACTGACTGGGAATGTATCTACCAACATTTGAGATATTATGCCGACTTTAGTAAGATATTTACCTCGGAAGATCCAGATACTATTGCAGAAAATTTCGTGTATCTTTTATCTAACACGATTGCTTCATATACCAAATCAGTAAAAATACCAAAAAGATTGAGAACCTCTAAACCCTGGATTTCACCGGGACTTCTTCGTTGTATACGACACAAAGATAAATTGCACTTAAATTTCAAACAAAACCCCAATAATGAGAATGATAAGATTGTCTACCTTAGATATAAATCCTATTGTTCCGATATTATTAATAAAGCCAAAACTTCTTATGACCAACACAATCTAGAAAATAGTCTACACGATCCCAAACTTACGTGGAAAGTTATTAAAGATGTAGCAAATATCACGTCAAAAAATATATTCCAACAGAACTGCTGCGCACTAAAGGTACGGTTTCAGAATGTTTAGAAGACGTCAACTTATATTTTGCTAACATAGGCCGATCACTGGCAGAAAAGATTAAAAATAATATAGTCAACCAATCGTTAAATTGGGTAGCCCATCCGCCAAACTCGTTAGTAATTATGCCTACTGACGAAAATGAAGTTAATAACATTATTATAAGTCTTAAATATCACTCTGCTTCAGGGTGGGACAACATATCGACGCAATTTCTGAAAAATGCCAGAAACATCATAATCCCTCCTCTGGTGAAACTTTTAAATATATGTATTGATAAAGGCACGTTCCCGAACGTCTTTAAAAGGGCTATTGTACACCCCATCTATAAAAGTGGGGATAAAAACCTCGTTAGTAACTACAGGCCTATATCAATACTGCCAGCCATTTCTAAAATATTCGAAAAAATTCTAAACGTACGATTAATTAAATATCTCGATAAATACAAACTTCTAGCTGAAAATCAATTTGGTTTTAGGGCTGGCAGATCGACTGAAGATGCTGTTACGGAACTTTGTACTACACTGGTTGAGTCTTGACAAAAAATAAAAATGTCTAGCTGTATTTCTCGACCTGGAGAAGGCGTTTGACATGGTGTCTCATCAGATTCTTCTCTCTAAATTAGAACGCCTTGGAATACGCGGAAAATGCTTTAATTTGTTTGAGAGTTACTTGACGAATAGAACTCAATGCGTTAAAATAGGAGATAATGTAAGTAAAGAAGCCCGCATCACATATGGCGTACCACAGGGCAGCATAATCGGACCGAGCCTTTTTCTGGTTTATATAAATGAACTGTGTGCAATGACTGTTGATCATGCCAAAATTTTTACTTACGCTGATGATACTGCTATTGTATTCCGGGGAGAGACTTGGATGGATGTATACGCATCTGCTGAAAAAGGTCTTGCACAGATTACCCAATGGTTAAAAGATAATCTCCTTAATCTCAATATAACTAAAACAAAATACATCTCTTTTGCATTACGGGAGCCTGGCGGTCCGCCACCTGACCTCAATATTAAAATACATAACAACTGTGATAGCAGCGGTGTACAATGTAACTGCCCTACTCTTGATAAGGTTAGTGAAATGAAATACCTCGGAATAATATTAGATCAACGTATGACATGGTCTCCTCATATCAAAATGCTTACGTTGCGTGTCAGAAAACTAATATGGGTATTCAAAAAGCTCCGACATGTGACTACTTTCAAACTAATTATCTCGATTTATTATGCTCTCTGTCAATCTATTCTAACGTACTGTATAACAGCCTGGGGAGGAGCTTTTATAGCTCATCTTATTTCGCTTGAGAGAGCACAACGATCTCTTCTCAAAGTCATGACGTTTAAAACTTTTAGATTTCCTACCGCAGATCTGTATGATCTCTGTAAAGTATTAACTGTGCGTCAGCTTTATATTCTTAAAAGTATCCTGCACCAACACACTAATACACCTTATGACATAGGTATAACTACAACTAGACGAAAACAAGACCTACGCATACAAACTAAACAATATCGAACAAATTTTATTCACACCCAATTTTGTTTCCTTGCACCATTTTTGTACAAAAAACTAAACAAAGAACTTAATATTTACACATTAAACAAAATCAAGTGCAAAATGAAAGTTAAAGCCTGGCTACTAACATTGAATTATACACAAACTGAATCGTTACTAAGAACACTTTGTTAAAATATCTTAGTTTTATTTTATCTTGTTGACAAGCAGTATTGTATTATTATTGTTATACTTTTTTTAAATACACCCTTTTAAACCGTGTTTAAAGTGGGTAGGTACCAACTCATATAACGGCTTAGAAGAAAAAAAAATAGCAACGTTTCTATAAAAAGTATTTAAACTTTCTTCGATCTAGACTAGACATTTCGCCCACCAATTCGTGAACCAATATGGCTTTCTACTACTTAAGACGCGGTCCAACCCCAATTTTAAAATAATTTACGATGCTTTACGTAAGGTTTCAAATCGCTTGTTAGATTGGACGATGTAATGCGAAAATGCGTTAATTTTGTACGTTTTCTTTATATTTTTCGATATATACTAACACAATTGAAAAAACTGCTGGTTATAACTTTAGTACTATACGTTGGCTAAGTATTACCTAATAAAAAAATATAGTGTTATCGCTGAAAATTCTGAGAGTTTGGACGTGAAAGTTTATTTTTGTGGACCTATTCAGGATTTTTTGCTGCTGAAAGAGAGTCATATTTATGAATTCTACTCGGTTATTACTCTTTTCCTATTCCTTTTCTGACCTTTGTATTTTTTTCATAATATACTATCGATCTGTTTCGTTACACTAGGTGTTTTAAAAATTCTGCTTTATCTTTAATCAGGGTACGAGTGCGCCTTAACAAAATAAATATAATTTCTTCGAGTAGCATTTATTATATACCTGCACAAGGATCACTTTTACTATACGATTACCTTATTTGTGTCCACGATTGCTGAAATGACTACATACTTACTTAGATTGTGCATTATATAACTTAAGTTTTAGAAGGATCTTGAACAGGGCTGCTTCAGGCTGTTTGTAATAAGTACTAGGTATTAGTTTTTACATACCTACTTTAAAGAAGATACAAGAGCAAACAACAACTTACTCATATATTATTAAGCTTACGTTATAAAATAATGTTCTACTATAGTGGTACCTGATTAACAGCTTCCTACACATCGATCTAAAGATTCGATGTTCCGAAGTAGGTACCTATAGTTTTTTACCATAGTAGGTACCATTCACTATTTAATGTTATTGTTTTTTATTACCACCCTATATAAGTAATTACTCAACCTATGACTTACCATAAAATTTATGTTAGATCTCTCTTCTTTTATATTAATTTAAAAACAAAGCAGGCAAATACTTAATTGCACATCCTGTATGATCTCGAAGGAGTAAAGAAATAATATAAACACCTACAACATAAACATACAAAAACAATAAGAAGTAGGTACACTGAAATAAGTCTATTATAAGAATAATATAAACTGATTTGGTCCATGCATAGTTGTGTTCTCGTATTACTACTCTCTGAACACAGCTAGATATACCTACCTACATCTACCTACGTCTCGCGTTATCTCTGATGCGCCTAGCTCGTACGCTCCACCATAATTAGGTATCTGCAACAAGTGCACAACTGCACAGTTTGGTGACTACCTACAACGGTTACACTTTACACACACAGCGCAGTAGTAGGTACCTACTTGTATACTAGTTGGTAAAATATTGTAGGCACCTACATATTACTTACCTACTATTAGTTATGTTGTATTGGAACCTACACTCTATTTGCAAGAGGGTGCTGATATTCGGGAAACAGAATTTCTTGTCCGAGTGTCATAACACTGCATTTTAAACTAATATAATTAACGTATAATTGTTACGTAGGTAGGTACGATATTAACTTAACAACACATTCAAACTCGCAGGTGGTCGATGACGTTCGGGAATCAGATTTTCTTGTCCGAATGTCAACAAACCATAAATATAGTACCTACCTAGATGTGCCTCTATTTGTTTAATTACCTAGCTTTAAGTATATTGTGTTAACTACCTATAATACTCGTACTTTAAATATGTTTATATTAATTAGATACCAGTTGCTTGTAGGTACTTTTGTATGTTAATTAATACGTACAACGTACCTACCTACCTACACAGTCTATATTTTTATGCTGTGGTACCTACGAGCAACTGTGGCAATCCACAGAATGTTTTATGTTGTGTTATGTTGAGTATTACAATCTAATGAACTGTTTTGTAAGAACCCCAATAAAGATTATTATTATTATTATTTTTATTCAAAAAATTTATTATTATTATTAATTTTATTATTATTATTATTTTGTAGGACGCTAGACGGTTGTTGCAGTTTCGTCCAAATTGTACAACCTACTTCCAACGGCGAAACTAGCATGGCACTTCAGCACTTCCTTAAGATTGTCGTAGAATTTCTGGACATTTACCGATTGAAGGCTGGATTAGGCGGATTGTTCTCCCTACACAGCAGGCTTCTGGTTTTCTACCATCAAGATCAGGATGTTTTCTTCTTGCCTCGCATCCAATCCCTAGCTGCTATTTCTTTCGTTGCCTACTGAAGACATAGAAATATTATTTATTTTCGCCATCTGATAAGCTGTTCAGTGGCAATCTTTGGTAGACAGTCCATAAAATTTATTTGCACAGTCCACAATGTACTCGCGCAGGCAATTTTCTTGTTGTGAAGGTCAATTTTTATTTATTGCATAATTTGGCTCTGAAGATGTTGAGCTGTTCTGTAAATATTTTTTTACGTATCTGAGTAACGTTGGGTAGGCTGACCTTACAATCTCTCGGAGCTTTTCGAAGTCTTACTCCATTTTTAACATTAAGATCAATAGCTCGTTTCATGTCTTCTTTTGGAGCACTCCCTACCTTTCTCATGGTCTTACCCTTTGATGTTCGTCTCATTCTGAAATTATAAAAAGGTAAGAGTTAGAATATAATAAGAAAAATCCAGTTTATATTATTATTATTTCAATTAATTCACGGATTTTTTCCGGTCCTTTACAAAGGCATAAGTGCTGCTTAATATAAAATATGTATAAAATATATGTATATGTAGTATAAAAAACAATACAATACTATATACATTACAAAGCCACTTGTCGCGTTTTAGGCAGCCATATACTGACCAGTAATTGTCCCGTTGATGATCGAGGATGTGTCGTTGTTGTATATAGCTGCTTCAGTCTCTTCGAGTCTCTTCTGCAGGAGTCGGGATTCGATGATGCTGCCCTCGTCCGCTTGCCTGAATGACTGTAGAATATTCTTGCAGTTCTTGGTTCGAGGTCTTTTCAAGAGTGCTGAGCTTGAGGTTGGCTTCTTTGTAGGCATGGGCAATTTTGGATCGTACGATTGTAGTTGTACGATTGATTGTAGTGTGTAGATTGACGCTGATTTGAAAAATGCCAGGAACGTTGTAACTCGGCTCGGCCTTTGCTCTAGGTCGAGCTGCGCTCCTGGCTCCTCTCCGCCTCTGCTTTTCCGTGGAGACGTTCTGAACCGCTTTTGGTGGTCGAGGCGGTGATTGAGTGCCCCCAACAGTCGGTTGCATTGTTGTGTGACGGTTTTCTGAGATAACTGAGGGTTTCGCCTCTGTCTTCGTGCACATAGTTGTATACGTCTACTACCCCATGATGTTTCAAGGCTCTTATGCAACCTACTTGGTCCGCGACCTCACCCTTGGAGTGTTCTATCACCATAGCGTCTACGCTTATCACTCGGGAGTGTTCCGCATTTTCTGCTTGTTTCGAAAGTAGCATACTCGCTACAGCGACAGGCGTCTCGTCCGCCCACTAGATCAGTGCGATTATTTTGTTCTTCAGTAGCATCAGTCGACAGGGGCAGCCCGTGAAGTCCATCATTGGCATCGCGTTAAATGCTTTTCTCTTCATGGTTGTTTTGAAGTTACTTCCGTTGAGCAGACACGCTAGCTAACTAGCAAAAGCTTATTATGTGTGTTCCGTTTAAAACTTATTTGTTCACGGCATGTTTTGCTCCGTGACAAAGCATCCTCTTCGCAATTGAATCTGCCTGGAAAGTACTGTGCTGTCGATATATGTTTAATTGATCCATCACAGTTAAAATTAAAAGCTGTAAACATTCAATAGTTTTTGCTGTTTTGTTCCACCTTGTACTCCGATGTTGACTAAAGAAGTCCTTCCCCCGCTGGGTATGTAGGTTTATTTTAGTGGACGCTTTTGATCATGCGCCGGAGAGATGAAGGAACGGGCCCTAAGCCTGGTGGAACACATACGGTGCTAAGGGTTATATTAGGTTTACAAAGCTAAGTTCTCACCATGACATCCTCCAAAAAGCCACTGCTGGCGACAATTGAGACCTACATACCTATCAAGAACGCGTATGGCCATTGGGGTTTGGGAATTCCCGACAATTTCAAAGTCCCGGGACACAATACAGTCTACAAGCAAAGTACCGGGAATTCCTGGGACTTCGAGATTAAGAAACATTGTTTTTGTTTATTTAAGAGGGGTAAGTCTTTTTTAGTTGAGTTTATTTCTGGTGTAACGCATTAAAAAAGGCTTTTGTATAAATCTACATTAAATCTTTATAAATTTAACGTCAATTTCAGTCTAATTAAATGCTTTGTTTATTTATTTTGATCACACACATATTCAATAGCCTATCATCTATGTATATATTACTAACTCCTATAAGAAAATTGCAGAAATATAGCTCGACGAATAACTCTAGTCAGCTCAAGTCATAGCACATTTATTAAAAACTAGCTGGTGCCCGGGACTGCGCAGGATTAGTAGATAATAAGCTACTCGAAAGCTTATTATCTTCTCCAAGGTCATATATATCTTTAGACCAAAATTAGTATATTTAAATACTTAGTAAAACAATCTGTAAACCCTAATAATAAAATACCGTACCTACGTGCATACAAAGATAAAATTAATCACCATGGAAAAAACGCTTTTTTACCCGCGTGGTGATAGATGACGAGGAAAATTATCCTTTATGTTAATCCAGCGGCTCATCTACCTCAATACCAAATTTGATCATAATTGCTGCTGTCGTTTGAGCGTGAAATATTAACAAACATCCATTCATACTCACATACTTTCGCATTTATAATATTAGTAGGAAGATACGTTCCGACTACTTGTTTTACATTGCTTTACATATTACTAGCAGGTATACTAAATTTTTCATTTCTGCGTGGCCACTAAACATAATTATCCCTTCAAGGGTCGATGTCATTATGACAATGAAATTTCTATTGTGTCTGGCCGTGCGACCTTTGATGCATTATCTGTAGTCTGACTGGGCGTTTTGTACTGCAAACCTAGTGTTAACGTGCAACTTCTGACGCCATGTTCCCTCAACCCTGGATCCTACACATTTTGCAGTTACCCGGGTAAAACCTTGTTGGCATCAGCATGTTCTAGAAATTATGATTCCTCTACACTTGCATACCTGTCCATTGCGGTCATACTTGGCATCCACATTATAAGGGACTGTTTATTGACTGAAAATAATACTACTATGAACATCTTTCGGTTTTTTTTCAGGTGGAGTTCTACCAGCCCGAGCTGCCACTGCTGAATCGTGACAACATTGGCGTGATGGTGAAGCTAGCGCCTCGCTGCGCTCCTCACAATCCTATCGTGGTTGCCACCACCCACCTACTGTACAACCCTAAGAGGACAGACGTGAGACTTGCGCAGATACAAGTCTTCCTAGCTGAAATAGATCGATTCGCGTTCTATACGAACGGGCTACAGTAAGTGATAGCAAATTATTAATTTATTAGTGAAATTACCGCCTTTGCAAGATCAATAGCAATTTTGTTGCTTGTATTCTTCTTTGTTTCATGGTTTTCTAATTAAAATAAGCCGCAGCCTACCTTTCGGGTGCTGCTTACCGGCGTGGTTCGATCACCTCCGTGTGTAAGAGGTTATCTTTCAGCGTTATTAATGCTTCTAATGGTCTTAGGGATATGCCAATCTGGTGACGTATTGAAAGCAAGCAGTACAATGCTCGAAGGCTTCCATCGAGTGTCCCAACGGGTAGGCTTTAAAATGAACATGTACAAGACGAAAATTATGTCTAATGCCCATGTTGTGCCTACCCCAATATCAGTTGGGAACTCAGTTCTCGAAGTTGTTGACGAATACATCTACCTGGGACAGACAGTCAAACTAGGCAGATCCAAATTCGAGAAAGAGGTCAAACGTCGAATCCAACTCGGCTGGGCAGCGTTCCGGAAATTTCGCGAAGTCTTCTCGTCAAAAATACCTCAGTGCCTCAAGACAAGAGTCTTCGACCAATGTGTGTTACCAGTGACGACTTATGGCACTGAAACGTGGTCTCTTACTATGGGCCTCATCAGTCCTGGATTTGTCAATAGGCCGTATAGGCCACGGCCTACGGGCGGCGGCGTCCTAGGGGCGGCAAATTTTAGAGAACGCTCGATCACTCGGTTTCAGAGGATAAATAGCCCAGTCAAATTAGGATTTGCCTAGAAAAAATTAAAAGTAGCAATTTTTATTCAGAACTCCTTGGAAAAGGTTTACTGGCATTCTATATTTTGTTTGGTGTGGTAATCGCTCCAATGCTTCATCCACCATCTTGATTTTAAGGGTAAATTTTTATTTACGGAATCACTCTTTTATTTTCAATTTTAAATTTGTTTAAAATTTAGTTTCCCACAATTTTGATGCTTATAACTTTTTTCCTAAGATCGATACTTTCCGATTTATACCCAAAAATGCGGGCGAATTTTGTTCAACAACTCGTTTATTTTTAATGTTAGTTGAATAAATTGTTAGAAACAAAGTTGTTAAGAATTAAGTTTTCTACAATTTTGATCTAGTATTTTGTTAGTCGATAGTGTGATCGATATTTATGGATTTATATGGTATAATTGTAGGAAAATTAATTTCAAAAAACTTTGCTCGTAGCAATTTGCCATGTAAAATTAAAAATAAACGTGATAATGCAATGATATAATTTTACTCCCACCGCTTTTCAGGTATAAATCGAAAAATATCGATCCGTAGAAAACATTTACTAGAACCAAAATTGCATTGAACTTAAGGCTAAACCACTTTGTTTTTTACAATTTCTCATGTACCTAATCTTGAAAATAAACGAGTTACTCGTACTTTAAGTTTGTCTATCAAACAAAAATTTGCTCCCTTTTTTGGACATAAATGGGAAAATATCGATCATAGGAAAAATATATGGGAATAAAAATTGTACTAATTTAAATTAAATTCTAAACAGATTATGTAAAACCATTTTAGTCAAATGAAAATAAACTAACTATTCTGTAAACAAAAATTGACGATCACGCAACGGATCGAGTAACAAATTAAAAATTTAGACTGCCAGTGGTCACCTGGTCACTGGCAGTCTACTCGTAAATTTTACGACCAGCCAATACCGAAGGAAAATTGCTACTTTAATTTTTTTCCGGGTTTGCCCCTTTTTGAGCTAATTCAAATGTACTAATAGGTACTATATACTAATACTATACTAATACTAATAGGTACGTTAAATCCCTACAGAAAATCATTCCTATCGAAAATTAATAATCCAAGTACCTACTGTTATTGTACCTATTTTATCTATTCGCCCCGCCAGCGGCTTCGCTCGCTCGGCCTTTGTGTAGGGGAAGAAGCTCAAATTTGGAATATTGAAGTCCAGGGTTCGATACCCGTGTCGGACAGTAATGAGGTTTTCTGACAAAGAAATTATTAATAGCAGTCCGGAGTGTGGAACAGTACAACGTAAATGTTTAATACGGTCACACCCTATTTCATAAGAGCAAAAACATATCCCTCTGGCGAAATGTAGGTATTTTTAAAGTACCGCTGCGTACCCCATCGAGCTCGTATATGGACGTTACGACTTGTTTTGTTGTATTTAAAATTTAAATACCATTTTCTTAAATATAAAAACACGCCGTTTTTTTTAATCTACCTTGAGAGATTTATTAATACACCTCTAACCCGCACCCTACCTAGTAATACACGCACCGGTGTCTTGGTTTCATGTGTTGTAGCGTAGGTTTTTAGCTGTACCACAGAAGTTCATGCGCGCCGACCAGTCAATCGAGACTCCAGTTTTATACGAGACCGTGTAGCATAGAGATATCAAGCTGCCATTTATGTGACGATACAACATAAAAATGCTATAGTTGAGAGCTCCGGGTTCTATTCTATCTATACACCAAATTTCATCGAAATCTGTGCGATTTTTTTATATTATGCTCGCTCATACATACAAATTGACCGACCGACAGACAGACATTTTATTTTTCCAAAAACGTCATATTGGTTTTTGTTCAGATTGTAATTTTACGTCTTCTGACCCAATTTTTCATTTTTCTTCCAAGTACAGACCTTATGGCGTCTACTAGTATATTAATAAGTATAGATTACTGCGTGAGTGAATGTAATCGCAATGGAAAACTATAATTTTGGAAAAGTACATGGGGCGGCGGAAAAAAAGTGGCCTACACTCATAAAAAATCTAAATCCGGCACTGGGCCTCATAGATAAGCCCAAAGTCGCACAACGAGTTATGGAGAGGGCTATGCTCGGGGTTTCTCTACGTAATCGAATTAGAAATGAGGAGATCCGTAGAAGAACGAAAGTCACCGACATAGCCCAGAAGGTTAGCCAGTTAAAGTGGCAGTGGGCAGGGCACATAGCACGCAGAACAGATGGCGGTGGGGCCGAAAGGTTCTGGAATGGAGACCACGGACCGGCAAGCGCAGCGTAGGTCGTCCACCGACAAGGTGGACAGACGACCTGATAAAGGGCGACCTTTATAAGGATGACGTTGGATGCAGGCCGCTTCCAACCGGTCCTTTTGGAAAATTATGGGGAGACCTATGCTCGGCAGTGGACGTCTTACGGCTGAGATGATGATGATGATTGAAAGCAAGAACACTTCTGCAAGTCCATATTGGAAGGTACCATGACATGGCCAGCTATTCTACCTCAAAGGTGTAATTTGAAAGCAAGTACTTGTTGAATGGGACTAAACAGGTGTCTGTAGTCTGGCACGGTCTGTGGTGACAGTACGCTGGGACGGTAGCTAAACCATTTTCCAGCCCAAATCCGTTCGTGCATGAAGTACTTTTCTAAACTCTCCAATGACTTGACAAAGTACCAACTGGCACCAGGGTGTCAATTGAGAGGCGAGTTGGTAGCATCTAGATATATAATTTCGCAGATTCCCTGTTGAAAAGTGAGCTGCTGAGCCTTGTTCATCGACGTAGAGTCACTGGTTGTCGCATAGCTATGAATATCATTAAACTGCAATAATAATAAGGCGATATCATACAGCATTGCGGTACACGAGTATTGATAGTCAATAGGCTTTAAGTCGGAACATGTACCGTCGATAAAGACCTTGATGCTCCGATCTACTAAAATACTGGAGATACATTTGCACAATTTCTTGAGAAGCCTATAGGAAGGAAGCTACGAAAGAAGTCCTTTAAGAGGCATCCGATAAAATATGTACGAACCAGCTGCCAAGTCCTCACCTTGGACTTCGCTACCTCATGGCAATGCCTCACCTTGGACATTGCTTGTACTGGCGATCGTCAATCAACTAGTGCTCCTTTAGATACTTCAGGAGTGGTTGTTGATAATTGACTCCATTATCTTGAAAAAACAAAGAAGTTATGTCTAGAAGACGTTAGTCGGACGGATCTGCGCTGTTACCTTTTTGGACCAGAACCGTCTTCCATATGTTTGAGAACACGCCTAATGTGAGCTGGAAAAGCCGCGTTAGAACAGGTCAACTCTGGGGCACAAGTCCACAGCACTATTAAAGGGATGCCACTCGACTTATGAATATCCAAGGAGAACAGCGCTTTGATTACTACACATTGGCGTAAAATAAGGTCTGGCATAGAAGTGTAATGGAATATTTATTGTTATGTGTAATTAAAATAATGTTGATATTCAAAATATATATATACCTTAACTCTTTGCGTACCATTGACGTAAATTTACGTGAGTTTCATTAATAAATATTTGGTTTAATTATCACGGTATATGAGGGGTTAAATTTCCTGATATTCATTTCACTTACGTCTACATCAGAGATAAATATATAGAGAACAAAAATATCCACAAAAGGATTAAAAAATCCACAGAACGTTAGTGCGCGCTATTCTACTAGAATGGTGGGGGCACTGCAGCTGGGTGCGCTAGTGAGTAGCTCGCTACGTAAAAGCCTAAACTTTCGCTGCGCTGCGAGTAATAAACAGCCTTAAAGGCGTGATAACTGTCAGGGTCAGCAGAAGGTCCAATAAAGAAGGTGTGTGATCATTAACATCTGGGATTCTTGGGGGTGAGGTAAACAATTGTATCAGATCATACGCCAAAGCGGAGTCCAGCCATTCCAGCCAAGGAACCAAGCCATTCGGCATGGTGGGCGTTAAAATTATCGTGTATCACGATCTCTGCGTTGGGATCTGCTCAAGAACGGAATTCGTAGCTATCTTGCTCCGTATATTCCCTCCATCTATTTCGGCATTACTGTTATTATGGGATCTGTAAAAGCACCCCTAGATTCGATTAGAGCATCCGTCTGATGAAAGACAGATGAAAGACAGGCCCCATCCTGCAAGACTGCTGAGACGACGAGCACAGCATCCTCTCTTATTGTAAAAACAAACACCCGCCCTAGGAAAAAAGGAATGCTTATTTTGATGCCCGGATAAGTGAGAAAGAGGAGTCAGTCGGAGAGCATATCTGTGTTTCAGTCAGAAAAAGCAAGGCAGGCTTAGCCGTCTCCAGGTGGATGTTACAAAAGTCAACGGCAAGCGGTAGGGAGTGACTTAAGCCTCCTGCCTCGTTTGCCCCGAGGAGCTGATGTTTAATTGTACACGATTTAAGCCCCTCCAGGAAACGCGGGGCGGCCCAGGCTTTAGGTACAGATCATGAGGAACGACGCCTTGAAGGGGGGGGGGGGGATTTTCCAGCGCTTGCCTAGCTGGTACCCTTCTGAAGTAATGTCTCTTTAAACTGTGCTGCCATATTCTTTTGAAGGGAGTTGGCGTTGGGCTTTCGTGTCTGCCACATATCGAATCAAACTTAGCATATAGCTACTACACTACTTCACGTCGATATTAAATGGGAGAGTGGTACTGCCGCGGTCGTGCCTACTCATTCAGCTGTAACCTATGAGGGTACAGCGTGGCACTACCACTAGGGAAGGAAGAACATTGTGTTTATCTTCGATTAGAAAGTTGGTCTCGACCAAAAGTATATCCCTTAAGTGACTAGTTAATGAATGCTTGCTACAATTTTGTAGAAAAACAAACTCACAAAAGCCGTTACTGCTACATATGCAAGGCAACGCGTATCCACTATTCTCAGATAAGCTCTAACCAGGACCATACACTTTACTTTTTTTACTAAAATTTGCATAAAAATATCTTTTAGGTATCTTATTATATTTTAATACTATGTTTGTATATTTCAGGTATCTTTTTATAATATATTAACTACCTATGACGTTTTATATTTTTGTTTCAGATGCGGCCACCTACCTATAATATTGACAGGGGACTTAAATTCCACACCGGAGAGTGCAGTAATAAAACTGTTGGACAGCGGATATGTAAGGTATTTATTAATCACACTTATTACTAATGTGAATATATATATATTTATATGTAGAACGCAATGTATGTGTGTGAGGGTGTGTGTGTTTCTATGCTCTGTCAGTCATTGTCTCCCGGCAACCATCTGTATCTGTCAGGGTTCCGGTAAGCGCCGTCAACGTTCACAACTGTCGCGCCCTGGTTTGCCGTTCTCTTGGGTTCCAATGCATAGAATACCCACCCGTATGGAACACTCACGTGGTCGTGAAATGCGCGCCACTTTTTCTGTCAATAATCGATAGAATCTACATTTGATGTTTGACAATGGAACCGGAAACGCTTCATTGAGAAGGTTTATTTCAGTGTAGGGAACACTGAAATAAACCTTCTCAATGAAGCGTTTCCGTCAGCATCAGCATCAAATCTCATCAAATAGACTGTTACTATTTGATTTTAACCGTCATTTGAGGACGGACGGACATAAATTGTAGGAAGACGCAGGTTCGAATCCCATCCGAGGATAAATTTTCATAATTCAGTAAGGAGTAAAACTGTGAAACAATTAGACACACGGGAAATGCGGAGAGCAGAGTGGAAATCTTGGTTTACGTGTTGATTTTTGATAGGGAACACTGAAATAAACCTTCTCAATGAAGCGTTTCCGGTTGGCTCGGATGCTCGGATGGCGTGCTTCGGTAGTCTAGTGGTCATGGTCATGGTGTTGAACAGTTTGTGCTATTTAATTCTCAACTTTTTTAATTTTTTGAGTCAGTTAGCCCGAGCCAAAGAGTTTTTATTATTTCACTAAAGTTTTACTTATTAGTCAATTACAGATTCTTTTTCATTAGATACAAGAGAACTAATATTTCAAAGGACCTAATATACTCGTATATCGATTTGATTTCGAGCAAGAAATAAATACATTTTAAATATTCACTTATTATTCTATATTCATTCAATATGTTTGGCTGAACGTAGGTATATTTTGTTTGTGCCTTTTTGCCATACGACATAGCGGCTATTTTCACATACGCAGTAGTATATGTGTTGAACGCACATGATTTTAAACTAAAAAACCTACCATTTTACTAATTTCTTGTTTAGTTTGGAAGCGACCTCTGTTGAATATGTTGAAAATGTCGTGTTCAAGCTACGAACCAATCAATTTGACCCCAGAAAATATTATTTAAGAAGCTAATGCTAACAACAGCCTTACCTCCTAAATCAAAAGAAAAATACTAAAATACTGACAATGACTTACTGCGATTGCCTTATAATGGGGGACCCCAATATTCTATCTATCCACAGTTTTCCTTACCACCGATAGAAATTTGACATAACGTGCATACAAATAGTGTCAAATATCTATGTCTAGTAAGGCAAACCGGCGATAGATAGGTTATTGGTACCGGCCGTAACACAACAACGCGCGCGTTTTTTAAAATATGTTTTAATTTCCTCGCACATTAATCCATACTATAAATAACGTTGTACATAGTACTGATAACATACACGAGCGTAAAATGATTTGTGCACTTGTAAAATAAATAATTATTTCTCAAAAATGGTATGTAATGTTGCCATAACATCTCTATAAAGTATCCATAAAGTGAACTCTACCGGAGACTTATTCACAACTTTCCAGTCAAAAGCGAGATTTCCAATTTGGAAACTTCTACTGTTCAGTAAGTAAGTATGTAATTTACTTACTGGACAGTAGGTCATCCTCTTACTACTATATTTTTTTCTAAGCAGATCTACTGCTTAGAAAAAAAACATAGTACCAGACACAGATTAGAGTATAGCCATTATAACATGGTTATAGGAGGGAGGCTCCAAATCTATCTCATAATTTATGATATTATATTTTTTACAACAATCCTGTAATGTAAAACTAAACGCAAACTTTTTAGAAAAAAAACAATGACTGGCGGGATTTCACATTCAATTGCGAAAATTGTGTTTTACTTTACCGCGTGAACATAGATAATCCCATAAAATGAGTTCAAGCAAATATAATTCAGAATGATACTCCTCCATTGATGGCACTCCTCCAGATTTAAAAGCTGAGGCCGAATCAGCAAAAACTTTCTTTAAATTTTTTAGAAAAGCATTATGCAATCCTCAACCAGTAAGTAAGCCATCCAAACCGAACCGCAGGCGATCTCATACATCTCATACATAACTGATACTTGGTCAGGAAGGCTTACTTACTGGATTCTGCAGTAATGTACTATTACATCATTTTATCAAATGGTAATTTCTGTTAATTGACGTTTTTCAGTGCCAGATCGTATCGGGACAGTTCAGACTGGCAAAGGATAGGGGTCACCGATAACTGCCAGCATTTGTCGGTCTACCTCAATCGGCAGGCGGGGATGCACACTGAATTCAACAACGTTAAGGTAATTTTGGCGTTAGAACAATATAAATTCAAAATGCTTTCAACTGGCACCGGCAACATGGAATTTTGTCGGTGGTGGTGCCCCGAATGGGCTGGCACGACCGAGGCAGTACCACACTCCCAAGCCTGCTATTGCGTTTCGTCGGTTTATAAGAGGTTCCGGAGGCCTGATTCCCTCCTTCCCCATTCTCTCTCTCCTTCCCCCTCCCCCTCCACCCTCACCCCTTTTATCTCTTCCTTCCTCAAAGGTCGGCAACGCATCCTCGAGATCTCTGATATTGCAAATGTCCGTGGGCGACGGTATCACTTACCATCAGGTGAGCCGCTTGCACGTTTGCCAACTTATCCCATAAAAAAATCAGCAAGGGCGGGCTTGATGTACATCTCTACCTGTGGCTATAGCACAAACAATTTGCGAATAAGTACACGTATCGTAAGCGTCAACGCGTCACGCTGCGGCGTACAAACTATGAGTTATCTGTGTCACAGTTGCCTTACGTAAATGACAGTTTGTACTGTATCACGTAAACGACACGTTATGTTACACTTGAGAAGTTATTCGTGCTACGAACCACTGGACTGTCAGGTTTGCATGGACACCATGCTCAACACAAGGTAAAACTCTCTTTTAAACTACTAGCCCGCTTCCAGTTCCGGCTCGGACCTGGCAGAGGATAAGGGTACAAACATAAAGATACAGGTTTTTCGGTCCCGATATGTCGGTACGGGTCGGTACTGATAGGTACCGATTAAACTACATATAGCAACCGGTAAATCTGTTCTTAGTGACCATAATGTCTTCGAGTTCTTCGGACGATGATGTTTTTCTCTTCGAAAGTGTTCATTATAAATGTAAGAAAAGGACCTGTGAGATACCTCCACTTTTTTCTTATTTTATTTTCTGTAACAAAACACACCATGTAGGTTTGTATAAAAATCAAGAGTCAAAGCTAGCAGTATATACTCGGGCCCATCACACAAACTGTTGTGCTGAGTGGGAATCGAACCCACGATACGGTAAACAAAGTGACGGAGGCACCTTTAGAGGTTCAGACTTGTATTGGTTTCTTAATGAGAGACAAATTGATATTCCAGAACCCGACTATTTACCAGGTACTCAAGTATCTGCTCCTTATGTATTTTTAGCTGACGAGGCCTATCCATTACAAACATATTTATTAAAACCCTTTGGAGTCCGTGAATTAACAGAGGAGCAACATAATATCAATGAGCGATTATCTCGAGCAAAAAAAACAGTGGAATGTGCATTTGGCAGAATATATTCAAAATGGCGTTTACTATCTTGTAAGTATATTGAAACAGATATTGAATTAGCTGACAAAATCGTGATAACCATGTATGTTTTGTATAATATAATATATTGACAAAGAGGGTTTTGATAGGCACTTAACTCCTGTTCAACTAGTAAGACAAGAATGGCACAATCAAAATCCGGGTCCACCTTCGAATTTAGCAACAAACGTCAGAAACATTTTTGTAAAGTATTTTACGCTTAACCGATTGTTGTACACTAATTAATTAAATATAATGGAATAAAAAAATGTATTCTAGTTGCTTACCATCATGTTTCATTTCTAAGCTAATTTCCTTCCAATATTTATCATTTCTGTTGCTGTGTAATTTATGTCTTTTGTTCCACATAGGTGGTTTAGCAAATATCAATGTTATTAAAAATTTCGCAATGCACATCCATTTTCACGACGACAGAAGATGACACACTACACTGGCAAATGCTTAAACTCGTACGGATCAGTACAGGTAGTCGGTACCGACATGTTTAAACCTGTTCCTTTATAACTGACCGCATATGATAACATGGGAATATCATACCTGCACCGATCAGTACCGACCCGTACAGACTCGCATGCACCGGAAACCTGTTTCTTTATGTAAGCACCCTTAGCATTGCCACCAATTTCCAGGATCTGTCGGCCTGCGCCATGTTACTATGTGGTCTACACTCTAAATAAAGTACCTCCAGACGGACTTGCATAGTTTAGCAATTTCAACGTTAAGTAATCTAACTAGATTAGAACACCGTGTAAGGAAAATGACAGCGAAGTTGTCTACTTGTTTAAATTGTAATCTTGATGTGCGTTCCAGTTGGCTCGAGTTAGCAAAATAATTAGGGGCCCAGCACACGAATAACCGCGGAAAACACGTGGCGTGTCGTTCACGTGAAACAGTACAAACTAGCGTTTATCTAGGGCAACTGTGACACTGATAACTTTTGGTTTGTACGCCGAAACGTGACACGTTGACGCTTACGATGCAAATATATTTTTCGCAAATTGTTTGTTTGCTATGGCCTCTGCTAATAATGCTTAAAAAGTAGGCAAAATTTATAAATACCGTCGGATGATACTCTATAATTATACTCCCAGTACGTTCAGGTTGTTTTTACCCTTCAGTGAAAGCAGCATTTTTCTTATCTAATAACTTTTGACGAGCAATTCATGTATATACGAGTATATCGTATGTATATAACCTAGATCTCGGAAAAGGCTCCAACGATTTTCATGAAATTTAGTATGCAGGGAGTTTCGGGCGCGATATATCGATTTAGCTAGGTATCATTTTTAGAAAACGTCGTTATATCCGTGTTTTCAGGCAAAGAAAAATTGCTACAATATCACTATGCCCACTAATGTTTTACCGACACAGCAACACTAAAGCTACTTAAAAATAGATGGCGCTGTTAAGCAACCTAAGCCAATGTGTGTTGAGTTTAGATAAGACCAAGAAAACTATTTGTTTGCTTACGACCAAAGCTCGGTCATCTAGGTACTACAGACTTATATACATATACACGCCCGGACACAGGTGAAACAGACACATGTTTATGCACACAAATGGTTTTCCTGTACGGGATGGAACCAGGGACTCAGAAAGCAGGGTTGCTACCAACTGCGCCAACCGGCTAGTGCAAATAATAATAATGGTATCGTTTATTTTAACTTTACAAGCACGATCGGTACATAAGCCTTGTAGGGGCACGACACATACAACGTGAGCGCAATTTACAAGTGTTGCAAAAGTCCCGCCATGCGTTCAGTTGCCCTACTGCGGTTGTGCGGAGTGTCCGTACTTCAGCCCATATAATAAATAATGTAAATAATTTTATTTATCACCGGATCACCGGAATGTCATACTTTTATTCACCTCCCCGAGTAGGCAGACAGATCATGCATATGGAAGAAATAAGGGCGCACATATAAACCTAGATAGGTGACGCGCGCTACGAGACCAGTTAACATATCCTAGAACCCCACAAGCTTTATGTCATGTTAGAGTATACTTTAAGGTATACAGGTGATAAATTACATTTGTAAACTTTTTTACAGATATTTAATTCTGACTACAGCGACACGATACCGGATAGTGTGAATATATCACAAGGAGCGCCGTTCGAGACGCAGTTTAGCCAATTCTTCAATAGCGGAAACATCTACCAGTCGCTGCAGTTAGTATCTGTCTACAACAAATACAAAGCTGATGGACGTTACGAGGCGACCACTTTCCAGGACTATTGGGTTACTGTTGACTATATTTACTTTAGGTATGTATTTTAATTTGAAAACACTACTTTCCACTATAGTACATAAGATAACATCTCATCATCTCAGCCGTAGGACGTCCACTGCTGAACATATGCCTCCCCCATAGTTTTCCAAAATAATCGGTTGGAAGCGGCCTGCATCGAACGTCGTCCTGTTACCTTTTATCAGGTCGTCCGTCTACCATGTGGGAGGACGGCCTTCGCTGCGCTTGCCGGTCCGTGGTCGGCCATCGGCCATCTGTTCTGCGTGCTATGTGCCCTGCCCACTGCCACTTTAACTGGCTAATCTTCCGAGCTATGTCGGTGACAATTATGCGTGTAACGGATCTCTTCATTCGATCACGTAGATAAACTCCGAGCATAGCCCTCTCCACAACTCGTTATGCGACTTTGAGCTAACGTCTATGATAAATAAAAGATAAACGTAATTAAAAGTAAGCTAGTAATTTTCTCAGTTTGTTATTTTAGGTAATTTGCATAAATACAGCGTAACAATCTTTTTTTATGTATGGACTGTAGAAAATATAGTATGATTAAAAGCTGTTACATTTTTGAACTAGATATAGGAAAATATGCCTAATAGGACATATTGGTATGACTTTTTTTAGAAGTCGTGTGTCGAGTTGTGCCCTTTGTATTAATTTTATTAACCTATTATTGTCACTAACAGCAATTTCTTGAATAATACTTTACTTGTTTTCACAAACGAAGTAATGAGTATGTTTATTTCGACTACTTTAGTAGAATAACCCTGTATAACTCCCGTACTACGGCACTGAGACAGCGTTATTATGAAACTACGCGAAGACGCGGCTGATCAATGTTACATCTACATTGGCTACCGAACTGCAAAAGGTTCGAGGCTGATTGAATGAATAGTACTATAGTTTGGGACGCAAATACTGTATGTTGCTCGCCATTGCAATGGTAACACCTTTCAATAGTGTACACTATATCTTATACCATTCCCACTCTAAAAAGCTTATTTTATTCACTGTTTTCAGTTAATAAAAAGGCATTTTAATCACTATTTTGGTGTTTGAATTTAGAACACATCAATATATTCGATCTCCATCTCAATGCTTATACAACTTCCTGGCGCAAAAAATACTCGACATGCAAACTCTTTGTGCAAATAACTCCTCGAGGATTGATTGGTCGATATTTACCACAAGGAGTTTAGCGTTAGAATAAACACTGTATTGTGTTCTTTGCTGCCATTACAGAAAATAATAATAATAATAAACTTTTATGTTTAGTAATTGTTCCATTTTTAATGTGCATTTTAATTTATTTAACCGTTAATTTTTTCATCATTTAATGTGTATTTTCGCTTAAGGTGAAATGAGTGTAGATTACGACCAAATTTCATGATTCGACTTCGCGAAAACTTAGTTTTTCGATGTTTAAACCTAATAACCGAAGTTTAAAAAAAACTTAGTGTAAATTGAATATACGCTCTTATGAAGTATGGGAGCCAAAGCACGATTGAGCAGACTTGGCTCGATCGAAAAAATCGGCAACATTCCCTAAATATTGCATTTTTTCTTACGTGCTTCGTGGGAAAAAGCATTTTTATTCAATTATGGGCAAATATAGTTCAATGAATGTATCATATTCGAATTCCCAATGAAATTTACTAGTGAACTATGGTCTCCTTTATCATTAAAGTTTAATTATTCGATTGTACGACATAAATATAAAAAGTATTAGCACATATTCAATTTAATCTTTGCATTACATCGTCCAACCTGGTAAGCAATTATCAACTTTATGTAAAGCATCGTAAATAGTTTTAAAATTATTTCTTTTTTTCGTAGTCATGGTATAAAGTATAGTATGCAACTCTTGAATAAAACGGATTTATATCAAGGACCATGAATCACTCGCATCGCTCAGGATTCTAACACTTGAAAAACTCACTACGCTCGTGATTCAATCATCCCGAATGACTCCCTGCGGTGGTGATTAAATCGTTAGAATCCTTCACTTACTCGTGATTCATCTATGGCCCTTGCTTTAAATCCGTCCATTATTCACTATTTGCATAATATACCATGAAAGACCGTTTCATTACTACGGACTAGACTTCCGCTTTAAGATAGAGTGATTTTGTCTCACTAGTGATTGGTCTTACTATTGAAAATTTATTTAAATAAATATTTATATTTGCATCAAGTGTGAATAATCAGATTCAAGTCCCTCCCTAGCAAAGCGGTGGATGCATTACTAATACTTTCTAAGGTGGTTGACGAGGAACACACAAAAAATAACGTTCCATGATTTTGTACACTTTTGCCTACACTCATGCACCATTATGATCACTTAACGGTTAACCACTACTACACGCCCAAACTAGAAGAAACACAAATCCTTTAAAATTAAACAAAATCAATAATTAACTTATCTTTCCAGTTGTTGCAGCTATCTCCGTCTAACGGACCGCCTTCGGCTCCCGACATCTGAAGAATGCAACGTACTCAACCGGCTGCCCAATGAAGTATACGCCTCTGACCATCTAGTGCTCGCTGCGGCCTTCGAGATACCACTAGTCGGCCGGGCCGCGTTATAACTCAACATCATTCGCATAATGTATCTTGTAAAGTAGCGTAAAACTAACGCAACATTGTGAGTAACTTTCATATTAGCCCCCCTTGTCATAACAGTGCGCATTTGCAACATTTGCGCATCGGTCACTACCCCTACTTTCCGGTTTAAGTCAAAATCAGGTTTGGGGCTGTGGCATTTCCAATCAACGAAAGCGTGACAAAGTAAACACATGTCACGTCAGGGATTACGTCACCGAGGACGCCATTTTGCGATTTCAACGATCACACTATGGACTAAATTCACCGTGAGTAGTTCTGTGAAAAATAACAGTTCGTTGATGTGTGCGTGTGTTTACTCTTCCTCGTTCCGGCAATACAAAAGTTATAGCGTGATTTAAACGTTTTTTAACGGTTTGCTTCCATACTTTTTCGTTATATATCTTGTAAGAAGCGTATAAGGAATCACTGCGTTGTCAGCCATGCCATGAGCAACGTGAGTGGGATTTCAACCCGTTCCGAATGGCTGACCGATCTAACCTATCAACAGCGCGATTTTGAATCGGAACAAAGAACAGTGATAGTGTCGCCAAAATCGAATGTTGACTTCAACCGGAAATCAGGGTACAATAATGTTGAGTGTTGTGTAATTGATTCGCAGATGTACAATGCGGTAAAGACAGGATATATCCGAATGTGATACGTTTATTGTAATTATCTTAAACTTAAATCCATTGTTTGCTCGATATGATTACGTTATATATTAATGTAATATATATTAACAGGTTATTGGTTGTAAATTGCAACAGCAGGGTTACGTAACTTAATGTAGCATCTAACGTTTTATTACAGTTTTTAACATGATGACAGATTATTTTTGATTATTATTATTAGGTATATATTTTTCTACGTCAGAGGCTTTAAAGTTCGCTTTTTAAATAATAACAAGTAATGTCTTCGTAAATGATTAATAATGTCTAATTTGAATCGGATAGTACTTCGACATAGTACAAATTATATATAAGCCTCCGAAGGCGTGTATTTTTCTCTAAACTTGCAAAGTTTGGTCTTGTTTAGCGGACGTTTGTGCTTTAAAAAGTCATACAAAAGAAACAATATTAGTGTATATACAATGTAGGCTTCGAACATCCTTGATTTTAAAGATAGCAATACCGAACTTTATACCAAATTATTATATTCTACCATGGTAGTGCTTTTTCTGATACATTATTTATATTAAAGGGAGATGTTTTTGGTGTTCATTAAATTATAAAAAAACAACGTCAAAAGATGAAAAATCTTAAGTATTGTGATATAACCATTTCGTGATAATTGCAGTAAATTAATGTACTGTAAGAGTTTTTCTATGTATCAATATAAATTTTATTGTAGACAAAGACATAATGCAGTTATGGCGGAATGGCGTGATACGTGTGGAGATTCTTATTGAATTAAATACGTTCAGTGACATTTTTTTTATGATTGACGACATTTGACATTAATTATGACAAGACGGGCAAGTCGAGTGCTTGGTGTTAAGACTGGTGCTTAAAACACAATGTCATGACATTATAACTCTTTGAGAATGACAGGGGTAGTGCTGTCACTATACCTATGGCCCAATACTGTGTTCTGTGGGTCTGCCATGAGTTTACAACATTGAAACCAATCGATCCTCGCTATCGACTGCCGCGAACGAATGTATGAAAAAAAGAACAGTGCCACCTCGCGGTCAATTGTAAAACTAAAATTGACAGCGAGTACGCCAATCACTAGCTTAATATGTAGGCGAGATCGAGTATCGACTATAGATGACATTTATGTTGCCAACTCATTGTAGAAGTAGGAAGGTATAGATCCTGATGAAATTACAGGCACATGAGACTTAACAACTTATGCTTAGAAATAGCGCCATCTAGTTGACCTATATAAAAGCACATATTCATTTAGTTCCATTTGCTAACGTAGCTTTCTATATAGTTTCCTTGAATTCCGCCAGATATCACTGTCAGACAATGGTTTGGAAACTAAGTGATTTCTATGTATCATTTTTATACTAGATGTCACTTTTTAAGTTTTCCTGTCGCAGGGTTAGGGGCGCAGTGTTAAAGGCAGAGGATAAATGTTAACACCAGCACTGTGGGCATGGATCTACGATAAACTGATGTCTAATTTGAAATTTTAGAGAGAAAAAGTCACATCCTCGGGCGGTGTACGAACCCGCGTCTTCCGATAGCCCGTGTTTGACGCCATGTGCGATAGACCACCGCGGCTCGAGGTCCGAGCGCTGAATTTTAACTCTCTATCTGACTTTAACCGTCGTATGGGGACGGGGCGAATTGTTCTCTCTGAAATTGCAATGTTTGGTATCCGCTAAGCAGGCGTTAGTGGTTTAAAAATCATATTATACAAAATTATGTTTATATGTGTATCGTACCATGTCTGTTGCATGGATCTAGTCGCGACAGCTTATTACCGCGAAATTTTATCCGATCGACAATCCACAGTCGCAGTGCTTGTACCGTTTCCTAAAAAATAAAAAATACAGTTGCAGTGCCTTCCAGACCTTAGAACTGGAGTTTTGCGTGGCGCTGCACTGCGTTCGTTACCCCAACATATTGGTTGTTTAGTCTTGATATATTGTTTTATTATCATCTCTTGATATGGGCGTTTCGTTTACGCAGTCATATTGCCAACAAGCCTGTGGTTTACTTGCATCAAGGAAGTATAATCATCTTTGGTTGCACTTACAAGATTTCACAGTCTCTTTGTGTAAAGTGATTTTACTAAAAGTTAGTTTTAGGCCGACAAAAAATACTAAGTAATAGCTATTTTGCAATGTTTTGCAACATATCTGTAAAATATTGAAATTCATAGAGAGACAAATTCACATCCTCGGACGGGCTTCGAACCCGCGTCTTCTGACTATCCGTGTCAGACGTAGACAGTATTTGTATAGTATTTTTTAAGAAAGTGCTTTAAAAATGTAATATGTACTATAAAAATTATAAAGGCTTGCGACGTCAATACGAAAGTTTAAGTATTTTAAAAAAATGCTTCTTTTGGTTGGATAGTGCTGTCAAAGCTGTTCAATAGATGTCGCTCCGTCCCCGTAAGACGGTTAGTCAGATAGAGAGTTTAAATTCGATGTTCGGACCTCGAGCCTCGGTGGCCTAGTTGGTCAATGGCGTCTGACACGGAGAGTCAGAAGACGCGGGTTCGAATCCCGTCCGAGGATGTGAATTTTTCTCTATAAATTTCAACGTTTGAGATCGCTAAAGCAGGCGTTAGTGCTTTAAAAAAAGTAATACTATAAAAATATCTGCAAAATAATCAAACACCTGTTCCATTAATTATTGATTTGTACAAAAGCCTATTATATATATATATATATATATATATACTAAGTATATAGTTACATCCAAATATATGTAAGCTATTAATGAGTATCTGTATAGAATATTGCACGTGTGCTCTGTGAGACAGAGATAACGCTCTACAAAATCGATACATGTGTTTCTATCTCGCTCTCGACCCTATCTGCCATATCGAACGCCGAGTACTGTTGTACAACAATGTACCAATAGGTATCAAAAAATAAGTGCCTAGAATGTACACATATATCGCTTATTATTCATAATAAATTATTAATAGATTCAAAGACGCTTAGATGATAATTGTATTGTTGTACACATTTTTCAGTATCGTAGGGGCATTTAAGCTACTTTGTTATACGAGGGCGGCACTGAAAATTTCAGGAATCAAGGAAGCGACACAACATTACTATTTAAAAATGTATTTATTTCTTTTCGAAGTATTCTCCGCGAAATTTGACACATTTTTCCATACGAAGGAACCAATCATTGAAGCAACCATTCCATTCGGAAATTGGGGTCTCCAAAATGGCCGTTTTTTTAGGCGTCCACAGCTTCTTCAGGTGATGAAAATCTCTGTCCACGCAATTTATTCTTTATTTTTGGGAAAGTATAGAAATCATTAGGTCTTAGGTCGGGGCTGTACGGCGGATGGTCTAATAATTCTATGATTTTTTTGCTTTAAAAACTCTTTTGTTCTGAGCGCGGTGTGAGAACTCTCATTGCCGTGATGGAGGATGATGCGGCGGTTGCAGTTCTCTTTACGGAGTTCAGAAACGACCTGTGGCAAACAAATGCTAGCATACCATTCTGCATTAACCGTTCTTTGTCCCTCAAGAGGAATAGTCGTAACATGGCCGGTTTTGGAGACAAACACTCCGTGAACGAACAATTTTTGTTGGACTCATTTTCGAACACCCAAACTCGTGACTGGTTTTTTGTTTCGGGTTCGTACGCGTATATCCAGGATTCGTCACCTGATACGATGTTGTATCCAGCATTTGAGGATCCTGCGTGGAATCTTTCGAGAGTTCTGACGCACCAAGTAACGCGAGCCGCTTTTTGCTCTTCACAGAGCGAATGCGGTATCCATCGGGAAAACAACTTTTTACACCTAATTGTTCATGCAAGATTATTTGTATTTGACTCATGCCAATGTCTAAAGTTGCCTGAATTTCGCGGTATGTCACATGTCGATCTTCCTCAATCAGCTTACGCACAGCATCGACGTTTTCTTGGGTGACTGCAGTTTTTGGTACGACCTTGACGGGGATCATCACTGAGCTTGACACGTCCACGTGAAATTCAGCAAACCAGCGATAAATTGTCGTTTTGGATGGGGCTTCATCACCAAATGCAGAAATCATCCGGTCAACACACTGTTTTTGTGTTAAACCACTTCGAAAGTCATAATAAATCATCGCTCTTGAATTTTCTCGAGTCAATTCCATTTTCTCAACGACTAAACAAGTTTGACAAAACTTTGTGACAAGACCGAAAATCTTTATTTAAATAAATAAATGGTATTCGATTTTCAAAACCAAGGAGTTTTCAATTAAATAGATTTTAATATGACAGGAACAGTGGAAATATTCCATTCCCGATACTTTTAGTGCAGCCCTCGTATTAGTATTAAAATCTTTAACTTGACTTATAATGACGCAAAATGTAGCTATTAGTGTACTTATGTAGCTTGTTTGGGATCATAGATGTCTAGAGAGATGCCGATCCGTGCGCTGAATACAAAACCTGGTGTCGCAAGCAGCGGCCGTATTACCGCGTTTCAATTTGTAATGTTAGCTTTAATAAGTGCATTATCCACTGCGGTATAAACACTTAACGTTTCAATATCCGTAAGTACAGAGCAAGCTTTTTAAACTGTTTACATGCAATATCGCGACCGGCGTTCAGTCACAAAATACAAAAGGTGCGAACCGCCGCGAGTAATGTGTTATGTTTTTGGATATATAGCTGCGACACCGGCCCGCCCCCTTTTCATATTTCCCTTGTCTGTGATCGGGATGTTAGATAAAAAATAAATACTTAATAGGTACATACACATATTGTTAATTTATTGTTGTTATATGTAATTTATTAAATTTTATTTTTTTAAACATAATACAGTCACGAGCAACACATATGCAGGGGGGATTTTTGGGACGGGCGGTAAGGGATGGTATATTAACCGATATTGTTACAGAAAAACGTTCCTACGAGATAACTTTTTGATAAATTATAAACTGCATTCACAGATTTTGCGAAAATATGTCGGCAGCGGAAAAAAAATTAAATCCTAATTATTTTTAAATGCTAATCGATCTAATTTTATATGGGGATCAAAACACTATGGGACCAACTGAGGTTTGAGTACTAAAAATGTTAGAAGTCGTCGAAAACTTTCCTCATATATTTTGTACCGAAAAGCGTTTTATCAACTTGTTATTTTTTGTGCGATTTCTAACATTTCTTCGAGTAGTACTCAAACCTCAGTTGCTCCCATGGAGTGATTTGATCCTTATATGAAATAGGATCGATTAACGCAAAAAAAATATATTTTGGTCTTTTTGAATTTATTCCCTGACTACATTATTTTCGAAATAGTTGAATGGAGTTGCAAATATCTCCAAAAGTTATAGACAGTATCTTAGGAACGTTTTCCTGTAACCATTACGGCTAAGGTTCATGTCATGTCTTACTGCACGTCTCAAAACTCCACGATGTATGCAAAATATTAAGTTTACTAGATGGTACACGATCGTAAAAATATTGAAAACGATATTACAATAAATATTTTGTGACTGGTGAATATTTTGTGAGGATTAAAGGAAAATGGATACCTCGATATGGCGACGTACTTCCTTTCTTGAATTGCGCTGGTTCAGCTTATTGTAACTCTTCGATAGCTTCCATATATTTATACACTGCACACTACTACGCACGGTCTTCCGCTAGAAAAAAAAATGCTTGTGCCTAAGTTACGGTGTTACACCACCCTCCCTCCCGCACAAACTGCAAATAGGAAGTATACAGAATAAGCAACACACAAAACAACCCAATCAACCAAAAACGATTCGACACATGTTTCGCCTCTACACGCGGCATCCTCCGGTGATGTTGACTCGTCGAGCGCTAGACCGACTGTGAACTAAATATTTCTTTTAATATCGTTTTTGATAAAATATTTACGCAAAGTAACGCCTGAATCAATAAATTATCTAAAAATATTCATGTGTTATGTAACTTTAATTTATGACCTGTTGATTTAGATTATTTATATTTATTCATTCTTCTGTCACTTCTGAATAGAAAAAATAATGACTAGAAAAGTAAAAGCGACAGACGACGGTATTCATAATAAGTAATGTGCATCTGATATTATATTTATGTTTGTTGTGAATTTGTAATTCAAGATCCGCTAATTAATTTTAAATAATTAACGTGGTTCTTTTGTCATGTTTTCGTTTCCAATATGCGTATATATACACAGTTTGTTTGCAAGAAGTCTACGTTTTACGCTCCCAATTTGTTTCCCACGCCTTCACTTATAACTTTTATTTTTACGTTATCTACTTATACTTATAATTTTTTTCAGTTTAAGACGTTATTGTTATAGATATTATTTGTTAGATTTTTTTCTTACAACTTTGTAGATATTAAAGCACTTTTGCATGAATATTTTTTGAAATTTTTTTATAAAATATTTGAAGTACTTGTCTATCGCCAAAAAGTACACATTTAAAAGATCTCAAAATTGAACTTGGAGAAACCGCTCGGACTTAAAAGACTAATAAATAATTAAAAAAGTTTTCTTAGTTTACCAATAAATATTCTATTCCATCCTAAGAGTTTTGTATATCAACTCTGATTACAACAGCTAAAATAAAGAGACCTAAACAATATGAATGCTTAAGAAGTGTACCTTCGAAAATTCGGCAAAAATCCGGACAAGTTATTTCAAAGCGTAAAGCCTCTTCGTAACTTTCGCCTTTTTTGATTAGGCGTTCCATTAGGGAGTTTTAAGCGTTGATTCTAAAGTACGATAGAAGCTAAACTAAAAAAAATAATTAAACAATATGTAACGTAGTTTTAGTTCGTTGTGGTTACATTAAAATGTATAAAAATTAGTTTTAAGGTTGATCCTCAATAAAATTGTCATCACGGAAATAATATTACGGAATAAATTTAAGAATAAAATTGTCAAAATATATCTTATACTTTCGTCGCTTGGATATGTCAAACGCGGACTGGCTAACGGCCGTTTTCAATAACCTATCTACCGCCGGTTTACCTTACTAGAGATAGATATTTGACAATATTTGTATGGACGTTATGTCAAATTTATATCGGTAGTAAGGAAAACCGTGGATAGATAGAATATTGAAAACGGCCGTAAGTCACATTCGACGTATAAGAAAGCGGCCGTGGATAAGTTATGTTTCCTACTCAAACCATGTTTCTGGGTCCAAAAATTAAACGAGGTAGGAAAATATTGGTACCAAGTAACATTGTAGCCAACTCTTTGAGTCTTGTTTTATTCAGTGGTTTATTAATATCGTCCTTCACAGGGATTTAGATATTTACTTGGAATACAATTTTGACGGATTGATTTAATTGACATGTTTAGGGTTAAGTATTCTTTGGGTTTTTATGAATGTTTTAATACTCTGGCATAACTTTTAGCATTGATTATATAACTAATTGATTATTGAATAGTATACAAGGTTACTGCTAATTAACTGGCGATACGCGACAGGCGTGATGGGTATCGATAACAAAAACTAAAAAAAATGAAAAAAATTTTTTTTTTTAAGTTTTTTTTTCAACTTGTCTTTGAGTTATCAATGAGATAATAAGCGATACACAATACTGTATGGTGCTTAGAATCACTAACAAAACAATAAAAAAGAATAATCACTAAGTAAAAGCATCAGCTGTTTTGAATTAAAGACGCTCGCGCAACCCACCCGCTCCGTTGCGATCGCTTAGTGATTGAAACGGCGGCCGCCGCTTGATATCGCTGGTTCGAAGTGCAGCGCGCCGCGGAGCAGCGGCGGCGATGTCGCATGTCAGTGTGCTCCGACGTCCATCCATCTTTTGTTTTAGCTACCTAATCTATCCATGAAATTTCATGTCCATCACTCTCTTGGTAAGCGTTACATCCTATCTGCTCATAACAAGCCAAAGGCAATCCCGACATGTAGGTATCTACCTAACTTATTCATCATTAAACTTCTGTTGTCCCCAATAAATAATCTAATCACACCTTTTGTCAAACGACCACTTTTACACTAAAAATACTTAGTGATTGAAACGGCGGCCGCCGTTTCAACCACCAATAACGGTGGCGGCATTAGGCGGACGTAATATGATGGCCGCAAAAAGACGGCCGCAGGCACGTGGAATGTTCGAGACTTCGACGGCCGTCTTTTTACGGTGAAAAGACCACAAAGTACGTGTCAACGGTTACAAATGGACGACCTTGATTTAGCGTTACTCGTATATTTGGAAGATGAGCAATCATCAGAAGACGAAAATAATCGTATGGAGGAAAGTGATTTATACAAATCTCGTACTACCGAAGGTGTTTTTGAAATTTTAGTGCGTCGTCATCTATACTGCAATGACGAAAAGTTTAGGGAATACTTTCGTCTTACACCAGTTTTATTTGATTATGTATTAAATCAAATAAGAGATGAATTGAGCTATAATCCATACAACAGACATCAACAGCCAATATGTCCAGAACAAAAACTATGTATATTTATTAGGTAAGTCTAGACGGAACAAAAACAACATATTTTTACTGTACATATTTATTGAAATCTTGTGGAATCAAAACTATTTGCCCTTGGTCATTTATAGAAATTGTGGGGACTGGTGAAGGAATTGCAATTTGCTCTTGGTCATTTATAGAAATTGTAGGGACTGGTGAAGGAATTGCAGTTTCTGAATAATCACTACCACTTGTGCCGGACCTTGGTGATACGCTGATTAGAGGTGAATCGACGGAAATATGACGCAATTCAGCGTTACCAACCAACGCTCCAATTTGCATTCTAATTTGTGCTTGTTCGTACCTTGGCAGCTTCTTAACAATTTTTGCCATGGAGCTGAAAAAGAGGTCAGTTTCATCCAACTCAATTTGGGGAGATGGTTTTTTGTTAACTATTTGTTTTAATAGATTCAGGCGTTCCTGAGCGTGTGAATTATTTTTCCGTTTCAGGTTACTCTTTATATTGCCATCTTCTTTGTACGTTTTATTAATGTTTTCATTATTGTTACTATCTCCTTCATTATTTTCATTGTTATGATACGTATCAGTACTAATATCTCCTTCGTTATTAAATGTCACATCTTCAGTTTCCTGATTTTGGAATGCTGTTTGGTTTCTGCTATTTTGAGTATTTTCTTCTGGGTTTTCAATGTCTTTTACGCTAGTAATGCTGTTTCTTTGTGAAGAAGGAATGCTGTCGAGGAAAGATAGAAGATCGGATCTCTTTTTCGCTGCTTCTCCACAAGAACCTGTACCAGGTTTTCCTTTTCGTCGAATGTAATAATCCCTAACATAGCACCATCTCTTGTTGCAATCAGTGTCTGCAAGAAATATAATTCTATTAATTACAATATTTTTTTATTTCAGACATTTGGCTACAGGCGAGTCTTTTCGGTCACTTGCGTTTCAGTATCGAGTATGTCATAGCTGGATAAGTGTCATAATAAATGAAGTCAGCGCGGCCATTGTCAAGAAACTGTTGAATTTAATTATTCCATCGCCAACGGAAAATGATCAAAAAAATATCAGTGACCAATATTTATCAAAATGGAATTTTCCGAATTGCGTGGGAGCGATTGATGGTAAACATGTCAGATTGAAGGCTCCCAAAAACAGTGGATCGTTATACTATAACTACAAGGAATACTTTTCTATGGTTCTGCTTGCAGTGGTTGATGCGAATTATAAATTCATTGCCATTGATGTTGGTTCTTATGGCAGAGAAGGAGATGCTGGCATTTACTTAAAAAGTAAAATAGGGAAAAAGATAAAAAATAATACTTTCAATATACCAGCGCCGAAAGCCCTGCCGAGGACAAATAATATTGTACCACATGTTATAGTGGGAGATGAAGCTTTTGCTCTTCACGAAAACCTGATGAAACCCTACCCAAGACAGCAATCTACACATGATTCAACAAAAGCTGTATATAATTACAGATTGTCACGAGCACGAAGAACCACTGAAAATGCATTTGGAATTTTATGTGCTTACTTTAGACTGTTTTTCGTACCTATTGCTACTAATCCAAAAACAACAGATAAACTAATAGTGAGTGCGTGTATTCTACATAACATATTACGAGAAGCAAAAGTACTAGCTCCTGGTCAAAAACATATTGATGACAAACTTCCATTACCTGATGAAAATTTAATACCTATGGCAGAGCATAATGTTCGAGCCAGAGCTAATCCCACTCAAATTCGAGACATATTTAAATCATACTTCAACGGCCCAGGAGCCGTTGAGTGGCAACAAAATTATGCGACACAACACTAAATATTATAATTATAACAAACTAGGAAGCTCGGAGTTATTCGTAGTGCTTTATTTAAAAAGTACCTAAGTATTATAATTTCCATTGTACATACCTGTTTTATTTAGAATCTCCCCGACTTCACACCATAATTTTTGCTTCATCTGTGTCTGTCTGTAGTCTTTATGCTTTACATTATATAATATCTCATGAACCCGCACAAAATCAATTAAAATTTCGTCGTCCTCGCTGCTCCAGTTGTTGAAACTCATTTTTTACAATAAAAAATATTCTGAAAATGGCTTCACCGCTATCGAAAAAAACGTTCACAGACCATCCGACACCGACAAGACGGCCGTCATGCAAATGGCGGCACCGCTTTCTTATGTTGACCGCTCCCTAGGAAACCGCGCCATTTTGTTTACATAGACAACGTTCTCGTGACGTCATTCACCGCTGTATTACGGTCGCTAAATGACGGCACCGTTATTGGAGGAAACCATAACTTAAGCGATCGCAACGGAGCGGGTGGGTGCGCGAGCGTCTTTAATTCAAAACAGCTGATGCTTTTACTTAGTGATTATTCTTTTTTGTTTTGTTAGTGATTCTAAGCACCATACAGTATTGTGTATCGCTTATTATCTCATTGATAACTCAAAGACCTGTTGAAAAAAAAACTTAAAAAAAAATATTTTTTTTCATTTTTTTTAAAAATGAAAAAAAAATTTTTTTTCATTTTTTTTAGTTTTTGTTATCGATACCCATCACGCCTGTCGCGTATCGCCAGTTAATTAGCAGTAACCTTGTATTATATAAAATAATAATAGTATATAGTTTGATAAGCTACGATTGAGGGCCCTCACATGCTGTATTTTCCGTCATGCATTAAAACAATTGGGTGGAAATGCGGTGTTTTGTGATATTCATAATTTAATTTTGTGTAATAAAGTAGTCAATATTTGCTTTGACATAAATGTTTTATTTTGTGAATAAAATGTTGGCGGATTATAATTTATTTCGATTTTTATTTAATTCTTCGTCCTTTGGTAATAATAATCTATATTATCTATTCGTGGGGTGCAAGTGAAGTTTCGAAATGAATAAGAAACATACTAATGGTCAAAAATTAATGCACTTTGCACGCTGCCGCTTTGGATGGTTGCGGCTCATCTTGAAAGACCTTCGTTTGGGATCGTAGTAAAAATCAATGTTGCGCCACCTGTTATTATGTCCCACACCAAATTTGACGCCCCTTCAATTGCAAGTGACGCAGTGCGTTTTTGAGCCTAAGTGAAATTGTGTAGGATCTACCAAAAATACAGATATTCACACATCCAAATGTTGGTGTAGTATTTATTATACCTATTGCCACATTATTGACACACACCTATTGACATATTGTATACATGCCTAATCCTAAACACGCCCGAATATCATGATATTAGACCTACGCGACTTCGGTGCCATGGTACCTAGGTCGCGTAGGCTCCGTATGATCGAAACGAACTGCAGGCCTAGACAAAATTCAATCAGGCGTTTTTCCGCACACGCTACAGACAGAACGTTCCCGGGTCCCGTCTACGAACTTAGCGTGACGTCACGTGACATTTCCACAGGTAATGTCAACGCCATACATTTTGGAGTTGTCGTTTGGTCGTAACGTTAACAGAAACATGCAGGCGGGTCTGACACCATCGATGATTTATCGTCCGCAGCAGCGGACGGGTGTCCATCATGAAATTCGTCACTGTCACTGACACGACCGCGCTTATGAAATCTGCAAACCAGCCACACACTACACACAGACTTCTTGCGTGATGCTTCATCGCCAAAAGCAGTTTGAAGCCGAGTGAAGCTCTGCTGTGCTATCTACATACGCTTAAAATCGTAGACAATCACACTTCGAAATGTTTCAACTCTAGTAAGCAAAAATATTATTGAGTTGACGACTGGAGCTGGCAGTTGTCATCAATACAAATTAATCAAGCCCAAACACCAGGTCTTTCGGCTCCATTATCAGATCGGCTCCAGACCTTAATTAAATAGACTACTATTAAATGAAGCTCTGAAGCTGATCTGATAATGGAGCCGAAATCTACGAAAAATGAGAAGTGCTTCAAGAAACTAAATGAAAATAAATAACAAACGCTTTAGTCTCTGCTACGATTTTCTGAGGTTCCCCTCGATTTCTCTGGAATGCTGTCATCAGATCCTGTTTTCCTTATCTTTCCAAATAACAAAGAACCATCAAAATCGGTTCATAAACGACGAATTTATCCGCAAACACACTTAAAAAATATATGGACAGTAAAATTGAGAAATCTCCTCCTTTTTTTGAAGTCGGTTAATTAAAAGTATATAGTTTAGTTCTCTGGACTGTTTCCTATCGATATACCATGTTTCATCGAAATCTGTGCAGTAGTTTTTAAGTTATGCGTGAGCATACAGACAGACATAATTTTTTTTCACATACGTGTTTTTCTTGTTCAGTAGGTAATTTTACGTCTACTGACTCACTTTTTTTTTATTTGTCTTCCACGTACAGACTTTTTGAGCTCTAATCCTTTATTATAAGTATAGAGTAGAGATTATTATATCTTTATTGTATCACTGTTGGTTTATTCAAATAAATGAAAAAAAAATACCTCAACCCTTTACCGCTAATACACGCACCAGTAGTGTGTTGGTTTTATTTTATTGTTATAGCGTAAGTTTTTAGCCGTTATCCAGAAGTTCATGCGTGCCGACCAGTCAATCGAGAACCCTTTTTTCTATAATGGTTAATCAAAGTGACTCCCTCTCGCCTGATGGAAACCGAAGATGGAACCAAGAAGCTATGGCCATTGGTAATTAATTAATTACCCAGTTTTATATGAGACATTGTAGCAGGGATCAAGCTCCCATCTTGGATATATGTGACGGATTAAAATAAAAATTATATAATTATTTTGTAGTTGGGAGCTACGGGCTACTTCTATCCATATATCATTATTACATCGACATCTGTGCGGTTGTTTTTAAGTTATGCGTGTGTTAGAATTGTATACGTCAGATATTTATAAAAAATCGTAAACTGTGTAAATTAGCTGTATTATTAATAATATTATATCTAAATGTTAACGGAACTGTAATTAGTATAATTTTAGCAAATGCCACACTGAAATACTACCTCGTTTAATTTGTAGCGAGTGACGTAGCATCTTATTGATTTCTGATAGGCTATTTTGGTTTGGCGGGTAGTATCTTGTTTCTGACTGGTTATGAGGTTTAGCGGGAGGTGGAATAGTAGTGGGACAGTCTCTTGGCGGTAGACATTGCTATATAAACCAATATCTGAGCTTGCCGAACCGTCCGGTCACGCTGTAAATGCCGGTAGAGGCAAACAGCATTAGTCCGTTCTAAAAAAAAATAATTGCCGAGCCTTCTTTACTTCACAAGTGACTGTTGCATTAAGACCTCCTGCTTGCCGAAAGTCAAGTGTTATATTTCTTGTTATAAATACTGCTGTATGTCTATGTATTGTGTCTGTGTATGGTATCTCTTAAATGTGTCTATATTTGCTTTGTTTCCTGAAATAGTGTGCCTGTAAAATACTTTCCTAGTACTAGGACATCTGTATCCTGTTATATAATAATATTAAAATGAGCACTGTGTTTCTTGGGTAAAATATATGGTTCTATTATAATGCTATTAATGTTACTTCTGTGTTTTCCTTCATTCCTTAGTAGAATACGTAGCTAGACAGGTAGTTGTATACCTAATTAGTATCGCCTAACAAATGTTTCGTCCTACCATTCAACGGTGAATGACTATTTCTTTAAAATATTGTATCGTGCAAGGGTGCAAGGGTGGTATCGGTAAACAGTACGGAGCTCGGTAAATACTGACTTCAATCGAATAAAACTCGGCCCCTAAGCAAGTAGGTAAGTACTTTTACAGATAGAACGATATGTTCCCGTACCGCAATGGTTCTAAAATAACAAAAGAGGTTGTAGAAATGCTGTCCAGAAACGCAGCCAGTACAATCTCTGAAAACGTGAAGAAAAGTGCTGCAAGAGTTGTAGAAATGCCATCCAAATATTCGGCCAATACAAACTCTTATCCGTGTCTCTGGGTGCAAACCCGCACGCACACGGGTAGCAATATAAATTATCAACGCTATACTCTGTTACATATTACGTAAAGACATTGAAATTTTGGATACCATGGATATAGTTTTCAGGAAACTAAGCAATTTTCTACAATACGATGATAGAGCAAAATTTAAAATCCCAATAGACCTAAAAAAATGTACATGCTCATTAACACGGAAGTAAATATAACGTAAAACATAAACTGCTACAGCGCTCTCTAGCAGCAGCGTACGAGACTCGGTAGTAAGCTCTGTTTCACTAAGCTCATCCTGAAATTGATTCGAGCATGGCCCACTAGATGTCATTTATAAATTTGTATTAGTATTTAACTGTTCTCTTATTGTTCTAGTCTCTGTACGTCACAGCAGAGTTTTAAAATAGTTATTTCACAAACTTTAAAGATGCTAACGTATCAGGCAGGAATCTTAGAAGAACTATTAGTAGTAGAGTTCTTCTTCTTCTTCTTATGTGGCTTTTTAACGTGGAAAGACGTTACTCTGCCAGTGTCATGTTTTGGCGGATATTTTGCCCTTGTACTCCCCCAACCCTGAAGGAGTGACCATTGTACGGTACGGAGTAGTAGAGTTAGGCCGCTAAGTTTGATTTTGACAGCTGTTTTTTTACACTTTTGGCTACATCCATCCTTTGGCACACCTAACTGTAAAGGAGCAATAAGAGGTTATATTCCTTGGTACCTAATCTATGGTTACATTTCTAACCGACTTTGTAAAAGAACATATCTATCCTTTTCCTTTAACCTAGTAAATTAATAAGAGGTCTCATAATTATAATGAGGTCCTGTTGAAATATAACATATTAATTTATTTGTTTTGCTTTTTAATTTTTAATTTCTTCTTATATTTTGCTTTGCTTTATTTTGCTTTATTGTGGCTCCCTTAGTGTTACATTATCAATGCCTTTCAAATTGTATATATTACACTATTATCATATTATTTATCAGAGGTATTCCTTGTTTTATTTGAATATGCAGCTCCATTGCAGGAATCGAAGAGGTCATCAAATAACGACACCACAGTTTGGATGTGTTTAACAGTGTTGGACTTACTGCTTCGCCACTGGTATAGTCCGCTGAAAAATATTATTGCGAGTACCATCGTCAGGTAGCAGTCACAGTGTGCAGTGTCACACAAAGCTGTAACACTGCAATTGGAATGCACAGGCGTATATACTGCATACCATTAGCGCAGTGCAGTGTCACACAAAACTGTGACACTGCAACTGTAATGAATAAGCGTATGTACTGCATACCATTAGCTTATTATTACCATACTATTATTCTCAATATTCCTATATAAGTTAGTACAACAAAGTATGTACTGTGAGAGGCTTATAAAACTATAATTTCAGAAAACACACATTTCCCCGTGTATTTTTAAAGGAGATTAGTTTAGAGCTCAGTTCAGCGGTTTATGCTGTTAAAAAATTTTGACTATTAACTGATGTAGACACAGCTAGAATAGTTTATTTTAGTTATTTCCATAGCGTTATGACTTATGGCATACTGCTCTGGGGATGTTCTGCAGATATTAATTATATTTTTATACTGCAAAAAAGGGCTATACGAGCTATCTACAGTTTAGCTCCCCGAGTTTCCCTTAGACAGAAGTTTAAAGACATAAACATTCTAACTGTTGTCTCTCAGTTTATCTATGAAAATCTAACGTATGTAAAGAAAAATAGTAGCAGGTTTGATAAAAGGAGTGATGCTCATTCCATCAACACGCGATTTAAGCACAAGCTATCCGTATACAATGTAACGCGTCTCCACAGAATAAGTCATTATTTTATGGGACACTGTATACGATTCTATAATAAAGTTCCCAATGTTATCCGAGATTTGCCTATTAATAAGTTTAAAATTACTATTAAAACTAAGCTCTGTCAAAAAGGTTATTACAAAATTTCGGATTACTTGGAGGATAAAACAGCTTGGGACTGATCACTCCAGGATCTATCTACTCGTGTACTAAGATGTCAAAGTGTAGCGTGTCTTGTCCTACTGTACTAATTATACTCTCTTTTGTAAGGCAACACACTGGAGCTAATATTTGTAGTACCTAAGTAAAAACAAAAAAAATTGACAGATAGATGTTTTAACTACTCCGGGTGTACGCCAAGTTTATTAATAAGGCCGTACCTACATGTTTAGAGGATTCAGAGCGATTTACAGTTTAACTTATTATAGTGTAAGTAATAGTAAGTGAGAGGATAAGCACGGAGCTTACTCGACTTACCTTGACGTAACTTCACTCGATTGATACCCAAACTGTAATCCACAAACTAGTATAGATGCTAACGCATGCCATGAGCTATTTAAATGATTTGCTAACATATTTTATAGAATTTTGACAAACGTTTGAATAACCGAGTGTTATTATTACATTCGGTTATTCTTATGGCTTATGTAACAATCCAATAACAGGCAAACACAGCATGTATTATTACTACGAGTACATTGAAACAACCTAAAAAACAATTGACTGGTCTACCAGCTCCGGCGAAGTTACACATGGAAAACAAACCTTGATACTAAAATTTAAAATAAATAAAATAAAAATGTATTGTAAAGCAGTGAAATGGCTAACTTACTCAAGGGTTGCCACAATACTTTTCTATCCCGGGCCCCGAACACCATATTGGTTACATTGTCTACTAAACATATTGTTAGATGAATTGAAATTTGATATTTAGGGAATAAATTACAAGACAGGAAAGTCGTGCACTTGATGTTAAGCACAACGCTTACCCATACACATAATAAATAAAGGTACTTGGTACCTCATACCCATGACAATAAAACTCTTTGTAAATGAGTTCGTCCGAAGCAAACGTCCGGGGAAGTTCTAACACCATACTTATTTCTAGCGCACAGCAGTAATTTTTACACATTACATGAAATACTACTGCGCTCGTCAGCCTTGGTTTTTGAGACTGTTATATTGTTTTATTATATTAATCTATTGATATGTGCGTTACGTATACACGTTGGCTTCTTCTGATAAGTACGGTGGATGACGGACAACTTTCAACCTCAGCTCTTGTAATTTGGAGACCGTTTGCTGTAAAGTATGAGGTCGCGCGTTGTCCTGCAGGAGCAGCAGAGCCGAACGATTGACCAAAGCTGGTTGAAGATGTGCGAGCTTCTCTATCATCGTGTTTTTTATGTGATAGGTTGGCAAACGGACAGGCGGCTCATCTGATGGTAAGTGATACAGTCGCTCAAGGACATCCGCAATACCAGAGGTCTCGAGGATGCGTTGCCGACCTTTGAGGAAGTAATAGGAGTGAGGGTGGAGGGGGTCCTTCCCCCTCCACCGTGCGTGCGAGCGTGAAAGGGGGGGGGGGGCTCGGACCTCCTGAAGCTCCCACAGAGCAAATGAGACGCAATAGCAAGTTATATTACTTCACGTCGGCGAATGTTGGTGTTATGTGGGAGTGTGGTACTTCCCCAGTCGTGCCATCCCATTCGGCCAGCCGAACAGCCGGTTACAGAGTGGCACTACCACCAATAAGTGTTCAATTCTTCACAGTGCACATCTGCAGTAGTGTTCATGCCGTTTGGTAAGAAGATATGATGAATGACACCGGCGCTAGACCACCAAACAGTGATCATCACATTTTAAGGGTCAGTTTTCATTTGGGGCATTGCTTAGGTGCTGAACCAGAATCTAACCAACTTGCTGAGCGCTTCCGTTTGTCGAAACAAAATCCATTTTTCGTCGCAAGTAACATGCGATTCAATATGCCTTGTTAGTGTGCCTGTTGAGCAGTACAAGGCTCAACTCGACGTGCGCTTCGCGCTGGCGATGATTCATTTCGCGGGGCACCCATTTGTCAAGCTTTTTTACCTTGGCAATTCGCAAATGTAACAATATTGGTTGATGCTAACATCATTGCTAACAAAGCTGCTGCTAATTCAGCTGTAGATTGAAAATCATCAGCTTCCACAATCGCCTTTAATTCGTCATTGTCGACTAAAGTTTCCGGTCGACCACAGGGTTCATGTCTCAGGTCGAAATTACCAGAACGGAAGCAGGCAACCCAATAATGAGTGGTGCGATCGTTAGTAGTGTTCGCTCCGTATACGTTGCGTGCCGCTTCTGCTTCATTAAAACATCATAAACTGGGTCATGACTTCAGGAATATAATTGACGATAATTTCGTGGGCGATTCCTTGGGTCCAAATCACTACTCCATCATTTTACAAATTTTCACCACTCGCTCACCTCGACACAAAGAGAATAGACGACGTGTCGAGGCACGAATTGCTTCTTCGTGCCTCGACACACCAAATTGAAATACTGGTTTCTCCAGATCACAAAACGGAATCCTTGCTCACAGATTAGGAAGTAGTAGTATAAATATCCACGTTCCACCAGATCCAAAATCAGGACCTTAAACACTTCGTGCTAGATCTCAAATCGGAATCTTCTTCTTTTTCCTTGGATTTTCGACATTGACTTTTCCATATCAATCTGATATTTTACTTTTTAATTTTCAAAGTTAACACATCCGCTGGCCGAATGAGATTTTAAAAATAATACAGATAAGTAAATCGAAAAGTAATTACTTTATTATATTATTCACTAGCTGGTGCCCGCTACTACGTCTGCGCAGGATTAGTACGAGTACTTCGTGTAGCTTATTATATTTTCCAACGGTATATCTATCTTTATACCAAAATATCATAAAATATGTTCATGACCAAACGCAATTGCTATAATAGTTTATATGAGTAAATTTAAATATAAGTACCTATATCAATCAGTAAACACTAATAATAAAATACAGGATTTACGTACCTACATACAAATATAAAATTATTCATCTTCGAAAAAAATTATTCTTACATTTCATCATCCTTGACGGTTGCCGAGCACCTAGAGGTGCTCGGCGTGTCGTATCGAGTACTGTGTATTACTGTGTATCGAGCTGTCAAATTGATTTATCTTTAGACTAACCTATCAGAAACTGACACAAACTTTGACAGAACTGTCATCATTACGATCTTGACGTAGGCGGAGATCTTATTATTTTGTCTATGCTGTGCCCAAGCAAATTACGTTTTTTCACCCGCGTGGTGATGGACGATGATGATGAAAAGTATCGTTAATCCGCTGGATTTACAATACTTTTCATCTACCTCCATACCAAATTGCATCAATATTGCCCCCTTCCAATCTTTCTCATCATCATCTCAGCCGTAGGACGTCCACTGCTGAACATAGGCCTCCCCCATGGTTTTCCAAAAGGACCGGTTGGAAGCGGCCTGCATCCAACGTCGTCCTGCGACTTTCCTCAGGTCGTCTGTCCATCGTGTCGGTGGACGACCTACGCTGCGCTTGCCGGTCCGTGGTCTCCACTCCAGAACCTTTCGGCCCCATCGGCCATCTGTTCTGCGTGCTATGTGCCCTGCCCACTGCCACTTCAACTGGCTAATCTTCTGGGCTATGTCGGTGACTTTCGTTCTTCTACGGATCTCCTCATTTCTGATTCGATCACGTAGAGAAACCCCGAGCATAGCCCTCTCCATAGCTCGTTGTGCGACTTTGAGCTTTTCTATGAGGCCCATAGTAAGAGACCACGTTTCAGTGCCATAAGTCATCACTGGTAACACACATTGGTCGAAGACTCTTGTCTTGAGGCACTGAGGTATTTTTGACGAGAAGACTTCACGAAGTTTCCGGAACGCTGCCCAGCCGAGTTGGATTCGACGATTGACCTCTTTCTCGAAGTTGGACCTGCCTAGTTTGACTGTCTGTCCCAGGTAGATGTACTCGTCAACAACTTCGAGAACTGAGTTCCCAACTGATATTGGGGTAGGTACAACATGGGCATTAGACATAATTTTCGTCTTGTCCATGTTCATCTTAAGACCTACCCATTGGAAAACTCGATGGAGGCCTTCGAGCATTGTACTGAGGTCTTCCATGGATTCTGCCATGACTACAATATCGTCGGCAAATCGAAGGTGAGTGATGTATTCGCCGTTAATATTGATGCCAAGTCCTTGCCATTCCAGAAGCTTGAAGGCGTCTTCCAATGTAGCGGTGAACAGTTTCGGAGATATAACGTCTCCCTGTCTCACGCCTCTTTGCAATGGAATTGCCTTCGAACTCTGCTCCTGTACTCGGACTGACATGTAGGCGTTTTTGTACAAACACTTCAGCACTTCAATATACCGATAGTCAATACGGCACCGCTGGAGAGACTCAAGCACTGCCCACGTCTCGATCGAATGAAAGGCTTTCTCATAGTCCACAAACGCTAGACAAAGAGGCAAGTTATACTCTTCGGTCTTCTGTATAACTTGCCGTAGCGTGTGGATGTGGTCTATGGTACTATAGCCTTTTCGAAAACCAGCTTGTTCCGGAGGCTGGAATTCATCAAACCTGCGACTGAGACGGTTCGTTATGACCTTCGAAAACAGCTTATAAACATGGCTCAAAAGCGAGATGGGTCTGTAATTTTTAAGTAAAGTGTTGTCACCTTTCTTGAAGAACAGCACCACCACGCTTTTGTTCCATGCTTCTGGCGTTGAACCTTCGAGTAAGACGGTATTAAAGAGCCTCTGAAGGACTTTAAGTACCGGTGTTCCACCCGCTCTCAGAAGCTCAGATGTGATACCGTCGTCACCAGGCGCCTTGTTGTTCTTAAGCTGTTTCAAGGCCATTCTAATCTCGTACAGGCTGATGTCCGGGATATCTTCGGTATAATGTCGGGTCAGATTGGCTCTTGGTTCTTTGACCGAGCTGCTAACAGGTTTAGCGACCGAGGTGTATAACTGTCCGTAGAAACTCTCGACCTTTCCTAACACTTCCGCTTTGGTCGACGCTACACTGCCGTCTCCTCTCTCCAGCTTCGTCAACTGGCTTTGCCCAATAGACATGTCTCTTGCAAACACTTTGGAGCCTTTTTTCCGCTCTATCGTCTCTTTAATACGGTTTGTATTAAAGATCCGGATGTCGTGTCGCAAGGACTTCCATATTCGTCTATTGAGCAGCCTATATGCTTCAGCTTCATTCGAAGACTGCAGTTTTAATGAGCGTCGTTCAGCCATGAGGTTAGGGTATCGTTGGAGAGTTTCTGTGGCCTATCTGTAGGTGGGGTTTAAAGTACTTGGAACCCACTGTATGGACAGTTTCTACTAATCTGTTATTGATCTCGTCCACTGAAGCGATGTTCTCAAGGCAATCGAAGCGATTGGATAGCTCAAGTTGAAAGCTCTCGGGGTCTTGAATACGGGCACGAGTAGGTCGGAGCGCAGACTTCATCAGACGAGACCTCTCCAGTTTGACATTAATATTCACCGTGCCTCTTACCATTCGGTGATCACTACCGGTTTTAACCCTGTTGATCACGGAGACATCAGTGAATATTTGCCTTTTGGTTGTCATAATGAAGTCAATCTCATTTCTCGTGGAACCATCGGGACTCAGCCAGGTCCATTTCCTGTGAGGTGGCTTCTGAAAGAAAGAGTTCATCATAAAGAGTCCCTCTTTCTCCAGGAAGTCGGCCAACCTCTGTCCCCTACGGTTCCGTTGTCCATAGCCAAATTGCCCCACTTTCGACTCATCCTCGCTTCTCTTACCCAACTTCGCGTTGAAGTCCCCCATAACAACTAGAAAGTGCGTTTCAGAGGTATGTATGGCCCGACTAATGTCCTCATACATATCCTCCACCTCATCATCCGGGTGCGACTTCGTCGGTGCGTATACCTGAATGACCTTCAGCGAATATCGTTTGGATACTCTGAGTATTAGGTATACGACCCTATTGGAAACGCTATCGATCTTAACTATGTTGTTCGTAAGGGACTTGTGGACGAGAAACCCGACACCACCTTGGGACTGTTGGTCGCCCTCCCGGTGGTAGAGTAGGTTACCTGATTTTAGGGTTATCGTGTCCTCACCCGCTCTACGGACTTCAGATAACCCCACAATGTCCCAGTGTAGCTTACTCATTTCTTCTTCCAGCTCATATATCTTCTCGTCTGTCCTCATCGTGCGTATGTTGTGTGTTACCAGGGCCAGTCGTCGTCGTTGGGGGTGGTAGCCGGTCCAATCTTTCGCGTTTATAATATTAGTAGGATTAATAACTAGTTAATGGCAAATCAAAATGTTCGATATGAATATATTATACCTACCTGGTAACACACAACATAGCTAATGAGGACTGACGAGAAGATTGATGCGTTGGAAAACGAAATGAGTGGGTTGCATTGAGACATCTTAGGGTTATCAGAAGACGGTAGAGCAGAGGAGGACACGATAACCATGAAACCTGGTAACCTACTCTACTACCGAAAGAACGACCATAAGCCCCAAGGTGATTTCGGGTTTCTCATCTACAAGTCCCTTATCGACAACAAATTCATTAAAATACTCTCAATGTACCTAATCACATCCTAGAACATACCTAATCAGAACATTTAGAAGATATTAGCTGATGGTCATTCAGATAGGTACGCACCGACAAAGTCGCACCCGAATGATGTGGTGGAGGGTATATATACTATTTGAGGACGTTAGTCAAGCAATACATACCTCTGAAACGCACATCTTATTATATTAGGTACGTTATCTTATTACTATTACAAAGTAAGCGATATTTTGAAAATCAAAACTCTTTCATTCACTCAGTGCAAAAGAGCTCTCAAAGAATGCCTCTTCCAACTCTCTTATGATGAAACCGAGGAACTTATTTAGCTGCGCAAACACAGACTTACATAACCCTCCACTCTACACTATATTTATATCATATATCATATATCACGACATTCCGTCCTTATTTACTCACATAACATATGATTACTTCACATCCACACTCACATTCACTCACACTTACACATCTCCCTCCACTCCACATACGCACACATCCTTACATCCTTAAATTCACAATTCGGATATCGGATGCCAAGATACAGGCCTTGTGCTTAGTTTGGGGTCCGCTGAGAATCAGTATGACTGAAATTAATGTCTAAGAACTACATTTAAGTAAACTATGTATAAATTAAGTCTTTTGAAAAATAAACATTATTATTATTATTATTACATATTCTATTGGAAGGTCTGTATTAAAAGAGATTTCAAAGATTAAAGAATTATAATTATTATGCGATACGAGAGCGTAAGTGACTTTCGGCGAAAAGTTTATTATAGTTCAACCCGTCTAAAACAATGCAGTCATAACATAAAACTATTGTGTGATTTGTCTATTATAACAGTGCAGTATGTATTTTAACGTGCAGTGAACACAAAATTTCTATAGGAACATGCGTGCACATTGCACATGTGTTTTATAATTATGTTTAGGTATACCTGACTCTGGATGATTTCCACGGATGGAGTAAATACCATATCTGAGCGAGAGGTTCACAATATGTAGAGACACAATCATGTGATTCTTATTGCATTTAAGGACGAAGCTAGAAAGGTTATCGGGTCCCGTGCGTTGATAGGCTTCGGTTTGAAAAGAGTATTTGTTAGGGGTGATATTTTTACATAGGTACTTCCCATTCAAAAGTTACTTTTGAGTTGGATAGTTCATCAACACCAAGCACATCAATACAATTCATTAGTACAAAAGATACTCAAGTACCTTCATGCTGTGGAGTCGATGTAATTTAATTCATATTGTAACGGGCATCACTAACACCGGAAGTGTCTCCTCTCTAATTAATCGCTTCCCCTACCCGCTTGTGCAAGCTTCCGCCCAGCCGTGGGATTCTCTAAGAGCAAACATGGTTGTATCTTTGACAACATCCGTGAAACAAATGACGAGATGACAAGAAATGTTGGTAAAACAACCTTGTTGCGAGGGCGATATCTCATAAAGTATTTGACATCGGTGAGCTCGTCGACAAGTGCATCGACGAGTTATTACAGAATCGCACGGCAGTTCAATGAGCGCAAGAAAGAGGGACGATACTCGCTCGCGCCACGCATTGCGTTTTTGTGTATACGTTTGGTACCGAACCCACTTTATTGTCAATAAAGTTAAGTGACGAACAATATCTATTTGTTATATTATTTTACAATAGTATATGAATTATACATAGATGATTGTAAGGACCTGTAAAGGAAAATAAATAAAACATCAATAGTAGTTTATTGAATCATTTATACAATATCTGATTCACAACTTATTGGTAGAGGAAATCATTCTTTACAATACAGCGTAGCACTGTTTAAACTCAAGTATAAAAATTGGAAAAGCTCTGACATACCATGGAATTATAGAAAGGAGAGTCCAAGCGATAATTCGTAGTGGAGAATGATAGTTTATATATCGACATGTAGTGTTTGTCCTAGAAAACAATATGCATGTATAATAGTAAATAAGGTTGTATAATGTCTTTCAAAACACTCCGAAAAGTTATCACTCATCAGGTAACCAAGAAGAGCGAACACAGGGTTAATCTTGACTTGGTAACACTTGTTAGACAAATATTTACCCAGTTTATTATTTAATCTGGCCACAAAGTAACACTGCAAGTTTTTGGTGTGATATTAAGCGACGAATGTGGGACGCGAGTTACTTTGTTACGACCTTCATAATTCTTTATTCAATGTGGCTGAAAAAAAATTGTGAACACATGCTGTAGTGTACATGTGATAGGTAGAAGGTACAGATTTAATAGCTCGTCAACAATCACTGTATTAAAAATCAAACTGCTCAGCTGTGCGCTTTTCCAGTTGTAATCCGTGGAAGTATCTAAAAGAAAATGATCGACACTCTTTCTACAATATTCATGCGAAAGCATGAAGCATTGTACAAGTGAAAGTGTAACGCATTCTTCTTTAGTCACATTGTAAATCCGTTCGTTTTATGCTATCCATAAAAGTAGGTTATCTGCGAATAAAAAAATAAAGCTTTGAAAGACTTTATACAGACAATAAATTATATTTCCTTGGTATGAATAGCTGTTAAAGTACTTTATATCATGGACATTAGTTAGCTATTATATTTTTCTTTATTTTATTCAGGAACAAAAACCGTGAGCAAAACTATCATCCCCAAAGCTTTATAAAAGGTTGTTACTGCGTTTAGTTAATTCTGAAATGTTGTTTTATACTCTGAATTCCATATTATATTTCATCCTATCAGCGTCGACAGAGCGAGACAAAAGATGTCATTTCATAAAACATGTCATTGTTTACAAAATTGTCAGTATTCGACTTTACAGATAAGCGCCGTTATTTACGGGTTAGTTTTAAAAATTGTTTAGACATTTTTGTCTCTTTTGCATGCCTGACGCGATTATCGACCGCATTGTTAAATTTATTTCAAAATAATATCATCGGCCGAGCCTCGATATTTATTTACACTAAGCGGCAAAATATGGCCGACTTATAAACAAATAGTGTCCTATATTATACAGTGTTTAAAAACTGTAAAACCTCCAGTGCTAGGGTTCATATCTCGCCTAGAAATCTTTTCATGCCCTTACCTCGATCGAAAAGCACCTACTGGTCTAAATCAGCCAACTGGTATTTGTCTTTAAGACAATGCACACCATTATAATATACAAACACGTACGATTTTGGCTTTCGTATAGTCAATTAAAGATCACAAATATTTTAGATGTTTTAGTGGTTAATCATCCATGCCTTTTCTGCATTTGTCATTCTGATTGTTATGAGACCTTAAGGTTATATTCCTTTGGCATTTTTTTAAAAGTTATATTAATTCCCAAAACTTCTAACATATATATTAAGCATTGATATAAAGCATGGGAATTTCTCTCAGAGACAATAGTATTGGTTAATATTGCATCAAACTGTAGGTTTTAAAAGATGTTACCAGTTGTCAGACACGGTGCTTTTAATGTTTTCAGAGATTGTTGATTTATTCGCCCGATGGCAGCTGATTGCGGCTTCCGTTTTCACCAATATTTAATTAACACCTAATCCAGTTAGGTAACACTTAGCAGCACAAATATGTCACTTAAATAGGCTTAGGTGTTACTTATAATGTTGGCAAAAACGGGCATTAGAGACATATTAGCTCAATATTACCTTTTCGTCATTGAATCTTCCAAATTCTTGTTTTTTTTTATTTATTGCAACATTAATTCTTGTGACATTTTATTCAGTATTCATTACACATGTAATGACAACGGCAGACATATGGAACTATCTTGGATTGAACAGAACCCATGCACCGTCAGTTCTACATCAAACAAAAATATTTTGCTAAAATATTTGGAACATAATAAATTTGTCATTTCTGGAGATGCGAATGGTGTCATTTAAGGTAGGTATACAAATAACTTATAACATGCCGTTCGTTTGGTGAATTCCGATGATCTCGTGAATTAAGAACATTATAATTACATTTATGAACTTTTGCACGTGTTAGTCGGTTAGTAAATAAATTCATTCGTCCTAAAATCTTTAACTTTGGCACCAGCCGCACATACATTTCAATTGCACTTTTCTTGGGCTCAATCGCTTTGACCGTCTACACCTTATTGTAAATTATTAAAATAAGGTAGAGATCACCAATATGACCCTATTCGTTGCCATATCAAAAACTATCACTCCATTAAATATATCATATAGAGTCGTGTGCCCGAAACACATAATTCATAAGTCTGCAATAGCTCGTTTCCGTTACAACATCGACTCTATAAACGATCGATATCTGAAAGCTGAAAATCTTTTAATTTTTACGTTTACCTCTCTGGAAGTACATATTAAATACTTACATTTGGGTTTGAAGATGTGACTTATTTAGCATTATTTCATGAGCAGTAATAATTTTAACTTCATTCACTTTATAATAACTTCAATTCACGAGCGATAAGACCCAATAAAACATATTGGATTATTAACTAAATTAAATATTATCTTAATTAAGTTTTAATTATAGTATCAGTTGGCCAAATTCATGAACCTATTTTACGTTAGGAGCTATAACATGGCTCTTACACCATAATACCTATTTATCTAATAATACTGGATGGATATTAAATACAATAAATTATCGCGAAAATTCAGAATATTTCATAAGATCTCTTCATTTTTTTGTAAGTATACTAGTCAAAAAGCTCTTAACATTAATAAATCCTTAAAGATATTGTTGGAGGATAGGATAATTATGTACCTAGTGTTCATTTTTTGTTAACTTACATTACGTGATTGAGTTACAAGAATTATTATTTATTTCAATTTAAATTAGAGATAAGCTCATAGCTAGCATCAGTTTGTAATTTGGTTCAATAAAATATATAAAAAAATTATATTGTTTCACGACGCATACAAAGCTAAGTGGACCAATCACCTCATAGAATTACGTTCAAATTGATATATAAATGATAGATATGTAGGTAACCGCGTTACCGAAGCTAGTATTTATACGATATTCAATTAAAACATGAGTATATATTTTGACTATATGAACACGGTTTGATCTGGACGGAGAGGGGCATGTGAACAACATAAAAAAATATTATGCCGAGAAAAATTACGCATGACAATAATTTACATAGTTTGAGGCTTAATAGTAATTTAGCTCGTGTTATTATTTTATTGAAATGTAAAAATAGATATAATGCATCCTTTTTTGAAGGCCGACTTAAAAGCTTGCCTAAAAATATGCCTCATTCATTCATCGTTTTCATCAGTATTATTTTTAGCCGTAAAGTTTAGTTTCTCTCAATTTTGGGAGGTTTTTCAGGAGTGTTTATTGTTCTTAATAAATGTTCTTTAATAATGTTTATTTTTAGAAAACTCACTCTCATAACTTAAAAAATCTATAAATGAATTAAAAGATAGTGGGTATATATTTCATCCAGTCTTTCGGTAAGGGGCCTAACTTGAAGTTTATGGACACCATTAATACGAAAACACTTTCTTCACAGCAAATAAAAAAAACTTTTACACAACGGCAGGACTACATGGAACACTAGGACAAGCTATGCCATGCAAACACCGTTTTCTTTGGATTCCAATGTATGGCCATAGCAAAAATCACATAAATTATTGCTATATTTTTAAATTAATTATTGATTTCGCATCAAAACCAGACTACAGATTCACTAGGGTATTTCTTTTTAATTCAATTAATTCCCAACAGTTGCATTTATTTCATATCAGTATTTTCCCCATCTACATATTTTTACATGATGTTACATATCATGTAAAAATACATACGTTTGACAGGATAACACGATTGTTTCTCTTAATGTTTAAACAAAATTGGTCTCACTAACGGATTGTTAATTTATTAATAATGAACACTCCTGAAAAATTAATGGGTTTATTATTCAACCTAATGAGTTATTAATTTAGGTATAAAATAGTGTTTTGTAGCAATCAAGTTGACTGGCACATTTTGCAAAAACCACGCAAAGTATAAGCAGGCCTTATCGCAAGATGTCGGAATTCACAGAAACGAACCGGCTTCGCGTTTCACAGACGAAACGATCCAGGCAAAATATATTTGGTTTTATATATAAATATTAAACACACACCTCACACCGCCAAAATGTTTGCAGATATTCGCCTAACTATAAAATCTTAAAACAAATCGAATTTAATTTACAGATATTTTAGCGAAGTTGTTTTCTCTAAAGACTATATTTCATATAGTCTGTCGGACATTTTCAGACTTCTTAATATTTTTCTTTATCCATTTCGTCCCTACCTACAAGGTTGTCGATATTAGGTACTCGAGTATATAGAAAATCTTGATTTCCTCAGTGAAATCTAAACATGTGGGTTTTAAAGACATTTAACATTGTAGTACGAAGTGTAATTAAACTAAACCTCTCTGTTGCACCGGGCCCCTGTTATTTCCGCCTCTGTGGGTACATTTACACTACGTACAGCACACATATTAACTAATAATACTGAGCGAAAATTATAATACGCATTTAGCGTGACTACAATTTTGGCCATCGCGAGTAATTCACAAGTAGCTTGGTGTTCGGAGCGGTGCCCAGAGCTACCCATCGGCGTTGGGCACTCGCTGTTCATCTCTTTTCGACAATTCAATCCATTGTACCCAACTAAATATTTGTTAACCTTTTTGATCCATATCCCAAGACTAGTTCATTTTACAACAAATTACTTTTTCGCCAATTGTAAATATTCATTCAATTGTATGCACTCTACAGAAACGATATACCGTGCCACCAATTTCAAAATATTGGTGCATGTCTACAGTATGTGGCCCGTGTATGTTACTATCGAGCAGTGACATCCATAATGCTTGCTTCTTTGGTTTAGGTAGCTTTCACTTTTATTGTCGAAATGTACATAATTGCTATAATATCATCAGTTGGAGTCTCGAGTGTCTGCAGATAATAAGTAAATTATCTATAATTTTATTAATTGTTATTGGATCTGTAGAGATGCATGTATAAATTGTAGCTTTTAGTAATTGTAAAATTAATTTTGAACCTTTGGATACTGGCTGACCATGACAGATATATGTATAGTAAGAAATCAAAAAAGTTTACAATTATTCACATAACACACACATCGAATGTAAAGACTACAGAGAGACATAGTGTACACAGATAGTTTAATCGTCAAACACAATTCTAGTTAACACTAACGCAACACGTCACCCAGACCAAAAATACGTTAAACAGCTCCATTGTCGACCTTTTCATTGATCGCACTGGCAGTGTCAGCATCAGATTCATACTCAACCACAACGCACAGTCCCTAGCGTGAGTGGTACATTTACACTCAGCTTAATATTATATCTTTTAATTCTGAATTTTGTACCCGATCGAGTTATCACACACGCTTCTCTACCACGCGACAACGTGCTGCCCAGCACGATGCAAAAAGTAATTTGCAAAGAAATTAAGACTTAACTACACATTGCTTCCGATGTACATCATTCATTCATTCATACAGTCGTCGGATTCAAGACGGTCATGGATTGGAAAGTTTCAGTTTCAAATAGAGTCAAGGGGAACAGCGGGACCAAATATGCCCTCTGCTCATTGATTCGGGGCGCCTGGCCAGCACTAGTTGCACGTACATGTTGGAGGCGTATTATAGGTACAGGTTGCCTAGTGAAGCAATGAACAAGATTGACTAACTTGTTGACTAAGTAGACAATTATTAACACCGATATAGACCACCGTCGTGTTCAACGTAACGATAACTTATCAGAATTTTATACCCCAGCAAGTAATCAGTAGAACCATATTTATTTGAAATATTATGTATTATTTCAATATATTGACTGCAAATATTGTGGCGTAGCGTGTTGTGCTATATGTCCCAATGTACAATCCAAATGTATCGCCCATATGGGATAATATATACATTTCAATTCGTACCATCAGATTTGGTCTTGTATACTCGTCGTTTATGTTATGCATGAGAATTTTATTCTTATGTCACTTTGTTTCAAAATAACAATTCAAATAAATATACATAATTGTATGTTGATACGATGTGCTACGTCGTAGCGTCAAATATTAAAGTTTGGTTTTCCACGAGTGATATGTAGCGAGGCGTAGCGAGTGATATGTTTGGATCCCACCAATAGGAGTGCTATGACTTATTAGTTTTCTTTCTCGACGCAGTTTTATACAGCTATTTAAAGAGACGAGATGCATATACAATACATATGCCATCATCGAAAAGCACGTGTTTAAGATAAGCCATCCTTAGCGTAACTTTCTCAGGCACCTTACTAAATTCACTTAGCTTTGGTGGAAATATATACATCCTTTGTTAGTATAGCTTCGCTTCTCGCACCACTTGCCTGCCTCGTACACTACAGGTGGACATGCAGCCGAATAATACACCACAACACGCTACTATACTTTACAACTTCGATCAGTAATACCAATTTGACAAGATATGTATTTGACTAATTATAGTTTTTGGAACATTGCTTGTTAACGTATGTTTAGCCTGGTGTTGCATTGCATTGGGGGACACATTTTTAACTACAATGGAATGGTTCTTATTATTATCTTCTGCAAGAATACAATGCCAAAAAATGCATTTTATATGTAAATGAGCAGGTTCCGAATAAAAGTTACAAAACATTTAATCCGTTGGGGTATCGACATTTTGGTTGTTCTTTTTCTAACTTAGATTATCTTCCGCGTATAACATCCGAGATGACATTTACGTATTCGTTTATTTCCGGACGGATACTTCACGAAGCTTTTCCCAACGGCATCATCTTGCTTGAAGCCCCACGCTCTCAGTTTGGCGTTGAAATAAGGTTTGAAATAAGCAGCTAGAATGTTTGAACCATTCTCGTAGCCCCACTACAGCTCGAGCTCACTCTCGTCATAGTCGTGCGGATATCTTTGAACTCCAGGTGCTCTAATTCTTTTAAGATGAGGTCCCGTCGTACCAGGACGTTTGAGAGCCGAGCCATTACATACTTTATTTACGTATATTAGTGTTACTAACAAAGATGTGATTTTAATCAATTCAGGGCAAACTTTGTTATTTTTCCTTATGTACATTAAAAATGGAATTAATATAAAAAAGAAAGTATTTTTTGAAACAGTACATTGCATATGTTATGCGTAGTTTATTAATTGATATCTATGTTGGAAGCTACTAACCATGAACCTTACCTATATTTTTATCATGGTGTGGAATCAAACGATTAAAATTAAAATGTTTAGCCAATTTTTGCCTTTTCAGAGCGGTTGTGGGGGTTACAAGTGTTAACTTTATTTATATAATCTGCCTTCCATATGTAATGATGGGCTAAATGGTCAGCTGGCAAAGCTATTCACCTTCAGGACATAATTATAAGAACCAATCAAATATTTAAGTAGACAACGACTACAAACAGGACCCGAGTGCTATTTAATTAATAGAACATCTATTTTTTACCTTATGTGCGACATTTGATTATACAGACATATAATAACATCGAGTTGACACATACACAGCGCGTCACAACAGCCTCGGCCTACGAAATAACACAAGCATCGGTCAGCTATTACAATTGCAAGTAACATAACTATACTTCATCTAATTGAGCGAACACAACGGTCTTACAGAAATACTGATTCCCGACCCGTCTTCAACACAGTCTAATAAACACTCAACATTATCTCTTCATCGCATTCCATAATCCAACCTGCGCTCAAGGAAGGTAAATACATAAGTAAGACTACCATAAATGCCAAATAATTCGAATTTCTAATTGACAGAGTTATTGATATCAACATTGAAATTATTAATTAGATTACGTATTTTGCTATTACAATATTTAACATACATGATTATAGAGCAATGTTGGAAACGCGAAGTGCCGCGGTTTGTCCCTCTTGAAAATACATGTAGATTACGTTACGGTTACTATGTAATATCGTTATAGATAGAAAATTGGAAATATGCTTGCACGTTACCACATAACATTTCACTACATATTATACATCTACATATTGCACTTTATTTTTTTTTCAGTGTCCTTTAATTTCATTAATATATTAATTTCGTCATATCCTTGTGTGTATGCAATGATGATTTGTCCTGTCCTTGTGTAATCGCTTTAGATGTAAATGTCAATAATTATTATAAACGCGTCATGGCGCTATTTTAAATTTATGGAATGTTATTTATTAAAATTGAGGTCTACAACTTCAGATAAATTTATAATTATATCATAATTTAAAATTTATAATTGCATATATATTTATTATTATTGCTATTACAATGCATATTCCCCGATCTAACTTCAAAATAAAAGGTTGAGATTGCAAAAGTATCTTTACTAAAGAATAGGTAATTTAAATAAGTAAGTAGGTAATTTAAATTTTATTTATTATTTTTCGGCTATTTTACGTCTGTTTAATTCCAAAGGATATGCAATTATTGTGAAACAATATATTATAAGTTTTTAGAATAAGTTGTAAATCCCAATTTCAATATGTTTTAATAGCGATTTTAGCGCTATGGTGACAAGCGTCCAAATAAATTTAAGGCCAGTAAAAGGGCCGCACTTAATACTATAAGTAAATCTAGTCTAACATTATTCTACAAATATATCGTGGCGTAAATATAATGTCTTTTTTTCAATCTAGATGTTAAACGCTATGAGATGTGTATAAATGATATGATGAAATTATTACGGATGTAATCTATTACCTAAGTAACAATGGTTATTATAAACCAAATCTATAACTAATAGCCATGGACAGACGCGACAAGGTTAGGAAAATGATTGACTGGATTGCAGTTACGAGAACAACAACTACGTGAACCGATTTGATACTTTAAATGGAGTTGGTGGGATGTTCGTTGATAACAAACAAGGGGAATTAATTTCATCTTTTAAAATAATTTTATAAAAAAGTAAAGAGCAAATTATTGCAAGTAAATATGTAAGTGTTAGCAGTTAGCAGTCGGGTTTGCGTTAATACAACGAGTAAGCCCTCACGAATGGCAAGCCTGTCGCATGGCTAACAACCTATAAATAAACATTTATTATAGTCACGTCTAATCTGGATATGTTCAAAATGTAATATCATAACCTAGTAATTATATCATCCGCGTATTCTCCTCTGCATAATGGTGCCTTTATCAAACACGCGCACGCCGTTCCACGCGCCGAGCCGCGCGAGTACACGCGCAAACTGGACGTGTGGCGGATAGCGCACTCACAACCCTCTGATTTAAATTTAATATTACGTTTAACAAACACCGATATAATTAAAACAACAACATCCATAGTGAATCTCAACACTGAATTCGATTAAACGACCTACTACTACGACATTTAGAATCGTGTTAATACAGATAGAGAGCCGAGACTGTTGCACGCCACTAAAGTTTGCAGTATAATACCTTTTATTTAAATATAACACAAACTATCCTATTACAATTCTCTTGATCACCACTGTCTATGATATAAACCGAACTACACTTCGGACCGTCTGAAATAATGAATCCCGATGGAAACCGAAACAGAGCTCTGAGTAAGCTTCACTCGAAGTGTTGTGGTGTGAGGGACTGTCCTGCGACTGCGGCACTCTGTAGCACTGCACTGTCCTAGTGAACTGTCTCCGCGCGGAGCCGCTCGCACTCCGCAGCCCACCCGCGCCACCGGCCGCTTGCGCCCGCACGCGGGCCGCGCCCAAAGCCACGCGCGCACCCGCGCCACAAGCCTCCCCATAGGCCATTCAACCGTCTCTAATATTACACGTGTTGAAAATGTAGAAAGTGTATTAAGCAGTTTTTAAGCTGGTTCCATATTTACAATAGGAGCGAGGGCCGCGCTCACGTACAAGCTTATAGTTAAAAGTTTTTTTTTGTATTTTTTGGTTTTTTAGTACGTTGAAACATGTTCTATTTTAATCATATATTTAGTCAAACTCGATCAGTTCTATTGAGTCGGGGGTGGGTGATTTGCGTGGTTTAGGGGCACGCCGTTTGGCGAAGGGATTGGTCGACGACGAGGGCGCGTCGAGCGGTCGCGCTCGCCACTCGGGCAGAGCTGCGTCGCGCCGGCTCGTCGACTCTGAAATACACAACACAATCACATGTTACTTTCTACTTATAGGCAGGCTAATCGACTGTTTAACATTTTATAACCCCAGTTATTATAAGTGACATAATCATATTTTAAGCTATGCTTAGCTTACTGTGAGCAAATAATGCTCGTACTGAAGTAATAAAATAAAATAATAGTTATACATGAATTATCTTCTTCTTCTTCTTTGACATTTAAAAGTTGCAAGGCGTTAATCTGCCAGTATCAAACTCTAGGATAAGACAAAGCATTCAAAGATTTTTGTAGAGTACATAAAGATGATGGCATCTCATGAATTAGCTAAAATATAATTTATCACTCGGTTTGTAATGTCAAACATAACTCTGAAAGTCCAGAACTCTGTAAATGTGTCCTTTATACAGCGTGTAACAAAAAAGTGTAGTAATACTGAAAGGTGTGCTTAAACATCTAGTCAAGATTCACATGACAAAGTATCAAAACTAAAAGGGAAGAAATTTTTGTTACAGTTAAAAAATATCATCGGAATATTTTTGGACAGCCCTATCAAACATGCCTATTCTTGGAGTTCGTTGGGGTCAATGCGCTCTGCAACCCCTCGCCACCCATTAATTCACCTCCATTCCCCCTACCCTGCATGCGCCCTGACGACTAAGGGCTATTGACGAGATTAAGGGAACTGCCAATTTTAGTCCCAGCTTAAAATATTGCTATAATAATAATAATTTAATTTCACATTTTAGTATGTAACCCTGACGGAGCAATCTTTGCGATAGCTGCCGCGTTTGTTACTATGACATTAATTTGAATTAGTATTTGTATCACACAAATATTATAAATGAGTTTGTATGTATGGATGTTTATTAAAAAACGATGAACAGTTTCAAAAAAAATTTGGAGTGAAGATGGCTGTTTTAATCCGGTTTTACAGGTAGCTCCTGTGAAATCGATTTACATTTATTTCACGTAGACAAAGTCGCACACATACACTAATAAGGTACGGTACCTATTAGGTTAAGGTTCTTGCCTTTATTGACCCGTCTCAAAATCTACCCTGTATATTATTAATCTATCTATTCTATACAATGACCTTCTATACTCATATTTGTATTTACTCATAGGTCATTGATTCTATATACATTAAAAATTAATCCCTATTTTTCCTGGTCACGCTACGTACTTGAGAACGGCTTGACCGATTTCGCTAATTCTTTTTTGTTGTGTTAATTACTGTCAGGAGAAGGTTCTTATGAAAAAAAAACAAGAAAAGATGAGAGGTTATGGCGAGACCGAAGGCCGAGCCTACCTACGTGAACGAAGTCACGGGCAGTCGCTAGTCTATATTATAAAAAGAAACTCCTATTTCTCCTGGTCACGATATAACTTGAGAAAGGCTTTACCGATTTCATTCATCTTTTTTAAATCTTTTTCTAATACTTCCTAGAAGGTTCAAAACAAAGAAAAGACGGGAGGTTGTGTCGGGGCCAAAGGCCGAGTCTACTATGCGAACGAAGTTGCACTAGTTATAAATACGTGTACAGTAAAATGTTGATTTACATGATGAGAAAAATAACGATGAATGACATAATAAAGGCCTTGTTGCCCGGTCAATGTTAACCACCGCTCCTGCTCATATCAATGATTTTTAACGACTGACGTTCATACGTTCAACTTCGTTCAATAACTTAAAAGTTCAAGACAATTTATTCATCTATTACCCAATAATTCACCGCATAATAGCCCATGTCAGCATGGTAACTACGCCGTTAGGCAGTGAATGGTGCAGTAGAAGGAACTTCGGTAATTTCTTATTGGACAGCTACAGGTGCTGTATAGCATTCTGTAGACACCTGTCACTATTCCAGTTTCTAAGTATTAGAAGGGTGGTGATCATTATTTAACATATATTTATGTATTTTTTTATGAACATACATTATATTTTCAAGTACATACAAGGAAGGCAAAGTTAATTAATGAGTTTAAATAGATATAAACTTTAAATATATCTCTCAAAGATTCACAGAGACCCATTTCGTATATAGCTCGAATAACACGTTATTGTAGGATAAATATGGTCTCTATATCAGCCGCTGAACATGCCCATAGCAATATCCTATATGACATTATGCTGTGGAAATATGCAAAATATACTAACCGCGCCGTAGAAACGTCTGTTAGTTTTCTTATTTTACGTACCGCATATGCAACAGAACTGAGTCTCCCAGGCAGTGCATTTGTATGAGGAGCACCCCATTGTGATTTGAGACAGGACTTGGTTTTCATACGGTTGCCGAACTTTTTTGAAAATATTGTATAGCCTATGTTATCCCGCGATCATGTAGCTTTCTAATGGCAAAATATTTTAAGCTATTGCATAGCTTTGCATATCGCGGGCCTTGAGCGTGGAGACCGAATCCAGAAATTCCGTAACGAAAATAACCTAACACCCCACTCCGACTCCATCTATCGATGAATAGCAGAACTTTTAATGACTTTTTGAAATATCACGCTTGTCTCTTTAGTTCAACAACTCGCCTCTAGATGACATTGGTTAAATAATTATAATTGCATAAGTTGATTTGGCATCTATCGATGAATAGCAGAACTTTTAATGACTTTTTGAAATATCACGCTTGTCTCTTTAGTTCAGCAACTCGCCTCTAGATGGCATTGGTTAAATAATTATAATTGCATAAGTTGATAAAAACAACTATGCAATAACTTTACCGCGGCAGTCTCCGAGTGCTACACGTCTTTTTTTTGCTCTAGTAGTTTTAATGTCTATTCATTACATACAAACGTACAAAAATACTAACATATTAAAATACAAGAATACAAAAAGACAAACATACAAATCTTTCCTCTTTATGATATTAGTATAGATATACTCGTATGTAGCTATTTCTAAATAAAATCCCCATTGGGGATGATCGCTGGAGTTAATGGTTTGAAATCCGACCCGCCTAAACACGCTTGGCGCAAAAACTCTGATAACAGTTTTGTTAATATGGGCACGCCGGTACTCACAAGTTATTACTTATTCTGTACTTATCTCGTACGATTGCCCTCTCACGTCGTCATATGTTTACGTTTTGGACAGCGGTCACAGTCAGGGTTATTCGGAAAACACAATTCATATCAGCCCTCAGACTATTGTTTATTTACATCTCTATTGTTTTCCGTGTCACTGTAAAGTATACTACAGATTATGTTTGTAGGAGATGTAGTAAGGACGGCAGTCCTTTATTAAAAAAACTAGCTGATTGACATGAAAAAGTATTTATTTTGACATAACTTTATAAGTCAGGCGTATTATATGGCTTGCTTATCGAGTGGCGTCAACACTGATTTTGGCGATATTATCACTATTTTTCATTTCGATTCAATATCGCGTGGCCGTTGAAATTGCAAAATGGCGTCTTTGATGTCGTAATCCATGACGTCACGTGGGTCTACTTTGTCGCGCTTTCGTTGATTCGGAATAGCGATCACAGCGCTAAAATAGATTTTGACTTCAATCGAAAGGCACCCATGGTATTGCAAACATTATGTAGACATTATTGAAGTCTTCTATAAAAAGGTTTGTACATCACTTTGCTCTATTGTCTAGTTGCGATATAAAGATTTTTTTGGGTATTATTTTCACACCTGGGGTTACATTATCAAAGTTTTCATACAGATCCCTAAATTTTTGAAAATATCCTATAGCCTATGTTTATCAGTGATAATGTAGGATTCTAATGGTGAGAGAATTTTTCAAATCGGTTCAGTAGTTTCGGAGCCTAATACAATCAAACAAGCAAAAACAATTTTTTCCTCTTTATAATATTATTATAATAGTGTAGATGTAAATATTTTCAATTGTGATTTAGACTTTCTTGGTTTATAAATATACGAATAAACTACTCACGTAGTTTGTGTAAATTCGTTTTTGGTCTTAAAAAATAATCTTAAAGGACGCGGTTCTCGGAATTTCATCATCATCATCTCAGCCGTAGGACGTCCACTGCTGAACATAAGCCTCCCCCATGATTTTCCAAAAGGACCGGTTGGAAGCGGCCTGCATCCAACGTCGTCCTGCGACCTTCATCAGGTCGTCTGTCCACCGTGTCGGTGGACGACCTACGCTGCGCTTGCCGGTCCGTGGTCTCCACTCCAGAACCTTTTGGCCCTATCGGCCATCTGTTCTGCGTGCTATGTGCCCTGCCCACTGCCACTTCAACTGGCTAATATTCTGGGCTATGTCGGTGACTTTCGTTCTCGGAATTCACATATTTACATTGTATCTAATACTTTTAAACGAATAATTGTTGTATATAAAATTCGAATCTCGGAAACGGCTCTAACGATTTCATGAAATTTTGTATGTAGAGGGTTTCGGGGCGATAAATCGAGCTAGTTAGGTTTAATTTTTGGAAAACGTCCTTTTATCTGTGTTTTCAGGCAATGGAAAAACAGCTACAATAAACTGTTTTACCAATACAGCAACCCTACAGCTACTTGACAATACTTTGGCGTTGGTGACAATGGCGTTGTTAAAAAGGGTTTCTAAAAATCCGACCAAAGCTCGGTCACCCAGGTACTGGTGTTGGTGTCTTTTAAACGTAAGGGAGCGAAGTCATTAAGCCAATCTTGTAAAACTCTGCGACTATGAATAACATTTGATACCGGTCTTAGTTATAAATTTCATCCTAAAGACCAGTTTAATTTAGACTAGCTACGCTCCACGGTTTCACCCGCGCGGTGATGGATGATAACGATGCTGAATCAAAATATATAACCAGTGTTCATCAGGGATAGTGAATAATTTTAATGGTGAGAGAATTTTTCAAATCGTTCCTGTAGTTTCAGAACCTATTCAAACAAACAGATCTTTCCTCTTTATAATATCCATCAAAGGTCACACGTCCGGACACAATAGAAATTTCATTGTTATAATGACATCGACACATGAGGGGTTATAGTATAGATAAGTATTCCTTGTGTTTTGTGACATTTATATTATTTGTATCGGGATTTTACTCATATTGGGGCTTTATCTTTACATACTACTAATAGTACACAAAAAGAAATATATGAATTGGAGATTTTAATGTGTACAAACTAAAACGATTCTTTTCGTACAGTGGCAATTTCTATAATCGGAAGTTACAAAACAGTTATTTCAAAACACCGTAATTTTAAGTTATGTGTCTGAACTTCTTGAAAAGCTTCGAACTACCTACGACTTTTCTTTATATATAAATATAATTTTAACTAACTTCTGGGGTGGTTAGGAAACGTTGTCGACGTATAACATAGAGAGTACTAGAGTGCGCTGCGCCCTATAACATCAGCCGTAAAAATAAAGGCATTCCTCTTACTACCACTCTCATCACCAATTTGAAAAAAATATTTTTATTAAAAGTACTTTTTTTCTAATACTAACACTCTTATTTGGATTTAAACTACATTTCCCATTCAAGATTAAATATTTAAGTATTGCATAACCTTGAAAGTAAATTATAAAATTGGAAAGTGTGCCAAGACGCAAAGGTGACGCTGCAGCGCGTATTCAATTTGTAGAGTGCAAAAGGCTTTGAATATGAAATCAGCTGAACTTGGTACGAGTTCCTGTAACGATGCAATTTCAACATGCATGATATGAAATCAGCAAAACCGCTCCAGTTTTGTGTAAATGAGTAAACTAAAAATACCATTAGTAATTTTGTGTAACCGTGAACTCTTTTTTAAAATGAATATATATCAGTATATTTTTATCAAGTTCCTAAATAGGTGGAGGTTCTCAAGTTAACCCTTATTTTGTTCTATAACCACGTAAAACCTACAGAATCATCTAATATTTTCATTACTTTAGATGTTTTTTTCTATTTGTCGGATATGTTATACCTTATACGTTGTACCTCTAACTTGGCCCCCTTTTATATCGTCAAAACCGTTAAAAAGTTTTTAAGTTGTATGTCATGTTTATTAATTAAAAGTATGGGTTTCATACTTTTTGGTTGCAGGGGTTTCTAATTAACATATAACAAACATTGTTTTAAAATATACTGTTTAACCAATGCCAATGAAATCTATTTAATATACTGGCGACTGCCCGCTTTTATTCGCATAGTAGGTTCGGCCTTCGGTCTCGCCATAACCTCCCATCTTTTCTAGGTTTTTCTTTCATAAGAAACTTCTCCAGACAATAATTAACACAACAAAAAAGATATTAGAGAGATTGTTAGTTCCGTTCTCAAGTTATATTGTGACCAGGAGAAATAGGGGTTCAATTTTATATATATAGATGAAATTATTTCACAGTTTTTAGTTTCTACACAAATAGTACTGTTAGTAGTGGATCTAGTTTATTTCTAATGCAGAACATAACTTCTATTAGAGAATCCATAGATAAACGATCCCTATAGCGTCATTGATGTATGAAATGAGCAAATCAATTTAACTTTATATGACTATTATTTGGAACAATAGCACACCAACCGAACTATGTGCTAAATTCCCATTTCATACAAAAGTAGTGGTTTAAGTAAGTACTTAGATTTCTTATAAATATGAGTAAGAAAGGAATTCTATGCCGACCGGCATTGAATTACATACCATTGTCGACAGCTAGACGCCAAGTATTCTAATATTTACAAGAATGCATTGTTGAGTCGAATCGAATCGGCACATAATACTTTAGAATAGATAGGTTTTTGGGAAGAAGCAATAACGGAGCCTCGTTTGGCACATTAACATATGAAAAGGCCGACGAGTTAAAATGTTAATGGCTGGTTTGTTTCTACAAACACTAAGATTTAGGTTATGTAGTAAATGAATTAGCTGCTTTTGAGAGGAACTTGAACTCAAAATGGGATGCCAATTCAGAAGTTCTACTGGGTTTGTTCTGCAATCCCATAACTTCATGACAATGTAGAGGTAAAGCAAGGTCTTGCATGACAAAGGAACCAAACGCCATTTTAAAAATTAAATTATGGAACCGACTTCAACACTAAAAGTGTGAAATAACCTGTTGAAGTCGGTACCATGATGGATCAAAAGTACTTATTTGTGTGCATGGTACCGACTTTGACAAGTTATTTCACACTTTTTAGTGTTGAAGTCGGTTCCGTCATTTACGTAAAAAAATGGCGCTAAATTCAAAATAAAAATTATTTCAGTAAAAATTTTATTCAGCCTTCTTAGTCACCCTTGCTCCTTACGGGATTGATAGTCATTTACCGTCAATTACGATATAATCAAGATAGATGAAACTTTTTCAGTTATTGTATTGTATTTCAAAAATCGAATTTGATGAAATTTACATGGAACTAATTTGCCAGTATACTCTACAAAAAAAAATAATATGAAAATCGGACTAGGTACTCTGTAAAAAGTTGCGATCATACATTAAAAAAATATACGCGTCGAATTGAGAACCTCCTTCTTTTTTTGGGATTCTTGAAAAAGTTATAACACACACAATACAGAATCGGGCACAACAGGTCATATCCAGTAGAATAAAGAACGGACCACCTTTTATAGGAATCGAGAAACTGTTGATAGTTCCACAATACTTTGCAACTTCGTTGCCAAGTCGTTTGACAATTAACTTAGCGTTAGTGGTGTGTTACAGTGTTTAAACTTGATCATATATGGTTTCAAAAACAGCTCTGTGTTTTTTATTTACAAAAAATAGTAGAGTAAAGATTTTTCTATTGAATTGTATATATAGGTCTCCTTAAGGTCGACATAGAAATTAGACATAAGTAGTGTTTAGTACCATAGACAAGAATTAAAAGGGTTTTTGTATTTCGATCATGGATCTAGTCCTTTAGTCCGTTCTGTTTGAAAAAGTTATGTACACTTGCTATTGCTACTTGCTACTGAGAGTTATGAATTTCTTGAAAGGTGTAGCGTTTGTATTTACGCATACAAATTATTTAAAGATACCACTTTCTACTGTTCAAAGGTTCATTAATTTGAAAGAAGATTCACTATAAGTATGTTTATAGCTTTTCAACTTAGAGCACACATAATTGTATAAAACACTAAAAGAGATGACATTTGACAGTAAATCTTGGCGGTGGCGGGGTTCATCTGGAGTAACTTACATCAAGTCAGTAATTAAGAATAAATGTAGGGCAAAATGTCGACATTCGAGTATTACATGTTTGAGATCTGCTTCTGCATATCCACAGAAGGCGTAATCTTGTTGGCTTAGGATTGCCATAATAGTCTTAGTATTGACCGGGCCATTTACCAACTTTAGACCGTTTCTACTTAAATACGATCACAATATTTAGTCCGCTGTAAATATAATAAAGAAAATATCCATTCGGCACTGAAGTTATGAACAGGGAAGACATATACCGTATCATCATCAGTACATCAGAATGTATTACTTTTTTCAAACACGTCTGTCTCATGAAAGAAAATTGAAACATTTCTTCAGTCTTCTTCTTCTTCATCTTCTTCCTCCTAAGGTTAATTATCTCTCTGTTTTCGTAGAACACCATTGATATTTGTGTAATTGAAATACAGGGACATTTTTAAAGTTAACTGGAATGGTCGATATAATATGTACAAAAAGATATGAGTATTAAACAACCTCTATAAAAAACTATATTATAGGTAATTAGTACTCACGGGATGTACACCACGGTTAGTCAGGTTTTGAAGTTCCCGATATTTCGGCGCAGTTACATGTACCATGTGCACGGGTAGTGCACCTTGTTCACGGGGTGAACTCACAAGAAATCGTGGTGTACATCCCGTGAGTACTAATTATAATGTACAACCGCGAAAGTCTAAAACAGTGTGTAAGAAACTATGTTGTTCGGGGGCTGTACATTATTCCCCTAATACACAATACTTTCTGTTTTCATTATGGTGCATAAACTCAAATAGACGTAAATGAAAACCAAATTCACTTCTAAGTAATGTGAAAAATCCAAAATACCTTCGGACTTTCCGATTATAATATAATACTTTGTCGCGCAAAGATTAATATCAACATATAGGACTCCATGGACAGCAATACGTTTCGGAGTAACATATTTATTGAAAGTGATCTTGGTTTTAACTAAGTTCATCCGAAGATAGATGCACAGAGAAGAATCAGCGAGACCGTCCAGCATCTGACGTAAGTCCTGCAACGTTTTGGCTTTCGTCTTTGGAGTTCCTCAGAGAAGCCGAAATTAAAAATGCGCTAAAGTTCTTTAAGCAATGGAGTCCCATCTACTTTAAATAATTCCGTCGTAACGCCATCTTCCCCTAGGGCTTTTCCATTTTTAAGTTGTTTTAGACCTATAACAACCTCTTATAGACTGTTTTCTGGCAGATCTTCGGAGTAGTGGCGAGTCAAAATAGCTCTGGAATCATCCGTGTCATTTGCGGGTTGGGGCCCATGCGGCACATATAACAGGCAGTAGAAATCTTTAACGTCTGCAAGAACCTCTGACTTTGAAACAACGACCGCCTCGATAGACGTGGCAACTTCGTCAGATGACTCGGCCGAGTCGCTGCACGAGGATTTTCGACCCCATATTTGCTCAATTGTTTTCTCTATGAAGCGTGTATTGGAGCTTCGGAGGCCGCGTCTTACGCGTCTTTAAATTCATGATGACGCTGTTCTGACGAAACGAGTGCTGGGTGTTTTCGTCGTTTCCGAATAAGCACCGCAATTCGCTGAATTTTGCGTCCTGCTCTCGAAGTATTTCTACCACTTGGTCAAGTACCTGCTGTGGTCGACATCAACCACTATTGTGCTATCCAATGCAGGGAAATTTTTGGTCGGTGTCTCATGGACTTCTTCAAGCGGACGCGTTCAGGCTTGTAGTCAATATCCAGATTGCCTCGTATAAGTCGGAGGTCAATTTCGGTTTTGAACGTAGCGACCACTGCGACATCTCTGAACATGCTCCTTTTGTCCTTCATGATGCAGTCAATTCATAACGAAAAGCCCCTCTTTCTCGAGAAAGTTGTCGAGCAGGTAGCAGCGGAACGGTGCGGGAATCAAGAATATACGATTCCTGCTACCGAATCCGTGTGATCCTACTACCGATCCACTGCTTGCATGTACTCCCACTTTGGCGGTGGAGTCTCCCATGACAACGTTAAAGCGGGCCTTAGAGGTGTTATGCAAGACCCTCGATATAACATCGTACATACCCTCTACGTCATCATCAGAGTATGTCGACGTGGGCACGTAGACCTGAATAACCTTGAGACTTCTTGGTCAGATAAATAGCTATTTACGTAACTTTTATTGTAAATATCTTTTATATAAAAATGCCACAGGACCTATCTGAAGTTGTACACACAAGCATAATAACATTGAGTAAAGAAGCTACTTTACGAGGGGAACTTGCTCTACGACGTAAATATTGGACCAAACTTCCGTGTCTCAAGCCTGCGTCGTAAGCACTTCAACGGTAACTTCGGTAACTTAGATCATCGACCTGTAATAGTCGCATAACTGTTCTAAGTGCTGCTCAGACTGCTGGTTGCATGTGATCTAATAATTAATGCCACTAAAATAAGATCGAGGTTATGAACTGCGCATCAAATTAGCACCAGAATTTCGGAATTAATGCTTAAATCTTTTTGAATGTTTTTATAGATATGTCTATATACTTTCTTTATATACATTTTTATTAAAATATATTTAAATATACTATATTCTTGGCCCAGTCTCAGATCATTTCTGCATCTTCCTTACAAATCACTTACATACTTGCTAACAAATCCATAGCATGCAAAAAAGAATCTAGCGTGTTCGAATCAGAGGAGAGATATATTGTATTAGTTTACTACGAAAAATATTTTTTTTGGAGGAAAGGAATTTGACTAAAGGGATAGTTATAATTTCTTTTTTCAAATAGTATTTATAGACAGGAATGCGAGCCATGATGCTTGTTTTGATGTAAAGTGTTTTGAAATGACTGCAGTGGAACGCAAAGAAACCGGGTTAAGCGGATCGTTCGAGTTTTTTAAATTAAATATCTTTTCTTTCTACTTTAATACTTTACTTTTAACTCATTTAAGTATTTCGTATTATGAGTACTACTGCGAGCTGTTAAGTATCCCAAATCCTGTAGCAGCTGTATTAGCACCTCGTGTCAATGCAAACTATTGAATTGTAAAAATTGCAACGTTATTTTAGTTGCTCAAATATTTTAAAAGTTGACGCATTTTTTATAACCACCGCTTTTATTGCGTCCCAGTGTAATTAAATTTTCCAATCGAAAACATATTTTTTTGTGATGAGAAAAAGTGTCGCGTTGAAATATTGATATAGGGATGCAACTGTACGTAGGGGATTATCGACACGTGTATCAATCAGTCACGTATTCGATATATGCGCAGTACACTAGTTTATTTACTACGTGAATGTGACTAGAATAGAATATACGAGTGTTTCATTGGTGTTAGTTACGCGATAAGACCAATTTTCAACATAACATAATATATGTAACTAAGAAAACCTAAAACAACAATAAAAAATATATTTTGGTTTTATTACGTATATAATGATTACATTGCTCATGTCTAAAAGCCATATGATATAACGTATTTATTTTTTATTACAAGTTCTGGCAAACATTTGCAAATAAGTAAATATACTATATATGACATAATACAAAGATGCTTGACTGAAGATGCTTGGAATACTCCACTTCTGGCAAGTTTTCATCTGCCAGTCATAAAATGTAATAATAGTAGTACCTAAGTAGAAACATTGTAAAAATCTATATAAAAAGAATGATATATTACTCTATGAAATATCTTGCCGTTTCTTCTCGATAGGCTCTATATATATTTTGGTACGCAATAGGTATCTAGTATATAGTCTATAATAGGTAATAAAGTACATCATAATAAATAATTGACATTCATAAGTGCGTCTTTGATTGATTTTGACTTATACTTTGAATGAATACGAGAATAGACAAAACGTAATTACTTGACAATAGTAGACACCGAGGGAGTAAAGCCTGTCATTTTAGACCCTGAGCGTAACGGGGACTGAGTTAATAAACTTAACTTATATAGAGTTTAACATACTGTTACTTACGGGATGAAAACCGTGGTATTTATTTTATTGAGCTCGCGATAACATATGTTCAAGACTCGACACAAAAAAGCAAGGTTTGAAAATTGTATGTTTTTATATGGGCCATTAAGAACGGCCAGTATGGGCAAAACTAAAACTTAAAGACATACTAATTTATCTGCTTAGGAACCATGCCGTCAATTTTAGTGACAAGAAAAACTGCATTCAAAGATTTACAAAACTTATGTACTTAGTTCGAACCTGGTCGTATTGAAAAAAAAAAAGCTTAGAAGTTTCTATTTAGTTATTGAGTGCGTAGGTAATAAGCAGTAAATGTTGTTATGAAACATGATATCTAGACAGAATAAAATTGCATTGACGACCTTTTTTCCATAAAACATCCACTAGTTTAGATAACGATTTATCCTAAAGGAGTAGACTTTGAAAATATTGTTTTATGGCTTTTTATATCTTCAGATCTCATAAAGTGTGACAGGGCGGTTGGCGCAGTTGGTAGCACCCTGCCTTCTGAGCCGCTGGTCCCGAGTTCGATCCCCGGATAGGTCAAACATTTGTGTGCATGAACATGTCTGTTTGATCTGTGTCTGGGTGTGTCCTAAATTTAATGGGTGAAACATTTGTACGATTTCCGAGAGCGAGATTCCAAAGATCCATAACTCATCTAAACAACGAGCGTTTGTGGGATCAAAATTGAATCGCTGTCACACAACCCTATGATGACCTCAAAAATGCCTCGTCTTTTGTCAACAGTACGTGTGTCGTATTAAAACATATTTTATCTCCGAACTAATCTATGACCCAATTAAGGTCTATTTGTGTAACCAGGGGTGGTCTCACCAGACACAGATACATAAGTATATAAGTATTTAATTTACATATGTATATAAGTATTTAATATCATATATATATATAATATTTAATATCATATATAAGTATGTAATATCAGTCATCAGGTTACTATAGTACAGGCACTGCCTAATTTGGGACCTGAAGACCTTTGTGTGGATGTTGTCCCATATGTATCAGTACCATATCGTGATAATAGGTACACCAAAAAGTGACCGCTCTCTGTCCGATAGCACCCAATGTTATCGCAAGAAAAAATAAAACATTAATTTTAGGAAAATAAAATGCCGTCAACTCATAATTAAAATAATATTTAAAAAATCTAAAATTTACGTATTTTTAAACATTTTTTGTCCTGGTTGATTCTCTATGTTAATATATCGATGGTAATATAGACTTTATTTCATTAGTAAATATATAATTTTCATATTTGTATCGACCAAAACAACCAACTTGCACCTTTAGGAGGCTAAATGTGCAAGTTAAGAGTCATCAAAATGGTTCATAAACGACGAAGTTATCCGCGAACACACATAAAATAAATGTATATACGGTCAAATTGAGAAACGTCCTCCTTTTTTTGAAGTCGGCTAATAAAAAGTTTATAGTTGAGTTCTCCGGGCTCTTTTCTGTCAATATAACAAATTTCATCGAAATTTGTGCGGTAGTTTTTAAGTTATGCGTGAGCACAGACAGTCAGACAGACAGACATTTTTTTTCAGAAACGTCATATTTTTGTTCAGTAGGTAATTTTACGTCTTCTAACTTACATTTATTTATTTTTTCTTCCAAGTACAGACTTTATGACCTCTACTCCTTTATTAAAAGTATAGAATAAATAGAAGATAGATATATATAAATGAACCTCTAATTTTTCTGTTCACGCTATTAACCTGAGAACGGATGGAACAATCTCGGTAATTCTTTTTTCGTTGTGTTATTGTTGTCAGCAGATGGTTCATAAGAAAGAAAAGACGGGAGGTTATAGCGAAGCCGAAGGCCGAGCTTACTACGTGAACGAAGCTGCGGGCAGTCGCTAGTATTATATAAGTAGTACAAAGTATGCCATTGCAAACTCAAGATTTTGAAATAACTAATAACTAATAGGAAACTAGTAAGTGCTTTGACTTTGCTTGGTTGCACAATTTACTTTCAGCGATCATTGTTCAGAGTATAGCAAGTTACGGGTTGTGTTTCTTCGTGGAAAAGCAATTAAGTTATAGTGTTTATTTGTATGTTTTCCTTACTTCAATATAGTTCATATACTTCTGAGAAAATTGCGTGATTACTCGGACTCCACTAACTAAACTTGGAAGTTTAATGCAAGTTTACAATACAGGTGCCTAACAAGCTCAGAGATGTTTTATATGTCAGAAATGTGAATGTAGGTGCTATTATATATGAAGAGAGAGTATCTGAAAAACATAGTTAAAGTCAGCCATACATTTTGCCTCGGGACGTATTTTAAATTCTTCTACAATGTATTAGATTGAATTAATCACGCAAAAAATACGAGATAAAAAAATTATATTCATTATACAATCAAACTCTCCGAAATACGCCTAATAAGCCTAAAATAGATAATAATGAAAATTCGAGCGTAGTTTTCAATATTTGTAAGGTATTTCACTGATAACCGACGCGACGGGCAAAAAGGTTATTGAAAAAAAACCGGAACACTACCGTAGTTAGGCCCTACAATGTCTTATGGGGGATCCCAATAATCTATCTATCCACAGTTTTCCTTACTACCGATGGAAATTTGACATGACGTCCATACATAAAGTGTCAAATATCTATCTCTAGTAAGATAAACTGACGATAGATAGATTATTGGGACCGACCGTTAGACGGGCCTACGCTGGGGTGCGGCGCGGGGAATGGACACATACAGGGAAGAGGGACGGAGGTGAATGAATAGGTGGCGCGGGGACTGCAGAGCGCATTGACCCCAACAAACTTAAAGCATAGGCATGTCTAATAGGGCTGTCCAAAAACACAAATATTTTTTTAAACTTTGTTAAACATTTAAATTTTTATACCTTCCTATGTGAATCCTGACTAGGTGCATATGCGCAACTTTTTACCTTTTGCTACACGCTGTATATTTACAATCATAATGGATAGTAGGGAAGGTTTTTCAGAAATTGCATCCCTAAGTAGGTGTTTTTAAGTGTTTATTTCTTCCTATTTTTATCAAGTAGAACCATTTTGTTCCATCACTACTCATTGAAATAATAGAGGTTTAAATATGAAACTGCCGATTTATCGCACTAGCCACTTATAATAAAAATTAAACCTTCATAGTGTTTGATTCCAGTGAGACATTTTGCAGAGAGGAGCGCGCGTTGAAGCTTGCCTTACCTTGTTAAACCGATACAGGAATGAAGGGATTTGAACCGAATGGTGATGTGTGGGTTCTTTAGGTAAACGAGCAACGCTATGGTTGACTCCAGGTCAACACCACAACAATGCTAAAACTAAGCTTACCAGTGGAAAGGTGATGGTTTGGGTTTGGTGGTCACTTCACGATGTAATTCACTATAGTTTCCTCAGATCCGGTCAGGCAATAACAGCAGACGTCAACCGTGCAGAACTCCAAACAATGAGGGCGAAACTCGCAATAAAACAGCTCCGACTTTTTAATCAATCTTCACCATTATTGCTTTATGATAAGAAGAAGACGCAAGACTTTATAACGCAAAACCTGAAAATCTGTTGTAACACTACCAGGACTCCAGTTAGAAACCATCCGTCATCCTCCACACTTGCCGGATCTTAACCCAAACAACTACCACGATTTCCGCAATTTAGAAAATTTTATGCTCGGAAAAAGTTTCATCCTAGGAAACCTTCAAATAAATTAAGCCAACCTAGGTCCCCAGAGTTCTATCGCAAAGGTTTGAACGATCTTCCGGATTACATTGCAGAATTGTATAGATAATGCCCTCATTATCTATATATAGGTATGTAGGATTATATATTTTATCCTACAAAAAATATGTTTATATTTATCAATACAAAATTTCATACTTCCTAATATTAATAAACAGAAATATATGACGCGAAAGCTAATTTGAAATGACACGCGCCTAATTTAGCATTTTCATTCGAGGTGCTGGGTGTAACACCCACTATGTAGCGTACGGTTGTGAACGTTTTATTCAATGCGACCTACATATTTGCATCGGCCCACACACATGAAACCGCTCTTCAATAGTATGATTTAGCATGAGTTTTTATGATAATGTATCATATAGTATGGGTATCTGATCTATAATTACAAGTTACTTGAAGAAAAGAGATGCAATAAAATACAATGGCACCTGATCCATGTATGAACAAAAGTATGGCCTTGGAGCTCCCTCTAGCTTATTTAGTCGGTAATGACCCTTATTCTGAAGTAACCGAAGAAAACCGAGACAAATGCAGTTTTCGGTTCTTGGTTGTTGGTAATGTGTTCATGTTATTATTAAGCGCTTCCTGTGACACAGGTAATCCTAGTGCAGGATAAGAGTGTGAACATTTATTCATATAAGCAGGTTCATCATTTTGTCCAGCGCTGAAAGCTCCGGGTTAAAGACCAGTCTCCGATGTGGTCGCCGGTGCAGTTCCTATTTTAAACTGTAGGGCAACATAGTGAGATATCCATAGTGTAGTCGTAGGGCATGTTCTAGCCCCCACCTGGCTACTTTCTCCAGATTTCAATTATTGCAAGGTTTAAATTGACGGTGAGTTGCAGCAGTTATTCTTGAGAGCCAGTCGCTATTAGGTCCTTGTGACCAATTTCGAATAATCAATTGAGGTAGTTATAAAATACCTATGAATGATTGAAGACAACACTAGAAACTATATAGGTGAATAAAGTAATGAAATGCTACTTACCAAATAGTCAAACGTCAGTCTCAATAGCTTCTGCACCAGCGGTGGCCGCGTGGAGGTTGTTAACGCGCACGGTGCAAATGCGGCGACGTGGACCGTCGCGGCGAGGTGCGGGCAGAGCAATGGCACCAGCTCCATCCTCATCCTGGGCACGCGCCATCCGCGCCACAATGGCAGCCTGTCGCTTCTTCAGCTCGCGCTGTTGCAGCTAAGACATTAAAAAACTTATCATCTATACATTTCCTTTCTCTTGTAGGCTAAAGATGCAAGTTTAATGAATAGTGAGCTGGTTGACACCAAGTGTCATCTATGTGCTCATCCTGAGTATAAGTGGGTATCTATTTATATTCTGGATGTAATACCAGAATGGAGATATCCATTCTAAATGTCATTTAAACCCATTGATTTGTTTGCAGATGGTATTATTTACATCAACGCTTAGCCAAATTTAAAAGATCTTGATAAGGTACACTAAAGTAATATTACTTATTTATACGTAAGAAGATTGAGAGCCCGAATAAATAAAATCTCAAAGTGGAAACGTAAGGGTGTCACGCCATATTCCTTTAACGAAAATAAAAACCCATGAAAAACAATAAGCTTTTTGTTTAATACAAGTATTCGTGAATAATTGAAGTGTTTCGAAAACTATACGAACGAAGCTATTTGCTCATTAAAAAAAACATTCGTAGTTTTCGAAATTTCGTCTCAGATTAAAGTATCTATTATTGAAGCCTATGCAAAATCGTTTAGTCAGCAGTAGGCTCACGTAACCAAGAATTATATAGTTTTGAGGACCGCGCGGTTCACAGACAAATGTTTGTCTGGAAACTGGCCAAGGAATTAACAGCAAATATTTTGAGCTTTTAGTCCGGTTGCGGCTGCGTATGGTTCTAAGATATTATTAAGAGATATGCAAGTTTACCTGGTTAAGACGCAGCAAATCCTGGTGCTCTAATGCGGCAATATCATCATTGTTGCCAGCCTCCAGCTGTGTCTGCCGCTCCAAGAGGACCTTTTCCTCTTCCCGGAGGCGGTTCAGATTCTCCTCCAGGTTGGGGTCAGCTACCATGGCGGACTCTTCTATTTCCATTTGGTCGGAAGATGAGTCTTCGCTCATCGAGTTCTTCTTTTTGATAGGTCCTGAAACTATACATAGGGTTTTGGTGCACCAACTCTCTCTGATTTTGCTTGATTTTAGCGCCATGATTACAATGTTTTAGTATAGTTAGTAGATGCTTAGTATCAAGTTAGTAAAGACGTAACTACACTACTAATGAGTAAAAAATAGGGTTACAATGCAAGCCATGCTAATTTTATATTTTTTGTTATTCCTTTTCATATGAACTTTTACGATGGTATTGAACACTGTAAAAAACACGATACTTAATCATATTAAGTAGCTCTAACAAAAGCGGGTTGAAATTATAGCATAATGCAATTAAAAAATTAATGAAGTCCGAATCACCAAGCCCCTGGTTCATTCATAAATCTTTTGTTATAGCGTAAACCTGATGCGGACAGATTAAAAACGAAAAAAGCTGCCCGTGAAACGCCAATGATATGGTAAATAAATAAAAATGTTAAGTATAGCATATATAGAATACCACGTTTTTAAAGTTATCCATTGATGAGTATATATCCATTTATAAGCAGTGCGGATGCAGCTATGCGTGGTACTGAACCGTGGCTTGAGCTCGTCCTCCGAACGTGAATAAACTCGTTGTCATGTCTTATTGGCCCAGTTAATTTGCAAGGGTTCTCTCCAACGTTTTTTTTTCAACGCCACTAATATCCTAGTAGACAACTATTTTAAAGCTGGTTCCTATATCTTGACCGTACACAGTTTACTCTTTTTCAAAATGTTATTAGGTTACGGAACAAGTACGATGACCAGGTGTTAAGTTAAGTAGTAACCTCTACCTATAGCAGATGCATTTTTGCGCTGATCACCCTGAACCATTAAGTTGTTAAGTCTGATGATGTACCTATAATTTCAACGGCACTCATACCATTCAAACCAGAGTTCATTAATGCAAATATTATACTGCTTTACGGTAAAAATAGATATGAGGCAGTACTTCTCCGGATGAATTTTTTTGTTGATTGATCCGGATTGATTTTATTAATTTTAATTATTAATTTTGTATCAATTTGAATTTTTATTTTTTTATTAATTTTGATTATTATTATTTTTAAAATGTTAATTTTAATGTATAATGTTATTATATATTATTATTTACAGTTTTTTTTTAATATTAATTGAATGTCTGCTAAGTGCAATTATTGACATGTAACTTTTGGTGTTATTAATAAATTATTTGTATTTGTATTTGAACTCGTTCACAAAGAGTTATACCTACTGCTGCTACACGATATCTATATCTCTATCTCTCTTTCTCTATCTATCGTATAGATACCAGAGATACACATTTGACATTATTTGTATGGAACAAGTGCAAAGGAAAGGTTTTTTTGTATGGAGCATGGTTTTTTATTCAGAAAGCAACGAACCAGGTTATATCAGATGTAAAATGTAAGATCAATTATTAAGGATTGTTAATTTAGATTTTGTATTTATATACACCTCCGAATTAATTATTTTTTAATAGCAAACATTAATGTCATTGGCAGGAAAGTATATTAAGCTTGCAACACTGGTTTTGCGAAATTGTATGTTTTATTATCTATAACACGTCACATGCCATTTCTGGAGATCACCTCATTCCTGCATGTATTATGCTTTAGTAAAACAAAACAATGGTTTTAAAAGAAGTTTACTTATTATTTATACTTCCAATTCAATAACTTTTGGTAGGTAAATCAAATCAAAAATCAACAAAGATATTCGCCTAAATGCATCTGACGTTTAATCACAGACTAATGACATGTGTTTAATCAGCTGGTTTTGTCCTTTACTGCGTCAAAAGAAACGTAACACGAGTCGTGTTACATTTCTTTCAACGCAATAAAGTATTGTGCAACAATATGAAATAAATCTAAACTGTAAGTCGTAAAAAACTTAAATAATTACAGAATAACTTTATTTTTAATCCAGCATGTTATGGTACTCTTATCATTTTGGTTTGTTGTATCTTATTTAGGACCACTAATAACCTTCTCCTTTCAAGTCATATTTTATGATTGGTTCACGGCCGGTCCCAATAATCTATCTATCACCGGTTTACCTTACTAGAGTTAGATATTTGACACTATTTGTATAGAAGTTATGTCAAATTTCTATCGGTAGTAAGGAAAACCGTGGATAGATAGATTATTGGGATCCTCCATTAGTATGTCACAAGACACAGTGACAGACAGCAGTATGTAAGCCCTTAAATATGCAAATTACTTTAATGTATTTTAGTCGCTGTTTTCTAAAAAAGTAAACATACCTATAAGATACATTGTGTTATTGTTATAATAAAAAAATCATTTATTATGCATGTGTTTGTGAACGATCAAGATATTGTCATACCAAACCTCAGAATCGTGAATCTTGTTAAGAATAAAAAGGCCATTATTTTTGTTAGCAAACAACATTGAGAATGATAACAGCTGTCGCATCATAATAATAAAGAGATTTTTATCTGACTTTTACATATGTACATGTAGTGCGGCTTTAATTTTATAAGGTATGTATTTTCGTTTATAGGTATTCAAAGTCAAAATCATTTATTCAATTTAGGCATCAAAGACGCACTTATGAACGTCAACTTTTCATTATAATGTACTTTAAAGATTCTACCGCCACTTTCCAAAATATATAGAGCCCACCGAGAAGAAGCGGCAAGAAACTCGTGGCCATTCTTTTTATATAGATGTTTACAATGTTTCTACTTAGGTACTAATATATTACATTTTATGGGTGGCAGAGAGACAGCTTGCCAGAAGTGGAGTATTGCGAGCATCTTTATCTTCTATATAATGTCGAACTTTATAGTAAGCTTTTTTTATTAAAACGTTTTTTACAGTCAACTTGAATTTGCCCTCTATGAGCTCAGTTATGTGCTTTGGGATTTTATTGTAAAAACGCACACAATTTCCTAGGAATGACTTATTAGTCTTCGCAAGTCTAAAACTAGGTACAGCTATCCTATTTGTATTTCTGGTATTAAAAGTGTGGTGATCACTATTTAACTTATATTTATTAATTATTTAACTTTTATTTAATTTTAATTTAATTTATTTGTGTGTGGATATCGCTACAGTATCATTCTATAAATCTAAACACTATTGTGTATGTCCAGTTTTGGACCAGATATGTCCAGTTGGGCAAAACCAACATTTAATTTAATTAAGTCTACAACAGACTTATAAAAGCAAATGTCCCAGGGTAATAAGCACAGTACGACGTCAAGCTATGGGCAGCGCCAGAATACTTATTGCTGCCTCCCTAGAAAGGTTATCACCTACCAACCAACCAGTTTCGCCCGACTCAATACGAAAAAAGATGTGCCACTGTTACTGTAGATGCTCTCAAACTCAAAGCCATGAGAATACATCATCATCATCATCATCTCAGCTGTAGGACGTCCACTGCTGAACATATACCTCCTCCACAAATTTCCAAAAAGACCGGTCTGCATCCAACATCGTCCTGCTTCCTTTATCAGGTCGTCAGTCCACTTTGTCGGTGGACGACCTACGCTGCGGTTGCCGGTCCGTGGTCTCCACTCTAGTAACTTTCAGCCCCATCGGCCATCTGTTCTGAGTGCTATGTGCCCTGCCCAATGCCACTTCAACTGGCTTATCTTATGGGCTATGTCGGTGACTTTTGTTTGTTAACGGATCTCCTCATTTCTGATTCGATCACGTAGAGAAACCCCGAGCATAGCCCTCTCCATAGCTCGTTGTGCGACTTTGAGCTTATCTATGAGGCCCATAGTAACCACATTTCAGCGCCATAAGTCATCACTGGTAACACACATTGGTCAAAGAACAAGGAGAGTACATGTTACAAGCATCTCTGATTTTATATAATTACAATACTCATTTGGTCGTTGCATCACGCTAATTGAATTAAGACATTACTATCGTCGACAACCCTGACCGCGTTGTTCGCGATAGTTAAATCGTGTCGATAACTAAGACTTGTTTATATTTAGTTTTCCGATAGTTGTGCTTTCGCATGCTTGGCCTTCCCGCGTGATGTATGTATCGGCTAATCAACAATTTGAATACCGTGACGCGATGACGATGAATACCAAAGTGTTCTATTGGGTATTCCACAAGAAAGAGGGAGAGAGAAAGACAGTGTTGATTTTATTATCATCATTAAAGTCAGCTAGTTTTAGTTCCGGTTATCTTCGGTCCAAATGAACTTCTAGATGAACTTGAACTAGACATTTGTGACTTTTTACTCTTACATTTATTTAACTCATTCCTCCATTATGCGTACTCATGATCAGATAGTGTTTCTAATATGTTTGCGTTTTAAATAATGTTAATCTATAAGATACTGAAAGAATACTCGTAATAATAATCTGAACTGTAACATTTCGAATCAAGAAATACCATCTTGGGTTTGGAGTTTATCTACAATACGCTTACGGCCTTATTAATAAAGTTAGAGTAAAGCAAGAGTAACTATACTCCGAGTATTTAGACTGGAGTAAACAATTTCATTATTAATAAACGCAGAGTAAGTAATGAGTAAGCTACTCCGACTCTACTCTCGGAGTAAAAGCTATACCTAGGGGCTATCTAGTATAGCGAGAGAGTAGTAGTGTCAATGGCGTATAATAATAATTGCATATCTTTGATTTGTTTACCTCGACGCGTCTGTTTTGTGGTGTTTTCTGGTAAATCTACACTAATATTATAAAGATGAAAGTTTTGTATTTTTGTATGTAACGAACAAACTTAAAAACTACTGGACCGATTTGATATATACTTTTGCCGTTACAAAGCCACAATATAACTGAGTAACATAAGCTATATAATATTTTCAAAAAAGTTGGGGAGCCGTATGAAAACTGCGATAGTGTAAACCAAGGTGTGAAAAAATACCGCAACAACATTCTTATATCGCGTACGGTGCGGAAACTATTGACAATAGAGCAAAGAGATGTATTGCAGTTTTATAGAAGAAAGGCGTAAAGAACGCTTTGTTACTCTGAGTTAACGCCGTGTTTATTAATAACGTAGTAAGTTCGAAGCTACTCTTTGGCTAATCTGGTATTAACTACTCCAAGCGCAAGTGTGGACTAAGGTGGGAGTAGGCCATTTTTATTAATAAGGCCGTTAGGGTATAGATGTGTAAGTTTTTGCTAAATATGTATTTAATTATTTCAAAAATAGTAACCCTTCATATACCGCGATCATTAAAACAAAATAATTATGAAGCGCACGTACATTTACGTCAATGGTACTCAAAGTGTTAAAAGTAAATAAAAATTAGTATTATATTAATTTAAAAATAGGTTTCAAAAATAGTAAATTTTCTAGACTATGTTTGAAAGAAGTGTGTGTCGTATTTATTCATCAATTTAAAAACAACAAAACTTGGTAACATTACACTAGACTAAGTATGAGGAGTGGCTCTCAAGGACAGCTGCCGGAACACACTGTTGGTGCTTAGTGGGAGATTTTCAAACTCGAGGGTGGTAGTTAGCCAGTCGGACACCAGAAGTGCCCTAACACCATGCTGTGGATTTCATCACGATGTTACCTTCACCGAGAGCTCAAGCCTGAAGTAGGGATCGAACCCGTGACGGTCTCATCGGTGACTGACCTTTGTTACCCCTAGCCCTGGGCTGTCATCACTTTAAAAAAGTTGTTGTTCTAAGACAACAACCGGCAGGGCTCGGTTGTATCACGGTTGCTATTTAATGTTGATTGAAATCTAAAAATGGTCGCCCTATGTCAGTTTGGACAACTCCAGTAAGCAAAAATGTTAGTAAGTAGATGACTGGAGCTGGCAAAAGTGTTATAGAGCGGCCATTTTTTTCGATTTCAATCAACATTTGTTAGCAACTGAAATACATAATATCCATACTAGACTGACGACTTAACTAGCACTACAAAGCTCAGAAGCACTCTGTGGAAAATAGTATTAGCAACCACGTGTGTCCACACAGTGCCCAAAACAGAATTTGCTGTATTTAGAACAAGGCAAACTCCACCTTGAATGCTTCCAGATCAGTTAATTAGCGTGACTAATGTCCTTTAATAGTATCCTTTGAAGAATTTAGCGTTAGCGACATAAACATACATTAATAAAAATAAAACTTACTTTAGAACAGCTGTTAATAAATAAATTGTGATATTATATACCTAACATAAATAACTCAAACAAACAATACAAAATATCAACTACAAAATAAAGGATATCGACGTGTTATCAAGCATGGCCTAAATCAGTGAAATTGTCGGTGAGTTTAGAAATTAAAGCAACGCATGGTTCAATTATATCAGTTTTAGTGGGCTTGTATAATATTGAGCCTGCCCATGATTTTTTAAATTCTGAATTTAAATAGAAAAGAGACCAGCTGCTCCTAAGGAAAACTACGTCATTTGTATTTCTTATTAAGTGAACGTATCATAAACTGTATATTATTATGCATACAAACCACACGAATGATTTACGAGCATCAATATTTCTATAATTTGTTTTCATGTATCAAGACTCGATTGTAAAATTGAAATGTGTATACAATAAAACATGCAAATCACTATGACGTATTCATAACGCAAAATCAATGATTTGTGAGACAGAAACATAACGAGAAAGAAAAAAATAACAATTTTTATTTTGCTTATTCTTATATCACTTATACTCTAAATATGTACACGCAAGCACTTTCGTCCCTTACAGATTAATATCACATTGATCGTCTCTGTCGATTACTTTATAATTGTCCGTTTCTAAAAGAAAAGAATAACACTGTCATACAGTCAATGGTCACTGACGATATCATCCTTGTCATCGTCTCTCCCACCTGAAATTACCGAAAACGGAACATAAAGGAAACCAATAAAATTAACTAAAAAGAGGGCATGCAAGAATAAAAATAATCATAACGTAAGCCGGAAGCAGGCGAAATTTGAAGTGAGAATTAGGACAATCACAAAACAGTAATGGTCAACTTCCGGTGCTCTACACTCATGATCTGTGTCGTGTTCAAATGTGCGTGAAGCTTATGTCTGTCTGAAGTATAAAATATTCTAAAGTACTTCTTCCAGGAGGATGTTCTGTAGTGAAACTTGATTGTTTGCTGATCTGAGTAACATTTGTTTAGAGTTTACTGTCAGTTAAGTTTCGAAAATTAACGTACATCTGGATTACGGGCCTAAATATGACGAAACGCTGGAAATTATTTTTGTTTATTGCAGCAATTGTATATCCAGCCAAAAGAGGCAACAACGACATAGACCACCATTTTGGATTACCCTTGTCATAACAAGTTCGACTGGCTACAAATGCGAATATTTAGCAATAATGCCGAATTATCTGTGTAGAGAAACCTCAGTACTTCAGAAAGACGATTAATAGTAAACTCGATCTAGGTGCACATCTGAATAAAATATGTGTAAATGCATTTATTAACTGCCAAATCTCAACTGTAATCGAGATCCAATACTAAACTTTTTCTAAGCACAGGGCTTCCTTCGTGTATTAGGGCTGGTTTTAGGCCGTGACTTTTTAAAGCGAGTTGCTCCTTCGGTAATTATTATATCTTGTTAGTTTCATTCAATGTTCGGAATAGAATCAATTTGTATTCAATTGTGATATTACGTTCAACTTCAAGAAGACTGATTTATAATCGTAAGACATAAAAGAGATTTCACAAACACTTACTAAGATATGGCTCGCCCATAGTCCCGGGCAGATACGGGCAGCTGGTGACATGGTTGAAGTTCTGTGACTGCATCTCTTCCTGGTCGGTCTCGCGATGGTAGAAGTAATTGAAGTTAGACACGATGACGGGCACGGGCAGAGCAATGGTGAGCACACCAGCGATGGCGCACAGAGACCCCACGATCTTGCCCCAAACTCCCACAGGCCTATACAGTGAATGCTAAGTAAGTTTCGGAAAGTCATTTTAACTAAAGGCGACTCGAATTAACTAATCTATAACTTTACTTAGGTACGTGTGTACCTATGGAAATGAATGTGGAGCTTACGGTAAAGTAAGAGCTTTAACTTTGTCTTGTTTGGCCATGACATTTAACGTTCCTTCGAATCACCTTTAAGGATACACTTCTACGAGAAACAAAGTGTTAAATATGAGCGCAATGACTATATACATGCATTAATGTATACGTACCAAATTCCAACCTAACAAAAACATTCTAGTAGGTAACTTTAACGAATTTTGAACCTGTGGACCAATGTCAGTAAATATTCGCTAAGGCGTATGTTACCTAAGAGAATCAACTTCATTCATCACCTTTCATACCAGCCAGCGAGTCGCAGCCGATCTGCGACGGTCTAAGCTAACGCACAGCGTAAACGTATCGCCAGCTTCGTGTCCAAAGCAAATAATAATGTTAGGTAAGGTTACTTATCTTGTTCAATTTTAATGTTACTAAATAAAAAAAATTGTATTGTATACGTAAATAAAATATATTATTAATTATCAACTATTGTTTAGCACCTTAGGCAATAAATTGATGAACAATGTTTTAATCGGCAAAGATGGTTCATCACCGCTAATCCTTAGGTAAGGCTAGTAAACGTTCTGAAGAGGAACCTTTAAAGTGCGAAATGTTATCATTCTTTGTATAATAAAATATTATTAAAATAAACCTAGAATAATAACTTTTGGTGATGTTATTTACTTTGGACCGGAAAACAATCATAATGAATAATGAAATAAGTAAGTTAAGAAAAAACATACAACTAAACATTGGTACAGACGTAAATATGCACTAAGACAGAACTTCTACTATACTGCAGACGTTCGAGACCCCTATTGGGACGAGATCTCATGCACTAACAAAGAAACGAACAAAACAATCATAACAATACCGTAAATGATATGACAATGAAATGCTTATGAACAAGCTAATTAAACAAGCAATGACAATTCTGAATAACAATTTTACATAGTAGCAGTAACGTGTAAAATTCACCGCACAAATTCGGTATTGGTTTGAAAAGATCTCAGATCAATATTACTCAAGAGATAGATGGGTTACAGTCAGAATGTGGTGTAAGCTACATAATGAGAACGCACTCGTGAAAGAGTTATTGATGTTTGGTGATAATGTCACAAGTGCGTAATGGATAGTGACCATCACAATTTGAAGCTAACATAAAATCGGCACAACATCGAGACATCACGAACACCGAAGTAGCGAAGCGACACAGGGATCGAGGAGTGGTGTTCACATCGATATCACTTCACCCGGCTCGTGAGACGGACTCGCTCGCGACGCTTCTCGCCGCCAACGACATTACATCTTGAGTGTAAACAAATAAAACGGTTCTGTCTTATACGATTTTATGGGCGGTGTCACACCGACGACGCAACTTTGTTTTAATTGCATCTGCTCTGAGCCATATTCGAGGCCGTGGTACACGTCCATATAATAATGGACCATTTTACAATTTACCACGCTTCCATGTAAAATTGAATAGTTCAGGAAGAAAATGATGACTAAAGACGTATGATAAAACATATCAATACTATAAGAAAATTTTCCTAACGTGCATGTAATAGAATCGTAAAAAGTGTTTAAAAACGTGAGTGATCGGTTTAGTCCTGAGCGAACCGTCGATAAAACCAAATTAAAGCAAATGTATTTAGTTATGTGATGTAGCGAAAAAAACTTCAAGTGTTAAAGAGGCCAATGTAAGATCGTGGAATAAAATGAAATGACCAGAAGGCACATGAAATTTAGAGGGATGGCTCTGAATCATACGTCATGTCTCCGTATCCTACGGTCGTCATTGTCACGACCGCCCACCAAAACGCATCTGGTATGGATTTGAAGAAACTGTTCTCGCTTCCCGCTTCGGCGAAGTACACCGCCGACGAAAACAGCACCACACCTTTAAGAACAAGCACACACCGACGGAGATGGATAGAGTGCAACACACAATGAGCGCGAGCATGGCGAGCGAGCGGCTCCGGAGCGCACGAGGGGGGAGGGCACTAAAGATATGGCTGGCAGGATGGAACGGGGTGTGGATTCGCTGGAGGCGAGTACCTCATGTCGCCGTATCCGACTGTTGTCATAGTGATCACTGCCCACCAGAAGGCATCGGGTATTGAAGCAAAGTTTGTGTCACTTCTCTCTTTGTCTGCGAAAAATACAGCGGACGAGAAAACGACTACACCTGTAAAGACAAGATAGATAAAATCAGGTGCTCACGGCCTACGACCGCCGCCGTCGCTCGGTGCTCGTCACTCCACCGGCAACACAAACTCATGAGTTTAGTTGACATTCGTAGATTATTGAGCACCCAATACAATATAATTCTAGGTAAACTGTATGAACATATTCACGTATTTGCAATACGCAAAGCTCTTCACAGCTAGCTGAAAATACTTTCTGAAGATTTTTAATATCAAGATGGTAGATCAGCATATTTCGCATACGTTGATCTAAGACATTAATACGTCTTAGAAAACAGTGATGAAATAGATAAAAAAATTAGGAGGGTGCGTTTCAGCTTGTGGTAATAAAGAAAAAAACATATTTTTGAACTTACCGATGAATAGGAAAAATATAAGCAGGCCAAGCTCACGCATCGAAGCTTTGAGCGTGCGTCCCAGGATCTGCAAGCCCTTCGAGTGACGAGATAGCTTGAATATCCGGAACACGCGCACCAGCCGGATGACACGCAAGATGGCCAGACTCATGGCTTGGTTGGTGGATTTGTCTTGCGGAGAAACAGGAGCACGTGGCAAGTTCAGCGTGTCTTCTTCTTCGGCCACTACAGTTGCGAGTGTGATGAAGTACGGAATAATAGCGATAATATCTATTATATTCATGACGTCTCGGAAGAAATTAAACTTGTTTGGACACGCTAAAAACCGCACAATTAACTCAAAAGTGAACCAGATGATGCAAAGCGTCTCTATGAGGAAGAATGGATCCGTTATATCAGGGACCTCGTCTTCTTCAATCTTAGTGCCGTTAGTGGTGGTGTTGAAGACCTTGTAGTGTTTGAACTCGGGCAGGGTCTCGAGGCAGAAGATGACGATGGACAGCAGAATCACGAACACTGAGATGATGGCGACGACGCGAGCGGCCTGGGAGCTCTCGGGGTACTCGAACAGCAGCCAGATTTTGCGCTGGCGCTCGTTGGAGGGCAGAGGCTTCTCCTCTTCCTTGATGAAACCCTCGTCTTCACTGTAACACATTTATTTCACCATAATCTTTTTATAAGAACAGAAATAATTATCGGTTAGTAACAACGTTGAAAAATTGTGGCTACTATACAGACAACATTGATGAATACATTTGTTTGATCATTTGTATTTGTCTTTGTGTTCTTTCACTATCAACATTTGTATTTGAGTCCCTAAAGTGCGCCAAATACAGTAAAAAAGATCTGTAATCAAACACGTAATAAAGTTACGACGTAAATGTTTTTAAAAGTGACATAGGTTAAAGGATATTTATGTGTTGCACTAGTGGCTGAAATCACAAGATAATATAGAGCTATCTATGTGTTTAATAATATATAGTCAGTAGATGACAATATGGCGATGCGTGTGTTGTCAGTGATATTAAGGGACTTTTTTAAGGAAGAGTTTAAGGTACAGGCGTACCGGAACTTGTTGGTGGCCTGCTCCCCCAGCTCGTAGAATTTGATCTCTTCTGAAAACACGTCCAGTGGTACGTTTACGGGGCGACGTAGACGTCCCCCACTCTGGTAGTAGTATAGTATGGCGTCGAAAGACGGCCGGTTTCTGTCAAAGAAGTACTCGTTCCTGCAAAGACAGAGCGTAGTTCAAAACCCTCTATTTAAGTGTGACGTGGTTGATTTTAGCTACGCGTTAAATTGCCGTTCCGTAGCGGTGGTAATAATGGAACAACGAGTACATCCCTATAGAGCTAAGTTTCTAGGGAGTGTGATGCGCAATACAAGGTTTAAACAATATACATTTATCAACCTCTCATCCTCATCAAGGGATGTAAGGGGCAAGCCAACATCTTTTGACCCAAGTCAACCTCACCTGCACGCGGTGCATCCTGCTGATCGACAAACGAGGCTCTGACAACCGACCGATGGCGGTATACCCATCCCAACAGGCGTCGCTAAATGCAACAGGCTGGTGACGGGCAGCAGCGTCACCGGTGCGAGAAGCTACGCCCTGCGATCGCCAACCCGCCTGCCCAGCGTGGCGATTACGGGCAAACTCCTCCAATGCAGGACAACAAAAAGTCACGGCCCCTAGTTCCCGGCGGCCCTGCTATTCCTGGTCATGGTGGCGACCATGGTAACGGCGGGGCGAGGGGTGCTAAGAATCTCCGGGCTACGGGAGGCCACCACAAACAACTGACCCTGGCGACGTATAACGGACGCACGTTAAGGCTTGACTCGCATCTGGCGCAACTAGAGGTGGAACTTGGGAAAATTAGGTGGCACATACTGGGGTTGAGTGAAGTCCGAAGAGAGGGGGAGGACACCTTAACCCTAGAATCGGGCCACCTTATGTACTTCCGAGAGGGAGACCAACAATCCCAAGGTGGCGTTGGGTTTCTGGTAAACAAGTCCCTTTCTGACAACGTTGTAGAAGTGTCCAGTGTGTCGAACAGGGTAGCGTACCTTATTGTAAAGCTCACCGAGAGGTATAGCCTCAAGGTGGTGCAAGTGTACGCACCGACCTCGACACACTCGGACGATGAAGTGGAGGATATGTTCGATGACATATCGAGGGCCCTCCACTTCACTACAAAGACCCAGTACACCGTTGTCATGGGGGACTTTAACGCTAAAGTGGGAGTACAGAATTTCGGCGAATCGGTAGTAGGATGCCATGGCTTTGGACGCAGAAATCATAGGGGGCAAATGCTCGTCAACTTCCTCGAACGGGAGGGGCTCTTCTTGATGAACTCCTTCTTTAAGAAACAGCCCCAAAGGAAGTGGACGTGGCTAAGCCCCGACACTAGGACTAAAAATGAGATTGACTTCATCATGACGAATAAAAGGCACATATTTAGAGATGTCTCCGTGATCAACAGGTTCAATACCAGTAGCGATCACCGACTTGTCCGAGGCTCTCTGAATATCAACTTCAAGGCGCAACGTGTCCGTCTGATGAAGTCCAGGCTCCGACCAACACTGCTCCAAACCATTGCAGGATCTGAAACATTCCAGCTAAACCTGGAGAACCAATTCGCTGCCGTGGAAACCACCACAGACGTAAACCAGAACCTCGAAAATGTGACTCGGGTCCTCAGGGAAGAAGGTACGAGATTTTGTTACATGCAGCGTAAGGGCAAGAAGTCCAAGCTTTCAGAAAAGACTTTGGGGCTAATGAAGGAACGACGTGAAAACCCACCCATCACTTCGTCAGAAAAGCGGACTCTAAACCGAGAGATCAACAAGAACGTACGACACGACCTCCGGTGCTTCAATACTCTTTCGATCGAAAGAGCGATCGAGCAGAATCGGGGGTCAAAAGTGTTCGTACAATCTCTTGGAAGAAGCCACCTGACGAAGTTGACCACAGCTAGTGGAGAAGTCGTTGCTTCGAAGCCGGCAGTCCTTTCGGAAGTGGAGAACTTTTATGGCCGATTATACGCATCGCATGCATCTCGACCTGATCCCGAAAATGATCCTAGAGCCACGTTAACACGCCATTTCACCGAAGACTTGCCAGAAGTCAGTATTGGCGAAATCGAGATCGCTCTTGGACAGCTTAAAAATGGAAAAGCCCCTGGAGAGGATGGCGTTACAACAGAGCTACTAAAAGCAGGAGGTAAACCCGTACTGAGGGAGCTCCAGAAGCTTTTTACGCTGTCCTGTTCGAAGGGAGAACTCCAGAGGCGTGGAGTAGGAGTATGGTCGTCCTGTTCTTCAAAAAGGGAGATAAGACCCTGCTGAAGAACTATCGACCCATATCCCTTCTAAGCCACGTCTATAAGCTGTTTTCAAGAGTGATCACGAACCGTCTTGCGCGTAGACTCGACGAATTCCAACCACCGGAACAGGCTGGGTTTCGGAGCGGATACGGCACCATAGACCACATTCACACAGTGCGGCAGATTATACAGAAGACCGAAGAATATAATCAGCCCCTGTGTCTAGCATTCGTGGACTATGAGAAGGCCTTTGACTCGGTTGAAATCTGGTCTGTTCTGGAGTCCCTGCAGCGTTGCCAGATAGATTGGCGATACATCCAAGTGATGAGATGTCTTTACGAAACCGCCACCATGTCCGTCCAAGTACAGAATCAGCAAACAAGTCCCATACCGTTGCATCGAGGAGTGAGACAAGGGGACGTTATTTCCCCGAAATTGTTTTCAAATGCAATGGAGGATATGTTCAAGACGCTGAACTGGAAAGGACGTGGCATTAATATCAACGGCGAATACATCTCTCACTTGCGATTTGCTGACGATATCGTCATCGTGGCAGAGACGCTGCAGGACCTGCAACAGATGCTGAATGACCTGGCTGACTCTTCTATACGCATCGGCCTACGGATGAACTTGGACAAAACCAAGGTCATGTTCAACGAACATGTTCTACCGGAACCGATTGCGATACATGGCGCCGTTCTCGAAGTTGTTCAAAAATATGTGTACCTCGGGCAGACATTGCAGTTGGGAAAAAACAACTTTGAGAACGAGGTGAATAGAAGAATTCGGCTGGGCTGGGCAGCGTTTGGGAAGCTACGTCGAGTCCTTACTTCGCCGATTCCACAGTGCCTGAAGACGAAAGTCTTCAATCAGTGCGTCCTACCCGTCATGACATACGGAGCCGAAACGTGGACACTGACGGCTCGAATGGTCCACAAGCTCAAGGTCGCTCAGCGGGCTATGGAAAGGGCTATGCTCGGTGTTTCTCTGAGGGATCGCATCAGAAATGAAGTGATCCGTCAGAGAACCAAGGTCATCGACATAGCCCACCGGATCAGCAAGCTGAAGTGGCAGTGGGCTGGCCATATTAGCCGTAGAACCGACAACCGTTGGGGTAAACGAGTTCTAGAGTGGAGACCGCGTCTCGGCAAACGTAGTGTAGGACGTCCTGAGGCACGGTGGAGTGACGATCTGCGCAAGACGGCTGGCAAAAACTGGATGCGAGAAGCCCAAGATAATTGGAGAGGCCTATGTCCAGCAGTGGACTGCTACAGGCTGATGATGATGATGAACCTCTCATCCCAACTCCATGCTTACGTAGTGGAACCTGTTAAGCCGAGGAACCTGGTTGAAAATTGGTTGCCAAGCTTAGCGTGAAGTCAGTAAACAAGTGATAGGGGGCTATTTGAGTTGCAGACGTCAAGTTAGTGAAGTGCTTCTCTAGGCGAGTGATATCTATTTTGGGGCAAAACTCTAGACAGCGAGCGCAGAAGCTGTGCCACAGACTTCAGCTACACAGCTTACCCCACTAATGGAAGGTAAGTTTAAGTAAGTGGTTTTATCGCTTTCTATTTCAGATGATCCTTGACGATACGAGTAGGCACAGTTTAGTCAATGTCCATAGCTACACTACTGCAATGTAGAAAGCAAACACGAGAGCAATATATTACTCTCTTGCTAATCAGTATGAACAAAAAACAGATAATACTGCCCTTAGCGCCAGGTTAAAAGTTGCGACAATCTCCGGGCCGTTGAGCTATACAAAACCTCGTTCAGACTACCAAAATAACCTTTACGCCTGGCAGTCTAGGACCCACACTCACCCACGCAGAAATATATTGTGAAATCATCAAGCGAAACTTAGAACTGGGGTGCGATAATATTACCTTTTAACCTAAGGGTTCGTTTTGTATGCTACATTTTCAGACAAAGTCAATCAGTAAAAGCAGAAGGAGCCAAGCAGTTTACATATAGTTGATGATTAATCTTTTACCTTATTGGATCGAAGTATCGTATTCGCCTGGATGGGTCTCCCAGAAGTGTTTCCGGGAATTGGTTCAGTGTTCGCAATTGGGTTTCAAATTTTAGCCCGCTTATCTGTGAACAAGCGTACATATATATTTCAAAAAGTGTCCCTGTTATTACGTAATTATAAGATAAATAAATAGTAACAAGAAATAAAAATCAACAGGAGCGCGATAAAAATCCTAAGTTAAGTCTAAACTAAATTCTCTTCATGTTGAATTACTGGATGAATGTGGCTAATTTGACCCTAAGTTTGTAGTACAAGCCTAAGAAGGCTTTTTAAGCTGACTGCTCTGAATGCCAAGATGATGACTGTTATAAGAGCCGTGGTGCATCTTGTCATGGATAGATCTAGTTTTCAAGCCAGTAGTACTCAAAATCCGCGTTCCTGAGCGCTCTCCGATCTTAGGGCGATCACTTCACTGACTGTATACAAGAATATTTGGCAAGCATAGTACTGACTAAAGCAACGCCTGTTTCGAAACAAGGAATTCGCGCTGAATCCATCATTCACTGTTAAAGTAGGGATCGTATTACAAGAAACTGTTCGCGTTCTTGAGATCAATGGCTTCATCTAAATAATCGTTGAATACAGATTTCGCTGAAACCTCCTGGCCTACCTACTCAAGTCTGTAGCGAGGCTATTTAGCAATATGGAAAAGCTCTGGTCATTTCGCTGAACTATACAATGCACGTAGAGCTGACCCAAATACAACTTAAAAGAGACGGTTCTCTTATAAGTTCTATTTGGGTCAGCAGAAGCATTGGGTCTTAATAAGACTGAAATATGCTATGCTTATTGTCTTTGTTATTAATTGGCAGATTAAATGTTTTGAGACATACACAAACATACTGAACTTAACTAGTAGTATTTATTTTATCTTACTACCATATTCCGGAAACTCAATTTGCAGGCAATTTTGTAGAAATAGCGAGTCAAATGGGGATATTCTAAATGCGGATCCTCCACTATCGATAAAACGCTGCACTGTAGCACTTTGCCGAAAAGCTGAAAGCCTTCGTTAGGGATGCTATCGAATTAACTTCAAAAAGTGCAGAAATTGATTTATATTGCTGACCTACTTCAAAAAGCGTATACGTTTTTATTAAAAATGTATCTCGCAACGACAGAGTTATTTTTGCTGATGTATTGTTACGTAAATGAAGGAAATGATAAGATAAAACATAGATATTGTTATTAACTATTGTAACAAGAAAGTACTAATCAGAATGACCTCTAATACGTAGGTATAATAATTATGTTAATAATTAATATTAGACGAAACTAGAAGGGAATGAAAGTATAGCATAATATTACATAACGTACAGTTGTAGAATTATACCGAGCGTCTGAAATAGGCGCTTCTCCTTGACCTTAGATATTTTTAAGCCACGACGTCTACATAACATGAAAAGAAATTTCTAATCTTGGTCTGTTTGGAAGTATGGCAACATTAGTCATACGCGCGGGAATGCTTCTGATCAAAGAGCTTGTCCTTCTTTTTTTGGTATATCTATCGATATACAAGTACGAGTATATATTCCATATCAACGCCATGAGAATACTGCTTGGAACATGTGAAAGATAGGCGTGTGGCCATAATTTAATTCGTAATAGAGAAAAGTCGGTTGCAATGATAAATATTGTTTTCCATTGTATCTGGACGGAAATAAATTGGAGTATGTTACTTCTAATAAGTATTTGGGACATATGGGTATCTAGTGACCTGAGAGACGACCAAGACGTTGACAGAGAGAGACGTTCCGTTAGAGATTTTATTATTTAGGAAATACTGTACAACACTTTATACACCGCAATTATGATCTCGGTATAAAGTGGAAAGTTACCGTACGTTTAAGGTGCAGTATAACGACTCGTTCCGTATAATGTTTGGACTCCCGCGCTACTGCAGCGCGGGCGCGATGTTTGCTGAAGAATTGATCAGACATCGCATTGCCAGATTTAGAGCCTCAGGCAATCATATAATTAACGTTTTCTAATTTTAAAATGACATGATTATTTTAAATATTGTTGAAGGTTATTGTTGTATAAATAATTGTAATAATTAAAAAAATAATCATTAAATAAGTAGTCTCGTCCATAGCATACTATCTTCCTTATCACTAATAAGTTCATCTCAATAGCCTGGCCATTTTAGCCATTTTTGTAATAGTTATAAGTACCATGTTAACCTTCATCCAACATTTTTTCTGACTTTTATACTCCTTTGTATTTGTATACCAAACAGACCTCTAAGTGTTGGCTACAGCCCCACTTATGCCTTTGTAAAGGACCGGATGAAATTCGTTAACATAATGAAATAAATGAAATAATAATTAAATAATTAATGATAATGATACCGCAGCTCGCCACAAAGCTGCCCAGCTTTGTAGCGAGCCTTCGGTGAGTGGCGACACCGTGGACCCTGATTCTCCCTGGGGCTAAATGAGACCACTGACCCCCGGCTTGCCTTAATTGGCCGTCTGGGGGTGGAGACGCAAGAGCAAGAAACAAAAAGCTCCAAGGGTGGAAGTGGCAGTTAAAGGGCATAACGCCGGTAGTAGCGCTCTAGTGAAACCGCAGCACACCTCTCAACACTTCAGCTATCCACACCAACGTTGCCCCTTTTGTCACCATTCATAGTGGCTCTTATGGGTGACCCGTTTAGTGGGTGGCAAGTCACCACCACTCTAAATATTTTAAGATGAGACTGAAATTGGCAGGTGTCGTAGTCTCGTCCATATCCCACTATCTCCCGTACCGCTAATAAGTACATATTAATAGCCATGCCATTTTACCACTTTTTTAATAGACATATCATGTAACCATCAATCCAAAATGTTTCTGTTTTTATACTACGAGTACATTGTATTTTTATACGAAACGGGCCTCTAAGTGTTGGCTACCGCCCCACTTATGCCTATGTTAAGGGCCGGGTAAAACCCGTGAAATTGTTTGAATAAATATAATAATAATAATATAAGTACACCAAATGGGCTTAAAAATGTTCCATGTTCTCCCACTGAATTAAGAACCGATTGAGGGATAGAATTACTATTCAATTAGAAGCTTTCTCGTTGAAACCGAGAGCATCTGGTAAAATGTGGTTGCTAATCCACTTCTGAACACAGGATGCAGGCGTGATATGATGTATGAGTAACTATAGTAAAAAAGTGGAGTCCACCAAGTGCTTGCGTAACAAAAGCCACGCTGTACACAGCGTAGTGGCAAGCAAACAAACGGATACTGTGCCGTCGATGTGTATGAAGGGTGGAGGGTGCACCAGACCTTGAACTCATCGTTGGTGTTTATTTTCAGCCTCGTTGAACTATGTCACTGTCAGTGTCATTATAACAAACTGATGAGCGAAATATTTTACTAACAGCTTCCAAATAATTTCTTGACTTGGTTGGTATTACCACTTAATGAGAGATTTGAGACCAACATTTTCTAAATAATCACCGCGGTAATGGAAAGAAACATAACATTGCCTTTGAGCTAAAAATATTTAACCAGAAATGTAGTGATACTGTTATGCAGCTTTCTACTTATCGAACGTTTGTCTCATCGGCGTCGGCCCTGTCTTCATGTTTATGAATCACAAAATACTTTCGACTTTTGGCAAAACTTCTCTTGAATGAGTGCTAATGCGTGCTGGCATCTGCAATGTTTCTCTACGACTAGGAATGTGTAGTATGTGCCGATACTTATTTTAAATGCCACCGCCGTCTATTAGCCCAACCCATTGCCAATAATTATGAATGATCATTTCATTACATTTCGAGATAAAACGAAACAGAGAGTTACAAGTAGGTATTTGCCGTCTCACTCTGCCTGATTCTGTCTGCCTTTTGTCATCGCTGAGCGTCAACAGCTACTTTACTTGCAAGTGCAATGCCGGTGAAACTTTATAAATAGCGATGATTTTTTACAAGGTGTTTGACCGTTCGGCGCTCACGGAAGCCGATAACGCAACAGGTGGGGAAATTCTCGAACGCTCGCAATCGCCGCAAAAGACAATATCTACATGCGTTATAGCAATATATTAGATGATGATTGCATTATTGTATGTATGCAGTTTACATATCGGCTTTATCCTTCGACACGAGCCAACAAGCTGATATAGGTATGAAGTGCTTTTATTGTAATTCCGTTCCAAAAGGGATACTAGTGCGCGTATACCTACAGAATAACAATACTAGATTACGAAAGAAAACAAACCAAAGATGCTAGTTATTTTTGATTGTTGACCTACTTATTATTAATCGCTTAAATTCGCTGGTACCATTGTTACACCGGCTGAGCACGCGCGCCTCTCGCGGCAAAACAATGCGCGTAAACAACACTCGACGAACCGGCGAAAAATTAATCGAATCAATATTTACTACCGTCGCGAATAAGCGTTACTCGCATAAATTAATTTTACGATTCTCGCGGCGAGCACGCGTTTCACACAATATTTCTTTCGTCGGCACGGATGTTACTTCGCGGCTGGCAATGGACGCGGCCAAAAATACATTTTACTGTGAGTTTCCCAAGGGCGAAGCCGCGGGGCGGGCGGGCGGAGACGGCCGGCGGCGGCGCGGGCGCGAGGTGCGTTCGGTGCAAATCCACGTACGCTACGTGAGGTGTGAGGTTTTAATTATTTTTTCCGCTGTAAACGTTAACCACAAACTGCCACCGGTTACGGACAACCGCCGCGCATGACGTATGCGTCGGACAGTTGCGGTCTGCGGCTGCGGTGGCGTTGGTGCGGCGCGCATCAGCGCATCAGCGCGTGCGACTCATGTTGTCACTGTCACGCAAGCAATCGCGCTCGGACCGATTAGCGCATGCCAGTATTTAGATCACTCGCGTTCTCATTCATATTCCGTACACTAACTTCCGTTAAAATAAAATTCGTTTGCAATGATATCCTAGCACAATAGATTAAGCACCACAAACATTTTCAACCGCTAATATAGCACCTTAGAAACCACCAAAGCCTTGAAATAAAAAGATAATTATAATAATATAGTATGAAAATATGTAATTAATGTTACTTAGTGGGTTTTGGTGTAGAAGTAATATAATAATAAAATAAAAAGAAATAATAATATAGCTCATATATTACCAGCAGCTGAAAATCTAGTGAAAAGTATCATTTGATTATAAAATAAAGTGTGTTGTTAAGTTTTAAATATGTGATATATAATATAGATGAAATCAAATTAACTATTTTGCTATATTTTTAAAGAATTGCTCAAATATTTTGGAAATAGTCGTTTTTTTTGTAACCAACCCGCTTAACTGACCTACTTGTTTTACGCCCCAGTTTATATAGTGAATATATAAATTTATTGATAACGAAAATGAAGACATGATTTTGATTTCATTTTCTATGAATAAGTATTATATTATTATTATTATATAATATTATTATCATATTATTATTATATTATTATTATATTATATTATTATTATTATATAATATTATTATCACTTATTTATAGCGACACAATTCAAATGGAAATTGTCAATGGTAACTCCGACCTCTAAGACCAGTGGCACGAGCACGAACATTAGCTGAAGTGTAACGTTATCGTATCGTTGACGTATACAGTACAAACTATGAGTTATCTGTGTATTATATTGTCATATGTGTTATACAAACTATCATGTACTAGATACATGATAGTTTGTACTGTATACGTCAACTATACGCTAACGTTACACTTTAGCAAATGTAATGAAACTGCTGTTAATGGATATCGTCCTATTGCCATATTGTGTTCCCCGGCTAATGTATTCGAATATATTCTTTACAGAGAAATTTATAGACAGGTTAATCGGTACTTATGCGACGAACAGCATGGATTTCGGGCAGGGCGATCGGTAAACACGAACCTTCTTTGTCTTGTGGACTACGAATCAGCTAACATTGATCGAGGTCAGCAAGTCGATGTACTCTACTTCGATTTACGAAAAGCCTTCGACAGATCCGCCAACGACATCTTACTCCAAAAGCTCAGACATCGGTTTCACTTCCCGTCTTATCAACTTTTTCGCAGACTACATGCGTGAGTTTGTGAAGTATGGTAGGTACATTCATTTCGAGTGGATACTGGACTCCCGAGGGGGTGCAGTACGCAGTCCCAAGGATCGATTTTGGGACCTATACTTTTTTAAACAATGGTGAACGAACTGTCCAAGGAAATGGAAGCTTCTAAGTGCTAATTGTATGCAGATGACTTTAAGCTCGTGAGCGAGGTGAAGTCACATGCCGACTGTAACAGATTGCTAAAAAATATTGATGCTGTTTGCCGTTGGAATACTAACATTCAACACAACAAATAAATGTAATGTCCTTCGGCGTAAAAGTGTTCCAGTGCGGTACAAATACTATATCGACAAAGTTTCCATAAAAAGAGTGTTCACCATCAAAGATCTCGGCGTGACTTTCGATGGGGGTCTAACTTTCAATGATCACGTTGAAGCCACAGCAAGGGATTCATATTGCATAATGAAAAAGTCTTGCGTGACCACGCAGTCCTGAGAGCGTTGTTTACTGCCCTGGTCAGGAATAAGCTGGAGCCGAAGGCGTCAGTTTGGAACCCTTACTATGAGTAAAGTCTCTTGAGAAAGTACAAAAAGCCTGCCTTTCTTCCCACACTAGTTAGGACTTTGGTGTATGGACCGATAATATGTATAATTGCAAATGCATTCATATTAATAAATGAATATATTGTATCACATATTAAACAAAAAAGTAGTAAAATAGAACAAGATCTTATCTGAAGTACAGAACAAAATAAAAAGTTAAGCTAGATACACCTCGTTAAACAAACTATTATAATTATGCTTCCACTGCAATATCGGCTTTCGCTCATTTCCATTATGTGCCAAGACAGCTCCCCGCTGTCTAGGGGTGGCATGGCTACAGACAGCCGCACCGAAACGCAGGCTAGCCGCAGCGGCGCCGCAGGGAAGCCGCAGGACCGCCGCGCCACCTTGACCTACTTGCAGCAGGAGAGCCCGACCCACATACAGTACTCAAGGGCGGGACCGGCGCCCAGCCGACTGAGGGCTGCCTTAACAAGGATTACAATACAGGGATTAAGAACAAGACTATAAAAATGTGTGATACAATATCCTTGACATCTTTCAAATAGATTACATCTCACCCGGGTTTGTAAGCGTGTGCACAGTTTCAAAATGCAAACACGTCTAGATTTAACACCTACATTTTAAGGCAAGGTCCAATCCTAATTTTAAAACAATTTACGGTGCTTTACATAAAGTTGAGAATTGCCTACCAGAATGGACGACTTAATGCGAAAATTCAATTGAATACGTGCTAATACTTTTTATATTTATTTCGTACAATCAAATGATACAATTTTAATGATAAAGGAGTCCATAGTTCACTAGTAAATTTCATTAGGAATTCGAATATGATACTTTAATTGAAATATATTTGCCTATAACTGAATAAAAATGCTTTTTCCCCCGAAGCACGCAAGAAAAATTGCAAAATTTAGGGAATGTTGCCGATTTTTTTCTATCGAGCCAAGTTTGCTCAATCGTGTATTGGCTTCCATACTTCATAAGGACGTATATTCAATTTACACTAGGTTTTTTTTCCAACTTCGGTTATTAGGTTTAAGCGTCAAAAAACTAAGTTTTCGCGAAGTCGAATCATGAAATTTGGAACTCATTTCGCCAACCTAAGACATTGGTCTTTCAGTCGCTTTCGCCCATTAATTTCACTTCCTACAACCCTTCACACTCTAACACAGTGACGCTTGAGAAATATTGCTTCTCGGCAGAATATCTGGCACTGCGGAGGTACCTACCAAGACGACCTCTTGCACAATAGCCCTACCTAGCCCTAGTAGGTCGGGTTTCATCGCCTCTTATGTTTTGGATTCTCACGGGGGCAGGAATATTCTACTCTTATTGTACTACTTCTTAAATTAGCTGACTAAAACACCATTGGAATAAGTGTTCTAGTAAAGACAAGTCCTTAGGATGCTCAATGTATTATAACCTAGTATAGGTATTTGTGTATCCTAATAATTATTTGTTTTAAGGTCTCCAAATGTTCTATAAAATGTGGTCACTTGTTGAGAAAATAGACAGATAAAGCTTATATTCAACAACAGAATCAACGGTTACCTATCAGTTAATCAGATAATTTATTATTGTATTGACAGCGAGGCTATAAGTAAATACGGAATGCTATCCGTATTTCTGCAGAGAACCTTGTTCAAAGAGAGACGCGGAACTAATACCTCCGTCGGTAATCGAAAGTGAAGATTGCAAGAAAGGGGGGCGGAAAGTAGGTGACGGTCAAGCTCTGACCACCACCGCCTTCCCCCTTCGGAATCTAGAGTAGTCATATCATGATAGGTCTCTCAATGACCTATATCAATATCTATTAAAAAACTTAAGTAGTGTACAGGTGTTTCACTCGTATCGTGCATCTTTGTTCATCGTCGTTGATTATAAATTTGTCGTGTTATACTTGTAAGAAACATTTAGAAGTACAGATATATTACGCAATCGTAATCAAACATTACATTACAACGCTTGGATTAGAGGGGAATATTCTCTTGGAGAGTATAAGCCATAATAAATAATTGACCTTAGGGGCCCAATGCGGTTAGGCTAGGTAGGTTAGTGCTTAGGCCAGTGGAGAGAATTCAGTCAACTCGAACGATTACAACATGAAATAACAAACTCAGTTGTCCAAAGACAACAACCGGAAACAACGTCTCATATGCAAGACGTTGTTTGTTTCAAGTACTGGAAATGATCTAACAAATCTAAAACCACACAGACCAAAATTAAAATTAATTTATTAATAAATAAAATAATATAGAATAAAGAAATTTATTATTATTATTATTCCTTTTATTCAAAATAAGTCACGGATTTCATCCGGTCCTTTACAAAGGCATACCTAAGTGGGGCTGTAGCCAACACTTAGAGGCCTGTTTGGTATAAAAATACAAAGTAGTATAAAAAAAAAACAGAAACTTATGGATGGATGGTGACATGGTATATCTATTATAAAAATGGGTAAAATGACAAGGCTATTGAAATGATTTTATTAATGATAAAAAGATAGTGGGCTATGGAAGACACTACGGCACCTGCCAAATTCAGTCTCATTTTAAATATTTTGGGCAGGTGGTGAATTGCCACCCACTAAACGGGCCCCCCATAAAGGCCACCATGAATGGTGACAGAAAGGGCAACGTTGGTGTGGCTGGCTAAAGGGTGTCGAGAGGTGTGCTGCGGTTTCACTGAAGCGCTACTACCGGCGTTATGCCCTTTAACACTTCCACCCTTGGAGCTTTTTGTTACTTGCTCTTGCGTCTCCACCCCCAGACGGCCAATTAAGGCAAGCCGGGGGTCAGGGGTCTCATTTAGCCCCAGGGAGAATCAGATTCCACGGTGTCGCTACTCACCTACGGCTCGCCACAAAGCCGCCCCTGCGGTTTTATTATTATTATTATTATTTAATTCCCTTTTGCAATAATACACAAAATGACTTAAGTAAGGAGAAACGTTAGCAATATCAATAGTACGAGGAACGGCATGGGCAATATTTGTTTTTAAGACTGTGGTCAGCTTTTTATTGACATGCTGAAAATGTTTATGTTATTCTTTAAACAACCAGCATCATTATCACCCGTAAACAAATGTACCTTTCTAAATGTCACTTAAAGAATCGCATAATGATTGCTACTTTAAACTACAATGTATTTAATTGTTACAGGAAATGTTGATGAAATGGGTTTGGACTGCATTTAGTTCTACCATCTATTCCCACATGTACTCGTACACTCAACGCCTGCGAAGCTTGCATCGGCTACTTTTCAACACCGTGAAATTACGAGCGCTTATACTATGTACTATACTTAACAGGTTGCCGCTCGCGAATTACGTCAACAGACTAAAACTGTGACGTGGCTTTATGGACTGCAGTTTCTACATTTCCTATGTCTGCCTGTGAATTACTTTTGCTTTACTTACGTCTGTCTGCACGTACGTACGCACGTACGGCCGCCCTAGCGCTGTATGATATTCGTATATCTTATCAGTTTTTTACAGCAGACTAGACGTATTTTCGCAGCCATAAACGGTCCTCTACATGAGTGCACGAGAAAGGCTGCAGCCAGGGAGGCATCGCGACGCATTGTAAGGCGCGTTACACAATCTGAAGTGACGACCACGACCTCTCTGTCAAGAGCGTAGCGATGAAGAAGAAGAGACGTATTTTCGGAAATACGGATGACGGACACGGGGTTTCAGAATGGTGTAGAAAGCTTGTTAAATCTATCACTAAAACAAATCTCAATAAATAAACCTATGAACCTGTTTGGCAAATATAGTTTGGTAGTTATTGGGTTTGACACGTCAGCTGAGAAAGGATTTTGCGACCGGTATAAAGCAAGTGAAATGTGAGGTAAGATCGTTTAATAAAGTGCTATATTCTTAATTTAAAAAAATGAGTAGGGGAGATGTAGGCAATCGGAGTCAGTTGGCAATAGTGATCTGCAACAAAATAAGATACCAATGCGATACCAATATGCCTACGCGCTAGCTTTGCGTGATTCCTATGCATGGACGATGGCTAACTTAGTTTGCACGACGCACTGGAGAAACAGATGTTTGAAGGTTTCGCGCCATTATGATCAAATTTTTTGAGTATTAAAGCCGAAGGTAAGGCTAAATTACTAAATATTTATTTCTGTACGTGTGATGTAATATAATCGTAACATTTTAGATTGCGATTTACAACTCAGATTGTAATTATATTTTTAACTGTCTTGTGAAAATTATTTTTTTGTCGTTTGTGCCCATGTAGGTAATCGGAGCCAAGTGAATTCATCGTGATTTCAATTACCTACAGGATGACCCGCATTGCCCACATTACCTTGTATGTGGTGAATGCGGACGAGATCACGAAATATGGTATCGGCGCACTTCTTGCGGGCTTTGGGCTCATGCAGACTGTATTGGATGGGACTCTGCTCGCAATTATGTGTTGATCACCATTGTCCACATGCTGATCACCACTGCCATCCGATGTTGACAATGGTGATCGATCCTGATTCTTTTTTAAATCTTTATTAATCTAAAATTGATATGCCAAAGTAATTAAAGTTGATCTCAACCGATAAATAAATAAGTAAAGTTTATTATAAGAGTAAACCAATAAATAGTTGAATAATAGATTTGGTTTTATTTCGATTCTCGCTTAAGTGATCCTCATTACCTACATTTCCCCTATCTATTTGGTTCAAATATTTAAATTGTTTCTTTTAACAGGGACGAATTAAATGTTTAAATTAACTTTTCAACAAAAGGTTTACACTTTTGAAGTTAGTTATTCTACAAGTGGAATTTAGACTAGATAATATTTTATACTACAAAAAATGATCTTTGATAAATAAGAGAGTCGTAGCCAGGCGTGGGTCAGCTATGATTATGATGCATTTCTTTGGGTTGAGGATCAAAACAGATAACCGATGGCGTCAGACGTTTACTTTACTTGTAAATATTACTAAATATGAAAGATGATCGTAATCTCTTCGTGCGTGATTTGACTAGAACATGTTGGTGAATATCTGAGCTTACAAAAATACACCTTTAAAATGCTACCCATACCCGTATATACAGATTGATAATAATATTGCCAAATAAATTTATTATTATTACTATTATAATAAACTATGAAAATTATCTTTTTCAGACGCACATTTAAAGCAGCCACAAATACATTAAATGTAGGTAAAGTTATTATGTTCTGCTTTTTATTTTATCTTGTAATTACATTTTCGAATGGTGTTAAGTCATTGATTATGTGAGCATAATTATATACCAACCGTTTAGCTTGTTTTAAATAATTGTTGAATTGAATTGAATTAAAATTAACTTTTTCTAGAGTTGGTTCCTGAAGTAGGTAGTGCAGAACAGCGTTCTGGAGAGTTTAATAAAACGCCCGATTTGCTGTATTTTCGCCCTTCCCGCACGAGGAGTTATCTCATCAGCTGACTGTGAAGGTGTGAATATTTAAGCTCCTAAAGGTTATATAAATTTGAATAAGTTAAATATAGATTTTAGAACAGAATCGCGATCCGAGAGAAAACTTATGTGAAATGTTCAAATGCAGAGTTCTGATCCCACGGCTTTACGATTTACCGGCCCGAGTAAATGGCCCGGATTTAACACTACACGGGTTGCACTGGCACTCTACGTATTGTTAGCAATGTTCTCTCTGAAATCCCGCGATCCATCAACGGCTAACCGTTGATGGGAGCTAACTCCCATCAATCTATGTTTACAAACGGATCAACCGCGACTTCAAACGGTTGTTTTAAGTGTTTACCAACAACGTGCCACGAGTGCTCGATGAATCAACAGGTAAGACAATTATAATTATAAGCGGCTGACCATCGAGCACTCGGCAGGTGACTTGTTGACACGCAAACATTTTACATAATGTACGGGTTAGAAAATCGATGTATTTTTAACTATAACAGAGGAAATGTTCGTGCGGAGGTGAAGGGTAGAGTTTGGAGAACCAAAATAATGCGACATTTACAGTTATGGTTTACGTTTTATCTCTAACGACTGTTGTTTGTTTATATTACGGGTGTAGGTGTAGTGGGCAATAGACCTAAAGTATATGACTTTTTTGCTTAAATTTATATCAGCATGTTTTAGCCCAATGCGTCTGATAAAGTAAAATATGTCTCGTATAAGTTTAACTTTTGACTATTTAAGGTAGTTTTTTTGTTTGCAGACTACATAGGAAATGTTGTAGCTTTGTCTGTCTGGTTGCTTTAGTTCAAAGATTCATTTAGAAATATATGTAAAAGATATATCTATTATAAGAAGCAGTGAAGTTGTGAAAAATTTAGGTTCCACAAATAACTTCCAAACAATAAAGTAAAGTTAGACGTTCACATGTAAATACTTGTAAAGCTTGCTTCAAACGCGAGGGTTTATCATGAACTTGTGTCTGTGTAATTTATGTTAAATTTTATAGCAGAAGTACATGTTAAATACTATTTACATTTCCTTTCATTAACCTGGTTACGGGCTATAGAACTTTTCCTCGAACTCCACTGCAACTGCAGAGAAAAGTAAGATACCCGGAAGCTCACTTGAACATCGCTAAGTTTAAAGTTTAATGAATTTTAATGAGTTATTTTTGTTAGCCCGCAATATTAATAGTCACTTACTGCACATCTCACGCTATTGTTCTCGTCAACGTAAATGCTTTGATCCTAATTGGAAACGCAAAAGCGTACGTGAGAAAATCAAATAAAACGTGCCCATGTAAACGTTGCCTTACTCATTATTTCATTAACCATACCTCCTCCATCATATTATAGTTCTTAGGCACGATCGTAAAACCGAATAGCAGTTAGTGCGCGTGCGCTCTAAACACTTGAGTTTGATGGGGCTGGCTGAGCGTAACACTGATGTTAATTATTGTTTCTAATGTGTGACTATTTATACAATACCGGAATTAGTTTGACTAGCGAGCAAGGGCAGTCATAATGAGCTTAGGTGTAAAAAACTCAAGCAACGTGGGTGAATTTTTGTTCTCCTAAAATCAAACTGGCGTCTATTGGCGCAGAGGAAGTTTTTTTAACCACTAGCTGCCCTTGATGATGGATAATGATGATGATGAATCAAATATAGCCTATGTTACTCAGTAATGAAGATTTCTAAGCTTTCTTCTTTCATTGAGTTTATTCATTCAAACAAACAATCATATATTTCCTCTTTATTATTAGTGTAGATATAGACTAGAAACGATTCGCAGCATCTCCAACGAAATAAACGACTATCTAACAGGGACACTTGCTACCTACTATTGTCGCTATAAATACACTTTTTATTATAAATAGAAAAGGATGCCAAGGATGCCACGTTCCAAAACTGCTGAACTGATATGTCAAAATATTACATCATAACAGTGAACAAAATAACACACAAGCTACATGTGTCCTGTGAAAATGTTGAAAGTGTACAGGTAGTTCTCTTGAGCGAAAAGTCATTAGGTATTGTCACGATACTACTGAGACACGATTTATAGAAAACGGTCTTTACAAAATACTGTAGACAGCTCATGCAGAACAGCATCACTAAGAACGTACGAAACGAACGTGCCTATTCAAATAGAAAGCTAAAGGTATTTGTTGAAGTAGAAAAATAATGAATCGGTTAAGTGTGTTGGGTAACACATATGAGACGGATCTGTAGCCATTCTAGCGAAATTAATTTATTTTGAGTACATTTTTATGTTGTTGCACTATTGGTTTCGTTCATAGAGATCTAGAGAGATGCCAATCCGTGCGCTGAATACCTGGTGCCGCAAGCAGCGGCCGTATTCCGCGATTCAACGTCTTCTGCTAGCTTCAATAACTTTATTACACACATACATGAATATTCGTAAGAACAGGGAAAGCATTGTAAACTGTTTACTTTTTATTGTGTACTGTTTACATGCAACATCGCGACCGGCATTCAGTCACATGATACAAAAGTTGCGATGCGCCGCGAGCAATGTGTTCTGTGTTTGTGCATATTGCTGCGACAACGGCCCCGCCCCCTTTTTTCATATCTTCCTTGTTTCTGTGATCTGTGGTTTCGTTTAAAGTTGACGTGACGTAAGATCAACGCATCAACCATATCTTTATCAGGGCTGGCACTACGAGTGGGTTCAAATATTGCAAACATTGCACAACAGCCTCCCTCAAGTATACGGCTGTATAGATATCGCCTTTCTCATAGTTTACATCTTTTTACAGTACGGAAATGACGCAGCATCAACTACGTACAGTTACTCTATAACTTGTGACTCAATAGGCAATCAAAAGCTTAACAGTTGTAATTAAAAATAATGTAATTATTTTAGAGCATACTTACCAAAACCCACAATTTAGTCGACATTCCGATAATTATCTTTTTATAAATTGTAAGCCTGATATTACTAACTAATATTAATTATACCGCCACTTCCAACCGGTCCTTTTGGAAATTCATGGGGGAGGCTCATGTTCAGCAGTGGACGTCCTACGGCTGAGATGATGATGATGATGATGATTAATTATACATGGAAATCACATTACACTACATAAATTATACTATTAATTATTTATATTCGTTAGGTATATTGTTATTGTCAACAAGGACGCAATTATAACCATATCAACGTAATCGACTAACGTAGGTATTATTTTACTGGTTATTACTGTTGTAACGATAAAAGTTGATTAATTAACTGTTGATAAGCTAAATTTGTTAACTAATCATCAACGGAAAGCGTTGCTAATTGGCAATGGGGATCTAATCATTACCCTATTGATAGCGTGGCTTAGGTATTCATTATAACCCGGTTATAACTGTTGACTAGTAATTACTATTGTAACAAAAACAATTGTCTAATTAGTTCAATCACCGTTCATGGTATGAAGCTACATTGAAAGCGCAAACTATATTATATTAATATAATATATAATATAATTAATATATTATATTAATATCGACATGTTATTTCACACTTTTTGGTATCGAAGCTGGTTCAACTTTTGGTAAAAAAAAAAACACTTTTTTTGGTGACCATTGCTACTAACGCGATTGATTGTGATTCACCATGATGATATCATCAAGATAAGTGTAACACTTTTCAGCTTTTGGAGTGCAACTCAAACACTGCTAGGCTGAATTTGATGATCATACAAATGGGGGAGAAATCGGCTAACATACACACAAAAAAAAACACACGAACATATAACCTCCTCCTTTTAAGAAGTCGGTTAAAAATTGGTTTACAATCTTTATGTTATGTCTCAGCTCAGCATAATATGGAAGGACCGTAAAATATATCTCAGGACAAAGAAAATAATCGTCCACCCCTAGGTCTTTTAAACTTTTCTATACCGGGCTGAGACATGGACTCTGAGAGCTGCTTATCGCAACCGCATCGATGCTTTCGAGATGTGGTGTTGGAGGAAAATGTAAAAAATACCTTGGACAGCACATCGGTCCAACGTGTCTATTCTGAAGCAACTTAAAATAACGACAAGACTGTCTTCCATTTGCTTGCTTGATGAGAATTCTGCAATATTTTGGTCACATCGCTAGAAAGGATGGAGATAACCTCGAGAAACTTGTGATGACTGGAAAAGCCGATGGCAAAAGATCTCGTGGCCGCAGTCCAATGCGTTGGTCCGACCAGATCCGCACCACTCTTGATACATCCGTTTACGATGCTCTACACATAGCTGGTGACCGAACACACTGGCGTAATATCTTAAAAGAAAGAACAATGGGTGGAGGAGGTCATGACCCTCAGATATGAGGATTACGACTCAAGGAGGAGGACAGTCTTTATGCTACAACAGGTGGCTTGAAACTTAGATATCTAACTTTACTATTCTTCGTATATATATTTCGTTAAAATATCGTACTTAATGAGATTAATTTAATGCAATTTATAATAGTACAAAATTATGCGGTGATGGATTATGTTAGGCGTTTCACATTATCCGAAACCAACACAATTTCCGTAGAACGTCCCACTAAAATTCGCGGTATATGTGGTCACGTACTATTGTTTGTTCATCAACGTCATCATAAATGTATAAAGCCCACAGCGTGACCGCAACGCGATGGGCTTCTGTGGTTGTGAGCACTTTGGACAGATCCAAAACGTTATTAACAGCCAAAATTCACAAACAAGTAAATGTACGAGCTATATGCTCACAATATGGCTTAACAATTAAAACAACGGCAATTAAAACAAACTCGAGGCGTACGGTATTCTTTTATTGAAACACATTATGACATCCTGAGATACAAATTAACTCTGAATGGAGATAGTAATTTTAACGCCTGCTTAGCGATCTCAAACATTGAAATTTATAGAGAGAAAAATTCGAGCCTCGGTGGCCTAGATGGTCATGGCGTCTGACACTGATAGTCAGAAGACGCGGGTTCGAATCTCTTCCGGAGATAGTAATATTTAGACTACTGTAAAAGATACCACAGAGTCCGGAAGAAATAAAATTTTAGTAGAATATCTCGATCTTTTGCGGAATATCGGCATTTACTTTATGTAATAGTTTATAGAATGCCAATCATTCAAATTTCACATGCAACTTTGAATATCAATCAGTCGATGAAATGGTTTCCTTCTCGTGCCGTGGTAAAAGGCACGTGGTGAGACGATTCTATACGACTGACAAAATATTTGTGTGCAGAAGGTATTCATTTTAATGATCAACGTATTTTATCGATACGCCTTTGATAACGTTTCCTGTACGATGCAAGATCTCTCAAAAAATGCAGAGACTTTCTACTATTGCTAATAAAATGATAAATTGTTATTTTATTTATTTATATACTAAGAAGAGTTGAAAGAAAAAAAATATTGCTTAAAACCTGTTAAGTATTTAGAGATTCATTGTCAATTCCGAGAATTTGCACTAATACCTTGTAATATATATATGTAACAGGCATTTTCATTCTCTTTCCATTACAACCTGGTTTATATAACTATGCATTTCCGTATTAAGCCTCATCTTAGAATTGGCCAGTGGATGTGTTATATGAAACATAAAAAAAAATCATACCGAAAATTCACGAAAAAAGCCAATTCTGGAGATAGGGATAGGAGAAAGAGATCCTAGATTTGAATGATAAAAAACTGAAGGAGAGGAGATTGGATTCTGGTGGATTTTTTATGGAGGATACAGAGCTCTAGCTTGATACAAGAAGTTTGATATAGTGGAACTCCTGTGAAACTTGGGTTCCAAGATCCGTTCTGATTCTTAGTCCTATTGTTGCAACAGTGAGCTGTTGAAGAATACATGTGCCATGGTGAATGTGTGGGTGGCGTCGGAGCCTGTAATAGCCGTAATATAATAAGGGAGCCGTATGAAAGTTCGAAAATGTAACCAAAGGTGTGAAAAAATACCCACAAAAATCCTTATATCGCGAAACTATTGACAATAGATATGTCTAACTAGTACAGTTGTGTCACAATAACCACGTTTTCATGTAAGATTATGAAATTGAAGTATTCCGCCGAACAATTATTATATCGTGTACACTGCGGAAATTGTTGATAACAGAGCAAAGTGATGTACTACAACTTTATTTAGGGCACCAATATCAACAAAAATGTTTGCAGAACCATATGTCTACCTATGACAGTTACGTCACAATAACTAATTTTTCATGTTAAAATATGCAATTGTGACGCCGCGACAAACTAGGCCACATTATTCATACCTTGATATCAATTATTATCTACCCTAATAATAAAGAGGAAATATTTGGTTTGTTTGTAATGAATAAATGCAAAAACTACATAACCGATTAAAAAAAATATTTCATCAGACATCATGCCTGAGCATAGTACGCTATATTTGATTCATCATCATCATCCTTCACCACGCGGGTGAAACCGCGGAATGCATAGACAATGACACTATTTTTCTACAAGAAGTCAATGAGCCCATACGCGCCAATAAATTAAAATGTAAAAATGTGCTGTAGAATTCAAAAGTTATTTTATGATGCAGTTGTTTGAAAATCAAAGGAAAATATTGCACTGTAATGGGTTTTATTTTATTTTACCTATATTCGAAAAAAAAGAATGTGTTACTACAATTTTTTTGTATTCATATTTGGAATATTACGTTGTAAATGTAGATAAAAATATTACAGTTTGTTTTAAATATTTATACTATATTTTTTTTTGATCAGTTTATCACAGTTATTATAGTGGCAAATATATACGAGTACATATACAAATGGCGGGTGTAGCGGATGGTCATTTCACGCAAAATTCACCCTTAAGATGGTCAGGCATAAACTTGACTGATGGTACCTTTGAATTATCATGGTACTGACTTCATCAAGTTATTTAATAGTATTGAATTTGTGTTGTGCTGTCGTTACTGTTGAAGTCTGTTAAAAAAATAAACAATGTACTTACGTTAATTACTACTCTCTCGCAGAAATCGTGGTCGTGGTGTATAGGTTCAAACGTCAGCACCCCTCCTTGCGGTGGTTTGCCCGACTCCTCCTCTTGGCTGCAAAGTTTTGGGAGGGACCTGGAGACAAATGAAAGACAGGTCAAGCGCAAATAATATTTTTTTCTATTAACTTAATTAATATAAAAAACTAGCTGCGCCCGGTGACGTATAATGATAATGATAAAAAGTATTCTCTGTGTTAATCCAGTGCCTCATTACCTACATACCAAACTTTCATCTAAATTGATCCAGCCGTTCCAGCATAAAGAAGTAACAAACAAACAAAGACACTATATAATATTTATATATATAAACTTTCTTCTTCATAATATTAGTGTGATTTTTATTATTTGTAAATTGAATTTTAATAATACCCGAAGGGCGGTTTTGTGGTGAGTGATTGGTGCTACCGTAGATCCTGATTCTCCCTCGAGCATACTACTCCTGACCCTGGCTTGTCTTAATTGGCCGTCCGGGGATGGATACTCAAGAACATCTACTAAAAAGCTCCAGGGGTGAAGTATTAAAAGGCACAACGCCGGAGGTAGTGCTCTAGTGAAACCGCAACTCACCTCTTGACATCCTTTAGCCATACGCACCAAACTTGCCTCTTTCGTTACTAAATTATGATGGCGCCCCTAAGGGGATCGACTTAGGTATTTAGAGGCGTCTTAGGGGGCAAGTGAGCACCATAAGATGAGACTAAAATTAACAATTGCCGTAGTCTCATCTATTATAGCTCTTATCCTTCAGAGTTCATGTTAATAGCCGTACCATTTTACCCGTTATTGTAATAGATCTTCCATGCATACCTTAATCTCAATTGTTCCGCATTTTATACACGATTATATATTATATTTTATTCTAAAACTATCGTATTAGCATGATAGATCTGGATAAATTACGATTTATTGGGCTGGACCCCTCCGTCACTCCCTGGCAATATTCCTAAAAAAATTAATATGCACCTTCTATAGGATTATAAATATTTTTAATATTATCTATGTATAAACATAAGGGCAGGGCACATAGCACGCAGAACAGATGGCCGATGGGGCCGAAAAGTTCTGGAGTGGAGACCACGGACCGGCAAGCGCAGCGTAGGTCGTCCACCGACACGGTAGACAGACGACCTGAGGACGGTCGCAGGACGACGTTGGATGCAGGTCGCTTCCAACCGGTCCTTTTGGAAAATCATGGGGGAGGCTTATGTTCAGCAGTGGACGTTCTACGGCTGAGATGATGATGATGATGATGATGAAACATAAATATAGTTAGAACTTATTCATTAACTATATTATTATTAACTTAAGGGATTACTTTAAAAATACTATTATTATTATAATAATATGTTTTTAATCCTTCCTATACCGTGATAATTAAAATAAAAGATTTATAAATGAAACTCACGTAAATTTACGTCTCTGGTAAGCAAAGGGTTCAGCCAATAGTTTATAAAATGTTCATCTCTGCACTCAAAAAATATTAATTCACTTTCAAAGTCGCAGTCCAGGTTTTATCAATAACTTCAGATATGCCAACAACTACTGAAGTGGAGAGGCGTGTTCCACTCCAGCCAGAGGCCACTTCACTGTTTAGATGTCGGCTTGGCGGAATTTTCGATATAATTATGGAAGATGGAAGTCTATATATTAATAGTAGGGCTAGTTTTAACGCTTAAGTTATTTTAGGTACTGATTATAACTAGCTATAGACATCTATCAATGGTTTTATGTGATCCTTTGACAATTACTATATTTTTTTGTTTTAAATGTAAGGTAGGTTGTATTTTGGCTACATAAACAGTATTAAAATTTATAGTTGACTGAGCAAGCGAAGTGTCTCTGTTTTAACTGGTCATATTGATATTTATCAGTCCGTATGTTTGTTAGGTTGTATGTTGGTCCTCCTGTACAGGAAACATTTTTCAAGCAATCTTGACAAAACTTGGTATGCATGTTCTACTATTTAATAGTTCTTTTCGGCAATTTTTAATGGGGGTTATTTCTTAAAAAGGGGGGACGTTTCCTTTGGCGCAATATACTGAGCGATTTTGATAAAATTAGGTACCTAATGTGTCACACACATTAGGTATACCTGACTTTAAAGAGGAGTTTAAAAAATGAACAAAATTGGTCAATTTGTTTCCGAGATAATAACGTTGTGAAGTAAAAAAATTGACGATTTTGGTTGGGAGGAATTTATGTAAAAAATACGGTAAGTAGATTTGCAAATAACAACATACAACATTTTAGCAAAATTGATCTTGACCATATGCGACCTTGATCGCCGCTGATAAGACTGTGCTCGCGAGCTCTACTGTTCGTAAAAGTATCTACTAGTAAATTATTTTTGTAACAAAACTATATACAGTGTAAATACCAGATCAATACGATGTCAGCTCATTATAAGCTACATAAGATACAATCTGTAATATAACCATGCGAATTACATTAAAATATATTAAGATTAAAAGGAAGTTCTTTCCCAACATGGCATGGTAAAGCAGTGACAACACAGTAATAATAATTTGATCAGTGCACTCCAATTAAATCAAGACCCTACCGTCGCCATTCAAATAATTAAATCCCTTTACCAAAGATGGAGCCGTTAGAAAGTAGGGCGAATAAAAAAACTCGTCTATAAATCGAGTAAATACATCACCAGTACATATAAAATACTCGCAGTAAATTCTAATTTATATCTATTCTATGAAATGAACCGTAGGGCATCTCAACATGATTAAACTTCACGACTTCCAACTTCGTTCGGTAAGATGAATTTTGATCTAATAAAAAATCTGTAGCTCGTCGTTGCTCGGAATACTCTAACGTAGATATTTAAAATAATTTAACAGTGAAACCTAATTTATTTTTCTTGTGGAAAGGGAATCTAGGACGTCTGCTATGATTACTTTTACCTCAATTTAATGAAACCGTCTAGCAATAAGATGAAGGATGACGTAATGAGAAATCTGCATTTCGGCTCTTCTAAGATTGCTAGTGAAATTATTTAGGTAGTCGTTATAATATGCCGTAGAAATGAACCGATTAAATAGTTTTTGAAATTATATCAATGCACATGAGTATTACAGTTAAAAGAAATGAGTGTAGATTACGACCAAATTTCATGATTTCTACTTCGCGAAAACTTAGTTAGTTATAACCGTTAGTAAATTGAATAAGTATACGTTCTTATGAAGTATGGGAGCCAATACACGATTGAGCAAACTCGAGCGAACTGGCTCGATAGAAAAAAATCGGCAACATTCCCTAAATTTTGCATATTTTCTTACGTCCTTCGTGGGAAAAAGCATTTTTATTCAATTATGGGCATATAAATATATATATCAATGAATGAATGAAAAAAATATTCGAATTTTCAATGAAATTTACTAGTGAACTATGAACTCCTTTATCATTAAAATTTTATCATTTGATTGTACGAAATAAATATAAAAAGTATTACTTAGTAGGTATTCAATTGCATTTTCGCATTATGTCGTCCAATTTGATAAGCAATACTCAACCTTATGTAAAACATCGTAAATTGTTTTAAAATTGTGATTGGACCGCGCCTTAAGCGATTGGAATACATCATGCCTTGTCGTTCTCAACTGACAAGAACATTTGGACTGGATTAGAATGTGTAAAAAAGCCACATAAGAAGAAGAAGAATGTGTAACCGTTAGTGATAGGAACGTTCATCTTATCGCTATGTCAAACATTTAGTCTCAACCCTTTGATACAAGGGCTATCTATCCACCGAACCGCCCTTGGCCCGCGTGCTAGATTATACCCCTTACTTTTCTCTTTGAGATGAATGCCTGATTCCCAGCAATGAGAACGTTTAGGGCTAATAATTTACTTTAGATGAACGTTCAGGTGCGGTTACTATTGGATCCCTATTCGGTCACAAAGGTCATACGCGCCGGTTTCTGTGGCCTATCTATGAATGGTTTGTTATTTTGTTACCAATAGATGTTTGACACTATAGAACTATGCGTAGATAGAACTATCTACAAACAGTGTTAACATATACTAAATACAACTTATTTAATATTTCTATCTCAAGTATATTTAAGTCACGTTTAGTGAGTTGACTCCTAAGAGTGTACTATGACAGAGTAGCCGACATTCTAGACTCTAGAGTACCTACTACGTAGTAGTCCGAGTGCACTCGGATAACCGTTTTCTACGCTACGAGCTCGCCAAAGTAGCGGTCCGAGTCAACTCTTACCGACAAAAGGCGGCTTTAAGGGCTGAGTGACCCACATTTGTAGAATGACACTGTAGCACTGCTGGGTGAATAGAACTAAACAACAATGTGTTGGCATGAAGAGCATAGTGCAGTGCTGTGCCGAACTTGACATCATAGGTAGACATCACTCTTGCCGTTAAGCGAACGAATTGCTCGTCTCTTCATGTATTAATATAAAAATAGAAACGTACCGTTTAACATCAGACACAGCAGTTAGCTCGGTATGAAACTGCTGGTAATCACAAGCTTGTTTAAAAATAAATGTATGTATTTGCTTTACCATGTGGTGGGATTCTGCACCGCAAATATGTGCTGTCAGTGTGTCTATAAATTTGTACGATATTTTTTTTCAGACAGTCTATTGTTTAAACTTAACGATGGTAAGTTTTCGAAGGCACTGATATAAATAACTGTCATGTCAGTTATTTATGTCAGCTAATTAATTACGTCACGGAATGATGATTGCTGTACAGAGGTTAGGGCGATTGTATAAAGGTAAGGAATAAGGACGAGAGTGGCGCTGTCAGTTACTAGCGCGTGGCTACGTTCAATTTCATTCAAGCAAACGAACGCATCGCGTAAAAACGTACAAAATTCATAAAAAAATAATGTACTCTCTTAAAAAACCATCAGTGTATGTGTATTAAAAATTGCTATTGTATGATGTGTGTTTCATGACAAATACAATAGTGAATAAAGAGAAAAAAGGTTTGAAAGGTGATTTACATATATTTATTTTGGTGACAATTAAGTGTTATATTTGATTTGTTTTTAATGTACTCTAGTATGTTACAGTATGTTTTTAATTCCGTCAATGTGTACTTAGGATTCTTAAATTGTCATATTATTTTTTGTAGTTTTAATTGAATTACTGCTTATGAGATAAACTTCTTTAAAACCCTCATTTTTATCAACATCATGATATGATAGCACTTTAGCATCAGGTAAACGTGTTCATCACTTGTTAACATTAAAAAACTGCGTACCTTGCGGAGTTGATGGGTCAAATATTATTAAATTAGTATTAAAAAAGTTTTTGTGGACGAAGACGAGCCGATTCCACTCAATCCCAGATCATCGAGTGTAGATAAAACATTGCAAAACGGTCACATCCCTAACAAGAGTCTGTTGAAAAGCGCTGGGTGAACTACAATCGATACTTGAGATCTGACGAAGCGAACTGCGAGCGAGCTCAGGCGTGCCACCGTTTCCGAACCTCTCTGAATAGGCGCACTTGTGTCGATCCAGCACTTGCGGCGAGTAGAGTTGTGCAAGTCGCTATTGTATCGAACAGTTGAAGATGTTCGTGCAGGAGACGCAAAACTGAAACTTGTTTGGTCTTTATGAAAATGGAACATGCTGTCCGAGGTCGTTTGTTCAGGGAAACACAATCAATAAATGTGTAATAAACATATTGCTACTTACAGGATGACAGTCGTCCCGCGATCATGGCGCTTGTGTCGAAATATCGGGAGCTCATTAAAATAATTACCACGGTTTTCATCCCGTAAGTAGCAGTATGTTTATTGAAAACAACCGTAAAAAATTGCTTAATTAAAAAAGTGCTTAATAAAAGAGTTTAAAAAAGTGCTTAATAAATGTGTAGCAAAAAGCTGTACTTATATACCTATTGAAAGATAAGTTTCAAAAGTTTCAAGTGATACTTTCTAAAAATGTTCCTGTGCCTTTCAATTCAGTATCACAAACACATCAGAAAATTGATACTACCGCGATATAATCAAATTATGAGAGTCACATGAATCCTTTTACTTCTACGGCCGTTTGCTCGAGTGCAGTAAAAGTTAAGATTGGAGTAACTAAATGAATTCTTATTGCTTAGTAACACAACTTTTACATTAGACACAATATACAAATCCTAATAGTTTGAAAGTCTACGAAGTTAAATAAAATGTTTCTATAAATAATAATTTAAAACAAACCCATATCAAATCTATAATGGACATGGAGCTATCCCCAGACCCTGAGTGCTAAGTGGGCATTAATTGCCTAAAATGTTTTTATTCATGAGGCTTGCGATACAATTTAGTGACAGAAAAGGCTAATTAGGCTTTACATTTTAAGATAAGCGAGTAGTAATGGAGTTATGAAATTATGATTTCTTAATCACTTTCAATTACGCGACTAAAATTCGAGAAAAGATTGTTGCTACGTTAGAAACCAATGCAAAAAAAAATCAAGTCACGGAAGGTATAATTCTCTAAATGAATATCTTATATCTTCTTCTTCTATATCTTCTATCTTTATACTTATTAAGGAGTAGAGGCCAAAAAGTCTGTACTTGGAAGACAAAGCTAGTTTTAAATAAAAACACATACTTGTTCAGTTTATGAACAAATCATAAAGATTTGATTTTAAGCTGAGATCAGAATACGGTATGCATTTATCATATTGTATCATATATATACTAATTAACATAACAATACATAATAAAATTGTAATCGCCAGTAATGTTTGTAAAATATACAATGATTCACTATTTTGTCCACTATTAACAACTTTCAATCATATTGGAAATCGGTATACAAAAGGTAATGATCAAGCCACTGGATAAAATCTGAAGCACCGATCGGTATCTTTTTGAAAACCTCTTGTCGTCTAAACGATGCACACATGTTGAATAGCAAATAAGAGCGAAACCGAAGATCAAATTTATTGTGTAGACACGCCCTTCACAGAGGAAAAAATGTCGCCCGATATAAAATATTTTTATCTATGATTTTTACAGTTTAATTAAATTTAAATAGGAAATGACAATGTTGTTAGCACACACGACGCAACAATTGTAACTAATGTGTGTACAACTATAACGTAGGAAATTTTAACAAATCCTTTTTTAGCGTTGATAATAATTTATAGTAATAATCTAATTAGATTCGTTGATTAGATGATTTTATGATGATTAGTAGATTATGTCAAAGTCAAAATAATTTATCCAATTTTTGCATCAAATACGCACTTATGAACGTCAATGGTACAATAGATCCCATTTTAGAAGTACCTATGGGTTAGTCTTATAAACGTAAAACAAAAAAATAACAGTCTATTACGAGTAAGATCCCATTGGTGAGACTTGGGCTTTCGGGCCATCTAAACGCATCTGACATATGCCAAAGTTACCCTTGTTAAGTTTTAATATGTGGCGCCTATATTAACTTAAATATTTAAGTTATAGTGAAATCTGTCTTAATCTTTAATTTTCTAATTATTAAATTATACTCAATATATCTTTGTAAACAGAGCTGCTTGTGCAATAACTAATGTACTCGTATAAAAACGATATTTCATTGATATTTGGGAGTGGGATAGCGATTGCTGCCAAACAGTTTCGCTTGGCCAGAAACAGAGATGCATATTATAAATTTACTACTAAGCTTCTTCAGTCGGAAAGGCACTTCAACAGAAGAGAGGTTTATATTGACGCTCCTTTGTACATGCCACTAAACATATGCACGTAAGTTCTTATATATATGTAGTAGTTACGCTTATGTTACAATATATATAAGAGTATCAAGCAGAACATATCAACCATTGACATTAGAAGTAAAACGTTGCAAAACAAAGAGTAGATATACTGTCCTATCAGTATTTGTTCCGCTCACAATAAATAGTTTCTCAGCGCAAATACTGCAAGAGTTCTTATTAATTTGAAGCTCCGTTTAACTGCAATTTTCCACTGTATCGGTTATGAATGACTGTTGACTGCAAAACTCAAACCGTGATTTATTGCAAGTTGTTGCGAATAAAGCACTTTCAATTTAAAGCGAATAATATAGTCCAGTGAACAGCTTTATGAGAGTTGGCGCAAATATCAAAGGAAGTTTCATTAAAATAACGGTTAAATTCGCGTGCGTTGCTAAGTGGCGGTTACGCTCAGCATTCAGATGGAAAAAGGGAAACCGCTTTACTAATACAATATGTATTTGTGCACTAAAATGAAAATACGCGTCATTCGATACAATTACGTATTTTGATGAAATGGACTAGTATAAACTGGATTCAGGCTTGGTACAATATGAAATTAAGTTTCTCACAAACTTAATTCATATGATGTTTAAATAATTAATTTTTAATGTTGTTAATGTATCAGGTACTTTAAAAACGCCCAGTGTCTTAGATAGAAATTAACATACTTATATTAAAAGAAATAGATAATGAATCGCCGAAATGTATGCACGTGCATAACTTCCGAAATACTTTACGCATTTGAATTTTTTTTAGAGTTGGTGGCCATGCTAAAGGAATGGTTTAAAAATAAAAATAAAACATTTTCAACATCATCCATCACTACGCAGGTGAAACCGAGAGGTACAGCTAGTTTCTTTTAAAAATCAAAAAAATCAAGAGGGACCGTTTACCAAATAACACATATAGTAACACATATTATTTTTTGTCAAACTTAATACCTACTCAATTTGAACGGGAGATTTGCTATAATTATTAATTAGGTACCCTATTAACTACTTGAATATGAAACTACGTTTTCTTTGAAATTAGTAAGTGTTTTAATTGAATTATCAGCTATTTAACTAAGTAAGATAATATGTAATAATTAATAATTATATATATTATATAATATATAATATAATAATTATTATTATATAATAATAATAATAATAATGCCGCCAGCGTTTTGGCCACTTTTCCCCCCACCATGGGGCTTATAGATTAGATAGTTAATATGTAATTAAGTATTTTATGTACTCGTATATTATGCACTTGTACTTGTAGGGGATTTTATATTAAAAAAGGTAATAGTGCTACACACTTGGCATACATAGGCATTGGCACAGTTTAGTATCTCAATTAAATAGTAACAAAATGAATTAGTAGAAAAAAGTATGAGCAAGTTTTCAAGGGATGATGTTCATAATATAAATGTAGATGCTTATTATTTCAATGCTGCAATCTATCGAGTTGAATATTTTGCATTACGAAGAAACCAACCAGGATTAACTAAGTTTATCAAATCGGCTCCTTCGCCTTTTCCAATTCGAATCACGAAGGTGGAGGTGACATTCTTCATCTGCATCTCCTCTTCGGGGATGAAGTAAGATAGAATTGATTTAAAGGTTATACGGGATATGATTTATTGATTGAGATTTTTTTAATGAAACTATGTCACTACACCGTAGAAGGGTTTAAAAAGGACAAGCTTAAAGTTTTTTTAAAATTATTTCAATAACACAAACATAAACCAAACAATAATAATTTGGTATCTGACATAATAACACACTGTAAACTATTAACTTGTTATGTATACTTATGACTGAGGAACTTATTTTACCGTAGGTACTAGGTACTATTCTTTGTTTTGATATTAGAAGTAATTATGCATTAATAATAACGATAAATAATTAAATAATCTCTAATTTGTAATATAATATCAGTGACTATTGAAAAAGTTAATTTTAATTTATGCTGACTATTATGTATGATTGACAAAAATGTATATTATATTTGAATTGCAACAATGTCAGAAATAATTGACAATAAAATGTAAATGTATCACACTCACTGGCAACCGCCCTTGCAGGGTGCATGTACTTACTTATCCTACCATAAGAACTTTGTAATAATGAATGTACTTGTACATGTATGCTATAAATAAATAAATAAAATTGTAAGTTTGATTGACGCATAAAATATTTATTTAATATCAATGACTTATGTGGACTTTGTAAATAGCGCTTCAAATATCATCAATATTTGCCGACTCTAGCGTATACTCCCTAAGGATTAGCATCAGACATGCCCGAAACCTCGGTAGATAACGTCAGCTAATTAGTGAAGTTAAGACTGTTTTAATCTATTCATATAATAAAAATGTAACGGATCGCTGTCCGTACATGCTAGATTTAAGAGAAAATATATTATTGAGCCTTTTTAACAAAAATGGGAATGAAAAAAATAAACTTGGAATTTTTGTCTTCTTGTCTGAAAGCTTTTTTAGAGATTATTTAATCCGATTTAGATGTGGTTTCTGATGGATTTCATTAATATATTGTGGTAAGATTCATTTGACATAGCATTTATTTCATGTCAATCGGTTCATAAATAAAAAAAGTTATTGATATTCAAGAATAACTCTTTCGCCACTAGACCAAGACCAAGCGAGCGAAACCGCTGACGGAACAACTATTTATAAATAAATTTAGTCATATCGTTGAATCTGGTGTTATGATTTGCAGATATATTGAGATTAAACCTTATATGTGCGTTCGCGCATAGGTGATGACTCACAACCGTGCACATACATAAGCAAACACGCGAAGGGCTAGTCATCTTGAATCTCAGTTATTAGATTTAGTCATACCGGAAATTCAGATGCTTATAGATTCTATGAAGCCCAACGCTTTTACATTATCTATGACGTAGTAGCTATTAGTAGTAGTAGTAATAGTAATAGTAGTTGTAGTAGTAGAAGTTCATGAAGTAGGTCATGTACATCCATCACTGCTTGCGCCAAGTAGAAGGAACTGCTGGGTTCCCTGGGCGACACTGGGTGGCTAGAATGATCAGCGTCACCCGGATTTCACGCAAAATGGGCCGCGCCACAGCGGCCTGGTTGAGAAAAGAGCCAGCCCACCAAATACCAAGTTAGTCATCACTCTGCATGTAAAGATAATAAATCGTCTGGAAAAGAAGTAGTACAAACCAAATCCGTTTTACCAAACAAAAAACTTTAAAACCTTACTGTGTACCTACTTGTGAACACATATGGTTTTAAACAAGTCTTTAGTTGCGTCAGACGCTGGGTTAGCCGAAAAATCAAACCCTTAACTATAGAAACGAAGAAGAAGCTCGTTTCAAACGAAAACACTGCGTAATTTGATTTTGGAGAAACCTGTTACTATTGCCAGTGAACCAGTTAATTACAAACTGATTGAGATTGCTGTTAGAGACAACGTCACAAAAGTTAACAGTACAGGAAATGTACGGAAATGGCAAAATTCTCGTTCAATATGGCGGAGGTATGGTGGGGGCTGAGTCATCTACGTTAATTTAGTAGTCGTTTCAGCGAATATCTGAACGTAGTCCTGGGAAATTGGTTGTAGAGACATCACTATGCAAGCCTGCAAGCAATTGTATTCGACGATCATTGTCTAAAATGTTGCAAGTCTAAAATAGGAGTAAATAATTCATATTATTATGTCGGAAAGGTGAGCGTTAGCTTTGTATGAAACTGCGAGTGTGGCGAAAGTAAACATCGAGGGAACGGAATTAGTGAATTTTGAACAGATTTAATCTCGCATATTTTTAATTAATTTATTCTTAACTCTATAATAGAGAAGACATTTTAAGTACTTATACTTTAAAGTCACTACTTCAAAGTTTCATTTCTATACATAACTTTTATAGAAATCATGAAAACTTGAGACGCTGTTGTCAAAGCAACCTTTTACACATTTGATAACGTTTATTCTAATCTAGCGACCCGTCCATTTTAGAAATATGGGTATAAAATACTATTTAGTTTTTTAACAAAAAACATAGGGTTTATTATAAAAGTTTCGTGAAAAAAATATGAATCTGATTGTAAAAACCGTATCATTCGTAGCGTGGTTTAGAAGTCAGCGAATAAACAGGACTTTATTTTTAAAAGTGACTTTATTTTTAAAAGACTTCAAAAAAGAAGGAGGTTATAATGTTTCGTTGTACGTATTTTTTTTTGTGTTTGTTAAGCGATATCTTCCCCATTTGTGGGCCGATTATCAAAATTATTTTTTGTTTGGTCGAGTATACTACCGAGGTGGTTCCATTGAATTTCATCAAATTCGGTCAAACAGTGTTTTAGTTACACCTCCATAACTGAAAAGTGTTACGCCATCTTAATGGCATCATTATTGACGGTGAATGACAATCATTCCCGTAAGTAGGTCACAGATAATGGTGAAAATATTTTTACCTAAAAATGGAACCGAATTCAATACAAAAATGTGTGGAATAACTTGCCAAAGTCGGTACTATGCGACTTCAACAAGTTATTTCACACTTTTTTGGTGTTGAAGTCGGTTCCATTTTTTGGTAAAAAAATGTTATTATGTGAAAGTGTGCGAATGAATGACTGTGTATATTTATTACAAATTTATCCTGAATATTTTTATGGAAATAGGACATTAGAAACTAGGCCCTTATTATGCCGGAAAAATAATCTTGTATGATAGACATTTTCCGGTTGAATGTAATAGTTGAGCAGTTGTATACTGTCTATTGCATTAAACCTTTAAATGATCAAGTGGGGTTTTTTCTGTGAGTATGATTATGTGCTATTGTGATCTTCAATATTCATTTATTTCTTAATAAATGTTAATTGAAATGTACTTATAGTAATGAAACTTAAGTTCTTTTACCATGTGGGGGTGTAGCAGGTTGCTTATAAATTTCAGTCAGTGTTATTTTATAATTTGAAAAACTACAAAGTCAGTTGTTCTAAAAATAAAATTATTGTTATATTTCTTTCAATTTAATAATTTTTCGCCTTAATTCTTATTTTATTAAAATAACTAGCTGCGCCCCGTGGTTTCACCATCGTGGTGATGGATGATAAAAAGTATCCTAATTCCTTCCCCGAGATAATGACAAATCGAAAAATACAAATATAATACTTGGTCCAACCGTTCTTGACTCATAAATAGTGTGACTAACACGACTTTGTTTTATATATAGTATAATCTATATATATAGATAGATTATACTTTATTATATAGTATTACTTTTTAAAGCACTAACGCCTGCTTTAGCGATCTCAAACATTGAAATTTATAGAGAGAAAAATTCCATCCTCGGACGGGATTCCAACCCGCGTCTTCTGATTCTCCGTTTCAAACGCCATTGACCAACTAGGCCACCGAGGTCCTGGTCCGAGCATCGAATTTTAACTCTCTATTTGACTAACCGTCTTGCAGGGATGGAGCGACATCTATTGGACGGTTAACAGTACCATCCAACCGAAAGTAGCAATATTTAGAAATACTTAAAATTTCGTATTGACATCGCGGCCCTTGTAATTCTTATAGTATTACTTTTTAAAGCAATACTACGTCTGCTTTAGCGATCTCAAACATTGAAATTTATAGGGAGAAAAAAAAATTACAAGAGCCGCGATGTCAATACGAAAGTTTAAGTATTTCTAAATAATGCTACTTGCGATGCGATTCTCTAAGAGCAAACATCGTTGCATCTTTGACAACATCCGTGAAACAAATGACCAGATGACAAGAAAAGTTGGAAAATCAACCTTGTGTAAAAGGGCGATATCTCATAAAGTATTTGAAATCGGTGAGCTTATCAACGAACGCAACGACGAATTATTAGAGAATCGCACGGCTGGTTTGATCAGCCGTGCGATTCTGTCAAATTATGTCAAAGATGTTTGTTCTGTACAAGATGCAACGATGTTTGCTCTTTGAGAATCGCACGGCTGGGACGGAGCGAGTTCTATTGACAATCATTATCCAACAGAAAAAAGAGTTTTTTGAAACACTTAATTTTCGCTTTGATGCCGCAACCTTTCATCGTTTTTTACTGTACGATTTGTAAAACACTAGCTTTTGCTTAGCAAAACTGTTTAGAGAGAAAAAATCGTTCGTGGATGTGCATTTTCCCTCTTAAACTGAAAAAAATATTATAAAAGCTATGTTATATTTTCACTTAGACATGGTGGAATTTGATTCATAGTGATACCAATATATATTGACCTTCAGTATCACTCTCGCGGCTGCAAACGGTACGCGAATGCTATCATCGTTTGCCATTAATATATTTTATTGCTATCGATATAAGAGAGCGTAATTTAATGTTTTTTATAGATTCAATATATGAAAGCCCCGTTGGCTTAGTTCCTAGAAAACCTGCCTTCAAAGCGCGGGTTCTTTGGACGAAGCAAATATATGTGTTATGAGCAAAATCCTTTTATATGTATTACTAGCTGATCCGCCAGCGCGTTTCGTTCGCGTGGCCTCGCGGGATACGGTTAATTACAGTTTTTCAGCTATCTCACGGGAACTCATTGATTTACCGGGATCAAAGGTATCCTATATGTTGACTAGGGCTACCCACCATACAGAATTATTAGGGCTTATATTACAACTGCTAAATATATCTACGTATAATAAAACAGTAGAGTTCCAATTTCTGTACAATGAAAAAAAATGCTAAAAACCGAGTCAGGAGGTTGTAAGGAGTGAAATCGAACTAATTTAGTATTTTTTTGTTTTTATGTTTGACTGTTCGTCTGTCTGTACGAGTTAATCTCGGAAACGGCTGGACCAATTTAAACTAAAATTTGTATGGTGGTAGCTTATATCCCTGGACAACATATAGGGTACATTTGATCCCGGTAAATTAAACAGTTCCCGTGGGATAGTTAAAAAACAGTAACCCGCGAGGCCTCGCGAGTGAAGCCGCTGGCGGGTCAGCTAGTTATAGATATATTTATAAATTCAGTACGCATTTTGCGACATTGCGTCGGTAATATCACTTAAAACAGCTGAGTTCCACCGCTCCAGAACGCAGTCCAGCCTCTAAAATAAGGTTATTCTAATAATAGCCGAGTACATTACGCGTTGCTTTAGTGAAGCGCAATAAATAGAAACGGTGAGCGTGCGTAGGCTCAGTGACGTGACAGAAACAGCGTGACAATTGATCTTAAGGTGCAGTTCCATGTACTGCAAACTGCGGAATGTCAAATTCCTAAAGATACTACAGCACGGAAGTCACGGGCGTGAAAGCCAAGGTTCAAATCTTGCGACTGTTTCACAAAGTATTGGATACAAGTACAATTTAAAAAAAATAATACCGACTTCCATTCTCAATTAATCAATCAATCAATCATTTATTGCATAGTTATTATGAAATTCACATACAGATGTTATTTAGCATGTTTAAATTAGGTAATACATAACAATAACCCTGATTGGGTATGGCAATATGGTGCGGAGCGGATCGATTTATTATATAATTGATTTGTCTTCTAAATACTCGTTTAAGCTATAGTAACATTTTGCTAGCAATATGTTTTTTAGGGTTTTGTCAAATTTATTTTCATTTTCTATATCCTTTATCTGTACCTACTGGTAGTTTATTATATATTTTGACGGCCATTGGATTTGGGCCGGAGCTATGCATTGCTAATTTAGATGTCGGTAAGATTAATTTATGTTTGTAGTTAGACCTTATTCGATAGTTTCGGTTTTCAACTAATTTTATAAAAAATTGTGGGTACTTTCTAACAAATTTACAGTTTTCAAATATATATAGAGAGGCGACAGTTAAAATTTTATATTGAATAAAATATGGTCTATGGAAATTTGGTATACTGCTGTCTGGGAGTTTGATATTGGCGAGGATACGGATGCATTTTTTCTGGACAACAAAGAGATCTGTGGCGTCTACACTGTTGCCCCAGAGAGTGATGCCATAGCTGAGCCACGAAAATGCGTATGCGTAATAGGCTGTTAAAGCTGTGTCTAAATTAGTAGCTCGGCGTAGTTCCCTAAGTGCGTATGTGAAACTTGACAATTTGGTTTTTATTTTTTTAATGTGACTTTTCCAATTTAAATGCGTATCAATGTCTATGCCTAGTAAATTAGCTGCGTCTACACATTCTAATTTAATATTATTATATGACAAGTTTATGTTAAGAGGGGCTTTTTGGTGGGGTCTAAATTGTATGATTGTTGTTTTTGAGAAATTTAAGTCAAGGTTGTGGTCGGTCATCCAATTAATTATATTATTAAACATGTCAGTGAGTTTTTCATTCAAATTATTATTATTATTACACGATGTCAAGATAGAGATATCATCTGCAAAAAGTACACAGGGTTCGTTTATTATTTTAGGAAGGTCGTTAATATAAATTAAAAATAAGATGCATGCAGCGACGCTTCCTTGGGGAATTGAATTATTAATTTGCGTTGGGGTTGATCTAGCTATATTTATCATACCAGTGTTAGGGTCAACATTTTCAATTTCCACACACTGTTCGCGATTTTTTAGATAAGAGCTGAACCATTGGTGTGCTATACCGCGTATGCCTATACTATATAATTTATCTAAAAGTATGTCGTACTGGACTTTATCATATGCTTTCGTCATATCTAAAAGGATGCCAATTGCGTATTTTTTATCATTTATGGTGTTCAAGATTTCGTTGATTAGTTTATATACTGCCAAAATTGTTGAGCGGTTTTTTCTATTCAGTTATTGGAGTGTAACTCAAAAACTACTCGACCGAATTTGATGAAATTGGACTACTTATTAAATCGGACTACTCGGGAAGCACCACCTATCAAACAAAAAAATAATTTTCAGAATCGGTGCACCCAGTCAAAAGTTATGAGGTAACAAACATAATAAAGAAAAAAACATACAGTAGAATTGAGTACCTCCTCCTTTTTGTAAGTCGGTAGAAAATATCGTTAGATGTCGCCCCGACTCCACAAAACAGTTAAAATTAACTATAAGATATTTAAATTTGATACACGTATGGGTCAAAGATGGCCTAGCAGTCAGACCTAGTGGTAATAGACACGGATTGTCAGAAAACGCACGTACGAAATCAGTTCTAGGATGTATACTTTTTCTTTCCAAAATTGCAGTAGATGGATAAACATTTTTGTTTATCATCCAACTTCCAAAAGGATTTCTCAAGTCAACGCGTATATTTTTCATATGATCACGCATATCTTTTGAAGTAGTCCTTTGATAGTTCTTTTTTGTTTGGCAGAGTATATTTCCGAGGTGGTCCCATTTAAAATTCATCAAACTCGGTCAAGTGGTTTTGAGTTACAATCCAATAACTGAAAAGTGTTTCTCCCTTCTTGTTGATATCTTTATTGACGGTGAATGACAATCGATCCCGCAAGTGGCAATGATAACTAAAAAGGGGAAAAATGTACATATTTGCCAATAAATGGAACCGACATTGGCACTTGACGAGATAACAAGAAACGTTCAAAAAACAACCTTATGTACAAGGGCGATATATCATAAAGTATTTGACATCGACGAACTCGTCGACGTCAGTAGAGAATCGCACGAGCTTGAATTCTTTCTATTTCTTTCACTTGAAATCAAGCAAGGGCATCTCGTAAAAACGTATAAAAATTCATAAAACAATAAAGATCGCTATTCAATAAAAACAGTATCTGTCATTGTGTATAGAAAATTTCTATTTTATTTTATGTGTTTTATGACAAATACAACAGTGAATAAAGAGTTGTATTTTTTGTATGGACTCTAATGTGTTAAAATATGTTTTTAAGTAAATCAATGCTTATGAGATAAACTGCTGCGAAAGCCCTCATTTTTATCGACGTTATGAATTGACAGCGCATTAAGAACGTGTTGAGGCGGCTATTCGTATGGTAGGTGCGTTGTGATGTGACGTCAGACACCGTCAGAGAGTTTGGTTTGTTTTCGCGTTAAAGTGTTGACTTTTGAAGTTTTCGTCAGTGTTTGGAATTCGCTTCAGTTTTGTGGAAATTTTATTTAATGTTGATGCTTCGAATGCATAACATAATATTGTTAAAACGCGCGGTTTGAATAGTGGTCTGACATAGTAATATATTTATGTCATGACTCCAGCGAGGGTTGCATAATCTCGTTGATCGATTGGAAAGAGAAGGTAGAGAGGCTTGAGTAACCGACTGAACTTATTATACTTTAGTCTTAATTATGATGGTACTGCTTACCTGCTCCATCCAGTAGACAAAGATGTGTAAATTTACGAAAAAAGTACTGCGAGTAAGACGCTAGATGAATCATAAGAAAACATATTCAATTTAATCCAACCAGGAAATATGGCTCATCTCATAACACTCAATAGGCTTCTGTTTATTTCATCAAATATCTGTATTAATACGTCACGGGCAAATAAAACTTATTGAATTAAAATTAATATTCAATCCAAATCGCTCGTAGCGGAGCGTGATTTGGCAATCTTAACCGATCAACAAGTTAAGCAATACTTGCTGCGGTCAGGACTTGGATGGGTGCTAGTGGCATTATTCAACTAAGCGCGGTCTGAAAACTTCGACATGGGTTGGCCACTAACCTGTCTACCAAGTAGCACTAGACCCGCGAGATGGATTATAGCCTAACTCCTCTCTCTGAGAGGAAAGCTCGAGTCCCAGCAGTGGGAACAAAATGGGCTGATTATGATCATGATATGATGATTAAATCCAAATATATTTTTATTGGATATTAATACAACATGTTCTATTTAAAAATATGTATATGTGTATTTCTTTGTCGTCGCTACACTTTTGGCAGAGTGGTCGTGGCTGTCATGCATTTAGAGGCGAGCTTTAATCTTCGGCGCCACTTTTGCCTTCCAGCTGCACGTCTGGTGCTCACATGTAGGCGACAATTGACGAGAGATCTGCCACGCACCCTCTTACATGTAGGAGACAATTAATGACTAGGTCAGTCATTTTCATGAGAGATCTGCCACGCGCCCTGGTACCCTTTTACATGTAGGGGACAATAAATGACTAGGTCAGTCATTTTCATGAGAGATCTGCCACGCGCCCTGGTACCCTCTTACACGTAGGGGACAATTAATGACTAGGTTAGTCATTTTCATGAGAGATCTGCCACGCGCCCTGGTACCCTCTTACACGTAGGGGACAATTAATGACTAGGTCAGTCATTATCATGAGAGATCTGCCACGCGCCCGGGTACCCTCTTACATGTAGGGGACAATTAATGACTTGGTCGGTCCATTTCATGAGAGATCTGCCACGCGCCCTGGTACCCTCTTACATGTAGGGGACAATTAATGACTTGGTCAGTCCATTTTATGAGAGATCTGCCACGCGCCCTGGTACCCTCTTACATGTAGGGGACAATAAATGACTAGGTCAGTCATTTTCATGAGAGATCTGCCACGCGCCCTGGTACCCTCTTACACGTAGGGGACAATTAATGACTAGGTTAGTCCATTTTATGAGAGATCTGCCACGCGCCCTGGTACCCTCTTACACGTAGGGGACAATTAATGACTAGGTTAGTCATTTTCATGAGAGATCTGCCACGCGCCCTGGTACCCTCTTACATGTAGGGGACAATTAATGACTTGGTCAGTCCATTTTATGAGAGATCTGCCACGCGCCCTGGTACCCTCTTACACGTAGGGGACAATTAATGACTAGGTTAGTCATTTTCATGAGAGATCTGCCACGCGCCCTGGTACCCTCTTACACGTAGGGGACAATTAATGACTAGGTCAGTCATTATCATGAGAGATCTGCCACGCGCCCGGGTACCCTCTTACATGTAGGGGACAATTAATGACTTGGTCGGTCCATTTCATGAGAGATCTGCCACGCGCCCTGGTACCCTCTTACATGTAGGGGACAATTAATGACTTGGTCAGTCCATTTTATGAGAGATCTGCCACGCGCCCTGGTACCCTCTTACATGTAGGGGACAATTAATGACTTGGTCAGTCTATTTCATGAGAGATCTGCCACGCGCCCGGGTACCCTCTTACATGTAGGGGACAATTAATGACTTGGTCGGTCCATTTCATGAGAGATCTGCCGCGCGCCCTGGTACCCTCTTACATGTAGGGGACAATTAATGACTTGGTCGGTCCATTTCATGAGAGATCTGCCACGCGCCCTGGTACCCTCTTACATGTAGGGGACAATTAATGACTTGGTCGGTCCATTTTATGAGAGATCTGCCACGCGCCCTGGTACCCTCTTACATGTAGGGGACAATTAATGACTTGGTCAATCCATTTCATGAGAGATCTGTCACGCGCCCTGGTACCCTCTTACATGTAGGGGACAATTAATGACTTGGTTAGTCCATTTCATGATAGATCTGACACGCGCCCTGGTACACTCTTACATGTAGGGGACAATTAATGACTTGGTCAGTCCATTTCATGAGAGATCTGACACGCGCCCTGGTACCCTCTTACATGTAGGGGACAATTAATGACTTGGTCAGTCAATTTCATGAGAGACCTGCCACGCGCCCTGGTACCCTCTTACATGTAGGGGACAATTAATGACTTGGTCAGTCCATTTCATGAGAGATCTGCCACGCGCCCTGGTACCCTCTTACATGTAGGGGACAATTAATGACTTGGTCAGTCCATTTCATGATAGATCTGACACGCGCCCTGGTACACTCTTACATGTAGGGGACAATTAATGACTTGGTCAGTCCATTTCATGAGAGATCTGACACGCGCCCTGGTACCCTCTTACATGTAGGGGACAATTAATGACTTGGTCAGTCCATTTCATGAGAGATCTGACACGCGCCCTGGTACCCTCTTACATGTAGGGGACAATTAATGACTTGGTCAGTCCATTTCATGATAGATCTGACACGCGCCCTGGTACACTCTTACATGTAGGGGACAATTAATGACTTGGTCAGTCCATTTCATGAGAGATCTGACACGCGCCCTGGTACCCTCTTACATGTAGGGGACAATTAATGACTTGGTCAGTCAATTTCATGAGAGACCTGCCACGCGCCCTGGTACCCTCTTACATGTAGGGGACAATTAATGACTTGGTCAGTCCATTTCATGAGAGATCTGCCACGCGCCCTGGTACCCTCTTACATGTAGGGGACAATTAATGACTTGGTCAGTCCATTTCATGATAGATCTGACACGCGCCCTGGTACACTCTTACATGTAGGGGACAATTAATGACTTGGTCAGTCCATTTCATGAGAGATCTGACACGCGCCCTGGTACCCTCTTACATGTAGGGGACAATTAATGACTTGGTCAATCTATTTCATGAGAGATCTGCCACGCACCCGGGTACCCTCCACTTTGTCCTGTAGGCGCTATGTATGTGTAAATGTATGACTGTACCCGAATTAGCAGGTAATTAGTATAAAGTAAGTATCACTCATTATTAAGTACCATAAGTAATCAAGAAATTTACCACTAATAATTGCGAAATTCGGGAAAAATAAAAAGTAGGTACTTTTCTTTATGACAGCAAAACGTCTTGCAGCTAGTAAATATAAAATATTTTATATAAGTTTTTAAGTTCTGAAGGTTTAATAGTGAAGGAACAATACTTACCTATTTGCAAAACAAGGCTGAAAAGTAGTTTTATGGTGCGAGTACTCGTATTAAAATCAGAGCGTAGCAAGAATAACTAATGCCAAGCGAAATATACAACTTTTCACTTCACAAACTACAGTGACGAAAACGCTAATTATGTTATAATGAAAAATAATATTAATAATATTCACAATGGTTAATGTATTTTTTTGCTGTAACTGTTTTATTTGTGTTTGTAACTTGTGAACTATTCAATAAATAACTACAAAAAGCAGAAGACAAATTTGTCAAATAATAAGGTTAGTTTAACCAAAAAGTAACTTTTCCACGCTACCGGATAAAAGATACCTTTGCGCGCAAATGTCGAACGATAAACGAAGTTTTTGCGAGAAAATCAGATAAATAAAATTATATATATATTTTTTATTTAATAATTCTTCCACACTACAGACTCTTTGGTCCGTACCTTTTTTAGTATTGTTTTTTAATATAAAATTTTTCTTGGAGGTTCGTTCTCCAAACATCACAATAAACATTCTTAAGCTATGGTGGAAATTGCTTAAAAACTAAAGTGAGTCCATTTTTTTTTCTTTTGTAAATACATAAATCTATTGCTAGTGAACAATATTTCCTAATTTTTTTACTTATGTGTACGCTATTGGTAGGAGTACTGGCCTCAGGTTCACGCCTTTGCCGTATCCTTTCTAACATAGCCTTCACGATCTCTTCATTTCGGTCTTTTATCGCCATTTTGAGATTATACTCTATGATTCGATATTCGGATGCTTTAATCGCCCGCCTGAAGGAATCGCCAATCGCGTCTGAGCTGTCGTCGGCAAAATACGTGCAGCTGCCTGAGTGTCGTGACACTGCCACCACTGCATGAGAGACGCTGAAATATATATTTTAGGTACTGACCTAGTAGACCCCGTATACATTTGGAAAACAAAAGCCAATGGCGCAATATTTTTTTTACCGCGGCCATCAACCTAGGTTATTGAGTGTAATATTATATAATAAGCAAAAGTTATTAAATGATTGTATAACCTTACATCAGTCTGAACTCAGTTATACAGATTTGAAAACAATTAAAATTCCGTTTTTATTAACATGTGACTAGTATTTATAACTCAATTTTTTATAATATTATAATGTCTACCCCTGTCGCATCGCCGCCGTGGCTCTGAATCCGATACAGAAGGATAAACTCTCTCAGCGAGTCCGGCCAATCACAGGCCTAGGATTGTTTACAACTGTGCCTAAGAAGGTTACGAGGCCCTTTTTTCTATTATCATTATTATTATATGGCATATATACACATATATGTATATATGGTATGTATATATTATAAACAAACCCGACTGCGCCATAAAATATGTATTAATGTCTATATATTTGAAAATGCATTTTCATTTACTTAGACGACATAATGACTATTATTACGTTTTTTACTCATAACTCGAGGTGTTATATCTCATCTCAGACTGCATATATTAAAAAATCGTTCGTACATTATGTTTCGTGTCAATTTTTCCCAACTCACCCCAAAGTTTCAACGACGGCCGTGGAAAAAAAATAATGCGGCGCTTCCCATAGTGATTTGGTCATTGTCCTTTGTAATTAGTTTACTCGTACATATTAAGTTCATTCTTATTTGGATTCTATGACAGATATTACTAATAGCACAACAGGGCAGTCGTTTCTCTGATCGTTATTTCCATGTTAGCCCAGCCTACACCATGATAGTTGCAATACTATTTGGGCTAAACTACAGTTAGTTCTAGACTAACGCGCTTGCAATGGATCTTACCTTGTCGTTTAATCCATGAGCAAGGTTAAGCATCTCTTGCTGTAGACATGATTTGGATGGTTAACTGTTAGTGGTATTTCCAAACTAGTTGGCTTGTTCCGGAGGGCACAGTTAGCTGTCGGTCCCAGTTGTCGTTTGATGTTGTAGGCTTTCGGGAGTCACAACTTGACACCAGGCCACTAGCTTATCCAAGCTGCACAAGGTCGACGTGGTTGATTACGAACCATACGATTTTTGCTGACATGAAAAGGTTCGAGTCTGCATCGAGAAACGTCATAGTCCGATAATACTACTAATACAGTCATAACACTTACTTCAGTGTCACTCGAACTAAGTTGAATACTTGATAACAGAATGTCTGCCAATGCCAAAGTATCCTTCAAGATACGCCGTTGTTCTTTCTTCAGATACCTACAAAGGACCATTTAAATTCATCATTTTGTTGTACTGTTTTTATTGTTAACGGAACTGCGACAGTGATATTAAACTAAGCGAAGTTCATTTTTACGCTGAGTCTACAGCCACAGTCTTTAATAAATAAATAAATACATTTGTACTAAGTTTTCCGATATAGCTTCCTGCAGAATGTTCTGCAATGACATTATGCAAGACAATGAGGGCACAAATTCTGCCAAAGTCACGCGACCGGAGTCATTGCGCCGGCTTATCAAATTTGCATGTTAGAATATAAGCTAGAATATTCAGTAAAGCCCTGCAAACAGGCCCCGTTCGACTTGTCAATACTTTTGTTACCAGAAAGCAAAAGTTTGGATTTACTTCGCAAATCGTCTATCATTAAACTTATTGTGTATTTCTTAAAGATCAAAATTTAAGGCGTTCGTAATGTGCAAGTTGGTAGCCGGCTACACGCAGCAGCAGCAGACGACGTGTGGTCGCTTCTTGTCGCCACAACACAACGCAGCGTCCTGTCATGATTACGAACGCGACTGCTGGTATCAACCATTTGAAAAGCGATATTAAAAGTTTTATTTTAAAGCTTTTCAGTGGTCTTAGAGAGTAGATTAGGTAAATTGGTACCCGCGAGCAGCACTACTGATCTGCGGTCGAGCGACTGTGTCGTCTGCCGCTCGACGACGCGTCGCTAGCTTCGTGTCGCTAACTACGGATGGTACTTCATAGAAGTATATAGAAACCAGAAGTTTCGTGACGACACCTCGTCTGCTGCTGCTGCGTGTGGCCGACTACCAACTTGCACCTTTATTCTCTACCTAAACCACAAGACGGGCCAGTCTTACGTCTGATTGCAAGTAACACGTCTATGACAGTTACAATGCCCCACGGCTTAGGTCCTACGTTTTATCATTTCAAGACATTGGTATTTGAGTCTCATTGACTTAGTAATTTCAGGTCCTAGTGTTCTTCAAATTCGGAATTTCGGACTTTTATAACTCCGTCACGGCGTATACCAGCTAAAGTATGTGATATCACGTGTTTAAGAAGGTTGTTTCATCCAGAGTGGATCAACTTGAATTGAGATATAGATCCTTGACTCGTTTCATACCAATGATATAATATTGACATGCATTATATAGGCTGTTTGGTAGAGGGACCGACAAACCAAATGAGCGTGTTCGGGGGACCACTTGGAGAATACATGTTGGCCAAAACCCCCCCCCCCCGAACACGCTCATTTGGTTTGTCGGTCCCTCTACCAAACACCCTGTATAATGGTGGTACAATTTTAATGCAGTCACATTAGCATGTCACTATACTTATATATCTCTGAATGCCTTTGTTTGTTAAATTTTCCTATGTTCTATAAGCTTTGTTTTAATATGCCGCAATTTTTTTCCAAATATGCTATTAACCATATTTATTTTTACTAGAGATGTTTAAATATAAATATCCAAAATAATAAACGTACCTTAGATTTTTACCCACAGAACCACCACCAACAAAGTTGTCAGAAGGTTTGCAAAATCTGAAGAAAATAAAGTTGAAGAAATAAACTTGATATTATATTATGCATATTGTGCAGCGGCATGAATGCCATGTGAGTGAGTGGAAATTGCGAGTATAAACAAAGTACATTACTGTGACTGGGTAAGGAATAACAGATACGATGCGAAATATGCATCAAATTAAATTTTTAATGAGATTAATATTGTGGCTTTGGTATGTCCTTGCCTCAATCAATTTACTAAAATGTTTGCGCTGCGATTCAGTAAAAGTATTTTTGTGAACTGGAAGCCAAGCCATCTATGTCCTTATGACAATCCGCTGATCGGTTCGTGTAGTCTTTGGGAAGTGCATATAAGGCGCAAAAAGGATATATACTTGTTGGTGGGACCCCTGCAACAGATCATGTTGGTAGATACGCAGTGACTATGTTAATGATTATGTAAAGGAAGTGCAATTACTGATTGAGAGTAATGACCCAGATATGTTTTTGAAATGACGTGCAGGGTTATTCCAAGGCAAACTACTACTACTATTAGCAAAACGATGCTGTGTGTTATTTTTTATTCTTTAATAATCATTGATAAACTAGCACTTTTTAAGTATAAGCTAAAATGGGCTAATCTTTCGACCGATGGTTGGACCCATGACAAACATCGCTGCCGTCCAGAGCATAACATTTTGGAGTCAAACCTCACTCATCCAACGAAATTATATTTAAGATTATCATGAGCTAAATATTACGGGTCGTTTTAGTTCACAAACTTTGTCGGTGTTTGTTTTCAGCCTATCTACGAGACCTTTGAACATGAAAACATGTACTTGGCAGGTTTAGGATTTCATGATCATACAAGGTTTTATTAAAATTAATATGCTTATGTACATGCTTTTAACTGATGATTCAAGTTATACAAATGTATGTAAGTTATGAATTAAATCATCATTTTGGTAAACCTTAGTTAATGTTAGATTATCTCCTAAAAGTATTATTCAATTAACTTTTCGTGCATTACACTGAAATACTACGTAACCCTATATCAGGCGGGGTCAGGGTCAACATGATACCGGCAAGTTTTTTTTATTTCTGTTGTCATTATGTTGTGTTGCCATGTTAATGTAAATAAAGCTGAACTGGGATCTACTAAGAAATGCCGTTAATATATCTTCATTAGTTACCTTCCATGTTGGAAGGCATGCCGTGCTACAACGTGCCAGGCAATATTTATTATTATTGCAAATGCAGTCTTGATATCGTAGCTTTTTCATATATATTTAGTATAAACAAAGTAATTAAATCATACTTATTCAAACATGTGTGTGTATAAGTACTTTGTATTATATTAGTGTTGAATTATAGAAAGGAATTATAGAAAAGTATTCTAAGACCTGTTATTCTAATTAACCATCATCATCACTTTATCAGTCGAACGTACGTCTACTACTAGAAACAGGCCTCTTCCGGTTAGAAGCGGCCTACATTCTGCTGGTGGGTCTTCGCTAGGCTTGCACGTCTGTGGTCTCTATTCCAGAACCTTCATCAGTTATCAGTTCTGCTATTTTTTGTTATGTCAATCAGTGACGAGACGAATAAGTCGCTCTCCGGGTGTTAAGCATCACGCTTACCCATAATAATTCAGTGCCAACAAGAGTCAAAAACTTGTATGGCAATGCACTGCACTTATTATAATATATACCCTGCGATATAAGCTGTTATATTTCTTGACCTGCAATTTCAACATGGAGACTGGCTGGAAACATTGCCTTTCAACGAAACAAAGTAATGTTTGCACACTACTGCTTCATGGTTGAATAACTGGCAAAGGTGAGATGTGGTACTTCATCAGACGGACTTTGCTTAAGTCCTACCACTACAAGGTGTGCCAGATGACTTTCGTCCGTCTATGGATATCTCCTTTCTGATTGGAATACGCAGGAAAACCAGCACAGCCCTCTCTGCATAGATCGCTGTGCGACTTTGATCTTACTTCATCATAATCATAATCAGCACATTTTATTCCCACTGCTGAGACTCGAACCTTCCTCTCAGAGAGAGGAGTTGGGTCATAATCAACCACGCGGGCCCAGTGTGGCTTGGTGGATAGGTTAGTGGCAACTTCGACATAGCCTTACGACTGTTGCCCTAAGACAAACAACCAGCGACGACTTAACGTGCCCTCCGAACCACGGAAGCGCTCAGTTGAATAATGCCACTAACGGTCACCCATACAAGTCCTGACCGCAGCAAGTGTTGCTTAACTTGTTGATCGGTTAAGATACCTAAGTCAAGCTCCGCTACAAGCTCTTTCTGTACTGTTTTCTTGAAACACCTGTATTTTGGGCGAGAAGACGTCTTGGAGTTTCCGCAACGCTAATAAGGCGAGTTTGATTAGATGATTGACCCATCTTGAAATTAATTAACTTTAAGAAAGAGGTCAATTGTAGAATTCAGAAAGTAAATACCTCTCTAGTTGAACTGTTTATTACAGGTGAATATGAGTCAACGTGTTCGAAAACTGAGTTACCAACTGATACTGGAGTAGGAAAAGCATGGATATTAGATATATTTTTGTCCTGTCAATGTTCATCTTAAGACCCACCAGTTATGAAACTTGATTGAAGCCTTCAGGTGTCGTACTCAGGTCTGTTCTGCCACGTATATATTCTGACATACCATTGACACAAGAAAGGGAAGTGATGTACTCGCTAATACTGACGCCATGTTCGCTTGAAGGCATCTTCCACTGCAACCCAGAACAGTTTTGGATTGATTACGTCACCCTGTCGAATGGAATTGCCTTCGAACTCTGCTCCTGCACCCGGCCAACATCGTGTCGTTAAATCTTCACTTCAACGTTTCAATATACCGATAGTCAAATAGTAGATAATGACATGTCATACTCTTCGGCCTTCTGTATAACTTGCCGTAGCGTGTGGATGTGGTCTATGGTACTATAGCCTGTTCAGAAACCGGCTGGTTTGGGAGCCGGAATTCACCAAACTTCTCACCTCCCTCTAAACTTCTCACCTCCCTCTAAACTAGCGCATGTCTCAAAAGTAAGATGAATAAATAATAGTTGTGTTGTCGCCTTACTTGAGGAATAGCATCCCCATATAAGTAATGTATAACATTGTTAAAAAGTATAAATAATCAGTAAGGTATTGATAAGTATTTTTGTCTGTTTTCTCTCAGTTTATCTATGAAAATCTAATGTATGTATAGAAAAACATTAGCAGGTTTGATAAAAGGAGTGATGCTCATTCCATCAACACGCGAAATAAGCACAAGCTATCCGTACATGTAACGCGTCTCCACAGAATAAGTCATTCTTTTATGGGACAATGTATACGATTCTATAATAAAGTTCCCAATGTTATCCGAGATTTGCCTATTAATAAGTTTAAAATTACTATTAAAACTAAACTCTGTCAAAAAGGTTATTACAAAATTTCGGATTACTTGGAGGATAAACAGCTTGGGACTGATCACTCCAGGATCTATCTACTCGTGTACTAAGATGTCAAAGTGTAGCGTGCCTTGCGCTACTAATGCCATTATTATGTTCTCTTTTGTAAGGCAACACACTGGAGCTAATATTTGTAATACCTAAGTAAAAACATTGTTAAAACACCCCGAGTTTCTTGCCGCTTCTTCTCGGTAGGCTCTATATATTTTGGAACGCGGCGGTAGTCTTTAAAGTACATTATAATGAAAAATTAACGTTCATAAGTGCGTCTTTGATGCCTAAATTGAATAAATGATTTTGACTTTTGACTTTTTTCGTATGATTCAAACTATCGGCAATCATGTTATTAAATTGTTACAAGTTTTTTACGGAATTTGATTTTTTAACAAAATCACTTTAAATGACTAATTATTTACAAATTACGAACCTGATAGCTGAAGTCATAATGCGTGTGGTAATGTTATCAGCTTTAAGAGTTCCATCGCGTCGTAATAAGTGATTGCAATACGAGTAGGTGCATAGATGTTAAACCTTTTTATACTGCAAAATATCCATAGACCGAACGATGCTGTACTTTAACTACTGTATTCCAAAGGAAAGTTTAGTTCTCGATTCGAGAGTGGATTTGACACGGAATATATATTACTACTATATTATTACCCTATTGTTTGTGTTGTATAATACTTATATTAAGAATGCTTTCTTGTTTTTAATTACCTGAAATTTTCAAACATAGGATGGAGTAAAACTAGGTACTTGTTATACCGCAAAACGTTCATGTGGGATATGCGGTTGGACTATAAGTGCAACTAAAGTAATACAAACTAAGGATTTAAATGTATAAGTTTACTTACTTTGACTGTGCGTTCCCCATCGCTAAAACATAAGCGACAAAGATTAACTCCGAAGCGATCTATCGAGAAGAACAATTGCCAGTTTTACTAAGCGTTCAATAAGAGAAATTGCGAAATAAACGTAAAAAACACGATTCACAACATTTAAGGCCAGAAGCGTTAAACAATAATAAATAAAAGACATTAAAAACACTATTTACGAAGCTTTTAAGACCTCTTCACTGTTAAACATGTACACACCGAGTGATGAGTAGAATCCTAAAGTACGCCTTTTATACTTTTTTCTAAGTCAGAGGGCGAAACAAGAATCTATTTTTAATATATTGGAAAATGTTTTGAATAAGGAGCTACATTTGATTCTTAGACATTTTTTATAATGATGTAATCTCTTAAGTTCTGCCAACGCACTTTGCCACGTCCCAGACGTTTATTGTTATAAACTTTTATTCTTCAACAGGGCATCAAAGGTTCAGTGGGTCGAGCACAAAAATCTGTTTAAGTGTAACGTAATCGCATCATTAACGTATTTGGTACTAACTGTCATTTTATTATATCAGGCAATTTATTATATTATCTTTTTACACTGGCGTAAGAGGTCTGGAACCTATCGCACGGTTCTTTTTGAACCTAGTTTAGGATCCAGTAGCTCTTCTTACTTCAAATTGTGAAAATATTGCCTTTTACCGAAATAAATATTATTATTATTCCTTTTATTCAAAATAAATCACGGATTTCATCCGGTCTTTTACAAAGGCATAAGTGGGGCTGTAGCCAACACTTAGAGGCCTGTTTGGTATAAAAAATACGAAGTAGTAAAAAAAAAACCAGAAACTTTTGGATGGATGGTGACATGATAAATCTATTATATAAATGGGTAAAATGACAAGGCTATTGAAATGATTTTATTAGTGATAAAAAGATAGTGGGCTATGGAAGAGACTACGGCACCTGCCAAATTCAGTCCCATTTTAAAATTTTTGGGCAGGTGGTGACTTGCCACCCACTAAACGGGCCCCCCATAAAGGCCACCATGAATGGTGACAGAAAGGGCAACGTTGGTGTGGCTGGCTAAATGGTGTCGAGAGGTGTGCTGCGGTTTCACTGAAGCGCTACTACCGGCGTTATGCCCTTTAACACTTCCACCCTTGGAGCTTTTTGTTACTTGCTCTTGCGTCTCCACCCCCAGACGGCCAATTAAGGCAAGCCGGGGGTCAGGGGTCTTATTTAGCCCCAGTGAGAATCAGAGTCTACGGTGTCGCCACTCACCGACTTATTATTATTATTTATCAAGTACAATAGTGGCACAGATAACTCATAGTTTGTATTGAATACGTCAACGATACGATAACGTTACAGCAGATGTTCGTGCTCGGCCCACAGTAGAGTATCTATCTATTTATGTTTATATTTTTGTAGCATCGAGAAGCTAGTTTCATTTGTTAACACATCAGTAGGCTTATGCTGAGACGCCGACATATCGTTAAGTAGCTATACTTAATTTTGTTTAAAATTGGTTAAATATATTGGTTATTATATAAAAATGTATGCAACACAATAAAATCGATATTTAGGAAAATATGGTTTAATTTATTAGATACAAGCTTTCCTTTTAAAACTATGAACCGGCATCATGTACATCACTGGAGTGTACCACACGTCGGTTGTCTAAATTCACAACGGAGGCAGGTACACATTCAGCATTTTACGGCACCTTGATAATGGCTTGAACACTCATGTATCGTAACTGGGTTATAGTAAAACAATATATTTTTTACGATAATATGCCGCATAGAACCTATGGCTTATAAAAATAATAATTATAGCAGTCAAAGGCAGTTTGTAGTCACACCTAAAAATAAGATATGCATGCTAAACTTCAAAACCTTCTAAGACTCACTTATCGCTTTTATAAAAATATTAACTTGGAATTATCACGTTGTCGATATCAACAACAGTTGTTTCGGATTCGTCGGAAGGTATATCTCGAGATTTCGATTGTAGAACGCTCAGCCGCAGATCGTTTACCTTTTCCTTCGTACGCAAAAACTTAAAGAACTGCATACAATTTACTTCTATTGCGTTTCATGAGTATGTTACTTATAAGTACCTACGAAGTAGGTACAAGCAATATGAGTATTTTAAGTTACACTCTATGCCGAGTATATATGTAGGACTCGTCGGAAGCGGTCGGGCGCGTACGTACTCCTTCAAGAAGTGACTCTGAACGTCGCAGAACCGGTCGAATACTACAATAGCATAAGTTAAAATTGGTTAATAATTGCTTAAAGTGTGTTCAAAATATAACGTTTTAATTAATTATTAGTTTTGTCTTGGTACAGCGGTCATGAACAAGTTGAGACAGCTAGTAAATTTTCCATAATATTATTGAATTAATTTTAAAAACTCTTAGAAGGTAATATTTTATATTAAATTTCTATACAGTACTTTTCAAAGAGAGTCTCAAGAGCTACTTCAAAGGAACGATTCTAAAGCCTCCCGAGCATTATAGCAATAACTGTAGAGCCACTAGCAAAAAGCCTTAAAAGCTTTTTCGTTAAGGAGCTCATAAGAACTAAGAGTAAGTTAATTACGTTTGGATAATAGAAAAAACGATTTTGAAGATAAAGTTTTTTATATTCATTTATGTGTGTAATGTTCACTCTACCATTAAGCTGTTGTATTCTACGTATTTCATCATTAATATACAATGTGTTCCATTTGCCAAGATCGATGTACCCTTTTGAAGTGGGTAAGTGTAATGTTAACTGTCATTGCTCCTAAACTATCAAACTTATAACTAAGATTTAAACGTACATTTATAGCAAATATCCTGTTTTATTAAAAAAAACATATAAAAAATAGGTTAACACGTTGGATTTTTTTAAAGTTATGAGTCTGAAAAAACCTAATATAATTTTCCTAATCTTACTTTTCAGCTTTTTTTTTATTGATGAAATTGGAAAAAAAATAGGTTCAGATTTGTTGCCTTCATTCATAACTAACATAATGAGAACATTTTTGTGTTTGTAAGAATTCTGCTTCGGAAGCTATTGTCAAATTTACACACGTACCTGTGCTTCGACAACAATTTTTCAAGGGCTGTCTTTTTTATACTTATTATAAAAAAAATCCATTAGATCAATGATTTGTCGATGTCATTAATTGTATTTTTATCCCGACATCGATGACCGGATACATTGTAATTAATTAATTACTCTCGATGCAAAATTAGTAGTATAGAGTCAGCATATAGGCTCCCTAATTGTAAATCCTAGCCGATGCTAAAGTAAGATGTTATTTTTAAATGTTTAGTAAGGACTCTAACATTTGTGGTAGGTTGATGCATATGTCTACGCCACAACACGCAGAAAATTCGATTAAACGGGTGTAGAGGTTTGGTTAGGTTAAAGTGTCTATTAACTTTGGTTTTGCGTTACAGTTTCAGGGTTGGCTCCTGTTGATTGTTATACCGATTAGTTTCGCCACCAACTTACAAATAGCCTGTCTCACTCGTGATGTAATTTTTAGTACAACTAGTAGTACCAAGAGGTTTTCCGTTTGGTACCTGTGTAATAGTAAATCATACTATAATATTATAAAGGGGAAAGATTTGTATGTATGTTTGTAACGAAGTGGCTCAAAAAGTACTGGACCGATTTCAAAAATTATTTCACCATTAGAAAGCTACATTCACCCTGAGTAACATAGGCTATATAAGATTCATCATCATCATCATCATAATCATCCATCACCGCGCGGGTGAAACCGGAAGCAGCTAGTACTACATATTTACGATGAATATACATAACGCAAATTACATACTATAATAATATACTTTAAGAGTAAGTAGAGTAAATTAGTTTAGTTAGTAGATTTAATATGTAATTAAATTTATGGGTAATATACAAGAATTAAAAATTAGTCTGGTTTTGAGTTTGTGTAGTAGGTATGTGTAGTACCTATTACTAAATACATGCGATAGTTTGTAAGTAAGTGAACAAGTGTGTATGGCGTGTTACTACTTTAATGCTTTAAGACGCGGTCCAACCCCAATATAAAATAATTTACGATGCTTTACGTAAGGTTGAAAATCACTTGTTAGATTGGACGATGTAATGCGAAAATGCGTTAATTTTGTACGTTTTCTTTATATTTTTCGATATATACTAAAACACAATTGAAAAAACTGCTGGTTATTACTTTAGTACTATACGTTGGCTAAGTATTACCTAAAAGAAATATAGTGTTATTGCTGAAAATTCTGAGAGTTGAAAGTCTATTTTTGTGGACCTATTCAGGATTTTTTTCGGCTGATAGATCGTTGTATTTATGAATTATATTCGGTTATTACTCTGTTCCTATTCCTTTTCTAACCTTTGTATTTTTTCCATAATATATTATCGATCTGTTTTGTTACACTAGGTGTTTAAAAAAATCTGCTTTTTACTGTTATCAGGGTACGAGCGCGCCTTAATAGCTCAACCGATCCAAATAAATAAAATGTAGCTTATACTATAATTTTATCCCATTCTAAGGGAGAATTCAAGACAGAGAAGATTGGTGAAATATCAAACGTACGAAATCGCGACCAGTAGATAGTAGCATTTATAAAAAAGTATGGACAGATAATTGGTAAATAACGCGATGAAATTAAATGTCAGTAAATATTGGTGCAGCAAAAGTAGCAAACTGTTATCTGCAATTTCTTACGATTTACACCCTCAGTGATATGCATTGACTGATAAAAAACTTACCTGATTATTGTTAAAACAGTTTAATATGTTTAGCGTGCTAACGTACCGATCAGTGTTCAATCACCGTTCCCGTTAAAAGGAGTAAGTATTAATTTCTTCGATGTATCTTTTCAACGGATCATCAATTCTCGCAAGCTTTTATGTGTGTTGAACATTTTTAGCAGAATACAATGCAGGCAGTGAGATTGTTTCGTCGTAAACCAATCTGTTTGTCTCATTTTACGAGGCTGTTGTAAACACTCGTGAACGAACTTTCTTCAATCATTCATTTGTTTAGTTTTAAGATGCTAGTATCGTGTATTTCAACAAAATCTAGCGATCGAAAGTACAATCTGCAGCAATCGATACTCTGGCGTGGAATGCCGCATTGTGGGTATCATAATGCCAGCGAGGGCGTTAACGATTCCGGAATACTCGTGGGTATAAAGTAAGGTGATGATGCGTGCAGGGGTTATTATGATAATACGCGGCGAACTTCGGATGCAAGTTGGGCGCAATATGTGGTTAGTAGGATCAAGCGGCGGCGCACCGTGTAATCTCGGCCGCGGCGATGCACCCGGCTTCAGCCCGTTTTGGCTCTGGCCCGGTCCAATCCACTGATTTATTTCCTTATTCAAATAGAGACGGAATTCAAATTGCCTACTTAAAGCTCTACCAGTTTTTGCGCTCTACGTTTTCCGTTTCCGACGTTCTTTAGGTAGAGATAAATTACAGAGTTATACGTGCGTAGTATCAAGACATCATATTTTCATTGGAAATTGATAATAAACTAAAGCCCATTTTACGACTTTATCGTAATGTTTCCGGTGATTCGGCTGACCACCAACATTGATCTATTCATAATTCTGTGTAGTAAATCTTCGTGATCAGTACCCGAGGAGTAACGGCGCATTGCGTAAGATTAATGATTTATTTTGAGATCGTCATCTTCACAACAAACTGATCGACGGCGGACCATGCAAGGACTCAATCTCATCAGATGACTTGTTTATCGAAATATTGTGACTTGACTCTGGCTTATAACATCTCTATTGAATCGGATTAAGAGCTGCGATTGGAACGTTTCGCGTCAGTATGTGCCTGACACACGCTTTCCAGAGCGTAGAGTTTACGACGTCAATCATCGATATTTTTACAGCTGGCAGAGATTGCGTCGATGAGATATCTGTTGTCGCCTCATGCGCTCGCGAAAGCATAATATGAATAATGCTCACCGAACAACGACAGGAATCCAATAATGCTCCTACGAGGACAATCGAAAAGCGGACAAAAGCTACGGAACAAATGAGAGCAACGTTCAAAAGCCACGAATATATTATCACGACCACACACTAGGTGGATATATGAATGCATATAAAATAGGTCAGACATATTAGATATGACACCGATTCGAGCGTCCTCATGAAGACTCACCAGAAGAGAGACAGATAAATTAGTTAGCGCAACGCAGAGACGAGAGCGTTAGTGAGGACGGCGAACGCTCGGCCATGCGGTGCACTCACCAACACATTTCAAATGCCATCGCGACGACGGCGAAGAGGCGAGCACCAAACGCAAACATCAGCCGAGTGAAGCGCGTGCAGCTCGCGCGCGATGTGGCCACAGCGTCGCGCGGCGAGTGGCCGACCATTGTGACGCACGCGGGACATATCCTGACCACAGCCATCCGATTTACGAGCGCAGCATGACGCCACCCCCTCGCCGCACACGCTGGTATAACCTGTGACTGTGCTACCTCCACGTCGCCGCTCTCTTACGTACCTTTGGTCTCCGCCGTCCTCCTGAGCCCGGGGGCATTCCTGCCTCGGCCTGAGGACAGGCGTCAGCCCCCATTTCTCTACCAACTCTATACGAGCAATGGTGGCTGCTCGAGTTCAATGTGTCATCGGGTCGGAGCGGTCGCGTCGCAGGTGCAGATGAGTCGCGAGCACCCGGCGGCGGCTGCGGGCCGCGGGCGGCTGGGGGCCGCCACGTTACGCGCGGGTCATAGTGGTGCGCTACTGCCACCCTCGGGGACCGGGTGCGCCGTCGCTCATACTGGGCTCGCAGCGGGCTCGGCCACACCGCGGCGCGCGGCCACTGCGGCACGCCCGAACAGCGCCGCCGCCGCGCACAACCCGCCGACTGCGCAACTTTATCACAAACCGAACGTACGTCCGCCTAGCGCGCGTTTTCGTTAACAATATTCAGCCGTCGAGAGATTTCAGGGTTTCGTGAAAGAGAACAGTTCTGAATATTAAAAAAAATACGATATAAAGTTTTGATATGTAACGTTCGCCGAGTCGTATACGCGAGCGACGCCGGACCTTTACGTAACGGGAAGGAGGGCGCAGGGCGAACCGAAGCGCCTCACCGGGCTCGGCGAGTCATGATCTCCCGGAGGTCCGCGTGTGCGTATTCGCGGAAGCGAGCGGCGGCGGCGGACGCGAGTATCGCGCGGTCGCGGCGGAAGAGTACTGGCGCGGGGGCGCGCGTGCGTCCCGCCCGCAAGCCGCCCGCCGCCCGCAGCGCCCCGCGCCGCGCCGCACGCGTATCGACACCGCCACCACTGCATCGCGGGCAGGCGCGGCCGCGTGCTCAGCACGCCGTGCAATGCGCGCCACCCAACCTACCCTACACCTCACGCTCACGCACTACCCCCGCCACCCTTACCACGCACGCAACCCCTAACTCTTTACCCACTTCCTAGGAAAACATTCACTTTCCTTGCCCTTATTACAGTTTCCGGCAATCGTAATCGCATCTCGACGTTACTCGATGCTTTCCTCCTTTATTGATGTGCTCGTCCTTAGTAACAATGAAGCATTTATTTAGCACAAGCATGGGAATAAATATTTTCTTATTTATTCGCGTCAAGTTATCTATTCTACATTTGATTTTTTTATATTACCAAATGCATTGTAATCTGAAGAAAACTTGTTAGTAGTATACAAAGATCGAAGTATTTTTAAAAATATAAACATTACGCTTTACTCCCAGTCATAGTTTGCAGGAAATCTCTTGTCGAGGGCTTATTTATTAAAATTTCATTAATATCTTAACTATAATTTATAAAACACTTTCTTTAAAACAAAACAATATTCAGAGAGAAACACACATACGCAATACTCGTAGTATGAATTTTATTTCTTTAAGACATCTAAGATGCTGTACAGTCAAGCTTCATAGTAGGCTTTATTGTACGGATTATTTTCTATGAAATTGCTCACTGAGCTACGTACAGCCGTGCGATTCTGTAATAATTCGTTGTTGCGCTCGTCGACGAGCTCACCGATGTCAAATACTTTATGAGATATCGCCCTTGTACACAAGGTTGTTTTTCCAACGTTTCTCGTCATCTCGTCATTTGTTTCATGGATGTTGTCAAAGATGCAACGATGGTGGCTCTTAGATAATTGTACGGCTGGGCGATATCTCGTGTAGTATTTGACATCGGTGAGCTCGTCGACGAGCGCATCGAAGAATAATTACAGAATAGCACGGCTGTACGAAATTACGCTTTTAAACAACAAGCTTTTAAGTGACAACTTGTTTCGGACTAACATTTATTTATTTCAAATTAGACCTACATACAACTATGTATTACTTTACGTTGTGTTTAGTATTGCCAAGTGCTCAGAACATTTCAGTAAGTCCATCGTTGATAAGTATAATCGAATTGTTTCGTTAACGTAACGTAGGTTATTCTAAATAAATAATAAAGCAGCGAATCGCACTTTATTTATCTAATTAGAACGGATTATGTGTGTATTGTAAAACTTGAACGAGGGGCAGGAATTTTCACCCAGTTCACAATAATGACAAAGCTCTCTTTATGTATATTTAAAGTATTATATATGAATTAATCTACAATTACTACTTTTCTTGTAGTGATCACAAACAGAAGTTATGATTATAGTTGCCTATAAGATTTTTAATGTAATGTTAAATGCCCGCGACTCAGTTCGGGTAGTAGGCTCGGCCTTCCGTCTCGCCATAACCTCCCATCTTTTCATGGCATTTCTTTCATAACAATTATCCTCAGAAAATAGTTAACATAACAAAAAATTATTAGCGAGATTGTTCCATCCGTTCTCAAGTTAAAGCGTGACCAGGAGAAACAGGGGTTCATTTATATATATATAGATTTTATAGATGTATTACAGTAATAATGATACGAACGCTCATAATCTTTTCAGTAAAGAGCTTAAATCTTATCGTATTTTAAACAGTTTCCTGATTCTGTTACATGAGAAGTGTACGACTAATTGTTATCAATGAAACCACCTCGTATTTTTATGAATTGGATTTGGCTTTCTTCAAAATTAATAACTTGCGCGACAGAAGAAAAATTCGTGACCTATCATTTCTCTATAAACAAATCCACAGCTTAATCGATTGTCCGTCACTTTTAAATCACATCTCCTTAAAAGTTCCTTGCCACTATCCGCGCCATAGAATCCAAAATATTCTTCATATTACACATGCTAGAACGAACTTAGCTTATAACTCTCCTCTAATAAGAATATTTCGTACATATAATGAATATAATGCTTCCGTAAATGATCTTGATATCTTTCATGACCCTTTAAACACATTTAAAAATAAAATAACAAAATTATTACAAACACTAACTAATTGCAATGAAATTGAATTTTCTGTTTCCGACATTTTTGTCTTAGTTGTAAATATTTTATGTATAAATTTTAGTTAACTTTAATGTAACTTTTTATCTCCTATCACTGTTAAATTGTGAAAGCTGTAAACGCCTGTTAAAGGTGTACATATCAGAACAGTTACATAATTGTAAGTATTAACTCATAGTTTTTATTTAATATGTATACTGTTGGTGTTTCTATATAAAATAAATAAATGAATATTCACTTTGAGCCTTAGTCACTTTGTTGCTTATTTTATCACTATTATTTTAAAAAATTTACTTAGTTTATTTAACGTTTAATTAATTAGTAATACAACATCCGAAGCATTATCCTGGTACCACCACTTGTGTCTCTCATTTTAATACAACAGTGTTATGATCTGACACTAAGAAATTTCCATCAAATAATTATTTTCACTCGACATAATAATATGCATATTTATTCATTTGCTTTGACGAGTCAATGGAATTGCTACATCGATTATCATTCTTTTTTTAAAAAAATACCAGTATTGAAATGAATAATTTTACGTGGTTGTCTATATGTCTTAATCGGAAAATGCCAGAAGCTGTAATTCAACTTGCATCTTTATGCTACAATTTTAACAACCCACTACCACATTCTTAAAGTTTAAAATATTACAAATAAAATAAATTCATTTAATTCTGTTCACTAGTATCCATCCAAATACTGCGTTTTATTTTCTACTTAATCCATAAAAGTTGTTATACAAAATATTAGGTCGTTTCATAAATTTGCATTTTGCCGAACTGGCCAATTTGATCTCAGTTATTTGGCGTTTGCCTAGGACAACCTAATTCAAATTTATTGAAAATTTAGGCATGTGTATTTGTTTTCGACTTTTCATTCATTTGTTTTCATGCCATTTGATATTTATTTGACGGTGTGTTCCAATATAAAAATTAGAAATTTTGAAATATCGCTTTGATTACGAATACTAGTTTTACCGTGGCACCAACGCTGCAGAATCAGCTTGGGATGGCCGGATTATGTGTATGGTTTATATATTATATATACTTGAAAATGTAATGCGTCAAACATTCGGTCCAAATTCCTTTGTATTGTATGTTAACTATAAAGATAATTTAAGTTAATAAAACTTTTTTCTTTGTGGTATAATGATTACTTGAATAAATATTAATAATAGTATGGAATATCTTCTTGTTATATTAAAAAGAATGCAAATGTTTTAATTATTTATTAAAAACACTTGAACCTAAAAACGGTTCAAGTATTTTAGTTAGAGTTGAATGAAATTTAATAAAATACTGCTACGCACTAGTTTGAACGCCGATCATGTAAGATTTTAATGATGAAATGATATAATGATGAACTCGGATCATGTAATCCGTTGCATAATAAACAAATGTGTAACTAATTTTAAAATCAAAATTAATTCCCCAATAAAATGCAGCGTATTTACAAACACTGAATCACGTTTTATTTTCTGCCCCGAACTAATATGTAAGTCAACACGGCACATTTGATACTACTTCGTAATCACTCTCGCTTTTGCGACCCAGCAATGCTTCAACCAAGTTAATAAAGATTATTTTTTTTCAATGATCAACCAATAGGCACGGGGTGAATTTTAATTGTCAGTGTAAATTAAATCATACTTTTAAAATTTACGATCATGTCACTTTGTATAAAAATAATCACCGTTTAATTATTTAATGAATTTCCACTGATATAACTGAATAGTGATAAAAATGATGCACAATGCATCAATCACTGTATCAAATTATAAATTGTACAAAAGTTATGCATATCATTAAAAATATTCTCAAATAAAACGACTATATAGCACGTCTAATCCCTAAATAGTTTGCGAGTTTTTTTGTTTTTTTTCTAACTATTATTTTGCTCAAACTTTAAAACATTGACTAAGTAACACAGTTGTACAAAAAAGACATTGATAGCATGTACACATAGCGCAACATATTTTAAAAAACATCAACATATAACTTACACGTTAAAAAATAACAACTTGATTTACTTGTAACAGGCAGCGACATACACAGTTGAATAAAAACTTTTAAAAAAATGTGCAGAGAAGCTCGCGGTCAACTCGTAAGACATGCATTGAAGCAAAAAAATCTGCAGGTGCATTACATAATATTTCACATGGGAAGGCTTCGCCGGCCGGCGATCGGCTCTAGACGTTTTTAGAGCCAAGTCGCGGTGCAGTGGGCACGACCGCGCGGCGCGCGCCCTGCTTGCTAGTGCCGTAGACTAGAGTGCGCTCGCTCTACGGGACAGCGTGCACCGCTCTCGACCGACCCACCTCGCTTACTAGTCGAGATCCAACGTTGAAAATGCAACTTATATACCAACCAACTTGGATAACTTATTTAAATGACCTCGGCCTTCAATAATGGTAGCACAACGGAACGACGTCACAGGGCAGCGTTAGAGCGAGTTTAGTTTTGTTTCTCTCGTAGGGCTGTATTTAAGTATTATTGTCATAAATTCAAATCTTTTTCAGCTTATTCTTATATTTTATCAAGCGCTCGCAGCGGAGCTCGACTTGGCGATCTTGATTATAATGTTAAGCAATGTTTGCAGGAGTTAGATGGGTGACCGCTAGTGGCATTATGCAACTAAGCCGTCGGTCGCGGTTGTTTGTCTCAGGGCAACAGTTGCTAGGCTATGTCGAAAGTCTTCGGACGGCCTGTAAACTTCGACATGGATTGGCAACAAGTAACTATTAACACTGGTGCACTCGGTACTGCCCTCGTGGTGGATTATGGTCCAACTCCTCTCTGAGGGGAAGGTTCGAGCCCCACTAGTGGGAACATAATGGGCTGATTATTTTATGTATATTCTTATTATTCTGATCGCACTGGATATTATCTTAACTTTACATTTTAATTATATTTGTTTAGGTAAGTAACGCAATAGCGTGGCAGGTACAGTTTAGTAACATTGACAGCTATATTACAGCTGCCAAAATGTCTCCCTCCAGCCGTGCGATTCTGTAATGGTTCGTCGACGAGCTCAACGATGTCAAATACTTTATGAAATATCGTACTTTAAATAAGGTTGTTTTTCCAACGTTTCTTGTCATCTCGTCATTTGTTTCACGGAAACTCAAAGATGCAACGATGATTGCTCTTAGAGAATCGCACGGCAGTGCAGTACGTCCACAATGGTTATTTAGTAGGTAGTGAAGTTACTAGTATATAAGTCTTTATTACCAACTATATAATATAACCAAATAGCGACTGCCCGCGACTTCGTTCGTGTAATACCTATATAACCTCCCATGTTTTCCGTTTTTTTTTTAAATTCTTTAGCCTTCTACGACGTATTAGGACACATTTTAAAATAGATGAATTAAATTGGTAAAGGCGTTCTCAAGTTATAGCGTGACCAGGAGAAGTAGGGGTTCATTTTTATATATACTAGCGGCTGCCCGCGACTTCGTTCGCGTAGTAGGCTTGGCCTTCGGCCTCGCCATAACCACACTTCTCTTATTTTTTAATGTAAGGATCTTCTACTAAGTATAAGAAAACATTTAAAACATAGATGAATGACACGGTAAAGCTGTTCTCAAGTTATAGCGTCACCAGGAAAAATTGGGGATCATTTTTATAATATAAGGTAAGATATAACGCTTGATTATTTTGTTTTCCTTTAAATGATGAAGTGCCGGTATGTTGGCTATTGTTACTTTTTAGGATTTATGTGTAGATGACATTTATTTTGCAGTAATATTGAATGTCAACCATCAATCAAATGCGAATAAGTTAGTATTTCAATGAATTTGATTGTTTAATTTTGGTGTGTAAATTATATTTATTTGCAATTTTATAGTTCAGTTATATAATATTTAATATTATTTTAGTTATTGTTTCGAAATTGGATTTCATCAGTTACTAGTGTTTTGGAAGAGCGTTCGAGTGTATAGCAAATATAGATATTGTAATAACGTGTACAATTAATTAAACTATTTAAAATACGCATAGAAATCTACTATCTATTTTACTTCCCACATTTTGTTTTCTTGTGTTATATTTTAAGTTATATTTAGTTTGTATTTTTGCTTATTGTTTAAGCTACTTATCAGACACTGACGGCTGCACCACGGCTTACGCTAAAGCAGCAGGCAGGGTAATCTATATTTATATGTACGATGTCTAAGAATAATAAACAATTTTAATTTGTTTTAGTTATGGTTGAAATCCAATCGTAATTCATTATGAATTATGTTTAATTCTAATACTTTTAATGTCTTTAAATTTACGATTTTTAAATATAAGTAAGAAGGGTTTTATTAAAGGAATTAGATTATTATTTGACTCGCAGTGCCAGATTTTATGGCAATTCGTAATTTAACAAGAGTGCGAAAGCATTAATGAGTTAGGAAGTGAAGGGCACTTGTAGCATGCGAAATTATGACTATCTCTGGACGGTACTGCAACTGATATGGATAAGCATAGTGCTTACCATCAGGCACTCGTCTTATCTGTCCCGTCCCGTATTAAAGAAGCAATAAGATTTATATTATAGTAATTAGCAATGCTAAGTTTTTACAGCATTAATTTAATTTTAGCACAAAATAGGCGCCAGCATTTCGGTCACCCGACGCCCCAACCAAACGTTTCGCCAGATCCCTAAACAAGTTGAGAGCGGACGGCCCCCATGGGCCTAAAGTTTCGACCCCGAACGGAACAAACATGTACATTCTGTCTAAATACACATATTAATGACGTCCAATGACGACTGATCGGGCTGGCGCTGCCATTATTATTATTATTGTTATTATTGAATAACAATAATAATAATCCAATCAATAGCCACTTTTCCCCCCACAATGGGGATTATACATTAGTTTTTTTAATACCTTGTAAATAAATCTTTATATTTGTCCTAATAAACTTTGTAATTAGCACATTCTATGCCCACTTCTGGGACTCAGGCCTTCTAATCGGATAAATGGCACGGATAATAATATACTTAGTTAACTAGTAACAGTCATACGGGCGAAGTTTTCAGATCACGTGGAGACTTCCGTTAGGCCGTTGTCCCAACACAAACAAGTATATTTTAGTTTGGTAATTTATTCTATTAAAAGATTATATTTTTTTATACATCATTAATTACACAATCAGCCCATTATGTTTCCACTGTTTGGACTCGAGCCCTTCTCTAAGGTAGAGGAGTTTGGCTATAATCCACCCCGTAGGCCCAGTGTGGCTTGGTGGATATGCTATAGTGGCCCAACATTGTCGAAGTTTTCAGGTCATCCGAAGGCCTTCGACATAGCATAACGACTTTTTTCCTAAGCCCAAAAACCGGGACCGATAGCTTAACGTGTCCTCCAAAGCACAGCAATGCTACTAGCGTACATCCATCCAAATCTTTACCGCAGCAAGGGTTGCTTAGCTTTGATGAACAGCTGTGATCGCCAAGTCAAGCTCCACTGCGAGCTCTACGAGTAAAATTAAAAGTATGACTGTAAAAAGTAGGAAAATTAAATAGAATAAGAAAATCATACCATTAAATGTAGTTTGTGAGGGTGAGTAAGGTTGTGTGTGTGTGTGTGTGTGTGTGTGTTACTCTTAGCACGGGTAGAGGCTAGTTTGACTAAACATACATTTTCGATAGCCCTTGATACGTGGACTAGATCACGTGGCTGCGCACCTGATACATGGGAGCTATTACAGCCTATTATCGTGCCGTGGGCGCTGGGGATGGGGCAATTACTCGTACAATACAATATATGTGTGAATAAAAGACACTTTGTGTCGTTAAGTCAGTTTAAATTATTTTATAATGCGTCCAAATAGTTAGACAGTAAATGCTTTATAAATGCGGTAGAGCTGTATTAATGTTACATCCGTTTAGCATTGCACATACTATCAAGAATATTGCCTACATTAAATACGAAACATAAAAATCGGTCAAGTGCGAGTCGGAACCGTGCACAAAGGGTTCCGTACTATTATGTATAAATCTCGTATACAACAGACATGATTTTTTTTGCCGACTCGCACTTGGCCTGTTTTTTTATTATTTGTTGTTATAGCGACAACAGAAACACATCATCTGTAAAAATTTCAACTATCTAATAATCACGGTTTATGAGATACCGCCTACAGACGGACAGCGGAGACATAGTAATAGGTTTCCGTTTTACCCTTTGGGTACGCAACCCTAAAAAGGAACTCTGGAAATATTTTTTTAATGGTAATAATATATACATTACATACAAATGGTAACTTCGTGAATCAGTGCTTACAAATTCTGTAATGTTTATTTCAGATTAAATCCGACCTGACTTTACGTTTTCTAAATAGTATTATCTATGCTGACAATAAAAATTTTTAATTTAATCTTATTAATTTTAGAAACGTTTGATATATATATAAACCTCCTCCTTTTTGAAGTCGGCTAAAAATGGAGAAAATGGCAAGGCTATTGACATGAGTTTATAAGTAATAAGAGAGATAGAGGGCTATCAACGAAACTACGGCACCTGTCGATTTCAGTCAGTTCATCCTTAATATTTAGGCTTGGTGGTGACTTGCCAGTTGCCACCCGCCCACAAAAAGCATCCATAAGTGCCCTCATTATTGGCGGCGAAAGAGGCAACGTAGACGTGGATGACTAAAGGGTCCGGGGGGTGTGCTGCGGTTTCATTAGAGCGCTACTTCCGGCGTTATGTCCTTTAACAATTTTACCCTTGGAGCGTTTTGTTACTTGCTCTTGCGTCTCCACCCCGGACAGCCAATTAAGGCACGCCAGAGGTCAGGGGTCTCATTTAGCCCCAGGGAGAATCGGGATCTACGGTGTCCCCACTCACGATTCGCCACAAAGCCGCTTAAAGACGTAGACTTATTATTATTATCGCATTTCTTGCATGCATCGCCACGTGCTCCTCTACGACGACGGTAGCCCTCTACGTACAGCTACGCATCTACGTCGTAGCTATGATTACGCGTCTTGAGCCGCTACAGCCGTGCGATTCTCTTACGGTCGTTTTCAATAATCAATCTATCCACAGTTTTCCTTACTACGGATAGAAATTTGACATAACTCCCATACAAATAGAGTCACATATCCATCTCTAGTAAGGTAAACCGACGATAGATAGATTATTGAAAACGGCCGTAAGAGTAACATCGTTGCATCTTTGACAACATCCGTGAAACAAATGTCGAGATGACAAGAAACGTTGGAAAATAAACCTTATGTATAGTGGCGATACCTCATAAAGTATTTGACATCGGTGAGCTCGTCGACGAATCATTAGAGAATCACACGGCTGGTGGCATTATTTTCACCCGTACGCGTATCTTAGACTTTAAAAAAGGAGGACGTTAGTCACCAATTTTCCATCATCATATTTATAAATTAAATATGTATCTAAGTTGGAACAATTTAAATTTTATTATAGTCTGTTGAAGACTATGACAAAATGATAAAAAAAATCCCTCATATTGCGTCATTGCAAATTTATATATACCAAGCGGAATTAAAGTAAGTCAATGGTTTTGTTTTTATCCAAACTAAACTTATTTAAAAACTCAAACTTTAACCCATAAATATCGCAAAATGATAATAATTACCAATTCGACCTTTGAGAAGCTCATGTGCTTTCTCGTCTCTACAGTATCATCTTCACCACTACTGCTCTTTTCCTCAAAAAGCCTTTTCAAATCCTTCATCAAACACATACCCTCTCCCTTCTTTCCATGACTACACTGCAATTTTATACACCTGTCGCGTCGTCAGAGTATTATGGTAAATCATTCTGAATATGCTGTCCCTTATGGACTGGGCTACCAATATCAGGCAAGCAAAGTTGATTTCACCTTCAAAAATAATAACAGTAAAATATATTTTTTTATGAAATAACTTCTGAATAATATTGCTCATTTTATATTATTATTACACTAAAAGTTCATTTATTTATATTATAAAGTTATGTAGAGACTTTATTTCACATTTACAGTTTAAGTTTATATTTAGGTATTGCTTAAACATATTTATTTGCCTTGTGCGCCAGTAAATGTTTTTTATTTTTATATATTGTATGTATTGTGTTTTTATTGTATTAAAGTTTTAATTAAGATTGGTGATCAATAAAAAAATTCTAAAGTATGTTAATAACTAGAAAGTACACAGTATTTTTTTTAATGTGGCATAGCATCGTTTTGATATTAATTTATTACATCAAAACTCAGATATATATGTCTATGTATACATTTGAATAACTGGATTGAATTTAAACCAGGTTTTGTTTTTCTACCAACTTCCAAAAAAGAGGATGTATTCAATTCGACAATATGATTTTTTTAATGTTTGTTTACCTCTTAAGTTTCGACTGGGTGAACTAATTCTCAAATTTTTTTGTTTGTAAGCTGGTGCTTCCCGTGTGGTCCCATTTTAATTTCATCAAATTCGGTCTAGTAGCTTTTGAGATACACTCCAATAACTTAATAGAATGGAAGTTGGTATTAAATTTTTCAAATGATCCTCTTTAGAGTAAACTTTGGAGTCATTTTAGACACAAGAGCCGATAAGCCAGACAACTATAAATAATCCAATATCATTTTATTGTAAAAAAAACATCTAAACAAAACTATTTCAGTAGAAAATGTTTTGGTACGTGACGACTAAATCATCAAAATCTACTTGACGACATGTTTATTCTTACCTACCAAATGTACAAAATATTAAAAACAAAAAACATCAACCTAAAATCTAATAATAACATAAACAAAAAAAGAAGTAACCATGTTAAATTACGACGCCAACGTATCTAAGAAGAGATTTCAATTATCGATGACTGAGCGGGTCGTTACGTTAACGCCGTTACTTTACACCGTTACTATACGCCCACCAATCACAATGAAGCTGACGGTCGCTCGCTCCAAGGACAACGTTGCTTAAGCTGCTCATACACGTGCAACCTTCCTCCCGTAAATTATATTACAAGCTTTTGTTTAAGATGCCTTGTATTGTACGTGCAGTTGGACTGTCTTTCTTTAGACTATAGTTATTTTGTGTTAGCCCTTTCATTCCAGTAACTTTGAACAGTTGCTATACATATATAGATAATTATCTTACTCCTGCAATTTGTCTGGAACAAATCACATTAAATTACGTTTTAGCGGATGTGCAACTTTTTGAGTGCAGGATCACATGATGACAAGAGACAATGCAGTCCACAATGTAATTTTTGCTAAATAAGTGCTTTGCCTAAAATTAACCATACTAGATTTTTAGTTTTCGTTACAATGGAAAAGTGCGCAGACCATACCTTAAATTGGACATTATTTGCAAGAGTAATTAAAAGGTTACTAGATATAACAGTTTGGGAGTAAAGTCAAGAAAGATGCCAATAAAAAACTTAACACTTACTTAAATCAAGAGATCATGAAATAACCTGCGAATTTATGGGAAACAGATTCAGCAATAGCAGCGCAAGATTTAAGGAATTATTTGGAAACAGCCGTGCGATCACTAAGACCAAACACCGTTGCATCTTTGACAACATCTATGAAACAAATAACGAGATGACAAGAAACGTTGGAAAAACAACCTTTTGTACAAGGGCGATATCTCATAAAGTATTTGTTCGGTGAGCTCGACAACGAGCACGACGACGAATCATTAGAGAATCGCACGGCAGCCCTCACATAGTTGTTCTTAATTGACTAAACATTTTGACGTTCAATGATTTAGCTTACCAGAAACAATAGACTAAAGGATTGTCCATTTTGAAATAAGTTTTGAGTTCATATGGATGCATTGTAATAACGATTCATTCCATGATCTATTAAGTAAATTAAAGATAAAGAATGATTTCTTAAATTACTTAGGGTACAAAATTTTACGCACAACTGTGTATTAGTTTAGCATTTATGAAAATAAATAGGTAATAAACATTTATTTGTCTTTGAATAAAGGTCTGAACGTCAGTGCAATTATTACGATCAGCGTGGTGCTTCACACCTGGTGAACGTTTTGAATGGCTTGTTTGATACCATAAACATATGAGACGATTTATATAGGCTACCAATTAATCGTGGCATATTTAATATTATAGCAAAACATTAGCAGTTATAGATAGTCAATAAAAATCATATTACAGTTATAATGTTGAAATATATACAAGATCAACGAATCAGTTCTAATAAAAAAATCACCAACTGTTCATCCTTATCGTGTGCCCTCGCACTAATGTAAGAGTATTACAGGGAGAAGGTAACGCATTTAACCTTCAAGCTCCGGCAATAAGGCAGATGTTTTCCGAAGGCACTGCATTATTGAGAGAAAATGCTGCATTATAATGACAATGGAAACCCGATACCGCTTTAGAAATTGAGATGCAGCCACCTGAAATGGACTGGATTGTGTTGAACAGAATGTTATAAGATATCTGTAGATTACGATCTTAGCGAGGTCTTGTTGCATATTACGCTTTTTATAGCTATAACGCCCAATTGGAGGGTGATGTAACGTTTTTTTTTTAATGGAATATATCTATGTAAAATCAATTATTGACTTCCGCGTTTACTGTACACTAAAATCAACGAAATCAACAGGGTTATAAACTTTATTTCTAAAAATGTTTGCAACCGAATCAAAAAATCAGAGTAATCGATATTGATTATTGTTTTTTAGTTTAGTATAGTATAATAGCAAGGTGGTTGATTCCATTTAAATTTCATTAAATTCGGCCAAGCTGTTTTTGAGTTATAATCCAATGAATTAAGTGTTTAGCCTATCTTGATGTTAATGTTATTGAGTCGATCCCGTAAGTAACTGTGGTCACTAAAAAGGGTGAAGAAAATAAATTGTTTGGTATTTTTTTAGTGATATGTGTTAGTTTCTAAAATGTTACCTATAAATTCTCTAATTATTTTCCTTTACTCGACCTGTCGATTACTAACTGATATTGTTTGTAACCCATTGTATTCTAACAACCTTTCTCACGTTGGTTTGCGGTTTTTTACGTTAGTTAAGCCAAACAACGAACTTGACTTACCTTTCCAAATTTACGTATTTAATGAATATAAGAAGTTCTCTCTGTTTTAGTGGAAAAATAAATAGTAAACCTATAATTTAAGATAAGTTTTATTAAGTGATTGGGCTGTGAAATTATTGGACGTAACCATTTGAATTGCGAAATTATATATATATATATATATATATATATAAATCTCTATTTTAGGTAGTTGCTGTCTTCCCACCTCGGGTGAAAGAGGCAACGAGGATGGGAGTCACTTCTACCTCCGTGGCATATGCGGCGTAGAAGACGACCGCTATGGTCGTTACAGCCGTTATGGTCCTTGCAAGACGTTTAGCCTCACCGCCGCAACTGACCTCTGTCTACGGAGGAACATCGCATGAATCTAATGTCCCACCGGCTCATAATGTGCAGCGATGCGCTCAGTCAATTAAAGTGTTGCATCTGTTGTACCTCTAGATAATCTGGTGCAGTGCCCTGAATGCTCTTAGACGGATGGACGGAGAGGTTTAAAAATCCATATATGATACATACCGTAAAATAATGACTGTCGGTTTCAAATTGGAACTTACATGGGTTCTGTTTTTGGAAAATTTTAGGAAATTGTATAACTCAGCTACTGTGTACTGTATCTGTTTTACTGTTAGTACTTGCCTCTATCTTACTGCCACTCTTTCATGAGGATCCATTTAATAATTTGGCTAAATTCAAAACACAATTCAGAACAATTGCATTTACGTCAGTTCTTAAAAAAACACACTAACAGTTAGTGTTAAAGCGGACTTTTGATTCGTGAGGATTGTTATAGAATATTCCCTTCACCGTCGGGTTTCAAATCGTAAGAGACGATAAGACCCGAATAGCTAAGTAGTAAGTCTCTTAAGTAGGTTGTGTGAGGCCGTATATTGGTTTGTAAAACTGCAGTGCGATATATTCTACCGCGAAGTAATAGTTGCGCGCTATTTTAGGGTGTGAATGGAACTGTACCAAGAGAATATATTGGACGGAAGAGACTCAAAATCCGGAGTCAATCAATAGCAGCGCAGGATTTAATTAAAATCAAGAATTATTTGGAAACAGCCGTGCGATTCACTAAGAGCAAAACATCGTTGCATCTTTGCCAACATCTGTGAAACTAATGACTAGAAACGTTGGAAAAACAACATTGTGTGCAAGGCCGATATCTCATAAAGTAATTGACATCAGTGAGCTCGTCGACGAATCCGCTAGGAATGATCATCTATGGACGAATCATTAGAGAATCGCACGGCTGGACCCTCATAGTGGATTATGACCCAACTCCTTTCTTGAAAGAAGGAGTCACAGTAATAATAACATAATGGGCTGTATGTTATTATAGGCAATAAGCGTGTATATTTTATATTCATTGTATAATATAAAAAATAAGTATATTTACTTTATTTATTCTGATTTTTTAAATTTATTAACATTATTTTTACTTTTTAATTTTACTTTTTTTTTGTTTTACCTACCTGTGTGATACATTATACAATTTTACTCTCACAAAAGACATTTTGTCAATAACTTTACACCAATTAAAATTAATAAATATGAGTTTATTTCGTACACTCCGCACAGTAATGAAACTTCGAAACTAAAACGTACATCATTACGTAATTACACATATACGTATATTTCTGTAAAGGCCTGTTCACATACGAACAAAAATCACGGGGCGTATCACAGGAAATTAAAGCGTGAGTACACAATAATTTGAAATTCAATAAAAATAAAGAAATGAAAAGACAGTTTTTTTTCTAAGCTAAACCCTAATATTTAAATTTATGTAAACCTGCTTTGTAAGAGAATTCAATAAATACAATGTCACTTATAGGTCTAGTATTGGGATACCAATAAATTAATTATAAAATATATATATATATATCTTCTCAAGTATATATATATATACTTGAGAATAACTTTCTCATCTATTTCTTTTTTGTTTTCTAATACATTGTAGTAGTTTCACACAAAAAAAATAAAGGAACATAGCGCAAAAAATTGGAAAACTTAACTACTCTGTAAACATAAATATATAATTGTGTAAATTTTAATTTGTTTTAGTAAAAGATAACTATTTAGGCATATTTGAAGGGCTACAAAACAAAAAAATCACAAAAAACTGTGCCATGATGGCGGTTGAGAATTGGTCATTATTGAACAGACCTTAATGCTAGCGAATAAGTATTATAAACAAGTCAAGATGTCTTTATTTGACATAAGAAGTAATTCAGCGTGAAAGATGGTTACAGCACTAAAATTTAAGCCATCGTTCACTGTCGAATAATAATAGTGGAGTAGTGTTGTCCTGTCACATGGTTCCAGCATAACATACTAAAGAATCATATTCATATTCCGACTACAATCATATTTTGAAAATTAACATTTCTTTTATAAATTCGTCTTTCATGTAAATTTATTTCAAATATTCATTGGCAGTGCAAACGTCGTCGCGTCAGGAGATACAGAGATATGAAGCGCAAATTAATTATGGCGGAGTATTTTTTATACTGATAGTAAGCAGTGGAGCAAGCATGTCACAATAACTCGTCGAATCGATAAACTGATTTTTATCAGATATCTTACCTTGTCTGTAATATGGATCCAGCTGCGATAGCTATATCGTTTTATATCATAGATATTTTTATTCTATCGACAATACATGCTATGATAAAATATGGGACATGGAGTGAGAATGCAACACCTGCCAACTTTATTCTCATCTTTTTTTTAACGTCAGTCGGTAACGAGACGACGCAATGTTGTTAAGCGTCACGCTTTCCCATAAAATTTCAGTGCCATATACAATACACTGCGCTCATACAGGAAACCAATGCGTCATCGCAATGAGATATAAGATGCCAAATCTCTTACCATGAAATTTCGCTGATTGCCTTTTAACGAAACATATGAATTGCACACTACTGTTTCACGGTTGAATAATTGTCAATGGTGTGGTAGTTCCCTAGGCAGTCTCTGAAAACGTCATTCGACTCTAAATAACTTAACTTTCTTATTGATATCCCAACCATTTCGTCTGAGGATCTGTAATTTTCTACCGACTTTCAAAAAAAGGAGGAGGTACTCAATTCGACTGTTTTTTTATGTTTGTTACCTCATAACTTTCAACTGGGTAAACGGATTCTCAATATTCTTTTTTTGTTTGAAAGCTGGTGCTTCCCATGTGGTCTCATTTAAATTTCATCAAATTTGGTCTAGTAGTTTTTGAGATCCAATAAAGATTAAATAACTTCCGAGGACAAGTTCCTTCGTAATATTATCTACTTCGTTAGCATCTAACCTTTAGAAGATCATTGAACCTTATGACTGGCATTAGCAAGTAGGTCAATTTAGCAAAAGTTCGTCTTGGTGGGTACCTCTACCAACCAAAATATTACCCCCTACAAATACAGCTGTTGAAAGAGTAAAACGGATTGCCAAGCGCAGTGTGCTATGTATTTTGCAACTCATATGGATGGGCGATGCGGTGATAATCATCGGAAAGACTAGACTATCTCCTTACTAGTAACCTTTAAAAAAGCAAAGACCAAGTACGCAAGACGGAAATCTCGTACATACTTTCGGGATCTTGTGTTCTATTAAAATAGCTGGTTATATATGCAGAGAAGTCTCCCGTTCGTCTCTCGTATAGCCTCTGGCTGCACTCAAAACTTACGAGTCTGTGAAACTAGAGTAAATACGGACGTTTAAAAACATTTCCCTTTTACATTGTGTCTCACTGTGTAAATGGGAAGAAAAAGGTTTGTAAGTTTAACACCCACTGGCGGCGGTAAACATTCATTGTAAATGGAAATCACTGTATTTTGTGACTTCAACTATTGTCTGAACACACGTTTCGGACATTTTGTACTACTTGAAGGATTTCAACGATAGGGAATAAGGTTATCATAAATGCAACAACTGGAATTAACAGTTTCACGCGAAATAAATTGTTAGATCAGCGTAGATGCAATAAATTTCATATTAATGAACTGAACTGCTTAATTGACTCGAAACCACGTATTCTCAAAGATTGCCATCTATTTCGAAACGGGTATGGGTATATCTCAAAATAAGTATAGTCAAAACAACACATATAAATACCTTGTTTTACAGCTCGTTTTCTATTCAAAGTTAAGTTCAAAGGCAAGCCGACACTATGCCTTCATCATCATCATCATCATCAGCCTGTAGCAGTCCACTGCTGGACATAGGCCTCTCCAATTGCACGCCACTATGCCTTAGACTGTATTTAAGCGTGGCACTGTACTGCTTTGATCACTTCAACTTTTGGTTTTGGCCCTCTCTACATATACTGCAGTGCCCTTCTCACTATAACACAGTAATGCTTGTGCACTACAGCTTTACGGCTGAATACCTCTCACTATGTTGGTTACAACTAAGACTGTAGCTACCTGTACCACCTTGGTACCTTATCATCGTCACTTTGAGTACAAGTAAAGTTTCCCCTCTTCAAAAAGACTTCATTCATAAAAAGTACAATATTTTTGGGCACTGTTTCACATTATATGTACTACGAATGTCATTTAGTTCGTTAAATATTTCAGTACAGAGTAGGTAAGACTTCGCTGCATTACATCCAAGAAACAAGTGTCAGGGTATTAGGCTATAACCTTGCTGTTACATACCTAAAGCAGTTCATATAACTTTTAATACCCAGTTCCTGAACTTGGCCCTGCTTTCTGAGTGCATTTAAAGTGTAAGCTCCTGTCGAGCTGCTCCGCTTGCAAAATGAAAGCTTTTGGAGTATCATGACTAAGCCTCTAAGCAAACGTACATATTACAAAGACGTTACATAATATTCAGTATTAGCTTGAGTACAGAAGGATCGCTTGGACGATAGAGAAAGGCTGGTATTTGGTCTATGGCTTGAAAACGTCAACGTAATTTTGCGGTTTTTAAGATGATTTCGTTAATTTATGTTATTTTGATATGATTAGGTTTTTTGACCGTACTCGTACAATATATTTGGCGTATTTATTCATTTAAATTATTCCTATAAATACAATATAAAATTAATAATAAATAAAAATAAAATTTACGAATTAAAATCAAAACTAATAATACAACTATAGGGATGATTGTTAATTGCTAGGTTTTTATCACTGACATGAGATGAGAACTTTAATGAAGATTAATGAATACATATTTTTTAAAACATTTATTTACAACGTAATTGTTATGAAACTTTATTATATTCATGACAAATTTAGATCAGTATAATATAATTCAATACTATCCTTCAGATATACATCAATGTCATAATAACAAATAATTTTCCTGTTCAATGCAGCTATCATAAATTGTTGGACCCATATCCAATTAACTATCTCTTATAAACACTGAAGTTTCATAAATGTTCCGTACTTGATCTGCAACATCTTTTCTATACTAACAGGTTAATAAAAATGATTTATTTTTATGAAACAGGTATGTAAATATTAAGAAAAAGACTAAAAGAGGCCTTAATTGGATCGAGATGCATCAGTTGCACCGACAAGAGTCTAACTCTTAAGTTATACTATTAAATACTCGTATATATATTAATCCACTTATTCTGTAGAGGTATTACGATTCAGCAGAGGATAATATAATATAATACTTGAACCAACAGTCAAATTGATAGATATTATAATGACATTTTTGTTTTTATATAAATCTAGTAAGTATATCCACATTAATTAGTATAAAAGACGTAATATAGCTCACCACTGGAAGTAAATGCATGTATTTGAACTTTGTAATCTACGCAGCGTTAATTCACTGTTGACTTTGAGATCAAGTGTGAGAATTCACGGAGAGAAATGTCAGATAGAATTAGAATATCGTGACCAGTGGGGACGAGCTCTAGAACTCCGTTATCGAGATCCGATAAGGGTAAGTCTCACTCTAGTCGTAGAACAAAGCGAATGATCGATCGAACACTCATCGTGTAGAGTCACTATTTACAAGTCAAATCACGGTGAAGATAGAATAAAATGAGATGATCATTTATTGGCAAGAAACATGAGTATTATGCACACACAAGGTTTTAGTGGTTGCACATCAGGATGTCTATGGATGGGAAATTGCAATTATTAATAGTATCAACATTAGATCCCGCTATTAACAGTAAGCATATAACCTACCTTATGGCTCCTCTCTGAATCGGAATAAAATGTTTACAGCCCAAACTTCAGAAGTGGGATACTGGACTGTGAACAAACTTACAAGATCACCATGATAGATTTTTATGTTATGTTAAATTATTCATGTTTAATTATTCATGTTATTACCATGCCATATTAATTAATTTCTGACACAAAGATCTTCAGCAGACATCTCGCTTTATCTGTAAACGGACTTAAATTTAAAAGTTCAACGACCTTAAGTTCCAGCCGGTTCTTCCAAGGAAATCGTTGCTAACTTTGTTCTTCAAAACCAAGCTTAAGACCTCCCTAGAAGCCGGAGATAGAATGAAAAATATATCTTGAACGTTACAAAATTGAAATTTAAACTATTCATGCATTAGTATTTTGATTTCCTTTGTTTGTCTTGGATCACATACAATAGAAATAATATGGTTTAGACACCAAGAAAAACTTTTGTTGCTTATCGGAAAGTTTAATAAAAAAGGGTCATGTAGCTTAGATTTTATTTTTGAACATGGATCTGGAATCACGAATAGATTGCCTACTCGTTGCGTAAGGACTAACTTGTTAAGCATAAAGATAAATTTATGAAATGGAAATAAAATTCTTGCGAAAGGCTTCTTGCAGAATTTTATAACATGACTGCAGAATCCATTCTGTAATTTTGCTAACTAAGCTGTAGTAACACCGAAATTATTTCTTATCTTAACATATCAAGGTGACATGACCGTCTATTATGTCACTCAATTTTAAGCCGTTCATTGGTTGTGTACTGCTTTTGTTGACGATACTATCGCATTTTTTCGTTGGTAATATTTTTGAACTGCGCTATAAAAAGTTTATGTATCTGTCTAATTATATATATATCAAAGTGATTTTTTGAGTCGAATGATTGTTGAAGTCATAGTTAGCACCATCAATTAAGAGCTCTCGTGATGCAAAGGATATGCCAATTCCTATTATTCTAACCCGCGCTCGGTTCGCTTGGTGGATCACAGCACGTACTCCTTGAGAGGAAAACCCGTGTCCCGGCTGGTTCTATGTTATTGCACGCGGCAGATTGGTGCTCATCAATTACAATTTACAAAGTAAACGAAGACGAAGTTTCATGCTATACTATCAAATGTCAAACTCACATGAACAAGCTTTACCATACTCTCCAAACAAAATTATCTCCAACACAACCGGACGACGATCAGACGATCATTAGTTACTTGGCAAGTTTAGTGCCAATTATTGTTGCCATGCCCGACACATTACTAACTTGACTACGTTCCCGATCTAAATTTCTATTCATTTAGATCCGGGCTTTGGAAGTTCGCAAAGGTGGCGGCGTCGCAGCGTGGTGTCGGCGTAACCGGTGCGCTGTGTTGCAGTGTGGTGGTGACGTCACTAGGGTGGCTTGCCCTATTTACGCCGACGAACCGGACAAATTGTGACCGGAATCGCACCGACATGACTCGGCCCGACACGGCCCGGCCCGCTTTGAGACGCCCTTTACACAATCTGGGCTACTTGTTTCTTTTGTGGCTTTTGATAGTAGCACATTTTAAAGTTTTGTCTGCGGTATTTTTCAAAAGATTACTGACAATGAGAATGGAACATGTTATATAGTCATTCAAATGTAAGGTGTTGTTTCTTTAGAGTATATATTTGTTCATGACATCATATTACTATGTAGCATAACATTTCGTTATGATTTCACCTGTAGACTCTTTATAAAGTTACAGCCTTTTAGACCTAATATTGCACTACTATCAAGAATATTGCCTACATTTAATAAAAAAAATAAACAAGAACCCTATATATATAAGTATAGTAATAGTGACTAATACCTGGTGTCCCAAAACAATGAAATCATCAAACAAAAAGTATCGGCCGGCAAAGTCTGAGATCACTCTCTCCACTGGATATCCAGTGGAGAGTGATGTGAGATTTATGCAAAGGAATGGAAACATCCAAGTTAATACAGGAATAAGGGTACATGCAATAAAATAAGTGTATCTGCTTCATTCATGATTTTTGCGTTCTATATAAGTACTGCTTCTTCGGGATCCGAGGAATCTATTGGACTAATGGGACTCTGGTCACTGTTAATAACCACAGAATTTAATTGACTCACGAGATTTTCATTAGCATGTGATATATTAATTCAGATTAAACTGACTTCATTTTCAAGTTTTCTGAATAACACAGTTAAAGGCAATGAACCTGTTCTTTTGCAGTAATATAATAAAGTTTTATCAAAAACAGATTAAAATGGACAGAGAATGAAAATGCGTGGTGTAATAATATATTTACATATATAACTTATGAACGTAATTAAGGCCCAGAACATGATACTGATGTTTTCTGTAATATTTGTATACATATTTCAAAACTTATCAATTTAGGTTAAGAGATTAAGACCAACCTAAACTATTCATCATCATCTCAGCCATAGGACGTCCACTGCTGAACAAATGCCTCCCCCATAATTTCGTCTGTCCACCGTATAGGTGTACGAGCTACGTTGCGCTTGCCGGTCCGTGGGCTCCACTTCAGAACGTTCCGGCCCCATCGGCCTGCGTGCTATGTGCCCTTCCCACCTAAACCTAACTTATTATAGCTAATAAAATAAAAATATGGTATTATTGAGAGAGTTAGGCGAGGTCATACAAACTACAATATATACCTACATGTCAACTTGAGAACCTTCTACTTTAATTAAAGTCAGCTAAAATAACAATGGGGGCAGATGTCGAATTGGCAGAGGAGTAGTAAGTACTCGATACACCTTTATCTTCTAAGTAATGTCTTACTATATGTTATATGTTTCTTTTTAATTAAATATTTTTAACGCCTAGTTGCGTTTTCTTTCCACGAACTCTGTTATCTGTCTTTTGGGACTTTATGTTCCATGTTACTTAAAAACGCACACAGTTCGTTAAGAAATAATTATTCGTCTTCGGTTGTCTATAATTAGGCACTGCCATCCTATCCTTTTTTGTAGTTCTTAGTTACACACGATAATAACCTAAATTTATACAAACATACATTACATTTACAAATATGTACAAGGAAGGCAAAGTTAGTATGTTTATTTGTTTGAAAGCATCTCTTAATCGCGGTAAGTTTTTTCAACCTTGACATGTAAACAAAGTATGACGCCAGATAAGTCATTTATATAAATATCCATCTGGGTGTCAGGTTTCAACCAGTAGTGTAGTATTTAGGCTTGAAGAATTGCCACGGCGATATTGTCCCCATAGAAAAATGACTCAAGAAGTCAATACGTTCCGTTATCAACACGATCAATCATCTAAGCGTCATTAATTATTTTTCATTTCACATTTAGAGAGTTGAATATTTAGAGAACGGAACGCATCGAGTTCCCGGGTCATTTTGCTAAAGGGACAATACCAGAGGAGTAATGGCTTAGTTCCTTGATATAAATTAAATATAGCATCGGCATCGCATTGCAAGCTTTTTATTCGCAAGGTCTTTGCCGTACTGAACAAGGTAACAAATGAAATTGATGCTCTCTCGCATACACTCAAGTCCAGTGTATTAAACATATATTATTCACATGACCTTAGCTTGAAAATGCATCGAATTATGAAAATGGTTAAATCTATAACTTTTAGAGCAACAATGTACATGTACTTTTAGAGGTTAATATGCTGGAGTGGGCTTATATGTGTGTGTGTATATTTATATATAATCGAATAGTTATATCACTCAAAAAAGATCACAATGCTTCCAAGTGAATTTAATAGTATGTTATGCAATTAGTGAATAAACGACAGATTTAAAGAAAGGGCCATAGATGAATCACGAGCGTAGCGAGTTATTCGTATTAGAATCCTGAGAGATTCGAGTGATTCGTGGTTCTCGATATAAATCAGTTTTCTTCAAGATTTGAATACTATACTTTATACCATGACTACAAGAAAAAGAAATAATTTAAGCTAAAATAGTCATTTAAGGAAGGTTAAGTTAATTAAAATGCACATTACAATTTGAACAATTACTAAACATAAGAGTAACTTTCTTATTATTATATTTTTAGTAGATTTTTTCTGCAATGGCAGCAAAGAAATTAATACAGTTTTATTATAATGCTAAACTCCATGTCGCAAATATCAACCACTGAAATCTTGAGGAGTTATTTGCACAAAGAGTTTGTATGTTGAGTTTTCTTTGGGCAAGGAGTTTGTATCGCGTATCTTTTGCGCAAGGAAGTTGTATAAGCATTGAGATGAAGGTTGAATATATTGGTGTGTTCAAAATTTTAACACCAAAATAGTGATCAAAAGGCCTTTTTATTCACTGTTATCCGTGAAATAAGCTTTTTAGAGTAGGAATGGTATAAAAGTACTTTTTTCACCTTGTTATCGTCATTATGATTATGTCTACCATACGGCAAACATAGGTGAATTTTGCATGTATATAGATAATTCAATAGATATCGAACAGAAAAGAATAGAGATAACCTCAGCACAGATTCCGTATATTCGGTGTTATACTGACTAACAAAACATCGTTTGGTTTTATCATATTGTAGATTAACCACAAGATATGCCAGTAGGTCAAGCAACATAGGTTAACTCAAACCTTCGTTATTTTCGTCATAACATGAACCACGAATGATTGCCTCAGACTGGGTCATATTTGCATTCAGCTTTGGCAGTAGCAATTTCGCTGCTCGGCCATTCATTCTCGGGAAAGCGGTATTTTTGTGAATGGCATATTGGTTTTTCAATTCATTTCTGACGGCGAGATTGGACGATAACAGATTAGCACAATTTTAGTACATACTATAGTGACGGCTCTCGGATGTTCACAGCAGTTGAAGTGCAATCCAGAGCTTTAGCTAGATATTTGAGTGATACTGCACTAATCCCAAACTATTAGCTGTTGAGTCCATTCAACTAGCAATGTTAGAGCTTTACTACAGTTTCGAGGCATAACTTGCATAGTAATAGCCTTTCTGGCTACATACTATTTACTAGTGGCAAAGTTCTACCGCCTGATACGATTTCCATCCAAAAGTTGGCTATGATATTCTGTAACCCTATTTAAAATAGTCTTATTTGTTTGATATTTTGGATAGATCAGGCTCGAAGGACCAAAATGTGCAGTAGGTACCTATACGATGCTGGCTTAGCCTACCGACAGGTCTAGTGTTTCCAAAGTAGGAGGTACCTAATCTTCGGTAAATTTTGCATCTTATATCTCAGAGTGACAAGCCCAGTACGCTGCCATGCAGGGTTTTGAACTCGTTCAGTTTGAAATTCTGAATGGAACTGGACTGTTACGGGCGTGACGCTTAACATCAGGCAAGTAACATACTCGTCTCGTCGCCTGCTGACATTAAATAAACTGTCACGAATTTTTTTAGGGTTCCCCAGGAGTACAAAGAAACGGATCTATCATAATATTCATTCAACTTTGAACAATAAAAGTGCATGTGTTCATATGAACCAGCCCATCGCTTTGCCACTGCTGGGATACGGGCCTTTCTCGTAAAAAGAGTCGTATGTGCCATCACGCCTCCCGTGGGTTGTTGGATAACTAGCGTCAACGTTTTCAGACGTCCAGATTGTCTCTAGAGAGATTGAAAGAAGTAGAAAGTAAGTTATTGATAAACGTATATGTTTTTTATCTAAAAACCTTCTACAAAGTATTAGAAAATATTTAAATAAAAGATGAATGAAATGGGTAAAGCTGTTCTCAAGTTATAGCGTGACCAAGAAAAGTAGGGGTTCATTTTATATATATATATTTAGATTACGTAATTGTTTTACAATGTTATTAGATTCATGACATATTTAGATCACATACATGCTGCGTCAAATAAATTCAACCATTGTTAATTGTAATCGAACCATTGTAATTGAAAAATTAAATGATCACATAATACCACATATTATCAACGGGATCATTCCGTTGATAATTTGAATATTTCTAATGGCCATAATAGTTTAAAAACTTACTATTATTATTATTTGAATATTGTTATTAAGATATTTATCAATGTCATAATAAGCTTACGGTATTGACAAGTCAATTTCAGAGATTCATTTTAATTTTAGAGATAAAAATGTGTCAAACTTGTAGTCAAACTCACGACAACGGCCAAACATCAAAGTGATATACGTTACAATTATACATCGTTCATATTCATACATAGTTGCATTGAATATTCAACAAATATTTCTAAAATTTCCTCTGTGATATTAACGATCGTTCAATATTTTGCTGGCAAGAGGAACATAGGCACGTGAACGTTATTGATTTTTTGGGATAATTTGGCAAATTGTCAACGTGATAAGAAACGGAAACTGTAATGGACAGGGTCCTAGACATTTGGAATTTTTATAATATTTATGTTAACGGGACTTAATAGCGTTAGAAATAGTATTTATTTTCCTCGACGTTTCGATCAAGTTACATTGATCGTGGTCACGAGCGGACTGAAGAGCATGATCAATGTAACTTGATAGAAACGTTGAGGTCAATAAATACTATTTTTAACGCGATTAAACCCCGTTAATAATATTATTATATATATGCGTTCACATCGCGAAAGTTAAAAATTACTATTTGGAATTTTATTTTCATATTTTTCAGATTTTAGATAACATCGAATTCTTTAAAGTTTTGCGTGACACTGCCCTACTACGGTTATTCGGAGCCAAAACATATTTACCACTAGCGAATGCCCGCGACTTCGATCGCGTAGTAGACTCTGCCTTCGGCCTCGCCATAACCATCCATCTTATTTGAATTATTCGTTTTCATAAAACCTTTTCCTCACAATATATAAGACAACAAAAAAATAATTAGTTTATATTATTAGAATTAGACATCGGTAAAGCCGTTCTGAAGTTATAGCGTGATCAGCAATAATAGGGGTTAGTTTGTATATTATAGAGATATATAAGATATAGATAGATTTATTATCTTGTGGTGTTGTACTTAATAGTGCGACTGGACGATGCATTTTTTTGTGTAGGTAAGGTACCCAAAAACGCGCAAAATAAAAATAAAAATGGCGTTACATATGGCAAATAAGTAACCTAAGCCATTTTATTCAGGTGTTACTATTCCGAGCTAAGCCTACCAATTTATCAACGAAACATTTGAGAGAATTCCTGCAGATCAGCTGCGAAGCGCTATCCATGTCAAAACGGGGCCGTTCAAGCATTCTATTGACCCAGAAACGTAAGCATATTTTGGCGTCCACGCGTCTATTCCCTTCGCAAATCGGCGTCGCACTGCTGTATCATCCCTACAGTTGGGCATTACCCTCCCCCACCTCCCCCGTTTTGCTCCACCTCCCCACGATACTCCCGGGATGTCAGCCAGGCGCCACGCGGCCTGCGAAGTTCCGAATTTGCGCCTGTCCGTTTATTTGTACTCGATGGGCGATCCTCGCTTTTAAAGTTATGGGGAAGTTTGCTCAACAACGATTCTGCATTAGAGAAATTTATTTCCTAGATATTTGTTTTATTAATGGTGTTTGCAATATGTAACTTTATAAGAATACTAGAATAATACTGACTTGAAAAAATACCAAAATAAATTAAAAACACTCGCAATCATTATACTAAGGCGAGTGTGCAAACAGAAACCAGAAAACTAACTAAATTGAATACTACAGCGACTCATTTCTTAACAGTAAATTACTGCTGATAATTAAGTAATTATTATCATTTAAATTGTGTAAAGTTACGAACTGATCATGATTCATCTGCGATTCGTCATTGCTAGATGCTATATATAAAAATGAACCCCTATTTCTCCTGGTCACGCTATAACTTGAGAACGCATGGAACAATCTCGCTAATTAATTTTGTTCTGTCAATTATTGTCAGGAGAAGGTATTTATGGCAAGGCCGAGTCTATCACGCGAACGAAGTTGGGGGCAGAAACTAGTTAAAAATTAAAAAAACAACAGAAGTTAATTGTAAATACATATATATTTTAAAATGTACGTCTAAATAATCTACAAATTGAAATAAATTTCACTTGGTATAAACAGTAAAAAAAAATTTTTTATTTCTTCCAACTCTTAGATCCGTGGTAGGTATCAGCAAAATCTGTAAGAGCTACATCGCAAGATTCGTAGCTGCTACAAAATCTTGTAGCCGTTTTACTGAACACCGTTGCGTTACGTAACTCGTAGAACTGTAGCGTTTGCAAGGTTAAAAGTAATAGCAGATATTCACCACCGTTATTATCTAATGCATTATTAAATATGATAACTATTAATTTCCACCTTGAAGCAGTATTGGTTCTGGTGCAAGAACGATATTTACACATCCATTTCAATGCCAGTATAACGACACCCTGAAATTATACCATGTCAAACAGACTTGAAAATGGTTTTACAGGTTGTCGTATTTTTCAGTGCAGTATCGAACTACATATTGTCATTTAATAGAAATTTTGAAACTAGAACCCCTAGTATATTAACGTCAGAACTCTTCTTCAATTTGAATTTTCGTGCTTGATTGAAGCTTGATCGAGCTTTCGAACTCGGCTTACCAATTCCGATGTCTAGTCAAACTTAAATGCGACTAGTCGCAAACCAAAGCGAATCCATAAACAGGCGATCGAACACTCATCGTGTAGTGTCGCTGTTTGGATTGGTTTGGATGTAGTACAAGTTTGGATTTTGTAAGGCCCTAGATACACGAGCAGCTTGAAGCAGTCAGCATGGACTGCTTCAAGCTGCGGCGACTGAACAGTGAACTACAGTCTTCTCTCGTCTTCTCATTTGAAATAGTAACTTGTTGAGCAGTTAGTTGTCAAATTAATTGAAATAAAAGACCTTATTATCTCTTTCGTTTTAGTCATTGGTATATTGCTCCTTCTAACGTCCGCACCATAAACCAAACAGTCATAGAGAAGTTGTTCAACTTTTTCCCGGCTTGATATAACCTCTTTGCGGCACTCAGACTGGCCGTAGTGAAACTCTGTAGAAAATTAAAAGTAGATTCAATGTTACGTTTGAATCGTGAGCAAGAAGCTTATATAGTGTTGTATATAAGCTTCTTGATCGTGAGTATACGATAGTCACGGTATCTCCATCCCCAGCTTCTAGATTTACAAACCATCCGCCTGCGGCACTGGTCTTGACACAATAAAAAAAATAAACCACGGGGCTCAGCTAGTATAATATAATAACATGTCTGCGTGTTAACTGATAGGCAGAGAAAAGTATTTTGAGTTACTAAAACTCACGCTCAATTAATTTATATGTATAATGAATAGTAAAAATACGTCGGAATAAGTCTTGAACACGGTTGTTTATTTGGCTAGACGTGACTTGACGCAACGCAGCGAATCTTGTGGCGTTAGTTGGAGTGTACATTTACAACAGAGGATTTGACTTGATGGAACTACATTAAAGGGTCGGTCAGCAGTGCAGTTGTTTAGGAACTATCCAGCGCTCCGAAAAAGCCGTGTCTTAGCTAAATTATTATTTTTCGGTAAAGAATAAAGGTAGTGGTAGAACGTAAAGAATAGAATAGATTATTGTTGTAACTAACTACTAAACCAAAAAAATATAGTGTGATTAAAATAACGCCTTTTTTACGCTGAATCAACATTTACCAAAAACGTCTACACGGAACAGCTGTTGTGAACGGAACAGTGGTTTGGACTACGTTTGACCGTAGTTGCCATTTTACCTATTAAAGTTTAGCATCTCTAGACCTAACCTTATTTGGGGGTGATGATGCCCTAAATACATGTCAAAAGATGGTATTAAAGCACTGGGCGTATTCATAAAAGTGTTTATAGATCATTACGATTATAGTTTTGATAAAAGTAGTTTATATTTCAGCCTATAGATTCGCAGAGATAGTAACGATAGTAACTTTAATGAAAGTAATGAATGAATTACTCGTAAATCATAATGCAATAAATACATAATTATTTCAGTTTATGAAAAGTGTCCTGTAGGCCACTCTAGCAGATTGGCTAATTGGATATTAATGATATGAGGTTATTATGAAGAAGGATGTAGAAGGCGGTTCACTTCAGCACTTTACGAAGGCAATTTTTGATTGTAATGCTCATTTTTATTGAATAGTTCACGCGAAGACTGAAGAAGTTCTTCAGTCTTCCCGTGAACATGGTGCATGTAACTGCGCCGAAATATCGGGAGCTCATTCCACAACCTTACCACGGTAAATATCCCGTTAATAATCATATAACTTTAGACCATAAGTACCAAATGGACAGATGCGGGACGACGGAAAGAGAACAGATGGGATGAGTATCGTCACGTGGAAGATGGAACTGTTCCTCGTTTGGGATGCTACACGTGTGGATACACTGAAAAAAATATGATAAAGTTCGTTTATGTAGAGGTCGAACCTCAATTTATACTTTTAACTTTTTCTTCATGTCTATGGCCCGATGCAGTTTGTTTTCATCATTATTTGTAACAATTCTTAATAACATTGCTTGACAGCTCTATTAGCTCAGTTGATCGGAAGCCCTAGGTTTGATCTGTGGTCGGGGCAAATGTACGTGTAATGAGCTGATATTTTTGATCTGTATGTATGTGTTGTGTTAGATATTGTATGTGTAAATGCCTCCGGCAACACAAGGAATATTCGGTGGAGAAAGTAAGTTAGTATATAGTCTGTCTGGAAGAAAGAGAAGGGTAACACAGCTTTTATAAAATATGATAAGCTTATAGTATTACCACGAAATAATAAAAACCCTACACAAAACCCTACCTACAAAAGATTACTATCTGAGTCTCCAGAAACTGCTTCAAAAAAACCTTCAAACACCTTACAAAATAAAATCCAGCCAGTTAAGAAGAGTAAAACATCAACAATGAAGGAATACATTCTGCAAAAACCAAAATTTATACATCACTCTGAACAGGCTATGCTCGACTCTACGCCCAATAAAGAACAGAAAAAATAGCAAATTACAAAAGGCCCCTCTCAATCTCCTAGCACGGCTTGTCACCGCAGGAGATAAAGACTATAACCCTCCAACACTACAACAACTATATATATGTACGTACAATGTAAGATCGCTGTCATCGCCACAAAGATTGATATTACTCAAACACTCCCTAAGTAACATAAAATACGACATTATTGGATTGTCGGAAATACGAAGAACTGGTAGCCACATCATAGAACTCGAAGAACACATTTTCCGCTATACAGGAGTAACGAAAGGCCTGCACGGTGTTGGCTTCTTGATCAAAAAGAAATATAAATCAAATATTCAGAACTACATAGGATTATCGGAAAGAGTATGCATACTTAATCTCCAATTTGACAAAACACAATTATCATTAATACAAGTATATGCACCCACCCACGACGCAACTGATGAAGAAGTGACATCCTTCTACGATCAACTTCAAACTGCTCACTCACTCGCCAACGGGACGCTGATTGTAATGGGAGATTTAAACGCCAAAATTGGACAAAGAAAACGAGGAGAAAATTCAGTATTAGGACCATACTGCTATGGTATCAAAAACGAAAGAGGCGATCGGACAATGCAATATGCATTACAAAATAAGCCTACTGTAATAAATACATTATTTAAGAAGAAGCAAAAAAGCCTATGGACTTGGATTAGTCCAAATGGAATGATTAAAAATCAAATAGACTACATTCTCAGTACTAATCCTAAAACATTCTCAAATATAGAAACATTAAATAACAATATATTTAAAAGTGACCATAAATTAGTACGTAGTACCTATAACCTAGGAAAACTGAAGAAAAGTAGAGCTATGTTTCGCAGTCTTCCAACTCTAATACAAGGCGAAGAAAATACAAAAGCATTCTTAAATTCATTAGAAAAGGAAAGACAAAACATATCTTGGTATGAAACTGAAGATGTAGAGTCCTACTATAATAAAATAGAAGCAGCGATATTACAAAGTATAACCAACACAAGTTCTAAAAAAGAAAAAAAAGGATATAATATTTACAGAGACAAAAACTTTGATACAAAGAAGAATTGAGCTACAACGCATAAAACCTAAGAGTAGAGAAGAGAGGCAGGAAAAGCTTAAAAAAAGACTACAATAATTATAGAATGAAAGTAATAGAATCCAATTTGTTAAAGTCTGGAAGTCAAAAAAGAGCGTTTAAACAACTTAATAGCAGTAAAACGTGGATACCAAAGTGACAATCAAAAATCCCACACAAACACACGATAACCAGAATTGATATACTTAAAACTGCCTCAGATTTCTACAAAGATCTATATGCCTACCAAAACTGTAGCAAAGAAATCGAAACAAGCTCAACTAAAGTTCACACCCCAACGAAGCTACCAACTCGACCAATCAAACTGTTCGAAGTAACGGAAATAATAAGACAGATAGACAGACTCAAAAACGAAACAAGTCCCGGATACGATAATATTCCCAACGAAGCTCTCAAACTAGGAAAATTCATACTGGCTAGTCCTCTTACAAAACTTTTCAATACAATCTTACTAGAACAAAAAGTACCTTTGAAATGGGCAGAGTCGAGAATCATACTTCTTTACAAGAAAGGCGACCCATCGGATATGAACAACTATCGGCCTATTAGCCTACTTCCTTCGATATACAAACTATTTGCGGCCTGCTTAAATAAGAGAATAGAGACAGAAATAGAGTCTCATCAACCTATAGAACAGGCAGGATTTAGAAAAAGCTTTTGCACCATCGATCATATCCATACTTTGGAACAAGTAATTGAAAAACATGAGCCCCTATATCTAGCCTTCATAGACTACGCAAAAGCCTTCGACTCTATCTCAGCAGCCTCTGGCGAGCGTTACAAGACCAAAATGTTTCAGAAACCTATATAAACATCCTGAAAGACATCTACAGCAAAAGCGTAAGCCGAGTGAAGTTCGATAGAGTTGGGCCAATAATCCAAATATGTAGAGGCGTGAAACAAGGGGACCCACTATCGCTGTCTATTTTCATATCTGTATTACAATATATTATGAAAGACCTACATTGGAAACATAAAGGTATCAACATAAATGGAAAAAAAATAAGTAACCTTAGATTCCCTGATGATATAGTACTATTCTCAAGATCATCAAAACAATTAGAAGAAATGATATCAGAACTATGCAAAATAAGTAACAGAATAGGACTAGAACTAAACACAACAAAAACTAAGGTGATGACCAACTATAAGCAAACGCCTATACACGTTAACAATTTACAGAGCTTAGAATACGTAGAGAGCTACATATACCTATGAAAAATCCATCTCATTTGATCCATGAAATTGACAGGAGAATAAATATGACATGGGGAAAGTTCTGGAGCCTAAAAGAAATTTTGAAATCTAATTTACCTGTAAATCTGAAAAAGAAAGTCATGGATGGATGTTTATTACCCTGTTTATCATACGGATCTACAATAAAAATGCGACAGACAGAATCCAAAAACCGCAGCGTGCTATGGAGAGGAGCATCTTGAATATTAGACTAATGGGTAAAATCAAATAAAAAAAAAGGAAAATAACCAACATTATAGATGCTTTACAACATATGAAAAAGCTCAAGTGGAAGTGGGCTGGATACATAGCACGACTGTCAGATGAAAAATGGGCGCATTTGGCTACAGTTTGGGCAGGACCAAGCGGCAAGAGAGCTAGAGGCCGTCCTAAGGAGCGCTGGGTAGACGACATTAAAAAACATGCTGGAAACGACTGGATAACAAAAGCTAAGACAAGAAAAACCTGGAAACTGTTGGAGGAGGCCTATACCCGCCAGGGGCCTTAACTATATAAAAAATCATAATATATTACTATGTACAATCTTGGTAAATATTATCTCATAAATTTAATTATGTTTCAAACTCTGTAAGTTAAGGAAATAAAAAGGCTTTATTATTATTATTATTTCTTTTATTCAAAACAAAATCTCGGATTTCATCCGGTCCTTTACAAAGGCATAAGTGGGGCTGTAGCCAACAATTAGAGGCCTGTTTGGTATAAAAATACAAAGGAGTATAAAAAACAGAAAAAATGTTGGATGAAGGGTAACATGGTACTTATAACTATTACAAATATGGGTAAAATGGCCAGGCTATTGAGATGAACTTATTAATGATAAGGAAGATAGTGAGCTATGGAAGAGACTACGGCACCTGCCAATTTTAGTTATTATATTTTATTACTTATTATTATTATAAGTGTATTTAATTTATTTTGTAGATTATTTGAAAATAATAAAAACTCCCACTGTTAATATGAAGATAATTATTCACGTGTACTGCTATTATATATTGATCAAAGTCGACCCATTAATTGTAGGGAAAGCTGTAGCAGTATAAACGCTCAAGGTCAAGGCAAATGACTGGGAAATTACATTTCCGTTTCCGATGCTGTTTGTATAAGGCGTCATTGTTAAATATTTAATTTGAGAAAGTTCTTTACTGCGCAAGCTGCAACTGCTGAATAATAAATAAGTACCACAATGTGTTAATATTGTTCTTCAGGGTTAGTTATTAGGGTTCAGTTGTCAGATGAGGGAACCACCGTTATTTCGAGACACACTGAAAGCGTGCCGCTATCTACCGTATAATATCATAATGACCGAGGGGGAAGAGATATAATTCTGGTCTAACCGCACCGAGCACATACTATTATATGAATTCTTTTTTTTAACTTCCACACAAGGTCATCAGATCACAAACTAGGCCCAGTTTGGACTCAAAACGGAGCGGTCTACTATTGCTGCCCTGCTCTGGCTCAAGAGGCGGAGGCAGAAAAGGCGTTGACTGTCTCGCTTGATATTTCCAATGTCTTCAACAGCCTCCCACAAGAAACTATGCAAAAAGCGCTCCGCTATCATGGAGTGCCCTTGTATCTGAGGAGGGTGTTGGCTGATTACTTCCACGAATGCGCGGTTCTAGTAGAAGGACAAGATGGTTTGAGGCAATTTCGCGTTTCCTGCGGTGTTCCATAGAGCTCAGTGCTGGTACCACTCCTGTGGACCGAAAGCTACGACTGGGTGCTTCGTGGCACGTGCTACGCGGATGAAACTCTAGTCGTAGCCAAAGAGAGGGAGCTCAGGGAGGCGGTGCGGTTGGTTACGGTGGATACAACCCTCGTGATTGACCGAGGTTGCCGTTTCTGAAATTGCAGCTTTACTGTTCCACGGCTCTCGAGAGGCTCCCCTCCAGAAACGCAAGCTATCCTGGACGGCAGATGGGCTTTTGGGGACCACTTTGCCCGACTGGCCCAAAGAGTCACGGGAGTCGCGGCCGCCTTGGGTAGAGGCTGCTGCCCAATACGGGTAACCCGAACAATGGCTGTCGCCGGCTATACTCGTATGTCGGCGACTTTCGTTCTTCTACGAATTTCTTCATTTATAATTCAATCACGTAGAGAAACCTTGACCATAGCCCTTTGCATAGCTCGTTGGGCTACTTTGAGCTTATTTATGAGGCCCATAATAAGAGATCATCTTTCAGTTTACACAGTTCTGTCATCACTGGTCACACACGGATCAAAGACTTCATTCTCTAGATACTGAGGTATTTTGGACGAGAAGACTTCGTAAAGCTTCCAGACCGCTGCCCACCTGTGTTGGATTCGACGATGGACATTTTTCTCGATGTTGGACCTGCATAGTTAGACTGTTTGTCCTAGATAGATGTATTCTTCAACAACTTCTTGAGCTTAGTTCCCAACTGTTACTGGGGTATAGGCTCAACATGGACATTGGACATAATTTTTGTCTTGTCCATGATCTTCTTAAAACCTACCCGCTGGGAACTCGATTGAGGCCTTCGAGCTGAAAAGCAAGATTGGTCTGTAATTCTTGCGTGAAGTGTCTTCGCCCTTCTGAAGAAATAGCACCACCACGCTTTTGTTCCCTGCTGTTGGCGTTAAACCTTCGAGTAAGACAGTATTAAAGAGCTTCTGAAGGACTTTAAGTAAGAGTACTCCACCCGCTTACAGAAACTCAGATGTGGTACCGTCGTCACTTGACGCCTTGTTATTCTTAAACTGTTTCAAGGCCATTCTTATCACGTACAGATTTTCGGTATTATGTCGGGTTTTGGGTCCAAAGGGACGAGCTACTAACAGAACCTCTCGACCTCTCCTAACTCTTCTGCTTTGGTCGACGCTACACTGTCGATTTCTCTCTTCAGCTTCCTTGACTGTCTTTGCCCAATAGACATGTCCCTTGCAAACACTTTGGAGCTCTGCTCCATCGTCTCTTTAATACGATTAGTATTAAAGATCCTGATTTCGTGTCAAAGGACCATATTCTAAAGTCTATTGAACACACTGCTCAGCATCATCGGAAGACTGCAGTTTTGAAGAGCGCCACTCAGCCATGAGGTTGAGGGTGTCGTATGAGCACAATGGTGGTATATCTGTACAGTGGGGCTTAAAGTCCTTTGAACCCACTGCATGGACAGTTTCTATTAACCTGTTGTTGATCTCGTCCACTGAAGCAATGTTTTCAAGGCCATCAAAGCGTTTAGACAGCTCAAGTTGAAAGCTCTCGGGGTCTTGAATATGGGCGCGAGTAGGACATCATCAGACAATACCTATGTAGAAGAATGTTTTTTCTCTGTATAATGTGAGATAAATGTAACTGATTTTGTCGTTTATATCTCAACAAATAAATAGATAAGACCTCTCAAGTTTTACATAAATTTATTTAACGTGCCTCTTACCATTCGGTGCTCACTACCGATTCTCACCCTGTGGATCAGAGACTACAGAGAGACAGACTTTGTACTATATATTTTGTCTTTTGGTGGTCATAATGAAACTCTCATTGCTCGTGGAATTGTCGGGACTCAACCAGGACCATTTCTTTGAGACGGATTCTGGTGGGAAAGAACGAGTTCATCAAAAAGACTTCATCTTACTCCAGAAATTCGGCCAACCTCTGTCATCTAAGGTTCCGTTGCCCATAACCAAATTGCCCCACCTTCAACTCATCATCGCTTTTTTTAACCAACTTTGCATTGAAGTCCCCCATAACAACAAGGATGTCCGTTTCAGAAGGTATGTACGGCCTGTCTAATTTCTTCATACATATTCTCCACCACATTATCCTGTTGCGAATTTATCGGTGTGTATACCTGAATGACCTTCAGCGAATATCTTCTGGATTATGCGTATTATAGTAAATAGTTATTTATTCATAAATTTAAATTTACATGTCCAAAAACTATAAATTAAATTAATATAAGTTAAAAATAGTACAAGTACTTTACCATTAATAAAATGTGTAGGTACTTACGATTGTAAGTACAACGAAAAATAAAATGCTATTAGTTAACTATTTAATTACTTTATTAATTAAATTTATTAAGTTGAATAAAATAATGCAGTTAGTACAGCGCATTATTATATATACGACTCTGTTGATAACGCTTTTGATTGGAACTATATTGTTAATGAGGATATTGTGGAGAAACCCGAAACTACCTTGGGGCTGTTGGTCACCTTCCCATTGGTAGAGTAGGTTACCTGATTCTGAAATCTTCTTAACCTTAACTGAATAACCCCGAGGTTATCGTATCCTCACCCGCTTTACGGACTTCAGATAACCCCACAATGTCTCAGTGTAACATACTCATTTCTTCTTCCAGCTCATATATCTTCTCGTCTGTCCTCATCGTGCGTATGTTGTGTGTTACCAGGACCAGTCGTCGTCGTTAAGGGTGGTAGACGCAAGCCGCATGCATTACTAAAACTTTAAGATATAGTTGAAGAGAAGATACGAGTAAAAAACTCACACATCTTGTTTTTGCACAATGTAAGTTCCCTTTGCGTCCCAGAGACGTAAATATACGTCAGTTTCAATCATAAATATTTTGTTTTAATTATCACGGTATAGGAAGGATTAATAAAGGATGTAACGTTCATAAATATAAACGTTTTATGCTGAAAAATTCAGATATTTCAAAATTGTGCAAACCAACCATGCTTACATAATTTATATATTCATGTTATAGAGTTGTAATCTAACCAATTACGTAAAAAACTTGCCATGCGACAGTCGTATTTATTACACATTAAATTAATATAATTAATAATAATGAACCATTAATATTACACACACACATCGCTCGCAGAACTGATAACCGATGGGGAAGAAAGGTTCTCGAGTGGCGACCATGCACCGGAAGGCGTAGTATAGGCCGGCCCCGCTCTAGGTGGACCGACGACCTCATAAAAACCGCGGGGAATGCAGGATGCGAGTAGACGGTCTAAGTGGCGTTATATGGGGGAGGCATATGTTCATCAGTGGACGTCTTCCGGCTGATAATGATGATGAATATTACACAATAACATGCCGTCTAACATCTCTTTTATCCTTTCATTTTAGAACTGCCTGTAACCTTTCCGGAGGAAGGTGTTGATATCAGCAATACAGTTTCACACTTATACGGATGTCATCGATCTTCGGCAATTCTTTTACACCTGTTTATGTTGGAAATTATATTTTTTATTATTAAATAGAGTGATGAAACGTGGTCTCTTAATATGGGCCTTATAAGCAAGCTCAAAGATGCACAACGAGCTACGGCGAGAGCTATGCTCGGGGTTTCTCTATATGATCGTATCAGAAATGAGCAGATCCGTATACGAATTAAAGTCACCGATATAGCCCAGAAGATAAGACAGTTGAAGTGGCCGTGGGCAGGCTACACAGCATGCAGAGCCGATGGCCGGAAGATTCTGGAGTGGAGATCACGGACCGGCAAGCGCAGCATCAGCAAGGTCGTCCACCGACAAGGTGGACTGAAGACCTGATAAAGGTAGTCCGACGTTGGATGCAGGTCGCTTCCAATCGGTCCTTTTGGAAACTTGTGGGGGAGGCATGTGTTCAGTAGTGGACGTCCTACGGCTGACACGATGATATAGAGTTAGAACATAAATAACAGAGTCTCATATTGAACGGTCACTATGGCCAAGTCTGAAACTATAAGACTTACTAAGATCTCTTCTTAGGAACCATGTCATCGATATTAATGACACTAAAACTGCATTCAAAGATTATAAAAAAACTTATACGCGGTTCTGGAATAGAACCCGGTCGTATTGAAGAAAATAATTTACATTATTTCTTTATTATATATTTATTTATTTTTCTTGTCAATAAAATCGATGACATGGTGCCTATGAAGAGATCTTTGTAATTATGTCTTATAGTTTCAGACTTGTCTATGCTGACCGTTCTGAATGGCCCACTGTATATGCACATATAAGCTTAAGACATTTGCAAGTGTCGAAACGAGCAAGTCGTATGCCTGACATAAGTCGACTATATAAATACTGCGCATACCAGTTGCAATTTTACAACAAAAATGCACTCCGATGCCAGTTCGCGATACCAATGGTAAAGAACGAAGTACTTGAAAACAAATTAATAACAGCAATAGTTGAAGAGATACTCCGTGAGATGGACATGAATAACTTTACCTCCGCCATCGGGATGACCAAGGCAGCGCGACCTACGTGGTCAAACTTCTGTGCAAAAGCACCCTGGTTAGTACCACTGCATAGCTAGATGTTTTACCGCATAGCAGTAACGCACAAGCGTGTGAACATTGGAAGGGCAATTGAAATTTATGAGTGAAGGAAACTCAAAAGCTCAATGAGTGGAAACGGAGTGCACTGCAATTGTATTATGCATATCGCGTGCAAAGAATCCTACTTCCTACTTCCTATCCTACTAATATTATAAACGCGAAAGTTTGTGAGTACGGATGTATGGATGTATGGATGTATGGATGTATGGATGTATGGATGTATGGATGTATGGATGTATGGATGTATGGATGTATGGATGTATGGATGTATGGATGTATGGATGTATGGATGTATGGATGTATGGATGTATGGATGTATGGATGTATGGATGTATGGATGTATGGATGTATGGATGTATGGATGTATGGATGTATGGATGTATGGATGTATGGATGTATGGATGTATGGATGTATGGATGTATGGATGTATGGATGTATGGATGTATGGATGTATGGATGTATGGATGTATGGATGTATGGATGTATGGATGTATGGATGTATGGATGTATGGATGTATGGATGTATGGATGTATGGATGTAAATAAAAAGATAAATATATGCGGACTTTAATTTCTTTAGATTAACTTGATAAATGCTGACGCCGCGCGCCGTGGTTATTCTGCCTTCCTATTTTATCAAATTCTGTAGTAGAATTCACTAGGTGTGCCTCCATTAATCTAAGCATAGTCTTTCAGTCTCAACCTGTAATTTCACTGACTAAGCACAGCAATGTTCGCACGATGCGCAGCATAGAGCTATCCAGATTGCACGACCAATAGTGATTGATCTAAACGTATCAACTCTCCTGTCGTGCAATGCTCTAATGGCTCGTCGTTGCGCTCGTCGGCGAACTCACCAATGTCAAATACTTTATGAGATATCGCCCTTGTACATAAGGTTGTTTTTCCAACGTTTCTTGTCATCTCGTCATATGTTTCACGGATATTGTCAAAGATGCAACGATGTTTGCCCTTAGAGAACCGCACGGAAGCCGTGCAAGTTCTATCTTCAAGGGCGTTGTTTGCAATTTGAGATCGGTGAGTTCGCCGACGAGCGCAACGACGAATCATTAGAGAATCGCACGGCAGCTGTTGCTGTGAATGCTTCGCGCTTTACTTATGTCATAGAAGAAGCTTAGCGGGGCATGTGAAAGGTACAATTTAAATAGGTATATTTAACTGACTTTTATTGACTCTGCCTCTAACCAGTACTTGTAAATTATACAGTGGAAGAAGAATAATTACTGTATTTATGGTTGATGGGCACTACTTATAGCTATTTAATTAAATTGAAATTATTGAATGAAGTCAAGTTAAAATAATTTATTCAATTTAGGCGTAACAAAGCGCGTCAAAGACGCACTTATAAACGTAAATTTTTCATTATAATGTACTTTAAAGACTCTACCGCCGCGTTCCAAGATATATAGAGCCCACCGAGAAGAAGCGGCAAGAAAATCGGGGCCATTCTTTTTATATACATGTTTACAATGTATCTACTTAGCTACTACAAATATTACATTTTATGGGTGGTAGTGTAACAGCTTGTCAGAAGTGGAGTATTGCAGCACCTTTATCTTCTATATGTCGAACTTTATAATAAACTTTTTTTTATTGAAACGTTTTTTACAATCAACTTGAATTTGCCCTCTATGAGCTCAGTTATGTGTTTTGGGAATTTATTGTAAAAACAGACACAATTTCTTAAGAATAACTTATTAGTCTTCGCAAGTCTAAAATTAGGTACAGCTATCCTATTTGTATTTCTAGTATTAAACCAGTGTTATGTCTTAGGGTCATGGGCGCTGTGCATTAACGCGCAAGTATACTGGGATGTATTGCAGCTCTTATGGAGGGATGACCCTTTTTATCAGGCGGACGAGTTGCCCATATAAGTACTAGTAAGTTACCAGACTAGTATAAATAAACATATCGTACTGGTTCGATATAAGTGTGATAAAGGTAATGAGATGTTGACACAGATTACCTACCTATCAGTTAGTTGTCTTTGTTGGCCACATATAGTACTATATTTTAGTAATCTTGAATGGTAAGTAATAATTATGATTGATTTTAAAACATAGGTAATAAGGTTTCTTCAATAGCGAACAATCTCATTATCGGCTGGGAATAGGCTTTTATTATATTGCTCACTTATTTTTTTTCCCATGTATTAGGTCTATAAGGTTAGATGCAAAACCCTCTATGGTATGATCGTTGATTTTCAAAACCCGATAAAATGAAAAGTTGCTTTCAAATTCATCTATAGTAAATTTTTATATTTAATTTTATTTAAAATGCACGTTAATATTTTAGATTTTCCACGTTTTTTAGCTTTGCCAAGACATGACAAACAAATTAATATGAAATATTGCCATTTGCATTAAGGTTATCACAACATATTCAAAATAATCTTATTGTGCAAAATTTCATCACGGTGATTTAGAGGTTTTTGAAATTACACACCTCATATAAAGGTTGGATTATATAGTCTGGCGACGGAACTGTTCGCTCCTTTTCCCTCTATAATTCACTGCAATCTTCTAAAGCGTTGCTAAAGTTATCGAAATATTGTCTAATAATTTTCTTTCAGCCACTACATAAATTATAATTAGAAAATAAGTAATTCGTACAAATGATAAACCGAAAAGCAATAGAGCAAGAGTACGCAGTCTATGAAGATACATCATATATTGCATGTAAACAAACTTACGAAACGTTTCGAAAATCCATGCAACGCCATCTAGTAAAACCTTCTGAAACTTATATCACCCACAACGCCCTCTATCTAGAAGCAAAATAACATCAGAAGTTCCGTTTTTCCCCGACACATGTAATATTTTTCAAGCTTGGTGCTTTTCAAACTTTAACTAGTTAGTTCGTAAACATCTAGATGGCGCTTTCAACCACATTTGACTCAAAGTTGGGACAGCGGAATTTACAAAAATATGGGATTTTAGTGTAGCGGACATAACTTATGTCGTGACTTCGTGTTCTTTTAAAGCATAAAGACTGATAAAAAATAAGAAAATGACTGTAGTACCTACTGATTCAAACTAGAACACCTTTCATGGTCTAAAAAGGACTTGCCAAATTGAAATAAGTACGAGTACTTACTTACACGACATTTAGTTAAAATTTTACAATAAAAACTTGAGTAATCAACGGAAATAATGTTTCTGTAATCCAATAAACAGTAGGACTTAGGTAGACCCATAGTTTTATGTTTTTTTTTGGATATTCACTTCCCTTAAAATTAAACTCGTAATAAAAAACTAAACATAAGGACATGCTAGTGGTAGATATCTATGTTATTTAAACAATGTTAGCACTTATCACGATCTAGTACGTACCTACGCCAGCAGTTCCGACCTAACGTTAATAATAATGCACCTTACCATACAGAAGCACATCAATCTCCGTCAGACGTATCTGACATGATTAAATTTCTATTCGGAGATTCATAATGGTCCAAGAGTACAAATGTATTTACTTATTTACTACTCCATCGCTCCGAAAAATATTTACGTAAACTTATTGAATACTGTAGTTTTCTTTATAGCAGATTTCCAAAAACGAGGATAGGAGTCAATTTCTTTTTTACATGCAACTCGTACATTGTTACTCACATTTAGTTCTTCTTCTTCTTCTTGTTTGTATGGCTTGTGCGGCGTAACCACAATTATGCCAATAACAGTGCGCGCGGATAGGAAAGACAACAAACGATGGAGAATGATCGGTAAGCAGCGAGATGATCGGTAGTTTTTGAACCATTTAACAATTTTGCGTCTGAGGATACTTTATCTGAATTGCATTTAGTTGAATCATGACATCTATGTGAAAATGTTCATTATAGTAGATCCAACCGTTTATCCTCTTTTTGACAGATCTAATTTGTCAGTTAAAGTGTTGTGACCAAGTGATTATAGTGGACACGATTTCGATTCATTTTTCTATCGAGTCTGTGCGGAAAGAGAATAGTCCTAGGAATGGCGCCATGACCATGGCTATTGGCCATCTAGAAATACGTCAGCCAATGGGGAATGTTGAAAGGGCGTGGACAGGCCGTCATGGCATGGCCATCTAGAAACGCATCAGCCAATGGGAAATGCTGACGCATTTCTAGATGGCCATGCCCAGATGGCGAGGCCACGCCGTCCGGTTACACCCGTGTAGTTTCCAAGGTAAGCTATCAAATTCTGAGTTATAAGTTTTCACTTCTATCGGCAATTCCTATGACTGCCAATTTTTTTGTCTATGGGTAAGCAGTAGTATTTTATCAAGGTAGTAAAACTCAATGGTCCACCGCCGTTTTGTATTTGTCACTGTCACTCGCAACAAGACGCCCGTGCTAGTAATTATTTGCTGAGTTTTATATTGGAACTATAAAATGCCGAAAGGATCAGTGCTGAAAGGACAGACGAGAGAAATGGTGATCAAGCTTCGTAATTACTTTGAAGCAGAGTATCAAAATGGCGGCCCGCTTTTACCATTGTCGCAAGTGAGAGAGCGCGTTGCGGCCGCGTTAGGTATTAGTGCATCTACGATTACAAAAATTACTACCGAAGCCTACGGAACAAGCGGCATGCAGGAGAATAAGCTTCGTACGCCGAAGAAAAAACGCCAACCACGTCGTGTGACTTCGGTTGACAACTTTGACGCAGACGCTATACGCCGTCATATATATAACTATTACTTACGTAAAGAAGTTCCAACACTTAAAAAACTTGTTGCTTCTTTGCGTGAATGTGATTTGTTCCGAGGTCAAAAATCGTCATTGGTAAAGGTCTTGAATGAAATTGGATTTACTTATAAAAAATCGGACAAACGCAAAATATTGATGGAGCGTCGCGACGTAGCTTTTGCTCGTTGCGAATTTTTGAGCGAAGCCAAAAAAATTACAGATTGGTCAAATGTTGTTTTCACTGACGAAACTTGGCTGAATGCGAACCACACAGTGTCTAAGAGCTGGACTGATGACACCGCTGCTTCCACTACCTCAGTACCGATGGGAAAAGGAGAACGTCTAATCATTTGCCATGCAGGGTCTGTGAAAGGATTCATGCCAGATGCTTTGTTGGCCTTTAAATCCAAAAAAACAGTTGAGTACCACGAAGAAATGAATTCTGAGGTTTACGAAAGTTGGTTTAAGGAAATGGTACAATCATTGGAAGAACCGTCAGTTATTATTATGGATAACGCATCCTATCACTCACGCCAAATTGATAAAATGCCGACCCAGGCCGACAAAAAACAAGTAATCATTGACTGGCTTCAACGACATGGTGAAAATGTTGATAACTCCTTACTAAAAGTACAATTACTAAATATATTACGAACAAAAAAACACTTCCCAAAACGATATGTGATCGACGAAATAGCTGCAGAACATGGTCATTGGGTTCTTAGACTTCCACCCTATCATTGTCAATACAATGCCATTGAATTAATATGGGCTCAAGTTAAAGGACACGCTGCTAGAAATAACACAAAACCCCCATTCACGGCAAACAAAATGGTAAATTTATTAAAAAATGCATGTGTGAAAGTAACTGCGGAAAGCTGGCAAAATGTAATTCAAAAAACACAAGAAACTATAATGGCAGATTGGGATAAACACGTGGCGATAGATTATATGAGTCAACAATTAATTATAAATGTCGGCAATAGCTCGAGTGACAGCAACGATGAATCTGATTTTGATTAATAAATAAATAAAAATAAAAGCTGAGATTTCGTTTGCTTAAATTGGAATTGGGGTTGCTCAAACTTTACTATTTTCTGGTACCAAACGGCAGACTTTAATGTCTGCCATCCCCAGCGAGCAACACGGAAGGGAGTAGCCTTAGCTAAAAAATATTGTTCAAATCTTTCTGTCATTTCTTGCGGGAGGGGAAGTTGCACACTAGCGCAAAGCCGCACTATTACATACAAAACATACCTGTACCGATCCATTGCCGATCATACTCACACAACCAAATCACTAACACATAAAAAATAAAGCACCATTCACAAATCTAGCCCCGCCCTCACCCCACAGTATATTATCAAACTCCATGGTCCATGCGGACTTGTACTTTGACAGAGGGGAAACGCTGTGTATGCCTACTCCCTTCCGTGTTGCTCGCTGGCCATCCCAGATTTAACCGGTAACAGCTTCGTCAAGTATGACTTGTACTTGTAATCATCATAGTCATCATAACCTTGTTCTTTTTTGGATATACACCAGGAGATAAACACGTCTTCAAATAATGCTGTATGTTTTCCTGAGGCGCATCAATATAACGGTTTTACATAAAAATAAATCCGATATTATGTGCCGAGAACGGAAAACACCCGTGTAAAAATAGTTCATAAACAATATCGATATCTCAATCGTAACTTCGTAACATCACTATGTTGATAGCCATAGAACGTAATTTTTTAAAAACGTTTGTTATTTTATGGAATTTATAAAAAAACTACTGCACTTATGGACTCATTTTGTGAAAGATGATTATTATACGGGATCAAGGAGCAAATTTAAGCAGTTGTCATATTTTTAAAACCTCGCATTTATAAGTTAACTTTTGCGTAACATCGTCATGTTACGTTCTATTGGTGCTGTCAAAAAGAGGATAAACGGTTGGATCTACTATAGTGTAACATTATCATATCGTTGACGTATTCAACACAAACTATGACTTATCTAGAATGAATGTGACACAGATACTTCATAGTTTGTACTGTATAAGTCTACCATACGATTTTACATTACACTTACGCAATGTCTCGCGCTAGGCCCACTATCATTTCATACTTTTGCAGAGTGGAATCGGTAAATAGTAAAAAACTAGTAGTTAGTCATCATCATCATCATTATCTCAGCCGGAGGACGTCCACTGCTGAACATTGGCCTCCCCCATGATTTTCCAAAAGGACCGGTTGGAAAAGGCCTGCATCCAACGTCGTCCTGCGACCTTCATCAGGTCGTCTGTCCGCCGTGTTGGTGGACGAGCTACGCTGCGCGTGTCGGTCCGTGGTCTCCATTCTAGAACCTTCCGGCGCCATCGGTCATCTGTTCTGCGTGATATGTGCCCTGCCCACTGCCACTTTGACTTGCTAATCTTCTGGGCTATGTCGGTGACTTTCGTTCTTCTACGGATCTCCTCATTTCTGATTCGATCACGTAGAGAAACCCCGAGCATGCCCTCTGCATAGTTCGTTGTGCTACTTTGAGCTTACTTATAAATGATAGGCCCATAGTAAGAGACCACGTTTCAGTGCCACAAGACATCACTGGTAACACACATTGGTCGAAATCTTGTCTTGAGGCACTGAGGTATTTTTGAGATGAAGACTTCGCGAAGTTTCCGGAACGCTGCCCAGCCGAGTTGGATTCGACGATTTACCTCTTTCTCGAAGTTGGATCTGCCTTTTTTTTCTTTTTTTTTGTCCCGGGGAAATCCTTTATGGATACCACCCACCACGGGGAGGGAGGTGGTTATGTGGGAGTCCGTATACCCACCAAAACCCCGGGGTGTTCCGTCACTGCCGCCCTCTGCGGGAACGCGGGACAGATTTTCCACACGACCGCGAACCCGCCGTGGCTGTCCGTTGCCGGACCCTTCTCTTCGCGGCACGCCAGAACACATGGCGCGCCGCAACTGCCTCGGAGACCAAACTCGCCAACAATGGGCGCCAGACTTCCCCGTGTCTGGTCGCCCATGGTCTCCCTGCGGTGGGTCGGATACGTAGCCCCACCGCCTGCTACGTCAGCCACAAGGGATAGCCCCCCCGCGACCCCACCTCCTCGAGCCTGCACCAAAGTGCCCGGGCCCCCCTCCTCGAGCCTGCGCCAGAGCGCCCGGGCCCCACCTCCTCGAGTTCGCGCCAAAGCGCCCGGACCCCGCCACTCCTATGTGGACTTGGCGGCCAAAGCCCATAGGAGCGGCCCGCCTGAGCCGGCCAGCGCACCCCAACGCCGGCGCGGCCCCTGGGTTACTCTTGGCTTCACCGTGGTGTACCTAGCCACGGTTACTGAGCCCCCCGCCACGTCAATGCGAGAACCCTTCGGGGGGGAAGTTGGATCTGCCTAGTTTGACTGTCTGTCCCAGGTAGATGTACTCGTCAACAACTTCGAGAACTTAGTTCCCAATTGATATCGGGGTAGGCACAATGCCCATGCATTAGGCATAATTTTCGTCTTGTCCTTGTTCATATTAAGGCCTACCCGTTGGGAAACTCGATGGAGGCCTTCGAGCATTGTACTGAAGTCTTCCATGGATTTTGTATATGTGTACATTTTTTGTATAAGGATTTTATGTTAGTGGTCAGAGTAGTAGGCAGAGCCTTGACAAGGTAAATCATGTTAAGGGCGTTGCACCATTTTACATGAACATTAGAAATGCAAATACTCGTGAGTATGTAAGTGAGTGTGTTTGTAAATTCTTCACGCTGAAACTGTAATTTACATGTACGTAATCCATTGCTCAATTTATACACTTATGCTGCTTTTTTATCCTTGTTATTTTAATTCCGCAGTGGTAGCGATGACTCTATTTCACGCAAGAGCAAAATGGCGGCCAGATACACACCAGCATTTATTTTTTATTTGATTAGCATTCGCGTGATATTTATCTAAATCCGACATCTTGTAAATTCAACTTTTTGCAAACTCAACATTTTATGAATTCAACTTTTTGCAAACTCAACATTTTAGGATTCAACATGCTGCAAATTCAACATTATAAGAATTCAATTTTTTGGTCCTAAATGATCGAATTGTTGCTAAGCTTGGTTTGTTAGCTATAATAAAAAATATAAATCGACATATGGTGTTATAAGTTTATATCTACAAGTTTTTTGATACTTATAGCGCTTCCGTTCTTCAGAGGGCACATTAAGCCGTCAGTCCGTCGTTCGGAAAGCCTGAAAACTTGACAAATCGCCTCGTAATCTAAGTCAATATGTGGGCCCAGTTGACCATCATCAAATTTTAACAGCTGGAACTGGTTTATTGGACGAGTTTCAGACCTGGAAGACCTGCCCCCTAAACCTGGAAAATAGGCTATCCTAACCAATCCGCACTAAGGCTAGGTAGGATTATGATTATCACCCATATTCCTGAGAGGAAGAACATAACAAGCTAAATTATATTATTCATATACATTATGTATTACACAATACATTATGTATTACACAATACATTATGTATTACACAATACATTATGTATTACACAATACATTATGTATTACACAATACATTATATATTACACAATACATTATGTGAATAATTAAAATCTCAGCTAATTACGTGGAACGTTCGTTACGTTCATATACTAAGCGATTATTACATCTTTGTTATGTAGTAATATTGTATACACATATTATTAATTAATTATATTATATTAGTTTAATTAAAATGAAAAGAATGGCCCCGAGTTTCTTGCCGCTTGTTCTCGGTAGGCTCTATATATTTTGGAACGCGGCGGTAGAGTCTTTAAAGTACATTATAAAGAAAAATTCACGTTCATAAGTGCGTCTTTGATGCCTAAATTGAATAAATGATTTTGACTTGACTTTTGACTTTTAAAAGAGAACTAATAAATACACACATAAAAACGTCAGTTTGAAAACTATCATGGACGATATTACGACAAAGTTGTAGAGAGAGAAAGTGTTAAGTTTAAGCCCATGTTTATTATTATATATTACTGCTTCAACTTCAAAGTAATAAAATTCTGAATACAGCCTAACTACGCAATATAAACGGAAGCTTATCCAAGTTCTGCGGCTTATGAAAGCTCACATATATGCAAGTTATTGCAAATTACGTTAGCGTTCTAAATATGTTAGTTAGCATAGCTTGAATAGAAGCATGCTGCTGAATGCTACAGTTTGTGAAGATGCACTGAGCTAAATTCTACAGAATTGTACGGTATATCTAAACGTATCTACAACTATGATAGTATAGTGTACAGATAGTATTTTAGAGATTAATTTTTGAGAGAAGTGGTTATAGAACACTTCATAAAGTTTATAAATTGTAATATATTAAACTGTCCTCAGAAGTAGTCCAGTTAAACTAAGCGATATTTTGCAAAGAAGCGGAAATAATTCGCGACAGTGGTTTTTTTTATTTTTTTATGGTTTAATATGCTTCAAGAGTCATGCCTAACTCATTGCCTACGAAGCTTAACCTCCGGAAGAGGGTTAAATCGAGTGAACAGTTTGAAATTGCATGACTTCATTCAGGAAAGAGTGGCGATTGCTATATTTTTATACCGTTCTTAACGTATTATAATCTACCTTCTTACTGAGTATTTTTCAACAAACTTCCAAAAACAAGATTATTTTATTAAGTCGAGGTGTATATTTTTTTATGTATAATCACGAAAAACTTTTTGCAGAGTAGTCCGATTTTAATAAAAATTTTTTGGTAGGTATTATAGGTACATAAAAATTTAAAGTTTTCACTAATGTCGTAATTTTCCTAGAGCCGCAAATAAAAAAAACAATAACGATATTCTATATGTCGCACGACTTATTTCACTCTAGGTCACTATACATATATGAAGCCTTTATTCATTAATACAATAAACTCTTCCAACTTCTTCAAATTATTCTAATTAACGGCCTGTTAAAGTTTACACATAATATTTGCCGTTGTTCCGTAGGTACTAGAAACGGTGCAAACCGGGGCGATACTCCTAGCTGTGTTTCCTAACGATTCTATCCTATGAATGTTATCCTAATTTGACGGGACTAAAGCAGAGTTTCTATAGTTCAGTTGCTCTAGCCTCTGTTGATGTATTTTAATTAAAATTTACAACAATTTTTCACTTAGTATTAAATTATCGCTCCCAGTTTTAAAAAATTAAGTCTTGGCTTATGTCTTGGTTTTTATAATTTAAACGAACAGTTTTTAAAATGGGATAAATTAATTTGTAAATTAATTAATTACATCTTGTCAGTAACTACAGCTAAACTGTTACTATAACGTTAAATTAATTTCTTTCCTTCTGAGCTTCTTTATCTGTCAGGTTTTATGTTATTTGATTTGATCATTAGGTATTATTATACTTTGCAACGGGTAAACTGCTGATACGCGTTAAATTACGACCTTCATAAAAATAATCATTAATCTAATAACTATATAAGACAGGAAGAAAAGGTCTTTGTAAAACTGCAAAAAGTATATGTCACTTATTAATATCCCCTCACCAGTCGATTGTCAATATAACAATGACATTTCTATTGTGTCTGGGTCGTTCGACTGATAATTTCGTGTCAATGCGTATTCTTTCCAACGTAACTCACACAAAGCAATGAGTGTAACATACAAATATATTTTCATTTGAACGCGAAAATATCGAGGCTCTTAAACGAATTCGATATTGGTATCGGACAAGGATATGAGATTTGAGATAAAAATTTAATATCCTAGAAGAGATAAATGCAATATGCGGTTCAATTTCGATGCGCCGTTTAATATTCTGTTTCGCGAAAAGAAAATATACATCTGCAGCGGAGAATCATTTGGAGCAGATATTTTTGATCGGTTTCAACTTTGTAAGTAACAACGTTATTGTAAGAAGGAAATGAATCCAAAGATTAAAAAAGTTAAATTATATACTATAGAAGTTTTGCAAACAGGTGACCACGCGCGTACAATCTTATTATTGTTTGCAGTCTGAGCAATGTGCAGGTCATCGAAATTTAGAGAAAAATTGTGAAATATTTATTTTGGTAAGAACTTGAATACTTTTGCTAAAATGTTATATGTAACTAGCGACTGGCCGCGAATTCATTCGCGTAGTAGGCTCGACCATAACATCTCATCGTTTCTTGGTTTTCCTTTCATAAGAACCTACTCCTGACAACAATTAACACAAAAAAGAATTGGCGAGATTGTTTCATCCGTTCTTAAGTTATAGCGTGACAGGAGAAATAGGGGTTCATTTTTATATTACACAGATTGGTACCAAATGTTCTTTCTGAATATTTCCAAAATAGTTTTAACTTCACAACATGTTATTTCGGAAAGCACTTGACCAATTATGCTCATAGTCGAAATTCCTCTTTAAAGTCATGTACCTCATGTGTGTACCACATTTTGCCAAAATCGGCGGGTAAATAGCGCTGCAGGAAACTTCCCCGCCTAGACAGAATAACTGCGTAAGTGTAACGTAAGGTTCCGTTCACGTGGAACAATACAAACTGTTATTTATCTAGGGTAACTGTGATACATATAACTTTTAGTTTAATACGCCGAGGCGTGACGTGTTGACGCTTACTTTACGAATAATTTTTCGCAAATTGTGCTTCGGGCTCTGTACAGGAAGAAGTACACACAACCTAACAAACATACGGACAGACGAAAGTCAATTTGTTCAGTTAAAACAGAGACTCACTTCTATGTTGCTCGCTCGGTCAATTATTTAAGACCCCGTCAACTTGGTTGGTAGTGACTCTGCCTTCAACGGGAAGCAAGGGTTCCCAGGTTCAATACCTGGCTGGAGCGAATGTTTGTGTGTTAAGCGGAAAGATTTGTTCTCGATTTTTAGATGTTTGTGAATTATTAATGTGTTTGTGTCCATGCATTCCTCGACACATGAAAGTGTGTCGTGTGTCTCCAAGTGAGGAGATGTGAGTATCTGTAGGTTATTTATTATTATTTAACCACTTTGAATAGAGTCAGCTTGTTGAAAATGCACAAAACTGGACATGACATAGAGTACGAAAAGTGTTCCTTGGGAATAAGTAAACAGCTAAAAATAAAGCTTGATTTTCCGTACGGGGCACACCAGGAAGTCAGAAAGACCTGATGCTACTATGATTAAACATTTATTTATTTTTATTTATTTATTTACTGGAAGACCAACAGCTATATAATATTATAACAGAGACGGCAGAAACATTATGCCAATTATAGATCCTCATGGATAGATGTTACATAAATTAATACTATAACTAATTGTGAACACGAATAACCGCAACACAGTGCGTAGTAGATACCTAATACAAATATATCAGCCAAAAAACTCTCTGCTCATCAGTCGCCTAGCGGACGCTATGCTTGTACAAAACAAATCAATATCTAAGCGTTTAGATAAGTTGTTAAAGTTGTTGCTCGCTCTCTCCTCATATTTAAATAAAGTCAGTGTGAAAATAAAACCCATGGTAAAGATGCTAAAGAAGTTATGCAATACATCTTGGAATCACCACTAAAGCAATCGCAAAGCAAACCACAGAAAATAGAGCCACCTATTGACTTCCCAACAATCAATGATCGCAAAATCAAGTAAAAAAGAATATAGCATTTGCATACCATCTCAAAACGTTTTATAAGTCGCTGGTCCCAGTGCTTCGTCAGGTGTTCATAGTATATATACTAAACCAGGATTTACTACACACTACTACTTGCCAATCAAGCGTTTCTTGAAAAGATGCCTTGTTGTTCCGTATTTTCTAGATGTAGATATAAGTTATTTTCTATCATAAATGCTCTTCATAATAGCACAAATAATATTCGCGTTAATTCTAAAATTATTTTCGAAATTCTAAATGGAAATGTATGGATCACCAACTTGAAGCATCCGCACAAGCTTCAGACGGCACACGCTCCCAGCAATGACGAGTGCTGTCACACATTACTACTAATAACAAGATGGAAGCCAGACGACGTCCGTCCTAGAGTAACATCTCGATCGCTGAATAATCGCGTGTGACACTCACCGGAGAGGAATAAAAATACTAAATAAAGCAAAGAAGGATTAGTACGGACACACACGAGTCGCCATATCCAGCCGTACTATCCAGGAATCATTCCCCGGTCAGGGCCCTACTGCCAAGCCGCACTGGGTGAGTTATTCTATACATTTTCCAACTTCTGAGCTATCAACTACTTTCCGCAACACTTGTTCTAAAGGTACCACATAACATTAAGAAAAGGCACCAAATTTTGCGCAAAACTAAGCGTACCGACAGGAAGTTTAAACTTTGGAGCAGTACCTACACTTTGGATAAAACATTGCAGAGAATCCTCAAGTCCAACCAAGGACACAGTTTATATTCAAGCCGGATTAAACATGACGTTCCCGAAGTAAGCAACATCTTATTAGCTTTGCCTGCTATTGAGGTTATAATTCTCAAGTAGTATAATCTCCCTGTATTTGCCGGTTCTTCTCAATAACGGCTCTATTTGCCTGCAAACGTAGCGGTTTCAGTACCCACAACCATTCCTAAGAGCGTCACGATTTGAATGACCGAGTTTGAGTTAACTTACTTTAATGAGATTTAAGTAAACACAAAGATGTATCTCAAATGATATATATATACTTATAAACATCCCAATAAATAGATATATAAACATCCCAAATACTGATTGTCATGTTGATTGAGATGTTTATTAATTAATACGTGAAGATAAACATCTTAAAACATTACTTCAATAAATACGTAAACATACTCGTAATTCAAGCACGTGAACCTAGCGTATAATACAGCATACTATATAAGTTGATGCGATAAAAATATAGTTAAAATGAAGACAATAAACATTAAAAATCTGGTCTAGGTTTGCCTTATATTTTGCGTATTTACCGCGACGCAGTAATTTTCGCAATACTGTGTTCTGGCGATGTATGGGTGCCGGTGAAATTACAAGTACATGAGACTTAACAACGTTATGTGTCAGAGTTACGGTCGCAGTGCACTTCGTTTCATCTGTTATAAGCAGAGGTTGCCGCTTATCAACATGCAAGGCTCGTGCTTGTTCCGTTTCCTAATAACTTACACACCACACCAGTAGCCAATAATTCATTTAAATTATGTTACATAGTACGAATAAAATATATTTTTATGTGTAACTAGCAAACCCTGCGAACTCCGTTTCGCCACCAGATGGCTTCGTTTTATGTAACATTTCGTTTGGCGCCATCTACTTAAAATATTGGTTTGTAGTACATGCTATGTATCAGAGATGGCGCTGTATGAGAAAAAAGATTTTCCCGCTTTTCTTTTTATTTTTTTCCTGAATTTTCTTTACTATAAACCTCACGGAGCCCGAGACCTTTCCAACGAATGCAAAACCGTGGAAATCGGTTCGTGCGTTCTGGAGTTATAGCGTCAGGAAGGAAAACCCGACTTATTTTTATATAGTAGACTAGGGACTGCCCGCGACTTCGTTCGCGTAGTAGGCTCGGCATTCGGCCTTACCATATCCTCCCTTCTTTTGTTGTTGTTTTTTATAAGAATCTTCTCCTGACAATAATAAAGAAAGGAAAAAAAATATTGCGAGATTGTTCCATCCGTTCTCAAGTTATAGCGTGACCAGGAGAAATAGGGATTCGTTATGATATAAAGATAGATGTGCTATGTTTATGCACTTGGTAAATAGTATTCTGTACAACTACATCATCACTAAGAAGTGAAGAAGTATAGTAGGTACATAAAAGGAGTACGGAATATCTTTGTTTGCCCTGTTACGAGTACAAAAGCAACAGTTTCAACACATCGATTTGATATTTTCATCGTTATTGATATACAAATAATTGATTACGTATTGATGAAAGCCTACATCATGGACTACTGTTATAGATGTAAAATATAACATACAACTCTTCGTTTAATGTTAGTTAAATAACTATAGGGTATTTTGGCGCAAAACCTTGAAACAAATTTTGAGCCGTACAACAACATATTATTATGGTTTCGGTGTAATAATAAAAAGGATTAACGTCAGAATTAAGCGTTGTCGATATCCCATCGACAATTATAACGGACCCAGCGACAAGTGTACCGCAAAAGCGATCCTGAAGAAGGCATCCGAATGAACCCGAATCAATAACTTAAGTATCACGTTAATCATTTTTATAGTTATAAAATTGTAATGAGCTTGAGTGAACATTATACCTATTAGTGTTGCTGATTTGGTACCATTTGATTATGGTATCAATGTTGGATTGAAATCCTCGGTCTTTTGCGTTTTTAAATGTCTTGTTAAGAGTTTTATATTGTTTATTACAACTTTTACTCAACATTCCACCCTCTGCAACGTCGCGATTTGTTTATTTCTAGAACTCGCCTCTGTAATAGTTAAGAATATTACATAATAAGTTGAACGAACATACACGACACTCACATATACAACTCACAAATACACAATACACACACATGCACACACCTGCATGCCAACATAAACAATAAAATAGTTGTTATTAAATTAATTCATGTAAGACATAAAATAAAATTGATCTTGAATAAGAGAAGCCACTGTCTCCTGAAACACAGTGTATACTAGTTCGGGAGGCTATGGATTCACCATAACTGTGTAATACTTTTTTTGTGTCGAAATAAATGATTTTGAAAATTTTAATTTTGAAATAATAATTACTCTTTGTCTTTGTTACAAGAAGTAGCAATTCCTGGAAAAGTAGTATGATTTCTGAGAAATCTTTTGTATTATTAGCCAAATGGTACATGGCGAATCTACGAGATAAGCGGGTTTTGATGTGATATATAACAGTGCTTTAAGAAGCAGTGAAACCAAAGTCACCGACATAGCCCAGAAGGTTAGCCAGTTGTAGTGGCAGTGGGCAGGGCACATAGCACGCAGAACAGATGGCCGATGGGGCCGAAAGGTTCTAGAGTGGAGACCACGGACCGGCAAGCGCAGCGTAGGTCGTCCACCGACACGGTGGACAGACGACCTTATAAAGGTCGCAGGACGACATTGATTGCAGGCCGCTTCCAACCAGTCAGACAGTTTTAATCTATATTAATGACTTACCTTATTATGTAGAGAAGAATCACGAGATTGTATTGTTTGCAGATGACACTTCACTGTTATTTAAAATTAAAAGGCAGTTATTAAACTATGACGATGTTAACAATGCATTAGCTAAAGTTGTGAATTGGTTCAATACAAATAATCTTCTCCTCAATGAGAAGAAAACTAATTGTATAAAGTTCTCGACACCAAATGTGAGACAAGTAGAATCCAATATACAATTGAATGGAACAGGGTTGGACCTTGTGGAGTCAACAGTCTTTTTAGGAATTACTATAGACGCTAAATTGCAATGGGGTCCCCACATTAAAAAATTGTCTAGTAGGCTCAGTTCAGCAGCTTATGCTGTTAAAAAAATTAGACTATTAACTGATGTAGACACAGCTAGAATAGTTTATTTTAGTTATTTCCATAGCGTTATGACTTATGGCATACTGCTCTGGGGATGTTCTGCAGATATTAATTCTATTTTTATACTGCAAAAAAGGGCTATACGAGCAATCTACAGTTTGACTCCCAGAGTTTCCCTTAGACAGAAATTTAAAGACATAAACATTCTAACTGTTGTCTCTCAGTTTATCTATGAAAATCTAATGTATGTAAAGAAAAACATTAGCAGTTTTGATAAAAGGAGTGATGCTCATTCCATCAACACGCGAAATAAGCACAAGCTATCCGTACATGTAACGCGTCTCCACAGAATAAGTCATTCTTTTATGGGACAATGTATACGATTTTATAATAAAGTTCCCAATGTTATCCGAGATTTGCCTATTAATAAGTTTAAAATTACTATTAAAACTAAACTCTGTCAAAAAGGTTATTACAAAATTTCGGATTACTTGGAGGATAAAACAGCTTGGGACTGATCACTCCAGGATCTATCTACTCGTGTACTAAGATGTCAAAGTGTAGCGTGTCTTGCCCTACTGATACCATTATTATGTTCTCTTTTGTAAGGCAACACACTGGAGCTAATATTTGTAGTACCTAAGTAAAAACATTGTAAAAACATCTATATAAAAAGAATGGCCCCGAGTTTCTTGCCGCTTCTTCTCGGTTGGCTCTATGTATCTTGGAACGCGGCGGTAGGCTTTAAAGTACATTATAATGAAAAATTTACGTTCATAAGTGCGTCTTTGATGCCTAAATTGAATAAATGATTTTGACTTTGACTTTGACTTTGACTTTGTCCTTTTGAAAAATCATGAGGGAGGCCTATGTTCAGCTGTGGACGTCCTACTGCTGAGATGATGATGATGATGCCATAGCAGTGCTTTTAGAGTTTCTTGTTTTCATTAAAATCTAATTTAACATACCTCGGAAGATCTCAGTCCACGAATAGGGTTGGACTGAAGTACATCGGTTCACTTATATTTCAAATATAAACGCAACACAAGAGTCCATCCTTATATATTGCCCTAATATGACACTGATGTCGACTCTGCCTTATTGTTAATTAGCTCATTAACTACTTTGTGCCTAACCATGTTATTTTGGTAGCAATTTTTATAATATGATTTTTAAAACACTAACGCCTACTTAGGCGAAACAAACCATTCCAATTAGAGAGAGAAAAAAACCATCCTCGGACGGGATTCGAACCCGCGTCTTCCGACAAGCCATGTCAGACGCCATGACCGCTAGGCCACCGAGGCTCGAGGTCCGAGCATCGAATTTTAGCTGTAATCTGATTTTAACAGTCAATTTAGTGGTAATGGCGTCTGACAAGGATTGTTAGAAGACGCGGGTTCGAATCCCGTCCGAGGGTGAAATTGTTCTCTCTAAAATTGCAATATTTAGTGGCAATTAATTGAATGATTATTATCATTACTCATGATATTTTATATTGTACTAAATCGACATTTATCCTGCTATCCGATTGTGTAAAGTCGTGGGCGGAAGTTTTTATATAATTATACATTTAAATGACGGGGAATTTTATACTTTACAATATAAAGTGATTGAAATCATAAACAGACAACAATTTAAGCCGCGCTTTGGATGCATAATAATTTAATTGTAAAATTAACATCTTTAAGTATGTTGGCTATAGAAAGTCCATCCTCTTGCTGGGTATTTGTAGTTCCAACATTTGATCTTCCGCGTGTTAAACGAAAAAAAAAATTGAAGATTGAGCCAGTAGCGCCCAATAATTCTTCCGTTTTCCTCTAGATAACACACTCATAAGACTGAATTCGAAGACTGAGAGATAAATCATATTAACATATGTATAATATTTCTCTTTTCTGCCTGGCCTCGTCTGAACAGCCCTTTCACCCTCAACAGGTGTGAAAAAGAGAGGGATATGTGAATAGACGAATGTGACTCTAAGCGGCTCTGTCCAGTTCAGGTTGGATTAAAGCGGAAAGTTCGTGCTTCTGTCATATGCATTCTTTCTTCAATTTAAGCTGGATTGTATCGAATAGGAAAATACGTACATAATTTATATTAATATTATTCTACTCGTATGATATTTATTTAGAACACACACGTATTTCGCGCTCCTAATCCCCTGTGAAATCTGTACAGCTTCTCTGGCGACCCAGTATGGACTGGTGTTGTAAAATAACAGATCATGTTAAATATCATTCGTTGTTTCCAAACACATCATTCATACAATCCCAAAACAGTCCGCAGCAAATTAAATCGGACAGTGTACTGTAATTTTTTCAGTAATACAGAGTTATATTTTGCATTTATAATATCGTTCAAACATTGTAGATCTTTTTCAAACAATCTCAACAGGAGCTGTAAAAATTATGGAATACGTATGCACGTCGGCACGATCTTTTTGCAGCTTTGTCCAGCTCGCAGAAACTGGACAAAGCTGCGCCTTAATCCCGGCAGTCTCTACTTATTTTCTAGTTCAAATCGTGTTTGACGGTGACTTTTGTGTAGTCTCTGAGCATCAAATCTCAACAGGGTTCGGGATAATGGCAGAGCATGGAAGTGGAGGAAAATAATTGTTTCTATAGTATTTTTTTCAGTTTACATCGTATTTAATCGGATAGCCACTTTGTAAAGGAATTTAATATTTCCCACCTGCAATGCTTCCGTGCTTCGGAGAGCACGTTATGCCGTCGGTACCGGTTGTTTGTCTGACAATAGTCGTTAGGCTATGTCAAAGGCCTTCAGGCGGCCTGAAAACTTCGACATGGGTTGGCCACTAGCCAACTCCTCTCTCTGAGAGAAAGGCTCGAGAACATGATGGGATGTTTATGATGAATGCTCTCGTATGAACACTTTATCTCTGGCCATTTGTGTGACCTATTCGTTATTTCCTATCCTATCCTATTTTGACCTATGCGATTTGATCACGTTTGAAATTTATTAAATCAAGGATACTGCACGTTTTTCAATAGGTTGCGAAAATGAGATACTCTGAACTCTACCTGATTGATAGTCAATAGCATTGCCCCTTACTCGTTTACATGTTGTCACTAACCTTTGTTTAGTAACTTCTTCACAGCGACGCACAATATATACACATTATTATAAATGCGGAAATTTGAAGCCGAATTAGTTTGTCTCTTTTTTAATATACGTTCATACATTCGTTGAGGATTCGAATGAAATTTGCATGTAGATAGTCTAAGTCAAGGATTAACATATAATCTAATTTTAGTCCCGGAAAAAAGGTTCTTGTGAGATAGTCATTTTACGGGTGAAGCTGTAGGGCCCATTAAGTAACAATTTACATATTCATATAAATAATGTTCCTTATGAATACTATTAAACTAAAGTGGCAGAGGTAATGAATGAAATTAACCTTTAGTAACGGGACAGGCAAGTCGGGCTTCTGATGATAAGCAATACACCTAAGACAGCAAAGACACGAGCAGCTTGTAGCAGTCAGCATGGACTGCTTCAAGTTGCGACTGCACGGTGAACTACAACCTTCTACGTAGACACATACACGAAACCGCTTGAGCAGTTGCAAATTCTTCGGGCGGTTGATCGCCAGGCATACACTAACTGCTCGAGCTATCGACTGCTCTCGCGCACTTACATCCACCCACGCTCTTTATTTCACATCTCGCGCGCTTTCCGCCCTTTTGACTATTTAATACCAACTGCTCGAGCAGTTATCAACGACAGTTAAGCTGTTTACTATGACTGCAAGAGTGGTCCGTGTGGCCCGACAGACGTTACTCTGTCGGTTAAAAATCAATTACAGTTTAATCCAATTCCTATTTAATATGTTTCCCCTCAAACCCGTTATACACATTATTATAAACATGTTATGTATATCAAACCAACTGTCTTCAAGTTTAAGTCCTTAACAACATAGTGCTATTAAAAAAAATTAACCAGTATCCGACCACTTCTGGACATAGGACTCTATGAGCGCTATTGAACCCAGTTTTTGGATCGGCTTATTCATTGACTGCCAACAAGCTACCTTTTGCATATCGTCACTTTACCTAGCCGAAAGGCGTCCCACACTACGCTTGCTTGCACGTGCTCTCCACTCGAGAACTCTTCTATCCAATCGGTAATCAGTTCTAAGACTTTTGAATCTTTAGCTCAATAATTCTTAGAGTTCAGTCAGCTACCTTTATTTTTCTGCAAGATCACATCGGTTTCAATTATCAAAGAGACTCTGAGCATTACGAAGCTCGTGTTTACGTTTCAGGTCATATGTAATAACAGGCAGGAATCACATAAGTGTTCCAGACGACTCGAAGACTACGAAGTTTCCCAAATACTGCCCGGCCCAACTGAACCCACTCATCGATTTTTTTCAGGGTGGTCTTTACGCTACAATATTAGCTTTAGAGTTAAATACAACTTTTGTTCTGTCGTAATTCAATTTTTAATGCAGAGACCATAAGGCGAGAGGCTCTGCCAAAGGAACTAAGTCGTTTACGAATCAATAATGTTTTAAAGCGATTAGTAACCGATTTAAACTTACGCAATAAGCCGAGTATGTAGGACTCGACCGGTTTGACGTTCAGAGCCGCTTCTTCACTAAGTACGTGCGCTCCCAACCGCGTCGGCGCATGCACGGCACTTTTAGTCAAATCAATAATGTAAGTATCGCGTATACAATAGGCTATATAACAATCAGCTTTGATTGAAAAAGAATATGCCACAGCATTTCTCTATGATTAGTACCCATTTGGTAGCAACGAGATGCTAATATCATTATGCTGGGACAATAAAGTGATTTGGTCCAGCAGTGCAGCGGTCAGCACCCTGTATTCTTAGTATGTAAACATATGCTTGTGCTACTCCAATTATCACAGGGTTGGCACTGTAGCTAGCACTTAAATATTTTGAAACTCATGAACCCCTGATTTAAAACCGGTCAAGATGAATAGTTAAGGATGGCAACTGTTATTATAAGGGAAGTTTGGGAGTACTACGAACTACTATATATTACACGCTATAAGTATATTACAGGTTTACTAAGCCTAGCGGCATCTGAGGTTCTACACTTAAACAATATCAGTAAAATGTGTATCGTATTTTGTACACATACATTTATTGGGTATGTAAATATTTTATGACAATGAAGATTATATATTAATGGGGGTACTAAGTTTTGTGTGAAGTTTTAAATGGCTACATTTCAGAAGTGGTCATGCTAACAAATCGTAAACTATATTTTTTTTACATACGTAAGATAGACGAAGTAGCTAATAATCCTAATCAATGCTTGATATCAATCCGACGCTACCTTAAATTGTGTATAGAAATGTACATAAACATAGGGATTGACGAATGAAATGAAGTCTATTGATAACATGATAATAAGAAAATCACTTGTTCGTTTCATTGTTGTTTGGATTTCGCCCTTATCCCCCAGTATATATTTGTGTACAAGATATCTACATACTAATTAGTTAATAAATAATTACGCGCCGTTTACTTTTTCTACATACTTTGTTCTTAATTCTTCGAGTATGGTAGAACAATTTTGAAACTCATGAGGATTCGATAGACGATAGAGCGAAAAAAAAGCTCTCAAGTGTTTGCAAGAGACATGTCTATTGGGCAAAGCCATTTGACGAAGCTGAAGAGAGAAGATGGCAGTGTAGCGTCGACCAAAGCAGAAGTGTTAGGAGAGGTCGAGAGTTTCTACGGACAGTAACATACAACTCGGCCGCTAAACCTATTAACAGCTCGGTCAAAGACCCAAGAGCCAAGCTGACCCGACATTATACCGAAGATATCCCGGACATCAGCCTGTACGAGATTAGAATGGCCTTGAAACAGCTTAATAACAACAAGGCGCCGGGTGACGACGGTACCACATCTGAGCTTATGAAAGCGGGTGGAACACCGGTACTTAACGTCCTTCAGAAGCTCTTTAATACCGTCTTACTCGAAGGTTCAACGACAGAAGCATGAAATAAAAGCGTGGTGGTGCTGTTCTTCAAGAAAGGTGACAACACATAACTTAAAAATTACAGACCCATCTCGCTTTTGAGCCATGTTTATAAGCTGATTTAGAAGCTCATTGCGACCCGTCTTAGTCGCAGGTTTAATGAATTCCAGCCTCCGGAACAAGCTGGTTTCCGAAAAGGCTATAGTACCATAGACCATATCCACACGCTACACGCACATGCAGTATTAGTAGTTCATTGCTAATGAACTACTAATACTGCATACGAATCTGCACAGAGATCTTTAATTAATAGTTGACCGAGAAAGCGAAGCGTGTCTGCTTTAGCAGGCTAAATTGAGGGGTGCGTTTGTCTTCCTGTACAGGTCGCATTTTCAACCGATCTTGACGAGACTTGGTATGCACATTTTACTGTTTAATATTATTTTTTATCGTCGGTGATTTTGAGTGGTGGAGAGTTTGCTACGGCACTATTTACCGACTGATATTAATAAAACTTGGTATCTGACACACACACAGGTATCTGACTTCAAAGAGAAATTTCAAATATGAGCCTAATTAGTCAAATAGTTTCCGAGATAATAGGTTGTGAAGTACTGCGAAAAATTGCAGGTGATAAGACGGTGTGAGGTCTACTGTTCGCAAACTACTAGTTATAATAAAGATTACACATTCTAATCTTAAAGTTGGTCCTTTTCGAGAGGGTTTTGCCAAATTAGACCAGCTTGACAGACTGGTTTACCTTGAGACCTCACCATCACATTCATTCCCAGCACTAGGATTGTGTCGTCGGAGGTATGGAAGGACACACACAATAACACAGGCATAACACAAATGTTTTCTCCGGTCAGGCATTGCACCAACTAAGCTACAGGATACATAAGAAAAGGCCATTAGCAATGAATAACGCTGACTTCTTGAATCCACTTCAAATAGAAACGATACGTAGGGTGGCACCAAAAGCAGAAGCACTTTTGGGGTCGGACGGATATACCTTGAAGAGCTCTTGTGCACACGTCCGTCCCAATCGAGCACCCTAACCGGAAAGCGCTCTGACCGGAATGACAAGCACGTGTAGACTTTTGAAATATAAACCATACGAGTGCTCGCATGGGATTTATTAAAGTCCCAACGATATACTATAGAAGATGTTTATGTCTAATTCTGGGCAATATTATTTCATTTGTGATATTTAATCCAAAAAAGGCGAGTTTAATGATGGATTTCAATCAAAGAGATTGTGGGCGTTTACATACCAATAAGATGGAGTTAGTTCATGATTTTTCTATTATCACGGCAGCAGTGAATGCAATCACTCTGGGGCGGGTGGGTAACCCCAAAACACATACGTCCGGCCGCTTACAGTCCGACAGCGGTATATGGTCGTGATTGCTGATTGATAGTATATCTGTTATACCATGTGTATATACAAAACATAGCATGAAAAAATATTTTTACTGTATAATTTACATACAGTAAAAATCTTTATGAATATGAATATGTGAATAATAAAATTGGTAACACAAAGTACACATAATTTAAGCTAAATACAAATAGCTAAATACCTCAAATGGTTAAAACAAGGTAAAATAAAGTTAGTATGTAAAAAATGTGTTTAGTGCTACGATGCTATTGTTTTTACACTATACAAATGTAAGGGCGTGTTAATTAAACGAGTACATATATGTTTGCCATAATTATCTTTTATTTTTGTTTCGGTTACACTACGTGAATCTTCTTATAACTATCCCTTTTTACTTAATATAAGTGTTTACTTAAGTTTGTCCTTATCATAAGCTTTAACATCTATGCATCTAGTCATAGCATAAAACATCAAGTTCACATATTATTACATGCTCTTTGAAACTTTCATTAGTTTTGACTAAAAGTATATATATATATATATATATATATATATAAAACTATATATATATATATATATATATATATATATATATATATATGTATATGTTACTTACATCTTACACAAGTGTTCTACAAATTTTAAGGCACTTAATTTATTTATTGTATAAAATGGATTCGCTGACTCAATAAAGCTATTAAGCGTTATATTGGTTAATGTATGCTCAGTGGTAACCGTTTAATAATAAGATCACCTAATCTTTTTCAGTGGGTACTTTTGGAACCAAGTATCACCATTGAATAGTCAGGAGTATTCTTCGATGTTAAAATAGCACATAGAAGTGCCACTAACATAGTGAAAGAACTCACGTATATGCCATCGATTTATATAGGAGAGGAAAAGGATCGAAAGTGCCTTAATGACGTCGTTTTGGTTCTTTTATGGCCCTTTGTAGATAACAGAAATGTCACTCAGCTCTAAGACAAAACTACTAACCAAAATTGTATTTCACTAGAATGTGCGACAGCCCTGTTCGTCATTTTACGAGGGTACGTTTGCATGCTGATTGCGAGTTGCGTAACCCGGGCCAGTTGGCAAAGTAGGCAGTGGGACATCTACATACGTAATATCCTGCTAATATCTTACTTCCTACTATGTACAACACTAGGTAGTTCAAGTTTAATGCTAAACAAACGGAAACTTTTATTATTATATGTATTTATAAAAATAATCTCATTATTTTAAATAAGATTGAGGTGTCCGTTTAGTTTTCATAAATACTCAAAAAGTAAATGTGTACGTAGCTGCATGCGAGAAGTTTGCAGTTCCTAGAAACCGACACCATCGAACAGAAATGGACTCTTTTACGCACTAGCTTATGGTATTAGTGTTGCTTTCTGTCTTGCGTAATCTTTATCCTTTTCACCGACTCAAAATTATTAACAAAGAGAGTTTAAAATGATTTTGAGCTAATCAACCTAACAAATCAAAACACATTAAAATCTTTTTTTATGGCCAGGTGTACCCTGTGGCTCTTGTAGAAAACAGTTTTTCCTGAACATACTACGTCACTCTTCCATATTTCAACTATTTCAGTAAACAAATCCCATGGACCGTGGTCGCGTAAAATAAAGATCCAACCAATCAACAAACGTACGCACCAAACCGGTTTTAATCATTAAGACATCAAAGTATAGTGTCTAGGTACAGAGTTAAACCAATAAATTAACTTGAATTTTTCAGTTTTAGGGAGCAAAAATACACATCCTCAAATGGGACTCAAATCTGAATCTTCTCACAATTCATATCAGACGCCATAACCGTTGCGAAACGGAGGCAACGGATTCAACTCTCAAGTTGATTTTAACGAGTCAGACAATGCGGGTTTGACATTCCTAGGATATCTAATTTTACTTTCTAAAGTATGTAAATGTAGTATTGCCAAGCAAGCGTTAATGCTTTCAAAATTATATAATAAAAAGAAAACTTGTACGTAGATCGAATAAAAATAAACACACGGTTACTAAGTAACGCTACGTGTGCGCTCTAGTAGTATACGTAGACAGTACTTGTTCGTGATCCAAACAAACCTTGACACCGCACCGAGTAGATCATGCAAGCTCACCGGAGTCAAGCCGAAGTTGTCAGTTGCCTCTCTGAGATGAGCACACTATGTGTTATTCTGTGCCCGATCACGTGACCCGCAAGTTCAAGGATAACGGCTGCGGCGGGACCACAAATTATTTTTATCCTTCCCGCGCCTTGCTCTCTTTGTTCTCCGCCCTATTGTTGGCGGGTTTCCGGGATTTGGGATTCCCAGAGTTAGCAAGCTTTGTGTTTTAATTGCCCTATTTTCGACAGATTTATATATTTTTTTATTTAGAAAATTGGTATTTATTGAAAACTGCCTTAGAGAAGAGTACATATATAGAAAAGTGAATCTTCATGTCACTTGAATTGATTAGGGTCGGTTTAGGTTGAGTACATTCGGCAAGAAATAGTCAGTAACGCTTTAATCTGATTGTTCTCGATATTATGTTCTGATTTTATTTGCCTTTACATAAAGCATGCATGGCGGTATAAGAAAATCATTCACGACGTGTGCTTTTGTCTCTAATCTATTTATTTTACCAAAAAATAAAAATGATACAAATAAATCTACGTTCGATCTAAAAACAATTAAGGAAGAAAATATTATAAAATATGTGTTTATATGCATAACGCAACGCCTAAATCTATTTTCTACTAATAATTGGTATGTTCAATGCCACATTATTCAATACAAGTTGGTGATTCATCATAGAATATCCAGTGACATCCACAAAGGCATAAGTGGGGCTGTAGCCAACACTTATAAGCCTGTTTGGTGTAAAAATATAAAAATATAAAAAAATACAAAGTAGCATAAAAACAGAAACATTTTGGATGGATGGTGACATGGTATATAATCTAATACTAAAGTGGGTAAAATGACAAGGCTATTGATATGAACTTATAAGTGATAAGGGAGATAGTGGGTTATGGACGAGACTACGGCACCTGTCAATTTCAGTCTCCTTTTAAAATATTTAGGCAGGTGGTGATTTGCCACCCACTAAACGCCCCCGCCCCTAAAGGCCACCACTAATAGTGACAAAAGGGTAAACGTTGGTGTAGATGACTAAAGGGTGTCGAAAGATGAGCTGCGGTTTCACAAAAGCGCTACTACTGGCGTTATGTCTTTTAACACTTATACCCTTGGAGCTTTTTGTTACTTGCTCTTACGTCTCCACTCCCAGACGGCCAATTCAGGCAAGCCGGGGGTCAGGGGTCTCTTTTAGCCTCAGGGAGTGGCGACACTATGGACCCTGGTCACCGACGGATCGCCACAAAGCCTGCGGTATTAAAAATATTATTATTATTATGCGGTTGAAGGTGATATCAGACTAGAACTTGAATTGTGACAGGAGCACAAAGACAGATGCCTGTACATACGGAGCGACAGATTGTCAAACTTGAAGGGCTACCCTCTTCAAGTTTGACAATATAGTAAATGATGATAGAAAGTGACGTACCATGCTTTGGAGTCCACTCCAATATTATCTTCATCGAAAGCTCATGCTCGAGGTACGATAGGAATTGATCCAGCAGTCGTCATGTTAACAATTGACTCTTATTAGCACAGGGGGTACCATCATTTTGCAGTCGTTACAGGTTACCCTACCACGACTGCTAATGTCTTAAAGTACTGGTTATGTAGTGTAATAAATTGTACAATAATAATTAAGAGCCGCTTTTTTTTTAGAACGGTCTAATGCTGTTTGCCTCTACCGGCATAAAGAACCGCTGTATATGTGTCAATGTATATATTTCATGATGAAATAAATAAATTTAATAAATAAATTTTGACCGGCAGCGAAAAGAGCTCAATAAACTACTCAAACCGGTCTCTCTATAATACTTTCGTCATCAGCAATATGACCTTATGCAGCTGATAATTACGGATAAGATTACTGGAAAAAGAAAGGTGGGGAGAAGGAAGAAGTCGTGGTTGCGGAATGTCCGAGAGTGGACTGAAATATCAGGGGCGTCTGAGTTGTTCCGCCGAACCAGAAACAAGATGGACTGTGCCACGCTGATCGCCAACCTCCATTAGTTGGAGAGGCACTTTAAGAAGAAAAAGAAGAGATAATAGCTTACTTTTTCAGTGCACCGAGTCGAAGTCGTTCTGTCGTCGACTAAATTCAAAATTATTACGCTCATTATATCAGGCTCAAATCTGCAAAATGTCGACAAAAGATGCCAAAACAAGAGAAATGACAACTCGTTTAAAATTTGCTTCAAAAGCTTGTCATAAAGCAATTTTATCTTTTAGCTGACTTTAGATGGGAACTGTGATGACTAAGCGAATTTGTAAGAGCATACTTGCAGGAGCCTAAGTTTACCATCAAACAATTTAAATTTAAGGCGCTGTCAGCTCAGCGCTTGGCTACGTTCAATTTCCTTTACTAGAAATCAAGCAAATGCATGGCGTGAAAACGTGCAAATTTCATTAAAAAGGTAATGTACATACACTCTTAAGTAATAAAATAATCCGTCAATGTATCTATATTAAAAATTACTATTTAATTCCGTCAATTTGTGAACTGTGTGGCACCCTTGAAGATGTTTACCACCTTCTTATGGAATGCCCGAAAAATGATAGAGAAAGAGAAGATCTTTTTAATAATTTTTGTATAAACAAGTTAGATTTAGGTTCATTTATTAGTATTTTAGGTTCACCTGCGTGGGATGCGGCGAAAGCCCTATATAAGTTTTTTTAAGAAATAAGTTTTAAGTCAAGTCTAAGTTTGTAGTCAATTAAGTTTAGGGTACGATGGGGCTGGCATACCATGCTGGGAAAAGCCCCTAAACAAAAATTGATTTAAAAAAAAACATCAATGTGTACTTAGAAGTCTTAGAAAAATGTTATATGATTTTTTGTAGTTTTAATGAAATTGCTATGATTAAACCTTCATTTTTATCGACATCGTGATATGGCAGCACCTTAAAGAAGAAGAAGGCTCCCGTTTAGAGCCGAATTCGTAGGCCTCGCAAACTCTATATGCTGTAGAAAATACTCGTCTACTAGGATTCGTCATGAACTGTAGAAAAATGTTATAATAAATAAGTCACTGTAAATCACCACATAGCATTTCCAATGAAAAAAATTGCCCATGTTCTATGGTGTGAGGTATCAATGAAAGTACTTAATATACTATATCATAATAAATTCTTATGAAGCACACATATTAAGATCTATAATTTATGTTGAGTGACAAGTAGTTATTCTTAGTTTAAGAGCTACACCTACAATATTAGATGCAGTGTCACTCAAATTTAAACTTAAATGTCAGCCAGCATTGGTTTTAAGCCGAGATTTTAGTATAAGCGGCCACTTTTTTACATCTATAGGTTATTTCTTTTGGTTTTTCATAATCATTACTTATTTCATATTAATATTATGACTGCCATAAGATCATTCATGGCAGAATCGATAGCCCAGAATTGCTCAGTAACATCTTATTTAGTGTGCCTCGCGCTAGCAGCTGTCCGTATGTAACCGAACAACTTTCAGTGTTATCTCATGTCGAACTAACTATGCAAAGTATTCTCCAATATTAAGAATGTGCTCATTGTACAACGATGTATGTCACCATATTGACATATTTAGTACATCTACTAATGGCCCAAAGAATTGTCTTTTTTTAAAATTGTAAATAATTTAAGTTTTTTATAGGTATATTAGTATTTTTTTACTTTATTGTATAATTGTCGTATAAGAGCATCATATAGTAGAAGCATGCTGTGTTTACCTCAAGTAGGAAGTGCACTTGTTGATAGATTTATATAACGCACTTTAATTTTAGTACCATAAGTCTTGTGCTACGACCAGTTTGCTAAACCAATAAACGGAAAAAAAATATCTGATTCATACATTAATCACACAGAGAGTTTTGATTTAAAACTGGTTTTTACTTTTTCACATCACATGGTTTCATTATGTTTCACACCACAACGTGAAATATAATGAAACGAATAAAGACAACACATTGTCTATAGACAAACGAGCAGAACAACATGTATTCATAGTGTACGACGTAATTCGATATTCTTACGTCGTCCTACAGTCTGGGACCATGAGGTGACGGAGCAAGGTCACAGAAATATGCGTTCGGGATACGCGGGCTAGTCAGCTGGTTGAAAAATTGATTCTCAATCAAGACACCCCTCTTTTTCACACCTCTCTTGGCAGACAGGGAAGGAACAGTAGGCAGAGAAGTAGAATAAGTGAGGTTGAACCTGATATTGACACTTCATATTGATTGGCGCCGAGTTTCAGTAACGTTCTTCAAAATTTAATGGTATTTTTGACCTTGGAAGGCTCTTAGCATGTTTGATTGAAGACTTTGGTACTGGGCATTTTAACTTCGGACATATTGCTGGTTTAAAAGCAATACAGTTTAAAATGTTCTTAGCAGTATTTTGTAAAGCTCTTCGAAGCCAATTCAAATGTTCATAAGATATTGATTATCTCTGCAATAGTGTTATTGCGTAAGGCGTAGAATTGAAAACTTAATCTTATTCTTGGTTGAAAATTTAATAGTAAAGTAATTAGTTTTGCGAAATATTACTTTAACCCACAAAGTCACTAGTTCAATACGTCTACGAATTACATAATCTAACTCGATAAGCGTTAGGCTCAAGATAACGAGAAACCCTACATGGTTTAAATTAATTAGAAATCACGCCATACCTCAGACAGCACCTTATATTGTTAAGTAGCATTAATTTGCAACTAATAATAATGTATTAATTGAAATTAAGTTTTATTATAATGTGTGTTATGTATCATAAAATATAAGGTGCTGGGTAGAATACATAGGATACTTTTCACCATCATAATCATCCATCATCAAGCGGGTAAAATAGTCTTCTTGGGTACAGCATAGGGCAAAATTACAAGATCTCCGCCTACGTCAAGATCGTAATAATGACAGTTTTGTCAAAGTTTGTGTCAGTTTCTGATAGCTTAGTCAAAAGCACGCTATCATGTTTTATTATTTATTCATTCGCACAACTTGCTAGACCTGCCGTGCGACTATCTAAGGGCCGAATTCACCGTTCGTATCATAAAACGCGTATAACCACACTCGTTTCTGGGGAAATCAGTTTAAGGCCGGATGTCACCCTTAAAATTCACATGATTCATTGGAGCTAAACTCGTAAATGCATCCAAACGAGAACTGTTCGTACATTTTGCATTTCACCAGCGGACACTAACCGAAGTTATCGCTTTTACTCGTTTAACATTCTGAACGCCCAATTCTGATGGTTTTACGTCTCAAAACGGGTTTGAAGTGTTGTCAATGTTGGTGTCTGTCAGGATAAAATCATTGATATTATATAAAAAGATAGAGTAGATGTGGTACCCGCGTATATAAGCACGGCATAAAAACATCATGTACTAATTTTTAATCATCAGTTATTTATTTATTAAATATAAAGCAATTATAGAGAAATCCGTCAATGCCGTCTTCATGCCGCGCATAAAAATAACACCGTACACATAATATATCCAAATCCTATTGGAGTTATACCCATCTATACTCACTAATATTATAAAGAGGAAAGATTTGTTTGATCGTTTGTTTGTTTGAATTGAATAGACTCCGAATTTACTGGAAAAAAAATTGACATTAGGATCCTACATTGTCCTTTATGAACTATGCCATTTATTTTGATTCATCATCATCACCATCCATTACCGCATTAATAAAAAACATCGTTGCATCTTTGACAATATCCGTGAAACAAATGACAAGATGACAAGAAACGTTGGAAAAACAACCTTATGTACAAGGGCGATATCTATTAGGTATTTGACATCGGACCATGTACATATTTTATGACAATTTGATATAAAGATAGGTATGTCCTTGGAGAAATAATAAGCTACTCGAAGTACTCATCCTGTGCAGACGAAGTCGCGGGCACCAGCTAGTGTGGGCATATATTTTATAGTACGAAAACTGTTTTAAATTAACAATATGTCAAATTTAAGTTTTTGGCTGAAAAGCCAAAGCAAACATGTAACTCTAGTGAACCGAGGATGGATTGAAAAAATCTCCAAGTAAAGAAATAATTTTTGATGTAGGTTTGTATTGTTTATATGAACAAGACGAGCACGACACGAGCATTTGGTTCGAAAACTTGCCGTTTGCCATTACATCTATACTAATATTATTAAGACGCGATCCAACCCCAATTTTAAAATATTTTACGATGCTTTACGTAAGGTTGAAAATCGCTTGTTAGATTGGACGCTGTAATGCGAAAATGCGTTAATTTTTTACGTTTTCTTTATATTTTTCGATATATCCTAACACAATTGAAAAAACTGCTGTTTACTACTTTAGTACTATATGTTGGCTATGTATTATCTAAAAAATAATATAGTGTTATCGCTGAAAATCTGAGAGTTAGGACGTGAAAGTTTATTTTTATGCACCTATTTAGGTTTTTTTACTGCAGAGAACGAGTAATATTTATGAATTCTGTTCGGTTATTACTCTTTGCCTGTTCCTTTTCTAACCTAAGTATTTTTTTCATAGATTATTATCGATCTGTTTCGTTACACTAGATGTTTAAAGATTCTGCTTTTTACTATTATCAGGATACGACCGCGCCTTAAGAGGAAAGATTTGTACTGGACCGATTTCAAAAATTCTTTCACCATTGGAAAGCTACATTCACCCTGAGTAACATAGGCGATAAATGATTCATCATCATCCATCACCGCGCGGGTGAAACCGCGGTACTCTCCGCGGTTTCACCCGCGCGGTGATGGATGACTAGTAGTTTATACAACGAAAATTCCTTAGTTATATATCATATAGTTTATCAAGCGATTGTAATATACTTATTACTAGCTGACCTGCAATTTCTGACTTGCAAAAGAAGAGTAATTATCAAATATCATTCCTAACTGGCATCTTACAATATTAAATAAATAAATAAATAAAATGCCTTTTATTTCTCGCTCCGTTGTAATACAATAACTACCTTAGCATAGAAATACCAGTGTCGTCAATTATAGATAGTAGTAATAGTAGATAGCATTAACTTTGTTCTGTAGTGTTGTGCTGTGTATGTGCCGGTATCGCGACAATACCAAACGGGCCCAACGGAAGACCAGCGCTGGTTAGCCGCCGGCATCATGCTGAGTTGGGGCCCATTTGTGGCTATATTCTTGTTTCTTGTTATATATATTTATTTTTTGTGTTAATTTTGTAGTCACAAATAAACTTTATTTTCTTTCTTTCTTTCTACAATTTCAATATGATTAACAAATTGCATGCAAAATTATTCGAAATTTCAAGTTTATCTTACAAATTTTAGTGCATTTAAAAAGAAATAAACAATCAAAATAATATGATTAGACCTTGATTAATTAGATATTTAGTAAATACTTATACGTAGCCTAAACCATTGTTTATTTTATTTTGCAAGTGATATGATTTAAATGTCAATAAGGTCATAACACAGTCATGATATAGATATATAATTATTAGATTTAAAATGACAGTATTATTGTATATTGATTTAATTGATTAGATATATTCAGGGTTTGTATTTTGTTAGCAAGAACCTTCTCACTGAAAGGTAAAGGCCTCCTTACAAAGCTTACAATTTGAAATTGAATCCCTACTTATTTAGTCACGCCTTAACTTGAGAACCACTTTACCAATTTCGATGAAATTTGGAACGGAGATATATTATACCTCGGGGAAGGACAGATGATACTTTTCGTCATCACCCCCTATCGCCAAACGGGTGGAACTTCGGAGCGCAGCACCTTGTATTTATATAAATAAATACATTTTAATCAATTTATAGCTGAGTTTTACTGTTTTTCGTTTTATTGTTGTGGAGGCAATACGAAAAATAAATCACTACATTTCTTTTCATAATCTACTTCGCGCATTGGTTAGCATGGCAACGCACTGCTTTGACCGGGACCCGGTTCACAGCTGGAAAAACATGATTTATCGTTACGAGGGGTCTGTTCTCAGCGGGAACGCACAACAGAGCACGTGATCAAAACATATAATGAAATCTGTTAAAATTAAAGCATACTATCTATCCAAATATATATATATATAAATATGAACCCCTATTTTTGGTCTGATCACGCTATAACTTTAGAACGGTTTTATCGATTTAGCTAATTGTGTGTCAGGGAAACATGGTTGTCTGGAAGAGATCGCTCTGAGCGATAAGACCGCCCATTGTGACACTTGATTTTAAGTTTTTCTTTTGTTTGTGGTATTTTATAATGTGGTGTTGCAATAAAGAGTTTATCTATCTCTCTAACTATCTCATTATTTTTTTTGTGCTAATTATTGTCAGGAGAAGGTGCATATGAAAGAAAAATCAAGAAGAGGTATGTTTAAGCCAAATACCAAGCCTACTACGCTAACGAAGTTGCAGGCAGTCACTACTGAAATATAATATTTATACCATTCCTCCTCTAACAAGCTTATTTTATTCACTGAAAACAGTGAATAAAAAGGCCTTTTAATCACTATTTTGGTGATTGAATTTAGAACATACCAATAGATTCGATCTCCATCTCAATGTTTATACAACTTGCTTACTTGAATACTCAATACAAACTCCTTGCGCATAGAATATTTGACATACAAACTCTTTGTGCAAATACTGAACTCCTCGAGGTTTGATTGGTCAATATTTGTGACAAGGAGTTTAGCAATAGAATAAAAACTGTATTGTGTTCTTTGCTGCCATTACAGAAAAAATATATATTAATAATATTTAGAAATTACTTTTATGTTTAAATTGTTCCAATTTTAAGGTGCATATTAATTAATTTAACCTTCCTTTTTTCGTTTTTAAATGTCTATTTTCACATAAGTTGAATAAACTTGAATAACTCGCTACGCTCTGCACTGTTTTCTAATAACAGAATAAGAATGTGTGTAAATCATCTACGGTTCGATTGTAGTTGAAACAAATTAAGTTAGTGGAATCGGCCCCTGTCATGACATTGCTCTAATGTCAATAGCATAGACTAATATTATATGAAAAATTCAATCTTTGTTTGAAAGTTGTTGACTTTCGTGTGGTCCCATTAAAATTTCACCAAATTTGGTACAGTAGTTTTGGAGTTAGACTCTAATAACTAAATAGAATGGAACTCGGTTTCAAATTGTACTTGTTGAGCTACGGATCGCTCGACTTGATAGATCATCTATTAATTATTCACATAGCAGTGTGTGATGACGTCATTACAGGCATAAGAATAGATGGTAATCATTTAGCTATTCTTATGGTATAGGCATGTCTTACCATAAAGGTCATAATACTATAAGGTACAAGGGTTAATATTTCGAGATATTTTTGCTGCATTTGTATGCCCAGCCATAAAGTGCTGTCATATTCATCTAGATCGTTAGGGCACGCTTTGCATATATGTTGGCCTGTTGGTCTAGTGATTAGTGACCCTGACTGCTATGCCGGAGGTCGATGGTTCGATTCCCACCCAGGACAAATGTTTGTGTAGTGAGCACGATCATTTGTTCTGTGTCTGGGTGTAATTTATCTATAATATGTATGTATTTAGAAATATATAAGTATGTTTATCAGTTGTCTAGTACCCATAACACAAGCTCTGCTTAGCTTGGGACTAGATGGCGTTGTGTGGTAGTTGTGGAATATTTATTTATTTATTTATTTGTTTCTATTATTATCATTGGAGCACGGATCGGGAGACTTAGTCGATATCGGCACCACCGGAGAATTTTTTTTTTATATTACGATTTATATTACAAGTACCAATATTCTGGGGTACTTACACACTACAAAGTATTACGTTATATTATAATATATTTGTTTATTAATTAAGTACAACAGTTCAGTAAGACTGATGCACTTATTTTTTTTTATTAATTGTGAATCTATCTATTTCCTGAAGGATAACAAAAGGGAAATAATAAATAAATTAGTAATTGGTTTATTGCAACGTCCTTCATCAATAATATAGAGGGCAAATTCAAGCTGACTGTAAAAAACGTTTTAATAAAAAAAAAATATAAAGTCCGACATTATATAGAAGATGCTTGGAATACTCCACTTCTGGCAAGCGGTCACTCTGCCACCCATAAAGTGTAATATTTTTACCTAAGTAGAAACATTGTAAACGTCTATATGAAAGAATGGCACCGAGTTTCTTGCCGCTTCTTCTCGGTAGGCTCTATATTTTGGAACGCGGCGGTAGAGTCTTTAAAGTACATTATAATGAAAAATTGACGTTCATTAGTGCGTCTTTGATGCCTAAATTGAATCAATGATTTTGAATTTTTGACTTTAGACTTTTATAAATGCGAAAGTATATGTAACTGTATGCCACTTATACTTAAACGCTTGGAAGAAATTGGGTTGGAGACAACATTGCAATGCGAGTAACGTCTCGCCCAATACTCTATCCATCGCCGGTTTACCTTAGTGGAGATATATATACTTTATGAGATATTACCCTTGTACATAAGGTTGTTTTTCCAACGTTTCTTGTCATTTGTTTTATGTTGTCAAAGATGCAACGATGTTTGTTCTTAGAGAATGGCACGGCTGGTGAGGAAAACTGAGGATAGATAGATTATTGAAAACGGCCGTAAGTAACAATAACGGCCGTTGTCAATCTATCTATCGATAGTTTTTAAGGATAGTAATTTGACATAAATTCCATATAAACAGCAAAAAAAGTAAATATCTATAAGTAAAACGTCTTCCCTACTAGCATTGATTCACGCAGGTTTTGTGCGAGGGGCGTGTAGGGATATCAACATCTACGAACAAATCATCGACCGATCTTATTTGTTTATCTACCTACACAACAGAAAACAATGACATTTAAAAACTGCCAATCCCGCTGTGCCGGCACTCGCGTAATGATCGCCGGAACGCGTCCTCCGCCCCCACCTCACCGCCTCTTCCCATTTTTGTTGCCTATTTATCGCGAAGACGTCCTACTTACTCCAGGGGCCACGCGCTCCAAGTACTTTGCAAATAGTATCAAACATCTATCTGTAGTAAACCAACGATATATAGATTAAGGAAAATGATAAGATGATAATAATAAGAATAATATGATAACTAAGGAGTTATCATATTATTGCTTGGAATACTCCACTTCTGGCAAGCTGTCTCTCTGCCACCCATAAAATGTAATATTTGTAGTACCTACCTAAGTAGAAACATTGTAAACATCCATATAAAAATAATGGCCCCGAGTTTCTTGCCGCTTCTTCTCGGTGGGTTCTATATATTTTGGAACGCGGCGGTAGAGTCTTTAAAGTACATTATAATGAAAAGTTGACGTTCATAAGTGCGTCTTTGATGCCTAAATTGAATAAATGATTTTGACTTTGACTTTGACTTTGTTATCTACCCTCTGTTAAGTTTTAAGTCTACAATCTTCCTACCACTGCCACACAAATCATTTGAAAGTATGTATTGTTCACGACACACGAATTCAAAAGAATAATTATGTTTCGTTTAATTTTTTTTTTTCGATAAATTTTATTCGTTACCGAATGTCACTACAAGGTCCCACGACTTTTTATCTCAATACCACGGCTAGTTGCAGACGGCAATAATCTTACTCCAATCGGGTGAATCCCAAACCGGCACCTAAAACAATATACTTTTCAATACAAATATTTATAACTGATTTTGACCCTTCTTCAATATCAAACACTTTCTGAAATGTAATCGGTTTGTGATATTCACGCTTCTTTTCCAAGAATTATCGCTGACGATTAAAACAGCCCTTTTTATTTTTAAGTGACAAGTCATTTCGTTTTTCGTTGCCCGGCTCAAGAGAAGTGCATGTTCAAATTTTACATCGTTATTCACCTTACAACCCTTAACACAGGCAACGCTTGTCCAATACTGCATTGAGGCAGAATAATAAGCACTGCGGTGGCTCCGATTGAGTAAGGTGTTTCACTTGATTGTGGTTGAAGTGAGTCGAGTTGTCACGCGTTCACACCGCCGGCGCCGTCTCTGGAGGGTTGTTCTCTAACTCTGTCCGTCCATTATTATGCAATAGCAATATATATAGAAAGCAAGAAAGAAATAAACATTTTATTAGGTACTTAAACAATTCAGAACACGGAACCGACATATACCAAATGAATAATTAAAGAGGAACATAAATGAAACAAAACTCTGGAGGGGATGGCAGGCAAAGACTGCGGATTTACGTACATACGCTCGTGTCATGTGTTTGAATACTGTTTGGGCCGTATATAGTTGTGGTTGTGAGGAATTCTTACCATTGTAAGCATTGTGTGCAAATTAGCTCACTCAAACTTCGCGCGCTTTGCTCGTGATTCAAATCGAGCGCGCGAACGGAAAGGGTTGGATTGAACGGATCCTACGAGCTGCGCATACGCGCTGTTTGAAGGAACGACGGAGGAGTCGTGTGAATTGCGTCGTGGCGTGTACTAACCGCCATTGAATCCAAAAACCTAAAAATCTTCAAAAGGATCCTATCGCGAGTTCGTATCGTTGGTTCTCGTAATCGACCGCGAAGGACCAGAAGTTACTGTAGCAGCATCAGGCACAATTGTGTGGTGCAAGACGTTGGTGCGTGAATGTGGGACTCTTTGTCTACGGATTGTCTGTGTGCCCAGCGCTGGGACAAACAAGGAAGCTACGTGGCTCTTATAAACCCTCCACTTCGCCAGGTGAGTGAGCTTACTGTATGCCTTTCTTGCCTTGTTAGGGAGCCCTGCCAACCACATCTGTTCGGAACCCCTGGTGTCCGGCTATAGTATTTTTTGTATAGGTATACTTGCCTATCGGCCTTCGGCCAAGACATAGTTTGGTTCTTCGAAGCCCAGATTAATTTGATCTAGTTAAAACTATTATATATTATATATATTTTATTCATACCATAATATACTTAATACAGTCCACTTCAAAAAACCCTAGATATACCTGTTGTATGTAATGTATTATCTTTGTTTATTAGTTTCAATCCAATAAAGGCATTTGAACAAATAACGAGAATAATTACTAAGCCATTTCGCAGGCATTAGGTAGGTACCGGTACAAGTCGAATTAGATAACGGGATTTGTTGTCACAACAGTGCCTAACTGCTAAGTAATTCCGGTATACAAATCATAACATAACTATAATTTGTTGATAACGGAAGTATTTAGTGCATTTGCGATAACTCACAACTTTATTTAAAGTAAGAGTTCGCAAATTTACCTACATTTATTGAATTTTTTTCTACCTACATTAATTATTAATTGTTCTGTCCGCTATTACGTTCGTCATTATAACGTTACAAGTACGAGGTTGACCGAACGTCCCCGACTATACGTCCATTGTTGACGAACGCCGGTTGTGACGTCAGGAGAACGGGTTAATGCATAATGTTCACTCCACTCGTGCGCCCTCTGGCGAGCAAACTGTGAAATATTTTCGTTCGTTTGCTTTAGTTGTCATACTTGTATAACCATAGAATAGAAAGTTCGAATTACGACGTTTTCTACTACTGGTTTGACATTTCGTGAAGTTTGTTTACATGGTCAGCTGTTCATTGTTGACATATTTAGTACGTGTAACCGATACGACAGTTTGCTTGTTGTGTATTTGTAACAATGGCAGAGGAAAGAAAGTTAAGGATGAAAATTAAATTTAGTGAGGCTTCCTTGCAATCATACTTTGCGAAGATGCAAGGATTGTACGACCTAGCTATAGGTATGGAAAGTGAGGCAGTAGAGAAACAATTTTTAGTGTCAACTTTTAATATATCAACACTTCGGTCAGAATTTATTGCCAAATTAGAAGAGTGGAATATGTTGCAAATGGAAGCGGATCCGAAGTATGAACCATGTTTAAAAAAATGGGAAGCCTTTGAAACCTTATATGTATATGTGCAAAATAAGGTAAACGTACTTCAAAGCGAACAGTTGACGAAAGCGAGTTTGAACAATTTTAAATCTCCGCAAATAAAATTACCCGCTATAAAGTTACCACAATTAGACAACGATAGGAAGGCATGGCCAATGTTTATCGAGTGTTTTAATAGCACCATTCATAATAATAATAATCTCACTAAGTCTGAAAAAGTATTTTACTTATGCGGTCAGCTGTCTGGAAAAGCGCTTGAAGCAATCGCTGGGATTTCACCCACGGGTGATAACTATGAGCTAATTTACAGTACTCTTGTAGATAGATATCAGGATGTCCGTTCATTGGCTACGGCCTATCTGGATGAAATCTTCAATTTGAAGAAAATGCAGGTGCCATCTGTTGATGGACTTAATGCATTTATTGACAAATTTTCTGTGTCGGTGGCAGCTTATGAAAAATTAGACATTGCAAGTAAACTAGATTTTATGTATCTATATATTGCATTAAAAAAGGTGGATAATGAAACCGCGCGATTATTTGAAAATTCAGTGCGTAGTGTACAAGTACCGGTGTATAGCCAATTTGTAAAGTTTGTCAAAGAACAAGCTAAGATTTTAGAAAGGACAGGTTCGGGGTCCAATGCGAGTGAGAGGAGTTCGTTAAAATGGAATAATACTCGAGTGCCAATGATCTCCAAGTCAGTGCCTGTTCCTGGAAGAAATACTAGCTCCTTTGTTACTGCAAACGAGGGTACAGTTTGTCCCTTGTGTAATTCTTCGAAACATAGTGGTTTTTCAAAATGTACCGAGTTTCTTAAAGTCTCATCTAAGGAAAGATATAACATTGTAAAGAAACATAATGCGTGTGTTAATTGTTTGAGCTTTCATCATCGGTCCCCCGCATGTAAGTCCAAAATAGGTTGCAGTGTATGTCAAGTAAAAACGCACAATACATTATTACATTTTCCAAGTGAAAAGTCAAGTACATCACTGCCAGTATCCATTGCAGAAGATTCTTGTGATGGTAACCCGGAGCTGTTGGGAGTTAGTGATTATGAAGTGGAGGTTTCGCCTCAGGCAGGGGTATCGTTATGCTCGATGCATGATGCTGCAAATAAAACACAAGGACCATTACGGGGTGTAGCTTCATCTACAGTGCTACTTGCCACAGCTATGGTGCGTGTTGTAGACCCTCGAGGTGTGGCTCATATGGTTCGATCCCTCATAGATAATGGATCGATGAATCATTTCATTACTGCTCGGTGCTGTAAGCGCTTGTCTTTGACGGCACAACAGCCAGATTCTCCCTTATCGGTTCAAGGGTTTGGTGGTGGGGTTAACCATGTCCAAGGTATAACCGAGCTAGAATTTACATCTCGCTTTGACACTAAAAAGGCTTTTTGCATTCAAGCGTTGGTAGTGAACAATATTACAAACAGCTTGCCGACTGCCAGCGTCAACATGTCAACGTTGGCATACCTGTCAAACGTTCCCCTTGCTGATGATACCTTCCAGGTGCCAGGTGAGGTAGAATTGTTGATTGGGGCACAATTGTTTGCACAGTTGTTATTACCTGGTAGAGTGTATGGACCGCCTGGTAGCCCAGATGCTATTCAGACTAGTCTTGGATTTATCGTGATGGGTGAAGTACCGTCATTGACATTACCGCATAACTCAACTCGTACAGCGAGTTATTGTGCAGTGGTAGATTCGCAGTTGCGAGAAGAGGTGTCCAAGTTTTGGCGATTGGAAGAGGTTCCGTCCTCCGCCTCGGCGCGGCTTAGTCGCGATGAACAGGAGTGTGAGCAAATTTATAAGTCCACTACGACACGTGATGTAACTGGTAGATACACCGTAGCGCTACCATTTAAAGCCAACCCAACTGACTTAGGTAGTTCATTGTACACTGCACAGAAACGTTTCTTTGCTTTGGAACGTAAACTAGAAGCGTCGTCGCCATTGCGAAATGCTTACGATGATGTTGTGAAGGAATATTTGGAAGTTGGATACCTTACTCCAATATCAAATAGTAGACGTGCTAGTGAAGATGACGGGTATGTCATACCGCATCATTGCGTGATTCGGGATAGCAAAGTTACTACTAAATTGAGAATCGTATTAGACGCCAGCGCCCGGACTGATCGTGAGCACTCTTTGAATGAAATGCTTCACGCCGGTCCCAATTTACAGGGTGATATATTTACCCTATTGTTGAACTTTCGTTTGTTTGCAGTAGCATTCTGTGCGGATGTCAAGCAAATGTATTTACAAATAAAGGTACGCCCGGAACATTGCAAATACTTGCGATTGTTGTATCGCTTCAACCCCAATGATCAGTTGCAATTGCTGCAATTTGACAGAGTCTGTTTCGGTTTGACTTCCAGCCCATACTTAGCATTGAGAACGATCGGGCAGCTGTGTGATGACGAGCAAGTCAATTACCCATTCGCAGTACAAGCCGTGCATAAGGGCTTATACATGGATGATGTGGTTTTCAGTGTAAGCTCGGTATCTACAGCAAAAGAGACAGCGAGTCAGCTGATAGAATTATTCAAGGCTGGAGGCTTTGACCTCATGAAGTGGTCCAGCAACTCCAACGAGTTACTCACTCAGATACCGGAAACACATCTACACCCGCAGATTCGTAGTTTCGATGATGATAGCCATAAAATACTAGGTGTCAAATGGGATCCGAGATCTGACGAATTCTCGTTTGAGGTAGCTCAATGTCCTGACGTTTGCACGAAACGGAACATCTTGTCCGTAGTTGCTAGGCCATGGGATATATTAGGGTTCGCAGCGCCAGTCATATTGTATGCAAAGCTGCTAATTCGGGACTTGTGGGAGTTAAAAATAGATTGGGACGAGTCGCCTCCTCAGCATATTGTTGATAAATGGGCGTGTTTTAAGACGGAACTGCCGTTATTATCACGCTTGTTTGTACCGCGCCATGTTGGTGTCGTAGAGAACGGTGTGATAACTTTAGTGGCTTGTTCGGATGCTAGTGAGAAGGCGTACGGTTCCGCAATCTACATACATTGTCAGACACCAGATGGAGTCAGTGTCAGACTGCTATGTGCAAGGTCACGTGTCGCACCTCTCAAGACGGTTTCATTAGCTCGCTTGGAACTGTGTGCAGCTTTATTGATGTCGAAGTTGGTGAGAGTAGTGCTTGATAATTTTGACAGACGTTGTCATATAGATCACATTTTTGCTTTCACGGATTCCACTGTTACCTTGCACTGGATCCATTCTAGTCCCCACAAGTGGAAAACTTTTGTGGCAAATCGCGTGGCAAAAATACACGAAAACTTGTCGTCCTCTCATTTCTACCATATCTCTTCGAAAGATAATTCGAGCGACTGTCTGTCGCGTGGGCTCAGTCCGGCTCAGCTTCTGGAACACCAATTGTGGCTCTATGGGCCTACTTGGTTGCAAAATGAAGTGTCTCAATGGCCAGTCCAACCATTTCGGGCAGCCATTGATATACCAGTCCCAGAGGCTAAAACTGTATCGTTGGTACTGACCGAGCCTATAGAACCGGTACTGTATACGTTGTCACAAAGGGTATCCTCGTGGCCTAAGTTGCTTCGTATAGTCGTGTATGTGTTGAGATTCTCGAAAATAGTACTTTCGAAGGGCATTCCTAATGCGGAAGACTTAGCTGAGGCTGAACGGAGGATCATCCATTCACTGCAATCGGTCCACTTTGCTAAAACAATGAGTGCCGTGCTAGTCGGCAGGTCATGTACAAGACCACTGCAGAAGTTAAGACCGTTTATTGTTAATGGCATTCTGCGTGTAGGTGGTCGGTTGGAGAATTCGAATCTTACCTTTGATCATAAGCATCCTATGCTTTTGCCGCAAAAAGATCACATTGTCAACATAATCGTTGACTACACTCACCGCGAAAACTGTCATGCTGGCCCGAATTTGCTGCTGTCCATTTTGCGACAACGTTTTTGGATTTTAGCGGGACGAAATGTTGTTCGCTCCCGGGTTCATTTATGTTACGCTTGTTTTCGGGCACGGCCCAAAGCTTGCGTACCGCCGGTGATGGCAGATTTGCCGGAGTGTAGGTTGCAAGTGTCGAAGCCCTTTTCACAGACAGGTTTGGACTTCTGTGGTCCAATAAAGATCACTATGAATCGTAAACGTGGTGTAATAAGTCAGAAGGCTTATATTTGTGTTTTTATATGCCTCGCCACTAGAGCTGCACACACAGAGTTGGTTCCAGATTTGAGTACTGAAGCTTTTCTCAACGCATTGAAACGCTTTTTAGGTAGACGCGGCCCTGTGGACAAACTGTTTTCCGATAATGGGACCAATTTTGTTGGTGCTCGAGCATACCTTGATGAACTCAGCGTTTTTTTGAGTTCGGAACAACATAAACAAAGGTGGGATAGTGAGTTATCTATCCAACGCATTCGATGGGGAATGATACCCCCCAATTCTCCTCATTTTGGAGGGGGGTGGGAATCATTAGTTAAATCATTTAAAACACATCTTGTCCGCTCGATTGGCGCTCAAATACTTACGTATGAAGAGCTTCTAACAGTGTTAATTCAGATAGAAGCTGTTTTGAACTCGAGACCGTTGGGACAGGCTTTGAGTTCAGATCCCTCGGAACCGGTAGCGTTAACTCCTGCACACTTTTTACATACTGTTCCTTTGCGTTCGCTTCCGTCGGCGCCAATTACAGAAAGTATTGATAAATTACGTTCGCGGTTTTTACTTATCGACAAGTTAGTTCAGTCGTACTGGAATAGATGGAGTACTGAATACTTGAATACTCTGCAAGCGCGTGAGAAATGGATGACAGACCCCAACCCAATACAGAAAGGTACTGTCGTTTTGATCATGCAAAATAACGCTCTGCCATTACATTGGCCGTTAGGCATTATTCAGGAAACTTATCCCGGATCAGATCGTCGAACCCGTGTTGTTTTGGTAAAAACTAAAGGCGGTGTGCTAAAGCGTCCAGTGGTCCGTTTGTGTCCATTGCCATCCCAATGAATAAGCTTAATTATTGGATTGAAATTAATAGCTATACCCTAAGTTTATTCCTGTCATTAGTTTATGTATTCCATATTATTATTTATTTCTATTCGTTAAAAAATATATAAGCGAAGTTTATAATACGTATTGGATTTCTTAGTTATGAGAGATTATAGTTACCTATGTACTTTTATACTCCATTAGGTTATACTTAACTTTATTTTTTGAATGGAATCCTTTCAAGCCGGGGGCTATGTTTGGGCCGTATATAGTTGTGGTTGTGAGGAATTCTTACCATTGTAAGCATTGTGTGCAAATTAGCTCACTCAAACTTCGCGCGCTTTGCTCGTGATTCAAATCGAGCGCGCGAACGGAAAGGGTTGGATTGAACGGATCCTACGAGCTGCGCATACGCGCTGTTTGAAGGAACGACGGAGGAGTCGTGTGAATTGCGTCGTGGCGTGTACTAACCGCCATTGAATCCAAAAACCTAAAAATCTTCAAAAGGATCCTATCGCGAGTTCGTATCGTTGGTTCTCGTAATCGACCGCGAAGGACCAGAAGTTACTGTAGCAGCATCAGGCACAATTGTGTGGTGCAAGACGTTGGTGCGTGAATGTGGGACTCTTTGTCTACGGATTGTCTGTGTGCCCAGCGCTGGGACAAACAAGGAAGCTACGTGGCTCTTATAAACCCTCCACTTCGCCAGGTGAGTGAGCTTACTGTATGCCTTTCTTGCCTTGTTAGGGAGCCCTGCCAACCACATCTGTTCGGAACCCCTGGTGTCCGGCTATAGTATTTTTTGTATGGGTATACTTGCCTATCGGCCTTCGGCCAAGACAAATACTTCTAAAGGAAAGTACCTAAATGGTATTCAGCTCAGCATGTGTTGGGTGTTACCAACACCCAGCGCGGGTTTTCAGCTGTGACCAAAAAAGTGGAGAAGATATTGCAGCAGTAACAGTGGAAAAAACACAAAGGTTGGTAGGGTACTTACTCATATACCAAAAAGCGTTTATATAGGTATTATACACACGACCCCTAACTGCATCAAGTGGATTTGTTATTGTCCTTAGCAAGAACTTTTTTGGTAGTTTTTGTAAACTCAAATAAAAACACAACTCTTTCTTACACACGAGTTTCTTACAACGGAGAGATAACTGCAGTGTTGACACGCGTCGACGGCAGACGCCGACACGTCGACGTGACTTTCTAACTTTGAAGATCAGTGGTGGCCGTCGTCAGCACGCTACAACTACAAGTGTCGCTGTAGGTCTGTAGCAGTTACCTCTGCCGTTGGCAACATGCCGCTCGTGTGTAAGAGCTCTAAGTTGTTCTGTATTTGTATACATGATATACGCTACATACGTCAATTTATATGCTACGTACGTACCGCAAATAAATTAAATAAAAAATAGAAACTAAGAACCGATTCATAATCATCATCATCACCATCAATCAATCAATGTTGATGACATCATCATCATCAACCGATTATGATGTGAATATATATACTCCTACTAATTATGTGTGTCACAGTACGGCTCCTTCTCATGAACAAATTAGTACGATAAGTAAGGAAGAAGCGAAGTAATCCGGTTTTCTAGGTAATAATTTTCTTGTGCAAGAGGCTAGTTTGGTACCACCAGTGAATTTTCAGACAGTTTGGTACGTCAATAGTGGCGCCCATTACTGTGTTAGGGCATTGTGGCAAGTGAAAGCACGGAAAGAGACTCAAAAAGGAATCGAAGTGACGAGTGCATCATCAGCAGACCCTCGATAGCACATAATTACTTTATTTATTTTATAAATAGAATTTAGCCCCTGAAAAGTTATATGAAATCTTAATTCAGTTTTAGTTCAAAACTCTACATATAATATCATAATTTCAGGACTGTAACTTATTTCTTTTACGAGCTCGAATTCCGTGTTATGCGGACAGGCAGTAGAGTAACAGTTATAGCGCACCGTTTTGTCTGTTGGGAACGAATTTCTATTGATGCAAATGTAGATAGATAGATAGATAACACTTTATTGAGGCACCACATTTATGACTTAATATTAGACAATAAAATAAAAAACAATACCTAAAACTAGGCACAACAATGAGCGGTCTTATCGCTCAGAGCGATCTCTTCCAGACAGCCCACTCGCAGAGGAATAGGTATACAATAAAAGATGGACGGTAACAATACAAAAAACATTAAACACACTATAAATACATAAACAGCATACTTCTATAATATATACTTAATTATACCAATAAAAATTAAGTAAACACTAAAGCATCTTGACAGTATTTTAATAGTCTAGGAAGTGTTTATACATGTAAACATAAATAAATTTTTTTAAGAAATATAAAAGTTAACAAATAAATAAACGATTGAAATACAAAATCATGAAAGTTAGATAACAATTAGTGAGTAAGAGTTAGAGTGAAAGATATAATTTTTTAACCTAATCTTTGAAAGTTTGAAGTGACGTAGCACGCTGTATTTCCAGTGGAAGAGAATTCCACTTGTACTTAGTGTACACCACACACGGTAACAAATACATGAGATTCAAGTCCATATTCCAGGAGACTCAGTAGTTTAACTTAACTAGAAGCTGCGCAGCGTAAACTTATCATGATTTTTGTCATAACATCACCACCCGAAATGTGATTCCCACTTAATTTGTTTTTGAATAACAACCTCAGATATACACACTGTACTTCAAATCAGAAACTGAGAGTCAATTCCACTAACTAAATTGCATTCGAATTGTAGCTGAACGGCGACTTTTGTACGTTTTCTTATTCTGTTATTAAACAACAGTCCAGCTGCAGTTACGTTTCTGTTGATGTGAACTATCGATCAAAACTTTACATTTATAACTCGATAGATAATGAACTCGACGCTAACTCATATTTGTAAATATTAGCATTATTTATAAATATATAATATGTTGTAGAGTTTACGATGACGTTACATTCTAACTTGTCTCTAGAAATAGTAGAATGGGTTCTTGGGTAATGATCGAACAACAGCAGGAGTTGAACGATTCGTACTGCAGTTGCAGCGGAATAGATTGTTGAACGTTGTGGAATAGAAGAAACGTCTTTCTGGGCTGCAGCTTAGAGCCTATATACACGGAATGCTCGAGCAGTTAGCCAGTGATCAACCGCTAGTTAAAAATAAAAACAATCCATCAACTACGGTTCAGATGGCAAATTAATAATGCTCTTTTTCTCATGCCGTACATTATTCTGTACACACGTACATTTTGATATCAAAACACAACGTTTAATTTTAATGAATTTAAATAAATTTTCTCTGTGGTAAGATCGGATGCACTGCAATAAATAAAATATAATATTTATATATGTTAATATATACATATAATAAAGATTTATTGGATCGCTGTCTGTAGATGGAAGATACCTATGTAAAATTATTGTACGGACTTTAATAAACGAAATTAAAACTAAAAACATATTTTTAGAATGTATGTCTGTCTGCGCGTTTGTGTACGCTAATCTCAGAAACGGCTTATCCGATTTAGATGTGGGTCACTTATATATTGCGGTAAGCGTCACTTACCATTTAGCGTATGTTGCATGCCAATCAATTCATAAATAAAGAAGTTGAAATTTAAAGACTAACTCTCTTGCCACTACACCAATACTAAGCGAGCGAAGCCGCTGGCAGCTCAATTAGTGAGTAAATATAACAGATGTTTGCTAACCGGTATTGCGTAAATAGTAGTAGTAATAATACGATTGTCATATTAAATAAGGTAATTATTTGAAGGTCTGCAAAACAATTCATTTTCACAACTTCACTTGGACATCTGGAAGTTTACCGACCACTCTCCACTTAAGAACATGGGTTTAAGCTTCGAGGAGATTTGCGTCTCAGCTTGTCATTACTCGTGGCATAATGTAGGGGCTTGTGGTAGGACTGCTCAGTGATTAACTGATTACATTATTCTACTCGTAGCTAGACACACAGGCACATTCGATGACAATTTGGCATCTGTACCTAATTAGAGTGCAATTTCACTTATTGTATAATCTCAAGAATCATCAATCTCAATGAAACTCGTTTACGCATCCTGCCATTTTACATTTCACCAGTAGAAGCGGAACGTAGTTAACGCTAAGCTGGTTTAACACTCTAAACGCCCAGTTATGTAGGTATAACCTCGGAAAAATAACAGGGCATGGAATCCGGACTAAAATCAGAAATGAAATGCATATGCCTATCTTTTTTTTTACTTACGATACTATATCATCTGCAAAAGGAAGGTTAGTGATGTATTGCCATTAATGTTGATGCCAGATCCTTTCCAGTCCAAGAGTTTGAAAACATCCTCCAATGTGAACAGTTTCGGAGAGATGACGTCTCTTTGTCTCACACCCGCTGCAATAGAATTTGTTTCGTACTCTGGTCCTGTAATCGGACTGACATAGTGGCCTTGCTGTATAAACACTCAAACGCTTCGATATACCTATAGTCAATTTGGCATCGCGGCAACGACTGCAGCACGGCCCACTTATCGATAGAATCGTAGGCTTTCTCGTAGTCCACAAACGCACAATGACTGATTTTACTTTTATATTTGATTTTATTTTACTTCGGTCTTCTGTTTAATCTGCCGTAGTGCATGAATGTGGTCTACGGTGCTAAAGTCTCTTCGGAAACCGGCTTGTTCGGGAGGCTGGAACTCATCAAACTTGCGTGCGAGACGGTTCGTGACGACAGTCGAAAACAGCTTGTACACGTGGCGGCATTGCATTAGAATAGGCCAACACGAATTTAAGGGGGGGAGGGGGAGGGGGGAGGGAGGGGGGAGGGGGATGTCCTCCGACACTACTCTTGTGGCGAGGAAATGCCTAGTTTTTGCGAAAAACTACTTTGAATTTTCTTTGAACTTAACCTCAAATTTATAACGTTTATATATTGAATTTAACTATATTTACTTACAAATATGAATGGATTGGACATGGAGTACTGACTATTTTGGTGTGTTCTATGTTTGACTCTGGGTGGGCTCCCGCCAGAAGCTCTAGCGGTCGCCCCTGAGTGTCACTTCGCCAAACTCGGTCTTCGCTTCGCTACGGAGGTCGCTCCGCTCAACCTCGTCTGGCTCGCTCCTCTCAGGACCTCCCTTGAGCTTCTGGCTCCCGCACTTTTTATATACAATCTAGGGGTGTCAGCCACAAGACTAGGTGGAGTCGGGGTGCTCTGTGTCGGCTCTGTCTCTTATTTTGAACCTAACCAACTCAAGTTAGAGTGCCCTTGACTCGAATAAGAGTGCTAGCCCTGATGGTCACAGCTATTTTGAATTACATTAGAAATAAATCATATAGGTGCAAAACTAGGACAAAAATAAAACAAAATTTAGAAAGTATTTAACTTATATTTTGTATACATATTGCACAGCTTTTATCAGTTCGAAAAACTTATCCTTCTTACTGGCCTCCACAGATCTCCTCCATAAATACTCAACAATTGAGTCTGCAAAATTGCCCGGGTGGTTGTAATTATTCTTGTAGAAGAATCTTTTAACCACCCGCCATTGAGACTCAATTCGTTGAGTATGTGTCCCATCCTCGGCTATAAATGGACTGTCAGGGTCACTGTGGTTGACTTTTTTATGAATATATCCATGTTGGCTTAGGCAATCATAAGCCCTCCAGCAGTCAGTATGGATGGTTGTGCCCGGCTCTACATGTTTTTGAATTAGGGGAATTAGCACCTCTGCAGACCTAATGTTGTCCGGGCACACCTCCAACCGCAAGTCCTCTGAACCATCTTCTATGAGGCCAAGGACCCAATGTCCCTCAATGTGTCTCCCTGAAAAAAATTAAAAAACAGTTATTAAATTGAAAATACAAGTATAAAATAATGAAATTGATTAATGCCTTATATAAATACCTTTATTAAATTTCCTCTTCCCAAATTTGCTTTCGTCTACTTGCACAATTTTTCCAGGGCCTCCTATTTTGCCCCGGACTTCTTGTTTCTCCAGTTGGTAAATTACCACAACTTCCCGGCAGTAGTTATACCAATCGCTTATGGTTGGCCGGGACAAACAATGTTCTTCTCTAAATATATCTTCGTGTATTACCATGTCATGCGAGTAGTTGTATGCAAAACAGTACATTAAATAATAAATGTGTCCCAATTTTAGTTTTACGTTCTCAAACCATGTTCCTTGGGCTCTAGATACTCTAGTTTTATTATGACAGGAACCCTTGCTGCACACAAATGTGCCCATAGTTTTGTCGTTCTTGAAAACAAGTTTCATGGGATTTTTGTGTATTCTACACTTCTTAGTTTTCAAGATTAAGCCTTGCTCTTCGGCAAAAACCAGTCCTTGTTCATGTGTACTTAACATACGCGCCAGCTTTACAATATTCCACGTTTGTAAAACTTCACCCACGTATTTCCGCCTTTTAAATGCGGGTTCTTCTTCAAAATCATCTAAAATGAAAAACAAGCATTTGATTAACATATTTTGTGGTTTATCAAGCGAAATAATTTAGATTACAATAAATGAATAGTTAACTCACCTCTACTGGTAGAAGCTACTGGTACTGCATCTTCACGGCTTGTGGAAGCCGTTGGTTCATCTGCTGATGGAATATTAGCCATGTCGCTAGGCAGATCAATCGTGCAGAAATCGGAGTCCAGTAAGCAGGCAAAAGTCGTGGTTCAAGCAGAAATCGGAGTCCAGAAAGCAGGCAAGAGTCGTGGTTCAACAGAAATCGGAGTCCAGAAAGCAGGCAAAAGTCGTAGTTGAAGAAGAAATCGGAGTCCAGAGAGCAGGCAAAAGTCGTCGAAAAATTAACACAAAATACCACGCCAAAACAATGAAAAACACGGAGAGCGAACAGAGCACATTCACGTAACTCGAAGAGGAACGGAATGCGCGGCGCGGGCGGCGTAGTCGATCGTCTATGGAAAATAAAATGGCGGTCATACGTTCCATTCTTTAAAAAAAGTATTTGCAACAGAAGCTAATTTAATAAAATCGATGTCAAGTATTATAAACTATGTAATTAAGTATTGTAAATTAAATTAGCAATAAAATAATAGTTCAAATAATTAAAATATTTATTTTAATACCATTTTCATTGCACCAAGTCGTTTCGTTACACGCATTTATAGAGAATCGTCGAATCAAAAATCTGAAATTGAAATTAGTTTTTCTAGAAAACTAGACATTTCCTCGCTCTAAAATTGATACCAAAGCGTAGAGAAAATTATTATCTATAAGATCCAACTCTTAAAATCACCAAATTCGTGTTGGGCTATTCTAATGCCAACCCCACGTGGCTCAAGAGCGATATGGGCCTATAATTCTTCAATAAGGTTGCATCACCTTTTTTGAAGAAGAGCACAACCACGCTCTTGTGCCACATTTCCGGCATTATAGATATACTATAGTCTTCGAGAGAGAGTGCAGCGCTGCAGCCGCAACAAAAACAACAGGCCAGATTTGAAACGCATCTGTCTGTATCCTGCCGTGCGATTCTCTAAGAGCAAACATCGTTGCATATTTCACAACATCCGTGAAACAAATTAAGAGATGACAAGAAACGTTGGAAAAACAACCTTATGTACAAGGGCGATATTCTCATAAAGTATTTGACATCGGTGAGCTCGACGACGAGCTCGTCGACGAATCATTACACTGCACACTAGTATGCGAAGCTACTTATGTTTAACAAGCGCGCCACGTTACTGATGATTCCCATAAAAGTAATGGAAATACAAATATTTGGATTATGATCGAAGTATCTATTATTTGATTTATATAAAGAAACAAATTCTAGTTAGATATTTATTTATATTAATTACATGATGATGATACTGGATATAATACTGATGATGCTGGACAAGCATAAACTGTTTGGTACCAAGGAGTTCGATTTTGTGGGTAAAAGCTTTTAAATCACCTGACTGGGATAACAATGCTTGTTCTATAAATATTACAAATCGGTAATACAAAAAAAGCTTTTATACAAATAACTTATTCGGAAATAAAAGTTCATTTCTGATCTATTTGGGAAGCAAATTTCATTTATTATAATTGGAATTATTAATTAACTTATAATGAACTCAGTGAAATAAGATTACTTCATAGCTCGTTCGTGTTTATACTAAACTTGTTATTTTCATACCATTTTCATGCATATAAATGCTACTTATGGTATTTACGTACATACTTTTACATTTAACTGTTTTAAAGTACGTATTATCTATATTCGCAATAGTTACTGCATAAACACCGATGTTTTAATCTGTTTAAATATTTATAGATTAGTTTTATCGGTGAGTACATTTTTTTTAGAAAAATTCGACCAGCATTACATAATATCTTTGTTGTCTGTCGGTCTAGCGCTCGACGAGTTAACATCTCTTGAGGAGAGTGTAGAGGCGAAACACGTGTCGAATCGGTTTTGGTTTATTTGGGGTTTCTTGTGTGTTTTTTATTTTGTATTCTTCCTATTAGCATATTATGCGGGAGGGAGGGTGGTGCACACCCCCAAATAGACCAAAATCATTGCTTTTTCAGCGGAAGTGTCACTAAATATTTTTTAATATCGTTTTTTGATAAAAATATCATTTGCTTATTTTCCTATCCTAAGCACGGTCTACACGCGTGCACCATGAAGGTTGCAATAAGGGAGGAATGGCAATGCATGGTGAGGCGCGTTACACAGGCTGAAGTAACGATACCACGAATAACTGCGTAAGTGTAACGTAACGTGTTATTAACGTGAAACAGTACAAACTGTCATTTATCTAGGATAACTGTGGCACAGATAACTCATAGCACCTTACATGTTGACTCTGTGGATACGAATACTTTTTAGCAAATTGTTTATGCTACGGCCTCACGACCGCTCTGTCATAAGAGTAGCGAAGAAGAAGAAGTACACGATAATAATAAAATTATCTTTCTCGATTATAGAGAGCCCTAAAACTGCAAAATGAATGATGTTGACACAAACACTTCTGCTATAGTTGTAGCCTTTTATTTAATTTTAGTCGAATGAAATGAATCAATTCGTCGATGGTATTTTTTAACCAATCAAAGTGATACACTGACAAGACGGCGACAGTGTTAACATTTGATTAAAACGAAAAAACATTGAACACACTTTAAAGCGATTAGTAACCGATTTTAACTTACGCAATAAGCCGAGTTTGTAGAACTCGACCGGTGTCGCGACGTTCAGCTTCCGACGGCAGCGCACGTACTCCGTGAAAAAGTGGGTCGCGACACCGGTCGAGTTCTACATACTCGGCTTATTGCGTAAGTTAAAATCGGTTACTAATCGCTTAAAAATTGAGCGACAGTGTTCTTTTGTTTTTTTTACCATTTTTACATGTTAACATTTTCAAACCAAACATTTTCAAAACAAAAGCTTTCGTAAGTCTATCGAAAAGTAGCCGTATCCAAGTTAGTTTGTAACTTTATATACTTTGAATAGTTTCAGTGTGCTTCTTAAACTTCACCATTCCAATTTGTAGTCTGGTAGTACACGTGTGGATACAGGTACTTACAGGGAAATATATAGGTATTCAGTAAGAAAACCTGCCGCTAATAAAGTTGTTTCTATTTATAAAATACATCTTGTGTGATAAAAACACTACTTATTTTCCACCATCTACTAGTTATTAGTAGTTTTTATGATAAAAGCGATAGGAAATATTGTTATTTAAATATTGTTTGTTTTTATTCACGGATTTTATTCGGTCCTTCACCAAGGCATAAGTGGGGCTATAGCCATTTAGAGGCTTGTTTGGTATAAAATACAAAAGTGTATAAAACAAAATTTGGGATGACGGTGACTTGGATTATTTATTACAATACGAGGGTCAAACTGAAAGTTCTTAGAAAATCAAAAACTGATTACATTAGCCAGTTATTAGTTTTATTATATCTTTTCAAAATATTGTCCATTCACGTCAATACACCGCTGCATGCGATGGAACCACTGGGAAAAGCACTTTGCCCACTCGTCCTTAGGGGTCTCTTCAATGGCATCGCGATACGCAGCCACCGCTTCTTCAGCATTCATAAACCGCTTTCCTTTAAGTTTTTCTTTAATTTTTGAAAATAAATAAAAATCACAAGGCGCGAGGTCGGGGCTATACGGCGGGTGACCCAGTAATTCAACGTTTGATGTCGCCAAATAGTCGATCGTTCGCTTGGCGGTGTGCGATGAGGCGTTGTCGTGGTGAAGGAGGATCCTACTGCGAGGTCGTTTCTCTCGAACTTTTTCCAAGACAAGTGGCAAACAATTGGTAGTGTACCATTCTGCAGAAACTGTTTTTTGATCCTCTAACACAATTGTTGCGAAATGACCTATCCTTCCAAAGAACGAGGCCACCATTTTTTTCCCCGCACTTCGATCTCTCTTCACTTTAGTTGGCAACTCCTCGAAAGGAAACACCCACTGAGCAGATTGTCTTTTGGTTTCAGGATCATAACAGTAAATCCAGCTTTCGTCCCCTGTTAGTATGTCGAACACAGCATTTGAGTCACCTCCGTTAAATCTTTCAATCATTTTACGGCACCAATCCACACGATGGAGTTTTTGAGCCTCAGTCAAATTATGAGGTATCCACCGGGCGCAAAGCTTCCTGACCGCTAAATGTTCGTGTAGGATTTTGTGCACTTGACTCATACCGATGCCTAAGCTTGTCCGAATCTGCTGATAGGTCACTCTTTTGTCAGTCTCTATCATACGCCGCACAACACAGATGTTATCTTCAGTCGTCGCCGTAGAAGGCCGTCCCTCACGTAAATCATCAGTGAGATTAGTGCGACCACGTTTAAACTCATTAAACCAGTTGTAAACAGTCGCACGAGATGGGGCTTCATCGTGAAAGGCCAATCGTAGTCTATCATAACTTTCTTGTTGACTTAAATGACATCGAAAGTCATAAAAAATCATTGCACGAAAATTTTCTCGTGTTAAATTCATGTTGACGTGACACAGACAATTTTCAATTTGCCGCCAAATCGTAAAACAAATGACAAATGAATGAAGTATATACTCAGTAATATTGGCAAAGAGTTATATTTTCAAATTATAGAATTATTTTTTTATTATATTGTTTATAAGTGGCCAGTTCTAAGAACTTTCAGTTTGACCCTCGTAATAAGTACAATAAGAAAAAAATTAAACTGACTTCCATTCTACTCAGTTATTGTGTAACTCAATAACTACTGGACCGAATTGGATGAAATTTAAATGGTACCACACGGGACCACCAGCTTTCAAACAAAAAATAATTTTGAGAATCGGTTCACCCAGTCGAAAGTTATGAGGCAACAAACAAAAAAAACACTCGAATTGAGTACCTCGTCCTTTTTGGAAGTCGGTAGAAAATGGGTTAAATGACAAGGCTATTGTTATACACTTACAAGTGATAAGGGAGATATAAGACTATGAACAAGACTACGGCACTTGCCAATTTCAGTCTCATCGTAAAATATTGATAAAATGGTGACTTGCCACCCAGAAAGCGGGCCCCCTATAAGTGCCACTATCAATGGTGACAGAAGGGGCAATGTTGATGTGGATGGCTTAAGGATGTCGAGAGGTGTGCAGCGGTTTCACTAGAGCGCTACTTCCGGCGTTATAAAATTATTATTATCATTATAGATAAAATAAACTTAAAACGGGTGCTAGAAATGGCCCTGAATTATGGATGCGCTATACGATAGCTTATATAGCACACAACAAAGTAACTTAGCGTAAATATCACGGTGGAATTAACAAAAACATACGATGCAATAACAAACAACAAGGTTCTAATTTGTTCTGTTTTTTGCCTCTACTTCGAGGAGGCAAGTATAAAAAAATGAAAAGCGTGGTGCATCAGAGCAGGGAATACACATACACGAGTGGGGTAATAACCCACTAGGGCCCGTAATATCAATCGCCGCTTATCTCAGAGTTTAACTAAACGAAGCTTAATTTGGATCTACTAATTAAACCCTTCTCCTAATTTCAATGGCATATCACTGGTCGATTAGTAAAACTAAGTTTAATTATTTTAAATGTGGTATAACTTGTCAAAATGTGCATCATTATCGGTCAGTTGTGTAAAAAATTATGACTATGACAGACGGCGCGGTGCCAGATTTTATACGTAGTATCCTTTAAAGAGAATTTTATTATATTACAAATGAAGTATAATATTCTACTTTCAAGTAATTAATAATACAAGCCTAAAGCCAAACTTAACAAGTAAGAGGTTATATTAATTATAAGTCATTATAATTAAAAAAAATCTAAATAGGAACCGACTTCAACACTAACAAGTACAATTTGAAAATTTTAACACCGACTTATATTCTATTCAGTTAAGTATTGGAGTGTATCTCAAAAACTACTGGACCGAATTTGATGATATTAAATTTAAAAAATTAAATGGGTCCACACGGGAAGCACCAGCTTTCAAACAAATAAAGATTTTTTAAGAATCGGTTCACCTAGTCGAAAGTTATGAGGTAACAAACATAAAAAAAGAAGCATATACTTAGGCGAATTGAGAACCTCCTTTTTGTCCTGGAAGTCGGTAGAAAAGTGTGATTAGGTAATTAATATCACAATATTGAGTGCTTGTTGAAGTTTCAGTTGAAGTCTGTTCCATTTACTAGTAAAAAACAAATTTTCACCCTCTTTAGTGACATTTGCTACTTACGCGATCGATTGTCATTCACCGTCAATTACGATATCATCAAGATAGGTGAAAAACTTTCCAGTTATTGAATTGTAACATAAAAACCATTTTTGCAAAAGTAAAAAAAAATATCAATATCGCACTCTGTAAAATGTTTTGCGTGAACGTTCGAATAAACGCGTCGACTTGAGAACCACCTCCTTATTTTGGAAGTCAGTTGAAAAATAAAATCAAATCACTCGACATCTGACAAAGTACTGTTTCTAAAGTGATTGTTTGTCGTCAATTGTACAATGTTTTAACTGTTGTGTATCTATCGAAAGGTTAATTATAAGCAAACCACAATCTATAAACCGTTGCGGTTAAAAATGTGCTGTGTGATTCAGCCTCACTTTTCCCAGCAATTCAGTGTCGCTTACAGCACAATAGCTTGAGTCAAGTGTCAAACTTGAGTAGAGTATCAGGCTTCACGATATGTGCAACAATTTTCGAGTACAAAACAAGCGGTTTTGGTAAAACTAGGCTTAGAGACTAAACCGATTGTTACTCTAATGCTTAGCTGAATGAAAATTGTACTAAGTTTTTCCTTAAAATTAGCATGCCAGTATCAAATAAAACCTATGAATAGTGGGCTTTTCTTCCAAAGCTTTTAGTTAACATCATACATCTTGTATTACATATATTATTTAAACAGTAAATATCAATTGATTAAATGTTTTGATAGATAAGATAAATATATATATAATATATATATATATACAAGGTCCTGTAAGTTTTTATAATGACGATGATGCCATTGGACGATTCGTGAGGCAAACGATGGTTGCAAACATCAATGTTATCTACTCGAGGCTGTAGTCAGCCTCGAGATGGCAATCAGGGGTCGGAACGCAGCGGTAATGGAGGCCCGGCTTCAGTGCAAAGAGGGTTCGCAGTAAGCGGAATAGATGTTGTAAAATAACTGACTAAAAGTAAGTATAGGCATTTAAAGCAGTCATGCTAACGAAAACGTGTTGGCAGGCGGTCATCAAACATCGCTGCATCTTTATGTTGTCAAAGAAATGACGCGATGACAAGAAACGTTGGAAAAACAACCTTATGTCTAGGGCGATATCTCATAAAGTATTTGACATTAGAGAATCGCACGGCTGTGTGGCGGGTCGCGATCTTCCCTCAAATATGGTTGAAGAAGGCGATGGCGGTCACATGCGTCAACTCGTAAACAGGCGCTGCCTACGCATACTGGTCTGTTTTGCATGCTTATACCAACTCAGAAACAAAGTATGTATAGTCTTTAGAAAATAATATATATCTACTAAATTAGCATGTATGTTATCTTAATAAATAATTGTTAATCCATAATAATTTGTAAATAGTTAATAAAAAAAACCTGTTATAAAACAGGAAAAATACTGTTTCTAATGGTAGACCAACTTTTTTTTTACTTTAAAATTTATATCCACAGACTCCAGGGTTGTGTAATTTTTTTCCATTTACTTAACTATTTACTCGAATATTTAAATATACATCTTTGCATACAAGGAGGGAACATAGACTAAATCTACTAAACGAACACTATACTAAATAACTAGACTAAACTAAAAAAAAGGAATTATATATATAACAAGAAGTAATAGAACAGAGATTAAACAAAACTAAATTGGGTATCCATACGGTAGACCTACTTATTATTTATAAAATTCTAATATGTTTCGTAAGTATTTAATATTTTATATAATTAAGTAATAGTAATAATGATTTAGTATAAATAATTGCCTTATAGGAAGGTCTTTAACAGCGTAACACAGGCTGACCTAGTACGCTGTTAAAACTGTTAAAATTGAGCAACTCTTTATAATTATGTTGTAATGTAATATGTAATAAGTAGCTATTGTTTCTTTTCTATTATTGTAAATTGTTTTAAATAGTTACAGTATTAATATATGTATAGTATGCTTAGTATATGCTGTGAAGTAAATAAATAAATAAATATTATAATTATATTAAATAACTTAGAAAGTGGATTTATAGAAAAAGGGTTTGAGGTCATAGGTTAAAGACATAATTGTTTTACTGTGACAATTCCTAAGTGAAATTATGATTAAAAGGAAACCAATATGTGGATTATAGGATTATAACTTCCTAGAACGCTTTGAAAGAGATAACATTGGCTGTTTGAAACGGTTTTGCAATCCTATTAATGTTTTGTGAGCAGTTAAAGTCGCGTGAATGTTCTACGATTGCAGTAAAATGGATTTTATGGCGGTATTTATACATGTATATACATACATACATACTTTGTTTTATGCATTTGATTTCTCATAAACTAATTTTTATTGCATATATTTCAAAACATTTGATTTATGGGGTATCCCAATAATATATCTATCTAAAGTTTCTTTACTAGCGATAGAAATTAGACATAACGTCCATACAAATAGTGTTTAATATCTATCTCTAGTAAGGTAAACCGACGATAGATTGGGATCGGCCGTTATTGTGTAATTAACTATATAATGTTTATTTAGGGAACTGGACTCACACGCGTCTTCAGGATTCCTTTTTGGATTATGGGATAGCCTGAGATGAGATGCTCATGACGTACTTTTTGTTCCCAATATATTTAAAACAATAATTTCTCACGCAGGCTGTGTGGTGATCTAACAGCCGTATTTGTAAACAACGAAAAGTAATTACTTAAGCAACGATTTTATTTCTATAGACTAGAATTTGCCTTGGATGTAATGATGGATGTCGTAATTGTGTGTCCATACCTCTTACAGCATTCACATAGACATCGGTTCTTCGTAAATGCATAAGCGAACTTTTTAAAGTTATAACAATCTGTCTACAAAAATGTAGTGTCTACCTCCATACCAAATTTCATCAAAATTGCCCCCGCCGTATGAGTGTGAAAGAGAAACAAAAATCCACACATCCACACAGCCATACTCAAAAACTTTAGCGTTTATAATATTATTAGAATCGAGATTGAATGAACCCTTTTTTAACAAAATTGAAACCGACATAGATTCTAATATACTTGGTGTTAATAATAAATGATTATAAAAAAATACTACGAGTCAGATCTTGGTAGTTGTTGAAGTTTAAATGGTCCATTTAAATGGAGTTATGAAAAGCACCAGCCTTGAAATAAAAAAAAAAATATCATGAAAATCTGTTCAGTACGTAAAAATTTATGACGTTTAAAAAAATTGTCAAACTGAGAACCCCTTTTTCTGAAACTCGATAGAACAAAGAACGCAATGCAAATCTCTGCAAAAGTTTACAGCTTCAGCATTTGGTAAAGTTGCAAAGCTTTACCAAATGCCGGGACACAACAGGGAATTTGACGCAAGCTTCATTTAATAAAGTCGGAACTCTCCACATAAATTGACTTAGTAGGTAGTCCCTAGACCCTCCCTTCGAAGCTCCGGGTCAGCTGCTGCATATACTGTGTGATGGGTAGAAATGTCAGTATGTTATCATGTGATAATGCATGTCCCAACTTGAACCCAAGTGCGATTGTTTATCATAACAACATTTATTTGCATCGAAACATGATAAGCACATTTACAGATGTTATGTGGATAACAGTCCGAACAGGTTTTTTTCTATATAAATATTAATATAAATATATTAAAAGAATTCAATTATATTTAATGTTCATAATTCATTTAAATGTTATTTATTTATTTACATTCCATCGTCATCGTGAACATGTTCTACCTTTCACCCGAAATAAGTATTTTACTTCACAGAAAATATACACTCAAAATTAAAGTGCTATAAGTTCAATATTAGGTTCTGCTACTGTTAAGACACAACGATCGTAAAAGTTACGACTTTTATATATACATAAAACAACCAATTCATATCTCTATTTAAGTATCAAACTGCCTGGATGCCTAGCGGCCTAGGTTTCGTTCATAAATCTTTTTGTCTATGTAAACACGTCCTCTCGGGACACTATCTAGAAAAAACAGTTACATAATCACGGGAGTTTATTTTGTAATACTATGTTTGTACCGACTTCAAAAAAAATTAAGGAGGTACGTAAACTAAGGAGTAATTCGACTGTATTTTTTATGTTTGTTACCTCATAACTTTCGATTGGGTGAACCGAATCTCAAAATTCTTTTTTGTTTGAAAGCTGGTGCTTCCCGTATGATCCTATTTAAATTTCATCAAATTCGGTCCAGTAGTTTTTGAAATACACTCCAATAACTGAATAGAATGGAAGTCGGTATTAAATTTATCAAAATGTACTTGTTTACTTGTGTACTTGGTTACGCATGAACGCGAGTAGTATAGTACTAGTACAATATAAAACAATTTGACAAAAGAGGAATATTTCGATCATCATCATCATCACTTTAGCCGTATGTCCAATGTCATCCTGTAACCTTTATCAGCCGTATGGCCTAAGAGCAAATATCGTTGCATATTTGACAACATCCGTGAAACAATAGAAAAGATGACAAGAAACGTTAAAAAAACAACCTTATGTACAAGGGCGATATTTCATAAAGTATTTCACATCGGTGAGCTCGTCGACGAATCATTACAGCTGCGCTATTCTCTAATGATTATGAGTTTATCGACGAGCTCACCGATGTCAAATACTTTATGAGATATCGCCCTTGTACATAAGGTGGTTTTTCCAACGTTCCTTGACATCTCGTCATTTGTTTCACGGATGTTGTCAAAGATGCAACGATGTTTGCTCTTAGAGAATCGGACGGCAGAACCGCACGGCAGGTCGTCTGTCGGCAACAAAGTACGTTGCGTTTACCGGTCCGTGGTATCTTTGATACATTTTAAGCTAGTGTCCCATTGTAATTTTGTTAATTTTGAGGTGTATGAATCTCTAAATTTTCTATTCGCACCAATCAGCTCTTGATCTAATCACAGATATTAAACATTAAAAAATTATACTACTCGTAGTATTATTTAACTTGGGAGGGCGCCTATTCCTATCTCAACTCTGAGTAGACTTTACTACATCAATGTGTGTAATTGTTAAATTATGTCAAGAATAAACTAAAATAAGTTTTTTATTTCTTCGTATGCTGTAAAATACAACTAAAAATTACACTACGAAAGCTGTCTGTATGGAAAGCATAGTAGAAGTAAATAAGTTCAGATTCTCTACTTCTTTCTTCCAGGAAAAGTTTGACGTCTCCCGCAATAAAAACTTACACAGAAAGCAAGCTTTTTTGCGCATTTTTTGCGGTTATAGGAATATAACAGGTAGATTTGACACGAATTAAAAAGTGTCGACAACTTCAGATAAAAACGTACTGCTCAATAAAAAGGGACAAAAGTTGATTGTGCTTTTCAGCGTCCTCTTTAATTGAAGCCGAACGGAATAAAAATCGAAAAGATACTCGGGAACAAGTTGGATCGTTCAGCTTGTTACCAAGTGTATTTTGGATTTATAAAGTGGTTTAATTGTTCTTTTTAGAATTTGTAAAGAAGAAAAATAGTATATTCATTAATCGGTTAGTTACGGGTGAGAAAAATGCAACAATGGCTATATCAAACATTGCAATTTTAAGAGAGAAAAATTCACATATTGGGCGGGATTCTAACCCGCATCTTCTGATAATCCGTGTCAGACGCCATAACTAAATTACAATGTTTGGTATCGCCGAGCAGGCGTTAGTGCTTGAAAAATCATATTCTAAAAATGACTATATCGATAATTTGTTTAGTTTTTCTAGTTCTGTGTTTCTTTGAATTTTGTCGTATAGTAGCGATAGATCTAAGGTACCTATTACCGCAATATTGTAATATAACGCATGGTACAGACTTCGACTTGTTATTTTCCACTTTTTAGTGTTAATGTCAGTTCCTTTTTTTTTTTGTAAAAATATGTTTTAACCTACTTTAGTGACCCTTGTTATTTACGGGATCTATTGTTATTCATCGTCAATTACGATATCATCAAGATAGGCGAAATACTTTACAGTTATTGGATTGTAACTTAAAAACCGCTTGAACGAATTTGATGAAAATTTATTGGAACCAACTTGGTATACTCTACCAAACAAATAAGAGCTATCAATATCGCACTACTCTGTAAAAATTATGCGTGATCATACTCGTACATAAAAAAATATACGCGTCGACTTGAGAACCTTTGGTTTTGTATGTTGTTTTTGTGTTTTGTTCAGAAAGTTTTAGTAATGCATCCTCCGCTCTACTAGTATGTGACGACAGGACGGATAGATTTATTAATGTTACTGGGACTTGACTCTGACTACTTGAATAAAACCTCAACTATAAGTAGTTATTATCAACTATAAGTAGTAATTGTCAGAGCCCGAAGTGAGTGAAGTAAGATAAAGAGACCATCTTTATCCTACAAAAACGTGCTATTCGAGCTATATACGAAATGGGTACCCGTGAATCTTTGAAAGATTTATTTAAAGAAATCAATATATTAACTTTGCCTTCCTTATATGTATTTGAAAATATAATGTATGTTCTTAAAAAAATACATAAACATTAGTTAAAAAGTGATCACCACACTTTTAATACTAGGAATACAAATAGGATAGCTGTACCCAGTTTTAGACTTGCGAAGACCAATAAGTAATTCCTAGGAAATTGTGTGTGTGTTTTACAATAAAAGGAAAAATTCAAGTTGACTGTAAAACACGTTTTAATAAAAAAACATATTACGAGTCCGACATTATATTGAAGACAGAGATGCTTGGAATACTCCACTTCTGGCAAACTGTCATTCTGTCACCCATAAAATGTAATATTAATAGTACCAAAGTTTCAAACATTGTAGACATTTATATAAAAAGAATGGCCCCGAGTTTCTTGCCGCTTCTTCTCGGTAGGCTCTATATATTTTGGAACGCGGCGGTAGAGTCTTTAAACTACAATGCAATGCAAAATTGACGTTCATAAGAGCGTCTTTTATGCCTAAATTGATTTTTTGACTTTGAAGCGTCTCTGCGTTAACTGGCCAAATAGACTTTCATCGGTTCGTAAGCTTGTTAGGCTGTATGTTGGTCTTCCTGTACATGTCGCTTCTACTATTCAATATAATTATAATTCTTATTCTAATACTTTTCCTATAAATGGAGAAGTTTTCCGCGGCACTATTTTAGAATTAATTTTGAGTACCTAAAAGGAATTTATTGATTGAGTACCAACATGTTATACATTAAGACAATTATAATTAATACAATTCACTACACACTCTCACTAAATGCTAACACAATTATAGGTACCGACTACACGTTAAATTATTTTTTTTTCGATTTTTTTGTATTTTTCCGAATTTCGTATATGAGCATAATTAGTTAAGTGGTTATCGAAATAATAGGTTTTGAACGAGGAACAATTTTAGTGACAGGCAAGAACATTTGGTACCGTCTGCAGATAGCACAGACTACGAAATATTGCCGCTGATAAGAATGTGCTCGCGAGGTCTACTCTTCGCAGAACTACTAGTAATAGTAATGGCACATGTTCAAACGTAAGTACTCTTACAAAAGAAATGTTTTGTGTTTCGTTCTTGTTTGTGCTTAAGTTATCTGTGTTAGTATTTTTGTTCTTTCCGATTATTAGCGTAATATAACGTTATATTGTTTTGATATCACTTTATTAAAACATTATCGGCCTTACTCATAAACGCTGCTTAAATTTAAATAACGTCATTTAGTACGGCGCAGAACAATTTTCCTTTGCGCAGTACTAAATAACGTCATTTAATGTTAAGCAGCGTTTATAAGGCCCGTGTTCACCAACACATGTTTAAACTGTAAACGAACGTTTGATTCTTAAACGACCGTTTTAGCAATATTTTGTTGTTCACCAAGCAGTAACCATTGATTCAGTTCCGTAACCGGCTGTTTAAGTTAAACGATGTCTTCGACCTTGTTTAACCATTGGTTATTGTTTATTTACGTGGAAATGTCAGATGCTCTGAATTATATCTTTGAAAAAAATAACGTGTTCGATGATTTTGAAGATACTGAGCGAATTTTACGCGCATGGTACGTCGCACGTCGATGCACGTAATTATTTAGAAGTAACTGACGTAAAAGCATTCGATACAAGATTTCTTTTATACAAACATCTCATCTCATCTCAGCTGTAGGACGTCCACTGCTGAACATAGGCCTCCCCCATGATTTTCCAAAAGGACCGGTTGGAAGCGGCCTGCATCCAACGTCCTACGTACAACGAGAAGACTTCGCGAAGTTTCCAGAACGTTGCCCAGCCGAGTTGGATTCGACGATTGACCTCTTTCTCGAAGTTGGACCTGCCTATTTTGACGGTCTGTCCCAGGTAGATGTACTCGTCAACAACTTCGAGAACTGAGTTCCCAACTGATATTGGGGTAGGTACAACATGAGCATTAGACAAAATCTTCGTCTTGTCCATGTTCATCTTAAGGCCTACCCGTTGGGAAACTCGATGGAGGCCTTCGAGCATTGTACTGAGGTCTTCCATGGATTCTGCCATGACTACAATATCGTCGGCAAATCGAAGGTGTGTGATGTATTCGCCGTTAATATTGATGCCAAGTCCTTGCCATTCCAGAAGCTTGAAGGCGTCTTCCGTCATGTAGCGGTGAACAGTTTCGGAGATATAACGTCTCCCTGTATCACGCCTCTTTGCAATGTAATCGCCTTCGAACTTTGCTCCTAACAATAAGCTATACAAACGTAGTGCCTTGGAATGACTTGATTTAATTGAAAGAAAGTTGTAGTATAATATCATCCATAATCACTTCAATAAAACTCACTTGGATTTTTAATTTAAATGACGCCAACAATACAAACACATGGAACTTCGTTTCGAACTTTGATATTACCATAAAAAAGGTGCTGAATTAGAAAGACATACAACTTGTGAATATACCATTAACTTGTCACGCATTACATTTTGTAGTATATTAATATTACCTTACCATATTTGAATGTAGCTCGGGTAAATGTTAATGGTACAAGACACGCTACCGTCTATTCAAAGTAGTATTATACCATTCATTCATTTACGACTCATTCGTCCAAAAACGCTTGATTAGTTAAACGTTCGCTCCAAAAAGATGGTGAACACAAAAAAAAACGCGACACGTTTAAACAACTGTTTAAGTTTAAGGGGGCGATTAGGTAATCAATGGTTAAGTTGTAGTTGGTGAACTCCAGCCTAATAAGGCCCACTGACCATAGATTATCTAATCGATCGATGATCTGATCTTCCGTATTTCCTTTGGATAAATTGTTAATAACGACTGTGTCTAATTTCATTTATTATGCTTAGTTCATAATTTAAATGGTATCACTGAAAAAAATACACTGTTGAAGCGATGGTAATCCAGAGGTGGTGATGGTGTTGTTGTGATGTGCGAGGTGGCGTTGTTCGCGAGGGTTCGACTCATGTTGAAAGCTCGTGGTTTTGATAGAAATAGCATCGTGAAGAACTCAATAACAAGTAAAATTTGAAAATTTAATACCGACTTCCATTCTATTCAGTTATTGGAGTGTATCTCAAAAACTACTGGACTGAATTTGATGAAAAAATGGGATCACACGGGAAGCACCAGCTTTCAAACAAAAAAAGAAGTTTGAAAATCGGTTAACCCAGTTGAAAATTATGAGGTATAATACATTAAAAACAAATTCAGTCGATTTGAGCACATCTTCCTTTTTTTGAAAGTCGGTAGAAAATATGTTGGTTATTTCAACGTAAATAAAAACCTAAACCTATCTGTATCTACTCCGGGCCGTGCGCTCAAAGTACTCTGGTTATCCACTTTAGCTAACTACCGCCCAAAGTTCTGCCTGAAATACAAGTACTCAAGCACCTCTGTAGTTGAGCGCCAGTGTAATCCTAGACAATATAGTTGACAATAACTTACTACATATATATATGTTGCAGTAAATTTAAAATAACCGTAGACTCACTGTGAGATAAAACTTGCGCAATAACGTAGCACAAATTGAGTCGTTAGGCAATATTCAGTTGTGTACAATATAGAATTATGCGTCACTTTTGCGACACCAAAAACTTTTTGCATTGTTTCTGACAACTGAATGAAATTTATCTGTTTGGCGATTGATTGTAGTTGTGAAGATTTGTGTCGCAAAAATGACGCTAATCTAGATAAAAGCTTAAAGAGTAGACTTACGCTTCTGTGTTGTCATCTCTAGATTCGGAGCGCTCGGCGTTTGCCTGGCCCCGGCGGTGTCGCGCGCGCTGCTCATCACCCAGCCCATACAGGCCGGCGACCGCCGCCATGTCGACGGTCTCACGTCACTTCTCTATCTCTCTCCATCACAACCACTACATTACCTAACTAGCCTATCTAATTTGGACGCATCTTTTACAGTACATCATTTAAATCACAATATTATTGTATCTCGTCATAAGTTATTAAAGTTTTTTTCTACATTTGTTCGTTTTGACGTTCAAATGCTTGGTTTGGTTTCTGCATCTGTAAGGACGTGAATGTTACGGTTCGTTCACGAGCCCCGAGGGAGCTATGGGTGGTTCCCGTGTATCTACCGCTATATCTCGCGGGAGAGGTTTGTTCATGTCGACTTTAACGTTTTGGTATACACTCTTCATGGTCTCCCGATAGTTCTTTAAATTGTTTCAGTCGCTGTGATAAAGGATATCCCATGGGTAAACTTGCAACTTCAAAAGTATTGCACAAGACAGTTTTGTACCCAGGTACAAAAGTACATCATACAACAAATAACGAACCTAGATCAAATCGTTTAACAAAGAATTGGCACTACTTATTAATCCAACGGAAAATAAACATGAATATGCGTATTCCATAATGATGTAGATGTGAATTTAGAGCAAAGACTTAAGGTCTTACTAATAAACGCTGCTTAATTTAAAATGACGTTATTAAGTACTGCGCTCTGGACAATTGTTTGGCGCCGTACTTTAGTACATCATTATGACGTTATTTAAATTTAAGCAGCGTTTATAAGTAAGGCCGTTAATATTGTACTGATGTTTAGGATTAGGTAAGTATTTTTTATGGTATTTACAGTCCACCCAAATCAAGATTTTCAACGGAGCGTCCTTTTCGGAAACACTCATGAAACAGAGTACACGAACGTGTCTGAGGACACATTGCCCGGTTTTAGGCTTATAACTCCGCGGCTCAGTCGACAAGATTGATCACGTAATTTGCTTAACAAAATAGAGAGAAAAAACGCGAATAATGGCAATACTGAACCGTAACTTAATATAGCGAACAGGTCACGCCAACGCGGCGAGTTTCATAAAGATTGCAGCCCAGCCATGCGTACAGTTTTTCAAATTACTTCAGTATGACAGGTCTAAATGATGGCATATTTTATTAAGTAAAACAACGAAGAAACAAATGTCTATAACTCTATATGTACAGTTAAGTACAAAATCATTCGAAACAATAATCAGTGGACTGGTTACTTGGATACATTGATATTCAATCTCTATCGTATTTGACATATTAAAGCTCGGACATAAATGGCACAGTTAGGCGTTTATATGTCGACTAGTTTTATAGCAGCAAGTGATACAACATTCGTAGAGGCCAGCCGCAGGTGCCAGAAATGGCACTCATATCTAGTGTGAATGTGTACTCCTGATTTGGTTCAATGTTACCGTAGCGTACTGCTGAGTTCCAATATTTGCGGGCTTATTTTCAATTGATTTTTTTATATATACAATCAAGTTAAAAACAAAAAAGAAATTTTTTATGCAGACTATACTCGTAATTATATTAACATATCACTTCTCTCTGAACTCTTTAACCCTTTATAAAAGCCGCTTTATTTATTACTTAACACAGTTCAGCAGGAAATATAAATCATCCGACAAGAGGAACCAGGCAAAACGAGTTATTGGGAGCGCTGCATCCGATTCGGGTAACTCGAAGTCGGGCAACCGGGAATCCAGCCACCCGATCGGGCTGGCAGCCGGGTTGCCGGTCACCGGTCTCTGATTGCCATGCCCAGGTTAATATCCGGATTATCGCTACTCGAACGCGTTGCTTATTTATTTCCGTGTTTATTGGAGTGTTTTCACGATAACATTAAAATACTTAGACCGCGCGGCCCTGAGTAAGTAGAACGTCATCACGATAAATAGGCGATGAAAGAGGGAAGAGGTGGTGGGTTGGGGCGGAGGACGCTTGCCGGCAATAATTACGTGAGTGCCGGCAGAGCGGTCGGGTTTGGCAGTTTCTAAATTTCATTGTTTTCTGTTGCGTGGGTATGCTATCAACAAAACGTAGATGCGATGTGCACTTGTTTTGTGGCGATGTTGACACCCCTACACGCGTCTCGCGTCAAACCTGCGTGTATCAACGCTAGAAGAGAATACGTTCTAATTGCATGACATAGCTCTCAAAATTAGCAATTAGAAGTGGCAATGGGCAGTCAACATCGCTCGCAGAACTGATAACCGATGGGGAAGAAAGGTTCTCGAGTGGCGACCACGCACCGGAAGGTGATGTGTAGGCCGGCCCCCTCTAGCCGGACTGACAACCTCGTCAAAACCGCGGGGAATCGCTGGATGGAGGGAGCGAGTAGCCGGTTCAAGGGGCGTTCTATTGGGGGAGGCATATGTTCAGTAGTGGACGCCATCCGGCTGATAATGATGAAATAATGATGATATTTTCATATTATATATTATTAAATATCTTTTAAAAATCCAGAGTCGAACCACAAAAAATAACACAAACAAAAAAAAGAAACCGTTTTAGCGCAAAATTAAAGTAGCAAATTAACTCTCGGTAAGGATAATTTAGCTGGTTCATAATTTACGAGAGTTAAAAGTGAAATGAGCGAAAAGGCCAAAATTAAGCAAAACGAGCGTACCAAAGCGTCGACTTCAAAGCTCATATGTTAAGTGAAAAACCCGCTTGCCTCAGGCGGGACCTGACGAACATTCAGATACATACAGATTTTTCATATAAAATCAAATGTTAGAACTTAAAAGTCTTATACAATTATTTCAAGTTCTGTTCATAAATAGAGAAGTCATTATAACTTATTTATTTTGATACGTAATATTACATTTTATCTAATTAGATAAGATATAATAATAAGACCGCATTCACTACGACTGTCGTGGGCCGTAGTGAATGGCGACACCGTGGACTCTAATTCTCCCTGGGGCTAAATGAGACCCCTGACCCCCGGTTTGCCTTAATTGGCCGTCTGGGGTGGCGACGCAAGAGTAAGTAAAAAAAGCTCCAAGGGTGGAAGTGTTAAAGGGCATAACGCCGGTAGTAGCGCTCTAGTGAAACCGCAGCACACCTCTCGACACCCTTTAGCTATCCACACCAACCTTGCCCCTTTTGTCACCATTGATAGTGGCTCTTATCGTGGGGCCCGTTTAGTGGGTGGCAAGTCACCACCTGCCTAAATATTTTAATATGAGACTAAAATTGACAGGTGCCGTCGTCTCATCCATAGTCTTTTACCTCCTTATCATCTATAAGTTCATAGCAATAGCCTTGTAATTTTACCCATTTTTGTAATAGATAATCCATGTCACCGTCATCCTAGATTCTGTTTTTATAAACTTTTGTATATTTTATACCAAACAGGCCGCTAAGTGTTGGCTATAGTTATGCCTTTGTATAGGACCGGAAAAACAAATCCGAAAAAAAACTATAAAGGAATAATAACAATATTTTTAATATTAATAACAATAAAATGCTTGTGAACATCACTATTCCTAATGATGAAAACCTCGTGAAGGCCGGGAAGGAAAAGCTCAGCAATTACCTTGACTTACAAAAAGAAGTTTTACTTAAAAATCTTAACGTTAAGAGGCTCTCGCTAGACGGTAGGATCAAGGGCTATACAGGAGGCAGTACTCCATTACACAGCACTTAGCGTCAGGGGTTCCTCAGTCTGCAGCCACGAGTAGTTTGGGTCATGCCCCACTACCGGTGACAATCTAGGATTAGGTTTTTTATATTTCCTATAAAATAAAACCATTATGAAAAACCTATCAGGTAATAAAATTCTAAGAAATCAAAATAAATAATGTTTATGATAATGATATATTTCGTGATAAATAGTTGTGTAAATATAATAAAAGTATAGACGAGTACATCTTATAATATTCAATTATAACATTCTATTAAAATATTAAATTCAATAATACATTTTATATTAAATTTATACTTAAATTATTGCCAACCTAGCTCCCATAGTAGGATTCCCTGTGTTTATGAGAGTTAGTTGACTTCCAAGTTTAAGTATGTTTATGTTTAGTATTTTCCAAGCCAATGTTGATTTAGTGTTGAAATAAATCATATTAATGCTTTTTATCATTCAGTTATTTAAGTAATTTTTAAAGCGAGTTACTATTATTTATTATCTGTCTATAAAAGTCATGTTATATTTTACCTTTTTACTCGTACGCACAAGAGCCGCGCGATTCTCTAAGAGCAAACATTGTTGCATCTTTGACAACATCCGTGAAACAAATGAAGAGATGACAAGAAACGTTGGAAAAGCAAACTTATGTACAAGGGCGATATCTCATAAAGTATTTGACACCGGTGACAGGTGAGCTCGTCGACGAATCATTACAGAATCGCACGGCAGATCACCGTTATGCCGCTTGGAGTTACATAGCACCGTTATATGAAAGTAATTCAGTTTATTCTTTCTAAAATGTACAGACACTGCACCGTTATAGTTTTATTATGGTTTGGGTTATTTCAGTATAGACATAACGTCCAGCTGACAATATTGGGTTTTCCAGCTAACATAATCTAAACTTCACGATGTTGTCAATATTTTACTATTATTATTTTCTACCGGAAATGCAAGTTAAGTTAACCCCTTCTATTCAATTATATACCTACAAGCTGACCCGGCGAATTTAGTAGCAGCGCTACAGTCGATTCTTTAATATTTTATCCTTTTTTAATACTTATTCTGCTATTCGGGACGCCGGCTCAGCTAGTAAGTTAAAAAAAAAGAAAGTTAATAAGTCAACAATTACATTAATTTGGAGTTTTGGCGCGAACGCGGAAAAGTCAACGTTTTTGCATTGTATTATTTATCAAAACTTATGCTTTTTTTCAGTGATTAATGTTTAAAATTGGTGGCGTTTTACTCATTAAGTGCTGTTTTACGTGCATGGGTGTGGGCAAGTGATATAATGTGGTGAAACGTGTTTTTCCGTGTTGTTTCCAAAACTCCATAGAAGCTGATGGTAAAGTTGCCACCACTTTACTAAAGCATGACTTAGACTGACTGACATTTTGGACTCTAACTGACTACGACTAATATCACCAGAATATTCTACTAACACTTTGTAATACAAATAACTTGACACTGGTAAATGCACGAGAAGTGCGGGACCATAACCCTCTAAGGAGGGAAACAGAAAAAAAATAATTACATTAATTCAAGAAATAATAATGATGAAACACCTACTTAGATTTAGTGATATTATAGATGCACAGCCGTGCGATTCTCTAATGATTCGTCTTTGCGCTCGTCAACGAGCTCACCGATGTCAAATACTTTATGAGATATCGCCCTTGTACAAAAGGTTGTTGTTTTTTCCAACGTTTCTTGTCATCTCGTCATTGTTTCACGGATGTTGTCAAAGATGCAACGATGTTAACAGCTGTAATCCAGAAAAGGTTGCTCTACTTACTTTTCTATTTCAGTAAGTAGTAGTAATTCTTTTTTTTATGGGTTTATTTGTTTTGTTTGCCATCGTTCGATAATAATTTTGTGCTAACATTAGTTATTGCATTACACCATAAATACGGCATTGTTTAACTAAGTAAATTAGAAATACCTACTTAATAATTCTCTTACTTAAAATCTCTTTTGAAAACCTATCAAATATTCAATATGTTTCTGTTATTGTTTGTGAGTTCAACTTAATAACCACGTTATTACGTTATCAAATTTGAAGTCTAGCTTGTAGGTATATTGCTTTAGTTCTAGTTTGGTAAATAATCTCAATTGAATTATTGGAACAAACAATATTTGAAATTGTTATTTCAATAGCATTTTGGTAAACCATCGAACATAATACTCCAAAAGGCGATACAGTTTAGTAAAGCTAGAAGGTTGGACGAATGAGAAGTCTTCTGATTTTGAACTTGAATAATATAAAAGCTTGTTTGCTTTGCTACGAAATTTCGTAGCAGACTCTACAAGGTGATTAAGACACAACTAAGGTGGACGTCCTACGGCAGAGATGATGAAGGATGGAACTTTTTTGTTTCTCAATAAAAATCTCTCTTTTAGTAAACATTGAAAAAATATGCAAATAATACCTAATATAATACATATACTAGGTAGGGAATTTTATAAGAATAACAGCCATTAAATACGATTACAATATATAAACTTAAAAATCAAAAGTTATACTAAAAACGAATCTAAAAGCCTCATGGTTGGAGAAAACTGCCCATAATGCTGGCAGTGTTGCCACGATGGCTGTCAATGCTATTTATTTTTGCCAAAAAAAGGCGCCCGCATTTTTATTCCAAAATTTGGCCAGTTCTCTACGCGAGACGTAAGCGGGCGGCCTCCATAGTTTTCCACCCCAAAGGAGAGATACAGACATGTACATTCTGCCTTAACCCTTTGTAAAACCCCATTCAGTAATCTTTTGTTTTACTTATCACGGTATATGAAGGGTTAATACACATACGTAAAGTCTTTAAGGTATGGAATATTACTAATTAGTATTAATTATAACAATCAGAATAATTTACAATAGAGTAATATAATCTCGTCTGTGGTACATCATCCAGAAGGTATTTACAGGGATTAAAATAATCGGCAGCGGCGTTGGTGTCCCAGGGGTAAACATAATAAAGGTTAAGAGATGATATTTACCAATAGTCCGCTTATCGCTGCTCGCAGCTTTTTCAATCTAGCCATTTTCCCTTGAGGATCGGAGGGGGGCGGGGAGAAAAAGGCATCTGATAAAACTGCTTTCGCAGAGGTATGAACATACAATTGTTATAACGGATCAAAGGTTTTGCGAGTGCGACAGTCTTCTCTTAATGTTGAAGTCAGTTAAAAATACAAGCACTTGTGAAAAAATATATAATAAATGTTTTTACAAGTACAATAAAAAAAATACCGACTTCCATTCTATTTAGTTATTGGAGTGTATCTCAAAAACTACTAGACAGAATTTGATGAACTTTAAATGGGACCAAACGGAAAGCACCAGCTTTTAATAAAAAAAATATTTTGAGAATCGGTTCACCCAGTCGAAAGTGATGATATCAAGCCATGATATGATAACAAACATTAAAAACAAAGAAAAAAAATACGTGTCGAATTGAGTACTTCCTCCAGTTTATTCATTTAAATCAAAGTATTTTGATGAATATATAAAGCATTTGCATATATTTCTGTTTCAAGTGTGCCTAAGAGGTCAATATTTTTTGAAGTAAAAATAAATCAACATTCTGAGTAATTATGCATTTTGTGATTTCAACATTATGAAAATTCAATTGTCTGTTCTGAAACGGAATATATTATAGTTTTTTTTTAATTTGTTATTTATGTAGGTAGCTATTTATACAATGTTGATTTTTTTTTCATACATTATTCATATATAATATCTATATATAAATAATGTATCTTTTAAGGCGCATCCTAGAGTAAATCACCTTAAGAATCTGTTTCTAGGCGCAATTGACTCTAGAACCCCCGTTCTAGAGGCGACTACTGACAGCTACATGACCTTTGCGCACGGCCCTCTGTCGCAAACTCTTTTCTCGATTTTTAACAAACGGTAAAAATATATAAAGAGACGTCTCATGAACCATTTTAAACGTTTATTTTTTTTATTTTTATAAATGTTTTTTTAATGGTTACTTCTATAGTGTACACGAAATTTTAAACATGTTGTGGTTCGTGTCTAATGTCTGTCGTTTTTTAGTAATTAATTTCTAAGATAACTATTCCTGTCTATTAAATTTTCAACGTAAAATATTTAGAGATAATGTTGAAAATTGTTATCATGTTTGTTAACTGCTGTAATATCTTTGAAATAACGGGTAGATAGCTTCTAAACATCAGGTTGCTATGGGATGTGCCTTAAGATACAAAGTTAAAAACAAAAACAAACTTAAAATACTTATTTTAAAGCCCGTCATGGAAGGAAATGCCCAGAATGCTGAAAGCAATGCCATCCAGCGGAAATGCGAATTCTTTACCCAAACAGACGTCAATATTACGCGCACCCGTAAAGTCCACTCCCTAAAAGTCTTGACCCCAAACGATACAAACATATACGTTCCGTCTTATTGCTTTGAACGGAATGTATTCCTCAGAAATTTATTAATCCAATGACAGTCCAGCCTAATACGTTAAAGCATTTGAAAAAAGCAACAGATTGTTAAATTTTATAAAGGTTATATCTTGTTCCCGTCCTCGTAATTACAATAATAAAACCACGCCCAAATAACGGTTAGTGATTAATATTTGATGTTTGCCCTTCGTAGGTAAAACGAAGTTTTTTGGTCTAATGATAATTAATAACACTATACATTTGCACATAGAAAGATTTAAAAAATCCAGTTGATTAAGAAACATTCAATATATAAGAATTTATCTGGGGTTGATGTGTTGTCTAACCCCTTTCTGGTACACCAATTACCGTTCCCCTTATCACCCGTGCAAGAAATATCCAAAATGCAAGTAAAGGCTTCAGTGCATCCTCAATCGGTTACAAAAATAATACCACGTAAATTTGTGTTTTTTCATAATAATAATATTCATCATACATTTATATCGCAAATTAATACGAGCAACTACTCTAATAATTATGTAATGCAAATAATACACTGGTACAAAATTATAAAGAATGGCGCACAGATTTGCTGTTTTTATCGGTGGCGGTTTTATTTATTTTGGAACGTGGCAGTAAAGTAAAACGATCAGATAATAATTAACGATCCCAAGTGCGTCAATCATGTCTAAATTGGATTAATAATATTGACTTCATTTGGCCACAGGCCAATTTCAGGTAGTACGTCATTTGTTATTCGTATAGATACGTAATTATATTTGTTCTTTGCTGTTGCTGCTGTCTGTTCCGTAGTTTAGGTACGTCCGGCCGGCGCAAAGCCCGGGCGGTCTATGAACACAAGTATATCACGATAAGCTTCAATTTAGCTCGCAAGCAAGTAATGATCGTAGCAGTAGGCAAATTTTTATATATGGCACATAACTTGAACCGATGGCGGTCGTCCGCGCAGGTACAGTTATGGACAAATGTGATAGACGAATACTTACGTTGCGGTCGTTAAAAGTGAACCGCAAGTTAAACCAAATATGAAATTCCATAAAAATAGTCTCTGATTTCCTTTCAAATCATTGTATTTCTCGAACAAAGTGTTGTGGGAAGAAATCATTAGGTGTTATTAAATAGAACAATTTATAAAATATAGGAATACTAATCATCTACTATTCATGAGCATAACACCTTCTACATAATTTTTAAATTATATTCTAGAACTTAGGCAAAGAGACAATTCATCTTCTGTGTCAGTTGAAGAATCCAATTCAGAATCACTGCTATCAGAATCTCCGACTGGGTTACAAATTCTTCCGTCATTTTATCGATGACGTGGTTTCTTTTGACGTAAGTTTCTTCGATTGTATTGAAGTAATAGTATAATCATTTATGTTGTTTTCTCTTAAAAATAATTAATATACATCAAGAACGATTTAAGAAGTTAGTAGTGATCTTGTCATTTTCTTGAAATTAAAGTTAATGATCACTCATTTGACAGATATATAAATGTCGAAGAACTGAAACCTTTTTGCGCGATTGTACTCCAGGGTCACGTGGAGCGTACGCGGGCAGCGGGGGACGGAGTCTGATTGTTTGTCGCCACGTTGCTATGGTTACGCAAGGGCCCTCGCCCCGCACTTCGATTGAGACCTGAAAGTGTGTTCTGCGCATAGTTCAACTTACGTGCCGCGATCTGTACCTAAAGTTTACATTTTTTACAGAATGAAGCTTCTGTTTACAGTTATTCTGTGCTTTTACTTATATCATAGCACTCCTCTAAACAATATGCGGACTAAATCCAAATACAGCAACCTCTTCCATTTATAAAGCTCCTATAAAATAACACTACCATTACAACTTTGTTGATTTCAGTTTATGTAAGTGACAAAACCCTTTTTAGACTTTAATGTTCTAATTACCTCACCAGTCGATTGTCAATATAACAACGAAATTTCTATTGTGTCTGGGTCGTTCGACTGATGAAGTATTAATTTATAATCCAAACTATTGAATTACCTACCCTGACGTCAGATATATGTAGGTTACGTACATCTCCTACGTAGTCTCTTGCTTATCGAATATTAGTAATTATTTTTATTCAAATCTATATTTTAAAGCTGTGTTAATCTAGTAACTTCAAGTTCAAACCGAGGGCTCTGGTTAGATTTCAAGGTTCAGACAAAATTTTATCTGATTTTTCTGAATTTTAATTGTCAATAGCTTATAGTATGGAGTTGCGCGTAAAACTAACTAGCAAAGTTTGGGTGCAGCTTAACTCAAGGTAGCCCTTCGGGTGTATACATGAAGGTCTGAATCTATGAGGATACGCTTAAAGTTGTTTATATTTTTGTATTTATTTGTATTATGCGACGTGTACTAATAAAGATACATATTTTTACTTATTTTCACTCTAGACCATCCAGAGTAAATATAAATAGAGTACAATACAGTTCACTCCCATATTTCGAATTTAAATAAAACTTTCAACAATAAATTATTCATTTTGGACATTATCAAAATTGACAGTGTTCGGTCAGCTGTTGTGCACAGTCACAACAGAGTGGCGTATCTTGACGCGCCTCAGTGAACACATGACACAATTTGATTGAACTATTTATAACAAAAGCATGTTCATTATCACTTTTACCCGGCCAGCAATGTTCGTACATTAATTTGTGGTAGGACTTTTAATTTACCTTGCCACTACCTACATTTTTGCTGTTATAAATACCAAAGTCAATTTTGAGTCTCATTGCTGGCGCTTCTCAAAGCAAACATTTTAGATAAGATTTTGCTGTTACTGTTTTGTTTTTGTGTTCCTGTTGTTATATATGATTCACGATGTAGGTTCGTTTTGTTACACATGGCACATGTTTGTTAAGTGGTATTATTATTGGTGAAAATCGGATTACTGTTTAAGACCTATTGACTTGTAACCTTGGCGTTATAAATAAAGGATTGATTGATTGAGTGATTGTTCTTGGTATGTCATGTGTATTGTGTAAAAATACAAATGAAAGTTCCTCCCATCACTCACATACGTCGACATCCTGCTTAATCCTAGAGCAGTGTTTTGCTATTATGAGGTCAAAGTAAAACATTTAGACCCAAAATAACGACTGGTTTACATGGGCACCTGGGGGAACATATAGTACGGTGTTTTGTGACAGTTTTTAATCCGTGAGTGTTTTCAGTCAGACGAGCACATGAAAATTCCGTGCTGGAGTGATATTCTCACGATGATACCTTTTGTGATAAACTACCCCATGCTATTCTCTAATGATTTGTCGATGCGCCCGTCGACGAGCTCACTGTTGTCAGCCGTGCGATTCTGTAATAATTCGTCAAAGAGCTCACCGATGTCAAATACTTTAAGAGATATCGCCCTTGTACATAAGATAGTTTTTCCAACGTTTCTTGTCATCTCGTCATTTGTTTCACGGATGTTGTCAAAGATGCAACGACGTTTGCTCTTAGAGAATCACACGTAGTACGTGTGATTCTCGAAAAGAATCACACATTAATAATAAATTAATTAATTAATTAGTAAGTATTAAAGATGGTATACACTGGCCTTTATTAATAAACGTTGCGTAAACATAGATTAGGCGTAACATGCTTTGTCTTGCTTTCACGCGTGACATTTACTGCAAGCGAAAAATTGACAGATAGATGTTTTAACTACTCCGGGTTTATAACAAGTTTGTTAATAAGGCCGTATGTGTATTAATTACTTTTTGTTTGAGTTCCCTATATTTCGGAACTGTAGCAAGAAGTAAAGTCAGTTTATGATTATGGCCCTCAAACTCAGAAGAGTACATACTTATACCGTGACCGTGATAGTTATACTAGTTATATAACCGTTATGTTGTGTAAACTCACAAGAATTTCAATTTAAAATGTAAGCATTACCTAACTACTTTTGCTTAATAATAATGTAGGTATTTGTAACAGCATTTTGGCGTTTCCTCTATAGTATATGGTAGAGCTACAGCTCTACCATGATTTGGCAACATAAATGTCATCTATAGTCGATACTCGATCTCGACTATCTACGAAGCTTGTGATTGGCGTACTCGCTGTCAATTTTAGTTCTAAAATTTACCGCGAGGTGGCACTGTTCTTTTTTCATACATATTTTCGTCGACCGTCGATAGCGAGCATGGATTGGTGTCAATGTTGTAAACTCATGGTAGAGGTACAGAGCAGGCCAAAATGCTTTTACAATAGTAATAAGATGATTGTGAACCTATGGGGGTGACATAGTCAATTTATGACCCCCTAAAACCCCCTTTAAAAAAATAAGATAATAATAACCAACTATCGTCATAATTCTTTTTTTCCTCGCACTTTTGATATGTTTAACTCTAAATATTCCAAATTAGTTGATCTCTTTGTGATGAAGCAAAATACATTCAAACTCTTGATAAGCAAGCGTTTTTACACTGACTGATGTAAATGTGCATGTTTTTCTTTTTCTTTTTTTCGTAATTATCTGTTTCTTTTTTTGGTAAATCAGGTTTTATGTGGCTTTATGTTGCTTGTAAACTTATAATCGAGTCTTATTTGTGTGCATCACTATACTTTTTGTTTCCTGTTTGTGTTCTTTAATCAAGCACGATTACCTATTGTTACCTATTTGCATTCAAGGCACTTACAATGTTATCATAAGCGAAAACTGTTAGGCTTTTGTATTCACAAGATCCTTATACTACATTATTTAATAAGCAGCTGTTTGTTATCCGTGTAAATAAAAAAAAATAAATAAAAAAAAGCTTTACCTAAAGCTCAAACTAGAGATAGACTTTCCTGCCCTTGAGCTATCATAATATAAAATATCTTAATACTATGTATAATTGTTTAGTAAATTGATAAATGGTACATTCTTATTTAGCTTAAGGTTTATTAAAGCGTCACCATTGCTCAAAACAGTTCAGTACCATTCATAGTTAACTACAAGAGTCCAAAACCCTACATGGTAATGCACTGCAAACGTCACCCTGAGATATAAGATATTAAGAGGATTGCATAGCTAGTACTTTCCATATTAAAGAAATAACTATTTTCTACCTCTTAACATTGTCCGATTTCTTTGTTTATTTTTTAATGTAATCATCACATTGTTTACTATGCCCGTACGTTTTGATTTTTTCAGTATTTTAAAGTACTATAAATTTCCTTTTTTAAGAACTTAAACAACTGCAAAAAATCTAAAATGTACGGGCGTAGTAAACAATGTGATGGTTACATAAAAAAACACAGAAATCTGACAATGTTAAGAGGTGGAAAAGAGTTATTTCTTTTAGTATGGAAAGTACGAGCTATGCAATCCTCTTAAATCTCTTAACTTGTCATTTCGCTGGAAACATTGCCCTTCAACGAAACTAAGTTTTAACACTACTGCTTCACGGTTGAAAATTCTTCAAACATCTAAGCTCTTTCAAAAATGCAGACGTATCACAATGTTTCTTTTCTTCCCGCTTTTACTGTTCGTACAAAAAAGCGCAAACATAAAATAGGTCTACATTTTACCTTAGTCTCACGTGGCCCAATTAAAAGTAACTAACTTTAATAAGCTGCGAGCTTATTTCTAACTTACTTTTGACTCTTGGGGGTAATGGAAAAGAATCATTAAAGAAGATACATTTTTAAATTTAACTTAAATGTAGTTATTTCGTTTAGTGTCAGCTTTGAGTTATTTTTAAGTAAGTGTAACAAAATGTTGAAAATTAGAGGTTTTAAAAAACCTGTCAAGCATCAGTAGTGGAAATAAATTGAATTGCAACATGTTCTTGGTCAATTATAGTTTACAGAACTTGCCAAGAATTCAGATGTAAAAATCAAACTTAAATGCAACTTCGTTCCGGTTATTAACAACTTCATGAGAGTCCGGATGCTGTTGTGTATGTTAGTTTGGAACTCACCAATAGAAATATAGGACGATTTCCACACAAAGTCTTGATTACCTAAACTAATAATGAATGGAACAATCTTGCTATTATATCTATTTCTTGTCTTTTTGTTTGAAAGCTGGTGCTTCCCGTGTGGTCCCATTTAAATTTCATAAAACTCGGTCCAGTAGTTTTTGAGTTACATTCCAATAACTGAATAGAATGGAAGTCGTATATATTAAGTACAATTTTTCAAATTGTACTTATTATATACAGTGGTACTCGTAATCAATTAGCATCCTTTTAGAAGCATATTTTGTGCATCAAAACAAACATCTTTTGTTCAACGACTTTCAAAAATTCGTATTTTTTTTCTTATATTCAAAACTACTTTAGTTAAACTTTAGTCCGGTCAAATAGATTAAAATATCTATTTGACCGGACTAAACATAAATAACACTATGTAAAAAGCGCGTGCGCAATGCCGACAAGTCCCGGCCGGCGGCGTGCCACCCGCGCAAGTCATGGTCGTCGTAGCTGTGCTACGTTACGACGCGCTGTTAACTACATGCATGGCTACACGTAGATGAATGAAGAGAATGCGATGTAGACTTATGAAGTGTAAGAGAGAATCACAAAAACATAAAACATTTTTATTGGGAACTTTGTTTAGTTTTGAGAAAAGTTTTAGAACAAAAATTGTTTGTTTTTATGTACAGAATATGCCCTTATCAGGATGCTATTTGATTACCAGTAACCCGGTATATAGGGTGTTTGGTAGAGGGACCGACAAACCAAATGAGCGTATTCGGGGGACCACTTGGAGAATTCAAGTTGGCCAAAAAAAATCCCCGACCCCCCAATATGTTTAACTTGTTTTGTGATTTTTCCCTTTTTCTCCGAAATTGTACCTATTTACCACCATAACATTTGTAAAATCTGTTTTAGACCGGATGTTTTTAGTTGAATTTGGTCTCTAATACACCTTCAGGCCACGCAAATCAAAATTGGTACAATATTGGAGAAAACGAGAAATTTCACAAAAAAAAGTTAAAAAAAATTGGGGTGTCGGGTATTTTTTTTTGGCCAACATGTATTCTCCAAGTGGGCCCCCAAACACGCTCATTTGGTTTGTCGGTCCCTCTACCAAACACCCTGTATAGATTTGGTAAAGTATGGTATATTCATGAGTGTAATCATTTATAATTAAAATAAAAGTTATTAATATCTTACGTGCTGACGGTAAAATCAAATAAAACCCAACATTTACAATCACTAGACCTACAAAGCAAAAGTTAATTAAATATCGAAATACTCCGCTATAAACTAGCCGAAGCTGGCCATGGGCGATCAAGTTTGCCACCACATCAATATAACGCGAAAACGAATTACAGCAGTATAACGGAACGTATGGCTAACGGCTGCGATTGTTCAGTTGGTGGCGACTGTGCCTTTGAAGCGCGTGGTTCCAGGCTCAAACCCTGGCGGGGCCTTATATAAGTGTGCTGAGCGGAACAATGTTCTTGGGTTTTGGGTGCCCATGCCGCCCACGACACAATATGTGACAATATGTGACAACATCCACACAAAGGTCTTCAGGTCCCAAACTAAGCATAGCCTGTACTATGGAAACCTGATGACTGATATACATACTTATATACATATACACACCTAGACACAGATCAAACAGACATGTTCATGCACACAAATGTTTGACCAGTCCGGGGATCGAAACCGGGACCAGCGGCTCAGAAGGCAGGGGGCTACCAACTGCGCCAACCGGCCTGTCACAATGTAACTTTCTGCATGTAAGGCAAAAGGAGTTTTTAGCATTTATAAATAATTATATTAAAAAAAAAACGATATAAAAATATTTAGTGACACTTCCGCTGAAAAGAAAACAATGATTTTGGCCTATTTGGGGGTGTTTGGGTATTTTTTAATATCGTTTTTTCATAATGGATTTCCGCAAAGTAACGCCTAAATCAATAAATTATATTTTACTTGTAAGTGCTTAAAATAAATGCAATCATTATGAATATACTTCTTAAAAAATAGTATACATACAACTATATCTTATACCTTTAAACAAGCAATTCAAGTATATGTTTATATGTATATAATATATATAAAATCTTAATCTTGGAAACAGCACCAATGATTTTCATGAAATTTAATGACCCGGGGGTTTCGGGGACGATAAATCGATCTAGCTAGGTTACATTTTTAGAAAACGACGTTTTATCCATGTTTTCAGGCAAATGAAAAACATAAAAACAGCAACATAACTATTTAACAGTAAGACCAATAACCAAGAAAATCAATTGTTTACTTGCGGGCACGGTCATTCAGGTACTAGAAACATAATTCATACAATGAATAAGAAAATTAATAACAATTATCTTTCTGTAATTTCTAAGCATTTGTATATTTGACCTGTCTAATTTAAATACGTCCATATCAGCCGTGCGATTATGTAGTGCAAACATCGGAGCATCTTTGATAACATCCGTGAAACAAATGACGAGATGACAAGAAACGTTGGAAAAATAACCTTATGTACAAGCGCGATATCTCAAAGTATTTGACATCGGTGAGCTCGTCGACGAATCATTAAAGAATCGCATGGCTAAATAAATGATAAGGAAAACAAGCGGCAAGAGCTACTTTCAAAATCATTAAATAGTTTCTTACTGCGAGATGGTCATGTGCTGTTGTTTCTCTTGATTGCAGGTGAAACCCTACGACTAAAAATGTCTAATAACTCACATTGTCTAAAATCAGTTTCCAAATCGATGAAAAATGCATATTAAATTCCCGGGCTGAACACCAAAATGGATAATAAATCATCTCTTTATCCCATTCGATGGACTCGATCCCGGTTCAAACTGCTCCAAAAATCTATAACGTACGTGACAACTTCCATAAATTATTCTCTGCACACGTCGAACATTGTTTTACGATAAATAAACTGAGCAGTGTAGAACAGAAAATATAGCACACTGACAAATTATATCTGAATACAAAATTACTCTTTAATTTATTGCTGCTAAGTGCCAGGTTAGAACACTGTCGTAGGATGTCCACTGCTAAACATACGATTCCCAACTAATTTTCCAAAAGGATCGGTTAGAAGTGGCCTACATCCAACGTCGTTCTGTGACCTATATCAGATCGTCTGTTCACCATGTCGTTGGACGACACTGCTCTTGCCTGTCCGTTGTCTCCACTCCAGAACCTTCCGGCTTCATCGACCATCTGTTCTTTAACTGAATATCTTCTGGGCTATGTCGGTGTCTTTCGTTATTTTTTGATTTGAGATTTTTATTTGTAATTAGATTAGATTTGTATTCTACGGCGCTTTGCGCATTGTTAATTTAATGCTGACATTTTGCGAATAATATTTTTTTTTTAGTTTCGTATAATTTATAATAGCAAATGCATTCATATTAACAAATAAATAAATTCGTATGTTGTTACTTGTACTAGACATTCTCCTTTCATTCTTGAAATAAATCACTGCAGCTTTGAACCGTGCCATTTTCATGGCATGCATTGTAGCAGCTTCTCGGAATGATATCTGGTTTGAAATGACATATACAGACTAATAAATGAAATGCTATTTCATTAAACTGAAACGTATGTGTGACCTCGTATACTCCAGACATAAGCATCATGATAAAAACAAGGAATCATTTAGTAAAAATATAGATTTTTGACCACCACGATGTAAGAAATATAAGTAAGTGTTAGACTTTGAAAGAACTGTAGCAAATCTAATTACTAGGTTAAGGATTCTCAAAAAGTAATGTCTTGGGGTGACCAGTAAAGTGAAAGGTCACTAAGGCCCACTTGCACGTTCCAGAGTTAGGTTCAATAACTCAGAGTCAACTGTTAAAACGGATTTTTTTAATTAATATATCTTGCACCATTAAAGGTAAGGAGTAAATCTAAGGTTATTTATTGATATTTAACCCAGCAATGTGGGAGGGTTAAGTCTTTAATTAGGGTTAGTGAAGTTTTGTGTCAAAAGAAATTGAGGTTGCATTCTGCTGTATAATGTACTCTTTGGACGAAATGACACGAGACAATACGTATAGAATAAAAAGTCGTCAAGTTTTATACAACAAAGGATAAACAAGAAAGTCTATATATATTGTACTGAAGTGCCAAAGAGATAGATATAAATTTCACTTTTTTTCGATCCATCATTATTGGTCAGGTTACAATATAAGCGCATAGACAATTCAATGTTCCCATCGAAAGATTACAAATGTCAGTTTAGCAAAACCGGTGATTTTGTATAGTCGTGCAAGGCAAAATGAGAGTTAAAAATTGATATGACTAACGCAAGTTTACAAACTCGTAGACTAATTTATTCAACCCGAGCAAACGTGCATGTGAGCCTAAAAGCTTTAAAACTGCGATTGGCGCTTAACCTGTCATAGACAGGCGTAACACTTGCTTTTAAGCGCTCGATTAACCTGTCTTGGGACTTACAAGCAAAATAAAATAGAATAATATTGAGTATTCTGTAGAAACACTACATTTTTAAAAGAAAATATGTACTTAAATATTAATTTTATCTATTATTATAATTATATACAAATAATATAAAAGATTATCAAAAAAAATTTATTTTTTAAAGAAACTTTATTCAAATATTCAAGAGTCATGTTTCCGTCACGCGTGTATTATAAGTCAATTATTAAGTCACGTTCCTTTAAGGCGGTGCAGACATGATGACAATGACATGGCGGTGATGACAATACAAAAACAATGTATCATGATTTTGTGCACTTAGCCTACGCGTGCATCTTCACGAACACTTAACGGTTTATAATCAGCAATTTCGAATGGCATAACTTTATTTTTGACGCTTGAAATCGTGGAAAGAAAAAAGAAAGAAGAAATATAAACAAAATCAACGACGGCCATAGTCGGATATTTTAAGGCGCTGTCAGTTCGGAGCTTGAATTCTTTCACTTGAAATCAAGCAAGAGCATTTCATAAAAACGTACAAAAATTCTTAAAATAATAATGTTCACTATTCAATAAAAACAGTATCGGACAGTGTATGTGTATTAAACATTGCTATTATAATGATATGTGTTTCATGACAAATAAAATTGTGAAAAAAGAGCAAAACTGTTTTAAAGGTGAAATTAAGTGTGTTTGATGTTTTTAAATGTACTCTAGTATGTTAAAATATGTTTTAAGTCCTTTAATATGTACTTAAAAGTCTTAGAAATATCTTACTATTTTGTGTACTTAAAAAATAAATCGCTGCTTATGAGATAAACTGCTTCATACACCCTCATTTTTATCGACGTCGTGAATTGACAGCACCTTAATGTTAAAGGTAAATAAATATTACCTTTTCTTTACGAGTCCTTATTAAAAACTCAAGCTGAATGAATCGAATAAAATATATTAGCATACCTTGTTAAAGTCACAACCGGGTCACTTATTCCTCGGTCAACTGAACGCGTACTGTTCGATTTATTCCTTGTCTATTCTGCAAGTATGCAGCGGTTATTCGTTTCCGAATGCAATTTCGCAATCACATTCTATTGTACTCGCAATACGGAACGCCGTCTGCTATTTTCACTTCGCTTGCTTATTCTATGTGCAGTGGTTTCAGCTTTGTGGAAGCTTGCGCGAAATTCAACTGATCGCAGTGGATATAGAGATTTTGGATACTGTGATGATATGCAGGCGGTAGAAATTGAATACATTTCACCTATGACTCGTTTACGTATACCGAAGGATTAATCTAATAGAATTGTCAGTTATTTATTTAAAAATATTGATCTCTAATTTAATGAATTTTCTACCAACTTCCAAAAAGGAGGAGCTACTCGATTTGACTGTTTTCGTTTATTTTTTGTTTTTGTTACCTCATAACTTTCGATAGGATGAACCGATTCTCAAAAAAATATTTTTTGTTTAAAAACTGGTGCTTCCCGTATAGTTCTATTTAAATTTTGTCGAATTCGGTCCAGTAGTTTTTGAGATACACTCCAATAGCTGAATAGAATGGAAGTCGGTATAAAATTTTACAAATTGTACTTGTATGTTAACGGCTTGCACCGCTGAGGTAAGTATGTGTGGTCAACATTTTCGATAACGCAACCAACGGCCGGTCCCAATAACCTATCTATCGCCGGTTTACCTTACTAAAGAAAGATATTTAACAATTTTGGAATGGACGTTATGTCAAATTTCTATCGATAGTAAGGAAAACTGTGGATCCCATAAGACTTTCTATTTTTGAGATAAATATGATTTTCATGTATATCGGTAACTAGCTGCTCTCCGCGGTTTCACCCGCGCGGTGATGGATGATGATGATGAATCTTATATAGCCTATGGTACTCAGGGTGAATGTAGCTTTCCAATGGTGAAAGAAAAAATCGGTCGAGTACTTTTTGAGACAATTCTTTACAAACATACTTACATACAAACTTTTCCTCTGTATAATATTAGTATAGAATTTTCCGTTAAAAATACAGGATTGATATGCTTACAATACAATCAATAAATCCCCACTGTAATATATACGTAGGTAATCATGTATTTATTATTATTTACTACCAATTCCGCATTTTTGATTGTTTTATTCACTAATAGATATATGCCTTTCACATATACACATTTTAAAACCTTAGCGAATATAATGCTATTCACATGACTATTGAAGCAGAAGTTTGTTCCTAATAGAAAAAATAGGAGTTCAAGTTATTAACAAGTTTTACTTCATAATCTAAACGGCTTTTCCACAAATGACATACCAAAAATTTTGAGTTGGTCACTCTTTTCAAATATGAGTCAAGACGAAACTCCGGCTGAACAAAGTGCCCATTCCTGGAACGCGCTAAGAATTTTAATTGTTTGCGAACTGATAAAGCCTTTATCATGAAGCTGCTCAGAACGTATCCATTCTAGACAATAAGATCTATTGATTGAGGGGTTGTTTTTTTCTTTCTACACATGTGCAACTTTTTATGTGTGTCAAACCGACTGTCAACAAAGTGATGTTTACGATGAAATTTTAATTGCTTCCGTTAAACGAACCAAAGATATTTTGTCCAACAAATTTTAATCAAGAACGGATTATTCTTAATACAAACCGTCGTCAATATTGCTCTCGCGAAGTATTAACTAGAAAAAGATTTCTGCTCGAAATGAAACGACGGCTTTGAACGGTTTCAGCGAACCGCCATTCGACGAAGGATTTTTTGCTTAAAGCGACAGTCCGCAAATACCGCTTTCGATGAAGCGACATTTATTTATTTGTTTATTTTTTCGCATACCATATTGCGATCGAAAGATTTAGCTAACGTTTTATTCACGGTCTGCTAAATGGTATGTTTTTTAATCCAGTGAGGTAGTCAATTCATTTATCTGGTAAGCGAGTTGTCGTTTAAAATAATTGCAGTTTCGCCCATAGCTTTTACTTGAAGTTAAAATTTTAACGCGTCACTGCGAATCTCAGTAATGTTTACCTTCTCAAAGGTCTTCCCGGGTTTGACATAGTTTGGCACCTTTGAGACAAACTATGGTTGGAGAATCTAAGTGCTAAGGCGGCAAAAACATCATTTCCACGTTGCGAATACCTTAATACCTGGTCCCGATCATACGACGAGTATCTGAATAATTATACCTTGTATATACCACTTACTCATTTTAAGACTACTATAGTATTTTTATTTTAAAAACTGTAATTAAATTTTAGAATAAATCGTATTAAATATTTTTAATTAAAGTACGTTTTACCAACTTTCGCTATTTTTAAGTTTCATATACAATAACATTAGAGATAAAATGACAAATGATAATACTCGTGGTACAGCCACGAGTGTTTTGTATGCATTATTGTAATACTTGAACTTTTATACTTTTTAAAAGTTAAATACTTTCATTGAAATCATGATACATTGTTGGACTAATATCACTATAAAGAGCGCAAATCGTATTATTACCTAGTCTCTTAAATTATCACAAATTATCCAAAATATAAAATACAAAAATTTAATTACAAAAATGGAAGTAAAAGTGTTTTTTACTTCCAGTGCCATTGATGTAGCAAATACTCATCGTCGCTCAATCATTTCATATTTAACAAACCTTTAATATCGGCAATAAAAAATCTAAAGTAAATTTTAACCGAAACTTGTCTTTATCTTTAATGTATAATAATTTTTCGAGTACGTATAAGAGTCCGAGTCACACGTGCATTTAAGAAGGCACTTCCAGATACACTGGGTCTATGCAGGTGACATACTTGATATAATAAAATTACTTAATAACTATATAATAATACTTAAATGTGCGATCGATCTCCACAAACTTATACCCTCATCTCCTTTATTTCATCGAACAACAAGACGCACAGGAACACGGCATCCGTACATGGTCGATATTCCAAAAATACGCACGAAGCGCTTCAAATCTAGCTTGCGTACGACTGAAGTATGGAACAACCTACCAGCGTCTATATTTCTCGATACAATATATACAATATGGGAGTATTCAAATACAGATTGAATAGACCGTACCTTTTAAGCAAGCATGTACCACCGTCGACCGCGTCATCACTTTCCACCAGGTGACACTGTGGTCAAATGCTTGTTTATTAAATGTAAAAAAACAATAAAAAACAAACATACTTGACAAGACATACGTCCCTAACTAGGTTAGGTCTCCATAATTTAATTTTATGTGTGATTAACGAGATAGGTCAAAGTATGGTGTATGACAGGCCTGTTAGGCTGAGCGCAGACTTGATAGTTTTATGACAGGTTATTGCTTTACAAAAATTATGAAGACGCGCAAACCTCAAACAAAACGTCTCAAAGACAAAATTGTCTCATAGTCAAAACAGTTTCGTTTTAGTTTTAAGACAGTCTTGTCTATGTGAGGAAAGTTTGTCTTAAAACTGTCGTGATTCCAATGTGCGCTCGCTCAGCCTTAGTTAGTTATTAGTGATTGTGGGGAACCAAGTTTGATCCCTGTCGAAAGAATAAACAATTCGATATTTGTGATGTGGTATAATGGCCATGCCTTTCGCGACATAGGAACTTATAGTGCGGGGCTATGATTGTGTAAACGTTGTTTGTATAGGACTGATTACACAAACTATTCTCTTAATATTTAATAGAAATATACATGATCACTTTATGTAGGAGTTTATTATTGCTTACTTTTATAAAGCATACGAGATTGCGATGAACTTTTTTAATAAAAACTTGGAGTATCATAAAAAAAAATTATTACTTTCATATGGATCATCCATAGTTAAACAAAAAGTTTCACTTCAACGTACTTTGGCAGACAGATCTTTTAAAACTTTTTTATTATCTCAACGCTCGGGATATTTTTAGGGTTCCGCAGACATGGAACTCTTAGGTTTCTATTTTTCCATAAATGTCCACATTTTGAACGGTTCATCTAGAATTCATGCAAGTTTCGTTGCATGTCGCAGCTGGTATTTCAAAATATAATGTTATTACGTAATATAAAATACTATGAATGATGCATTACCAAAACGTAGTAAAACTCAATACTATGGCAAAGTAAGTAAATATCTATAAGTAGAACATCTTCCCTACTTACGTTGATTCACGCAGGTTTCGCGCGAGACGCGTGTAGGTATATCAACATCGCATCTGCCAACAAATCATCGATCGAACTTTTTTGTTGGCAAACTACGTCACAACAGAAAACAATGAGATATAAAAACTGCCAACCCCGACCGCTTTGCCGGCACTCGCGTAATGATCGCCGGCAAGCATCCTCCGCCCCCACCGCACCACCTCTTCTCACCTTTATCGTCGATTGAGCGCGAATACGTTCAACTTACTCGGGGCACGCACACAAGCACTTTGAATATGGTGCGAACAAGAATAGTATTGAATGACGTTGTAACACTGTTTAAAGAAAAGAACAACACCTTGGTCTACTTCAGGGCGTTTAAAAATAAAACCTTTTGAACACTCTCAGTTTAGAAACTTTTAATATTTAGCCATTTCTGATATAATAAATAAGAAAATAATTATGAAAGCATTTTATGTAAAGTTGTTATTATTTTAGCTACATTTGGTTAACAGTACGATTTTATGCGATTCGAAATTAAAGAACCGTATTTGTCAGATGAAGTCTTTATGAATAGAAAACAATTACTAAAATAATATATTAAATGTGTAAGTCAGCATTGACACACATACATGTGTGTCAATGCTGACCATTATACAGGGGTACTGGTAACCAAATAATTTTCTAAACACTATCTACTTAATTTCAACTTTTTTTATAATACATATCCAATGAAGTAGGGATGAAGAGCGTTTTAGGAACGCTTATAAACTACTAGTATGTTTCGAACTGACAAATGCAACGCAGTGGGCCGAGCACGAAAACCTGTTCAAGTGTAACGTAATCGCATCGTTAATGTGTTTAGTACTAACTGTCATGTATCTAGTACACAAAGGGTACAAATAACTCATAGTTTGTACTGAATACGTAAACGGTACGATAATAATCTGCGATACGAAAGCAGATTTAAACACCAGGTGTATAAATAAATGAACATTTATTTGATACTTAAATGAAACATATTTCATTTGTATAACATTAATTTAAACCTATAATACAAAATACAAAATAACAACAAATCAAAATACAACACAAATATGCTTAAATTGAATATTTTAATTAGACAACCATCACGAAATACCGTGTCTACTTTGACAATTATCGACACGCAAAAAAGCCAAATAGTATTGATTATTTTTAAAGCTTGACTGGTTTCCCAATAATATGTAAAATCATCCACCTTTCAACACAGGAAATTCGGACAGTAGTTGCACGTGAGCGTTCATTTATAATAAATTAATTGGGCGACTGGCTCTGATTGGCTACCTGTGTCCGACAACCTTTAATCCGATTGATTTAATCCTGATAATTACAAATACGTGATGAAATGTATCAATGTTGATTCTATCTTCAAAGGATAATATATTTCACAGATGTACTTAATAGACTGATTGCTATATATATTGTTAGTATTGACAAAGTACTTAGACCACAAGTAGAACATCACCGTGGTAAATAGGCGATAAAAGTGGGAGGAGGCGGTGGGTGAGGGCGGAGGACGCTTGCCGGCAATTATTACGTGAGTGCCGGCAGAGCGGTCGGAGTTGGCAGTTTTGTAAATGTCATTGTTTTCTGTTGTGTAGGTATGCTACCAAGAAAACGTAGATGCGACGTGCATTTGTTTTGTGGCCATGTTGACATCCCTACACGCGTCTCGTGCCAAACATGCGTGAATCAACTCTAGTAGGTAAGACGTTCTACTTATAGATATTTAATTACTTTGGTTTTGGTTTGATGGTCTCGACGTTTAAGCCATTGAAGCATAATTATACATAAGATCTAAGAAGAGGACTTATATACTTTGAACTGATTGTCAGTTAAGTAAAGAATTGAAGTAATTATTATTATTAATATTTGTTTATTATTATTATTATTAATTACCAATTAACAGCATTGTCACGTAACGTCAGGTAAGATATAGATGAAATGCAAACCTATACAATTATTTTAGGATATGTTTATTAAACAACGAGTACTGGTTAGAAAGATACTGTTGCAACTGAAATTACTGCACCAAAAAGATATAAACTAATGCCTTAAGGTAAGATGAATGTGTAAGTAATTTTGGTGCCTGTCTTGTATTTATGTCTAGAACCTTTGAATAACATTTGAACACCGTTGATTTCACCACAATATAAACAGATGCTCGTCACCAAATCATTAAGAAACGATAAAACCCTCAGAACTTCACTTTTACTAATAAACGTTGCGTAAACTTTATACTAGACAAAACTTTCTTTGTCTTGCTCTCACGCGTGACTATTACTGTAAGCGAGAAATTGACAGATAGATACGAATAACTATTTCGGGTATAGCGAAGTTTATTAGTAAGGCCGATAGAAAATAAAAACTCTACCAAAAAAGCTACACTACGCTTCGCTTCAGATTTAGCTTTTTAAACCAAATCAAGGATTACTGATATTTTTACACTTTATAGGCAAGTGTTTGACTTGTTTTTTACTATCTCACTTGACGGTCAGTGTTAAATGCAGTTGAAGGTGGTATCGTACTAGACGTACAATAGCGACTGGCGTTTAAGGACATCCTCCAAAACATTCTGATAGGTGCTAGCAACAGACCCACGCCTTGCTTGGTACCAACAAGCGTGAAAGAAACTTGTGGGTGGTAGCTAGCCAGGCCGTCACAAAAATTAAAATTGGATCCACCGTTTATCATCACTATGACCATGACCACTCTGCCAAGATTACCCGACTAAGAATACAGTGTACTGAAACAGTAGTTTTGTTACTAAATACTGTGTAGAAATGTCCCAGTGAGAAGTGAAGTTTGTTAATAAGCACAATCATAAATTACATTCGAGTATTCCCACTACTGACACACTTCCTTCCTCTCAAATAGTGAAGGACATACGCCACCCCGTGAGTCCAGTACTGGTTGGTGGCTAGTTTAGTGAGCGGCGGCTCAGTGAAACTACAACCGGTTAAATATTTCAAACACGTAAAGTGATTATTATTTTAACCGACGATTTCCTTACTTCGTCTATAGTACGTAATGTTTTTTCTTCGTATATACCATATCTGTCGCGAAATTACGATGATATCAAAGAGATGCCACCCGGGAAGAAGGACCTAAGAAGACCTTTTATTTGCATACTTTTTATTTGAAAACATAAATAGGTAAAATCAGTAACAAAATAGACTCACGTATGATTAATCTCTTAATCAAAACTTTTCCTACTTATAAAATATGTTATGCTTTAAGAAAGTAACTGTTAAACAAACAATAAAAAACACAGACTACAAAGTTTGTTTTGCGTTGATATTACATCTACTTAATATATAAACGGATTAAATCGTCACAATAATAATGTTTACAATAATATTGCACATAACATAAATTATTTGAAATATACGCGGCAGTTTAATGTTGTTTATTTTATAAACCTATATACCTATACTAAACGTAATGCAACTGAATCACAACGCCTATAAACATTATCGCCTTTACTAATAAACATCCTTTGTCTTGCTTTGACAGATTGATGTTTTAACTATTCTGGTTGACAGATTCTGTTGACAGATTGACGTTTTAACTATTCCGGTTAAAGCCAAGTTTATTAGTAAGGCCGTAAGTGTAAAAACTACGTTTTTTTTAAATTTCCGCCTGTTTAGCTGTATCACGTAAGAAACAAAATTGGTTTTAGTAGACTTGAATTTGATAAAATTCTGAAGCGGGTTTCGCTAACACTGTAAGTATTTTATAGGCAAGAAGTTTGTATGTTTTCTCATGGAAATTTGATTCAATAACGAAATCTATATAAATATACATATGCATATAACTCGACCACAGAACAGCTGCAAGGTTGCAAATATCAAAATCAAAGAATAAGCATTACTTATTTGTAATTAATTCACAAGTAGAGTGACGATGCAATTCCATGGAGAAAACGCTCTAAGCAAGTACAATTTGAAATATTTAATACCGACTTCCATTCTATTCAGTTATTGGAGTGTATCTCAAAAAGTACTGGACCAAATTTATTGAAATTTAAATGGGCAGCACCAGCTTTCAAACAAAATAATAATTTTGAGAATCTGTTCACCCAGTCGAAAGTTATGATATAACAAACATAAAAAAATACAGTCGAATAGAATACCTCCTCCTTTTTTGGAAGTTGGTAGATAACTAGAATAAACTAGTTATTTAGATATACAAACACTACATTATAATACAATACATACAAGTTAATAATATAAATGATAATAATAATGGACATTGAAATTAAACTGGCTATGCGATGTGCCATTATAGACATAGTATATGTGTCGTTTCGTAGCCGCCCAGCCACGTAACACTTGAAAAAAATAAGCAAAAACGGCACTACTTTAGCCACTGCCAAAATCACCAGTACCAAGTCACCAGGCTTGCTCGTTAACGCGACCGGTCCTCCTGGGACCCAGTTACGTCACCGGGTGTATTACCTAGAGCCGGCTCTATTTTCACTTACCCACGCCAATGTAAAATAAGACGGGAAACCGACCGCATTTGCAGTTTGGTACGTAATAAACAGTATTTTGGTAGGTAAGTATTATTTCTGTAAGATAGATATTTCTCATAGAATTACATAGTCTACATTAAACACAGACCCTCCCACTGCAAATTTGCATTTAAGACACTATCAAATTACCTAATAATGTTAGCATGTGCGGACTTCTGGAATTTCACTCTTTGCAAGGATCTTTGTACAAGTCTCTTCACATTTTCAAATCAACATCGGCTTCATCATCATGTGAATATTGAGGCAGTTTTACTGCTCGACCACACGGATATAGTAAGAAGACTAAAGAGAACAAAACCGTTCGAGTTAGTGTAGTGATCAGTGCTAGTGTATTAGTGAAATGTAGTTAATGTAAGTACTGCTTCAAAGAACACGTGGACATAGTGTCTTCACCTTAAATAGAGACAATAAGAAATGTTAATGTTACTGGACACATTCTTACGTATAGTGAATATAGCAGTTTAGGATAGAATACAGTTACTTATTAGCCTTTTTAGGCTAGGTTGTAATATCAATAGGGTGCATAATATTTGTATGTATCCTAGACAAAAGAAAAAAATAAAAAAAAGTATTTTAAATGATCTCGCAACAAAAAATATATATTAAATCAACTTTCACTAAGTATACATTATGTAGATCAACTAGGGTATCCAACAACCGCCCAGCACGCGCTGGAGTCATGCCCAGGAGGAGCGGGACCGCGGCGATCCCTGACCGCGGTTGTAGGATCCGATCTCTCCTTGTCAGCCATTATTACGAAGATGGTCGGTGACGAGAGGTCGTGGGAAGCAGTGGCCTCATTCTGCGAAATTATTGTTTCGCAGAGGGAGGCGGAGGAGCGGGAGAGGGAGAGAAACCCTCTCTGTCATCCGCTCCGGAGGGCGCGGACACGGAGGCGAGCCAATCAAGCTCGCACTCCGTCTCCGCTCCGAGGCTGCGGGGACGGCCGGTGCCCCCCATCAGGGTTAGGTCCTCACGAGGTGTTGATGTACCCTGTGTTTCGGGGCATCTCACGAGGCGGAAATGGAGTGGGCTCTTTACACCCACCTCAGAGGCTGGGCCTGCGTAGGCGGGCAGCGACGTCGGTGGGGGCTGTGGCTGAATGCACGAGCGGGCCCGCGCCACCTGCCACCTGTCGACGACGGAGGAACACCGCAGAGGTTTGGTGGGTAGGTCGCCCTTCTGGTGGAGACTCCCACACGCGCATGATCAGGGTATAAAACCTTGCTCTGCGATAAAAAAAAGAGGGTATCCAACAACAAAAGGTCTTCGAAATCAGGCTCACAAATCTAACTAAAAACCGGCCTATTGCTAGTTTGTTTTTTTTTCCGATTACGTCGACTGTTAACTTCTTGCTAAATTTCATAATTCTAGGCCAACGAGAATTTTACATAGTTTTTGATTAACTAGCGTGCATAAATTGCTGTATTTTTTGATTGCGTCGACATTTTGTGTCAGTATGGGACCATCCTTTACACACGAGGAGGGATTCGCTGAAGGGTTCTCTACTACAGACGAGGGTGGCTTACTCCCAACCGCTCATTAGCGGTAAGCAATATGATAAGGACATTATCATAAACTCTAAAGCTGCTAGAGATTGACTTCTGTTCCAATAAAGTAGGTAAATGCATCTCACATACCAAATGTATATACCGTTACATATTGAAATACTTCTTTATGGAAATATTGCACTAAGTTTTTCTACCAAGTGAACTGTTACGGATCAGTTCATAGCTACCCTCTCTGATTTTTTAAACTATTATAAATCAATTTGTCGGTTATTAATAACCTAATCCTTTTAATTATTTGGCTATTTTCTACCTCTTCTTCCGACTTTCTTTGGATTGTAATAATCATTCATGTCATCGTTTAAATATTCCGTGAACTTAGTTATTTGAAGAACTGACATGTTTTTATTCAAAAAACAATGAGAAGTACCTCATGAAGTTATACTACGCTTTATAAATTCATAAACGATAATTTAAAACGTGTTTTTATCGACCCAACGTTCTTACGTGAGGGACGTAATTGTTTTATTGATTTGAACACGGGCTTATACAGCTTGTTTTGTCTTAATCCTATTAGGTGACCTCTCTAATAAGAAATTAATAATGACATAGTTTTACCAGCATGTACCACGACGATGTTTAGTGTCACGCGGAGCCTTCGCATATACATATATACTTCTTATTTCATATTTCTTTGACTTTGCATTAAGTAAATATTTAAGATACAATATCATATCCTGTAACGGAAAGCGCGATACGACTTTGAAATTAAGCTGCACTTTATTAATTACTAGCGTCTGCCCGCGACTTTGTTCGCATATTAGGCTAGGCCTTCAACGTTCATATAACCTCCCTTTTTCGGTTTTTCTTATATAAGAAACTTCCCCTGAATTAACACAACAAAAAAGAATTAGCGACATAGTTCCATCCATTCTTAAGTTATAACGTGACCAAGTGAAAAGAGGTTCATTTTTTGTATATATAGACTAGCGACTAACCGCGACTTCGTTTGCGTAGTAGGCTTGGCCTTCGGTCTCAACATAACCTTCCATCTTATCAGGATTAACTTTCATAAGAACCTTCTCCTGACAATAATCAACACAACAAAAAATTATTAGCGAAATCGGTAAAGCCGTTCTCAAGTACGTAGCGTGACCAGGAAAAATAGGGGTTCATTTATATATAAATAGGTAACAACAGCACGTAAATTAGTCAGATTTTAAATAAATAGTTAAGGTCTTTATAATAAGGTCTATAGTTTGATTGTTTACAGTACAGGAACAGTTGTACAAGACACTAAACTAAAATCTAAAATTAGCTAAGGCTATGGCAAATCCAATTCTGCTCAAACTACAATCCACATTTGTGTAACGCTTGGTAACACTAAATGACAATTCGTGCTCACAATTGAACATAATTTTGTTGCCAAATTTTAGGACTGCTATTCAGACAAGCGTTATACGGATTTAGACTTAGAATGAACAGGTTAAGAACTATAACAACTTACTACACACTACTAATACTACTACACTAAAATTGATTTTTAGTTCGTTACTTATTACGTTTATTAGTTCTGCACAAGCGAATTTCTTCCACTGCGATGCTCTATTAAAGAATATCTATTTACCTATCTAAGAAAGTCATTTATAGATAGGACAGCGTGATAATGAGGCGGGGTAGCGTGAATGAAGATATAGTGGGGATAGTGTAGAGAGGTTGATAGTGAGGATTGATGCAAGATTGAAATAAAAATTAAGAAAGAAATAAAGTACTGCACTTAAAGTGATACTGTTAGAATGTAAATCAATATGTCATCTTAAAAAAAAACAGCTAATTACTTATTAATCCTATTACGAAGATGACTAGTAGAAAGTCAATATGTCCGTAATTTTTGCGATACTATTCTATAATTTATTTTGTTACCGCACTTCGAAGCTGACGCGACAATAAGCTCCGCTGCAGCGTTGCACCTACTATCTACTAGGATTTGGCGAAAAGGGAAACCATGGCTCTTTTTTGTTATTTTAATAATACACTTATTATTGCCTAGGTTTGTATTTTCTATATTATAAAGTATTTTAGAGTTTTGTAGTGTAAAAATCGTAGTTATTAACGCCACAAGAGTGCTGGCACGTGTACAAAATCGTGTAAACTTATTTTGGAAAATACGAGCCAAATTACGAAGGAAAAACAACTATCTACTACTCATATCCAATGCTAGATTGTGCTATTTAATAAAACGACTTCCTATCAAATATACCTAATTTAAACACGTACTATTTATATGTATATTATATTGACATTCAGTTCGTTGGGGTGGTGACCTCGTTCATTTTATGACTGAAATAAAACATTTAACAATTAATCATTTATAGCGGAGTGATTGATCTTTGAAGAGTTACATGTCGTATACATTTTGTTATATAAATAGTTAAACCAAAAACTCTTTGACTTTTAGATTTTGATGCTATCAAAATTAAAATTCAATTTTGTATTAACACTGACAGACGTTCGAAACCCTAATGTTAAAGCCGCTGAGATGTAGGAAAATTATAATAATGTGTAGCAGTATAAAATTGCAGAATAATGTAGAATTAATTATTAATATAGATTTGACTTCTAACACACATATATTATGATGTACATAGAGCTCTTCAAGCTTTAGCACCACCTGATAAATACATGTGTTGAACATCCTACGGACGTGGTTAAGTCTGTCCTCGATGTACTCATCTAGTGCGTACGGATTTTTATTTTTGCAATAAAGGTAATACTCCCGCGCTTAATTGTTATTATTGTTTTACCATTACGATAAGTTCGAATATCTGACTTGGTATTGGCTGATTTTTATTCGATACACGCCCGAAAGGTAAGAGTCTAAGGTATAAGTATATGGACGTAAAAATTTAAATACTTACAAGTAGTCTCGAAAATCAAAACAGCCTCGATAACATATAAGTACATTTCAATAAAACTCTTAACTATCTGCTGCATTATGGCCGGAATAAAAACATCTTTTCGTGCAACGTACTTTCGATAAATTTCCAAACGCACAGGGTTGTCGGATGGCCGATCAGCTACTATTCTGTGAAATACGTAACAACTTAGATGGGATTCTCGCGAACCGCTGTAGCACATCCGAGATCTTATTGTCGTGAACATTGCCCGAACACAACAAACCCGAACAAAATAATAATTCGGCTTCTTCCATTAAAACACGTATATTTAATGTGTATTTCTTCCTGTGTCGTTTTTCTCGGTAAAACTAAGCACGACTTCGTTTGGCGCGACGCCAGGAACAGGCTTTCGGTCGGCAGTCCAGCCTTAAAATGTATGTACTATATAAAAGCAAAGAAAAAGGTCAGATATATTCGTAAATGCCACTATGACCATGGATGACACCCACACACCAGGAGAATATTCAACTAAACTGTACTGAGAACTTATTTATTTCGACTACACCAGTTTATGTACTAACAGCAGCGCTCCGCCGTTTTCACCCGCGTGGTGATGGATAATGATGATGATGAATCAAAAAATATAGCCTATGTTACTCAGTGATAATGTACCTTTCTAACAGCAAAATATTTTTTCAAATTTGTCCAGTAGTTTTTAAGTTTATTCATTACATAAGAAAATACAAATCTTTCCTCTTTTTAATATTAGTGAAATTACTCAGTCTCTACTATGCCATAGCTTATTTTATACTTATATGTAGAAAAACACAATACCGATGTCATCTAAATACACAAGTATATCATCGCGAATATAACTTAATAAGTTTTCAACAGACGTTGGTGAAATTTAAATAGGACTAACTTAGAGGAATGATTAAACTTATTTAATTATTAACTTGGACTAACTTTAATTCCTATACAACAATAAAAATGGCTTTGAAACATATGTCAGACGTTGTTATTTATCATTCACAATTATGTGATAATTATGAAAGTTTTTAAGTGCGTTAGTATGTTGAAATGTATATATAGTATATACCTAATGTATAATTGAAACGGCTGAATGAATTTGTAATTAGGAATGCACATAGATTATACTATGGATACATACACACATAATGACTATATATTATGTATCTCGATTCTAAAAAGATATAAAATTTACTGTAGATGTAGGATACAGATCATGCAGAAGAAGTAGGCTATTCCAAATAACGATACGGATTTCGATACATATACTCTAAATTACGTAAACAAATTGACAAGAAAAAGCAAGTACTAAACGAACGAAATAACGAGGCACCCTGAGAGTCGTTACACATAACGACAATATATACGAATGACTCCCAATCGAGATCAGATGCAATGCCACAGTTGCAATCGTTACGTGATTTCCCTAGGCGATCGGTGGTGATAGGTCGCGAACGATGCCGATGAGCAGCGATCGGTGGCGATCGGTTCATTTTGTTTCGTTCAGCCTGCATCTTACTTGCAAATGCGATGCAATAAACGTCGAATCTCAACCCGGTGTGGGGATAGACTAGGAAACAAGATGAATCTTTAATTTTAATTGAGGTCCGATCTGTAAGCTGGAGCTTGAAATTGTTGAGGTTATATACACCTTTTCCGTTTGTAGAACAATAATGCTTTTTAAATGCTTCTGAAGCCTAATCTCAAGGTAGCGAGGGTTGACTGCTGATCCGACGGGGTTTTGCGGAATTACGGGATCGAAACTATTACATAGCAGACTTTTTAGAGTCATATGTAAATTGGGATTTGGATGTCATTCTGTAACAATATTTTAATAATAGTCATATCAACTAGGTTCAGATAATCCTTAAGTAACATTCACGAATACTTTATATTAAAAACTATAAATAGCAAAAACTAAGCAAAGAGGCTTCGCCAAAACACTGCAGGCATTGTGGCAAATGACAAACTCAGATATAGAGAACTTTACGGATAAAAACCACTATTGCAAATAGTGTAAGAGACAGGATACTATGAAAATTTATGCATATCCTAGAACATCTGAACCTGCGCGTGCACACATAGAAAAGATGTAATATGAAATTAACAAACTTAATCAAAAGTAATTAACTTTTACTCCTCTAAAGAAGAAAGTGAGGATGGGCACAATTCTGTCTTCAAGATAAGCAATAGAACATAAGATGCAAGAAAATATACCTCGATAACACAAACTGCACTACGGAATGAAACCAGGGTAAAAATTTAAAAAATAAGTAGTGGAAAACAAACACCAAAACTCGAAGCTTATAATATTAACATTTAATTGAAACCAAGAGCATTACAAGCCTTACAGTTAAAGTAAATTAGCAAAAGGTTATTGCAACGTAGCGTTTATCTCTACTCTGATCTACGCTTTTATCTATCTATCTATATATATAAAAATTTACCCCTATTTCTCCTCGTCACGCTGTAACTCGATAACGGATGGAACAATGTCGCTATTTCATTTTTTGTTGTGTTAATTACTCTCAGGAGAAGGTTATTATGAAAGAATACCCAAGAAAAGGTGGGAGGATATGGCAAGGTCGAAGGCCGAGCCTACTACGCGAACAAAGTCGCGGGCTAGTATTCTATATACTTAAATAATACGAATTAAATTCTACTGGATCGGCTCATTCGGTGAAAGAGGAGCGTACCATCTTGTCATATCAACAGAGATGGCGGATGGTGGACATGTCATCAACGGTAATTGCCAAGATATTTAAGTAGGTACATAGTTTTTTTGGTGTTTTTTTGTATAAGGGTCCCATTTTTAAAATATTTGAATAGATTTAGAATTTAATAGACCTCATGAAAAAACAATCTAACCTAAAAGGCTAATAAGTTATTTAAATTTAACCTAAACTAATAAATAAAGAATAGCTAAGAATGTGTCCAATAACACCTATCTTATTGTCTCTATTAAGGGGAAGACACTTTGTTTATATTTATTTCTAATGCTTTTGTTCACAGACATCAATTGGTCCGTAGCATTGTTTACATATAAGTGGAAGACACTTTGTTCATGTGTTCTTTTAAAACAGTACCTACTTACAGACTTCACTATTTTACACTTTCACTTCACTGCATTAACTTGAAAGGTACATGGGTAAAGTAATTACGACGTCTGATTGTCGGACGATTCCTGTCGTTGTAAGAACGAAAGTTTTGTTAAAAAAATACAGGCAAAATTCACGTGCTAGAGAAAAATCAAAAAAACCTGCCCGCATGTAGCAACATTGTCCGCTCCAGTTGACCGTGAATTTGATCTCGGCGTCTGCGAACACTCGTGATTGAATGACGAGCAGAAGGGGCATAAAACAAAGAGAACAGTGGCACCTGCCTTTTTTCCAATTCGCCTAGTTTTGCCGCTGGATTAGTTTCCCACTTGTTTTCACTGGCCTGTCAATATCAAAAGTACAAACAAAAATCAACTTACATTTTATTGTGTGTAGAACGTTTTCAAACTAACTTGAGGTAGCCCAGTTTGGGGTACGATTTGTGAAATATTTTATCACTCGAAAATTATTTGAGTTGGCTGAATATAATATTGATGGATGTTACAGTGTGGAATCATATTAACATTACACAATTTTAACGTGTGCGTGTGCAAGCGCGTATCTGTGTGCGTGTTATTTTTACTATCTAAAGTTATATAGTTTTTTTCATGCTGTTAGGATGATTTTCCTATTATTTCACACCAGATACTGCTGTAATATGTCATCCTCAGTAGCATAAACTATTATACTTGCAGATGGCCATAAAAGATCGGAATGTGGATGTGACGGAGGCCCCGGGCCGGGTGGAGAAAGCCGACATATATAAAAATTAGTTATAAAAAAAAAATTAGACAAGCTAAGGCTTTTGTATTATGTATGCGTGTATACCTTGAGCATTCACGCTCACTAAAAGGCTTCTTCTCGCGGCGGCGTCGTGTGGCGGGTCGTCCTCTTCCCTCTAATATGGTTGAGGAGGGCAATGGCTGGCACACGTGTCAAGCTCGTGAGCGGGCGCTGCTTGCGGGAGCCGGTATGCTCTCGGTATGTAAGATATTTAGAAATTAGTTAAAAGTCTATTTGTGTACAAAAAAATGTATTATGTAAGTTTAGTTAAGAAAAAAATGTCCTCCTGTATTCCGTTAGTAATTATAAAATAAAATTATAAGTTTAAAATATAAATGTAAACAATGCCACGAACCCATTGAGTCTGTGAACAAAAGCAATAATAAAAAAATAAAAAAAACTATTATCAGTACCAACTATATATCAGCTAACTATACAATCATACAGAGAAATGCAAAGTTAGCTGATGCACAATATGTATTATGTAGTACTGTATTTTTGGTGTACGGTTTTTCGTTCTATTATTATGCTATAAGGATTAGTATTTATCAGCACATGAAAATAAAATAAATTTTTCAAAAAAATATTTTTACAAAAATATTTAGTTCAGAATTTGAAATTCATCACCAGTTCTAGCAACACTAATATTGGTAAGGCTATAGATAAACCCATTTAAGCCTTAAGAAATATAAATAGCCTTTTCGTCTTTTGAGCTTAGCTACCACCAAACACATTAGCAAACACAGTTTTGCCATTGTCGCCATTTGATTCATAAAAACATTGTACTGCTAATATTTATAAGACATTAGTTTGATGTGCATTTGGAAATGCGAACATCATAAAAATATTAAATGTATTGATCGACATACTGAGCCATCATGTCATGAGTTGCCATCAGCAGTAGTAAAGGTTGAACGAACCGAGCTCTATTCAATTAAAAAACTCTTGATTGAAAAAATGAGGGTCGTTTAATATCCAAAGAAGCCGTATCGCGATTTCCACCTTCATACTCTATATAAATAATCAAACGTCATAAATGGGGAATCGTACGAATGCCGTTGAATATGTATGCATGCTTCTGGTATCACCATAACAATTTACCAAGTTTAATTAAACTTATAATTGTAACTATTAGATACTTCAGGTTCCGGAACGGTTATCAACATAGAAAATCAATAACTCATAATAGTCAGTGAGGGGGAGTAACTTCTTGCGGAAGCACGGAGTGCAGCTAATAATTCAGTTATTAGAAAATAGACAAAGAGATATAAAAATAGACGGTATTTTTACACAATACTGTCTTAAATAGTTGTGCATCTATCTTTAAGAAACCTACTGTGATGATATAAATAACTACAGTGCGGCCAACGAAAGAATGCGATCCTGACGTCTACCAGTTGGACATCACTAGTCATGATCATTATCTCAGCCGTAGAACGTCCACTGCTGAACATAGCCCCCCCACTTTACAAAAAGTTGGAAGCGGCTTACATCCAACGTCGTCTTGCGTCCTTTATCAGGACATCTGTCCACCGTGTCGGTGGACGACCTACGCTGCGCTTGCCGGCCCGTGGTCTCCAGTCCAGAACCTTGAACATGACTAGTGATGAAAACAATTACCACTATTATTTACTTTTTACTGACCAAGTAAATAGTAACCTAAGTTTCATAAGTTGTCTGGGTTTTAATTTCTGAATGTAACTAAAGTAATTAAGTAAATAACACGTACAATTTTATACGAAAAATTTAATTCCGACTTCCATTCTATTCAGTTATTGGAGTGTATCTCAAAAACTACGGGACCAAATTGGATGGGATGAAATTTAAATGGGAAGCACCAGCTTTCAAACAAAAAAAGAGTTTTGAGAATAGGTTCACCCAATCGAAAGTTATGAGGCAACAAACATAAAAAAATACAGCCGAATTGAGTACCTCCTCCTATTTTTTGGAAGTCGGTAGACAACGGTAACAATATCTTGAAAACTGAGTTGCGATTGGCAAACAAACAAATTTAATTAGATCGCGATTCACTTAAAGAGGTACTTGTCTTCGTCATCATATTTACCTACAATTAAATAATTAAATGTTGATGTATTTTCTTTCTTTTACCTTTCTTTTTTCTTTCTTTTACCTTTTTTTCGACGTACTTCGCCCAGTAATCTTTTGCAACTTTCCCGCAGGCTTCTTTTTACAGGCTCAGGAATGGCATGTGCGTAGTATGGTTTTAAAAATATTGGTCCTGATATTACGGTAAATTCAACGCCTTTTAAAAATTATTGCGTCCGTTCGATCACGGCCTGTCGGGATCACATTCATATCGTTCACCGCACTGTACTTTATTTCAATTTCCCGTGGTCCTTCTCGAACCAAAACAAGCAACATACCGCTATTATAAGCATATTACAATACATGATAGGTTTTTTTATTTACTAAGTGTTAATGTCCTTAAATATTTCTCTAACTAAATTTGAACTTTTTGGACTTCATCACAAAACATTCTCTGATTGCATGAGCTATGATACTGTCAATATGTATGTACTGTACGCGGACTGTGTAGATATTCAGTGACAAGGAAATCGAAGCAAGGAAATAATTATTTATTCAACGTTGAAGCCTGTAAGCCGGTACTTGATTTTCTAATGGTTTTATTTATTTATGTACAAGCACTCTGCTTAGCGCGTTCAACATTGATTTAGCAGTACATAAATACGTATTATTCTATCAGTAAACAATTGTATGACATCAAGTAAAGTATCATCCCCATAAGTTGCCACTGCTGGCACAGGAGTTTTCTTCTCAGAGATAAAAGTTGGAGCTATAACCCTCGCTATCCTTACGCTATTGTACAATAAGTTGTTTCAGTTACTTAGTACGATACAGTTAAGTACGATTAACTACATTATTATACGATTAACTATAGGATCCCAAAATATAAACAAACTCGAATAAGCTCGCTTGCAGATCGAAGACGCAAGCTAGATACGATATATATATAAATTAGCCGATGGAATATTAGGCACAGCTGAAATGCTTTCGACTCTTACATTTTCTAGCCATTCCACCTAACGAGAGCATCCCGGTTTAACATAAGTCAATGATAATCCAATTTGGGTTAAATGCACCTATAAATAAAGCGATCAGCTAGTTTAACCGTATTTCTAAAGAAAATAACCTGGATTTATTTGACAGAAACGTTGGCGGGCTTAGGATCTTATTGTGCAAACTTTTAAACTTACACACACCTGACTGTCAAAAACTAGTAATAAATAATCACTTTACTTCACCACATTATAATAAAACTGTAGAAGTCGAATTTATGTACAATGAAACAAGTACAATTTAAAAAAAGGTAATACCAACTTCCATTCTATTCAGTTATTGGAATGTATCTCAAAAACTACAGGACCGAATTTGATCAAATTTAAATGAAACCACACGGGAAGCACCAGCTTACAAACAAAAAGAATTTTGAGAATCGGTTCATCCATTCGAAAGTTATAAGGTAACAAGTACATAAAAACATACAGGCGAATTGAGTACCTCCTCCTTTTTTTAGAAGTCGGTAGAAAAATGCTTAAAACCGAGTCAAGGGGATGGAAAGAGTAAAATGGAACTAATTTTTTTTTTACCAAATATTTTGTTTTTCTGTTTGCCTGTCTGTTTGTATAACGGGCTAATCTCCGAAACGAATTGAAATTTTGTATGGTGGTTGCTTATACCCCTGGTCAACAGATAGGATACATTGATCCCGGTAAATTAAAGTGTTCCGTGGGATAGTTAAAAAACTGGAATTAACCGGAACCCGCGAGGCCACACGATCGAAGCCGCTGGCGGGTTAGCTAGTAGAATTATTATTCTGATTTTAGTTTTTAACTAGTAACTGTAATCTAATTGCACCTTAACCTTTTAATGTTAAATTAATAAGATTATAGATTTTTGTAGACTTCGGAAAAACAACAATTTGACTCATTGTATTTAATATAGATTCTAGAATTTCACTGTTCACTGTGTATATATTGCATGCAGTCATCGCATATAATTATGATGGCATTTAGCTCTGTCTAAATTGTATTAGTACTTTGACTTGTAATGGTGTACTTGAGGTTGGTGATTAATTAATTAACTAGCTATAGTTATATAGTAGATATAATATTCAAATTCAAATTCAAATTTATTTTTAATAATTAGTACAGCGTTACAATTTGCGGCTCTACCTACCAAACTGGGTATAAATACACCCGTATCTTGATTGGTACTCGTAGTTCCTTCCCTAGGTTATTTTAATATGTACGTATTATACATTAGGCTGGAACTGAATTTAATATTACAATTACATTATATTTACAATATACATCATTAAAATCATTACAATTATTAGAATATAACATACTTAACATTTATAAAAACTCATATTAGCTTTTATATTTTAAGTAGCTTTATAAAAGTTAGGATGTGTGCCTTGAGGGTCTAGCAGTCATGGCGTCTGACACGGATTGTAGGTAAACGTGAGTTTGAATCTAGTCTAATCCTACAACGTACGAATCTACGAGTAATTTATCTCTATAAAATTGCGGAATTCTAACAGGAATCTAAGAATTGTGATGTATCGTAAACAGTGTAGCCTACGAAACAAAGATTTTCCTGGAGTTAGAAGCCAAGGAAGCTTTATATACGAGTTGATCAATTAAACGTTTAAACACTAAGCATGTTCTTCAATCTCAGATCTAATTAATGTTTATGAATTAATGTTTCTTTTCAAAAATGTTGTCAACTTAGTATTTCTCAGTATGAGCCATTATATTATCACTCAATGTTTTATATTTCTCTTCTGTTGCCTGTTTAATGTTTTATATTTCTCTTCTGTTGCCTGTTTAATGTTTTATATTTCTCTTCTGTTGCCTGTTTAATGTTTTATATTTCTCATCTGTTGCCTGTTTAATGTTTTATATTTCTCTTCTGTTGCCTGTTTAATGTTTTATATTTCTCTTCTGTTGCCTGTTTAATGTTTTATATTTCTCTTCTGTTGCCTGTTTAATGTTTTATATTTCTCTTCTGTTGCCTGTTTAATGTTTTATATTTCTCTTCTGTTGCATGTTTAATGTTTTATATTTCTCTTCTGTTGCCTGTTTAATGTTTTATATTTCTCTTCTGTTGCCTGTTTAATGTTTTATATTTCTCTTCTGTTGCCTGTTTAATGTTTTATATTTCTCTTCTGTTGCCTGTTTAATGTTTTATATTTCTCTGCAGAATAACAGTATACACAATACGTAATCTGGTTTGATTTAATACGAGTACGAGTACCATTATGATATTACTTCAAAGTAACAGTTTATAATTTTACATGATGCTAAAATAATAAGAGACAACAATGGAATATCAATTTGTACCATAATATTTTAAGAATTGGAACACTTTATTTTGTTAAACTTACGCTCTATGACAGTTCTGTGGTATTATAAAAAATCATAACAAGATAGTTTTGTCTATTCTGCTGTCCATCATACAGCTAAGTTTGTCAGTTTTAAATCTAATTGCATAAACATTTTCAGGAAAATACAAGTAGTTTAAATATCAATAACTCAATTTTGAAAAAAAATTGCTAAACATATCGTAGATGTGAAATGGGCATGAACATTTTTCTCGCACTCCCTTCTGACGGTATCTCATTATTATTATCACTATATCTTTTTTGCTTCTGATTTTTACTTAGATCTCTACTTTATTCTCCTTGACTTCGTTATAATTTAAAATGAAGTACTTTAGAATCTATTTCTATGTTGTTTGCTGTTATATGCTGCATATTTCATTCACTACAGGGTTACGCAATTTTATCCCACTAATCCCACTAATATTATAAATGTGGAAGTTTAGATGGATCAATGGATGGATGGATATCTGGATGTTTGTTACTCAATCACGGCACAATACTGAACTGATCTGGATGAAATTTGGCACAGAAATAGATTATAGTCTGGAATAGCACATAGGTTACTTTTCATCATCATCATCATCCATCACACCACGGGTTAAAAAGCGTAATATTTTTAGGCACAGCATAGATAAAATAACAAGATCTCCGCCTACGACAAGATCGTAATGACAGTTTTGTCATATTTAGACAGCTCGATACACTGGAAGTGCTCGATAACCGTCAAGAGTGATGAAATGTTACACAAATATCGTCAAGGGTGACGAAATGTACTGACAGTTTTTTCCATTGTGATTAATTTTATATTTGTATGTAGGTAGGTACTGTATTTTATTATTAGTGTTTACTGATTGATTTACTAATACTATTATAGCAATTGCGGTATTTTTTTTTATATTATTGCGTTTGCAATAATTTATGACATTTTGCTATAAAGGTAGTTATGGCCTTGGAGAAGATAATAAGCTACACAAAGTAGTAATCCTGCGCAGACGAAGTCGCGGGCACCAACTATTATGATAATAAAAGTGGCAGTGCTCGCAGCAGAGCTTGAATTGGTGATCTTATCGGATTAACACAAGCAATACTTGCTGCGGTCAGAAGCTGGATGGGTGACCGCTTTTGGTATTTATTCAACTAAGCGCTTCCTTGTTTTGAGAGCACGATAAGCCGTCGGTCTCGTTTCTTGTCTTAGGAGAACAGAAGTTAGGCTACGTCGAAGGCCTTCGGGCAGCCTGAAAACTTTGACATGGGCCACTAGGCTATCTACCAATCCGCACTGGGCCTATGTGGTTGATTATGAGATACCTATACTCTATCAGAGAACAAGGCTCGAGTTCCAGCAGTGGGAACATATTGGGCTGATAATGATTTCGCGTACGATAATCCAACTTAACAAATACAGCTTTCTTGGTTTGTGAATATATATTCGTTATATTAGTTTTATATAGTTTTTCTTTCTTTAATACGAGTATATTTCAACAAAGAAACAATACATTTTTGTACCAACTGCAAATATTGTTCTCGTTAATTACAATCGCAGTTCGATTAAATTAGTTTCTTAGAATTGCTCTCTGATTGCGACTATTGAAATTCAAATTGTTTTCAAACTTATAGTTCAGCTCAAGATTATTGTCTATAAAGTTGAACTCTTCAGTGGGTTTAGTTAATTGAACCGTTAAGGGGTTAACTGAAATAATATATCTTTTTAAAATAATTCGTGTATTTGGGACTTAAGGATAAAGTTATGAAGATATTAGTAAATAATAAATCCTTGCCATACGAAGCGCTTGGCGGCCATTTATCAGGCTTACTAGTTTTTTTAAACGTTCACACCCTCACAACCCCTCCCGCACTAGGTTTCCCTGTGTTACAAGATATATGGACAAATATAGGGTGTTTGGTAGAGGGACCGACAAACCAAATGAGCGTGTTCGGGGGACCACTTGGAGAATACAAGTTGGCCAAAAAAAATCCCCGACACCCCAATATGTTTAACTTTTTTTTTGTGATTTTTCTCTTTTTCTCCGAAATTGTACCTATTTACCACCATAACATTTGTAAAATTTGTAAAAACTAAAAACATCCGGTCGAAAACATACTAAATATTGGAGAAAACGAGAAAATTCACAAAAAAAGTTAAAAAAATTGGGGTGTCGGGGATTTTTTTTTGGCCAACTTGTATTCTCCAAGTGGGCCCCCGAACACGCTCATTTGGTTTGTCAGTCCCTCTACCAAACTGTATATACTTTTTAAATTTCTGCACATCACAGCTATACTTGTTTGTTCATTGGTCAGACCTCGTGCTTCGAAGGTAGGTTCAACACCAACGGTGCTATAAAACTTTAACTTATTTATGTACTTCAAACCAATATCCTTACACTTTTATAGACACATGATAGGATATGCCCTTAACACTTATTGATAATGTTTCTAACTGGATTGAAAATAATCCACTATGGGCAGGAATATTTTACTAATAAAATTTCAAAAAACTCCACTACTATCCTGTAATTATATTATCTGTAACTGATTTCAGTAAAATTCTAGAACTGGTATCAAAAGTCATCAGTTACAAGCGTTATGGAAGGGTGTTTTATAAGGGCATATCCTATCCTATGTCTATAAAAGTGTAAATGAATTATCAGAAACTTACAAAAATGATTTAGAGCATTGTCTTTTTTAATTAGAAATACGGGGTTACTCACGTAATATTTATCGGATAGGTCCGACTATAGTTTCAACCACATTCGGTGGTCTTTTTCAAGGAGTGTTCGGGACGACCGCGTCGATTACGTTAGCAAGCTTGCTAAGCCAGACGTCATCGACGCGAGCATAAATGTATGAATATTTTGCTCTTGTAATATACTATTCGGTAGATGATTATATATTTTAGGAATCATACCAAATATACTATTTCTAAATAAAGCAGTACTAAGCTTAGAGGATTTAACTTTATGTTGATGTCTTTTACTGTGTAATGTGTCAAATAAATACAAGTTTAATCTTGCAAAGACCGAGACTTCATACTCATATATGTACAGAGAGGGTAGGATCATTAAATTAAGCTTTTTGAAAATAGGGTACACAGCTGTCTCTCCGCTTAAGACCAAATATGGCTCACACACTTCTTTTGGGCTTTAAAAGCTTTAATTATGTCAACTGAGTTGCCACATAATATAACACTGTAGCGTAATACACTTTCCACGTGACCATGAAAGGAGGTCAATACAGTAGAAACATTAACAATTTTGTTCAAGTCAACACAGAAACATTAACAATTTTGTCAGACTCATCTTAAAAAACATAGACAGGTGATGACTTACCACCCATATAGACCGTGGAAGCTGTGACGTCACAAAATGACAGTTTGGGTAAAAACAAAAACGAACGTGATTTTAGTATTTTAAATTAATACGCGCTTATTTTGTACTGAAAATTAATTTATATGCCGTAATGTTTTACCTCCGGGTGCAACCATGACTCAAGAAGAGATACCAGTAGGCTTAACATAGAAGTTACCTTAAACACAGAAGTTTCCTCTTTGAATTGCTCTACAATTGTACTTAAGCTAACAATCCATTTTCTAATATATATATTTTAATCTACATAACAATCGAAGACATTTAAGAAACGTGCTTAATCTCAAAAAACGATATAGGTAAATCTTGTCACGGAAATTGGTTTTTACCCAAAATGTCAAATACTGCCATTTGTGACGTGATGGTTGCACTTAAAGGTTTGGTGTCTGTTATTATTATTTAATTCCATACTTATGATTCAGCATCTAGTGTAATTTGAAATACAAATATTTCTTGATACTATAACTTTATGAGTGTTCAAGAACCTGCGATTAAATGGTTACCTAAGTAGTCGCTTTGCATGTGGCGCAAAGGTACGTGTGGCCATCAATCTTAAGGTAATCCGGCCCTTTACGGCTTCTGAGCCGACGTCGCGACGGTCAACGAAGAAATTCAATTACACAATTCTGAAAGTGGTTTTACGAAAATCAATGAACATTATATACTGTTCTATTTGGTCATTTCGATACCGTTGATTTTAAATACCATTGCATACTTTTTATCATTCTTTAGGCACCTACTCTTTTCTATTGTGGTTTAGCTTAAGATGATTGATGAGATTGATAAGATCATAAAATGCTAGTTACGTAAATATGTAATGTACTTACTAGATGCGCGCCGCAGCGTAATTTGCTTTTGTGAACAAATAGATATCGTCTGTATCACTTTCATAGAATTTAGTTTAATTGTAGAAACAATTATTCCACATTAAATTAAGGGAGGATAAGCAAACTTATACAAAAATAAAATGAAACATACTGGAACTCAGTGCACGCACTTTAACGTTAAGTAGCGTTTCTAAGTAAGGTCGCTAGTCTGTCACTTGAACTTGAACTGGCACAGCCTTACAGTAGCGTAGGAGGTGCGTTCTATTTCCACAAGGCATTCACAATTTTTTTTTCGTTTCTATCTGCATACACGAACTACATCAGAATATAGATGGCTTAATTAAGAAGTCAGATGCTCTCTCTGTTAGTCTGGACACTTTGTTGGATGGGGGAATCATGATAGATGTTATCGGTATAACTTAACACAACATGACATAAATAAATATACCTCATCCCAATGTTATAAATTAGCCCCGGCTTGTCCGCGTAAAATTGCAAAAGGTGGTTCATGTATATTGGTAAATAACAAGCATCAATTTAAACAATTACCAGCAGTAAACAATCTTAGTGTACTGGGGCTCTTGGAATGTTTTGATATTATAAAATAGAACTTGGGGAACAAAACATGGTTATAGTTTGTATATACAGACCGCCAAGAACTTTAGTTTCAGAGTACAATCAATTTTTAAAGCTTAAGACTCTATGAACCTAATAAATTTAATAAATAAACGGTAGTGTGTGGTGACTTCAACATCAATTTATTAATACAAACTCCATGTTGTGTTTTTTTTAACAAATTGATGTTGAAGTCACCACACACTACTGTTTTTTTAGAGAAGCAGTTTAAACATACATCTAAAAACCATAATCTTAAAATTGCAGTTAAACAACCTACTCGTCGTTTGGATAATATTTTACACAATTTTAGATCGTGTTTTCCTACTAAACTTAAACGCACAATTATCAAACCTCTGTTTAAAAAAGATAATCACAATGACATGCGGTGTTATAGGCCAATTGCTCTTATACCCACGATATATAAAATATTTGAAAAAATTATATATGCCAATCTTTACTCTTATTTTGAAAGCATGAACATTTTAGTAGAAGAGCAACAGGGCTTTAGAAGACATAAGAATATTAATTTGGCAGTATATATTAAGAAAACTCTTAAGGTTGTAATGTCCGATCTGAGTAACGGGCGAAAGGTGTGTGCGCTCCTTATGGATTTAACTAAGGCGTTCGTCCATGTCGATCATACAAAACTTACAAAAAAACTCGAAATGTATGGTATTAGAGGTAATGCATTGGACATAATAAAATCATACTTCAGTAACCCCTCACCAGTCGATTGTCAATATAACAATGAAATTTCTATTGTGTCTGGGTCGTTCGACTGATGAAGTAGTAATAGACAACAGGCAACCTAAATTACCAAGGATTTGTCCGATTATAAAACAGAAAAGATTTATCTTTCTGATTATCGCCAGGTTAAATGTGGTGTGCCGCAGGGCAGCATTCTCGGGCCTTTACAGTTCATAATTTACATCAATAATTTCCATAAATCAAAAAAGCAGCCCATGGTACTGAGTGCTGGTGATAGTACTGTTATGTTATCAGCCAAAGACTATCTATCACTAGAAATTGACACTATTAATACTCTTGGCGAAGCTGTGAATTGGTTACGCTCAAACAATCTTCTGATAAACCTAAAAAAGACCAGCATGATACCATTTACAAATAGTTATACCAGACCAGTAAACCTAAAAATAACACATAGTGGTTTTCTAGTTCAGGAAGTTGTGTTAGCTAAATTTCTGGGCCTTACTAGATCGAAATTTAAACTGGAAGGAGCATGTTGCTAGTGTGTGTTCAAAATTAAACAAATGTGTTTATGCATTATAATAATCAGTTCAGTGAGAGTTCATGTCAATAGCCTTACCATTTTTGTAATAGATATACCATGTTACCATCTATCCAAAATGTTTATGTTTTTGTTTAATTATTTTTATTCCGTGCAGGCCTCTAAGTGTTGGCTACAGCCCTACTTATGCCTTTGTAAAGGACCGAATGAAATCCGAATTAAAAATTAAATAAGGATAATAATATTAATTAATGAGAGAAATTAACGTCAATAATATTATCAGTTGTAAACCTGAGTGATTCGAGAACCTTTAAGAGAAAATATCAGGGATCACGAAATAATATCTTATACCATTCACACTCCAAAAAGCTTATTTTATTCACTGAAAACAGTGAATAAAAAGGCCTTTTAATCACTGTTTTGGTGTTTGTATTTAGAACACACCAATATATTCGATCTCCATATCAATGCTTCTACAACTTCCTTGCGCAAAGAATAGTCGACATACAATCTCTTTGTTCAAATAACTCCTCGAGATTTGATTGGTCGATATTTGCGACAAGGAGCATTAGAATAAAAACTATATTGTGTTCTTTGCTGCGATTATAGAAAAAAATAAACAATAAATAAATTACACTTATGTTTAGTAATTGTTCCAATTTTAATGTGCATTTTAATTAATTTAATCTTCCTTTTTCTTCATGAAATGTCTATTGTCGCTTAAATTATTTCTTTTTCTCGTAGTCATGGTATAAAATATAGTATGTAACTCTTGAATAAAACGGATTTATATCGAGGACCATGAATCACTCGAATCGCTCAGGATTCTAATAATCAATAATCAAGAATCACTCCCTGCGGTCGTGATTCAGTCGTTAAAATCCTTTACTTACTCGTGATTTATCTATGGCCCTCGCTTTAAATCCGTCCTTTATTCACTAGTTGCATAATATACTATAATAAAGCGACTTTTCTCTTTATTTCTCTATAATACGCATAAAGTAGCGGATAAAATATAATAGGAAATAGTGAATTCATTTCGCAACCATTAAATCGAAATAACATTACTTGTTATGTTAAATCGCAATCAGCACGGATTTAATCAGCATTGAATTCAGTTTCAGAAACTACAATTTATTTCATGCTTCCAAAAAGGTTCGTGTCACAAATATCATGGGACATATTCAATACTCAATTAAGTGTCCACACGTACACACATCAAAAAAAGTTTGAGATCACTAGTATAAGCTGATATAATTTTTTTAATTGAACTTTATCAATAATTTATTCATAAAAGGTTTATATTCAATATAATGTAACTCCTGCCCCGGCTCAAAAAAATGCGGTGATCTTCATGGGCATGCTGAAAAAAAAGTTAGCCAGCATTTCTTGGGGTAACCTGTCCCATTCTTGAATAGCGGCTTCGCTGAGCTCTGGCACTGTCTGAGGGCGTGGCTGACAGTTACAAACAGCTCGCTTATGAGCACTCCACGCGTGCTCTATAGGGTTTAAGTCAGGCGAGCCGACAGGCCAGTCTAACCTTGTGATGTCGTATTCTCAGAGAGCAGCATTGACTCGTTGAGCTCGATGGGCGGGCGCATTATCATCGACCAGTACAAATTGGTTTACTCGGCATGGTCTGACAATTGCATCATAGCAACAATAAGACGAAGAACCATAATACAATCTACCGTAACAAAAACAGATTTCGATTTTTAAAAGTGTTCGCAAACTTTTTATGATGTGTGTAGACTGCAAATGAGGGCCGTGTAAATCACATCCGTTGATAGCTTCAATGGATGCCTACCCAATCCGGGTGGTACAAATGAGGTAGTATGCTTGGTATACATTCTTCTTTCACCACTGTGATGCCAGACATTCAGGTTGAAAATTCGAGAAGGCAGTGGCGCGGAACTGAGAAGCTTGAAGATCTGGATCTACTGCAACTACCTTAAGTAGGCTTGACACCTTACGATCATACTATAACTTGCCAATGTCGTCATTTACTAGTAGTAGTACTTACTGTAATAGATGGAATATCTGTGGGTCACGTGGGAAAAAGGGGGTCGTGGAAGATCTCCTACCAGGTGGACTGACATTGTCAAAGAGACAACTAAGGCAAATGTACCAACTGCTTGAAGACAAGCCGAGTGTCGCAATACTTGCAGAAACATAGTCAAGAACGGCCTTCTGAACGGCCTTCTGACGTCATGACAAATCGATCAAGAAGAATAGATGGAAATATGTATTTTAATCAAACAGATTCCGGAATAGCGCATGCCAAGTGGAACCCAACACATAAGAGATTAGAGTTCATATTTTATCATTAATGCGCTTTTTTATCGCAAGGCATTTGAAGCTAAGCATGAAACTATGAGAGGCTTTTACCTACTCTGTTAGGGGTCGGAGTTAAATAATTCTCCTGTAGGCTCTTGTCAGGATGCCAAAGAGAAGAGGGAACACGACTGGGATCTAAAACAGTCCATCATACTTGGTACAACCACGAAGACTGTTATTCCGCCGACGCTATACTTTACCAGCATTACTGTGTGTTGAAGTATGAACTGTAGCATGTGGAATACTAAATCATGTAGTACTGAGAGAATGATACTCGAAAACCTATGTCTCGGGCCGACGAAAACCAAAACTCAGCTTATGCTAGGCTTGGTTACAAATTCAACCATGAAGTTTCTCGTAAGAACATTGCTATTTATAAAATTAATATGCTGTTCTTACTTAAATGCGTTTTATTGTAATACTAGTAGACCCACCGCGGTTTCACTCACGTGGCCTCGCGGGACAAGGCGACTTTAATAAAATTAACCTTTATTTTTTTTATTTATGATCCGATTGACATGAAACAATTAAACCACATCTAAATCGGATAAGCCGTTTCTGAGATAAGCGTGCACAATCGCACAGACAAACAGACGACAATTCTAAGAATCATTTTTATATTCTATTTTCGTATTATAAAAGTCCCAATATTTTTTTTATTCATATTCCATGTACAGACAGCGATCTGTGTTTTTTTATTCATATTTCATGTACAGACAGTGTGTCATTTTTATTATATTTATAGATAGAGGACACTACGTAAGTAAACGCATCTACTTAATTAAAAACTAATAATTATCTTACGACCATCTATACGATATAAATTTATTACAGCGTTTATTCGTTCGTTTGTATATTTTTTTTTGATTACAATAAAACTTTACTGATATATTAATTATGCGCTCGTGAAGGTTTCTGGTCTGAAAAGTACTTTTAGTTAGTTGTTTGTATGTTAACTGTTACAATATAATAATATACTAACTTAACCTAACTACAGCATTTCAGGTACAGGTAGTCTAATATAAAATAATGATGATGAAAATAAGTAGAAACAACAAATACCAAAGTAATAATCGTGAAAAGTTACAAACTGTAACAAACTTTTAATAAGCGCGTTTAGTTTGATAACACTCGAATAACAATATTTATAACGCCATTAAAAGTTTTAATTCATATAATACATAAAATATAAACATAATATACATTATCTAGTGTAAGATTATAATTACTAAACATTTCTTAAACAATTTTAATGATCCATATTTACTTACAGTAAAAATTTTAGAACTCAACTTTTAATAACATTGTAAATGTAACGTAAAAATGCTACCCACTTGTACTACGAGTATTGGTTCATCAAAGTGGAGTCACCTTGATGAACCTCGCCTGAAGGAAAGCGGAGATGGAATCAAGATGATGATCAATATGCAGCCGTAAGCTGACCTGAGAGATGCTTTTTCACGCCCCGCTTAAAAGAGCCAGTGTCACAGTTGCAAGGAAAAATGTACGCCGGCAGAGCATTCCATAATTCAGTTACACGATAGAGGTCTACTGAACAGAACTGCCAATCTTTTCGGTTCGTGGTAAGAAACTTTGAACAGTATATGGATGGCATGTGAGGCTGGAACGAGTAGTTCGGGATAGGAATGGTGAGGAAGGAATAAGATTAAAAAGCTCTTCGGAACATTCGCCATGAAACAAACGGTAGAAAACGCTAAGAGAAGCTATAGTTCTACGCCTAACCAGTACAGAACTGATTTGGCTGACATTTTAACTGGACATGAATAATAAATAAGCGAGCACTGCTACTTTATCATATTATATAAAGCATACCTACTCTCATAATCGCAAATAGCTGGATGCAGGAAGTGAGTAGCCGTTCCAAGTGGCGTTCTATGGGGGAGGCATATGTTCAGCAGCGGACGTCTTTCGGATGATAATGATGATGATGATGATACTCCCATACTTTTCTGACACCGAGTCACGTACACATACAGCCCTTTAACTTGAGCAAATGTTTTTGTGATAAGCAGAAATGTTTGTGTTTTATATATAATCTGGATCTCGGTAACGGCTCGAGCTGTTTTCAGGATATTTAGAATGCAGGGGGTTTCGGGGGCGATAAATCGATCTGGCTATAATTCATTTATAGATTTAGATCGTTCTATCCGTGTTTTGAGGCAATAAAAACAACAGTTTGTTGTTGAGTTCAAACTAGATGGCGTTACAGTCACATTGCAAAATCCTGAATCCCGGTAAGAAAATTCTCACGGTTCATGTGTTTCTATGTTGTTTTCGTATCTAAATCAAGCAAAGCTGGATCACACAAGTACTAACAATGATGAGTCAATGTGTGCGTTCATAAGTCCCGCTACACATGACGTCCTAGTGTGAAGGTATGTGTGTGTGAACGCTCACATGCTACAGCGTTGTTTTTAGGAATTACTTGTATATATGCCATGTTTATAATAATATTGCAAGCCTGCTGCGATAGAATATGTATACTAAAGCATAAAACTGGACTTCGCTATAGTAAGTGACCATATCTATAAATAAATAAAACCTTTATTCAAACAATAAAATTGTACAATGTTATTTCATACATTATAATGGGGCTAGAAAACATGAGCAAATTTGTGCAAGAGTATCTGCTGCTGAACTAGGTTCATCACCCGTGTTTCAGCATACAGCGCTATCTATATGAACATTAAGTTCGTTCCCACTTCCATCTTTTTGGTTATTGTATAATGTATACAGGGTGTGGCGTAATGAGTGGATAATAGGGTACCTGCGGGTAGGGGCCATTGCGGCGGTTCAGAAAAATATTTGTTATGCTCAGTAAAAGTGCCTCGGTTTTCGAGATATTCGATATTTTCGAAATTTAAGAAATATTTCACCCTTCCTCACTATTTTTGGCGCCAAGACTGCAAATGAAATTTCTTTTTTCTATCTGTTTTTTGGATAGTATTCTTGGATAGATGTGCTATCGAATGGAAACTATTATTTTTATAACACAAGCACAGTTATGTTTTTAAAATAAGATTTCACTAAAATTTACTTGCTTTCGTTTGTTTTCCTGACCTTTACCCTTCTGTGGTGTAAAAAAAATGTATGGTCTCTTGAATGCCAAATTTTAAAAAAATTAGCCTATTTCATCGAGATTCCGAAATGGTATATTACATATCATTGTCACAACTTGATTCAAAATTTATTCTTACCAAACTTATCAAGGCGTAATTTAAAGAAATATTTTTAACTATTATTAGCAATAATTGTCTACTGTTCGCAGAACTACTAGTAATTCTTGGAACAGATTGGTTCCCGGCCCAGCGGCAATCGACATTATGTCTATCTTGCTCTTTCATGCTATGAGTGAAAGAGAACTATCGTTTCGCGTAACGCATTTTCATGATTTTCGAGTCAGTGTGCTATCATACTACTCCCGTACAACAACGTGTTATCCTGTTTTGGATTGATACTCGTCGATTTTGTGCAGTGATTTCGGACTTTGTTTTGCCTAGCGATTTGGACGTCTTAATTTTGTGAACCTAACGATTTTGTGCTGTGATCTCGGACTTGATTTGCTTTGTAACTTGGATTTTTTGGTATTGCATATTGATTGCAATGCCTCAGCTATACACTGCGTCTGAATATGCGCAAATGCATTTAATCTACGGCGAGTGTGGTGGTAACGCCAATCGAACAGCAGCACTGTATCGGGAAAGATTTCCCAATGCACGCCATCCCGATTATCGTGTGTTTATTCGCGTACACAATGCTTACATGGAAGGTCGAATTTCTGGAAGTGGCATCGGTGGCACGAGTTCTGGGAGAACACAAGTACATAATGAAGAGGACGTACTTGATGAAATCGCTGCTGATCCGACCACATCTGTTCGCGTAATAGCCTCTAATACTGGCATGTCAGCAAGAACAGTGCACCGAATTTTAAAAAGAGAAAAATTACATCCTTTTCACTACCAGCGCGTGCAATGTTTGCAGCCAAGATATTACCCTGCACGAGTTGCATTTTGCCAAACAATGCTGAGAAAAATGAACGCTGATCCCGATTTCTTCGTTAAAATTTTTTGGAGCGACGAATCCACGTGCAAAAAAGATGGGTATTTTAATATGCACAATCTGCACAGTTGGCAGCGTACAAACCCTCATTTGGCCAGAGAAGACAGGTCCCAGTACAAGTTCAAAATTAATTTATGGACTGGAATTCTAAATGGCAAAATCATCGGACCATTCGAATTGTCTGGAACATTGACTGCAGAAACGTATTTAAGTTTTTTACGGCACGAACTTCCACTTTTATTAGAAGATGTTTCATTAGAAGATAGAAGAAGAATGTGGCTGCAGCACGATGGTTGCCCCGCTCATTACGCCCGAAATGTTCGACAATACCTCGATGAAACATATCGTCGACGATGGATCGGTCGTTTGGGGACAATTTTGTGGCCACCTCGTTCACCAGACCTCAACCCATTGGACTTTTTTTACTGGGGTTGCCTTCAAGAAAAGGTTTATAAAGACCCAATCAATACAGTGGACCAGCTACGGGAGCGTGTGCGATTAGCTGCTCAGAAAATCATAGAGCAAAGAATTGCGAACAGGATTAAAAGATCTTTTATCAAAAGGTGCAGAGCATGCATCAGAGCACGTGGTGGCCTTTTCGAACACCTTTTGTAATAGTAAATTTAATAAATGAAATGCATTTAAAATTTATTGTTTCGTTTTATTTCATTACCGAATTTTAAACTAACGTTTCTAGGTGATTTTAAGTAATGAAGTAAATGTTAGTACTAATTTGTAATTTTATAATAATTAGCTCTACCCATTTTAATAGGAATTACTTTTGAATCAACTTGTGGAAATACCATGTAATATACCATTTCGGAATCTCGATGAAATAGGCTAATTTTTTTAAAATTTGGCATTCAAGAGACCATACATTTTTTTTACACCACAGAAGGGTAAAGGTCAGGAAAACAAACGAAAGCAAGTAAAATTTTAGTGAAATCTTATTTTAAAAACATAACTGTGCTTGTGTTATAAAAATAATAGTTTCCATTCGATAGCACATCTATCCAAGAATACTATCCAAAAACAGATAGAAAAAAAAATTCATTTGCAGTCTTGGCGCCAAAAATAGTGACGAAGGGTGAAATATTTCTTAAATTTCGAAAATGTCGAATATCTCGAAAACCGAGGCACTTTTACTGAGCATAACAAATATTTTTCTGAACCGCCGCAATGGCCCCTACCCGCAGGTACCCTATTATCCACTCATTACGCCACACCCTGTATACATATATACATAACGTTACGAGCATGACGTTACAGAGATCACAGACTTCCATGATCCATGAGATTTGTGAAGGAGATAGATTATATCCCGGGGAAGGACATAGGATACTTTTATTCATCATCATCATCATCATCGTCATCATCCACCACCACGCGGGTGAGACTGCGGGGCACAGTTTACGATATATAACATATGCTCTAACCTTAGAGCATATCTCTGAGCTGTTGGCCAGTCGGGAGACCTTTTAGTACCATTGTTATATACAGGCTGGCCGCCCTTCTAAATATACCACCCTGTATTTTAACTATTCTGCAATATTAGTGGCGCTATTAAAGATTCAGTTAGATTGTAATGATGATATTGAATTTAGCATTATAAATACAGCCAAATAACGCAACCTGAACGTGTTTTGCAAAACACTCTTAATCCTGTTGTAAATAAACCTAATTGGAACTCAATCTGTCCCGCCATAAATCATATTGTTGTTTGTTTAGTACCGGCCACAGAAATTTAATTAATTTAGTTGAAAATCTATAAATAGCACACTGCCGGTTTAAAAAACTTATTGCGTTTAAAACATTTGCGTAGTTTTTTATAATAGTTGTCGTTTTAACATTTCGAGGTAAGTAGAAACATAATATGATTATAAGGGTTATTGGTAAGTCGCCCTATTCCCGTTAAGGGCGTATAGTTTACACGTTTCTGACTGATTTGACTATGCATCACCCTATCCTAAATCTAACCGTTTTCGAGATACTTGAATTTAGGAAGTTTCAAAGAAACGGTCTTAAAAAAATTATAAAAATTAATAAGCTCTGCTATTGAAGGAAAGTTCGTAGGCTATAAAGCACCTGTTATTTCGAACGATCTGGCCAAAAATTAAAAATTGTGTACATTAATTCTACGTATTTAAACTATCAAAGTGAAATATAAATAAACAATCTAATTGATGTAGATTTTTTATATGAGGGTTGATGAGTTGAAACAATAAACAAAAATAAAGCAATGCATATAGTAACAGTGGTCAGGGCACATAGCACGCAGAACAGATGGCCGATGGGGTCGGAAGGTTCTGGAGAGGAGACCACGGACCGGCAAGTGCAGCTTAGGTCGTTCACCGACACAGTGGACAGACGACCTGATAAAGGTTGCAGGACGACGTTAGACGCAGGCCGCTTCCTACGGCTAAGATGATGATATCGTAACAGATGCCACATTACTTTCTACCAGAACGCAACTGGTAGAGAAATCATTAAAAAGTAATGACTAACCGGTTGGCGTAGTTGGTGGCAAGCCTGCCCGCTAAGCCACAAGTTTGATCCGCGGACAGGTCAAATATTTGCGTGCATGAACATGCATGTTTGACCTGTGTCGCGGTATGTGTGTGAGGTATAAGCATGTATATCAGTCACCAGTCATAGTTTAGGCCTTGTACCTGGTTTGGGACCTCAAGACCTTCTGTGGATGTCATCCCATATTATTGATACCCTTTATGTAAAACGCTCAACCGGACACATAACTGTATTCTGTACCCCTTCTCCCACGTGTGCTGACCTTCATAACTGATATATACCTTATTTTATACGTTACCTACTGCATGGAGGAAATAGACGAGACAGTTTACGGTCCAATAAGGTAGCATAGGAGATCCCACACAGCCTATAAAAAATTCAATGCGCCTCCAAATTTAACACCGCGTTCCGAGTATGCTCAAAATACACGTACACTTAATCTATCTATCTTCTATAAGTATAAGAAAATTGTAACTGAACCAAATCTTTAAAATTATAATTGAGGCGTACTTCGTATTGATTTGCAGGACAAAATTGTATTATTCATAATGTGTGCCTGTCTGTCTACTCTATGGAACGAGATTTTGATGAAACTTTACACAGCGATAACTAATATTATGGAATAACAAGACAAATATTTTATCACATAAATACATTAGCACTGAATTAACATAGTTTGTTTCGCACTAGACTTTTCTTTATATATTGAGCAAGTGTTTGACTAATAATCAGAAGTTGACTATAAATAATGCACCAACGACCTCTTATTCATTTAATAGTCATATGCATTCGAAGATAGTAGCAAACTATTTCTGGAACGAGGACACTAATTCTGAACGGACTATCAAAAATAGCTGTTTTGGACACCCCGTTTGAGGTTACCAACAGAATTATTCTTGGACGGTAGCTAGCCATGCGACCACTAGAAAAAAGATGATATCAAATCAAACCAAATCAAAATAATTTATTAAATTTAGGAATCAGAGACTTCATCATCATCTCAGCCGTAGGACGTCCACTGCTGAACATATGCCTCCCCCATGATTTTCCAAAAGGACCTGTTGGAAGCGGCCTGCATCCAACGTCGTCCTGCGACCTTCATCAGGTCGTCTGTCCACCGTGTCGGTGGACGACCTACGCTGCGCTTGCCGGTCCGTGGTCTCCACTCCAGAACCTTTCGGCCCCATCGGCCATCTGTTCTGCGTGCTATGTGCCCTGCCCACTGCCACTTCAACTGGCTAATCTTCTGGGCTATGTCGGTGACTTTCGTTCTTCTACGGATCTCCTCATTTCTGATTCAATCACGTAGAGAAACCCCGAGCATAGCCCTCTCCATAGCTCGTTGACTATGAGAGACTTACTTAATCTTCAATTATTAATTAATTTATTTACTCAACTGCAGCGAACCACATAAATAGAGTCCGTATTGATAAGAATGAGCCAGAAATTCGGGTCGGTCTTATCAATTATGTTTTACATTATAATCTTAATTAACATGGGAAACATACATCCACTTGGTAGACGTGGAGTACTTGTACCAAGCATACTTGTCTTCTAAATAATTGTTTGCTACATAATATGATTTCTTAGCAAAATATTTTACAGCCCTCTTGAATCTTCTTTTCGCGATCTCTCTTGTCACAGAAAGAGCTGATGATACCATCAACTCAGAGTTACTATTAGAATCTGTGATCGCCAGATCTCGGGCTGGTCATCATTACCATTAAATATGGGAATCTGATCTTGTGAAATTTTGAGACGTGAGATTTTGTGAATATTAGCAGCGAATTTACTTTTGAATTTACATGCTCCTCAACGGAGGTTCTGTTAAATTTACATTTCAACAGAACCTTCTGAAGTGGACGGTGAAAGCAGAAAATCAACAGAGACGAATATAATTTATGAGAAATTCCCAGTTCTGGCAACTTTGTTCTAAACTCCCACTCTCCGGATTACCTACCCTTCATTTGCTCGAAGTGGTTTTAAGCTTCATTTTATATTGCTGGATTATATTTAGTTCGGAAAATATAAGGAAACTAAACAGAAGTACTAAATCGGCTTGAAAACTATGACCACGTTTTTAGGGGTTTCATACCCAAAGAGTGAAACAGGACCCTATTTTTAAGACTCCGCTGTACGTTCGTCTGTCTGTCCGTCTGTCTGTCAACAGACTGCATCTCATGAACCGTGATAGTCAGACAGTTTAAATTTTTACAGATGATGTATTTCTGTTGCCGCTATATTAACAAATAATAAAAATGGAATAAAATAATTATGTATGGAAATACAACCAACGTGTTTTTTTCGCTCGATATTGATAACAGCTACAGGTAGACGCTTGAAATATTCACAGAATATTTAGTTATATATTCACTTTAAAAATAAATATTTATATAAAAAAAATACCTAGGGGGGCAACCATTATACAAACGTGATTTTATTGCTCGTTATTGTTCGATATTGTTAACAGCAACATATACACGCTTGAAATATTCACAGGATATTGTGTTATATTATCCACTTTAAAAATAAAGTTAATATTTGAGGGGGGTCCCATACAACAAATGTGTTTTCTTTTCAATTTTGTTTTCTGTGTCTTAATAACGACAACAGGTGGAAACTTGAAATATTTATTATATATAACAATGATACGGAATCCTTCGTCCGCGAGTCCGACTAGCACTTTGTCGGTTTTTATAAATACAGAAAGATACTTCAGTTAAACTTTGAAGTCCTGGCTTCTGGGTCATTGTGCCAGATGCTTAGACTACGCGGTCAGCCGGTGAAACTATTCTTTTCTATCCTAACTTAACCACCACCAAAATAATTAATAAATATGTATAGGGATTTATAAGTATGGATTTTCCAAAGTAAGTGTATTAGAAGTTTCACATATACATACTTAATAATTATAATATATGTACTTAACTGTCATATATATATATGTTATATGTCATAGGACCCATGGCGTAACCATTGTTTATGAAGACATAAGTTTTCTCTTTAATTATTATACCTTTCAAAATACCCGTAATATAAAAGATGTGCAATATTATGTGTATATAGTTTTTAATTAATACTGTTTAATTATTGTATTATATTCTATGTATATTGTAGTATTGTATATTATTGTAATCTATTGATACATTGATAACCATTATCAATTACAAAATTCTCATAACTCGAATTCTCAAATGTCTAAACAACATTTTCATTCTCATTTCACTAAATATATGCACTGTATCAAGAGTCCATTGCCACCGTAGAACATAAATCATTTAATTGATTCACTGAAAACTCACAAAAAAGAAGCTACGTGTATTAACTGAATAACAGGGTCGCCAAGTGTGGCTGCCTTTTGTGTACGGATAGCACGCTCATTCCCATGCTTCTTTTATTTAGTGCAAAGATAAAAAACCTTCACGAGAGAAAGCGTATCCGAAAAAAGCAGCTGGGAAAATGCACTTTTGGGAATTACATTTGTAATTTAAAGTTCGAATAAAAAACGGACCGACTAACTAAATGAAACGGCATCATTATCTGTTGGAAGAGGTCAATGTTAGAGCAAAGTTAACTCACAATTGGTATTGGTCATCTGTATCTTCGACCCTTACGTCGTCTTTGGTTAAGTTTTAATTTATCAGCCTAAATGGCTTTCCATTGCCATTTCAACTTATAAATTATGCTATGTCGGAAAATTTGCTTTTATTTGGCGTATTTATAATTATCATTTGGATGTTCATTTGAAAAATGCCAATACGAAGGCTCAAATCGTTATCAGTACGTGCAAAACTGAAGCTAATATCCTTTTATGATAGTGGGAAGACACGCGGTGAAGTCTGTGTCGAATTTAATGTGTCAAAATCTACTCATTGCAGAATGATTTAGATTAAAGATGAAATTCAATATTACATTTAATGATACATTCTGTTTACATTTTTGTACTATACATAAAATAAATGTGCTTGAATATTTTTGTTTATTACAATTATATTACCTGATTAAAACTCATGTATAATGTTGACATAATTCGTTACTAAAATTAATAATCGCACCCTCTATAACTGCAATTACCTGTATCCTGACCTCTTTTATAGGAACCTTCTGTAAATGAGACAGACACTTATTTATATTTGGATATCTGAGACACTGCGTAAGTAGAATAACTCTATAAGTGAGACAAAGCAGGTCCCTTGATGTCTCACTTAACCAGGTTTCACTGTATTTTATGGGGATGAGTAGTAGACAAGAGGCTTGTGGATCAATAAGCGGCGGGCGCATGCAAATTAACACCCTACCCTTATTCCAGCAACTATATGGGGTTGGTATACTGTATGAACCTCATCACCATATTGTAAAAAAAATAGAGTTTTGTAAAACAAAGCTTACCTACCTTATACCCACCTCGTAATTATTTTTTAAAAGTTGCGCCCGCAACACTTCACGATTTAATATCCGATGAGATCGATCTCAAGTCTCGTGCATTCCAGTTTAACTGAGTTAAAATTTAATTTATTTGATCGCCAAGTTAGCCTCTGAAGCGAACTTCAGAAGTTAGCTAACTAGCCAGTTTACACGCTTAAATAAATGTTGTTGGAAACACTAAATGCTGTGGATTTTTTGTGATGTTTTCAGAAGACGGACAAGGCATTTGTTGACGATATGCGTTTAATATAAAGGTTAAAGTACAAAGTGAGTAAGTAAAGTAGGAGTTTACAACGTTTTACTTCTTTCATAAAAGTGTATTTCCGGTTCCAAATTAGTAATGAATTAATTATTCCAAGTTTATATTCATATATTTTTTATTTATTTATTGTTTCACTGTTTGTCTGTTTGTACGGGCTACTCTCCGAAACGACTGGACCAATTTAAATGAAACTATGTATGGTGATAGCTTATAATAACATACTTGGTCAACATATAGAATACTTTCGATCCCGGTAAATTAAAGAGTTCCCATGGGATAGTTAAAAAACTGTAATTAACCGCCTCCCGCGACGCCTCGCGGGCGAAGCCGATGGCGGATCAGCTAGTATTACAATAAATTTTCTTCCCGTCGTGCACGAGCCACAGACTAGTCTTGACCACAGACTATTAATAAATAATGTATTGTGTTTATTTTTACTGTAGGCATGAATACTTGTTTGTATGGTATTGAAGTATTATGAAATATTTATTTTATCTTTGTGTATTGTTTAAGATATATGTATGGATATAGTATTTAATATATTTGTCACCTGTACGTTCGTGGTGTAAGCTAAGAGTTCCAACTGCAAATCAGTGCTTAGGGGCAACCCTAGCGTATGCTGAGTTGGGACATATTTCTTAGTGAGGTCACTGGCGGAGAGTCGAGGGACTCTTCGTCGGCTTGCACGACTAGGCCTTGGTGAGTAAGGTCACCCCTTCTAAGGCGCTGAGGCCCAGTTAAGATCAACCCGGGACTACCGCTAGGTCGAGATAGTGAATGCCAGCGCAACCCTATCTCGCCCCATCTGGCGGAGGACAGCTGACGGGAGGGTTTTAGTGGGTTTGAACCCCACATACCCTCTTCCGCCACCCTCGCGGCGGATAGGAAGTGGACAGCATTTATCCACGTCAAAAAAAAGCAAAAAGAGGGGCTTATTCCTTGCATCACTCATCACTAAAAATAACAAAACTGTGTGTATTCTATTTTAGTACTTGTTGTAGTGCTGTGAAATGTTCGGAATAAACTTTTTTTCTTTCTTTCTTCTTTCTTAGTCAAAACCATTCTAAAAATGTATCTCCGTAAGAGTACCGTTTGCGGATTGTGGTACGTAACGTACGGGAATATGACTATTTGTTTGTTTGAATGTATGCGACTGACGTTAACAATTTTCATGCGGCGGAAACATTAGATACGTTGCACTGGAAGTTGGACGGACGCTGGAGAATCTGCAGCTAAAACGAATATCGCAAACAATTTCAGGTTTCAATCTAGACCACCACTGTTAAACTGGACATATGCGCTAGAATTTTATAGCTTCACAGTTCGTATGTAGTGAAAAACAGCCTTTCGTTATGTAAGGGCTCGCTTTGAATTTATCTCAGCAGTTAATATATTAGATAAGCTGTATGAATGTTCGCGACAAAAAAGATACTGCTTATACTGTTTTCTTTTTTCTCTTTTTAATGTTAAATAGTCTAGGTTGGTTCCATAAACAATTCAAAACAGCTAAGTCACAGTTTTGAGTTGATGAATTTGAACATTTATTCAGTAGTAGTTTGGAGGTACGTCCAATACTAGAAATGAATGTTCGTGAGCTAAGATAATAAGTAAATCGTAGATAATAAGTATCACTTATTGCAGGCTTTCATACTTCAGTATCGGAAGCCTGGTTTTTTAAATGATTACTTGCCATAACTACTTATGTTCAAAGTTGTTTGAACTTTGAAATAAACGGTTTAACTTTCACAATCGGTTAGCTAATCGACGTTATTTATGTGAGTAGTTTTTAACATCCTTGGTTAATCTCATTAATTATATTCAAAAAAGGCGAGTTTACCGAAGTTCTTTGCTTACAAATGGTTCTTGCCAACTTTAGCATGTCTCTAATTGACGTAACAAAGTTAAATTTTACTGCTTTACGAATTATATCAGAGCAATAACATATGCAGTTGTTTCTATAAACAACATTTACATGTATTTGTAGCACAGTAAAACACAGCAGAGTGAGCCTATAACCATGCTACACTGGCCACGCAAACTTTTTAACATAACAATAATAATTGGCTATAGCCCCACATATTGCTTTGTAAAGGCCCGGATCACAAATCGGTGAACAAATTTATATATATTAATATTAATGGCATTGAAAATGATTGTTTTGATGTATTACCAATCTCATCCAGTTTTTAATTTCACAACCTCTCTCGGAAACCACTTCACCAATTATGCTCATACTCGAAATTCTTCTTTCCAGTCAGGTACCTAATGTGTGCACCATATTTTATGAAAATCAGTCAGTAAATAGCTCCGCAGCGAACTCCCCTCCCCTTTTTAGGAAAAGTACCCCCCTCCGCTCATAATTAAAGACTATAAAAGTTTTAATTGGATAGTAGATTATGCATACCAAGTTTCGTCATGGTTAATTCAATAATGCGACCTGTACAGTAAGACAAACGAACAACCTAACAAACATACGGACAGATGAAAGTCAATTTGACCAGTTAAATCAGAGACGCTTCGCTCGCTCGGTCAATAATTATTTACTTCAATATAGACATAAGGAATGGCAAATAAACAACCATACGAATTATCTTTACAAAGAAACGAAATAAAATGTAATGCACAGAAATTAATTTGAACCTGTCTACGTGTCTATCTACCAATCATCTGGTTCACTGCATAGTGGCGTAGCCTTGTAATTTTACAATCATGAATAAAACAGGGTTCAGTATTTTTTTATTGCCCCCTAAAATTATTTTGCTCTTCTCGTTTGATTGTTGGTAATATGTATATTATATGATGTCACATGTTAAACTTCCCATTAATATAACTGATTTTTTTTATTATTATTTTCATTTATTGCTGTTATAGTAAAATAATCCCCCTCCCCTTCACATTCATACACTACATACACCGCAATACACACTCATTACACTACTTACATAAATACACGTTACACACACTACACACAACACACACATTGTCTAAAGGCCTATTCAAACCTGGGCGTTATTCGCTACCCACAGCGGTAGCGAATAACGGTCTGAATAGGCCTTAAAAATAAACTGAATTAAAAACCAAAATCAAAATATTGTATCTACTTACTTATTTATTTATTTGGTTTCCACAAATAGTTACATTACTCTTTGTGTCTTATACATATTCTTAACTAAGTTGCTAAATGCACTATTTGTTAAAGGGAAACACCACATGCAATATTATAAATTTTTCAAAATAAGTTATTTTTGTCTACATCTTAACTTATTCATGTCAGATCCTTGTTGACAGTTAGACGTGACAGTATTTATTATATACTTAATTGTTCGCATCAATTTATCCTAATCACTTTACCAAGCTTATGCTCGGCGTAACATCTTTTTTCACACAAGAGAATCTCCAAATATATCAAACAACTTACTATTTTTATTAACAAGCCTGCTCATTCTAGGTATCGGAGAGTTGGCACACTGTTCTACTTTGGGCAAAGGGAGTTACAGGCTCTCGTGGATATTTAAAGGGGACTCTAAGTTTAGACTTAGCTAATAATTCTGAACAACCAATATTGTTATACGTTCCAAACGTGGAGAGTGTACAGCATAATGAGGTCTTCAAACTGGGCTTAACAACTTATGACATATTTCGAGATAAGTCTTTCATGAGAAAAGCCTTTGGTTCCTGCAACACACTAACACTAGTTCGGAAGCCGAGAAATTAATTAAATATGTGTAAAAATGTATAAGTCAATAAAAGTATTTTGTATTTGTATATTAAATTATTGCGACCTATACGCCAGCACGTAATCATTTAAGAGTTACAGGTGTTCATAAAAATAATGAACTGTTCTTGCAAAATTAATCACTTGCTTAGTGTTATACTCGCCAATTCTCTAACTGAATACATGTAAGGCATTAAATAGTACGTCAAGATAAAACAGCAAGACAGACTGGAACGTCGGCACACGTCGGGTGAAAAACTATCACGTCGTACTATATAGTCGTTTTTCAATGGAATAAGTTCACAAAGGCTCGTGATACGCTGTTACACCATTTCAATACCAATGCGATTTTGTTTGTTTCAGTTACTTAGGCCTCAATTTTTTTACTAAATAATGGAAGCGACTGCATCACTAAAAAGTACTAATGAAAGCTTGTTGAAATTCGTATAATGATAGTTCAAAAGTTATTATTAGTTTTATGGGTCCTATTTTGGCCCGCTTATTTAATCTTTGTATAGATAGAGGTACCTTTCCTAATTTAATGAAATATAGTAGAATCACTCCAATTTTTAAGGCTGGAGAGAAAACAGACCCCTCAAATTATAGACCAGTATCTATACTACCAATTTTGAGCAAGATCTTTGAAAAAATTATGCTCAAACAACTTTTGGCGCACTTCAACGAGCATTCAATACTGCACGAAAATCAGTTCGGCTTCACGAAAACAAGATCAACTAAGGATGCCAGTGTGAAGTTAATGACGTATGTCTTAAAAGCTTGGGAGAGCTCACATGATGCTTTTGGTGTTTTTTGTGATCTCTCTAAAGCATTTGATTGTGTGGAACACCGTATACTGATTCGAAAGCTTTTCCATTATGGTATTCGTGGAGCTGCGCTTGATGTCATCGAGTCATATTTATCTGACAGGATACAAAAGGTTGGCATAAATGGTGTAACATCTTCAGGATCTATAATTAAAATGGGTGTTCTACAAGGGTCCATTTTAGGGCCTTTTTTGTTCCTAGTTTACATTAACGACTTGCCACTTATGGCCAAGGATCTTTGTGATATTGTTTTATTTGCGGATGACACATCTCTGATTTTTAAAGTAGATAGGAAAGATAGCACACTAATTCAAGTAAACAACGCTCTATCTAGTATCTCTAAATGGTTCTCAACTAATAATTTACTTCTGAATTCAAAAAAGACAAAATGTTTGAAGTTTTCTTTGCCTACTGTTCCATATTTGGAGTCCAACGTTACGCTTGATGGAGTTAAACTCGTAATGGACAAGGAAACAGTCTTCCTAGGCATTAAAATTGACGCAAAATTACAATAGGGTCCTCATATAAATGCCCTGTCTGGGAGACTCAGTTCTGCTGCATATGCAGTACGTAAAATAAGAGAGCTAACAGATGCTTCTACGGCGCGGTTAGTGTATTTTGCATATTTCCACAGCGTAATGTCATATAGGATATTGCTATGGGGTTCAGCGGCTGATATAGAGACCATATTTATCCTTCAGAAACGTGCTATTAGAGCTATATACGAAATGGGTCCCCGTGAATCTTTGAGATATTTATTTAAAGAAATCAATATATTAACGTTGCCTTCCTTATATGTATTTGAAAATATAATGTATGTTTGTAAAAATTTACATAAATATAAGTTAAATAGTGATCACCACACTTTTAATACCAGAAATACAAATAGGATAGCTGTACCTAGTTTTAGACTTGCGAAGACTAATAAGTCATTCCTAGGAAATTGTGTGCGTTTTTACAATAAAATCCCAAAGCACATAACTGAGCTCACAGAGGGCAAATTCAAGTTGACTGTAAAAAACGTTTTAATAAAAAAAGCTTACTATAAAGTTCGACATTATATAGAAGATAAAGATGCTTGGAATACTCCACTTCTGGCAAGCTGTCTCTGCCACCCATAAAATGTAATATTTGTAGTACCTAAGTAGAAACATTGTAAACATCCATATAAAAAGAATGGCCCCGAGTTTCTTGCCGCTTCTTCTCGGTGGGTTCTATATATTTTGGAACGCGGCGGTAGAGTCTTTAAAGTACATTATAATGAAAAGTTGACGTTCATAAGTGCGTCTTTGATGCCTAAATTGAATAAATGATTTTGACTTTGACTTTGACTTTGAAAAAGTGCTTATTATCACAATATTGTGCGCATGGTACCGACTTCGACAAGTTATGTCACACTTTTTAGTGTTAAAGTCGATTCAACACCGTTTTCGTGACCCTGCTACTGAGTAGTAGAATTATATTTTTTTATAGAGTAGCTACTTACGGAATCGATTGTCATTCACCGTCAATAAGGATCGAAACAATCAAGGCGAAATGCTTTCGTTAGAATGTAACTCCAAAACCGCTTGACCGAATTTGATGAAATGGGACCACCTCGAAAGCATATCCTACAAAAAAAATATCAAAATCGGAATACTTGTAAAAAAATATGCGTTATTATACATTAAAAAAATACTATCTGCCTTGAGAACCACATCCTTTTGGAAGTCAGTTGAAAAATATATTTCAAATTACTACATAAAACCTGCTCACTATAGTTAGTTGTTATGTATGCTGTGAATTAGAGTAGCACTTGCAAAATAAAGTATTATCAGTTTAATATTCATTCTGTTTACCCACACCTATGACTCGGGTCTTTATTCAAAGGTAGACGACTGCCTATGCAACATAATTCACCACGCGAGCCCCACGTGTCCTGGCGTGTGGCCAAACTAAGCTTATAGTATCGGTGTTTCTGGCAATTTGAAGGTTTCTCACATAGCGTATTAACTTTGTAAGACAGTAGCCAATGTGTGTGGAGGCACAGACGCTCTCAACTGAAACCACTAGGAATAGATTACGATTTTTTTTTATATAACGAAAATTGGCATTTATCTCAGTGTATGTGTGTATATGGTCTCTTACTATGGGCCTCATAGATAAGCTCAAAGTCGCACAACGAGCTATGGAGAGGGCTATGCTCGGGGTTTCTCTACGTGATCGAATCAGAAATGAGGAGATTCGTTGAAGAATGAAAGTCACCCACATAGCCCAGAAGATTAGCCAGTTGAAGTGACAGTGGGCAGGGCACATAGCACGCAGAACAAATAGCCGATGGGGCCGGAAGGTTCTGAATTGAAGGTTGGGATGGAGATTACGGACCAGCAAGCGCAGCGTAGGCCGGACGACCTGATAAAGGTCGCAGGACGACCTTGCATACAGGCCGCTTCCGACCAGTCCTTTTGGAAAATTATGGGGGAGGCTTATGTTCAGCAGTGGACGTCCTACGGCTGAGATGATGATGATGATAATGTGTGTATATGGCCGATACTTTTAATTACTGCTGCCTCAATTGCATTTTAATACGAGGAATTCAGTGATGTGTGAAAATAGTGTCCATTATTCCATGACAATTGTAATAAACTACATTATATAGAAAATATTCGATATTGAACGACTGTCAAAAAGCAATAAATTTATTTTGCTAGTCATTTCTCAGTGAATTAAAATTACAGATTACATCCGAAAATATAAATTCTAATTCAATTTTAAATATATTTTTTTGTAAGACCATTGGACCCACAAAAGTTCAGATTTAGAATCAAGGGACTGAATAAGCAAAAAGTCCAACTGATTTGCCTATTGTTATATCTTATTGATCATAGAATCGATAAGATTTAAATATAATTTATTTAATTATGTTTTATGCTATTTTATATTTTAATAACTTTTATAATATGATTTTTACTATGACATTCATTTAAAATGGCCTTACTGATTTTAATTTTGTTATTTTTTTTATTGTTATTTCTATTCTGAAGACAGATATGTTTAACATATAGGTATTGATAACTGCTGAAGGTACTAGTATTACGTTTTGTAAGACCTGTATCTGTGATAATAATGAATAATTATGACTATGTCTATGACTATTATAAACCTATTTTAAAGATTTTCTCGGTGTTTACAAAGTATCTCTTATATAAATAAATAAAATAAACAAAATAAATAAAATAAAAAAATAAATACAATAAAAAATGAATAAAACGAATAAAATTAATAAAATGAATAAAATATGTTACCAGCAGGCAAAAGGGTTATGTTATATTATACTCGCCTACCTCCTAGGTTTATTTTATTTATGAAAAAAAACTGACTTGTAAATGTAACGCTGTTACTAAAGCGTACATAATCTTAAATTGTAATGATAGTTTGTCACTCTCAGTTATATGTATTAATATGGAATACTTAGTAAACATACTTTTTAAAAGTTTTATAAAAGCGTCGTAGCTTGATAAACATACCCTATTTTATAAGTTGTTTGCCATTCTACGATTAAATCCACACTAGAAATGTACAATTGCAAAAATTTTTATAAACATATCTTGAAATTGAAAAAAAAAATTTGTTGACAAAGTATACAGCATAGTTGTATAAGGGATAATATATTTATATAATGTAGTACTAACATGACTGGTAACGTGAAGGCCAAATATTAACTCTACTCAGATATAAAAATGTAGGTCGGTTGTTACATTACGTGCGAAAGACTTACAATTAAAAGCAGACAGGCTCTTCCGAGACATACTGAGTATACGAAGATTTACATATATACCTTCAAGAATTTAATTACACAACCCTCAGCAAATACTTCTGATGGAATCTCATTCCATGAATATGTTCTATACTTTTTTATAATTATTTTCACTGGGATGGAACGGCGATTCCGCATTTTGTAGCATTGTTTCAAAAGCTTATAAGTATTGTGTAACATGTCATTGATAATGAAAGACCATTAGATTGTACGGCAATCATCAGAAAGGTTTGGGTGTGTGGCCGGCCGTAGTGCCGAAGCTTTCAGACCGCTGGAAGGTCAGACATGGATTAACGACCTCTATTATAAGTCATAAGTCAAGCAACTGGTACCTCAGAGCAGGGAAGCGTTCAGTGGATATAGCCACTGGCGGACACCCATCCAAGTTCTGAATACAGTAAGAGTAGCTAAGCCAGTAAAGTAAGTAATCAACGGTAATACGAGTAGTTAAGAACAACACGTACGATTTGAAAAAAAATATACCGACTTCCATTCTATTCAGTTATTGGAGTGTAACTCAAAAACAACTGGGCCGAATGAATGAAATTTAAATGGGACCACACGGGAAGCTCCAGCTTTCAAACAAAAAAATGATTTATGAGAATCGGTTATTATTACTATCGGTTATTCAAATTACTTGTCATTCAGCCGTTTAGGCGTAAAAGCGTACCAAACAAACAAAAAAGTAACTGAACAAACAAACTCACTTTTCATTTATACTCGTAATAGTTAGGATTAGTAAATATAGCTGCACAACAGTATATATAATAGTATATATACTTTCACCAGCGCAGTGATGATTGAGGATGATGATGAATCAAATATAGCCTATGTTACTCAGGGTGAATATAGCTATAGAAATAGCTTTCCAATGCTGAAAGAATTTTTGAAATCGCCGCAGTTGTTTTTTTTTGTTTATCCTTTACAGACACACACACACTCTCTCTCTCACACACACACACGCACACATATACACCCCCCCCCCACACACACAATAAAAAAAAATCCTCTTTATACAATTCAGCAAGTTTTATCTCAATTACAGCTTACGTAGCTCTTCAGATTGTTTGAACGAATCGAAACTTTCCTCCAATTAGGTAACGTCAAAGTTTCTGTATTGGACCAAAGTGGTGATTTTTGTAAAATTAAAACGTTTCTTGTGAACCATCTCATGAAACAAGAGGCTGAGAGTATAGCAACAAGTATTGATCAGGGGATTACATACTGTTGCATATAACATCGGAGGTTTAATATTCAACAGCTTGGTTGAAATGTTGAATGACTTTTATGATTTTAAGTCTCATTTGAATCAATTTGAGTAATTAATCTTCAGGCGAAATGAGTGTAGATTTCGACCGAATTTCATGATTCGACTTCGCGAAAACTTAGTTTTCCGATGCTGAAACCTAATAAACGAAGTTCGAAAAAAAGCGTAGTGTAAATTGAATATACGTTCTCATGAAGTATGGGAGCCAACACTCGATTGAGCAGACTTGGCTCGATAGAAAAAAATCCTTAAACATTCCCAAAATTTTGCAATTTATCTTACTTTGTGCAAAAAAAGCATTTTTATTCAATTATGGGCAAATATATGTCAATGAATGTATCATATTCGAATTCCCAATGAAATTTACTAGTGAACTATGGACTCCTTTATCATTAAATTGTAACTATTTGATTGTACAAAATAAATATAAAAAGCATTAGCACGTATTCAATTGCATTTTCGCATTACATCATCAAATCTGATAAGCAATTCTCAACCTTATGTAAAGCGTCGTAAATTGCTTTAAAAGTAGGATAAGATGTTCATAATGTTGATAACAATTAGGGTTTTTGAAGCAGTTTATCTCATAAGCAGCGATTTACTTAAGGATGGTATTTAAAAGTACTTCAATTTATTCCCATTTCATTTACCTAATGTTGCCTGTGTTCCACCAAATATACTGAATGTGCACCAAAATATGTTCATTAAAATATGTCATAACGAGCATCTATGTAACAACTGTTGCAAATTTGTAAAAATAGTAATACACCTAATTTTAAAAACAAGCATTTATTTTTTTAGTTTTACTTGAGATAATGCACTGCAAAATGTATTTGAATCAAACACCAATTAATGTCCAATGTAGCTTTATTAATAAAAGATGCTAACCTAACCTAACCTATTTTGTGTAACATTCAGGAATATTTGGTGCACGATCAGTATTTTTCGGGGAAGAATAAAATAGTTATTGTTACAATAGAATATTTGCAGCGCACTACAATAAAAAAGTGTTATATCTTGGTGTTAATTTGGAATTTGTTTGATGTAACATATTTTGTTGGCCGAGTAGTTTAATTATAGTAAAACAATTAAACGGGTTTAAGATCAATATTTTAGAAATGCATACTTAGATGTACCTTTAGATTTTTGGTGAATACAAAAATATTATCCTTTACTTAATCATTGACATTTCTAAGATTTTTAAGTACACATCATAGCAAGCAGGATACTATATGATAGAGTACATTAAAAATGATCAAACATAACACTTAACTTCACCTTTAAACAGTTTTGCTCTTTCTTCACAATTGTGTTTGTCATGAAACATATATCATAAAATAGAACATTTTAATACACATAGTACTCGTTTGTGTATTAAAATTAATGTGTAATATACGGATTATTTTATTATTTAATATTGAACAATTTATTATTGTTTCTTATGAATTTTGTACGGTTTTACGGGAAGTTTTCAAGCTTTGAACTGACAGCGCTTGAAGACTCATTTGAATCAATTTGAGTGCTGAATCTTAAGTAGATTGAAGCGATTGTTGATTTACGCGCGTTCCATTGTGGCGTCTAGGCTAGTGTGGTTTTGAGTTTAGAGACTGCTAGATCACTTTGGCATGACCGAACGACAGTTGTCCTGAAACAACAGTAATGGACGCCACGGCCTAAATTGGCCCCATATCACGCTCAGTTGAAACGAGAAAATAAGTCACCCATCATTATGAAATAAAAATACCTATTGAACAATAGCAGAGGTTATAGAATTACTATGAAAAATTGAAATGAATGTATGGAAATTACTAGGCGAACGAAAGAAAAACCAATATCTCAGGGTGAAAATCACCATGGTAAAATTAGTTCTGGATGGCACTGCAACTGGCAATTGGCAGGACATTGCTTATCGTCAGGTGACTTGCCCGTACTCAGAGGTTAGAGGTCATAATCGTGCTTATACGTGTAATGAAAACAAAATGGCCGCTGTCTATAAAACATATCTTAGCAGGATAATAATATTTTCTTTAGGTTTTTTACTCCAAATGGCAATAATACTACTACTTTTTACTAAACAAACACATACTTGCATACAATCAAAAAAACGAGTGACTGTCGCTTTTTTGTTTATGTTACCAATCTGGTATCTTTCAAATTATATTTTGTTATGTAAAAAGTTTTTCCAGGTCCTTTACAGCATCAAAAAAACAAAACATTAGCTGAAATATATTGTATATTTGAAAAGTTAACATTTTTAATTGGATCCTTATTTGCTTTGGCCTTGGCATACCTGTATGCCAAGGCGGCTTGTAATGTAATGTTATGATTACTTACATTATAAGAGAATGCCTACACTAGCTAATAAATTAAAGGAAACATTAGAAATATAAATATTATATAATAATAGATAACGTGACCTGACAAACTTTCACATATGGAGTCTTTCTTTTTATAATATGACTTGACCAGTTACACTTTACGGCGTCCCTCCTTCTTCTCACGAGGCAAGAAACTATCTAAAAGACACAGCTTCCTTTATAATGGTTAGTATCTAATTCTTCTTTATTAATGGCTTATGACATCGAGCCAGTTCTTCTCAGGCCCAATAGCTCAATGGTTTTTAAAATCATCTATTTATGTAAGTTTAGCTAAAAGACATATAACCTTTTATAAAAAACCTTCGGAAGCCTCCAGATAAAACATCAGCCATAACTCATGTCGCAGATTTATCGTTTTGCTCCCAATTTTGGCTAAGCAAACATAATATCCGCTTAGGTATTAAACGCTACTCGAAAGCAAAACAAATAAAGTAGAAATTATCTCTGTACTCATATTTTCATCGTATGCTCCGGCTGAAGGACCAGCAGTTAAATATTTGCGTTAGAAAGTTTCGATTCGAAACGTTTCAACTTCGACACCTCGTTCTGTCTGAGCAAAGTTTTAGATCGAGTTGATGGTTTCCGAGGGGATATAGAATAGGAATAAATAGACTAGGGAACAGAGAGAAAAATAGAGAAGAGGAGAGAAGTTATGCGGTTACCCGCTTACAGAACTCAGCGAATATAAATTAAAATAAGGTAGTTTATTTATATCATAGTTTCAATAACGAAACACAAGTTATTATTCAATATTCCCGATGAGTTTACGGGCTTATAATTTTTATTCTTAATACAAGGGGTTTTATCAAACCGGATGATAAATTCATATAAGGTTGGTTATGATACATACTTATCTAGAGATCTTGCTACAGCACAGATAATGTGTAGAGAGAATATGTGAGGATATGGTCTCTGATAAACGCTGCCGCGTACAGCGCGACGCTGTACGCTACGTCACGATGCTTACTATAGAAATGTACTGATGTGGTCTCTTTCACACGCTGACGTCGGCGTGTGGGCGCAGTAAGCGGCATTCGGACGCTTTCCACCGCGTCTCTAGTCATTTCAAACCATTGCAGCGTAAAGGTCGTACTTTGCGTCAGTACAAAATGTCGAAATTAGATAAAGAAAAAGACGAATTATTGATTAGTTCAATGATGATAGTTTTAATGATCAGTTCAATGTTATAAATCCATTATACGATAAAAGTGAACATTGAAGTTTTTTCAAAATATTCTATCGCCTATGTTTATCAGGGATAATGTAGAATCCTAATGGTAACCCCCCGAAGGTTCCAGCCTTGCAATGGGGGTCAGGCACTGTAGGTTGCGGTGGTGTATGGGCCAACGCAACTGAGGCAGGCTGCGGTGTCGTATGGGTGGCACTGCAGGCTGAGAGTTGTAGGCCGTTGTAGGCGCAGCGGGAGGGGAGTGGCATTATTATAGCGAGCCGCTCTCTCTGCCTTCCGCGGCTTTGAGGGGGTTGTCACCGTTATGGCGGACATGGTGGGGCCACAGGGGATGCGGGCTGTGGGTATTGAATTCTGCAGACTCGGGGGAGTCTGGCGTCCTTTTGCGGGTTTGGTCCCCTGAGGCGGTTACGGCACGCCATATGTTCTGGCCGGGATCCGGCAACGGACAGCCGCGGCGGGTTTGCGGTCGTGTGCAAAAGCGTTCCCGCGTTTCCGCCATAAGTGGCAGTGATTAACATCGCAGTGTTTTAGTGGGTATGCTACTCCCACATACCATCGTGTCCCCCCCGGGGTTGGTGGTATCCCTATAAGATTTCATGCGAAAAATAAGAGAGGATTCTAATGGAGAAAAAAATTTAATATTGGACCAGTAGTTACGGAGTCTATTCAATTCAAACAAATGTTTTCTTAGTTATTTATATTATTATTATATTACTGTTATTAGTTGGATGTGTTGGCGCTCAGACGTCGATCAGAACATTTACGCTGAAGTTGGACGCAGCGTATAGCATTTAATAGGAGACCGTAGCCTAAGCGGTAAACACCTAACCATGTAGGTCTCTTTGGGAATCCACCTAGTAGTACTTTCCATTTCACCCGAAGATCAGCTGTGGTTGTCCTAACAAGTTACCCAGAGATTGATTGAGATTATTTCCCAATGAAACTGCTCAGTGAATAGTTTTTTAAGAAAGAGCGACGTTAATGCTGCAATAACACCTACTAAGCTAAAATAAACCCTCAGGATTTTCATTTAAGGATCATATCGCCTTTAAATCTAACCACAGAATACAATGTTCTACATTGGTCAGAATATGCAGCAATTACTCGTATGATACCCACCAATACGTGCTCAATCACCTTTCATGTGACCTGATTGATATAATTGAGTATGGGTAAGAGAAACTATCTTGGCGCCGTGACATCCTACCCTGTACTTTGAATAAAATGTTCTAGAGTTGAACAGAAGTACAGGACAGGAAAATACAAGAAAGATTTGGAAAAATTACTGCCTTCAGTGCAGCACCAATGAAAGAAATAGATCACTTTTACGGAACTGCTGAAGTATACGTTAATACAGAATAACGTTAGTTTTTAATGACTTTTGTTAATTACTCTGCCGTAAGGCTTCCAATCATACGTACAAAAAAACTTAATGTGCCTGTCAGATATACTATATTCAAACTCATTAGTAGGACAGTAGACATTTTTTTATCTATCATTTTATTGGTGACATAGGCAGGGCTATTATGTATGTATATATATATTGGTTGCTAACAAATGTTGATTGAAATCTTGAAAATGGCGGCTGTATGTCAGTTTTGACAACTCCAGTAAGCAAAATATTAGTAGATTTATGACTGGAGCTGGCAACACTGACATAGAGCGGCCATTTTTTTCTCGATTTCAATCAACAGTTGTTAGCAAATGAGACACATAATAGCCGAGGCCGTTACTTTAAAAATCTTCCGTTAGAATATAAGTAAATCTTTTAAAAAAAGCGTGACGATACTAAGAGTTTTTATTTTATTTATAAGGATAATAGCAACTTAAGTATTAAAATACAAACAATCTTACCTGTTCTATAATTATACTAAGAAGCACGATTATCTTCAATCAAAAGTGAAGCCTTCTTGACAATCCCCTAACAATATATAAGTAATATTTTCCTCCTTCGAAGATCTGAGGAAATTACGGCAAAATATTTCGTGTAATACCTTTGATAAATATTTTATATAATAGCTTTATAATGGGGTCTCATAAAAAAGCCTTTACACTGGGCGAGGAACATACAATTATGTATACAAAACAATTGTGTACGGTGAAATCAAAAGGTTTTTGTAACCTTGAAACTTTGGCAAGAAGATAGATTACTTCCCGGGGAAGAACATAGGATAGCTGTATCTTCATCATCACCCATCACCACGCGGGTGAACTGCGGGGCGCAGATACTTTTGTCATAAAAATGTATTTTAAAGCAGTACGACTACGGTTCGTAACTTTTTTCTACTATAATACAAATTGTGAAGAATCACACTAATTAACCTTGTGAGCTCCCGACTATCATCAAATTTGCAAACCAGAGTTGCAAAAACCCCGCAAAAAAACAAGTGACTTACCCTTATTCGTTGATATTACCGATCTGGTATCTTTCAAATGATAATTTATTATGTAAAAAAAAATACCAACCCTTTACAGCATCAAAAAAACAAAACATTCGCTTAAATCTATTGTATTTTTGAACAGATAACATTTTTAATTGAATCCTTATTTGATTTGGCCTTGGCATACCTGTATGCCAAGGCGGCTTTACGGAATGTTTTTTGGCATATAGGTATGCCAAGGCAGCTTGACGGGTTAAAACATAAACGCACAAGATTGTAAGTGAAAATGAGAGGATGTGAGTGAGTGTATAATGTAAATTATTTCTTCGGGCATAAAAGGCAGAATGACATTATTTCACGCGGAAAATTAGCGTGGCAGATACAACTAGTAATTAGTCAAATTCTAGAAACTAATCAACAAACACATACATTTTTCACACTGTGCTAACACATGACCAGTGTTAGACTATCTCACTTGATGGTGAGCGATGATGCAGTTGAAGGTATCTCACTAGATCTAGAACAGCGACTGGCTCTCAAGAAAAACCTACCGGAACACACAGATAGGAGAAGAAATATGTTCAATCTCTACTATTCTCAAAATCAACTGAATGGTCAGGTTTATAAAGATACATCTATCTAAATTGACAAGGGTTTTTATTACTTTTTAAGTATGGCCTGTTCATCTCATTAAGTGCAATAATAAAACGGAATAAGACTTGCTTTATAAAATAGGTTCCTACCGAGCCTGTCGCCGAGGCGAGATGGTGAGTGCCAGTGCGGAGAAAGTTTAGTGGATTCAAATCCCACACATCTCCTTTCGTCACCCCTGTGACGGAAGGGAAGTGCAACAGAATGTACCTCAACAGAATAAAAGACTAGAAGTTTGTAGGCAGAGTTACGTAATGGCAAGTCACACAGCCTTACTTATAAACGCTGCTTAAATTTAAATAATACCATTTAGTACCCCGCACTACAAAACTACGTCGTAATAAGTGGCATTAAATTTAAGCAGTGTTTATGAGTAAGGCTATTAATCTACTTTATAATATGAACCAAAAATAATCAAAATGTACTTGAAAAGTGCGAATAGAAGTGTATGAAAAATTAAGCCACAGCCTCAATTTAATAAACTGCTCATTTAGGACAGAAATATATCGTCTTTTTTTATGTTATCTACACTTCCACACTAATATTGTATGAAGGAAATGATATTATTCTTGTGTGTGTGTGTATGTTTGAAATGAACAAACACAAACACTACTGCGCCGATTTCAAAAATTCTTTCGCCATTAGTAAGCTACATTCACCCTGGGTAACATAGGTTATTTGATTCATCATCATCATCATCCATCACCACGCGGTTGAAGTCGCGAAGCGCAGCTAGTTAGTAAATACCATTCCTTCTTTTTCCTAATTACTGAATATAGGTAGTATGACTTTGACATAGATATGTACATAAGATTGAAAACCAAGCGATTGAAACGCCTGACCGTATCCTATGAATAATATTTAAAACAGCGTGTATACGAAATGTATTGTGTATTAAGTATTCATACTAATAACGATCTACTGACCATTTCATTTTATAGGGCCACCTTAGCTTCTCGTTGCTAACTAACGATAGTATACGTGTTTGGAAATAAACTAGGTAAATTACTACTGGGCTCTTGTAACTGAATTTATTGCTTATACCTCGGAAGCCCGAGCTAATAGAATTTATACTCCAACGAGAAAAACACTGCATGTCTGATCTAGTAGTGTGACTGCAATGCGGAACAGGCTTTCGCGCGATAAATGTTGGTTAATCAGGTCGAGCACGAATATCTGTATAAGTGTAACGTAACGTGTCGTTTACGTGAAACTGTACAAACTGCAATTTATCTAGTACAAATGTGACACAGACACCTCATGGTTTGTATGCCGAAGAGTGACGTATTGACGCTTACCGCCGTGCGATTCTGAGCAAACATCATTGCATCTTTGACAAGATCCGTGAAACAAATGACGAGATGACAAGAAACGTTGGAAAAACAACCTTATGTGCAAGGGACTTTATGAGATGTCGATCTCATAAAGTATTTGACATCGGTGAGCTCGTCGACGAACCATTAGAGAATCGCTCAGATGTACAAATACTTTTTCGGAAATTGTTTGTGCTATAGCCTCTGTACTTTATAAACAAGCATATAAAAAATGTATTATTTGATACGTTTAGTTACCAATGGCTATCTAATGGGCCCTTATTCAAAGCTCTCTTTACGTATGTTGTGCATTGTATATTCGTTCTTAATACTGGGATGTAGGCCTTATTTTAAAGCTATCTTTATACATATATTGTGCATTGTATAATATAGGTCATGATTCATGACGTAGACTCAGTGTGGTTACGAGTATAGGTCATCGGCAAGCTCTAGAGTTAGAGTCAAGATCGGCCTTACGTCTGTTGGGCTATAACAGCCGGAATCCTGAAGCACAATCGCATTTGAAAACTGCTCCCAGCGATCATCCATACGGTATGTTTCTAAAATAAATAACTCTTGCATACTCTCCGACAGCATGTTGACCGATAAGACAGCAGGCTTACTAACTTAACGTACTTAACACGTACGTACGTCACGGCAACGTAATTAATTACTGACGTTGTAGATATCCACTAACGGCCAGTCCCAATAATCTATATATCGTCGGTTTACCTTACTAGAGATATAGACATATGACACTATTTGTATGGGCGTTATGTCAAAATTTTATCGGTGGTAAGGAAACTTTAGAAAGATATATTATTGGGATACCCCATAAATCAAATGTTTTGAAATATATGCAATAAAAATTAGTTTATGAGAAATCAAATGCATAAAACAAAGTATGTATATACATGTATAAATACCGCCATAAAATCCATTTTACTGCAATCGTAGAACATTCAAGCGACACACTGTGGATAGATAGATTATTGGGATCCTCCATAAGCCGCACTGGGCCCGCGTTGTAGATTATGGTTTAACTCCTCTCTCTGAGAGGAATGCTCGAGACGCAGTGGGAACATGATGGGCTGATTATATTGTGGACACACCTCTGCAAGTCTTATGCTGACAAGGTGGCATGATGGATGCATATCTACTATACTAAACTATTTATGATGTATAACGGTAGGTACACAGATCACTATTATTACAATCCCACAGAGTACACACGGCATTACTTCAGACCAAAATCTTTCATGAAATCTTCTTTCTGAGGAAATTAATATTTTTTTACACAACAAATTAATTATTTTTGATACAAACGAGTAACTAATGCACATTACACATCCATTTACAGATAGAATTTTTTAGTCCAACCATTGAGGGGTTTGATTTTGAAATAATCCCTCTGCCGCTGAAACTTTGCAGTATGATAAAGTAATGTTTATAGATTACGATTAAATAAATACGTTTTTTCTTTTTCTAATACAAAACCAGCAGTGATAGGAATGTAATTTTGTCAATAATTGTGAAAAGTTATACATGTAACGCTGCCCAGCCGAGTTGGATTCGGCTGGGCAGCGTTCCGGAAACTTCGCGAAGTCTTCTCGTCAAAAATACCTCAGTGCCTCAAGACAAGAGTCTTCGACCAGTGTGTGTTACCAGTGATGACTTATGGCACTGAAACGTGGTCTCTTACTATGGGCCTCATAGACAAGCTCAAAGTCGCACAACGAGCTATGGAGAGGGCTATGCTCGGGGTTTCTCTACGTGATCGAATCAGAAATGAGGAGATCCGTAGAAGAACGAAAGTCACCGACATAGCCCAGAAGATCAGCCAGTTGAAGTGGCAGTGGGCAGGGCACATAGCACGCAGAACAGATGGCCGATGGGGCCGAAAGGTTCTGGAGTGGAGACCACGGACCGGCAAGCGCAGCGTAGGTCGTCCACCGACACGGTGGACAGACGACCTGAGGAAGGTCGCAGGACGACGTTGGATGCAGGCCGCTTCCAATCGGTCCTTTTGGAAAATCATGGGGGAGGCCTATGTTCAGCAGTGGACGTCCTACGGCTGAGATGATGATGATGATGATACATGTAAAGATATAAAAAGATCATATTTGACAGACGAATTTTCCTGAACAAGTGCAAAATAGGTACATTTTGATGACGCGGTCCAACCCCAATTTTAAAATAATTTACGATGCTTTACGTAAGGTTGAAAATCGCTCGTTAGATTGGACGATGTAATGCGAAAATACGTTAATTTTGTACGTTTTCTTTATATTTTGCGATATATACTAACACAATTGAAAAAAACTGCTGGTTATAACTTTAGTACCATACGTTGGCTAAGTATTACCTAAAAAAATATAGTATTATCGCTGAAAATTCTGAGAGTTTGGACGTGAAAGTTTATTTTTGTGGACCTATTCAGGATTTTTTTCTGCTGAAAGAGAGTTATATTTATGAAACACTGTTTTAAACTATCACGGTTGTTCTCTAAAGTTATTTATTTATTTATTTATATATAACAGAATCTACAGCTCATAATAATACATTAAATAAACTAGTGTATAAAACTTAAAGCCAATAACAGATTCAAATTATTTAGCCTAAATTAACTTAATCCGAGAGTCACTAACAATTTAATAAAATCATGTTACAAAATAAACTATTAAACATTAATTATGTAGTAAGCAGGTATTGTTGTGTGTGTTAGTGTGGGGATATGTGTGTGTATGAGGTTGTGTGCGCGAGAGTGTATGTTTGATGGTGTGTTTTAAATTGATTTTTCAATTACGCTCTAAATATCTACATCATTAAGAGTTTTCAGAGTTTCTCGTCTGAAAACCTCCCTGCTATCATGAAAAATATCTGTACATTGATATATTACATGATTATTATTATTTTTAAAAAGTATTAGGTTGTTTTAAAACAACCTAATACTTTTTAAAAATAAAAGTCCGCGTTCAAAATGTGTTCAAAATACTATACGCAGTGATACAGTGAGTGTGTTTTGTCGGGACTTAGGATCGAGTTCGAGTTCCAGTGATAACCGTAGCAAAAGACTAAGAAAGAGGGTAGATCGTTATGTCTGCACCTAACTTTTAAACTTTTTGACCAACCACCCGCATTCTTCAGTCTTCCCGTGAACATGGTGCATGTAACTGCGCCGAAATATCGGGAGCTCATTCCACAACCTTACCACGGTAAATATCCCGTTAATAATCATATATTTATGAATTCTATTCGGTTATTACTCTTTTCCTATTACTTTACTGACCTTTGTATTTTTTTCCTAATATACTATCAATCTGTTTCGTTACACTAGGTGTTTAAAAATTCTGCTTTTTCTTTAATCAGGGTACGAGCGCGCCTTAAGTTTCTGACTATTCGTAATGAAAATATTCCTGGATTCCGTTACATACTATACATAGTCATTTAAAACTAACATACATCAAAGGAATGTCAGACGGAGGAATTTTCCACCGGGAGCTAGAAGCTATTTTCATGTTTTGGTGCACATACACCTTCAAGATATTTTTTTTCTTGGATTTTTATTCGTAATCTATGAACATTATTGTATCATACTGCAACGTTTCAGCGACAGATGAACTATCGTCAGAGTGTACATACCAATAATTTCCTAGTTCATCGGATATTTCTATAGAGAGCAAAGACAAGTTAGTAATGAACTAGACATGACAACAGCTTCTAAAGACATGTTGTAATTTTACTTATCAAACATTTTTTTATCGTAGTACACAACATGGCTATTACTTACTGGGCTATATTGCGGGAACTGCACTGCAGTCGCTTCAGTATGTCCATAGTCATGGGTTTTATTTAGCTGAGTCATGTGTGTTAGCTAAGGTATGATCGGGTCCCTTCTCAAGAGCAGGCAGTAGTATTAACAACATGTTATGGTAGCTGAGCTTGTAAGTGCTGTCGACCTTTTTATAGTGGTGGGTCGCATACGAATGCGGCAGAAATTTCTGCTTGTATATTCCGTTCTATTCTCATCGGACATAACGATCCGGATGTTCAAGCTGCATTGCACTTCAGTCTGTAGTTTATTACTCACTAGAGACTGCCCGCGACTTCGTTCGCGTAGTAGGCTCGGCCTTCGCCCTCGCCATAACCTCTCATCTTTTCTTGGTTCTTTCATAAGAACCTTCTCCTTACAATAACTAACACAACAAAAAGTATAAGCGAGATTGTTCCAACCGTTTTCATGTTATAGCGTGACCTAAGTGTTCATTTATATATATAACATTCCCGTTTGAGTATGTTCGATCAGGATGATGAATCATAATTTCATTTTACGGGAAATTACTGCAATAATCACAAGTATTGTTTTTAATAACGTACTTCAAGTAACCATTTAGGGTCAGGAAAATACTAAGCGATTATTTTAAATAAATTATTCTGTACGTATTACATATTTAAGTAACATTTATATATTTTTAATTACATTTACAATTTGGTAACTAAATCTATTGAAAAAGCTGTTTAAAATATTACATAACAGTTATTTAATGTTTATAATTCTAAACATATATAGTATAGATTAAGTAGGTATTAGTAGCTAAGTATAAAACTTGAGTATAGTATATAATTTTATTAAGTAAATATATTTTAATACTTCTTATGTGCTAGCTGTCTGTACCTACATAGAGCAATGTTTTCATGACATTCATTAATTCAATACAAGGCGGTGATGAGACCACTAAGCGTAAAACCTGGTAACTTTTAATTGCGATCCTCATCCAGAATGATCAGTTCCTGAGTTTCATTTGTCTAGTGATTCAGTTGAGAGTGAGTTTAGTGATTCACTTGGGTAGTTTAACACCACTCAAATGTAAACACAGTAACACTTGAATTTAATTGATATGCGGGAGAAACTGGATAAAAAACATTTGCTACACAACTAAACAACATTGCAACATAATGGAAACAGTTTGAAATGCAATCAAAGAGGAGAGACGGGCAAGCTATATGCCTGGTGGTAAGCACACCCATGCCAGTTGTAGTGCCACTCAGAGTTTAGAGTTGAAGCTTTGAGAGCACTTCACTTTTCATCCTCAGAACGTTATTGTTTTTACTCTCTCTAGCCCATTTATTTCACTTTAATAGTACCTTTCACACGATAATGCTGCACCCTATTGCTTCGATCAACTAAGATTTATTAGTCTAATATAAATTTTCATGCCATTTGACTCTCACAAGGCGTTCTAACACCACAACAGGCCATTTTGAGTGCAATAACGCAAGTTCCTAACCACCTGCCATTAGCTGTATTAACAGCCGTGTTTCCTGTAACATGACACGCGACTTGAAAACAATAGCTTTATTATTAAACACCTAATAATGTCGATAGACAAAGAAATTACAGCCATAATTGTGTTGAGATAGAGTAGGTTTTACTGGCGATGTTGAGAAACAAGTGAATGCGGAAGGATTTATTACCTCCCTCCACATTTTTGGTAAGGGGGTAAGAAGCGAGGTCACGTCTCGAGGCCAGTACTGTGCAATGCGCCAGGCTGCAGTGGCTACCATCAGAACTCACGTTCACAACGCTTGACAAATTAAAGCGCTCGATCTTCGCGTTGCAAACGCGAGTTTGATGACTTTGCCACGGGTAATGACAAACATCTGCTAGGAGCATCAGTTACTTCGATATTGTACTGGATTTGGGTCAGCTTGATTTATTAGGAATCTCAATTTCAATTCAAGTATCCGTTTAACTTTATTCTTAATGGTTTAGCTTACGGAATAGATTGATATCGGCCGCAAGGTGGAAGCTACGTGTTTACTGTATTTAAATTTAATGTTCCTTCACTTGCATAAAAAAGTGACAACTGTTTAAATTTGGATAATTTTACGTTAAGAGTATTTAGATTTGAGTTTATGTACTGTATTGTATTATGTCATATTTCATGGAAAAGCGTGGGATCGAGTATTCAGCGCGGCAGAGGATGGTCTCGCGGTAATTCTTAAGGTCCTCAGTAATAATCTCCTTACCCTTAATACTAAAAAGACCAAGTACATTGCCTTTTCGAAGACGTCTGTCTTGAGTCCCTCCTATGAAATGGATCTCAAAATACATAGCTGTACTACTTTTTCTTCATCCCAAGCTGTAAACTGTACATGCTGTTCAATCAGCCGCACTAACTGTGTAAAATATTTGGGTGTAACAATTGACGAAACTATGTCATATAAGCAACATATAGAAGATGTATCCGGTCGAACGCGTAAGTTAATACACGTGATGAGAAACCTTCGCGACTGTGCTCCGTTGCCTTTATTGCGACAAACATACATAGGATTGTGTCAATCTATTATCCAATATTGTATTTGCGTGTGGGGTAGTGCTGGATCAAGCTACTTCTTAACTATTGAAAGAGCACAGAGAGCTCTAATCAAAGTTATTCTACGGAAACCTTTCCGCTTTCGTACTGATACCCTTTACGCCGAATTCAAAGTACTAAGAGTTCGACAGCTCTTTGTATATAATGCTACCCTAAGAGTTCACAAAACCGTGAAACTTTGCAAAGACTACGATTTGATCATGAATAGACGTGCGTTCAGAATACCGCTTCCCAGTGCTAAGTGTCTCCTTGCAAGACGTAGTCCAAATTACTCACTGCCATGTACTTACAACAAAGTTATTATAAAATGTGATTTTGATATTAAAAACCTATCGGTGTTTTCCTGCAAAAAAGCCTTAAAAGAATGGTTGTCTCAACTCTCTTACATTGATACCGAAAACTTAATCTGATTACATCACTGCACTTACAAATACACACACACTTACACAAACACACTGTCACACTCACACAAACTCACCTACACACATATACACACATTCACATCACATTTACACACATGATGCGAATGAACGCATAAATTCGCACCATAACAAACTGTTTTTCGGCATTAAGTTTATCATAACTATAATTACCTACTCTTATAATGTAAGTGTCGCTTCTTAGACACAACGATAAAAGCCATAAGCTATATACTCGTATTGTTTTTACTGCCATTTTACTATGACGAGTTTTGTATTTAATTGATTTATGCTGTTTAGTTAACATTGCACTCGGGCCCCAAGATACAGGCCTAGTGCTTAGTTTGGGGTCCACCGGTAATATATTTAGTTTGTACATACAATAAATACTAGTTACTACTCGTTACTTAAGTTACAATGTTTAGTATTTACATAACTTTTTTTTGGCAATAAAACATCTTGTATCTTGTATCTTGTATTATAGTTAATATATATGTGCATTAAATTAAGGTACTGCGTGAAATGCTTTACGCAAAGTGCACAGTTATACTTGGAACTTTTCACTATATAATGTTGGTTCAGATGCATGTGTGCATCTGAACCAACATGGTGCATAAACTTTCGTCAGTTTCCCGAAGTAAAGCAGATGCTACGGATTTCAACTTGCTACGACTACGACGTATTCGTAGTGGAGTCTGTCTTGCGATTTTTAGCCAATCAACAAGAGAGAGATTATAGATATTTATTATTACTATTATAAATATATATTATTATCAATATAAGACCAGACTATATGTTAAGTATAGGTAACATCTCAATACGCGACTTTGATAGTCTGCAATTAATGCAAACAATTCTTTGATAATTTTAATTATTAATTATTTTTCTTAAAGTTTTGTTTATTGTCGTTTTACGTTCGTTTAATTTCATTTCGATTTAATTGTATATTTTTAACTCAACAATTTCCTTTCATTTGCAGTAATGTAGTAATGTTCGTAATACTGCGTTCTGGTTTGAAGGGTTTGAGTGGTTGTTAAGTTAAAGGGACAATAGACTTAAAAAAATATTGTCTTAAGGTTCCGGGTGCAGTGCAGTTCGTCACTTGTGAAAAAATGTAGCTGTTATAGGCAGATGTTACCATTTACCACTAGGTGGGTCTCCTAACAACATTAAAACAAACTTTTTATAAAATATATAATTTGATTTTAATATTCGCAATCACTCCCAGAGTGATTCTTCGCTGAGCTTATTTTTCTTCACTGTAGATATAATTTAAAATTGAAACAGACATGAGTCTACGTGTGCATGCAAATCACATTAATGCATGAGCATGGTTACTCATGTAGTGCAGCGATAATCGGATAACTTACGGTACACTCCTGGCAACCCTAGAATTTACCGCTTATTCGGATTAGAGTTGATGGTGATGACTCAAATAAAATAAGTATCTATATCTACTTTTAAATTAGTTAATCCTGTATCAGTTAATAATATGGTTCCTAAATGCAAAGTTGTATTTGTCGGTCCGTGATTTGGTAATAAATTCATCATCATCATCATCAGCCTGTAGCAGTCCACTGCTAGACATAGGCCTCTCCAATTGCACGCCACTTAGGTCTATCTTGGGCTTCTCGCATCCAGTTTTTGCCAGCCGTCTTGCGCAGATCGTCACTCCACCGTGCCTCAGGACGTCCTACACTACGTTTGCCGAGACGCGGTCTCCACTCTAGAACTCGTTTACCCCAACGGTTGTCGGTATCATATATATATATATCACACTCGGTTCAATATAAATTATTGAACCAAGTGTTATGAAAATGGCCACATAAATAGCTTATAGCTCTGTAGAATTACATATTACACTTTAAATTCTGAAAAACAATTTTTGTGGGATTGTTATAGGCGCTGTTGTGTATTAATATACTGAATTAAAAAAGAGGAGGTTCTCAAATCAACGCGTATATATATTTTAATGAGTAGTCCAATTTAGTTTTTTTTTGGGAATTCCCAATTCAATAACTAAAAAGTGTTTCCTATCTTGATGATGTTGTAATTGACGTTGAATGACAATCGATCCCGTAAGCAAAGTACTGGAAGCACGCGGCCCCGCTTAGCATATATATTTATTTACTTTGCCATAAGTATCTAGAGTTACTAAAACGGGTTAAAACAGTTTTTGCCAAAAGATTAAACCTACTTCAACACAAAAAAAAATGTGAAATAACTTGTCGAAGTCGGTACCATGCACAAAATATTGTGATAATACTTACTTTTGAATTATCATGGTACCGACTTCAACAAGTTATTTCACACTTTTTAGTGTTGAAGTCGGTTTAAATGTTTTGGTATTTTTTTTTGTTTTCGATATATAAATACAAGGTTAAATTGGCTGAAGGGCAGACATTTCTAATACTAATTTTTAAATATTTTTAGTTTACTTGAATTCTGTCGCCACTTTAATAATTTAATATTTTTGCTGACTCTAGTTGGTTATATGTTCAACAACGTTACCATGTGCGTGACCACTGACACTATAAGGTTTATTTGTTACACGTTAGGACTTTAAAATATTAGGTGCTTTAAAATAATTAATTATTTTCACCCGATTTCCAACAAAGAGAAGTTTCTCAATTGAACTGTATTTTATGAGTGTTAAAACATCAATATGTTTGAAGTGAAAACTTCCTTAGGTGCGTTCACCATTTTTGGGTGAACGAAAATCAGGGTACTCGCGTCATCGTCATCGACTTTTTGGGTGAAGTAAAATCAATCGTGCGATTCTGTAATGATATATAAATATTCCATACTCACGTTTTTTGTGTTCATAGAACTGTAAATTATTCTACACACGCATGTTGTTTGGTTTCTAATGTTGTTTACTTGAATTGTGACCAAACATTTACAGCACAGTTGTAGACCTCTCCGGCAATATTTCTTTTACGTAATCGATAAGTCTTAAGATGAACATGGATAAGACGAAAATTATGTCTAATGCCCATGTTGTACCTACCCCAATATCAGTTGGGAACTCAGTTCTCGAAGTTGTTGACGAGTACATCTACCTGGGACAGACAGTCAAACTAGGCAGGTCCAACTTCGAGAAAGAGGTCAATCGTCGAATCCAACTCGGCTGGGCAGCGTTCCGGAAACTTCGCGAAGTCTTCTCGTCAAAAATACCTTATTGCCTCAAGACAAGAGTCTTCGACCAATGTGTGTTACCAGTGATGACTTATGGCACTGAAACGTGGTCTCTTACTATGGGCCTCATTGATAAGCTCAAAGTCGCACAACGAGCTATGGAGAGGGCTATGCTCGGGGTTTCTCTAAGTGATCGAATCAGAAATGACGAGATCCGTAGAAGAACGAAAGTCACCGACATAGTTCAGAAGATTAGCCAGTTGAAGTGGCAGTGGGCAGGGCACATAGCACGCAGAACAGATGGCCGATGGGGCCGAAAGGTTCTGGAGTGGAGACCACGGACCGGCAAGCGCAGCGTAGGTCGTCCACCGACACGGTGGACAGACGACCTAAAGAAGGTCGCAGGACGACGTTGGATGCAGGCCGCTTCTGACCGGTCCTTTTGGAAAATAATGGGGGAGGACTATGTTCAGCAGTGGACGTTCTAAGGCTGAGATGATGATAATGATGAATCGATAAGTAGAAAATGAGTTGTATGTAACGTAACCATCAGGTGGGAGTTAATTTCTATTAAATATTAATTAAAATTCGATTTGTGATGAAACGAAACACGATTAGCGTCTTCCAAAAATAATTATGAGCATCCATTGAGACTGTTGTGTGAATATTTAAAATGTATTTGAAAATGTTTTTGTGTTAGAGTAGATTACATATATTTTTCATAATTTATTGGTTTTTTAACCACGTCGTTTAGTTTGGTCGCTTAGCCCCTAATCTGACTTACAGCCGTGCGATTCTGTAAGAGCAAACATCGTTGCATCTTTGACAACATCCGCATAGACTAAAATATATACTAGGAAAAACATCCGTTAAGCAAATGACGAGATGACAAGAAACGTTGAAAAAACAACCTTATCAACAAAGGCGATATCTCATAATGTATTTAACATAAGGTAATTATTATTTAAGGTGAGCTCACCGATGTCAAATACTTTATGAGAAATCACCCTTAAGGCTGTAATACGCTTTATTGTCACTGTCACCGCACGCTTTGTCATAGATAATGTAGTTTTGAAGTGAAAACATCTTTAAGAACTATATTGGTTTCCATGACGTCATATTATTGATTGTGTGACTTAAGGTGCTGTCATATCATTATGTTAAAAATGAGAGTTTTTAAAACAGTTTATCTCATAAGCAGCGATTTAATTAAAACTACAAAAAATAATATGACATTTTTAAGACTTCTAAGCGCGCATTGACGGAATTAAAACATACTCATATTTTAACATACCAGAGATCATTCAAAAAAAATCAAACATACCACTTAATTTCACCTTGATGGATTATTTTTATATTTAAGTGTGCACGTTATTGTTTTATCAATTTTGTACATTTTTCTACCGACTTCTAAAAAAAGGAGGAGGTACTCAGTTCGACAGTTTTTTTTATGATTGTACTTCATAGCTTTCGACTGGGAGATTCGATTCTCAACATTCTTGAAAGATTTTTGAAAGAACAATTGTTTGAAAGCTGGTGCTTCCCGTGTGGTCCCATATACATTTTATCAAATTCAGTCCAGTAGTTTTTGAGTTACACTACAATAACTGATTTTTACCAAAGTAATAGAATACAAGTCGGTATTACATTCTTCAAACTTGTACGAGAAACGCTTGCTTGATTTCAAGTAAAGGAAATTGAACGTAGAGAAGCGCTGAGCTGACAGCGCCTTAAAAATAATTCGAATGGGTAGTTTTCCCTTCTATTGGCATTACCTAAAAACTGCCTGCATGATTTTTTTTCTCAGCGATTCTGATGATTCCTTTTTTAATTAAAAGCTGATGCTTCACACGTGGTCACATTTAAAATTTAATCCAGATCTGACTAGTAGTTCTTATTTAATAATGTTTTTACATTAACACCACTATTTTATGTAGGTATCTACAATAATAAAATACTTATATAAGTTAATTTAAAATATTTTAAATTTTATAGTAAATGTCTAAGGTACTCATAATTTTCCATAAAATAAAAATAAAAATTCAAATAATTTTACAAATAGTACATTGAGTTTGCAACTTTTTAACAAATCTCAATATTGATTCAACATGCTGCAAATTCAGCTTATTGCAAATCATTATGAGAATTTAACTTTTTTTTCCTAAACGTATTTTTACGTATTTTAAACGTATTACAACATTTAATTCTTTAAAAGTTGAATTTGCAGCATGTTGAATTCTAAAGTGTTGAATTTTCAATAAGTTGAATTTGTAGAATACTGGTAGCGTAGAATGATATTTTTATTCACCACTGCACTACCACCTGGTAGCGCCATAGAGAATTCAGAATCTGCATACATTGCCGAGTTCCGCTGCATTTCTAAATATTATTTCATAAATATTCAACTCATTCAGTAAGCGTGTTGATTTTTGTTGTATGCTATGTTTATATATGGGTGTATGATTGCTAGTGATATTACAGCCTATAGTGTGAGATGGGCGCAGTGCAGTCAGGTACTTGTGACGAAACGTTTCTGTTACAGGTAGCTGTTACCGCGTAATACTAGATGAGTATCTTGGTTGTTCCGTAACATAAAAGAATATTATATGAAATCCTTATCAAAAGTATTTATAATTGATTAGCTTTAACAATCTAATATATTGACATGATAAAATCATATACTTGTAGACCAAAGGTAAGAAAACAAATGACAAAAGATATTAAAAGTCAGTAACTAGTTGTATTGATTGTCTGCAGAAAGTAATAATTAATTTATATAAAATAAAAAATAATAATTAATACTGAAAAACAAGATACTTTGAAGTAATTCGGTAAACTAGTGAACGTGACTTTAATTATGGATATTCAATAGTTATAATCAATAGACTGACAAATGAAAATGACTTAATGTTTTCTTCTATATTATAACTACAATAATTTATTTTTTATGTATATTCCCTCTTAAGAAGTTGTGTATTTCCTAAATAAAAGTTTCTTGTATATATCACAATAAATTTCAAGTTTATCGATTGTGGAAACGGTTTCAAAATCAATCATTCATCACGTATAGTAATCTATTCAATATGAGATCACATCGGTATGCTACTGCATAATCTTTATACAAACAAATGAATTAGTTTATGCATGTCAAAGAATCTAAAGCACAAACTTGGAATATATTTATCTAATTCCGTGAATTTAGCGTATAGTGTAGCTCGAACAATGTCAGACGCTGGTTATTCCAAAGTTTGCTTCATTTCGCTCCCTTCACATGCAATCGCATGCTTAGTTTGGAGAGTTGAGCAAACAAAAGAACCTTTGTAATTTAAAATGTTCAGTGCTTTATGACTAAAAAATGAAACTGTTCGAGCGCCCATTAATTCAGAATAGTGAATCAAATATCTTTATCATTTAGATGAGTAACTGATACTCGTAGATAAGCAAGTACGCTCTTTGTTTTCGACGACTCCGTTAGGTCAGTTGGTTAGGCCTGCTTTCGAAGCGCGGGGTTCCAGGTTGGATACCTAGGCTGCGGCGGGTATTTGTGTAATGAGCAGAAATGTTTGATGTTGGCTCTTATGTGTGGTGACGTGTCATTGCGTGGGCTCATGCCTCCCTAGACATAGGGAAATCAGAGGCCGCAGCACAAACAATTTGTGTAAAAGTATTGGTATTGTAAGCGTCAACGCGTCACGCTTCGGCGCACAAACTATGAGTTGTCTGTGTCACAGTTGCCCTAGATACATGACAGTTTATACTGTTTGACGTCAACGTTACGTTCGTTACACTTACGCAGTAATTGGTGCTAGGCTAACAGTGTCTAAACGTAAACTTTGTTAGGACGACTTCAACTCCGGCTGCTGTCTTAGAAATTAATAGTTTCAAATCAGTTTTCGTTCAGTACGTCAGAAAATTTGAAGAGATATAAACTGTAACATTATGAAAAACAAACAAGAAAGAAAGGTCGCAAATAACATCAAAATAAAAGAATTACTTCCTATTCAACTGAACTGTACTACCGAGATTATGATGGGTACAACAATAAAGTGAATACCAACCAAGATTCGAGTCCACACAAATACCTAGCTGGTACTTCTACAAGTGTTACTATGAATACAGACCAGAGAAGAAAATACTTTAAAATGTAATGTCTAGTTTTAGGTATCAATGGTATCCTTTTGGTGCAATAAACAGTTCCTAGTTCTGGAGGTAATTCTTTCTTACTCATTGTTCAGTGTTAAGAAAAGCTGGTTCTTCAACAAAGGTACTATAAATACAGACCAGAGAAGAAAATACAAAACTTAGCGTCTATATAGTTTTAGGCATCAACAGTAACCCTTTGGTGCAATAAACAGTTTCTAGTTCTGGAGGTAATTCTTTCTTACTCATTATTCAGTGTTAAGAAAAGCTGGTTCTTCTACAAAGGTACTATAAATACAGACCAGAGAAGAAAATACAAAACTTAGCGTCTATATAGTTTTAGGCATCAACAGTAACCCTTTAGTGCAATAAACAGTTTCTAGTTCTAGAGGTATTCTTACTCGTTGTTCATTTTATAATCGATTTAGTTCTGCGATGAGTATTGACAATATGTATATTAATTAAAAAATATAATATGAATATAAATTTGCAATTATCTTAATAGCGCGTACCTGGCATAAATCAGAAACCAACATTTCCTATCTCGTTGATATTTTGGTTTTTAATAGGGTACTTAATGTGTCAGTTTGGATCAATCATCTAATCCAGCACTGAGGCTTACAGGTCAAGTGCGTCCGGGACGTGGCATAAGGTTGTGATACCACTTCGAAATTAGCAGCAGCCATCAACGTAAGTGATTACACCATACTGATTTATTTAAGTCAATAAGGGAAGATTACGTCCCGGAAAGTGAATATGAACTCACGGGACAAGTAGAAACTTGACTGGGAATTCTCCGTCACCCACCGTACTAAGCAGACTTTTCACCAACAGATTTTATCAGATTCGGTATTTGGATTAGTTATAAACGGAAAATTTTTAAAACCGTAGAGGCGATGACAAACGCTTTTGAAGAGTTGATAGTTTTTTTTGTTTCTTTGGAACTTGCACTTAATGGGAAAAGTACCAAAAACAATCATAGCTAATGAATCTCGTTAAAATGATAAGGTGATCTAATGATTTCTTGAATCACTAGAGTTTATTTTGGTCCATAGAATTACGACTGTCATGTGACTAACCTATTCAGATAATATGACATTTTAAACAGTCGGTTATATAACCGTTTAAAAGTTCGTATCAATGGTTGCTAAGTGATTAAGAGCCGGTATAACTCACGAATATATAAAATAAAAATTTGGTCAACTATTTATCTAAAACTTATGTAAAATTTGTAATTCTATAACACTACTACTATTTCATGCTATTTATATATAGAAGAGTGAACCGTCGGTCACAGATAAGATATAGAAACCTCCTGATAGCCTCTCTGTTCGAGCGGGATTTGCCCCTAAACTTGTCATGTGTGTGTTTCGACCGCATGATATTCGAGCCTACATCGGCAACCAACGCGAGTAAGAAACTTCAATATTAATATCCTCACAATGCTTACGAGATACGAGACTTAGATACGAGAGTAAATACTATTAAGTTCTACATAATTCAAAATGTATGCAGTATGAGAACTGATGTGCTGTGAGACATCGCTTTTGGCCAATTCGTCATTCTAAGTCAACGGGAAGTACCCTTTGCTTTGGTTACACTGTGAAATCGCAAATACGGCGACATAAACGTCATATCTATTCATATCGACTTCTTACCGTGAACCAAAAAGTTTGGCAGTTCCTACCTCTGTCGTGGAAGAAAATTGTGGAATGCTCTGCCGGCGTATGTATTTCCTTGCAGCTATGACCCTGGGTCTTTCAAGCGAGGCGTGAAAAAGCATCTCTCAGGTCATCATAGAGGTGTGCAGCTTACGGCTGCACTAATGGTCATTGCTTCTATCTTAGCTTTCCATCAGGCGAGAGGGAGACACTTTGACGAACCATTATAAAAAAAGTATCGCTTACTTACAAGTTTGATTATTACAACGCATAGAGGTATCAAATTTTAGTCTCTTTTAGCTAAAAGAGACCAAAATTTGATACCTCTACGCGTTCTGAGATAAAGGACAGATAGACAGACGGACAACAAAGCGATTTTTCTAAGGGTTATTTTTTGTTTGAGGTACGAAACCCTAAAAACGAGATACACATATCGGTTACATAGATAGATGTACGCTTAATAATGCAGTGCTTCGTAACTGTTACAGCTAGTTCCTACAACAGAATGTGATCCAACTAACATTTAAGAAAGAAAAGAGATAATCACACGATCTAACGTGTCCCTAGTGTACGCCATTCGAGCTTTGATCACCGCTGGACATTCCCCAACAACAAAAGCCGAGCATACACGCCCGGCCCGAGGCGACCTCTTCTAAATATGTGGTTTCTATGCTAAGGATTTATTCTACCACTAAACTCACGTCGTCAATTGTGACGCCTGATTTGGCTATGAAGCAGTTTAATCTCTCTGCGCATGATGCATCATACCTCACATGCATGATGCAGCATGCATCATAATATAACATACGCACGTTGGCTGTTGGCCATTTGCCGCAGTACAGCGCGGTGCGGTTCCGAGCTGTGTCCGAGTGGGATCATTTGTTGTAATCAAATACTACAAATTGTAATACTGACACGTGGTCGAAAAGCTATTGGTTTTAGAGGTTAGGTGAGTTAACGAGTATAGTTCAAACAAAAAATCTACGGTTAATGAGTAGATATTTGAGTAATGTTTGGTTACGTGAGATAAGGTAATAATAATGAAGTATCTTAAAGTCTTCTTAGCTACGAGTACGCATTGGTTGAAGTTTATGTTTACAAAATGGAATATAACAGACCGTCTCGTCTTGATCTTGATATACGTAAAACTTGTATAGGGTAAAACCCGGATAGTTGCGTCGGTGGGATACATGCCGCAGTTTTGAATACGCTATGTTAAGGCCGTTGGTGGCATAAACGCTTTACTGTAATTAGAAGCGCCCGTCCCACAGGCCTCATTACCATGTCAGCTGGTGGTATAGGTGCAAGCGTTTTGCCTGTGTAAGCGAAAACCTTCCGCGGCGAAACTTTAAAAGGCGTCCAAATTATATTGGTAAGAAGTTTCTGTTGATTTATTTTTTGCACTGATTGTAATTTTAGTCAACATTTTGTTTATGTGTATTTATTAGAGATTAAACTTCACTGTTTTTACGTTTTATTGTTGAATAGTATATATTTATTTTGTTAATAAAAAGGATAGATGCGCTATCATCTTTTGTGGATAGTTGCTCTATGGGCAACTATCCGCAAATGTGAATTCTGTAACGAGCAAAATAATTTTATATTCATTTGATGTTTTTAACTGACTTAATTGACTAATCAATGCTAATGCCAAAGTTATCCTTAACGTTAAATTGAATGAATTATGTAAAAATTCACACTATTATGGTTGTTTTTAGATGGTTTAGTTAGAACATTATTATATAAATTTTATTATGTTATTTTGTTTAGTATACTTAAATATGGATCATATTAAAGACTAAAACTAATAAATAATAAAGACTAAATCTGGAAATGATATTAATTTACTTTAATCTTATAAAAATCATAAAGTGGCGTCTATCCCCGCACGAGGCCACTATCCCACGAAACATTTTTATCGTTAGGCAAGTATCCGGTACAGTAGGCAACTATCCTCTTTTTCAGAGATCAAATAAAACAGGATTCATTCGAAACCTATACTAATAATGTTAGGCTAGTATAAAACATAAAAGACCTATCTATTGATATACATGTTACATTACTCTTAGTAAGTACATATTTTTTTTTAGTAATAGAGCTTTTTCGAAAAGTATGGCAACTATCCGGCTTTTACCCTAATTTTACCATATAAACAATACTTCTCTTACGTTATTTTCGGAACACGCCTTCAGGCTTCATTTCGAATCGCCTGAATGGTAATGTCTATTAGTATCCTTAATAGGCTTTACCATTCAGGCATAACTGATCCAACTTTTGAAATCTAAAAACCAGATCCAGACAAAGGAATAATCTCAAGAAAGCAATCAGATTTCTCTCTGTTCGTTTGCAGTCGATATCCAGCGCTTCAGTGCTATACGTAGTTTTTTACTCTTTTCCCCGGGAATCTCGTTCTGAGTCAATGTTACGATCGGAATCTCAAAGCCGCTTTGTCCGAACTAAGAACTAGGTTCAGTCTGTGGTTAATGTTTTCCGGATGGCTATTCTACTTGATTGTTTTCAGTTTCAATTAATAACTTCTGTAGACATAAAACTACTTGTAACGAACAAGTAAAGGTTTTAAAAATAACAAGAGAATGTTACTATAAGCGCTTTCGGATAGCTTGATCTTATATTGTTTCAGATCAATCATCGCCTTTGCTTATGGCTATTGTAAAAATTTATAAAAATATGCAAAAGACGGTGAACTCATTTCCATGTCTGGTGTTATTATAATTAGTATTTTTTACGTGTTTAGTATTGACATGTTTATCCTAAAGCGGTTTTATAACTAATATAATATCTACTCGTATGTATGATTTTCATATTAAGAGTGGTAATTATCAGCGATTTTGTTAACGTCGCTGGTTATTTTAAGACCCATTATAATTATAAAGATATATCAACGACCCCTGTGCTGTGTGCAGACTAAGTATCTCCTTTACCGATACTAAAATGCAATCAAATCAGTTCTCGCTCGACAAATAGACTTAAACGACGACGGTTTAAATTGTACCTCGAGGTTTTTAATCGAAACAACTTATCCGCTCGCTAAGGTAGAGTCTGTACCGTAAAGAGGGGGTAGATAGAGTGTTGTTAACAGACGGTACCAGGTTGAAACAGTTGATGAATAGCAGCTGATTTTCGGATTCTCCGTACGTAAAACTCTTAACGTTGAGTTTATCAACATTAATTCTCGTATTATTTGATGTATTAACGTCTTTAAAACAGGAAAATAACGAAGACGCACTTTACTAAAATTGTATTTATTACATTAAAAATATTATTCTGTGTCTGTGATATTGTGTATTGCGTAAGCTTGTGAGTGAGTGAGTAAGTGCGTTTCTTACTTCTTCACGCTGAATTAGTGCAATGAATTTAATTGAGATTTGAAATGCTTCTGAAATTATCAGGATGGAATATATACGTGGGTGGAGTCACAGGGTATAGGTACATAAACCGAAAAGGAATAAAATCATTTTTTTTAACATTACACATTTTAGTTTACATAAGGTATTTGCTAATTAGTGCACAATATTAAATGGGGTGGTTTGGAATCAATAACTGGTCATTATGGTGAAAGAAATAAACATGTTATTTATTCTTATGAACTCATATTCATTGCTCCGCAGCTAATAACCATTGCGCTTCATCACAGAATAGACAACAGTGACTTCGCGAGACATACCTACCCACTTAGAATAGGTACAACCACGTACGAAACTACCTACTCGCAAATGTTTACGCAGCTGATGTCTATGCCTATAACGAACGGCGTGCCCGGGCGGGTCAACATTCGCATATCGTTGCACCTATTCTAAGCGGGTAGGTACGTCTCGCGTAGTTACTGCTATCTAATCTGTGCTGTAGCGGTGATATGAGCCGTGCGTTTAGTCGCACGTGGAACGCCGAATATGTGTTTATAATAATAAAAATATGTCATTTTTTATTTTACTTTCATAACCAGTTATCGATTTCAAACCATGGGGTGGTGTTCAATATTGTGCACTAATTAACAAATACCTCATAATATATCACCAAGAACTTGCCCGTCTGGTCACATAATAAAATAAAAAAGGTACACCTACTTGAAAATTATGGTATATGATATAGTGACTAGTGACCCCATATTTTGTACAGTTAAGGTACAAGTGTAAGACCATGATGACCAAATCAAAAGGAGATAGATCAAAAGGAAAGAAGATGAAGCGGGTAAACGCGATACATAATCTCGAGATGCAAGTGCTAAAAAGATCAATTATAATGAAGCTCTCACAAAATTATCTAAATAATTATACCCTTGATTGGCACCTATTCAAAGCGGATTCGCAACTGAGTTATTGTCGCTGGCTTCAATAACACGGTAGCAGGTATAATGGGAGACATAATGAACTGAATGTCATTTATGAAGGTGCACTATAAATCGGATCGTTAACGAACGTCAGCATTAAAATATTTAAAAGGCATACACTAAAAACGCAAAGTCTACATATGTATATGTGTTTATACTTGTTATAAGTTTTCACCTTTTCATATGCATCTATTTAATTTGAGCTGTTAGAGAGTGAAGAAGTACAAGTTTTCGCTTTTGTAATCTCAGATCACATAATACCACATCGTAGTAGGTGATACTTACTGCCGTATTTATAAACAAGTAAAATATTAGAGTATACATAAGCAAGCTACAGAGCGCGCCTAATGGGGGATCCCTATAATCTATCTATCCACAGTTTTCCTTACTACCGATTGAAATTAGACATAACGTTTATACAAATAGTGTCAAATATCTATCTCTAGTAAGGTAAACCGACGATAGACAGATTATTGGGACGGGCCGTTAGTAAGTATGAATCGAAAGCACAAGTATGAACTGTACCTCTACCATGAGTTGGCAACATAAATGTCATCTATAGTCGATACTCGATCTCGCCTACCTATTACGCTTGTGATTGGTCTACTCGCTGTCAATTTTAGTTCTACAATTTAACCGCGAGGTGGCACTGTCCTTTTTTCATAATTTTTTTTGCGGCAATCGATATCAAGCAGCGATTGGTGTCAATGTTTTAAACTTATGGTAGACCAACAGCACAATCGCTCAACAGTACGAGTAATATTGAGATGTGACGGTGAAATGTGCGGCGTCAGAATGTAAAAACGATACCTGAAAGCAAAATAAAAAGAATTGTTACTTATTTTCATCGGTAAGTAGTATAATCGAATAAAGCGCTTCACAATAGACATGTTTGTATATAACACCTGCTTACGATCGGCACAAACAGGCCGGAGCGATACGCGCGCTCTAGCTTATGTATACTGTGTATATTACACAATACATAGACGTTTTTAATTGCAAGTTGTCTGGCGAAGTTTACAGAAACGGCGCATAAGATCTGTGAAAACATGACCTAATTTTACATTTGTACTAATTTTAATTGAAATATAATAAGTAACTAATTAAATACGAATCTAATATTGTATTTTCCGAATCTTTATTTCTAATGTACATAATACTCGTAATATTTAGTGTAGCACCGCTTTGGTTAATAAACTGTAAAAGTGTATATTACTATTGTAAATAAATAAATAAATATTAATTCCATAGACTACTATTTGCAGGAAGTTAGAACTATCTAAGGCTAGAATTATTATATAGCCGAGTAATGGTCACTATTTGCAATAAGAATACGTACATTTTTCGTTTTTATTGCAAAAGTAAAAGGACACATCCAATTTTGATTCGGTTATGTCATTACTTACTTAAGCCTTTACTTTAGTAAATAACGTTCATTGCTCGAGTATAGAATGAGATTTTATGTTTAAGTATTCTATTGTCAAGTAATTACTTCATTGCGAAATTACTTAGCAACAAGTAATTACTTGTTTATAAATACGAGTGTTACAGCATAATTAATAATTGCCCGTGAGAGCGGTATAACTGGCGACAGGGGTGCGGCAACCGAACTCCGTGGATTTATTAATTTCGTAAAGTTTTAAATTACTTTTTAACTAAAAAAAACATATATTATTTCTATATTTGTAAACACAAATTCAATTCAAATATAACGAAATACACATAACATTGAAGTTAAAAAGTCTTAGCCTTTTTCTAGTTGCTTATGTTTTTTCGGAGATTATTTTAATTGACTAATTACTATAATATAAGAGACAATATGATGGTACATGTTGTGTATTAGGACCGATCCCAATATTCTATCTATCCACAGTTTTCCTTACCACCGATAGAAATTTGACATAACGTTCTTACAAATAGTGTCAAATATATATCTCTAGTAAGGTAAACCGCCGATAGATAGGTTATTGGGACCGGCCGTTATACGATACATGACGTACGTTTAAAGATGGCTCAGTTTTTTAACAGACTTGAAAAGAGACAGATTATATGTTCGATTGTATGTATATTTTTTTGTATGATCACCGATTTCTCCGCTATTTGTGGACCGATTCTCAAATTTCTTTTTTGTTAGATAAAGTATACTTCCCAGGTGGTCCCATTTAAGTTCAAGTTTTTAGAGTGAAACTCAAATACTGCTTGACCGAGTTTGTTGAAATTTAAATGGGACCACACCATGAAACAAAAAAAAAGCATTTTATGAATCGGTGCACAAATGGGGAAGAAATCGATGAACACATAAAAAATACATAAGTACACACGAACATATAACCGCCTCTTTTTTTGAATTCGGTTAAAAATACTGGATTACGGTTAAAGTATCTGTAGCAAGTGAAACTATTGGACGAACGGAACTCAACTCATAAGTCTTACAGCCGTATTTATAAACAACCAAAAGTAATCACTCATGGAAAAGTAATAACTTATGACGATTTGATTCTATAGACTAGAAGCCTAAAGTAAGAACTGTCAAAGCCTAGAATTCTAAGCCGAGTAATAGTCACCATTTCCTTTGCTTAAGCAATGAGAATAGGTAAATTTTTCGTTCATTGCAAAAGTGAAGTTGTATAAATATTACATTCGCACACAATTCCAAACTGTGAAGGATCTATTATGCGGTAAAAATTAAAATCCCATCACAACTACCTAATACAAGTGTAAAAAGATAAATCCAATTTTGATAAGGTTATGCAAAAACCTGTGCCTATATTTCATCGCCCTTGACTATATATAGTGTTTAATTATCACAGTAGAAAATTCGAAATCCGTCAAACGAAACTTCCTAGTTCGTTTTTTGTAGTTGGTGCCGTGGATTCTCAAAGAACAAACATCGTAGCATTTTAGACATCTGTGAAACAAATGATGAGATGACAAGATACGTTGGAAAAACAACCTTATGTACAAGGGCGATATCTCATAAAGTATTTGATATCGGTGTGCACGTCGTGGATCGCAACGACGAATCATTAGAGAATCGGACGTTTGGATCGAATTGCAAAGGTCTTTGAGAGGCGTGAAGTAAATCACACGAATTACTTTCCCGTCTTACCTTCTAGTATATTAAAAAAACTGTCTAGTTTAGTATATTCAAAAGATTCGTAATAGCACATCAAAATAAAAAGATTTCCCACGATATTGCATCACTCGCAACTCGCGTCTATTTTCAACGTATCCACGTAAATGCGTAAATCATCCGTAGAGTCCTCAACCGTGGATACGTCGTCTACTCTCAATGCAACCGTTTATTAATAGTATCGCAATATTAGAATAATACTACAGTTACTGTGGTCAGCTTAGCGCATTTTGGGACTACGTATATTCTATAGATTGATGACACAATGAAGGACGAAAGTAATGGTTTCGCTACTACAATTTAGTATAGTAATTTCTATATGATCGTCAGTATGAAATACATTAACAATAAAGTAAAATATTAGCTTAAACCAGTAATCTATGAAACAAATTAACAATAATAACAAAGTAGTCATCATCATCATCACCTCAGCGGTAGAACGTCCACTACTGAACATATACCTCCCCTATAATTTTCCAAAATGACCGGTTGGAAGCGACCTGCATGCAACGTCGTCGGTGGACGACCTACGACGCGCTTGCCGGTCCGTGGTCTCCATTCCAGAACCTTACGGCCTCATCGGTCATCTGTTCTGCGTGCTATGTGCCCTGCCCACTGTCACTTTAACTGACTAATCTTCTGGGCTATGTCGGTGACTTTCGTTCGTTCGTAGCTAAAGTAGTAGTGGCGACAAATAAGATTTGTCATTAAGCGTAAGTTTCCATTGACCTATCATCATTATCAGCCGGAAGACGTCCACTGCTGAACATATGCCTCCCCCAGACCGCATTACTACTGATAGTAAAATAAAACAGTGCTCAGAAGCTTCCAGTAATAATATTATTAGCAATATATAAAACGATACCAAAAGCATAACGTCCTACACTATCATTCGCACGCGAGTTTATTCGCGAAGGCTTGAGAACGAACACATCTACGGTTCTCAGACTGCGTAATTTTATTATAACCGTTTCAAGGTAAGTTACGAAAAATTCTAAATACAGGGTGTCCCGAAACTCAACGAGAGCCTGCTACAGGCCAGAGGCCAAGGTATAACAGTTATGAAAAACATAACAAAAAAAAATATTTTCAAACATGGAGTGTCAATGTTGGCTGACAATAATTTTGGAAACCATAAGTCGTCAAAACTTATTTAATTTTACTTAGTTAATAATGTTTATTACTTTAATTTCTGGTTGCTATTAATTATATGGTTATCTGAGTCTACATATAAAAAAAATCCCTGTAAAAATCCAGAACTTTTTCGAAAAATGTCTATTATCGCTTGGCTAAGTGACATGGATTTTTTTCATATCTGGTATACCTTGACAACTCGCCCGTTACTAGGTTATCGTTGAGTTTTGGGACATTCTGTATATAATAGCTACAATGACTGTATGACGTATAATATATATTTATCTTATCAAATATAATTAAATAAATTATGTATAAATATAAAATGTTTTATTTTTGTTTTAAAATATTTTCTGACTAGTTAGTGGCCCTGAACTTTATTTATAACTTATATATAATATAATATATTTTATAACTTTCTTCACAGATTTAGTTACTATCTGAAAAATGCTTCCCCTAAATATAGATCTGAACTTTTTCATTTTTAAACATTGAAATTTATAGAGAGAAAAATTCCATCCTCGGACGGGATTCGAACCCGCGTCTTCTGACTCTCCGTGTCAGACGCCATTGACCAACTAGGCCACTGAGAATCTGGTCCGAGTATCGAATTTTAACTCTCTATTTGACTAACCGTCTTGCGGGGATGGAGCGACATCTATTGGACAGTTAACAGTACCATCCAACCGAAAGAAGCATTATTTAGAAATACTTGAAACTTTCGTATTGACATCGCAGCCCTTTTTTATTTTTATCAATTCTATAAAACAATGCAATATGCAAGTACAAGCTTTTTATTTAGTTCATCATCAAAGGGTTCATGAAATGTATAGGTATCTGACTTTAACCGTCTTACGGGGAGGGAGCGACATCTATAATGTTTGAGATCGCTAAAGCATGCGTTAGTGCTTTAAAAAGTAGTACTATATTAATTGAAGAAATTGAATAATGGGTTCAAATGTGTCTAAACAGCTTTATCTCGAACGCGGTCCCTAAGTCGATCGTGTCTTTGTACATCAGACTAATTTAGTAACTAAACAGCTAAACGGATCATAGGCGTACTGTATATATATCATACTCCATCTGTACCATCGAAATTATCATGTTAATCCTCTTAGGCTGTCGAAGTACCTATCCAAGTTCAAATATAATAAGAAGCAACTTGAACAAAATACTAAGTTGGACATTGAAGAGCAGGATCAACTGAAATACGATAACGACACTCAAACCATGAATCCACGAAAACTTTATATCGCCAACTCATTTTACCGACACTTAACCATTTTAATTTTATAAATCAATATGAAATCAGCACCGCAGTTGCAATCAACCATATTCCATATCTTTGTAGGTATATAAAAATAAATCTTTATTTCAAAGTCAAAGTCAAAATCATTTATTCAATTTAGGCATCAAAGACGCACTTATGAACGTCAATTTTTCATTATAATGTACTTTAAAGACTACCGCCGCGTTCCAAAATATATAGAGCCTACCGAGAAGAAGCGGCAAGAAACTTAGGGGCCATTATTTTTACATAGATGTTTTTACTTAGGTACTACAAATATTAGCTCCAGTGTGTTGCCTTACAAAAGAGAACATAATAATGGTATCAGTAGGGCAATACACGCTACACTTTGACATTTTAGTACACGAGTAGATAGATCCTGGAGTGATCAGTCCCAAGCTGTTTTATCCTCCAAGTAATCCGAAATTTTGTAATAACCTTTTTGACAGAGTTTAGTTTTAATAGTAATTTTAAACTTATTAATAGGCAAGTCTCGGATAACATTGGGAACTTTATTATAGAATCGTATACATTGTCCCATAAAAGAATGACTTATTCTGTGGAGACGCGTTACATGTACGGATAGCTTGTCTTGATTTCTCCTGATCACGCTTTAACTTGAGAACGGATGGAACGATCTCGCTAGTTCTTGTTGTGTTAATTATTGTCATGAGAAGGTTCTTATGAAAGAAAAACCCAAGAAAAGATGGAAGGTTATGGTGAGGCTGAAAGGCGGGCTTACTACGCGAACAAAGTCGCGGGCAGTCGCTAGAATATATATATAATCATAATATATAAAATAAAATGAATCTTTATCTCCCTTCGTCATCGCATCACGCGTGAACGGCTGAAACAATTTCGATGATTATTTTTTGTTGTGTTAACTATTTCCAGGAGAAGGTTCTTATGAAAGAAAAATCAAGACAAGTACAATTTGAAAAATTTATACCGACTTCCATTCTATTCAGTTATTGGAGTGCAACTCAAAAACTACTGGACCGAATTTGATGAAATTTAAATGGGACCGGGAACGACACGGGAAGCACCAGCATTGAATCTAAATAAATAAAAATGAAGTATATATATATAGAAGATAAAAAAAATAAAGAAAATAGAGAATCGGTCCACCCTATCGAAATTTATGAGGTAACAAACATAAAAAAAAAAAAAAATACAGGCGAATTGAGTAAATACTCCTCCTTTTTGGAATCGTTAGAAAAGATGGGAGGTTATGGTGAGGCCAAAGATTAAGCCTCCTACTGAATGAAGTCGCAGGTCGCAGTCGCTAATCCTACTTCCCTATGTACTCGTATATACTGGCGGTTCCGCCAGCCCACGCGATTGCGCACGGGTACTACCCAATCTGACATTCTTTGTCTGCGTTGAACGGTCTCCTGTCCTGGGCACCTGATTGCGACTTGTTTGCGGATGAATGGAACAGCATACAGTTAAAGTGTCTGGAATACTGTGAGAGGACAGCGGGCAGGAATAAGGAAATGGATGATGATGATGAATGGGAATATTTATGTCAGTGTGACTTTGACTATTGTTAAATTTTTGTTTTGACATTTTATAATTATATGTATTACTGACATTGTCAATCGTATGACTTTTATTATATTTCTGTTTTTATGTGAATGTAATTTTGAATTTCGTTACTTACCTACTTCATTTCCTAATGTTATATAACTTAATTGGGCTTGCATGACTAATGTTGTTAATTGTACCGTATTAGTTATCATTATATAAATAAATAAATACAAATATATATGGAATAGAATAGAATAGAATAGAATAGAATAAACAATTTACTAGACATTAAAATACCTACACAATTAATAAGTTTTCTGTCACAAACCGGTTCCAACTGAGCATAATGCTAGTTGTAATCAACCTGCGCTGATCTTCCGTTGGGACCGACAAGTGACGTCACGCACGCCACTGTCCACAGAGTACATTTACAACAACAAAACAAAAAAAAACAAAAGATATAAAAACATTCCTACAAGTAGCGAAAGAAAATAAAAATAATATATGATAATAAATATAATATATGTTAATTTAATATCATAAATGTGAAATTTGGATGGAAGGATAGATAAATGGATGTTTGTTGCTCAAAAACGGTGGAACGGCTCTGGATGAATCTGGATGAAATTTGGCACAGTGATAGATTATAGTCTGTCATCTGGCATCTGATCAGTCCAGGATCTATCTACTCGTGTATTAAGATGTCAAAGTGTAGCGTGTCTTGCCCTACTGATACCATTATTATGTTCTCTTTTGTAAGGCAACACACTGGAGCTAATATGTGTAGTACTAAAGTAAAAACATTGTAAAAACATCTATATAAAAAGAATGACCCTGAGTTTCTTGCCGCTTCTTCTCGGTAGGCTCTATATATTTTGGAACGCGGAGATAGTCTTTAAAGTACATTATAATGAAAAAATTGACGTTTATAAGTGCATCTTTGATGCCTAAATTAAATAAATGATTTTGACTTTGACTTTGACAAAGCACATATCTTTTTATCATTATCATCATCATCCATTACCACGTGGGTGCAGAGCGTATAACTCTTGAGCACAGACAAAATAACAAGATCTCCGCCTACGACAAGATCGCAATGTTGTTCTGTCAAAGTTTGTGTCAGTTTCTGATAGTTTAGTCAAAAGCACGCTATCATTTTGACAGCTCGATACACTAGACGTGCTCGGTAACCGTCAAGGGTGATGAAATGTAACACTAAAAATCGTCAAGGGTGATGAAATGTAGTGTCAGTTTTATTCCATTAAAATTTATTTTATATTTGTATGTACGTAGGTGCTGTATTTTATTATTAGCGTTTACTGATTGATTTACTAAGTATTTAAATTTACCAATACTATTATAGCAATTGCGTTTGAATGTGCTAATATTTTATGACATTTTGTTATAAAGATAATTATGGCCTTGGGATAATAAGCTACATGAAGTACTAATCCTGCGCAGACGTAGCGCGGGCACCAGCTAGTTGTTATTAAAGAGTCTTGCGCACAGCAGTCACAATGCTTAACAATATGTGAAGTTAATAAGCTAAGCTAACAGTATACGGTGTTCTATTGACGTCTGACCCACTGCGCGATCTATGGCTACATAGTTTACTTTAGTATTTTCATACTTCAGCTTCATACTTTAGACTCTAATACTAGATTTATTAAATTTATTGAATTTTATATTGTTTATAAATGTACAGGTCTGCAGCAATTATCAATAGCTATATTTTTGACAAATTAATCAAAATTGTCGCAACACAACCAGAAAATGAAGTAAAAAATGTAGCGCGCTTCAAATTAAAACAAAACGGTAATGCCACAGTTGAAATATACATAATTGCATCTTTATACTGTGGTAATACTGAGTTGAAAATGCTATCATCCTATATATATATATACTATATATATCCAAGCAAGTTATGACCGCAGCAAAGCAATTGCCCCGATTGGTTTCGTTTTTCAGTTCTCGATCGGGAATCAGTTTACTAGATAGAATGAGACAAGCAAGTTCAATCCACAGACACTACCACTACGTGCGCTGTTATTATCAAGGAAAATAAAAGTCCAATACACATTCCTAAAAGGTAAACTAATTCCTGCAATTTCAATGATTTACGGCCAACATTCGCGTCTGAAACTTTCGAGAATTCAGAAATTTGAAATACTCCCTCGAACAACATCTAATTGTCACCATAAACTAAACGGTGAACACACGTTGCGAGACGTATGTGGAGGTTCGTGTACACGTCATTCACATCGGCCTCGTATAAGAAATCGCGAGGTCTTTCCGCATTATAACAGCATACTTTACTTTCCATGATATAAGGTTGTAAAGAACCGAGAATGAGTAGAAAATTTTGAGTTACTGGCGAGCGTGAGAATGCGAATTCCATCTGCGAGCGTATCAGATTGCCGCGTCACGCCAATTTAGGAATGCACTTATTATAAAACATAAGTTATTTATTTTCTATCGTACAAGCTCAAGCAGGTGATATCGATTGGCTTCTAGGGGCTTGTGGAAAGGTTCAATGCCGTGTAGAGTAGAAACTAAAATGTAGCGTGGAAACCCGTAAAGCAGTTGTGTTAATGACCTTGCTTACAGTATAGTGGTCGTGGTACTCAAATAGTTACTAACGTAAAGTAACGTAAGATGGAATAATGAGTTCCAATACCAAGTTATATAATATTATGAGCATAGCATTTGGTGGTAAAAAGGTATTGAGGTCATCGCTTATTTATCAACCCGGTACCGATCGTTACCGTATTGCCTCTTGACGGTCACTCGATGTTGATTTGGTCAAGTGGTCAATCAGGTGAAGGAGTTGCATAGTGTGAATATGACGTGGTTAGTGAATTGACGAGGTGTCAAAGATTTGACGCCACGTGGTAAACAAATTGATGAAAATATGGTGATACCAAACTTATAATCTGAGCGTTGGCTATCATAGCCATCGCACCTGACCAAGAAAAAGACCAGAAAAGAATTAAAACATAATCTCGCATGCATCACTTGCAGACGGCGTAGACTTGGATTTCCGCGTTCACAACGTGTGGTCATAGCACGGAAACTGAACGATTAATTAATGGTTAACGGGTGATGATTTAGAGTCTAGACTAGAAAAATAAATGCATTTCCATGAACAATTTCTTTGGGAAATCACAACCGTTGTGGTGCTGTGGGTTGTTAATAAATGAGCGACAACCTTAATAAGAATTAGGTATTGAATGACAGCATTATGACACTTGGCCAGAGTTAAATTTTCTGTAAAATTTCAATCAATTCGGAGATTTATTAAATACCAACGTAATACGAAATAAACGTTTCCATTCGAATTGAAAACTCGGTAATTGGAATTGCGGCGAGTGATGACTGAATTGACACAAAAGGTAAAGGGGGATACTTTTCCAATCAACAATTCAAGCGTAAAAATCTACACTCGGTAATAATTTGAGAGGAGTCGTGAATTTATTAGAACGGAAAAAAACACAATGCTTCATTTTAACTCTATTTACTACTTAAATAAATATTACGTAAAAAGAAAATTAATATTAATGTAAAAACAAATAGCTAGAAAGTGTCAATATATGTGCAACATGCTACATAATGTAGTAGGTAGTTAATAAAGTCTACACGAATGGTAGAAAAAGTTGGGTATGGAAGAAAACCTATCTAAGTGGAATAGCAGATTTAAATTGTTTAGTATCTACTCGGTGAGGCTATAGAGGATATTTGCAGTAACACTAAAGTTTTACATTGCACAACACTGCGTTTGTCACCTTAAGGCATTTATTAATTGTGTAAAAATAAATTCCTTAAGGAATGTATAAATTAAGTGGACCTACCAAGAACCCTCAGATTTGTATTGTGTCATAAACCACAACGCTTTATTAGTATTTAAATAGCAATAAATTTAAATATCAAAGCAAACTTACGAAATTAATTTAATTTTCTAGTAGGGACAGAAAATACTATATCATTTATCAGACCACTTTTCGTTTCACTAAGCGATGGTAATAACGAAACATCCGGCGCGAGGCAGGAAATCACCGAGACAGATTTTCGTTCATTGCTCGTAACAAAATTATTGTGAACAACTTCATTATTGGTACAAATTCTCATAGATATAATCGCTTGCTTATTTTTTTCAAGCACGACGTGTCGAGATATCTTTTAATCGTGATTCCAGGTAGACTAAACTTAGTACTTTTAGTTTGATTCGTGCGTGAAGACGTAAAGCGAAGTACCATCGTTTCATCGTTATTTCGAAAATGTTTAAATTATTTATAGTGCTTTAAAAATGTTATTTCTACGGAACGCTCAGGCGCGCCAATAAAATCACATTTAAGAGGATTACATAGCTAGTACTTTCCTAGTAAGAGAAAACTCTTTTCTACCTCTTAACATTGTCCGATTTCAGTGATTTTTTTTTTCATGGAATCATGACATTGTTTACTATTCCCGTACTTTTAGATTTTTTCAGTTTTTCTAAGTTCTAAAAAAGGAAATTTATAGTACTTTGAAATACTGAAAAAATCAAAACGTACGGGCATAGTAAACAATGTCATGATTCCATGAAAAAAAATCACTGAAATCGGTCAATATTAAGAGGTAGAAAAGAGTTTTCTCTTGTAGCATGGAAAGTACTAGCTATGCAATCCTCTTAATAAGCATAATCAGCCCATTGTGTTCTCACAGCTGAGACATGGATTTTCTTCGGAGAGAGATGAATATGGACTGTAATCTACTAAGTAGACCCAGTTTGCATTAGCTGGTTGGCCAATGACCAGCTCTACTGTAGAATTTTTTATAGGCCCAAACTTGGCCTAATGACTGTTTTGTAGGAAAGCTATTGTGTCCGCGGGCTTAACGTAGGGTACCAATTGATTCCGTACAAAACAGTCCTGGCCAAATTTGGACCATAGCATGCAAATGCTCAGTAGTGGTCACCCATCAAATATTGACTGCAGCATCGGCAATAATAAGTACGGCCTTCGCACTTGTTTGACACTTCTTCGCAAAACATTTGTAAACAAACTGGCATTTAATTACATTTTTAAACAATAGACGTTTAGTTTATCATCTCTGTTTTTGGTATGGAGTTTGATAGCTAAATCACTAGATTTAATTGAAAATGAGGAGATACAATTTTAAAATATGTTATTACTGGTGTGTTTCTACACGTGTGCAAAATGCAAGCCGAACGAGTAAAACGTATTTCGAGTGTCGAATTCGACCCGTGTTTACTATTAATATAATCAAAAACAATTTCCACAAATTTGCTTAATGAAACTGTATTGATGGGACAATTTAATTTGCGTCCGTATATTATATTACGAAACGAGTACCAAAATAATTATTCTGATTTAAATGTGAAAATGACATCGTATCTGTTTTATCTTTTCAAAGGCTCCGAAAACTAATGAAAGCATTTTCTCAAACGACGAGTGATGCTGGAAGTGACATACACCAAAAATAAACCATCAAGAGAGACTGCGCAAAGAGGACCACTCAAAACATCATTAGACCAGGCGCGGTCCGCTTACATGAGTTCATTTTATATTCAAAATCTAAGTAGAAAATTATGTTACTTAGACGACTGTTTCCAAACTTAAGCTATAAAGGTCGTATTCAGTGACGTTTACGATTTCACGATGGAATCCATATTATCGGATAGAAATAACAGTAAATTTATTCTAAATGATAATTACGAGTATGTAGTGCGTTCAGTATCCTTAAATATCTACATTATATCTAACCTGAAGAAATATTATATGTGCAATTTCTCTGAATAAAAAAATATTATTATTATTATTTTATTTAAACTTTTTCACGGCTATGTTATCCGGCCCTTTACAAAGGCATAAGTGGGATATAGCCAACACTTAGAGGCCTGTTTGGTGTAAAAAATACAAAAGTGTATAAAAACAGAATTTGGGATGACGGTGGCATGGATTATCTATTACAAAAATGGGTTAAATGGCAAGGCTATTGATACGAACTTATACGAGTAATCTATGTAAGAAAGATAGATGGCTATGAGACTACGGTACCTGCCAATTTCAGTCTTCTCCTATAATATTTAGGCAGGTGGTGACTTGCCATCCACTAAACGGACCCCTCATAAGGGCCACCATCAATGATGACAAAAGGGGCAACGTTGGTGTAGATGGCTGAAGGGTGTTGAGAGGTGTGCTGCGGTTTCACTAGAGCACTACTACCGGCATTATGCCCTTTAACACTTCCACCCTTTTTGTTACTTGCTCTTGCGTCTCCACCCCCCGACGGCCAATTAAGGCACGCCGGGGGTCAGGAGCCTTATTTAGCCCCAGGGAGAATCAGGGTCCACGGTGACGCTACTGACCGACGGCTCGCCACAAAGCCGCCCCTGCGGTATTATTATTATAGATACTGATAATCACTTCGTATTTCTACCATTATATTAGTATTTTAAAGAATACTGCGTATTTCGTATTTCTTTAATATTTAGATATAATCTGGGACTGGTTTCTCTTGAAAGTATATTTGCGTAACGTGATATGCTTGAAACATTTTTCTCGCGATATTTGATAATGAGCTTATGAGCTTATAGGCGTATGTACAAGTATATCATAACAGTTTTTATTTGGCGATATTTTTACATAGCTTTTTTACTTATTCGTACAAATGCCTATTTGTTCAGTTCATGATATGTAGTCAATTTTTCAGGTATATCTACTGCGTCTGATTGAACTAGAGCGTGAATAGTATTTTTATAGGTTACGTAACCTATGTAAATAACTATTCCCATAAATTTATAGCTTTTATAGGAAGCGCTCGCAGCGGAGCTCAACTCAGCGATCTTAACAGTTCAACAAGTTAGGCAATGCTTGCTGCGGTCAGGAGTGGGCTACCCCCCCGAAGTGTTCCCGCATTGACGTGGCGGGGGGGCTCAGTAGCCGTGGCTTGGATCACCACGGTGAAGCCAAGAGGAACCCAGGGGCCGCGCCGGCGTTGGGGTCCGATGGCCGGCTCAGGCGGGGCCGCTCCTATGGGCTTTGGCCGCCAAGTCCACATAGGAGTGGTGGGGTCCGGGCGCTTTGGCGCGACTCGAGGAGGTGGGGCCCGGGCGCTTTGGCGCAGGCTCGAGGAGGTGGGGCCCGGGGGCGCTTTGGCGCAGGCTCGAGGAGGTGGGGCCCGGGCGCTTTGGCGCAGGCTCGAGGAGGGGGGCCCGGGCACTTTGGTGCAGGCTCGAGGAGGGGGGCCCGGGCACTTTGGTGCAGGCTCGAGGAGGTGGGGTCCGGGCGCTCGGCGCAGACTCGAGGAGGTGGGGTCGCTGGGGATTATCCCCTGTGGCTGACGTAGCAGGCGGTGGGGCTACGTATCCGACCCACCGCAGGGAGACCACGGGCGTCCAGACACGGGGAAGTCTGGCGCTCATTGTTGGCGGGTTTGGTCTCCGAGGTAGTTGCGGCGTGCCATGTGTTCTGGCGTGCCGCGAAGACCCGCTGCGGGTTTGCGGTCGTGTGGAAAATCTGTCCCGCGTTCCCGCCGAGGGCGCCAGTGACGGAACACCCTGGGGTTTTGGTGGGTATACGGACTCCCACATAACCACCTACCTCCCCGTGGTAGGTGGTATCCATAAAGGATTTCCACGGGACATAAAAAAATGGCCCAACTCCTCTCACTGAGAGGAAGGCTGAGTCCCAGCTTTCTTTTCATTTCATTTCAGCAGTTGGAAAATAATGGGCTGTTTATTTTATGTATGTATAAATTTATTATAGACATGCACAATCTTAACGTATTGCCGTTGCCTAACTAGCTATTCTGACGGCCTCTTTAGCCTAATTAAGTGACCCTTGGAAGTAAGAGGTTTGAGTTTCAGTCCCGGGCTTGGTAAATTTTTGTGCGATAAACAGAAATGTTCCTATTTGGGCTATGGATGTCTGTGATACGTTTGATATGTGTCCATATCGCGCGACAAGAATCGTAGAGGATACATAACATATAATCAATTGTGTTTTTACATTATAAACAAAATTTAAATTAAATCACCAAGATATTTTAACAGTCGTTACCAATGTTTGTTGAGGTGCTACTGGAGTGGGCGGTTTGTTAGATAGTATAGAATGGATAGTTTCTACGTGATCGAATCAGAAATGAGGAGATTCGTAGACGAACTAAAGTCACCGACATAGCCCAGAATATAAGCCAGTTGAAGTGGCAGTAGGCAGGCTATATAGCACGCAGCACAGATGGCCTGTTCTGGACTGGAGACCACGGAACGGCAAGAACCTATCCTTTTGGACACTTGTGGGGGAGGCTATGTTCAGCAGTGGACGTCCTACGGCTGAGATGATGATGATATAATATAATGCACTAGAGGCTAGTGAAATTTCCAACTCAGCGCTTCCGTGCTTCGAATGAATGAATTTTAGTTATCGAAGCAAATTATTTACGTTTTATATATCATTTATATAAAGGTATTTATGCATAATAAATCAGGCATAAATACCTTTATAGACGACATATAGACCTTACATCAGGATGTAAAGTCGTAGCAGTGCTCCAATCCAAACTCAAGCCCCTATTAATAAATCGATGTAACCCTTTTACCCTAATATCCTTTTTTAATTACGGTTACCTACTTTCCAATATCATAATAGTAGTTTATGCAACTGTCATATAATAAAGGGTATTAAAACATGAATGTAGTTTTAAGATTACACAAGTGTTTTAATACCTAATTATATGCAGTTGCATACACTACTTTATTTAATCTCATGACATTTTTCCTACTAAAGTTTTATCCAACAAAATATTACTCAACTTCGTATGTACGAAATAGCGCCAAAATGGAAAAAGTCTTCTTCTTCTTCTTGTTTGTACGGCTTGTGCGGCGTAACCACAATTTTGTCAATATCAGTGGAAAAAGTCTGTTATTGGTCTATTGGCTCGGAACCAGCGCGTTGCGCGCGCAGCGCGCTCACCACAGATAATGTGTACTTAAATTGAATTGAAATCCTCCTTGGTCGGGACACATTGTACTTTAATAATTAAAAATTTGTTTGAAAGCATTGTTTTGTTAGGAGAATAATGCTTTAATTTAATTTTTTTATTTTCTTAAAGAAGTATGTAAATAAAATATGCCAATAAAAGTCTGTATTTCATTTCATAATTAGAATATTACCGAATTACATTATATATTAATATATTTCGTGACAAGCTAATGTTAATAACATTCTGAACATACACACTGGCCCTCAAAAAAAGCGGGAGTGTTATATAGAAGTGTAACTTTTAAAATAACTGAGCGATCTTTTTAAAATAAAATCTTAAGCTATATGGCACTAAAATATAGGAAGATGTAAAACCTTGTTATTTCTTTTTAAAATGATATTTTTTTACTAGATTTCGGAAAATGTGTTATGGTATCAAATATCATTTTTTCATACATTTATTTTTATTATTATGTTTTATAATATGTCGATGACTAGTATGCAGTGGTATCTCCTGATGCTGGAGAATAGGAGCTAGCGTTAATTTGAAAGACGTGTCGCCATCAAGATAGTCCATGAGACGGGTACACCAAGAAACAACGTCCGCACTCGACGGCGGCTCGTGGTAGAATGACTCGCTTTCTTTTTATTCGAACGGGCTAAATGCTGTTTGCCTCTACCGGCATTTACATCGACACCGGATGGAAAAATGACTCGCTTTTCACCGGTCCGCCGTATTTAGAAGAAAATGTGACTTGCACCAGTAATGCTTTTAAAATACACTCATAACTTTGAATGCCTGAGCTTTAGATTATTTTTTGATGGATTAAATGTTAACTCAACAGTTAAACATTAAAGGTCTTACTTCTAAACGCTGCTTTAATTTAAATAACGTCATTTATTACGTACATACGTTGCGCAGAACATTTTTCCTTCCCGCAGTTTTAAATAACTAATAACTACAATAACAATCAAAGTTAAGCAACGTTTATAAGTAAGGCCTTAAGAGGTTTACATAGAGAGAGCTTTACATACTTCCCATGCTAAAAGAGAAAACTCTTTTCTACTTCTTAACAATATCCGATTTCAGTGATTTTTTTCATGGAGTCATGACATTGTTTACTATGCCCGTACGTTTTGATTTTTTCAGTTTATCTATGTACTATAAATTTTCTTTTTTAGATATTAAAAAAAATAATTACAAAAATCAAAACGTACGGGCATAGTAAACAATGATATGATTCCATGAAAAAGAAAATCACTGAATTCGGACAATGTTAAGAGGTAGAAAAGAGTTGTCTCTTTTAGCATGGAAAGTACTAGCTATGCAATCCTCTTAAATGATTAATTTTACGACATTAAGTTTAAATCTACGTTCGTGGACGGCTTAATGGTGTGGAGAGGTGTGCTGCAGTTTCACTAGTGCGCTACTTTGACACTACCACCCTTGCAGCTTTTTGTCACTTAATCTTGCGTCTCCACCCTCGGACAACCAAGAAGTGCAAGCCAGGGGTCAGGGGTCTCATTTAGCCCTAGGGAGAATCAGGGCCCACGGTGTCGCAACTCACCGACGGCTCGCCACAAAGCCACCTCTGTGGTATTATTCACATTACTATTTTTAATTAGAAATACGGGATTACTCACGAAATATTTATTGGAACGCGGGCGTCCTGAATACTCCTTGAAAAATACTACGTAAGTGGTCGATAGTATACTCGGACCTATCGGATAAATATTAAGTGAGTAATCCGTATTTCTCATTAAAAATGAGTGAAAACCACGTTAGTTTTTATAGCACATTATTATTATATATTTTTTGTATTGCTAGCACGAGCTTGCTTATTTAAATAACAGTTGTAGTAAAAGCTCAGTGGCATTTCTTAACTTTGTTTAGATCGGGATATTCGAACCACCCCCCATTTTATTCCATTGCAATGATAGTATAGTCATGCACTTCTCCGTTTATAGTAAAGTACTTGGCTTAAGAATAACACGGATGTCCTAGATGCCATCAAAGGTATTACGTTGAATTGTAAATGCTGCTAATAAGAACAAGCAATACTTGGTCGCACATGGGGGTATGTTCACTAACACTGACTCAACTCTCAGCTTCTTCCATCATAAATAGGAGAAATGTACTTAATATTTTATTTATTTAACTAGTTGTATTAACCCTAACTATACGGCGATAAACCAAAAAAAAACATTTTGGTGTATATATATATATATATACAGGGTGACTGGTTGAACACTTTACATATTGATATATAGTGCTCAGTACTCGATTCTCGTTCTAATTAAGAAAAAAAAATAGGTGCCTAATATTTACCTAATTTAACTTTAATTGTCTACTCAAAACAATAAACATGGTCACTCGCGGCGCGCGTGTAGTAATAAAAGCGCGGCGCGGCCGGGCGGGCGGCCGACGATCGCGGCGATCGCGGCATCCTTTGGCGGCGCGGGCGGCGCGGCCCTTTGGGTCATTAACCCCGTTCGGACGCAGCTTGATTCCTTTGAACGCGGCGCGGCGCTTTGGGTCATTAACCCCGTTCGGACGGTGTCCATAATTTTCGAGTTATATCACATTCATAGAATGAAGGTTTCCTCTGTAGTTTAACGGTATTTTTTTAATTTTATTTTTTTAAACGTTTCACGTGACCATGAATTATCATGTCCTTGTTTATGTAAAGTGTTCAACCAGTCAGTCTGTATATAGGGTGTTTGGTAGACAGACCGACAAACAAAATGAGCGTGTTCGGGGGACCACTTGGAGAATACAAGTTGGCCAAAAAAAATCCCCGACCCCCCAATATATTTAATATTTTTATTGTGATTTTTCCCTTTTTCTCCGAAATTGTACCTATTTACCACCATAACATTTGTAAAATTTGTAAAAACTAAAAACATCCGGTCTAAAACATACTTTACAAATTTTATGGTGGTGAATAGGTACAATATTGGAAAAAACGAGAAAATTCACAAAAAAAGTAAAAAAAAATTGGGGTGGATTTTTTTTTGGCCAACTTGTGTTCTCCAAGTGGTCCCCCGAACACGCTCATTTGGTTTGTCGGTCCCTCTACCAAACACCCTGTATAAACACACGTAAAGAAGATCGGTCATCTGGGTACCCACTGTGAATGAAAACCACGGAGAATGACACTATACCAAATTTATTTATTTATTATTAGTAAATGCAAATAATTCATATATATTAATATTTAATTAGCAGTTGGGTAAAATAAGAAAACATAAACTGACGTCTCTGTTACGAGAAGGGTTAATATAGGGTTAAATATAATTCCTATAAGCATTAGTATTCCCATAAAACAAAACACACATTCAATATCATTCATCTCGCTCTGGCTATAAGGTACTTAATAAAATAATATCATTATTGTTATATTAACTTAGTAATCATAATTCTGTGCTCCTACAAACAATACGGTTATGTTATTGTAGAAGTTCATTGAGCAATCTTGTTTCGATCGTTAATAATGTATCAACATATTTGTCTGAATCTGGCTGGAGGTTGCCATCTGATATATGACTACTTTGTTTCACAAAGAGAAATCTTTCTCGTATAAACTTGACGCGACTCGCTGGTCTGCATAATTTTTCAGTGATAAAAAGTAGGTAAGTAGGTAAGTTAGTTATATGGTCATTTTGGAATTAGACAACTTGAAACTGGCATACGTTTTATCATTTTAATCCTGGCATTTCGAACATATTTTAATGATCATGGTTTCCAGGTCCTACCTATTAATTCAGGAAATCATTTATGTACTTTATACGCGAAGTGTCGATAACAAAACAACAGCTTTTAACTAAATGCAGACGAAAAATCATATAATATGCTACTACAAGTACTAAAATAAAAACAGCTTTTGAAATGCTTATCTTAATGTCTCTCTGTCTGACTGTTTGTCTGTCTCTCTGTTTGTAACACCTTGACGGAAATTGTCCGGATTTCAACGGGATTTTCACTAGCAGACAAATAATGTTATAAGGCGTAACTTCGACTATTATTTTGTAAGCAGAATTAGGGTTCCGTGCTACAATTTAACCTATGATATATTAAGCAATCAAGTCGTAAAATTGCTTAGTGCTTAGGCGTCGTATCTCGTGAGGAAATGCTGCGGACGGGTCAGATGGTTATGAATCAAAATCTTTTTTATCAAAATATCCCAATGATATATACGTTTTTCTCTTCTCCTTTCGATGTTCCCTAGTTGCATTTACAGGTTTACAAGAGATGGAAAGCATCTTTTCGTTTAATAAACATACCCACTATTACAAATACTTTTAATATACTACACTGTTTCTACACTAATCCATACAACATGCTGTCATATTTTCACCCTTGTTACAAACACTACTCCCGTCTTACTACATTAACGTTCGTTATTTTTTCTCAGATAATTCGTAATGTAAGCGTTACCCTCTTCCGTAAATCATCTGCCACTGATATCATATCATACACAAAGCCTTTTTTGCCCGCACCGACTCGCGTAAACCTGTTTGGTCAGAATTAACTACCTTACTGTTCTCAAGCGGCCTTATTAATAAACTTAGCATGCACCCGGAGTAGTTAAAACATCTATCTGTAAATTTTTCGCTTGCAGTAAATGTCACGCGTGAAAGCAAGACAAAGCATGTTACGCCTAATCTATGTTTACGCAACGTTTATTGATAAAGGCGTTAAAGAATACTCCTATTTTTTATGAATAATTTAAAGGGACTTGGTGACGCTATCCAATGTGTGGAATATTCAGAGAAATAATATAAAGCTTGAAAATGAGGTTACACTATACAGTCGGTCAGTTCATATTTGACTGATCGTACTGACCATAGTTCTCATCATGACTTATGGAGGAAAACAATAATCTATCTATCCACAGTTTTCCTTACTACCGATAGAAATTTTACATAACGTCCGTACAAATGTCAAATATCTATGTCTAGTAAGGTAAACCGACGATAGATAGGTTATTGAAAACGGCCGTTAGTAGCTTTTTCTGGAATGGCGGGAAAAAACCCAAATATGGCTGATTTTATTTAATTTTCCCAGATTTGTGTTCCTACCAGTTTTGATTAGTAATAGTGTTGAATTATAATCCGTTGTTTTTCTTAGACAATCGCCTTAGAAAATCTGAGTAATGCACCCACTTATGACAGGGTTATTTATCTGTGACATGTTCCTGACTATTTGAATAAAAATCTGGTGCAAATTTAAATAATATTTAAATATTGGCACATGTGCATATGTACAACTCCACTTATAAAGGCAAAATACTTTTTTCTTAATTCACAATGACGTTACTGACCTTTTGATCTACGCCAATTCTACAACTTTAAAAAAACACAAACGCGCTCCATAAGTATTTCGAAATCCCTCTCGTGCGATGCATTGTTTCTCAGCCTCGATACATTTACCAGAAATTCATGAGAAGCTAGTTTTTATAGATTAAATGCGAGTTTACGATAAATCAAAAAGGTCGGTTCAAGCTTTTGTTCTTATTAAAGTATATGAAGTTAATCATATTTTCATTCGAATTTTCATTATACGTGTCATATCATCCAATCATCCGTGTACTCTGAGTCAAGGTGTTTTTATTTATTTAAACAGGTAGTAAATTTTTATTTGATATTTCACAATGAATTTAAAGTTATAAATTAAAAATTAACTTACGCCTTTCATTAGTATTATATCTTATAATATTTTCTAGTTATGTTTCCTACAAGAACTACTTTAAAAGAAATTAGTCAAGTAAATTTTTTAAGAACCATGTTTGCAGTTTATTAGGAATATGTTATACCGTCAAATTTTAACTATTTCCATAGTAATCTTGCAATACATTACGGAATAGAGTTTATAGATATAGAGTATAATGTAGATGTGTAGGTACCATATTTTTATGTGTGACTCTACAATAGGAGTGCTTCATAAGATATTATTTCCACATATGAAAAGTCTGATATAAGTTAGTAACCTGCACCAAAGTAAGTAAGCACATATTATTCAAAGTTACCAGTAGTTTATTAACACGTCTACACCTTTATTTCAAAACGTAGAGTTACTAATGAAGGCAAAAAACTGAAGTTAAAGTGAATGGCCAAGGCAGGAAATTGCCGCGTATGGCGAAGTGCTACGATAAAATATAAAAAGTCACGGCAATCGGACTAATGAGAGTCGGCGTTCCATCGGAACTGGCGAGGAGTAGCGACAGTGACGACTTGGCGACACTCTGTCAACGACAGAAATGTTGCCGAGTGTCATGCAGAAACCAGTAGAGTCAGCTCTACGGCAAACGTCAATGAAAAAAATCATTTAATTTAAAAGTCTATATGGATGTTGTGTTATTAAACACAACTATTTCAGTAAATCACGAGCACCGCGAGAATAAAAAAACATACGTCGTATATTTTTAACATAAAGGATACTTTATAATATAGACTAAATAATGACGTTGAGGGCTATCTTTGCTTTAATGGCGCATTTAGTGACATTAATATTTTGTGGATAGTCCTCTCAGCCGAAATCTTGGCGCGTTCTCAAATACTACAGAAACTAAATTTAATATGATACAAATCGGTTATATCATTTAAATTATAAACTGGAGTGCATTCGTCGCGGTGAAGGATACTCATGACTTTGTGCTATTAACGTGTCAAAATAAAGTATCAACTTGAGTTATCGTATCCATTATCGACATATATACCCTTGGCCCAAATCTAAGGGAACAGCTCCACTTCTTCAGCGTTCGTCGGCAACCGAGCTCAAACCTAATGTCCTCAAAACATGATACCTATTCCGAAATCATTACCATTTATATAACTTGGCTCCAAGCCCCGGCACAATAACGGCGGTTAACATTCAAATTCGCAAATGCGAGACAACGGCATCGATACCTTCCGTCGGCGTTTACTAAACAACAGTACGCGGCAGGGAGATCGACGATGAAGGAGCCGGGAGTGAAAGACGACTACCGCGTCTTCGTCCAAAAGTTGAATCCTTAAAGATATAGCAGCACTCAACCTGAATCTGAACTCGCCCCTGGCGGTGTCAAGGGTGACACTTCTACAGCGACGGCACAATAGCGCGCAGCACGTGCGAGTAGTCACCGTGCGTTCGATACGCGGGAACCACCATCGGGATTTCGGACCGGCGTTTCGAAACACGAGTGAGGCTCAGCGCGCGGGTGCGGGTCCGCGCTCGCTGGGGCGGGCGGCGCCTCAGGTGGCGAGTGGTGGCGGGCGGCGCCTCCACGCTACTGCGGCGTCTGCGGCACGCGCTGGCCTGCCGCCCCCGCCCCGCGCGCTCCGACGCATCCCCCGGCCGCGCCCGCACCCCTGCCGCACCGCCGCCCGCACGCACGCCCGCATTCTTGCGTTCGGTGGCAATGGCAAGGCCCGCCCCCGACCCACCCGCACAAAGAGCCTACTCCCGCTACGTCACATTCGACGACTTCCACGATTTCTGCAGTGCGAGCCCGCGATAAACACCAATACTGCAGATGTTGCGGCCGGGTAATCCCGATCCGTTGCACCATAAGCCGGCATTAAAGTATAAACATTTTCTCTGTTTTAATTGCTTTTTAAACTGGCCGACCTTCCTCAAGTTGGAATACGCTGCAGTGTAATTAATAAGACGTCGCGCGTCAGGGCGTCGTAAAGTAAATTAGTAGCTACAAAAGGGGTGCATAACAAGGATTGCCTTAACAAGCAGGGATCTCAAAAATAAACAACACTTGAGCGAGATTTATGTTAAAACTTATAATAATATCATTGTCATTTTGCATACCTACATTTTGTTCAGCTATCTGTTATGACTAGGTGATCAAGATCTTGAAGAGGTAAATAATTAATAGTAGGATCAGACGGTATCAATCAAAGGATATGATTCCCGAAAACAACAAATCAAAACGACTCTACCTCGTCAAGATAGAGTTCGAATCTGTACATCTTCAAAGCAAAATTGTCAGTAGATCCGCCAGTGCCTTTTGTTTGAGTTTGTTGCTTTCGAGTGTTATCTGAATAAAAGTAGCGGGAAGTGAATTCCAGCGCTAGATTAACACTGATAGAGCTATAAAAGCTGGTCATTGAATCTGAAACAAGGAATTGTATTTGGTGCATTTGGGTACTGGGCTTAGAAAACAGAAATTAAAAACTCAAACTGCAACTAAAAAAAATACAGCCGTAGCATTGAGTTATTTTATTAAAAGCGGTTATTGCGGCATTTGCAGTAACTTACCAAAATATCCTATAATGTCATTTTGCCGCATCCATTGTGAAACACTATCCGAGAGAACGTTAAAACTACCAAACTGCCGTGCACCCCTATTTTGATTGCATGAAAAATAATAACTTTTCTAGCACCAAGTACACGGAGCATACGACCAGTGTAGAGCTTATAGACTGTTATCTCCCAGAAAAACCACTGCGAGCCGAGGAACGAGTACACCTAGATCTGATTGGTCCTCGCAATGACGACATCGAAAATGTGGCGTTGATTCAAGATTTAAGATTATTTATTAGCATATAATACAAGTACAACAAGTACTATAAATGCCCTGTCTGGGAGACTCAGTTCTGCTGCATATGCAGTACGTAAAATAAGAGAGCTAACAGATGCTTCTACGGCGCGGTTAGTGTATTTTGCATATTTCCACAGCGTAATGTCATATGGGATATTGCTATGGGGTTCAGCGGCTGATATAGAGACCATATTTATCCTTCAGAAACGTGCTATTAGAGCTATATACGAAATGGGTCCCCGTGAATCTTTGAGAGATTTATTTAAAGAAATATGTATTTGAAAATATAATGTATGTTCGTAAAAATTTACATAAATATAAGTTAAATAGTGATCACCACACTTTTAATACAAGAAATACAAATAGGATAGCTGTATCTAGTTTTAGACTTGCGAAGACTAATAAGTCATTCCTAGGAAATTGTGTGCGTTTTTACAATAAAATCCCAAAGCACATAACTGAGCTCACAGAGGGCAAATTCAAGTTGACTGTAAAAAACGTTTTAATAAAAAAAGCTTACTATAAAGTTCGACATTATATAGAAGATAAAAATGCTTGGAATACTCCACTTCTGGCAAGCTGTCTCTCTGCCACCCATAAAATGTAATATTTGTAGTACCTAAGTAGAAACATTGTAAATATCCATATAAAAAGAATGGCCCCGAGTTTCTTGCCGCTTCTTCTCGGTGGGTTCTATATATTTTGGAACGCGGCAGTAGTCTTTAAAGTAAATTATAATGAAAAGTTGACGTTCATAAGTGCGTCTTTGATGCCTAAATTGAATAAATGATTTTGACTTTGACTTTGACTTTGTACAATTAGAAAAATTTTATACCGACTTCCATTCTATTCAGTTATTGAAGTGTAACTCAAAAATCTACTGACCCGAATTCGATGAAATTGATTAATGAGACCACAGGGGAAGCCCCAGCTTTCAAACATAGAAAGAATTTTAAGAATCGGTTCACCCTATCGAAAGTTATGGGGTAACAAATATAAGCAGTAATTTATAATTTTGGATTTTTTGTTTTCTGAGGATAAATATCTCGGGCAATTTTAAAATTATATGGATAGTATCTTACATATTTTACTGTTTCTAGTATATAGATGCAGGGCAAAGGAAAGATTTTTTTTTTTAAAAAGGTGTTTACATCATTCCCAAGGCGGCAGACCAGCTATAGCTCGCACACACTTCTTTGCGAGTTAATCTCTCTGTACATCTGTGAAGTTATTCCACAATATAATCATCATCATCATCATCATCTCAGCCGTAGGACGTCCCTGAACATAGGTCTTCCACATAATTTTCCAAAAGAACCGGTTGGAAGCGGCCTGCGACCTTTATCAGGTCGTCTGTCCACCGTGTCAGTGGACGACCTACGCTGCGCTGCCGGTCCGTGGTCTCCATTCCAGAACCTTCCGGCCCCATCGGCCATCTGTTCTAAGTGGTATGTGCCCTGCCCACTGCCACTTTAGCTGGCTAACCTTCTGGGCTATGTCGGTGACTTTCGTTCTTCTACGGATCTCCTCATTTCTGATTCGATCACTTAGAGAAACCCCGAGCTTAGCCTCTCCATAGCTCGTTGTGCGACTTTGAGCTTATCTATGAGCCCCATAGTAAGAGACCACGTTTCAGTGTTATATATAAGTCATCAATGGTTTTTTAAATTTCACAATACACATTGGTCGAAGACTCTTGTCTTGAGGCACTGGAGTATTTTAGACAAGAAGACTTCGCGAAATTTCCGGAACGCTGCCCAGCCGAGTTGGATTCGCCGATTGACCTCCATCTCGAATTTGGATCTACCTAGTTTGACTGTCTGTCCTAGGTAGATGTATTCGTCAACATCTTCGAGAACTGAGCTCCCAACTGATATTGGGGTAGGCACAACATGGGCATTAGACATAATTTTCGTATTGTCCATGTTCATCTTAAGGCCTACCCGTTGAGAAACTCGATGGAGGCCTTCGAGCATTGTACTGACTCCCATGGATTCTGCCATGACTACAATATCGACGGCAAATCGAATGTGAGTTATGTACTCGCCGTTGATATTGATGCCAAGTCCTTGCCATTCCAAGAGCTTGAAGGCGTCTTCCAATGCAGCGATGAACAGTTTGGGAGATATAACGTATCCCTGCCTCACGCCTCTTTGCAATGGAATTGCCTTCGAACTCTGCTCCTGTACTCGGACTGACATGTAGGCGTTTTAATACAAACACCTCAGCACTTCAATATACCGATATCAATACGGCACCGCTGGAGAGACTCAAGCACTACCCACATCTCGATCGAATCAAAAGCCTTCTCATAGTCCACAAACGCTAAACAAAGAGGCAAGTTATACTCTTTGGTCTTCTGTATATCTTGCCGTAGCGTGTGGATGTGGACTATGGTAATATAGCCTTTTCGGAAACCGGCTTGTTCCAAAGGCTGAAATTCATCAAACCTGCGACTGAGACGGTTCGTTATGACCTTCGAAAACAGCTTATAAACATGGCTCAAAAGCGAGATGGGTCTGTAATTAAGTAAGGTATTGTCACCTTTTTTAAAGAATAGAACCACCACGCTTTTGTTCTATGCTTCTGGCGTTAACCCTTCGAGTAAGACGGTATTAAAGAGCTTCTGAAGGACTTTAAGTACCGGTGTTCCACCCGCTTTCAGAAGCTCAGATGTGATACCATCACCAGCCTTGTTGTTCTTAAGCTGTTTCAAGGCCATCCTAATCTCGTACAGGCAGATGTCCAGGATATCTTCGGTATAATGTCGAGTCAGCTTGACTCTTGGGTCTTTAACCGAGCTGCTAACAGGTTTAGCGACCGAAGAGTATTACTGTCCGTAGAAACTTTCTACCTCTCATAACACTTCTGCTTTGATCGACGCTAAACTGCCGTCTTCTCTCTTTAGCTTCGTCAACTGGCTCTGCTCAATAGACTTGTCTCTTGCAAACACTTTGGAGCCCTTGTTCTGCTCTATCGTCTCTTTAATACGGTTTGTATTAAAGATCCGGATGTTGTGTCGCAAGGACTTCCATTTTTGTTTATTGAGCAGCCTATATGCTTCAGTATCATCCGAAGACTGCAGTTTTAGGGAGCGTCGTTCAGCCTAGAGGTTGAGGGTATCGTTGGAGAGTTTTTCTGGCTTTTCAGTACGGTGGGGTTAAAGTACTTGGAACCCACTGTATGGACAGTTTCTACTAACCTGTTATTGATCTCGTCCACTGAAGCGATGTTTTCAAGGCAATCAGAGCGATTGGGCAGCTCAAGTTGAAAGCTCTCGGGGTTCGGAATATGGGCACGAGTAGGTCGGAGCGTAGACTTCAACAGACGAGACCTCTCAAGTTTGACATTAATCCGGTTTTCACCCTGTGGATCACGGAGACATCAGTGAATATTTGTCTCTTGGTGGTCATAATGAAGTCGATCTCATTTCTCAGCCAGGTCCATTTCATATGAGGTGGCTTCTGAAAGAAACAGTTTATCATAAGGAGTCCCTCTTTCTCCAGAAAGTCAGCCAACCTCTGTCCCCTACGGTTCCGTTGCCCATTACCAAATTTCCCCACTTTCAACTCATCCTCGCTTCTCTTACCCAACTTCGCGTTGAAGTCCCCCATAACAACTAGAAAGTGCGTTTCAGAGGTATGTTTGGCCCGACTAATGTCCTCATACATATCCTCCACCTCATCATCCGGGTGCGACTTCGTCGGTGCGTATACCTGAATGACCTTCAGCGAATATCGTTTAGATACTCTGAGTATTAGGTATACGACCCTATTGGAAACGCTATCGATCGTAACTATGTTATTAGTAAGGGACTCGTGGACGAGAAACCCGACACCACCTTGACTGTTGGTCGCCCTCCCGGTAGTAGAGCAGGTTACCTGATTTTAGGGTTATCGTGTCCTACCCCGCTCTTTGGACTTCTGATAACCCCACGATGTCCCAGTGTAACCTACTCATTTCTTCTTCCAGCTCATAGACCTTCTCGTATGTCCTCATCGTGCGTATGTTGTGTGTCACCAGGGCCAATCGTCGTCGTTGGGGGTGGTAGCCGGGCGTCTGCCGGGAATTCTTAGCACCCCCTGCTCCACCGTTACCGTGGCCGCTACTGTAGCCAGGAATAGCGGGGCTGCCGGGGGCTGGAGGCCTGGTTCCATTTGTGTCAATCATTGGGTGGGTTTTGCCAGTACTCGAAACGCTTGGCAGGCGGGTTGGCGAGCGCAGTTTTGAGGTTTTTGACTGGAAAGGTGCTGCTGCCCACCTTCTGATTGTTATCCCTTTGCCGGCTTCTACAGCACCCACGGGTAGAGTTGGGGAGGTACTATTCGAAGCCGGTACCCCACGGCCACAATATCATGCCGTTGTTTAAAAAAGAGGTACGATTGGCTCGCACAATGACATACACCTACATTAGAAATTTCAGTATGCAGTAATCTGCATACGTTTGACTAGTGAGGTGAAGAAGTATACGCAGTCAAGCGGTTTATTGCATACGTTTGACTAGTGAGGTGTAGCAGTATACGCAATCAAGTGGTCTATTGGTCTGTGCACTGCACTATCTTGGGACTCTTGGATCTTGCCCTCCAGATGGCAACAAAAAAATAGCTATGGATATCATTGATATTTATTAATTTTTTAACCGATTTCAAAAAAGGAGGCGTTATATTTTCGTGTGTATGTATTTTTTTATCTATATGTTAATCGATTTCTCCCCCTTTTTGTAGACCTATTCTTAAAAAAATATTTTTTTTGATAGAGCATACTTCCGAGGTGGTCAGTTTTCGAAATTTCGAGTTATACTCCAAAAACTGAAAATTGTTGACTGTGAATGACAATCGGTTCCTTAAGTAGCAAGTGTCCCTAAAATCGGTGAAAAAAAATTACTAAAATATGGAACCAGCTTTAATACCAAAAAGTGAGAAATGACATGGCGAAGTCGGTACCATGCGCACAATATTGTGATAAAAGGTACCTACTTTTAAACTATCATGGTACCGACTGCAACAAGTTATTTCACACTTATTGATATTGAAGTCGGTTCTCTTTTTTAGTAATTTATTTTCTAGATTTGGGTTTCTATGCTTTTTGACGTGTACACTGGTAGATCATTAACCTTTAAGGTGCTGTCATACACGATGTCGATAAAAATAAAGGTTTTTAAAGCAGTGTATCTCTTAAGCCGAGATTTAATTAAAACTACAAAAAAACGTTTGACATTTTTAAGACTTCTAAGTACACACTGACGGCATTTAAATTTATTTCAACATACTAGAGTACATTCAAAAAAATTTCAAATAAACCACTTAATTTGACACTTAAGGTTGACACAGTTTTTGTCTTTATTCACAATTGTATTTGTTATGAAACACATATCATAAAACAGTAATTTTAAATACACATACATTGACGGATTATTTTTTAATTTAAGTGTACACATTATGTTTTTATGAATTTTGTACGTTTTTGCGCCATGCATTTGCTTGATTTCAAGGAAAGGAAATTGAACGTAGACAAGCGCTGTGCTGACAGCGCCTTAAGTGTTCTTAATACAAATAGAAATATGTTTATTTGCTCCAAAATTAATGAATGTTACAACTTTATGAATCTCTCACTCTTAAACTAGGCTTGTGGCCTGTATATCAAGAGCCAGGGCTTTCCTGGCTGAGGTGGATCAATTGAAAATCAATTAAGTTTCATCAAGTCATGCATTAATGGTGCACGAGTGTAGGCAAGGTGTATAAAATCATGAAACATGTTTGTATGTAGTTCGTCAAGCGCCATCATTAGAACATTTTAATTTTGCATCCACCGCTTTACTTAGACGGGACAATCTGACATACTTACATACAGGTATGTGACCGTGAGTTGACTTATTACTTGTATCAAATCAAATGTATTTTATTTGCACAGATAAATGTTTACAAAGTAAGTAGCGATGAATCCAAAGACTCCCGAACTACATAGTATAAACATAATACATAATATGTTTTGGAAACCAATAGCTTCTCGCAAATACAAGAATACAGTTTATACTATGTCAACAGGTATAATACTGAATCTATATCTATATAAATAAAAATGAAAACAGCGCTTGATTTATTACATCATTACTATTAATATAAATAATTTGGCGAATGGCAAATGTACAAACGTAAGATACCACTTTTAAATGAATAATGCGCTTCAAAATACAAGTTCAAAAACCTGATTGCCTTCGTACTAAAAATATTGTGCTTGAAAAGAAGCAAGTGTTTTTCGTCTAATTATTACATATCGACGATTGAGTACAAACTTTAAAGTAATACCCCTCATAAAACTCGCTACCGTTTATAGACCAACCACACTGCACGCGCGTATTCAAAATTAAGTAGTAATGTAAGATCTCTTATTCCTAGCAATTCTTACACTCGTATTTATAAACAAGTAATTACTTGGTGTTAAGTAATTTCTCAATGAAGTAATTACTTGACGATAGAATACTTCAACATAAAATCTTATTCCATAGTCCAGCAATGAACGTTAATTACTAAAGTAAATGCTAAAGTAAGGACATCAAAACTGGATGATCTTTTACACTTGTATTAGTTGTTAAGGGATTTAAATTTTTACAGCATAATAGATACGTCAAAGTTCAGACTTGTGTGCGAATGTCATTTTTATATACAACTTCACTTTACCAATTAAAACGAAACATTAACGCCTTCTCATTGCTTAAGTAAAGGAAATGGGGGCTATCATTCCGCTAAGAATTGTAGCCTTTGATAGTTTTAACTTTAGGCAAATACTAGTCTAGAGAATTAAAATCGTTACTAAGTAATTTTATTTAAGTGCATTTACTTGTTTATAAATACGGAAAACTGACATGTTCTCATTGCTTGAGCAAAGGAAATGGTAAATATTACTCGGCTAAGAATTCTAGCTTTTGATAGTTTTAACTTCAGGCTAATACTTATCTATAGAATTAAAATCGTTGCTTTAGTAATTACTTTTACAAATACGGCAGTTAAAGCTTTTCAATCAAAATCAAACTGAGAAATCTAATGTAAAGAAGCACTTTCTGTTTTGGTTTCATTCTAATCATTCGTAACAAAATATAAATATTTTAAATCATTCCTAAAAATACCAGAAATTCCTTTTTTATATTGGCTGCTATGTAAACGAAACAATTTCAGGAAGCACGACTCGACTGGTTACTTTAAGAACTTGTCGCACCTTCGCAGCCAACCGCACGGTATCCGCTCAGTGTCAAGCGAAGGCTAAGCTATCTCATATAGTTGCAAATCACATATTCTAATTTTAATAGAATGCTAAATATCTATGTATCTATGTACACATATAATGATGCAGTGCTTAAATTAATATTATTTTTTTCGTAGTAAAACTATGTTCAACTATTACTATTAGCCAGCAAATAAATAGTTTATGTCAAACTCATGAGAATTTCAATACATAAACTATGTTCGTTGGAAACCTCTGGCTTCTTACTAGTGCAAAAGAAAATTTAATCGGGTCAGATGCTCCAGAGATTACCTCTAAACCCTCTTCTTTTCTCTCTCTTTTCTTGTTCTTCTAGGTGCTGCTTCTGTGAAAGCCGTTGCACAAACAAGTACAGAGACTATGTTCTTTATCACCAAAGTCAAAGTCAAAGTCAAAATCATTTATTTAATTTAGGCATCAAAGACGCATTTATGAATCCGTAAACGTCCGTAAAATTAAATGTTCGTAAAATATTTATAATTATTTTATTAAATTTAGAGTTAATTAAAATTGCAAACTATTTTTTTTTAAAATAATTAGTTCATATAAAATGCGATATATAATAGTTCGAGGCGAGACGCTACCGCGAGCGTTCACAACTTGCGATTCTCTAATGATTCGTCGTTGCGTTCGTCGACGAGCTCACCGATGTCAAATACTTTATGAGATGTCGCCCTTGTACATAAGGTTGTTTTTCCAACGTTTCTTGTCATCTCGTCATTTGTTTCACGTATGTTGTCAATGCTGACGATGCAACGATGTTTGCTCTTAGATAATCGCACGGCCGCACCCTCCTTTAGAAATACCAATGGATTTGATTGAAAACATAATTGGAAAGATCCGACTTATTTACATGAGTGATACCCGTTATTTATATTAAAATGTCATATATATGAACTGTGATCAACTTTATTTATAAAAGAAAGATGGAGAATTTAGAAATGCAGCGGCTGGATTATTTAAAAGTCTCACATACAAAAAAGAAATAACATTTTAAACTTAGAGCATAATATTTGTTCACATACCTTGCTTTTCCACTTGGCTTCTTGAATTTTCTTAATATATCTAACCATGCCATTGCTACACAAACGGTCTGAAAGTAGAAATACTGCGTACCTGACCAGTGTACCTGACTATTCTGCTATTCAGACTGAAGGACTTTTTGTGTTACAATTTATGCTGTCCACGTTTTTTCATCAACTACTAGGTATATTAGTACAATAATGTCCATACTCTATTTTATTAGTTCATACACTGCACTTCACGTAATGATTAGATTGATATCCCCTCGAAGATATCTCGTTCTACCTACGCTGCAACAAAGTCATGAATTGGAAAAGAAACAAATATAAGTGATTCCCATTAACCTGAATTCATTAGAGAGAGAGTCAGAATGAGTCCATTAGAGAAATCGGATAATATGACAAAATTAAGTGTTCATGGGGAGGCATATGTTCAGCAGTGGACGTCCTACGGCTGAGATTATGATGATGAAGCGTTCATTGAGACATAGCCCAGAAGATTAGCCAGTTAAAGCGGCAGTGGGCAGGGCACATAGCACATAGAACAGTTGGCCGATGGGTCGGAAGGTTCTGGAGCGGAGACCACGGACTGGCAAGCGTAGCGTAAGTTGTAGGACAGCCGTGCTGATAAAGGTCGCAAAACGACGTCGGATGCAAGCCGCTTCCAACCGGTCCTTTTGGATATTACGGGGGTTCAGCAGTGGACGTCCTACTGCTGAGATGATGATGATGATAATGAAGTGTTCATAAAAGTTTCATATACTTATTACTGTCAACTCTTTAAGAGATTTTCTACTATAAGTTATTAAATATTTATTGAAATTGAACAAGTACAATGTGAAAAATTTTAAACCGACTTCCATTCTATTCAGTTATTCAAATGTAAGTCAAAATCTTCTAAACCGAATTTGAAGAAATTTAACACGCGAAGCACCAGCTTTTAAACAAAAAAGTATTTTGAGAATCGGTTCACCCTATCGAAAGTTTTTTTTTTTATAATAAATAAGGCTTGCGTTTGACTACCATCACGCCTGATGTTAAGCGATGATGCGGTCTACGTTGGAGCACGCTTGCCTAGAAGGAACCGATTCACTCGTGATTGGAAGACACCCAGATTGTAACCTTCGGGGAACACCCATTCCGGAATTCCACAGACTAGCTATGAGTTATGAGTATTACTAGTTATGAGCTCATATTCATGTTTTTGCTCAATACACTTTTCCGATAGTTTTGATACCCCTCTAATTAAAAGAGTCGACACTCTCCTCATCTGTCTGTTCAGTAAATCTTATACCACCAAGCTATTGTTGTACATATTTATGTATACATTATTATTTTCTTTAAATAATATAGTTACAGTTTCATTAATTTTATTAAATCAATCTAAAATAACACTGTCTGTCAACTTAAGCCAATAAAAAACTGAGTAAATATTATCATGTTATTTTTAATGGTTTTTGAGTAGGAAGGTAACAACTAAACAGACATATACAATTAATTTGTTTTTTTCGTCTACACTTATATCGGTCATTATCCTAAATTTATTAAACTGTTTAACAAATTTGTGATGTATTACAACCTGTATTGGCTTTTGTGTAAGAACATTTTAATGTCCTTAACTTTATTTTATTATACATTTGTGTATTAGGTAACCGCCAATATACACAAGTGCTAGACGTGAATAAAATAAACAAATTAAATAATAAAGCATTCAAATGCACCACGATATTGTGCTGCGTTGTGAGTTTAGGAAACGTAGACAATCCATAAAGCAGACATGCTGAGCTCTGTGTTATCACGGAATAATTGAATAAATGTCACATTTCTAGTAAGTGGCTCGCGGTTTTAATGTCATTAATACGATTCATCAACACTTCCTGAGCTTGAAAAAAATTTGGCAGACATTTTATTTACGGATTTTTAGACGTACAATATTTTGAATTTAATAAATTGAGTAAAAGCGGGTTGTGGGAGTGGTGACAGCGATTGTCCTAATATCATTATTAGTAATCATTATTATATAATTAATACTAATTGTTATGTGTAATTAATATGAAATCAATCAATGTACTTAAAACTTATCAACACAAATATATTTCAAAAACAAAGTCATTGCTGCATTTTTTAGCTTTATAATATATAAAGTTGGTTAATTATATATAACTCGTGATGTCTGACTCTTCGATACTCTTCTATATATCTATTCTGAAAGTCAATCTTAAAAACAGTCATCAGCGAGTCATAAACAATCCCTTTATAATAAGCACTGCATATTAAGAATACAGCGTCGCCGCGATCCTCTATAAGCTAAATCAATTAATATAAATTACTAGTGACTGCCCGCGACTTCGTTCAGGTAGTAGGCTCGGCCTTCGGCCTCGCCATTGCCCCCATCTTTTCTTGATTTTTGTTTCATAAGAACCTTCACCTGGCCTTAAAGAACAACAAAAAAGAATTAGCTGCATTGTTCTATCCGTTCACGCGTGGTGCGATGACATAAATAGAGTTTCATTTTTATAGATATAGATCTCAGACAAAATAAAAAAGTCAAGACAGAATGTTGTGAACAGAGAAGCGAGGCCGGTGAAACTACGCCTCGGCGTGTCCATACATATTTACATACAAAACCTACAACGAAACTACGCCTTGGCTCGTCAGTCGAACTATCGCGGCGCGTGGAAGCTACACGTAAAGTTTTAATTATAATTTAATTTAACTTTATTAATTATTGATAATTTTTTAATAATTTTAATTTAATTTGAATAACCATGACAGTACCGAGTCACGCACATGTAGTTTAGAAAACCGGCCTCACTTCTTTGTTCACAACATTCTGTCTTGACTTTTTTATTTTGTCTGAGATATAGATTAATCCTGGCCATCTCCCGAGCTATGATTACTCATTACCATTTTCTAATGTTTATATATTACAAAAATTTACTTTCCTCGCCTTTTTAACTAGTGAACTTCCTTTGTTGATTTTTTTGTTTTATGTCAATATAGGACGGAATTTATTGGATATAAGTGCAATTTGAAAAATTTAATACCGACTTCCATTCTATTCAATTATTGGAGTGTAACTCAAAAACGACTAAACCCAGTTAGATGAAATTTAAATGGAAACACACGGAAAGCACCAGCTTTCAAACCAAAAAAGAATTTTGAGAATCGGTTCAACCAGTCGAAAGTTATAACGTAACAAACATAAAAAATGAAAAAAAAAACAGTCGATTTGAGTACCTCCTCCTTTTTAGAAGTCGGTAGAAAACGGCATAAAAAAGAACCAACAAGAGAAGATCACAAGTTAAAAAGGCGATGAACATAAATATTTGTAATATCATACGAGGAAAAGGTCAACTCGTGGCAGCTGTAGAGTATAAGTACCTAGTTTTACCTGCTCCGTCCTATTACCTCCTCCGCGTCTACGGACGTCATACGATTATTTAATTTGACATATATTTGCGTCGTTTGACACCGCGTCTGGTGCGTGGGATCGTGGGATAATATCACTGAGACGTGTAACATGTGGTAATACGTGCAATAAAACTGTATCAATTGGAAACCGTTGACAAACGTCCAAGGTGCGCCAATCAACCAAGGTGAACAGTGTAAACATAGCTTTTATGAAGTACCAGGAACTGCCCGCTATTTCACGAAACGCCAGCAAAAAAAATTGTGCCATTCTAACAAAGTTTCAAACTATCATGTATTAGCGAAAATCTATAAATCAGATATGCTGCCGTGAGCTTTAGATATTGCCGAAAGAGAAACAAGCGAAAAAAAAACGGGATATTTTATCTCTTTAACAAATTTTAAAAATATGACAATAATGGTTATCAAGTCGATGCATTTATAGATATACATAGTTAATGTATCATACACATGCAGAGATGGATAGATGCACATCTAGTCCTGCATTCTATGCAGCACCAAGTCAAGGAATTCATTTTTATCAAAGGTTTTTTGTTTATAATTAAAGTAAATAAAATGAGAAGCTAATAAATTTAATTTTAAGCATTTAGTAAGAACTAAAGCTGAGGAATATCAGTATCAAAGCCCAATATCAGTTGGGAACTCAGTTCTCGAAGTTGTTGACGAGTATATCTACCTGGGACAGACAGTCAAACTAGGCAGGTCCAACTTCGAGAAAGAGGTCAATAATAATAATAATAATAATAAATTTTTATTTGCGAGAAATGTAGGTACAGTAGTTCTTATAGTTAAAATAGAAAGGATCCATTACATTCTGCCTCATCAAGGCGTGCAAAAATAGTTTTGAGTACAATTTTAAAATAAAGTATTTTAATGTATGAACCTACCAAAATTATTAATAACAATGTCAAACCTTAAATGTAATCATGCAAACAAATTGAAAGCTTTGATTGAAAGATTTAGATTACATAGAAATTATATTAGTCACATAGAAGTCTGCTTAAATTTAAATGTCAATATCAAAATTGTCAAATATTAAATGTCAGCAAAGTTAATTTTTATAAGTCAAATATTCCTTAACATCATAAAAACACTTGTCTAATAACCATATTTTTAATTTCAATTTAAATATGTTTAAAGGTAGATCTTTGAAGTCATTTGGCAGTTTATTGAAAATCGTAATGCCATGATAATAAACATTGCGTTTGACAAGGTCCAGACGACATGGGGGTACATACAGTCTGTGTTTGTGCCTTGTATTCCTGGCTAAAGTATCCGAATGTTTTTTGAAATAATGAGGATATTGTTTCATAAATACACAAATGTCCCTTATGTACATGCACGCTAATGGGAGTATGTGAAACCTTTTAAATAATGATTTGCAGCTATCCGTACTCCATGCTCCACAGATGGCTCGTACACATTTTTTCTGTATCCTAAAGGCTTTCTGTATATCAACCGAGTTCCCCCACAAAATTAACCCATAAGCTAACACCGATGAAACGTAACCGTGATATGCTCCCAGTGCTGCATTAATAGATACTCTTTGTCTAAGCCGTTTTATTGCATAAATAAACTTATCTAATTTGTCACACAAACATGTTATATGTGTCTTCCAATTACAATGCTGATCTAGCCAAATCCCTAAAAATTTTGCTGTCTCAACTTCTGCAATTGGAGTATTATTATGTTGTATCTCCAATTTTTCCTTCAACTGGCGACAGGTCCCAAACTGTACTATGCTAGTTTTATCAAGATTAGCTTGCAGGTTATTTTGATTTAACCAGTTAATTGTATTATTTAATGTATTAATAATTTCTCTTTCGAATGTCAATTTATTTTCTCCCCTTACAATGATCGTGGTGTCGTCAGCAAATAATATTGTTTTATGTCTCGTTATATTAGGTAGGTCATTTATATATAAAAGAAATAATAACGGGCCAATAATGCTGCCTTGTGGAACTCCAAATTTGTTAAGTCTAAAGTTTGATCGCACATTTGATTTTTTACGACCTATGATTTTAGATACCTCAACACATTGTAGGCGATCATTTAAATAGCTATGAAGCCATTCGTTTGCTTTCCCTCTAATACCATATTTTTCAAGTTTGTAGAGCAGTAGTTTGTGGTCAACAAAATCAAAAGCCTTAGACATATCTAACATAAGTGCTATTACAGGAACTTTATCGTTTATGGCTTCCGTGATCTCTTTTATAACGTTAAAGCATGCTAAGGAAGTAGTGCTATTTTTCCTGAAGCCGAATTGCTCTGGCTTAAGAATGTCATGCGTAGTTACATAGTTTTGGAGTCTTGTCAACATAATTTTCTCAAATATTTTTGAAAGAACTGGTAATAGTGCTACCGGCCTGTAATTTTTCACGTCAGTTTTGATACCTTTTTTAAAAAGTGGCTTCACGATTGATATTTTTAACATGTCGGGAAAATTACCCTCTTCAAAAGATCTATTTATAATGTCACTTAGTGGTTTACAAATATAATGGGCACTAAGTTTAATTATTCTGGTATTCAGGCCATCTATTCCTACTGAGTTTGTGTTTTTAAGATGGTTTATAACTTTTAAAACTTCCATTGCGTCCGTTGGTTGGAGAAATATAGATGATGAAATGCTCGATTGCATGTACGTATTAATGTCAGTTGATAGAAAATTAAAATTAGTATTATTAGTTATGTCTATAAAATATTTATTAAATATTTCGGTAATTTCAAGTGGATTCGTATATGTCAACTGGTTTTTAATAATGCTATCTATTTGCTTAACTGGTTGTATCTCACCTATATTCTCCTTTATGACATCCCACACGGCTTTACAGGTGTTGGTGCTATTTCGTATATATTTGATATTTTGTACTTGTTGTGATTTAAGTATACATTTTCTAAGTACTTTGCTATAGCTCTTGTATTTTTTAGCAAGTATTTTATTGTTAGAGCTTGCAAATTTTAATTTTAAGTATAAAAATCGTTTTTTTATGCATGATTTTTTTAAGCCTTTTGTAAGCCATGCACACTTTTTAGTTCTGTTCGTTTTTCTTATACGATATACTGGAAAGCACAGGTTGAAAAATAGAACATATAAATCATGAAAGTAGACAAAAGCATCATTTAGTGACCGTTTTTCGGAGATTTCTGAGAAATAAAGAGCTGCTAAGCAATTGCAGAATTTCCTTTTGTTTTCTTCACTAAAATCTCTTCTGTCCTCAAACCAAAAAACTGTTTCACGTTTTTTTGTGATGGGTACTTTTATGCTTTGCCCAGTTTCGTGATCTGATAGTGCCAGATAGTGGACTTGCCCGTTAACATTTTTCATATTACTCGCAAACAGATCTAAACAAGCACTGTTTCGAGTAGGTGTTTTGACATGGATTTCCATGTTAAAGTTCTTGAGCGTACTTTTTAATTCATCACTATATTTGTTTGATTTTAAAATGTCAATATTCCAATCTCCGCAAAATATAATATGTCGATACTTAAGGGTTAGTTTATTGAGTAATAAATTTAGCTTATTAAAAAATACCGTTTTGTTACTGTCAGGCGTTCTATAAATACAAACTAGCACGATGTTAAATGTCAGAATTTCGATACCTGTACATTCAAAACAATATTTACAAGCTATGTCATTTATAAATTGTATAATTTTATATTCTATATTTTTGTTTAATAAAATACATGCACCTCCCCGTTTTTTATCAGTACGCGAGTATGACGATGCTAGTATAAAACCTGGTACTTTAAGAAATCTCTCATGACCTTTTAGAATGAAAGTTTCAGTTAAGCACAGAATATTCACAGGGGTACCATTATTGTGAAGTTCTGTTAAGGCTACGTGAATATTTTCAGATTTATTTATTGTGCCAGAAATATTCTGATGCAATATTGTCACACTATTAGAGTTCTGCACGAAAAAATGATAACTGGGAACTTTGGGAAACTATTTGCCGTCCCGAGGCTACAGCTTTCATTTTGTTAAAATAGTAAGGAATTGATCCCCTTCTGAGTACTTTTTCGGGCTTATTCCTGTCTGCATCGAGTGACGCAAGTGCGTTCGCTCCACTGTTACCTTTTGCCTGCGATTGACACGTTACTTTGCGGAAGTAGTATGGAATTGTGCCTTTTTGGGATGTATGTGTTTCTGTTTTTTTTTTGACAGACACATACTTTAAATTATTTGGCGCCATTGTACATACCGACTTTTGAGTATTTATGTTCAAGAACTGCTCGTTATAACACAAGCTATCAATTTCAATGTTTAATTTATAAGTTAGATTTTTTGTAAAACTGACAGGATTTCTAACATATAATAAATTACGATAACCATTATTCATTTCAATAAACTTACAGTTATTATAGTTTTTGACCAACAATTTGATGTTGCTGTTAAGTTTTCGTTCATTTAAGTAGCGATTTTGTTGTACATCTACAATGAATACTTTTTGCCCTTTGAGGCGATGCAAAAAACTACACAAGTTGGCAAACATTGAATATGGATTTGAATCATTGGATCCCAATATCAGGACCAGAATGTCTTTATCACTTTTACTTACAGAAGCTACGTCGCATTTATTGAGTATTTCTCCACTTGTCGCCAAAGGTTTGATCATGCCATACACGTCATATTGGTCATTCCATTTGTTCCTTCTACTGTTCGTCATCTGCATTGTTAGATTGCAGGCTTGCTCATCTCCGAGTATTATTATTTTTGGCTTGGTCACGGCGTTTATGTCCACTTTTCTATTTGTCAGCCCTGAGGGTGGATTTTGTGATAACAATTTCGATTGGATCTCGCTTGAATCAGTTCCCGTTCCACAAGCGGTACTCATCCTGGATGTTAATTTTGAGGGCATATTAGCACGGCTTTCATAATCTTTCCTAATCGGTGTCTCCCTGATGAAGGTGTCTCTACTATTATAAGTATTACTAATCGGTGACAAACGAGGGACCTTCATGCGTATGTGTGTTAGTTTCCGCATTATTGAAGCGGTTGCCCGAGGTGAGACCGTCGTTGAATCTGTTGCAATTTTTTTCAGTAAATTTATTTGGCAATTTTTTTCCGTTAATTCAAATTTTAAATTACTGCATTGAGTATTAATCGTCGAATCCAACTCGGCTGGGCAGCGTTCCGGAAACTTCGCGAAGTCTTCTCGTCAAAAATACCTCAGTGCCTCAAGACAAGAGTCTTCGACCAATGTGTGTTACCAGTTATGACTTATGGCACTGAAACGTGGTCTCTTACTATGGGCCTCATAGATAAGCTCAAAGTCGCACAACGAGCTATGGAGAGGGCTATGCTCGGGGTTTCTCTACGTGATCGAATCAGAAATGAGGAGATCCGTAGAAGAACGAAAGTCACCGACATAGCTCAGAAGATTAGCCAGTTGAAGTGGCAGTGGGCAGGGCACATAGCACGCAGAACAGATGGCCGATGGGGCCGAAAGGTTCTGGAGTGGAGACCACGTACCGGCAAGCGCAGCGTAGGTCGTCCACCGACACGGTGGACAGACGACCTGAGAAAGGTCGCAGGACGACGTTGGATGCAGGCCGCTTCCAACCGGTCCTTTTGGAAAATCATGGGGGAGGCCTATGTTCAGCAGTGGACGTCCTACGGCTGAGATGATGATGATGAAAGCTGAGGATGATTTGATAACTATTTAACTTATTATATAAAAAATCACAAAATCAATATCAAAAGGGATCATGTGCAAGCAAGGCATGAACTCTCTAGTGCTATCGATAGACATGATTATTTTATATTATTTACGAAATTGTATCATATTAACAAATTAATTATTGTGGGAGGCGCAGATCTCTATAAAACAGGATTCCAGCTCAGTTCTAAGGCCAATCTTACATTATTTAAACACCAGTATTCAATAATGTAAACTTATAATTTCTGTTTAATTCTGTCTGTGTTCTGTTCTGTGTCAGTTATAATTTTTTCTCTAAAAAAAAATAATTATAACTATTGATTGATTAGGCTCAAAGTAGCACAACGAGCTATGGAGAGGGCTATGCTCGGGGTTTCTCTACGTGATCGAATCAGAAATGAGGAGATCCGTAGACGAACTAAAGTCACCGACGTAGCCTAGAAGATTAGCCAGTTTAAGTGGCAGTGGGTAGGGCACATAGCACGCAGACCAGATGGCCTAAGGGGCCGGAAGGTTCTGGAATGGAGACCACGAACCGGCAAGCGCAGCGTAGGTCGTCCACCGACACGGTGGAAAGACGACCTGATAAAGGTTGCAGGACGACGTTGGATGCAGGCCGCTTCAAACCGGTCCTTTTGGAAAATTATGGGGGTGGCATATGTTCAGCAGTGGACGTCCTACGGCTGAGATGATGATGATGATGATTGATTAGGCCAATCAGGAGGGTTTACAGCAGTGCATTATCGTATAGTCATATCTCTCCCCTGTTGCACAGAACAAACAAAACTTGGGAGTGTTATCATACTATCTGTGTTATATGTTATAATTGATGTTTTAATCTTTTATTATTTTTATATCGCGAAAAGGTTGTTTTGCATTGCAGCATCGCCATTTCGTGTTCCCCTATTAATGACGTGATCAATTATATATACATATCATCGGCAGGGCTATTATGGATCTCAGTTGCTAACAAATGTTGATTGAAATCTTGAAAAATGGCGGTCTTATGTCAGTTTTGACAACCAGTCCACCAACCAGTTTGAAAGTCCAGTAAGCAAAAATGTAAGTAAGTTGATGACTGAAGCTGACAAAAGTGACACAGAGCGGCCATTTTTTCAGATTTCAATCAACATTTGTTAGCAACGGAGATACATAATAGCCCAACAGTTAGTCTTGTCAAACTAGGTTTAAGGTCGTGGGCTCCCTACTATAGGTAATATGTTTTCAAGTTTCGTAAATGAGATTAAGAAACAACCAATCATTTACATAACAGTGCTCTTCAAATTGAATTCGTAACATTATATAACAGGAGGTAGGTGTATTGTATAAGAAAATTTAAAGTAAGGATAAAAATTTTAATACAAAGATTTTGAATTTCAATTGAGAAGTTTTAGAAAATTATTTTTTTATGTTATTCTCTTAAATTTCAACACTGACCAGGCGTGCGATTCTCTAAAGATTCGTCGATGTGCTCTTCGACGAGCTCACCAATGTCAAATACTTTATGTGATATCGCCCGTGTACATAAGGTTGTCTTTCCATAATTTTTCTTGTCATCTCGTCATTTGTTTCACGGATTTTGTCAAAGATGCAACGATGTTTGCTCTTAGAGAATCGCACTACTGAACTTGTTGCAGCGTTCTCAAAACTAGCATGTCTATTCGCCCAGCAATTTTCAAAGCAGTCAAATTTTAATTAAATCAAAATTATTTAATTATAATGATACCTACCGAGAAGACTTCAGCTCAAGAGGTCTACATTCTGTTCTAAAAGTTTAACTATATCAAGGCAGGAATATTTTTGCAACCGTATCATCAGCTCACGTTGCGTATGATCGTATTCGAAAAATGACACAGTCCTGAAACCGGAACCTAAGCGATAAATATTAAATAATTACTGTGCCTTTGGTGGAGCCACAGATTCCTCCGAAATGAAGTCCTATATAGCCTTATATGCTTAAGATTCGACTTGTGTACTTTTAGCCGTAGAAGCCTGCAGAAGTTGCATCAAAGTCTTTGACATAACTACCTGTTATGTTATGCTATATATATTACCTGCAAGCGCAAAGGGAGGGGCGGAAATTGGTTAACGAGACGGTAGAACTGTTCTGAAAGTTTAAAACTTGTTTAACGTAACATAATAATGTATAATTCTGAAAAATATTTATTAGCAAAAATTGTATGGCTTAATATGGAGCTTATAATAAAAAAAGGCAAAATATACATTTAGAAACGCCGTTGATTGGATCGAACCGTAACACGTAATGTATGTTCTTTCGCTCTTATATAATAAAATAAAATAAACCATAATACCTAAATAATAAACAACCTATTAGCAGTGCCTTGTTGTAAGAAGCTTTATTTGAGCATGAGAAATAACAATGCTTTTCGCCAGTGTTACGTCACTCGTGGCGGTGTTTTGTTTTTCATTCGCCCAGTATTTCAGTATTTTATTTGAATATATTTCCGACTAGCGACCCGCAATGGTGTAACTTAGTAATAATGAGGCGAAATATGATTTTATTACATACATCAAATTTTAATTAGGTTTTAATATATATATTAGGGTCTTTCAAAAAATATTTAACTTATAAAGTAAATCGCATCTGATTTCGTTTAGTTAAAGCAGAGGATTTAGCGGTTATACAGATATACATGGAAGTCGACTTTATGTTATGCTATATAAGGATATGGAAGATATTTTGAACACTGAAAATGGTATGTCTAATTAAACTATAATTACATGATGATATATCCACGTGTCTATCTAAACACTCACGCACGACCATGTAGGAAAATAATGATTACAAGTCGTAGATCGTTCGGAGTTGTCCTTTTGACTATTGTAATATTTTCTGGTAATCTCAGAAAGCCGATTCTCATAATTGTGAGAACGTCTCATATGACGAGACAACGTGACATCGCGGGAGATTTGTGTGACAAAAACAAAACATGCTGAAGAGAATTATCAACAAAAACAGCCTCCCAGGTCGCAAAACTTGACAATCGACCCTGTTTTATTTGGAACTTTATTCGAGTTTTACTTGTAAAGCTACCGACCATCTAATTTAGTTTCCCGTTCAGTTTAAATTAAGTTTTCTCAGTTTGACTTAATTTATTCCGCTTAACTTGAAACAGGGAACTTTAGAAAATTATTTTATTATAATCGGTTATCAAATAATCTTTACACAGAAAGCAACTAAGATAAGGGCGTTGCCATAGCCACTAAAACTTTTCTATCTATTTTCGTCTGCTTAGTTTTTTTTAAGTTTCTTATCATTTTACTATTGCTTTGATTTTGTTGTGCGATAACGTAAATCATATTAATCTCTATCTAAGAAATATTATTGAAATTTTTACACATTATATTATTGTCAAAAACCGAACAAACATATGCATTTTGTAAACGTTTAGGTATATTTTCAGGGCAAAGGTGTCCTCAAGTTAAAATAATTAAAGTATGTTTGTATATAAACCATCACAAGTTTTAGTCCGACATTGTCGCCATTGTTAAAATTAAAATTGAAGTCAGATTACACAACACCGTCCGTAAATAAAATATAAGTATAATAGGAAATAGACAGTTCTGGTTCCTGAAACACAGTACCCACTAGTTCGGGAAACACTGGCTTTCACATTTATAATTGTAACAAATTCTACAACAATAAATACTTTGATTGATTGATTGAATATGAAGTAATACACCCATCTGTCTATCTAGACATTTGATACACCTACTTCTATGTTTATGCTTTAACACTTACCAAAAATTTATTTTTACATGTAGTACCAAAGTGGTGCTGAACAACTTACCTGAAATCAAAAAATCACATTGTTACTAAAATTGCTCATTCACCTTCTTATTAGCTATTGTTAGATTTTATACTTTGTCAGTCGACTTTTACACTCGTATTTATAAACAAGTAATTACTTGTTGCTAAGTAAGTTCTCAATGAAGTAGTCACTTGACGATAGAATATTTCAACTCAAAATCTTATTCTATGGTTGAGCAATGAACGTTACTTAATAAAGAAATGCTTAAGGAAGTAATGAATTGAAAATTGGATATATCTTTTACACTTTTATTAGGTTGTTTTCATGGGATTTTAATTTTTTTAAATTTTAACAGCATAATAGATCCTTCACAGTTCAGACTTGTGTGCGAATGTCATTTTTATACATCTTCACTTTTGCAATTAAAACGAAACATTAACGCCTTCTCATTGCTTAAGTAAAGGAAATGGGGGCTATCATTCCGCTAAGAATTGTAGCCTTTGATAGTTTTAACTTTAGGCAAATACTAGTCTAGAGTTAGTCTAGTTACAGGGGAATTTTATTTAAGTGCATTTACTTTTTTATAAATACGGCAAGTAATTACATTTTACTTGTTTATAAATACGGCCGTTACTGCTTCGTTATTTCGTTTCGTTCGTCGTCTTACGTTACGGTAAGGGGGGGGGGGGGGGTATTGCGCTAGTTTTCCCCGATAGATCCTATGTTCTAAGTGTCACGGTAGTCAAGTTATTTTTTAATACCACAAAATAACTTATGCTTGTATTCTGCAATGTATCCTTATTCTACATAAATTATTACTTGATACAATTAATATTTAAAAAAGCTTCTGTGCTTTCAAAGTGGGAAATCTATGTAGAGTGACAACGTTTAAATTCATTACAATCCAGATCCGGATCCAGAGGTGGATAGGTTAGTGGCCAACCCATGTCTAAGTTTTCAGGCCGCCCGAAGGCCTTCGACATAGCCTAACGACTGTTGTCCTAAGACAAAATACCGGGGCAGACAATTTAACGTGCACTCTGATGCACGGAAGCACTCAGTTGAATAATGCTACTAGCTGTCAACCATCCAAGTCCTGACTGCAGCAAGTATTGCTTAACTTGTTGATCAGTTAAGATCGCCAAGTCAAGCTCCGCTACGAACGCTTCATTCGTGCTTTGTCTAGTATTTATTTAATATTATTTGTATGTAGTCTTTGCACAGGTATATGGCGATGCCAGCAGAAACTATAAATCTCACCAAAGAAATATGCAAGAGCGTAAATAATCTGCGGAGTGTAAATAATTAAAATGCTCTTTCATTACTCTCACTCTAACTTTCACTCTCACATTCATTACTTCATCATCATCTCAGCCGTAGAACGTCCACTGCTGAACATAGGCCTCCCCCATGATTTTCCAAAAAGACCGGTTGGAAGCGGCCTGCATCCATGGATGCAGGCCGCTTCCAACGTTGTCCTGCGACCTTCCTCAGGTCGTCTGTCCACCGTGTCGGTGGACGACCTACGCTGCGCTTGCTGGTACGTGGTCTCCACTCCAGAACCTTTCGGCCCCATCGGCCATCTGTTCTGCGTGCTATGCTCTGCTGCTCTGCGTGTGTGCCCTGCCCACTGCCACTTCAACTGGCTAATCTTCTGAGCTATGTCGGTGACTTTCGTTCTTCTACGGATCTCCTCATTTCTGATTCGATCACGTAGAGAAACCCCGAGCATAGCCCTCTCCATAGCTCGTTGTGCGACTTTGAGCTTATCTATGAGGCCCATAGTAAGAGACCACGTTTCAGTGCCATAAGTCATCACTGGTTACACACATTGGTCAAAGACTCTTGTCTTGAGGCACTGAGGTATTTTTGACGAGAAGACTTCGCGGAGTTTCCGGAACGCTGCCCAGCCGAGTTGGATTCGACGATTGACCTCTTTCTCGAAGTTGGACCTGCCTAGTTCGACTGTCTGTCCCAGGTAGATGTACTCGTCAACAACTTCGAGAACTGAGTTCCCAACTGATATTGGGGTAGGTACAACATGGGCATTAGACATAATTTTCGTCTTGTCCATGTTCATCTTAAGACCTACCCGTTGTGAAACTCGATGGAGGCCTTCGAGCATTGTACTGAGGTCTTCCATTGATTCTGCCATGACTACAATATCGTCGGCAAATCGAAGGTGAGTGATGTATTCGCCGTTAATATTGATGCCAAGTCCTTGCCATTCCAGAAGCTTGAAGGCGTCTTCCAAAGTAGCGGTGAACAGTTTCGGAGATATAACGTCTCCCTGTCTCACGCCTCTTTGCAATGGAATTGCCTTCGAACTCTGCTGCTGTACTCGGACTGACATGTAGGCGTTTTTGTACAAACACTTCAGCACTTCAATATACCGATAGTCAATACGGCACGTCTGGAGAGACTCAAGCACTGCCCACGTCTCGATCGAATCAAAGGCTTTCTCATAGTCCACAAACGCTAGACAAAGAGGCAAGTTATACTCTTCGGTCTTCTGTATAACTTGCCATAGCATGTGGATGTGGTATATGCTACTTTAGCCTTTTCGGAATTCGGCTTGTTCCGGAGGCTGGAATTCATCAAACCTGCGACTGAGACGGTTCGTTATGACCTTCGAAAACAGCTTATAAACATGGCTCAAAAGCGAGATGGGTCTGTAATTTTTAAGTAAAGTGTTGTCACCTTTCTTGAAGAACAGCACCACCACGCTTTTGTTCCATTCTTCTGGCGTTGAACCTTCGAGTAATACGGTATTAAAGAGCTTCTGAAGGACCTTAAGTACCGGTGTTCCACCCGCTTTCAGAAGCTCAGATGTGATACCGTCGTCGCCAGGCGCCTTGTTGTTCTTAAGCTGTTTCAAGGCCATTCTAATCTCGTACAGGCTGATGTCCGGGATATCTTCGGTATAATGTCGGGTCAGCTTGGCTCTTGGGTCTTTGACCGAACTGCTAACAGGTTTAGCGACCGAGGTGTATAACTGTCCGTAGAAACTCTCGACCTCTCCTAACACTTCCGGTTTGGTCGACGCTACACTGCCGTCTCCTTTCTTCAGCTTCGTCAACTGGCTTTGTCCAAAAGACATGTCTCTTGCAAACACTTTGGAGCCTTTTTTCCGCTCTATCGTCTCTTTAATACGGTTTGTATTAAAGATCCGGATGTCGTATCGCAAGGACTTCCATATTCGTCTATTGAGCAGCCTATATGCTTCAGCATCATTCGAAGACTGCAGTTTCAATGAGCGTCGTTCAGCCATGAGGTTGAGGGTATCGTTGGAGAGTTTCTGTGGCCTATCTGTACGGTGGGGCTTAAAGTACTTGGAACCCACTGTATGGACAGTTTCTACTAACCTGTTATTGATCTCGTCCACTGAAGCGATGTATCCAATCGAAGCGATTGGATAGCTCAAGTTGAAAGCTCTCGGGGTCTTGAATACGGGCACGAGTGGGTCGGAGCGTAGACTTCATCATACGAGACCTCTACAGTTTGACATTAATATTCACCGTGCCTCTTACCATTCGGTGATCACTACCGGTTTTAACCCTGTTGATCACGGAGACATCAGTGAATGTTTGCCTTTTGGTGGTCATAATGAAGTCAATCTCATTTCTCGTGGAACCATCGGGACTCAGCCAGGTCCATTTCCTGTGAGGTGGCTTCTGAAAGAAAGAGTTCATCATAAAGAGTCCCTCTTTCTCCAGGAAGTCGGCCAACCTCTGTCCCCTACGGTTCCGTTGTCCATAGCCAAATTGCCCCACTTTCGACTCATCCTCGCTTCTCTTATCCAACTTCGCGTTGAAGTCCCCCATAACAACTAGAAAGTGCGTTTCATAGGTATGTATGGCCCGACTAATGTCTTCATACATATCCTCCACCTCATCATCCGGGTGCGACTTCGTCGGTGCGTATACCTGAATGACCTTCAGCGAATATCGTTTGGATACTCTGAGTTTTAGGTATACGACCCTATTGGAAACCCTATCGATCTTAACTATGTTGTTAGTAAGGGACTTGTGGACGAGAAACCCGACACCACCTTGGGACTGTTGGTCGCCCTCCCGGTGGTAGAGTAGGTTGCCTGATTTTAGGGTTATCGTGTCCTCACCCGCTCTACGGACTTCAGATAACCCCACAATGTCCCAGTGTAGCTTACTCATTTCTTCTTCCAGCTCATATATCTTCTCGTCTGTCTTCATCGTGCGTATGTCGTGTGTTACCAGGGCCAGTCGACGTCGTTGGGGGTGGTAGCCGGGCGTCTGCCGGGGATTCTTAGCACCCCTTTCATTTCCCATTCATTCATTACTTATTATCAGAAAAATACACACACTATAAACTAGGCGTAAATATGGACGGTGCTATCGCCCAGAGACACCTCTTCCAGACAACCCATTCGCTGAGGAGGATCAACACATAGACGGTAAAATTACAAAATTAACAGATACACAATTTATACATGTGACTTTATAAACTAACTATATGGTGTCACTGAAATACGTATATAATAAATTTTATACAGATACACTTAGTATATACCAGTTATTGTTAAATATTCTGAAAACATGGTGTTTACAGAACAAGAAAATAAAGAATGAGAAGCTTGATCGTCATTTCTTCGCAATAGTGTTAAGCCGTTTATAATATTTATCTCATTACTGCCTCACCATTACGATCCCAAACTACCTTTTTTTTTACTTTTACGAGTGGGAAATCTTATTAGATACCCGGACATTATGGGGAGCGTCCGGGTTATGTGGGATTTTCCACTAAAACCTCCTCGGTGGCCTTCTTCGATGTCTTATTGATGACCCCAGGATCTCCATAGGAACGCACTGGGACCATCAAGACATATTATCCTTAGGCTCAGCTCTGAGAGCATTTCGCATCTCCTTCTTCCGGTGTCTTCCACGGTGTCAATTGCCACATCATGACGCCGTCTTCCTCGAGCTCGTTGATGATATAGTTAGGGCCCCACCCCCAACTATACCCGAGCTCTTAGGGTCCCCTTTTAGTCGGCTATCCCAAACTAACTGTTCTGGCCTAGCATCCCATATAAATAAAGTTCAAGATGTCTTTCCATGAAAAATACAGTTTGCAGTACCTACTCTGCTCTTGCAGCTATGATCCTTTGTCTTTCAAGCGGACTATAAAATAAATCTTTCAGACATTATAGGAATGGCGATTGACTCTCTACTTTCCATGAATCACTTTGATCAACAAAACAGACTGGCTATTATTAGTGAGTGTTCCGACTCACACTTAGTTTGATTTTACCTGACTACGGCAAAGCCAAAAGGAAGAGTTATCATTTTAGCGGTCTCTGTATGTACCCACGTATGTTCTACTGGAGCGCCTGAACCGCGGTACCAATTTTGATGAATCCTCATTCATAGATAAGTAAAGTGTAAAGTTGTTGTACGTTATTGTATTCACTATAAACTAAACTAAAATCCTTTATAGAAGTTTCTGAAACAGTTAGCTTATTGCCAATGATATTATGATCATCGTTTGTATGATCATAAAATCATCCAAACGAGTGTTTTTCTGTTGTACTGAATTTCATAATGCAACTCCTTTGCTTTTTCGATCAGCCACGTTTACTTCTCAATTCATGTCACCTTTATGAATTTCAAAACAGAAACTTATAGGTTGTTCGAATTTACGTTGCATCCCGCAATTTTTGTTCAATATTATTATTGCAAAAATGTATTACTTTGTAGTTTAAATTAATTAGTGATATAAGCTTTGATAACACATTACCAGATATTTCTAATGCAGTAAAGGACATTTCTAAGTTTTGTAACCAATTATTATCAGATAGGTCGAGAAAATAATATGAAAAGATTTCGTGATTCGGAAAATATCCAAGAGTAGTACCTACAGTAGGACGGCAGCCAGTTGGACGCCCCAGATACCGTTGGTCAGATGAGGTGAAGAAGGACCTACGCGAGCTTCACGTGCCTGAAGAAACTGCACAAGGCAGGGAGCAATGGCGTCTTGTGCTGTCGGAGGCCAAGGCCCACTTTGGGGCCACCGCGCCCTCTTAGTAGTAGTAGAAGTAGTACTACCTACATCATTTTCTGAAAGTGTGCTATTAGTATATTTTCAAGAATTATCAGGAAAATTCAAATCGATTCATATCATAGGTCTTGAATGCAACTGTACATAATTGGGTATTGGGTACACTCATGTAATACTATAATAAAAAAAAAACAAAAAGAAAACATATTATATTTAACATTTATTTATTTACAAACCTACAGTCCTGTGTTCGTTCACAGTTTTATTACGCTAGTTATTTAAATGGCATCAGCTCCTTGAAAGTAAGATAAGCGAATCTGTCTCGTATTCACAAACTAAACTCTAAAAAGAACCCACTGTAATTTTAATCTGTAAAATATTTAAAAAATAAAACTTGAGGAAACGTAAACGCGATAATATGTTTTCAGATTCAATGTGGGACCACTTGAATATATGCCATAAAATATTTTTGTCACAGCCTCGTTCGCTTATGATTTGTCACAACTAAAATGATTCTTTGGCACCCAAACAATATTATAATCGTATGTATAAACACGTCATATATAAAATGACGCGTTAAATTATATTTATACAATGAACGTCTGCGAGCCGCTATATCCGAAAGCTATTTAAATATTCGATTATTTTTATCGCGTCCTTTTTCTGTCAACGAATTGGTCAGAAAGTTTGTTAAGTGTCATATTTGGCTTGTTCTTGATTAAATGTGTTTTATTTACAACCACTATGTTTGGGGCCTCGATCGATTGCTGACCTACTTATAAGTTGAGCCGTTGATTTTTCTACCGAATGTGTTGCTCGATATAATCCCTTCAACTGGCAAACAAACGAAAATCGTCGAGTCGAGTCAAAATAATCGATGTTATGGAAATAATGAGTTTAAGATAGGTCACTGGCTCGCCGTCGCGAAAATAACCTAAAAATTATTGTTTTTTAAATTTTTTTATTTACAATTTTATTTAATCTGTATATGTGAAGAGCCAGTCATTCACCTTATGATAAGCCACACTGCCGTCATGCTTATGACAGACGCAGTGCGACCCAAAAATTCTACGTGACACTGTAAAGCACGCGTCACCCAGACACAAAAAAGTCAGCCAAATTATTGCGTACAAGTATTATCGCGTAATCGTATGAAGAGAATGCTTTTGTAGTAAAGGAAGTTATTGGGTGACACAATTTATTGATTCAGGCGTTAATTTTATTCATTTTAAAGGCCTATTCAGACCTGAGCGTTATTCGCTACCGGGAAAAATACCGGGCGGAACTCGATGGGTAAATAGTATGAAGTTCCATAACAGCAGCGAAACTTGTACCGCCTAGTGAGGCGGTATTTTCTCTTGTTTGGCGAAACTAGTTCCGCCGCCCCGCTAACCGTTGCCAACGAATATCTCTACCGCGCGCGGGGTGAGATATCCGCTTTGGTATGAACAGTGAAATTAACGCATACCCTTTCGGATTTCTCTATCGCTCGCGGTAGCGAATAACGCCCAGGTTTGAATAGGCCTTAAAAAAGGTATTAAAATAAATATTTGGTGAAACTTCCGCTTCATAAAAATAACTGAGAGTGATCGACATAATTCAATTCAATTAATTTGAAACTGAATTGATCGACATAGCGAGGAGATCGACAGCCCTGGAAATGGAAAGTGGCGATCCGCCGTTTACCGTCACCATGACCACAACCACTCTGCCAAGAGTGCCCGACTAAGAAGAAGAGGCTGATGAATGATGTGGATGTAAAACTTTTTTTTTGTATTCTAGGTGGCACTGACGTATCATTTATCAAAATCGGTTGAGCCGTTGAGTGGAGGTAGGGATAGACATACATATATATAACTCAAACACTTAACCATCCTTTTGGGCTTTGTAGTCAGCTAAAAAGGTAGGTCAAATATTTATATTCTGTTTATTTCACACATACAATGGATAAAGCTCTACATTCGTACTTTAACTTTAACAAAGTCTCTCTAGGTTGATGAAAAGTGAGCCGGATAGAGCACACTCCACAATGCACCGAGAGTTCAGCTAAAAGTTTCACGTGAAATTATTTAGAAACATCTGAACAAGTCTGGCTGCTGCAGTCTACTTATGTATTCTATTCGAGATAAAATTATTAAGATTGGTTTTATAAAAATAAAAACTCGGTATGGCATTGTGTATAAAAATGTTAACCGTTTTCGCAATTTTAACATTGATAATAAATGTAATTGTATTGTATGGGTATATTCTCCAATGGGGAACTTGAAATATCTTTCGATGATATTGAGTAATATAACTTTTAGTAACATATAAGAGGAATTAAGATACAATATAATGCTTTTCTCCTATTTTCATTTCACTCTCATCACAAAACGTGTTTAAATATTCGTTATTTTTATAATCCTTTCCATCAAGATAACGCACAATGAGACATTTCACTACTTTAGAACTATAATATTAATATTTTTTATATTGTTTTTTTAGAAGTATAATTAAAATAATGGCAATGTGTATGATATTTATTTAATTTAAAATAATAATTTAATATAATTTAATTTTATGATTTAGTATTTAAAAATGATTTCGGGCATATGAGCGCCACGGTTATGTCGAATGAAGCGCAATCGCGAACTAAAATTTTCGATAACATTATCGAGCAACTGGGGTTATATATCAGGAATAGCACGACGAATGTAGACTTCCAACTAGCCCAATATCCCTGTTTTATCAGCATAGACAAGTAACTTTACATACTACAAAGAAACTTATCTAAAGGTATGAGATCACACGATTGTGGAGGTTAGTTCACAAGTCGCTAAATTATGCACCCACTAAATGTTTCCCGGATAAAACTGATAGTGCCGCTCGATGTGTAGCATGTTGCCCCTTCTCGTTGAAACTAGCTGCTGTGCGATTCTCTAATGATTCGTAGATGTGCTCGTCGACGAGCTCACCAATGTCAAATACTTTATGAGATATCGTCCGTGTACTTAAGGTTGTTTTTCCAACGTTTCTTGTAATCTCGTTATTTGTTTCACGGATGTTGTCAAAGATGCAACGATGTTTGCTCTTACGGCCGTTTTCAATATTCTATCTATTCATAGTTTTCCTTATACTACTGATAGAAATGTGACATAACGTACATACAAATAGTGTCAAATATCTATCTCTAGTAAGGTAAACCGACGATAGATAGATTATTGAAAACGGCCGTTAGAAAATCCACACGGCTGGTAAAACAGACTGACTACAAATCACTGTCAACTTTCAAATTGACAGTCTGTAGTAATATTGTCAGTTTGAGAACTCTCTAAAAAACACCCGTTCTAACAATAATTACAGATACAGAGAGAAATTTTACTCTATTTGTATGGAACTACTATCAAATTTAGATCCCAGGTAAGGTAGTAAGGTAAGTAGGTAATATATGTTTGTATGGGCTAAAATATATTTGTATAAAGGTCACAGGACGACGTTGGATGCAGGCCGCTTCCAAACGGTCCTTTTGGAAAATCATGGAGGAGGCCTATGTTCAGCAGTGGACGTCCTACGACTGAGATGATGATGATGATGATGGGCTGGGGTAAGTGATTAGTATACCTTTATAATGCTGTCATTAATCTTTGCAATTAATTAAAAACAATCTCATGTGTAAACGCTAGGAAAATAGAGACACATTTAAAAATAGTTTCACAAAACCAAGAAGAAGCAGCTAGCAATTAAAGCATGTCCTTTTTAAATCCTGTTTTATTATACCGTATTCAAGGTACACCTCCTGTGATGTTTCATATTTATACACTCGAATATTTGTTCTTTTTGAACTTATTTAAGTCAAATATGCACGAACCGACGCTTTGTCGCCCGGGCTTTTCAACTTAGTTCTGAAACATGTTAGACAAGTGCTCGCGCTAAACTTTGGAGTATAGTTGAACGGACAGCAAAGAATGAAAGGGTATGCGGGTGCGCTTTGTTAGGAAAAACAAAAGACGACGTACAAGAATTGGCTGAGGTGTTTAAGAAGAGGCGAAGAAGGTTGGGATCAAAGTCAACTATAAAAAAGCCAGAGCATCTCCGCATGAAAAGATGCCAAAACATCCGCACTTGACGATATAACCTTCATGTACAAGGGGGTGGATAAAAATGTTTTTTTTTAGCTCTATATTTTCTTCCCAAGTATTCTTATCGATCACACCGATAAGAATACATGGGAAGAAAATATTGACATCCACATTAGTAAAAGTCGTAGTAGCAGTGCAGCTCTTCATAATCGTGTTAGCGTCCAAGATATAAAGCAATATCTGTATGACTTTTATCAGGCCGATCGTAATGCATGGATGCGAGACTTTGACGATGACACCGAAAGAAGAGAACAATTATAAAACACACCTCATTGAGTTAGAGAGAGTACAACGAGCCGTTCTGAAGGTTGATGCAGGTCTTCCCTATCGCTTCTCTACAACGGACCTTTATAAAAATGGAATGTTCTTACAGTTAGGAAATCTTTTATTTAAACATATTGCTACTTACAGGATGAAAACCATGGTAATTATTTAAATGAGCTCCCGATATTTCGACACTGTTGGAAACGCCATGATCGCGGGACGACTGAGTCCACAGTCATCCCGCGATCATGGTTTTCATCCCGTAAGTAGCAATATGTTTATTATAAACAACCGTAAAAGTTTAAAAAAATCATTTATTTTCCAAAACTGCTTAAATAAAACTCTTTAATTGTATACGATCTGAATCCGTTAAAAGATAAACGCAGGAAGAATAAATTTTGCCATATTACATAATAATACACCTTTAATACCCTCCACTCTCACAACTTCCCCCAAGACACAAGCCCAGTACTTAGTTTGGTGTTCGCCGATAATTCTCCTCTTTAGCGAATAAGTATATAGTAACAAAGAAAAGAGAAAAAGAAAAGAGAAAAGCCGAAGATCGGGCTCAGTGGCGTGCATTAGGAGAGGCATATGTCCAGCAGTGGACTGATACTGGCTGATGATGATGATTTATACTCGTAGTAACATACAACTGTGTTAAAATTTGTTAAATCTTATCTATCTTATTATCTTATCTTGCACAAATCTAATTGTAAGAAATTGTTCGCAAATAGATATTTAACTGTTTAGGTTTTCTTGGTCCCTCCTTATACAATAAGATAAACAAAACCTTATCAATGTGCTCATTACACAAATCAAGCTGCAAAAAAGTTGTGTCATCTTGGCTTAAAATTCTCGATTATCACAAGGCAGGAAAACTCAACCTTCTTACCCTAAAGACATGATCTAAACTAGTTGCTGACTTTAACTTTGACCTTTTATAGTTCTCGTTCTTTTTGTTCTATTCGGAACCCACACATCAAACGCACAAAATGCAGATCTACACATACCTGTCATATACCTATCACGTAGTACGCATACTTCCACAAATAATGATTCACTTAATACACACAACTTTGGCACACATATCTGTGATACTTAACGGTAATGATCCGTAAAGTTCAAGTATGTATATTTAATGATATATCTGTTACGTATTGTATGTACTCCTAAAACAGTGTTTTATTGTATGTTTTATTTTAAATTTCTATGTTAGTAATTAAAAATTAAATAAAAAAATAATAATAATAACTATCTAATCTATAAGTCCCATGGTGGGGAGAAAAGTGGCCAAAACGCTGCCGGCATGCAATGCTAAGTTTTTGCCCAAAATAGGCGCCAGCATTTCGGTCACCCGACGCCTCAAACAAACGTTTTGCCAGATCCCTAAACAAGTTGAGAGCGTGATTTTTATTTATTATCTGTTACGTGATTTCATAAATTCGTAGGTATTTCAACACCCTACATGCAATACAGGTTTTCACAAACCTACTTTAGGCACCAGTCACTCACAATGCAGGTTTACCTAAGTTAAAACATTAGGGTTTCCTTAATCAATAAAAATCTTTGTAGAGAGAAAATCATCATCATTATCTCAGCCGTAGGACGTACACTGCTGAACATAAGCCTGCCCCATAATTTTCCAAAAGGTTGAAACCGGCCTGCAACCAACGCCGTCCTGCGACCTTTATTAGGTCGTCTGTCCACCGTGTCGGTGGACGACCTACGTTGCGCTTGCCGGTCCGTGGTCTCCATTCCAGAACCTTCCGGCTCCATCGGCCATCTGTTCTGCGTGCTATGTGCCCTGGTCACTGCCACTTTAACTGGCTAATCTTCTGGGCTATGTCGGTGACTTTCGTTCTTCTACGGATCTCTTCATTCTGATTCGATCACGTAGAGAAACCCTTAGCATAGCCCTTTCCATAGCTCGTTGTGCGACTTTGAGCTTGCTTATGAGGCATATAGTTATAGAAACCACGTTTCAGTGCCATATGTAACAATAATTGAGGCTAATTTTAATAAAGTAACTTTGCACTGAGCTAAGCGCTGCATTTTTGATCTCAACGCATTAACGTTACGTTTACACATTTATACCTAAGTTTATACGTTATTTGTAACTAATTTTCAAATGTATAACTGAGACGTGCTTCGGAGGACGGGTTAAACAGTCAGTGAAGGTCATCTTACGGCCAATTCTGTATTGCATCGTTGGATTACATTTCTAGAGATAAATTAGACAGAAGTTCAAGCGTAGCTAGGGAAAGTAACCAGGGATTCTAATTAATAGATTTCAGCACTAAAGCAGAAGAGGATAAAAAATATAAATCCCATTCTTTAGATTATCTCAAGTAAGTATGCATAGTATGTTTTAATGATTTATTAATGTATTTTTGTAAGTACTAATCTTTAACAACTACACGCACAAGGACTAGCTGCAGAGTAATTCAAGCTAGAACATAATAGAGTTATTATGTTTCTAAAAGGTGCGCCACATGGCTACGTCCGCTCGGTAAATGACTATCCACAGTAATCTTTTTTCGGGATGAATATACCTTGTGTTGATAAAAGGATATAAGCTTTCACATTAGTCCATATTCAGATAAAAAAACATACACACTTATTTACTAACTCACTTAGCACTCACTCACAGAAAAGAAATTCAGGAAGCCAAATAACATTACAAAATGTCGAAAGCGATGAATTTAATTTATTAAAATTCGTGGTTTAACAATTATACTTCCGAATGAATCCGATATCATTTGTCGAAAATATTAATGGATGTTTCATTAAATCCTTTTCGTTAACCAGATTGCTTTTTTGATAGTAAAGCTACACAAACACAGCGAACCACAAGAGGAAAGCGATATCACTGAGTGTTTGTCGGAAAACGAGTTTGCTTTGTTTTTTCGCTCGTTTTTGCTTTTTTTCGCTTGCTCTGGGTTTCGCTTCCATATCGCGCAAGTCACTTCAACGTGTGCTTTTGAATCAAAAGTGCAATTGGGTTTGGAAACAGGGAAATAGTTTTGTGAATGAACACTGGTTTAAATGTGCTGGTATTTGCTTTGAGTGAGTGATTGAGTGTGATTTGTTGTTTTTTCATGTTAAAATAGCTCAAAGGTTTGGGATGAAATTTGGGATGGTTGGAGGTAGCTTATATTTTTATTCCTGATGGTTGTTGCTGAACGAACGCGTTGGTCTTGTTCAGTGCGGGTGATATTGCTGGCAGTATCTACGTATTAAATAATAGTATTGCGTTGATCCATTCAACTGTGTGTGTGACAGACGCATATGTGGGACGGCGCAGGCGGCCACTACTATTTGTGGTGCCTCGCGGAAAAACCAACCTGCTCAACAAAGCACCACTAACAACGACAATACAAGCACTTAACCAGGTGGCGGAGAAAATTGACATTTTCCATTGTTCACAGAGCGAGTTCGTAAGGGCTATTATGTTCAATTTGTCATATTGTAAATAATTATTACTATTTTTCTACTTCTCTATTGCATTAGGATAAACTTGTAATGATAGATGTATTGTTTTAATAATAAATAATAAATAAATAATAATAATAATGTATGAATATCCTTTAGAGAAATATTGTTAAGGCAGCAGTTTCCAGCCATTGTAAATAGTATCTGAGCATCACAGTGAAGTGATTAAAACTATAAATATTTTACTATTACGAGTATGGAAGAAAACCTTTTCGATGAACATTTTAAAACTTGCGAAATAGTAAAATTTTATAAGTCCACTGAATAATAAAAAACAAAATCATATTTCTACTGTCATAAGTCATCCATTAAACGTGCTACTGATCTCTTACTACGCTTAGGTCAGCTGTTACTACAGAATAGTATATGGCAGAAATCGAGCTGAACTGCAACGAATGTTACTACAGTTCCGGAGACTGACGTAATGTTAAGATTTTAAGATTTTTAGTTATTATAAAACGAAATAAATATAAATAACTACAGTACTTAACTGACGACCTCGTTGGTAGTCCGCCTTCGAAGTGCGGTGCCTGAGGTTCGATTCCTACCTGACGCAAATGTTTCTATGATGACTAGAAAGTTTGTTCACGCTCCGCGCGTGGATATTTGTTATGTTTATGTGTGATCCATGCCTCCTGTGACACAGTGAATCATAGTGCAGGGCTAATTATTTTGAACGTCCTAAATAATATCAATCTTGTCTATCTATAGAATCAATTCACATCAGACGTCTTATTGATTAATTATATTACCTATTTGTATGAATAGGTAATTCAAGTCTACCATTCTTTAACACCGCTTTTAAAAACATGAATGAACTAAAATAATTTATGTGATATTTATTTCACAAGCTGTAAGCCCATTTTTTTATCAGACATTTTATGAGCTCGGCGACAATAAATCTGTCATGTCGTTCTAGATATTTGTTGTTTTCGACGAAGTAAGCACAATCATAATAATAAAAGCGTTGATGGTTTGGACCACTTCCCATGTCTTAATAGCCCTTTTAATAAACAAAATACTGATTTTTATTTATTACTATGATAAAATAATGCAAAAATCTTATTAAATCTGAATATAAACCTTGGCATAAGATTCTTATGAATCCTCAGTGCACAGACTTCTTGGTAGTACTACCATTAAACTTTATTGGTACTTTACTTTACTTTAGTGGCATTTTACTTGGTATTATTACCATTAAACTTTATTGGTACTTTACTTTACTTTAGTGGCATTTTACTTGGTATTATTACCATTACACTTTTTTGGTACTTTACTTTACTTTAGTGGCATTTTACTTGGTATTATTACCATTACACTTTTTTGGTACTTTACTTTACTTTAGTGGCATTTTACTTGGTATTATTACCATTACACTTTATTGGTACTTCACTTTACTTTACTTTAGTGGCATTTTACTTGGTATTATTATTATTACACTTTATTGGTACTTTACTTTACTTTACTTTAGTGGCATTTAACTTGGTATTATTATTATTTCACTTTTTTGGTACTTTACTTTACTTTAGTGGCATTTTACTTGGTATTATTACCATTACACTTTATTGGTACTTTACTTTACTTTACTTTAGTGGCATTTTACTAGGTATTATTATTACACTTTATTGGTACTTTACTTTACTTTACTTTAGTGGCATTTTACTTGGTATTATTATTATTACCATGGTATTACATCCAATTAGTTCATAAGAACTAATTGGATGTAATACCATGGTAATGTGTGTTGTGTTGTGGATGTTGCGAAAAACCTATCAATGGTTATCGTTGATTTTTGAGAGATTTGTGTTTCTTCTTGTTTTAACGTTTATTAAAGGCAGATTAATAACAGTTACGAGTGTATGCAAGGTGTACACACTCACGAAACGGTGTATTGTGTTGTATACCTCTTTACTAGAACGTAACTTACGACAGGACAGTGATTTGGCAAAAGATTTATTTATATGACTGCGACTTGATTCTTACTACCTTAAAAACATTACACTTGAAGCAACTATACGGTAACGTAATGAACTTGAGGAATGGCAAATATACAAATGTACACGTCCTTATATAAAGAAAAATAAACGCATTGTCTGAAATGTCAAAGTCAAGTCAAAATAATTTATTCAATTTAGGCATCAAAGACGCACTTATGAACGTACATTTTTCATTATAATGTACTTTAAAGACTACCGCCAAGTACCAAAATACTCGTATATAGCGCCTACCGAGAAGAAGCGGCAAGAAACGCGGGGCCATTATTTTAATATAGATGTTTTTACAATGTTTTTACTTCGGTACTACAAATATTAGCTCCAGTGTGTTGCCTTACAAAAGAGAACATAATAATGGTATCAGTAGGGCAAGACACGCTACACTTTAACATGTTTTTATATACTCCGTTTTTTTTAATTAAGAGTAACAATGTCCAGATTATAAGCGAACTCAAAAAATCCAGCATACCTTCACTAAAAACCATCAATTATTCTAAATTAAAATTATACAGCCGGTTCAAAGAAACATTTAAGACACATTAGCTTAAAGCTAAACGGGAAATAGTATTTTTTTTTTTCAAATATATTCTATAGGTGGAAACCTGAACATAGGCAGAAAATGTAGCATACCTTTCAAGTGTAGATTAACATTAATAAAACCGCTCTTATGGCTATATAAAATTGGTGTTCGCTTTCTACTCTAGTTTCATAAGTTATTTGTTGCTATTTTAGTTCAAAATATGTGCCGGTGCATAACTCTTTGTGAATAAGTTCGCCCGGGGAAATACTGGTACACCTACTATGTCTACCGTGAATCAGTGATTCGGGATACTTTTTTCTGGTTTGAATGGTATAGGTGCCGGCGAAATTCAAGCATAATATGAGGTCTCAGGGTTTGGTTCGGTTTGGCAGAGCGTTTCTTCACTTGCAACGAAATGCATCTGCTCTAGGTAGAGGTTACTATTAAACACCAGCTGCGTCTGTACCCTTGCGCTTGTACCGTCTCCTGGTAATATACAAATAACCTTATATGTTCAAAATATTTTTTATTGGAATTTTTTTTTTGAAAATTGTAGTACGCTTACAGGAAAGTAACACACCTTTATGCGTATGTTATAAACTAAAGCCACAATACTTCAAATTTTAAATATCATCCAAACCCACAATATGGAATTGCGTGCAGCAGAGCATAGTCACAAGTGAAGCTAATTAATATGCTTGGTTTTGTAATTAATGGTTATTAAACCTTATCTACACTTAATATTATGAAAAGAAAGATTTGTTTGTTTGTTTTAAATGAATAGGCTCCTAAACTACTGAACCGATTAGAAAAATTCTTTTACCATTAGAATCCTAGAATACCCCTGATGAACAAAGTCTATAAAAGATTATCAATAAAGCTGTTGATCCATGTGAAAACTTCGATATTGTAACCCGAGGTGTGAAAAAATACCTAAAAAATCCTTATAATCGCATATGCTGCGGAAACACTAAACAATAGAGCAAAGTGATGTAAAACAGTTTTATAGAGGACATCAATATCAACAAAAAATAATGAATGTCTTATTATTACTAAACTAAAAATGTATTGACAATAGCGTAAGGTGCTGATATACTACACTTTTACAGAGAACATCAATATCTACAAAAAGTCCATTATACTATATGTCTAATTACTACAGTTATGTTACAATAACTAATTTTTCATGTTAAAATATGCAATAGTAACGCCGGTACAAACTATGTCATATTAGTTTGATACCTTGGTATTAATCCTTATCTACTCTAAAAACAATGATGAAAATTTGACTGTTTGTTTGTTTGTAATAGATACACGTTAAAACTACTTAACTGATTAAATAACTCTTCGAGCGTCCTCTGCTTCTCTTGCCATCCTCTACAGTGCTAGGTAAATCTATCACAGTCATTGTAAAGGTTGTTATTCATTATTTACAACCTTTACATAGACTGCCTGTGTTAGAACTGGCTGTGTATCTGAAAAGCTTGAGAACTCTCTGCACTCAGAATAAACTTATATAAGTTTATTCTGAGGCTAATTTTTTTAAAATTTGGCATTCAAGTGACCATACATTTTTTTTACACCACAGAAGGGTAAAGGTCAGGAAAACAAACGAAAGCAAGTAAAATTTTAGTGAAATCTTATTTTAAAAACATAACTGTGCTTGTGTTATAAAAATAATAGTTTCCATTCGATAGCACATCTATCCAAGAATACTATCCAAAAAACAGATAGAAAAAAAAATTTCATTTGCAGTCTTGGCGCCAAAAATAGTGACGAAGGGTGAAATATTTCTTAAATTTCGAAAATGTCGAATATCTCGAAAACCGAGGCACTTTTACTGAGAATAACAAATATTTTTTTGAACCGCCACAATGGCCCCTACCCGCAGGTACCCTATTATCCACTCATTACACCACATCCTGTATATTATCTTATGAAAATCGGATATCAGAACCAGATGAATGGATTCCACTCTTCCGCTCTATTCATTAAAATGTAAAAGAGAAACGTAATTTCAACCATATACTGATGTACATACGAATAGTATTACCGTACGTCTAGTGGTTTGTACATAGGATAGGAATGGAATAATCAAGTTACGAAACTCTAGAGTACACTCCCCGAAATGCATCCGGCAAAAGACAGATAAACTAGCGACTTTGCGTCGGTACTCTAGTCTTTGAACTCTCGCTTCAACAAGAGAGTCGTTGCTAATAAGCTTTATGGCTCGTCTCCCAATTGGCTCGAGAGCCTCAAGATGGTGCTTTGCTGAGCCATCCCGCAGATGAGCACAGTACTTCATACATGAACGAATTTGTGCTTGGTATTAAATTGTGAGTAATATGTGCTTAAAACACAAGGAAGTTGTTCCAGAGAACATAGCACTAACAACTTGCGAAAAAGGATTCGTATCTTTACGTATAATTAAAATATACATTACTCTTTATTGCACAAATTTTGAGTCATCTGTGCTGTCAGTTGTTATTAATAAAGTATAGCTTGTAATTGTAAACACAAATGAAAATCGAAAACCATTACGTTACACAACGTAAAATGTTCGAGCTGCGAAGTTTATGATTTGAAACAATTGAATAATGTTTAAGACGTTCAATTATCTTGCGATACTAAAAGCAGGAAATTCCTTCGACATCAAATCCAGATGAAAATAATGCGCACTAGTTTAGTGTTCTGGAGTGATGGACTTTAATGAATGTAAGTAGATGTAGGTAGTATTTAGTGCCATTTTCACTTTCATTTATAAGCACATATAGTCCACATCATCCGCGCGGAATGTAATTATGTTATCCCTCAGGAATTACTGTGTAATCGGGGTCGATAAAGGTGTTCTGCGTTAATCTTAGGTATAAGGTATTTCCATTATAAATTTCATCCAAATCTGTTAAGCCGTATCAGCTTAAACAAGTTACAAACACTCACACTTATTTCCTGACCAAACTTTTGCGTGATTTAAATTTTTATCTAAATTAACAACTGGAGTATTTTGCATGTAGGTGCTTTGTTTCAGATGAAGCCTTCTACGCTAACTCGTGCAATGATAAATGATGGCGCATATTCCAAAACAATAAGGTCTTTATTAATAAACGTTGCGTAAACCTATATTAGGCGTAACATGCTTTGTCTTGCTTTCACGCGTGACATTTACTGCAATCGAAAATTTGACAGATAGATGTTTTAACTACTCCGAGTGTAAGCCAAGTGTATTAAGCCGTAAGAGTTTCAAAATGTTGATCTACGGTAACATGAAAAATAAACGACTACATAATATATTGTAATTTTCCGTAGCTTAAAAGCTATTCATTATTATTACATATTATTCATGCCATCATATTAAATAGTTAATTTTAATTACATTGCCCCTTTGCGTCCATTATATGCATAATAGTGTAATGAAAACCAAACTCGAACATTTCCTTGTTCCTTTATCCAAAAAAACAGTTTCGACGAAACACAAGCTTACTTTTAATATTTAAAAACAGCTTAAATGTAGAACGATTTTATGGTAGAATTAAGTGTTGCATTTTACCTTTATTCGTTTGGTTGCAAGACGGGTCTTTTATAAAAGGTAATAAGCTGAGCCGCAAGCTGCTTCTCACGCTTCGTCTGTGACATTGTTATGAAGCCACAGAAATACATTGAATTACTATCGTAGTCACTAGGCTCTTGGCAGAGTTGTTTCTTACGTCCAGACTGGTAGACAGTAATCTTCCCGAAAGAAATCAACTATAGTAAGTTCTTATTGACAGTTCAAGAAGACTTCAAAACAAGAATTATAAACGCAGCAAATGCAGTGCAGAGTTATTTGACTACTTTGGTAGTTAAGTCACAACTCAGAAAAATAATGCTACATTGCGTAATGCAAAATTACTGTCATCTGTCATCCATAAAATGTAATAATAGTAGTATAACCTAAGTGGAAACATTGTAAAAGTCTATATGAAAACTATTGCCCCTAGTTTCTTGCCGCTTTTTCTCGGTAGGGTCTGTATATTTTGGAACATCCATGTAATAGGGAGCGAGCCTATCGCCATCTATGACACACTATTCCAGACTACAGATTGAGAATTTCTTTGCCAGACAATCCCAACAATTGTCCAATCCAGGGATCCAACGCAGGACCCCGAGATTCCAAAACGAAGCTTCCACCAATACACCAAGACCAAGCGCGCGAAGCCGCTGGCGGGTCAGCTAGTAGTGGAATAAGACGGGAATTCCCATGCGTTCTTGAACGATCAAATAGCCGTCGATAGTGGCTCCTCTGATAATTCGCATGTTTAACCTGACACTGCTGTAAGATTGGTGAATTTAGCGAAGGGACCATATACGACAGCTTTTACACGATGGGCAGCTCATTAGTGATGTTATGATCGGTACCAGAAAAATAAGACTATTTAATGACAGCCCTGTAGCCTATAGTTGGTAGTAATCCTGCTTTTAAAGCGCGGGGTTCCACATTTGATCAGTCTTGTTGTAAATATGTTTGTTCGATAAGTGTGGGAATGTATGGCTACGGAGTCCATACCTCCTGCGATACGGGGGATTCCAGTGCAAGGGTATGAGTGAGTGAACATTATTATTATTTAAAAATATGTTAAGCTTATCAGTCAGCAAATATTACCATTCCCACTCTAAAAACCTTATTTTACTCATTGAAAATAGTGAATAAAAAGGCATTTTAATCACTATTTTGGTGTTTGAATTTAGAACATATCAATATATTCGACCTCCATCTCAATGCATATACAACTTACTTGCGCAAAACATTCTCGATACAAACTCCTTGCGCAAAGAATACTCGACATACAAACTCTTTGTGCAAAAAACTCCTCGAGATTTGATTGGTCCTTATTTGCGACAAGGAGTTTAGCATTAGAATAAAAACTGTATTACTTTCTTTGCTGCCACTTCAGTAAAAAAAATATATAATGATAATAAGAAAATTACTGTTATTTTTAGAAATTCTACCAATTTTAATGTGCATTTAACTAATTTAATAAACCTTCCTTTTTTCTTAATTATATGTCTATTTTTGCTTAAATATTTTTTTTCTCGTTGTCATGGTATAAAGTATAGTATGCAACTCTTGAATAAAACGGATTTATATCGAGGGCCATGAATCACTCGAATCGCTCGGTATTCAAACACTTGAATAACTCGCTGCGCTCGTGATTCAATAATCACGAACCACTCCCTGCGGGCGTGATTCAGTCGTTAGAATCCTTCACTTAATCGTGATGAGTCTATGGCCCTTGCTTTAAATCCGTCCTTTATACACTAATTGCATACCTGATACACTATTTACATATTAGTTAGACTTGCTAAGACCATAGATATTTCACTACCATTACACTTTCCTTATTCGAGACGTTAAGGTTTCTTGTCTGAAGCAGAGCTCGTATACTGTTAATACGTATCTCTTGGAAGTACATTTCAGTTATCCGATTTGCAAACGATGTCTGCTTGCTTAGATCAAATTTAAAACCGTTTACTCCGGAGTTAGAGCAACGCCGTTTCTAAGCGGAATGGAAAGTTAGATAGATAGTTATATATTACTTTATTAGACAACAATTCCAAAAATATACAACAATTGTTTCTTTAGCTTGTTTTCAGCGCCGTTGATCACGGAATTAGGAATAAATCCGTGCCGTCGACTATTTTCTTTATTAAATATAAATTAGGTACATTAAATCCATTTACATGTTGGTAAGCAATATGGTAGTTGCCCAATTAAGCTAAAAACCCGAGTTTTAGAAACTAAGTAATAATAATACGAGTAATAATTTATAAATATAATTAATCCCGACATTGACTGGAAATTTCACAAGAAGTAATATATAATAAATTAATAATAAAGATATGTTTGTGTTCAACACTGTAAAATATTTAAAAGATGATGTTTAAATTTTACAAAGGTATCTCACTTAAGAGGTTCACTTTATTGTTATTAGTTATTAAATATGTGTATATATATACACATTTATTATTTAGAATTTATAAAAAAATATTATTTTATAATTTATGTTAGTATTATAGTTATTTTAGCTGCCATAACTAAAAGAGCTCAAATTCCTTTTAGTTCATGAATGCCTGCTGCTATAGCCGCTCCAACTCTTGTTTCAGCTTTAGTTCATTCTTCTACTTTAGTGACTGCCGGAGATTATTTATTAATTCTATTATTAGTTACCTATAAGTTTTATTTTGTTCTTGCAGGCTGAGTTATGGTTAAATTGTGTGGTGGCTTCACCGCACCTATTATGACTGCTATACTGTAAATAAGTCAAGAGAACCTCTTGCCTATAATTTGAGTAAGGTAACTGTATCATATAGTATATAACAATACATATTGAATGGCCGGTTGGCGCAGTTGGTAGCACCGCTGACTTCTGAGCCGCTGGTCCTAAGTTAAATCCCCGGACAGGTTAAACATTTGTGTGCATGAACATGTCTGTTTGACCTGCGTCTGGGTGTGTATATTCATATAAGTATGTATATCAGTCATCAGGTTACCATAGTACAGGCTCTGCCTAGTTGGAAGATTGGAACTTCAAGACCTTTTGTGGATGTTGTCCCATATAATATAAGATAATATTTTCTCAAAAATGGTATGTAATGTTGCCATAACATAAAAAGTATCCAGAAAGTGAACTCTACCGGAGACTTATTCACAACTGTCCAGTAAGAAGCGAGATTGATTAAAGCTTTCCATTCTAAAATTAACTTGGAGATTCAAAAACCATAATTAACATTTTTTTACTAAAACATTTATGTAATGTGAAAATAGAACAATGTTCAAACTAAACGCAAACTTTTTAGTAAAAAAAAATCAATAACTGGCGGGATTTCACATTGAATTGCGACAATTGTGTTTTAATTTACCGCGTGAACATAGATAATCCAAAAAAATAGTTCAAGCTAATCTAATTCAGAAAAATACGTTGCAATCCTCCTGATTTAAAAGCCGAGGCCGAAATAGCAAAAAATATTATTTTATTTTTGAGAAATGGATAATACAAGCCTCAACCAGTAAGAAAGCCATCCTGGCCTCGTATATAACCGGTTAATTCATACTTGACCAAGAAGACTTACTTACTGGATTCTGCAGTAGTGTACTAATAATTTATATCCGAAGCAGTAGTGCGCTATTGTGAATGAAGCAAAGTGACATTACTGAGCTAATAATAAGCTTAGTAATGTCACTTTGCTTCAGTACCCTTTAGTATTTCAGTACCTTTTAGTAAAATAATTTTACTCAAATGACTAATAACGTATAAACTTAGGTATAAGTGTGTAAACGTAACGTTAATGCGTTGAGATCAAAAATGCAGCGTTTAGCTCAGTGCAATAGTAGATTAGTAGCCAAGGGCTGTAAGGCATCAATTGCAGCCCGAGATATTTAACCTATAGTTCGAGGGTGCAATTGATGCTTACACCCGAGCTAACTACTCTGCTTTACATCTCGATTGTGAGGTAAGTAGAAAAAAACCGGCATTACAAAAATAAAATTGATGACTATTATACTCATACGAAGACAAGGCTGAATAGCGAAGCGACCTCTTTTGTCATTGGGCTGAATGCATGATGTCTATTGCCAGTATGATGGTTAGATATACGCGAACTTTTTGAAAGAGTGAAGTGTTGTTTTTAAATTACTTACCGTCCTAGGGATTTTCTAGCTACATTATTACCCTAGAGCGCTAATTGGTCACCTACTAACCCCATTTGGGGGTAATAAGGACCTACTTACCGAATATGAGAGATGTAAAGTTACTTTATTAAAATAAGCGTCAATTATTGTTACTTATGCCACTGAAACGCGCTCTCTATAACTATGGGCCTCATAAGAAAGCTCAAAGTCGCACAACGATCTATGGAAAGGGCTATGCGCGGATTTTCTCTACGTGATCGAATCAGAAATGAGGAGATCCGTAGATGAACTAAAGTCACCGACATAGCCCAGAAGATAAGCCAGTTGAAGTGGCAGTGGGCAAGCCACATATATATAGGCACGCAGAACAGATGGCCGATGGGGCCGGGAGGTTCTAGAGTGGAGACCACGGACCGGCACGCGCAGCGTAGGTCGTCTACCAACGAGGTGGACTGACGACCTGATAAAGGTAGCAGGACGACGTTGGAGGCAGGCCGCTACCAACCGGTCCTTTTGGAAATTTGAGGGGGAGGCATATGTTCAGCAGTGGACGTCATACGGCTGAGATGATGATGATGATGATTGTTACAAAAAGGCAGCATATCTCCAAATTAAGTTATCATTGTTTTACAAACTTTAAATATATTTGAAAACATTTACCTAAGTTTTTAATAACTCGCGTTTAACTTTGTGAGCCTTGCTTTCCATTAATCGCTGCAACTGCTGACACACTTTTTGCAGCTGCATTATTTGTCTTCATCGACTACATAAGTTTATAGTTCATTATAAAACGGTGATCAAAACAGAATCGCTCTTGATTCAGTTGATTACATAGCCAATACACTAGCAGGCTATTGGTAGTATCTTGGGCCAAGGAAACGTCCAACAATATAATAGACGGGAAAAGAAGCCAGTTTGGCACTGAGAATTTTTATTTTTATGTTTGCTTCGCGGAAAAATTTAATGAGATCCGAGTACGTGTCAAGGTTTCTTAAAGTTTACAAGAATTTAACTTAACTAGAAATCTAATAACATAGAAAGGTGTCCGGACCCAAATTTGTTTTGTTTTTAAGCAAATGTTACAGAGCAACCGATTGGGAAACAATGGACACGTGTTTTTTTAATCGGGCCAAATTTTCTTTACTTTAATAAGTGTTTATATAATTTGATAGTTTAATCTTAAATATATATTAATCGAATTGACCCATTCTACATAAATGTGTATAATGAGTCAATTTTCATATACATTAAATAATTTCTAAAGACCTATCTTATTTGTTTTCATCGGGTTATTTGTGTAGTTATTAAATGTATACAAGTACAATTTGATTTAAAACCGACTTACATTCTATTCAGTTATTGGAATGTATCTCAAAAACTACTTAACCTAATTTGATGAAATTTAAATGGGACCACACGGGAAGCACCAGGTTTCGAAACAAAAAAGAATTTGGAGAATCGGCTAAGCGATCAAACTAAACGATGTGGTTAAAAATAACCAATAACTTATGAAAAATATATGTAAATCTACTCTAACACACAAAAATATTTTCAAATAAATTCTAAATATTTATACATCAGTCTCAATGGTCAACATAATTATTTTTGGAAGACGCTAATTGTGTTTCGTTTCATCTCGAATGGAGTTTTAATTTATATTCAAAAGAAATTAACTCCCAACTAATGGTGAAGTTATATAAAACTCGTTTTCTACTTATCGATTTCGTAAAAGAAATATTGCCGGAGAGGTCTACAACTGTACTGTAAATTTTTGGTCACAATTCGAGTAAACACCTTTAGAAACCAAACAACATGCGTGTGTAGAATAATTTACAGTTCTATGAACACAAAAAACGTGAGTATGGAATATTTACGCGTATATGTGCAGACATTACTGTGTTTCATGTAATGTTTACAGTGAAATTACTGGACATGAGATTTAACATCTTACATCTCTGGGTAACGAGCGCAGTGCACTGTCAAAGTACTTAAACCACGCGGCCCCGAGTAATTAGTACTACATTGCGATAAACAGGCAATAAAAGTGGGACGAGGCGGTGGGTAGGCGCGGAGGATGCTTGCCGGCAATTATTACGTGAGTGCCGCCAGAGCAGTCGGAGTTGGCAGTTTTGTAAATGTCATTGTATTCTGTCACGTAGGTATGCTACCAGTAAAACGTAGATGCGACGTGTACTTGTTTTGTGGCGATGTTGACATCCCTACACGCGTCTCGTGCCAAACCTGCGTGAATCAACGCTAGTAGGTAAGACGTTCTACTTATAGATAATTACTTACTTTGGGCATCGCCATGAAAGGTTTGACCTTCTTTTATTTAAAATTCTGGATGGCACTGTACAGCCTGTCAATAATTCCTATCGAACTGCTGGGCTATTAAGGTGAAGCGTGACGTTTTAAACATCAGGCGAGTGACTTACTCGTCTCGTCAACGATTAACAGAAAAAAACAACAAGTTATGTTCATAAATTATATTTATGCACGTGTGTGTGAAATGTAGAATGCAAGATACGTATGAGGAGGAGAAGGTGTACGTACCTATGAGTGTATGGGTGAAAGTTATTGCGTATGTGTTAGGTTGTTGGCTTGAAACGTGTGGCTAATAAATGATTACAAAAAGCTTTGCCATGTCAACAATCGTTGAAAAAACAACAACTTATGTTCAGAAATTATATTTATGCACGTGTGTGTGAAATGTAGAATGCAAGGTATGTTTGAGGAGGAGAAGGTGTATGTACCTATGAGTGTATGGGTGAAAGTTATTGCGTATGTGTTAGGTTGTTGGCTTGAAACGTGTGGCTTATAAATGATTACAAAAAGCTTTGCCATGTCAACAATCGTTGAAAAAACAACAACTTATGTTCAGAAATTATATTTATGCACGTGTGTGTGAAATGTAGAATGCAAGGTATGTTTGAGGAGGAGAAGGTGTATGTACCTAACTATGAGTGTATGGGTGAAAGTTATTGCGTATGTGTTAGGTTGTTGGCTTGAATCGTGTGGCTTATAAATGATTACAAAAAGCTTTGCCATGTCAACAATCGTTGAAAAAACAACAACTTATGTTCATAAATTATATTTATGCACGTGTGTGTGAAATGTAGAATGCAAGGTATGTTTGAGGAGGAGAAGGTGTATGTACCTAACAATGAGTGTATGGGTGAAAGTTATAGCGTATGTGTTAGGTTGTTGGCTTGAAACGTGTAGCTTATAAATGATTACAAAAAGCTTTGCCATGTCAACAATCGTTGAAAAAACAACAACTTATGTTCATAAATTATATTTATGCACGTGTGTGTGAAATGTAGAATGCAAGGTATGTTTGAGGAGGAGAAGGTGTATGTACCTAACTATGAGTGTATGGGTGAAAGTTATTGCGTATGTGTTAGGTTGTTGACTTGAAACGTGTGGCTTATAAATGATTACAAAAAGCTTTGCCATGTCAACAATTGTTGAAAAAACAACAACTTATGTTCAGAAATTATATTTATGCACGTGTGTGTGAAATGTAGAATGCAAGGTATATATGAGGAGGAGAAGGTGTATGTAACTATGAGTGTATGGGTGAAAGTTATTGCGTATGTGTTAGGTTGTTGGGTTGAAACGTGTGGCTTATAAATGATTACAAAAAGCTTTGCCATGTCAACAATCGTAGAAAAAACAACAAGTTATGTTCATAAATTATATTTATGCACGTGTGTGTGAAATGTAGAATGCAAGATACGTATGAGGAGGAGAAGGTGTACGTACCTATGAGTGTATGGGTGAAAGTTATTGCGTATGTGTTAGGTTGTTGGGTTGAAACGTGTGGCTTATAAATGATTACAAAAAGCTTTGCCATGTCAACAATCGTATAAAAAACAACAAGTTATGTTCATAAATTATATTTATGCACGTGTGTGTGAAATGTAGAATGCAAGGTATGTATGAGGAGGAGAAGGTGTATGTACCTATGAGTGTATGGGTGAAAGTTATTGCGTATGTGTTAGGTTGTTGGGTTGAAACGTGTGGCTTATAAATGATTACAAAAAGCTTTGCCATGTCAACAATCGTAGAAAAAACAACAAGTTATGTTCATAAATTATATTTATGCACGTGTGTGTGAAATGTAGAATGCAAGGTATGTATGAGGAGGAGAAGGTGTATGTACCTATGAGTGTATGGGTGAAAGTTATTGCGTATGTGTTAGGTTTTTGGCTTGAAACGTGTGGCTTATAAATGATTACAAAAAGCTTTGCCATGTCAACAATCGTAGAAAAAACAAGTTATGTTCATAAATTATATTTATGCACGTGTGTGTGAAATGTAGAATGCAAGGTATGTATGAGGAGGAGAAGGTGTACGTACCTATGAGTGTATGGGTGAAAGTTATTGCGTATGTGTTAGGTTGTTGGCTTGAAACGTGTGGCTTATAAATGATTACAAAAAGCTTTGCCATGTCAACAATCGTAGAAAAAACAAGTTATGTTCATAAATTATATTTATGCACGTGTGTGTGAAATGTAGAATACAAGGTATGTATGAGGAGGAGAAGGTGTATGTACCTAACTATGAGTGTATGGGTGAAAGTTATTGCGTATGTGTTAGGTTGTTGGCTTGAAACGTGTGGCTTATAAATGATTAGATAATAAATGATTACAAAAAGCTTTTTCATTTCAACAATCGTAGGAGAATAATAAGGTATTCCTGTTTAATCTTCTTCTTGACCGATTCCTTGTGACTGAGGGTCGTGACAACCAGTAACGGTCTTCTGTTTAATTTAAACATCAGTTTATAAGCAACGGATGTGTCGTTTTAATACACTATCAAACCTTAAACGTAACTACTTTGTTTTATTCGTGATGGATAATTAGGCCATTACGTAGCTGCGAAGCGTGTGTAAGGTTTATAATTTCAAGCTACCGTGAATAAATGGCCTCCTTTACGCGCTAATGTTCTATTAAAGTAACATGACTCTTTCTTCAATACTATAAAAGGTTCCCTTGCGTTGCTTTTCTGGCAGAGGTGCAAACACAATTCAAACACTCAACAAGATGCGTTGGTTAGTAGATCAACATCTCGAATATTTTTTTATAATAATATTAGTTAAACTCTACTAGATACCTAGTTCGTATAGTTTCTCGAGTAAGTATAAACGAATACTGCTTGCTGCACGCTTCACTGCTGGGGTTGGGGATCGATATATAAATGTGTATTCATAAAGAAATATAATTAACAAGAAATATTGTGAAAAGGTCTAAGGATCATTTATAGCAACTTGATTGTATTAACAGCTAAACTATTTTATTTTACTTATGTGGCTTTTACATCGACGTATTGGATTTATTTCATATTTATTTAATTTATTCACAGAGCATATTAGTATGGACTTATTTCTGTTCATTCCTATAATTATTGTCCTAATCATATTGTCAAGTCGTACAGGATATGGTAATAATATTTTGTATTTTTCTACTTAAAACCATAACCATACATGGGTTTCAAGTTTTAAATTGTTATTTAGTTTTAGTTTCATGTATTCTGTTTCTTTTTAAACGAAATTTACTCCATTGTCACTTACTGTCACTAAAGTAAAGTGTACTTAGGTAATATAAAAAAGCATGACTCGTCTAATACACCCGGGTGCATGCCAAAATTATTCTGACTTTAATGGATAGGGTCGGAGTTCTGGGGCACTGGGTTAGTCGTAGTGTTCAAGCCAAAACTGCAGCATTATTACTGAAGGCACCTACTATATACATAATATTTACAGACATTGCATGTAGCTTGCTGAAGTATTTTATTAATTCCAAAGTATTACATTGTTAGTCATTAAAAATTAAATTTAAAAAAAAAATAACTATCTAATCTATAATCCCCATGGTGGGGGGAAAAGTGGCCAAAACGCTGGCGGCATTGCCACGCTGGATGGCAATGCCAAGTTTTTGCCCAAAATAGGCGCCAGCATTTCGGTCACCCGACGCCTCAACCAAACGTTTCGCCAGATCCCTAAACAAGTTGAGAGCGGACGGCTAGTTATTATATTATATTATTATCACATTACTACTACTAGCTTGCTGAATAGTAGTAGTAATGTGACGTATGCAAAGAACTCACCGAATAAGCCAAGTATACGCGTCCGCAGTAATTAAATAATACTCGTACGAAAACTGACATTTCGCACCCAGGAAACCCTTGCAGATTGTTCTATCCACCCCTCTGGCAGTCGGTCTGTCTTTCTGCCTCCTGCTCCGAATGCTTTATCTACATACTCGTATTAAATGGTGATAATATATCATATTATTAGTAGTTACACAAAGTATAAATAGGCGTTCATCCATGTGAAAAGGAGACGAAAGATTGAATGAACAATTAAAAGATAATATTGATAAAGTTGTAGCTCTATTAAAATGAAGATAAATTGAATAAATCTCTTTTTAAAGTCTACCATTTGCGAGTGTATACTGCCCACTGAAGTGACTAGATAATTGGGCTCTCTATTATTTGAAAACATATTTAATGTATATCATAAATTACAGACAGACATAGTGAAACAATTTGCATTTTGATAAGCATTAGTATTTTTTATAAATTGTATTGTATGTGATGTGATAAAAATAAGATAAAGGTAAAGATTTATTGATATGTCAAAATATGTATAGTCATACAAGGATGTGCATGTAGGTTTTGACCGCGTAAGCGTACAAATAAAAGTGAGATGGCGGTCACTTGCAAATAATATAAAATAATAATTGAAACATATGAACTGAAATATTTATATAAAATCAAATTCAAATTAAAATTAAATATGCATGCTTGTCAAATAACTTATACTCGTAACTAAACTTATTGTACTTCAAATTGCTTGTCATCTAAAAAAACATATTATATACTATAATAACATTTAGTCAATAAAATGTTTTTAATTTTAACTTTAAATAGACTAAAGCTGAGGTCTCTTAGGCTTTGCGGGAGCTTGTTATAAATAACAGGTGTGGTTTGAACTTATGCATTAATATATATTATGATAAGCTAAATACATAAGATGACCTTATTTAGCCATTAACCTTAAAAAATAAAACTAAAAAAATATATTTATAATTTGAATTCGATGATTGCAACTTCATGAACCTTTAAATACTATTCTCAAAGTCGGTTCCGCGACACAGGTAATACTAGAACAGGGACATGAGTTTGTAAATGTTCTATGATTAATCTAACATATACCATTGCCAAAGTACATAGAGCGGTTCTGAGTTTTTTTTTACTTATTTTGCCATTGCCTTTACGTTGCAGCTAAAGCCCTAAAGCATTAGTAGTGAATCGCTTTCTGCTTTCTGGTCTAAGTAGACTAATCGTTCCTAACTGAACAATTAGGCTAAGCATACCTCACTGCTATCTGCTATCTGTATAAATGAGCAACTGTTGGGAATATTTATAATTCAGTGCTGCCGTATTTTGGAGGGCTCTTTGAGCTTTGGCGACAATTGCTGACTCAAGTCGTACCAGCAGGCATTCAGGTGTTTTAAAAACTTTAAGTAGGGCTGTTCAATAGCATATTCACAAACCCACACAAAGCCAGCGTGGTAAGTTATGACCAATATTCTTCCCAGTAATGAGAATACAAACATGACATACAGTAAAATAGTCTGATTATCCTAATTCATTATGAGTTTCTATGACAGTATAAAACACAAGTAAGTAGGTACTTAATTACGATATATACGACAAATGTTTACTTTAATTATTTACAAATAACAAGGTTTAAACAAAATGAATATAAACTTAAATGGGTTCAGACTCTAAACTTATTAGAATGACTCAGTTTTAGAATGACTTGTACAGATGTTATCATATATTGTTATCATATAGAATGGTTATGTACTCGTATGTATATAAATCAAAAACGTCAAATAATTATTTCTGACGTTCTTTATCAATGTAAGTCAATTTTGACTTGAACCTTGTTAAGGATTAAGTCAAATTGAACTGTTGTAGCCTGACCAAACAGGCAGACAGACAAACATTTTATAAATTATTTTTAAGTTATAATTACCGTTTTTTTACTTTCATATGCATTTAATTACTCTGTTATTTTGACATGAAAAACAAACACTTTTATTTTATTTACTTGTATTAAAGTAACATACATTTCCCGATTCTAATGTAACCCTGCCTACAATGAATTCCGAATTCACGTCCTGGTTGAAGCAAACATCTGTATGATAAGAATACCCATCTAGAGTACGAGCTACAGCCGTGAAAAATATACACGAGTAATATTTGTACCGGCGAGCCCTGAAATAGGACTCTAGACTAATGTGCTGCCAGAACTCATTCATACTCTCATATCGAAACGGTCGCAAGTTGTCGACCTGGCTGCCGGTGAAACTTTTGAGACTCATATGGCTTCGAAACTGACAGAATATATTGTAAAACGCAAAGTACATAATTGGAGTATTTGCATTGTATGTGTAAACATCTGTAAACTGTCAAAAGTTGGCCCAGCATTTATTTTATATATTATTGTTATTTATTTCTTTTTATTTTATGTTCTTAGGAAAACAAACAGTGATAATATTACTAAACTAGCTGGTGCCCTCGGCTACGTCTGTGCAGGATTAGTACTTCGAGTAGCGAGTATTGTTTCTCCAAGGGCATATCTATATATATGTCAAAAAATATTGTATATCGTCAAACGCAATTGTTATAATAGTATTATTTGAGTACATATAAATACTTAGTATACCAATTAACTTGGCTTTTGACTAAGCTATCAGAAACTGACACAAACTTTGACAGAACTGTCATCATTATGATCTTGACGTAGGCGGAGATCTTATTATTTTGTCTATGTTGTGCCCAAGCATATTAAGCTTTTTCACCAGCTTGGTGATGGATGATGATGATGAAAAGTATCACCATCTCCATACCAAATTTTATCAAAATTGCCCCAGCTGTTTGAGCGTGAACGAGTAACCAAGATCCACACATCCATACTCGCAAACTTTCGCGTTTATAATATTAGTAGGAAGTAGGATTAGTAGGATTACTTAAAAAAAAATAACTTAACACCATATATATGTCTCCGCATATCGTATTATTGTGTTATAATATTTACAATTTGTTATTGCACTTCTGCGTCAATTGAATATATCATAATTTTAGTTAACATTAATAGTTAATTCAGTATCTAAAATTTAGTTTGTTAGCATTCACTGCATATGGGCCAAATATGGCTTTAGTATCGCCATGCATTGAGACACTCGTTTTTCAAGAATGCGCATTTCCAGCGCCCTTTTTGAATGTTATAATCTATTTCATTTGTCCAAAAGTATACCTGGTTTAATTAAACATATTTGGCTCGACGATTCAGCATTGCAATTTAACGGGACCATGCTGCCAGTGTTTCGGGCACGTTTCCAACTCGTAGTATGTTAAAATAATCATTTAGGTTATCCAGCTCAAAATGGTAACATTAGGCAACCAACTGATGCTATTGTGGTAATTTTAGTATTAATTATTGGTCTTCACTGTGGATAAATACATCATCGTCATGTTGTACATTTATCATTACATGTATCATATGATAATGTACTTGCAATTATACATATTATCAGTTTTTAAATTAAAAATAAATATACATACAATTGTCATCACTGCTTCAAATGATGACGTTAGTTTGGCGATTAGTTCATTCTCTCACTGCAGCACCTTAAAAATGTAGAAAGTGGAAGCAGTGGTCTGTTTACTACTACTGCTCTACTAACGAACTATGTGATATAACTATCGCTAGTAGAGCATTAGTAGTAGTAGTAGTAGTAGTAGTAGGAGTATATATATAATATTGATAAGTGAATAACGAATTGCGTTTGGCTTAAACATAAAAAAAATTAAACGAAGAATACAAACACCCTAGCTTCCTTAACAAGTCAGAAGAAAAAAACAAATTTCAAAGGAAATTCCATCAACGAAGCTCTAATGACATGATCCAATTTAATTAAGCTATAGAGACATCTATCAAACTCACAATTTTAGAACTTCATATATGAATGTCTATACATTTATGGAGTAAGGAACAACTACTAATATGTCCCCCCTAGTTGCACCGACGACCTCGTCAAAACCGCGGGGAATCGCTGGATGCAGGAAGCGATCAGCCATTCCAAGTCGCGTTCTATGGGGGAGGTATGTTCAGCAATGGACTTCTTCCGACTGATAATGATGGCTAACTGTAGTATGTACATTTATAATTTCTTTGATATTAGTACGGTCAGTTGGTTAGTTAGTAGTGTTTTTTAGTTTGTTATTTACGATTTGTACATTAAGCCAGTGTCATATATAAAGCTGTTAATATGTTGGGCATAATGTCATAAGTTAGTGGGCTTAAATCATGACCTTATACGAAAACACCCCTTCCCATTTTGTATCAGTTAAGTGGTAGACAGCCCTCGATAAGCTACAAAAATTTAATAAATGCAAGTTTTTGCCTAATTTTATTGTAAATACTTGTTAAAAGTAAATATCACTATTACATACAATAGAACTGATTCCTCTTACGGTGTGAGAGGTAATTTCTATGAGTCAAGCAGAAGCAGATAAGCATGTATTGTGGCCGACAGTCGAACAGGCGCCGGCTGTGGCGCCATGCGGTCCAGTATCTCAGTAACATCGGCCGAATAATTGGCATTTACAGAACGCCGGCATTTCTCCACGCTTGCGGAATTTTCTCGCGTCGACGTCGACTAGAATGCTTTGAACAAGACAATGCTTGTAGAATAGATGGCAATAAAACAGTTTCTGTTTAATATACGACGATAGTAAGATTTCGTACACCGTAGGTATTCAAATATATTAAATCGGCGTTAGTCAAAAGTAAGGTCATTTTATAGGTTCGTTTCGTTTCACGTTCCTCAACTGTTTGAGGGTGTGTTCACTGTTCATTGCGTGTATTATTATTTATGCTACCAGGAAGTCCAGACAGAATCAACGAGTTTTGATAAAATTTGGTATTAAAAACGTAAAATGTAGATGCCTGAGGTCCTGCTATAAACTACGATACTTTTCATCCCGGTAGATGTTTAAAATGGGTGTAAACGCAGAACACAGCTATTTAGATTATTTCACTATTACGTTTCCGCAAAGTGTTCGACATAAACTAAAATTATAGGATAAAGTTACAACCTGCCGCCGGGCAACTTAAAAATTTGGAGAGGATTTAAAGTTAGTTTAAAATGTAGCAAGTGTTTTTTAAACTTCGTCATTAGATAAAATTCATATTTTCGTAATAATTCGAGATAGCAGCTTCGTCATCAATATATTTTAAGAAACAACCGAAATACATTTGATCCTCTGGTTAGCGCCTCAGTGGCCTCACGGTCATGGCATCTGACATCGTCTGTCAGAAGATGCTGGTTCAACGAAGATACTTATTTTTTTTTTTATTGATACAAATGCAAAGTTTTTTGTATTATTTCGAAATATGGTTTGCTGTATATTTATGTATATTTAAATTAAATACATATGGAAATAATATTATATAAGTTTAAAGAACATTGCTAAACCAATAATAATAGTGGGCAAGACATAATTATCATCTCAGTCGTAGGTTAGTATGCACTGCTAAACACAGGGCATTATCAATAAATGTCTAAAAGTTCGGTTGAAAGTGGCCTGTATCCAACGTCATCATGCGAACTTTATCAGGTTGTTTGCACTTCTCGGTCCGTTGTCTCCCCTGCAAAACCTTCCGGCACTATCAGCCATCAGTTCTACGTGCTATTTGACCTGCCCGCTTTAGCTGTCTAATATGTAACATGTTGCTATATGTTTTCATATGAATTACTGTTCCGCGCAATAACACTTAAGCGTTGATTCTGGTATGTTATACAAACGGCAATGTTAACGAAACGTGCCCGCCGGAACCAATTTCACGTACGAACGTACACGTACCAACTTTGTATCTTATAAACTAGTATTTTAATAAAAAGCTACATATTTCGACACCAATACGAATTTGATCCCAGAAAATCTGAACCCTTTTAGAATATGAAAGACGGTTTACACGTACATTTCGTATTCGATGCAGAAATACCCACATACATTTCGCAGAGTACGCTTTCCCAAAGCGGAAGCTCGTAGTTGGAAGGGAAGTAACAAAAATAATCATGAAATTATCATTTTTAATACTTCAAACGCCAATGCAAACAATTCCTTCCAATGCTTGCCGTAATACTTCAGGTGATATGAAAATAAAACTAAATCAAGATCTGATCAATAGGGTAGTAGACACAGTCAAACATAAATTACAGTGTTAACTTAATAGTAGTTGGAGCAAATAACTAAAAATAAATAAACAAATTATTTACGATGCATTGGATTAACTTTATCTTGGATAAACAAAATGTGTACACAAGTTACTAGAAGTCATGTGACCTCAAACGGAAGTAGCAGCGGGTTTGATGCCATTAGAGCAAAAACGTACCAGTGTCGTGCCTTATCAACAGATTGCAAATGAAGAAAGCATCTAATATTATTGCTTTAAAACTAAATACATACTAGGTGGTTCTTTTTATTGCTCATTATCAACTTAAACGTCATCATCATCATCATCATCATCTCAGCCGTAGGACGTCCACTGCTGAACATAGGCCTCCCCCATGATTTTCCAAAAGAACCGGTTGGAAGCGGCCTGCATCCAACGTCGTCCTGCGACCTTTCTCAGGTCGTCTGTCCACCGTGTCGGTGGACGACCTACGCTGCGCTTGCCGGTACGTGGTCTCCACTCCAGAACCTTTCGGCCCCATCGGCCATCTGTTCTGCGTGCTATGTGCCCTGCCCACTGCCACTTCAACTGGCTAATCTTCTGAGCTATGTCGGTGACTTTCATTCTTCTACGGATCTCCTCATTTCTGATTCGATCACGTAGAGAAACCCCGAGCATAGCCCTCTCCATAGCTCGTTGTGCGACTTTGAGCTTATCTATGAGGCCCATAGTAAGAGACCACGTTTCAGTGCCATAAGTCATCACTGGTAACACACATTGGTCGAAGACTCTTGTCTTGAGGCACTGAGGTAATTTGGACGAGAAGACTTCGCGTAGTTTCCGGAACGCTGCCCAGCCGAGTTGGATTCGACGATTGACCTCTTTCTCGAAGTTGGACCTGCCTAGTTTGACTGTCTGTCCCAGGTAGATATACTCGTCAACAACTTCGAGAACTGAGTTCCCAACTGATATTGGGGTAGGTACAACATGGGCATTAGACATAATTTTCGTCTTGTCCATGTTCATCTTAAGACCTACCCGTTGGGAAACTCGATAGAGGCCTTCGAGCATTGTACTGAGGTCTTCCATGGATTCTGCCATGACTACAATATCGTCGGCAAATCGAAGGTGAGTGATGTATTCGCCGTTAATATTGATGCCAAGTCCTTGCCATTCCAGAAGCTTGAAGGCGTCTTCCAATGTAGCGGTGAACAGTTTCGGAGATATAACGTCTCCCTGTCTCACGCCTCTTTGCAATGGAATTGCCTTCGAACTCTGCTCCTGTACTCGGACTGACATGTAGGCGTTTTTGTACAAACACTTCAGCACTTCAATATACCGATAGTCAATACGGCACCGCTGGAGAGACTCAAGCACTGCCCACGTCTCGATCGAATCAAAGGCTTTCTCATAGTCCACAAACGCTAGACAAAGAGGCAAGTTATACTCTTCGGTCTTCTGTATAACTTGCCGTAGCGTGTGGATGTGGTCTATGGTACTATAGCCTTTTCGGAAACCGGCTTGTTCCGGAGGCTGGAATTCATCAAACCTGCGACTGAGACAGTTCGTTATGACCTTCGAAAACAGCTTATAAACATGGCTCAAAAGCGAGATGGGTCTGTAATTTTTAAGTAAAGTGTTGTCACCTTTCTTGAAGAACAGCACCACCACGCTTTTGTTCCATGCGTCTGGCGTTGAACCTTCGAGTAAGACGGTATTAAAGAGCTTCTGAAGGACTTTAAGTACCGGTGTTCCACCCGCTTTCAGAAGCTCAGATGTGATACCGTCGTCACCAGGCGCCTTGTTGTTCTTAAGCTGTTTCAAGGCCATTCTAATCTCGTACAGGCTGATGTCCGGGATATCTTCGGTATAATGTCGGGTCAGCTTGGCTCTTGGGTCTTTGGCCGAGCTGCTAACAGGTTTAGCGACCGAGGTGTATAACTGTCCGTAGAACTCTCGACCTCTCCTAACATTGCCGCTTTGGTCGACGCTACACTGCCGTCTCCTCTCTTCAGCTTAGTCAACTGGCTTTGCCCAATAGACATGTCTCTTGCAAACACTTTGGAGCCTTTTTTCCGCTCTATCGTCTCTTTAATACGGTTTGTATTAAAGATCCGAATGTCGTGTCGCAAGGACTTCCATATTCGTCTATTGAGCAGCCTATATGCTTCAGCATCATCCGAAGACTGCAGTTTCAATGAGCGTCGTTCAGCCATGAGGTTGAGGGTATCGTTGGAGAGTTTCTGTGGCCTATCTGTACGGTGGGGTTTTAAGTACTTGGAACCCACCGTATGGACAGTTTCTGCTAACCTGTTATTGATCTCGTCCACTGAAGCGATGTTCTCAAGGCAATCAAAGCGATTGGATAGCTCAAGTTGAAAGCTCTCGGGGTCTTGAATATGGGCACGAGTAGGTCGGAGCGTAGACTTCATCAGACGAGACCTCTCCAGTTTGACATTAATATTCACCGTGCCTCTTACCATTCGGTGATCACTACCGGTTTTAACCCTGTTGATCACGGAGACATCAGTGAATATTTGCCTTTTGGTGGTCATAATGAAGTCAATCTCATTTCTCGTGGAACCATCGGGACTCAGCCAGGTCCATTTCCTGTGAGGTGGCTTCTGAAAGAAAGAGTTCATCACAAAGAGTCCCTCTTTCTCCAGGAAGTCGGCCAACCTCTCAACTTAAACGTGCATAGAGATATTTTTTCTACTGAGAAAACCCACCACTAGGTCAAAGGACAAACTGTCAATCCATAAACACGGTTGCAGCAACCGCAAATAATGAGTTTGTTATACATTTTTTATATTAATTAAATATCTTAGTTTATATTAATATTCAATAGTACATTCGTTTTTTTCTTGTTATCATTGTTGTTACACATTTATAGATTTCTAATTTTTTTTCTTTTTTAATAATGAAAACGTGTTGACAGACAGACAGGCGAACAGATAGACAAGAAAGTGATCCGATAAGGGTTCATTTTTCCTTTTGAGGTGGAAGACTCTACATAGAAAAAATTATGCGGCTATATTGTAGGCTTATTTTTGTAACTGCAGAGTTATACATTTTTCATTTATATCATTCATTATAAGTATAAACTTTTTCAAGTAGGTAGCAGAGTCTGGTCTAAGAAATAAGTCAGTCATTTAATTACTGTTTTGAATAAGACACGTGGATGCATTACTAAAACTTTCTAACACGATTGACGAAAAAAAATACATAAAGAATGTTTCATTATTTTATACACTTTACTGACACCATTATGGACAGCAACGGTTCATAATGCACCACTACTACAAAACTTGAACACTACAATCCGTCAAAACTTGAGAATAAACACAAAAGAAATTAAATAATAATAGTCATTGTTGGCTTCTTTCCCACCATCTCAATGTTTAAGCAAGCAAGATCCAAGCAAGCAAAACGTATTATCATCACACACTGTTTTTGCCTTAGTGACGTCAAGTATAGGCCGCCATTGAATAATGTTTTAGCGTCAACTTGAAAAGTTGAAATAAAAACGTTTATTTTTTTTGTTAATAGTTCTTTAAAAAATAATAAAAAAAGCTAGGTGTGTATTTCGGTGTCCTGAATAGTTTAACATACATTAAAAAAGGCCAACAACCCTATTTAACCACACACGTTGCAGTACCTGGAAAAGTATGTTGATTTCTGCAAAATCGATTGTATTATTGGCCAAATATGGCGAATCTCTCTGGCATGTCTTTTGCACTTAGTTCTTGTACAATAACAAATTTCGATAAAAAACAATTGAGCGTATTACTTTTGAAAGTTTTTTTTTTTTTGCTTTTGACCTTTTAAATTTAATGCGAAAGCCTGTAAGAAGCAGCTTATTCGTCGCGTATTTGCTACGGTGATATTTGTACATTTTACTCGTACCTTAGGCGGACTCTTCCTCCCTTGTCGCCGCACCTAAATAATTTACGGAATACGTACTTTTTCGCACTTCGGGCGGTTAAAGTAAACAGTGCCGAAGCTCCCATCAAAATTAAAAAGAAAACAATTTTTTCCTTTTTTTTTTCTACTTGAACACAGTTACCCACAAGGTTTTATTTATTATGTGCTCCAGGAACATTCTTTGCAAGTTATTTTCAGTAAATAACGTTTCAAACCCCACACCGTCACATTGGAATTCCCTGTGATATGACACCCCCTGGTAGTGTTGCCAAGATAGGCATTTTTGACTAAATCAGGCCACAATTAGGATTGACTTAGCCAAAAATATCAAATATTAATGGCTAAATTTTAAGTTTAAGCCAAATTTTTGTTTTTTTTTACTATCGACAAGGTGAATTAAAACAACAGCCAAATAACAATATGTAATATTACTTTATTACTTTCATTTCTTAGCACTTGTTTTCACTCATCTACACAAAACATACTTACTTATTTCATACGACACATTTCATAACGAACATTATCCAAGGAATATATCAATTTAATCAGACGTATGCTTCTTACCAAATACTCATAGAAGTGTTGGATTAAATCAGAAAATGTTCTTTTCTTGTTCCTAAACAAGCAGAACCATAAACCTAAAATGAGTATTATGTTGAATTAATATTAGTTTCTTAGATAATTAAGTACATACTATAAAATATTAATGCAGTGGTTGTTTGTAAAAATACCTGTTAATATAATAAATTAATTTCTTTGTATAGTGTGTATGAGTTTATTAAAAAAAATTAAAAACAATAATATTTTTTTTACTTATTCATTTATACAACGCATTACATTACAAATTTCAAATTAAAAAAAAAAAAGATATAAAAAAATTCAAATAAAAAACATGTTTGTGAACTTCTTTGTTTGTAGTAGCTAACCTTTGCAGAAACTGAGCATAAGGAATCGCATCTACTGAATCTAAAAAGTTAAATCGATTCGAAGAAAAAGAAACCGAAGGGTTACTATATAGCAACCGTTGTTTTCATTCCCATTCCTCACCCTGAGGTGTAAGTTAGTAATTGTAAATAATAATATTTATGAAAGACATTATCACTTCTGTATATCACGTATGGCGAATTACGACAAGGGCTGCCATACGTCCGGGTTTCCCCGGATTTGTCCTAGTTTAGAAGGCGACCGGCAAGCGTCTGGGCGGGGTTTCATTTGTAGTCCGGATTTAAAAATTCACAAAAAAAATTCTTAAAAAGCCAAGACGAGAAAAGGTTATTAATGTAATTTTTTATTATACTGTGTTTAAACAAACCTGTTGACATGTCCGGGTTGTGGGCTCTAAATTCCGGAATATTCAAGCGTTTTATCCTGGTTGCCAAATTTTAGAGATGGCAACCCTAATTACGACTCATATTATACTCTCTAAGAAAAAGATGTAAAGTCTAGTAATTATGCTACTAATAGCCGTAAAGGATGAATGATTAAATTTGTACACTTACCAAATCTTCTGTACTGTATTTTATTGAAGTGTTGCGGCCAGATAGCCACTAGAACGCCGTTTTATCACACCACGGTGTGATATGTGAGTGGACACTCGCCTTTATACACCTTTAATACTTTATTTATGTGTCAGAAAAACATTTGGTAGATACAAGAAAGTTGTACAATTTATATGGGGTTTTCAGTCTGCTGTAGGCACCTTTAATTGGCAATACTGGAGAGTAACAACAACAATTTCTACAAGCGCAAGAAGGAACTAAATTCATGAAGCTGAGAATCATGTCATCAATTATCAGACTCAGGTTTTATGTACTTACATAATAAATAAATGAACTGTTAATATTTATCCATCCTATATGGCAATATTTCTGTACCTTTTCACTAGAATATATTGATCATTTCTGAATTCGTAAAATAATGAAAGTATTCGAATTAAATGATATATAATGTAATATAAATATATGTGTATAGAAAGTAAAAGCAACTTGTCTAAATATTATAATAAATTAATCTAGGAATCATGTGTCACGATGTTTGATGAATATGAATATAAATGTTTACAACTGAAAAATTTAGGCATGTTTAAAGTGTTCAGGATATTTTTTAGGATTGAAGGCAAAATAAAGTAAAAATTTTGTCTTCAATCGACCACAGTAAGGCCTTAAGACCACATTTACCAGCAGTAAATAATATCACTAAAATATTGTCAGAAATACATTTCAATACTATAAGCACACTGCTAATCGACCTACTAAAATAAACGCGTGCGCTTATTCTGCCGTGTTAGCCCTTACTGAGTATGTGATCTGTCTGCTAATCTTCTAGTATTTTAACGTAATCCAGGCTGCGGTGGATAGTACTCGTAGTTGTACTAATACCTATTTCCAATCTTAAATATACATATCATAAAACTTCTGTATAAAATTATAAAGAAATATCGTATTTTTTAATTGACAGAAAAAAAAAATTAAGCCTAAGGGGGTGAAACCAGCGAAGCCATTGGCGGGTCAGCTAGTTGTTTATATGACTATGATAACCAAAGTCAAAAATGTTTGCATCTGTGTATTTATGCTACACACACTTATCAGACACAAGTATTGGATGAGTCACATGGAATTCGTAGCATCTCGTAGCGCCTCGTAGCTCGATCTACGCATGTAGTACAGTAAGTAGTAAAGTACTATAACTCCTTCGCGTCTTATTTTTTTTCTATGTTACTTTTTCAAGCCTTAACAGTACTACAGTTATATCGTTATGGAAATTATTTTTATGTACCACCTGTGATAATGCAATCGAAACGTTACCGTTGCAAGCATGTTCACCCATGGTGTCTAGAGGTCTTGCAGTATTGTGCTGGCTTTGGGATTTAATTAGCTTGATCACTGGATCCCAAGCAGATGGTACTTGCCAACCATCATCTTTATTGAAACTAGAGTGTCCTTTTTTTTATCCCGGGAAACTCTTTTATAGATACCACCGCCCCCGGGGGAGCACGGTGGTTATGTGGGAGTCCGTATACCCACCAAAAACCCGGGGTGTTCCTCCAAGCGCCTTCATGTCGGGACTACAGGAACGGTTTTGTAATCGTCTGCGGTCCCGGCGACGCTGATCCCCCAGCAGAGGATCCCAACCCGTTGGGGTTAGAGGAGACTACTATCTAACCCCGTCTTCCTGAGGGGCGCACGGAAACACCGCGCGCGTCACCTCGGGGACACAGATGTTTGGACGGTGGACGCCCCCGCATACGCCGCCCCAGTCCCAAACTATGGAGGTCGGATGAGGGCGTGAAAGATTAACCTCCGACGCCTTGGTCTTTTTAGCGGATTGGGAGCTCAGAAAATATTTCCCGCTCCCTCTCCGCCACCTCCTTCTTCCCCATCACCTCCTCGCAGAAGGAGAGTGCCTCCACCCAAACTAGGGTGTCCTCTCTTAACATTCTCGACAAACAAACTCTTTCACATTTCTCATATATCTAGCTGAGCCCGTAGGTTCACGCGCGTAGTGATGGATGATGATGCTAATAATGAGAACTATATATTTTACATATATTATGAAAAACGAGATTCACTCACGTAAAAAATGTCAAATCTTTCCGACTTTTCGATTCTTTTACGTGAGTGAATCCCGTTTTTTATATTAAAAATGTGTACAAACCACGTTAGTTTTCATAATAATAGTACTATATATGTTAATCCAGTGCCTACATCTACGAACCAAGATACATCCAAATCCGTTTCTGTGTGATTGTTTAATAAACATTCATACATCCAAATTGTCACTTTTACATTATTAATAGGAATCAGAATAGTGTGATTACCTCATATAGTGAAATCTTAGGAAAGTAAAGCAATGCACCTCAGTTGCTAGCAAAAATCATGGAAATCTAAAAAAATGGCCACCCTATGTCACTTTTGTCTGCTCCAGTCATCAACTTACTAGCATTTTTGCTTATTATAGTTGCCAAAACTGACATAGAGCCACTATTTTTCAAAATTTCAATCAACATTTGTTAGCAATTGAGAAACATATTAGCTCTAGTGTACTTATAGCTACATCCACATAAATAATATCGTTCATGTATCCCACACATATATCTCTTTGGAAGACCGATTAATCAAATTCTCAAGTTGCTGTCGCAGGGATCAACGCTGCACTTGCGACGATAAGCCGTGACGTGTCACCGCGGTGTATGTATGTTATACATAATACATAATTGGCGTATTGACACTTAGACAAATAGCCGTAACGGCCTGTCCCAATAATTTATCTATCGCCGGTTTACCTTACTAGAGTTAGATATTTGACACTTTTGGAATGGACGTTATGTCAAATTTCTATCGGTAGTAAGGAAAACTGAGGATAGATAGATTATAGGGATCCCCCATAAGCCACCATGTATGATTCGAGGTTGTACGTTCGAATTCGAGATGTCCAGACTGTCTTAAGGCGCTGTCAGCCGTGCGATTCTTTAATGATTCGTCAATGCGCTCGTCGACGCGCTCGCCGATGTCCAACACTTTATGAGATATTGCCCTTGTACACAAGGTTGCTTTTTCAACGTTTCTTGTCATCTCGTCATTTGTTTCACGGATGTTGTCAAAGATGCAACGATAGAAGATAGATATATAGATAGATAGATATATATATATAGATTCATGACATATGGAGCCGAAACGTGGACACTGACGGCTCGAATGGTCCACAAGCTTAAGGTCGCTCAGCAAGCTATGTAAAGGGCTATGCTCGGTGTTTCTCTGAGGGATCGCATCAGAAATGAAGTGATCCGTCATAGAACCAAGGTCATCGACATAGCCCACCGGATCAGCAAGCTGAAGTGGCAGTGGGCTGGTCATATTAGCCATAGAACCGACAACCGTTGGGGTAAACGAGTTCTAGAGTGGAGACCGCGTCTCGGCAAACGTAGTGTAGGACGTCCTGAGGCACGGTGGAGTGACGATCTGCGCAAGACGGCTGGCAAAAACTGGATGCGAGAAGCCCAAGATAGACCTAAGTGGCGTGCAATTGGAGAGGCCTATGTCCAGCAGTGGACTGCTACAGGCTGATGATGATGATGATGATGATGATGATGATATAGATTAACTCTTTATTGAAACACCACAATACATATATACCTCAGTGCCTCAAGACAAGAGTCTTCGACCAATGTGTGTTACCAGTGATGACTTATGGCACTGAAACGTGGTCTCTTACTATGGGCCTCATAGATAAGCTCAAAGTCGCACAACGAGCTATGGAGAGGGCTATGCTCGGGGTTTCTCTACGTGATCGAATCAGAAACGAGGAGATCCGTAGAAGAACGAAAGTCACCGACATAGCCCAGAAGATTAGCCAGTTGAAGTGGCAGTGGGCAGGGCACATAGCACGCAGAACAGATGGCCGATAGGACCGAAAGGTTCTGGAGTGGAGACCACGGACTGGCAAGCGCAGCGTAGGTCGTCCACCGACACGGCGGACAGACGACCTGATGAAGGTCGCAGGATGACGTTGGATGCAGGCCGCTTCCAACCGGTCCTTTTGGAAAATCATGGGGGAGGCATATGTTCAGCAGTGGACGTCCTACGGCTGAGATGATGATGATGATGATTCTGGATAACAACAATTAGATGATCAGTGCGTGAAGGTGGGATTGTGTTCTATATTAACAAAGATGTGTCTAGCTCAGAGGGTTGTAGACTCCTAAACCCCGTCTCTTTTCGTCGTATCTTTTTGTAATGCATTTAGAAGAATCATTTCACACCTAAATCGCATTATTAGTAAATAATAACATTATCGTATTGATGTTGATAATAAAAACACCATTTTGTGTTACGGTATGCATATTTTCTCAGCCACATTTGAAGTATAACTACCATGCGGACACTAGCAAGTGCCTCACCAACTTACGCTGGATTATTAACGATGTCACTTTTACTAAAAGCCCGATGTAGATCGGGAAACCGTCCGATTGGTTGCTGACCTTTACCATCATCGATAATTCATAAGCTCTGCTCTGCTTTGAAGGTTATAAAGCAATAATTGAAGTTATAAGGTTTGAGGTTATTATATTTTTCAAACTGAAAAGAATTATACAACATGGAGTGGTGAAATCAAACCTCCTTCCAATTTGAATTTCTGGGTAGCATGTCAGCTGTGCTGCATTATTAGGGAAGACACTCTGACTAGCTGGAACAAATGGATTGAGATGCAGTTTCTAAATAGCTGTAATCATTACTTTACATACAACATTTCATTTAAATCCATTCAGTAGTTTTTGCTTAAAAGAGTAACAATCATCCATACCTTTGGCGTTTATAATATTAGTAGGGTGTTACTAGTTTTTGTTTAATTGGCCCAAATGATTACTAAATGCAAATAGATATACGTGTTTGAATTGAATATTCTAATTCTAATGTGATACCGCTTTCGATTGCATCATCACTAAATATCAAGTAAGATAATAAATAGTCAAAAACTATCAAAATTATCTATTAAGTAATAAAAAAGGTATTTTTGATCGTACCTTGTACCTTTACTTGGACATATCACGATATTCGTTTCTTTTTTTCTAACTTGGATCAAATCAAGGAAAAAATAATTAAATTTTGTAATTTGTATGAATATATTTTCTGAGGGAGTTATACGAGTATGTTCAGCAGTTTTATCAGTTCATGCTATAGCTGAGGCGAGCATGATATATTTTCGTGATAACGGTTAATTATTTAATATAATACTTATAATAAAACCCGATATAAAGTGAATAGAAAAATTTGTTACATTTTCACATTATAATAAAAGGGAAATTTGTAAAACCACGCAGCTTGTATTTCAGAAAATGTTTCTGTCTGTGAGATATTCATTATCCGGTTGAATAAAACTGCGGGGGGCGCCACTGGCAGCTCATAAGATTGGATTAGGCCTTTTCGTTTATTTTTTTCGTTTAAAAAATGTACAAGTCGTTAAGCTCTTCAGGCGTGGCGGTGCTTCAGACAAATTACTTGACAATTTCGTGACTAGATACCACAAAAAATATACCATGTCAAAAACTTCCGCGTCGTAATGAAAAGTCTTAAAATAATATTACGTGCTAAATAGGTATAAAAATAACTAAGATAATGCCTTTAAGACTGTTTATCATATTGTTATATGTACGGTTTTCTTACCTGGTAGCAGTTACGGTAAGAAGTAGTAGATATAAAAGTTGCTTACCTGAAAATAGAAAACCCATTGTCAATATACACGTAAATAAATTATAGAGTAAATGCATAAGTCTCATCATTTACTACAGGATAAGTGCCTTTATAATCTACGTGACAGAGCCTACAGTTCCCTGCACCTGGATACTACCGATCGTCTACCGCCATCTCAGGAATCTCATGTCCTTAAACATATACATTAATCAGAAGATAAAATTTTGCTCGTACAATGTTTGGAATCATTAATCATATAACAAAAAGGGAAGAATATGTGGTTGTGATTGTCGATATACTGATAAATGAATAATATCAGATGATATTGGTAAGAATCTTAACTATAATAATTACTAGCTGGTTCCCGCGACGTCGTATCTATCTTGATACCAAAATGTCATACAATATTTACATGGTTATAAAAGTAAATGTTAGTACTTAGTTAATCAATCAGTACACAATAATAATACAGTACCTATGTGCATACCAATAGAAAATTTATCACCATGGAAAAAACATTACATTTCATCACCCTTGACGGTATATGTGTTACATTTCATCACTCTTAACGGTCGCCGAGCATGTCTAGTGTATCGAGCTGTCAAAATGATAGCGTGCTTTTGACTAATGGGGTATCCCAATAATCTATCTATCCACAGTTTTCCTTACTACCGATAGAAATTTGACATAACGTGCATACAAGTAGTGTCAAATATCTATCTCTAGTAAGGTAAACCGGCGATAGATACGCTTCGGTCGTCTACGTAACTTTTGTGGCGTAACCAGTTACGAGTGAGGAAAAAATGATCTTTGTACGAAATCAGTTTCGTACGAAGATCATTTTTTCCGTATAAGAAACCACGGTTCTGTACAAGGAATTAATTTTTATCGTTCATCGAATCATTTATTGGTAAAAAAATGGTTGTAAAGTCGGTCTACAGACGATAATTTACGTGATAACCTCATAAGACAAGCCGAACCTTTAGGCCGATCGTACTTCTCTATAGAGATCTACGTACGTACGAAACTGGTTTCGTACAAAGATCATTTTTTCCTCACTCGTAACTGGTTACGGCACTAAGGTTACGTAGACGGCTGAAGCGGATAGATAGGTTATTGGGACCGGCCGTTAGCTATCACAAAACTGACACAAGTTTTGACAGAACTGTCTTCATTACGATCTTAACGTAGGCCGAGATATTGTTATTTTGTCTGTGCCCAAGAATATTATACGCTTTTTAGTTTCCGTGGTGATGTACGATGATGATGATGATGATAATGATGAAAAGTATCCTATGTGTTAATCCAGCACCTCATCTTCCTCCATACCAAACGCCATCAAAATTGCCCCCGCCGTTTGAGCATGAAAGAGTAACAAAGATACATACATCCACACATCCATACTCACAAACTTTCGCGTTTATAATATTAGTAGGTTGTCTCACTATTGTTATGAGTTATACTACATCGACTGTTAGAATTTCGTCACATTATAATAATAAGACAGGTGCAGCTTTGTGGCGAGCCGTCGGTGAGTGACGAAACCGTGGACCCCGTTTCTCTCGGGGCAAAATGAGACCCTTGGCTTGCCTTTATTTATCAACTGAGACTATAGACGCAAGAGCAAGTAGCAAAAAGCTCCAAGGGGAAAGTGATAAAGGTCGTAATGCTAGTAGTAGTGCTTTAACGAAAGCGCAGCACAACTCTTGACACCCTTAAGCTATCCATAACAACGTTGCCCCTTTTGCAGCAATAATGGCGGCCCTTAATAGTGGGCCTGTTTAGTGGGTGGCAAGTTACCATCTGCTTAAATAACTGAGGATGAGACCAAAATTGGTAGGTACTGTAGTCTCTACCATAGCACGTATGTGAACCAAGATATTCAAAGTCAATAAGCCAATTCTCGATAACCAGCAAAAGTAAATTTTTCTGCCCTCCCCTTTCCATAGTTAACTTTTACACAAAAAGGGCCTCGTTTTAGTGTTGGTTTTAGGTTTACTAATGTCGATCAAAGGAGCCGACTTTTTATTATTTGCTAGAAGTGGGGTGGATTGAAGCGCACATTACACACATTTGACAAATCATCAGAAATATCATCGAATCAGAAATAAGGAGATTCGTAGACGAACTAAAGTCACTGACATGGCCCAGAAGATAAGCCAGTTGAAGTCAAAGTGGGCAGTGCACATAGCATGCAGAACAGATGGACGATGGGGCCGAAAGGTTCTGGAGTGGAGATCACGGACCGGCAAGCGTAGCGTAGGTCGTCCATCGACACGGTGGACAGACGACCTGATAAAGATCGCAGGACGAAGTTGGATGCAGGCCGCTTCCAACCGGTCCTTTTGGAAAGTCATGGGGGAGGCATATGTTCAGCAGTGGACGTCCTACGGCTTAGATGATGATAATGAATTAATAAACGTTCATACTGCCGTGTATCCCCGATAATAATATTTGCCGGTTTACACTAATCTATTTGCATGAGACCAAATAGTCATGATACGGCTAGTTAGGTAGGCTACTAACCGAATGTCGATCAGAGCTAACAGTAAAATATATTATTTAAAAATTTAACAATGTCAGTATAAAAAAAACGAATTTCATCATGTCTTTCACTACTTCTCGGAATTCTCTTGAGCCCGCAAGGGCCGTAAAACAAATAACTATCAAGGTATTTACTGGTTAAAGATATAAAATTCAAAATAGTAAACCTTTAAATCTAATATCCACCACTACCAAGGCAGACATATATCATTGGGCCGCCACGACCTCCTACAACCCAGCCTCAAAAGATGCCATTAAAATGACAAATCCAACTGAAGTTTCAGACATGCCACATTCTGCCGGAGAAAGGGTGACGTGACTGAAGTTCCGATCGATCGAGTCGTATTCGAATTCGTATCGACTTAGTTTCATAATGACGTCCTTTGTTAGACTCACTGGGTTACAATTGACCTAGTAGAGCTCATGTCACTTTGCGTGGGCCTTGTTTTAGTTGCTCTTTGTTATATTTCAGTGAAAGATGATGTTATTGATAATACTTATTGTGTTTATATTTCAAACGGGCATACATTAATATTACATTTAAAGCTAAGTTTTTCTTTTACGACCAATGTCATAGCTTCCTTATATATTTATATTTTCTTCATAAAATACCTTAAATATATCAGCTAAATATAATTGTAGAGTACATATTTTCGATTAAGTGATAAATGGTGAAGGAATATTGTACAAAACTTATTTACGTAATGTCTTATTCTATATTGTAGATGTGTTACCTAAATTCTATGTTTATTTAAAAATAGGTAATTGTTAACTAAATTGACTTGTTTAATGTACAGGATGTGAAAATTTGTTTAGAGATATACTGCGCTTTCTACAGTGTTGAGCAGCTGTTATTCTTACTACCTTTTTCTTTTTTCTTCATTCCAAAATAATTTTATATTTAATTGAATTAATATGTCGCCTTCCAAAACCCACAAGTCGACATATTACTGTAATTTATATATTACTCTAATTATATACTGGTAATTTAGATATTGAACACTCGTTTTGTTGGATACATCATAATTGCTCCTATTTAACTGACATCACCCTCGCGTAAAAATGTTTTACGTTACTATCCATAATAGAATAATAATTGCCTGTTCTTTATCTTGATGCTGTAGTTTCATACGTATTTATTAAATATATACATTGAGAGAACTGCATACGTTTGTGGAAGTCAGTTACGTACCTAATATATAAACTATATTATTTGACATTAGCTACCCCTCCTGTCATTGCGTTCATTTATAAAATACTAGTATAGGCGCGATTTAGTCTGCTTGGAATAAAGCTATTACTCTTGCGGTCCCTCGGTAACTTCCCGTTGAATGTTGCTTGTGTGTTAATTCTGGGTTAAATCTTCACCCCAATTTGATCCGTTCAGCCGTTCTTGTGTGATTGAGTAATAAACATACAAAATATTCACATCAACAAAATGAGTGTGGCTAAGGCTCAGATACTAAATCATTTATTCAGAACCCTTTGAGTACTGGCTTACGTAGGCAAAAACATATCTATATATATAAAAGATCCCTATTTCTTCTGGTCATGCTTTAACTTGAGAACGGATGGAACAATTTCGATAATTATTTTTTTGTTGTGTTAATTTTTGTCAGGAGAATATTTGAAAGAAAAAACAAGAAAAGATGGTCGGTAATGGTGAGGCCGAAAGCCGAACCTACTACGCGAACAAAGTCCCGTACAGTCGCTAGTTTATTAAAAAAACTTGGGCTGCTAGACCTTAAAATTATTAAACTCCACCTAGGACCAGAATTGAACTTTGAATCTCTAAACTTATGGACTGGAGTTTTATCCCCTATAGACCGCTGTAAATCGAGAAATTTCATATTGTTCCTTTTTCTTTTTTATGTCACCATTTTATGAGACGGGTTAATCGTTAGCAGTATGATAAAGAGCACCTTTGTCCAAGAGACTTCAAAATAACCTATCTACTGAATGTGTATCTATAGGATTTTTTCACTACACAATTCATAGATCTACAGGATCTAATATCTAAACTCTTTCGTGTTAAGCTCGGCAGGCTACATACATTTAAATAATTAGAGTAAATTTGAATGTAATGCCATTCTAAACAAACCCATATCAGTGACTTTTTCAAAGTTACGAAAGTATTAATATAATTGAAAGATAAATAAACATTACTATTTCAAAGCAACTACCTTAAAATTATTTTAATTGACAACAATAACAACAAATGAAGAATTCAATATTGTATAAATTTAACTAGATAAAAGCATCTATTAGCAACCGACCAACCACGCGGTCCACCTAGCTGGACGGTAAGTAAATATTTTCTTAACCGGCAAACTATCGTAGTTTGTTCGTTAGTAATATATATTTTTAATCCTTACCGACAAACTATTTAAGGATGAATTAATGGTTTGTTGGTTGATAAACTTTATATTACCTGGTGATGTTTTGGTTGGTTGGTCGGTTGGTAATAGACGCATAAATATAAGATAATGTGAATTAGTATAAATATATAGTTGATGACATATTTATATTGTATAGAAATTGATAATTTATAAAAAGTCTAGGCTACACACAATAAAACAATCTAGTGGGGAGGGCGCTGTACGCTGAAACACAGGCTTGGTGTCTAGTTCAGTAGCAGTTAACTGATTTTTAGATAACATAGCTAGCCAATTAAGTTTTAATATAAATTCTGTACAACTTTTAATCATCATCTCAGCCGTAGACGTAGGACGTCCACTGCTGAACATATGCGTCCCCCATAATTTCCAAAAGGACCGGTTGGAAGCGACTGCCCTGCCCACTGCCACTTTAACTGGCTAATCTTCTGGGCTATGTTGGTGACTTTTGTTTTTCTACGGATCTCCTTATTTCTGATTCGATCACGTACAGAAACCCCGAGCATAGCCATCTCCATAGCTATGGTAGGTACTGTATTACTGTATTAACAGTTGGTGGTCCATGGCAAGACAGACTTTGTGATAAAATGCCCTCATTATTATCAAAAGTCAAGAACCACTGTCTACGCGGATTGAATCGAATCAGACTGAATTAGCCACGGATAATTTATTCACTTTAGACATCAAAGACGCACTTATGAACGTCAATTATACATTATAATGTACTTTTAAGACTCTACCGCCTTGTTCCAAAATATATAGAGCCTACCGAGAACCAGCGGCAAGAAACTCGAAGCCATTCTTTTCCTATAGATTTTTATACTTAGGTACATACTACTATTATTTCATTTTATGGGCGGCAGATGACTGACTTACAATTAGCCAGATGTGGAGCATTCTACGCATTTTTGTATTCTATATAATGTCGGACTTTATAATATGCCATTCTTATTAAAACGTTTTTTACAGTATTTGTATTTTCCCTCTGTGAGTTAAATTATGCGTTATGGAAATTTCCTAGGAACGACTTAGTCTTCGCATGTCCAAAACTAGTAACAGCTATTCTATTCTTATTCCTAGTATTAAAAGTGTGGTGATCACTATTTAACTTACACATATGTACATGTTTACGAATGTGCATTATATTTGCAAAGACAAATAAAGAAAGCAAAGTAAATATATTGATTTCTACGAATAAATCTCTCAAAGATTCGCGGGGATTTCATATATAGCTCGAATAGTTTTTGCATGATAGAGATATCAGTGATATAGAGTTTCTATATCAGCTGCTGAACCCTATAGCAATAGCCCGAAAGTTATTACGCAACATGTCTGCCCATGTCAGCTGCAACCTCACCCAAAACTTAACAATGAGTTTGTGTGTTTCACTCGCCTAGTGTTTTTATTTGCTACAATGCCATACACACTCTATTAAGTAGTACCACCTAGTAAGTTAGGTTTCCTTGCCTCTTCAAATTCGCACACAATAAAGTACCGTAAAGCAAGTAAGTAGTAGTTAACCATAACTCATTCATATCAGTTTTAATTAATTTTAGTCACTTTTATCCGATTCTTTTTCTGTTATCTTGAATATAATTCTTATGTTCTACAAATTAAAGTTTATTTCGTTCTGAACTTAATCTACACCAGAGATAGGATTCAATCGGATAGAGGTCCATTAGGTCCCTTTGCAATTTCAACTTACGTAACAAAGGCCTGCCTGCCACTTTGGAATCGCATAGCCAAAACGTCTTCAGACTTAATTTTGTTGCCAATACATTTTTAACTGTTATCGTTTTGGTTATTTGAACATGTAAATAAATTTAGATTTAAAAAAAAATAGTATTGGCAATAAAATTCCTAGCATACATAACATCCTTTGTTTGCAGATGACGTCACTATTTGTGTTAAATAGTACCTTGGTAGTACGAACTGATGTACATTGGTTAATATGCATAAGCAAATGCCTAGTAAATTAATTATGATTCTACATGCTACGCACGATATGTTCTTTCAAAAGTAGAATTAAAACCTCACCATAAAATCGAGTTTTGAGTAGGTATTCACACGTGAAAGCCTAATAGCCACAAAAGTGCCTAAGATGTAGAAACTAAAGTATCTAGTTTTAGCGAAACTGCGGCAAGGAATCATAATATCAAGAACAATATCAGAAAGGCTGTAGTGAAAACGTTATTTGAAACTTAGGTATTCTAACTTTCTTTAAAGCGTAAGTCCATGAAACTTTCAAGTTAGTTTCTAACTCTGAAGAGCGCCATCTGGTCATTAAAGTGGGGACTAGGAAAATCCCTTGTGAAATGAAACATTTTTGACACAAGCCTAGAGAAAGATCTTTAAAAAATCGTTTTCATTTTAAAAAGCGCCATCTAGTCTAAATCAAAATACGCGAGCATTTCACAACACAGCAAGGGTCAGCAAACATCCCATTTTCTACTTTTATAGAGCGCCACCTAGTCACTTAAGCAGGTACTTCGAAAAACGTTCGGAGCAAAGCTTAGTGCGCCATCTAACCAATATAGTAGCAACTAAGAGAATAAGGCAACCGAAGCTTACGCTAACTATGACGGCATTACTTAGTTTTGGAAAATTGCACTAGGTGGCGCTGAAAAGGCTGCTTTACCACTATGGTAAAGCAGCCTTTTTACTTACATCAATTTGTACACATAATTTCCTTCCAAGGACGATCCTTGGTCAACTTTTCCCGAAAATTATATTTCTGTAGACGGCGAGGCCCCGAAACAATACTATTTGGGATGCTTCCAAGAATTCAGAAGTCTAGTGATCAATTTTAAATAAACGATTAATTAGGTTGTACCTTACCTGTCTTAAATAATTATACTTTTATAAATGATTCACTGAAAACAACTAAGAAGGCATGTTTTTCAACGCGAGTTGTTCTAAATAAATGACATCTTGTGGGTTAGTGTGTTTTACCTATAACTGATCTCAACCGGCGGGAATGTTATAAATTATTTAAAAACCATTTATTGTATGTCATAGCGTGAGTTTGTGTTTTTATTAGATAAGAAACGTGTGAACGAGCACTCGCTAGAAATAGAAGACCAATTATCCGAGTTTGGATGTGAGCTGGACGGGCCAGCTAGTTACATAATAAGACTTGAATGTGTTATTAAAACTAGCTTTCGTTAACGTTTTTATAATATTCAAACGGGATACTTCACAACACATAATAAGTTAACAATTTATGTAAATTTCAGTTTGATAAACGGAACTAACATAAAATGTATAAACCAACTAATAAATTTTTCAACATACCTACTAGAAAAGGGACTCTTATTGAACGGTAATTAGAATCAAAATGCAGCGTATTTCGAACGCGTGCTTTTACTTTTTGTTCCCGCACGAGTGCGAGAATGAGACAGATTTTGACAGATTTTGAGACCAAAAAGAGTGACAGATTTTGTCAAAACTATGAAAAAGGTAAATGCAAGTCAATGCATTGGAATAAATATTGATCTTCCTCTCGATTGTAATAAACAACTTCGCGCACTTATTGCATAATGTACTATTATACCTTTAGAGATATAATTGAATTCTACGAATTATACTGATTAGATAAGGCTCGGAATTTAATCTATACAGGTATAATTTGAGAACAGAGACACCTACGCCAATAGGACGGTATCCTTACCTGTTTCAAACTTTACCCTGGAGGGTGAGAAAAACCAAACAGTGGGTATCGTTAATTTTGTTTAATTTTACTAGATTGTGTTCTTGCTAATTTCGCAAGTACTAATGATGGAATAATAACTGTGTAGTGTTCGTAGCTTGAAGGTCCCACTGCAACAGGGCAGGTGAGTGAATAAGTACTACCATAATTAAATTTTAATTCCCCGTTTAAGTTTAGGTTTTTGAACAAGCGAAAACTTGTAAATTCCATACAAATAGTATCACAATTCTGTCCTTTGTAATATATACCGTAGTTTATACACACATCAAAAAAAGTTAGTGAGCACCAGCATAAACTGATATAAATTTTAAACTGAACTGAATCAAGAATTTGTTAAAAAAGTTTATATTCAATATAATATAAAAATACTGAGAAACAAGTTAGCCAGCCATCTTGGGGTAGCATATCCCATTCTTAAATAGCGGCTTCCCTGTGGCTGACCGTTCCAAATAGCTCGCTTAAGAGCATCCCACGCGTGCTCTTTTGGATTTAATTCAGGCGAGCCGGCAGGACAGTTTAATCTTGCGATGTCGTATTCTCGGGCAGGCGCATTTTCATCGACCATTACACCACTACTACCAGTACTAATAAATCAAAAAGACAAAGAAATCATAATATAATTTACCGTAACAAAAAAGATTTCGATTTTTTAAGTGATCGCACACTTTTTTTAATGTGTGTATGTGTACAGAAACTAGCGGTAAATGTGCTAGTTTGTGGGTAGTTTCAGTAATATTATACCTACGAAGAGCAGTGTGTTTCATATCCCACGAGTAAAAAGTTAAACGGGATTTTCCCCAAGTTAGGTGTACAGCAACATTGACAGTAATTAAGGTGACCAATTATAATCCGTATCAAAGTTAAGTTCTGAACAAGTATGATTTGAAAACTTTCAAAACGGCTTCCTTTCTATTAATAGAAAAAAAAATCTTTAAAATTTTATGATCCGATTTTGATGATATTCTTTTGAATCCTGTAGGTTAGAATTCTCAATGGCGCTGAACTATCATGGGCAAGCGTATAGCTTAACATCAGGCGAGCTACCTGCTCGTCTCGTTACCATCTGACATACATACAGCCCATTATATTTCCACTGCTAGGACTCGGTCCATAATCCGCCACGCGGGCCCAGTTCGGCTTGGTGCATAGGCTAGCCCATGACGAAGTTTTCAGACCAACCGAGGGACTTGGACATAGCCTAACGACTGTTAGTTGTCCTAAGACAAACAACTGGGACTGACAGCATAACGTGTCCTCCGAAGCACGGAAACGCTCGTTTGAATAATGCCACTAGCGGTCACTTATGTAACATCTGACCGTACCTAGCGTTGCTTATCATTGTTAATCGGCTAAGATAGCCAAGTCAAGCTTCGCTGCGGGCACTTCAACCAATCAAATCTACATATAAAAATAAACCCCTATTTCTGCTGGTCACGCTATAACTTGAGAACGGCTTTACCAATTTTTTTTTAAATGGTTTTTAATTCTTTGTTCTTAAAGATAAAGGAAGGTTCTTATATCATATTATTATAGCCATCTCAATTTGAAGTATACACACTCAATGACTTATTTTCACATAAATATAATCTGATATATTTAATCTAATCTTTCCTTAACAACATAACAAGATCTGTAATATATCGTGTATGAGGGTGAAACCACAGGGCGTATTGTAAAAGGGGACAACATAATCACAGGCTGGATGTGCCAAAATCTGATGCCAGGTGGTTTGGCATAACACACCACTCGCGATGTCGCCATGGGATCCTGCCAGGCGAACCGCCCTGCGTTTGGTATGTATGCAGATACAATATTATTATATTATTCTATATATTATATCATTATCTGTTAAGTATATAAAACAATTTTCTGTAAATAAACCCATTGATTCAATGATCTGCCATCTGATTCAAGACATAGTTGATTGTATCATAGTAAAAACATGTAAGCGTGAAAACGCTCACATGTTATAACGTAATGTATCGAGTTAATGTACGAGGGTGCATTTTTAAGTTCGCGGAATGAGAGGGTTAGAGGGGTATGATTAGGCTCATTAGGGTCGTAACGTGTTCAATGACTCATAATTAGTATAAATACAAGGTTTCAGTGTTATTGGAAGACCCTGGCTGAGTGCCGTCTGCGCTCGCCACCCGTCCGGTGACGCTGTAAATGCCGGTAGAGGCAAACAGCATTTGTCCGCTGAATGATGATGAAAAATGTATTATTGTAAGTTTGAATTTTTCGTATTAAACAATTAGTCTTTGAGCTAATCGTCAACCAAGTACCTAACATAATCGGGAGTGAAAAGTAATTATTCTGTGACTCGTATATTCCCTCCGCCGTCGGGATGTGAATTGTATAAGGCAAGTAAACCCAGCCTTAAGCCCCTCATCTTGGTTGTTACCACCACACTGCCAAACATTCCGATGCGAAGTAATACTGCGCAAGCATTACTATATTAAGGTGTGATGGCATCTGTTGCAAGTGAAATAACTGGGCGAAGGAGAACACAGTGCAGTGCTATGCAAAACTACAGTTATAAGCACTGCAACTGTCATGGGCAAGCATAATGCTTCCCATGACGCGCATTAATTCTCTGTCTCGGTACTTAAGATTGCATAGCTATAGTCTATACTAAAAGAAATAACTCTTTTTTTCCTCTTAACATTGGTCGATTTCAGTGATTTTTTTCATGTAAGCAACACATTGTTTGTTGTTCAAAGTCATATAGATTTACTTTTTTAGAACTTAAAAAAACTGAAAATATCAAAACGTACGGGCATAGCAAACAATGTAGTGATTACATAAAAAATACTCTGAAATTGGACGATGTTAAGAGGTAGAAAAGAGTTATTTCTCTAAGTATGAACAAGAAGCTATGCAATCCTCTTAATAGCATAAAAATATCATAAAGACATTATTCTTATCCTTTTGAAATATGCTATCCGTTTACCAAAACACCAGTTCACAAAACATCAATTCCAAAATAACAAATTATTTATTACGATCGTACGCCAAAATACCTGTTTCTCATAACACCTAAGACGATATACTTAAAATACCTATGTTACGGACAATGATCCATTTTTAGTTTAAATAGAGCGAACGACAGAGCGAGATAGGTGTACAGTATATCGCTCTCTCTTTCCCGCACTAATTCATACACGCTAGGTGAGCGGCACGCTAGTTGCCAAACATTGTAAATCCTATATATAGTAGCTAAGTTAGAAAAATACTTGCCCACCATATACACTTGTACCTAAGTCTAATTTTAAGAAGAAAAACTGTATTTGAAGAAATAAAACGCATGGAAAGTGAACTTTAAGAAAACCTTTATTGAAGAAACCTTCATGAACCTCATAAACCTCACAACCTATTAGCCAGTTGTCTGATAATATCAGATATATATTATTACATTATATATTATATTATATACAGACAGTGACAAACTTCGCAGTGGTAGTATTAATAAACAAGTGAAAAACTAAGAATGCACTGACAGATGTTCCAGATGTTTAATTAGTTCAAGAAAGTTGCATTATAACCTCCTTGAATTAGTTAGCAAGAACTTGAGAAACAAAAAGCAATGCCAGTGCCATTTCTCTTTTTCTTCCTTACCCGCTATGCTATGTTGTAAGCTTGTAAGGTTATATTTCTTTTGAAATCTTCAAATTACATAATACATAAACGATTTAGTTTCAGAACCTATTATAATGTCAAGGTTAACAAATGGTGCTAATTTTATTATCGACAAGTACAATTTGAAAAATTTAATAACGAATTCCATTCTATTCTGTTATTGGATTGTAACTCAAAAACTACTGCACCGAATTTGATGAAATTTAAATAAGACTGAATAGAAACAAGCTGTACTGTGCAAGTAGCAATGGGCTGGCCACATTTCACGAAGAACCAATAACCGTTGGAGAAGACGAGTTCTTGAGTGGACCACGTTTAGGCAAACGGAGTGTAGGATGCCCTGCGGCCAGGTGGAGAGACGACCTGCGGAAGGCGGCTGCCAGTAACTGGTTGCAGTGAGCTGAAGACCGAGCTCTGTGGCGTACTCTAGGAGAGGCATATGTCCAGCAGTGGACGAATGTGGGCTGATGATGATGATGCTGATGATGATGAATATAGTTTAATGTTCTCTTTAGCCCATCCATGGCTGCAAACATTTGATTACTATTTCTTGAAAATATATTGTAAAGACCTTTGAACTAAGCCGTCTTAAATATGTTATGGTAAACAAAGAAATAGGATAGAAAGTCAGACGCCCAGAATTTTTATGAGGAGATTCCTTGTTACAATGTTAATACGTACCCTAAAATAACAATGAGTAGCAGTTGATTAATCTACCGTAATTGTTACGTAAACTTACGAAGAAAACGCTGAAACAAACGATTCGTTCTTATCTTGTTTATTTTCAACTAGCTGACCTGCCAGCGGCTTTGCTTGCATGATCTATGGGATATAAAGCCACAGATTACTGTGGCTTATTACCACACCACACAGTGGTGGAAAAGCTGCTTTAGAAACTCAAGGTCCTGGGTTCGATCTCCTGGCCGGACAGTTATTGCGTTTTTCTGACAAAGAAACTTCAATAACATTCAGCAGTTCAAAGAGTGGAACAGTGCTCAGTAGATGGCAATAGGCTCCCTCCAACTACATGGGATCAAAAACATATCTAGCGATACATGGGTGTTTAAAAACACCTTGTTTGTAAAAACACTTGTACTGATTCACCTCAGTTACAGTTTTGTTATGTATAGAGGAAGATAGATTAATATCACCAACATTACTTCAAAATAATGTAGTTCAATAATGCTATTCAGTGTGTATAATGGTTAATAGTAATTAATGGAAAAACGAGTAAACTTGTCCAGTTTTAGATCGGTATTATAGGTGTGACAGCGGTAGTAAGCCTTCTGGGACCTGTTCTAATGGAGCCTGCACCTCGCTTTTTAGGCCATAGCTTTTAATTAAAACATTTTAGTTTTAATCTGATGTTTAGGTTAAGTACAGATAAAAGTTACGTGTACATGTTCTTCTACAAATGTGTTGCAGTTGACGACATTAGTGAAACAGAATGATGTGTTTTTAGAAGTTTTCGTAGTTTTTACATAAATAACGAACAAGCATAGAGACACAAGTGCAATACTGATATGCCACTTGGCGCAAAGCATGATTGGCATTATCATTTCTATCACATAAAACACAATTGGCGTCAGAGGATTTCAAAATCCAAAATGCAGAGATTTTAGAATACAAACTTTGATTTGTCTTCTTGAGAGTTCTTGTTTCTCTCTTCTGATTGGTCTACTGAAATCTAGAAGAATATGCCTGGTTTACTTGAGCTATGCGGCCTCTTGTTTTATTAAGCTAAAATCTTCCTAATATCCTTTATAAACGTATCTTTTCCATTTTCTTAGTTATTCGTGTTAATACTTTTTGTATTCTTTATCAAAGGGCTTTGTCGCTGACGCAATCATGCCGTCTTGGCATGGCCTGGTGCACATAATAATGTAAATTATACTGTCATACAACTTTTCATACATATGAGTTTATTTTTCTCATAGATAGTACTGAAAAATAGTTAATTCAGGGCCAAGATATTTTGTTCTTAGGCATTGAACTAATCGCTTTCTTCCTTGTATTTAGGATTCTACTTTAGAATCATTTACTCTGGATCCAAAATAACGCTCTTACCACAAAATATTGCTTTACCCACGTAATACAAATAATTATTTCTCAGTTATAGTAAGGACATACTCGTACCTATAAGCATCCCGTGTATGAGTAAAATGTACCAAGTCTTTTACAAGACTCCACTCAAGTGGTCACCCTACCAAACAAATACAACAAGAATTCTATTTCTGTAAGCAGGATCTGTATTGCGTTTTTTGTGTTGTAGGTAAGCTCAAATAGTAAGGGTTTCTGCTCATATTTTCAGCGTTACCTAAACTAACTCGACCGACTTTGTTTATCCTTCTTTCAGAATGGTGAAATATTAAGATAACTTTTTTGTAATGAAAGCTTGGTCAGTTTCTTGTATTATTTTGTTCTAGTGTATAAGGTGGGATGGTCAACGGCCTTTGATGCTAGTGATCCTGACTTATGCTATGCTAATATATGTGCGATGAGCAGAATAGTCTGGGGTGTTCGTGATGTGTTCGTGTTTGTCCATGCCTTCAACGACACAGGGAATAGGATTCCCTGTGTCGTTATTATTATTAAGTAATTATGGGCGGAACTAAAAATCTGAATTTTGAAACTTACAAGTAACATTTCTCTCTAGTATTGATAGAGCAAACGTTGTGGTTTCAATTAGAACGAGCTTTAAAGCATTTACGCTTGCAGAGCAAACACGAAACTTCATAAAATTTCATTAAAAGGCTCGAGGGCTTGATACGTATTGGAAAACTAATTTCTATACATGCTGTGGATGTACAAACTAATAGCATACATTTTCCTTGAAGATATTTTCGAGTACATCCTATTTGTCAACCTTATTCTACTATTAGTTTACAAAAAAACTTCGCCAATTAGGTCGATATCAATTACACATGACACACGAATATGCACTTATCTTTTTAATTTGTCTGTTAATTCCACGGTTTCCGATTCCCGAACTGTGAAGTATTGGCAATGTGAGTGGACAGTTTGATTAAATTTAATATTAATTTGCGGTGTGATTATCTGAAAACACTTCACATATGTCATTACTAATTTGAGAATCCGTACACAACCAAAAGCTGGAGATTGGGAGTTATTCTGAAACTTTGATAGCCTGGGGGCTAATCAGACTCAGCACCTATCTAGTGGCCGCTAGATCGACCTCTAAGGCCCGAAAGCTCAAGCCCAGGTTTTTGAGCTTTCGGTGAAGGTGCATTGTGATGAAATGCCCAGTCAGTATATAGAGTATAGATAATACTTAAAGTATAGATAAGCAAGGTATAGAGCGCACCTTAATAAGTATGAAACACAGTCGCAAAACAATACGAGTAATTTTGAGTCAGCGAGCAATATTTTCTAGCGACTTCCAAAAAGGAGGAGGTACTCAATTCGACTGTATATTTTATGTACGTTGTTACCTCATAACTTTCGACTGGGTGAACAGATTCTCAAAATAGATTTTTTTGTTTAAAAGCTGATGATTCCCGTGTGGTCCCATTTAAATTTCATCAAATTCGGTTCAGTAACTTTTGAGTTACACTCCAATAATTGAATAGAATGGAAGTCAGGAAGGTATCAATTTTCTATCTACTTTCAAAAAAAGAAGAGGTACTCAATTCGACTGTTTTTTTTCCCTTATAACTTTCAACTGGGTGAACCGATTTTCTAAATATTTTTTTTGTTTGGAAGCTGGTGCTTCTCGTGTGATCCCATTTAATTAATTTCAATTTCATCAAATTCGGTCTAAATTTTTTTGGGATACACTCCAATAACTGAACAGAATGGAAGTCGTTATCAAATTTTTCAAATCTTACTTGTTAGTTTTTGTTATTATAATGTTGAATGTGGGGTGCCAGGGTGTAGACACGATTCCCGGAAGCAAATTAAAAGAAATAGTAACTTTTAATTTTCGCGTTAATAACCCTAACAGGATCAGCCGTGCGATTCTCTAAGAGCAAACATCGTTGCATCTTTGACAACATCCGTGAAACCAATGACGAGATGACAAGAAACGTTGTAAAAAGCAACCTTATGTACAATGGCGATATCTCAAAGAGTATTTGACATCAGTGAGCTCATCGACGAGCTCGTCGACGAATCATTAGAGAATTGCACTAGTCCCAAGTCTCTTAGCTATTGAACCGCGTTATCGCAAGTCAATTGTATGAGAATTGTCGTTGTTGACAGCTTTCGTAGTTTTCTCGCTATTTAGGTTCGATGGCATCCATCGGCTTGTTGTCGATAATGTCTGACATAATTGGTATGCTATAAGCTATTGTGTTACAATTGTGTTGCTGCAGTGGAGTACATCAGTAGTCTGATCAATTAAATTAGTTTCCGTGATGTTGATAGTTTTTAGAGATAAATTTGACATTAAGACGCGGTCCAACCCCAATTTTAAAATAATTTACGATGCTTTACGTAATGTTGAAAATTGCTTGTTAGATTGGACGATGTAATGCAAAAATGCGTTAATTTTGTATGTTTTCTTTATATTTTTCGATATATACTAACACAATTGAAAAAACTACTGGTTATAACTTTAGTACTATACGTTGGCTATGTATTACTTAAAAAAAAATAGTGTTATCGCTGAAAATTCTGAGAGTTTGGACGTGAAAGTTTATTTTTGGGGACCTATTCAGGATTTTTTTCTGCTGCAAGAGAGTTATAGTTATGAATTCTATTCGGTTATTACTCTTTTCCTATTCCTTTTCTGACCTTTGTATTTTTTTCATAATATACTATCGATCTGTTTCGTTACACTAGGTTTTTAAAAAATACTCCTTTTTCTTTAATCAGGGTACGAGCGCGCCTTAAATGTATTGTTGTGTTTTAGCTAGACAACCACTGTATTGATATTTTGATTGATATAGGTTTTCTATCCTATATGAGTGGCAACACACACAAGCCTTAGCGCAGCCATGCGACTGCGATACAATTGCTACACAACTGCAAATGAGAATTATAGATCATTACATCTAGTTCTCTAGACTACCAAATTTGACATTAATGGCAGTTCAATCAGGGGCAAGCGTCGCAGTAGTGTGGCAATTGCTCAATAGCTAGTCGTCTTGAGCCCCAGAGGTTTAGGTTCTGTGTTCTTTTCTATTAGTACTTATTACAGATCTTTGTAACGAATTTTTAACTATATAAACATTCCTTAATAATTTTATATCTATCACTTAATATCCAAGTCAGTATATGTTTATGGTCAATATATAGAATTGACTTTTTAATATTTATTTTTGTTAATAACTTTTTACCTTTTTTTAAACTATTATTAGTCTTACTATAGATAACTTCTCTTTTCTTACATCTTTATTTTTAATTAATTTGTGTAATAATATCTTGGTTGAAACGTTTATTGAACAAATGGAACTTCAACGAATTTTGTTTTTATATTATGAAACTAGAATGTAATATCAATCAACTCAAATAACCTCAAACAGTTCGAAAAGTCTGTTACAAAGTTGAAATTCAGTTGAAAATGCGTCGATACCGCAGCGCTCTCCATACTCGTATCACAGGAGCGTATAGTAATTGCAAAAAAATAGCTCCAAACTCGTAACAGAGCCAGCCCTCGCACGCTTGTTACAAGAGGCGAAACTAAATTGCTTTGGAGTAGCAATATGTAGGTACAGATCGATCTCAGCCTTACGCAATATCGCCTGGCTCAGTATCTAAGGCGAATGTTACAGCTTAACAGAAAAACAGCATTATGCCGTATCATTCAGTATATTAAGTCTCAACAAGATGTTAAAAATGTTTGTGAAATATGTATACTAAATTTTGGCGCGTGCAGACTTTAAAAATAAGATATACAACTTCATCACGTAGATATGATACCAGGTAGCTTTTTTTTTTTGTTATTTAATTATTCTTCCACACTACAGACTCTTTGGTCCGTACCTTTTTTAGATTTGTTTTTTTTTTATATTACATTTTTCTTGGAGATTCGTTCTCCAAACATCACAATAAACATTCTTAAGCTATGGTGGAAATTGCTTAAAAACTAAAGTGATTCCATTTTTTTTTCTTTTGTAAATACATAAATCTAGCTAGTGAACAATATTTCCTAATTTTATACTTATGTGTACGCTATTGGTACTACTGGCCTCAGGTTCACGCCTTTGCCGTATCCTTTCTAACATAGCCTTCACGATCTCTTCATTTCGGTCTTTTATCGCCATTTTGAGATTATACTCTATGATTCGATATTCGGATGCTTTAATCGCCCGCCTGACGAAATCGCCAATCGCGTCCGAGCTGTCGTCGGCAAAATACGTGCAGCTGCCTGAGTGTCGTGACACTGCCACCATGAGAGACTGCATGAGAGACGCTGTCTCGGAGTTTCGTGACTCGCTCCAATATCAGCTCATATATCATGTAGCTTCGATGTAAGGAGTCTGAAGCGCAGTATTTTATATAATTTTTAGTGTCCGAACTTCGGCCAGACTAAACTATTTTACAACCTTGGAAGAGGTCGCATTTCAAACTCTTATTGTTTTATAGGGATAATGTAGCATTCTGATGGTGAAATAATGATTGTAATCGGGCCAGTAGTATTTGACTTTATTCGTAACACAAATCTTCTCACTGTATAATATTTAAGTAAAAGTATACGGTTATATTATTTATGTTTATTTCTCAAAAAGATTGAAATTCACTAACATAGAGAAATACAGGATACTTAATTAACTGTAAGTCTTACCAAATAAGTATTGGCTAAAAGTACTGAACGGACATTATATGCTGTTAGTCTAGGAACTTGATACTTAATAAAATACGTGCTAGTCTATTCACACTACAGTTGGTCTGCTTATTTGGTCATTTCAAATACGTACACGTTTTATACATGTGTTTTATACACGAATTACTTAGAATTAAACTTACCACATCATACATCAAAATAATACTTATAATATCAAAATGATGGAAGGCGAAAAGCTAACTACTCGTTCAACAAAACAACACTGCCAGTTTGACTAACTGGTCGCATGAATCCTATAAAAAATCCTGTGTTATTCCACTGCCTAATCTATCTACGTACCAAATGTCATTCGTTGAGCGGTTTTTGTAACGTGCCGTGATTGAGTAACAAACATCCATACATCAAACTTACACATTATATTATTATAGTGAGATATATACAAACCACGAGGAGTGATGAAGTGTACACAATTTTATCACTAAAATGATATATGTTTTTTTCCTTTATTGGGCTGGTATGTCTCTACATTTGTCACTTCTGAAGCTACAGAGTTAATATATGAAGTTCCATAAAGCTTGACTTTTATGCCAGTAGCGAGAGTCAAGTCACGGTCACATAATTAAGTGACAGTCCTGTCATGCTTAATGCTTGATCTCTCTATGGCAATTGACCCGGAAACTTTTCCTGATTCTGACACTCTTCCTTCACTCTTACGCCATTATGAAAAGTTAACTGTTAGTAATCCACCACTATAACACTTTGAGTGTAATACTGGTGGATAATTACAGAACAAAATTAATAATAATTCACCACTAATACACTTTGAGTGTAAAAGTGGTGGATTATTAACGAACAAATATCACAAATCATGTATTGTATTTATCCACCACTATAACACTTTGAGTGTAATACTGGTGGATAATTACAGAACAAAATTAATAATAATTCACCACTAATACACTTTGAGTGTAATAGTGGTGGATTATTAACGAACAAATATCACAAATCATGTATTGTATTTATCCACCACTATAACACTTTGAGTGTAATACTGGTGGATAATTACAAAACAAAATTTATAATAATTCACCACTAATACACTTTGAGTGTAAAAGTGGTGGATTATTAACAAACAAATATCACAAATCATGTACCTATTGTATTTATCCACCACTATAACACTTTGAGTGTAATACTGGTGGATAATTACAGAACAAAATTAATAATAATTCACCACTAATACACTTTGAGTGTAATAGTGGTGGATTATTAACGAACAAATATCACAAATCATGTATTGTATTTATCCACCACTATAACACTTTGAGTGTAATACTGGTGGATAATTACAAAACAAAATTTATAATAATTCACCACTAATACACTTTGAGTGTAAAAGTGGTGGATTATTAACAAACAAATATCACAAATCATGTACCTATTGTATTTATCCACCACTATAACACTTTGAGTGTAATACTGGTGGATAATTACAGAACAAAATTAATAATAATTCACCACTAATACACTTTGAGTGTAATAGTGGTGGATTATTAACGAACAAATATCACAAATCATGTATTGTATTTATCCACCACTATAACACTTTGAGTGTAATACTGGTGGATAATTACAAAACAAAATTTATAATAATTCACCACTAATACACTTTGAGTGTAAAAGTGGTGGATTATTAACGAACAAATATCACAAATCATGTATTGTATTTATCCACCACTATAACACTTTGAGTGTAATACTGGTGGATAATTACAAAACAAAATTTATAATAATTCACCACTAATACACTTTGAGTGTAAAAGTGGTGGATTATTAACAAACAAATATCACAAATCATGTATTGTATTTATCCACCACTATAACACTTTGAGTGTAATACTGGTGGATAATTACAAAACAAAATTAATAATAATTCACCACTAATACACTTTGAGTGTAATAGTGGTGGATTATTAACGAACAAATATCACAAATCATGTATTGTATTTATCCACCACTATAACACTTTGAGTGTAATACTGGTGGATAATTACAAAACAAAATTTATAATAATTCACCACTAATACACTTTGAGTGTAAAAGTGGTGGATTATTAACGAACAAATATCACAAATCATGTATTGTATTTATCCACCACTATAACACTTTGAGTGTAATACTGGTGGATAATTACAAAACAAAATTTATAATAATTCACCACTAATACACTTTGAGTGTAAAAGTGGTGGATTATTAACAAACAAATATCACAAATCATGTATTGTATTTATCCACCACTATAACACTTTGAGTGTAATACTGGTGGATAATTACAAAACAAAATTTATAATAATTCACCACTAATACACTTTGAGTGTAAAAGTGGTGGATTATTAACGAACAAATATCACAAATCATGTATTGTATTTATCCACCACTATAACACTTTGAGTGTAATACTGGTGGATAATTACAAAACAAAATTTATAATAATTCACCACTTTGAGTGTAAAAGTGGTGGATTATTAACGAACAAATATCACAAATCATGTATTGTATTTATCCACCACTATAACACTTTGAGTGTAATACTGGTGGATAATTACAGAACAAAATTAATAATAATTCACCACTAATACACTTTGAGTGTAAAAGTGGTGGATTATTAACGAACAAATATCACAAATCATGTATTGTATTTATCCACCACTATAACACTTTGAGTGTAATACTGGTGGATAATTACAAAACAAAATTTATAATAATTCACCACTAATACACTTTGAGTGTAAAAGTGGTGGATTATTAACAAACAAATATCACAAATCATGTTTTGTTTTTATCCACCACTATAACACTTTGAGTGTAATACTGGTGGATAATTACAAAACAAAATTTATAATAATTCACCACTAATACACTTTGAGTGTAAAAGTGGTGGATTATTAACAAACAAATATCACAAATCATGTATTGTATTTATCCACCACTATAACACTTTGAGTGTAATACTGGTGGATAATTACAAAACAAAATTTATAATAATTCACCACTAATACACTTTGAGTGTAAAAGTGGTGGATTATTAACGAACAAATATCACAAATCATGTATTGTATTTATCCACCACTATAACACTTTGAGTGTAATACTGGTGGATAATTACAAAACAAAATTTATAATAATTCACCACTAATACACTTTGAGTGTAAAAGTGGTGGATTATTAACGAACAAATATCACAAATCATGTATTGTATTTATCCACCACTATTACAGTTTGAGTGTAATAATGGTGGACTATTAACAAACAAATATAATAACAATCAACCACAAATACACGTTGAGCGTAATATTGGTGGATTAATAATAAACAAGTATTATGTAGTACTATGTAAAATAAACAAAACCAACGGTGGCAATTGTTGGGATTTTTGTCGCCATCCATTTGAATGTTTTATTCTTCTCAAATCAGACGTATATTTTTACAATAATTTGATTGATTGTGTATAAAGTCATGTCCTTGTTGGCTACTTAATTGGACTGCGAAGACATAAAAGTAAAATACTTAAAATACTGACATTGGCAAAAAGAAGCAGCCAAAACAATTTTCCTAGATTTATTTTCAAATTACCTTCAAATGTACTGAACTTTAGGTCGATTCGATGATTTTAAATTAAATCTCCAAGGTCTACTGGTTCTAAAATTGAAACCCAATCATTAATGCAAATCCAATATCGGCGGGTATCGTTGAAAATTTAACAACTTTATTCTTGGCTTGGTTACTAGGGAACTGATAACTATAATGATTCTATACTGCTTTTATCAAGAGCGTACCACTGCTGGACAAACATAATGATGACCTGGTTCTGGTTTGAGCCTCCAAATGCGTCATAGGTTTATTAAACTCAAAATACTCATTAATTAATTAACTTGTTTACACGCCAAATTCATTTTGGTTCAGGTTGAGTAAATCTTGTACATAGCGAAAATGTATACAAAATATATACAGTACCTTAAAATGTACCTTAAATAAAATATGCTCAATAGTAAAAAAAACATAATAATATAAATAGATACGTATACTGTGTAGGTACGGTTAAAATTTGTATATCAACATTTCGATGGGTCCTATGTATATGGGCCAAAGTGCAAAATAACTTTACAGAGAGGCTTCCAAAGTTTAAATTTGCTATCATTTTGGATTGATAAAACGGAAGTTAACGAAACTATGCTTGTTTGCTAAGAAAACTATCCTCCTTATTTATACTACAGTGTTATATATATATATAACTAACGTAAAAAGGCCAATGTGCGGTAGAAAAAAAACCGATACTTTTATATATATATATATCGGTTTTTTTTCTACCGCACATTGGCCTTTTTACTTTAGTTTTTATTCCAATATTTTTTTCTTTAAAAACACCCTAAAAGGGCCAAAGTGGCAAATTGGCGTGTATGGGTATTGGTATTGGTATGCTAATTAGCATAAAGTAATTATTAGCTCACAAAATCAATTAGCAGCTGAAGTAGTTGATTATTAACTAATTATAATAAAAGCTTTTTAGAAATTCAGATAATTATGTCACATTGACACATATACGTTTTACAATCAGCTAACCTACTAACTGAGTTTTCAGATAGACCATTTAAACAAGTGAAAAAACACAATTAGTTGTACTCGTATGCAATTCGGTATGTAAATTTTTTTTGGTATTTTTTTTTATATTTTTATTTCGTAGATTAGGTCATTATAAGAAACTAATTTCAATATTTTTGTTTTATATTCAGTAGTTATTTTATAATATTTTTTTGAAAATTTGAATCCTATGACGTCACTTTTTTGCACAAATATGTAGTTGCGTTGAGGAGCCAAGAAAAGCACGCGAGTAAAAAAAAAGAAACTAGAATTTACTTTGACAGATAATAAAATGCAAAAAAGTGACGTCATTTAGAGGTCAATGAAAGTCGAATTATTTCATCGTTTTTTGTTAAAATAAATGGCATCTTATCGTTTTAAAAGGTCAGAGTAGAAAAATAAGGGTTTGTAACATAAAATCTCGAAATGGTTTCGGAATTGGCATAGGTTAATTTTTTTTAGCATACCGAATTAAGGAAACTAAATTTGAATTAGCTACAGTTATAGACCTATGCAATGTTTTTGGTATTTTCATGAGAAAAAAATAACTAAAAAAACTTCAGTAAGAAGGAAACTGTTATATTAGTTAGTTTGATTAACAAAATCACGTAATATACTTACAAAAATTGAATGTACTTTACTATATTATTTTCTTGATAAAATTAAAAATAACTTAACAAAAATAAAAATAAAAACTGAATAAGTAACCTCTGTAGTAACAATCAAGTGATCAAATTTCCAAAATCAATATCACTTACTAATAAGTGGAAAATCATTGTCTTCATTATCACTATCATACTAATTGACACAATGTTATTAGATGCTACGAAATTTTCATAATAACTGCGGTATACAGATGTGATAATATTATTATCTGGGATGGATGATATGATATAATATGATGGGATGATATCTTAGGCGGTTGTATCGGGAGAGCTGATTGTAACATAGTTACAGAGGAATATCCGTTGGTCTGTCGGCAATTTGTCTTCTTGTTCGCTGATTGGCTCGGCTGATCTAAGATTTTAATGTAAATTTCAATAGCATCTTCACCCACATCATATTTATATTACAAAACGTATGATTCGTCTCATCTTACAAGAATTTGTTTTATTTAAGACCAAATAATTTTTATCCTACTGAGTTTATAGTCCAACTAAAAAATTAATCTAAACTGAGTATTTGTCTTTTAATTCTTACAGTCCTTGACGCCCTAACACAGTAATATAGTTTCGCGGTAGAGTATCTGGTACTGCGATGGTAAGTGTCAACTAGAAGGCCTCTTGCATTACCGACCTATAAGTTGACTTTTTTGTCTGTTACGCCACGCTCTCAAGGAGTAATTCATAAGCTTTAAGATCACTTTGATACGTAAATTACATGTGCCCTTCAAATCATTGATCATCACATGGATCCTCGTCATTCATCACTAACATTGTAGTATTAGACTTAGTGATTTGATAGGATTAATAGTTGAAAACCAAACGGGTCCGTGCCCACTCGTTCCCTAATCTTCATCCCCCGGTATAAAAGTTGTATATTCGACCCCTATATTGGTACATATTGGTCCCGGTAGCAGACAAGTTTATAATTAATTTATTTTTGTGGTACCCACTCATCCCCTGGAATAAAAGCTATAGATTCGGCACTTGCTCAGGTGCCTTTTGGTTCCCAGCCATATTTTTACATGAAAAAGCGTTGTGAACAGATTATTTTAACGAAATTAATTAAAAATAAACCATGGTTTCATGGTGCACGGTGCACTACACCAGCGTGGTCTTGTCTGCTGCACCAGTGGTTTATCATCTATGGAGCTAAAGTTTCTCTTCCTGCCTCCTGCGCTTTTAATTCAAATAGTGGCGTGGGTATTCGTTGACTATATTCATCATCATAATTATCAGCCGGAAGACATCCACTGCTGAACATATGCCTTCCCCATAGAACGCCACTTGGACCGGCTACTCGCTTCCTGCATCCAGCGATTCTTTGCGGTTTGACGAGGTCGTCGGTGCACTTAGCGGGGGGCCGGCCTACACATCATCTTCCGGTGCGTGGTCATCACTTGAGAACATTTTAACTCCATCGGTTGTCAGTTTTGCGAGCGATGTGGCCTGCTCATTGCCACTTCAACTTGCTAATTTTGAGAGCTACTTCGGTGACCTTAGTTTTTCTAACTCTATTCTACAAAGGTGTAATATATATGATTCTTTGGTCAACTAATGGAGGATCCCAATAATCTATCTATCTACGGTTTTCCTTACTACCGATAGAAATTTGACATAACGTCCATACAAATAGTGTCAAATATCTATCTCTAGTAAGGTAAACCGGCGATAGATAGATTATTGGGACCGGCCGTTAGCCCACACCTCACTCAGCCCGCGGGCTGGAACGACCACTATTATATAGTAGCCGACTGCCCGTGACTTCGTCCGCGTGTGGTAGCGTATCAAATAACCCTGGATATAAATTATATCATGTCCTCATCCTAGATATTAACCATACTAAAAAGATTGCATATGTACCTAGTCAGGATTTGGTAAAGTTTCAAGAGATAAGATTCACATGTTAAAGTATAATTTGTTTTATAATATGTTTCTCATACGCAGGCAAAAAAAAATACCTAGTCTAAGTTCTGGAGGTCATTACCGTCTTTGGCCTAGTTTTTCAGGGATGAACCTGCTTGAGAATTAGAAAACTTTAGTTAATCATAATTTGGAATGTTTATTCATCCCTGGGACGCAGTAGTCAGGTCCCAATTGTATGCAAGCTTCTGCGTGTGTGGTTTCAGTATTACTATACTTTTTTGGGACACGCTGTATAATATTATCATGATGTACTCGTTGTTTCAATGAGTGAGCTTAGTCAGTGTTGAGGAGACATTTTCTTCTTGTGGCACTTTATATTATATTCTATGCAATATCTTCAATTACGTGGGTAGACAATTATTATGCTGTCCAGGTATTAGTGCGTACGCGCGGGCAAAGAAGTGCAGTCATAATTTTAACATCTGAAAAAAACATGTTTTTTTTTTTCTTATAAACAGTACATAAAGAAAAAGAAACAATCATTTATTTTCAGAACACTAGTAATCAAAAACTTTTTAATTTCAATGCTTTGACATAGTATATGCAAAATACTTGGAGCGAGCGGCCCCAAGTATATAGAACGTATTTCCGATAAATAGGCGACAAAATCGTGAAGTAGCGGTGCGATGAGGGCGGAGGAAGTTTGCCGGCGAGCATTACGCGAGTGCCGGAAGAACGGTCAGGGTTGGTAGTTTTAAAACATCATTACTTTCTGTTGTGTACGTAGGCTACCAATAAAAAAGATGGGCCGAAGATTTGTTCGTAGCATAGAGAATACTAGCCCCTGCGATGTTGATCTCTACACGTGTCTCGCTCTCAACTTGCGTGATTCAACTGTAGTAGGGAAGACGTTTCACTTATAGATATTTACTTACTTTGGTAAAGGATGAATAAAAAATATTTGACATTCATCAGTGTTGACCAAACAACTAACTCGTGTCCATCTTGTAACTTTGTTGTGTATTGTTTTCGAAGTACAATGGGTATCAAAACCTTCACAATGGACTTGAAGATCAGAAATCAACGACTGACCTAATCTTCTTGTCAAAACTTATCAAATTATCACTAGCTAAAAGTTAGATTGAACTGCCTGCATAAACCATTTATACTGCCTGTCACGTATAAAATGTGAACATTAACATCTTTCTTCCGAGCAGTTGTCTACATTTGCATTTACACTATCTACACTAATATTATAAAAAGGGAGGATTTCTTAGTTTGTTTGAATTGAATAGGCTCCAAAACCACTGCACCCATTTAAAAAAATCTTTCATTATTAGAATTCTACATTATCCCTGATGAATATAGGCTTTATAATAGTTCCAAAATGTTAGGGATCCGTATGAAAACTTTGACGAATAACGAAACCCGTGGTGTGAAAAACGGTGCCAAATAATCCTTATAACTGCGGAAACTATTGACAATGAAGCAAAGTAGTGTACTACAGTTTTATAGACGACATCAATATCTAAAAAAAACTTCCACGGAACTATATGTCTATCTATTAAAATTATGTCCCAACGATTACCTTTTCATGTTAAAATATACAATAGTAACGCCGCCGGTACAAACTTCGTCGTTAGCACAGCCGTTCCCTTTCAAGCCCAGAATCATCGTAAGCATGATATGTCATCGGTGACGTCACTGACCACGCTGACGTCGCGAGCACTACGCTTGCGCATGGAATAGTTTTGCAACATTGAGAGCTGTCACTGTCAAAATATCATTTAAGTATAGGATTCATTCGGTTTAATTTATACAGAATTTGGCGCGGTTTTTGCGACCGCGAGAGGGATCCATTCGGATTGGGCACTATAACATTGAGCATTTAACGCCAAACTGGATCGCGATATTCGTAAGTATTATACAACATACTGGAACATCCTTTAGTCTCGTATAAAGAAAATACTCTGTAATCTCGTAGTCGTAGCGTAGAGAGAAGGTATCCTATAGGTGGTCTGTGGACTAAAGGTATTTCATGGCGTCTTATGTGTGTATCGTAGATATAGTTGTAAATAGGGTGAATTCTATGGTGTGTATGTTATATCATTTTATGTTAAACATATGGCGTAGGAATAAAACAATAACACAGCCTTACAATCTATAAAATACTACGACAATAAGTATAACCTCCTACCAGACCCATATATGTCTACGCTATATATGGCCGACATTTTAAGTAAGTTTTAACCTTTGATTATTATTTTCTCCCTACTACTACATACTAAATTCAATATGCTATTTCATTCTGACATAAATTATCAGTAACGAAAAGTATCGTGACTGAAAGCCACAAAAATGTTGGGTCATATTTCGACAAGATATTCTAGAATGTGACTTTACGAATGAGTTGTGTAGTATATTGTCATGCGGGCTCTGCGTGGTATGCATCCGACTACCCTGCGTGATGCTCCTGTCACCGAAGCAACTTTACATCTTGTTTGTTCTATATTAGCCTGCCAATTTAGGTTGTCGTTCAGTTGATTGTACGAGATATTTTTCTTGATGAGAACAGCGGATCGGTGTATTGGTTATTGGTTAAGCTGGGTAATACGGTTTTTTTGTTCTTTATTAAATCTATGCTGGTAAAGTAGGCACTTTGGGCAAAAGGTAAGCCTGCCATCATTTTGGCCCCTTTTCCTTCTAACATGACGGTCATGGTTATTTTTCTATTTTAACTTTTAATTATTATTACTTACTTTCTATCTATGTTAAAATCGTATTTAATATAGATATAATTAATATCAATTAATTAAATACAAGTAATTTATTTTACATTATTTAAGAAGTCTTTAATAATGTTAACAAGTACAATTTGAAAAGTTTACTACCAACTTTCATTTTATTCAGTTATTGGAGCGTATCTCAAAAACTACTGAACCGAATTTGATGAAATTTAAATGGGACCACAGGGGAAGCACCAGCTTCAAACAAAAAAATTGAGCACCGGTTCACCCAGTCGAAAGTTATGAGGTAAATATAACGTGAAATAAAAAAAAACATACAGTCGAATTGAGTACCTCCTCCACGTCCATCACTATACCTTTTTATATATGACCCACCAAAAAAGCTTGAGGAGCTCGTGTAGAGAGAATTAATGAATAATAAATTATTCTACACTATTTTTACCGTTCATTATCTGAACGATAATCGCACTTCGACGCTCAACAACCTCGCAAGCATTTGAACATAGCCGTGATAATTATATAAACTTACCCTCCACCGGCTGCTAATATCATCTGCATGTTGCCAGGATCGGAATCTCCACAAAGTGAAGCGGAAACACTGAAAGGGATCTGTCATCACTTCACAACACGGTTTACTTTTTATAATCACACTGTTCACATTTCACGAGTATTCACCTTTACCAGCTTTGGTTGGTAATAATGTCTCATTTTGATTTTTACCATTTTAATATATATTACTTAACATCTGTTTAAGAAAATTAAATAAAAGATCACTATTAAAAATTATATTATTTATAAGTAAACGAAATTTATCTGCAAAGTAAAACATATAATAAACTTATATTTATATGCTCTTGATAGTCTGAATAAAGTTCTTAGTAATAAGAAAAGGGGTTACATTTCTCGAAAACTTTTAAAATACAAGATCTTCATTATCATAACTCTCAACTTCAAACTCCTTTACAACCTTATATGATGTAAATTGTATAACTTTATATTCGCGAAAATACATCTTTTAGAATCAATCTATCTATCTGAGACTACGTCATCACATTACATCTTATGAAGTACCTTGTCATGCAAAACGTGGTACCGGATAAAAAAATACGAAAACTGTTAAACGTAACGACCTTGTACCTTAAAGTTCAAGCTTGTAAAAGCAAAATAAACAAAATAACATGTTTATTTTTCTTTTATTACCTTGACCTGTAGGGCTGTAAGTTATTTGTTCAGATTTGATATGTAACAATGTAATAAAACACAAACTAGTTTAATGCACTTTGCGTGTGTACATCACTTAGTAACAAGCTATTGATATAAACAGTTTGGTTTTCTGCCAATGTTTCCTATGTGCATGTGTGTGTTACATAAACTGGTCTTGTAAAGGACTATGAATTACCAATTATAGACTCAAACACGACATTCACTAGACTCTTTTGATAAAAACATCAACTTTATTCAAATTTAAGTAAATCCGTAAGTAATAATATCGAAGAAAGACTAATAGTACAAAACATACGACTCCGATAAGAAAAAAAATGTCAGTGCAACAATTAATGCAAAGCTGCACGCATTTGAAGTTATGTAATTATCATAATCATTATCATCATCATCTCAGCCGTAGGACGTCCACTGCTGAACATATGCCTCCCCCATGATTTTCCAAAAGGACTGGTTGGAAGCGGCCTGCATCCAACGTCGTCCTGCGACCTTCATCAGTTCGTCTGTCCACCGAGTCGGTGGACGATCTACGCTGCGCTTGCCGGTAATTATAGCAGTCGCTAAATAAACAGGTTATAATGTAAATTTGTGAGAATAACCATAACAGAACTTGTCCTTCTATTCAATCTTTGGAAACAGTTCACAGATACCAAGAGATTTTGATGGATATTAAAAAAAGGTCAGGTTTTCATAATGTACTCAACGTACACCACAAAACGGAGAATAAATAAGAATGTTCTGAAATAGTTTCGTATTCCCCAGTATGCAAAACCGCCAACGGATCATATAGCACACAATAGTTAATTGTATTATCTTAAATGGGTGCTCCCATTGAGATAAGATCCCATAAGATGTACTTATTTATATAAATTATGATTTTCAAAGTCTGCTAGCGAAAACAAACATTGCAATTTAAGAGAGATAAATTCGCAGACGGGTTTTAAGCCCCGTCTCTATAATGCGGTTCAATCAACTACAGAGATAAATTGAATGCTTAGATGGGGGATGGCCTCAGTGGCGTAGCGATCGTGGCGCCTGGCATGGATTGTCGGAATACACGCGTTCGAATCTTGCCTAGAAAAATTCCAAATTCTCGATGTGTAACTTTTTCTTATGTAAAATCTCGTAAGCCTCCATTTGTTTAATATTCATTTCGATTTTGTGGACAAATTCTTATATTTTAAGTACTTTTTGTTAATAGTAATAGTATTTATTTACCTCGACGTTTCGATCAATGCAACTAATAGTCACATAATACTAAATAAATACTATTACTAACGCGATTAAGCCCCGTTAATATAATATAAATATGTGTTCAAAGCGCGAAAGTTTTAAAATTACTACTTTTTGTAGATACGTTGTTTTCTGTAATAGTTTCTCGTACATATTGAGTTAAGAACACAATTCATCCTACATATTTAAATTGAGGTAAATGTGGCCGCATTCGAATAGCACATCATTTGCTATACAAAGTTATCTACGTTCAGTGACACTTTCAAGTCGAAAGAAGTGCTTTTAAGTCAAAAGTTGAGGACACACCAAGCGCAGTAAATGGTTCCTCGAAATTTTAACATACTATTGTATCTCAAGTTAAGTTATATACATGTATTTATAGAAACTAATTATATATAATTTTATGAAAGAATTCACACTTACTAAGCATGGACTTTAGTTCATCGTTTGGAAAGACCAAGTGAAGCTTGAAGTAGAGAATGAAACTCCTACTCTGGAATAGCATATAGAAGCTGATGATGTGTATTACCTTCTAAATTTATCTTTCGTTTTAATTTCCTATTTTTATTCTTTTAGTCTTAAACCTGTTAAGATAATTGTGATAATTGCATTCCCACTAGAACTAATTGCTTTATCGGGATACAAAAGATCTTATATGTTCATTCAGGGTATATAAATCATCTCTATTTAAATTTCGTTCTTTCACTGAACCATTTCAGTTTAAAGTATCCCACATATACACTCACTCACAAACATTTTCATTTACTATATAAGCGTTCAGGTAATAAAATTATTAAAATATAATTTATTGCAAGTACTCCATAAAGATGTGGCCCGGACTGTCACGAAACCGGTCGAGATATTCGACTATACCTACCGCGTAAGTTAAACCGTCAAAATAACATTAAACTAGTTTCCATCTACTATATCACACAAGTACAATTAGAAAAATTTTATACCGACTTCCATTCTATTCAGTTATTGGAGTGTAACTCAAAAATACTTGACCAAAATTGATGAAATTTAAAAGGGGACCCCCACGGGAAGCCCCAGCTTTCAAACAAGAATTTTGAGAATCAGTTCACCCTATCGTTAGTTGTTATGAGGTAAAAAACATTAAAAAAATACAGTCAAATTGAGTACCTTCTTCTATTTTTGGAAGTCGCTAGTAGATAGTAGATAAAATGCATGACGGTTATTTTCAATGTAATAAATTAAAAGAAATCAATATCAGAGACGGATATCTGGAGACCTTGTAAGTGAAATAAAATACATGGAAGTATAAATAGACAATGCTGAGTTTGGCCAGGTGTGTCAGCAGACTTACTTGCAGAACTCGAGTCAGTTACAAGGCATTTCAGGCGTCGACATTTCACGTTTCAGTGCTAGATCTGAGAAGTTTTACCGGAGTCGACAAGTAGTAGGTAATAGGCAAGTAGTACCTGAGACTTATTAGGTATTTATACTCGTAGTTTGCGACAGCTATCTAATAAACTTGGTTAGTATTGATGGAATCATAGTTTCTCAAACATCAAAGATTGCAACCAGCTTTGTGTCATAGACTAGTTAGTTAAGCATTTATGTTTTGAAATGTATTTGTTCAAGGATATTGGATGTTGATGTGTAATGTAATGATTACTTACATTGAGAATATCTAGAAGAAGGCCTAGCTAGCTACAAGAAATAAAAAGGAACATCAGAAATAAATAAAGTTATAATGATAAATAATACATGACCTGGCGGATAACGCTTCACCATAAGCTAAGATTTTTTTACCTGATAAGTCCATAAACACACGTTTACCAAAGGTTCCAGTTAAATTCTGTCTTATCGGAGGCTTCAGTTCTGGGCTCAGGAGAACACGCGGTACCCCCAATAGCTTATTTATACAACAGGGCGAGAGTACTCATTAAACCAACACCTCACACTCAACTATAGATTTCCAGGGAATAAATATAAATACTTCTGTGTGTCGACACACCAAATTGGAATCTTCTTATCATGTTTTGTCCATTGGACGAAATCAGTCAGATCCAATCCTCTCTCTCCCAAAACCAAAAATTCTCAAATCCTTGACGTCTCCTCTGGTCTCCTCTGTGTCATTCAATCATTGTTCTCTCATTTTAAAATTTGTCACGTTGCAGGTCAGTATCGAAATAGTTTTTAAATATACAGTACAAATAAGGATTTATGCAATGAAATGAGGTATGATGCGATTTGAAATTATATTACAGATGACATGAGCGCTTAAAATTAAAACTGTTTAGAAACAAATCTAGTGTAATAACAACAATATGCACAAGTGTGAGTATCTGTTACCTTACAAATGAGGTGTTTTGTTTATCTGGTAATTTAATCCGAGTATCATGTCTCCTTATAAAATTAGTGTGTCATGGTGTAGTCAGCACGAGCCCGACATTAGCCGGATATCATTTGTGTTTATTACCTTTACTACACTATACTAAAATAGAATAATGACATATATAGGTTTTTGTATATGTAAGTATTAGTATGTGTAAAAAATATATATTCCGTTTTCTCCTTTACATACGCTACAAGACTTTGCTTCTTAAAATATTTATAAATATACATTTATAAATATATTAAGAAGCAAAGTCTTTCGTTTACTAAAACGGTTTTTATAGCTCCCAAATACTGTAGATTTTTTTAAGACAGTTTTTTTCAGGTTGATACCACCCATGCGTTCCTGAAAAATTATAGACTACAGATATACCAACAAATTGCCAGAGTTCAAGGGATTATTTTTCTACTGACTTCCAAAAAAAGGAGGAGGTACTCAATTCGACTGTATTTGTTTATGTTTATTACGTCATAACTTTTGACTGGGTCAACCGAATCTCAAAATTTTTTGGCTCAAAATTGGTCCAGTAGTTTTTGAGTGTACTCCAATAACTCGTTTTTACCAAAGTAATAGAACGGTAGTCGGTTACAATTTTTAAAATTTTACTTGTTAATTGAGGTAATAGATTTCATGAGTTCATAGACATCCCTCAGTACCCACAGTACATTGGCAGCCTATCAGTAGCTCAAATATTGTAGTCTACTAAGAGTCGGCAGAGCACTGCATAAAGCAGCATTTTCAAAAGCAATTTTGCACGTAATTTAAACATAACGTGTAAACAAGAATACGTACGCCGTGAAAAGCGGCCTCGTGCACCCTATTTTTGCGCTCACACAGTGGTTTAAACATTATTTATACGATATTATATTATTATCATAATAGGTTTTGTTTCGATACAATTTGATAAATTATATACGATTTGTTATACAGGTAAATCAGTAAAAAAGTTTACAACATGTTGTTTAACATCGCATAAGTTTTGTATATATGAGTTTCATTTAAGAAAACTGAACAAAAAGGGGCTTGCAAAAACAATAGACAGTTACAAAGTGAACTGTTTGGTTATGTCCACACTTTATTACCACACGTACCTAACTCACTTGTTCGGTATTAAAAGTAATATAATATTTATAATCTATCTATAATATAAAAAATGAACCTCTATTTTTCCTGGTAACTTGAGAACGGTTGGACCGATTTCATTCATCTTCTTTTAAATGTTCTCTTATACTTCCTAGAAGGTTCCAATAAATAAAAAAAGACGGGAGGTCATGGCGAGGCCGCAGGCCAAGTTTACTACGCGAACGAAGTCGCGGAGAGTCGCTAGTATATATACAAAAATGAACCTCTATTTTTTCTAGTCACGCTATAACTTGAGAAAGGCTTTTCCGATTTCACTAATTATTTTTTTGATGTGTTAATTATTGTCAGGAAAAGGTTCTTAAGAATTAAAAATCCAGAATAAAGGAGCTTATGGTGAGTCCGATGGCCGAGCCTACTAAGCGAACGTAGTCGCGGGCAGGGATATGACAATTCAAACATAAAATTAAAAAAAAAATAACTTTAGTATTACATTTTTTGATTTAGTAGTTTTAATGTGGTTTAATAAACATTGGGCAAACAAAGAAGATCTTCGGTGTCCATATCAAAAGAGCATATTGCTGATATAAAAAGTAACGATCGATCAAGTCTGCTGCACGCGAACATGTTCTGGGCAGACTTAATCATTATATTCGGTAACATATTCTTGCCAAATAGAACCACAACATGCCAAGAACATTTTGCGTGGTTAATGTGTATGAAAAAGCACCCTAACTTCAATAACAATAGTTGGCAAGTACCATTAAATTGAGACGAATCATCAAACTAATTGGATTTACCGAGCCACAATATTGCAAGACCACGTCTGGTGACTCCATCAGCGGCTAGTGCGTGCATTGCGAGCTCTATAATTTAACCATCTAGTCTACCGATCACATTACAAGTACCCAAATAAACAAAAAAAATCTAAAAGAAGTTTGAAAAATATATAGTCTTATCGCCAAGAGCGATCTCTTTTTGACAACCTTTGTATGGGACGAACATAATAATAACAAGTACAATTTGAAGAATTTAATACCGACTGCCATTCTATTCAGTTATTGGAGTGTAACTCAAAAAGTGATGGACTGAATTTAATGAAATTTTAAATGAGGCCACAAAGGAAGCACCAGCCTTAAAAAAAACGAATTTTGAGAATCGTTACACAAAGTTATGAGGCAGCAAAAATAACAAAAAACCGTCGAATTGAGTACCTCCTCCTTTTTTTTGGAACTTGTTAGATAATATAATGATTTTTTAAGTCTCATTAAAAAGTGTCCTAACGTGTAATAGCAAAAATAAGAAATCATAATTTTTAATACTTGCAAATTGTATTACGCAACAAGGTAAACATTAATTACAAGAGCTGGCAGACACCCCTGCGCACTCACCCTGGAATTGAGCATCTGATATTATCGAAAACCTGCTCAACATATTTAATCCCTAACGTGAGTATTTACCATTATAATATTAATCTAAAAATTTTCTAATCTTTTTTTATTTATTTACCAAATTAAAAGTACATACGTATAAGAAGTAATATAACATAGCGTTTATATACCACATGTGTATAACGCTATTGTTTAAAATGTTTTGCCACTCGTTATAAATGCTGTATAGGTCCATGTCGGTTGCAAATATAAACTTCCAACTGATTGGCATGCAATAATTAAAACTGTCACAAATCGTATTGTGGCTTTGAGGTATAAATTTACTTAAGGCGCGGTCCAATCCTAATTTTAAAACAATTTACGATGCTTTACATAAGGTTGAGATTTGCTTACCAGAATGGACGATGTAATGCGAAAATTCAATTGAATACGCTCTAATACTTTTTATATTTATTTCGTACAATCAAATGATTAAATTTTAATGATAAAGGAGTCCATAGTTCACTAGTAAATTTCATTGGGAATTCGAATGTGATACATTCATTGAAATATATTTGCCCATAAGTGAATAATAATACTTTTTCCCACGAAGCACGTAAGAAAAATTGCAAAATTTAGGGAATGTTGCCGACTTTTTTCTATCGAGCCAAGTTTACTCAATCGTGTATTGGTTCCCATACTTCATAAGAACGTATATTCAATTTACACTACGTTTTTTTTTCGAACTTCGTTTATTAGGTTTAATCGTCGAAAAACTAAGTTTTCGCGAAGTTCGAATCATGCAATTTGGAACTCATTTCGCCTTAACCCGTTGAATGGCGATTTGCCATATATGGCCAATAATACAATAGATTTCTCAGAAATCTACCTACTTTTCCAGGAACTGCAACGTGTGTGGTTAAGCCATTTGCGGCCATCAACAGCGACAAATTATCATTAGTCTCAATATAGGTTCGTTTTGTACAGCATTTAGAAAACTATTTAAAACTATTAATACATTGTATTATAATTTATAGTAAGTTCATAGTTATTTATTAGTTTTTAACTGACTTAAAAAAGGAGGCGGTTATATTTTCGTGTGTATGTATTTTTTTATGTGTATATTAATCGATATCTCCCCACTTTGTGGACAGATTATTAAAATTCTTTTTTGTTTGGTGGAATATACTTCCGAGGCTTAAATTTCATTGAATTTGGTCAAGCAGCTTTTGAGTTACACTTTAAAAATGAAAATTGTTACGCCCATCTTAATGGTATCATTATTGACGGTGAATGACAATCGATTCCGTAAGTAGCAAGGGTCACTAAAAACGGTGTAAATTTTATTTAACCAAAAAATGCAATCGAATTCGATACCAAAAACTGTGAAATAACTTGTCGAAGTCGGTGCCATGCGCACAATACCTACTTTTGAACTATCATGGTACCAACTTCAACAAGTTATTTCACACGTTTTGGTATTGTATTCGGTTCATTTATTGGTAAAAAATTTAGTGCGAAGACGGTACGTGAGAAGACGGATAAAACGTGCACCTAACGTTAAGCACAATGCACAACAAGATAGTTGCAGTGCCACCCATAGCTTCTAGCTGTAGCTTCGCGTGGTACTGTAATCTGCACTGTGCTTGTCACCCTCAGACAATTATTGTTTTTAATTTGTTTCACCCGGTAATGTTTGCTCAGTATTGCTACAGAATATCAGGCACTGCGGTGTTACCAACCAAGAAGGCATCTTGCACAAGACACCCACCACCTAGTAGGTCATACATAATAATTATATATTTATGTATACAATTAATTAAATATATAAATTTCCCACAATTAATGTAAAAAAAATGTAATGGGCACCTTTCCACCGGGAGCGGACAGAGGCGGGCTATTTAATATTGACTAGAAGGGTAATTTACTCTTTGTAATTTACTTATTAAGTGTAATTGTAATTTGACATGAATAAACCCCAAATTTATGTATATATTCTTGAATGAATGTCTCACCGTTTGTTTATAAAAAAACATATATTATATACATGCTTCATGTGTAAAGATTTCAATTCTTGAAAATTTTGTCAATTATTTTGACATGGTTGGTTCCATACCATTTACTTAGGATTAACTTTATCTCTATGGGGTCAACCATAAATACATAATAATATATATGTATAAATGAATCCCTGTTTCTAATGGTCACATAGCTGGTAGAAAGACTTCACCAACATAATTTTTTTTTTTGCCTTATTCGTTTTGATCTGTATCAAGGTTTAGCAATAACAAAAAACATCACCAACATTATCCGCATCACCTTGCCGGTGAAATCGCGGTCACACCTAGTTTAGTTTAAATTAAAGTGCCTAAATAAATTGAATAAAGTAAAAATACGTTTCACCCACATTAAAGTGATGCAGAGAAAATTATAATCTATATATATATATATAGATTATGATAAATGAACCCCTATTTATCCTGGTCACGCTATAACTTGAGAACGGCTTTACCGATTTCATTCATCTTTTTTTCAAAATGTTTTCTAATGCATCGTAGAAGGTTCTTACATAAAAAAAAAGATCGGAGGTTATGGCGAGGACGAAGGCTGAGCCTACTTCATGAACGTAGTCATGGGTATTCAGGGCATTCGCTAGTTAATAATAATTATTGCTCTTAAAATTACGAAAAAGTTTAGTCAACGTAAAATTTCAAAATTTGGTCAAAATTGAAAAACCCTCCATCTTCGCACGAACTGTGAGATTATCTGTGCCACAATTGTATTACATAAATTATATTATATTACTTATTTATGATACGATTACGTTATGACAATTATTACCCGTACGTACGTAGACGTACATAAGGTACATATGAATAGGTAACAATGGAAAATCAATGAACCTGCCTGTAGGCTGTTGTAACTCTAATACCTCTCCAACGTTACAGCTAAATTTAATTTATCTCTCTATCAATGTCCAGTACAATGTCTTCACAAAGGAGAGCTTAGCCACTAGTGTTCAGATAATGTTTCATTTGAACATGATATTTTACTTTATTTAGGTAGCTAAAAGGTAACTTTGATACATAATATTATGTTTTGATATAACGATTACAAATGACTAGAAATGGTTAGAGTTAGTGATCGTGGAGGCTGTGCGGAAGTCAATTAAAAACGCTAATATGTTGGTGACTCCAGCCTAAAGAAAAGAGCATGCATTAGCTTATTTAAAGAAATAACATAGAAAAAATGAACTGGAAAGAGCCGACATACATGGACTGCTCAAGCAGTTAGACAGTGATCGACATACACGGACCGCTCTTGCAGTCATAGTCAACAGCTTGAAGCTACCATTGATAACTGGTCGAGCTGGTATTAACCGCTCAACAAGTCACAATTTCAATTCGGAGATGGGAAGCGCGCGCGACGTGGAATGAAAAGCGCGGTCGGGGGTAACTGCGCGCGAGCAGTCGACAGCTCGAGCAGTCCGTGTACGCCTGGCGACTGCTTGACAGCCAACAGCCTGAAACAGCAGCAGAGCAGTCGCAGCTTGAACCAGTCCATGCTGACTGCTCCAAGCTCTTCTGGTGTCTGGGCTCTGTCAAGTATTAGCTGCAACTTTAGTTTAAGCTTTTTATATCTAGAAAAATAGAAATGCTTGGAGATCAAAATTTTAATAATATTGAAATCTGTACAAAGTAAATTTAAACAAGTACATACAAATTGAATAATTTTATACCGACTTCCATTCTATTCAGTTATTGGAGTGTAACTCAAAAACTACTGGACCGAATTTGATAAAATTTAAATGGGACCACACGGTAAGCACCATATTTCAAAATAAAATTAAAAAAATAATTGAGTATCGGTTTACCCTATCGAGAGTTAGGAGGTAACATACATAAAAAAAATACAGGCGAATTGAGAACCTCCTCCTTTTTGGAAGTCGGTAGAAAAAGGTACGGATCATGAGTTTGTAGATTCGTATTGAGATAAATGGTTAGAGTTGAGTATTTTGTTATTTGACCACATGTCACAGAAACAAGGGAGATATGAGAAGGGGGCAGGACCGGTGTCGCAGCAATATGCCCGAAAACAGAACACATTGCTCGCGGTGGTTCGCAGTTTTTGTATTATGTGACTGAACGCCGGTCGCGATATTGCATGTAAACAGTTTACACTGCTTGCTCTGTACTTACGAATACAACGAATATTCAAACGTTAAGTTTAATACCGCAGTGGATTATGAATTTATTGAAGCTAACGTATCCCGTTGAAGCGTGGGATACGGCCGCTACTTGCGCCACCAGGTTTTGTACTCACCGCACAGATCGGTATCGCTCTAGATCTCTATGGACTGAATATTTGTTTGAAATATAAGACTGGACTTGAAACTAATCTATCTGGGGAACTTGATTGTCTGTCTGTCGATCTATCGTCCTAAGGGTTTTTTATGTAATTCTGAAACGGTACAAGCATGAGGCCCACATGATGTTAAGCAGCAACCTGTGCTTGATATCAGATGCACTGTGTCCACCACCCTGAGCTATCAAGTTATTAACTCACATGAGATATAAATATAGAAGCTAATTTTTTTTGGTATGTATCTAGCCAGGGTTTCAGGGTTCAGAATTTTTGAATTCTTCTCAGGATTGCGGCCGGGTTTTGCAAATCTCTTAGAAAATAGCAGGATTTATAGAATTTTCCACTAAAGCAGCGAGGGGCGTGTGTGGAAGGGGGTGATGCTACAACTACCCACTAAATGAGATGTACGACGCGTGAGCGAGACCCCCTGATACCCGCAGGGTATAAATACGATAATATATGACAATTTTTAAATTGTTCAGTTTGAGATGAGTTGAGAGAAGACTTCCAAACTGCAACGAATTGTCAGGATTTTTCAACGAAAATAAGGCCTTTTCTCCGCACTTTTAACTTATTCCTCTGGTAATCCTACATATATCTGTAATTTCTTTTAGTTGCATACCAAAACTAGATTTAATATAATACTTTCGGTTTTCCTATGTTTTAAATTTTTGTCTGTATAACTTTTTTAACCTTTATTTGATTATTTTGCACTTTAAATGATTATTTGTAATAAGTTAACAATATTGTTATCCGCATAAGTTTATAAGATATTTTTATGTAAACTTGTCCAATTAAAAATATAAACCCTACTATATATACGTGATATTATAAACGTTTGTAAGTATGGATGTATGGGTGTATGGCCGTTTGTTACTCTTACACTCTCAAACGGCGGTGTAAATTTTGATTTAATTTGGTATGGAGGTAGATGAGGCCCTGGATAAAGATACTTTTCATCTTCATCATCATCATAACCCTGGAAAAGCTAATATGCTTTTCTTGGGCACAGCATAGACAAAATAATAAGATCTCCGGCAAATATCGTCAAGGGTGACGAAATGTAACGACAGTTTTTTTCATGGTGTTTTTTTTTTATTTTTTTTATATACCTACCGAACTGGGTAGCACTTGACCACTATCTCACCTGATGCTAAGTGATGATGCGATCGAAGATGGAGCGCGCTTACCCAGAAGATACCTATGCACTCGTGTTTTGAAGACCCCCATATCGTACTTAACCGGAAACACCGACTCAGGGAGGGTGTTCCATTCCCTAGCGGTTCGTATGATAAACGAAGAAGTAAATCGCTTCGTTCGGGTAAATGGAACATCCACCATAAAGCGGTGGCGCTTCTGAGAATCTCTGGATGTCCGATTATAGAATGGGGATGGCGGAATCAAATTGTGAAGTTCCATTGCACACTTTAATTTTATATATGTATGTTCGTAGCTACTAAATTATATTATAAGTGTTTACTGGTTGATTTACTAAGTATTTAAATTTACTCATATAATATTATTATAACAATTGCGTTTGACCATGTACATATCTTTTTGGTCATTTTGGTACATAGATAGATATGCACTTGGAGAAGATAATAAGATAGATAAACAATTTATTGCAACACCACATTATAAAGTACAACAAACAAATGAAAAACTTAAAATCAAGTGTCACAATGGGCGGTCTTATCGCTCAGAGCGATTTTTTCCAGACAGCCATGCCAAATAAGTTACTCGATGTACCAATCCTGCACAGACGAAGTCGCAGGCACTAGCTAGTAGTGTTATATATTGTCCCAGCTTAACATGTCAAATTACGTTTTCGCGATCAGAATAGCAATCGACTATCGAATTCACCTATTACATGAAATTGTTTTGTTGTGGTGATACCGGGAAATTTACCGGCTAATTAAAAATGTTTCTCAACTTATGCCGACCACAACAGAGGTCGTAGCACAAAAAATAGCGAAAAAGTTCGGCGTACAAACTATGAGTTATATGTGTTACAGTTGCCCTAGATAAATGACAGTTTGTACTGTTTCACGTGAACGACACGTTACGTTACACTTACGCAGTTAATCGTGCTAGGCACACAGGGATCTTATGCTCAAATAAGGTGCATGATGAATGAGAATACAAACATTGAGCTTCTATAACTATTTATATTATAATATATATAAGTATATATAATACTTAATATATATTTATAATAACGTTATAAGATCAACTTTTGTAGTCGACTTGTCTGCTGATATAGATATTTTAAAAGACAAAGTTTTGAAGATGGCATCCAGTAAAGTTAGGACCGTCCGCTTGATGTTGCATATCGGAATGGAGTAAACGAAACAACGGGTAGAATTTAACGTCGAGTAGTTCAGTTGAATCTCAGTTAATACGAAACTCCCTAAACTTGTGTTTCGACTTATCTGAAGTAAGAAACTTTATAGAAGAGAGAGCTAATCATACTAATTATTCGTAGCTGTGCAGTTTTCAACTTCTAGGTGCCTTAATAAACGTACTTACGCAGTTATTCGTGCTCACAGTAGTGTGTGGTTGTGTAATGTATATAAAATAAAAAAAAAAAAAAAAAACCGCAGGGACAGCCTTGTGGCTAGCCGTCGGTGAGTGGCGACACCGTGGACCCTAATTCTCCCTGGGGCTAAATGAGACCCCTGACCCCTGGCTTGCCTTAATTGGCCGTCGGGGGTGGAGACGCAAGAGCAAGTAACAAAAAGCTCCAAGGGTGGAAGTGTTAAAGGGCATAACGCCGGTAGTAGCGCTCCAGTGAAACCGCAGCACGCCTCTCGACACCCTTCAGCCATCTACACCAACGTTGCCCCTTTTGTCACCATTTATGGTGGCCCTTATCGGGGGGCCCGTTTAGAGGGTGGCAAGTCACCACCTGCCTAAATATTTTAAAATGAGACTGAAGTTGGCAGGTGCCGTAGTGCCGACCATAGTCCACTATCTCCCGTACCACTAATAAGTACATATCAATAGCCATGCCATTTTACCCACTTTTTAATAGATATACCATGTAACCACCTATCCAAAATGTTTCTGTTTTCATACTGCATTGTATTTTTATACGAAACGGGCCTCTTAGTGTTGGCTACAGCCCCACTTATGCCTATGTAAAGGGCCGGGTAAAACCCGTGAAATTGTTTGAATAAAAATAATAATATAATAAAATCATTTATTTGACAAAAATGGCATTCACAATAGGGTTGTAATTAAGCACCTGGTTCCCAAACTAGGCTCTTGACCCTTGATATAAGGCATATATTCGAATGAAAGGATTATCTATCATCTCTTTAAGTATAAATTTACTAAGTCGTTTACCCAAAATGTAGCCGACTTGGACACCAAAAAATTGCGAAATAACTTGTTGAAGTAGTTTATCGCACGTTGAAGTCGGTTCCATTATTTTGGTAAAATATTTCTTGGCCTTTTTAGTTACTCTTGCTACTTACGGAATCAATTGTCATTCACCGTCAATGATGATATCATCAAGATAGGCGTAACACTTTTTAGTTATTGAAGTGTAACTCAAAAACTACTCGACCTAATTTGTTAAAATTTAAATGGGACCATCTCGGAATACGTCATTTTGCCGCTCAAGTACAGTGTGCAAAAAAAACCGACCAAGTGGCCTTTATTAAGATAGAGTAAAAATTGATTAAAAATTAAGTTTGTTAAATTAATAAAAAATATTTATTCATTTTGAAAGGTAATATACAACTACATATTCTGTGAAAATGTAAGGTGTCTACCTGTAACCGTTATTAATTAGCCAAATTATCGACGCGTGTATCGGTAACAAAGACGCTGACCGTACTGACACTTGCCGGGCGAGAAAATGGAATGGGGGGGGAAGCGAGCGGGGACCCGCATTCCAGCGATCCGTCGAGTTAATGTGACCGCGTTGTACACACTAAACTTTTTTAGAATCGGTCCATAAATAGGGGAGAAATCCGCTAACATACACAAAAATATACATAAAATAGACAACATGGCCACCTCCTCTTTTGAAGTCGGTAAATTTGAAGAATTACTATGACATTTTAATTGTTTTGCAGACGTCTGATATCCACACTGAAACATATGCCGGAAAACAAAGAGTCCCGTAGGCGGTCAGGAGAGCTGTGAACAAGTTAACAACCGCATAGATTACGGCACTGCAATTACTGTCAGTGACATTCCCAGCGGTGGCTTAATTAAACCGAAAGTTTAAAAACACAAAACTAGGTAATATTTAAAAATAGGCCAAAATCATTGTTTTCTTTTCAGCGGAAGTGTCACTAAATATTTTTTAATATCGTAATTTTTTATTTGATAATGGATTTCCGCAAAGTAACGCCTGAATCAATACATTTTCTAGGTAATATTTCTTTATATATATATTTAGTTATATGTGTTAATGATGAAATCAGCTATTAAAGCAGTTTCCTCCGTATTTTAAAAGTATGTGATTAAATTGATTAATTTACGAAATGAAATTATTTAGTTATTATTTAATTATTTAGTTATTATATCCGCGGTGTTCCAGCAGCATTAAGTCAAGCAAATTTGTGGCTAAAATCAATTGCCTTGATTCAACATAACTCTAAACCCGCTAATCTCAGCCCCGATATGCCAGCTCTTCTTCGAAATAGTTATTGGAATAGGATAAAGCAGACATACCACATATCACAGAAACAAGGGAGATATGAAAAGGGGGCGGGGCCGGTGTCGCAGCAATATGTCCAAAAACAGAACACATTGCTCGCGGCGGTTCGCAACTTTTGTATTTTGTGACTGAATGCCGTTCGCAATATTGCATGTAAACAGTTTACAATGCTTGCTCTGTACTTACAAATATTCAAACGTTAAGTTTAAATACCGCAGTAGATAATGAATTTATTGAAGCTAACAGAATACGTTGAAGCGCGGAATACGGACGCTGCTTGCGACACCAGGTTTTGTACTCGACGCACGGATTGGCATCTCTCTAGATCTCTATGATACATATTATTCCAGTCCATTATTTTAGGTACTTGATCTAAATTGCAATTTGAATTAAATGCGAAGTCATCTGAGATGTAATTGTTCTGCATTCCGGTTAAATTTAATGGTGATACCGTGGCCACACATACCTTTATATATATAGGATGTTTGGTAGAGGGATCGACAAACCAAATGAGCGTGTTCGGGGGGCCCCCTTGGAGAATAAAAGTTGGCCAAAAAAAATCCCCGACCCCCCAATATGTAACTTTTTTTTGTGATTTTTTCCCTTTTTCTCCGAAATTGTACCTATTTACCACCATTACATTTGTAAAATCTGTTTTAGACCGGATGTTTTTAGTTGAATTTGGTCTCTAATACACCTTCAGGCCACGCAAAATTGATACAATATTGGAGAAAAAGAGAAAATACCCAAAAAAAGTTAAAAAAAATTGGGGTGTCGGGGATTTTTTTTGGCCAACTTGTATTCTCCAAGTGGGCCCCCGAACACGCTCATTTGGTTTGTCGGTCCCTCTACCAAACACCTTGTATAGACATAATTGTAAAGACTTTGTACTTACTGAAAGATCAACGCATATTACATAACGCTGAATCAATTAAATCAACTCAAATCAAATATCGAACCAAAATTTTATAACCCAGGTTTAATTATGTGTATATACATACGTAAACATGTAAATGTGTCGATTTCCAAACATCCTGTCTTTTCGAGAATCAAAATTTGTATGTTTCCTTAACATGAGGGAAGCTCACGTGTTTAGATCTAGTGTACTGATCCAGATCCAGTGAGCAAATGAACAGTCAGACGTACACACTCCAAAAAAAGTTTGCGATCACTAGAATAAGTTGATATAATTTTTTTAATTAAACTTAATCATCAATTTGTTAATAAAAGGTTTATGTTCAATATAACTCCGCCCTCGGCTCGAACACATGCGGTGATCCTCCTGGACATGCTGAACATCAAGTTATCCAGCATTCCTTGGGGTAACCTGTCCCATTCTTGAACAGCGGTTTCCCTGAGCTCTGGTACTGTCAGGGGACGTGGCTGACCGTTCCAAACAGCTCGCTTAAGAGCATCCCACGCGTGCTCTATTGGGTCTAAGTCAGGCGAGCCGGCAGGCCAGTCTAACCTTGTGATGTCGTATTCTCGGAGAGCAGCATTGACTCGTTGAGTTCGATGGACGGGCGTTTTATAATTATCCACTAGTACAAATTGGTGCCCATGGTTTACTCGGAAGGGTCTGACAATTCCATCAATAGCAACTGCTCTATACATGTCTGCTGCATGCAGACTTGATAGGTTAAATTAAAATTGATAAAAAGGTTAAGATTTTTCAAAGTGATCGAAAACTTTTTTTGATGTGTGTATAACGCCTTTGAGTTTGGGTACCCAACCCAGAGTGCAGATTGCCTTGGACGCTATTGAAAACAAGAAACCTTATACAATAGGGGACAGATAGCAATTTCCACACGCAATTTCAATAAGTTAACTGTGCCGTCGTGTGGCGAATTCTATTCAAATCGACTGAGAAAATAGACGGGTGCCAGAACTATCAAACAATGCCCATATAATGAGAGTAATTCTGAAAGCATAACGCTTTTATAGCTGAACTAGTTGCGCCTCATGGTTCCAGCCGCGTGATATTGTATGATAATGATGAAAAGTTTCATAATATGTCCTTTCCCGGGATATATCCACTATATATGTATTATATAATATATTATACTACAATACAATACAATACAAAATCTCTTTATTTGCACCAAAGTAAATACAACATTAGGAAACAACTTAAATAGTAGGCACAAATGGGCGGTCTTATCGCTAAAACCGATCTCTTCCAGACGACCTTTGGATGGATAGCGATTACATGATTGACATGGACGGTGGTGCAACATCACGAAGAAATATATTATTACCTAGTATTACATAAAACAGATGTAACACTAGATAATACTAGATAAAAGGGTAAAATTCAAATAAATAAAAATACACTTAAATATAACAATACTTACACTTACCTACACGTAATAATAATATAATACATATATTATACTATAAACATACATGAACATAATATATACTTACACATACATAAATATCAATAATATATAATAATATCAATCAATGAATGATGTCAGGAATTAACATTTAACGTAGAGAGATAGTAGTCTTACTATATTACGTACTATATTAATATATTATTATTATTATATATTATTTCATAAATATTATAAATGTGAAAGTTTGGACGGATGGATGGAAGGATAATTTTAATGGATGTTTGTTACTCAATAACAGCAGAACGTCTGAGCGGATCTGGTTGAAATTTTGTCACAGAGATAGATTATAGTCTGGAATAGCACATAGGTTACTTTTCATCATCATCATATTCATTATCGTCCATCACCATACGGGTGAATAGGCGTTATATTCTTGGGCACAGCATAGACAAAATAACAAGATCTTGACCTACGTTAAGATCGTAACGATGACAGTTCTGTCAAAGTTTGTGTCAGTTTCTGATAGATAAGTCAAAAGCACGCCATTATTTTGACAGCTCGATACACTAGACCTGCTCGGCGAACGTCAAGGGTGATGAAATGATATGACAGTTTTTTCCATGGTCATGAATTACTGGTACTAGATTTTATTATTAGAGTTTACTGATTGATTTACTAAGTACTTAAATTTACACATATAACCATATAAATATTTTATGACATTTTGGCATAAAGGTAGACATGGCTTTGGAGAAGATAATAAGCTATTCGAAGTACTAATCCTGCGCAGACGTAGTCGCGGGCACCAACTAGTAATCTATATATCTCCTTGCCAAATGCCATTAAAGTTCCTTCAGCCGTTTAGGCATAATAAGGTTACAGACAGACAGAAGAGTGACAGAGTTTCAAACAGTTTTTATAACAAATACTAGCTGCGCCTCGTGGTTCCACCCACGTGGTAACGGATAATGATAAGTATCCTTTGTTCTTACTCGAGATACAATTTATCAACTTGCCAAATTTCATCGAGATCCGTTTAGGCATGAAAGCGAAACATACAAACAAACTCACTTTCGTATATATCTTAATACTAGGTGTGTCCCACGGTTTAATCCGCGTGGAGACGGATAATGATGATGATGATGATGATGATGAAAAAGTATCCTCTATGTAATTCCAGCGCCTCATCTATCTACATACCAATCACTTTCCATTACGTGAATAGGTTGCTTTTCATATAACCTCCAATGGTCCTCATGGCTTTTGATAATTCTAAATTTATCTCACGAAAATATGTAGCGCCTGTTAAAGTTGATTTTGCGCTTCTGTCCAAGAAGCACATATGTTTTTTAAAATAGCAAATTGGGAAGTTGTGCTCGTGATATAAGCTTATGCTCGCCCATGGCACTTGCAGCAACGTACTCGGAGTGCGCGCTCTCCAGTAAGTAGAACGTCTTCGCGACAAATAGGCGACAAAGGTGGGACGAGGGGGTGTGGTGGGGGCGGAAGATGCTTGCCGGCGATCATCACGCGACTTCCCGGTCAGGGTTGGCAGTTTTTAAATTTCATTGTTTTCTGTTGTGTAGTGCTACGAACAAGAAAACCGAAGATCTGCCGTGCTGCCATGCGACTCTCTAATGATTAGTCGTTGCGTTCGTCGACGAGCTCACCGATGTCAAATATTTTATGAGATATCGCCCTTGTAAATAAGGTTATTTATCCAACGTTCCTTGTCATCTAGTCATTTGTTTCACTGATGTTGTCAAAGATGCAACGATGTTTGCTCTCAGAGAATCGCACGGTCTACGAGCTCGTCGACGAGTGCATCAACGAATCATTAGAGAATCGCAAAGCTGTTTGTAGATGCAATGTTGACATCCCTACACGCGTCTCGCGCCAAACCTGAATTAACGCTAGTAGGGAAGACGTTCTACTTATAGATATTTACTTACTTTGCTTGCAGTGTCACCCAGAACTTGTAACTGTAGGCGTGGCACTGCATTGGCACGCTTTCAGCTCGGCGGAATATATTTCAATATTTGCTCAAAGAGGCTTAAATTTGTTAATTATTGGAAATGATATTGAACATTATGTATGTCCGATATTTGGTCAAAGAGGAGTATCTCATTATGTAAAATATTGGAATTACAAATTATGTTTTCCTCAAAGTAGTTTATTTTGGAATATTCGAACTGATAAATTACGTTTCAACATTTAACAGAACATATGTAACAAATCTAGTTATCGGTGCTCAGCATTTCCGCGCGGAATTAATATGCTACGTTGTTTATTTTATTTTCATAGCTATTTATACTTATATTTCATACTAGCTGACCTGCCCGTGGCTTTGCTCGCTTGGTATCGATCAAGTAGTGGAAGTGCCGTTTTAGAATCTCGGGATCCTGGGTTCGATCCATGGGTTGGACATACATTGGGGCGTTTGTTACAAAGAAATTCTCAATAGCGGTCCGGAGTGTGAAACAGTGCTCCGTAAACGGCTATACGCTCTTCTTCTATTACACGGTCACAAAAAAAAATTATCCCTCTGGCGAAAGGTAGTTGTTTCAAACACCGCTGCCTACCCCTTCAACGATGTAGGACGTGGTGATTTGTTATGTTGGATTTGAAGCTACCATGTATTTCATTATGTATATTATAAAGTACTCTAAAGTATTCTACTTACATTCTTAACTATTAGTAGATTATACACCGAGGGAGTAAAGCAGTGTCTTACGTCACGGGCGGTATATTGAACCTTGAGTGCAACAGGGACTTTTGAGTGATTAACTCAAGCGCCTGAGCGCAGCGAGGGCATTTAAATTTAATTCCCGAGAGGAGCGAGGCGAACTCACGTTCCAAATCACTTTACACCCATGGAAGTTTCATACAGCATTACAGCCCGGGGATGTAATGCCTTGCTTTACGTTGATATTGCGTGATATGTAATTGGATATTTTCGAGCCGATGGTATGAAAAAATATGTATACACCTCTATCCCCTACCCCTAGTAATACACTCACCGGTGTGCTGGATTTAATTTATTGTTATAGCGTAGACTTTAGCCGTGCCGTAAAAGTTCATGCGCGCTGACCAGTTAATCGGGACCCTAGTTTTATATGACGCCGTGTAGCATAGAGAGATCAAGTCGCCTTGTTTGATTTACGTAAAGAGTCAAGAAAAAAAAAAATACCAAAAATGGAACAGACATCATCATCAAAAAGTGTGAAATACTTGTTGAAGTCGGTACCATGTTAGTTCAAAAGTACCTACTATCACAATATTGTGTGTTATTAGTTATTTCACACTTTTTCATGTTAAGGTCGGTTCCATTTCTCGTTAAAAAAATATTTTGCTAATTTTAGTGACCCTTGCTAATTACGTGGTCGATTGTCATTCACCGTGAATGATGATATCATCCAAAGAGGCGAAATACTTTTCAGGTATTGGAGTGTCACTCAAAAACTGGTGGACTTTATAACCCATATGGGTGCAAAGTTCTTATCAACGGAAATGAATTAAGTACAAACACAAAGTAGCCACTGTAAAACGTTTAGGAGTTCTCTTGACTTGAGATGACAGTCAGTACCCATCTAGGTGTAAAGTTGCCATCAATACAAGTTAAACAAGCCCAAACACCAGGTAATTGCTGTAAATCGTTACGGAGTCTTTCGGCTCCATTATCAGATCGGCTCCAGACCTTAATTAAAGTGTGTAGTGCTGAGAAAAAAATTAACAAACGCTTTAGTCGCCACTACGATTTTCTAAGGTCCCCTCTATTTCTCTAAGATGCCGTTATCAAATCCTAGTTTCCTCATCAGGTTACCAACCTTAAGATATCTCCTTTCCAATTAACAAAGAACCATCGAAATCGGTTCATAAACAACGAAGTTATCCGCAAACACACATAAAAAACATATATATGCACTGTAAAATTGAGAAATCTTCTCCAATTTTCGAAGTCGGTAAAAACAAGTTTATCGTTGAGTCCTCTGGGCTCTTTTCTATCCATATCCTATCTTTATAACTATACCAAGTTTCATCAAAATCTGTGCAGTAGGTTTTAAGTTATGCGTGAGCATATATACAGACAGACGGACATTTTTTTCAAAAATGTCATATTCTTGTTCAGTAGGTAATTTTACGTCTCTGACTCACATATTTTTAATTTGTCTTCCAAGTACAGACTTTTTGGCCTTTACTCTTTTATTATAAGTATAGATAGAAGATAGATAGATATAGACAAGTACAGACTTATTGACCTCCACTCCTTTATTATAAACATAGATGTATCAAAGTCGCTGTAATGATAATAAGGATATTTTATCTTAACTCTCGCCTTTTAATAGGCAGCTTAATTTGATTGCACTAAAATAAAGCCCAACCAGTTGCTACTTATACACCCAATTCCCAAATCAAATGTACTATAAACTGTCTCCGTGCAAATCCCACTAGCTGCTTTTATACTTGCACACTATTACGTATCTACGTGTATATGAGAGTACACGTATATATGAGAGGGGTAGTCCAATATGAGTCCTTACAATTTGTACCGAACTGTGTCAACGGAAGCCGGTACTGTGGTATTCGCATATTGCGGAACGCAGTGAAATGTAGCCACTCTTGTTAGTAGGTTTTACGTTTCTGGGAGAAGCGGTAGGTAGGTTTTTGAGCAATGGAGTGTTCGATGAGATTTACAGTAGAAACAGATTTTACTAGGCGAATGAGAATAAGAAGTTATCATCATCATCATCTCCATCTCAGCCGTAGAAGGTCCACCGCTGAACAAATGCCTCCCTTATAATTTTCCAAATGTACCGATTGGAAGCAGCCTGCATCCAACGTACTGCGACCTTTATCAGGTCGTCTGTTCACCGTGTCTGTGGACGACCTACGCTGCGCTTGTCGGTCCGTGGTCTCCACTCCAGAACCTTCCAGCCCCATCGGTCATCTGTTCTGCGTGCTATGTGCCCTGCCCACTGCCACTTTAACTGGCTAATATTTTGGGCTATGTCGGTGACTTTCGTTCTTCTACGGATCTCCTCATATCTGATTCGAACACGTAGAGAAACCCCGAGCATAGCCCTCTCCATATTTCGTTGTGCGACTTTGAGCTTACTCATGAGGCCCATAGTAAGAGACCACGTTTCGGTGCCATAAGTCATCACTGGTAACACACATTGGTCGAAGACTCTTGTCTTGAGTCAAGACAAGACAAGAGTCAAGAAGTTATATGTCATCAAAATTCATAATATCTTGAAACTTGAATATCGCATTGCTACACAATCAAGACGTTTACAAGAAACGACTGACTCTACACGTCTCTTCTAGTATAAAAACGTCCATTTCATTATAAACCGCGGACAATCGGACATTTCTTTGTCAAACAGATATATTGAAATAGCTACGCCTAAAACTAGCTAAATCACTATGACACAGGGTTAAACACTGACTTATTTGTAAAACGCGCAGAAGCTCTTCCTTCTAAATTTTACTCAAATCCGTTGACCCTTTGCAGCGTAATAAGTAACAACTATTTACTCGTTCACTAACTTTCGTATGTATAATATTAGTGCGATTGGATCGACTATTTACGCTTCAGTGCTTATTTTCATAGTTTAATAGTTCCTGTCAGTTTAACCGGAGAACGACAATGTCAAATAACTTGGCCAACCGCGGCGCTGACGTAAATCCTACTGCCATTTCACTACCTAATAAGTTTTGCCGCAACACTATCTGATAGCCGCCTCATCAACTAAACTCGGATTCACAATATCCGAGTGTAAATACAATTGCTCTGTCAGCCTCTTCCCCTCGGGAAGAGGCAAAAACTCAGACATTCGGTCGCCACCAGAGCAGACTTGCTGGCGGCGGATCGCGGAACAATGTTTAGAAAGATGGAATGGCTTCCAAAAAGGAGGTAGGTACTCAAGTCGACTGTTTTTATTTTAATGTGTGTTACCTCATAACAGTAACTTTCGACTGGATGCACAGATTCTCAAAAAGTTTTAATACCTAATAACATTAATAATTGTTTGAAAGCTGATGATTCCCGTATGGTCCTATTTAAATTTCATCAAATTCGGTCCAGTACTTTTTGAGTTACACTCAAATAACTGAATAGACTGGAAGTCGGTATAAAATTTTTCAAATTGTACTTGGTTTAACACCCACTCTTGTCGAATTTACAGTAGCATTATATTTTCTGACTTAGGATTTAGACTGTTATATATTATCTCACATTGTCGTTATAACCGACTAAGGCAAGATGGTAAAGAACTCGCCTTTATATACCTAAGTAGACCTAAAATATAACTGGTAATATTATTGGTGTTTGATAATTAATTATTTATCTAATATATAAGCTTCTCGAGTCACAGTGTTTGTAATAAAACTCCTCCGAAACAGCTTGACCGATCCTTTTTTAATGAAAATGTTTTGTGGGTCTAAGAATAATTCGTAAAGCACCTGTCATCATCATAGGTAACTAATCTGTGTACCCAATTTTATTAAATTCGGTCGGTAAATAGCGCTATAGCAAACTTCCCCCTTTTTAGGAATTGTCACGCTTCCCACAAAACAATCGCCAACGGCGGAATATATGTTGACTGTTAAAACATGCACACCAAGTTTCGTCAAGATCGGTTAAAAAATGCGAGCAAGACCAACATGCAACCTACAAATATACGGACAAGTGCAAGTCAACTTGGCTAGTTAAAGAGAGAGAAAAAAAAGAGACGCTTCGCTCGCTGCACTTGCTCGTTCAAATATTCACCCTCTCTAGAATCTCGAGATGGTAAATATGTCTTATATAGCCTTTATGAACGGCGATGTATGCAAAGCCCATTTGGCTCTTCTAAATGTTACGGTGTGTTGTGGTAGGTACAGTACGAGGGCGGTCCTTAGTGATAGCGATCGCAGGCTAGAATATTGTCATTGATTGCTTCTTTTGGGCTCTACATCTTAAGTTGTATTGCCTTTTCTGACGTTACATAAGTTAGCTTACAGATTGTAATTTATTTAATGGCATTTTGTGATGAACGTGTAACTCTTTGACCTATAGTTGCTAACTGGTTCGGGAGATTAAACCCTCAACCTTATTATAAACGCCACGCTTGCTCAATACGGTTGCATCTACGCCTTGACAGAATAGCAATGCACTACATTAAACTGCATTGCACACCAATTACATTTGTTCCTTAATCTCATTTCAAAAGCTACTTTACTTGCTATAATCTATATATCCATAATATAATACCCCTATTTCTCCTGGCCATGCTGTAACTTGGGAACGGATGGAATAATCTCACTAATTCTTTTTTGTTGTGTTAATTATTGTCAGGAGAAGGTTCTTATGAAAGATAAACCAAGAAGGTTATGGCGAGGCCAAACGCCGAGCCTACTACGAGAACGAAGTCGCGGGCAGTCGCTATTGGTATATTATAAATACAACGGTAAGCAACTATTATAGGGAGAAGAATTTGAATAGAACGCTTACCACCACGCACAAGATATACTCTAACACACTAACGGTCTATCAATCCCCCCATAGTACTTCTACTAAAACAATTTTAACCACACACATCGAATTTCCTGGAATCAAAGTATGTTTTTTTTAAAAACTACTATATTATTGGCCAAATACTACTGGCGAGTTTACGGATTAAAAATAAATCAATACTAAAATGTATAAAGAGCGACCATAATACAACTGTACTTATTTTTACAACGTACATACAAATTATGTTTTTTTGCGTATGCAAAGGTTGCTAAACGTGAATACATTTCAAATGCAGTACAGAGACGTGCAATGAAATGATTTTCACTTACTTAACCATTGAGCGGGCCTAAGTACGATAAATAGAATTTGCGCACCAGTCTAGCAAAATCACCGCAGAAATCAAAGTCAAAGTCAAAATCATTTATTCAATTTAGGCATCAAAGACGCACTTATGAACGTCAATTTTTCATTGTAATGTACTTTAAAGCCTACCGCCGCGTTCCAAAATACATAGAGCCAACCGAGAAGAAGCGGCAAGAAACTCGGGGCCATTCTTTTTATATAGATGTTTTTACAATGTTTTTACTTAGGTACTACAAATATTAGCTCCAGTGTGTTGCCTTACAAAAGAGAACATAATAATGGTATCAGTAGGGCAAGACACGCTACACTTTGACATCTTAGTACACGAGTAGATAGATCCTGGAGTGATCAGTCCCAAGCTGTTTTATCCTCCAAGTAATCCGAAATTTTGTAATAACCTTTTTGACAGAGTTTAGTTTTAATAGTAATTTTAAACTTATTAATAGGAAATCCGCCATTTAAAAACTTACGCGCGCTCGCGTTAATTTAATTGTAGTAAAAACTATTGAAACTATTTTGTATCTGTAAACGGCTTAAAATTACACTAATTAAACAGTTTACGAAAAGCATAAGAATTATCCGGTAGATGTCTCACACTCTACGCGACACACTGCTATATTAGAGTAACGAGTTTGAGGCGTAGCGTGTGATATTCATTGTTGAGCTTGAATAGAAAGTGGGACCACACCCTAATGGCATTTCTGGCTCGATACATGACTAACCGATTCGGGAAGTTCGTTGTAAATAGAAAACCCTGTTTTGTAGAGGTTTTTATACTTTCGTCTTCTCCTATAACATTGTGTGTAGCGTTTTAGTTCTTGAAATGTGTGTGGGTGCTCATTTAGATCTGCATTGCTGAACGACGCTCGTAGGCTCAATGTGACTTTAGGTGAGATGAATGAAATGGTATGACATTTCCGATCAAAAAGATATCGACCACAGTGGGCATAGAACGAATAACTGCGTAAGTGTAAAGAAAAGTGTCGTTCACGTGAAACAGTACAAACTGTTATGTATCTAGGACAACATTGACACAGATAACTCATAGATTGTACGCTAAAGCGTGACATGTTGATGCTTATACGATACTTTTTCTCAAATTGTTTGTGCTACGGCCTCTGAGCGAATATGCCTTGGTACTTAGATAATTAAGTATACAATATGTGCATTTCAACTCACAAATGTAAAATAATGTTACAACTCTTTTATAGAACTGATAAAGAACTGCGCTTGGTGAATTATCGTTTTTTAAGCTAACGCAACATTGTTGATGTGATTCTAATAGATTATTATGCCACCAGCCTATCTGCTAATCCACACTGATAGTCGTGAATAATAAACCACACCCTCTCTCTGCAAGCATGGTCGATACTAAAACAGGTTAACATTTTGCTGTCATCAGGAGTTGCAAGCATATTATTATATAATTTAATTCTAAGGTAGCAAGTTTGTGATGAGATAAATAAATGCTTTGTTATTATTATCATCATGTTCCATAAGGAGACAATGGACTGATTATGATAGGTTATGTTTTAGGTATATTTTACAAAGTCTTTCGAACACTTTTATTTTAATGTAGAACTAGGTTTTTAGTCTAACATAATTATACCCAATATTCATTTATTAAAAACCCATTTAACCATTTAGATTGACCTATGGAACCAATGTCACCTATAAAATTTACTTGCATATAATATTATATAACATTATACATTGATATACATAATCCGATAGGGAACGAAACTTGAGAGGCAAACAAGTGAGATTCATTTTTCCATATGAAATGCAATACAGTTTGGGAATGACTAATATGAATATGATAATGACGGTGTTTCGCCAAAATCACATTTCAAGCGAAGAAACGATGAAGCTGGGATAAATGTGTGAATAGAAAATAATCATATGAAAATCGGTACCATGATAGTTCAAAAGTACCTATTATTACAATATTGTGCGCATGGTACCGACTTCGGCAAGCTTTTTCACACTTTTTGATGTTGAAGTCAATTCCATTTTTGGGTAAAAAATTTATTTCACCATTTTTGACCTGCTATTTACGGGGTCGATCGTCTATATAGGGTGTTTGGTAGAGGGACCGACAAACCAAATGAGCGTGTTTGGGGGACCACTTGGATAATACAAGTTGGCCAAAAAAAATCCCCGACCCCCCAATATGTTTAACTTTTTTTCGTGATTTTTCCCTTTTTCTCCGAAATTGTACCTATTTACCAACATAACATTTGTAAAATTTTTAAAAACTAAAAACATCCGGTCTAAAACATACTTTACAAATGTTATGGTGGTAAATAGGTACAATATTGGAGAAAACAAGAAAATTTACATAAACAAAAAAAAAATTGGGGTGTCGGAGATTTTTTTGGCCAACTTGTATTCTCCAAGTGGGCCCCCGAACACGCTCATTTGGTTTGTCGGTCCCTCTACCAAACACCCTGTATAATATATATCGTTATAGCTAACCAAAAGCTCTTCATTTCACTCTTTGATAAGAATAAAAATACATATGGTACAAACGAGTGTGTAAAAGTTATTATTATTAATATAATAACGTTTACACGCTCGTTCCCCCGTACAAAACAATACCATGGACATATAAAGACAATATCTATCATAACAGACAATATATATAATATATATATACAAGACACAACTATAGTGTCCGAACGAAACTAGTTTTTTAGCCGAAACCAAAGCCGAAATGAAACTTATTAAAAATTGTTTAAAATTACGACTATTTACTGATTTTTTTACATTTATTTGCATATATATTTTTATAAACAGTTAAATATGATTTATTAAATCAATGTTTGAGATCGCAAAAGCAGGCCTTAGTGCTTTAAAAAGTAATACTATAAAAATTACAAGGGCTGCGATGTCAATACGAAAGTTTCAAGTTTTTCTAAATAAAGCTTCTTTCGGTTGGATGGTACTGTTAAACTGTCCAATAGATGTCGCTCCGTCCCCGCAAGACGGTTAGTCAAATAGAGAGTTAAAATTCGATGCTCGGACCAGAACCTCGGTGGCCTAGTTGGTCAATGGCGTCTGACACGGAAAGTCAGAAGACGCGGGATCGAATCCCGTCCGAGGATGGAATTTTTCTCTCTATAAATTTCAATGTTTGAGATCGCTAAAGCAGGCCTTAGTGCTTTAAAAAGTAATACTATAAAAATCAATATTTAAAGACATAACACATATATTTTTTAAATAATATATTGAAGGAACAGAAGCGCTCGTATCGAAGCTCGACTTGGCGATCTTAACCAATCAACGACTTAAGCAACACTTGCTGCGGTCAGGACTTGGATGGGTGCTAGTGGCATTATTCAACTAAGCGCTTCCGTGCATCGAAGGGCACGTTAAGCCGTCGGTCCCGGTATTTTATCTCAGAACATCAGTCGTTAGGCTATGTCGAGGGCCTTCGGGCGGCCTGATAACTTGGACATGGGTTGGCCACTAACCTATTCGCACTGGGCCCGCGTGTTGGATTATGGCCCAACTCCTCTCTCTGAGAGTCCCAGCAGTGGGAACAAAATGGGCTCATTATGATGATTATGAATATACGCACGAAAATTCACTAACACTCAAGCCTCGACTGGGCCGAAAGTTTCGGCTATATTGTGGCCGAAACTGGCCGAAACTTCAGTCGGTTACTACACAACAATAAAATATTTTGCTCACCACACAAATTGGCTTGGTCTGCGATCGAAAGTGGCGCTTCGAAGGCGCACTACCTACAGAACTTATGAAGCCATCACATTGCATGTACCATAACAAAATAGGTACTCTTTAAAAAATTCTATTCAGAGGAATTTATTCATCCCCAAACGGCTTAAATCGGGGTCGTGTAACTCATTAGCCCCTCGGAATACAACGCCCAAGTGCAATGGGTAAAGCTTTGACGGCGCAAACGTGTTATGTGCCTAATTAAGGTGTACGAGGTCGACTTAAAATATGTATTATCCTCGTTTTATATGTGATGAATTCATGCACAACAATAAGTAAGTAAAGGGAATAAATAAGTGAGAACTATAATAATAATAAACATTTATTGATACCAAAAAACAACTTTGTAACTTACAATTAACACAAAACACAAAATAAAATAAAATAAATTTCAAATTTATTTTATTTTATATTGTGATTTAAATGACTTTAGACGAGAAGACTTCGCGAAGGTTCCGGAACGCTGCCCAGCCGAGTTGGATTCGACGATTGATCTCTTTCTCGAATTTGAATCTAACTAGTTTTTCAAAATTCAAAATTCAAAAATTATTTATTCAGTTTAGGCATCATAGACACTCTTATGAACGTCAAAATGTTTAAATGATTCTACCGCTGTCTACGGAAAAGAACCACCGCCGAAAAGAAGCAGCAAGAAACTCGTGGGCCATTATTTTTTCAAGTCTTTGTACATTGAGGTTACATATGAGTAGTATTAAAATAACAAATTTATTCAATAGTTGGCTACTAGGCAGAAGTGGAAAGCTTCCAGGCATCTTTGTCTTCTAAGTAGTGACTCAATTTATAATAGGCTTTTTTCATTAGTATATTTTTAACACGTAAGTTGAATTTCCCTTCAGTGAGCTCAGTAATGTCTTTCGGGATTTTATTATAGAAACGTACACAATTGCCTAAGAAGGACTTATTTTTAGTTTTCGTGAGTCTAAATTTAGATACAGCTATCCTATCCTTATTTCTAGTATTAATATTATGCATATCACTATTTATTCTAAACTTCTTTATATTTTTACGAACGTACATTATATTTTCTAGGATATACAAAGATGGAAGAGTTAATATGTTAATTTCTTTGAACATTTGTCTTAAGGATTCGCGGGGACCCATTTCGTAGATGGCTCGAACTGCCCGCTTTTGCAATATAAAAACTGTCTCTATGTCCGCCGCTGACCCCCACAGCAGGATACCATATGACATTATGCTGTGGAAGTAAGCAAAGTAGACCAGTCGAGCAGTAGCTATATCCGTCAATTGCCTAATTTTATGAACCGCATATGCAGCTGAGCTCAGTCTTCCAGATAGTGCATCAATATGAGGACCCCATTGTAATTTAGAGTCTATGCTAATACCTAGAAATACTATTGCCTTGTCAATTTTCAATTTATTTCCGTCGCGTAATACGTTTGGCTCTATATGTCTTACATTAGGCATGGAAAATTTTAAACATTTCGTTTTCTTTGCGTTGAGAAGCAGGTTGTTTGCGGCGAACCAATTTTAAACAATAGTTAACGCGTTGTTGACTTGAACTAGTTCTCTATCTTTCTTGTCTACTTTAAAAATCAGAGAAGTATCATCCGCAAAAAGAACTATGTCAGCAAGGCCCTCAACCATATGTGGTAAGTCATTGATATATGCTAAGAATAAGAACGGACCCAAGATCGACCCCTGTGGAACCCCCATTCCGACCAAAGATCCAGAAGATGTCACGCCATTAATGCCAACTTTTTGCTGCCTATCAGATAAGTATGATTCTACAAGATTCAGAGCAGCTCCACGAATTCCATAGTGGTGTAGCTTATAAATTAGAGTGCGGTGCTCTACACAGTCGAAAGCTTTGGAGAGATCACAAAATACGCCAATGGCATCCTGTGAGCTCTCCCAAGCCTCCAGCACATGCTTGACTAACTGGACTCCTGCATCTGTTGTTGATCTGCTTTTCGTGAAACCGAACTGATTTTCGTGTAAAATCCTATGTTCATTAAAATGAGACAAGAGTTGTTGAAGCATTATCTTTTCGAATATTTTGCTCAAAGCCGGAAGCACAGAGACCGGTCTATAATTTGAGGGGTCGGCGTTAGTACCTGATTTAAAAATAGGGGTGATTTTACTCATTTTCATTAGGTCAGGAAATGTACCTCTATCAATACATAAATTAAATATGATCATCAAATGTGGCGCTATAACTTCTATTATTGACTCTAGCATTTTTACGGATAATCCCCATAAATCCTCTGTTGCTTTAACGTTTAAACTTTTAAATGTTTTTACTATTTTAAAAGTAGATATATGTCGGAACCTAAACTCAGGAATTTGGAGCGGGAAGTTGTCTTTCAGAAAGCCCACTGCAACACAAGGGCAAGAATCAAGAGATTTGGTGACTTCTAGTGGTATGTTAGAAAAGAATTTTCAAATGTATTCGCAACATGACTTGGGTCTGAAACTTTTTGGTTATCTATTTCTAGCACATATTCTGAATTAAAAGATTTACTTTTGCCGGTCTCTGTATTAATAGTTTTCCAAACTGTTTTAATTTTGTCATTAGATTTTCGAATTTTATCCCTTATAAACAAAGCTTTTGCGCGTTTGCATACTGACTTAAAAACCTTTTGAGTAATATCTTACGTAATCATGAAAATCTTTAAAAAAAGTTTGACTGTCTGTCCCAGGTAGGTGTATTCGTCAACAACTTCGAGAACTGAGTTCCCAACTGATATTGAGGTAGGCACAACATGGGTAACTTAACTGCTCAAGCTGCTTCAAATCTTTTAAGTAGCGCGTTTAAAACAAACTTGAAGGTATACAGTATAAATATTATATTAGACTCATAACTCTTTCTTCCTTACGCTTGTTGAAGACTATGGACTTATCTCACAATTCGCTAAGAATAGCGAACTAACTTTTCTCAGATTAATAAAGTTAGTCACAAATGCTTCCAGACTAATTAATTAATGCACTGGCACCATTAGCATCAAATATACCTGTCCTAATGGAAAGTAATTGCTTTTAAAAAGTGTGTTATTAAAATAGTGAAGAACATACAAACTAATATTGTGACGCTTTGCCTCTTGCGGCACGTGAATACGAGTGCGGGGTTAAGAGCGAGTAAAGGTTTTCACTTTAGGTTTAATTTTCATTAGTAAAGAGGTTTGGTTCGATGGGCTCGGGCATGTAGTTCAAATTGGCGAGGATCTTGCGGTCAAGAGAGCGTATGTGGATCGTCCAAGTGGCTGAAGACCTATCGGTCGCCCTAGGTACCGCTAGAACGACGAAGTTCCAAAAGATCTTCGCGAACTTCAGACCGTCAACTGGACTGAAACGGCATTAAACAGAGAAGTGGCAGTCTCTAGCGTCGGAGGCTAAGATTCACTTCGTGTCGTAGTGCCACAGCAGCAAGGAAGTAAGTAAAGAGATTTTGTCAATAATGTTGTATTAATAAAGCCCAGATAGGGCTAGGAAACCAGGTTAAGGTTATTCACAAAAAATGTTAAATTATAAAAATTAAAAATTTCTTCGATCGATGACAACCAAAATTTAACCAATGGTACCTAAAATGTAACATAACGTCTTGAATAGAACCCCAATATAGACTTTATGTCTAATAATATAAAGATAGTTAATTCAGATTAATTTGCTCTCTCCGCGTTTTTATCTGCACAAATATAATAAACACTTCACTAAGTATACACTTATGTATAACATAGCGGCCGTAGCACAAACAATTTGCGAAAAAGAATTCGTATCGTAAGCCTCAACGCGTCACGCTTCGGCTTACAAACTATGAGTTATCTATGTCATAGTGTGCCCTAGATACATGACAGTTTGTACTGCTACACATGAATGTCACGTTACGTTACACTTACGCAGTTATTCGTGCTAGGCACACAGAAATCCAACCCTCTGCATGGGCTAAGATGACTTCATCTCTGAAAAAAATATGCTTCAATATCATAACATTACATATCCGACAAGTAACTAAAGATGTACTTATAGACATTATATTATTATTATACTTATGGGCATTCAGAAAATTATAGTAGAAAATAAAATTTCGCATGTTTTCATTTCCTGTATACTTTTGTAAAACTTACCATTTGCGATTAATAGATTTATGGTGCATAGTTTCCAATATATTGGCCAAATTAATGTTAAGAAGGCGTTTGAAGCTCTACCTGGAGTTGTTAGCATTTTGTGATTATATGCTCAGTAAATGTCCCAAATCCTTATAAAAAAAAATTTGATCTGAAATTTGGTGCGAAGTTGACCAAAACAAACCGACTATTTTTACTGGCCTATTAGTATGATTCATGTTCTTGTACGCGACGGGACGACCTGTGGGCATAGCACGAATAGCTGCGTAAGTGTAACGTAACTTGAAACAGTACAAACTATCATTTATCTAGTACACCTGTGACACAGACTGCGTGAGGCGTTGACGCTTGCCATATAAATACTTTTTCGCTAATTGTTTGTGCTACGACCTCTGGTGGTAAGGTTGTGCCAATGACAGTGTCAGTGCGTCTTCATTTACTTTCTGTGCGACATTGCACTGCGCCTGTCATCTCGAAACAAAGCTGTTCAGCCGTGCGATTCTCTAAGAGCAAACATCGTTGCATCTTTGACAACATCCGTGAAACAAATGACGAGATGACAAGAAACGTTGGAAAAGCTACCTTATGTACAAGGGCGATAACCCAAATAGTATTTGACATCGGTGAGCTCGTCGACGAACGCAACGACGAACCATTACAGAATCACACGGCAGTTTCATTCACTCAATAAATAGCTGATTACGTCGTCTTTCAGAAACTTAACACAGTAGCGCTCTGTTCTACGGCTTTGAGACATATGGGGCAGTCTGGCTCTGAGAAGGTACCTACGAGAATGAACGTTCGATTAAGAGTGCTATTACCTAGCACACTTGTAGGGATTCAGTCATGGGACAACCATAAGGCATAAGGTGACTTGGTTCTCGCTCACCACTGATGTATGTAAATGTACGTCAAAGTTAAGAGTTTACAAAACTTTAAACTCTTCACTTATCTGAACTAGATTCAGGAGCTTATCTGGATTCACAACATTACACCATTACAAACAGTACATAAACATTACACCTCCAAATAATATTTGTAGTGCACGTTGGCTGAGATGCACGGCTTGCATCATAGCCAGACCCTCGAGTTTGAGAAAAGTAAGAACTGCGCCAAGAACTAAATTTTATACTGCAATATTTTCGCACTGCAACAGAGCCTAAGGATACTATACAAAAAAATATTTTCATAGAATATTTTATTTTATTTTATAATTACTATACATCACAAAGAAATACACATCAGTTTTAATGGTACCGTCTTAAAATCTAAGTAAGATTTGTCTAGACAGTCATCATCATCATCTCAGTCGTAGGACGTCCACTGCTGAACATACGCCTCCTCCATGATTTTCCAAAAGGACCGGTTAGAAGCGGCCTGCATCTAACGTCGTCCTGTGACCTTCCTCAGGTCGTCTGTCCACCGTGTCGGTGGACGACCTACGCTGCGCTTGCCGGTCCGTGGTCTCTTCTCCAGAACCTTTCGGCTCCATCGGCCATCTGTTCTGCGTGCTATGTGCCCTGCCCACTGCCACTTCAACTGGCTAATCTTCTGAGCTATGTCGGTGACTTTCGTTCTTCTACGGATCTCCTCATTTCTGATTCGATCACGTAGAGAAACCCCGAGCATAGCCCTCTCCATAGCTCGTTGTGCGACTTTGAGCTTATCTATGAGGCCCATAGTAAGAGACCACGTTTCAGTGCCATAAGTCATCACTGGTAACACACATTGGTCGAAGACTCGTGTCTTGAGGCACTGAGGTATTTTTGACGAGAAGACTTCGCGAAGTATCCGGAACGCTGCCCAGCCGAGTTGGAGTTGGAGTCTAGACAGTAGTGTTCTCGAATACATAAATATAGCAAGTCAGTATAGTAATTAGATAACAAATAACATGGCGTCGCGCGCTCACATCTCAGCTTGAGTAATAGGTACCTATAACAATGTAACATTTACATAACTAAAACACAGATTATTAATAGCATTAAGTACCTCGCTGCTAGACCACGCTCTCCATGAGGATAAGCATCAGTACTGCCCGAACACAGGTCGGAGTAATAGCGACTATATATGATAGACGTGAGTGTTTGCCCGTTACCCATACCATTTAATCTTTGAGAACATCATTTACCATGAAATAACATTTTAGGTTCGTTGGTAGCGATTTAGACACTCACTGAATTGCAAAACGATACAGCTTGTATAACGACTATTTACGCCGTACAGACAACCCTCGTTTAACTCGCGTGTTAATAAGAAAGTCTTATGGCCAATATATCGACTCAACACCGGCTCAACCCCAACTTTCGGTGCAGTTCAACGATCTATTTTTAAGGTTGGCGCTTGAACCGTTGTTTACTTATAGTAGCGAGGCAAATTGAGTACATGTAAAGTCGATAATAGTATGCTTAGGGTGCAAAAAATCATTGCAAATTATACACGATCCCCCACATTGACTTTGTGCATCGGTCGCGTAGTTTATCATCATGCATGCATGATATTACAATTTAAGAGCGTTCAGTGTATTCCCTGCCGCTGGGACATACAGATAACGGATTTTACAGCCATTTCATAGAACTGGTAGTTTATTTGTGTACCGAGACTAAGCGAAGCTATAATTTACATTATTTAATTATACATTTAGTCCACTCGAATTAGGATTTAACCCGGAAAAAATTGTAAGTAGCAATTTTCCTGGTCAGTCTGAACTTGGTTTTTCATTGCGTCATCGCCATATTGATTTTAAAGGTCACTTGTGTCGCTTAACTTCAGACTCGGATAAATCCAATTCTTGGAATTTTTAAGATTTTGGTATAAAAACAAAGGGTAAAAACTCTTTTAATCAATTTTATCAGTTGTGTATAAGTCCGCATGGTTCTTAAGAAATAAACCGTCAAAATCAGAAGATTTTATTAAAGTCAGATAGATCCATTGGACAGTTTTTTTTCAAATTTAGTTAAATCCACGAGAGCAAATCAGCGAATTGCGTTTGTTCAACATGGCCGTCAGTCGACGGAAACTCTGCCACAGTAGTAACGTACACTCCCGCTTTTAATAGTTTCTTTTTATTTTTTAGACTATTCCCATGGAAAATTTCATTAAAATTGTGTCACCAGTAAAGCCCACAAGAGGCCTAATATAAAACTTCTATAAATCCATACTGATTTTTTTCAAAGATAGATAAATTGCATTTCATTATATCAAATAAAGGTAAATCAAATCTTGATACGTCATTTTTGAAAGAATGAATGGTTATACTCGTAACACTGAATTTGCTGAACAGGGTCGTTTTCTACAATGCTGTTGCCATAATAAATAGAAAACTGCCTTATATATCATCGAATTAAGATTACTATCACTTTTTTATATTTATATCCTAAGAGGGTAGAATTGATTTATCCGAGTTTGAAGTTAAGCGACACTATTTTTGTTAATTGCAATAAAATTTCCTGCAACTATATTTGTCTTCAATGAATAATTACTTCACTATAAGAGAACATTTCTCCAAATAAGGGACACACGTGAAACCTAATCCGCCAACGACGGACCGCTGGCTGCATACACAAGGGTCACGTCCAGGTATACAGTAACTCCTAAATTGATACAGCAGCTGCTCCGTACAGCAGCGTGAGAGCCAGCGATGTCATCTTAGCCCCTTTAGAGCTAGATCTAACCTTTTATCTGCTTGTTCAGCTCCATAAACAAGATTTAGTTCCTAGCCCCAAACTAACATCTATCAAAAAAAATATAGACAAGCTAAGATCAAAGATAATTTAAATAAAAGCTTATCAAAAACTAACTAAATGTCGATCTTATCAAATAAATGGTCAGAACCAAAATTGTAGGAAATTTGATTTCAAACAACTTTGGTTAAAACAGTTTTCCACGTATCGAATATAAACGTGATAATGCAATGATAACATTTATCCCCACCACAACTCGGGTATAAATCGAAAAATATCGATCCGACATAAATTTTATAACGACCAAAATTATAGAAATTCGATTGTCATCATCATCATCAGCCTGTAGAAGTCCACTGCTGGACATAGGCATCTCCAATTGCACGCCACTTAAGTCTATTTGGGCTACTCGCATCCAGTTTTTGCCAGCCGTCTTGCGCAGATCGTCACTCCACCGTGCCTCAAATTCGATTATAACAATTTTTAATTTACAATAAATTAAAAAGCCAAAGTTGGTAATTAAACAAAAATTTGCCCCCATGCCTTTTGGGTATAAATTGAAAAATATAGATCTTAGGAAACAAATGATCTGAATCAACATTGTGATAAATTGACTGTTTACTATTTTTGTTATAACTATTGAAAATAAACGAGTTATTCAATAACCAAAAATGTATTCTTAAAAGCAAAATGGCGAATGACGTAACGGATCATGTACCACGCAAAACCAAATTTAAACTGCCAGTGACCTTCCCCAACGAATTCTGAAGGAAAATTCCTACTTATATTTCTTTCCGGGTTTACCCCTTTTTTGAGCTAATTTAAATGGCTTTTGAATAGTATAAGGATAGTATTTGCATACTGACAGTACATTTTTGACAGCTGTAAAGGATTTTTTTATCTGTTGCAATGCATATTATTTTTATTATAATTATCACTTGCAACACCATTTCATTGCATTCCCGACAGGTTATCTATGATAACCGATACGATCAATTTAAGACAGAACATGAAACAAAATGTCGTCTCGAGTAACTTTATATTCAAGCGTCCACTCCATATTCCAGCGATATTCTGACCTATGTGCTATATAGTACTTAAGAGGATTGCATAGCTAGTACTTTCCGTACTATAAGAGAAAACTCTTTTCTACCTCTTAACATTGTCCGATTTCAGTGATTTTTTTTTCATGGAGTTATTGATTTTTTCAGTATTTCAAAGTACTATAAATTTCCTTTTTTAAAACTTAAAAAAACTGAAAAAATCAAAACGTACGGGCATAGTAAACAATGTGATGATTCCATGAAAAAAAATCACTGAAATCGGACAATGTTAAGAGGTGGAAAGAGTTTTCTCTTATAGTATGGAAAGTACTAGCTATGCAATCCTCTTAAGTCACAGTGCAGCATCAAGTAAACTTTACTATGTAAAAGAACTATAAAATATATGTAGTAAAAATTACAATTGAATGGAAAGTATAATATTAGCGGTATTTAATAAAATAAGAATGTTTATAAGCATTGTTAACAACGTAAGCGGTGGTATATGTGCAGTCAAAATTCGGTTACATCATGATAAAGTTATCAAAGGTAAAAGTTTCCAGAAATTTCACTTTAAGCCTCAAGCTTAAAGTTCGACTCGCGTTTTCCGTGCAACTTGGAATAAAGAAAATTACATTTAACATGAACAGCCGTGCGATTCTCTAATGATTCGTCGTTGCGCTCATCGACGAGCTCACCGATGTCAAATACTTTATGAGATATCGCCCTCGTACATAAGGTTGCTTTCCAACGTTTCTTTTCATATCTTCATTTGTTTCACGGATGTTATCAAAGATGCAACGATGTTTTGTTTTAGAGAATCGCACGGCTGGTAAGACGCTAGGCCATGTGAAAAATTACGAAGTATATTATAACTCTTATTTCAAAATTATGGTAACAAAAGAAACTCGTGCAATCGTTTTGATATTCTAACTTTCGACCAATTATTGGTCGAAGATTGTAACACGGAAAAATGACGCCTGGGCCTAGCACGAATAACTGCGAAAGTGTAAAATAATGTGTCGTTCACGTGAAACGGTACAAACTGTCATGTATCTAGGACAACTGTGACACAGATAACTCATAGTTTGTACGCCGAAGCGTGACATGTTGACGCTTATACGATATTTTTTCTCAAATTGTTTGTTCTACGGCGTTTTATGTAGTTAGATATTAACGTAGCAGTGACTTGACTCTTATTACTTATAACTAAATATCTTATTCTGTATTCACATAAATAACAAAGTACAACCTGAGGAAAAGCAAAGTACCTACAAACGTAAAACAAAGAGAAGCATTGGTGTCCGCGTCAAAGAACATATAGCTGACATGAAGAACAGACGCTCGACCAAGTTTGCAGTATATGAGCATATTCTTAATAAGCCCAACTATTACTAACTATTCTAGCTAGGGAGAACCGCTATGTGCCGAGAATGTTAAGAGAGCCATATATATAAAAAACACCCTTATTTCAATAAAGATGATGGTTCACAAGTACTACCTGCTGATCCAGTGATCAAGCCAATAAAATCTCAAAGCCAGCACAATACTGCAAGACCTTTGGACACTGAGTGGCTAGTGCGTGCATTATATTATAAAACACTAGCAAACCCTGCGAACTCCGTTTCGCCACCAGATGGCTTCGTTTTATGTAACATTTCGTTTGGCGCCATCTACTTAAAATATTGGTTTGTAGTACATGCTATGTATCAGAGATGGCGCTGTATGTGAAAAAAGATTTTCCCGCTTTTCTTTTTAAAATTTTCCTAAATTTTCTTTACTATAAACCTCACGGAGACCGAGACCTTTCCAACGAATGCAAAACCGTGGAAATCGGTTCGTGCGTTCTGGAGTTATAGCGTCAGGAAGGAAAACCCGACTTATTTTTATATAGTAGATGATGGGTGGTACATCAATAGATATCCATAAATTTATAATAGACAGCAATCATCCAGTCTACACGTGACCATGTTCACTGAAAAGTGTTCCTAACGTCGGGATAAAACAATGTAAACATGAACGCGATTAAATCCGTTTTAAGTTGTTCAATTTCAATATAACCGTAACTTTTAGAAAAAAATATTTGATACCGTGGAAGAAAAAGCAGTTATATTGTACGCATGTATGTAGTACTACAAGTATGTTGCACATTGTGTTTTCTTTCGGTTTTATGCACTTTAAAGGAGTTGTTTGCTCAACCCAGAAACTCGGTCATAGTTTAAACTTTCAAGCTACTCGGAATATCTGAGGATACAAATCATTTTCAATAAAACTAAAATCAAAATTTGATCTGAATTAGATATTTCACACGTTCAGTCAAACCGCTCCTAGTAAAATTACTTTGTGGGTAGATCGTCACGAAACCAAAAGGACCTACTGGTAAAACGCCTGAAATTTAAAATCGTCATATTATTAGAACAACTGAAATGCCAAAACGGTTTGTTGGGCATGAGGACTGGTACACTGACGCAAACAATATATCAAAGATTTTTTTATAAAAAAATTAAACATTTTTGTTTAATAGTGTTACAATTAGGATACTTTACTATTAGCATATTGAATTGTAACTATTAATACATTTTGATCAAAGTTTTGCTTGAAGCGGTCCGTTTTGAAATGACAAAACTGTCCGTGAGCTGCTCGCCTTAGTATAAATCGATGGTGGGCTGACGCAAATCCGCTGAAAAACGATAAAAGATTTGATAGACGTCGTCGGTCGGACTCACGGTAACCCGTGCCTTGTACCAAGTCACAATGCATGTGTCACGGACGATAAAATACATTCCTTGTCCCACATTTTAAATATGAAGTTTACTTCTCACTTTGTGTTCTTTTTTAACCACACAAATCTAATGTATGTAAAGAAAAACATTAGCAGTTTTGATAAAAGGAGTGATGCTCATTCCATCAACACGCGTCACACATGTAACGCGTCTCCACAGAATAAGTATTTCTTTTATGGGACAATGTATACGATTCTATAATAAAGTTCCCAATGTTATCCGAGATTTGCCTATTAATAAGTTTAAAATTACTATTAAAACTAAACTCTGTCAAAAAGGTTATTACAAAATTTCGGATTACTTGGAGGATAAAACAGCTTGGGACTGATCACTCCAGGATCTATCTACTCGTGTACTAAGATGTCAAAGTGTAGCGTGTCTTGCCCTACTGATACCATTATTATGTTCTCTTTTGTAAGGCAACACACTGGAGCTAATATTTGTAGTACCTAAGTAAAAATATTGTAAAAACATCTATATAAAAAGAATGGCCCCGAGTTTCTTGCCGCTTCTTCTCGGTAGGCTCTATATATTTTGGAACGCGGCGGTAGTCTTTAAAGTACATTATAATGAAAAATTGACGTTCATAAGTGCGTCTTTGATGCCTAAATTGAATAAATGATTTTGACTTTGACTATGACACACATCACAGTTCCTGGAATCGTAGTATGTTTTCTAAGAAAACTATTGTATCATAGGTGAAATATGACGACGGGCGACTCTACGTATAGATGTCTTTTTCCTTTGTTAGTGGAATCATACGGTTAAACACGTACCATTCCCAAAATCTTCTATATAAAAATGATTCAATGAATGTGTTGCTAAGCGGAAATCTCGAAAGCAGCTGAACCGATTTTACTAATTCTTTTTTAGAATATTCTTTGAAGTGCGAGGATGGTTCTAACGGAGAGAAAATTAAAACATGCCTTAAAAGGTCTAAATACAAAAAAAATCTATACAATCGATTTGTATTAATACTTAAAAGTCAATTTGAACTCTAATACAATACCATAAAGTTTAAGTGTTACTGGAGTGTTTCCGTAAAGGCAAAACAATTGAGTGACGTTAGTATCGTATAAATATTAATGTCAATAAGGTAAAATGTCACTTGAAATGTAAACGTCTCTTTGTTGTGCATCTATAATATTAATAAATCTAAGTAGGCGTTTATCATTTTTATTTTTTGATACGAGTATAATGTAATTGTTGACTTATTAACTTTATTTTTCTTATTTTATCTTGTAACGAGCCGACACGCAGTGCATTCCACGCATTCCGATGGGCCGGCGCACAGCGACGCGATGACGTATGGCCGCACGCACACAGGCACACCGCGCCCACCCGCGCCGCGCCCACCCACGACGCACGTCGACTCGCCACAGAGCTATATAAGCCACTCGCGGCAGTAAACAGCAGCACTCGTCTGCGAGCGCTCGAACTGAAAGGTTGTGCGGACTGGGGTACCGATTCGCACCCTTACCAGTGAGAAGGCAAGCAGACCAAGTCGCTCCCGTGGAGCTTTGCAGCTGCGGCTCGGGGGTTACCGAGCAGCACTCAGGGTTCCGCGGTCCGGTAGGGAAACCACTGTTGCGGCCTGGGGGCTACCGGGCAGCACGGTGGTATTCTAAATAGGGATCCGCGTATCAGCGGGGACGTAGGCGCGGCTCGGGGGTTACCGAGCAGCACGACCCCTCGCCAGATAATAAACCTTCACGATAGACTAGGACGGACAGCCCCGTCAGAGGGAGCCCTCCCCGCGTTCCGACCGTAACCTCTGTAACCTGGGGTAAAACCCCCTTTATGTATAAAGTACCATTGTAAGTAAATAAAGCACACGGCCAGTGGAAAGTGATCCGTATTTAATTTCACCTCCACCGCTAGGAAGCCTCCGACCATAGCTAGCCGAGCACACCCAATCTCACGCGCGGCCGGCGCGTGGGACCCGTAATGTAAGCATTGCCCTTGCAGGTTCGATCCCCGCAAGCTGCAACATTACATTTGGCGCCCAAGTATCGGTAGTAATTAATTATACATAATTGATATAATTAATTACATTGAACACATGGACTAACGGACATTACATTTAGACCTCAAAATAACATTCGTTAGGTACAAGCGTTCAAACAATACCCACAGACAAGACTTGAGATTTTAAAGTAGTTTCACGGAAATATATAAAAATAATAATAATAATAATAATAATAAAAACCCACAAATAGGTTAAGGTAAACCCGGGAAAATAAATAAAATATACATAAATAGCTTCGGGATTCGCGGTTAAACCATAATTTTTTTTTTTTCGGTTATCCGCGTTATATATGACATTGCCGTTTACTGTTACTGTTTCTTACCATAACCATTAAATACACAGCGTAGCATTAGATAAATTAGTACTAATGCCATACACTTCGTGGATTTACGAAATTCGGAAACCCGCTCTGGTAGAAGAATCCCAAGCCAGGGGACTCCCAACAGAGGGGAAAACCATGGAAGAATTAAGAAATAACCTCGCCATGTCAGTGCGAGAACAAGAAGAAAAAATGGAAGACGCAGAAAGCTATTTACCAGGACCAAGTATAAGAAAACCAAGAATCTCAGAAAATAAAACCGATCCAGAACATAACCAAGATGGCAAATCAACATGGGATAGATCGAAGATCATATCCAGCTGGAACATATCATTTGACACGTCAGATGACCCGTTGGAGTTTATAGAGAGGCTAGACGAATTGATCGCAGCTGACCATATAAACCCGAATAAATTACTTCCCATGCTACCGCAATTATTACGGGGAAAAGCTTTGATGTGGCATCGCAATAACTGCACGGCATGGAATACGTGGATAGAATTCTTAGAAGAATTTAAATTATATTTCTTTCTAAGAAAATACGAAGCAAACTTATTAGAAAGAGTCATTGCTAAGAAACAACATCACACGCAGAAGTTCATGGACTATTTGACAGAGTTGCAAACATTAATGCGAAGGTATGCAAAAATGTCACAAATAGAACAAATAGATAGAATTTATGAGAATATGAACCCCAAGTACAAGTACTATATAAAAAGACAGGAATTTCAATCAATCACCGAATTGATAAATCTAGCCTGTGAATATGAGTCAATATCAGAACAAAGGTATGAAAATAATCCAAGAAACAACCAACGATTTACAAATCCAGAGGCGCAGCCAGGCGCAAATGATAGCAAAAGCAGCACAAGAAACTATGAACCCCAGGTAGAGAGTCATTATACAACAAATCTAAACGATGAAAAGTTTATGAAAAACTACAACCCACAGACAAGCTGTTGGGGTTGTGGGAGACACGGACATACCCGTCAGCAATGCAGTGGGAATAAAATTGTATTCTGCTGTGTCTGCGGGAAAATAGGCAAGAGAAGTAAAGACTGCTGCAAGTCAAATCAAGGCACAAGTTGTCAGACAAGTTTCACGGCAATAGGGGAAAATTTTCACGACAATAGAATTTACCTGAACGTACAAGTAAAAGGTAACAAATACAAGGCAGTAGTAGATACCGGATCGACTAGCTCATTTATAAATAAGGAAATCTTGCAAGCATGCGCAAACGAAACCGTGAAGGACATCAGCAAGCGCATAACTATAGCCGATGGTAGGAAAGTGGAGATCGATAAATCCATAGAATTGGAATTGGACATTAACGGCACCACATTTAATCATCGACTATACGTGATTCCCAGAACATCCGACTTCATAATAGGTATGGACCTATTAAAGAGGATGGGAATGAAACTGCAATGGACAGGCAGTAAAGGAAAAAACCCAGGAGCAAGTCAAAAGCAAGAACAACCCAAACCAGAGAAAATAGACATGACGGAAACAAACCCAGTTCGAACACACCAGGAAAACAATAAGTTAAAACATAAGAAACCAGTAAAACAAAAATGTTACGCAAGAAATCCAAAATTGCAAGTAAAAATAAACGAACTAGTAAATAACGTCAGGTTGGAAAAAGTTATTGCAAATAAGAGCGGCACACAAACCAAAGCAACGGTTGAATTACAAAGGAACCCGATTGCATACATGATAACCTCGGAAAGGGAGGATTGGTACTGCAGAAAATTAAAAGAAGTCAGTGAAAACCCGGGACGACACCCGGACTATTGTATTAAAGAGAATAAATTATTCAAAAGAATTACAAGTCCAGCGTATGGAACCAAGCTAGGAACGAATTCCAATTGGAGGCTATGTGTACAAGACAAGGATAAAAACCAAATAATATCACGAAACCACGATTCACCAAACTCAGGGCACGTGGGTACTGCAAAAACTTTAAACCGAATAGCACAAAGCTATTACTGGCCCGGAACGTTTAGAGACACCGCAAGATACATAAAACAATGCATAACTTGTCAAAAACATAAACTCACGCAAGAAAGAATAGCAGGACTTAAGATAAACCAAAGCAAGTGTATTTATTTCAAGCCAGAAGTAGATTACTTGGGACACAGAGTCCCAAGAGAAGTAGTAAAGATGAACGCAAGTAAATCGTATTCCCAGAAGGAACTGGGGAAAAGCATTCCAGGAAATAAGAGACAACCGAAGACCCAGGACAAAAGACGAAAAAAGAAGTGAAGCTTAGCATAACAAGCTTTCATTTCCATTTTTTTGGTTTATCAGTAATTTAAGTTAGTTTAGTGAGAGCCAAGTGAAGGCCATTTTTTTAGTTAAAGCCGAGAGAAGGCTGCATGTCATTTTAAGTTTTTTTTTAAAGTTAGTTTAGTTAAGCCAAGGAAAGGTTGCGGTTCGACATCTCCACCCAGAGCCTGCGGAGAACGGTCCCCACGGGTCCTTCTCCTTTTCCACGGTGGGCTCTCACTCGCCTGGACTGTGAGGCGGCTATGGAGGCGGCGTTTGTCCAGGACTGGCTCGCACCTCCCTTCGAAGGCCTGGACGTGGACTCCGCAGCGGTCCAACTGAAGAAGTCCCTGACTGAGGTGTGCGACGCCAGCATGCCTCGGTCTCGCCGCCGACCTCCCCGTCGTGCCGTCTATTGGTGGACGGAGGAACTCGCGGGGCTCCGGGCCGCCTGTGTGGCAGCAAGGAGGGTCTACACGCGGAGTCGACGGCGCAGCCGACGAGATGAGGCCAACGAGGTGCTTCTCTACGCTTCTTACGTAGAGGCAAAGAGGGTCCTCAAGTCGGCGATAGGCGCCGCCGAGGACGCGGCGAGAGCCGAGATGTTTGAGGGCCTCGACAGGGATCCGTATGGGAGACCATACAAGGCGGCGCAGAACAAACTGCGCCCCTTTGGACCCCCGCTGACGGAGACCCTCGAGCCGACATTACTGGATGGGGTGGTTCGGTCTCTGTTTCCGTTCAGGACCAACTTCGCCCCACCAGTGATGGACCCCCCGCGAGCGGTGGCTCCGCTGGAAGATGGGGAGGCGGAGGCACCTCCAGTCACGGTGGCCGAATTCGTGGGGGAGGCTCTCCACCTCCGCGCTAAGAAGACGGCCCCTGGGCCGGATGGCGTCCCTGCACGGGTGGTGGCCATCGCCGCCTCCCAGATGGAGGAGAGGTTTCGGGACCTATTCAGCGCATGTTTCGCGTCTGGGAGGTTCCCGAAACCTTGGAAGGAGGGGCAGTTGTGCCTTCTCCGGAAGGCAGGACGCCCGGTGGACTCCCCATCTGCATACCGGCCCATCGTTCTGCTCGATGAGGTCGGTAAAATGTTCGAGGGGATCGTCGCCAAGCGGCTGAATAGCCACCTGCGGAAGGTCGGACCGGACTTGTCGGACGCCCAATTCGGTTTTCGAAGTGGGCGTTCGACTGTAGACGCGTTGGCCTTACTCAAGGGCCAAGTGCTGGAGGCTGTGGAGGCAAGGGACGGAGTTTTGGCTGTGTCATTTGACATAGCCAACGCCTTCAACTCCGTCCCTCACTCGACAATATTGGAGGCACTCCGCTACCACGGTGTGCCTCAGTACCTGCGGAGGCTTCTGGCCAACTATCTGGAGGACCGAGCCGTCCTCCTCGTAGACCGCACGGGCCAACTTCGCCGGTACGGTGCGGGGTCCGGTGTTCCACAGGGGTCTGTTCTAGGACCTCTCTTGTGGAACATCGGATTCGATTGGCTCCTGCGGGGAACTCTCCTCCGTGGCACGAGTGTCATCTGCTATGCGGATGACACTCTACTCACTGCCCGGGGGAGGGACTTCAGGGAGGCGGCGAGTCTGGCCTCGGCTGGCGGATCTCTGATCGCGGGAAGGATCCGCCGTCTTGGCTTGAAGGTGGCACTGCATAAGACCGAGGCCGTGTTTTTCCACGGGCCTCGGCAGCGCATTCCCCCTGACGCCCACATTATCGTGGAGGGGGTCAGGATTGAGGTAAAGGCCCAGATGAAATATCTGGGCCTAGTGCTCGACAGCAGGTGGCGCTTCGGCCCGCACTTCAGCGGGCTGTCGACGCGCCTGCTAAAGGTTGCGAGCGCCCTCTCGTGGCTCCTTCCGAATTTGGGGGGGCCCAAAGCGCGATGCCGGCTCTTATACGCCGGCATCTTGAGGAGTATGGCCCTCTACGGGGCCCCTATCTGGGCTGACTCCCTCCGAAGGAGGGAGAACGCCACTGCAATCCGCAGACCCCAAAGGGCTATTGCACTGCGGGTGGCGAGGGCCTACCGGTCGGTGGGGTTTGCGGCGGCGTGCGCTTTGGCTGGCACCCCTCCTTGGGAGCTCCAGGCAGAGGTGCTCGCCAAAGTGTACGAGTGGACGGCGAGGCGTAAGGCCATCGGGGAGTGCCCCTCCTTGGAGGAGCGGATGGCCGTCCGGCGTGAGGCGAGGGACGCAGTCGTCCATCATTGGACGGAGGATCTCGCCACCGCCACTTTTGGCCGCCGTACGTTGGACGCTCTCGGGCCAGTCCTACAAGACTGGCTCGGGCGGTCCCACGGTTTCCTATCATTCCGTCTGGTGCAGGTGTTATCCGGGCATGGATGCTTCGGATCATACCTGCACCGGATCGGAAGGGAGGAAACACCGGCATGCCATGATTGTGGCGCGGCGGAAGACACGGCGCAGCACACCCTCGAGGTGTGTCCGTCGTGGTCCGAGCTGCGCCTTAATTTGGTTGCCATAGTCGGGCCGGACCTCTCGCTCCCCAGCGTTGTCACTGCCATGCTGGAGGGCGAGGGGAACTGGGCAGCGGTCTCCTCCTTTTGTGAAGACGTGATGTCCCAAAAGGAGGCGGCAGAGCGCGCAAGGGAGGATGACCCCCTTGCGGCGCCACTGCGTAGACGAAGAAGGGGTGGAAGAAGGCGATTGAATGATAGTCGCCTTCTCCCCGGTGGTGAATAGCGAGGGATAGGCGCGGGGGTGCCTTCTCTCGCATTGCACTCATTCACCACCTCCGTCGGGCGGGAATGGTCAAGCACTCCTGGCCATTCCCGGGCTCCTCCTGAAGGGAGGGGCGTGCAGGCCCCGCTGTAAAAGCGGGCGGTCGTCGGTGGGGGACTGGACGTAAAGGCTCGGCCGACTCCCCAGTTCTCCTCCACACATACGAAGCCGGAGTGCCGCTGGGTCGTTTAGTGGGTATACTGGCATTTGCCGGGGAGTCCCACATACCCCCCCTCACCCCCAACGGGGGGGGATGCGTAACGCATTTTTCCCAGCGGAAAAAAAAAAAAAAAAAAAAAAAAAAAAAAAAAAAAAAAAAGAGGAAAGGTTGCGTTAATTGCACAGTTGGTCAAAACCAGAAAAAGGTTTGACAGTTCTAGTCAGGCGGGGAAACCAGAGAATTCAAGCTATTTAAATTTAGATTAAAACCGGGGAGTGGCAACAGTTTAGTATTTCATCACGGCCACAGATTAACCGGGGAAATAATATAGAAAGAATAAACCAAGTTGAAAACCTATTATTAGGCACCGTTTCGGTTCACCGCAGGGAGTGAACCCAAAACCACCACACCTACAACAAACATTTTTTAAGTCATGGTGTCCAGAGTTTTACAGCTGTGATTTTTACAGGTAAAAATCTTCCGAAGAGGAGGGAGAGTGTAACGAGCCGACACGCAGTGCATTCCACGCATTCCGATGGGCCGGCGCACAGCGACACGATGACGTATGGCCGCACGCACACAGGCACACCGCGCCCACCCGCGCCGCGCCCACCCACGACGCACGTCGACTCGCCACAGAGCTGTATAAGCCACTCGCGGCAGTAAACAGCAGCACTCGTCTGCGAGCGCTCGAACTGAAAGGTTGTGCGGACTGGGGTACCGATTCGCACCCTTACCAGTGAGAAGGCAAGCAGACCAAGTCGCTCCCGTGGAGCTTTGCAGCTGCGGCTCGGGGGTTACCGAGCAGCACTCAGGGTTCCGCGGTCCGGTAGGGAAACCACTGTTGCGGCCTGGGGGCTACCGGGCAGCACGGTGGTATTCTAAATAGGGATCCGCGTATCAGCGGGGACGTTGGCGCGGCTCGGGGGTTACCGAGCAGCACGACCCCTCGCCAGATAATAAACCTTCACGATAGACTAGGACGGACAGCCCCGTCAGAGGGAGCCCTCCCCGCGTTCCGACCGTAACCTCTGTAACCTGGGGTAAAACCCCCTTTATGTATAAAGTACCATTGTAAGTAAATAAAGCACACGGCCAGTGGAAAGTGATCCGTATTTAATTTCACCTCCACCGCTAGGAAGCCTCCGACCATAGCTAGCCGAGCACACCCAATCTCACGCGCGGCCGGCGCGTGGGACCCGTAATGTAAGCATTGCCCTTGCAGGTTCGATCCCCGCAAGCTGCAACATTACAATCTTACTAGCTGAGCCGGCGTCCCGAATAGCGAATGAGTTGTAACTGACAAAGAGATGGTGTGGGCATTCAGAGCAGACATGCTCACGGAAATGTGTTGGCAAGCGGTGGCGTGTGATCTTCCCTCAGAAATGGTTGAGGAAGGCGACGGCTGGCACATGCGTCAACTCGTGAACGGGTGCTGTTTGCGGACACTGGTCTGCTGTGAATGCTTACACCAACTCAGAATAATCTTGATTGTGTTATATGTAGTAGTTAATAAATTTAGTATATAATATAGTAAATAGTTAGTTAGTTTAATATGTTCCCCATGTATGTATATTTGTTGAATGTAATAAATTAATCGTAAGTAGTAAAATCCCAAAATTTTTAAAAAGACACGGACCCTGGAGTCTGTGGAGAGTAGTTTATAAAAAAATAGCGACGGAGTATTAAAAAAAATAAAAAACGAAAGAATCAACTGTTAAACAGTACAAAGTTCGCCGAGTCAGCTAGTTAACTATATTATTAGTTATGGTTAAGTCAATTTGGTTTAGTAATTTTGATTTCAGTGGTCAAGTCACAGTCACATTAAATACTCTGTCATAAAGCCACTGTCCTGTCCAAGTCACTTTCAAATAAAGCGTACATCACAAAAAAATAATAATCGAAAGGCGAAATTAGCCACCACCTCTCCGTATCATGAAGTCACTTAACACCTAGAACTCCTACAAATGCATAGAACTACAGCTTCTCCAAGCGTTTTTTACCAGTTATTTCACGGTGAATTTTCCGGAGAGCTCTTTAATGTTACTCCTTCTTCACCATTCCGATCCCGAACTACTCGTTCCGGCCATGTCATCCATATACTGTTCAAAACTTCTTACCACGAACCAATAAGTTTGGCAGTTCCTACCTCTGTCGTGTAAGTAAATTGTGGAATGCTCTGCCAGCGTACGTATTTCGTCTTTCAAGCGGGGTGTGAAAAAGCATCTCGGGTGGCGATTAGTGCAGCTTACGGCTGCACTAATGGTTCTTGATTCCATCTTCGTTTTCCATCAGGCGAAAGGGAGTCACTTTGATGTACCATTATATAAAATGACCAAACTACTAGAAGAACTACTAGAAAACCAAAAACAACGTTTGATGATTACTTGAACTTTTCTTACACTCGTGTACAGTTGGGAACACATAAAAGTTATTTTCTACCACTATTACATATATAAACTCAAAGAAACATAAATCTACGAAATTTTATTCCCGCGCAGAGTACATGTCGTTTTTTTTAAATATAGAAATTTAGTTTTTCTTGTTACTAAAAACGAAGACATGATCTAAGAAGAGATCTTTCTATGTCGTGTAGTTTCAAGCTTCGCTAAACTGTCCCATCTAAATGGCTCATTCTGTATAGTTGTTGTTACATTGTTGGTGTCCTACAGACCTAAGTGGCGTGCAATTGGAGAGGCCTATGTCCAGCAGTGAACTGCTAGGCTGATGATTTTGTTGGTTGTTATGTTTAGAAGTAATTTATCATAAAAGCAATGAGAACGTCATCTTAACTGCATGTATTTACGTCTTGTTAGACTAACAATGGTGATGGATATTGATATATCAACAAAGTTTATTATATAGTGACTTACTAGATCTATCTTTTCTTGTTACGATATTTTTGACTCCAACTGACTGTCATATGATTATTTATTTTATATATTTTTTCATATTAATACAAAGAATGGTTCACCTGCTATAAAGTTTTATTGGTAATATTATTTTTGAGTATCAATGGAGCGAGGATGTATAGAAGAAATGGCTCACTGGCCTAGTTTGACAGGTGTTTGCTGAGCAGTGGGTTAATGTAGACTCTTTTCGATAATAACAATGTAAACAAGTGTAATACCTGCTTGTAAGCTAGAAAGACAAAGTATGTCTGGATGCCTGTGAAAATCAACAGAGTATAATCCGTTTATTTTGACGAAAAAGAATTTCATATATTATAAAAAAATATATATGTACCAGATTACACAAAACTGCAATATGTACTAGTTTGTAGGTATAATAAATATAATTGATAATGAAGGTATTCTGCGCCCATTGAAAAACATTCACCAGGCGAATAAAGATCTTACTGCTAACTTAATACTGCTTTTCGTGGCAGTCTTCGTTTCTCTGCCACGAAATGCTGGAATTCACTTCCCCCTCCTTTACGCAAACTCAAATGTAAACCTAATTCCAGATTTAAATTCAAGTGTCATTTACTTGAATTACAGAAAACATCACAATAATAATTTTATATTGTCTGATTTTTATAATTTATATATAATATGATATTTACAAATTGTATTCTGTATTGTGGTTTAAATTACTATTCATCTTTTTTAGTTTCATTATGTTTATCTTTAATAAATATTTATATACATTATTATTTGGTAGGTAGGTAGTGATAAAGGCTTTAATGGATTTGCCACTACACATATATTACTAACTATTACTTTAGTTTTTTTAGTTGTCTTGTTTTATTGAATATGTATAATATGATAAATGTATATTTATATACACACACATACACACACAAAGATATATTATTTAAAGTCTATTATTTGATTTATTGTTAATTCATGTCTGTTCTGTTTAACTATTATACGTATATTAAATTGCACGTCCGAGAGTACTCAAGGTTCTGGCTGAAAATCAGCGCTGTAGGTCCGCCTGCAGCATCATGCTGAGCCATAACCCTTTTGGACGGGACTGCACACGACAGCAATCCATCTCTTTTTTTATGTTATTTTTAAGGTTGTGTACTTTGAATGTAACTTGATTTGTTCTTGATAGTAATTTTTTATGTTGTGTTCAGTATCTGTTCAAATAAATGCCTTTTCTTTCTTTCTTTAGATCATACATATTTTTTTTGTTAAAATGTATCGTCGGTGAATTTTTCAGAACATTGAAATAGTTTTATTTCTTCGCAATGTAGTGGTTGCGAAGAAAGAAACTCATTCAAATTTTTATTTTTTAAGGAACACCAAACAGTTTTACAATACTCAAGTAAATCTAAAGTGTATGTTCTGAGTAATAATATTAATAATTGTGAGATCAACATGGTTGACCACGAATTACAAATGTCTAGACAAGAAGTTAACAAATTAATCATATTTTGAGAGACAAAAATATCTAATAAATAACATTGTATGATAACATTATTTAATTATTGACTTTCTCCGGTCCAAATTGCATAACATCACGCCGCTATGACTCAACTGTCATAGTAGACATTGTAGCGCACGAACCAATCCTTGCTTTCCTTCGGAATTTAAACCAATCACCGAACATGTCTATTTGTAACCTCAGAAGTTATTCGTATTTGGAATCATACGTCGTTTTGGTTTGAAGGACCACTTATTGTGTGACCTTTTTAGATACAGTCTAATTTATCTATGGGCATTTGTTCTGAATCAGACTTCCTAACTTATAATTTATTCGTAGCTCATACGTCATCTATAAACGAAACGGGGCACCTCTTCTTTGTTTTTTTCTCTATGAGTATGCCACCGTGATGCAGTTGTATGCAAATATTACTGTATTTCGTTGAAAGGAAATGTTTGCAGGATTTCCAGCACAATATATTTAATATCTTATATATCATAGTGATAAGCGCAATGATTGCAGGGTTGTGAACTGTTGTAGTTTAAAATTCTGATGGCACTGGACTGTTATGGGAAAGCGTGATGCTTACTCGCTCGTCTTGCCGGCGATTGATTAAAAAAAACTCATACTTATTATTTTGTTTTCCAAACATTGCATCTCGTGCCAAACTTTGTTGTTAATTCTATTGAAATGTCACCGTGATTTTATGCTCTCACGATGCATTAGAAAATTTGGTTTGAAACTCGGAAACTAAACTAAAGCTCTCTGGACAGTTCTGAACTTTATCTAACTCCATTAAATACCTTGAATGTAGACCCGTAGTGCAACTTTTGCTATTGAGTCGTTAATATTGGTACGCATGCTATATTATAACCTAATATATTTTATACATGATATATTATAACCTTATATATATATATATATATATATATATTACACATGATATATTATAAGAGCTTATTTCATAAGATATCACGATTTATTACTATACTTACGCTTTATTATCATTCTCAGGTTGTAGCAGAAAACTGAAATGTATTTTTATACAATCAAGTTACGAGGCGCGTGGTGGTAAGAACCACGACACACGCTCCCCCATAACAGTTGCAGTGCCATCCAAAGGTGTTAACGTTGTTTTGTGTGTGTGTTTTTTTACATAGATTAATTATTAATATATAATTTAATAGATTTATTACATAGATAAATTTAAACATAGTCATTGACAAAATGGTCAGTAAATTCTTATGATCATAAAAATATAAACCAACGTGTCAACTTGACTTTTTACACACGACCTTTTTTAGAAGCGGTAATAAATGTATCATCCTAAAGACTTTCTCTATTTATAAACAAGTAAAAACTGAAAGTATACATGAAACAGTACAAATTGTCATTTATCTAGGGCAACTATGACATAGATCATTCATAGTTTGTACAGCGAAGCGTGACATGTTGACACTTTCGATACGAAAACTTACTTAAGCCTGCACCGAGGCAGCGATACGTAATTGTGAAATACTTGCGTTCGTTTGATCCCCTGCTGTATTTTTATTTCTTAACTTTGGGTTTTTCAATTAACATGTGTGATACTTAAGGATTCATTCTATAAATCATACACTTTAGAAACACGATTACTTATAGTTTTCTCGATAGAAAAAAAATCCAAAGTTATATCTAAAAAACTAAATAAACCCTTCGTACGGCGTAAATATTTCACGGAAAGTCACCAGTTTTTGAATAATAATAAAACAACGTGTTTTCTATAACGTATACACATTAAATTTTTCAAAAATGTATTATTTTTGTAATACGAAAGAAATACCTAAATTCACGCACGTTTCGCCCATTTTAGCCAGAGCCGCGACGCTTCCTCCTGTCCGCTTTAGTACCGCTTCGGCCGTCGGACGGGAAACCCGCGTCGCTTGGGCTCACGCACGATTTTAAAAATTATATTTAAATTTAGGTCACGATTTTGTTGACTTACAAAGGGGAACAAAGTGAATAAATCAAAAAAGTGAAGGGGTTGGCGAAAAATTAATGCTAAACGCTTGCATGAAAAAATAAAGTAGGTACTTAAGTAAAACTCATATATTAGTTCCTATTTTTTCATAAATTTATTTTTAATACATTACTTACACATGTGTTTATTTTAAAATCAAACTGGATGGTTTCAAACACAATCAAATTTATTATTCTAGAACAGGACACCTCCAGGCCGAGAATTTTGAAAACAAAGAGAATACTCTTGCTTCGTATGTATACTCAAGAGGTAACTTACTTTAACAGCGTAGGTAGTTTAAAACTAGTATTTTCGTTATTTCAGCAATAGGTACTTACCTGCAAACTCGGACGGACAAAAAAGACCTGCAAAGTACATTTGAATCATGTGATGACGCGATGAAACGAATATCACTACAGGCAGAAACTTTTGAAGATAAAGAAAATTCTGTGCCTTCGTTAGTATTTATACAATTATATTATACATTCCAAGTGTGGGTAAAGTCTGATCAAAAATGAAAAATCTGTCTTGCGATTCTCTAATGATTCGTCGATGCGCTCGTCGACGAGCTCTCCGATGTCAAATACTTTAGAAGATATCGCCCTTGTACATAAGGTTCTTTTTCCAACGTTTATTATCGTCTCGTCATTTGTTTGACGGATGTTGTCAAAGATGCAACGATGTTTGCTCTTAGAGAATCACACGGCAGATCTTTTCTGTAAAATTTTCTATTTATAGGGTGAATGTACCAAATGTTGGCATTTCACTGCAAAATACATATTTTGATTCATGTGATGATACGATGAGAGAAATACCACTACATACAGAAACTTTTGAACGCAAAGATAATTCTGTACCTACGTAAGTATAATAAATATACAATAATAATATGCTTCATCTCTACATTTCGTCCTACTTCTAGGTGTAGGTATATGTCAAATACACAGTTTTTGTTCATTACAGTGTGTAAGAGTTATTTAAAAAAAAAGTTTTCTATTCTCAATCTGGCTTCCGTCTTTTTAATCGACTTCCAAAAAGCGACGTTATATGTTCGTCTGTATGTTTTGTTTTGTGTATGTTCATCGATTGATTCGCCAATTGTGAACCGTTTCGAAAAATTCATTTTTTTGTTCGAAAGAGTATTTTCCCGAGGTGATCCCATTTAAATTTCATTGATTCAGTCGAGCGGTTTTTGAGTTACACTCCAATAACTGAATTTTTTTATTCTATCTTGATGATTTAGTAGTTGGCAGTGAATGACAATAGATCCCGTAAGTAGCAAGGATCACTTAAAAAGGTGAAAATAAAAAATTGTCCATTTCTTGGAAAATATTTTTTTGAATTAGTTTAAAATTATCTTTTTTGTTTTTAAATTGTCTTTAGGGCAATAATATAATAAATTTCTCTCAATTGCTAGTTTACCAAACCATCTTAATATTTTCTAATTTCCAGGGTCTTGGATGACAGTGATTGTAAAATTTACCACACTCTAGAATTGTAAGTAACCAGCTTTTGTAATGGAATTAATTTATCAAATAACAATTACAAATTTCCTTAAAAACTATTTTGTTGATATATATAAATTTAATTATCTGATTCATTACAGGGTACCAATTACACCGGCTCAAAATTTTTGTCTTTCAGTGGAAGATGAAATAGACAATATCATGAATTATTCACGAAAAGAAAATAATGCCATGAAGTAAGTCCGATAATAATCATGATGGTTTTATGTGTCCTGATAAAACTGTTCAATGATATATCAGTGTACATTCTGTATAATGCTTAAAAAAATTACGTCTAAACCTGTGTTTAGATTTTTGTTACTACATACTACATAAACTTTGATTTCTCTGTGATGCTTTTTCTCTGTGTTTTATTGTACATTTCAAAAATCGTAATTATAAATATAATTTTAATTTCCAATACGTAGCAATATAACAAAACATATATAATTAATATAAATCTTATAATTATTCATTTTAGACTTCCGTTTGATGAAATACAGAAACCGCAGAGACTTGCTGATATAATCAGGACTCAAGATAGCCCCATTGTAAGTTGTACAATTATGAATTTAAATAAAACAAGGTATCCTTAACCATGTTGTTAGATAAATAACAAAATAAAAAGTTTTTGATTTAATTGTATAATTGGTTTACCGTTTAGGTTTCTACGCATCAGTTGCCAGATGATTCAGATCAAGAAGAAGATTATATAATAAAACCAGAAGAAAAAGTGGAAGAGATCAGAATAAGTGGAAATAGAGTTGTAGATTTCATGTATTTATTTGAACAATTGTAGGAAATTTCGCACCATAATTCTCCATTAGGTTGCAATTTCAATCATTTAAAATTAGTCGGAGAAAAAAGAAAAGGGTTTATGTCAAAATACGAGTTTGTTTGCAAAATGTGCAACACCAAATTAAGTTTAAATAATTGTAAAAAATCCAACATTAAAAAAGAGCTTGATCTCAACGAAAATGTGGTAGGTGGTTTCATGTCTATAGGTGTAGGATACGCAGGTTTAGAACAAGTGTCGGCCTCATTTGAAATACCTTCTATGTCGGATCATTTGTATGCCAAGTGTCACGCAAGAGTCTGTGAACTATGGGAAACGGCAAAAGAAAAATGTATGGAAGAAGCAGCAAAAGAAGAATACGATTTAGCTGTTCGGGATGGTAATATTAATGTAGACGGAGTACCTATGATTACCGTAGTTGCTGATGGATGTTGGTCAAAAAGATCATTTAAAAAGAATTATAACGCATTGTCTGGTGCTGCGGTAATTATTGGTTACAGAACAAAAAAAGTCCTTTATATGGCAGTTAAAAACAAATATTGTATGATTTGTGCACGGTCAGAGAACAAAAACAAAATACCCCCTGAGCACACGTGTTTTAAAAATTACGTAGGGTCCTCAAGTGGAATGGAATCCGTAGCAATAGTTGAAGGGTTTAAACATTCTTTACCAAATCAGGGCTTGATTTACTCTAAGTTAATTGCTGATGGGGACTCCAGTACATATAAGAGCATATTAGAAGCAAAACCTTATGGAAACTTATTGGTAGAAAAAATTGAATGCACTAATCACCTGTTGAGAAACTTTTGCTCGAAACTAGACGAATTAACCAAAAACACTTGCTATCTTATTAGATATCGCAAAGTTCTTGGACAAAATATACTGCGCTTGCGTAGAGCAGTAAAAGGAGCTGTCAAACATATCAATTCAAAAGATTTAATTTTCACCCAAAAAGTAATTGAATTAAAACAAGATCTAATAAATGCACCAAATCACGTTTTCGGAAATCACAAACTATGCAAACCTTATTTTTGCCAAAATATTGATCAAAATGAACCTACACAAGATTTTGTTGCTGAAATGAAGTCTAATAATATTTTTGCTGCTATCATGAAAATCATGTCTAGATTAGTAAATAATGCTAAAAGCCTAATACATGATGTAAATAGTAACATAGCAGAAGTATTCAACAGCGTTATCGCGAAATTTGTGGGTGGTAAACGAATAAATTATTCAAGTCGACAATCTTATACAGCTCGCTGTGCTGGCTCAGTTGTGTCATTTAACGCTAAAGAACCGCAATCGTACATTTGCAAAAAGATTTTAATGCGAAGTCCTAATCCTATTGTTATTCGCTTAGAGATTAAACGCAATAAAAAAAGAATTTCAGATTTAAAACGGAGATTATCAAAATCTTTTGCGAAAAAAAAGTGCACAAACAATACAAATGACAAATATTATGGCGATTCTTGTCAAAAGCCAGATTTAGAACAAGCTGACTTTGATTTCACTAAATCAGAACATATGAAAAAAATTAATCTTTCTGATGAGGATCGCCAGTCACTTGAAAAAAGAACTGTTTTGCAGGCAGATTCGATTGAATGGCACCAAGAGAGAAAGTTACGCCTTACTGCGTCTGCTTTTGGAAAGGTATGCAAAAGAGGCCTTATAAAATGTGCACCTCTAGTAAAAAGTCTTGTGAATGTAACCGGTGATTTAAGTCACGTAAAATCCGTTCGTTATGGCAAGGAACACGAACATATTGCATTAGAACAGTTAGCTGAAGTACTCAAACTCGACAAAGAAGCTAACTTCAATGGTATTAAAAAATGTGGCTTATTTGTCGATTCTGACCTGCCATTTTTGGCAGCAAGTCCAGACGGATTGATAGATGATAAAATCATTGAAATCAAGTGTCCGTATTCGGCTAAGGACAAAACAGTCGAAGAAGGCATAGCACAAAAAAAAATTAAATTCTGGAAACAGGAGAAAAACGGAAAGTTGACAATAAATAAACAACATGATTGGTTCTACCAGGTGCAAGGTCAGCTTCACATTACAAGGAAAGCAGTGTGTTTATTTGTAGTGTGGACAGAGAAAGGTATAAAAATTGAGACAGTAAAAAGAGATGACGAATTCTGGGAAAAGAATATGGAAACAAAATTACAAACATTTTACTTTGATTGTCTGCTACCAGAAATTATTGATTCAAGGCTGGACAGAAAAATGAAAATTCGTGAGCCACAATATATTTTAGACGCAATAAACAAAAAAAACTTAGAAAAACGTAGAAAAGCAATTCCTTCCGCGAATGTTATGCCAGAAGCAAAGCGGAAAAAAACTTAGTTATTTTTTTCTCTGACTTTCATGTTCCTTGCCATAACTAACCAAATACCTGATCAGTCAACTTCATTATCAGAAATTTAATCGAACCTTACTAATATACTACAGACTAAATTATTAATTGACTGATAAAGACAAGTCTTTTAACAGTTATGTCTTACTTATAAATATCAATGCTTTGAAGCTAACTAAACCAAAATTAATTACGAAGAATATCAATCTCAACGCACACGTTCACCGTTTTTACTTTGACTATTTTGATACTTTTATACATTCAAACGAAAATGTGTCAACTGTAATACAGCATTTAAATATTGAAATAATATCATCTCACTAACAATTACTCAAAGAATTCGGTTTTAAGTTTATAAAGATCTCTACTGTTACTAAAAAAACAGATGTATATACTATATATTTTATGCTGACCGCCACCATAATTGTGCAACTTATCCGTCGAACGTCAAATTGCTCTACTAATGTATATATATATATGTTCAATAAATAAATTGTGCCAGCTTACTAAATATTTGTCAATTTCTTATTTAACAGAATCTAATTTAGCAGAATTTTAAAGTAAGTGTCCACATCTACGCAAATGTCCCAAGATTTCTGCGGATGTAGTACGAGTACTGTTAGATGATTGATTTGGTGTAACTCAAAAACCTACTAGGGGATGTACAGTACACGATCTAAAAATCGGATATTCTAGGTGATTATACGTGGTCACACATAATATATATATACACTTTATGGAAATCGGTTACGTCTAGTTTGAGAATTTGAGAAGGGCCGACCACTGGGATTTTACCCTATTTATTTACCATAATATGTATATACTGACGTGCCGATAATTCATAAATTAAAAGAAATAGAACGTGGAAAAAGGTTTTTTTACCTGAATATATTCAAAAACAGTATTTGAAATTTATTGCTTTATTTTGTAAATAAATACAAGTAGCACCTTAGCTAGTCGATTCAAAATCGGTTACGTCTACTTTGAGAAGTGAATAATGTAAATTTGAAAAGGGCCGACCACTGGAATTTTAACTCTAGTGAACCTACTGAAGTGCCGATAAGTCATAAACAAAGGTTTTTTAACCGACTTCCAAAAAGTAGGAGGTACTCAATTCGACCAGTTTTTTTTATGTTTGTTACCTCAGATTTTTCGAGTAGATGAACCGATTTAGATGATTAATTTTTTATTTGTAAGCTGGTGCTTCCTGTGTGGTCCCATTTCAATTTCATTAAAATCGGTCAAGCCTACTAATAACTGAAAAGTGTTCAAACTTCAAAAAATTATTTCACACTTTTGTGTGTTTTAGCCGATTCCATTTATTGTAATAAAAGTTACATGAATATACAAATTTAATACAAGTATTAGAAAATTGTTGTTTTGCTTTGTAAATAAATATTAGTAGCACCTTAGCTAGTCGATTGGCGCAGCGCGGCGGCTCAGCGCATAGCTATTTAGTCGCTCGATCTTGGTGGCGGCAGCGAAGCGGCGGGCAGCGTGTATTACTCACGCACACATACGCGGAGCGCATAGATACATAAAATCGCTTACCGCCAGAAGCTCGGTGCGCCCTTAACTTAAGGTTAAGAAATCTAGCTTTTGATAGTTCTAACTTCAGGCAAATACTGTCTATAGAATACAAATCGTTGCTTTAGTAATTACTTTTATTTGTTTATAAATACGGCAGTAAGGCAAAAAATGTTTCTTTTTTCCAATAATAAACTAAACAATTATATACTTGCATGGCTGAGCCTATTGGAATATGACGACGTAGAAAGTATGTTGTATAACCTGTAACGCTAAATACACACACATACACACACACACTCAAACACACAGACATAAACACACACGCACGCACACGCATGTAAAGCATATGTACTTTGTATGCATTGACAAGCACAAACTTTGATAGTTTCATTTCTATTTTTCTTTTATATTTCTGTTTTGACATAATTTAAGTTAAGTGGAATCAAAAATGCGAGAAGGCGCTGGTCTTCGAATCACAGTGTAACGCTACATCGAGGACCATAGGCTTCAAATTTAAATTGTACACTCTTTAATGTCAATAAATGATTTTTTATGTTACGTTTTATGTTTAAGTGTACCATGTAACGGCGAAATAAAACCACACGCTGCATTTCAGAGCAAGCGACACTGTCCACGCATACGAGCGTACAGGAGCGAGCGTAATACGATCCCATGCTTGGTTTAGTTCATAGACACAGTGACGTAGAAATAGCTTTCACATAGGGGGTCCACGGGTAGAAGCTTAAATATAAACGGTCAAATCTCAATCATTATAATCATGAATACATACTAAACTATAAATAAAAAAATTAGCCAAACGTCATCTTCTCTTCCTTGGCCCATATCTATATAATAATGTTAATAAAGTCATCAAAAACCTAAGCAATTTAAATAACCGAGACGCGAAAATTGCGATTAACAGTTGTTTAAAAAATCTAAGCTACAATGAAACCGAACAACTATTTGGACAGCAGTATAATAAAAAGAGTTTTGTTTTACACTACGTGTAGTGAGTGTAGTGAGCGAGAGAGTGTGTGTGTACACACACTCTCTCTCTTACACACGCACACACGCACACACACACACACTCACACTCACACACACACACATATCATTACACTTCAGGCACTCGCACTCAGTTTAATTAAGTTTAATATATAGATATGTATTATAATAATATTCTAATATCTGTTCATTGTCATGTAATTCTACCAATAATTTTTTGATTCATGTTTTTGTCCATCTGTATCAGTATAGATACAGTTGCTCACTGAAATATATACAATACATACTGTTTTAACTGTATTCAATCTCCATTGTATCTAGAACTGGCTCAACTATATTGTACATTTGAAGGGTATGCAGAATCTACGACACAAGAATATTCCTTAGTGTAGGTTCTGCACCTCAATACTAAAATTTACAAGCCATTTAAATAAACATAAGGTACTTCATTATTTTATTACTGTATGTATAATTATAAGGCTTATATTCTGTACCTACTTTTTTTGTGAAATAAATATTATTATTATTCCTTTATTATTATTATTATTACATGAAATGGGTACACGCTAGTTAAAACTGCATACACACAATAGTTACTTTAAGTAGGTAGGTACATTAAAATTACATTTGTTAGTAATGTAATTTATGTAGCGGACATAAATCTTTTTATAACTTGAGACAGTAACTTTCATCGAAATTATCAGTATCTCCTTCATTGAATTGGAAAATGACCAATTTAATAGTTTACAATCAAGCAAAAGTTGCTGAAATGTTTCCCCGACAGTTTGTACAGAGTAAGGATATGGCTAGCCACACATTGTATAGACTATGAATTTTTTCAGCCGTAGTTAGGTTACAAAAAGCTATCGCATTTTTTAAAGAAGACTTTGCCATCGATAGAATAGCTGCTATTCTAATAAAGAGATGTAGAACAGATACGAGCAAACAACTAGATTTTTATGACACTATCTTGATCAGGCTAAACTCCCGTCAGATTAAAAAAGAAAGAAGCCATAGTAACACCTGTTTACGAGAAAAAGAAGCAAACGAATTTCGGCCAATTATTTCCCGATGAGCCTAACCAGCATAATAAGCAAAGCAATAGAAAAATATTGCCGACAAACTAAGAATACTCTTGTCTAACCAAGAAAGAGTAATAATATTACTCTTTACTTACATTACATTTACTACTATATTAACAGTAACTTATGAACAACATAGCTTCAATCTAGAATGATCATCAGAGGCCAATTTACTTTCATGTGGACAAACAATTGGGACAAGATAGAAGAATGATGTTACATAGATAATGAAAAAGCCTTTGACCGAGTCCTACTTATCAGAAGATTTGTTTCTAAGTTGAAACATTTTGGGATGCGTGGCAAAAACTCTTAAAATGCTATTAAATATATATTTATATATATTAAATATATATTTTGTCCGGACCAACCCCCCCCCCCCCCCTATATATGCCCATGCATAGATACCTACATATTCACCTAAATAGATATAATAATATAGTACCATCCGTATAATTTGAACCGTTAAAGTCTCGGAACAATAACGCTTATTCTATGGTTAATAGTCGATTAGCATCAATTGCAGCTCGAGTTATTTCGAGCTTATATTTCGAGGGTGCAATTGATGCTTACAGCCGAGCTAACTACTCTGCTTACATCTCAATTGTGAGGTAAGTAGAGAAAACCGGCATTACAAAAATAAAATTGATGATTATTATACTCATACGAAGACAAGGCTGAATAGCCATTGGGCTTTTTTTTTCATTGGGCTGAATGCATGATGTCTATTGCCAGTATGATGGTTAGATGTACGCGAACTTTTTGTAAGAGTGAAGTGTTTTTTAAATTACTTACCGCCCTAGGGCTTTTCTAGCTACATTATTACCCTAGAGCGCTAATTGGTCACCTACAAGCCCCATTTGGGGGTAATTCGGACCTACTTACCGAATATGAGAGATGTAAACCGCCCTCGCGCTTTTCTAGCTACATTATTACCCTAGAGCGCTAATTGGTCAACTACAAGCCCCATTTGGGGGTAATAAGGACCTACTTACCGAATATGAGAGATGTAAAGTAATATTACAGTAGTGTCACTCTAATACTAAAAGTCCTTTCTCATTTCCGGACGACAAAACTAATTTAACTAGTCTTGAATTAATCAAGTAGTAAATTAATTGTAATTGAGTATCATTAAAAGAATTGAGGTGCTATCGGAGTTAATAAGCTGGTAAGTAATTACTAGAATAGATCCATACATATTAAAACACCCGAAGCGTTTTCAAACCTACTTAAACTTTTTTCTTCAACTCAGTATTTTTGTGGCCTTGTTATGTATCTATATACTATATATATATATATAAAAGATGTCTGACTGACAGACAAAGCACAGCCTAAGCCACTGATAGAGACTTGAAATTTGGAGGGTGTATTGTCCTTGATGCGTAGACCGAGAGGTGTGCTAAGAATGGGTTTTTCGAAATTCTACCCCTAAGGGGGTAAAAAAGGGTTAAAACGTTTGTATAAAACTCCTCTGTTTTTGAACATATATTTGTGAAAATTTGTATTTAGATGGGTCATTCAAATTAAAAAAAATTGGACAATTTTATTTTGATAATCGTGCTTTAACACGGTGAAATGGAGGGGTGAAAGTTTGTATGGAAAGTTTTTTGTTTTCAAACAAACATAGCATTTGAACAGTTTAAAGGGATGATTTCAATATTTATTGACAGGGATCACTTAAGGGGTTGAAACGGGTGATATTTTTTTTTCAATAATTCTTTGTTTTTGGAGCTATAGTGATGAAAATTGATAACTGCATAGGTAATTTAAAATAAATAGTGATGCTTCCAAAATTATTATCAGATATTACTTAAGGGGGTGAAACGGGGGATAATTTGTAATTCTAAATTTATTTGTTTTTGGAACTACACTGATGAAAATTGATAACATTTCTGTACAATGAAAAATATGCCAAAAAACGAATCGGAGGATGTAAGGAGTGAAAAATAAGTTCTCTAAATTTAAATTTAGCTGATAATTCTGAACAATCAATATTGTTATTTAATAATTTGTGCACAAATATGTATTGTAAATATAAACATCAAGATTATTTCTACAGATATAATATATGGTTGTAGTTAAAAGTAGGTGGGACGTTTTTCATATGCTCTTACTTTTTTAACTTGACCTGTACAAAACGCTAAATGCCCCAGAAATATATTTTGTATACGGTCCAAACGCAGAGAGAGTACGGCATAATGAGGTCTCCAAACTGGGGAGCAATATTCCAAAAATGCTTCGTACAAGTAAATTGTACAACATGATTTTAGTTTTGGTAACGATCCAAATACTATAATGTGTTATCTGTAAAAGTTTCATTTTGAGTAGGTGGTAGGTGCGTTAATCTATATCTATAATAAAATAATAAACTCCTATTTCTCCTAGTCACGCTATAACTTGAGAACGGATGGAACAATCTTGATAATTCTTTATTTGTTGTGTAAACTATTGTCAGAAGAAGTTTCTTATGAAAGAAAAATCAAGAAAAGAAGGGAGGTTATGGCGAGGCCGAAGGACGAGCTCCCTACGCGAACAAAGTCGTGGGCAGTCGCTAGTCGATATTATAAAATGAACACCTAATTTTCCTGGTCTCGCTACAACTTGAGTACGGCTTGACCGATTTCATTCATGTTTTTTTAACGTTTTCTAATGCTTAGTAGAAGGTTCTTACATTTTTAAAAATAGGAAAAGACGGGATGTTATGGTAAAGCCGATGGCCGAGCCTACTACTTGAACGAAGTCGCGGGCAGTTGCTAGTACGAGTATCTATATAAAAATGAACCCCTATTTTACCTGGTCACGTTTTAACTTGAGAACGGCTTTACCGATGTCATTCATCTTTTTTAACGTATTTTTAATAATTCGTAGATGGCCCTTTTTTAAATTACGAAAAGATGGGAGGAGGATACGGTGAAGCCGAAGGCCGAGCCTACTTCGCAAACAAAGTCGAGGGCAGTTGATTATCTATATACGAGTATATAAATATATGAAAATGAACCCATGTTTCTCCTGGTTACGCTATAACTTGAGAACGGATGGAACAATGTCGCTAATTCTTTTTTAGAAGTTCGATTTTAGGAGTAGGCCTCCAGGATACGTATCCTAAAACTGACACAGTTTAGGATAGGAGTTGTTCACGAGTTAAAACCTCTGTGTGCAGGTTCTGTTCAAATCTAATTTGGATCATAGCTGAATTCATGTTTGTAAGTACGAGTATATGCCGTGATATTAATGATGCGCCTTCTGAAATATATTCTGTGCTCCAGCGGAAGTTCATTTTTTTGATGTTGCTGTTTTTGCTGCTTTTTTGAAGTTGAATCATACTCTTGCAGAGGACAAATTGATTTTTGATTTTGACAAATTGTGTTTTTTACTTGCATTGTAGCGATATTAAAAATACAAGAACAAAAATCTATCTATAGGATACTAAAAAACTAAACTACTACTGGAACTAAAAAATACTATAAACGGAAGAAATAAATTGTTATTTTTACAACTTAACTGTTAAAACCTAATACAAAATAAGAGACTGGCTCTCGTCTGCACTATAGTATAAACTACTTAAGCCATGATTTAGTTTCGTCCGTAACTAAGTCCTTGAGAGGATGTCTTGCTTGGTGTCAAAGTGACGGATATTCTGCCTCCGTACCTTCTCCTACCGTAATTAATTGCTGTTTATAAGGGTTTCATACCTCAAAAGGATAAAGGAACTCTTACAGAATCTCTTCGTTGCCCGTACCTCTATTTATCTGTTTATCTGTTTATCTGTCTCAAGAATGCGTAGAAGTATCAAGTGGTCATCGATATTTTTTTTTTATATAAGCATACAATTTATGATTTTGCATGCTATTCTCTGTATAATTAATTCTCGCATTTATAAACAAGTGACTACTTGTTGCTAAATAATTTCACAATGAAGCAATTACTTGACATTAGATTACTTCAACATATAATAGTATTCTATAGTCGAGCAATGAACGTTACTTACTGAAGTAAATGCTTCAGTAAGTAATGACATAACCCTGTCAACATTGGATGTATCGTTTTACACTTTTATTAGGTTGTTGTCATAGGTTTTTAATTTTCACAGCATAATACATCCTTTACAGTTCAGACTTGTGCGCGTATATAATTTTTATACAACATCACTTTTGCAATTACAACGAAAAATTTACATGTTCTCAATGCTTAAGTAAACCAAAATGGTGACTATTACTGGGCTAAGAATTCTAGCCTTTGATAGTTCTAATTCCAGGCAAATACTATTCTATACGATTAAATTCTTTGCTAATGTAATTACTTTTACTTAAATAATTACAATGCCGTATGAGTCTTTTTATAATTAAAGTAGGAAGGTTGTTAAGTAGGTACTAACTTAAATGTAAGTGTATGGAATGTTCAATGCCGCTTTTCACATCTCACTGTTATGTATGTTACATGTTAACCCTATCCCTTTTCCGTTTTATTTTCTAAAATTAAGCGTTTTAATGCCTTTATCTACTCTGATACTATAATACAAAGATTATAAATCTGAAAACAAAATTTTTATGACAAACATTACGTACAGGCCAAAAATAATAAAAAAAATGTTTATGTACGATACAGGTCTTGTATGGACACCTGTAACATAATATAACTTTTTAATCATAACGATACACCTATACAACCTCCAGCTGGACCAAGGAGGTTAAACCTCTACTTTAATAAAAAAAAGGTTTCAATGAACGAGTCCGCGACGACGCAACACGCATGCGCAATCGATGTTTGCGCCTTGGCGCAAACATTTGACATTTAAAAAATATTTTCAATATATAAACAAAGTTTGGTTTTGTTTGTAAAATACATAGGTTTTTGTGTAAAAACATGTCTGAAAGCGGTGAAAGTGGTGATAGTACACCACCAGACATTCTGGAAGCTGCGTCAAACATGACCATGAACCTGTCGCCGGCGAAATCTAGGAGCAACTATAATAAATGTTACCACGAATTCATGGAATGGAAAATGAATAAAAATGCTACATCATTTTCTGAAAATGTGTTGATAGCGTACTTTCAAGAGTTATCTGAAAAATATAAAGTGTCAAGTATGTGAGTTAAATACTCCATGATTGAAAGTACACTCAATATTTACAACGAAGTTTACATAACTAAATATAGCAAGCTGATTGCATTTTTGAAACGAAACTCACAAGGATATAAAGGGAAAAAATCCAAGACTTTTACAGCAGAGCAGATTAATAAGTTCTTAAATGAAGCCCCAGACACATTATATCTCTTCACAAAGGTATTTTAGTTGTTTATCAGTTAACCATGTACATTTTTTTTGTTAATATTGAGTTAATTTACCGTAATATATATATGAGTTGTTACAGATTGCACTAACTTTTGGTATAATGGGTGCTTGCCGACGGCAAGAGTTATAGAACATACAATTCAAAGATGTTGAAGTCTTCGAAACTACACTATTGATCAAAATAAGTAAAACTAAAACCAAGACGGACCGCTCTTTTACCATTACTGGGAAATATTATGAACAATGCAAAAAATACATAGAGCTACGCCCAACTGAGTGCAGCAATCCCAGTGTTTTTCTAAACTATATTGACGGAAAATGCACGACGCAGAGAGTTAGCATTAACAAAATTTGGAGCTTTAGGCAAAGTTATTGTCAGCTATCTTCAACTTACCGACCCCGAATTGTACACAGGACACTGCTTTCGCCGAACATCTGCGACCTTGCTAGTTGACGCTGGTGGAGATATAACGGCATTAAAGCGACACGGTGGTTGAAAGTCAACGACAGTTGCAGAAGGCTATATAGATGATTCAATGACTAACAAGATCGCTATATCCAATTCAATACTTAACAGTATTGAAAATAACAGAAACGAGGTCAACATTAACATACCCTCTCCGAGTACCTCCAATAACGCTTCCTGTCCGGTTCAAATTCATTTTCATAGTTGTAATAATCAGAACATCAATAATTATTACAAGTAAAAATAAATTTATTATATGTTAAATTCAGCGTTTTATTTGCAATATTGTTTTACGTATTATAGTATGAGAGTAGATAAAGTAGTGTATGCCACTGTACATAACTTGTTCTTATAACACTCGTGTGATACTATAAAAAAACTCGCCTACGGCTCGTTTTTTTAAAACATACTCATGTTTTTAGAACCCTTATTATGCACAGTATAATAATCTACTATTTTAAAACCAGGTTTTGTAACGTACATATCAGTAAGCTCTGTGGCAGTTTATTGTACAATAGTGGCACTTTGAGTCTAAACGTTCGTTTACCGTAGTAGTTTTGAATGTTATATAAAAATAAAAATAAACTTAGACCACGGTTTATTGGCGCTGATAAAAAAATCAAGATTCAAAAACAATAAATAAATACTGCCATTCAATCCCCACATGGTTTGTCATTCTCCTGTACATTAAAACCGATACTTCCCGTTGACCTAAAATCATATAAAATTGGCAAGAAGCGAGATGTCTCTACACAAGTATAGAAAAACATACTAAAATGACAAGTTCGCAGTTATATTACATAACTGCTACAATACTACAAATATCTACAAATAGCTGCAATTTTTCAACACACATTCGTATTTTTGGTATACTTTTCATATTTCTGTAAAGTGGATTTATTTGGATTTGTGTGAGACCCACTTCTGTCAAAAACTTTTTTGGCTTACAGTGAGACGTAGTCCGGGAGTGCAAAATTTGTGAGATTTGATTTCTACGTCTTGCACGAAATTTCTATCCATTGAACGAATTTCAGATTCTTCGTGGATACTTTGTCAAAAATTTAATGCACTCAAAAGTCAATACTGACATACTCAATACCATACTGCCGTGCGATTCTCTAATGATTTGTCGACGAGCTTGTCGACGACCTCACCGATGTCAAATACTTTATGAGATATCGCCCTTGTACATAAGGTTGCTTTCCAACATTTCTTGTCATCTCATCATTTATTTCACGGATGCTGTCAAAGATGCAACGATGTTTGCTCTTAGAGAACCGCTACTCGATTCAAGTTGAGAGGCGAATAAGCGAAGCTACTTCCTTAGTTTAGTAAGGTATTGTTTTAAAGCAAGGATCTTTAATATCTTGAATGAGTTATTTTTGTCCTACAACGTAATTTTGATACTTAGACTCGAGAAAAAGAGTAACGATCAAGAATTTGAACTGTAGTTAAGATTCTTAATTTGCAATCTGTTATTTCACCTGTGCCAACATCTTACGACTAATTTGTGTAGTAATTTGTTTTTAGTGATTATGTTAATAATTTGTTAACAGTACTTTTTTGTTTTATGGGAGTTTGTGAGGTCAGTCATAAGTCCCGACTGAAAACCTGAGCTAAAGTTTCTAATCCTATAATATGCTGAGTAAATTCTCGCTCCCAATATCACGAAAAAGTTCAAAGATTGGTTTGTCGACAGTTTAATATTTTTTATGCTACCTTTTCCGTGTAATGTATTGTTCAGTTGTGTGATGTTATAAAATAAATATATTTTCCACTTTATATGGTGAATTAATATACATAGTAGTACCTACTACCTTCAAATTCAAATTAGATTGTTTATATGCTTTGCGCATTCCTATTGTTAAAGTACTCTATGTATTAATCCAGTGCCTCATCTACCTCCCTACCAAATTTCATCAAAATTGGTCAAGCTGTTTGAGCGTGAAAGAGTAACAAACATCTATTCATCCATCCATCCAAACTTTCACATTTATAATATTATTTATATATATATATATATATATATATATATATATATATATATATAGTGGGATGTGAAAGTTTGGATAGATAGACGGTTGAAACAAACATTCAAACGAATGTTTGTTACTCTTTCACGCTCTAACTGCAGGGCCAATATCGATGAAATTTAGTATGTAAGTAGATGAGGTGCTGGATTAACACACACACACACAATAACAAAATCTAGCACCTCATCTACTACTATATCTATATATATATATATATATATTGTAATGAAATTTGGCAAAGAGATGCACTACGCGGGGAACCGCGGGGCGCAGCTAGTGAATAATATACACTGTGCTGGTTAACGTCAATTTATTGTTTAGTTTTCATTGTGTTTTTAGACATTATCCGGAATAATTTTTAATAACACTAGTCGCATCTAGTTGACTACATTAAAGTATTTTCATTGTAAACTATGACAAATATATCATAATAAGTCATATTACTATCGCACTATAATATTATAACTGTAAAAGTTGAAATGTTTGAATGATAGTTACTTAAGCACGCAAAAACGGCGAAAGGATATTGATAAAATTTGGAGCTGGTTTTTGCCAAGATTTAACATATAGGCTACATTTTAGCCAGATTCAAAGAGTAGTTTCTTAAAGATCTCGATAATCTTCGAGTTGAAGAGATGAAGTCGCAAGCATAAGCTAGTATTAGGTAAACGTTTCGATTTCTATTTGGGTTTTGATCTTTGTATCAACCCCGAACAGCGGGTTGGTAGCCGAAGTTTATACGACATCGCATCCTACCACACGTCAGCACGCACCACATGTCTGCCTACAGTTTATATCTATTACTGGTTTTTAGATAAGACCGTTTACGGTTCTATATAATTTATTTATTTTATTTATTTATATAACTAATACACAATAACTAACTAATACATAATTACACAATATAATATAATGTTTATACTATTTACATATATTACAATATTATATAATATAATTATTAATAATTATAAATTATATATAATTCATCATCATCATCATCTCAGCCGTAGGACGTCCACTGCTGAACATAGGCCTCCCCCATGATTTTCCAAAAGGACCGGTTGGAAGCGGCCTGCATCCAACGTCGTCCTGCGACCTTCCTCAGGTCGTCTGTCCACCGTGTCGGTGGACGACCTACGCTGCGCTTGCCGGTCCGTGGTCTCCACTCCAGAACCTTTCGGCCCCATCGGCCATCTGTTCTGCGTGTTATGTGCCCTGCCCACTGCCACTTCAACTGGCTAATCTTCTGGGCTATGTCGGTGACTTTCGTTCTTCTACGGATCTCCTCATTTCTGATTCGATCACGTAGAGAAACCCCGAGCATAGCCCTCTCCATAGCTCGTTGTGCGACTTTGAGCTTTTCTATGAGGCCCATAGTAAGAGACCACGTTTCAGTGCCATAAGTCATCACTGGTAACACACATTGGTCGAAGACTCTTGTCTTGAGGCACTGAGGTATTTTTGACGAGAAGACTTCGCGAAGTTTCCGGAACGCTGCCCAGCCGAGTTGGATTCGACGATTGACCTCTTTCTCGAAGTTGGACCTGCCTAGTTTGACTGTCTGTCCCAGGTAGATGTACTCGTCAACAACTTCAAGAACTGAGTTCCCAACTGATATTGGGGTAGGTACAACATGGGCATTAGACATAATTTTCGTCTTGTCCATGTTCATCTTAAGACCTACCCGTTGGGAAACTCGATGGAGGCCTTCGAGCATTGTACTGAGGTCTTCCATGGATTCTGCCATGACTACAATATCGTCGGCAAATTGAAGGTGAGTGATGTATTCGCCGTTAATATTGATGCCAAGTCCTTGCCATTCCAGAAGCTTGAAGGCGTCTTCCAATGTAGCGGTGAACAGTTTCGGAGAAATAACGTCACCCTGTCTCACGCCTCTTTGCAATGGAATTGCCTTCGAACTCTGCTCCTGTACTCGGACTGACATGTAGGCGTTTTTGTACAAACACTTCAGCACTTCAATATACCGATAGTCAATACGGCACCGCTGAAGAGACTCAAGCACTGCCCACGTCTCGATCGAATCAAAGGCTTTCTCATAGTCCACAAACGCTAGACAAAGAGGCAAGTTATACTCTTCGGTCTTCTGTATAACTTGCCGTAGCGTGTGGATGTGGTCTATGGTACTATAGCCTTTTCGGAAACCGGCTTGTTCCGGAGGCTGGAATTCATCAAACCTGCGACTGAGACGGTTCGTTATGACCTTCGAAAACAGCTTATAAACATGGCTCAAAAGCGAGATGGGTCTGTAATTTTTAAGTAAAGTGTTGTCACCTTTCTTAAAGAACAGCACCACCACGCCTTTGTTCCATGCTTCTGGCGTTGAACCTTCGAGTAAGACGGTATTAAAGAGCTTCTGAAGTACTTTAAGTACCGGTGTTCCACCCGCTCTCAGAAGCTCAGATGTGATACCGTCGTCACCAGGCGCCTTGTTGTTCTTAAGCTGTTTCAAGGCCATTCTAATCTCGTACAGGCTGATGTCCGGGATATCTTCGGTATTATGTCGGGTCAGCTTGGCTCTTGGGTCTTTGGCCGAGCTGCTAACAGGTTTAGCGACCGAGGTGTATAGCTGTCCGTAGAAACTCTCTACCTCTCCTAATACTTCTGCTTTGGTCGACGCTAAACTGCCGTCTTCTCTCTTCAGCTTCGTCAACTGGCTTTGCCCAATAGACATGTCTCTTGCAAACACTTTGGAGCCTTTTTTCCGCTCTATCGTCTCTTTAATACGGTTTGTATTAAAGATCCGGATGTCGTGTCGCAAGGACTTCCATATTCGTCTATTGAGCAGCCCGTATGCTTCAGCATCATGCGAAGACTGCATTTTCAGTGAGCGTCGTTCAGCCATGAGGTTGAGGGTATCGTTGGAGAGTTTCTGTGGCCTATCTGTACGGTGGGGTTTAAAGTATTTGGAACCCACTGTATGGACAGTTTCTACTAACCTGTTATTGGTCTCGTCCACTGAAACGATGTTCTCAAGGCAATCGAAGCGATTGGATAGCTCAAGTTGAAAGCTCTTGTGGTCTTGAATACGGGCACGAGTGGGTCGGAGCGTAGATTTCATCAGACGAGACCTCTCCAGTTTGACATTAATATTCACCGTGCCTCTTACCATTCGGTGATCACTACCGGTTTTAACCCTGTTGATCACGGAGACATCAGTGAATATTTGCCTTTTGGTGGTCATAATGAAGTCAATCTCATTTCTCGTGGAACCATCGGGACTCAGCCAGGTCCATTTCCTGTGAGGTGGCTTCTGAAAGAAAGAGTTCATCATAAAGAGTCCCTCTTTCTCCAGGAAGTCGGCCAACCTCTGTCCCCTACGGTTCCGTTGTCCATAGCCAAATTGCCCCACTTTCGACTCATCCTCGCTTCTCTTCGCGTTGAAGTAGAAAGTATATAACAACTAGAAAGTGCGTTTCAGAGGTATGTATGGCCCGACTAATGTCCTCATACATATCCTCCACCTCATCATCCGGGTGCGACTTCGTCGGTGCGTATACCTGAACGACCTTCAGCGAATATCGTTTGGATACTCTGAGTATTAGGTATACGACCCTATTGGAAACGCTATCGATCTTAACTATGTTGTTAGTAAGGGACTTGTGGACGAGAAACACGACACCACCTTGGGACTGTTGGTCGCCCTCCCGGTGATAGAGTAGGTTACCTGATTTTAGGGTTATCGTGTCCTCACCCGCTCTACGGACTTCAGATAACCCCACAATGTCTTAGTGTAGCTTACTCATTTCTTCTTCCAGCTCATATATCTTCTCGTCTGTCCTCATCGTGCGTATGTTGTGTGTTACCAGGGCCAGTCGTCGTCGTTGGGGGTGGTAGCCGGGCGTCTGCCGGGGATTCTTAGCACCCCCTGCCCCACCGTTACCGTGGCCGCTACCGTAGCCAGGAATAGCGGGGCTGCCGGGGACTGGGGGCCTGGTTCTTTTTGTCCAATCCATAAGGGGTTTTTGCCAATACTCGCCACGCTTGGCAGGCGGGTTGGCGAGCGCAGTTTGTTTGTGTTTGACTGGGAAGGTGCTGCTGCCCACCTTCTGATTTGTTATCCCTTAGCCGCTTTCTACGGCACCCACGGGTAGAGTTGGGGGGGGTGCTATTCTAAGCCGGCACCGCCACGGCTATATATAATTATTATTACTATATTATATTTCTATATACTTAGAAAGTAAAATAAGTTTGATAAAGTTTAGGAAGTTACAACTTTTGAGTGACTGTACAGGCATTAGACAGCTTATCATCGAAATGGCCACTGACCAATTCTTCACACAGCGCTTTAAATTGAAATTATCGTGTTCTGTCTTGTACACATTTCAAGTGGAGACTATTTTATTTTGTATTTTATTTATTCAATGGTATATTGAGAATTAAATAGAGTCAAACAAAATTTATTACCATCAAAAAAATAATTCACACCACTGACATGAAAAATGAATTGCGTTTCCTTTTACTCATAATACTGAAAAATGTGAATTATCTAAACTGTGTCGAATTGTAATGGATTGAATTTTGTAACAATATTTTTGTTTATTTTAAAAGGAAGCTCATACTGTGTTTCTTCCTGAACCATGGTATTGAATTTTGATCGAATTCCGCCTTAAAGCATAACTGGTCATTATTTACGAACCAGTGTACCAGCTAAAAACTAAAACATATTAATTTGTTATACAGTTCATATGCGACTTTTCCCACAGTTTGACAACAGATTTATTAAATGATTGACAGTTCTATAGAAAAATAAAGGCAGATAATTTGCGATCCCATTATAAAATTCGATCGATATGATTATGGAGTCGCCAGCTCATAACTTTTGTATTAGACTTACAAGATTTATAATCATGGGTTGAAACAATACGTCTGAAATATAAGAATACATGTCCTATTGTGTCCATTATGATTTTGCCTTTATATTATAAAATATATAATACAAAATTAAAAAGACAATGTAATCTATATATCTATTAGGGTTTGGGTCCCGGGACGTCTCGTGTCTCGAAGTCCCGGGACTTTGCGTAATTTTAGTTGTCTCGATTCCCGGGACTTTAGAGTCGAGACTCGGGACGAGACAAGATTGGCAAAATTGTAATGTAATCAATTTATTTTTTAATAATTGAACGAGCGTAAGGAGCCTAGCACCATCTGTTAGTTGGATAATTACTTGGTCTACCACGTAACTACTGAGCACACAACAATAAATGCGTTTGCCGCACCGCCATCATGCCGCTATATTGGTTGTTCTGTGAAGTTAGGATTATGATTGTGTCTGTGTCAGTCAGTCGTCAATTTCATTTATGATGTGATGTGTCTTTTGAAACGGCGCTTTTGTAAAATCAAAACATAAAAATAATTAAAAAAATGTTTAATATGGAGCGTACACGTTCAGAAAAACTGTATAAACATTAAAAAAATAAACGAATCAATAGCACAGTCGTCGTTATGTCCAAAACACATTTTATGCAAAGCGTCGAATACTTCAGACCTTGACAGACGCCTCCAAAGAAATCACAATATGTCTATTTATATTATATAAATCAACCTCCGAAAGAATCAACATCTGTTAACGTGAAAAACATTCTGAAATTACAGGATATGTTGCAAAAATATCTTTATCGGAAACAATTTTTCGCTTGAAGGCAGATGGAGAGAGATGGACTTACTATAAGTGCGATCGCAAATAGTAAATTTATTCGTGAGCGATTACCCAGCCAGGACATAAAATGCCTAAGAACGAGGTTGCTATGAAAATCGTCTTGAATTATTAAAGGAAAAAAGGAGAAATGATTCAGAGTTTTAAAGATTTTTAAAATAAATAAACAAAGCAATTATTAACACTGAAATTAACGTTAAAGTTATTATGATTTAATTTTCTGAATAATAAATGATTTGCCAAAATAATATCCTTTTTTTTAAACATTTCCCCTTCCTTCTACAAAAAGGCTTACCCCTCTTAATTCTTTTTCTTAAAGTCTTGAAGTCCCGGGAACTCCCTGGACTTTGATTGTAGACTGTCTCGTGTCCCGGGACTTTGAAATGGTCGGGAATTCCCAAACCCTAATATCTATCTATATGTCGTGGTCACGCTATTACTTGAGAACGGATGGAATAATCTCTATAATTCTCTTTTTGTTGTGTTAATTATTGTCAGGAGAAGGTTCCTATGACAGAAAAAAAAGTAGAGGACATGGCGAGGCCGAACTCTGAGCCTACTACGCGAACGAAGTCGCGAGCAGTCGCTAGTATTTACAATAAAGGATAACAAACAAAAAAGCCTAACAACCTGACTTGAAAACAATTCGACCGATTATTAAATATAGCCTTTAAAATTATTTAATATCTAGCCCGCGACTACGTCTGCGCAGGATTAGTAATTCGAGTAGCTTATTATCTTCTCCAAGGGCATATCTATCTTTATACCAAAATGTCATAAAATATGTACATGGTCATTGCAATTGCTATAGAATTATATGATTAAATTTAAATACTTAGTATATCGGTTATATTAGTTTATTTAGTTCGGTTATATATCAGTTTATTAGTTAGTATTATCAATCAGTAAACATTAATAATAATGAATGAAATACGTACATACAAATATAAAATTAATCACCATGGAAAAAAACTGTCATAACATGTCATCACCTTTGACGGTCGCCGAGCACGTCTAGTGTATCGAGCTGTCAAATTGACTTGGCCTAAGACTAAGCTATCAGAAACTGACACAAACTTTGGCAGAACTGCCATCATTACGATCTTGACGTAGGCGGAGATCTTATTATTTTGTCCATGATGTGAAGCATATTACGCTCTTTTACCCGCGTTGTGATGGATAATGATGATAATGATGATGATGAAAAGTATCTTATATGTATATCTAGCGCCTCATCTACATCAAAATTGCCACCGTTTTAGTGTGAAAGGCTAACGAACATCCATACATCCACACATTCATACATCCATACATCCATACTTCACACAGAGCACAAAAATATCAAGAATAATCTAATAACGTGCCACTTAAGAAAATCAGCCGTTGAGTCGTTACGGACATAGAAACTATTTGATATATTGAGAGGAGGATAGGTTTAGGCCAAACACATAACTCTCTTTTTAGGTATCACTGCAGTCGGGAAGTAAATATATTCATTGAAGCTTCATAAAATCGAGTCAGATAACATTCAAACATTCAACAATAAAAGCTAGTAATTAAATTTAATCTTACATAAAAGAGTGCAACGGAACGCAACGCATTTTCCCTCCAAGAGATTATTCCAACCCAGTGAAATTTACGTTCTATTTGTATTAAAGTAGGGTAACACTGACGTGAGTTAGCTATTAAGAGTTATTAAATAAATTACGTGATTACTTACGTAATATTTATCCTAGATCCGAGCATCGAGTTTTAACTCTATCTGATTCAATCGTCTTACGGGGACGGAGCGACATCTATTGAACAGCTTTGATAGTACTATCCAACCGAAAGAAGCATTATTCAATAGGATTATCAATTAAGTCTCATAACTAGGATGGAATCAAAATGACTATAATAAGTACATTTTATTCCAAATATTTCAAATTGTACTCGGGTATAATACGCGACATGTGAAAAACAAAAGTGACTGTGACAAAGTGGTAACACACACCAGTCACCTCTTATAAAGCCTGGTCATATAAAAAACCCTCAAATACCTGGCACTGCGAAAATGAATTTTCAATTAGATACATATTTGGCAGTCATAGACAGCCCGCGATATAATAATTGCAGCTAGATCCATACAAGAAACAAATAACGATATAAGATCAACGATATACATATCACTTTATCGAAGTGACAAGTTTATCGGGCATATATCGTTGCTCGCACTGGTGTTACTCAAATATTTTACACGATAAAATATAACATAATATTCTTTGCCCCACATGTAACCCTGTCTACGCCCCTGTTTCCGTTTGCGTACTATAACTGAATGACCGAATGAACAAAATGGCCTTCGTTTTCTGGCATATCCATTTTCATAAATCATTAAGCTTATTGATATTGGCTTGGTGTCCTATCTGAGAATATAGAGAGCATAAAACCCATTTATATCGAGTTGGCAAGAAGTCACCATGTTAGGGTGGTAAGGGAGCAAATAATATTATACGAAATATTAAAATGAGTAAATATTTACCAGTACAAGTATACATAAATACGAAAGGCATGATTCAAGATAAAGGATTAGATTGTACAGACACAAATTTAATTAAAATGAAAGCGTATGTATCAGAAATTAACAAAAATAATAATAGCATACTGTAACGTTTTAAGCTATTGCATAGCTTCTATCGCGGGCCTTGATCGTGGAGACCGAATCCAGAAATTCCATAACGAAAATAACCTAACACCCCCCACTCCGACTCCATCTATCGATGAATAGCAGAACTTTTAATGACTTTTTGAAATATCACGCTTGTCTCTTTAGTTCAGCAACTCGCCTCTAGATGGCATTGGTTAAATAATTATAATTGCATAAGTTGATTTGGCATCTATCAATGAATAGTAGAACTTTTAATGACTTTTTGAAATATCACGCTTGTCTCTTTAGTTCAGCAACTCGCCTCTAGATGGCATTGGTTAAATAATTATAATTGCATAAGTTGATAAAAACAGCTATGCAATAGCTTTACCGCGGCAGTCTCCGAGTGCCACATGCCTTTTTATAATACTTTATATGCTAGCGTTTTACTACTTTCCGCTTGATGTTAAGTAATGATGCGGATGATGATTCAGCACACGCGTGAGAAGATATTACCGTGATTGATTTACTGTTATCTATAGATATAACATCTATCTTTAAGAAACCTATTGTGATGTGATGCATAGCTTCATATTCAGAAACACCCAAGCTATTAGATAGTTGAGCGAGTACTTACTTGATACAAAGAACTTAAGAATATACAACTTTAGAACAGTGTGGGGTTTCCTTCCCGGGAAACACATTGGTATCCGGCAAGAAGTTACATACTTTACGGGCTTCTACAAGTACAATTTGAAAAAATGTATACCGACTTCTATTCAGTTGTTGGAGTGTAACTGAAAAACTGCTGGACAGAATTTGGGTAAATTTAAATGGGACCACACAGGAAGCACAGTAGAATTTTGAGAATCGGTTCACTCTATCGAAAGTTACAGGTAACAAAAAAATACAGTCTAATTGAGTACCTCCTCCTTTTTGGAAGTCGGTAGAAAATATGATAATTAATTAGAATAAGGAGAAGACAAAACCTAATTAATCTCGTTTAAACTAGATCTATACCGAATTACCCACATATCAAAACCTTCAATGCTGAATAGTATATGAGCAACTCTTATAACCTCGGGAGACTTTAATAGTCTGGTATGCCCAAGAAACAATTAAATATTTATTCTATTACGAACTGGTGTCCCCGCTAAATGCACTTTAATAACAAATTATTATGAGCACTAACTACCATCTCGCGGCAAAATTATTTCACATTATCAGGTTTTCTTCATTTATAAAATTTTCTTATCTTATTTGCGAACACTCTACAAAATCTGGACTAAGTACGAGTTGCAAGCAACCGTGCGATACCCTAATGATTCGTCTTTACGCTCGTCGACGGGCTCACCGATGTCAAATACTTAAGAGATATCGTCCTTGTACACAAGGTTGTTTTCCAACGTTTCTTGTCATTTCGTCATTTGTTTCAAGGATGTTGTCAAAGATGCAACGATGTTTGTTCTTAGATTATCGTACGGTTGTCAGCTTTTAGAATGTGTTGACAAATTTCAAGTCAATGTCTTGTGTACTTCGTAACTAAGTGCGAGTTGAAATGTGCACAAGACATTTAGCTGCTTTTAATTTCAAACAGAAGTGAGTATTTCAAAGCTTTTAAATAGTCATAAAAATACCGCCCACTAGAAATACTACCACATCCATAATAATATTAAACTATGGCTTGCGCTCTGCCGCCCAATGACAGCTCGTCGAAACTGCAGATAATTTCAATTCAATTGGTCATATTTAACTTACAACCTGAATGATGACGCTGATGTAAAACGACAGCGTATGGTACTATGGGTATTCGACAATATACGTGAGAGCTATTTTGCTTAGATGTGTTTTTTAACGTACTCAGAGTAATAATTATTTTTCCATTGCTTTTTATATCCATGTTTACTTATGTTTTAAAAACGCGCCCATGTCGATGAATTTTAAATATATACATTCCATCCTAAGGTTGCCTGGAAGAGATTGCTTTTAGCAATAAGGCCGCCCATTGTGACACAATTTTTGTCATCATTACATTTAAGTTTTCAAATTGTTATGTTTTTGAAAACAATAAAGTATTATCTATCTATCTACGTAGTCGGGTTGTAACCATTTTGTTTGTTTATTATCCTTTTCTAGTAACTAAAGACTGCCAGTGACTTCGCTCGCGTAGTAGACTCGGCCTTTTGTTTTGCCATAACCTCCCTTCTTTTCTTGATGTCTCTTTTATAACAACCATATCCTCATAATAATTAACACCACACAAAAACTACCGAAATTGGTCCATCCGTTCTCAGCGTATAGCGTGACCAAGAGAAATAGGGGTTCATTTTTATATGTATTGATATATGTTATTCAATTTAAATAATTTATAATACAATTTGATACAATTATTAATGCGTATACATGAATATGTATGTGGGCCTTGTGTCTGGTAATTAATGATTATATATTATTTACTCCTTCCGCTGCTTACATATTATATAAGTATCTATATGTATTTAAATCTGTTAACAATTAACGGTAATAAATGAATGAATCACATTTTAGGGTTATTAATAAAAATTGGATATTTATGGATTGTCATTTGTTTAATATTTTAACATCCAAACTAGCAGGTAAAAAAGGGCACACTCGAAATCCTGTTACTAATGCGATTTCAGTAAACGTTAGAAAAATAATAAAAAAATGTTTAGATGTGCACAGCAATATTAATCATCATAATGGTTCATTCTTCAATAATAATGAATTAACGACTTGGCGGTGTCTGAATCTACACTACAACATAGAAAATAAACCAGTACCTACTTACGACTAGACGACCACTGGAAAACCGTTCCATCACTTTGTCAATTACGCTACATTAGGCACGCTTACTTCGTACTGTGCTTTATTCAGTGACAGTTTGCTGGGAAAAATATAAAATGGATTTTTAATACAAGTACCTATCACAATTTCGTGCTTCAGTAAAGTCATAATGGCACCCTCCCATTGGACGAAACAATTTCTAAACGTTTTAAACTATATCATACTATATTAACCACACACGCTGCATTTCCTAGAATCATAGCATAGTCTCTGAGAAAACTATTATATTTTTGGCGAAATACGGCTACTGGCGAGTCTACGGGTTATTTGATTCCATAACGTGCACACGACGCAGACATACATGTAACGCGTCTCCACAGAATAAGTCATTCTTTTATGGGACAATGTATACGATTCTATAATAAAGTTCCCAATGTTATCCGAGATTTGCCTATTAATAAGTTTAAAATTACTATTAAAACTAAACTCTGTCAAAAAGTTTATTACAAAATTTCGGATTACTTGGAGGATAAAACAGCTTGGGACTGATCACTCCAGGATCTATCTACTCGTGTACTAAGATGTCAAAGTGTAGCGTGTCTTGCCCTACTGATACCATTATTATGTTCTCTTTTGTATGGCAACACACTGGAGCTAATATCTGTAGTACCTAAGTAAAAATATTGTAAAAACATCTATGTAAAAAGAATGGCCCCGAGTTTCTTGCCGCTTCTTCTCGGTAGGCTCTATATATTTTGGAACGCGGCGGTAGTCTTTAAAGTACATTATAATGAAAAATTGACGTTCATAAGTGCGTCTTTGATGCCTAAGCTATGGAGAGGGCTATGCTCGGAGTTTCTCTACGTGATCGAAGCAGAAATGAGGAGATGCGTAGAAGAACGAAAGTCACCGTCATAGCCCAGAAGATTAACCAGTTAAAATGGCAGTGGGCAGGGCACATACCACGCAGAACAGATGGCCGATGGGGCTGGAAGGTTCTGGAGTGGAGACCACGGACCGCCAAGCACAGCGTAGGTCGTCCACCGACATGGTGGGCAGGTTCACCGTGTCAGTGGACAGACGATATAAAGTTCCGTTGGATGCAGGCCGCTTGCAACCGGTCCTTTTGGAAAATTACGGGAAAGCCGCAGAGGCTGTCCTACGGCTGAGATGATGAAGATAAACGTGCACTGGTCATTTCTAAACGAATGAGTGGGAAGAAGAGGGCAAGCCATCGTCTTTTTGTATGCACCAGAAACTATGAGAGCAGAGTAAGGTTTCTCCAGGTTAAAAAGTGAAAATAGAGGTAAAATAAATAAAAGAAATAAAGACATCACGGCAAAGAACTTCATTGGTACTTACGGGTTAAAAATCAACGTTAGATAAATGACACTATACTTGTATAAATGTTTGGTTTGAGATCATTTTAGTTGGACCACCAATGTGCTAGTTATTATTATCACTGCGCGAATGATGTTTAAATACCAATACATCGGGTTTAGAACTGCCGTGCAATACTCCAAGAGCAAACATTGTTGCATCTTTGACAACATCCGTTAAACAAATGACGAGATGATAAGAAACGTTGGAAAAACAATCTTGTGTACAAGGGCGATATCTCAGGTATTTGTAATCGGTAAGCTTGTCGACGAACTCAACGTTGAATCATTAGAGAATCGCACGGCAGTGCAGTGCCAAGCAAAACTTCTAAGTGCTAAGCTCTGTATAACTGTCAGAAGTGGCGCTGTGCGTTCGATTAGGCGCATAACTTAACTTCTCGTTCTGTAACGGTATAGAAAAAAACGGCGACAGTTTTGAGCCAATTTTACAAGCATGTTAGAGAGGTAAATGTCAAATACATGTTTGGCTTCTACTGTCTTCTCTTTCTGTTTTTCAAACTATAAATAACAAAGATTTATACCGTTACCCTATTTTCTCCTAAGACTTCGAATTAATACATAAATGACAAGACTTTAAAAAAGAAAGGTTAGTTTCTAATAAGACATTGTATAGTTAAATAAGTTAACATCCAAATTATGATTAACTTACGCATGTAGTAAGTGTAGTGCTCGGGCTAGGAATACAATACCCGGCATTATATACCTTATATTCAGGGCTGTAAACACTATCACTTTATCGGCACAAACCCGATACTTTTATGCTTCCGCCGTCTCTTTCATTGCCGCCAAGTCGAGCGAAAAAACCTTTCATAAGCTGTTCCGGTGCCGTATCGATGCGGGCTTTGCGAGAATAACACAACTTAACAGGAAAATATTTGTTGCACAGTGTAAACCAAAGTTGGTAACTCCATAACTTCCGACCGTTGTAGGCTGAGTCACTCGCGTGTTTCTGTTCGAAAGTCCAAATACAGCCATGCGATTCTGTAATGAGTCGTCGACGAGCTCACCGATATCCTACGTCCTTTCCTACGTTTTTTTGTCATCTCGTCATTTGTTTCACGGATGTTGTCAAAAATGTAACGAAGTTTGCTCTTAGAGTATCGCACGGCTGGTAGCCTGCGTCTAACGCCGTCATTTTGTATGCTATGTTTCCGAATAAAACTTTGAAGCTACAGATTCATTACTTCCACCTATATAAATAATAGCTTATTATCTTCTCCTGAGCTATATCTACCTTTATAACAAAATGTCATAAAATATGTACATAAGTAAACATTGATAATAAAATACAGGACTTACGTACATACATATGTAAAATTAATCACCATAGAAAAAAACTGTTATTACATTTCATCACCCTTGACGGTCGACGAGCACGACTAGTGTATCGAGTTGTCAAATTGACTTGGTTTTTGACTAAGCTATCAGAAACTGGCACAAACTTTGACAGAACTGTCATCACTACGATCTTGACGTAGGCGGAGATCTTATTATTTATTATTTTGCCTATGCGCCACGCGTGTGAAAAAGCGTAATATGCTTGGGTGTGCTTTATATCATTGTTCCTAAATCACAGCTTAAGAGGATTGCATAGCTAGGTACTTTCCATGCTAAAAGAGAAAACTCTTTTCTACCTCTTAACTTTGTCCGATTTCAGTGATTTTTTTCATTGAATCATGACATTGTTTACTATGCCCGTACGTTTTGATTTTTTCAGTATTTCAAAGAACTATAAATTTCCTTTTTTAGAACTTCAAAAAACTGAAAAAATCAAAACTTATGCATGTGCTACACCTACAACTTAATAATGAAAGTTACAGCTATTAACAAAATAGTTATGTAAAATAAGTATTTATTTACCAGCTGCTATTAGAAGTGTTAAATTTAACGTAGCCACTAAAGCCATTCAAATCTCCATTGCTATTCTACTATCACCCGACTAGAATCCTTAGGGAGCTGACATACTACGCGACAGCTCTTAACTTAGTCGTAACGAACAGATACAATCCAGTACAATTACTTGCAAACAACACTAGGATATTCTACAGTATTACAAATGTCGTTTCAGCTGCCACCATTTAAAGAGACTATCTATTTATACTTTTTACAATTATGGTTGTAAAAACGTTTAAATCTTATAGAAGCATCATCATCTCAGCCGTAGGACGTCCACTACTGAACAGCGGCCTGCCTGAACGTCCATCCTGTGACTTTTATCAGGTCGTCTGTCCACCGTATCAGTGGACGATCTACGCTGCGCTTGCCGGTCCGTGGTCTCCATTCCAGAACCTTCCAGCTCCATCGGCCATCTGCCACTGCCACTTCAACTGGCTAATCTTCTGGGCTATGGTCATAGAATAATGACTGACTGATGAATGACTGATGGTGATGAGCGAACCTTAGTGCCATGCAAAACTACAGTTCTAAGCTCTTATTGGCCCTGTAATTATCACGGCAAACACGTAGTGCTTACCATCAGGCGCACAACAGGCTCGTCTCTTAAATAATAAAACCTAATTGGTCTGTAAACCGTTTATAATAAGTCCACGCATAATAGAAGCTAAGAGACCTTAATAAGGCTAGAAACTTTTCGAAACGCTGTATAGTATTACGCAACTAGTGTCAGGCCGATAAAATCCAATTGCAACTCTCTTTTTGCCAATTATGCCCATGCTTAAGGCGCGCTCGTACCCTGATTAAAGAAAAAGTAGAATTTTTATACACTTAGTGCAACGAAACAGATCGATAGTATATTATGAAAAAAATATAAAGGTTAGAAAAGGAATAGGAAAAGAGTTATAACCGAATAGAATTCATAAATATAACTCTCTTTCAGCAGAAAAAAATCCTGAAAATGTCCACAAAATAAACGTCCTAACTCTCAGAATTTTCAGCGATAACACTATTTTTTTAGGTAATACTTAGCCAACGTATAGTATTAAAGTAATAACCAGTTTTTTTTTCAATTGTGTTAGTATATATTGAAATATATAAAGAAAACGTACAAAATTAACGCATTTTCGCGTTACGTAAAGCAAATTAAAGCATCGTAACTTATTTTAAAATTGGGCTTGGACCGCGTCTTAAGGCAGATCATGACATTTGCAGTGTAATGTTTTTCGTATCGTACCTTTTCCTTAGCCAACTTTCGGCTAGCGAAAAAAGTCACAATATGCCATTAGTAGTTAATAATTACATTAGTAAGAGAGTAGTTTTCTTCATGACTTTGCCATGAGAGTTTTGTGTAAAAAATACTTCTTATAATTGTAATATGGCCTCCATTATTAAATTTCATACATCGAACGCTTTATTTATTAGCTTATTATGCTCTAACGGTAATGTTTAATTACCTACGAACGCTTTGATCATGGATAAATGGTCTTAGTGCTTTGTGCTTAGTTTTAGGATAAGTACCTTTTTTAAACATAATTGTGTATTTATTTGACAAAAATCACTGTTAGTTAAGACCCAATGAAAAATTTACTGGATGGAATGGAGATTTAATTATAACATCTTCAAACACTTTGTTTACACAACATATTAAGTAACAATATGAAGTCTAAAAAGTTATAGATCCGTACTAAAATCAGTACGTATATAAAATCAAACATGATTAACAACTCATCTTTATAATATATTGCAATAATGATGATATTGTAAATCACACTACCAACTTCTTAGTAAAGTATAAAACAAAATAACTGATATAATACGAATACAAAAAACTAATTTTGATATTAGATAAGCTACATTTTGTGCGAAGAATTTACATTTATATATTGATTCAATTATGTGCTTATATTTTATGTCGTTACTCTGTAGATAGAAGTTGAATGATTTATTCAAGAAATCGCGCAACATGGTGCAGGTTCTTTTGCACGGACTTCTCAAATGCCGCTCTAAAGTTATAAGATATGAAATCCCATAGACATGTTACAACAGAACGTCAAATTATATTAAAGATTACTAAGTCTAATAATTACGAGACTGTGATTTTGATAGTTGGTCACATTTTGGTATATTCCCGTTTATTTAAAATTGAAACTTACCATGAAAGCTGTAGAATCCGTGGTATAGCTGTCACCACCTCCAACAAACTAAAATCATATTTGTTCTGACTGAAATTGAATTCGATTGGACCGTACTCGCACCGTATGTTACGAGTAAAATAGAACACCCCGCGTCCGTTTCGCTAACTGTGTCAGACCGCTCATCACGGACGTGTCACTCACTTATCGCTTTTCTCGACATGAGAGAGATCTATAATAGTGTATTCTTTAAAGTAATTATTCGGGAAAACCATGCACCTGTTTATAAAAACCATGCCTTTCAAAGCAGTAGCAGTATTACAAAGCTAAATTTATGTGTGAATGCACTATGCTCATTTGCCCGTGACATTACTTATAGTCATATATCTAGCGCGGTAATTGATCATGCTAATGCGTCTTTTAAAGTCTAACTTATTAATGCTTTTGCATTATTGCTTTGCGGCAAAATTGGAGGCACTGCAATGGGACAAACCAAATCTTTTGCATAGGATCCCTAACACTTAAATCCGGTTATTGGATCCCATTAGCAGGACAAATTCTGCAACTCTATTCTGTTACGGAATGCAAAGTTTTAGTAACTAACCCCTGCTTTTAGTAGCAATAGGAATACTGGATAGGTAACTAACTAGTAACTAGTAAGATCTCAAATTGAAATTGATTTCCTGATTTTGAGGATGTGGCACTACAATTTCGCCTGTGTCACGTAACATCGACATCTCTTAAAGGGTATTTATATGATACCGGGCTGTAAACGTCACATCTAAATATTCTACACCCACATTCACGCACTTACACTCAAATCCACACACCTTCACACTCACTACAATAATTCTCCATTTCTATCTCGCATATGCACTAGAAATGTATATACAGTTATTATATAGCACTATTCTGTTGCTACCTTACTCCTGAGACCTTTAGGAACTCAGCCATATCCTGACGTCAACGTTCACATAACCACTACATAGCGTGTCAATTCAACGTAAATATATTAAAAATTAGTACGATTGTAATAGTGTATCACTTAATTAAACACCATGTAAAATAAATTTGTACATCGTTTACAAATTTGACCAACTGAAGCTTTACCTCTACGATCATTGCCTATGCTTAATCAGCCCATTGCAACCGCTTAATCACAACACGGATGGAATGTGTTCCATCAGTGTTGTCTGCCTTTTCTATCAGATAAGTGGAGTATTTGCCGCGATCAAGTGTGCGAGGCCAGGGCGCGGATAGATAGCAGCTATTTGTAGCCTTAACGTCGGAGTTTTCATACATACAAGTAGTGATCACACAGGAAGTATTAATACCTTCTTAGAAGCTTAATAAGAATCCGTTCATAATATTATTTAAATTTCGGTAAAGGATCAATGTATCCAGCTGTCTACCGTAGGTTTATTTTTCTTACGTTGTTTTCAACATACCGCCGTCTATTAATGTATCGTAAATCCAAAGGTTGTCTCGAAGAGATTGCTAAATAGCCACCCCACTTAATAATAGTATTAACTATTATAACCGTATCCATGTTTTACGTACAATAATAAAAGTTATTAAGCCAAATTTAGAACGTATCTCCGTAGCAAATGTGCTACGAAATGTAGCTACGTATTGACTTCCACATTATTATATAACAAGTGTCGTTACCGCGTCGTTACCGCGTAGCAGGTAGGCTACGAAGCTACATACGTGGTGTTACAAATGCAATGCAAGGTCAGCCGTGGGATTCTCTAATGATTCGTCGACGAGCTCACCGATGTCAAATACTTTATGACATATCGCCCTTGTACATAAGGTGGGTTTTCCAACGTTTCTTGTCATCTCGTCATTTGTTTGACGGATGTTGTTAAGGATGCAACGATGTTTGCTCTTATAGAATCGCACGGCAGTATGCCGAATTTAGAAGACTTATCAGCGTAGCAGGCAAATAACATATTGTTCTACTATTTTATAACACTGTGATATCTATATACTAGAACATTATTTAAGTTTTACGTTTAAATCGTTTACCATTGCCGCCCAGCGCAGAGTTTGAATGTTAAATTACTTGCTTTCATTAAAGAAAAACTTGGAATCCGCTATAAGAACTTGGGAACTAGCAGTGCGGTCGGGAACGAATAAGAATCTAGAGAAACAGATGGTGCCGACTTAACGTTCTCGTACCCTTGTTATTATAAGTAAGCCCTATCTTGTAATAAAACCTTGTAGTAAAAATTAGTTTTGATTATTTTTCTGCGAATGTCTTGATAATTAATGATACGAGTACGTTGAGTTAAATAACAACATGGCTATTGAACATTGTCACACGCAGTGGCCTTGCGGTCTCGCTGGTTCTTTTCCATGGGACCTGAAGGTCGAGGTTCTTTCCTAGGTCTTCTGGTGTAGAACGCGGGCCCGACAAGAGGGTCTCTACCCTGCCCCTCGGGAGAAAAGACAATGGCGAACGGACACAAGGACAGTAGCGCTGGCATCCTGGAGTTGATGGCTGGTCGTGGGCTCGCGGAGGGAAGCCGGAGCCACCCGGTTTCTCGAGGCAGGCATGCCAGTACTAGAGGAGTAGGTTCACCGGGGGCACAGGTCGCTTTCCTTCCGAATGACACAGGTCCTCTCGGGGCATGAACGCTTCGGGACGGGAAGTATTTGTGTAACGTGGCCGGAGGGAAGCAACACCTGCGTGCTACAAGGGTGGCTGCGTAGAGGAAGGCGCTCAGACCGTATGGGAGGCGTGTCCGGGGACAAAGGAAGCGTTGCAGAACCTTGACGTGGTGGTAAGGGCGGACCTCTCTTTACCGATGATCTAAGCCAGGATGGTCGATGACGATAGGTCATGGGAGGCGATTGTGATACGAGGAGGTGATGTCGCAGAGAGAGAGAGACCGAAGAGCGCGAGACAGATTGGTTTCCTCTCTGTCCCGCTCCAGATGGCGCGGACACGGAAGCCCGCACTCCGTCTTCACTAGGAGGGCCTGTGTTGGCTGACGTGGGGACGTACAGCATCTATAAGGTCTCAGTGAGATGGCGACGCGCTGTATGTCCCAGCGCGTCACTGGAGCAGTACGTGGAGAGGGCGATCTGTGGGTCCCATGAGGTGGGTCTGCCCTGAAACATCGAGGGGCGTACATCGGCAAGACAAGGCTGCCGAGAATGCGCATGCGGTTCCGTGGCCCTGTTTGCAGTCGTTGGCGAAGGACATCGTGGGGTTTTTAGTCGGTAGCGAGAGTCCGACATAACCCGCTCGCTATGCGTGATTGCATTTACCGCACGCAAAAATATAATAAAATAAAAATAATAACATGGGAAAATGTCCCAATATTATGTGTCTTATGTTTTTTTGAAACTTACGTTGGCTTTTTGGAACTTTACTCATTTTTTTATTTTAGATATCTGTTTCAGTCTTATTATCTGTATGATAGTAAATAAGTAACTATACATGTAAATATTGTTCCCACGTTCCCGTGAATAGCGCTAGAGAAGATTTGCCGAGTGGTGTTTAGTAGGCAGATGCGCTTGCTGCTATGGGAGAAGTTAGTGTAGATGCAGACATAACCCGCAAGCATCTTACATGCGAGATGGATTATTAAACAAAAAAGAGGGCAGATCTATTATGTTTTAATCACCAACATTGAAGGAAAATGCTAGCACAATCAATATAATATAATAGTTATATTTTTGAATAAAATAAATTAAAAGCAAGGAAGCATTTAACCATCATATGAAAGGATCTTAAGAACAGCACCTTGAACAGACCGTTAAGTGCTCAGTCACCAAATTTCAACCTTGGGTGGCAGCTAACTACATGCACTGAAAAGTGCTCTATCAAATTTACAACTCATATTACCTTCGCCAATAGCTCAAACCCAAGGTAATATATGACCCGGCGAGTTGCCTGATCACTGAACCCTAACATTTAATTTTAAATTCGATCAAGAAGCGCTGGTAGCGATGCTGGCCGTAACTGTTGAACTAGGTCAAGGAAACGTGTTACAGCAGGTAGCACTTGGATGGGTGACCGTGGGATTTTCAATTGATTTTTGCTATAACCGTAACCGTACTTAATTTTTTATTTTCTAGGTGCACGTGAACCTTCGAGATTGGCTCAGGTATATGACAAATGAGTCTTACAGATGGAAACAGCCAGAGACATCGAGTTTCAACTAACATTGTGACTTGTCGCGGTGACCTTTTAGACTCGAATTCTAGAGAGTATTATGATGAACAGAGAAAGCCTTCTGAAGCGTGCCAAAAATGGCAAAATGTCATATATGTCGAGACGCATGGTCATGATAAAGGTAAAAGATGTTGATAGCTATGGACATAAAAAGGCCACAGATGTAGAGTGTTAGATGATTCGTTAATAGTGGTGCTTTGATACTTGTACACTTGAGACTATTTTTCTGAACAGGAATAAGACAACGCTTTCGTTGGATGAAAAATTAAACAGACACTCAATAGAGTTTGATACAATAACAATGAATGTATTGCCACTTTTAGGCTTTTTCTCCTGAGGCTTTGAAGATGATGAGGGGAAATTAACTGGACGCCAGAGCTGGAAATAAGTAGAGTTGTCAACTTTGATCTTTATCCTAACTTGTTGAAATAATGCTTCAAGACTTTAACTCTTGAGGTTCTTCTGATGATTAGGAAATGGTCATCAGAAGCTTAGTGATAGAAAAATAAAACAATTAAAGTGTTATTGTTGTGGTTGAACTGTGTGTGTGTATATGTATGTATGTACTATGGTACTTGAACTAGAGTTCAAGATAATGCTGATAAGTTAAAACAACTAGACCTAAATGATGAATCTAGTCTTAAGCTTTGTATTTTGTCTGTGCAGTAACGTGTATCGGTGATTCGTCCGTTTATACTTCTGTCTCAAAAAAAAATACACAGTAGAAAATATAACCTCTTCCTATTTTTAAGTCGGTTAAAAAACGCTATGGACCTTTGTATAAATATTATAGTTAGAAAGGCAGGTGCCTTTCTGAATATCTGTCTATCTATCCGTCTGCCTGTCTACCTATCTGTCTGTAGGGTTGTCTGTCTTCTCTCTCAAGATCTTTATTTATCAGAAACGTGAGAATGAATCAAATTTAAATTTATATAAAACACGTACTTAAGTCTGAAGCGCTCGTAGCAAAGCTTGACATGGCGATCTTATCCGATCAATAATTTAAGCAACGCCTACTGCAGTCAGAACTTGGATGGGTGACCGCTAGTAGCAATATTCAACTGAGCGCTTCCGTGGTTCAGAGGGCACGATAAACCGTCGATCCAGCTTGTTGGTCTTAAAGTCAAAAGTAGCTTCATGTCTGTATGTTACGTCCAATATGTAAAAAACCTGTGCTCTATTTCAAAAGTCAAGAGTCTAAATCATTTATTCAATTTTTCATTATAATGTACTCTAAAAACTCTACCGCCGTGTCCCAAAATATATAGACCCAACCAAGAAAAAGCGGCGAGAAACTCGGGGTCGCCAGTTATGTAAACTACCAGATCAGTAAGACAACACTCGTTAGGCTATTTCGAAGGCCTTCGGGCGGCCTGAAAGCTTCGACATGGGTTAGCCACTATCCACCAAGCCCCACTGGGCCCGCGCGTTGTATAATGGCCCAATTCCTGGAGGCAGGCTTGAATCCCAGCGTGGGAACATAATAGTATGATTATGATTATGATGACGTAGGTCTATGGTTTCTGGGAACTAAAAGGAAATTAAGTTTTCCCGACAACGAAATTTAAAAAAAAAATATGCCTCATATTTGATCAAGCGTCTTATAATCAAAACCTATGAAGTACTGCGTTTTACCGATCTCATCAGTTCAATTGTAGTCCTGTAGTCCAGCCTTCAATGCGTGCGGTTCCAGGTTTGATCGCCAGGTATATTACTAGACTACATAGTAGTATGGGTAATATTATCTATTAGTATTCATTTTAAAATAAATATCATTTTATTTATGAAACCACACGAACGCTTTATTAGTGGACGAAAGAAACAGTCCGAGAAATACAATTCTCTCTCAAAATTCAGGATAATATAAATAAGTTACTAGGAGTAAGTTCCGGATAGAGATAAAATATGTCTCGCTCTTTTGCCATGAAACGTAAACGTTTACGATATAAATCCTTTGCCAGAAAGAGATGGATTCAGATAATTTATTACGTTACGCGGAGACAGTTTTGTTTTCTGCCAAGTTCCTAATTGAAATCGTGTGACTTGTTTTTCATTGTTACAGCTACTACAGCTCATTTCATATCAATCTGCTGAATACAATTTATATAATTACAATTAACTTCATAACCTTTACTGAATATTATCTTTATATATATAAATATTAATCTCTATTTCCCTTGGTCATCGCATCACGCGTGAACGGATGGAATAATTACATTATTTTTTGTCGTTTTAACTATTGTCAGAAGAAGATTCTTATGAAATAAAAACCAATAAATGACGGGGGGTCAAAGGGCAAGCCTATTGCTAACGAAGCGGGCGCTAGTAATAATATATAAAGAATCGTTCTTCTTGAAGAATCTTTATGTAAAAACCCTTAATAAGTTAGGTAACAATTGAATTGCTTTTGCAAGGGTGAATCTTTTAGCTGCGCGTTCTGAAAACTAGAGCTAAATTTAGATTGTAATACTACTATACTTAACCTTTCCTAGGTGCTTCTTACACTCTACACACAATAGTGTCCTACAATGTAATATATAATATAGAATGCATGTAGCTGTTCATCTTAGATTTAGTTAGTTATAGGATCTGTGATAAAAATTCATACTCGATTTACAGTTCCTTCTAGAAATGTTAACGCACGAGGTCTCGCAATATAGCCGCGTCACTGTGACTGAGCCCTTAGAATGCAGACGAATGAGGGCAAAGTGTGCTTGTTATTTGTCAACAAAAAAGTGACAACTATTCTCTAGTCATCGTGACTTCATACTTATTACATCTATAATTATTACTTCATATGTTTTGTAGATGCTTTGCCTATATAATTATAATTTACAACTATCGCTCGCGACATTCAGCATTCAGCTGATATACATATTAAATAAAAAGTCTTACTTCGCAGATAAAAATTGCGTACTTGTATACTGTACAAACGAATAATAAAAACATTAAACTTATACTTTCTTACCTTTGTTTACACTACAACGCACTTTGCTTACATTACATAATTACTATTATTTGTCAAACACTATTAAAACACTGACAAGTAGATAAAAATAAATAATAATACGATCAGCACTTGCCCTATTACAGTTAATTACATCATTCAATTACAAAGTGACATGATGTAGGTTAATAAATAATCGTAGGTACTCACTTTGGAGATATTATTTTGCGGTTAGGAAACGACGCGGGACAGTTTCGCGCGAAAATGAAAGATGGCGGCGTAGCGGGCGTCGCACATCGGCATCATTTGTTTACTGCGAGAGGGATACGAAATGTTGCTGGTTGAACGACTAAGTTGTCGCGCATGCGTTAACGCACTTACACATTGAATATTCCAAAGGGATGTCTGTCTATACCCAACGAATTTTAATTAAGTGCCAAAGTCCTATGGTAATTGCATGTTGTAGGGACTAATGTCTAATTTACGCTAAACGAGTACTCGAAGTAGGTTGGTTGTAAAATTTTACTTGGCCAAGATGTGTCGTGGTGGGTACGCGTAAATGGGCAAATTAAGGCTTGTGTAAGACAGTTTGACAGTTCGGCCGAGTGCTTGGCTAGTGTAAATTAGCCTTACCAGTGCCAAATTGCATAAGTGGTACTTTAGTGTGTTGGAACAATGTTTAGTTTTAATTTATATAAGTTTATTAGCATCTATAGCGCTTTAATGAGATTCGCTTTCAAATTCAGCTGTTTATTTCATTTCAGCTATGTAGAAATTAGTAAAAATATGTTAAGTACCTATAGGTACTTACCAAAGCATCACATTGTTCTTTATATTTATGACATATCCTCATTTTACCTCAGATCGAATATCGATTGAGGAGAAAGTAAATATTACATAAGGATTAAGCTAAACCAAGGCCAAAAAAAAGTTAAGACTGTTCTAAATCTTACGCTAACCTCTGACCCTTGGAAGGCATCCAAATTGTCATGTCATATGCCACCGCAGTTTCGTCTTTAGATATAGGGCGCCCAATCTCACACACATGGCGTCTTGGATTTAGTACGTTAACTATACTGAACACTGTGACAACTCATTGGCAGGCTTTGTACACCTTTGTACACATTTTTGTGTTTTGTTTAAAGAGAAACGAGCTGAAATATTAGAAAAACCCAAATCAATGGCTGTAGTTGATTTTGTTTTATACTACTTTTGACGTATAATAGTGGTAGATTATTGACAGTTTAGTGTTTTAATGGTGTACGAGTGAAGCTAAAGGGAAGGAAATCATGAAACATTGTTGTCGTGTTTCCTTGCCAATCGTCATTCAAAGTTTAAGTAATGCATCCACAGATATACCTAGAATGCGGCTTATGCAGGACAGTGACTTATTGATACAATCATTTATGTACTTGTGATTTGACTACTTGAGTAGAACTGTCACCTAATGCATCTTTATGTATTACTAGCGACTTCGTTCCCACAGTGACTTATTGACACAATCATTTATTTACTTGTGATTAGACTGCATAGGTAAAACTGTCACTTAATGCATTTTATGTATTACTAGCGACTTCGTTCCCACAGTGACTTATTGACACAATCATTTATTTACTTGTGATTAGACTGCATAAGTAAAACTGTCACTTAATGCATTTTATGTATTACTAGCGACTTCGTTCCCACAGTGACTTATTGACACAACCATTTATGTACTTGTGATTAGACTACTTGAGTAGAACTGTCACCTAATGCATCTTTATGTATTACTAGCGACTTCGTTCCCACAGTGACTTATTGACACAATCATTTATTTACTTGTGATTAGACTGCATAGGTAAAACTGTCACTTAATGCATTTTATGTATTACTAGCGACTTCGTTCCCACAGTGACTTATTGACACAATCATTTATTTACTAGTGATTAGACTGCATAGGTAAAACTGTCACTTAATGCATTTTATGTATTACTAGCGACTTCGTTCCCACAGTGACTTATTGACACAATCATTTATTTACTTGTGATTTGACTACTTGAGTAGAACTGTCACTTAATGCATCTTTATGTATTACTAGCGACGTCGTTCCCACAGTGACTTATGGACACAATCATTTATTTACTTGTGATTAGACTGCATAAGTAAAACTGTCACTTAATGCATTTTATGTATTACTAGCGACTTCGTTCCCACAGTGACTTATTGACACAATCATTTATTTACTTGTGATTAGACTGCATAGGTAAAACCGTCACTTAATGCATTTTATGTATTACTAGCGACTTCGTTCCCACAGTGACTTATTGACACAATCATTTATTTACTTGTGATTTGACTGCATAGGTAAAACTGTCACTTAATGCATTTTATGTATTACTAGCGACTTCGTTCCCACAGTGACTTATTGACACAACCATTTATGCACTTGTGATTTGACTACTTGAGTAGAACTGTCACCTAATGCATCTTTATGTATTACTAGCGACTTCGTTCCCACAGTGACTTATTGACACAATCATTTATTTACTTGTGATTAGACTGCATAGGTAAAACTGTCACTTAATGCATTTTATGTATTACTAGCGACTTCGTTCCCACAGTGACTTATTGACATAATCATTTATTTACTTGTGATTAGACTGCATAGGTAAAACTGTCACTTAATGCATTTTATGTATTACTAGCGACTTCGTTCCCACAGTGACTTATTGACACAATCATTTATTTACTTGTGATTAGACTGAATAAGTAAAACTGTCACTTAATGCATTTTATGTATTACTAGCGACTTCGTTCCCACAGTGACTTATTGACACAACCATTTATGTACTTGTGATTAGACTACTTGAGTAGAACTGTCACCTAATGCATCTTTATGTATTACTAGCGACTTCGTTCCCACAGTGACTTATTGACACAATCATTTATTTACTTGTGATTAGACTGCATAGGTAAAACTGTCACTTAATGCATTTTATGTATTACTAGCGACTTCGTTCCCACAGTGACTTATTGACACAATCATTTATTTACTTGTGATTAGACTGCATAGTTAAAACTGTCACTTAATGCATTTTATGTATTACTAGCGACTTCGTTCCCACAGTGACTTATTGACACAATCATTTATTTACTTGTGATTTGACTACTTGAGTAGAACTGTCACCTAATGCATCTTTATGTATTACTAGCGACTTCGTTCCCACAGTGACTTATTGACACAATCATTTATTTACTTGTGATTAGACTGCATAGGTAAAACTGTCACTTAATGCATTTTATGTATTACTAGCGACTTCGTTCCCACAGTGACTTATTGACACAATCATTTATTTACTTGTGATTAGACTGCATAGGTAAAACTGTCACTTAATGCATTTTATGTATTACTAGCGACTTCGTTCCCACAGTGACTTATTGACACAATCATTTATTTACTTGTGATTAGACTGCATAAGTAAAACTGTCACTTAATGCATTTTATGTATTACTAGCGACTTCGTTCCCACAGTGACTTATTGACACAACCATTTATGTACTTGTGATTAGACTACTTGAGTAGAACTGTCACCTAATGCATCTTTATGTATTACTAGCGACTTCGTTCCCACAGTGACTTATTGACACAATCATTTATTTACTTGTGATTAGACTGCATAGGTAAAACTGTCACTTAATGCATTTTATGTATTACTAGCGACTTCGTTCCCACAGTGACTTATTGACACAATCATTTATTTACTTGTGATTAGACTGCATAGGTAAAACTGTCACTTAATGCATTTTATGTATTACTAGCGACTTCGTTCCCACAGTGACTTATTGACACAATCATTTATTTACTTGTGATTAGACTGCATAAGTAAAACTGTCACTTAATGCATTTTATGTATTACTAGCGACTTCGTTCCCACAGTGACTTATTGACACAATCATTTATTTACTTGTGATTTGACGTTTTGATGCATTACATGACAGTTCTACTCAAGTAGAACTGTCATGTAATGCATCTTTATGTATTACTAGTGACTTCTTCCGCATAGCAAGTTCGGCCTTCGGCCTCGCTATGGCAATTTTTCTTGGTTTTGTTGAAAGGCTTGCTTGAAGTCAGTTTGACACCTCATCATCATCCATCTCCACGCGGGTGAAACCGCGGAGCGCAGCTAGTTTACAATAATTAGTAGGTATGAATTTTATTGTAAACTAGCTGCGCTCCGCGGTTTCACCCGCGTGGTGATGGATGATGATGAGGATGAATCAAATATAACGTATGTTGCTCAGGTATGATATAGAATTTATAGCTTTATACTCCTGAAAGAATTGTTTGAATTGGTTAAGTAGTTTGACGTGTATCCATTATAAAGAAACAAACACTCATATATCTTTCCTCTTTATTATTATAGTAGGTAAGGATTCCCATAGGACGGCCATTCATTCATACCAAGGTACGAATAATGTGGCCTGGTTTCGCCACTATTGCATATTTCAAAATAAAAAAGTATCTATTGTGACATACCTAACTTGTCTTTGTCTTTGTAAATAGTGACGTCTTCTATTAAACTGGGGGGCAATTCTCGCTCCAACTGCAGTTCGACTCCGGTTGCCGTTCGATAATTACCTTAAATGCCATTCTACTATTTCTGTAGACAAATTTGATCGTAACGACTCGTAAACGTATCGTAAACGCTACTATATAATAGTTAAATATTCAACACTTATATAAGTTAGCGCCGTGTTCATAATCTATCGAGTTACCATCATTTAAATAAATATTCGATTTCCTGCGTCATTGGTAACGTAACTGCAGCTGGACTGTTTTCCAATAGCAGAATAAGAATGTGTGTAAATCAGCTACGGTTCGATTGTAGTTGAAACAAATTAAGTTAGTGGAATCGACACCTGTCATGACATTGCTCTAATGTCAATAGCATGAACTAATATTATATGGTCCATAGTTTCTGCAGCATACGCGATATACGGACTTTTTTGGTATTTTTTCCACACTTTGGTTACATTATCGAAGTTTTCATACGGATGCCTAACTTTTTGAATATATTATATAGCCTATGCTCATAAGGGAAAATGTAGGATTCTAATGTTGAACGAATTTTTCGAATCGGTTTATTAGTTTTGGAGCCTATTCAAAACAAAAAACAAACACATCTTTCCGTTTTATAATATTAGTGTAGATGTAGATGTGAATATATTATTGAAAAAAGTAATAAGAGGTACTATGGCTTTTATTATCATATTATTGTCATTTGTTTTGGATGCATAAGTATGCACAACTTTTGTGTAACATTACATGCACAAACTCATATCCACACTAAACTAGGATTTCCTGTATAGCGAGAGAAATTGCACACAAACATTAACATATCACAAACTTCCAAGATCCGAGAACATATATTCCTGATCATAACATATAAATTAGCAACGACCAGGGCTCGAACCTAGTACCCCTCGCTTCGAAGGGTCACTACAATCTAGGCTAAAGGGGCTATCGAGTAACTAATGCATAGCTCGTATCTAAGGCGGTTTCGGATCGATGGTTAGTTTTTAAATGCAACATTATTTTTTTGGGCCTGAGAATAAATATTGTCATGGCGAATACGTTACTATGATGAGTATGGTGATAGAATGTTTCTGCAATCTTTGTAGTGACTACTTCAGTGTGTGTTATGCCTTCAGGCTGTAGTGGGAGGCATTACTGTGTTTAAGTTTCAAAAGCACCGTAACATCGGTATTTACAATTTTCAATTCGGAGAATATGCGAATTAATACGTGAAATCCACACCACCTTATCCTTTTCATCGAACAACAACACGCACAAGAACACGGCCATCCGTACATGGTCGATATACTAAGCTGTACATACGCACGAAGCGCTTTAAATCCAGATTCACACGTACGGCTGAAGTTTTGACCAACCTACCAGCGCCTATATTTTCCAATATATATAATCTGGGACTCTTCAAGAACAGATGAATAAGCATGTTCTAAGTAAGTGCCAAAAACAAATCTGTCGTCATCAGGTTAGAATGCAATCAAACGCTTACTTATTATAGATAGAAAAGCAAATCAAATTGCTTGACAAATGGATCAAACAACGCATTATACATACATGAAAAATTATATATTATATCGGCGGACGAGCGCAGCAAGCGTATATTCTGGAAAACACTGCAGCTGTCACTGGTAACATGACCGATTTTTAAAAACCTCCGGTGTTTAAAAATATCCATTGGGCTTAGCACGAATAACTGCGTAAGTGTAACGTAGGTAACGTGTCCTTCACGTGAAACAGTACAAACTGTCATTTATCTTGGGAAACTGTGACACAGACAAATCACATGCCCGTTTTCAGCAACATTTTAAATAACACCTAAGTCAGTTAGTTAACACTTACAAGTACAAAAATGTCACCTAACTTGGCTTAGGTGTTACCTAAAATGTTGGTGAAAATGGGCAATAGTTTGTTATCCAAGCATGACGCGTTACAGCTTACGATACAAAAACTTTTTACAAACTGTTTGTCTCGGCCTCTATAGAGACAACTCGGTATGTAAAGTTTTTTTTTTGGTATTTTTTTTATATTTTTATTTCGTAGATTAGGTCATTATAAGAAACTAATTTCAATATTTTTGTTTTATATTCAGTAGTTATTTTATAATATTTTTTTGAAAATTTGAATCCTATGACGTCACTTTTTTGCACAAATATGTAGTTGCGTTGAGGAGCCAAGAAAAGCACGCGAGTAAAAAAAAAGAAACTAGAATTTACTTTGACACTTGACAGTGACACCTACTAATTCGTAAGTCTCTATTCAATCAAAACAAAAGTGCAAAAAAGTGACGTCATTTAGAGGTCAATGAAAGTCGAATTATTTCATCGTTTTTTGTTAAAATAAATGGCATCTTATCGTTTTAAAAGGTCAGAGTAGAAAAATAAGGGTTTGTAACATAAAATCTCGAAATGGTTTCGGAATTGGCATAGGTTAATTTTTTTTAGCATACCGAATTCATGCTGTAAATATATCACCGGCATTAAGCAGCGCTAAATCAGCAGCCAAACAAAAGCCGAATAACAACAAATGTCGCATAAAACAAATTAGAATGTCTTATTTGTCTAGCTAGATTATGTGCCAGTCTAATATGGTCTGGACCTTTCTGTCAGACATAGGGTTGCTTATGTATGCCTACAAAGCCACAAGTAACATTTTATGCTCTAATAATATGGCCCATATTCCATCAAGGGTCATTGGTTATCAGTAGGCTATCATAAATTAATTAATAATTAGCTAATTAGTTGGTTATCATTAAAGACACCACCGGGTGACTTTGTCAATAGGCTACCATATTCCATCAAGGGTCATTGGTTATCAGTAGGCTATCATAAATTAATTAATAATTAGCTAATTAGTTGGTTATCATTAAAGACACCACCGGGTGACTTTGTCAATAGGCTACCATATTCCATCAAGGGTCATTGGTTATCAGTAGGCTATCATAAATTAATTAATAATTAGCTAATTAGTTGGTTATCATTAAAGACACCACCGGGTGACTTTGTCAATAGGCTACCATATTCCATCAAGGGTCATTGGTTATCAGTAGGCTATCATAAATTAATTAATAATTAGCTAATTAGTTGGTTATCATTAAAGACACCACCGGGTGACTTTGTCAATAGGCTACCATATTCCATCAAGGATCATTGGTTATCAGTAGGCTATCATAAATTAATTAATAATTAGCTAATTAGTTGGTTTTCATTAAAGACACCACCGGGTGACTTTGTCAATAGGCTACCATATTCCATCAAGGGTCATTGGTTATCAGTAGGCTATCATAAATTAATTAATAATTAGCTAATTAGTTGGTTTTCATTAAAGACACCACCGGGTGACTTTGTCAATAGGGTAGTTGACACAGTCAAAAATAAATTACTATGTAATGTTAACTTTAAAAGTAGTTGAAGCAAATAACTCAATGAATTAAAAAAATAATAATATGCATTGGATTAACTTTAATTTGAATAAACAAAATGTGTACAAAAGCTTCTAGAAGACACGTGACCTCAAACAGAAATAGCTGCGGAAATGATGTCATAAGGGCAAAAAAATGATAGTGTCGTGTCTCATCAACAGATTGAGAATCAAGCAAGTGAAGAAAGCATCTAATATTATTGCTTTTAAACTAAATACATACTAGGTCACAGGACAAACTGTTGATCTATAAATATAGTTATAACCGTTACCGCAAATAATAAGTTTGATATACATTTTTTATATTAATTAAATACCTAAGTTTATAATATTGTTAATTCTTTGAGTACCATTTACGTACATGTACGTTTGTTTCATTCATAAATCTTTTGTTTTAATTATCACGGTATATGAAGGGTTAAATAGTAAATTCGTTTTTCTTGTTATCAGTGTTGTTACACATTTATGGTATTCAGATTTTTTCATTTATTGTGAATGAAAAAGGGACTTGACAGACAGACAGACACCATAATGATCCGATAAGGGTTCATTTTACCTTTTGAGGTGGACAACCCTAAATATAACAAATTATGCGGCAAAAACGTAGGTTTATTTTTTGTAACTGCAGAGTTATAAACTTTTTTCAAGTAGGTAGTTAGAGTCTGCTCTAAGAAATAATTCAGATATTTAACTACTGTTTGTAAAAAACACGTGAATGCATTACTAAAACTTGCTAACACGACTGACCAAAAAAATTGTTTCATAAGTTTACACTTTACTGACACTCGTGCACCACTGTGAACATCAACGGTTCATAATCACTATTAGACCTCAAAACTTGAGAATAAACACAAAAGAACATAAATTATAATAGTCATTGTTGGTTTTTACCCGCCATCTGCATGTTCAAGCAAGCAAAACCAATTATAATCACAACACTGTTTGTTTTTGCCTAAGTGAAGTACTACGACGTATAGGCCGCCATTGAATAATGTTTTAGCGCCAATTTTTATATAACAACCTAAAATAAATAAAAAAAAATTTTTATTGATTGAATAAAAACATCGTTTTTTTAGTTTAGAGTTATTTAAAAGATATGCTAGATGCTGTATTTCAGTGTCCTGATTAATTTAACGTACAATGAAAAAAAGTCAACAACCCTATTATTACCTACGATTTTTTTCAATTAGCCGAAGTTTTTGGTATGGGTAGCTCTACTATGAAGACTCGCTGAAAAAAGTAGATAGGTAGGTAAAAAAGTTTTTGAATTTAAAGCTTCGAATTCGATTTGATTTTTTGGGTTATTTCAGCCGTGCAATTCTCTAAGAGCAAACATCGTTGCACCTTTGACAACATCCGTGAAACAAACGAAGAGTTGACAAGAAATGTTGGAAAATCAACCTTATGTACAAGGCCGATATCACAATATAAATATAGAGAAACAGTACGGAAACTACCTACAAACGTCATTTGTTTCACAGATGCTGTCAAAGATACAACGATGTTTGCTTTTAGAGAATCGCACGGCAGATCTTTCCGACTATAGTTTCAACCACATCCGGTGGACTTTTTCAAGGAGAGTACAGCCGTGAGATGACAAGAAACGTTGGAAAAACAACCTTATGTACAATGGGCGATACCTCATGAAGTATTTCACATCGGTGAGCTCGTCGACAAATCATGACAGAATCGCACGGCAGGTCATTCTTATGTTTGTGCTGAGAAAATTCTAGATATTCTGCTAAAAACGTTTTCCTGTAACTATAACAGTTAAAATAATTTCCATTCTTCTCCATAGACTGTACGTGCACATATAATAGCTGGCTGGTTGGCGCTGTGGTGCAACCATGCATTCCGATGCATGAATTCCAATGGTTCCGGGTTTGATCCCCCTGAAGAGCTTGTATTGATGATTGATTTTGTCATTATAATTTGATGATATTATCATTTGATGATATTTTGATAACATTATCATCAAAAGTCTGGCAGTAACTAATTGGATGTAGAATTTAATTCGCAGACTCGCCAGTCGTCATATTTGGGCAAAAACTGTATTGTATTGAATACAAAAGATTTCTCAGAAATCATACAGTAAATGCGGGGTACTTTTTTGTTTTTTTGTAATTTCTAATGATTACGGTAATTTTCTTAGCGTTTTAATGGTTTTATCTGACAGATGAAGATTTTAGCTAATTAAAAAAAAAAACTCCTCAAACTACGTCTGAATGTATTTTACTTTTTTCTGTCTTGAGCCAAAGTTTCCTCGTAGAGATAAAAAAAACCCGCAAATACTACCGCTTCTCTAGGAATTGCGACGACGCTAAATTCTATAAAAGAAGAGTAATTACTAAAAATAAAAAGACTCGTTTGATGACGAGAACGCGAAAACAAAATAATGTGCCTACACTCGAACAAATACTATAATCACAGAATTCGCCCTATTAACATAGGATTACTCTATAAGTCGGGTAAACAACCCGACTTTTGAAGAGTAATCCAAATGACCAATGACACGCATTTTTGGACTTTTTCACCAAATGTCTAACTTAACACCGTATCCTATGCACAGTAAACTCCTAACCAAAGGGTTTTTATTATCTAGAGTAACAACAAACGTTCATATAACCATATACGGAGCACAGAGAAAACTGCCTTCAGTTCATAACACTGTAAATAAAATGTAGAGGTCATGCTACCACCTTTGTGACCAGTATTAACCACTACACGATAGATGGCGCTTATCCTAACTTTACAAGTTTGAATTTCTAATGCAAGTAGTATACCTCCAATCCGACAGGTAGCGGCTCTAGTTTTATTTCAGCCAATAAAGTTCAAACTAATAAAATGTTCAACTTCTTGGGCAATGTGCCAAAATCTTTGAAAGTTAAAGAGATGTGTCGCATCGCAAGATGGGTTTTCTTAACTTTTCTCTTACCGTGATGTCGTTTTGAAATTTAGCACGTTAAGAACCACGTTCCCCTGTTGCAGTGAATGTTTGTGGGGCTACAACGGACACAATTAGATGACTCGTGAAATCGATTGTGGCTTGAATTCGTTTCGATCTTGTTTGGTGTTGATTTGGACCAACTGGGCACGTGATCATAAGTGTTATTTGATTTATTTATTTCTTTCTTATAAACATTTCACCATTATAAGAACAGTTCACCCAAGAGAATGCTTATTGGTTTCCCTATATTTATTTATTACCTACTATGATATATTACTTACTTAATTTTTTAAATTACTATTTTACAGATTCTATGTTTCTTTGTGAATTCTGCGAGGAAAACGAATTTTGAAATTGTAAATATCAAATTCTGTTATGTTCGTCTAAATATTGCAAGAATAGTAATTTTGAGGGGTTGGCTATAGCCGTCCGGTACCTGATTTTGATGAAGGTGCGAGTTTAGGGGTATCATTGGGGTCCACCTGAAGCCCTTCCAGCAATTTTTTTTTGCCGGAAACGTAGTTTAAATTAATTATGATTAAATTAAAATTTGATAAAAAAAAGTGAAATGGAACGCAATGTTGAGAAAATGGTACAATATTAAGTTGTCAAATTAAGTTGTCAAACTGAGTTAAACGAAACGTATCGTTATCGTTAAACGTAAGAAAAAAAAAAGGCGCCATTTTGTCTTACTGACAGATGGACTGTCATCCATTCATTCCGTTTCTCTCGTAGTTTCGTGAATGTGTGCTCTCTTGTTTTTCGATTTTTATTACGACTTTGGCTTTTTCCCTGGACTTCCTTCGATTGCGCGACGACTTGAAACTTGGCTTGCTTACCGGATTTGTTTGGATTGCTCTACGACTTGAACTTGGCTTGAAAACTGGACTGCACTTGGCTGTAATGGAGTATTACAGTATAATACCCGAAGCGGACGCGGTTTCGGCTCCTGATCTGCCCGTCGAACCTGTTGCCGGACCTTCTTCGGCTCCTGATCTGCCCGTCGAGCCTGTAGCCGGACCTTCTTCGGCTCCTGATCTGCCCGTTGAACCTGTCGCCGGACCTTCTTCGAGTAATGACGACGACGACAACGAGCTTATAACCAAACGAAAACTTTGCGTCACTGAAGTGATTGATCATTGGAATTTAACTGACGTTGTGCGAAAATTGGGCACTAAAGACCAATGCATCAAATATAGTGAAGACCAAGGTCTCATACCAACTGAGAAACGGTGTCGAACCCACAGGACATCCATGAAAGTGTCATACTCATGCGGATGCACAAGTTTTGGTACATTTGTGTGCTCAAAAAGATCATGCAAATCTAAATCGGGCAGCGGTGCCAAGATCTCTCGCAGAATTGGCACATTTTTCGAAAATATTGCTATCGACATAATGCATGTTTACTATCTTATATATGCATACTCACAAGGATGGACCTACGACCAAACAATTCACGAAGACCCTTATAAAAAAGAAAGGAAGCAATGTTTAAGCCCAAATACTATAGCCGATTGGTTTAATTACTGCAGAGAAGTAGTTGTGATATTTTATTTGGAAAAACAAAATCTTTACAGCGGTAAAATTGGAGGCTGTGGGAAAATAGTGCAAATAGACGAAAGTAAATTTGGAAAAAGGAAATATAACAAAGGACGTCACATTGAAGGCCACTGGGTGCTGGGATTAATAGAAGATGGGTCTGAAGACTTAAGATTGGAAGTATGCCCGGACAATAAAAGAGATGCTGATACTCTCATACCTTTAATTCAAAAGCATGTTTTACCTGGAACAACAATCCACACCGATTGTTGGCGGGCATACGATTGTCTGTCTGAATATGGATACATACACAAAAAAGTGAATCATTCAGACCCAGAGAACCCATTTGTGGGTAAAGATGGAATCCACACCCAAAGAATAGAATCCCAGTGGCGAGCAGTGAAGAGGTTTTTCAAAAAACAAAATTATAACAACCCAGAAAACTTTAGTGATATAATTGTTGAATATTTGTGGCGAAGAGACGTGTATAAATATAAAAGAGACTCTTTTGTACATTTAATGAAAGCAATTAAACATGTTTATGAAATAAACAAGTAATGTATTAAAATGTTTGTTTAATTGTGTCTCTCCTAGCCCTTTAACATTAAGTTTTTCTCATCTATCAACATAACTCTGAGACGGACTGGATATGTTATTGTTGTTATATAATACAATGTTAAGTGAACCGCCTTGATAGATTAGGTGTGAAACAAAAAATAGGTTAGGTTAGGTTAGAACATGACAAACAACGCACGAGCCGAGCGAGCGAAGCGAGCGTGCCGCGGCAGCGGCCGGCGAAGTGCCAGAAGCAAACCGCCTTAATAAGTTAGGTGTGAAACAAAAAATAGGTTAGGTTAGGTTAGAACATGACAAACAACGCACGAGCCGAGCGAGCGAAGCGAGCGTGCCGCGGCAGCGGCCGGCGAAGTGCCAGAAGCGAACCGCCTTAATAGATTAGGTGTGAAACAAAAAATAGGTAAAAAATACTGATATAGCCGAAAGTGAGGTTAAGTACTAAAAAAATTATTACTCAAAAACTAAAGGCCTCCGGCGGGGAGGGGGGAGGGGGGATGCAGGGGGGGCTTCACCCCCTCCCCCTCCCCCCCTGCGCCCCCCCTCCCCCCTCCCCGCGGGTACCGGGCGACTATAGTTTAACCACCTTTTTTTCTATTCTTAGTACCTGAGCCAACCGTACCATTTTGATGGCGGGTGACATTTAACAAACAAGTAGTCCAATTGTGTCAATTTTACTTAATGTGGTCCACATAGAACGTGATACTAATTCATTTGTAGGCCTGAGGTTCTAGTCTGAGTTTGTTTCGCAGACTGTAACTTTATCGAAACTTGAATGACAGGGTTTTAAATCTAACCAACCGGACACAAATCGGTTTTACCTCAATGAGGCAAGGCGGCGGCTGAAGGAAAAAAGCGCCGCTGGCGGATGATTTTTGAATCTAGATGCTGATGAAGAAACCGTGAGTATCGAGTACGAAAGTAGAAAAAAACATGAAAATGTGATGTTTGTTTTTGTCTACTAAAAGTCTTCATAAAGTTTTATTATAAACATACCCTGAAAACTAGCTAACAGATGGTAAAAACAACATTAAAATCCGTTGCGTGGTTTAGGCGGAGTCAAAGGAGAAAGGATACAACATTACATGTCTGAAGGCTGCTAGTCATAACTCTTGAATATTTTGTATGTATTGCATTGTAAATCTAATTTCTTTATTTATTAACTGATCCTATAGTAGGTATGTTTATATTATATAATATATGTATACGAGTATATAATAAATATGTATTGTATGTATGTGTGTATTGTATTTATGTATCATATTATTATATATGTACCTAATTATATGCCTAATCATATTGGTTTCGCCGTATTCATAGCAAATATATTTTATACAGTTGGCAGTCAATCTCCATTTCCGGCATCCTTCCACAAACCATTTTGTCTCCCTTATTTGCACGCCTACCTATCTAGCCGTCCCGCTCGCACGAATGCGGCCGCTGCAAGTGGTTGGCAGCACTGGGGAGACGGGTAGAACCGTCCGCGCCGCCATCAGAGAAGCTGGAAATCTTAACCGCTCTCATAAAATAGTACCTTTAATCGCATCAACACCCTTTTAAATACGCCAATTCCAGTGTTGTGTTGTTGTGTATAATTCGCGAACTTTCACCTCGCTTGCGCCCTGCGCACGAGGCGCACGACGCCATCCATCATCGGCCACGTCGCGCAGCCCAAAATCCACCAAAGGAGCTAGCAGCAGGCCTGCTGGCACGTCATCGGAGGCAGCAAACCATAACTACAAGGTAGGCGTGCACTCCTCTCGTTTCTTTCCCGCCCGGCTGCCAACTTATACCTATTTTGTAAACTCATCTGCACCGCAAACCAGTACCTTGGTTCCGCCAAAATACAGTCCACAACCGCTAGAGTCCCATGCTACGGCTGACTCCGCGCACCAGGGTTTAGATGCCCTGGCCAATTGAGCTAACCCTCAATTATTACTTTATTCGATGTGTACGGCTCCGCGCCCAACCGCGCGCCGTAACATTTTGATCCTTCTGACCGGACGTTCTCCATAGTATCCTCAGTGATCCCCGCTATTTAAGCCTAGATTCGTCTAGCTTACTTCCGCATTAGGACTAGATTCGTCTAGTTTCCGCCGCTAAATATAGGCTTAGATTCGTCTAACCTACTCCCGCATTTAAGTCTAGATTCGTCTTACTTACACTCGCATTCAGTCTAGATTTGTCTAGCTGTATTTGTCTACCCGCTAATTTACCGCATTCAACCTAATACTCGCCTTAAAAGTGTTACCAAAAATCCGTTAACGAAACTTATTTTTATACCGCACATGTGGGTACTTAGTACTTACCACACCTACTTATCTCAAACTTACGTATACCTAACTTACCCTTGAGTGAGGTATATTCGCATTAATTATACCTACTTACCTAGTAATAATAACTTAATTTAATATCGTCAGTTACTTAAAATACCTACTCGCTTTAGTAAAGGTAATTGCCTTTATATTATCTATTTCGCACGTGTAACAAATCATAGAAAGTTACCTAATTATAATTACGTAATTGCTTACCTACCGCTCGCATCTACAGCTGTTGTTTACGTTATCGCACTGTGATCGGCAACCGCGCCGCATCGCAACAGTAATAGGTATCACTCGTTCGTCAAAATGCCGCCTACAAAGAAGGCAAACATTGAGTTAGATGCAGATGTGACCCTATTAGAAACTAAACGTGACACGCTTTTCGAGTTCATTCAAATCGTTTATGATAACTCGAAGAATGCTCACACTAGTGAGGAATGTATGGAAAACTTTCTATGTTCTGTCGAGACAATAGATGATATTCGGTCTGAGTTTAAAGAAATTGTCAATGAGCACAATCGCGCACTTCCTTTAAGTGATCCAACTAGCAAGCCTAGCTTTAAATCTTTAATCGCGTTTGAGGATTTATATTGCCGAATCAAACGAGTACTTAGTCGGGTTGAACCTAAACCTTCCAAGGTGGACACTGATCTCGATCAAAAAGGTTCGATTGAACGCTCAGGTTTAAAATGTAGAATGCCATCTTTGCCTCCAATCGAAATCATGCCGTTCGATGGGGATATTCGAAATTGGCCCTTATTTTACGCTGGTTATAAATCTATGGTGCACGACAATCCAATGCTGACGGACGCTGAGAGGTTGTACTATTTAATAGGGAAGCTCTCAAAGAAGGCACAAACCGTGTTCTCAGGTATCACGCCATGCGCTGATAATTACGATATGATAATGGAATGTCTCGTTGATAGGTACCAGGATACTCGCACGCTCGCATGTACCTACTTAGATCAGATGATAAATCTCAAGTTGACCGGCAACGATTCGTTATCTAAATTGCAGTTATTTTTAGACCAATTTGTCACCGCTGCTAGTGCATTAAGAAACCTACAACTTGATAATTTATCTGACTTCATGTTGTTACATATCGCTTTAAAGAAATTAGATGAAGGGACGGTCCGTGCTTTTGAGTCACAATATCGCAATGCGAAGTTACCTACCTTCGTTCAGCTGTCGGATTTCATTAGGGGGCAGTATAGGGTATCCCACAACGTGCAATCTTGCACAGGTACTAGTACTTCCAATGTCCGCAGTAATAACAATAATATAAACAAACCACGAAGCTACGTACCTAACCCGCAGACTTATGTAGCAGTCTCGGCCTCTCATAAGAAATGTCTTTGTGATAACTTCGTTCATGACCACTTATTTAAGTGTCCCAAATTCAACGAAATAACGCCTTCCGCTCGATTTAAATGTGTCAAGGAACTTAATGCATGCATTAATTGTTTAAGTTTAAAACATAAAGCCCGCGAATGTAATTCTAATTTTAAATGCCGTAATTGTCAACAAAAACATCACTCATTATTACACTTTAATAACTCACACTATCAAAGTGCATCGCAATCGCGAGACAATGGATCGTTGTCCGCGCCGGGAGTCGAACCCGCGCTCGCACCGTCACGCGCTATGCCAGTGAGCAGCGCAAGTCTCGCGCCTCGCACCCATTCGCCCGCTCTTACGCACGCGGCGGATGTATCGTCACTGCACACATCCATTGCTGCGCCGCACGTACCTAACGCTTTGAGTTGTTTAGATAGAAACGAGCAATGTATGCGACCCACAACGATACTGTTGTCAACAGCTCAAGTTGTGATTTACGATAGTAAGGGACAGCCGCATTTAGTAAAATGTTTACTTGACACGGGATCGCAAAGTAACTTTGTAACAGATAAGACCTGCGCACAATTAGGTTTAAATTACAATAAAAATACGCGAATGATTGTTAAGGGTTTCGGTGGTTCTGAAAAGTCTATTAAAGGTTCCACGGACTTTAAAATATATTCGCGTTTTTCCAACAACGTTCACTATGACGTATCGGCACTTGTTGTTGACCGCATCACGGACAACCTACCTTCGGTTCCCGTTGACGAATCTGCGTTCGCGCACATTCTATCACTACCGCTCGCGGACAGTACGTTCGCTTCGCCCTCGGAAGTGCAAGTACTTCTAGGCGCGAATATATTCTCTCACCTGTTACTGCCTGGCGTGGTTGATAGCAGCGTGAAGGGAATTCCGCCCGCTATAGAAACGGTTTTAGGGTTTATTATTATGGGTTCTGCGCCTGTCTTAATGCCTAAACGTAACTTAAATTTGACATCCGCTTGTTGCGCTCTCGTTGAGCAGCCGTCCTTGGACAACCTTCTTAAAAGGTTTTGGGTTCTCGAGGAGGTTTGCGCTCCACCCGCCCACAGTCAAGATGACCTCGAATGTGATAGTCACTTCCGCTCCACCACTACGCGCGATGCTAGTGGTAGGTATACCGTTGCATTACCGTTTAGCGACGATGTTTACAAATTAGGGAATTCGTTCTCCACCGCTCATAGACGCTTTCTGTGTTTGGAAAGGAAGTTGGAGTCGTCGCAAACGTTGCGTTCCGCCTACAACGATATCATTCGCGACTACGTTGATAAGGGGTATGTAAACGAAATAGGGCCTATTAATAACGTAACTTACGTAACTCCCGCCGCATCCTATTTCGTACCGCATCATTGCGTGCAACGTGACGACAAGACGACAACAAAAGTGCGCATGGTTTTGGATGCAAGTAGTAAGACCAGCTCAGGGCTGTCACTTAATCAAATACTACATGCTGGACCCAATCTACAGGATGATTTAAATTGCATTCTTTTAAATTTCCGTCTTTTTAAAATCGCGATTTCTGCTGATTGCCGTCAAATGTTCTTGCAGATCGGGATGCAAGAATCCGATCGTAAGTACCAGCGAATTCTCTTCAGATTTAACCCGCAAGACCCAATATCCGTTTATGAATTTAACAGAGTTTGTTTTGGAATGAAATCTAGCGTATTCCACGCTGTCCGCGTAATACATCAACTTATAGCTGACGAAAAGCATAGATTTCCCATCGCTGCTGCGATTGCATCATGTTCAACTTATATGGATGATGTGTGTTTCTCCATAATGTCGGATGACTCATCACAAAATGATGTAAACATTGCTGTCGCCGCTTGCACCCAGCTCATACAGCTTTTCAAGTGCGGTCAATTTGACCTTGTCAAGTGGACCAGTAACTCCGCCGCCGTTTTACGCGAAATACCCGCATCGCATCGTGCCTCCTCAGATCTTGAGATTGATAGGGGTGCCACGCCGCATAAAATACTGGGCACACATTGGGACAGGTCGGACGATATGTTTAAATTCTGGGTTGCCGCACCTGAAACGGGATGTACTAAACGCATCATTTTATCCGCTGTCGCGCGTCTATGGGATAATTTAGGTTTGGTGGCGCCCGTCATATTATATGCTAAGCTTCTCATACAAGAGCTCTGGCTTTTAAAATGTGACTGGGACGACACACCTCCTAAGCGCATCGCAACATTATGGTTGCAGTTCTGTAACGAGTTGCCCTCGCTGAACGAGGTTCGTATACCGCGACATCTGGGAGTAGTTCAGGGTTCCGTCGTGAATTTGTTAGGGTTTGCAGACGCTAGTGAACGTGCTTACGGTGCCGTCATATACCTACAGGTTGCCGTCGGTGATAGTAGAACTGTTACACTCGTGTGCTCCAAGTCTAAGGTCGCGCCTCTCAAAACACTTTCCACCGCAAGGTTGGAGTTGTGCGCCGCGGTCCTTTTGTCGAAGTTGATGCGCAAGGTGATTGATATCTACCAACCGCGATATAAAATATCAAATGTTTTCGCTTTCTCGGACTCCAAGGTTGTTCTTTGTTGGATCAACTCCTCTCCGCACCGCTGGCAGACGTTTGTTGCCAATCGTGTCGTCACTATTGTCGACAACGTTCCCGCCAGCTGTTTCCATCACATAGCAGGAATCGAAAATCCTGCTGACTGCTTGTCGCGCGGTCTATCTCCCGCGGTTCTTAACAACCATCCTCTATGGTTCTCGGGACCGCCGTGGGCTACCAAGGATCCAACAGAGTGGCCTATTGCCGAGTTCAGCCGCGATGATATCGATGAAGTACCTGAACAAAAACCGCTAGCACATACGGTGACTATTAACGCAACTGAATCGCCGATTTACGAACTCGCTAATCGCATATCTTCGTGGTTGAAGCTTTTGCGTATTATTGTTTATGTGTATAGATTGTTAAACATATTACCGCGCAAACCTACCGTGACACGTTCAGATTTAGAATTCGCTGAGATGAAAATTATACTCGCATTGCAACGTGTTCACTTCGCTGACGACATAAATAAGCTAAATAAAAAACAAAATTGTTCTCCCGCTTTACAAAAATTAAATCCGTTTTTCGATGAAAATGGCATCATCCGCGTCGGCGGTCGCTTGTCAAATGCTGACATAAGCTATTCGCAAAAACACCCTTGTGTTCTCCCGCGACACGACCACGTGGTCGATATGATAATCGATTATCATCATAAAAAACATTTGCATGCTGGCCCCGAACTTCTAATGTCCTTACTCAGGCATAATTATTGGATACTCGCCGCACGACGAGTCGTTCGCCATCGCATACACAAGTGCAATACTTGTTTCAGAGCAAAGCCGCGCTCATCATTTCCAATGATGGCGGATTTGCCAACATTTCGCGTCAACCAAGTTGACAAACCGTTTTCGCATACAGGCTGCGACTACGCAGGTCCTCTGTTGTACACGCCCGTGCGTGGTAGAGGCGTCAAAAGCCGCAAGGCATGGCTCTGTATTTTTACGTGTCTCACTACGCGTTGCTTGCACATAGAAATAGCTACGGAATTAAGCACAGTGAATTTCCTCGCTGCTTTTAAGAGGTTTCTTTCACGCCGCGGACCGATTCAGTGTCTTTACACAGACAATGCTACAAATTTTGTCGGTTGTAGATCATATCTGCGTGATCTGTACAAGTTCTTAGACGAATTCAAACCGCGCCTTGATCATGAACTTTCGGAAAGTCGCGTCGACTTTAAAAATATTCCGCCAGTTAGCCCTCATTGGGGTGGATGCTGGGAGAGCATGGTTAAGGTTGTAAAGTCTCATCTATTCAAGGTTATAGGTCAACAGATACTGTCGTATGAGGAACTCTTAACAGTGCTCGCTCAAGTCGAAGCGCTAGTAAACTCGCGTCCGCTCACCGCTTTGAGCAGTGACCCCGCTGAACCATCGGCGCTCACACCAGCGCATTTCCTTCATACCGCGCCTTTATTTTCATTACCTTCGCCTCATGTAGAATCTAATCTAATAGAGCGACATTCGCTATTAAATAGTATGGTCCAGTCGTTCTGGCAGCGTTGGAGAGTCGAGTACTTGCATCAATTGCAGTCTCGAGCTAAGTGGACCACGCCATCTACTCCCATCCAGCTAGGATCGGTAGTAGTTATCATAGTCGACAACGCACCGCCTCTTTCATGGCCTCTCGGTGTAGTAGAAGCTGTTCATCCTTCGGAAGATGGAACAACGCGTGTAGTTACCGTGAGAACTAGTAAAGGGAGTTTCGTGCGCCCAGTTGTTCGATTGTGCCCATTGCCAAGTCAATAATTTTGTGTAGAGCATTGCTCTATATTTTCATTTTAGCTTAAAGGTTAGGTTAAGTATTCGCATGTAAATTCTCGCTACCGCATCTTATATTATTTAAAGGTAACCCTTTAAGGCCGGGAGAGATGGTTTCGCCGTATTCATAGCAAATATATTTTATACAGTTGGCAGTCAATCTCCATTTCCGGCATCCTTCCACAAACCATTTTGTCTCCCTTATTTGCACGCCTACCTATCTAGCCGTCCCGCTCGCACGAATGCGGCCGCTGCAAGTGGTTGGCAGCACTGGGGAGACGGGTAGAACCGTCCGCGCCGCCATCAGAGAAGCTGGAAATCTTAACCGCTCTCATAAAATAGTACCTTTAATCGCATCAACACCCTTTTAAATACGCCAATTCCAGTGTTGTGTTGTTGTGTATAATTCGCGAACTTTCACCTCGCTTGCGCCCTGCGCACGAGGCGCACGACGCCATCCATCATCGGCCACGTCGCGCAGCCCAAAATCCACCAAAGGAGCTAGCAGCAGGCCTGCTGGCACGTCATCGGAGGCAGCAAACCATAACTACAAGGTAGGCGTGCACTCCTCTCGTTTCTTTCCCGCCCGGCTGCCAACTTATACCTATTTTGTAAACTCATCTGCACCGCAAACCAGTACCTTGGTTCCGCCAAAATACAGTCCACAACCGCTAGAGTCCCATGCTACGGCTGACTCCGCGCACCAGGGTTTAGATGCCCTGGCCAATTGAGCTAACCCTCAATTATTACTTTATTCGATGTGTACGGCTCCGCGCCCAACCGCGCGCCGTAACACATATAGTACCTATCATAATAATAATAATATATATATATTTGATTGTGTCTGAGCAAATGAAATATTTTGAAATGTAATATGGTAACAAGGCATTTCTTTTTTTTTTTTTTAAATGATCTTTGCACTAAGTTAAAATTGTTTATTTATTTCCATTTAACACCACCATGCGCCAATTCTAATGTATATAAACTTCTATCCATCCCAAGGTTGCCTGTAAGAAATTGCTTATAGCGATAAGGCCGCCCATTGTACAACCTGTTTTGTAAAATACTCTTATTTGTTTTCTTTTATAATCTTGGTGTTCAATAAAGTATTATTGTATTGTATTGTATTGTATTGTATTGTATTGTATTGTATTGTATTGTATTGTATTGTATTGTATTGTATTGTATTGTATTGTATTGTATTGTATTGTATTGTATTGTATTGTATTGTATTGTATTGTATTGTATTGTATTGTATTGTATTGTATTGTATTGTATTGTATTGTATTGTATTGTATTGTATTGTATTGTATTGTATTGATACAACAATACATTTTTTACACCAAGCTTGTAAAAGAAAATGTAAGTTTAATTTGCAACTTGAGAGAAAAAAATATACATCCTCGGACGAGATTAAAACCGGCGCCTTCCAACATTCCGTGTCTAAAATTGCAAATATTGGTCTAAGCAGCCGTGCGATTCAGCCGTGCGATCCTCTAAGAGCAAACATCGTTGCATATTTGACAACATCCGTGAAACAAATGACGAGATGACAAGAAACGTTCAAAACACAACAAGGGCAACAATAAAGTATTTGACATCGATGAGCTCGTCGACGAGCGCATCGACGAATCATTAGAGAATCGCATGGCTGTAATGATTCATCAACGAGCTCGTCACGAGCTCACCAATGTCAACTACTTTGAGATATCGCCCTTGTACTTAAGGTTGCTTTCAACGTTTCTTGTCATCTCGTCATTTGTTTCACGGATGTTGTCAAAGATGCAACGATGTTTGCTCTTAGAGAATCGCACGGCAGGCGTTAGTGCTTTAAAAATCTTACAACGCAATTAGTATTGCTTGTAAATTAGGTTGTATCGTGGACAATTTTATTGCATTTTGCAATTACTTCTAGGCAACATTTGGGTTGATAATTAATTCAATTACAATTACAATATGCGCATAGCGGTTCAAAAAAAGGTATCTTAACAATTTAACTTAGTACTAGTGCATAGTTTTTAGAGATATTGCGAATTAATAACTGACCAACAGTATAAGTAACAAAAAACGTATGTTTTGCATACCTAGCAAGCTCATCAATTCATTATAACTAAGGATAGTGTTATACGCATGGAAACGGTTGTACAGCATCAGAATATGATGATACTAGATTTAGCAGGTCAGGACAAATTAATAGTCAGGACGGACGAAATTACTTAGCAATTTGTATTTCGCCCGAGTGCCTCTGTGATGTTGGTTAAGTTTCAAAGGTTATGCGTGCTTTCTCATTACAAATTAAATTTTAAATCACTGCCTTTTAACATTATTTCCTTTAATTTACATAATTCTTGAATTTATTGAGCTATACAAATATATATATATATATATATATATATATATATATATATTGTGGGTAGACTGAATAATAAAACCCAGAAAACGAGTATAAAAAGGCGGTACGAGCGCGTCAACGGTCATTATTAGTCGAGACTTCGTGCGGAGCGGACCTCTTGTCAAATTACGTATAGATGTTATTATCTTGTTGAAACTTTGATTGTTGTTATTTTAATAATATGTGTAAAGTTTAAATTCAGTTTAGATTAATCATCAAGTGTATTTTTTTAAGTAAAACCACTTCTGGTAGCTTATATCAGAAGTGGGATTGCTCACTACGTCCACTCAAAAGCAGTTTGTTTTCGTTTACTTCGTTTGAGTGTCCGTGAAGTACAAGGTTGTGATTAATAATTCCTGGTAAGGTAATTTTTATTACTCTGGTACCTTTTTGCATGTTTTGTTATCTAGTATCCTTCAAAACGAGTAGCAAATGGGCCGATCTCGATCTCGTGACCGGCATTATTCTTCTACTCACCGCCCGCGTGGCGAACGCTCTGCGAGTAATAGTACCCGCAGTTCGAGTAGAGGATATACGCCTCCGGTAAGAAAACGGCATTTTACCCGTAGTCGCAGCTGTAGCCGTAACCGCAGCGAACGTCATGATGTACGTCACACGCGCCGTAATTATTATCGCGGTCGCAGCCGCGATCGTAGCTGGAGTCGTGACTACCGACGGAGTCGTAGCCGCGATCGTAGCCGGAGTCGTAGCCGCGACCGTTACCGCCATGACCGCAGTCGTCGAAACGACAATGGTGAGTTTAGTGGTCATGAATCCTGGCACACTATCATGTCGCGTCTTCAGGCTTTGGAGTCGCAAGCGTCTGCTTCGCATCTATCAGGTCAATTAGCCTCTGCTGAACCGCCCTACGTTAATGGAACGGAGCAGATCGTCGAAGCCATTCAATCATTGAAATCGGTAAGTACACAAAGCTACTATGTGTCTAATTTTGACCCTAGCATACACGACGTGGATTCTTGGTTCGAGGAAGTTGATAGGGCCAAGATTACAAACCGGTGGGATGAACGCGAATGCCTCGCTCGTGTTGGTAAATGTTTGAAAGGTGATGCGAGAACGTGGCTGGATGAGTGGGTTTGCAATGACCGCTCGTGGTCCAATTTTAAAAGGGACTTCAAATGCTTGTGCGCTAAAAAGGTAGACCGGGCGAAAATTTTGTACGAGGTAATGTCCACTAATTCTAATAGTTTTCGCACTTATGCTGAATACGCACGCAAATCATTACTCCGGTTGCGGATCGTTAAGGGCCTTAGTGATGATTTGATCACCGATATTGTGCTACGAGGCGTCACTGATCCTCAAGTAAAAGCGGCGGCTATAAACGCGAATTTATCCCCCCAAGATTTGGTAGGCTATTTGACTACTTTCTCGAAACCGGAAAGTGCAGATAGTCGTGTCGCACGCCGTCCGGTCGCACCAAGTAGCAGGCATAAAACATCGATTACCAAGCGACCGATTTCGGGCTCTAATAACAGTACGAAATGCTATTTATGTGGCGAGCTGGGACATAAGCAGTTGAATTGTCCCAAGAAGCCGAAACCCGCTGCTGCAGGTTCTGCAAACGATCCGGTCCCAAAATCGAATGCTGCTAAGATCGAGCGCCCCATCCCATGTGCGTATTGCAAAAAACAAGGCCATCACATACGAGATTGCTTTGCAAAGCACCGTGCGGATTCTGGTAAGGTCAATTTCTGCTCAGTTGCCTCCGTCGAAAAACAGAACGACGTCGTTGTTGGTGTCATTAATGGGATTCCCGTTGACATACTTATAGATAGTGGTGCCATAGGTGTGTCGCTTATCTCTTCTGCAGTAGTAAATCACCTTTCCTGCGCTAAGAAACCTACCAATCAACAAATAAAAGGAGTAGGTAAGTCCATAACACACGTTAATTCGTACGTCTCTCTGATTGTTCAGCTGGAAGACATTTCACTAGATGTGGACTTCTTGGTTGTTCCTAACGAGTGCATGAATGCCCCTGTCATAATTGGCACTGATGTGCTGAATCGGGAGGGGGTTACGTACGTACGAACCAAAGACTCGCAGCGAATCATACGAGCCCCTAAACGCGCTGTTTCTTCTGTGAACAATAACAACCAACAACGCATTTGTAATACCTCTTTGGACGGTCCACTTTTAGCCCATCTAAATAAGATCCTGGACGAGTTCTCCGAACACATGATTTCAGGTACGGCCTCTTCAACTGTTACAACAGGTGCTATGAGTATTCGTCTAAAGGACGATACCCCAGTTCATTACCGGCCGTACAAAATGTCTCAGGACGAAAAGCTGAAGGTACGTAGTATCACACAAGATTTACTTTCAAAGGGTATCATCCGTGAGTCAGAGTCGCCTTATGCAAGTCCGGTGTTACTCGTTAAGAAAAAGGACGGCTCTGACCGGATGTGTGTGGATTTCCGCGCATTAAATGCACGAACAGTAAAAGATCGATTCCCACTACCACTCATTGATGACCACATCGACCGCTTGGGTAAAAGCACATATTTTACAACCTTGGACATGGCGACTGGGTTCCACCAAATAAAGCTTGATGAAGCGTCCATACCACTCACCGGCTTCGTAACACCAGAAGCCCATTATGAGTATGTAAAGATGCCATATGGATTGGCCAATGCGCCGATCGTATACCAGCGCATTATTAGTAAAACATTGCAGAAATTCATTACCGAGGGGAAAGTTCTGGTATACATCGACGATTGTCTAATCTTGTCCTCCTCTGTCGAAGAGGGATTGCAAACCCTGCGGGAAGTACTGCAGACCTTAACGGAAGCGGGGTTTTCGTTAAACTTGAACAAATGTTCTTTCTTATGCAAAGAAGTAGAGTACCTGGGGCGAGTAATATCTAACGGGGAAGTGCGACCCGCTCCTGGTAAGGTTCAGGCTCTTGCAGATTCCACAGCACCACAGAATGTCAAACAGGTTAGACAGTTCCTTGGATTGGCGGGGTATTTCCGAAAATACATCCCAGATTATTCCACCAGGACTGCTTGCATTGCGCGCCTGACTCGTAAAGACGTACAATTTCAATGGACTACGGAACATGAAACTGTACGCCAAGGAATTATTAAGATTTTAACCAGTGCACCGGTGCTCGCGATATTTGATCCAAGTCTACCTACGGAAGTGCACACTGATGCAAGCAGCCTTGGGTATGGCGCGATCTTACAGCAAGTTCATAAGGATGGTACTCGGCGTGTGGTGGCCTACTATAGCCAGGTCACTAAGGGCGCTGAACCGAAATACCATTCTTATGAACTAGAAACTCTTGCGGTAGTAAAAGCCTTGAGGCATTTCAGGCACTACCTCATTGGTATTCAATTCCACGTAGTAACGGATTGTAATGCCTTGAAATCCACTCAAAGTAAAAAAGACTTGTTACCGCGTGTGGCAAGATGGTGGATTTACCTACAAGATTTTAATTTCACCATTCTTTACCGAAAAGGCGCCATGATGCCACACGCGGACTATTTGAGTAGAAACCCTTGTAATGTAAACAATATTGAACGTCCACGTAACTGGGCTCAAATCGCTCAAGCGGGTGATGAGGAGACTCAAACTATGATTCGTTCCATTGAACAAGGTCAATTGGATACGTCCAGATACGAAGTACACAACGACATATTGTATTACCGGTATACACCGACAGGTGCAGAGCCGAGGCTACTTTGCTTCATTCCTAAAGGTCACCGTTTGAGTCTCCTCCGAATTTTCCATGATGAGCATAGTCACATAGGTGCAGATAAGGTGGTGGACCTAATACTAAGACATTTTTGGTTTCCTAGTCTTAGGAGATTTGTTACTAAATACACTTCCCATTGTTTAACGTGTATCGCCCACAAACGTGTACCACGAGCACCTTTACAGCCTATTACATCTTGGGACAAATCTGAAATCCCCTTTCAAACTTTACATGTAGATGTTCTAGGTCCCCTCCCTGTGTCTAAGGGTTATAAATTTGTCATGCTTGTGGTCGATGCATTTACAAAATACTGTTTACTGAAACCCATATGTCGCCAAGATTTCGATGAACTGAAACAAGTGTTTCAACATGTATTGTCGTTGTTCGGTACTCCTAATTTAATTGTATCAGATAGGGGACGTATGTTCGAATCAACGGGCTTCACTTCATGGATGAAGGTCCTTGGTGTACAGCTCCATTACATAACTCCTGAGATGCACCACGCAAATGGACAAGTGGAACGCTACATCCGTACAGTCCTGAACATGCTCCGCATTGCAGTGAATCATCGTAAAGCTGAGTGGGCCGAAGAACTGTGGCAATTACAGCTTATTCTAAACCTGACAAAGCAGAAAACCACACAGACTTCTGCCCTAAATCTCTTAATTGGCCACGAAAGCGCAACTCCTGCAATCCGAATGTTAGTGCGAGATGTTGCTTTGAATCTGACCGAGGGTAACCGGGAAGCGAGACGAGAAATGCTTAGGCAAAGGACGGCCGAACGGTTGAGAAAGAACCAGGATCGTCAGGACACTATCGTCAATGAGCATCGGAAGCCTCCTCGTGTGTTTCAGATTAACGACATGGTGTTTGTTGTCAAGTATGCCCAATCTCAGGGTAAACTGGATCCTGGCATGCGGGGACCCTATAGGGTAGTGAAGACCCTTCCTAACCACCGATACGAATTGAAGTTACTTACTGGATCTTATGGAAAGTCTACTTATGCAGCTGCTCAGTTTATGATCCCATGGAAAGGTGAATGGACCCCGGAGACATGTGCAGTGTTTTTTGAAGGTGCGTGTTCACCCTTTTTGACCCGTCTTAAAGTGAAGACGGTACCTTGCCCTGTTCTTTTAAAGCTTTTTGCGTTGCGAAGAGTTGTCGAGGGAGTACAACCTCCTTTCCCCTCGACCTGAAAGCTTTTCGCGTTGCGAAGAGTCTTCGAGGGAGTACAAACTCCTTTTCCCTCGATGTGAAAGCTTTTCGCGCTGCGAAAAGTCGTCGAGGGAGTACAACCTCCTTTTCCCTCGACGTGAAAGCTTTTCGCGTTGCGAAGAGTCATCGAGGGAGTACAACCTCCTTTTCCCTCGATGCAAAAGCTTTCCGTATGGAGAGTCACCGGGGGGTTTCATGCGCCTTGCCCCCTGGTGTAGATTTAGTATTTCCTCGGTAGGGGCCCCTACCGAGGAACCTGTGTAACTTTTACATTATTCTGAGTTGATGTGAATGTTCAGTTTGTTTACTTCTTTAAAGTGCTTAACTTTTATAACAACCCTAACAAACTAACCTTGTTTACCAGCGACATGGAGTCTAGAAATAACTTAAGTTTTTTTTTCCAGACGTCGATGACGACGTTAATGACGAATGCCTGGATCCAAACCCAGGAATGATGGACTCCAATACGGCTGGGCCATCCTCAGCACCTGACGAGACAACTGGACCTCAACCACGTTCGATGCCCATATCCTCGGAAGATAGAGAACTCAACGAGGGTGTTATCGAAGTAGCAGCCCCACCACTGCAATCACTCCCCCGGTTGATTCCTACATCCTCGGAAGACGACGACTAGGCCTGTCGGGACGCCAGGATGTCAGGAGAGGCCGTGTGGGTAGACTGAATAATAAAACCCAGAAAACGAGTATAAAAAGGCGGTACGAGCGCGTCAACGGTCATTATTAGTCGAGACTTCGTGCGGAGCGGACCTCTTGTCAAATTACGTATAGATGTTATTATCTTGTTGAAACTTTGATTGTTGTTATTTTAATAATATGTGTAAAGTTTAAATTCAGTTTAGATTAATCATCAAGTGTATTTTTTTAAGTAAAACCACTTCTGGTAGCTTATAATATATATATAATTTATGATATTTATTTACCTCTTAACTCATCAGATCATAATATATATGTCTTGAACTTATGGATCTACACAATTGTAAATAATTTTGCCGTAATATTAACTATATAGTTATTGTTCTGTCTCATAATCATCATAATCAGCCCATTTTGTTCCCACTGCTGGGACTCTCGAGAGGAGAGGTTCTGTCTAATACAATCATTTTCACATTCAGTTCCTCCCACAAATTAATAAGAATCCTAAGAATTTCACAAAAATTACTTAATTGTATTATAGAAATAGAAGGCATGTCAGGGGCTTCGCTCGCATCACGGTCAGGGACATACCTACATATACACACACAATTTCATTCAAAACTGTCCAGCTATTTAGAAACACAGAAGATATATATAGAATTAAGTGACCAGGCAGGCGAGTCTATTGACTAATGGTAAGCTTTACGCATGTCCGTCACAGTTGCAGTGCCACTTAGAGCTTTGAGCTGTAGTTTTGCGTAGCACTGCATTGTGCTTTTTACCCTGAGAGGTTTTATACGTGTCATTTTCCCAGTAATTTCTCTTGCTACCATGTCATACACAGTAATGGTTGTGATTAAATGCTACGCGGTAGAAGATCTGGTATTGAGGTGGCGCCAACCAAGACGGCCTCTTGCAAACGAGGCCTACCACCTTCCTGTCGAAAAATGCTAAATAAATAAATATTAATTCGGTATGCTAAAAAAAATTAACCTATGCCAATTCCGAAACCATTTCGAGATTTTATGTTACAAACCCTTATTTTTCTACTCTGACCTTTTAAAACGATAAGATGCCATTTATTTTAACAAAAAACGATGAAATAATTCGACTTTCATTGACCTCTAAATGACGTCACTTTTTTGCATTTTATTATCTGTGTGACTATTGAAGTAAAACTTTATCTAACAACACGAGCGGACTTTTGTTTTGATTGAATAGAGACTTACGAATTAGTAGGTGTCACTGTCAAGTGTCAAAGTAAATTCTAGTTTCTTTTTTTTACTCGCGTGCTTTTCTTGGCTCCTCAACGCAACTACATATTTGTGCAAAAAAGTGACGTCATAGGATTCAAATTTTCAAAAAAATATTATAAAATAACTACTGAATATAAAACAAAAATATTGAAATTAGTTTCTTATAATGACCTAATCTACGAAATAAAAATATAAAAAAAATACCAAAAAAAAACTTTACATACCGAATTGGGTAGCCATACAACAAATGTGTGTTTTTCCTATTTTTATGCTCAATATTAAAAACGGTAACAGGTAGACCTTAAATTTCCACAGAATATATACTTTTATATTAGGTACCTTTAAAACTTAAATTTTTAATCAATTTTTACTCGATCTTAATAAAGACCTCATGGCCGGTTTTTTTTGCACACCGTACTTGAGCGCCAAAATGACGTCACATGGTCAAGCGTCTAGTTAATGTGACCGCGTTGTATGTATATGTCCATAGATATATGTCAAATATATTTTTAAATGCGTTACGTGAGTTTTTTTATGTGAGGGTAGTTGGTTGTAAAGTCGCGCTCCTTCAACAGTACGCATTGTTTTGCCGTAATTAGTGCGATGCTTGGGAATGACAAGGTAGCTAGCTCGCCGGGTTAGGCAGTTCGCAATTTTTTTTTGTTTTGTATATATTTAAATGCGGTGTGTATGTTCTTGCTTAATGTTGTACGGATAAAACACATGTGTTATATTTATACACTTTTTTAATATTTTCCCTAGTTTTGTTTCTTTGTAATTTTTTTTTTTGGACGTTAAATATTTGTAGTTAACAAGGAGTTTAACGACTTTATTTTGTATCTAGACTAATAAAGATAAAAAGTTAGAACTAAATCACGTTTGTTGTATGGGAGCCCCCTTAAATGTTTATTTTATTCTGTTTAGTATTTGTTATTATATCTGCAACAGCTCTTTCTTCTGCCAACATCACCTTTGAAAATTTCGACTGTCTAACTATTACGGTTCATGACAGCCTGGTGACAGGCTGACAGACAGACAGACAGATAGACGGACAAACTGTAGAGTCTTAGTAATAGGGTCCCGTTTTACCCTTTGAGTACGGAACCCTCAAAAGCTCTTTTTATATATTTTAGGAAATACCAAAGTCAAGAAGTTTTTTGTGGTAGTGCCACGCTGCAACCCCACAGCCGGATGGGCCGGCATGATCCATTCGGCATTAAGATAAGAAGTACTACATAGCCACATAACACCGACGTGAAGTAACATAGCTGTGTGCTATTGCGTTTCGTCGGTTTGTGGGAGATTCCGGAGGCCCCATTCCCCGCTTCCCCCTTCTCCCTCTCCTCCTTTGACCACCATCTCACATCTTCATGATCAGGGATGATGCAGTCGAAGGTGATATAACCGCTAGATCTAGAAGAGCGACTGGTTCTTAAGGACATCTGGCAACCCTGTTAGTGCTTAGCGACAGATTAGCTTGAGGGGATTTCATAACAATCGGTCAAGGCATTTCGGAAGTGAACACGAGAATCTTATTTAGATACTAGCTAGTATTTAAATAAGATAATCGTGTTCGCCCGCGACTACGTCTGCGCAGGTTTAATACTTCGAGTAGCTTATTATCTTCTACAAAGCTATATCTATCTTTATACCAAAATGTCATAAAATATGTACATGTTCAAACGCAATTGCTATAATAGTATTATATTAGTAAATTTAAATACTTAGTATACAAATGATAAAATACAAGACTTACGTACACAAATATAAAATTATTAATCATGCTAAATAACTGTCATTACATTTCATCACCCATGACGGTCGCCGAGTACGTCTAGTGTATCGAGCTGTCAAAATAGCGTACTTTTGACTAAGCTATCAGAAACTGACACAAACTTTGACAGAACTGTCATCGTTACGGTCTTGTCGTAGGCGGAGATCTTATTATTTTGTCTATGCTGTGCCCAAGAATATTATGCTTTTTCACCCGCGTGGTGAGGAATGATGATGATGATTATGAAAAGTATCCTATGTGTTAATCCAGTGCTTCATCTACCTCCATACCAAATTTCGTCAAAAGTGGCCCCGCCGTTTGAGTGTGAAAGAGCAACAAACATCCACACATCCATACATCCATCCATACTTACAAACTTTCGCGTTTATACGAGTAATATAAGTAGGATCACGCGATTGTAATGATTCTCGATTCGAGTCGATTCTCCGTGACTAGCTTGCGACGAGCTCACCGATGTCAAATACTTTATGAGATATCGCCCTTGTACATAAGGTTGCTTTTCCAACGTTTCATGTCATGTCGTCATTTGTTTCACGGATGTTGTCAAAGATGCAACGATGGGTTCCCCTTAGAGAATCGCACGGTAGAACATTAAACTATTCATACTTTTGTATTTGTACAACAAAGCGTTCTTGCGACATCCTATTTCCTGAAAACAGGATGACACTGCAGGTGTGTGCGCTATGAATCCGTGGTTTGTACATAAAAATGTTTAAACGTTTATCTGAAAGGGTAAAAATATCACAAAGCTTTGACGACCATGAGAGAACGGAAATAGCCTGTTTTCCGTAGTCTCTTTATTGGCCTAGGTTCTGGTATCTTTACTTTATTGCCTTTTTAGTAGCAAATAGGATTTTAGTTGCATTTGTGGTTTATTCTTTTACAGCCTGAGCGAAGAGAGGATATAGTGGTAGCTTTCCTGAATCCGGTTTTATAGATTGATGCTGCTCGGTAGAGGGTAAATATTTATTGGTGATGTAAGTTAACTTAACAGCCAGGTTTTGATCTTTATAAAACTTTGAAATAATGTACTAGATTTAAACTAGAACGTGAAGCAAAATTACTATAGCTACTTATTGTTATCAATGGCTCATTGTATTTGCAACTTACAATAAAACTTCATTCAGAGCTATTATATTTTTTAACACACCTACTAGAAAATATACTCTTATTGAATGGTAATTAGAATCAAAATGCAGCGTATTTCGAATGCATTAGAATAAATAAATTTGGTGCCATGTCGAAAGAAATCGCAAAGTTTCTAGGTTTACCAGATGCAGAATCATATATAAGACATAGCATTAGGCGAACGTCAGCCACATTATTGGCTGATTCAGGAGCTGATTTGCTTACATTAAAGCGCCATGGTGGGTGGCGCTCCAATGCAGTAGTAGAATCGTATGTCGAAGACTCTATTCAAAATAAAGCCAACACAAGCGGCAGGATAACCCAGGATATCAATTTTGAACGAAAACCAAAAAAATATATATCCAGAACCGCTTCCTTCAACGTGCTTCGATGTCAAGACCGATTTAGTATTTGCTACTTATAATAATGATGAAACACTTATTCTTACTCCTTACGAGAACAATCCGCAATCTCCAACATTTACTTAAGTCACCCAAGAGCAAAGTAATGATGTTTCTAATAGCAAAGCATTAACCTATAATTTTACCAATTGTACTTTCAATAATTGTTTTAATAAATAAAAAATACTATGAACTAAAGTTTTTTTCAAGCAAGTTAGTCTTTTGAAAAACGTCGTATGAAACTCGTGCGCGTTGTTTATTACACTCTCTACTCCATTTAGGCTTTCGATCTTCGATCTCAGGCCTAAACCCGTCTCGATTGTATAAACTACTTCGCGCACTTGTTGCATAATGTACTATTATAAAGACTATTTCAAATTAAATGAAGAGCTATAATATCGTAAAAAATGATTTTAAATAAATCACATACATAAGTTACATAATCCCATTCAAAATAGTAGTATATATTTCACTAATTACAAGTCAATTATATTTTCTCTATAAAATAATGTTCATAATTGTGTAGCTGTTTCCCATAGAAGTCTATATACGTGCCAAAATAAAGCACAGTTTTTCGTGCATAATGGTCGTGACATACATATATACTAAACATACGCTACTGTAGAGGTTATACAAATATATATAATACTGGATTAAGTTTATATGTATCACAGGACGCATGGACAACCAAACTTCTTTTCTACTTATACGAGCAGTTTGCTGTGTTGGTCCTCTAGAATCCTGCAAGCCTCTTTTTAAGGAATTAAAGGTGCTTCCACTTCCTTGTACGTATATATTTGAAATATGTTTGTTTGTAAAAAAACACCCTGAACTTTTCAATAAATTGTGTGATAACCGTAGCTACTGCACAAGATTTTCGAATAGATTAGTTTCCGCAGTGTTTTAATGAGCTTCACCGCAGGAATTGTTATATTATGGCGTTAACAGTGTTTAATAAAATCCCAGAATCATTAAAATCCACTCCCAAAATTCAAAGTCAATCTTTTCAGATGGTTAATTGATTGTAGTTTTTATCAAATGAATCATTTCCTTTCACATAATGACCATAAATATAGCCCATCCTAATATCAAACATAAAGTATAATTTTAGTTTATCTTATACAGGGTGTTTGGTAGAGGGACCGACATACCAAATGAGCGTGTTCGGAGGCCCACTTGGAGAATACAAGTTGGCCAAAAAAAATCCCAGGCCCCCCAATTTTTTTTTGTGAATTTTCCCTTTTTCTCCGAAATCGTACCTATTTACCACCATAACATTTGTAAAATCTGTTTTAGACAGGATGTTTTTAGTTGAATTTGGTCTTATACACCTTCAGGCCAAGCAAAGCAAAATTGGTACGGTTTCGGAGACAAAGGGAAAAAAAGTTAAATAAAATTGGGGGGTCTGGGATTTTTTTTTGCCAACTTTTATTCTCCAAGTGGACCCCCGAACACGCTCATTTGGTATGTCGGTCCGTCTACCAAACACCCTATATATTTAATAGTAATATAGTGTATAGTATAGTGTAGTGTATTGTAAAAATATAAGTTAGTTTTTGCTGGTTGACTTACGATTTTTATGTATATTACCTTAAATTTAATATAATTTTAGATTAAGATTTTAATTTTCGCATGCCAAATAGGCAAAAGTTGTGTTGTACTAAACATTATAGCGATAAGATATTTCATTGTAACCACAATTTAAAGCGAAATATATGACCTTGAACCCACACAAATTCATTCATCAAAATTGGCCCCACCTTTTGAGCGTGAAAAAGTAAAAAAGATCCATACATCCATACCCACAAACGTAGGATAGTAACTTGAGATAGAAAACTATCGCGAGTTATGTTCATAATTACGCTTTAAAACCGGCTAGGACTCGCGTAATATTATTCACTAAACGGTAGTGACAGTGACACTGAAAGTGACATTGACGTAAGTGACAGTTCGGACGGAAAAAATCTGACAGACACAGCGCGACCGTCGCAGCGCCAGTTACGTGCTGTGGCCCACGCTCGCCGCTGTGCACAGGAGTGACTCCCAGAAGAAGAACTTCAAATAAGTTCGAAACTGGTCGGAGAATATTTCCGGTAAATATTACGCGAGTCCTAGCCGGTTTTAAAGCGTAATTAGGATAGTAACTACAATATTTAAGTATAACACTAATCAATTTCACACAACGTCGAAATGAAAAGCTACTAAATCAATACATTAATTTAGCATTCAATAACCTGCCAATCTGTCTGTACGTCAATAGGCGTCAACGGCGGGTGTACCTACTCCCAAAAACAAACAACGAAGTTTCGTTTGACGTTACTCGAGTTTTCTACTCTAAAAGTGAAAAATACAATTAATGGTGACGAAATGTAATGACATGTTTATGACATAGATATATTTTATGTTATTTAACCCTTTACCAGGCCTCGGACAAATCCTGCAGTAATAATGTTTTTTTGGTAGATTTAGATGAGTGATAAAATTTGGTATGAGATTTTATCAATTATCTTAATTATTTAGAAAATTTGCTGAAAACCTGCAAAAAAACATGTGGGAAAACATAATCCCATTGCCTGTCTAGACGACGACTTTTTATCTATATATATAAAATAAAAAATGATTGTCATTTTAATAGCATTTTTTATTTTTTGCTGTACAAATGTAAAATGTAATGTAAGCACTTATTCTTTATTAAAAAAAAACAATTACACAATAAATAATTAAAAGGGATTGAGTATGAACTAAAAATATTTTATTTTTCTTCTGGATTTTATTACAATACAAGAAAAAGAAATAATTAAAAAGAAAGCCAAAAAAACCAAAATCCAGAAATTCTCAAAGATATAATTGAGAATTTCTGGATTTTGATTTTGGTGGTACAATTTCATGCAAGGGGTGATGCATAATGCTACCTTACAAATTTCGCATTGATATTTTGACCGCTTTTCTTGTTTCCTTGTGCTACAAAACCTGCACCGTTTGTATGTAGACAATGCTAAAAAATGACTTCCTCTTTGCCCCAATCTTATTTCGTCCGAAACTCCAAAAACACCTCCTTTTTTGTTTTCTATATACCACCGGATCTTGTTTCTTGTTTGAGATGTGGCCCGATTTCAGACTTCTAGCTAACCGTAATCGGAAATCGCGATGTATGTTTTTACGATCTTGGTTATTGAGTTTATATAAAATATATGCGTTTATAATGGCACTCTCAAACAAGAACCAAAACATCCGGAACCAGGACTTTTTTGATCTGCGGCCAATTGAGTAGGAACTTCGATAGTGATCAAAATGATCCACCCCACCCATACTCCTTGTGTACTCTGCGATCGCAGTAGGACAAAACATGTCTTTCTTTTGCCCGTTCTTTTGTGTTCTCTGGATCACTTCCACTTTGGTTGGGTTAACGCCAGTTGTTACGACAAAAACTTCTTTAGTGTCTTGCCATTTGACAACAGCACAAGGGTGACAGAAGCGGTATGTAAACTCCCCAGGATCCAATTTATTTTCTTTGGCCTGTCTTCGTTCTTCAGGTGTTTTAGGTCGTGTTGGACACAGATCTTTAGGTAGGCCTTTTCGATTCATTCGTACTGTTCCTGTTGCCAAAATACCTCTATAATAAAGAGCTTCCATGAGAGCCAAAGAAGAGAAAAAATTGTCAAAAACTAAATGTGTGTTTCGTGGTAAATTCCCTCCAAGTTTCATTACAACTCTGTAACCTAATCCTTCCTCATTGGCTTCTTGGTCTTTGCCTGTATAAATGTCAAATTGGTATAAATATCCAGTCTTGGAATCACAACGGCACCATGCCTTGAACCCTCTTTTGATGGGCTTGGCCGGCATGTACTGTTTCTTACTGTCGCGCCCTTTAAATTTGATCATACTTTCATCCACTGATTGGGATTCCGAGTTGGTGGCATTTTCTTGAAAAGTCCTGTTGAGACAATCTAACAGGGGTCTTATTATTTGCAATTTGTCGTGATCTTTGTGATTCTGGGGCAAATGAGTTGAATTGTCGCAGACATGTAGATTTAAAAAAAAATATTTAAATCTCTTGCATGTCATTGTACTACTAATCTCTATGTTATTGTAAAAAGGATCTGCGCTCCAATAAAGCTCTATATCTGACTGAGGATTTATTCCCATTAGGATGATTATAGCTAGGAATGCTTTTAGTTCCTTTACGTTGGTGTCACTCCAGAATTTGCTTTGTTTCATACTCGCGTATTTATTTGTGTATTCAACGACCATTTGAATAATCTCATCTGGAAACAAGTTACTGAAATATTCAATGGGGAGACTCTGCTGGCTATATGGTTTAGTAGGTTCTAATAACTAGTCAAAATTGTATTCGTTAAAATTTTCAACATGTGTAGTCCATGTTCTATCCCGTACTTGCAATTCAGCATAAGTGGGCATATTAGCGGGTAATCTAGAGGATGGTGCAGGAAATCGAACACAAAGTGGCATTGCTTCGTGAGCAGAAGGAGTAAGTATTTCAGGGTGAGCAGGTAATTCAGGCAATGATGCAAACAAAACACAAGGTGCCCTTTCTTCGTTAATAGAAGGAGTAAGCATTTCAGGGTAAGCAGGTAAGCCAGGCAATGGTGCAAACAAAACACAAGGTGCTCTTTCTTCGTCAACAGCAGGAGTAAGCACTTCAGGGTGAGCAGGTAAGTCAGGCAATGATCCAAACAAAACACAAGCTGATTCTTCATCAACAGAAGGAGTAAGCATTTCAGGTAAGTCATGGGATGGTGCAGATAATGTTATACAAGGTGGACTTTCCTCATCAGGTGACTCTTCATAAGCTTGAGGTGCATCATCGTCTAATATTTGTAATAACTGTCGGTTTGACATACCTTGAATTTCGTTCAATCTTGCGTCGAATGGTCGAATAATCTAAATATGGGTCTTCATCTTCATCATTTTCTTCCTGTGATGAAAACATTTCATTTAGTATATTTTCGAGCTGTTGATCGTTTATTACCTGAATAACAAAAATACACTAAAGTAGACTGACAAGTAATGACTACAAAAGTTTACCACTACCCACATTTTATATTTCGATAAATGAGATGTGTGAGTAAATCCTAAATAAAACCCGTGGCAAAAACCTAGTATAAAATAAAGATTTTAATACACCGGGCAATGGACATAATAACTCCCTCAATAATTAGGAATTCACAGGCTTAGGTCATATGGTTTCCCACATGTTTTATTTAGTTATATCATGATATTTTAGACGTGTTTACTTATAATTTATGCACAAATCACTAGAAAAACTCAAATTCTACAACATATCAAAAAATTGTACGACTTACCTTTCTCCGATTCGCCATAATGATTAAAAATACGGTGCACTTGTCACATAAATGTTCGTTTAGCGGCCGACCACAGATGAAATGGCTGCAAAAGTGACATTTGCGTTCCGTTCCAAGTTATTTTTTGTCTTACCATAAATAATATTTCTATGTTGGCGTTTTTGACAGATTGTGGTAGATTCTTTACCAAAACCTGGTAAAAACACTTAAAAATCTAGGTGGGAAATGCTCAATCCATAGCCTGGTTAAGGGTAGAAATAGTAGATCAACCAGTAGATAAAAACAATAAAACACACTAACTACAAATATATAAAATCACCAGGAAAAACATGTCATTACATTTTATTATGAAAACTAACATGGTTTGTACAAATTTTTAATATGAAAAACGGGATTCCCTCACGTAAAAAAGTCAGATCTTTCCGACTGCACTCTCCTTGAAAAAGACCACCGGATGTGGTTGAAACTATAGTCGGAAAGATCTGACTTTTTTACGTGAGTGAATCCCGTTTTTTATATTAAAAATGTCATAACATCTCGTCGCCAGTGACTGGATTTGTGCTTTATCGCTTGCACAGTATAAAACGTGGAATCTGTCATAAGAAACATACTCGTAGTAGTTCGTTTCTCTTAATAGCCCTCCTGTTGATGTGTAAAGACATAATATTCGATAGCCCCTAAATGAAATAGGGAAAACGCAAGGCAATACCAATACGAATATAGTTAAAATGTAATATAATTACTGCAATGTTGATTAAGAAAGCCTCTTGTGCAAGACACTGCCTTATTTGGTGTTTCTGCAGAGCTAGATATTTTGCAGGAGAGCAAAAGTGCGCAAGTAATTTTGTGCGGTAGAGTGTGAACAGCACTTTAGCAAGTCATCATCATCACCATCATTTAAGCCGTAGAACATCCACTGCTGAATATATGCCTACTCCATAATTTTCCAAAAGGACCGGTTGGAAGCGGCCTGCATCCAACGTCGTCCTGCGACCTTTATCAGGTCGTCTGTCTATCGTGTCGGTGGACGACCTGCGCTGCGCTTGCCGATCCGTGGTCTCCACTCCAGAACCTTCCGGCCCCATCGACCATCTGATCTGCGTGCTATGTGCCCTGCCCACTGCCACTTTAATCTTCTGGGCTATGTCGGTGACTTTCGTTCTTCTACGGATCTCCTCATTTCTGATTTGATCACGTAGAGAAACCCCGAGCATAGCCATTTCCATAGCTCGTTGTGCCACTTTGAGCTTATTTATGAGGCCCATAGTAAGAGACCACGTTTCAGTGCCATAAGTCATCACTGGTAACACACATTGGACTCTTGTCTTGAGGCACTGAGGTATTTTTGACGCGAAGACTTCGCGAAATTTCCGGAACGCTGCCCAGTAGCTAGTAAAATTGATCAAATCAAATCAAATTATTTTATTCAATTAAGGTCGCAAAGACGCACTTGTGAAAGTAAATTATTAATAATGGACTAAAAGGCTCTACTGCCGCGTTCCATTTTAAATAGGTCTATACTGAGACAAACGGAAAAAAAATTGGGACCTTCCTTTCTATTTATATTTTTAACTTAATATTATGTTTATTACAATCTTAAATAGTTAAATGAGTAGAAGATATCGGTTTTATAAATAATAAAATGTTGCAAGAGTGAACATTAGAAACGGGGTATTTCGGCACTATTGAAAGCACTCAAACAAAATGGACATACACGGTAAATATCCCGTTACTAATGTAACCTCTTGAAATTTTTTATTATTTATCAGCCACCCATTTAACTGTTTGAGATTCGCATTTATAATACTAGCAAGATGTTTATTATAATTAATATATAAGTAAGATTAATAATTTAAAGAAGACATAAATGTATTATATGATAAATCTATATCTGCTTCCCATTAAATATTTTTTTAATATTATAACGAGCTTCGAAAGACTCCAGGGCCCGTGCCCTTTTTAGTTATTTGCAAATTTATTACAAATAATTATAAAAGGGACCACAATACATGATTTTATTAGGGGACATATGATTTTTATGTTAAGTTACTAAAGGGCTGTATAATTTCTGAATTTGCATCAGATTTTTGAGGGAAGATGGCGACGCGCCACACGCCGCCACTGCTTGCCGACACCTTTGCGTCAGCGTGTCTGCTCTGTATTGTATACTCATACTTACTCTTTGTCAGATACCATTTAACTATTTAATATTGTAATAAAAATTACATATACCTAGTACAAATATTAAAGGGTTACCCCGAATTTCTTTCGTTTTTACCTCGGTGTAAACCAATTTACGAACGCGGCAGTAAAGCCTTAAAGTTTTTTTATACTTATATTTACTTTCACAAGTGCGTCTTTGCATCCCTAATTCAGCGGTCAGGAGTTGGATGGGTGATCGCTAGTGGTAGTATTGAGCAACTGAGCTCTTTCGTGCTTCGTAGTGTAGGCGTCGGTCCCGGTTGTTTGTCTTAGGACAGTAGTCATTAGGCTATGCTCTAGGCCTTCGGGTGGCCTGAAAACTTCAACTTGGGATTGCCTCTAGCCTATAATTACTACATAGGTACTACTATAATTCACTACATAGGTCGTGAACCTTTATTTTAGTTTTTAATTTTTATATCTAGCAAAAGTATATAGCAGTAAATAACAAATCAGCCTTATCTTAATTAAACCAAAAAGTAATACAACTATTAATTAACTATAGGTACTTATATTTACCAAAAATTTAAAGTTAAACGAGAAAATTTTAGACATACATTACTGTTAACATACAATTTTATTAATTATTATTTTCATTAAAAACATATGCCTTATATAACTAGTGATTAATGATAATCATAAACTTAGGTATTATTTGTGGCAATAGTAATATTTATTTACGTTTAGGTCGGACTTAATGCACGAATCCAAACACTCTTTGCTATGGGAACTTGATCTCTAAAATTTACGCTAAACTCCTTTTTATTGAACTCGGCTGACTGTAAAATATCTGTCTCTGAGAGGAAGGTTCGAGTCCCAGCAGTGGGATTGTAATGTGCTGATTATGTATTATGTATAACCTAATAGTTGTAAATTATCAGTGAAAGGGTATTAGACAACTGAATGACAGTCTTCATACGTAACTCAGGTCGTAAAATCTAGGATTGCATTCCTAAATTGCACGACCTCGCACGATAGAGTTATTAGATGCACTTCCGCTTAATTTCTCTAAAGAAGAGCTAGCAATACCGGTGCTTGATTGGCAATCTCCTAACACTCATCTCCTGTTCCATTGTAGAATTCTTCCGGCGCTCGGAGCACGGCGATAGTATGACGGTGTTTTAAAGACATTTTGACGGATAAATATAATTCGCAATAATATTTAAGCAACATTTAGAAAAGCCATTGAAAGTAGATTTAAGCCTCGGATACACTAGGAGACAAACGGAGCAACATGTTGCGGAACATGTTGCTCAACAACTACGTTGAATGTCCTGAGATAATGTTGCGAAATATTTTGCAGGCCACACTAGCCAGTGCTTATAGAAATGTCGCGAAGTTTCTGGCGATTAGTGCTGCGTACATAATCATTTTGGGAGAGAAACGCCTTCTCGAAAGAGAAGGTGTTTGATGCGGAGTTTCTTACTACAACGAAAAAGAAGTAAAATTTATGAATGTTTTACGAATCATTTGCAAAGCTTTCGGAAATCATAGTTTTAAGTCCCTATCCCACAACATATCATGAATGTGGTAAGGATCAAGAATGAAAAGTACAGTTTCATTTTTCCACACTACAGATATGTTGAGGGACACGTAGCATGCACGTCTGCACTCGACAACAACTCGGCGCACTGACCCGCTACACGTGCGCTCGCTTTCGAAGCGGGAGCAAGCAACAGGTCCCGCGTCACATGAATGTCTCGCAACATGTTGAGTTACATGTTGCGGGACACTATGCAACGTTGCAGCGTCATGTAGATTTAGTGTTGCGCGTCATGTTGCGGGACAAAATGTATATATATATATATAATATGTAATCAAACTATTATGCAAACTCGCACTGTTTGCGTGTTCTGTCAATCGCATATCAATTTATCCATCCTTGCTTCGAGTGCATAAAATCATCCAAAATGTTGGTCACTCCAAACCTTAAAGCAACCTGCAGATTGCAATCTGCATTGATCAAACCAATTCCAGTGTTTCGTTCATTGAAATGAATTTTCACGTACCTTTCACGTGCATTCTGTCCAAAACATTTTAGCTTTGTTGAGTCTAAATAACATACAATATTACGCTAAATGGACAAGTTAACAGGCGGGTCTCTGTATTTCGGATTTTAATGACTGCTTTGTAAGGATTAAGTGGCTAGAAAAGCTTCGCGATGCAACTGTTTTCAACCGACTTCCAACAAAAAGGCGGAGGTTCTCAAGTCGACGCGTATATATTTTTTATATAAGATCACGCATACCTTTTATAGAGTAGTCCTAATTTGATCATTATTTTGGTAGGGTATACTTCCTGGATGGTCCCATTAAAATTTCATCAAATTCAGTTAAGCGGTGTTTGAGTTACAATCCGATAACTAAAAAGTGTTTCACATATATTGGTGACTAGCTAACCCGCCATCGGCTTCGCTCTCCTGGTCTTGGTGTAGTGGTGAAAGTGCCGCTTTAGAACCTCGAGGTCATTGGTTCGATTCCCGGGTTGGACAGGTATTGGGTTTTATGATAAAGAAAGATTTTCTCAATAACAGTCCGGAAATTGGAACAGTGCACCGTAGATGGCAAAAGGCTTGCCCTCTGTTACATGATCACATGACCAAAAATATATATGGCGAAACGTAAGCGTTGAAAATACCGCTGCTTACTTCGAGGATTATAAACGCAAAAGTATCGATTCACTCAAGACCGCTAGACTGATGTTACCGCCCCGCGGTTTCACCTCCGTAGTGATGGATGGTGATGATGATTTAGTCCCATGTGTAACGTCTCTTTAGTGGCTAGAAACCTGAACAGCATATTATTGTGTTCCTACAAATACTAAGAAGTAAAATATCTGGCAATGCGATGGTCTAAGGTAGATCGTAGGAGTACGGATCTTCAACCTGACTACCATCGTCCAGGGAACACATTTCAGAGTACCCCTCTACAAATACGGACAAACTTACACGTATAAGTTATTAATGTTACTTTACTGTCCAGACACATTTGTTTTCGTCACGCACTACAGGTACTTTTTGCTTTCATGACCCTGTACATAGTAGCATTAGTATTTCCATTGAAATGATCTCCATTCTCTTTTCACCGTTATTATCTTACCTTATTCCTTTATCTTCACGCTCCTCAGCAGTATATACTATGTTAAAGTTATAGAGTTAGTTTTTATGACCAGCCGCGTCCCCGAGAATGCAGGCCACGACAGCAGTTATAAGTTCAAGAGTGGGATTTGCTGATATATTATATAATAATATGTAAAAATAAGCACGTGCAAATATAGTTTCATAATCAGCCCATTATGTTACCACTGGGACTGGAACCTTCCTCTCAGAGAGAGAGAGAGAGGGGAGTTGGGCCATAATCCACCACGCGGGTCCAGTGCGGCTTGGTGGATAGGCTAGTGACCAACCCGCGTCGAAGTATTCAGGCCGATCGAAGGCCTTTGACATAGCCTAACGACTGTTGTCCTAAGAAAAACAACCAGGACCGACGGCTTAACTTGCCCTTCGAAGCACGGAAGCGCTCAGTTGAATAATGCCACTAGCGGCCACCCATCCAAGTCCTAGCCGCAACAAGTATTGCTTAACTTGTTGATCGGTTAAGAAAGGCAAGTCAAGCTCCGCTGTGAACGCTTCAAAATATAATTTGGATGTTATTTAATCCATTTTCTGATCTTTTTATGCATAACTACAGCTTAAACATGTTTTTTTAGTGGAGAATATGAATGTGCAATTACTTACAGCTGGTTCCATCTACAGATAAATAAAAAGCAGATAGCAGACAGTTACTCGTTTTTGTTTCTTGTATGTGATGGGAAGGTGATGTATGCTATGCTTATGTTTGGCGAGCGATGATGCTGTGGAACGCAAAACGCTTTTATTTCAATGTTACAATGAAGTGCACCCTCGGCTCTAGTCTGAGTTTATTTTAACATTCACCGAGATTCTGTCGAAATGCGAAAAAGTTTTTGTATTGTGTCAACACCTGCACCCCTGCCGGATTATTTGTCTAGCAGATTCGGGTGGAGAAACTATGAGTATTGAATACTCACAGTTTGTTCATAGTATACTCGTAGTCTGTTCTCGATTTTCCAACGGATTTTTTTATACGCCAATATACCCTTATAAAGCCGGGAAAAGTGATAAAGTTATACATTGTCTATTTGACTGTCTACTCTGACTCTAGGATTGACGCGTTTGAAATGTGGTGCTGGCGCAAAATGCTGAGAGTATCCTGGACGGAACGCCGGACTACCGAGTCAATCCTAAAGCAGCTAAATATAAAAACACGACTCTCTACAATCTGTCAGTCAGACGAGACCCAGACAGTCTTGAAAGGCTGATTATCACTGGCTGTGTCGAAGGAAAACGAGGCAGGGGGCGTCCTCCGACACACACCACTCAAGAGGCAACAGGGGCCACCTTACAATCATCCATTCAAATGGCGCAAGATAGAGAGAGCTGGAGAAAAATGGTGGCACAGACTACACACCAAAATCACGTCCCTCAGTCATGAGGATACGACTAAGAAGAAGAGGAAGAATTTGACTATACTGTATAGTTTACGGTGCGCAGACGAAAGAGGTAAATAATGAATCATTTGATTCGAGACACATTTTGATTGAAATAAATCTTCATGCAAGTCTTGCATTTTGGAAGTTTTTGTGCAGCCATCAGATAACCTCAATACAGCGCACCACTTCTTTGGTTCCTCTTTTGTACTGGAGTTGTTTTTCTAACGACTTCAAAAAAAAAGGAGGAGGTACTCAATTCGACTGTATGGTTTTTTTTTATTGTTTGTTACCTCATAACTTTCGACTGGGTGAACCGATTCTCAATTATTGTTTGTTTGAAAACTGGTGCTTCCCGTGTCCCATTTAAATTTCATCAAATTCAGTCCAGTAGTTTTTGAGATACACTCCAAGAACTGAATGCTTGTGTGTGTTGTTGTACTTGTCTATGGAATGCTTTGCTTTACGAAATTACACGCGTATCTTCTCCGGACACCTGCAAACAACGTGTCAAATCGTTTTACCACGCGAAATAATTAACTACTTACACAGTTTCATTCCTACTAATATTAAAAACGCGAAAGTTTGTGAGTCTGGATGTATGGATCTTTGTTACTCTTTCACGCACAAACGGTGAGGGCAATTTTGGTGTGGAGCTACTCGTATATGAGGTGCTGGATTAACATAATATATATGATACTTGTTGGCGACAGTATTTCCTCATTTGATATTGGCCGTTTTAACAGTTTTTCATTTAAAATTAATAAAGTAATTTGTTCAAAAATGTCATTTTGTTTTGACAATAGTCTTTATTATATTTTCATACTGAATGGTTTATCTGGTGATTTTTATTTACTTTTCTAGTTTTCTTACGTGGTTTTAGTGTTGTTAGGTACGCTTGTAGCCCTCAATATAGTGTCCTAAACAATACTTTTCATCAACATCATCATCATCCATCACCACGCGGGTGAAAAAGCGTAATATTCTTGGGCACAGCATGGACAAAATAATAAAATCTCCGCCTACGTCAAGATCGTAATGATGACAGTTCTGTCAAAGTTTATGTCAGTTTCTGTTAGCTAAGTCAAAAGCTATACATTTGACAGCTCGATACACTAGACGTGCTCGACGACCATCAAGGGTGATGAAATGCAACACAAATATCGTGAAGAGTGATGAAATGTAATGACAGTTTTTATCCATGGTCATTAATTTTGTATTTGTATGTACGTAGGTACTGTATGGATTATTATTGTTTATTGATTTATATAAACTAAGTATTTAAATGTACTCTTATAATACTTTTAATAGAAATGGCGTTTGACCATGTGAATATTTGGTGACTTTTTGGTACAAAGATAGATATGGCCTTGGAGAAGATAATAAGCTACTCGAAGTACTAACCCTGCGTAGACGAAGTCACGGGCACCTGCTAGTATTGTATATTTTTCTAGCTACATTCCTGAGTCTTGCTATATGTAGAATTGTTTTACACACCGCCGTCTATACGGTTTCTTAGCAAAATATGTAAGCCTATTTATTTCTTCTTCCCGTGCATCTTTGCCTGAAAGATATTGCTGCAGTGAGCGATAAAACCACCCATTATGATACTGTAATAGCCTTTAACTGACATGAAATTTTTTTGTGTACATTTATGTCATATTTCTTTATTTTGTGACATATGTGTACTGTGCCGTTTTAATAAATATAGTATCTATCTATCTCTTAGCTCCCAGAAGCTCGTGCAGAGCTAATTTTTGTCATAATTATTAATGGTAACATTTTAAAGATTATCGGCCTTACTTATAAACGCTGCTTAACTTTAAATGACGATATTTAGTACTGCGCACTGCAACATTGTTCTGCGCCGTACCAAATGACGTTATTTAGTACTGCGCACTGCAACATTGTTCTGCGCCGTACTAAGTGACATTATTTAAATTTAAGCAACGTTTATAAGTAAGGCCGTAGATTTTGATTTTTAATATCAGTTTTTTTATTCGTTTTGTATTTTGTATTATACTATAAGTAGCTGCGCCCCGCGGTTTCACCCGCGTGATGATAGATGATGATGATGCAAAGTAACCTAAATCCTTATTCAGAGACCAATCGTAAAAAACAAAAATCATTAAAATTGGTCCAGCCGTTCTTGAGTTATAAATGGTATAACTAAAACGACTTTGTTTTATATATCTAGCGACTGCCCGCGACTTCGTTCGCGTAGTAGACTCAGCCTTCGGCCTCGACATAACCTCCCGTCTTTTCTAGGTTTTTCTCCCATAAGAACCTTCTCCTGACAGTAATCAACACAACAAAAATAAATTAGCGAGATTATTCCATCCGTTCTCCAGTTATAGCGTGACCAGAAGAAATAGGGGTTCATTTTTATTTGTATAGATAGAAATGATACTTAGAATGTGCTAAGGTTTTTTGATAATGCCTGCACTTTATCGCTCCGACGCATAGTATAGATAGATATATAGATAGATTAACTCTTTATTGTAACACCACATTACACATTACGATACAATTGTAATAAAAATATCTTACTACAATTGTGTATAGTATACGACAGTGCGATCGACCAACCCCGTACACCTAAAATACATTTAGTAACATAAATTCCTACTCAACTATGTTTTTTTACAATATAAAAATAGCTCGTGACGTCATAAGATATAAAAAGCCATCTTTCCCTATCAGTGAACTCAAATCGAGACAGACAAGGATCAACAGACGTCCAAGGTCAAAGTGAGCTGGTCCGCAATGCGGCCCGCGCCTTGCGGACTGATAATAAAATCCTTATGTACCTAATGAACACGCTGCCTCGTCTCGTTCTTGTTTTGGTTGTATGTAGATTTTAGGTCTTCTTTGGCATTTTTAGTCTCTACCACTGCACTACGAATAAAGTTAGCTGTATCCTGTCTTAGACTATAAAATTCATATAAGTCCTGCTTTGGGATGAAAAGTTATGAGAGAAAATTTAAGTAACTGAATACAAATTAAAAAAAAATAGAACCGGCTTCTAATCTAAAAAAGTTCGAAATAACTTTTTGAAGTCGGTACCATGGTAATTCAAGAGTATCTATTATCACAATATTGTGAGCATGGTACCGACTTCGACAAGTTTGTTTACACTTTCTAGTTTAGAAGTCGAAGAATCTAACTTAATCATATATCTAAGAGGGTGGTATACAATATACAAGCATGCTTTGACTGTTAACGAAGATTATTTATTTATCTTCGTAGCCCATACGATATCCGCTAAGTACCAAGTAATCAACATTCGATGTGTTGAAGGAAATAATCCTTAAGTTTATATTTAATATGACTTGTCGTAATGTGTTTACGTAAATCAATAGGCAAGTTATTAATTAAACGTGGAACCAGGTACGACCAGATTATTAACATACGGTATCGGTGTGTGTATGTTTAATAGTGCACATTCAATTACAATTTCTGAAAAGAGAAATACCATTAGGAAATGCATTGAAGAAATTGTGTTGAATTTATATTAAAATTAGATTCGATCACTATTCGATTGATGGATTCACGGGAACTAGTAAATAGGACCCGTGATACCACTGGTACACAGATGTGTTAATATCAGGACCTGGGGGTCACGGGTCTTAATCCAAGTTCCCGTGACAGCCCAGGGGTATCGTCCAGGGGTATCTTGGGTACGGAATGCTTTTTTGAAGTCGGTTAAAAATAGAACACAGTTTACTATAACGTTAGATATTTTTCTTCTTTTTTTTGTAATTGAACTCCTCAAGTTATATATAGTTGTATCAAGTGATTTTGTATTTAAGTAGTCAATGTTCAGTCTCAGTCACACAAATTAGTTGCTTAGGTCACAGTCCTGTCTATGTGAAGTTCTAGTAAGGCGGTGGATACATTGCTAAAACATAATTATTCACCATGGGAAAAACTATCATTATATTTGTTATGTTACATTTCATCACCCTTGACGGTCGCCGAGCACGTCAAGATATCGAGCTGTCATAATGATAGCGTGCTTTTGACTAATCTGATGCGTGATCTAGACGTAGGCGGAGATCTTGTTATTTTGTTTATGCGTTGCCCAAGATTATTACGCTTCTTGACCTGCGTGGTGATGGATGATGATAATGATAATGATGATGATGAAAAGTATCCTATGTGTTGATCCAGCGCTTCATCTACCTCCATACTAAATTTAATGAAAATCGGCCGCACCGCTTGAGCGTGAAAGAGTAACAAACATTCATACATCTATACTCACAAACTTTCACGTTTATAATATAAGTGTGTATGTATATGTGTGTATAGGAAGTGGGATAAAAGTGCTTCGAATGCTATTAACCCTAAAATACCTACATAATTGCCTTTAGAAGCACTCTAGTAAAACTATAAAAATTAACTAAAATAGTAAGTAGCAATAATAATTGTAAGCACATGGTTTTTTGATCTACATCTCACCCAACGCCCTGGATATAAGCAGCTTTAAAGCATATTTTTCATAAAAACATTTTCTATTTTGTAAAATCTTCGCTAACATTATGACTGTGCACATTTGAACGGAATCTGTTGCGCATATTCAACAAGAGGTGGCGTTTTAGATTGTCATAGCTATATTTACGTCTGGTAAACTGCAGGGTTTAAAACGTATCTATTCATTTTATTCGACTACAGCAAAGTAAAATGTTTAGTACAATTAGTTCAGCTTCAAGCTGATCGCGCAGATGAGTCGAGTCATCAATGCAAGCACTAATTCTATCAGATGAACATGATGAAAATAATGAGAAAAACTATCTTCTTATTCGATATCAGACATATACAAATATAAAATAATAAACAATATATAGTATATACTACAACTAGTGAATAAAGGACGGATTTAATGCGAGGGCCATAGATGAATCACGAGTAAGTGAAGGATTCTAACGACTGAATCATGACCGCAGGGAGTGTGATCCGTACGCTCGTGTTATTCAAGTTTTAGAATCCTGAGCGATGCGAGTGATTCATGGCCCTCGATATAAATCCGTTTTATTCAAGAGTTGCATACTATACTTTATACTTTGAATACGAGAAAAAGAAATAATTTAAGCGAAAATAGACATTTAATGAAGAAAATAGGAAGGTTAAATTAACTAAAATGCACATTAAAATTAGAACAATTATACTAAATATAATTTATTTAGTATTATTTTTTTTTTTTTTCTATAATCGCATCAAAGAACACAATAAAGTCTTTATTCTACTGTTCCTTGTCTAAAATATCGACCAATCTAATCTCGAGGAGTTACTTGCACAAAGAGTTTGTATGTAGACTATTATTTGCGTTAGGAAGATGTATAAGCACTGAGAAGGAGATCGAATATATTGGTGTGTTCGAAATTCAAACACCAAAACAGTGATTAAAAGGCATTTTTATTCACTGTTTTCAGTAAATAAAATAAGCATTTTAGAGTAGAAATGGTATAAAATAATATATATACATAGATATTACAAATTTCTTTTTTATTTAAAAGCTTAAATACAGAAGTCCTTTCATACTTATAATAAAATGCGTCTTGATTGTCCACTGGTTAAAAGCTATGCTACATAACAATAAATTATGTATGGCGCCCTCAAGTAAAGTAAAAGAAATAAATTGAAAACGTTCGATTGACATTATTTTTTATCTATACATATAATATAAATGTAACGCTGTCTGTGATTGGCATGTGATAAATATTAACGAGACTTTTATAATCCAACATTAAAAAAAAATTGTTAGAATTTTGGCCTGTTTATCTGTTTGTCTGTGAGTTTGTGCACGCTTATCTTAGAAACGGCTTATCCGATTCAGAAGTGGTGCACTAATGTATGTGGTAAGCTTCACTTAACATTTAGTGTTTGTTTCATGGCTGTCGGTTCATAAATAAAAAAGGTTATTGAAATTTAAGGAAAAACTCTCTTTCCACTACACGAAGACCAGGCGAGTGAAGCCGCTGGCGGGCCAACTAGTGTGTAATAAATATTGACATAATACTTTGTCCACCAATCCACGATTGAAGAAATTCGTGGCTACATAGATAAAAGTCGTAAACTTTCCCTAAAACACCTTTGAAGAGTTTGCCGTCGATGAAATGAATCTACTCCATTCAGTTTCTATGGAACATATATTACAAAAATAAATGTTCAAACATTGTTTATGTGACAAGTACTGTGTTATTTCAATCTGAACTTTTTTATGCTTAAAGCTCTGGAGATTTAAATTCTCCACATGATGAAAGCTCGTGTCGATCGAAATTTAAAGTCAGTTAACACAGTAACAGTCTAAAACACTGCATTTTGCAAAAGGCCTTGAATATTATTATATAAAGTTTCCATAAAAAACAATTCCTATCAGAGTAACCATGACCTGGAGTGGAGTTCGTGCTACCGCACACATTATTGCCAGTTTGACCTTATCGAATACAAACCAACAAAAGCTCGTGCTAATGTGATTAGATCGTAAGATACCGTGGCTTTGAATTGGTGCTTATGGTTGCTATAGAGGGATCTGTTTCTTTCATAATAGAATGGAAATTGTAAAACATTAGCTTGATGTTAGGTCTATATCAGTTACAGTAGGTACAACACATACCTTTAAGCAGCTCTACCGTCCACTGTTCATCACGAGTTCTTTTATTCTCATTTGCCCCATAATTTGCCTTTCTATTATTCTGTCATTCTAAAAAGTAGCTGTTGGCTCGTATTTATTAGGGTAGGGTGGTAAGGGTATATGCCCATTGTTTTTCTGGATGACACGGGCAAGCTGCTAGAGAGGGTTTTTCTGACAGCCCAGTCCCACAACTTACAGACTGCGCAACCTTATAAGCTTGCGCAAGTTTCCAATCAAAGGCAAGATACAAATATTATTTGAGATCAATTGAAATTCTCATTTTAACAGAATATTGATAATCATATATTAGAAAATAGATAGCAATTTTGAAAAAATTGAAACTCAAATTGAAATATGCGCAATTTTATACAATCCGGTGTGTAAGATTGCGCATAGATGTCGATAAGATTACGTGGTGTTTAATCAGATGTACCCTTAACGGTATTCTTATCCAAATCCTAGGTAGTCAGTACACTTTTCATGCCACAAAACCACTTAATGCACTCGATCCAGTCTTCAGCAAAAGGTTCCTTTCTTAACTTTTTTCCTTTTTTTACTTTTCTACACATTTTCTGAGGAACGTGTAGAGTTAAGAAGATAAAGTTCATATCAAATATGGGTCTATAAACTCTTTGAGCTATGAACAAATTAAACTTGTATGTCAACTTGGATGTGACCATATTATTCTTTCCTTTCTTTTGCCATTTCACAATGGAATCAAAACCTATAGGGTAATTCCCGTTGACCTATAATCAAAAAATTTGGTGCAAAGCAATGTATACAGTACATACAAAGGAACTAATCATAAATCAGTAGTATAATATAGTAGTAGTAGTAGTATAATATAACAAAAAAGTGAATTTGGTATTACAAACTTATTATTTGCGGTTGGTACAATAATCGTGTGTAGCGTCCGGACGGCAAAGTTAAGTTTGTCCTTTAACTTAGTTTGCCTTTAGCAATACTTCCCCGGACGAACTCGAACTTTGTCACATGAATATCTTACGACTATAATACTACTCGTACTTATAGTACGACTAATATGTTTACTCTTAAGCAGCTTTAAAGCCTCGGAATAATAAGCAAAAAGGGACTTGTTGCGCCATTTCTTTTGAAGCCCGGAAACGTGGCGCACTTATGTGAAGCCTCGAACATTTCCTCAAGGCTTAAGTATGCCAAGAGATTTAAGACTTTAACTCTACAAATATAAAGTTCAGGCAGTTACAACTTGATTCACACTTTGTGATTTTAAAGTGTTTGGTGAAATGGTCACGAATGTTTTCCTATCGGTTACAATTCAGAGACTGTTTTAAAATGTTTAACTGAAGTGTTTATGTTGTGTGGTAAGCCTCAGGGCTTACCACTTATATAGTTTGCTGACGATTTAATTCAGATTTTAGTAAAGTGTACTAAATTGAAGTAAAATATATTAAATACTCGTATTTAAAACGCTTACAGAAGTGCGTGTTCTCTGATAAGTCATTTTAGTAAATCTAATGATATTTACTTGACCGTGTCTATTGTATTGTAACATTTATATTACGTTAAATAACGTAATATCTATAAGAGTGGGTCTGGTATAAAACAATAATGGAGTTGAGATCTATTTTAACAAATAGACTTCAACTCCATTAAATTTAAAAGCTTAATTTTTGAATTTTTTTCTTATATTGAAACTAGCTGCGCTCCGCGTTTTCCCCCGCGTGGTGATGGATAATGAAAACCAAACAAAGCGTTTGTTAATCATTTAAATAGTGTTTCCGTTAATCCATTACAAATTAAAATCAAACTGTTTTATTTTTTATAATAGTACATAAAGATGATAAATGCCAAAGTGCGAAAAGTATGGCCTAAATTGTATCGCCGTTAATATTGCCATATTTTAACACGGGAAAGTAGTTATTGTGACATACTCGTAACTGTAATAGTTAGACATTAAAGTATTATTATTTTTTTAGATGTAGATATCCTCTAAAAAATGTAGTACATAATTTTGCTCTATTGTCAATAGTTTCCGCAGCGTACGCGATTTATGGATTTTTCGGCGTTACTATTGCATATTTTAATACGGAAGAGTAGTTATTGTGAAATAACCGTAATAGTTAGACATATGATATTAGATTTTTTGTAGATATTGACGTCCACTTTAAAACTGTACTAAATGACCTTGCTCTTTTGTCTACAGTTTCCGCAGCGTACGCGATATAAGGATTTCTTTTGGTATTTTTAAACACCTTGGGTTACAATATCGAAGTTTTCATATGGATCCCTTATTTTTTTGGATCCCTTATTTTTTTAGAAATTTGTAGATAGTCTATGTTCATCAGGGATAGTGTAGGATTATAATGGTGAACGAATTTTTTAATCATTCCAGTAGTTTCGGAGCCTATTTAACTCAAATCAACAAACAAACATTCGGAGAAGCGCTCGTAGAAGAGCTCGACTTGGCGATCTTAACCGATCAACAAGTTAAGCAATGCTGCGAACAGGACTTGGATAGGTGTGTGCTAGTGGCATTTTTCAACCGAGTGCTTCCGTGCTTCAGAGGGCATGTTAAGGTGTCGGTCCTGGTTGTTTGTTTTAGGACAACAGTCGTTAGGTTATGTCGAAGGCCTTCGGGCGGCCTGAAAACTTCGACATGGGTTGGCCACTAACCTATCCACCAATCCGCACTGGGCCGTGGTGGATTATAGCTAAACTCCTCTCTCTGAAAGGAAGGCACGAGTCCCAGCAGTGGGTATAAAATGGGCTGAATATGAAACAACAAACAAATCTTTCCATTTTATAATATCATTAGTAAATATATAGATAAGATAATTTTAGGTAATTATTATTGTTTAATATATTATTCACTATTACACGCAGTCAAGTGATACGTATAGACATTTAAATTATTAAGTATCATGTTGGTTAAAGTTATGTTCGTATTTGTCATATTTCTTAGAATGCGGAAAGAAGAGATTCTAAATACTGTTCTAACTTAGGTACTAAAACGAACAAAAAGGAGAGTATTGAAAACTCAAGTCAAGCAATAACTCAAGGCTGTTTTTTACTTACGTCTGCGTCGACATTTGTTTTTACACGTTGAACTGAAAAGATATTTTCATGCGTTATTAAAAATACAGAAGGGCGAGCCGTGATACGGTTGAAATGAATACTACTTTAAAAATATTTTACTTCAATAGTTATTTATAAAGCATCTGAATGTAATAACGAACACACGTGATACAATTTTCACGATTAATTAATAAACGTTTCCTATTCGTTTACTGATGGCATTCGACAAATATCTGGGCAAGCAGATTACTTTAATTAATAATCAACAGAACGAATACTATCAGAACAATGCCAGATTTTGTGTAATTGATTTTAAGGCGTTATTTTTACGTGCTCTATTTTTTGTATGCATATTAAAAATACAACTATGTCAGTACGGCAGCTATCAAAACAGCCATGCGATTCTGTAATGATTCGTCGACGAGCTCACCGATGTCAAATACTTTATAAGATATCGCCCTTGTACATAAGGTTGATTATCCAACGTTTCTTGTCATCTCTTTATTTTTTCATTTGTTTCACGTATGTTGTCAAAGATATAACGATTTGCTCTTACGGCCGTTTTGAATAATCTATATATCGTCGGTTTACCTTACTAGAGATAGATATTTGACACTATTTGTATGGACGTTATGCTAAATTTCTATAGGTAGTAAGGAAAACCATGGATAGATAGAATATTGAAAACGGCCGTTAGAGAATCGCACGGCAAAATGTTGTAAATTGAATTGACTGATGTATTATTATTATTACATTTATAGCAAAAGTGTAAATTTAGTAATTTTGGAGAAAAAATTTGGGAGCCTCGTCTATGGACAATCCGTGTCAGACTTCATGACCACTAGGCCATCGATGCAATCATCCAATCCGAAATCTCTCTAAGCCCCCAGTCTAAATTATCTATCCCTCTTAGGAGCATCATAACAATATTTTTTGGAAGGAAATAAAACCAACATGGCAATATAACATAGGTGAGCTCGTCGACGAGCGCATCGACGAATCTTTGGGCAGGTTACATGTCACATGTAAAAAGTGGACTGAAATATATGAGATGTTTTAAAACTGGTGGGTTTGTTGCACTGTAATCCAACTAAGTTAAATAGTTTACACCTCATTTACAATTTGTTCGTGAAATAATCTTCTACTCAAATAGCAGAGTTATGTTTGTGCTGAGAAAATGTTTTCTCGTCAGACAGGGAGCGTTGCGAGCTGGAATTTAGTTTGTAATTGCAACTTGTACTTTACAGAACGTAGAACGCGTTTAGGAAGTGGCTAAGTCCGAGGTTTGAAAAACTCAAATGAAATACTGTTGATTGGTTTTACTTTTTGTTCAGTGAAATTGACGTTTTGTTATAAAAGTTATTTATCACTTCGTGAATTTCCTGATACATGTTATTGGCGAATATTTTTTGAAAAATTGTCACAAAAATAAAATCAATCAATCAAAGTATTTATTGTTGTAGAATTTGTTACAATTAAAAATGTGAAAGCCCGTGGCTCCCGAACAAGTTGGTACTGTGTTTCAGGAACCAGGATCTTCTCCCAATATTTAGTGCAGCTTACATGTCTACAGTATATATTAAATACTTTAAGGAAAGTTACAAAAAATATGCCTTAACCAAACTTTATTGTCTACCATACGGACTTAAATAAAAGTGCAAGAGTGTACTTGTTTGTGGGCTTGTGCGTGTGCGTGTGTGTGTGTGTATGTGTGAGTGTGTGAGTGTGTGTGTTTGTGTGTGTGTGTTTGTGTGTGAATATTTTATTTATTTATTTTATTTATTTAACAAAACAACTACTAATTGTACTTATAAAACAGGCACCAGTAATAATGTACAGTAATAATTTACCAAAATAATGTAATTGTACAATTTAACATAGTAGGTATAATTAAAATGTCGGAAAGCAATGACTGTGCTTATGTAGCAGTGTGTGTGATTTAGTGTGTGTGTGTGTGTGTGAGTGTGTGTGTGAGTGTTTGTGTTTTTTTTGTGAGAGTCTGTGAATCAAATGTCAAAAGCCAATAATAACCTCATGCTATGTGTTTATTTTTGTTTATTTCTTAAGTAAAATATAGTTATTTATATATTCAGCTTGTGTTTGTAAAAGTTTGTGTTGGGCCTGGTATATCTCGATTTGGCTGGTGTTGGGTTCCTTGCAGTTATGATGCGGATATTTTTGTTCAGTTTTACCAGCCGAGCCGGATTTACCAGGCCCCTAGTGTTATGTCGGTCCTAGTGTTATATGTGTATGAGGTATTGTATGTGGAGGTGTGTGCTAATTGTATGTTGGAGGGGTCTGTTTGTTGGTGTGTGTGTCGAGAGTTAAAATAACCTATACTTTATAAAGAATGTTCATTATCCCATCACTTGCTGCACCCTTTGTCGCTTGGACAAAACTGTCGCGCTCCCTAGAGTCAAAGTAAGACTTTATACGCCAGCGAATTAAAATGATAATATCTCGGATTTCCGTTAGTTTATAGACATGAAACATACACCGATAGAATCGTATTGAACTAAGCTAACTAATTGTGGGAAAAAATGTAAGTATGTTACAGCGTGTAAAGTGCGCGTCGAAGATGAAAATACCAGAAGTGAATTTATCCACTAATATTGTACTTATGGTTAAATGTTAAAAATACTTAGATACCTTAGATACGAGAGGGCATTTACAAACTTGAAAATTTCGAAAGAAAAGATATTGTGTAATCAGCTAACAGTAGGTTGTTCTTATGGTTTGTATACATCAAAACATTAATACAAATACTACTAATATTGTAACGCGAAAGTTTGTGAGTATGGGTGTATGTATATTTGTTACTCTTTCACGCTCAAACGGCGAGGCCAATTTTAATGAGATTTGGTATGGAAGTATATGAGGCGCTGGGTTAACACATAGGGTACTTTTAATTATCATCATCCATCGCTACGCGGGTGAAAAAACGAAATATTATTGGGCACAGCATAGACAAAATAACAAGATCTCGGCATACGTTAAAATCGTTATGATGACAGTTCTGTCAAAGTTTGTGTCATTTTCTGATAGCTTAGTCAAAAGCACGCAATCATTTTGACAGCTGGATACACTAGACATGTTACACACCGTCAAGGGTGATCAAATTTAATGACAGTTTTTTCCAAATTTTACATTTGTATGTACGTAGATATTATTAATAGTGTTTACTGATTGATTTTCTAAGTACTTAAATTTTCTCATATAAACGTGTATATAAATATTTTATGACATTTTGGTATGAATATAGATATGTCTTTGGAGAAGATAATAAGCTTCTTGAAGTATTGATCCTACGCAGCCGACGTCGCGGGCACCAGCTAGTATAAAATAAATATAAATATATACATATAAGCCTTATAGCCATTTCTCCTAGAAATAGATCAAAGACATTTTCCAAGAAATTTCTTACACGCTTCCTTTCCATTGATATATATTTTTTTCTTGGCTTTTAAATATAATAAATAATATCTTCAAGATTGTATGTCCAGATCTTTAATAAAGGTTAAACGTCATGAGCCGAGGCAAGACAAGTGCTCAGACTAACGCGATTAACTGCCTCGCAAATTACATTACTGCACTATGCACCAATCGAGGTTCACCCCTTCAAGAGAACTGTACTAGTCATGGGTTGCATGAACACAAAAGATAATTAATATGACTTAATGTTGTAATCAACTTCAAAAAAGAAGGTTTTTAATTCGACCGTATATTTTTTTATGTGTGTTCGCACATAACTTATAAACCGATTTTAATGATTCTTTTTTGCTATGTTTGGTAGAGTATATTTCCAAGGTAAGTTTCATCAAATTCGGTTTAGTAGCTTTTAAGGTACACTCCAATAACTGAAAAGTGTTTCGCCTATTTTGATCATTTGACAGTATTAACTGTGAATGATATCGACCCGTTAGTAGCAAGAATTATAACCATGATAGTTCAAAGTACCTGCTATCACAACATTGCGCGCATGGTACCGACTTCGACAATGTATTTCACACTTTTTAACAACAATAAAGTTTGAATCATTTCCATTCTATTCAGTTGTTGGAGAGACTCAAAAATACTCGACCGAATTTGAGAAACGAGAGTTAATGAGACTACACGGGAAGCACCCGCTTTCAAACGAAAAAATAATTTCAAGGAGCGGTTCATCCAGTCGAAGGTTGTACGGTAAAAAGCATTAAAAAATAACAGTCGAATAGAGTACCTTCTCCTTTTTGGAAGTCGGTAGAAAAAATCTGACTAGAATGTAAAAAGTTATGTGTGCTCTTACGTGCGTGAACCTACTCCTTTTGGAAGTCAGATGAAAAATACCTTCTTAGGAAAGCTAATAAAGAGTATAGCAGGATAGTGTTTTGAAAAATGCCCCCAACGTCTGGTCTTCGAAACTATGACTAAGCGATGCCATATGTAGGAAGTGTGTTTGTGTGTTAAAAATTTTGTTTAAAATCTCAACCCCCCACTACCCTCAACCGGCTACAACACCCAATTGTACCTAAAACTATATAATTTATTTTCTCCAAATCTATTCTTCTTCTTCTAGTACCTCTACAACTAGTGAAGGTGACAGTCAGCGCAGCATATTTCACCTGATCTTTGTCGAGGTAGAATAGCTCCGCGACATGTCGATTCGGGTCCATTCTCGGATATTACGCAGCCACGACTTCCTTCTACGTCCTACAGCTCTTCTTCTAGCCATCTTGCCTACCATAATGAACTGAAGAAGCTCATATCTGGAGTGCTTAAGCACGTGACCTAGATAGGATCCCTTTCTGCTTGTGATGGTCTGCATGAGTTCTCGTTTCCTCCCAGATCGACGTAAAATCTCAACATTGGTCACTCGATGTGTCCAGCTTATGGCCAACTTGCGTCTATTTGCCCACATTTCAAGTGCTTCTACACGTTTCCGGAGTTGCTCTTTAAGGGTCCAGCAGGCCTAGACAAAATTCAAACAGGCGAGTTTCCGCACATGCTACAGACAAAAATGTGTCTACGAACTTAGCGTGACGTCACGTGACTTTTCCACAGGTAATGTCAACGCCATACATTTTGAAGTTGTCATTAGGCGTTATCAGCGAAACATCTTTTGTCTAGGCCTGCAGGCTTTACATCCGTATAGAAGTATGGGCCATATATAGCATCGGAGTAGACGAGTGCGCAGATATTTTGAGATTGCGACTGCAAAGTACCTTTTTCATGTTGGTAAAGGCACTGCGGGCGATTTCAATGCGGGTTTTAATTTCAGAGTCACTCTCCCAGCTTTCATCCACCCATGTGCCTAGATAGTTATACTTTCGTACCCGTTCCAACACCTTGACTTGAACAGAAATTACAGGATTTAAAACCGCTTTCTTTGTGACCACCATGATTTAAGTTGGGTCTTCTTCTCGCCCAATGTGTGGTTGGGCGGGGAAAGGGGGTCAGGGCTATGCCCTCTGCCCCTGGCTCGTCTCCGCCCATTGCGATGAACGGGTCCTTTGGTGGTAGTAGGCTTCTCGGGTTTTTCCAACCGGTGGTTACTGATGTCGGGGCGAGTCAATCACACCGGGTGAGACCCCTAGTGGCCCTAGAGGAAGCCCAGCGAGCTGATCGGCGACCGCGATAGTAACCACCGGCGAATCCACCCTCGCGTCTTCTTCTTCTTCGTTGTTGTCGATTTCTAATGGAATGAGCTCTCTTGATGTTGGTTTCGTTTTCCTGATCCCGCGAGCGTCGGGAGGTCTAGCATGAAGGGGCGCGATGCCCCTGGGGTGAGGAAATCTCGATGCGTCCGCCGTGGCGAACATTTTAGTGGTGAGGCGTTCTATAAAGTTGCGGATTGTTTCGTGTTGCAGGTTTCTTGCTATCGTCGAGTTGCGGACGTATCGCGGAGCTTCGACGATAGCGCGTAGGGTTTTGTTTTCCTGGGCTTGGAGTCTTTGCTGTAGGTAGGTGGCCGCTTGCGCATACCACGCCGGGGCGGCGTATGTGAGAATCGGCCGGATGTACGTCTTGTAGACAAGTAGTTTCACCCGGAGTGGTAGCCTTACCATGATTTTCGTTTTGGAGACATTTATATGCAGACCTGCCCTCAAACTGCACTCATTAACACGGTCAACAATTTGTTGTAATTGAACAATTTTGTTGCAAATATAAATCTATGTAACTGACTAATTAATTTCTTATCAAGTAATTGATCTCTACTAACATTGCCAAGTTGTCGACTGTCATCTCGGACTAGGTACATATTTATATTGTTGACTAGTTAATCGGTATTATCACAGTATTATTGTTGTAATAATATGACTTTGGTATTATTAACGTCACTAAGTAGTCGTTCTCCATACTAATTATTTCATAAACAAGATATTTTACATAATGTACCGATTTTAGGTAAGATTTAATTGTCAACTTAACTTTACGGATTCTACTGCCTATGTATTTTTATAAGACTATGACTTATTTACCTTTGATAGATTAGAGAATTTTGGGGATCTCGTCAGTGCATGTTTGAAAAAAAAACTGTGTGTGTACCGCCAAAGAAAGTCATAATACAGTGTGTTTAAATTTTTCTTAGATAGGAGACAACAAGAGCTCTTGATTTTTTGTGTTACTACTTTAGTTCAGAGCAATATTTGTGCAAAATTTTAAATCAGGCAGTTACATAGGTTAAGAGAAAATTAATAATACAGGTTTACGTACAATTGACTGTCCTAGCCGATTAGGGATAGTGGGGGGTTTTAATTTTAAACATTGTACACATTCTATATAAGGAATTGTTTGGTCATAGTTTCAAAGTCCAAGCGTTGGGGGCACTTTTCAAAAAACTATCGTGCTATATCCTTTTCATACCACCTGCTCGATAATGTCCAATTACATATCACGCACTCTCGACGTAAAGCAAGTTATTGCATCTCCAGGGTGTAATGTTGTATGAAAAAGTAGAGTATTCACCTCGAGGATAACGCTTGTCTTGGTCTTGGGCGGTTTGAACACTTTGCTTTACTCAGGACTCTACACATAATCTACTGTTATCTTATATAAAGTGACGCGCTTTGATTCGAAAACTGGTTTTGATAAGTGGTTGTATAACCTGGGAGCGAACCCAAACACTTGTCAAATGATGCAGTTTTAGAAGGAGGTATTAAAATTTTATTATAGTTATTCACTTTACAATATGTTTGAATGTGTGTCTTCGTTTACATTTCGATCATTATATTAATTTGAAGTGATAACGCTGCAATGTTGTGGTTATTCGACGCATGTACAAAAAATACCCTAACGAAAATCTAACTATTATAACTTTATTGGTCTCATAATACAGTAGGTCTTAGACCGAAAATTCAAAACTTCAACGTCCTTGTAACTAACACAATGGTTCATGGTAATGTAACAACACACACTCTTGTAAAAAATATACGAGTTTGAAAACTATCGTGAGTATCGCACATTATACTAATATAAAGATACCGGCTTCAGAGCGCGACGCGATCTCCGCGCGAGAACACTCCCTAAAGAAGAACGGCTACACGTTCGAAACGTCGTCGGACTTTAACCGACATAATACCAAGTGACTGTTATTCTGCATGGTATGGCCCAAAATAGCCGTTTAGAAACTCTATAATTATTATAGTATTACTTTTTAAAAGCACTAACGCCTGCTTTAGCGATTTCAAACATTGAAATTTATAGAGAGAAAAATTCCATCCTCGGACGGGATTCGAACCCGCGTCTTCTGACGCTCCGTGTCAGACGCCATTGACCAACTAGGCCACCGAGAATCTGGTCCGAGCATCGAATTTTATTTCGAATTATTAATTTAATTTCGAATTTTATTTTGCGTCCCCGCAAGACGGTTAGTCAAATAGAGAGTTAAAATTCGATGCTCGGACCAGATTCTCGGTGGCCTAGTTGCTCTATAATTATGTTTTATTTTATGTTGATTACAATTTTTATAATCTTTATATGTTTGTTGACATGATGTATGACATTAAAACGTGATCATCTACTATGACCTTTGTTGACGATGTGAGTTCAAAATTACGTAACGATCTATACAAGGTTGTTCCTGGAGTTTCTCAATCAGATTGATTCAGAAATGAGGAGGGCTTTATGATGGGCTCTGTCTGTGACTTTTATTTGTTATAAAAGTCACAGGCAGAGGCCATGCAGATTGGCCTTTTGTAGTGGCAACGGTCAGGTCAGATAGCATGCATAACTGATAGGCAATGGAGCCGAAGACTGCGGTCGTAGCGAAGGTCGCCTACCAACAAGGTGGACGGATATCCTGATGAACTACAGACCGCTTCTAACCGATTATTGGAGAAAGTACAGCAATCAACGTCCCTAGGCAGAAATTTTATTTTATTTTATTTGATAATAATCATTAATTGAGTCATTTAGTAAAACGTTAACTTAAAATTAGTTATATTCAACTGTATTTGTACAAAGAAAGTTGGTTTTGATTGAAGTATTTATAATATAAGTCCAGTAAAATTCAGCGAAATCGTTAATATATACTTTTTCTAAATAATACAAATGCCATCCACACAAATAGGATTTAGTGATATGTGATGTACACGATGACATAAATTGAATCACTTTTTATTTTAAAATCGAGTTCTCTCGCATATAAAATATAAAAGTATTTCGATAGAGAAACATCAAAGAGTATGGGTGAAATCGAATATAAGTGGGATATGGGAAGGTTTATTCACAAAGTTCAGGTAGGAATTTTATTTCAAAGTTTTTCATAGTAACCAAAAAACTGGAATAGGTTTTGGAAACTCGTCAGTTTTAAATCGAATATTTTATAGGACTTTTTGTTATGAAATAAATTGTGTTACTTTTTGCCATATACGTGTCATACCTTCCAATTTGATAATACATTTTGTAACGTATTCAAATATTCCACCAATTATTTATTTGTAAACTTAAGTGACAAGAGAAGCAAGTCGAGCAACTAATGTTAAGTATTACGCTTCTTCATGACAGTTGCAGTGCCACGCAGAGCCCACAACTAGATTTAGGGTCGCACAGCACTGCGCTCATCACCCGTGGCATTGCTTTTTGAGGCATCATCGCCCTGTGATATATGTGCACACAAAAATGCTTGCGCGCTATTGCTTCCCGGCCTAACATCTGGTAATGTGATAGTAGTAAGCAAGACAGGTTCTCGCAACATAAGGCCTATCACCAAGTTTCAGTTAGCACAGTGAAAGATAAAAATACTAAATTTACTAGCATAGTTACGCATTTGGAGGTAGTGCTACGCTGTAACCCCACAGCTGAATGGGCCGGCACGACCAGGGAAGTACCACACTCCCACATAACACCGAGATGAAGTTACATGGCTTGTTTTTGCGTTTCAGTCGGTTTGTGGGAGTTACCGGAGGCCCTCTCCATCCTCACCCCTTCCATCTCTTCCTTCCTATCTTCCTTCTTCAAAGGTGGGCAACACATCCACGGCAACCCTCAGGTATTGCGTATGTCCGTGGGCGACGGTATCACTTACCAGCTTAGTTAAGAGATGGATAATGCACACATTAGATCAATTGGAAAACTTTGTTACACTGTTATTTATTGCACTTTTTGTTGTTACGAGAACGCATGTTTTATATTATTTCACTAAACCGATTAGATATGTCAGGTAATGACCACAAGTAATAACTAACGCCCTTGAGTGCCTACTTGGAGTGCAATAGTGTAGTGATTAAGTAAATGCATTTTCATACCACCTCATCGACAATGTCCAACTACATATCATGCAATCTCAACGTAAATCAAGGCATTACATTACAAGGGAGGTAATGTTGTATGAAACTCCCAAGGGATTAAAGTGATTAAGATTTGGGAAATTTAAAATTTATAGGAATACTCTTAGCATTTTTTTCTCTTTTTATGTGGTGGTAACAAACTGTCGTTTTTCAAATAAACATTTTCACTCGTAATTAGGTAAATAAATGTTTTTTATGTAGTTCTGAATTTTTATTGTCTCGCAGTATGTATGATATTTAGAGTATTCTCCTCATGGATAAAGCTTGTCTTTATTTTGGGTGGCTTGAACCCCTCGCTTAACTCAGGACTCTACATAACTCCCGAATAAAGCGAGGAAGATAAATTCAAATCCCCTCCCTATATTCGGGGATTAACTCGTTACGCTCATATGCCGCCCGTGACGTAAGATAGTGCTTTACTCCTTCAGTGCATAATCTACTATCTAAACCTCAGTTTAAATGATGCCTAAAAGAAATCGCTTTGTAAAAGATATTTAGCTAAAATTTTGATGGCTTGACTACGGAAATACTTAGTCCGCACCTCAGATTATAAAACAAAGGCAGATGGAGCGCGCTGAACTCGCGAGTGTCGCCACCTCTATAGTTATGTGTGCGTGACAACGAGCCACTGCACTGTACGTACACGTACATTTGTGTGCGTGTAAAGTTACCAGATATTGAAAAAAAAAAGTTACATCTCTAACCCCTAGGGGTTAGTGATGTAACGAAGGTAACGGAGTGACCTTCCAAATGTAGTTTTACCAATAAGACGGCTAACTAATTTAAATAAATACTGGCAACACAAGCGAATGACTGTCGAAGTTTTGTGTTCCGAGTCACATGTAAAGTTATTATGTTGTATAATAATTATATAAGCCAAATAATTAATAAATATCTGTGAAAGGATACTCCATCTTCTTTTTGGGAACAACTTTTACAGTGTTTAATAACACAAAACGGCATTTTTTACATTAAAATTACGAACCAGTCGTTGTGTAACGTGTAGCTTCGGACACAAGTCGCGTATAGCACTAGCGCGGGTTTGTATTTGCTTTTGAATTTGTATTCGCATTGGTGGCGACACTCGCGTGTTCGGTACGCTCCATCTGCCTTTTGTTTTATAATCTGAGGTCCGCATTATTCTACTGTGTTGTATTTCTTGGAATCGTAGTATAATTTCTTTGAATTCTATTATGTTGCTGGATAAATACGGCTAATGGCTGGACAAATACGGCGAAAATTAAATGAGTATCCACATAGGCACGTCAGTTTTCAAACCTGGCATATCGATGTACTAGTACAGTTTTATGACGGAAGTTTGCTTGGATGATTATGAAGTTTCCGAACGAGTAAAGTCCGAAATTAATGGCCGACCATCTCAAGCCTCGTCAGTCACTAACAGGCTTAAAAGTCGCTTGCACGTGTAGTCCAGGTTTTTGGATGGTATAGATATGACGCTTGTCCCAGGTTCGATCTTAGAACAGGTTAAACATTTGTGTGCATGAACATATTTGTATGACCTATATCTGGATGTATATAAATATATACCTAAGTATATAATTATTTATATTGAGTGTATATTTCTTTATATCAGTCATCAGGTTACCATTGTACAGGCTCTGTCTTGAAACATGAAGACCTTGTGTAGATGTTGTTCCATATTATAAAATGTATAATATAGTGTTGCCCAAAATAGACGAAGTTTACCGATATACACACCTTTCGTCGTAGTCTTATATATTGCAAAATATTAAGGTGCAAGAATGTCATTAGAAATTTGAACAAATATTGAAGTGGATTCCAATTTACTATCTCAGCATATAATTATCGGTAATAGTGTCTTAATGAGCTCATTTAGTATTCTTGGAAACTCGGTCAATGGGATGCAGAGAGTCCTCGGGCTTGAGGTCGCCAATAACATCATCATTATTTCGTTGGACCCTAGTACGATCTTTCCTTGCTCATTCGTATTCCTTTGTAACTTATTTGCATGGTTATAATGAGATATGTCATGTAAACTGTATATAAATACTAGTTTATAAACGTGACTTCGTTTGCGCTAAATAACGTTATCGTGATCCTTCGGAAACTACCTTTTTAATCGAGGTAAAAATTACCCAATATGTAAATCCTGGGTATAAACAATCTATAATCCAAATTTTACGCAAAAAAGTTGCACCATTTTTGGGTGAACACACATCCAAACATGCACACTTTCATTTATAATATTAGTGTGAGATGACAGATGACTGGAGCTTTGAGAAGTATGTGTGGCGCATAGAAATAATATATCGTGTGGTGTAACATTGACAGATAGACGAACAACGTTATAAGAGAGCGGTGTGAAGTGAATGTAAATTTAATGGCTAGAGTTGAGAAAAGTATGCTTAGATGGTTTGGGCATGTAGAAAAGATGGTCGAGAGAAGCATTACAAAACAAGTGTTCAAACGAGCGTGGTTGCAACGAATAGAGAATAGAATAGAAGCAAGAAGAGAGAGAATAGAAGATGTAGACCTCGGCAAACGTATTCTGAGAGATGTCCTGAAGGAAGGCGGCGTAAGGAGTACCCGGAACCGGCGATTGTGTATGAAGAAAGTGATCCGATAATTCAATTCATTTTATTTCTACCATCAGTCATAAAAGCATGTTATGATATTAAAAATTAAATAAGAAATTAATTAAGCGACAAATGCCGAAAATTTTAAACGGCGCAAATATGCCAATCTTGATAGAGATTATACATATTTGTGCCTTTTAAGGTAGAAACTTTGGGTCCGTGGGGTCCAGGTGCATACGAAATTTTCAGGGACTTAGCCAAATGTTTGCTTGAAACGTCAGGCGACCAGAATGCTGGTTCATATTTTGCACAAAAAATTAGCTTAGCTGTTCAACGTGAAAATGCAGCCAGCATTCTGGGCACTTTTCCTACAACAAATGCTTTAATAAATTTTTAAGTGTCTTTTCTTTGTAAGTATGTACCTTTTTAATATTTGTTAAATTTAATAATTCAATACGTATTTTATATTTTGTATGGATAAAAAATTAAATTATATCAATTCAAACTGCAAACATCATCATATATTAACATTAATCATATAAAGTTAGTTAGACTGAATATATATATATATATATATATATAGTGTGTACACTTGTAGTATATATATATATACTAGTAACTATAGATACAAAGTGAGATTAGACCGTAGCATGCATGTAGACTGAAATCGGAAAGCAAACATAGGTTAACACCAGCTTATCCACCAAGCCGCACTGGGTTCGCGTAGTGTATTATAGCCCAACTCTTCTCTCTGAGAGGAAAGCTTGAGTTCCATCAGTGGGAACATAATGAGCTGAATATGTATATATGTATGCATGCAATTCATTAAACAAGTCGGTACAGTTTTAAAGACAAATTATACAAGCGTCTATCTAGACTGTACTGTCGCTTACTTTTCAGCTACACTTATATATAGCCTATCTATAACACCGAAGGGTCACTCAGAGCATTAAACTTGAGAAATAACTGGGCTGCTCTTGTCAGTACAATATATACATGTTTCTCATTCTCTTTCGCCTAAAACTATTTTGTAAACTTTAACTGGTACCCAAACTTTATAAAAATTTAGTGACTTTATATAGTATTAATTTTTAAAGCACGAACACCTGCTTAGCGATCTCAAACATTTAAATTTAGTGACGTTTTCACCGTACTGCTCGCAGACAATAAGGCATTGTGGAACATACTAATATGCACTTAGGATGTGGAGTCATACTACAGAGTCTCTATAACTATGGAGTACGCCCTTAGTTCAATGCCACGAACTACGGACATTACATGTCTATAATGTAATAGGATCTTGGAGAGAAAACGAAACGATAGAAAAGCTTGGCACTTGGCCAGAGAGATAAATGCCACCCCTGGGTCCCTGGCAAGACTGCAAAACATACTCATTCATATCTTCCATGAATGAAATGGTTTTTATAGTGAGCATGCCAATAGTTACTGCTGTGATTGCTTACTGTTTTGTACACTTTGTTTTTTTGGCTAATGTTTGATCACTATGTATGTATCACTACTCACTTGATGGTTAGTGATGATGCGATTGAAGATGATATCCTAGAATACTGGCTCTCAATGGCAGCTACTGGAACACACTGTTAGGTGCTTAGTGCAAGATTTAAAGACTTGAAGGTGGTAGCCAGGCGGACACCAGAAGTGCCTTACCACCATGCTGTAGATTTCATCACGATGTTATTCAAGGGAGCTACTGGAATACACTGTTAGGTACTTAGTGCCAGATTTAGAAACTTGAAGGTGGTAGCCGGGTGGACACCAGAAGTGCCCTACCACCATGCTGTGGATTTCATCACAATGTTACTTAAGCGGGGCTACTGGAAGATACTGTTAGGTACTAAGTGTCAGATTTAGAAACTTGAAAGTGGCAGTCAGGCGGACACCAGAAGTGCCTTACCACCATGCTGTGGATTTCATCACAATGTTACTTAAGCGGGGCTACTGGAAGATACTATTAGGTACTAAGTGTCAGATTTAGAAACTTGAAAGTGGCAGCCAGGCGGACACCAGAAGTGCCTTACCACCATGCTGTAGATTTCATCACGATGTTATTCAAGGGAGCTACTGGAATACACTGTTAGGTACTTAGTGCCAGATTTAGAAACTTGAAGGTGGTAGCCGGGTGGACACCAGAAGTGCCTTACCACCATGCTGTGGATTTCATCACAATGTTACTTAAGCGGGGCTACTGGAAGATACTATTAGGTACTAAGTGTCAGATTTAGAAACTTGAAAGTGGCAGCCAGGCGGACACCAGAAGTGCCTTACCACCATGCTGTGGATTTCATCACAATGTTACTTAAGCGGGGCTACTGGAAGATACTATTAGGTACTAAGTGTCAGATTTAGAAACTTGAAGGTGGTAGCCGGGTGGACACCAGAAGTGCCCTACCACCATGCTGTGGATTTCATCACAATGTTACTTAAGCGGGGCTACTGGAAGATACTGTTAGGTACTAAGTGTCAGATTTAGAAACTTGAAGGTGGTAGCCGGGTGGACACCAGAAGTGCCCTACCACCATGCTGTGGATTTCATCACAATGTTACTTAAGCGGGGCTACTGGAAGATACTGTTAGGTACTAAGTGTCAGATTTAGAAACTTGAAAGTGGCAGCCAGGCGGACACCAGAAGTGCCTTACCACCATGCTGTAGATTTCATCACGATGTTATTCAAGGGAGCTACTGGAATACACTGTTAGGTACTTAGTGCCAGATTTAGAAACTTGAAGGTGGTAGCCGGGTGGACACCAGAAGTGCCCTACCACCATGCTGTGGATTTCATCACAATGTTACTTAAGCGGGGCTACTGGAAGATACTGTTAGGTACTAAGTGTCAGATTTAGAAACTTGAAAGTGGCAGCCAGGCGGACACCAGAAGTGCCTTACCACCATGCTGTGTATTTCATCACAATGTTACTTAAGCGGGGCTACTGGAAGATACTATTAGGTACTAAGTGTCAGATTTAGAAACTTGAAAGTGGCAGCCAGGCGGACACCAGAAGTGCCTTACCACCATGCTGTGGATTTCATCACAATGTTACTTAAGCGGGGCTACTGGAAGATACTGTTAGGTACTAAGTGTCAGATTTAGAAACTTGAAAGTGGCAGCCAGGCGGACACCAGAAGTGCCTTACCACCATGCTGTGGATTTCATCACAATGTTACTTAAGCGGGGCTACTGGAAGATACTATTAGGTACTAAGTGTCAGATTAAGAAACTTGAAAGTGGCAGCCAGGCGGACACCAGAAGTGCCTTACCACCATGCTGTGGATTTCATCACAATGTTACTCAAGGGAGCTACTGGAACACACTATTTTGTACCTGGTGCCAGATTTAGGAACCCATCACGATGGTACCTTCACTGAAAGCTCAAGTCCGAGGTAGGAGTAGATCCCATGGCCGTCTATTTGACAGGTTACCCCTGGGTCCCCTGGAAAAGCATGATATCCCCATATATAGCCCCCTATCTATCCCCTGGGCTATCGTCACTTAAATTGGAATGTGTCCTATTATGTAGGACATCAACTACTCTGATGGTCCGTTAGACTAGTTGGTAGTGGCTCTGCCTTCAAAACGAGGGCACAGGTTCGATTATTCATTAGGAAAAAATATATACGAACAGAAATGCTTCTACATAGGCCTTAAATGTTTGTGATCATCCACGACTCTGAACGTGTGATGACTGAATGAGTGTGATCATAACTGCTGCAACACCAGGAATACTATTTTGGGGTATTATTCAGTTATAAAACTGCACTATAATATACGGCATTTATGTTTTAATATATTTTTTGTTTGAATCGAGTGTTATCTCAAACTAAATTCCTGCTTTTGTTGACTTTGAAAGAATTATTGTCTGCTTAGCGAAGGCTTATTTTGAAATTATAGAGAGTGAAATGAAATTCTCGAGCGAGGTTTGAACCCTTGCTTCTGACTGTTAAGATAACTATAATAATCTGACTCTGCGGTGGACCGGTGCATGAAACCTAGTTAGGCCAGTGCCAACCGAGGCAGGTTAGTATCAAAGGAGATCGTATATGATATATGAGTATGCATGTATACAATAGTCATTATTCCGATGTTATATCTCTGATGTTATATTCAATAGATCTGAGTAATCAATATCTAACCAAATAGCAAATTAGCACAGATACAGGATCCATCATCAAAGCCCACTGTGCCGTATGATTGAATTGGAATCACCCATTAACTGAATAGGTCTAATGGCATAATGCGGAATCTACGGACTGTTATATACTATTCTAAATATTCTATGTTATATTATTCAATACTAGCTGCGCCCTAAGGGTTCATACGTGTTTTACGCAATTTAAAATAGCCTATTATTAATAAAATAAATATTCAAAATCGGACAAGTAAATTCGTTTTAATAATAAAAAAACACACTTTCGTTTTATAATGTTATTATAGATTTGAAAACCTTGAGTTCTCTTGTCGCGCCGGTGTGACCATGAATTAAAAACTAAAAAGGCAGCAAAACTGCTGTCACTTTGTTGTCTCCGTTTGTCTGTGTGTCCGTCCGTATCGGGTATCTAGTTCTGGAACCGAAAACTGAATACTTTGTGTAGAACTTTAGAAATAAATTATTTGAAAGGAATCTTCCCTAAAACCATAACATTTCTATATTTTACGCGTGTATATAGACTGAGATCCAGAATATAAATAATTGTCCGTATGGGCAAACTACTCGTATAAATTTAAAAATAGACAAATCTTAAATGTTTTAATTTTTGGTCACTTACAATAACTTTACATACTTATACCGCTCTAGCTGGTGCCCGCGACGTCGACTGCGCAGGATTAGTACTTCGAGTAGCTTATTATCTTATCCGAAGCCATATCATTTTATCACCCTTGACGGTATTTGTGTTACATTTCATCGACCTTGACGTCTAGTGTATCGAGCTGTCAAAATGATAGCGTGCTTTTGACTAAGCTATCAGAAACTGACACAAACTAAGACAAAACTGTCATAATTAAGATCTCAACGTAGGCCGAGCTCTTGTTATTTTGTCTTACTGCTAGAACACAACAGTGCCTCGTAGATGGCGATAGACTCGCCTCTGATATGGGATCAAGAATATACTATTTGGAGAAACTTGGATGCTTAGAAACACCTCCGCCAAATACAAATTACATTGAATACGTAATTTATACATAATTAATTACAGTGTGTATAATTGAAATCTGAATTCATTTGAAAATTATATTAAACAGATAGATCGCAGAAGCATAGAGGAAGCGAATGTCATAAACTTATTCGAGATAAACATAGGCCTTAGTAATAAGGAAAGTTATTTGCGAAATAGTTTCGCGTTATTAATGCCGTAAACAACGCGTCACTTACAATTAAATAAATTTGATTTAATTGTTATAAATTAAATTAAATTATTTATGTAACAATTTAATTTTAATACTCATAAAAAATTGCATAACTATTCAATGTAGAAATGCATTCGGCATTCTGGGCACTTCTCCTTCAATAAATGGTTTACTAATATTTGAGTGTTTTTTTTTTTAATCTTTTGTCTATTATTTTGTGTTAGGTATATATTTATATAATAAATTGCATGTTTTTATTATAAAATAAATCGATATATCTGTCGTAGTATGGAGCAACTTAACGAGGACTTTAGTCTGTGAGGGGACGGACACTCCCTCAGCAGTCGGTATGCGAATTGTGAGAGGCAAGGAAATCCGACTCACTAGGTGGTAGGCCTCCTTTGCAAGAGGCCATCTTGGTTGTTACCACCACAGTGCTAGATACCCTACCACAAATTGCGCGCAGGCACTACTCTTTTACGACGTGAAAATCAATCAAACATGTGATAAAAACAACCAAGGAGTAAAATTCGATGGTCGGATGCATCACCTCGGTGGCCTAGCATGGCGTCTGACACGGATTGTCAAAAGACGCGGGTTTGAATCCCGTCCAACGATGAATCACTGTTCTTTCTAAAATTGCAATGGTAGAATTGGTCTTGCTAAGCAGGAATTAGTTCTTTAAAAATTATATAATAAAAACTATAGTTCTGGGTAGCACTGCAACTATCAAGGACATAATGCTTACTTTAGAGCGCACGACTTGTTTCGTCAATTAATTGCATAAAAATAGTTACACACATATTACTTGTGCAAAGCCCACAAGTACGGACAGTTACTGCCGTATTTATAAACAAGTAAAGTAATTACATAAGTAAAAGTAATTACTTAGCAACATTTTTAATATAGACTAGTATTTGCCTAAAGTTAGAACCATCCAAGAATTCTTAGCGAAGTAAATGTCAACATTTTCTTAACTGAAAGGCAATGAGATGAGAAGACGTAAATTTTTCGTTTTTATTGCAGAAGTGAAGTTGTATAAAAAATACATTCGAATACACGTCTAAACTGTGAAGGATCTACTAGGCTGTAAAATTAAAATCCCATGATAACAACCACAACTACACACAAGTGTACAATTGTACTTACAAGTGTAAAAGTATGCATCCGATTTCGATATGGCATTACTTACTTAAGCATTTAATTTAGTAAGGTAGTGTTCATTGCTCGATTATAGAATAAGATTGTATGTTTAAATATTCTATTGTTAAGTAATTACTTCATTCATTAAATTACTTAGCAACAAGTAATTACTTGTTCAAAAATACGAGTGTTAAACTGAGTTCTCGAATTTGTTACCAATTACATCTACTTGGGACAGACAATCAAACTACCCCCCCCCGAAGGGTTCCCGCATTGACGTGGTGGGGGGGCTCAGTAGCCGTGGCTTGGATCACCACGGTGAAGCCAAGAGGAACCCAAGGGCCACGCCGACATTGGGGTGCGCTGGCCGGCTCAGGCGGGGCCGCTCCTATGGGCTTTGGCCACCAAGTCCACATAGGAGTGGCGGGGTCCGGGCGCTTTGGCGCAGACTCGAGGAGGTGGGGCCCGGGCGCTTTGGCGCAGGTTCGAGGAGGGGGGCCCGGGCACTTTAGTGCAGGCTCGAGGAGGTGGGGTCCGGGCACTCGGCGCAGACTCGAGGAGGTGGGGTCGCGGGGGGGTTATCCCCCGTGGCTGACGTAGCAGGCGGTGGAGCTACGTATCCGACCCACCGCAGGGAGACCACGGGCGTCCAGACACGGGGAAGTCTGGCGCCCATTGTTGGCGGGTTTGGTCTCCGAGGTAGTTGCGGCGTGCCATGTATTCTGGCGTGCCGCGAAGAGAAGTGTCCGGTAACGAACAGCCGCGGCGGGTACGCGGTCGTCTGCAAAATCTGTCCCGCGTTCCCATCAAAAGCGGCAGTGACGGAACACCCCGGGGTTTTGGTGGGTATACGGACTCCCACATAACCTCCCCGTGGTAGGTGGTATCCATAAAAGATTTCCCAGGGACAAAAAAAAAAAGACAGTCAAACTAGGCAGATCCAACTTAGAGAAAGAGGTCAATCGTCGAATCCAACTCGGCTGGGCAGCGTTCCGGAAACTTGTCAAAAATATCCCAGTGCCTCAAGACAAGAGTCTTCGACCAATGTATGTTACCAGTGATGACTTATGGCACTGAAACGTGATCTCTTACTATGGGCCTCATACATAAGCTTTAAGACGCACACCAAGCTATGGAGAGGGCTATGCTCGGGGTTTCTCTCCGTGATCGGATCGGAAATGAGGAGATCCGTAGAAAAATGAAAGTCACCGACATAGCCCAGAAGATCAGCCAATCAAAGTGGCAGTGGGCAGGGCACATAGCACGCAGAACAGATGGCTTAGGCCGGACGGTTCTGGAATGGAGACCTTGTTCTTTTGTGAAATTATGGGGGAGGCGTATGTTCAGCAGTGGACGTCCTACGGCTGAGATGATGATGATGGAAATACGAGTGTTAGACTCTAGTCTCCTTATGCCGTTGTGCCTTATACTCTAGTCACTAAAGTATCAAGAATATCAAATATATAATAATAGTAATATAGTATATAGTAATAATAATACAACGAGTATCGACAAAAACTTTCGTAGGTGCATGCGCTTTTAAGTGTCTAGCGTCCATATTTCGCCGTCTGTCTGATTTACTATACTGAAACAGAACTAGCAACAAAGTTGAGTTACATGTCTGTGCACTTTTATAGGGGATGTAGACTCGGAACGATCTAGTTCAGCAAACTAAAATAGTTCAAAGGATGGAACAAACTTACTTGTCAGTGAGTAGGTAATGTGATGGAGAAATTGTGCTTACCATACACGCTATAATATAATTTCATATGCCATCATATCTCATTTCCTAAATCCTTATTTGTATTTTATATTAAAAACTGTTTTGATACTGACCAACAATATAGGAAATTAAAAAAAAAATGTTGGAATGACACAAAAGACGTTGGGAGAAACAATTTAGATTTTTAAGATAGAAGATTTTCTGGACCCCAAAAGAATACGGACTACGTTTCTCGAATATAGAAGTTAAAAGGCAGTGAACGGAGCTGAAAAGTAGTCTAAAGAAATTTGAAAAGAAAGTGGTTTGGCATCTTGGCCTTCTGATGAACCCGGTATCGCCCGGTAATGCGAATACGGCTGGTGTCCGATGTTGAAAGGTCATTTCGAACCAATTAAGCAATTCTATAAAAGTTCATTTGGTTATATGTGTATACATTTAAAAAAAAACAAGACTGATTCAAGAAGTATGATTTGATAACCTACATCTGAAGTTCATTCCAGGTCACGTTATACAGCTAATATATTTATATTTCTAATCATACGTTTTATTTACTATTATATTAGCTAGCTAGACCTTCTTCTTAGTGTAGGTATTCTATTAGATTACAACGCCTACATTACAATATAACCCTATCTATCTTCTATTAGTTTATAAATACAAATACGCGGTCACGCCATAACTTAAGAACGATTTTATCGATTTAATCCATCTTTTTTATGTTATACTAGCAAACCCTGCGAACTCCGTTTCGCCACCAATGGCTTCGTTTTATGTAACATTTCGTTTGGCGCCATCTACTTAAAATATTGGTTTGTAGTACATGCTATGTATCAGAGATGGCGCTGTATGTAAAAAAAGATTTTCCCGCTTTTATTTTTAAATTTTTCCTGAAGTTTCTTTACTATATACCTCACGGAGCCCGAGACCTTTCCAACGAATGCAAAACCGTGGAAATCGGTTCGTGCGTTCTGGAGTTATAGCGTCAGGAAGGAAAACCCGACTTATTTTTATATAGTAGATAATACTTTGCGGGTAGGAAACTAAAAAAAACAAGAAAATATGGCTACACAGACATAACCACGCGCGTGGATCCAGGGACACAGCTAGTACATGATAGTTTCGAACAAATAAACTTAAGACTTCCTACTCACAACCACTATTGCTACCATAGGCTACTCGAATAATTAAAATACGAATTTATTGTTTTTTTATCTGCTTATTTTACCCCATAATAAGAATTTAGCCCCGAGCTCCAAATTTAGCCCCAAATTATGATCTATCAAACAAAAACCATAGACTACCTAAGAACAAAGAAGTTTTAAATAAAAGCTTAGCAAAAACTACCTAAATATCGAATCAACTAAAAAAATAAAATAATTAAAATTGTAGGGAACTTAAAATTCTTAACAACTTTTGTATATACTATTTTTCGTGTGAATTTGAAATAAACGAGTTATTCAATACGCAAATTTGACCCTTTAAATCAAGATGGCGGATGAGGCAACTAATGAACTAAACGAACTATGATAGTTCATTTTTGGAAGTACGCCTCCAGACACATTTTAAATTTATTAATGGACTCGTAAGGTTGTACATTTACCAATGATTAAGTTAACAGTAAGTAATATATAGTTACATTATGTGATATTTTTATTCAATTCGTTTATATTGTACTAGCTGCGCCCCGCGGATACACCCTCGTGATGATGCATGGTGATTATGATAGTAAAAAGTTTCCCATGTGTTGATCTAGCCGCACCTACCTCTATACCAAATTTCAGCAAATCATCAAAAATTAAATAAATATCATCATAATGTTTTTAAAGTGCTTTAAAAACTGATGATGGTTTAATATGGATTAGAAATGATATGAATAAGAAATGATTCGATATATGTATAAATCCAACATTAAATTTAATACAACCAGAAAATGTACGTTTCAGTTAATAGACCTATTTTCTATTCACATATAATTTCTCGTCCTGAGTAACTGACTGACTTACCGGTGGGAATACAAATTAAAAATTATGGTACATGATGCTTTTTTGTTGTAAGCTACCACAAAGTTATGATTCTTGGGAATTGCACTCCAAAGAGAATTAAACGATCGTAGCCGCTGGTGAGTCACCGAGTAAAGGAATATATAGCATGTGACCAGATTAATAATCCATTAAGTTTCCATTAAGAAAAAAAAGCATACCTCATAGGAAAAGGAATATAATATAGTTGTTAATACAAGTCTGTCCCTTAGGAACTCCAAATAATACTGGCCTAGTTTGTATGTACAATGTGTCCATCTCTTAAAAGGCCAAAGCCAACATAAAGGAAACATCGCAAAAAAAAATCAAACGATGTCGCTTAAAGCTCAAAACGTAAGCTGCTTATATTAAAAATACAATGTCTACACGGCTGCTGCCAACTATTTGAAAAGATGGAAATATACAAATACATTTTCATAGGCAATGGATTGTTCTGGGGAAAAAATCCAAGCTTAAAAACTCAGGAACTTACAAATTCTGTCTATTGGCCAATATGGATTATGAAAAAACTTTGCGTTTACAAATCTACATAAATAATACTGAACTAGGTTCATCACCCGTGTTTCAGCATACAGCGCTCTTTCCCCAGCGTTGGACTACTGCTAGCCATTTTGGTACAATACTAATTTTAAGAATTTAACAACAATATACAAACGTCCTATTACTCGACAAAACCATAATTATGGCAGTCTTACATAAAGTTCTTTCGAGATAATTATATGACGAAAACCTGGCACATAAGTGCTTTTATATTTATGTCTATGTCGTAATATGTCAAATTGCGGCATGTTGATTACCAAAACATATTTTCAAACATCATGAAATAAATGTATTCTCGGATACCATTTTTCCAGTTTACAGAAACGGCTTACCGAAAATGATAAAATAAAATACTTTTATGCACCATACTTTATGTACCTACTATATGTTGACATATTCTACAAAGACTTGAATGAAAAAAAATAAGTCTACGACATTTCTATATCAATACTGATATCGAGGAGTTTAGTGATAGAAAGGACTATTATAATCGTAAAAAATAATCTTTGGTTATAAAGCATAAATTAATGAGGAAGTTAGTAGACCATATTTTCATTTATACTCGTATTTGTAAATATATTCAATGTTTGAATTCAAAATAATTATATTAATATGATATAACTGTTAAAATAGACCGATTGACCTTATCAGTTACTGTAATCAGTATATGAATTATTATTATTTTTGACTTTTTCTTTCATATATATAACAATTGCAGTACATATATAAGTATATATGACTGAACGTAAACCTAAAATAACTTTTGTATAATCTCATCTATACGAAAAGTGTTATCTATATAAATGTATTTGTTATTCATATGTGAAACAATGACGTGTTATATTTATTACCAATAAATGATTTATGATTCATAAAGAGAAAAGATTTGTATTTTTTGTATGTTTGCAACGAATAATCTGAAAAATCAAGATACCAATTTAGCTTTGTTTTTACTACATAAATGCTACATTATCCCTGAGTAACATAGGCTATACATTTTGATTAATCATCATCATCATCATTCATCACCACGCGCTTGAAACCACGGAGCGCAGCTAGTTAGTTTATATTGCAGTTTTTGATGTTCAAACCGGTAATAGCATCCAACTCAGATTGTCACATGACATGGGTTTGATTCCGAACTTGTGTTACTTTTCTGACTAATTACAAATTTTGTTTTAGCTAAGCAGGCGTTAGTACTTGTACTAAAAATCATATAATAAAATGATGGATTTGTTTTTAAACGCAACTGTTCACATGCAAACATTAATATGTCGCAAATTTTGGGAAATCGATAGCGTGTCCCAGATTAAATAACTAAATAGTGTATTACTCGTACTAAATCCGGTTACATAACCATGAACAAAAGTTTTCTAGAACATAAAATATGTATTATAATATTATTGACCTTGGCATAATTCAAAAGCAAAATTATAGTCAGCCTCACTTAATGTGCGAGTTTGCGTGCTTAGAAAAAGGAAATCCTGACAGATTGCGTGACAAGCGGCTTGCAAGCCAAATACCTGTGGTTATTTTTAGTGTTCCATGCCAAATTTGGAAAATCCGAACGCTTTCTGTTTTACCGTGTTGGTTTCTCATCCGTGTCACAGCGTAACATATGATTTGAAGCACTTGCAATGCCACTTGCCTAGTCAATCGTTATTTTTCAATTAGGTTTAAGCATACCTTGCACTGCAGTGTCAGAGTAAAAGAAATTTTCCCTTTACTGTTGGGACACAGACCGTAAGAGGAAACTCGACTTACTAGAGGGCAGCTTAGCCTTTTATACAACAGCTCGCTTTGGTTGTGAACACCGCAGTGCATCCGACATACTTAAATCTTAATCAGCTCATTATATTGCCCCTATTGGGACTCGAGCTTTAGCTTCCTCTCAGAGAGAAGACTTGGGCCCTAATCCGGCATGCGGGTCTTAATTGGATAGGCCAGTGGCCAACCCATGTCGAAAATATCAGGATGCCCAAAGGCATTTGACATAGCCTTACCTTCCGACTGTTGTCCTAAGACAAACAACTGGGTCTGACGGCTTGACTTGCCCTCCGAAGCACGGAAGCGCTAAGTTGAATAATGCCACTAACGGTCACCTGTTGTCCAACTCCTGACCGCAGCAAGTGTTGCTTAACTTGTTGATCGGTTAAGAACACCAAGTCAAACTTCGCTGCGAGCGCTTCATACTTACTAAATAAATTATTTATAATGTTTAATTTTGCAAAACGTAAGATGTTCACAAATTCACTTAAAATTTACGTTACATCCTTAGTAACTTAATAAAGTTATTTATTAGATCGCACTTCATTTCAATGCTTACGATTAAATTATGTAGTTACATAGATTATATTAAGGTCGCTGGACCGAAGAGACGATGACGTTGTATGCAGGCAGATTCCAACTGGTTCTTTTAAAAATGTATGGGTAAGGCCCACTTGTAAGACGTGGATATTCTACGGGTGAGATAATCATAATGATACAATAAACATATTATATAGATTAGTAGATGTATAGTGTGTAGTGTACCCTTAAAGCTATCAAAATATACTTATATATGTGTAAATAAACTAATACAAAACAAAAGAAACGCATTCACAGTAGAATAATTTTAGAACGTATCGGTTACATTGGGAAGGTTCTTTTTACCTTTAGCAAGCACAAGGTGTTATTATATAAACATGAGCTGGTACCCGCGACTACGTGTGCGCAGGATTAGTACTTCGTGTAGCTTATCCAAGGGCATATCTATCTTTATACCAGAATATCATAAAATATGTGTATGTTTAAACGCAATTGTATTAATAGTATTATGTGATAATATTTAAATACCTTGTATGTCAATCAGTAAACATGAAGAATAAAACATCGTTGCGGCCGTCCACGAAACCTTGGTGCCGTAACCGAATAAGGAAAAAATTATCTACTAGAATTTTATTTTTCGTATGCGAAACCTACGAGTTAGGGACGAGAAAAGTTACAAAATAAAAATATTGTTTCTCTATACAAAACCCATAAACAAATTCATGATTCATAAATACTGTTCAGTCATTATTAAGTCTGTCAATATATATATAAAATTAATCACCATGAAAAAAACTGCCATTACATTTCATCAGTCTTGACTGTCACCGAGCACGTCTATTGTATCGACCTGTCGAGTTGACTTGGCTTTTGACTAAACTATCAGAAACTTTCACTAACTTTGACAGTACTGTCATCGTTACGATCTTAACGTAGGCGGAGAATATATTATTAATATTTTGTATCTGCTGTGCCCAAGCATATTACGCTTTTTCACCCGCGTGTTAATGGATGATGATGATGCTGAAAAGTATCCTATGTGTTAATCCTAATCCAGCGCCTCATCTACTCCATACCAAATTTCATCAAAATTTCCCCCGCCGTTTAAGCGTGAAAGAATAAAAAAGATCCACACATCCATATACAACCATACATCCATACACACACACAAACTTTCGCGTTAATAACTTTAGTAGGATATATCAAAACTAGTGTATCATTACTATAAATTATATACATATAGTGCACAAGATTTTTTTTAGTTTAAAATGACACTGAAGCAAGTAATCTGAAGACTCAAAATCAATGTGTGGATGCAGTGCAGAAACACACAAAACTTCATCTTCAAACTACAGGTGGCACAGCAACTGCCATAAACGTGCGCAATTCTACTTTGCAGCACAAAAAATAACATACATAAAAGCTCCACCTTTTAAAGAAAATTAAACGTAGCAAAAAGTGTATAACCAAACTAAAAGAGCTCAATTAAACCTAACAAGACTTGGAAAAGAAGTAAATAACTTGAATGCTGAAAACAAAGTTGAAAATAGCAAATGCACAAGACGAGCAAAGATATAACTCCCTGTAAAGAACAAAAAAACACTTGATGTTGACTTGTTTTTGTCGCGATTCACCTTGTCCTATTTTTTAATAAAGCCACAATTATACGTTCATACTTCTTAACCATTATAATCAATATAATAATATTGACAAAACTGTAGATAGAGGCTATTGGAAGCCTAATCAAATGAGAGAGGCCATAGCAAAGATGTTACAAGAAGTTTGTCCACAATTTAACCGCGTACGTTAAGCCGTCAAAGTAATATTAAAAATGTGTGAGACTTACGAAAGTTTCAATCAAGTTGCTATTTTTTAAATGGTTTTCCCAACAGCGAAAGTTCTCGGAGTAAAGTAAATAGAACTCGAGTTGAAATCCTATCCAGAGTGTTGATTTTCGAAATAGGGAGTAAAGAATCAGATTGTGTTACAAATACTCTCATTTCAAATTGTATGGTTGCCAAATAAATTTGCAAAGCTACTCCTCCTGATGAGTAACCCTCAAACTATCAAATCCATCAAAACCAAAATGAATTTATAAGCCGCTCTAAAAGTTATACTTGATACCTAATAATTAATAATTTGTCGAATAAACCCTTGTAGTAAGAACCAATAACGAACAAAGTCTTAGACAAAGATTTTCGAAGTCAACGGGGTGGGCGTTACGCAACTCTTCGTCCTCCTGAGTACTTAAGAGGATTGCATAGCTAGTACTTTCCATACTAAAAGATAAAACTCCTTTCTACCTCTTAAAACATTGTCCGATTTCAGTGATTGTTTTTTATGGAATCATCTCATTGTTTACTATGCCCGTACGTTTTGATTTTTTCAGTATTTCAAAGTGCTATAAATTTCCTTTTTTAGAACTTAAATAAAATGAAAAATCAAAACGTACGGGCTTCGTAAACAATGAGATGATTTCATGAAAAAAAAATCACTCAAATCGGGCAATGTTAAGAGGTAGAAAATAGTTTTTTTTTAGTATGGAAAGGACTAGCTATGCAATCCTCTTAAACAGTATTATCGTATGAGCTTAACCAAAATGCAATTTTTAAACGACAAGATAAAAAAAATATGCCTGCTTTTTTCGGGCATCGATAAATTACAATGAAAAGCCTGGAATAAAAATTTAAAAGACCGATCAAAGTCAATCAAGCTATTTAAATTTGATTATAGATAACCAGAAAGATTTAGATTAGCGAATAATTGGACGAAGAAGGTCGATATTTTTTATTTTTTGCTCAGTTCCAGCTTAGTAGAAGTAGAAATCTTTTTGAATGAGATTGTAGAGTAATGTTCGAAATACTGAGTTCTTGTTTGAAGGTAAATTGGTTTAAGCAAAATGGAATAGAAAATAATTGCTCATGGGACTTAACAACTTAATGTTTCAGAGTTACGGGCGCATTTTAGTTCGTTACTTGTTAAAAAGTGTCTTTTATAGGCCAATTAGACATAACATCAGGTGTGCCTCGTCCTTGTACACTCTTATAACAACTAAAAAGTTTGCCTCCGTCCACTTGGATCCACAGCTTGGCTCCACATGTGGATCCGCGGATACCTTTATCTCCTTTTAAACCCACCATTGAGGGGATCCAAAAATACTAATATTTTGGCCACTAACCTATCCACCAAGCCGCTCTGGGTTTGCGTGGTAGATTATGGCCCAACTCTTCTCTCTGAGGCTCGAGTCCCAGCAGTGGGAACAAAATGGGCTGATTACGAAAATGATAATTTATGATGATTCGGTCCGAATCAGCAAGCCTCCGCTTCATTCATAAATCTTTTGTTATAGCATAAACTTGGTTAAGTAGGTAGATTGAAAAGGAATCAAAATATTCACAGATCCATCTGTGGATTTAAGAGGAAAAAGTAGTATTCACGAATCCACCTGTGGATTTATGAGGAAAAAGAAGTATTCACAGATCCATCTGTGGATTTTAGAGGAAAAAGAAGTATTTCCAGATCCACCTGTGTATTTTAGAGGAAAAAGAAGTATCCACGGATCCACATGTGGAGCCGAGCTGTGGATCCAAGTGGACAGAGGGAAATGTTTGCATTTTTTATATAAAGCGGAATAAAAATCTAATATGCCTATAGTTGAATTTATTTAGGTGTCCTAGATTTGTGTTTCTTTAAAATTTGACGTGGATGGAATATGAACTGTAAAGTGGGCGATGTACGAGTACATAAACAATGTACATAATCATAAAACGTTGTTTTCGTGCGTTCTTCGTCTTAAGAAAGTTTTGGTAGGTAAAGCAGTCACCACTCCTAACTCGTATTGATATATCGGATGTCCCAAAACTCAACGATACTGTGCGAGAGAACAAGGTATACCAGTTATGAAAAAATAAGAAAAAACTCCATGTCACTTAGCCAAGCGATAATAAAAAAATTTCGAAAATGTTGAATACTTCTGAAGGGATTTTTTTAATATAACCTCATATAAGATTGATATTAATCGCAACCACAAATTAAAGTAATAAACATTGTTGACTAAGTAAAATAAACAATTTTACTTAGCTTCATCGAAATCTGTGCAGTAGTTTTTAAGTTATGCGTGAGCATACAGACAGACAGAATTTTTTTTCAAAAACGTCATATTCTTGTTCAGTAGGTAATTTACGTCTACTGACTAACATTTTTTTAATTTGTCTTCCAAGTACAGACTTTTTGGCCTCTACTCCTTTATTATAAGTATATAGATAACTCAAAAACTACTGGACCTAATTTGATAACTGAACTTAAATGGGACTACACGGGAAGCACCAGCTTACAAAACAAAAAAGTATATTGAGAATCGGTTCACCAAGTCGAAGTTTATGAGGAAACAAACATAAAAAAATACAGTCAAATTGAGTACCTCCTCCTTTTTAGAAGTCGGTAGAAAATAAGACAACAACAGCATCCACCGCGGTACGATAAAATAATTATTTCTCATGTAAATAAGACTTTTAGTGATTCTAACTTATTAATTAAAGCCAAATGTAGTTAATTTACGGGAGCATTTAGTGAAAAACTCCATACTACGAGTGGTTGGCTTTTCACATACCAGATGACAATTAAATCGGAGGTGTTGAAAACGAATGAATATTCAAGGCGAGCTACGCTCCGCACCGTGGCTTGCCTCGATTAATAATAGGTATAATTAACTGAAGGTGGTATCAGACGCTTCACTCGAATTAATGTTCGGTAGAGTGAATGCATGTTTTTTCGTTCTATACATGCACACAGTAGGTAAATCTGGAAGGACATAAAAAATAATCCCCTATTTTCAACCGACTTCCAAAAGGAGGAAGGTTTTCAAGTGCACGCGTATGTTTTTTATGTATGATCACGCATAACTTTTTATAGAGTAGTTTTGTGGTAGAATATACTATCGGTTTTTTAGTTATTCTACTAATATAAACGTGAAAGTATGTGAGTATGGATATGTGGATGTGTGGATGTGTGGATGTATGGATGTATGGATGTATGGATGTATGGATGTATGGATGTATGGATGTATGGATGTATGGATGTATGGATGTATGGATGTATGGATGTATGGATGTATGGATGTATGGATGTATGGATGTATGGATGTATGGATGTATGGATGTATGGATGTATGGATGTATGGATGTATGGATGTATGGATGTATGGATGTATGGATGTATGGATGTATGGATGTATGGATGTATGGATGTATGGATGTATGGATGTATGGATGTATGGATGTATGGATGTATGGATGTATGGATGTATGGATGTATGGATGTATGGATGTATGGATGTATGGATGTATGGATGTATGGATGTATGGATGTATGGATGTATGGATGTATGGATGTATGGATGTATGGATGTATGGATGTATGGATGTATGGATGTATGGATGAATGGATGTATGGATGAATGGATGTATGGATGTATGGATGTATGGATGTATGGATGTATGGATGTATGGATGTATGGATGTATGGATGTATGGATGTATGGATGTATGGATGTATGGATGTATGGATGTGTGGATGTGTGGATGTGTGGATGTATGGATGTATGGATGTATGGATGTATGGATGTATGGATGTATGGATGTATGGATGTATGGATGTATGGATGTATGGATGTATGGATGTATGGATGTATGGATGTATGGATGTATGGATGTATGGATGTATGGATGTATGGATGTATGGATGTATGGATGTATGGATGTATGGATGTATGGATGTATGGATGTATGGATGTATGGATGTATGGATGTATGGATGTATGGATGTATGGATGTATGGATGTATGGATGTATGGATGTATGGATGTATGGATGTATGGATGTATGGATGTATGGATGTATGGATGTATGGATGTATGGATGTATGGATGTATGGATGTATGGATGTATGGATGTATGGATGTATGGATGTATGGATGTATGGATGTATGGATGTATGGATGTATGGATGTATGGATGTATGGATGTATGGATGTATGGATGTATGGATGTATGGATGTATGGATGTATGGATGTATGGATGTATGGATGTATGGATGTATGGATGTATGGATGTATGGATGTATGGATGTATGGATGTATGGATGTATGGATGTATGGATGTATGGATGTATGGATGTATGGATGTATGGATGTATGGATGTATGGATGTATGGATGTATGGATGTATGGATGTATGGATGTATGGATGTATGGATGTATGGATGTATGGATGTATGGATGTATGGATGTATGGATGTATGGATGTATGGATGTATGGATGTATGGATGTATGGATGTATGGATGTATGGATGTATGGATGTATGGATGTATGGATGTATGGATGTATGGATGTATGGATGTATGGATGTATGGATGTATGGATGTATGGATGTATGGATGTATGGATGTATGGATGTATGGATGTATGGATGTATGGATGTATGGATGTATGGATGTATGGATGTATGGATGTATGGATGTATGGATGTATGGATGTATGGATGTATGGATGTATGGATGTATGGATGTATGGATGTATGGATGTATGGATGTGTGGATCTTTGTTACTCTGTCGTGTTCAAACGGCGGAGGAAATTTTGATGAAATTTGTTATGGACGTATATGAGGCGCTGGATTAACACATATGATACTTTTCATCATCATCATCATTCATCAACAATGGGTGAAGCATAGACAAAATAATAAAATCTCCGACTACGTCAAGATCGTAATGATGACAGTTCTGTCAAAGTTTGTGTCGCTCGCTATCACTTTGACAGCTCGATGTGCTCGGCGACCGTCAAGGGTGATGAAATGTAACACAAATACCCTCAAGGGTGATGCAATATAATGGCAGTTATTTCTATTGTGATTAATTTTATATTTGTATGTACGTAAGTACTGTCTTTGATTATAAGTGTTTACTGATTGATAAACGAAATAATTAAATTTACTAATATATTACTATTATAGCAATTACGTTTGACCATATACATATTTTATGACACTTTGGTATAATGATAGATATGGCCTTGGATAAGATAATAAGCTACTCGAAGTACTAATCTTGCGCAGACGAAGTCGCGGGCACCAGCTAGTACTCTAATAACTGAAAAGTGTTTTGCCTCAAGTCAAGTCAAGTCAAAATCATTTATTCAATTTAGGCATCAAAGACGCACTTATGAACGTCAACTTTTCATTATAATGTACTTTAAAGACTCTACCGCCGCGTTCCAAAATATATAGAACCCACCGAGAAGAAGCGGCAAGAAGCTCGGGGCCATTCTTTTTATATGGATGTTTACAATGTTTCTACTTAGGTACTACAAATATTACATTTTATGGGTGGCAGAGAGACAGCTTGCCAGAAGTGGAGTATTCCAAGCATCTTTATCTTCTATATAATGTCGAACTTTATAGTAAGTTTTTTTTACTAAAACGTTTTTTACAGTCAACTTGAATTTGCCCTCTGTGAGCTCAGTTATGTGCTTTGGGATTTTATTGTAAAAACGCACACAATTTCCTAGGAATGACTTATTAGTCTTCGCAAGTCTAAAACTAGGTACAGCTATCCTATTTGTATTTCTGGTATAAAAAGTGTGGTGATCACTATTTAACTTATATTTATGTAAATTTTTACGAACATACATTATATTTTCAAATACATATAAGGAAGGCAACGTTAAAATATTAATTTCTTTAAATAAATCTCTCAAAGATTCACGGGGTTTGTGTGATTTTGTATATAGCTCTAATAGCACGTTTCTGAAGGATAAATATGGTCTTATATATGCCCATCTTGATGATATCCTTATTGACGGTGAATTACAATCGATCTCGTAAGTCGCAAGGGTCGCTAAAAAGGGAGATATTATAAACTAAATATGTGAAATAACTTGAAGAAGGAACCATCATAGTTCAAAAGTACCTATTATCACAATATCGTGCGTTATGTTTAAATAGTAATACTAAGTACTAATACTACCATATGAAAGGCGAAAATGAACATCTATCATTGTTCCATATATAAAAGCTGTTGTCACAAACGTCAGGGTAAATCAGTTTCAAGTGATATATTTCAACTCGAACGTAGCTTTGCAACTGCCCTACATTGTCATCGACCTTGCGTAACTGCCTTACGTAAATAAAGGCAAGACGCTACGGCCTGAATGGCTACGCCGCTACGGAGCTACGCGGTGCGCGTTATATGGTACCGTAGCACGTAGATTGATTCATTTGTTAATTTGAAGCTCAATCTGCCGTGCGATTCTCTAAGAGCAAACATCGTTGCATCTTTGACAACATCCGTGAAACAAATGGAGACATGACAAGAAACGTTGGAAAAACTACCTTATATACAAGGGCGATATCTCATAAAGTATTTGACATCGGTGAGCTCGGCGATGAGCGCATCGACGAATCATTAGAGAATCACACGGCTGTAACTTCCTTAACTAAATTTGTATACAATGAAATAGAAGTAATACTTTAGATTTAAAAAGAAATTGGAAAATTATTCAGTCTTTTAGATGGTTTCATTGCGGTATTGGAATGAGATTAGCTAGTATTTTTTATGATGGTAAGAAGTGCACGAGGTGGAACTTACCTTGTCATTCTCAAATAGCTAACATGGTTCAGCAAAGTAAACTGAGGTCATGACTTGAATGGATTACCGCTAGTGACATTTTCAAGTGAGCCCTTCCGTATCTCGCGCAGTATTTTAAATGACAACAATTGGTAGGCTGTACCATAGTGTGGTCTGAAAACTTTAACACTAGTGCCAGCAAAGCCTATCCAGCAGCCCGCCTGGTGAGTTTTGGAACGTGCTGCTCTTTGAGGCTTGATTCGAGTCCCAGCAGTTGAAACATGATGATTTGATTAGTATGCTAAGCTCAAAATTATCAAATAAAATGCTAACGGTAAAACGTTTATCGTTCAATTAGTTTTGCACTAAAAATATAATAGTACACAATACATTTTATAAATGTATACATTGTATAAACAGTGTTTTAGTTGAAGTGATTTTAGTTATTATAGTTATATAACATCATTTCTTTTAATAAATACTACATATAATAATCTATATACTATAACACAGTAGTAGTACTAAAACTCTTCATTTTTAGAGCTATGTTTGGCATTTTATATAATTTATTATATATTTTATAATTAATTTAAATCAACATTTCGGGCTCAATGATTTATGGAGCCGAATGGTGAATCAAATCAAATCAAATCAAATCATTTACTCACAAGAACGTTGTCAGATACAGCAGATGTAACGCTTAAAATATATGTCCATATCATTCTACCATAACAATGGTGTGCAAAGTTTTAAGACTTATACTAAGTTTTCAAAATACAAATAGGTACAGTTTTAAAAGTTATCATCTATCAAAATACAAAATGTCAAAATTTTATAAATAATTATAATTATAATGCTCAAATAAGAAAAAAAATATTAAAATTTTCCATATAGATACTGTCAAGGAATTAATATAGTGTAGAAACTTTGAATGTCATAAACTCATGTGTAAAAACAGTTGTCAAGCAGCCATAAAGTAATCTTTTTTTTGAAAATATTTAATGTCATATCTTTAAATGAATTAGGCAATTAGGTGATGCGTTGATTGTTACTCTATTCAAGTCCTTAAGAACCGGCAATACAATCTATTTTTAATTACTTTCAAATTCTAAATAGTCCGTACATATACATTTCAAATCAAATAACTACTAAATTTCTAAATTTATAATTTGCTGTGTTTGAATCGAAGTTTTCCATTTAGAAATGTGAAAAACTTTCAAAGTCTTTGCACCAAAACCAAATTGACGGAAGCGTTGCACATAAAGTTCGCAAATTTTGTTTGGACTTGCGCCAATCGCAACCAGATGTGTGGCTCGGTATTGCTAGAACGGTGCATAAATATATGCATCACAAGTACACATATGTTTAACTGATGCCACTTCCTTAGTTATTTTTTGTTTAAAGTGAAAACATCTCCATTGTTATTTCAGATCAACTCTCATTATAATTTTCATAACATTGTTACATTTGTATGAAGTATCAGGGATTGATTTATATTGTGTACGCCATTCGCTATTTTAAAAACTAAATAAAGTACATGCCTCGTCTAAATTTAAAAAATCAAAACCCAAGTTTGTAAGCTATTCTCCTTTGTAAATAAACTCCCACGATTGTAAATTTGCCATTTCTGAAGTACGTGAAATAAACATTTCAAAGTCATTTAATATCAAGTTAGATCAACTGAATTTTTTATTAAAGTAATCATAGTCAATTCGCAGTCACCCAATAATTCTTACATGCATTACTAAAACTTTTTGAGGTGAGTGAGAAGAACTACTACTGCTACTACTATGTAATAGGGAGCGAGCATCTAAGGGGCACTGTTCCAGAACAGTGCCCCTTAGATGGCAAAAGGCAATAATAATAATAAATGGCTCTGCTATTGAGAATTTGTTTTTTAATCATAAAAACCAAATAACTGTCCAAGGGGACCCGGGAGATTCCTTAGCAGCTAATGCATCAGTACACCAACGAGGCAGTTTATTGGTTGGTTTCATATCCCAATAGACCAAACTATTCTACACATCGTACGAATATTTGTCCCGGCTAATTATTTAATCGGAGACCCCGCGCTTCAAAGGTACTGTGGACTGATCTAACGATGCCGTCAAACATTTTAAGACATTAAATGTATGTGTCAATTAAGGCTTTTTTTAAATGCTGCTAAAAGGAGAAATGCTGTCCACTTCCCCTTCGCCGCGAGGGTGACAGAAGGGGGTCCCCTTGAGAGCAGGCCTCCTTGATGGGGCGAAATGGGGTCGCGCTGGAATTCACTATCTCGGTAGGCCCGGATTGATCTTAACCGGGCCTCAGCGCCTGCAAAGGGATGACCTTGCTCACCAAGGTCACCCCCTAGACGTGAAGGGACGTGCTAGCTAGAGAATAGCCCCACGACTCTTCGCCAGTGACCCCACTACGGAGGAGGGAGGAGACATGCGAACCATCTCCTCCTTTCCCCCGGTCGTATGCGCCAGAGTGGATCAGCTCGGACATCGTTCTCCCTCATCCGCTCTGCGGTAGCCTTCAGCTCCATCACCGCTTCGCATTAACAACGCTTTTGTTAGGCGATTGGAGCAGCTTTAGTCACATAGAAGCTTGCTGCGACGTCCGCAGCGAGTAATTGCGACTATTGCGATACGCGAATACTGGACGGTGTCATGTACGGCAGCGTGCGTGCTGGCCAGTGATCCCCCCTGGGACCTGCAAGCGGAAATCCTCGCCGAAGTCTACCACTTCGAAGCTACCCTGTTGTGGGGTTGAGAGGAGGATCTGGCTCCACCGGTCCTGCCGGCACACGCTTTCAGCGGTAATAGGCGGAGATCTTTTCCTGCAGAATGTGGTGATTACCATGCTCAGCACCAAAATACCGTGGCAGGCGGTGGCCACGAGTCCCGAGGGGCAGTCCCAGACTGGGAGGAGGTTACACGCATGCGGCGACAGGCACGAGCTACCCTGTTGTGGGGTTGATAGGAGGATCTGGCTCCACCGGTCCTGCCGGCACACGCTTTCAGCGGTAATAGGCGGAGATCTTTTCCTGTCGAACGTGGTGATTACCATGCTCAGCACCAAAATACTGTGGCAGGCGGTGGCCACCTTCTGCGAAGCGGTGATGGAGCCGAAGGAGCAGCTTATGCCTAAGTGTAGTGGTCTGCCTTGTGTGCATATTGTTTTTGTAATTTACCATGTTTGTTTCAGTCACTAAGTTCATCACATGTTGGCGCATTATATCATAATTATACATATTTTAGATGCATTTCTCTCATAAGTGTAATGATATCTTGTTGAGAAAGAAACTCCTTAAACGGAAGTTTTAAGAATATCTGAGACCTTGCGCTTCGAAGGCAGGGCACCAACCAACTGTGCGTCAAAGTATCATCAATATTGAAGCACGTACTGAAGGAAGTTACGTAACGTTCCGCTTCAGGCTGTGCATTTTGTTAAGGAATTTACCTCAAGCCAAGTTTTCACTATATTTGGCTCACGTGCACGTAAAATAAACAATCCCAAAAGTAGCTCCTTTTCGGTTGCTATTAATCAACTATGTACTTAAAGGTCAGTAAAACAGGGTTCACAGTTTGATGAATCCTAAATTGCCTGTTTGTGTTTGCCCATGCTTTGTTTCATCATTTTACGTTTGTAAGAAGTAAAAGTAAATATTTTTGACGCTTGCTATCTTTGACGAACAACATACGAGAGATATTCGTTCGGTACAATAAATACGTCTTGATAAATAAGAGCACACACGACGGCGTGAACTCTTATTTTGCTTAAGCCCGATTTACACTTCAATAAGTACAGTAGCGAGTTAAAAAATCAGTCAGCCAAGTAACAAGTAGTAAGTTGTAAGTAGCGTCCAAACGTAGGCGAGTAAGTTGTCATAAATTACCGGTTCGAGAAGAAGAATATTCACGTCGGTTGTTTCGATTACTACTTACTACTTGTCTACAAATCTATGGACTGTACTAAACTCGCCTGTCTACATGCCGGCCAGTTAAGTTGGTAGGGTGCGGGAGACGCGAGAGAAGGGCGTATTTCGCACTGAACAAGCTTAAAAATATGGTTACGATCTATGCAACCCAACTTACTCAACATCATAACTTCTTAACTCACTTTTGTCGTTCAAACGACAATAACGACTTAACTCGCTGATGTCGCAAGTTAACTCGCTACAGTACTTATTAACCTGTAAATCGGGCTTTAGTTCGAGTGACAGTATCCATTATAGCTATGCATTGTTTTTTGACGACTCTAAGATAATATATAAAATTAATAAGTTTATTTCTAGGTGCTAAGGTTGTAATTAGGTCAAAATAAAACTGTTTTGAAACTTTTGGCTCAATTAATTAGAAAACAATTGTAGTTGTATAAGTATGTATTCACGCGGATAACATTAAGCTTTGATTTTGTAAGTGATCCCTTATCTAATTTTAGTAGTCAGTATTCTTGATAGAAGTCAGTTTACCGGAACACAATGTGTAAATTAGTTTTGTGATATCGCGAGATAAGCATATTGAACGTATATGATTATAACCGTAGCAAATTATAATTGAAAAAGTTTTAAAACGTGGTATCAACATTAATATTATAAAGAGGAAAGATTTGTTTGTTTGGATTGAATAGGCTCTGAAACTACTAGACGGATTTGAAATAGTCGCCAATTGAATCCTACATTATCATCATTATCATATGTTTATCACAGGTCCCCGTGAATCTTTGAGAGATTTATTTAAAGAATTCAATATGTTAACGTTGCCTTCCTTATATGTATTTGAAAATATAATGTATGTTCGTAAAAATTTACATAAATATAAGTTAAATAGTGATCACCACACTTTTAATACCAGAAATACAAATAGGATAGCTGTACCTAGTTTTAGACTTGCGAAGACTAATAAGTCATTCCTAGGAAATTGTGTGCGTTTTTACAATAAAATCCCAAAGCACATAACTGAGCTAACAGAGGGCAAATTCAAGTTGACTGTAAAAAACGTTTTAATAAAAAAAGCTTACTATAAATATCGACATTATATAGAAGAAAAAGATGCTTGGAATACTCCACTTCTGGCAAGCTGTCTCTCTGCCACCCATAAAATGTAATATTTGTAGTACCTAAGTAGAAACATTGTAAACATCTATATAAAAATAATGGCCCCGAGTTTCTTGCCGCTTCTTCTCGGTGGGTTCTATATATTTTGGAACGCGGCGGTAGAGTCTTTAAAGTACATTATAATGAAAAGTTGACGTTCATAAGTGCGTCTTTGATGCCTAAATTGAATAAATGATTTTGACTTTGACTTTGACTTTGACAGAAAACATTTTCAAATAAGTGAGGGATCCGTATGAAAACTACAATAATGTAACCCAAGATGTGCATAAACTACTAACTATACTGCGGAAACTATTGAAAATAGACCAACGTGATGTAATACTGTTTCAAAGAAAACAACAATATCTACAAACTAGTGTGCAAGACCAAATGTCTAACTGTTACAGTTATGTCACAACAACTACTTATTTTATGTTAAAATATGCAATATTAACGCCAGTACAGACTAGGCCACATTATTCGTACCTTGGTATTAATCCTTATTTAATTTGTATATTGTGTACGCTGCGGACACTATTGACGGTTGTATAGACATAATCAATATTTACAAAAAAGTCTGCGTTACCATATGTCTAATTATTACAATCAATATATCACATGATTATGCTTAGTGTTCCGTCCAAATGGGAGCTATAAATAAGATCTGCTCTAAGTGTACCTTATACTGCCAAAAAATTGGGCCGATGAACTTAATCGTATACTCTGATAATAAACTGAAAAGATTTTATTGTTTGTTTGTAATGAATATATGCAAAAACTAAAAAACCGATTAAAAAAAATACCCATATAAAAAGCTAAATAATGCCTGAGTAGCTAACATACAATATATTTGATTCATACTCATAATCATACATTACCACGCGCGTCAATATGTAAATTAGAAATTAACTACAAACTATTTTGCTGTCCAACTACTGTCCATAGCTCGGTCCGCATAGAAAAAAATTTACTATCCCGGGGAAGTACGATATTATCTCGGGTTGTTCGAATCGAGGTGAAAAGAATCCGATCCAGTTAATCATAGTTAACCTAAACGATCTCTATTTAAAATTTCATACAAATTTGTTTCGACATACTAATGCGAAAATAAGTAACACACATATACTCGCACTCATTAAAAGAACATTAATACTACCATGTGTACATATTAATTGCAACACGAGAATCGGGAGTTCAAGAGCAGAGCTGCTGGACAGAAGCGGCCTGCATTCAACGTCGTCCTGCTACCTTCATCAGGTCGTCAGTCCACCGTGTCGGTGGATGACTTACGCTGCGCTGTGTCTCCACTCCAGAACCTTCCAGTCCCATCGGCCATCTGCTCTGCGTGCTATGTGGCCTGCTCACTGCCACTTCAACTGGCTTATTTTCTGGGCTATGTCGGTGACTTTCGTTCGTCTACGGATCTCCTTATTTCTAATTCGAGCACGTAGAGAAACCCCGAGCATAACCCTCTCCATAGCTCGTTGTACGACTTTGAGCTTGCTTATGAGGCCCACAGTAAGGCACCACGTTTAAGTACCACAGATCATCATCTTAGATAAGTCACAATTATTAGTATGTTTTTGTTCTTATCAGTATGTGTAAAGTGATAGGTGTTGAAGAGTTCGAATTTTTTTTCCATGGAGTTCGTAACAGTTCAATTAGATAAATTCCTTGCTACAGACACTTTTAGGATGGGTGACCGCTAGTGATATCTTCAACTGAGTACTTCCGTCACCCGTCGGTCGGTAGCTATTGACTCAAGTTAGTCAACTATTTTAGTGGAATGACCACTAGTTTATCCTAACCACGTCGGGCCCGTGTGGTGGATTAAAACTCATATTCCACTCTCTAAGAGGCTTGCAACCCTTGCAATGGAAACATAATTAAGCTGATTATGTTACGTTATGATTACGTACATACAATGTGCATAATGACGTTAAACCGTTAATAACGAGCAATAAGGTTGACGTGCTTCGTTATAATTAACTGTTATTCAGGTTAGCTAGATGCGTATGTCACAATTTTATACGAAATCAGGTCATAACGTGTCTATCATAATCTGCAGTGCACACGGAGCTTAATTTATGCACATGTTGAATAGTTTGGGGTTAGGCAGGGTACGCGAGTGAGCATCTAGCGCAGGGAATACGAATATTGCACATGTTGAATAGTTTGGGGTTAGGCAGGGTACACAAGTGAGCATCTAGCGCAGGGAATACGAATATCTGTGTTTGGTTGAATAACATGAAATTTAGAATGATAATCGCCTTTTCGATTGATTGAAATATATATACGATATCATGTTTAGTTTAGAGTGATGTGGTGTTATTTTTTTTTTTGTTGAGCATAGTCTTAATCATCCAAACACAGTATACAGGCTGACTGGTTGAACACTTTACATATTGATATATAGTGCTCAGTACTCGATTCTCGTTCTAATTAAGAAAAAAAAATAGGTGCCTAATATTTACCTAATTTAACTTTAATTGTCTACTCAAAACAATAAACATGGTCACTCGCGGCGCGCGTGTAGTAATAAAATTTGCCTTAGCGCGGCAAGGTAAGTACTTGATTGTTTACGCCGGCGCGGTGCGGCCGGGCGGGCGGCCGACGATCGCGGCATCCTTTGATTCCTGTGAACGCGGCGCGGGCGGCGCGGCCCTTTGGGTCATTAACCCCGTTCGGACGCAGCTTGATTCCTTTGAACGCGGCGCGGCGCTTTGGGTCATTAACCCCGTTCGGACGGTGTCCATAATTTTCGAGTTATAGCACATTCATAGAATGAAGGTTTCCTCTGTAGTTTAACGGTATTTTTTTAATTTTATTTTTTTAAACGTTTCATGTGACCATGAATTATCATGTCCTTGTTTATGTAAAGTGTTCAACCAGTCAGTCTGTATAATTAGAATAACTTTGAGAAGTAAATTATGATTGCTATCCACCGTGGCATAAACTTCCTGCATTTTGGCTACTTTTGTACATCTGGTTTATTTTATTTAAATTAACTAAAGTAATAAGATACTAAGTTAGTAAGTAAAGTACTAAGGTAACTTTAATAACGACATCTACTTATTGCGTGTATATATTGTAGTGTATTTATTTTATTATATGATTATCAATGAATAATTAAACGAAATACCAATTGTATTAATTTCCGGATTTGCCAATCTCCATGCTAAGTCTGAAAGGTGCTGAAAAGGCACTTGTACTCGTATGACACATGTTTGATCAACATACTTTTCTTGTCATCGCATATAGAATTAGAACTTAGGTGGCCAAGTCAGAGCCACAATTTGTTGTTGAAAGAAAACTAACAGGAATAAGACATAGAGATAGAAAAACAAATGGGTGATCCTGGTGACTGGCGAAGGCAAAATTGCAAAACTCATGTACGAATGCGCAGGACGCGATCCTAGATATACGAATCAAGGTGGAAAATATTGGCAGTGTAGAGACCACATCACTTTTAAACCGATAGAGGATGATCTAATGAAAATGGAACTTCTTGTCGTCTTCTGTTGTCCTGAGAACTATAATTAAGAAATGTTCTACCAGAGAGTGACTAGATTGTTTCTAGATTGATCGCTGCCATACGCGGAAAGAATAAAATGTGGACAATAAAACTGTTATTTTACGTCTACTTTGTTAACATTATCCTTTAGAGTAATTGCTCTATAATCTTGTTTGCTTCTTTAAGCGCACATAAGATAAAATCTGTACAGTTTATGTTAAAATCTATAATAAAGGATTAGAGGCCAAAAAGTCTGTACTAGAAAGAAAAATAAAAAATGTGGGTCAGCAGACGTAAAATTACCTAATGACCAATATTATGACGTTTTTGAAAAAATGTCTGTCTATCTGTCTGTCTGTATGCATAACTTAAAAAGTACCGCACAGATTTTGATCAATATTGTTATATGGATAGAAAAGAGCAATTATAAACTTTTAACCTTGATCCGTCACATAAGTCCAAGATGGCAGCTTGATCTTTCTCATCATTAAATAGTAGTCCATTTAATGCTACTATTTAATGAAGGTCTGGAGCTGGTGTTTGGGTTGAACTGAACTGCACCCATTTGGGTTATAAAGTCCAGCAGTTTTTGAGATACAGTCCAATACCGGAAAAGTATATCATCATTCACGGTGAATGACAATCGATCACGTAATTAGCAAGGGTCTCTAAAATTGGCAAAAAATTTTTTTACGAGAAATTGAATCGATCTCTACACCAAAAAGTGTGAAATAACACACAATTTTGTGATTGTACGAGTAAGTACTTTTGAACTAACATGGTAACGAATTCAACAAGTTATTTCACACTTTTTGGTGATGAAGTCGGTTCCATTTTTTAGGTAATAAGTTTATTCTTGATCCGTTACATGAATCAAAGAATGCGGCTTGATCTCTCTATGCTACACGGTCTCATATAAAACTGGGGTCTCGATTGACTGGTCAGCGCGCATGAGCTTTTACAGTATGGCTAAAAACCTACGCTATAATAACATTTTTTAATATATTTGTATTACAGCAAATAAATACCAAATTAGATGGCCTTTTATAAATAATCTCTATTTTTCTTGCAGTTTATTAGGTTTCATGTAAATGTTAAATATCCAAAGAGTTAAAAATATAGTCGAAGTATTTAAGGCTTTATCTCCCGTAGACTAGACGAGCGAAGCCGCAGTCCGAAAGCTGGTACTTTAATAAACAGTGCCCTAAAAAGCCACTATAAGTAAGATAAGTAATTTAAAAGTAAAGTTTTTTCTTAAAAGTCGACTTTTAATTGAAAATTTCCATTTGTTAAAGTTTTTCGTTGGAGCTTGTAAGATATAATACGACAGAGGTATGGTACACTTATGGCTTAGGAATTAGCAGACTACGTTTGTGATCCTTGTTTATATTCAAACTCAAAATATTTTAGATAACTTTCAATTAAAATACGTAATTGTGTCCTCATTTTTCCAAATATCCCACGTAAACTTAAACTGTTATGTAGTTTAAAGTCGATACATAAAAAAATTACCTATTCAACAAAATTTCTCTCGACAAACTGTGAAATTTCCATATCTTAGGGGTGTTACAGCGAACCGACACGACATCCTTTATCGGATCGCCAGGCCGTTGTAAATCAGACGACGCCTGCGGAATCTTAAGTGATTGGTCATACAGAGCACATGGCAGTAGAGCCGATGTTAACTTAACCCATGAAATATCCAGTTTTTTTATTATTATTACTTAAATATTAACCCTTGATCATTTAAACCCTCGTTACCTGTTGACCGAGACCATTGACTATTATTGTATACTAGCTGCCCGCGGCTTCGCTCGCTTGGTCTCGTTCAAGTAGTGGAAGCGCCGTTTTGGAATCTCGGTGTCCTGGGTTCGATCCCCGGGTTGAACAGATATTAGGATTTTCTGTCAAAGAATTTTTCAATAGCAGTCTGGAGTCTGGAACAGTGCTCCGTAAATGGCAATACGCTCGCCTTCTATTACACGGGACCAAAAAAATGTTGTCCCTCTGGCGAAAGGTAGGTGTTTCAAACACCGCTGCCTACCCCTTCAACGATGTAGGGCGTGGCGATTTGTTATGTTGGATTTGAAAATAACATGTGTTTCATTATGTATATTATAAAGTACCCTAAGGTATTCTACTTACATTCTTAATTATTAGTAGATTATGCACCGAGGGAGTAAAGCAGTGTCTTACGTCACGGGCGGTATATTGAACCCTGAGTGCAACGGGGACTTTTTAGTTAGTCCCTGAGCGCAGCGAGGGCATTAAAATTTTACTTCCGACTGAAGCGAGGGAGTTATATAGAGTCCTGAGTGAAGCGAGGGGTTAAAGCCGCTCAATACGAAGACAGGCTTTATCCTCGAGGTGCACACTCTATTTTTTTAAAAAGCAGTTATTCAGATAAAAGTAAAATAAATTAATAGTTAATATTCAGATTGGTTACATATCCCGTTATAGAAGGACAGAGTAACAGTTTTGGAAGGAACATTTAATGGAAAACAATGCTTAAGACTTTTGCAGTTGTTAACTAAATTATTGCTAGTATCTACTCATGACATGTAGACTTTGGAGCTCCCGATATTTCGGTACAGTTAGATACATGCACCACGTTCAAAATTATAACATATTATGGAAATTGTTAAAATAACACCAAACACCAGATCGCGGTACGTAACTTGAACTATGACCTTGAATGCGCAGAGAGGGGCCGTGCTTAACCCATAGCAACGCGGTGCGCAACAATCACAATCCCAGTCCAGTCTTTTTTATATTTTTTTTGTATTCAGAGTTTTCCTACAACTCACGTTCCAAATCCAAATCACTGTAAAGTGATACCCATCACCCAGTAAACCCATCGGAGTTTCATACAACATTACAGCCCCGGGGATGTAATCCATGCTTTACGTTGATATTGCGTGATATGTAATTGGACATTTTCGAGCCGATGGTATGAAAAAATATTTATACACCTCTATCTGTGTGCCGGATTTAATTTATTGTTATAGCGTTGATTTTAGCCGTGCCATAGAAGTTCATGCGCGCTGACCAGTTAATCGGGACCCTAGTTTTATATGAGGCCGTGTAGCATAGAGAGATCAAGCCGCATTCTTTGATTCATGTAACGGATCAAGAATAAAATTATTACCTAAAAATGGAACCGACTTCATCACCAAAAAGTGTGAAATAACTTGTTGATTTCGGTAACATGTTAGTTCAAAAGTACCTACTCGTACAATCACAAAATTGTGTGTTATTAGTTATTTCACACTTTTTGTTGTTGTGGTCGATTCAATTTATCGTAAAAAAAAAATTGTAAATTTTAGAGACCCTTGCTAATTACGTGATCGATTGTCATTCACCGTGAATGATGATATACTTTTCGGGTATTAGACTGTATCTCAAAAATTACTGGACTTTATAATCCAAATGGGTGCAGTTAAGTTCAGCCGAACACCAGCTCCAGACCTTCATTAAGTAGTAGCATTAAATGGACTACTATTTAATGAAGGTCTGGAGCTGGGCTGGGCTTGATGTTTGGGCTGCCGATCTGATAATGGAGCCGAAAGCTACGAAGATATGAGAAGTGCTTCAAGATACTAAATGACAAAAATTAACAAACGCTTTAGTCGCCACTACGATTTTCTGAGGTTCGCCTCGATTTCTCTGGAATGCCGTCATCAGATTCTGGTTTCCTTATCTTTCCAAATAATAAAGAACCATCAAATTGGTTCATAAACGACGGATTTATCCGCAAACACACTCAAAAATAAATATATATATGCACAGTAAAATTGAGAAAACTCCTTTTTTTTAAGTCGGTTAATAAAAAGTATAAAGTTGAGTTCTCTGGACTCTTTTCTATCGACATACTAAGTTTCATTGACATTTGTTTGGACAGTTGACAGACATTTGTTGTCTTCCATTTACAGACTCCTTTATTATAAGTATAGAGTATCGAGTATAGAATAGATACCACAGAGTCGAGACCCTTGTTTTGATTTATATTTCATTGCTCCGATGGTGTATGGTCATTAGAGCTTGGTCAGCGGAATTGTTCATTGCGCTGGTCTCTTGAAGGTCTCAAGGCTTTGATATATTGTTTATTGAGTAGATGGAAGGTATACCGTTCTGGGCCCATATTCAAAGTCGACTTGCGATCGATAGTTTCAACTGAGTTGGTCTGTAGAGACTCTAAAGTCCTAGAGTAGTCTAGGACCATCTGACTGCATCGGCCATCGGGTCTGCGTGTGGCCTGCCCACAGCCACTTCAACTGACTTATCATCTGGGCTACGTCAAAGACTTTCAGTCATATAAGGATCTCCTCATTTCCGATTAGAATAATTCCTAGCATCGCCCTCTCTATACATCGTTTACGAGGCGCGATACTGTGGCCGTGCCTTTATGAACTGTTCTATATTACTTTCAGTCAATTATAAAAGCTTTATGTGGATCTACTACAAAATATTGATGTATAGTTTGCCACCGTCTTGTAATATGCTTCACTACTCTGCCGCTGGCGCGGTAGCCCCAACACTATCTTGAGCGTTCTTGCCGCCAGATGGGATAGCTCAATGTTCACTCATTGGATGCGTCTTCACTCCACTAATTATGTGAAGGCCTAATTATTGTATAACATTATTTTGTATTTTTTGTTTTCTGTATGTTTTGACATTATCTAATTGTATTTTATTTTATTTTATATATTATTGGTTCTATTAAATTCAATTTAATTTAGAATATTTCGAAATCAAATAATTATTTTTAAGAATCAATATTATTTTATGTTTTTCTCTCTATCTCGTCTATGTCTTATCAGTAATATGTGTAATATGGGTCATAATGCCCGAAATAAATCATTTTTAATTTAATTTAATTTAATATTCATCTTTGAAAGTATGTCTAAGTGCATATAAAAAAATAAAGTCACACCATATTCGAATTTGGTACCCGCAACTCAGCAGGCAGAGTAATTGTGAAGTAAAACTAATGAACTGTAACCGTCCAAAATAATTATGTCGATACATAAGTACGCGTATGCAGGCTTTTGGTTTATTGTACCAAACAGCTTGTGAAATACTCAAATACTAGCAGACCAAAATATCTCAAGACGTCTCGCTTAGCACTACCGTCATCGGCGCGGGCGTCCCGAACACTCCTTGAAAAAGGCCACCGGATGTGGTCGAAACTATAGTCGGACCTATCCGATAAATATTACGTGAGTAATCCCGTATTTTTTAATTAATAATGATTGAAAACCACGTTAGTTTTTATAACAAAATCTTTTCTACCTCTTAATGTTGTCCGATTTCAGTGATTTTGTTTTTATGTAATCAACACATTGTTTTCTAGGCTCATACGTTTTGATCTTTTCAGTTTTTCAAAGTTAGTACTAAGGTTACACCCAACTAAACCAGCTATGTTTTTGCGTTGAATCTATAACTATTAAAAATCAATATTTTACATGTTTCTGAATAAAACTGAGCTGGTTGCGAAGTATTGAGTTAATGAATTGTCAAAATCTGTTGCCTCACTTGTCTTATCTCATCACCAGTACATAAGTCCTCGTATGTAGCTTTATATGTTTATCGTGCCAAACAACTCGTAAAATACTTGTTGAGCAGGATTTCTTCGCTCTGGGTTTGATTATTTCTATATTGTTGGCTTATAATGTGTTTTTATAATAAAAGTATTATATTTTGATATTTAATTATCGAGCGGCAGAGATGGACAAAAATACTGTAGCAAAAATTATCTGCCTCGGCCGGGAATCGAACCCGAGCCGCCCACGTGGCAGGTGAGATAGAATCTGGATAAATAAAACATACGGTTTAGATCTATAAGTAAATCTACTTGCGTTCTGTTTAACTATTTATCGGTCAAGGCCATTCTGTCCATATCATTCGACTTGTGATTTTGTAATACACGAGTTATAAGTTGCTGATAGCTACCTAGGAAATATTAGGTTCAAAAAGTACACAGGGTAAAAGTTATATGATAGGGCTACATTATTATATTAAATTGACAAAATTGACAGTGTTAAAAATAGATTTGTTAAAAGAGACCTGGCACAATGTAGTTCATTTAAACGTTGCCGTTGTTAAAAGAGAGGAGAGAGACGCCTCGATCGGTCCCCGTGAACTGTGCAGTAAATCAGCTGACGACGCTTTCAGCATTCTAATGAAAAAGGAATCCTTTATTGTCCTGTCCTTTATTGTTTCTTCCGGATCCTTCAATACATTTATTTCATTTATATCTAGTACTGGAGCAATCTTAACGTGGCCTGAATAGACCGTTCAGCTGTTAATAAACCTTACTAAGGTCTCAACTAGGTTGTATCTACTAATGATGTTATAACAAAGCGCTTTTCGCGTAATCCTCTGGTCTGATCTGGACATTCATTAAGCAATGTCTGAGGTGGTGTTATGATCAAGGCTAACATATCCCCATAAATTGTTGCGCTTATCTTGATGATATCATCATTGACGGTGAATGATAATAGGTTCCATAACTAACAAGGGTCACTAAAGAAGAGAAAAAAAAATTACCAATAAATTGAACTGACTTCAATGCCAAAAAGTGTGAAATAACTTGTCGAAGTCAGTACCATGCGCACAATATTGTGATAAAAGGTACCTACTTTTGAACTATCATGGTACCGACTTCAACAAGTTATTTCACACCTTTTGGTATTGTAGTCGGTTCTATTTTTGTAATTTTTTTATTTATATTTAATGTACGTACTTTTTCGTTTCTTTAGTATTGCAAAATAATTTAAGTAGTTTAAGTATAATCTGTAATAATATGACATTATAAACAAGTACTCTGTCCGAAAGGAAGACGTTGGTATGCCATATCACAGAGTAATTTTAGTTTGGGTGCCAATTACTTCCAAGGAATTATGACTTATACAACAAAATAACATAAGTATACGTCAATTATAGTTAGTTAGGTTTGTAATGAATAAAGCAAAATTATGACTATTATTATTATTATTATTGCCATATGCCTACCCAGCAGGTCTTATATATAATGTAAAAAAACAAGATATAAAAAATATTTGTGACACTTCCGCTGAAAAGAAAACAATGATTTTGGCCTATTTGGGGCGTGCACCACCCTCCCTCCCGCATAAAATGCTAATAGGAAGAATACAAAATAAAAAACACAAGAAACCCCAAATAAACCAACACCGATTCGACACGTGTTTCGCCTCTACACGAGGCATCCTCAGGAGAGGTTGACTCGTCGAGCGCTAGACCGACAGACAGTTGTCTGTCGGTCTAGCGCTCGTTGTTTCTTGTGTATTTTTTAATATCGTTTTTTGATAATGGATTTCCGCAAAGTAACGCCTGAATCAATAAATTATCTAAATTTTACTTACCTACAACATTAATTAAGTAATACATACATTCATTTAGATGACATCAATGTGAGGTTTATCAGGTAATTAATTATCTTAGAAACCACTTATACTAACGCTAATACTAAGTCGTCTGACCTGTGTAGAGGTGGGGCAAAAGTTATCGGAAAATTTGCTTTTTATAAGAAACATACAGGCCTTTTTCTCCCCTTTCTTCAAAGAATAAAATAACTATATAAACCGGAAAACTCGTTTCAATCAATACCAACGGTATCAAAATAACATAGCGATGGAAAAGGTCTCGTAGTCCCGCGGTAGATCAACATACGCTGGCAGAATCCTAATGCACATAAGACCGAGAACGCTGGTTCTCGGTTGATGCTGATTAACTAGCTGAAAGTTGTACATGCAATTGAAGACCTAAATTCTTATGACATACGATACTCAATAGATTATATAGGTACGTTCTAAAAGACGTGCGACGATGATGCAAGTACCACATGGTGCCATTTCCCTCTTGTTAATTTACACCATGTTTCGTATATCCCAAGGTATGAATTTAATTTGTATTTTTTTTTGTAAATCGAGGCGATAGTAAAATTTTGTCAGCGACAATTTAAGAACAAAATTGAGCAGACTTGGTGATATTTTTAACAGGAGTTGCATTGTTTCGTGACCGCGTGTTCGACGGGAGGCTTTGCTGGTAACGCTGGTAAAAGCCAATTTACGTTGGGACTACATTTAAATCATAACACTAATATGTAATCTATATATGGCATGAATATGATCACTTAAACAATTATTTAATTATTGCTTGTCTAGTATTAGCTAGTTTTTTTTATTTTATCTGTGGAACTTGCGACTGCCCGCGACTTCGTTAGCGTAGTAGGCTCGGCCTTCGGCGTCGACATAACCTCCCACCTTTTTTTGGTTTTTCTATCATAAGAACCTTCTCCTGACAATAGTTAAAACAGCAAAAAAGTTGTTAGCGAGATTGCTCCATGCGTTCTCAAGTTATAGTGTGACCAGGAGAAACAGGGGTTCTTGTTTATATAGATAATTGAAAGAGATCGTTGCGATATATAAATAATTTTAAACCAAAAATATTGTATGTTTGAAAAGAACGAAACTGTTGAGGCTTCATTATTATGAACCCACTTACGTGAAATTGACTTGTATTTTGACTTAAAAAAAAATTCACAAATTATTTCTATTTCTATGCATAAATACTCAAAAGTACTCTGTATCTTTAACATGAAACTCGCCATGGTAAAAGCTCGTATATTTCAAGTTTTAATAAAGATTCACTATAATATTTTTAATATGAAAACATGAACTTTCAAAGACAACTTTCAAAGCATTGCAATAACAAGCTCGGATGATGTTATTAGTATTAAATTGTTCATTTTTCCCGACAAGGAACTCGGAAGGAAAATGAACAATGCAATTACAAGCAATAACATAAAATTGAATTCATTATAAAAAGCTTGACTCGAGTGCTTTTCAGAATGCTATTATACTACTAAAACTAAGTAGATACATATAGGCTAGCGGGAAGAAAGCCCTACAATGGCTGTTATGATTTTTAAGTTATTTGGGCTTCTTCAAGCTTTGACGTGTAATATTGGTGAATTATGAATCATTAAGAGATCACTCTTTCAGTCATAGTCAACAGCTTGAAACTGCCATTGATAACTGATCGAGCAGTTGGTATTAATTGCTCAACAAGTGACAATTTCAATGCTGGGGAGGGAAGCACGCGAGTCGTCGAATGAATAGCACGGGCGGAGGTAACTGCGCGAGAACAGCTCGAGCAGTCAGTGTAAGATTGGCGCCTGCTTGACCGCCAACCACCCGAAGCTGTTGCTACTGCTCGAGCGGTTTCGTATGTTCGTTGAAGACTGTAGTTCATTTTGCAGTCGCAGCTTAAAGCAGTCCACGCTGACAGCTTCAAGCTGCTCGTGGTTCTGGGGCCTGAGACAGACTTAGTAAAAGTATCCACTGCTCTACTAGGACGTTTCTTAGATAGCCTCATTTATGTGTACTTTGACTGGACTCTAACTAAAATAAAATCTCACTTGAAAACAATTACTAATTTAATTTCCTAAAATAACCTATATTTAACTACCTCATTAATTTAACTAAATAACTGAGGAATAGCAAATGTCGAAACACACGAATCTTCTTATGAAAAGAAACATTTAAGAATAACTTCATAATAATCCTACTAATATTATAAACGCGAAAGTTTTTGAGTATGAATGTATGGATCTTTGTTACTCTGTCACGCTCAAACGGCGGGGGGAATTTGATGACATTTGGTATGGAGGAAGATGAGGCGCTGGATTAATACATAGGATACTCTTTATCATCATCATTATCCATCACCACGCAGGTGAAAATGCGTAACATGCTTGGGCACAGCATAGACAAAATAATAAGATCTCCGCTGACGTCAAGAGCTAAGTCGAAATCCAAGTCAATATGACAGCTCGATACACTAGACGTGCTAAATGACCGCCACGGGTGATGAATGTATCACAAATACGTCAAGGGTGATAAAATGTAATGACAGTTTTTTCCATGGTGATTAATTTTATATTTGTATGTACGTATGTCCTGTATTCTATTTCAATGTTTACCTATTGATATACTTAGAATTTAAATTTACGTTTGACCGTGTACATATTTTATGACGTTGTGGTTTAAAGGTAGATATGGCCTTGAATAAGATAATAAGCTACTCGAAATACTTATCCTGCGCAGACGTAGTCGCGGGCACCAACTAGTATTATATATGTGCAAGTTGGATGGATGGATGTATGGTAGTGTATATATAAAGAAAATTGTTTGTATAAAAATTATAGTAAGAGCTCCTGGCTGCTGGCTGGCTACGACGATGAAAAATAATTACTCTGAAATTGCCCCACGTCTTGCTGAACGATCTAAGAGACGATTAACGTCTAAATACGGCTGGATACACGTCGGCTTGGTTTTAACCTAATTAATATCCGTTTAAGCGTCTTCATATAACGTTATACACAGACATACCCATAAAATCACTCTCGAATTTATAATTTCACTAGCTTCTGCCCGCATCTTTTTCCACACGGAATAAGGCTATCAACGGTTGTTCACTAAAGTTATATGATTATTAACGGGATATTTACCGTGGGAGCTCATTCCACAACCTTACCATGGTAAATATTCCGTTAATAATCATATAACTTTAAGGCTATCAAGAGCCCACTCAAACTATATTATATATCAGGATGAAAAGTAGCCTATGCCTTAACCTCCTTAATTTTAAGTCACGGTTGAAACGCTGGCTTGTCGAGCAGACGTTCTACAGCTATGACGAATTCATTAAATTTAAATTATAAGTATGTAGGTACTTAACTATTATTATTTTTGTATTGTGTACTATAGTATTCCAATACTTGACTTAACTTATTTTTTTGTATATTTTTGAAATTATTTTTAGTTTAATTCTTTATAATTGGACATTGTGAACGATTTTATATTTTTAATTATGTAAATGTACTCTATAGTGGAAATTCAAATACTATATGTAATATAGCATAGTACTAAATTAGAAATATGTGACGTGTACCAAAGTTATTAATAAATTGATTATGATTATGATTATGATTATGATTATGATTATTTACCCTTGATTTAGGCTATACCCATTATTAACTACTCCAAATCTATTGAAAAACATAAAGCCCAAAATTAAAAAAAAAAAAAATGAAGTAAGAACTATTATATCCAACTATTTGTTATTTAGGTCCGAGTTGAAAATGAATGTGTATGTTTACGCCAGGGTGCGGTTGTGTTTTTTTTATCAATGCGATACACAGAATGCTAGCGAGAGAGCGATGTTAACCGTAAACATAATCTTATAGAAATATTAAAACAGTTTCATCAAAATATGAATGTTAGTAAAGACGTTATTACATCACAAAGATATGCTTTAAGTGGAAAGCAACTAAAGAGAAAATTCAAACTATTTGAGCTCATTCTTAATTAATTAATAGACAACATTGGAATGCCTCAAAGGAAACTTTCAACAAGTGAACTCGTCCGCGAGCCCTGCAGAATGCTTTGAATTCTATTGCATCTACATAAAATGTAATTAAACGCTTAGAAACTGTAACATCTGAAGTACTAATGCTTATATTGTATTAGTGTCGACAAAGCGACTCAAAGTTAGTACAAATGCTTTGTTTAGTGGTCAACAAATGGGTACCTTACCTTACATACCAGTTAAGTATAAATGTGTGTCACGATTACCAATTTGTATACTTTTTTTATTCAAAACTATTTTAAACTAGCTGGTGCCTGCGATTACGTCTGCGCAGAATTAGTACTTTGTGCTTGGTGCAGCTTTTTATATTCTCCAAGGCCATATTTACCTTCATACCAAAATGTCATAAAATATGTACATGGTGAAACACAATTGCTATAACAGTATTATATGAGTAAATTTAAATACTTAGTATATCAATCAGTAAACATTGATTATAAAATACAGGACTCACGTAAATACAAATATAAAATTAATCACCATGGAAAAAACTGTCATTACATTTCATCAGTCTTGACGGTATTTGTGTTAAATTTCATCACCCTTGACTGTCGCCGAGCACGTCTAGTGTATCGAGCTGTCAAATTGACTTGGCTTTTGACTCAGCTATCAGAACCTGACACAAACTTTGACAAGACTGTCATCATTACGATCTTAGTGTCGGCGGAGATCTTATTATTTTGTCTCTCCATACCAAATTTCATCAAAATTGTCCCCGCCGTTTGAACGTGAAAGAGTAACAAAGATCCACACATCCATAAATCCTCCTCACAAACTTGCACGTTAATAATATTAGTAGGATTGATTAATTGACAGGTGCTATATATATACGAGTATATCAATTTAAATGATGTCTCAGTTATCAGCTATTTTTAAATTTAACAACTAAGCTGATTAAACCGCGTAATATTTTATATATTTTCACGGGTAGAGTCTACCCGTGACCATGTTCAGTGAAATTTGTTCGAACATGAGGAGAATTAATCAATAATTAATTGTAATAATTTATTAATTAGCTTAAACGTCAATAGTTTCCGCAGTGTACGCGACATATGGATTTTTCTGCGTTACTGTTGCATATTTTAAAATTAAAAAGTAGTTATCGTGAATTAACCGTAATAGTAAGACATATGGTATTGCTATTAATGTTTTCTATAAAACTGCAGTACATTATTATTACATGTATTCATGTTTTATGCACAATACAGAGTTATCTATCTATCTATCTACATCATTTTACAATACTATAATAGATTCCGCACGTACGCGATATACGAATATTTTTTTTCTTATTTTTTCACACCTTGGGGTTACATTATTGAAGTTTTCATACGGATTCCTAATTTTTTTTTAATATTATATAGCCTATGTTACTCAGTGATAAAGTAGCTTTCTAACGGCAAAAGAATTTTTAAAATCGTTCCTATAGTTTTTAGGTTACATTTAAAAATACAATCATATAAAAATTCAAAAATGTAAACAACTCTTTTTATTAGTATAGATAATAAAACAACCTTCAGTTTCATAGTGTCAGAAAAATAAGTTTCGAACTTGGAACGGTCTTGTCATTAATTTTTTAACCGAAGCACTCTAAAAATACATATTTTGACAAAAGCAAAATAATCATTAAAACACGAGTACATTGCCTTTATTGGTCTCCAGATGCGTATTTTGTCGCTGAAACGGCTTTTACTGTTATTTAGCTGCAATTTAGGTTATATTATGGGACAGGGGCACATAAATCTAACTGAAATTTACCTGGTGTATACCAGCATGTATAGATGTATATACCATGTGTAGATACATCACCTTCAAATTTGATGTTATACATTAATTGTAATTAAATTCATACTTTAGAGGTATATAAATTCGAATACTGGGGTTTGAAGCCACGGAAAGAGAAGATCATTCAATCGCTTTGCCAACTATACTATAGTACGGCGACGTAGTAGGTGTCACCAAGAGTATACCGAGAAGGAACGCTACGTAACTAGTGACCATAACAAAGTTCAATAATGTGAGTGAGTGAAATAAACCTGCGGCCAGCGAAGCGCCAGAACTTATTATTTAAAATGAAATCAGCTTTAATCACATTGTACTCCACTAGAAAACGTACAACTAACTGAATTTCTTTTTAAATTATCGCGAATCAAATTCATGATTTAAGATACATATCCGGGCTTTTTCGCGCACAGATGAATATCAATACATAATTTTGACTTACTCAATCGAAACGTTGAGGTTAGTCAAATTAAGTTTTAGAGATAATTTCTTCGTAGGTTTTGATACAAAAAAGTAGAAATATTTGTCTTAAGTTATGAACCTGAATTTTGTTTCCAAGGAAAAATATATCCTTAAAATCTTAAACATAGATAAAAAGAAAAAAAGACCTAAAATAAATTATGACCCTTGAAAATATGGCGGTCGTGCTTTTGGTAAAACGGCAACAATAATAATCCAACGTTTTAGGTAAAAAAAATTAAACTAAAAAATATGAATAATGACCCCGCGGGCGATCCCCATCCAGATGAAGCGACCAATTGAAACAGCCTTCCTCAGTCGAGTTTTGTTCAGTTGACAGAGACGCGATGGATAGGCACCGATGGAAGCAGATCATACGATCTCGGTGTGCACCATCCACATCCACCGATGACCACGATCCTCAGTCATGAGGAAACGACCACAGAGAGACAACTGCTGGTCTACAACAAACATCCGAGACAGGTGACTTTTATTTTATTACCCTATATTTAGTAGTATAGTATAGGATATTTTGAAGGCGATACTTTAAATTCTAGTTGCAATCGTCGGTTTCAACCACGTGGTTACGGATAATGATGACGAATCAAAATATATAGCCAAAGTTAATCAGGGATACTTGACGTGCATACTAGTGGTTACATAATTTGATACCGGTCCAATAGTTTTGGAGTTTATTCGTTCCAAACATATCAAAATACAAACATTTCCACTTTATAATCTATATTCTATTATATAAAAATGGACCCCTATAGTTCCTGGTCGCGCTATAGCTAGAGAACGGCTTCAACGATTACATTCATCTTTATTTTTAATGTTTTCAAATACTTCGTAGAAGGTTCTTACATTAACAAAATATAGGAAAAGATGGGAGGTTATGGTGTGGTTGAAGGCCGAGCCTACTACGCGAACGCAGCCGCGGGTAGTAGTAGTAATATATATATATATATATATATAGAAAAAGACACAAAAAAAAGATTCACTTAAATAATAAGTATTAACAATACTTATCAAAAAAGTCTTATTCACTAAAGTTATATGATATTTATCGTAATATATTTATATATATATCATATCATATAATTATATGATATATATATAGGTTATTGATATTTACCGTGGTTCCCATGAACATGGTGCATGTAACTGCGCTGAAATATCGGGAGCTCATTCCACAACCTTACCACGGTAAATATCCCGTTAATAATCATATAACTTTAGTGAACAACCGTGATAGTTTAAAACATAGTCTTATTCAATATACATTTGTTCTACTTAGAGGTATTCGAATGAGATGTTCAAGTTTATATACAAATCTTATACTTGTGTGTAAACAGAGGTATAGAAGTCTTTGTTTCAAGACAGTAGTGGTAATGGTAAATAACGGTGAGCCCTACTATCTAACCCTGGTGATCAGCCATTATTACCTACTCCACCACCGTTATTTTATGACCCCGCGGCCCCGTACCGGGTGGGGGGTAAATTGCTCTTGGCCTAGAAATAGCGTTTGACTTAGAATACGTCCAACAGAATAATCCACAGTAGGATTCTTATTCTCGACACACATGACAGATTGGGAGTAAAGAAAACTCCCATTAACACATCACAATGATCAAAGCGTACACTTCTGCTCAGAAGTGATTGCGTCAACCAGGGATAGAACCTGGGAGCCTTCGTTTCCAAGGCAGGGTCAATACTAACTAAGGCAAGGTTGATCTGTTATTCCTTTTAAAGAATCTAACTTACATTTAATTCCAGTTTAATGTAAAATACAGACAGTGGTGGCACACTTAAAGTATAATTATAAGAAAATATAATCTTAAAAGGTGGTCGGTCAAGCTTTGATGGGATGAGTGGAAGCCTACTTAACATTAGAAGCCATTTTAATAAAATATTTTCAAACACGGAGTTCAATGAGAGTAAATTATACTGTTGCTTAAAATGTGTAACTGCCAATATAATTAGTATTGCCCTTAAATATTAAGTCAGGTTATGGCCTTTCCGTATACCGAACTAACAAGAATATGTATGAGCTAATCAGCTACTATTAGTAAGTATGTACAGGAAGTGCCCGTTTCAGGTTCATAGAGTATCAAAAAAAGCAACTATAGAGGGATGGGTGAGTTGAAAATATCTTCATTGGAGTAACGTCCTCGCGTGCTGCAGAATTGCTTTCCGTCCAATATGGCGACATGATAATAGTTTAATTGTATGAAACTAGCTGTTTGCCATAGCTTTACTCTGGCGTAAATTGACTAACCTCATGGGAAGTTTATCATTTCAGGCCATCTATGCATGTAGTGAATTCAGTAAAAAAATCGATTTAGTTGTTTTGACGTGAAACTGTTGTAAATATACAGGACCTAGTTTCGCACGTGTAATAATAAAATATAATACAAACCAAATCCGTGCAATTTTTAATACATGCTTTAGCTAATTACCTATTCCATTCTAGCTAGCTGCACTCCGCGAATTCACCCGTGTTGTGATGATGATGATGAGTCCAATATAGCGTATGTTACTCAGGAATAATGTAGCTTTATACTTGTAAAATATATTATTTGGATCGGTTAAATATATATATATATATATATAATACCATCATCATCGTCATCTCATCGTTACTGCTGATCATAAGCCTCCCCCAAGATTTTCCAAATGGACCGGTTGGAAGCGGCCTGCATCCAACGTCGTCCTGCGACCGTCATCAGGTTGTCTGTCCACCGTGTCAACTTTTTTGTTAACTTTTCCACACCTTTGGTTACATTATCAAAGTTTTAATACGGATCCCTGACTTGAGCCTATGCAATTCAAAAAACGAACAAACAAACAAAAATCTTTACTCTTTATAATCTTATTATATATTATCTAGTATACACACACACACACACACATATATATATATATATATATATATGGACGAGAAATCCGCATGGTACATATGTAGGTTTCTCATGACTGCGACACTCTAGAATGCCTTATAAATTATGCAAACAAGCACGCCAACAAAAAAATCTGATTTTCAGTCTCATTTACCGTGTAATTCCACTCGGCACAATGGTTTGCAGTCGCGATTGGATGAGGTCTTACCGATTCCTATTAGTCAAGGAATAGAAAAGTTGTCAGACAACTTTCTATTCCTCGCCTTATACTGAGCAGCATATATTGATCGCAAAGATTAATTGACTAAGTAATGTGTTAAACTAGAATAGTGTCATAACATTTAATACTAGACTCTTACCAACCAAAGTACCTAAATGTTCGCTGCCGAATATCAGCAAATAACCTCAAAGATCATTCTTCCCAAATAGTATTTTATACATAAGGCCAGTTTTAGTGATCCCCCGACTGTCCGCGCGTACCGTCGGTCCTGACGATACGCACAACCTCCATTGAGCACTGTAACCATTTGTGAGTTTTCATACAAATGACACGCGCGACCGACGGTACGCGCGGTTGGTCGGTCCTGACGATACGCATAACCGATCGTACGGTAAACGCGTGCGTACGGTCGGTCTAGCACTGTAACCACTTGTGAGTTTTCATACAAATGACAAGCGCGACCGACGGTACGCGCGGACAGTCGGTCCTGATGATACGCTCAACCGATCGTACGGTATACGCGTGCGTACGGTCGGTCGAGCACTGTAACCACTTGTGAGTTTTCATACAAATGACAGGCGCGACCAACGGTACGCGTGGACAGACGGTCCTGATGATACGCACAACCGATCGTACGGTATACGCGTGCGTACGGTCGGTCGAGCACTGTAACCACTTGTGAGTTTTCATACAAATGACAGGCGCGACCGACGGTACGCGCGGACAGTCGGTCCTGATGATACGCACAACCGATCGTACGGTATACGCGTGCGTACGGTCGGTCGAGCACTGTAACCACTTGTGAGTTTTCATACAAATGACAAGCGCGACCAACGGTACGCGTGGACAGACGGTCCTGATGATACGCACAACCGATCGTACGGTATACGCGTGCGTACGGTTGGTCGAGCACTGTAACCACTTGTGAGTTTTCATACAAATGACAAGCGCGACCAACGGTACGCGTGGACAGACGGTCCTGATGATACGCACAACCGATCGTACGGTATACGCGTGCGTACGGTCGGTCGAGCACTGTAACCACTTGTGAGTTTTCATACAAATGACAAGCGCGACCAACGGTACGCGTGGACAGACGGTCCTGATGATACGCACAACCGATCGTACGGTATACGCGTGCGTACGGTCGGTCGAGCACTGTAACCACTTGTGAGTTTTCATACAAATGACAAGCGCGACCAACGGTACGCGTGGACAGACGGTCCTGATGATACGCACAACCGATCGTACGGTATACGCGTGCGTACGGTCGGTCGAGCACTGTAACCACTTGTGAGTTTTCATACAAATGACAAGCGCGACCAACGGTACGCGTGGACAGACGGTCCTGATGATACGCACAACCGATCGTACGGTATACGCGTGCGTACGGTCGGTCGAGCACTGTAACCACTTGTGAGTTTTCATACAAATGACAAGCGCGACCAACGGTACGCGTGGACAGACGGTCCTGATGATACGCACAACCGATCGTACGGTATACGCGTGCGTACGGTCGGTCGAGCACTGTAACCACTTGTGAGTTTTCATACAAATGACAAGCGCGACCAACTATTATTTACTATTTATTGAAAAATATTTTAATAGATTCTACGACGAGGTTATTTCGTGTAGTAAAGGAGTTTCTAGGGCCACCTTTCGATACCATCAACAGATCAGATCCATGGTACCTGTAATATAATACTGAACCAGAGCGAAAATTAGTATACCAAATTTTAGATCCAATGGATGAAAGGTACCTACACTTTGAATGAATCTTCCATTAAATAGTGAAAATAGCATCTTCTAAAGGAGTGTGCATCATCATTTCACATAACGTATGCACACAACATATGCAAAAAATGGTTAAAACGAACCTTTGGAAAAAATCTAACTTATTTAAATTAAACTCATATAATACTAACTAATTCTTATTATAATTACATTTCTAAATGCGCCGTGTATCCAGGATCAAGCTGCATGTTTTTGCATTCCTGTAAAACGTAATTGAGCAATAATCATTCGAGCAGGTGCCTAGCTCATCAATAGTCAAAGGGATTTGCGCCTTCAAAGTTACTTTGAAACGCGACTCACACAGATGACTTAGTCCCTTTCCGACTTGGTTATGGGAATTACATCCGCAATCAATATTTGAATGCGTTTAGCACTCCGATGTTATTCATTAACGCAATACCCGAGTTGATTAATAACATCGGGCATTTGAATAACATTTAAATGCCCACTGGCGATCCTTCAGCTCTTACATAATATTATGAATGTCAGTCGGAGACTATGAAGAAATATATTTTTTCGTTGGTCGAAAAGCAAGTTTGGGCAGCGCTTGTGTAAACACGAGTATATAAGAAGAAAAAAATGCATTCGTGGAAAAGGTTTTCTTTTGGACGTGATCTTCTTTTAAATAGCTTAAAGATCTTTTTATTAGGTTACATTTAAAATCATAGAATCAAACATGATTAATGTTTTTATTTATAAAAACTAGCTGACCTGCCCGCGGCTTCGCTCGCTTGGTCTCGGTCGGGTGTTCTAGGTTCGATCCCCGGGTTGGACAGGTATTGGCATTTTCTGTCAAAGAAATTCTCAATAGAAGTCCGGAGTGTGGGACAGTGTCCCATAGATGACAATAGGCTCGCAGGTGTGTCATATCACTGCTTGCCCCTTCGAAGATATATACGTGCGACGATTGAGCTGACCCGCCAGCGGCTTGACTTTTATGGTCTTGGCGCCGCTTTGCGATTTTGAGGTCCTGGGTTCAATACCTGGGTGGGATTGAACCCATTGGGATTGGACCTTTATCTTACTTGGGCCGTTATTGCTTATTTTCTGACATAAAAATAATTAATATTCTCAATAGCAGTCTGTACTCTGGAACAGTGCTCCGTAAATGGCAATACGCTCGCCTTCTATTACACAGGACCAAAAAAATGTTGTCCCTCTGGCGAAACGTAGGTGTTTCTAACACCACTGCCTAACCCTTCAACGATGTAGGGCGTGGTGATTTGTTATGTTGGATTTGAAAATAACATGTATCATTATGTATATTATAAAGTACTCTAAAGTATTCTACTTACATTCTTAATTATTAGTAGATTATGCACAGAGGGAGCAAAGCAGTGTCTTACGTCACGGGCGGTATATTGAACCCTGAGTGCAACGGCGACTCTTTAGTTAATCCCTGAGCGCAGCGAGGGCATTAAAGTTTTATTCTCGAGCAAAGCGAGGGAGTTATGTAGAGTCCTGAGTGAAGCGAGGGGTTAAAGCCGCCCAAGACGAAGACAGGCTTTATCCTCGAGGTGCACATTCTACTTTTCATACCTACTGCGTGACAATCAAAACTCAGAGCTTTAAAAAAGCAGTTATTCAGTTAAAAGTAAAATAAATTAATTCCTAGTTAATATTCGAATTGGACACATTTGTCCCGTTATAGAAGAACAGAGTAATATTTTTGGAAGGAACATTTTATAAAAAAAACAATGTTTAAGACTGTTGCGGTTGTTAACTAAATTATAATTAGTATCTACTCACGACATGTAGACCATGATTGAGCTACCTTTGGAGCTCCGGATATTTCGATACAGTTAGATACATGAATCTCGTTCAAAATTATAACATTTTATGGAAGTTGTTAAAATAGCACCAAACACCAGATCGCGGAACGTAACTTGAACTACGGCCTTGAATGCCCAGAGAGGGGCCGTGCGTAACCCATAGCAACGCGGTGCGCAACAATCACACTCCCTATAGTACAATCCTGCCTTTTATATTTATTTCTGTATGCTGTATTCCTACACTTCACGTTCCAAATCCAAATCACTGTAAAGTGATACCCATCACTCAATAAACCCATCGGAGTTTCATACAATATTACAGCCCCGAGGATGTTATGCCTTGGTTTACCTTGATATTGCGTGATATGTAATTGGACATTTTCGAGCCGATGGTATGAAAAAACATTTATACACCTCTATCCTCTACCCCTAGTAATACACGCACCGGTGTGCTAGATTTAATTTATTGTTATAGCGTAGATTTTAGCCGTGCCATAGAAGTTCGTGCGCGCTGACCAGTCAATCGGGACCCTAGTTTTATATAAGGCTGTGTAGCAAAGAGAGATCAAGCCGCATTCTTTGATTCATGTAACGGATAAAGAAAAAAAAATACCTAAAAATGGAACCGACTTAATTGCCAAAAAGTGTGAAATAACTTGTTGAAGTCGGTACCATATTAGTTCAAAAGTACCTACTAACACAATATTGTGTGTTATTAGTTATTTCACACTATTTGGTGTAAAGGTCAGTTCCATTTCTCGTAAAAAAAAATTAGCTCAATTTAGTGACCCTTGCTAATTTCGTGATCGATTGTCATTCACCGTGAATGATGATTTCATCCAAAGAGGTGAAATACTTTTCAGGTATTGGAGTGTAACTCAAAAACTGCTGGACTTTATAACTCATATGGGTGCAAAGTTCTTATCAACGGAAATGAAGTACAAACACAAAGTAGCCACTGTAAAACGTTGAGGAGTTCTCTTGACTGTTCTTCGTCTTGATGACAGTCAATACCCATCTAGGAGGTGTAAAGTTGTCATCAATACAAATTAATCAAACCCAAACACCAGTTATTTCGGCTCCATTATCAGATCAGCTCCAGACTTTCTTTAAATACACTACTATTTAATGAAGGTCTGGAGCTGATCTGATAACTCCGAAAGCTACGAAGAAATGAGAAGTGCTTCAAGATACTAAATGAAAAAAAATTACAAACGCTTTAGTCACTATACGATTTACTGAGGTTCCCCTCGATTTCTCTGGAATGTCGTCATCAGATCCTGGTTTCCTTATCAAATAACAAAGAACCATCAAAATCGGTTCATAATCGACGAATTTATCCGCAACCACACTTAAAAAAATATATATAGACAGATAAATTGAGAAATATCCTCCTTTTTTGAAGTCGGTTAATTAAAAGTATATAGTTGAGTTCTCTGGACTCTTTTCTATCGACATACCAAGATTCATCGAAATCTGTGCAGTAGTTTTAAGTTATGCGTGAGCATACAGACAGACATACAGACAAACATTTTTTTAAAAACGTTATATTCTTGTTCAGTAGGTAATTTTACGTCTACTGACTCTTATTTCTTTTCTCTAATAGCACCACGTTTTGATAGTGTACTTTTATCATGCATCTGGATAATTTTTTGATGAAATACTGGACTTTATTTAATTTAAACTTTGAAGTACTGGTACTATATAGTAATTTATATTTAAATAAAACTTCATCACCGATGACCCACGTAAATCTCCTCCACGATGTTGTTTTTACCTAAAGCCACAAAATAAATAGGTACCTAAGTCTCCACGAACCCACCATTCAAAATATTCATAGCCGTACTTAGAATATTCTGAAAAAACCAAATCGTAAAGCTAGACTAAACTAAAAAAAAAGGAAGACTTATCGTCTATACGAGTACAAACATTCCTTGTTAGTTTCATATTCAAGGTAGATGAAATATTACAGGTGCTTACAAAATTACTGAATATTGGTAAAATATAGCGAATTATTGCTTGAAATTATTACTATTTACTGGCTGCCCGCCCGGAAGCCCGGAAGCAGACGCCGCTGCGCACTCGCTCAGAAGATGAACATCGGACATGCTCGAAACCCGGGTCGATGTATTTGATCCCTAATGTGAGTGTTTTTCCGGTAAATAGTAATAATTCAATATAGCAAACAATCATGAATCAACATCTTGGACCTAAATATGCCAAAAACGCATCAATGTCAATGAATATAACTCCGGTTTATTTTAATTATCTTTGTGTTTTAACCCGTTGAATAGCGTTCCGCAATATTTGGCCAATATCAGTAGGATGATTTCACAAACGTGTGTGGTTAATCATATTGTGGTATTCGTGCGGCCAAAGGACAGTAGAGTATTGGCAATAATTTCCACGCTTACTGAATACTATTGGCACTGCGATTGTATCCATATACAATATTGACTTCTTTTCTTTATTTGAGTTCTGCAAACCTATACGGCTATTTTTTCACTACATTCAATACCCATGTTACCAATGTAAACAACATAGATTAATTTAGAAAAAGAAACACATATAATACAGGTAAGCTATTATGCCGGCAGATGCAAACAGCATTAGTCCGTTCTAAAAAAAAACGGACAGGCCATTCCGTCTCCATCCATCGAAGTGAACGCAAGGAAACGTCGACCGATTAAATTATTGTTAGAATACTATTAATTGTGAGTAGTGCACTTGATATAAAACTTATGTTTATCTTTCAATGAGTTATTAGATAAATTTGTATATTATGATCTAATATTGATTAATGCATTAAATAAGTGTTTATATGAGAAGAAACAGTAATATTATTAATTAAAATGTAAAATGATAAAGAGCATGTTGTCTTATTCGAAATACCTTATTAGGGAATCTTCTTTCCTACCAAACCTGGTTTTAATAGTAATAATGTTTTACACCAAGTAGCGAGATGGACAAATCATTCGTATATCTGTAAACATGGCTGTATGAGTCAAAAACAGAAAGAAAATACGCCCAAAATTCACTATTACCGATTGCTTATTTTCTACATAGACCATTGACGAGTACCGTAATAAGCGAGTGTCACTACCAAACACCAACTTTAATGACTATTAAGCTATATAACTATTAAGCAATGCTATTAAGTTATTAAGTAGTGAAATGGATGGGATGCCTGGAAGAGATCGCTCTGAGCGATAAGACCGCCCATTTTTACACCTAGTTTTTCTTAGTTACTTATTCTTTTTAATATTAAGTGCTTAATGATAATGATAATATTTATTGATAATAACAAAAATTACAGGTCAGATATAATGTACAAGAAAAATAATTGCGGTAAATTACAATTTACATACTTGAAGTCTATTAATTAAAAATAAGTAAATCAAAATTGATAATAATTATGCCAATTTTATAGAAACATGTCAAAGAAAATAATTAATAAATAAAAATCTAGTCCCAATTTGGGACGAGTTCCTCTACGCTGTAGGGTGCCATGTCGAGCAAAAACGTTTTTAATTTATTTTTAATATGGTTATGCCTTGGCAGTAAGTATGGGCTCAGGAAGAGTATTAAAGGCTTTGTGGTGTTGACTTATTATATAAAATATAATTTAATTTTCATAAATCTAAAATAAATTAAGTAGTAAGCAATGTAATTAATGCTATTAAGCATGCAGCACTTTTCAAGGTTCTATAGAGAAAAAAGTGTTTTTCCGTTTGTGGAAGAAAAATAGACTAACTACGGATACAACACAAAACAAACTTTCCACAAAACTTGACAATGACAGCGTGTTCTCTTAACTTCTCGTGACATGTTTTTTGTTAACTTTCAAGGGAAAACCGACTTACTAAAAGCAATTTTACAGTGGTAAGGTAAAGAGTGATTATTTTCGCCAAACTCAACAAAGCAGACATGTGAGCGTGTAAGTTGGGTACTATCAATCTTCAGTTCTTTCACTTTTTAATTGGTTTTTTATTTTAGAAAAAGAGAATAATCCTTAAAGCACATCACAAAGTCGAATACATCTCTCATAAAGTCTATGTATAAGGTGCTTTTAGAGGTGCGATTTGAGACTTTCAAAAAAACAATTTCAAATAATGATAATGTGTATGATATTGGTTTTATTTAACAGGTAATTTAATGCCATTACTGTTTATATAACAGCCACCGACATGCGCGTTCCGACTGCAGAAACGTGCTGTGAGAGTGATTGCTAAAGTATCTAGGACGACGTCGGTAAAACCGTATTTCACGTCTCTGCGTATACTCACACAGCCCCCAGTCGTCATACTTCAGGTCGCATTATATGTGAGGGAAAACAACTCCTTGTTCAGCACTCGCGCAGACAATCAAACTCGAGATAATCATACACGAGGTGCCGGTAAACTCGAAGCAGTCACGCATAGACTTGCTAGACCCAACAGGCTCACTCATGTCACCTGCCACAACATGTTACGGACGCAGGTAACTTAAGAGGATTGCATAGCTAGTACTTTCCATGCTAAAAGAGAAAACTCTTTTGTACCTCTTAACATTGTCAGATTTCAGTGATTTTTTTCATGAAGCCATAGCATTGTTCACTATGCCCGTACGTTCTTAATTTTTTCAGTATTTCAAAGTGCTATAATTTTCCTTTTTTAGAACTTAAAAAAACTGAAAAAATCAACGTACGGGCATAGTAAACAATGTCATGATTCCATGAAAAAAAAAACCACTGAAATCAGACAATGTTAAGAGGTAGAAAAGAGTTTTCTCTTTTAGCATGGAAAATACTAGCTATGCAATCCTCTTAAGTTCGTTTAAATCGAAACTGAAAGCATGGCTCGTCGAGGAGGCGTTCTATAATGTAGAATATTTTATAAAAATAAGATGATTATGTCCCATAAACATTTTTCTTATTTATTTTATGACATCTGTAATTATTATACATGTATTTTTTTTATTTATTTGTTTATTTGATTTAATTAATTAAATTTAATTATTATTTCATTATTACATTAATTTACTAAATTATTACTTGTTTAGAACAAGTATTTTGACAACTGTTATTTTTCTTCAGTTATATTTACATTATGTACTGTGTATACGAGTACTATGCTAAAAGTGAATCATAATTTTCATCATTATCAGCCGGAAGACGTCCACTGCTGAACATAGACCTCCCCCATAGAACGCCACTTGGACCGGGTACTCGCTTCCTGCATCCAGCGATTCCCCGCGGTTTTTATGAGGTCGTCGGTCCACCTAGCGGGGGGCCGGCCTACACTACGCCTTCCGGTGCGTGGTTGCCACTCGAGAACCTTTCTTCCCCATCGGTTATCAGTTCTGTGAGCGATGTGGCCTGCCCATTGCCACTTCAACTTGCTAATTTTGAGAGCTATGTCAGTGACCTTAGTTCTCCTAAGGATTTCCTCATTTCGGATCTTATCACGCAGGGAAACCCCAAGCATAGCCCTCTCCATTGCTCGTTGAGCGACTTCAAGCTTGTTAATGAGGCCCACAGTAAGGGACCACGTCTCAGTGCCATAAGTCATCACTGGCAACACACACTGGTTGAAAACCTTGGTTTTCAGGCTCTGAGGTATTGGGGACGAAAAGATGGATCGAAGCTTCCCGAACGCTGCCCATCCGAGCTGGATTCTTCGTGCGACCTCCTTGTTGACGTTGGACCTACCTAATTGGACAGTCTGTCCTAGGTAGACGTACTCGTCTACAACTTCGAGTGTATCGTTTCCAACAATTACCGGTATAGGTGGAACATGGACATTGGACATGATTTTCGTCTTATCCATGTTCATCTTAAGACCAACCTGTTGGGAAACTCTACTGAGTTTGTTGAGCATGGTGCCGATATCCTCGAGCGACTCCGCCATTATAACTATATCATCGGCAAAACGAAGGTTAGTGATGTATTCGCCATTAATGTTGATGCCACATCCTTTCCAGTCCAAAAGTTTGAAAACATCCTCCAATGCGTTAGTGAACAGTTTCGGAGAGATGACGTCTCCCTGTCTCACACCTCTCTGCAATGGAATTTGTTCCGTACTCTGGTCCTGTAATCGGACTGACATAGTGGCCTTGCTGTATAAACACTTCAACGCTTCGATATACCTATAGTCAATTTGGCATCGCTGCAAGGACTGCAGTATGGCCCACTTCTCGATAGAATCGAAGGCTTTCTCGTAATCCACAAACGCTAGACAAAAGTGAATACTGACTTGTAATATTAATTTTACCTATAAATTGATTATTGATTATATGAATTCGGGCATATCAGCACCACGGCTAGGTCGAGTGAAGCGCAAACGTGAAGTCTAATGTTCAAAACTTTATCGAGCGAATGGGGTCGTATATAAGCAATAACACATCGAATTTAGACCCAAATGGTCAAATGGTCCCATATCAGCATATACTAAGGACTTGATATATCCCCAAATAAAGTTACCTAAAGGTGGGAGAACACACGATTGTGGAGGTTAGTTCACAGGTCGAAATTATGCGTTCACCAAATGCTTCCCGCATAAAACTGATGGTGCCGCCCGTTGTGTAACATGTTGTGCTATCTTGTTGAAACCAAAAGCTATGTCTCATTAATGCCATTCAACTCAGGTACGCAGAAGCCAGCAATTATCTTTCTGCAGTGCTCTCCAGTAACGGGTAATTTATGACCGGTATCGTTTAAAAAAAAAATTGTACAATGTTTCCACCTGCTCATAAACTATGATGAATTGGCAAAACATACTGACTAAAAATCAAATGCCAACTGTCAAATTGCCAGTCTGTAAAAAAAATATTACCAGTGTAAAATCCAAACCTCCAAAAACACACTTTATAGTGTTGACAGGTCGCCTTTGATATGCTAAGATATCCGCGTTATTATTAGAAAAAAAACGAATAGTGAACATAAAAGAAAAGTGATTTTATTGATATAAGAATTATGTTCGCACTTTGCATACAGCAATTCATTTCTTGAATCTTTTGTTCTTTTTCCCCGTTCATTTTTACCCGATGCACTTAACAGTCGTTTTATATTATTTTTTTACTTATGAACACAGACTATATTTAAGTGAAATAATTCAATGCGTCTAAGAAAATCCATTTCTATCTCCACAATGCAATCAATAGATGAGATTTTGCACTACATTACGAAGTCATACAAAAACATTGTTCGAACATTATTTTGCTAGAATTGTTATTGAAGTGCGCTTGCCAATGGTTCTACTAAGTAGTTAAGTAAATGGAACCTCAGTTATGCTATACATATCTATACATCTAGCACACATTCGTCTAGCACACTTCTCACCTAATTAAAATTCATGTTACCGCGTTTGAATAATGTTAAATATGCACATATGTTTGAATCCCGCAAAACTAGGGCGTTGCACCTGATTCTGCCGTGTAGCAATAGCGCGCAGGCATTACTGTGTGAAGTGCAAAGTAGCAAGTGATACTAAGAGAAAAGTAATAAGGGAAGTGAAGAACTCAGCGCAGTGAAACGCAAAGCTTAAATTCAAAGCTCTGGTTGCCACTGTAATTGTCATTGATTTTTAGGGCACTAACGGCTGTTTAGCAAGACCGCAAACTTTGCTATTTTAGAGAGAAATACTTTAGACAATTCTCGTCAAAAATACCTCAGTGCCTCAAGACTAGAGTCTTTGACCAATATGTATTACCAGATGGCTTATGACACTGAAACGTGGTATTTTACTATGGGCTTCATAAGCAAGCTCTAAGTCGCACAACGAGCTATTGAGAGGGCTATGGTCGGGGTTTCTCTAAGTGATCGAATCGGAAATGAGGAGATCCATAGACAAACTAAAGTTAACCACAAATCCCAGAAGAAATGCCAGTTGATGTGGCAGGACGACATAGCACGCAGAACGGATGGCCGGTGGGCCCGGAAGGTTCTGGAGTGGAGACCACGGACCGGCAAGCGCAGCATAGTTCGTCCACGGACAAGGTGGACTGATGACCTGATAAAGGTAGCAGGAAGGCGTTGGATGCAGGTCGCTTCCAACCGGTCCTTTTGGAAATTTGTAGAGAAGACATATGTTCAGCGGTTGTCGTCCTACGGCTGAGATAATGATGATGACAAGCCGTGTCAGACGATAAAACACTTAAGTTTCGTATCGAGTTTTGCCCGTTCAAACATATTTTTTCTCTGTACACTATCGCACCCCGTGCTATTCTCATACTAGTCTTCTAAACGGTTCACTATGACATGATTAACAAGACGGGCGGCGGGTGTGGAGGTACTTCGCCTGCACAATCTTATAGCGACTAGCAGTATCACCTAAAGACTTCTGCTATCGCTGAGATTTCGACAATTACTTTTTTTTTTTTATTCCTAATTTTTATACAGGGTTATTTCTTAAAGAATATGCCACCCTTATTGCTAATCAATACATTATATACACAGTAAAAAAGAGTAAATAAGTATTATTATTGTCCAGTTTTAGGTGGCTGTATGACTGCCTGGTACAAGTCATATAGCCCACGGGCATCAACCACTTAGTTATTAATAAGTAAAACTGTAATTTCATGATTCAATTTATGATACACACAGTTGAATAGATTTTAAGTTGTTAATTCTTTTGTCAATAAGCTAGCTCGTCTTGGAATTGTATTATTTCTCAAATGATGCAAGAAGAAAAAAAAACAATGCACACTACTCGTGTTACTAGTTTTTTTTATTTCAGTTTAATCATTTCATCTAAATGTTTGAAAGTGTGTAGCAGTAGCACTCTTGTGAATGAGTTCGACCGGGCAACTTCTGCCGCCTTACCCAATTTCTACTAACTACGTATTCTACTACCAAACATCGTTGCATCTTTGACGACATCCGTGAAACAAATGACTAGATGACAAGAAACGTTGGAAAAACAACCTTATGTACAAGAGCGATATCTCTTAAAGTATTTGACATCGATGAGCTCGTCGACGAGCGCAATGACGAATTATTAGAGAATGGCACGGCAGTGTAGTGGTGCACTAGTGACGAAATGCATCTGCATTGGGTACCGCTTAACACCAAGTGAGCCTTGTGATTGTATTGTCATAAAGTCAATGTCAAAGACAAAATCATTTTTTCAATTTAGGCATCAAAGACGCACTTATGAACGTCAACTTTTCATTACTTTAAAGACTCTACCGCCGCGTTCCAAAATATATTGAGCCCACCGAGAAGAAGCGGCAAAAACTCGGGGCCATTCTTTTTATATAGATGTTTACAATGTTTCTACTTAGGTACTACAAATATTACATTTTATGGGTGGCAGAGAGACAGCTTGCCAGAAGTGGAGTACTCGTATTCCAAGCATCTTTATCTTCTATATAATGTCGAACTTTATGGTAAGCTTTTTTTATTAAAACATTTTTTACAGTCAACTTGAATTTGCCATCTGTGAGCTCAGTTATGTGCTTTGGGATTTTATTGTAAAAACGCACACAATTTCCTAGGAATGACTTATTAGTCTTCGCAAGTCTAAAACTAGGTACAGCTATCCTATTTGTATTTCTAGTACTAAAAGTGTGGTGATCACTATTTAACTTATATTTATGTAAATTTTTACGAACATACATTATATTTTCAAATACATATAAGGAAGGCAACGTTAATATATGGATTTCTTTAAATAAATCTCTCAAACATTCACGGGGACACATTTCGTATATAGCTTCATATATAGCATAAAAAGTAGAATATCCTGCTTAATATAGAAAAATAATAAGGCATGCCATTGGCATACTTATAACCTATGTATAACGTATTTTAATGTTAATTTGAGTTCCTAAGGACAGAAATCTGTGTCAATAAAAATTACTGCCTGATTGTCCACGCTACACATTCGCGTGCTAACGTTGTGTGATTCAAAGTAATTACTAGGCGACCTTCATGAAACGACCCATTTGCCTAGATATTATACATTTTATATTGGTAGCTTTTACATTAAATAATAGAAAATTGCAAAAATGGCATGGCAACATAAAATTATAATTTCTTCAGTATCTACTTACTATTAACCAAATCATTTCTTCAGTATGTACTTTATACACTCGAGAGCAATGAATCCGGGTCACTTAAAGAATGTTAAAAATCTCGGAAACTAAAAATGATAGGTTAATGCAATAAGTATCGCGCTGACTCCGGCCGGTTTCCAGCATTGTAAGTATTCTGGTGCATTCTTCAGGCGTAAGCGACATAATTTCAGCTTGAATAATGAATATAGAGCACTATCAACATGGTTTATGTACCCACATAAATGACAGATTACAAACAAAACCAAACCAAATGCTGTAATTTCGTAGTTCCATCTTCGAAAGTGGCCCTTTTTCAAATTTGATTTTTTTATGATATAACTTTACAATAACTAAGAAGTTTTAATACCTTCATTTAAGGAGTATTACATTGTCTATTAAATACAATTTATTGCATTATCCTAGCATTTTTAGTTTCCGAGATTTTTTTTTAAGTGACCCGGATTCATTGCTCTCGAGTGTATATAACGTCACCCTTTGATCTTATGAAAACATGTCGCGTACAAAATGAGATTGAAGAAACTTTATCAAAGTTTGGAGAACAACAGTTCTGCAATTTTAACTATATTGCATGATGGGAATACTGGAAGTCCTCTGATTTTTTTATTGTTATTTTTACTAATATGGTAAGAATTGATCATAATTGCTAGAGAAATTACTGCCCGAACAAAATATACAATAATATGAAACACACGTCAGCGTGTTTATTATTCGGCTATAATAAGCTTTTTTCAAGCATTCAGATATAGTACATAATTGTTATGTAAAATAATAATGTATTAACGTCATCTTAATCTACCATGTTTAAATTATATTATATCAATCACAGAATAGCTCCCCGAATCAAGTTATAAAGGCTTTCCCTGCTTTTAAACTTTGTATTACATTATGTAGGAATAAAAATGTATTTGGAAAATATTTGAAAATGTCTTCAGATGCAGAAAGAGGAAGAAATAAGGCAAAAGTTTTGACAATCACACTAATATCATAAAAGAATGCAAAAAGGCAAAAATAGCTTTATTTGATTCATCATCATCATCCTTCACCACGCGGGTGAAACCACGAACGCAGCTAGTTACAGATAGTTGGTAGTTATGATTATATACAAGATTATATATACTCATAACTAACACTATTATGAACTTTTAAGATTATTATAAGTTCAAAAAAGGTTAAAATATTGTCATAAGCTTATGTATTATATCATTATTATACCATGGCTTTGTTTATAAATAATTATTACAAACCGCATTTTCATAGCGCGCTGAATAACTTTATCGTGGTCCCTAGGGAACTCTCCGTGAAATTGGGATATAAAGTAAGCTATATGTTATACCTAGGTACAGACATAATTCATTTTAAAGTCAATTAAAATTTGTCAAGCCTTTTCAAAGCTAACTGGTAGACCGATCCTCATGCACGTCATCAGGCGCGGATCCAGCCTACAAAAAAGATTGTGGTCCACCCGAAAATCAGCAAAGTACGAGTCGGAGCATGAACTCTCTCATGATCGATATAGTATCAAGTCACTCTGATGTTGAGCGTCACGCTTGCCTATAACTTATTCAGTGCCATTCTAAGTTTTGAACTGGGTACAACACTTCAAAACCGTGCATGGCAAAGCACTGCGCTTTTACTAGGATATATAAGATGTTCTTGCGCTGTAATTTTCCTGGAAACAACTACAAAGGATATCAAAAGATGTCAAATTAAATTTTAAGAAGTAATTTTTCGCAAAAACGATAATAATTTCATCGATACCCGGTTTTGTATATTTTATAAAATGTCATATCATCGGCCTGTCGAATATGAAAGTGTGACGTCTGATATCAAAAGACTTTTGGGGTTGGGTGCTTGCCCATCGTGCCCACAACGGTGGATCTGCGCATGCACTTCAAACAAACTTTTTTAATACACTCTTATTTCCGAAGATCAATTTTGCTAATATTTTCATTGGTATTTAATTCTCTAATGCCCAGTAATTTCACATGCTACAGTGGCCTTCACTCTCTAACACAGTAATGCTCGCCCACTATTGCTTCGCGGTAGAAGAACTGGCACTACGGTGGTACCTACCAAGTAAGTTAACAAATCAAATCATTATTCTGTATAAGCTTAAGGGGGCACTTACAAATTGTCATTTTACATTTATTTTCTACCGACTTCCAAAAAAAGGAGGAGGTAGACAATTGACTGTATGTTTTTTATGTTTGTTACCTCATAACTTTCGACTGGGTGAACCGATTCTCATTCTTATTGTTTGAAAGCTGGTGCGTTCCGTGTGGTCCCATTTAAATTTCGACAAATTTGGTCCAGAATTTTGAGATACACTCCAATAACTGAATAGAATGGAAGTCGGTAATAATTGTTTCAAACTATACTTGTTTTTAAAATCTACAACTGGATCGGAATGCGACCACGACTGAGAAGATCCGGCAAGAAACTTAAAGAGCTTGACTTATAAATTTTTATTTATTGCCCATTATATTTGTATTTAACAAACGTTCGTTTATTTTTAGCTCAAGCGTGTTGCCTTATAAATTAGACTATAGGTACTTATGGTATCAGTAGGGCAAGCCACGCTACACATTGACATCGTAATATACAAGTAGGTAGATCTTGGAGTCCTGGAGTAACCTCTTACTCTAGAGGCCCACCACATAGTACCTAAGTCGGCATTTATAGCATTTTACAATTCTCATCCGATGCGATGGCGGTGAGATTATTCTAATCTTCACAAATAAATGAGATTGGTTAGATTAATAATGATTATAATTTATGTATTTTTTCAAAAGGTCCGGTTGGGAGCGGCCTGCATCCAACGTTGTCCTGAAAAATTATGTAGAGGCATATGTTCAGCCGTGTACGTCCTACGGCTGAGATGATTATTTTTAATTTCAGGCAACAATTATTATTTAAAAACGTAATTATATTTTAGAAGCCATACTTCGGTAATGTCAAGTAAAAAGCACGCATGCTTTGTAATTTATAAGCTTCGTTATAAACCTAAAAGCGCTGTTTTGAATTTTTAACATCATAGCTGTATGCTGAGATTTAAAACTAAATGTAAATGTCGTTTAATGAGTTTATGTAAAGTAAGAGGCACTCGAAACTTATAAGCTGTATTATGTTGCAATATGAGCCAGTTTACGAATAATTATGTTAAATGTGATTTCCGTAGTATAATTTTCTAAGTATGCAATGTGTTGATTTCTCGTGTGCCGGCCGTAGAAAAAACTTCGGGTTGTTTAGCGCTAAATGTTAATTATATTTCATTCTGTCCTGTTTTTGTGACTCAAATTCAACTTTAATTTTTAAGACCAAGTCGGAACTCTTTCGTTCGTGTTAACGATTCGCTGGCCATGGAGAAGGAATGACTTACCTTAATTCCGGAGCTGGTGTGTCGGAAACTGACTTACCTGTAATCAAGGAAATAATATTATTATCAGTGATAATCTTAATATCTATCTGCTCTTGCGAGAGGATGTAAAATAAAATATTTTGGACTGCTTTATAAAAATAACTTAAATTTACATCGACTAAAGGTATAAACGTCATTCTGTTTTTATATAATATATATAGGAAACAGTCTTGTAAACGGTTGTTTATTTGGCTCTACGTGACTCGACGGAACGCAAGCGCCATCTTGTGGTGTTAGATGGAGTCTACAACGGGGGATTTGACTCGGCATTGCGATTGTGTAGAAACCATCCAAGTACCGTCTTGTTTTACCTGAGTCATTGTTTGATAATGTGAAGATATTATAATTTTTACTACCTATTAATCCGATAAAGATATATTTTGACCTGAAATAACGTCTTTTCGACGCTGAATCAACATTCTCAAAGTACGTCCACACGGAATAGCTGCTAATTATGGCGGATGATTATTGTTTAGATACGCCTCAGCCAATAAGCCTTGATGAGCCTGAATAACATTGTCTTTATCATTTGCATCTCCCATTGACCTCCAGGTATGAATCATCTCAAACATTTGACTCAACACTTTTGTAAACATATGGATGTTCTTCAGGTTATTTGAAATAGTGCAGATGATAAGTATCCAACTCCTGTATTATTCTTTTGATTCAATCTCAGTAATACTCGTATTATAAACGTGAAAGTTTGGATGGATGGATAAATGGATGTTTGTAACTCAGAAACGGCAGAGCAACTGAAGAGATCTGGATGAAATTTGGCACAGAGATAGATTATAGTCTGGAATAGCACATACGATACTTTTCATCATGACCATCCATCACCACGCGGTTAAAAAAGCGTAATATTCTTGAGCACAGCATATACAAAATAACAAGATCTACGCCTACGTCAAGATCGTAGTGATGACAGTTCTGTCTAAGTTTGTGTCAGTTTCTGATAGTTTAGTCAAAAGCACGCTATCATTTTGACAGCTTGATACACTAGACGTGCTCAATGACCGTCAAGGGTGATGAAATGTAACACAAATATCGTCAAAGCTTATAGCAATTTGCGTTTGACCATGTAAATATTTTATGACATTTTGGTATAAATATAGTTAAAGCCTTGGAGAAAACAATAAGCTACACGAAGGACTAATCCTGCGCAGACGAAGTCGCGGGCACCAGCTAGTAATTACATATTTCGTAACGTCCCAACATAACATGTTTGTTTCCTTTCGAAGGAGCACGAACAGGTGTCCCGAAATGCGGCACAAACAGGCCCTTTAGGCTTATATGCGCTATATTTCAATTACAAATGTGAGTATGCATCAGCAAAATAATATATAATATTTGATTACATGTATACCCTTTTTATTTTATTTTTTTGTAACAACTCCAATATTTTTTTCTCATTTACTTGCCCAGTGAATGGTTGCGTCTTTTCAAATATATTGTTCTAGATCTACGTCTACGTATTTGAACTGGTATTTTTTTTCTACAGACTGTCAATTTGACAGTTCACAGTTGATCAAACGGAAACACTGGCCCTTTTATATAGCACTGTTTCATCAAACTCGGTTAAACGGTTTTTGAGTTACACTCCAAAACCTGAAAATTGTTAAGCTTATCTTGATGATATCATCATTGACGGTGAATGTCCGTAATGATTACGTAAGTACTAAGTAGCAAGGGTAACTAAACATTAAGGGTGACATTTTTTTTTACCGTAAAATGGAACCGACTTCAATACCAAAAGTGTTAAATAATTTCTCGAAGTCGGCACCACCCGCACAATATTGTGATAAAAGGTACCTACTTTTGAACTATCATGGTACCGATTTCGACAAGTTATTTTACACTTTTTGGTATTTAAGTCGGTTCCATTTTTCGGTATTTTTTTTAAGTTGTTACAAATCAGTGGTGAAAGTTATTATATGGAACCGAGCCTACTTCAACTCTAAATGACGGTTCGTAATTATTTTTTTCCAGTATCTATTTTATTAAACATTAGGAACCTTCTACGAAGAAATAAGACTATTATTTCTTCGTAGGGAACCTTAGTTTAAAGTTCCTAAGTGTCAACAGTGTTGCTAATGGAATGACCGTGTTGGCTCTCCAGCGAGTCTCTAATGTTAGAAACATTACGGTACTTGAGAGAAATCTCAAGTGATTCCCCACGGCGGCGCGCGGCGCGGCGACTGCTTGGACTGAGCAGTCGCGTGAGTGAGCGCCTTAAGTCTATCAAGTTTAGTAACTTGCAAATAGTTACTAAACTTGTTGTTACGATAGTCTGAATTGTACTGTTGCTTAGTTATACGATCTGTCAAACATTCGATTTATTAATTACTCGTAACTTAGTCAAACATTTTGTTTACATTTTTAGTTTGAGTTATATTACAATTTATCGGGCGATGAATGTCTTTTATTTACATAGTCGATGGTTTCATAATCAGTCCATTTTGTTTCCACTGTTGGGACTCGAGCCTTCGTCTCAGAGAGAGGTGTTGGGCCATAATCCACCACGCGGGCCCAGTGCGGATTGGTGGATAGGTTAGTGGTCAACTCATGTCGAAGTTTTCAGGCCGTCCGAAGGCCTTTGACATAGCCTAGCTACTGTTGTCCTAAGACAAACAACCAGGACCGACGGCTTAACGTGCCCTCCGAAGCACTGAAGCGTTCAGTGGAATAAAGCCACTAGCGGTCACCCATCCAACTCCTTGACCGCAGCAAGCGTTGCTTAACTTGTTGATCGATTAAGATCCCTAAAGGTGTCTACATACGATTCAGCCCCGAAATTTTGCATTTGCATTGAAGATTGCATTCGAAATTGCATGGTGTGTAGAGAGCTTTAGTCAAACTCCGCTACAAGCTCTTCAGTCGATGGTGTACAATAGCTATATTGTGGGACAAGCTGACGCACCAGCAGCTTTGCTCGCTTGGTCATGGGATATGAAGCCACATTGAATTGTTATAGTGTTAATATTTTCATAAATCCTTCCTGGGATGATTACAACATTGAAGATAATATTTAATTAATATTTCGGATTTCTAGGCCCAGCGGGTTAGGGCTAAATTGTGTTTAAATAGGATTTGGTCAATTGATTACAAAATCGGTACAAAGCCAGCAAAACGCCTAGTAACATTTATCTATTTATATAACTAATTCGGTACAACCAATTACATTAGTCATGCAAGTCCAAATTAAGTTATATAATATTAGAAAATGAACGTACAAACGTACGTAAGTAACGAAATTCAAAATTACATTCACATAAAAAACAGAAATAAAATAAAAGTCATTCGATTTACAATGTCAGTAATACAGGTAATTATAAAATGTCAAAACGTAGTTAATTTCCGTGACAAGTATTGTTTTACTTGATGTGTACACGTAAATGAATGGCAATGCCTTTTAAAACTGTTGAATAACCTAAAGCTAGGTATATAGGCCACAATTACCCACACTGGCCTAGTTGTACTGTTAAAACTAGCTTGCAGCTCATACATAATTTAAAGCTATCACCATTTTCACTCGAAAGCAGTCATTAATGGAAGTATCCACGCTTTCAAGTTGTAAATAATGATTGATATTTAATTTTAAATGATGTAGTTGGAGTTCAGAATAAAAATATACTTGTAAGAAGACGCAAAACATAAGTTATTACAAAATAAACTCTTCTGCAGGTGATTTCATGTATATTTACTGTATGTACTACCAGTTTGATGATTTGGTCTTCTTGTATCTCAATCGCGTTGAGACGAAGTTTTTTTTGTTTTAGCATGTAGTATATCAGTGGTAAGGCATTATACCAATCTGAAGATTTCATTGAGAGTTCATAATCACGCGTAACAACAGATAGTACATAACGACACATTTAAAACTTTTAGACGAATATAGATGATTATGTTCGGTAAAAAAAATGTTGAAGAAGAGTGTAATAAACAAATATATATATATATATACGGTAAGAGGCCTGATAGGATGACTCTTGTTCCTTGGAAGATGGGACGGCCTCTTGTGTAGGATGCTACTTGAGTCGATACTCTGGCACAGTTCATCAGCATCGTCATAAATATTTTCTTATACTTCATAGAAGGTTAATACATCAGAAACAATAAGAAAAGAAGGGAGGTTATGGCGAGGCCGAAGGCGGAGCCCACTACGCCAACGCGTATATATATATAAGTATAAACTTATATATATATACGCGTATATATATACATACGCGTATATATATATACGCGTTTCTACTTATATATATATATATATATATATATATATATATATATATATATATATATATATATATATATATATATATAAGTATAAACTTAAGCATAGCATAAAATAAACTAATCCATATTATATAAAAATGAACCCCTATTTCTCCTAGTCACGCTATTACTTGAGAACGGATGGAACAATCTTGCTAATTCTTTTTTTGTCTGAATTATTGTAAGGAGAAGCTTCTTATGAAGGAAAAACCAAAAAAAAGGTGATAGGTTATGGCGAGGCCGAAGGCCAAGCCTACTACACGAAAGAAGTCACGGGCAGTCGCTAGTATTTAATAAATTTAGTTTCGCGTTGGCGTAGTGGGCTCCGCCTTTGGCCTCGCCATAACCTCCCTTCTTTTCTTATTTTTTCTGATGTTATAACCATTCTATGAAGTTTTAGAAAATATTTATGACGATGCTGATGAACTGTGCCAGAGTATCGACTCGAGTAGCATCCCACACAAGAGGCCGTCCCATCTTCCAAGGAACAAGAGTCATTCTATCAGGCCTCTTACCGTTACACCGTATCTGTCCATTAGGTAGTAATAACGTTACGCCAGCACTGACAAAAGACGGATGACATCGTTCAAGCTGGCATGTCTGGAAAAGCAACCTGCACTCTTAGAGTCCGTGCTGGACTAGGCTATCTACCTAATCACCACATTATTATATTAAACATTTAACCTCGACCCGTATGAAACACACCTAACCGAGCCGCATAGCAACTATCAGTTACTCCGTAAAGTCATTACGGTTTCCGAAATCGTAAAAACAAATCCAGCGACGAGCTCATTCCCATAGTCCGTAACTTGGTATAAAGGACGTGGGAACGTAAACGGTGGGTCAAGGCCAGTGGGCGACCCACTGAGACTGGAGGGGATTGAGAGGGTTTGGGGGGTTGTTTATGTATTGTGGGGCAGCAGGAATACTATCGAGACTCTCTTTGGCGTTTTGTTACGAAACGATTTGTTTCCAAGCAGGGTTTTAACGCGTAGTTTCAGTACTTCCATCACGAAAGAAAAATGCGGTAATGGAAATACTACTTTTTTTTCTAGTTAAATAACTTTTATTCACTTTATTTCATATCATATTCATTCAGGTTTCTTATTATAATAATAAGAATACTACTAATATACGGACGGCCTTGTGGCGAGCCGTTGGTGAGTGGCGACACCGCGGACCCTGATACTCTTTGGGGCTAAATGAGACCCCTGACCCCCGGCTTGTCTTAATTGACCGTCTGGGGGTGGAGACGCAAGAGCAAGTAACAAAAAGCTCCAAGGGTGGAAGTGTTAAAAGGCATAACGCCGGTAGTAGCGCTTTAGTGAAACCGCAGCACACCTCTCGACATCCTTTAGCCATCCACACCAACGCTGCCTCTTTTGTCACCATTGATGGTGGCCGTTTAGTGGGTGGCAAGTCATCACCTGAATATTTTGAAATGAGACTGAAATTGGCAGGTGCCGTAGTCTCGCCCATAGCCCACTATCTCCCGTATCACTAATAAGTACATATCAATATCCATGCCACTTTTACCCATTTTTGTAATAGATATAAGTACCATGTTACCCTTCGTCCAAATTGTTTGTTTTTTATACTACATTGCATATTTTATTTTATACCAAACAGGCCTCTAAGTGTTGGCAACAGCCCCACTTATGCCTTTGCAAATAACCGGTCGTAATCCGTGAAATAAATGGTATAAGGTAATAATAATACAGTTTATTTCAGGCTGTTAGCACCCAAAACAACACATACATAACTATACAATAAAACAAAAGAAGTAATTTCTACTGGTGTAGGTATACAAAAAAACCTACAAAAAAATTTATATTTTATTAAAAAAAATTCGAAATCACCATGTCTAAGTCTAGAAAATGGTGAAGTAGCCAAGTTAAAAAAAAACATTATTGGCCTAAATTTCAAAGTAGCTCTTATTTTTATGTAATTATTAATAACCTAAGCATATGTTACTAGGTAAAAATAATATTTCTGTTCTTGACATTCAAAATATTTATAAATATCAATTCAAAATCCTGTCTTTGTAAGCATTATTTATTGATAAAACTTAATTTTTGTGGTCAGATTGCAAGTTTTTTTAATGATAATATTTCTTCTACGAATTCAAATATTTGAATGTAATTAGTTAGATATGTGTTTTTACTATTTAATTACCGCAAAAAACGTATTAATGTATTAATGTAAAATGTTTAAATTTTTTTTTTTCCACATCAACTCTTTTTCAGCTACGTCAAGTTTGTCCACGTGTAACATAACATTTTACTAATACATTTGGCATGAATGTTTATGTATCAGATTCCTTGGTTATTCAACTATCTCTGACAGAAATTTCGTCTCACAACTCGCTATGGGTATGGCACAAGAGCCATTTATTCCCAACTCGGCGCAAACTTTAGACGCGGGCGCAGGGCTTAACACTCGGGAGCAATCACGAGGGCGCCACAGGGCTCCTTAGTCGTGATTGTTGTCGTTCACACGGTTTGACCAATTTTGATGATACTTCCATTGGGGGTAGTTGAGGTGTTTGATGAATACATAGGATAGTTTTTATCATCATAATCCTTCACCACGCTGATTTAATCACAGGGAGCAGCTAGTTAAAATAATTCAAACAATTAATAATACCTTAAACTTATATAAACTCTAATATAACTTCATACGTAAACTGTTTAAAATATCAAAGAATCAATCGAAATCGAGTAAGGATAAGATGACCCTTATCCTTATATAATATGTATCGTGGAATCGGAAAAGTCGTGAAAAGAGTCATGCCGTCGATTTATCAGAAAACAGTAACTGCATATTACTTACTATAAAGGCACGCGTCCATTTTCCCGCATCGACGCACCACACGCACGGCTCGCAACTGATTTTAGTTTGATTTGTATGTTTTCATATAGCGCTGCGAGCACTATCCGCACTGCCTGCATTGAAATCCGGAATTGCAATCGGTTGCGAGCTGTGCGTTCGGCGAGTTCAGCGCGGTTCAATGGACGCGTACCTTTATTGTTAACCTTTTACTTTTGACGGAAATGGACCGAATTTTATACAAAAAAATGTTATTCTGTTGACTCAATGGATTCCGATGACGGCTTATCTACGAAACAGCTAGACAATTTGATCATTTCGACGGAAAACATGTTTTTATGTCTACCAGTGGTGGTCAGGTTTGCCAGTAACAAATTAATGTACCATGTCAGTGCCATTCACAATAAAATTATAAACTATAAATAAGAGTTCGAAACCCTGCATCGCAAAGCACTGTGCTCGCCGCCCTAAGATATAACATAATCAGCCCATTATGTTCCCATTGCTGGGACACGTGTCTTGAGTCATGAGTTGAGAGAGTCACCACGCGGGCCCAGTGCGGTTTGGTGGATGGGTTAGTGGCCAACCCATGTAAAAGTTTTCAGGCTGCCCAAAGGCCTTCTACATAGCCTAACGACTGTTGCCCTAAGACAAACAACCAGGACCGACGGCTTAACGTGTCCTCCGAAGCACGGAAGCGCTTAGTGGAATAAAGCCACTAGCGATCACCCATCCAACTCCTTGACCGCAGCAAGTGTTGCTTAACTTGTTGATCGGTTAAGATAGCAGAGTCAAGCTCCGCTACGAGCGCTTCCCACCCTAACATAATATATGTAATTGTTAAATCTTTTGCTCTGCAATTACGCTGGAAACATTGCCTTCGAACGATACACAGTAATGTTTATACACTATTGCTTCATAGTTACATAACTAGCAAAGGTATGGTACTTTTTTTTTTTTTTTTTTTTTTTGAGGGGGGGAAATGCTGTCCACTTCCCTTCCGCTACGGGGGTAGACGGAAGGGGGTATGTGGGGCTCAGACCCACTAAAACCCCCCCGTGAGCAGTCCTCCGCCAGATGGTGCGAGATTGGGTTGCGCTGGCATTCACAATCTCGCCCCAGCGGTAGGCCCGGATTGATCTTAACCGGGCCTCAGCGCCTGTGAAGGGGTGCCCTTGCTCACCAAGGGCACTCCTCAGACGTGTGGGGTCGTGCAAGCCGACGAAGAGTCCCCCGACTCTTCACCAGTGACCCCACTACGGAGGAGGGAGGAGGCGAGCAAACTGCCTCCTCCGTACCCCCGTTCGTCTGCGCCGGAGTGGGTCAGCTCGAACGTCATTCTCCCTAACCCGCTCCGCGGCCTCCTTCTGCGCTATCACTGCTTCGCAGAAGGTGGCCACCGCCTGCCACGATCTCTCGCTGCCGAGCATCGAGTTAACCACGCTCGGCAGCGAAAGATCTCCGCCGATTATCGCTGAGAGTGTGTGCCGCTGCGGGCCCCATGCAGCACACACTTCCAGCGTGTGGAGCGCCGTATCCTCCGGCGCCCCGCATTCGTGACAGGCTGGGGTCGCCTCCCGCCTTGCGATTTGGTGCACGTACTTTCCGAAACAACCATGCCCGGAAAGCACCTGCACCAATCGGAAAGTGAGCGACCCGAAACGTCGCTTCACCCACCCCCGAAGGACCGGGCGGATGGCCTCCACCGTCCACTGCCCAGGGACTGGTGGAGCCAGGTCTTCCGTCCACCGCTGCAACAGGGCGGCCCGCGCCTGCAACCGCATGCGTGTCACCTCTTCCCACGCTGGGGGGTCACCCCGCGATCTCCTCGCCGCAACAAAGTGGTACACTTCGGCGAGGATCTCTGCTTGAAGTTCCCAAGGAGGATCACCGGCCAACACGCACGCCGCCGTCCAGGACACCGTCCGGTATCCGCGTATCGCCCTCGTCGCGATAACCCGCTGCGGACGTCGCAGCAGGGCCTTGTTCTGGCGGCTGAGAGCGTCCACCCAAACTGGTGCTCCGTACAGGGCCATACTCCGGATCACTCCAGAGTATAGCCGACGGCAGTTGGCGTTCGGCCCACCCACGTTGGGCATCAGCCTACCTAAGGCAGCTGCGGCTCCAACAACTCTTGGGGCCAGTCGGGAAAAGTGGCCTCCAAAAGCCCACCGTCCGTCCAGGTTGAGGCCCAGATATTTCATCTGGGTTCCAACCGGGACCGGGACCCCATCCAGGATGACTCGCGTTCCAGAAGGGGGACCCCCCCGAGGCCCGTGGAACAGTAGGGCTTCAGTTTTGGAGAGTTGAACCTCCAGTCCCAGAGCGCGTATGCGGTCAATCACGAGGGATGCACCCACCGTAACCAGCCGCACCACCTCCCTGAGGTCCCTCCCCCTGGCCACGACCAGAGTGTCATCCGCGTAGCACACGACCCGCATGGTTGCAGGAAGCGTACCACGAAGCACCCAGTCGTAGCCTACGTTCCACAGGAGCGGTCCCAGCACTGAGCCCTGCGGAACACCACAGGAGACGCGACAGTGCCTCAAACCATCGCGTCCTTCCACCAGGACCGCGCGGTCCTGGAGGTAATCGGCCAGCAGCCTCCGCAGATACAAGGGCACTCCATGGTATTTGAGCGCCTCTTGTATGACTTCATGAGGGAGGCTGTTGAAGGCGTTAGCTATATCAAGCGAGACAGCCAACGCCTTTTCTCCCTCTTTGACAACATCCTGCGTCCACTGCTTGAGCCAGAGCAGGGCGTCAATGGTAGACCTTCCCGCTCTGAACCCGAACTGGGCCTCCGACAGCCCAGGCCCAGTACCCTCCAGGTGCCGGATGACACGGGAAGCTACCACTCGCTCAAGCAGCTTGCCCGTGTCATCCAGCAGGACAATAGGTCTATACCCAGACGGCGAGTCCACGGCTCGACCTTCCTTCCTCAGAAGGCACAGCCGGCCATCTTTCCACAGCTTCGGGAACCGTCCCGACTTGAGGCACGCGTCGAAGACTACCCGAAGCTGACTTACTAGTTCCCCTAGGGCAATTCTCAAGACTCGCCCCGGGATCCCGTCTGGTCCTGGGGCCGTCTTCTTCCTGCATAGGCGGCCGACAGCACCCTCCATCTCCAGCTCTGTGACAGGTGGGATGGAGGCCAGGTCTAGTTCCTCTGGGCAGGACGGTGACATCGATGGAGGGCTGTAGTCACGATCCGTGACTGGGAAGAGCCCCTCCAACACCCTGCCCAGTAGCTCCGGCTCCAGGGATTTTGCTATCGGAGACGTCTGGCCACGGAACTTCTTCCGAGCGGCTCTGTATGGACGCCCCCAGGGATCCCTGTCGAGGCCTACCAGCACCTCACCCCAGGCCTGCGAAAAGGTATGGTACTACCCCAAGCGGACTCAACAAATTCTTACCGCTACAAGAAATGCGTGCGATTCTCTAAGAGCAAACATAGTTGCATCTTTGACAACACCCGTGAAACAAATGACGGGATCACAAGGAACGTTGGAAAAACAACCTTATGTACAAGGGCGATATCTCATAAAGTATTTGACATCGGTGAGATCGTCGACGAGCGCAACGACGAATCATTAGAAAATTGCACGGCTGGGACTGGCAGATAGCTGCCGTTACTTCAGTAATCTGCCATAGGGTACATAGACAACATTTATTTATAGAAATAATCTTTGAGAAAACGAAATCATAAGCCAAAGCCACGTGAGCGAAGACGCGGAACAGTCTTCTAGGTAATAATATGCCACTGCATCCACTGATATATAAATCAAATTATATTTTGCATTTTACGCTCGAGGCTACCGCGCTACAGATTGGTCGTTACACCAAGCAGTGCGGAAAAGCCAATCTATAATAATAATATGGGACAACATCCACACAACGTCCTCAGGTCTCAAACTAGGCAGAGCCTGTACTACCTAGGTAGCTAGGTACCTAGTATAGGTATATATTATATACCTATACTTATACATACTAACTGTCTAACAGACATGTTCGTGCAAACAAATGTTTGACCTCACCGGAGGTCAAAAGGGTTGGAACAACAGTCGAAAAGTCAAATCTGTGTGCGTGAGTACGAATGTTATTCTTATTAGAATATTATCAATGGATTAATATTTTTAAATACCAATTTTTATCAAAATTCCCCCCGCCGTTTGAGCGTGAAAGAGTAACAAAGATCCATACATCCATACATCCATACATCCATACATCCATACATCCATACATCCATACATCCATACATCCATACATCCATACATCCATACATCCATACATCCATACATCCATACATCCATACATCCATACATCCATACATCCATACATCCATACATCCATACATCCATACATCCATACATCCATACATCCATACATCCATACATCCATACATCCATACATCCATACATCCATACATCCATACATCCATACATCCATACATCCATACATCCATACATCCATACATCCATACATCCATACATCCATACATCCATACATCCATACATCCATACATCCATACATCCATACATCCATACATCCATACATCCATACATCCATACATCCATACATCCATACATCCATACATCCATACATCCATACATCCATACATCCATACATCCATACATCCATACATCCATACATCCATACATCCATACATCCATACATCCATACATCCATACATCCATACATCCATACATCCATACATCCATACATCCATACATCCATACATCCATACATCCATACATCCATACATCCATACATCCATACATCCATACATCCATACATCCATACATCCATACATCCATACATCCATACATCCATACATCCATACATCCATACATCCATACATCCATACATCCATACATCCATACATCCATACATCCATACATCCATACATCCATACATCCATACATCCATACATCCATACATCCATACATCCATACATCCATACATCCATACATCCATACATCCATACATCCATACATCCATACATCCATACATCCATACATCCATACATCCATACATCCATACATCCATACATCTATACATCCATACATCCATACATCCATACATCCATACATCCATACATCCATACATCCATACATCCATACATCCATACATCCATACATCCATACATCCATACATCCATACATCCATACATCCATACATCCATACATCCATACATCCATACATCCATACATCCATACATCCATACATCCATACATCCATACATCCATACATCCATACATCCATACATCCATACATCCATAAATCCATACATCCATACATCCATACATCCATACATCCATACATCCATACATCCATACATCCATACATCCATACATCCATACATCCATACATCCATACATCCATACATCCATACATCCATACATCCATACATCCATACATCCATACATCCATACATCCATACATCCATACATCCATACATCCATACATCCATACATCCATACTCACAAACGTTCTAGTTTATAATATTATTAGTAAGAAGTAGGATTAGATCTCTTCTAGTTTTATGTTGAGAACGAAATTGTACGCAGTTAGGTGTTAATAAAGATAATAAACTAAATTATGTACTAATACACAATAAAAGAACATAATAATACTTCTTTTAAAACAAGATCCTAACGATTAAAATAAACAATTATGAAAGTAGATTTCTGCACACAAACATGTTTGAATTTAAACTTTATTAGTCAGTTAGAACTGCGCAATAAAAAAATTCGTTATTTAAACTTAAAAAGCTCGACGTTATTTGAATAAAACTGTTATAAGAGATGTCTACAAATAGCATTCGAGACGAAGCTTTGCTATTTGCATTTCGTGCTGGTGCATAACTCATTATTCAAATAACGAAGGCCTCGCATTCCTACCCGTCTTTTTCCATTTTTTATCAATAAACATCTAGGTACCAATTTACAGCCTTACTAATAAAAATTTTGCTATCGCGCTGCTAAACAACTGATAAATAAACAGTGCCTAAGTAGTATTTAAATATTTCTTACCAATAAACGCTATTTAGCCAGTAGTTAGTTATGCAATAGATAATATGGAAATTTATTTTATGTTGACAACATTTAAACTAAAAGGCATTATGAAAGGCCCAAAATACCAAAAGAAGTAAAGTTGAAAGATATTTATGTTTTTGTCAAATGTCAAACCTGATTGATTTGCGTTAGGTGTGCTTTTTTTTATTTTGGAAGCTAATGCAATTGCCAATTTCCTACATAGACTTGATAAAGTCTGCTGGCTCATGCCGTGAATATCAGCACAGTCTTCTTGGTTTGTAAGTATATATGTCAGCGACAAAAAATTTAATTAAGAAAAAAAAATATTTTTGAATGGGTTTGTAATGTGAGAATTCCATTGCCTTTTGTTTGTCGCAGTTAGCCCTGTATAGATACCACCGGCCCCGGGGGGAGCACGGTGGTTATGTGGGAGTTTCCGTAGCATACCTACTAAAATACAACAGCAGTCTCCATCACTGCCGCTTATGGCGGGAACGCTTTCGCACACGGCCGCGAACCCACCGCGGCTGTCCGTTGCCGGACCCCTCTCCCTTGCAGCAAGCCGGAGCACATGGCGAGCCGCAACCGCCTCGGGGACCAAACCTGCAAATGGACGCCAGACTCCCCTGAGTCTAGGCGTCCGAGGTCTCCTTGCGAGTTGAGTACTCACCTGACGGTAAGGTGGGGCCACCACCTGCTACTTCGGCCGCAGAGGATAGGGACAGCGGCGCCTCTCAATACCGACAGGCCTCTTCCCCTTTTGCCTTTTACGGTGGCGGCTCCGTCAAGGCCGCGCAAGGTAGGGAGAGCGGCTCAATACCGGGACTCCTCTCCCGCCGCGGCCTCCAACTCTCAGCCGCGGTGCCACCCATACGACACCGCAGCCCGCCTCAGTTGCGGTGGCGCCCATACACCACCGCAACCTACAGTGACCACTACCATGTGGACTTGGAGGACAATAGGAGCAGTCCCACCCCGGGCCCGCCAGGTATCTCCTATCACTGGCAGGGCCATTAGTTCAGGGGGAGAGAACTCCATTGCGTAGGCCAACTTAGCAAGTAGTTACTTACTTCGTGTCAACCCCAGTATCTTAGAATTGCCATGACTTGTAAGTCTACCGGTAGGTATATCACCACCTTCACCACGGGCATCTATAGAAAGCTAATTTTCTAGCAGATGTATTATTCTGAGCATGTTTGTTTTGCGGAATCGGTACCTGTCTAGAAAGTCATAATCTCTCAGTTCTGTAATGGGGTCGAATCTCATTTTATACAGTTTTTGTTTCCTTAAAGTTGTTCTTAATTTCCTCAACTTTACAATATCGTCACGAAAAGTGGGCAGCATATTGATTATGTCATCCATTGAAAAAAACTGACAATATTATTAGTTAATTCCTGCTTTCAGTTTTGTGCATTGACAATATATACTCCAAGGAGGGTTTGTGTGCTTTCTGATAAATTTACAACTCAATCTGACAGACATATGGCCGCCATCTTCCCATTTAAAATTTTAAACAAGGTCAGGAGGAGGTTGGTCGTGGCACACTGTACCGGCACGGTCACGGCACAGCTGCGGCACGGCGTTGTTTCGAATTTTGGCTACCGCTAGACTCCAGCGCGCTAAGGATGCGTCGCCCGCAAGGTGCAAGCTCGCAGACCGCGCGCCAACCGCGAGTTGCAACGCGCGGTCGGCGCGCCGGCCGCGAGGTGGAAGCTTCTTGGCACCACGAGAACGCACGTTATATGGCATTTGCGATTGAATACGCCTAGAACTTGCACGTTTTCATAATGTCTCAGTTTACATTGCGCGAACTAGCAATTATCGCTATTGCTCTGGACGAAGAACAAGACAATAAAAGGAGAAGGAGAAAGAGATATTGGGTGCATAACATGTTAAAAGAAAAACTAGCAGAAGGGGAATACTGGAAGAATATTAGACATTTGATTGACGATGAAGAAAAATTCTACATATATTTTCATATGCCTAAATACTTATTTTATTACATTTTATCGTTTATTCGAAAAGATATCACGAAGAAAAATACAACGTTCAGACAGGCGATACTAGCAGAAGAAAAATTGGCAGTAACATTAAGGTAAGTCATTTTAAACCCACATGCAATATTTATAATAACTTATCAAACTGACAATTTATTTATTAAGGAAATTACAAATCAGTTAAACTTGTATCTTCGTGAGCTTCCGATTCAGCATCTTCATTTGAAGTTTTTGATTTCTCTGTATTAGTGAGGGGGCGACGGGGTGGTGCGCGGGCGACGAAGCGGCGTGTTTCGCTCGCTGGCACCTGGCGCCCTGGCGGGCGGCTCGCAGTCGGCGGGCTGTAAGCACACGGTCCGCACGCTTGAAGCGCGCTGGCCTCTACCTAACAACTCAAGTTGTTAAGAAATATATCATACGACATACGATTTAATGTCCAAATTTAAATGACAAGTTAATTGCTGGGTTGGAGCGGTGCCGTTACGGTGCTTGCATAATGTGCCATGACCTTAGTTTGAAAGCTGTTTTAAGTAGTAATTATCTACTCGATAAAGTTATGCAACGTTTATTAGTAAGAAATTTGCCTATCCAACGGCTAAGGTAATGATTAAAATTTAAATAGCTTTTATAAGTAAGGCTGTATGACTCAATTTGTTTTTTTTGTAACTTTTGTACATTTGACATTGCATAAAGTGTTTTTTTTTCTTCAGATAGTCAAGTCACGGTCATATATCTCATCTCACTTATATTATAAATGTGAAAGTTTAGATGGATGAATAGATGGATGGATAAATCATATAGTATGTTAGTTACTCTTTCACGCAAAAACTACTAAATGGATTTTAATGAAATTTGGTATGTAGATAGATGAGACGCTGAAATTCCACATAGGATACTTTTTCACCATCATCACCCATCACCACGCGGTTGAAACTGCGTGGCGCAGCTAGTATTATATAAGTGCGTCATTAAATCATTGTTCTCTACAACAACATTCTTGTAAAAAATACTTCTGACGGACAAATAGTTCAGCGAATGCAACAGAGACATTATGCCCCGCTCCTAAAACTTATACAGTTCGCGATGGGGTCGTTGGTGATGGGCCCCATCATAGGCCCCTATTGCGATAGATCTTGCTCGTGAATCTTCCCGTTTTCGAAACATAATATTATTATTTACTTAATTAATATAATATTAATTATTAATATTAATATTTTAATATGACAGGTACATAAACATATTGAAATCAATTGCTGCGGCCATAACTATAAACAATATATAAATACATTAAATAAAATAACCTTGGAAAACTTTGGAATAGTAATTAGGTACTTTTGGTGAAATCTTGTCTAGGAATTAAAAAAAAATTAAAAATTAAAAAAAAGTATTACCAAAGGCACGGATTTTATGTCTGTACCAAAAAAGGCGTCCTCCACCCGTACCGCACCGCATCTTCCCACTTTTGTCGCCTATTTATGGCGAAGACGTCTAATTACTTGGGGCCGCGCGCTCCAATTACTTTGCTCAAGGTTCACCGCAGGGTGTTTAGTTTTTCAAAACGAGTCGAGTAACATATTAGATAGATTTACGTTCATACAACTATGTCTGAACTATGAATTTAAAGAAAGTTTTAAATTTGACAATAATTGATTTTGCCCTCTCTCTATTTGCTGCCATATTTGAAAAGTAGAATGTATATTTTAATTATTTACTTGATAATCGAAAAATCTTTATAAATCTATAACTTCTAGAGAAATTTCCACAGCTTAAGAGAGAAATGGGATCACTCAGAATGCTAGTAGGTAGATGAGTATAATAAAAAATAATAAACTGTCAATTGACACAGTGTCTTCCAGCCCTTATAAGTGAAGAAGAGGGGATCATTTCGACCCCGTCGCCAGGCCGGCAGGGCAAGCATCTCAATTTCGCGGTAATGGGGTTGGCTGAAGCTCACCCGCACCAGCAATATATATTTTATTTCCATTCCGGTAAGCCCTCTTGTCACCTTGAACTAAAGTTTTACTATTTAACTTTGTCTTCACTCGGCATGACTTGAAATATTGTGTAATGTTCTTTTTTATAGATATTGTCCTAAAAATAATCTATTATTAACTTCTAAAACACATTAATATAAAATAAACATTCATTTATTAAACGATTTTACTTTGAATAAAAATATGTCGAAGGATTGAAATGCATTGCCTGTAGGAGATTTACGGTAGTCATTTATATCACCTGACGCCATTTTGTACTCACGTATGTTACCCATGGAGTTATTAAATTTACGTATTATGGTTCATACCTACGACAATCATGAGTGAAACAGATTGCCGGTGCTGGCGCATTACAGAGTTGAGTAATAACAATGCACGGTTCAGGGAACACTGGCGTCCCAGCTGCTACCTGATACATGGTCCTCTAAATAAATTTATAGTTAAGTTCTGATACAATTTGCCAGTAACGCAAAGCTACTGGTTTTAATAATGACAATAACTTTGCTCCTAACAAAATAACAAGGGCGTATTTCATGTGCATAACTATCTACATGACTCCTATAATTCTGAGGGAATAGGATGAACACACGTCGTGTATGAAACTGTACAAACATAGTATACAAACGACAAAGCATTTAAATTGTGTGGGTAAACCTTAAAAATGTATTAAGATTTTGATGAGCTACTATTTTTTGTTTTAGAATGGGGGGTGACCCCCACGTTGCACGTACATTTTGTAAATATATATATTTTGTGATGTAAAATTTTAAATAAACGTGTTGTTTATCAAACAAAAATATATGGGGGTGTAAATCTATCCTATCCTAGAAAAAAAATATTGTAATTAAATTAATTCAAAAGCCCCTTCCAGTTCCAGATACAACGGACCGAAGGAAAAGTGCTACTTGTAGTATTACTACTAGGGGCTACTTCTTGGGGCGTCTACGGCCTGGTGTGATATTTGTTCTGCAAGTCGGTTTTCAGTCCGAAAACGTTGGATCCTTAATCTCTCACCAGCGGCTCCAAGTAGCTGCAGTGCACGCAGCGGTCACGCCCCGGTAAACCACGTAGACTCGCGGGATAGCCTTTCATGTTCATTTCAATCCGTTTAGAGAGGCAGTAAAAACTTGCTCCCGAAGGAAACTCGTTATTTATACTTTTATTGTACATTCTACATTTGCTGGTCAACGTACACTGCAGAATTTTCCTCGTATACATTGCAGAAAAATCAGGGTTTTGTAAATATGACAGTTGAGATGTTTCAGAATTTTCGCGGCGACGTAACTTTTAATGGTTATTTATATTGGTATATGGCCTAAAATACTTTAAAGTAATGAAAATATAAAGAAAATTGATGCTTTTTCATATAAGATGTTGAAGAATGACGCTAACAATTTCATGAACGGAGTTCAGAACAATTCAGTCCATTCGGCAAGAACTCTGCATCAAGCAGCATCTATTCTTCATCGTTCAGGCTTGCGAATATTGAACCGAAAGTGAAGCATCCGTGGAATTACTCGTGTTGTAGTGCAGGGTGAAATAGGAACAAGACTACGTAGTAGGCCGCCATTACGTTGGGTCCACTAAATTAAGGCATCACTAAATGCTACTGAGCCCTGACCCTTTCTGACATGCTGAGCTCTGACCCTTCCTGACAGCACTGTACATGGCAGCTATCCTACAATATCTAGACTAAGTTTTACTGTACCTAGTTTATCATATTCGTTTGTAAACATTTATTTTCGTCATTTACTACTTGTAGTTGTGTATAGTTGTGTAAGTTTTTTTTTCTTTCTTTCTAAATGGTCGCGTGATCATGTGCACGTGAAAGGCTGGTGACGAATAGTGAAGAATCACCACCCAAGCACTCTGCAATAACATACTCTACTCGATGTATCCAAGGCCTTGACCTCGTGCCCTACGATATACTCTGGAAAAAGCTGGACAGCACGGACATACCGCGGGAGCTAATCAGTGTACTACCGTACTGGTACGGGAACCAGGATAATAGCATCCGATAGGCCAGTGCAATGTCGAACTCTTATCGGATGGAGTGTGGCGTGAGGCAAGGTGATCTGACCTCGCCCACGCTGTTTAACCTGTATACGAACGACCTGATTGTAACGCTCAGTGGTCAGAATGGCGCATGCTTTATAGACCAGAGTCAACAATATGTATAGATTGTGTCAACAATTTGAGTTATGTCGACGATGTAGTGCTAAAGAGCGAGTCGATCTGTGGACGAAGGAAGCTGCTCCAAACGTGAACGAAATACGCTCGTGGTCGTGGGCTATAATGACAAGAAAATTCAATACATGGTCTTTTGGGCTCTCGATGTAGAATGTCCAACAAACATGTCATCAGTTCTACCCTCTGGATCGAGAATCTCAAATCAAATAGCTAAGGCATGTACTTACTAAGAACTTTAAACACTAATATGGAGCGGGAGCGGAGAACTCTGTCAATACGAGCCCATATCATAGCCCGAAGGCTTGCGCATTGTTTAGACGATGTCAAAGTTAAGTTCTTTAAAGTGTACTGCACTTCTGAAGACGTACAGCTTGTAGGTCGACTATACGGAAAGGGCTTACAGTGCCCACCGCGTCTAGTACAACAACAATTTCCGGGCGGTATTGGGGCCGCCTCGTTTCTGTAGCGCAACAGGAGTGTTAGCGGAGGCGCGAACTGATTGCTTTCGGCGTCCCCAATGCCGTCTTGGCCATGATTGCCAACACTGAACTGCCCGAATATTTGGCATTGTTGCGGGAGGCAAGTCGCAGTTGCAATGTCAGGTAGATTAATAAATTATGTTGTGATTTGGTTTGACTTGACTTACCTATTTATTATTTGTAAGTATGTTTATTTTGTGCTGTTACCTGATATCACACATTTTATTTTTTGTTTTATTTGACAATGGTTACATGTACTTGGTTGTATTTTAATTAGAGTTACTTGAAAATAAAAATAAATATTGAATAATTGCATTTTTAGTAAAATGTGTGAAGAAGTAAAGAACACAATAGTATAAAAAAAAACTGAAAGTCCCAAAAATACCCCGGGAATCGTATTACAATTTACCGGTTCTGGCGTAGATTGGATATTCCGGAAGCAAACCCTAGTCACTAGTAGTTGATAAAATAGCGTTTGACCACTATCTCTCGGAGATGATACGGTTAAAATATCAATTGACATTCAAGGGCAGCTTCCGAAGTATACTGCTACATGCTGGTCTCCCAAGATTGAATATCTTGAGTCAAGTAGCAGTATACTTCGGAAGCTGTCCTTGAATGTCAGTTCACATTTAAACCTACTAACTATCCAGGCGGGCACAATAAATTGGCCAGTGAATATGTAAATTAATGTTTGTGCTGTGAATTTCTGAGGATCATGTAAAATTATCAGCAAACCTCGTGTCCTATTCCTAGAATCTCTTTATATCAGCAGTAAAGGAATAAGGAGTTTTATTAGGTTTTGTCCAAACTATTGACATCGGTTAGTTGAGATAAATTTGATTTCTCATGTTGTGAGCTCACTACCACACTGCAGCGTGCAATATTAACTGAATGAAAACTTAATTTTCACAGGATTATCAGATTAAATTGGCGAGCCTCGTTAAAACCACGCGTTTTGTATGCTCTGTCGATATTGATAGCAAAACCATCCCAGCTCGTTTATTTTATAACAATCCTATCCACCAATGGCTTGGCGCGTGATCTCCAGGGTTACAGGGCAACATGACTTATGAACTTAAATTAAAAATAAAGTTAAAGTACGCACGCAATCTGAATGAAATACGTAGGTAGAAGATTGAAGGTTGAACTTTCTCTCGTTCCATTGTGTGAGTCATCATCGAGAGACGTTGACTTGCGAAATACATGTCGAAGAGGTTTGACAGCGATTTGCATGTTTCTTGCGTATTCTTTATTGTGCATCCTGCATGTATCTTTTGTAAGAGGGAGAACGGCGCACACTGCATCGCCATAATCAATTTCCAGTCAAAGTAGTGGAAGTGTCACTAGTACTTGAGGTACCTAGTGACATTTTTCACTGGAAATTGTTATTTCTCTTTAATATGAAACCTAGAAGATACGGTAACTTTTGATAAGGCTGAAAAGTACATAGTATTGCGACTAACCTTCACGAGGTTTACAGGTACTAGTTAGTAAACAAATGTATTATTAATGTCATAATTTCATAAATGAAAATAAAAAAATGTGTATTTCTGACTGAATTAAAAATGTACATACATTTTATTTTTTATAACAACCAACAATAAATAAATTTAATCTATGTACAAAGTTACTGATAGAAAATAAATCTACCTATTACAATAAAACTAATTCACTAATAATATTTATAAATTATAGATAAAAACAGCATATAAGTCCCTGTCTACGGGTAGAGTGCCCAAAAGCTGGAAACGTTACCTCGTTGAATAGCCAGGCTGATACGTTGCCCGAAGTAAATACCAACTCTTTGGTCACCTGTAATTTCTTTGAATTAAAAATATATATTTTTATTAAATTCAGATTTGTCAATATTGCTGCTACAGACAATTAAGTATTCTGACTTTAACGACGGGTAAATCTGAACAACTACTGACTTAGCCACGTTATTAATTAATTATAATATTAATATATTTCCTCGTTCACATACATCTTGTATATTGGTATACATTGCTAGGGTATATCGTGGCGGAGAACGTTTCTGAGTTTCGGACGAGTAATTTACAGAATAAGGTACGTTCGTGCTAACAACGTCGGCCACTGTTACATATGTAAGGTAAGGGATTCTAATAAAAGAGAAACCAGTCTAATAAAGTTAACACAGATTTATTTAGGTTCAACCGTAACTTAACATCTGGTGTTGCACGACTCGAAAACCAAGTCACAAGTATTAAAACCTTTCAAAATGACATTTCATGGAGTCGCCATGTTCGAATTTGTTAAGGCTTCGCTCGGTCTGTTAATTTTACAAATTTTGAGCACATTAGATAGATAGGTAAGATAAGATCACTACTTGCTATATAGGTTGAAAATTCTACGTTTTTAAAAAAAAAAAGTACTTTAACCCTTTGCGTCCCAGAGACGTAAATATAATATCACGGTATAAGAAGGATTAATGGCATGTTAATTAGACTTTCTCTGCATCAACGGATAAGTGAAAATCTGGAACTTCGTTTCAATTTCCTCCTGTATAGGTTTCCCTACATTTGTTATTATTCCTGTTACTTAGTCACACATACTCTCACGCCTGCAATTTTATATGAATACTATCTGTATCTCGCGTTTTCGCCTGCATAATTATAGGTGAACAGATGAAGATGATTTTTTTTATTTCTACCGCTCCTGTATTTGAGCGAACAAAAGAAACATTTCAAATCAGTCAAGCCGTTTCTGACTTTTAGAGAGACAAATGAACAGCAATTGATTATCATGTATCAAAAGAAGAAGAAGAAGAAGAAAAAGAAGAAGAAGAAAAAGAAGAAGAAGAAGATGAAGAAGAAGAAGAATTTGAATTACGATTTGTCAATTTGATAACAATTACAAGTTGAAGGAGTGACTGACTATGGCTATGACTATGAGTGGCAATCGTGGTAGTATTTGCCAACAGAAGCATCCCTGACGATGATAAGTGCAGGTAAGACTTTAGCTTAAAAGACAAGATGGCAGTGCAACTGTGCAACATCAGTCACATGACTTAAGACTTGAACATCTAGTGGCTTGGTAGTTTAAAAAAGTTTATTGGGCTCTTGGAACGCGACGTAATGGTTTTAGAGATATGGCTACAGTCACTGCGTAACTAGAATAGTAAATAAATCTTTGGACCTCATCATCATCATCATCATCTCAGCCGTAGGACGTCCAATGCTGAACATACGCCTCCCCCATGATTTACCAACAGGACCGGTTGGAAGCGGCCTGCATCCAACTTGCACTTGACTTTGGACCTAATGATAGGTATTGCAACCATGTTTCTACCAAATAAATGTACCTTTATCTTCATGAGGGTATGATCATTACAGTTTTATTTCTACAATCTCGAGTGGCGACCACGCACTGAAAGTCAATGTGTCAGCCACCCCCAGCTAGGTTTTTTATGGGTTAGATTGGCAAACGAGCGGCTCACCTGATGGTAAGTGGTGCCGTCGCCCACGGACAACCGCGATACCAGAGGTCTCGAGGATGCGTTGCCCACCTTTGAGTAAGGATGATATGAAGGAAGAGATGGAAGGGGTAAGAGGGGAGTGGGAGGGGTAGGGAGAGGGAGAACGGGGAAAGGGGAATCGGGACTCCAGCACCTCAAACAAACCGATAAAACGTAATATCAAGCTATGTTACTTCACGTCGGTGTTATGTAGGAGTGTGCTACTTCGGCTGTAGGGTTGTAGCGTGGCACTACCACAAGGTGGACCGACGACCTCGTCTAAACTGCGAGGAATCGCTGGATTCAGGAAGCGAGTTGCCAGTCCAAGTGGCTTTCTATCGCCTATGTTCAGCAGTGGACGTCTTCCTAATGATAAGGATGAAAATGATGATGATTTCTATAATCTGTATGCCTATTACCCTATCAAACTAAGTTAATGATTATCATTATGAGTTTGTTAACCTACTTTTGTTGTTGACCGTACTACCAAAATAAATCTTTACCCTGCAAATATGAACTGAAAACAATTGGTTATATCGCCATAGCTTCAAAATAGCTTTTCATAGAGTGCATCACTAAGCCGATTTACTCTTTTGTTTTATGGTTCTCCAAAGTTAAGCTGATTAATGTGATCGGTTCAAAATTCTTAAACAATACACGCATGCAAAATATCAGCCAAATTGGGAGCCGTGCAGCTCTCACGCTTATTGCAATGTGTTGAACTGATTGCGAGGTTTTCGAATACGGTATACTCGTATTGAAGGGTTGTTGGAGTATTGCATTGAACAAGCGGTGAAAAAGTAGATATACATTTTTAATAAGGGTATAAGATAGGATTAATTTGCTTCTTTAAATCGATTTATTAGGGGCCTGTTTTAAAAATGAAGTACAAAATTTTTGTAAATTTGATTGAAATTTTAAACAAAACAAATCATTTTTATTTGCACAGTGTAACGATAAAAAATCTCGATCTATTTCCCTCGTTTACCGACCTAAAGCTTTAAAACAAGAGTCTTCGACCAATGCATGTAACCAGTGATGACTTATGGCACTAAAACGTGGTCTCTTACTATGGGCCTCATAAGTAAGCTCAAAGTCGCTATAGAGAGTAGTATAGTAGCTATAGAGAGGCTCGGGGTTTCTCTACGTGACCGAATTAGAAATGAGGAGATCCGTAGAAGAACAACAGTAACCGATATAGCCCAGAAGATTAACCAGTTAAAGTGGCAGTGGGCAGGGCCCATACCACGCAGAACAGATGGCCAATGGGGCCGAAAGGTTCTGGAGTGGAGACCACGGACCGGCAAGCGCAGCGTAGGTCGTCCACCGACACGGTGGACAGACGAATGACGAAGGTCGCAAGACGACGTTGGATGTAAGCTGCTCCCATATAAATTGTATCAAAGGTATAAAAAAAAAAATTACGTCTATGTTACTTAATTTCATAGCTTGTGAACCGATTTACTAAATATGTTTGTGTTCGATAATAATGTATCATCAACATAATACTACTTGTTACTAGCTATCCCTTTCACACTTCATCACCTTCCATGCTTACTATTTTCCGTGCATTCTTTCTCTTTCGCACACAATTAGGTTACGTTTCACTTCATGTTAAATATCTTCTTCTTATATACCATTTGAAATTAACAATTTTTTTTAACTAGTTTTAAAATTTCACTACATACTAGTTACAGTAGAATATAATAGAAATGAAGTCGGATTTTCTTAATTATATAATAATAATCTTTGTAAGTACATAGATAGTGATAAGAGTGATATTTTAAACACGAGGTCACTAATCATATGTGTTTTATGAATTTTGTGCAACAGGGCTTAATACGGCATTAAACTATCGGACGTTTATAAAACCAGCCCTAACTCTGTAAGTATTTTTGGCTGATAAATTTAGAACACGATACTAAAATGTAATATGAAAATTGTTTTCCAATTTTAAGACGCCCTTAGTCAAAGGCAACTATATCAAAATCCATCTTGAAAACATAACTCATCAGGTATTCACTTATCACTATTCTTATATCAATAATAAATTAAATTTAAAATCAATTTCAGATTTAGCTAACTGTTAATATAAAATGTAACTAAAGTAGCTACTTTATTTTTTTATATATTTTAAGAAGCTTATTGTTGTTCTTTGATAGAAGCCGCACATACTGCTAGGATTTCAGTTACATTTATGAACCAAATGCAGCGAGGTTTTTGAATGCCACACATAGGCTTAAGTGTTTTCTATGTATGTGTATTCCTATGTCCACTCTTAATTACTCAACAGGTTAACTGTTTTTTTGAGTCTAAGTACAAAACCTGGTGTCGCAAGCAGCGGCCGTATTTCGCGAATCAATTTGTAATGTTAGCTTCAATAAGTCTATTATCCCCTGCGGTATTAAAACTTAATATTCGTAAGTACAGAGCAAGCGTTTTAAACTGTTTACATGCAATATCGCGACCGGCGTTCAGTGACATAATACAAAAGTTGCGAACCGCCGCGAGCAATGTGTTCTGACGTACGATTCTTTAAGAGCTAACATCGTTGCATCTTTGACAACATCCGTGAAACAAATGACGAAATGACGTTGTAAAAATAACCATATGGACAAGGGCGATATCTCAAGGTATTTGACATCGGTGAGCTCGTCAACGAATCATTAGAGAATCGCAGGGCTGTTTTGGGCATGTTGTGCCGACACCAGCCCCGCCCAATTTTTATATTTCCCTTATGTCTGTGATCTGTGCCTGAGACATTAAGTTGTTAAGTCCCATGTGTCTGTAACATCGTCGGCAACCTACGAAGAAATAACTTCTTTCTCAAGTAAGGTAAACCGACGATAGATAGACTATTGACACCGGTCGTAAGTGACCAACCCCCACACCCTGAGCCTGCCTGCTACATAAAAATCAACGCCCTGTCATTTTGCCTTATTACAGACGTGGTTGTTCACAATTGCAATGCGAATGAAAGACAATTGTCAATTTATTTTTCACTACCTTGGAAAGGCTTCGTTTATCGTTGAAATCTTTGTCAGTGTTTTTCCTTTGCATTGAAAATTTATTTAAAATGCGAACATAAATTTATTGTTTAAAATGAGTTTCGTCCAAAATCGAACCGTACAAACCAATATAATTTCACTTTCTCACATTAAAAAACTTTGAAGGCTTATCTTAGCTCCACTAACTATGAATTTGGGCCTTTATCGAAATCTGTAAAACATGTATTAAAATAATTTTCTTTGTGAGGAGATGGAGTTATAAAATATCCCCTCTGCAGTTGGAACGCGAACCGTAAAAGGTTTAGAAACCTGACTTACTAGATAGTAGGCATCTTGGTTGGTACCACCGCAATGCCAGACAATCTACCGCGAAGCTTTACTGTATTATATTAGTGAGTACTATATTAGTGAGGCCGCAAGCCGGCGCCCCACGCTACACTTCATCATCATCATCTCAGCCGCAGGGCACGCTACACTTACTCACCACATTTATTGTGCTTTGGAGCAAATGTATCGTGTAAGTACATGCTAATCGGACGCACAGTTGTGGCGCAGCTCCTAGAATGTCGACATCATCATCCGATGATACAGATCTTGTAGTGTGATAAATAAAATGTATCAATAAAACGTTACAGGGATGATCTGTTTAATCAGAATACTACTACTACTACAGCAGTAATACTACTACAGCCGGGTGCGCAAGTACTCCATGAAGAAGTGGTCCGGACGGTCACGTAACCCGTAGAGATACTCGACTATACCTACCGCGTAAGTTAATCCGTCAAAATAACATAAAAAAGAATACTAATATTTTTAACGTTATAAACATAGCATATAATAACAAATTTCGCAAGAGTTGTGTACGGTTGACGCAGAAAAGTTACATTTATTTATATTATAAAACATGTTACAAACAAAACATTTGATAAATATTATTCGGTTTAGTTGAATTGTATTAATACAATGAATATACATCGAATGATTGAGATAATTCTGATATTTTCTACCGACTTCCAAAAAAAGGAAGAGGTACTCAATTCGACTGTATTTTTTTATGTTTTTACCTCATAACTTTCGACTGGGTGCACCGATTCTTAAAATTGTTTTATTTGTTTGGAAGCTGGTGCTTTCCGGGTGGTCCCATTTAAATTTCATCAAATTCGGTCCAGTAGTTTTTGAGATACAATCCAATAACTAAATAGAATGGAAGTCGGTATAAAATTTTTCAAATTGTACTTGTTGCCTATCTTGGTTCAGATAACTTCTAACTCATCTGTTGCTATAATCAGGAAGTTTGTGTTTGATAATATAGGTTTTTATTCAACATCTCCAATGAGCTCAACGTAGAAACTATTCGCAGTTGTCTTTCATTTTTGCATATTAACGCGCCACAAAGAACGAAAGTGCTCATACTTGAATTCGAGCGATAAACGCCCTGCCCTAAACTGCACCTGCTAAAAATGTGTTGCTTACTGCTTGCACGCAGATATAGGCGGGCGTTAAATGTGTCGCGTTTAAAATTTAGTGTCACTATGGATGTAATACAAGTGTATGTCTGGTGTGCGGCTTGACTTATGGTGTGAAGGGCACCGTAGCAAAGAAATTACTGGAGGACAGAGACTCGAAAACTGTAAGTTGTGGTGACCAGTATTAGAGTGTCGTGCTACTAAACTACAATTCTAAGCTCTGGGTAGCACTGCAACCGTCACGGGCAAGGTTTGCCAATACGCGCACGACGTGCTTTGTCAACTAATATCATAAAAAATAACATGAAATGAAATTATAATAAATTATTATTTTTCTTATTATTTAACTTTCCCTGGAAAAGCGTACCTAAGCATTTTTCTCATCATGCCGCAGAGATGCATTTTCCATCGTTAGTGTCGTGGGGCTAAATATTTTGTTTTAATAACATTTTAAGACGGATTTCCGTAAAGTAACGCCAATGTCAATAAATTAACTTGAAATAAACATTATCAGAATTGGGATGTCTTGTCTTGTAAACCAGTACATGGCCGTGAGACAAGCCTCGTACGTCTAAGTTTGGCCCCTTAGGGCGTGTGAGTTCTCCAATCCAATCTTTGACCTGACACGATAATTATCTTATTTAGGAAACCGTGGTCATTTATCTTAAGGCTAAATTAGTGTAGATTACGACCAAATTTCATGATTTGATTTCGCGAAAACTTAGTTTTTTGACGCCTAAACCTAATAACCGAAATACAAAAAATTCACAGTGTAAATTGAATATACGTTCTTATGAAGTATAGGAGTCAATACACGATTGAACAAACTTGACTCGATAGAAAATAATCGGCAACATTCCCTTAATTAATTGCTAAATTTAGGGAATGTTGCCGATTATTTTCTATTTTCTTACTTGCTTCGTGGGAAAAAGCTTTTTATTCAATTATGAGCAAATATTTTTTTTAATATAATAATTCTTTATTTACAACTTTAGGTACAATGTTTCGTATATAATAACACTCGATATTTTGATAACAATAGAAATAAGTGGTTACTTTATTTACACGATTTGGAATCTATAATATGTATGTATTTAGAAATATATAAGTATGTTTATCAGTTGTCTAGTACCCATAACACAAGCTCTGCTTAGCTTGGGACTAGATGGCGTTGTGTGATAGTTGTGGAATATTTATTTATTATTTATTTATAATCCCTGTACCCTGTACTAGTATTAACTGTGTTACAGGGTAACAGTTCCTTCCCATGATAGATTAATTACAAACTCGATAGTGATATACACACAATATTTATATTGGGTGTATATTTCAATGAATGTATCATATTCGAATTCCCAATTAAATTTCAAGTCGAAATTTACTAGTGAACTGTTGATCCCTTTATCATTAAAATTGAATCATTTTATTGTACGAAATAAATATAAAAAGTATTAGCACGTATTCAATTGCATCTTCGCATTACATCGTCCAATCTGATTGAAGCAATTCTCAACCTTATGTAAAGCATCGAAAATTGATTTAAAATTAGGATTGGACCGCGCCTTAACCATGATAACCATTAAGAACGCATCTATAAAATTATTAATACATTTCCTTACGCCAAAAGCATACAAATCAACGTCCTCCTGCAAGGCAAGGTATCTAAAATGACCATATTGTAAGCCGCTTGTCTGGTGCCTACTACCCTGGGAATTCTCTTTGGTAGTAAACCAGCAGTCTGATCATAATCAGATGTCGTTGACACGGAAAGAGAGCGCAGGGCGTTGTCAGCTAGAGCTAATATGCTGGCTCGCAGGTTTGCACGTTGCTCGGTACATGTGAAGGTGACGCTGTTTAGAGCGTACTGCCAATCGTTTTACACGTGCAGCTGTCAAGCACTCAAAGAAGTCATACAACACCCTGCGCTTACAATACAATAATGCCTTCAGGGCGCTGATGAGGCTGCCACCGTGGTGTAGCGCGTCAGGGATGTTTGCGGATGCGCATATAGACGGTTTCTCTGCGATCACGCGCAAACGAGTTGCCTCCCTGATGCGTAGCCTGCGGGCCAGCTCCAAAGACTACCTGCAGCTGTTCGCCTGGACGATGGATCTAGACTGCAAAAGAATGGAGCACTCGACCAGGATGCATGTTGAGCACACTGGATCCAAAGCTTAATTTAGGCTAAAATGACCTTTGTTTTATTTTTATGCGTTTATTTAATTAATGTGTCATTTGTTTTTTATTATGTGTTTAATTAATTTATGTGTAATGTTTATATTGTATGGACTTAGGTCTTAATTAAATGGATTTGAATTTGAATTTGAGTAATAGTATTTAAGACCTTACTAACTAAGCAGCCGTTATTATAAGCACCTAATGCACAGCATATATGGCCGTAAGCAAGTTGCATAATGTTTAATCGGCTCGTTTTTACCGAGCAATTTACTTATACAACCTGAGTGTTGAAATAATTGGCCTGCATATTAAAGGGCATAAAGTCCACCCTACTTTTGCGTTTCGCTACAGGCCTGATACACAAGATGATTTAAATATCGTATCATTTATCAAAATAGATTTAGGCTTTGAGTAGTTACTATTCATACATACATGTCGAACACAAAACCTCCTTTTGGGCTTCGCCGTATTTGGGTAAAAATACGAATCCGTTTAAAACTATTGAAGTATGAAAACAAAACATACATATTTAAAATCCAATTTATTCTCTATGGATTTCCAGTATTTTTAATAGTCTGTTACTTCTTCTTCTTCTTCTTCTTCTCATTTATTTGAAGGGCTTTGTCGCTGAGCGACCACACCGCCCTGTAGTCTGTTACTTACTGTGCCTTTACTGTTCGCGAAATGTCACATCCCAAAATGGCTTGCAATGAGTTCCCACTTGTCATACCTAGAGTATGCCGACGCCGAACACATTTTTGATATGGCATTGTGTGTGTTGGTGCTTTCCGCGATACTGGGAATCCTTGACTGGATCCTTGTACCGATATAGATCAGTAGTAAGAGCGAAACTTGAAATCGCAATAAGTTGTAAGCCACAAACAATCATACGATTTCCGGGCAGACTGTTTTGGTAACTTTTGTTAGCTTTACTCGTGAATGACTAAACTTGTTAAATTAAGCATGAAATAGATGTTTGATGAAACGTATTTGTTACACATGGTGACGAGGGTCTAATTTATGTTGTAGCTGGAACGATGGTCTTGATTATTCGTAAACGTACCGAACGTAGGGTCAATTAATAGGTTTTCATTAGTATTTAAACGTGTAACATACAGGATGATTACAAGTATTACTTACAGGGTCTTCTTTGCGTTACTTTGAAATAGATAGTGTAAAAAAATTGCAGACTATGATTTACCACAGCAATTTACTTGTATAGTGTAGGAGGCGTCTTGCGCGGTATACACGGAGTTTACATAACACTGTATTTATGTATCCAACAACCCATCAGCAGAGACGTAAAGATGGTATCCGTGGAGGCGTGTGTGGTCCGCTTATCGAGAAAGATGTTCGATGCAGCGGATAACGGGCCACATAAGCACGTCCACCTTATAGCCCCACTCTATACTAGACCACCAGACGCCAAGAAGGCATGGTGTGCGCTCCCCCGTGAGCTCTTGATAGAAGAAGAAACTGCTACCTCCGAAGGGATTGCGCGTCCACCCAGCAAATGAGAAGAACAAGTAATAAAAAGATGAAAGAACCACTAAGTGCAACACAGCACTGGCACAGAGTTGGCCCTTATTGCAACTGCGCAGAGAAAGAGATACCGGGGCGTAGTAGCCCCCCAAGGTTCTGCTGAGACAGTGAGCTCAAGCCCGAAGCCTCAAACCAGCCCAGAGGCTGAAGACAGCACGAAGAACGTTGTTTACAGTAACAGGACGACGCTGCCATCATATTTTTTAAATTTTCTATAGATTATCCTAATTAACAATCCGGTTTAGCCGGATTAAAAAGAAGCCTGGATGTTATTCAAAATAATGTTCAAAAATTCAGTCGAATTTGGTCATTACTTCTAGCGTAAACGTAAAAAAACACTCATCCATCCGACTATCGAATCAAACAGATATAATGTCGCAATAATAAATGTTATCCTACTTCCTACTATTATTATAAACGCGAAAGTTTGTGATCGATATGTGGGTCTTTGTTACTTTTTCACGCTCAAACGGCGGGGCCAATATTGATGAAGTTTTGGCGCTGGATTAACACATAGGATACTTGTCATCATTATCATCATCATCATCATCCATCACCGCGCGGGATAAAAATGCTTATTATTTTTGGGCATAGCACAGAGAAAATAAGGATAAGATCGTAATGACGACAGTTCTGTCAAAGTTTGCGGCAGTTTCTGATAGCTTAGTCAAAAGCGCACTCTCATTTTAACAGCTCGATACACTAGACGTGCACGGCTACCATCAAGGGTGATGAAATGTAACATAAATACCGTCAAGGGTATTGAAATGTAATGACAGTTTTCTAAGGTGATAAATTTTATATTTGTATGTACGTAGATACTGTTTTTTGTTATTGATAATCATAATCATCCCATTTCGTTCCCACTGTTGGGACTCGAGCCTTTCTCTCAGAGAGGGGAGTTGGGCCATAGTCCACCACGCGGGCCTAGTGCGGCTTGGTGGATGGGTTAGTGGCCAACCCATGTCGAAGTTTTCAGGCCGTCCGTAGGCCTTCGACCTAGCCTAACGACTATTGCTGTAAGACAAACAACTAGGACCAATGGCTTAACGTGTCCTCCGAAGCACGGAAGCGCTCAGTTGAATAATGCAACTAGCGGTCACCCATCCAAGTCCTGACCGCAGCAAGCGTTGCTTAACTTGTTGATCGGTTAAGATCGCCAAGTCAAGCTCCACTACGAGCGATTCATTATTAGTGTGTACTGATTGATATAAACATAATATAGGTATATATATATATATATATATAGATTAGGAAATCAAGGTTCTTTTGAGTTGTTTATTATTTTCTGTCATTAATCATTAGATGTCGCTCGGACCCCATACGAGTACTACGGTTAATAGTTAAAATAATATAGTAATAGATAGTATAAATAGTTAAAACTCGATGCTCGGACGGCGAGCCTCGGTGGTCAAAGTTCTTTTAACGGCTTTTATTCATTCTAGTTATATACATAATCACTGTTATTTAAAAGTTTTTGCTATTAAGCAGATTGCCATTTGTACACAGCAACGCTTTACTGTCTAAAGGCAAGATACTTCGACATTTGTTCAGTCCAAACATGGCTCTGTACTTATAGATTCAGTATACGTTGTATGGATAAATGTATGCCGGTTCGTCTTGATATGGTCTGTGAATGTTACAATGGTAAACAAAAATAAGGAATAATATGTCGGAACTTCAAGTTTTCACGGTTTACTTCTTCGATTGTACCTACTGCGTAAGATAAATTGTTAAAACCGTAAAATAACCGTTGTAGCTTTAATTAATTATTGGAAGTTACAAGATGCCTCAATACACATATATTTCAGGCATATGTTTGACCAATAGGACTGTCAAGCATAACAAAATGATTGTAACGTCACTCAGTCAGAGCGTGTCTACGAGCGGGATGAAAAACAATGAGAGATATTTCCAAAAAGGTTTCGCGAGCGGAATAAAATGCACAGACGCAGCAATGGCTACTAATAAAGCACTGCCTTAGCAACTATTACAAGAATCAAAATCGAATAGAAAGAAGAACTAATGCTACCCAGCGCCTACCTCCCTTCAGCTCCCCGCACTTGTACATGTTATCCGAACGTGAGACCATCTTTGTTTTGCCGATAAAGTTATAACAAAGTACAAACATTTATAATCACTACATGGTATAAAACAAAGTCGCTGTCGCTGTCTGTCCGTCCTTATGTATGCTCAAATCTTCGAAACCGCGCAACGGAATTCGAAACGCTTTTTTTAATAGATAGTGAAAGGTTTATATGTATTGTACCTATCGTCAATTTGAACACATAAAAGAGTTAAAGGGAGATAGCTATAGGGTAAACACGGATCGAATGCATTACAAATAATCAATTGCGGTTAAAAAAATAAACGTTCACACTGAATTAAATTCTATTATTAAGAATATAAGGTCACATTTTTGCTTATCAAAGCATAGAGTAAAATGGTCGGGAGGTCGGCAAAAACAGGTGCGGTCGACCAATCGGGGCAGGCCAGCGAACGGACGCTTGCTCCAGAGATCGGCGGTGCTCGAGAGTGTGAACCCGAATTCTTTGAAAGTCGGACGCGCGCGCATTTGTTTGGAAAATATTCTGAAGTCAGGGTGTGTACCGGGATTAAAACGACGGTCGCGCGTTCGTTAAATTGATAACATAATTAAATTAGAGTCAAGTGAAGTGTAGTGTCTTCCAAGGCTGATTATGTAAGTGGTTCTTTAATTTTAACCCCTCAGCGAAACTCCGTGGGTTTTGTTTTAAAATTGGACTTATTATTTAAATTTTAATATTTCAAAGCTTGCTGTTTTTTTTTAGTGATTATTATTAACGGGATAATTCCTATAATTTTATGGTCTTTTATAAAATTTTGTCATTTAAAACATAGCAAAAATTGTCTAATAATTCATTATCATGCCAAAATAATTAAATAATTATTGTATGATAAAATGATTTACATATATTATAATATTGATTCAATACACAATTAATTAAATGTTTTCTAATATTTATGTAGTTAGTTTAAATCGAATTCTAGTATAACTTAGCATAGAAGAACATATTCATTATTCTATTATTAATATTATAAACCCTTCTGAGCTTTGTCTGTGAGTGATGGTATCTTTTATGCATTTGAAAGGGTAGAACATTCATTAAATGTATCAAAAATTGTTGTTGTAAAGTTATATTTTAATGAGTGTTTTATTACTTCTGTCATAATCATATTTTTATTGTATTGTTCATTTTATTTCTTGTGTTTGGTTGTATCACTCATATAATTACACATTACATTATAATATATAATTTAAATTCAATTGGACGTGAATTAATATAATCCACGGATCTAAATGAATTTTAGGGAATGCTTACTCAATAAAAGTAATGATTTATTACTCTTAGGAGGATATAATAAATCATGAATGTGTGACAACAGAAAATTAACACAGCTTAAATTTAAGTAACATTTAGAAATAAGTAGTTACCTTCACATTTTTACATCATAAATTACACACCATAATTCATTTACCAAGATAAAAGGGAGCCTCGACATCATATATAATTGAATAACTGTAATTTCGTCTGTATTAAATTATTTGTATTGTGGTACAAGGCTAAGATTAATGATGTTAACTGGTCGGTATTAAACCGAGCTTATCCGGACGATATCAAAATAATCTTGCATTGTCGATGGGTTTCAATTTATTGATTATCCTATCGACATCCCTTGTGTCAAAATTCAAATTTGTCATAAATAACAACACGCAAGTACACAACACTACTTAACAACAATTTTAAAGCTATTGGTTTAAGTCAGTAGTACAAGACTGTTGTAGAGGTCTTTCGATTTTAGTTTTAAGAATTAGGGCGGACTTAAACCAAAGCTTGAGATTAAATCTCTGTAATAATGAATTTAGTAAAATACACCTTCTGTGTATTTAAATAAATACATATGAGTGGTTCACCAGTTTTCAGCTAGTTTAAGTGGGAAGTTAGGCATTTAATAGGGACTGTGTTACATAACAAGAAACTTAGTTTGTATGCTCGTTATTTAGAGCGAAGTGCTAACAAGGGCGACTGCTTTTCGAATGAAGTTATTTCCCTTGCAAGTAAGAAGCCATAATCTTTAATTAGGTTTTTTATGTGTGAATGCACTTAATAACTTTAATCATTTGGTAATTAAATATGAACACAGACGCGAGTATAATCTTAAAATTATTAAATAATAAAATCCTGTCGAAGTTAAATAATATAACATTACTTTTGGAAATATCAAAATTGTCCGAAATTGGATTTGATACTCTTAAGGTAATGAAGAGGAGAAAGTGACAAAACATAATCAAACTCGTGGATACCCGATGACGTGTGCCGGAGGTTTCATGTAGATTTAAGTTAATAACTTTTTCTTTCAGCGTCCACGTGTAGATTTAATTAGACCTAAGTGTAGTTAGAAACATGAAACCATTAGTGATGGACAGTCGGGATCTTCTTCTTTCTCCTCCGCGGTAAATTCCTATTTATATAGTTGTAATAATTGCGTTATTTCTTCGATTTGGGGGGGTGATAATTCTGTTTCTTCCAGAACACAGGAAGTTCGAGAGCTGTTTGCCGAACTGTGGGTTGTCATGTAGATTTATCGTAAAGAATTGAATTATTCTAATATCGTCAATACTGAAAATACGTATTAAACTAGTAGTGTACTAGAGTAGATACAGATGTGCAAATTTTATCCATTGATTAAGCGAGACTTACTAGGACGTATCGACGTAATTGAATCTTAAAGCAAGTAACTATTTACTGGATGTTTAACTTGAATTATTTTATTCCAAAATACAAATCATTCTTCTGAAGTCGACGAAATAATATTCAACGTAAATTCAAGCGTAGTGAGGATTAAATAATAGATTGGTACTAATAGGTAAATTTCCAGGTTGAATTACATGACGACTCACAGTCTAAAAGAAGTCTTCGAAGGTTTGTGGCATGTTATTTTAAACTCACCATATCGGTTTTGTTTACAACCAACTGTTGTACTATAAAATTAAAATTATATTTTAATTTAATTAATTGTTTTACAAAAAAATATATATTTTGAATTATATTATTTCTAATATAACTATCATTTCTCAAGATGAAACGTTGTGTATGCTTAACCGATATGGGAAATCCTAGTTAATACAATGGGTGACTGATTGCTTTGCCTACATTTAATTTATTAACAGTAAATAATTACAAAGTCACTTATTGTATAACAAGGAAATACGATGAACTTGTCTATCCATTTGTTTTCAGAGATGTTACATATACGTTTTATATTATCTTGCTGTATATTATAGTTAAGTATATGTTGACGTGATCACTACTTCTAGGTATATCAGGCGGAATACTACTGTATATCAAGGGAACTTATGTGCTTTTGTTTAACCAAATTCTTTCAGAGATGGTCATTATTTAATTGGTATTAATTTATATTATGTTTTATGGTTACACAACTTTTTATAGGTATGTCAATGGAACATTATATTGAACTTTAGTTAACCAATTTTCAGAGATTGTCACATCGATTAATTAAAACTACCTAATCTAGCGGAATATTATTAATATGAGTATGTTTGACGTATTCACCATTTGTTATAGATTTTTCGAAGGAGACTTAATCATTTTACGGAATAGTTAATATTATCCTACCTTACCTAAGCTTTATAGCGGGTGGTAGAATATTCACAAGATATTTTTAAAGTTATAGCAAATAAGGCGACTCTTAGGGGTCAGTGTGTTCTTGGCTTGGAATTTATTACTCTTACAGGAATGTATGGGGAATATATGGAATAGCCTTGATTTAATATATTGATCTTTAATCGATAAGCAATTAAGCGTAAATAGATTCACTTACGAGTTAGAAATGAACAGGGACCGGAAGTAATCTGCTTTCAAAGTAACGTATTGCAGCCCAGCTTTGTTATCATTCTGTCTCTTAAGATGAATAATTAAGTTAATGCAGTTAAGGCGTATCTGTTCAATTACCAATTATTGAGTGCCAAGACTCGGAAATCATATTTCATAATCAATTCGGTTGTGATAATACTGGTTGCCTTTGACTTGATTAAATTAGATTCTTGTTAATTGAACTTAACTATGAAACCCTAAGTCCTTCTTTCGTTAATTCGTTCAAGTATTTAATTTGTGATATATTTAACCTGACAATAGTTTGATAAATTCATCAGACTGGAGTGCTTTTATAATTATGTAATAAATGTTGAGCTAGTTGCGATTTTGGGGCCTCACAACCCCCGGGATTAATAAACTCCCTCGCATGATTGCTTAATTTGGAAAGCTTCGACTGCAAGCATAAGTACTATACACGACGGTGAGAAATTTTCCCCACACTGGACACAGGTTCGATAAAGGGTGCTCTACGGCCAAAGAGTTATTTATTTATTGAACCATTTACAAACATTATACACGACATCATCGAATTATGGTTGGGTTAATATTAATTGATCGCGGGAGGTTGAAGTCCTACCCTAATCCATTTAATCACTTCCTACCCTTCTGTTCCTATATATTAGAAAGGAGAACTGATATTATTACAAGTAATTGAATAAAACTATTCAGCCCTAGCATGATGTTACTTATGAGTATAGAATTAATTATTCTTAAACTATACACATACTAAGTTCTATGTGAAAAAAATAATTTATATGAAACATATAGAATTATTTATTATTTCAAGATGAAATTAACTTTCTTTAACTGTTAAACAGTTTGGTTGTAATAAACCTCAGTATGATATGGCTCTTGATTACTATCATGAATAACCAGATTGGTTTGAACCCCAAAATAATAATCTTTTATCTCATCTTGTGAGGCAAGGAGATATATCTGACTGTATTTATAATACAGGTATAAAACTATGACCGATTTATAGTCGTATTGAGTATTGATTACTAGGCCACTGTTGTGTGCCAATTTACAAACCTAGGACAACTGCTCCTTTTACTACATTACTAGTCAAGGCTAGTGCAACAGAACACTGATTTATAATCGTATTGATTGCTAGGCCACTGTTGTGTGCCAATTTACAAACTTAGGACAATTAGTCCTTTTACTACAATACTAGTCAAGGCTAGTGCAACAGAATTGAAGTTCCATCAAGCAGAGTTGAATGGTTATTGTTATACACTAAGTTAACCATTCCTATACTATCCTTTCCCCTCCAAGGGGGTGCAGACATTGGATGGCACTCATAGTTGTGGGCGATGGATGGGGCCCTCAATCTTATATAACAAACAAAATTTTTATTACTTATATATGCACACATTAATTACCTTGAAAGTCTCTACAACTCTAAAAGAACCAAGGTTACTTATATTTACATAGCGTATGGGTTGACGATCATTTGGCCAAAACATGATGAGAGTAGTTCGTTCTTATGAGAGAGGTGGTATAGTTACAATTTGGTGCCTTAGGAACCAGGATTATTAACTTCAGTAGAATTATCTACTTGAAATGTAGGCTTTACAGCCTACAATTTGGTGTTCGTGAAGACGGAAAGAGTTAGAGTATTTTGAGGAATTAAAAAAAAAGTATATGTAATGACACTGAAATTAATGAATTTTGAGTAAAGATGGATTGATAGTTATTGTGGATATGGGAATTAGGATGATTAGAGTTAGGGGGGTGAGGAAACTGTAGGAAATAAAAAAATATATAAAGTCTTGCCCTTTGCAGATTGCTACAAAAATAGGAAACTTAAAATTTAAATTCTGACGATCTAGAAAGTATTATATCGTTGGTTACAAATGTGGTTGTGCACTAATATGATAAAATCACTGATACCTTAACTGACCATAAACGCTTAAAAAAAAAAAAAAAAAACTTTTCACAAGTAGTTGAATCGCAAGTAGAGTATAGAAACGCTATGGTGAAATAATAAAGAATCTAACTATATATAATTTATACATAAGAAATAAACGGGAAAATATATTCCTATCATTTAAAGTTATAATCCCTTAACAGAAGCTAATTAAAAGGTAATTAAATAAAAGAAAAGGGACATAGTAATTCTAGCGTCCACCTTGTATCGCGTTTGAATTCGAGAAGGCAGGCTAACATTATTTTTTTTTGCTTGAAGCAAGAGACATCAATAAATATATATACTCACAGATTCGGAAAATAAAATCTTTCTTACACAATAATTTATGGAGTAGAAAATGTAATACTTTAGTAGTTAGATTAGTAAAAGAATGACCGCACTAATATGTTATGTATTGCGTCAATTATTACGACTTAGCTATCAAGAGCAAACGTAACTTAGAGACATGTCAGCATTGTACTAGACGAAGTAGAGAAGTAAACATGCTGTTTAGTGTGGTCTTACACAAATAAAGTAAAAGCAAGCCCTGAAAACACACGAAGAAAACAAGCTTTTCCAATTAATACAAACACCAAATAACTAAATAAATAAAATCAATGCAATGAAAAATTTAGGAAAACGTGTTAAATAAAATAACTGTTAGATTTTAAATAAAAATTAGATTAATTATTTCAAAAGTTCAAGCATTTGATACAGTTTTTACATCAAGCACTTTAATAATAAGACCAATTTAAAGTTATAAAACAGATAAAATTAATTTACTAGGTCATCTAAGACAGTTGAGGTTTAATCTACCTTTAAGAGCGCCTGCCGTCAATAGTAATTATAATCACAATTCATATGTGTAAAGAGCTAATAATAACTTTAACAACTTAACTAGACTAGTAGGTATTGATTTGTTTTGTACAAAGGTAGCGTCCGCTAGGTGACTGGTTAGCAGAGAGTTGTTTTTTTCTTATATTTTTGTGTTTAGTACCGGACTACGTTATGGTTTTTCATGCTCGCAATTATTTAGTAACAATTCATATAACATCTATCAGTGAGCATCTATAATTCGCTTTACAATTCTACCGTCTCTGAAAGTACATATTATATAGCTGTTGGTCTTCCAGTAAATAAATAAATCAAATAAATACATAAAGAGAAAGAGCGTAAATAAGCAAATTCATTTTTAGATGGAACACTAATCGGTTTACAAACTGTTGAAAAACTTGACGTATACATTTTATTTATAACCTCATAATAAATATTACTATTGGATCATAAGTTAAAGATGTTAAACACGCGGTAAAAGTAAAATTATTCAAGTGGTTAAACCTTGTCCATACAAAAAACTGGAAATATTAGGAATCTTGTATTGATAGGCTTATAGGGCCATAGAGAGTCAAGGGGCAAATATGTAGTTTTATAAATGATAGTCATTCGAGATTAGTTCAGTTAGTTAAGAATGTATTGTTAATTGCGGAAACCTAGATAAAATCAGTAGGTTACAAACTGAAATTTAAAACAATGCTCCGTTCGATCATAAAAGATAATAATAGTCAAATTATAAAAAGGACTTAAAAGGAACATTTAAGATAAATTGAATTGAAACTAATTACCAACAACAATTCTCGACCAAACACTATTGAACGGTCAACAAAGACTTGGGCGGTCTATTTCGGACTTACTGTCATAAAAGGCATTCAAGAAGGTTCTTTGTGGCTTCCGAAACTTGAACATCTGTTTTATAATAATTATTTTATGATAGTATACCATAAATGCCTAATGTCACATAGCTAAAATACTAATAGCAAAACAATATAGCTCATAAACTGATAAAAATTAACTTCGATTACGTCATGTTCCTGAAGCAGAACTAATCAAATGCTATACAAATCACGAACAGGACTGAATAAATATATGAGGGACGACATTGTAAAAAGTAATCCTTTTCCAAACGTAAATAATGTTTTGGACCTAGTTACCTAAAACTTAACAGGTTACTGTAATGCGATTTACTTATCCAGATAATTTGGTAGAGTTTAATTTAGAGTAAATTGATTAATAATATTGACGTTAATGGATACCAACGACCATTTAGTGATAAATATAATGATTTAAAAATAAGTAGTTGGTATTACTCACTCTATAGGAGAAACTAAGAGAACAATATCCAAATCGCGAATATTGATTATTATTAAGTAAAGTTATGTGTTTCGTTAAATCATATTGTATGTGTGAATAACTTAGATTGATTTAAAATATAAAACGCTCAAAATTAAACATGAATCTTTTATAAAAAAGTTGTGCTGGAATAAGTAGGAGTAAAACGTTAATAAGAAACTTAAGAAGATAGACATAACAAGTTTTACAGCCAAACAAATAGAAAAAACATTGATAGGGATAAGTGTTATTAATTAGGGAATAATAAAAAAATATATAATATATATTTGTTAATTACAAAATTTAATTCGTTTAACACTCATAAAATTTTGGGGGGTGAATGTACCTATCGTCAATTTGAACACATAAAAGAGTTAAAGGGAGATAGCTATAGGGTAAACACGGATCGAATGCATTACAAATAATCAATTGCGGTTAAAAAAATAAACGTTCACACTGAATTAAATTCTATTATTAAGAATATAAGGTCACATTTTTGCTTATCAAAGCATAGAGTAAAATGGTCGGGAGGTCGGCAAAAACAGGTGCGGTCGACCAATCGGGGCAGGCCAGCGAACGGACGCTTGCTCCAGAGATCGGCGGTGCTCGAGAGTGTGAACCCGAATTCTTTGAAAGTCGGACGCGCGCGCATTTGTTTGGAAAATATTCTGAAGTCAGGGTGTGTACCGGGATTAAAACGACGGTCGCGCGTTCGTTAAATTGATAACATAATTAAATTAGAGTCAAGTGAAGTGTAGTGTCTTCCAAGGCTGATTATGTAAGTGGTTCTTTAATTTTAACCCCTCAGCGAAACTCCGTGGGTTTTGTTTTAAAATTGGACTTATTATTTAAATTTTAATATTTCAAAGCTTGCTGTTTTTTTTTAGTGATTATTATTAACGGGATAATTCCTATAATTTTATGGTCTTTTATAAAATTTTGTCATTTAAAACATAGCAAAAATTGTCTAATAATTCATTATCATGCCAAAATAATTAAATAATTATTGTATGATAAAATGATTTACATATATTATAATATTGATTCAATACACAATTAATTAAATGTTTTCTAATATTTATGTAGTTAGTTTAAATCGAATTCTAGTATAACTTAGCATAGAAGAACATATTCATTATTCTATTATTAATATTATAAACCCTTCTGAGCTTTGTCTGTGAGTGATGGTATCTTTTATGCATTTGAAAGGGTAGAACATTCATTAAATGTATCAAAAATTGTTGTTGTAAAGTTATATTTTAATGAGTGTTTTATTACTTCTGTCATAATCATATTTTTATTGTATTGTTCATTTTATTTCTTGTGTTTGGTTGTATCACTCATATAATTACACATTACATTATAATATATAATTTAAATTCAATTGGACGTGAATTAATATAATCCACGGATCTAAATGAATTTTAGGGAATGCTTACTCAATAAAAGTAATGATTTATTACTCTTAGGAGGATATAATAAATCATGAATGTGTGACAACAGAAAATTAACACAGCTTAAATTTAAGTAACATTTAGAAATAAGTAGTTACCTTCACATTTTTACATCATAAATTACACACCATAATTCATTTACCAAGATAAAAGGGAGCCTCGACATCATATATAATTGAATAACTGTAATTTCGTCTGTATTAAATTATTTGTATTGTGGTACAAGGCTAAGATTAATGATGTTAACTGGTCGGTATTAAACCGAGCTTATCCGGACGATATCAAAATAATCTTGCATTGTCGATGGGTTTCAATTTATTGATTATCCTATCGACATCCCTTGTGTCAAAATTCAAATTTGTCATAAATAACAACACGCAAGTACACAACACTACTTAACAACAATTTTAAAGCTATTGGTTTAAGTCAGTAGTACAAGACTGTTGTAGAGGTCTTTCGATTTTAGTTTTAAGAATTAGGGCGGACTTAAACCAAAGCTTGAGATTAAATCTCTGTAATAATGAATTTAGTAAAATACACCTTCTGTGTATTTAAATAAATACATATGAGTGGTTCACCAGTTTTCAGCTAGTTTAAGTGGGAAGTTAGGCATTTAATAGGGACTGTGTTACATAACAAGAAACTTAGTTTGTATGCTCGTTATTTAGAGCGAAGTGCTAACAAGGGCGACTGCTTTTCGAATGAAGTTATTTCCCTTGCAAGTAAGAAGCCATAATCTTTAATTAGGTTTTTTATGTGTGAATGCACTTAATAACTTTAATCATTTGGTAATTAAATATGAACACAGACGCGAGTATAATCTTAAAATTATTAAATAATAAAATCCTGTCGAAGTTAAATAATATAACATTACTTTTGGAAATATCAAAATTGTCCGAAATTGGATTTGATACTCTTAAGGTAATGAAGAGGAGAAAGTGACAAAACATAATCAAACTCGTGGATACCCGATGACGTGTGCCGGAGGTTTCATGTAGATTTAAGTTAATAACTTTTTCTTTCAGCGTCCACGTGTAGATTTAATTAGACCTAAGTGTAGTTAGAAACATGAAACCATTAGTGATGGACAGTCGGGATCTTCTTCTTTCTCCTCCGCGGTAAATTCCTATTTATATAGTTGTAATAATTGCGTTATTTCTTCGATTTGGGGGGGTGATAATTCTGTTTCTTCCAGAACACAGGAAGTTCGAGAGCTGTTTGCCGAACTGTGGGTTGTCATGTAGATTTATCGTAAAGAATTGAATTATTCTAATATCGTCAATACTGAAAATACGTATTAAACTAGTAGTGTACTAGAGTAGATACAGATGTGTAAATTTTATCCATTGATTAAGCGAGACTTACTAGGACGTATCGACGTAATTGAATCTTAAAGCAAGTAACTATTTACTGGATGTTTAACTTGAATTATTTTATTCCAAAATACAAATCATTCTTCTGAAGTCGACGAAATAATATTCAACGTAAATTCAAGCGTAGTGAGGATTAAATAATAGATTGGTACTAATAGGTAAATTTCCAGGTTGAATTACATGACGACTCACAGTCTAAAAGAAGTCTTCGAAGGTTTGTGGCATGTTATTTTAAACTCACCATATCGGTTTTGTTTACAACCAACTGTTGTACTATAAAATTAAAATTATATTTTAATTTAATTAATTGTTTTACAAAAAAATATATATTTTGAATTATATTATTTCTAATATAACTATCATTTCTCAAGATGAAACGTTGTGTATGCTTAACCGATATGGGAAATCCTAGTTAATACAATGGGTGACTGATTGCTTTGCCTACATTTAATTTATTAACAGTAAATAATTACAAAGTCACTTATTGTATAACAAGGAAATACGATGAACTTGTCTATCCATTTGTTTTCAGAGATGTTACATATACGTTTTATATTATCTTGCTGTATATTATAGTTAAGTATATGTTGACGTGATCACTACTTCTAGGTATATCAGGCGGAATACTACTGTATATCAAGGGAACTTATGTGCTTTTGTTTAACCAAATTCTTTCAGAGATGGTCATTATTTAATTGGTATTAATTTATATTATGTTTTATGGTTACACAACTTTTTATAGGTATGTCAATGGAACATTATATTGAACTTTAGTTAACCAATTTTCAGAGATTGTCACATCGATTAATTAAAACTACCTAATCTAGCGGAATATTATTAATATGAGTATGTTTGACGTATTCACCATTTGTTATAGATTTTTCGAAGGAGACTTAATCATTTTACGGAATAGTTAATATTATCCTACCTTACCTAAGCTTTATAGCGGGTGGTAGAATATTCACAAGATATTTTTAAAGTTATAGCAAATAAGGCGACTCTTAGGGGTCAGTGTGTTCTTGGCTTGGAATTTATTACTCTTACAGGAATGTATGGGGAATATATGGAATAGCCTTGATTTAATATATTGATCTTTAATCGATAAGCAATTAAGCGTAAATAGATTCACTTACGAGTTAGAAATGAACAGGGACCGGAAGTAATCTGCTTTCAAAGTAACGTATTGCAGCCCAGCTTTGTTATCATTCTGTCTCTTAAGATGAATAATTAAGTTAATGCAGTTAAGGCGTATCTGTTCAATTACCAATTATTGAGTGCCAAGACTCGGAAATCATATTTCATAATCAATTCGGTTGTGATAATACTGGTTGCCTTTGACTTGATTAAATTAGATTCTTGTTAATTGAACTTAACTATGAAACCCTAAGTCCTTCTTTCGTTAATTCGTTCAAGTATTTAATTTGTGATATATTTAACCTGACAATAGTTTGATAAATTCATCAGACTGGAGTGCTTTTATAATTATGTAATAAATGTTGAGCTAGTTGCGATTTTGGGGCCTCACAACCCCCGGGATTAATAAACTCCCTCGCATGATTGCTTAATTTGGAAAGCTTCGACTGCAAGCATAAGTACTATACACGTCGGTGAGAAATTTTCCCCACACTGGACACAGGTTCGATAAAGGGTGCTCTACGGCCAAAGAGTTATTTATTTATTGAACCATTTACAAACATTATACACGACATCATCGAATTATGGTTGGGTTAATATTAATTGATCGCGGGAGGTTGAAGTCCTACCCTAATCCATTTAATCACTTCCTACCCTTCTGTTCCTATATATTAGAAAGGAGAACTGATATTATTACAAGTAATTGAATAAAACTATTCAGCCCTAGCATGATGTTACTTATGAGTATAGAATTAATTATTCTTAAACTATACACATACTAAGTTCTATGTGAAAAAAATAATTTATATGAAACATATAGAATTATTTATTATTTCAAGATGAAATTAACTTTCTTTAACTGTTAAACAGTTTGGTTGTAATAAACCTCAGTATGATATGGCTCTTGATTACTATCATGAATAACCAGATTGGTTTGAACCCCAAAATAATAATCTTTTATCTCATCTTGTGAGGCAAGGAGATATATCTGACTGTATTTATAATACAGGTATAAAACTATAACCGATTTATAGTCGTATTGAGTATTGATTACTAGGCCACTGTTGTGTGCCAATTTACAAACCTAGGACAACTGCTCCTTTTACTACATTACTAGTCAAGGCTAGTGCAACAGAACACTGATTTATAATCGTATTGATTGCTAGGCCACTGTTGTGTGCCAATTTACAAACTTAGGACAATTAGTCCTTTTACTACAATACTAGTCAAGGCTAGTGCAACAGAATTGAAGTTCCATCAAGCAGAGTTGAATGGTTATTGTTATACACTAAGTTAACCATTCCTATACTATCCTTTCCCCTCCAAGGGGGTGCAGACATTGGATGGCACTCATAGTTGTGGGCGATGGATGGGGCCCTCAATCTTATATAACAAACAAAATTTTTATTACTTATATATGCACACATTAATTACCTTGAAAGTCTCTACAACTCTAAAAGAACCAAGGTTACTTATATTTACATAGCGTATGGGTTGACGATCATTTGGCCAAAACATGATGAGAGTAGTTCGTTCTTATGAGAGAGGTGGTATAGTTACAGTATGATACATGCATAATATTGTAGAGAAACACTGATGAATTTGCAGGTTTCTAATGTGATGTCTTAAATAAACACATTTTTTTGCGCTTACATTGCAAACGCTGACTGAACCCCACGAGATAAATCAAAATTATGTACTACGGTATTGTACACCTTAAAATGGTCAACAAAATGTCCGCGATGGTATATGTCTATCTCTTAAGGATAACCCACAATATCCATTTTTTATCCTTTACATTTTACGTGAAAAAATGGCTTACATGGCATATTACAGCATTAATCCTTATCCAATTAAGTACCTTAAATACATTGTCCATTCAATTTAGATCAAAATGGCCTTTTACATTTCATTCTGTAAATAGGGTTATGTTATATTCTGTAGGTATACTATTTAGTATCAGCATTGCACCCGTGCGAAGCCGGAGCGGGTCGCTAGTAATAGACATAAAATAAAATTAAATATAAAATAGACTTCCCATCGTCCACAGAGTTCCAACAAGTATTATCGAAGCAGTTGATAGCCTTATACAGTTAAATGAAATTGATATCATATATTTATATATAGGGTGTTTGGTAGAGGGACCGACAAACCAAACGAGCGTGTTCGAGGGACCACTTGGAGAATACAAGATGTCCAAAAAAAATCCCCGACCCCCCAATATATTTAACTTTTTTTGTGATTTTTCACGTTTTCTCCGAAATTGTACCTATTTACCACCATAACATTTGTAAAATTTGTAAAAACTAAAAACATCCGGTCTAACATACTTTGAGAAAATTCACAAAAATAAGTTAAAATAATTGGGGTGTCGGGGATTTTTTTGGCCAACTTGTATTCTCCAAGTGGTCCCCCGAACACGCTCATTTGGTTTGTCGGTCCCTCTACCAAACACCCTGTATATATCATATATATACGGCTATTATGTATCTCAGTTGCTAACAAATAATGATTGAAATCGAAAAAAATGGTCCAGTCATCAACTTACGAACATTTTTGGTTACTAAAGTGGTCAAAAGTGACATAGAGCCGCCATTTTTCAAGATTTCAATCCACATTTGTTAGCAACTGAGATATATAATAGAAAAACGATATTAAAAAATATTTAGTGACACTTCCGCTGAAAAGAAAACAATGATTTTGGCCTATTTGGGGGCGTGCACCACCCTCCCTCCCGCATAAAATGCTAATAGGAAGAATACAAAATTAAAAACACAAGAAAACCCAAATAAACCAACACTGATTCGACACGTGTTTCGCCTTTACACGAGGCATCCTCAGGAGATGTTGACTCGTCGAGCGCTAGTCCGACAGAGGATATGCAACACACTCCGACAGAGGACATATACAATAGACCTGCCGGTGGAGCTTCTTGAAAAAGCAATATGGCGAAACACTTCGGCACCGTGATCTATATTCGTATCTAGTATTCGTGAAACATTCCTGTTTCAGTGGAAATGAATAAAGTGCAGGTGAATGTGCAAAAGTTCTTTGACAGAGCAGAGAGCATTTCGATGGGATTTGCCTGGAATTTATCGCTGCTACAAAGGTAAGGTTTTTGATTAGTCGCACTCATCGATGTGTTCAAAAACTTTCAACTAAGTTTGAATTGAAACGAAACTGATTGGAGAGAATTTCGGGCTTCAGTCGCTTATTTCTTAACCGACTTCAAAACAAGGAGGAGGTTTCTCAATTCGAAGGATATTTTTTATGTATGTTCGCGGATATGTTCGCGGATATGTTCTTCATTTACGAACCGATTTTGATGATTCTTGTTTGAACCGGTTTTTGTTTGATAGAGTATACTTCCATGGTAGTCCCACATAAATTTCATCAAATTCGGTCTAGCCATTTTTGAGTTATACTTAAAAAGTGTTTCAGCTATCTTTATAATCAGAGGCGGTGTATCCCGTAAGTAGCAAGGTCACTAAAAAGGGTGATACATTTGTTTTTATCGAAAAATAGAACCAACTTCTACACTAAAAAGTGTGAAGTAACTGGTCCAAGTCGGTACCAAGCACGCAATATTGTGATAATAGGTACTTTGGAACTATCAAGGTGCCGACTTCAACAAGTTATTTGACACTTTTTAGAGTAGAAGTAGGTTCTAGTTTTTGATATATTTTTTTTGTGTTCATAATTTTTTATTTATTTGGCAAAATTAACTTGCATTTTTGACTGAGGTATTGGGCCTAGAAACAAGTTTTTTGCGTATGAGGCCATCATGATGAGGCCAGTCATTGTGGACCAAGGCGTATACAGGGTAGAAACTTTCAGCGGGGCAGTAAGGGGAAGTACCTTATCCGTTGCAGCTACTCGAAAATGGTCTTAGGAGACTATCCATAATTTTTTATGGAATTTTGATCCCCATTCCCAGATTTTCAAAAAAAATTACAGTTAGCAAGAAAATAGCCAATTTACACAAAAACATTTTTTGATGCCAATCGATCGTGTTTCTAATACTGATCAAAAACTTCTATAGGAATCGTTGGAGTACTCAAAAAGTCACAAATTGCAAAAAACTTTTCCCTTACATTTTGTATAAAAAAATTTCGCAAAAGCTTTATTAGTGACGGTTGAGATCTTTTTGTTGACTGAATAAATAGATAAATTTGAAAACAATTCAAATTTTGAAATCGTTATCTATACTTAAAATAAAGGAGTAGAGGCCAAAACGTCTGTACTTGGAGGATTGTACTATAGGGAGTGTGATTGTTGTGAACCGCGTTGCTATGGGTTACGCACGGCCCCTCTTGCACATTGAAGGTTCAAGTTACGAACCGCGATCTGGTGTTTGGTGCTATTTTAACAACTTCCATAAAATGTTATAATTTTAAACGTGATGCATGTATCTAACTGTACCGAAATATCGGGAGCTCCAAAGGTAGCTAAATCATGGTCTACATGTCGTGAGTAGTGCTACACGCTCTGTTGAGGTGCGCACATTCTGGTCGACCGGCTAACCTATTGTTGAGCAGTGGGTCGGTTCGCTGGGGATGTCACTCACTGGTGTATCTAGCATTGGGGTGTAGTGCTTTCTACAAGGGCGCCACCAGCACTATGCGCTGGAAAGTTAATGTGGTCAAACTAAAATGATATACATGAAATAAAAAGATGAGCCGACGACAGCTCGGACGCGATTGGCGATTTCACCAGGCGGGCGATTAAAGCATCCGAATATCGAATAATAGAGTATAATCTCAAAATGGCGATAAAAGACCGAAATGAAGAGATCGTGAAGGCTATGTTAGAAAGGATACGGCAAAGGCGTGAACCTGAGGCCAGTACTTCTGGCCAATAGCGTACACAAAGTTATAAAATTAGGAAATATTGTTCACTAGCAATAGATTTATGTATTTACAAAAGAAAAAAAAATGGACTCACTTTAGTTTTTAAGCAATTTCCACCATAGCTTAAGAATGTTTATTGTAATGTTTGGAGAATGAATCTCCAAGAAAAATTTAATATAAAAAAAAAAACAAATCTAAAAAAGGTACGGACCAAAGAGTCTGTAGTGTGGAAGAATAATCAAATAAAAAAAAATAAAAAAAAAGATGATTCACCTTAACAGAATTATAATGTCATGGTATGTGGACAATATTCTTTCTTATTATTATTATTATTCCTTTTATTCAAAATAAATCACGGATTTCATCCGGTCCTTTACAAAGGCATAAGTGGGGCTGTAGCCAACACTTAGAGGCCTGTTTGGTATAAAAAATACAAAGTAGTATAAAAAAACCAGAAACTTTTGGATGGATGGTGACATGGTATATCTATTATAAAAATGGGTAAAATGACAAGGCTATTGAAATGATTTTATTAGTGATAAAAAGAAAGTGGGCTATGGAAGAGACTACGGCACCTGCCAAATTCAGTCTCATTTTAAAATTTTTGGGCAGGTGGTGACTTGCCACCCACTAAACGGGCCCCCCATAAAGGCCACCATGAATGGTGACAGAAAGGGCAACGTTGGTGTGGCTGGCTAAAGGGTGTCGAGAGGTGTGCTGCGGTTTCACTGAAGCGCTACTACCGGCGTTATGCTCTTTAACACTTCCACCCTTGGAGCTTTTTGTTACTTGCTCTTGCGTCTCCACCCCCAGACGGCCAATTAAGGCAAGCCGGGGGTCAGGGGTCTCATATATTATTTATTTATATATTATTATTATTATATTAATTTCTATTTCTATAAAAACAAGCTATACAAAGCTTAATTTAAATCTAAAAACTGTATTTAGTTCTATTACATTATTTCTTCAGGTTATAATAAAATTCCGTGGTGATAAATAGGGTAACGCCGTGGTGGTACCGGCTTCGAATTGTACCCCCCCCCTAACTTTTCCCGTGGGTGCCGTAAGAGGCGGCTAAGGGAATATCCGGGAAATGGGCAGCAGCATTTCCCGCAGTCTGCGTCAACATCCACTGCGATCACCAAGACGCCTGCCAAGCGTGGTGTATTAAGGCAAATCCCCCCCATGACAATTAACATTAAACCACGGCCCCCAGTTCCCGGCAGCTCTGCTATCCGTGGCTACGGTAGCGGCCATTGTAACGTTGGAGCAGGTGGTGCGAAGAATCTCCGGCAGAGATCCGGCTACCAATCCCAAAAACGACCCCTGGCCCTGGCAACATACAATACACGCACGCTCAGGACCGACGAAAAGATGGTCGATTTGGAGGAAGAGATGCTCAAGTTACGCTGGGATGTCATGGGATTATCTGAAGTCTGAAGACAGGGACAGGACACGATAATTCTAAATTCCGGCAACTTGTTCTTCCACCGGGAGGGAGACCAACAATCCCAGGGTGGTGTCGGGTTCTTCGTCCGCAAGTCTCTCGTTAACAACGTAGTGAAAGTCGATAGTTTGTCGGCTAGGGTAGCATTCCTTATACTCAGAATAACCAAACGGTATTCGCTGAAGGTTATACAGGTATACGCACCGACCTCGGCACACTCGGACAATGAAGTAGAAAGTATGTACGAGGATATATCCAGGGCCATGCATACTTCTGAAACCTACTTCACTGATGTAATGGGAGACTTCAACGCAAAGCTAGGCACAAGGAAACGTGATGAGTTGAGAGTAGGGCCATTTGGATACGGGCAGCGGAACTCGAGGGGACAGAGGCTGGCTGACTTCATGGAGAAGGAGGGACTCTTTATGATGAACTCCTTCTACATGAAGCGGCCATTCAGGAAGTGGACGTGGATGAGTCCCGACGGTTCCACTACGAACGAGATAGACTTCATCATGACGACCAATAAGCGCATATTCAATGACGTCTCTGTGATCAGCAAGGTAAAAACCGGCAGCGATCACCGCATCGTAAGAGGCGCATTGAATATCAATGTCAACCTTGAGAGGTCACGTCTGGTGAAGTCTACGCTCCGTCCAAATCGTGCCCAAATCCAAAACCCCGAAAAGTTTCAACTTGAACTTCAAAACCGTTTTCAGTGCTTAGCTGAATGCGACACAGTGGATGAGTTGAACAACGGGTTGGTGGAAACTGTCCAAGCGGTTGGGTCCGAATTCTGTGAGACCAAACGCCGCAGGAAAGCTCAAAAACTCTCAAAAGAAACTCTGAAACTAATGGCAGAACGGAGCGAAATGAGACTGCAGTCCGCAGTTGATATGTCGGACTACGGTAAACTCAATAGACGAATTTGGAAGTCCATGCGACACGACTTGCGTGCTTATAATACTGCGCGTATTACGGTAGCAATTGAGCGGAACCAGGGCTCTAAAGTGTTTGCAAAGGATTCGTCTATTGGGCAAAGCCAAATGACAAAACTGAAGACCGAAAATGGCAGTATCGTTTCATCCAAGCCTGAGATTCTGAGAGAGATTGAGAGCTTCTATCGACAGTTATATACCTCGACGCGCGAACCCATTACTGAAGCAGCTCAGGACACCAGAGCAAAGTTAGTCCGACACTATACCGAAGACATCCCAGACATCAGCCTGTACGAGATTAGAATGGCTCTTAAACAGCTTAAGAACAACAAGGCGCCAGGAGAGGACGGAATTACGACTGAACTTCTGAGAGCGGGTGGTAGACCGATACTTTTAGTCCTCCAGAAGTTATTCAATTCTGTAATCTTCGAAGGCAAAACACCGGACACGTGGCACAAGAGCGTGGTGGTGCTGTTCTTCAAAAATATATTGTTATACTCTTCGGTCTTCTGTATAATCTGTCTATGTCTAGTCTAAAGGCTAGAGCCTTTGTGGATTACGAGAAAGCCTTCGATTCTATCGAGAAGTGGGCCATGCTGCAGTCCTTGCAGCGATGCCAAATTGACTATAGGTATATCGAAGCGTTGAAGTGTTTATACAGCAAGGCCACTATGTCAGTCCGATTACAGGACCAGAGTACGGAACAAATTCCATTGCAGAGAGGTGTGAGACAGGGAGACGTCATCTCTCCGAAACTGTTCACTAACGCATTGGAGGATGTTTTCAAACTTTTGGACTGGAAAGGATGTGGCATCAACATTAATGGCGAATACATCACTAACCTTCGTTTTGCCGATGATATAGTTATAATGGCGGAGTCGCTCGAGGATATCGGCACCATGCTCAACGACCTCAGTAGAGTTTCCCATTAGGTTGGTCTTAAGATGAACATGGATAAGACGAAAATCATGGCCAATGTCCATGTTCCACCTATACCGGTAATTGTTAGAAACGATACACTCGAAGTTGTAGACGAGTACGTCTACCTGGGACAGACTGTCCAATTAGGTAGGTCCAACTTCGACAAGGAGGTCGCCCGAAGAATCCAGCTTGGATGGGCAGCGTTCGGGAAGCTTCGATCCATCTTTTCGTCCCCAATACCTCAGAGCCTGAAAACCAAGGTTTTCAACCAGTGTGTGTTGCCAGTGATGACTTATGGCACTGAGACGTGGTCCCTTACTGTGGGCCTCATTAACAAGCTTGAAGTCGCTCAACGAGCAATGGAGAGGGCTATGCTTGGGGTTTCCCTGCGTGATAAGATCCGAAATGAGGAGATCCGTAGGAGAACTAAGGTCACCGACATAGCTCTCAAAATTAGCAAGTTGAAGTGGCAATGGGCAGGCCACATCGCTCGCAGAACTGATAACCGATGGGGAAGAAAGTTTCTCGAGTGGCGACCACGCACCGGAAGGCGTAGTGTAGGCCGGCCCCCCGCTAGGTGGACCGACGACCTCATAAAAACCGCGGGGAATCGCTGGATGCAGGAAGCGAGTAGCCGGTCCAAGTGGCGTTCTATGGGGGAGGCGAATGTTTAGCAGTGGACGTCTTCCGGCTGATAATGATGATGATGAATAAAATTCCAAACATTTTGTTGTTGTTCTAGGTTCTAGCAAATAGTTATAGAATCCCCCCCGAGAGTTCCCTCCTTGCCGTGGCGGGGGGGCTTAGTAGCCGTGGATTGGGTCACCACGGTGAAGCTAAGAGGAACCAATGGGCCTGCCAGTGATAGCCGACAGCTGGCGGGCCCGAGGTGGGACCGCTCCTATGGGCTTTGCCCTCCAAGTCCACACGGGAGCGGTCACTGTAGGTAGCGGTGGTGTATGGGCGCCACTGCAACTGAGGCGGGCTGCGGTGTCGTATGGGCGGCACCGCGGCTGAGCGTTAGAGGCCGCGGCGGGAGAGGAGTGCCGGTGTAACGGTGAGCCGCTCTCCCTGCCTTCCGCGGCCTTGACGGGGCCGCCACCGTTAGATGGCGGACGCGGTGGGGTCGCAGGGGAAGAGGACTGTCGGTATTGAGAGGCGCCGCTGTCCCCCCTATCCTCTGCGGCCGAAGTAGCAGGCGGTGGGGCTACTCACCTGACCCATCGTAGGGGGACTTAGGGCGCCCAGACTCGGGGGAGTCAGGGGTCCATTTGCGAGCTTGGTCCCCCGTGGCGGTTGCAGCAAGCCAAGTGTTCTGACGTGCTGCACTCTGCGTTGCACTCAGGGTTCAATATACCACCCGTGACGTAAATCGCTGCTTTACTCCCTCGGTGCATAATCTACTAATAATTATGAATGTAAGTAGAATACTTTAGAGTACTTTATAATATACATAATGAAATACATGTTATTTTCAAAAAACACCTACCTTTCGCCAGAGGGACAACATTTTTTTGGTCCCGAGTAATAGAAGGCGAGCGTATTGCCATTTATGGAGCAGTGTTCCTCACTCCGAACTTCTATTGAGAATTTCTTTGACAGAAAATCCCAATATCTGTTCAAACCGAGGATCGAACCCAGGACACCGAGATTCCAAAACGGCGCTTCCACTACTTGATCGAGACAAAGCGAGCGAAGCCGCAGGCAGGACAGCTAGTTACTAAATAAAAAACAATCTTGACAGTTTGCTGAGTCAGAAAAACTCTGTGTGTTGCTACGAAGAAATTATAGTCGTGTGTTGTGAATTTTACATTAAGTGCATAATTGGACAGCTATTGTCAGTAGCTACTAGGTCGGTACAGAAACGAATCAATCTATGTATTCGCCAAAATGGCGGTCAATTCGATCACTTGATATCGTTGGGCAAGAAACTACAAGATCTTAAATAAGAATAACATCATCTAGTTATGTCAGTTAATAAAAAAAGAAAATTAACACGCCTTCTTTTTGATATGTGTAACATTCTACGTTATCATTTATCTTTTTTATTTTATTTTTGTATTTCAGCTTCTTATTACTATCTAATATTCAGCACAAATTCTTTACAAAATCTAAAGGAAAAGTTTTTGCAATTTGTGACTTTTTGAGTTCTCCAACGATGGTTGGCCCCATAGAAATTTTTGATAAGTATTAGAACCAGGATCGATTGGCATCAAAAAATATTTATATGTAAAATGGCTATTTTCTTGCTAACTGGAATTTTTTTGAAAATCTTTGAATGGGTCAATGAATCAAAATTCCATAAAAAATATGGATAGTCTCCTAAGACCATTTTCTAGTTGCTGCAACGGATAAGGTACTTCCCCTTACTGCCCCGCTGAAAGTTTCCACCCTGTATAGTGAAAAACGGAAAAAAATGTTACACGCAAATATGCAATAAAAACGTTTTCCAGTAAACGGTGACCTATAATCGACTAACGATTGCGTAAATTTTGCGTAGATAATTGGATATGTATATTTCCTTTTAATTTCGGGTGCAAAACAAATTTTCAATTACTAATTCGATTTATTTTGAGCGTCAGGCGGTGTTAAGCACATACACACAATTCTTCACTTAAAGAGCTCAGTAAAAAAATATAACAAACAAGTGTTTATTAACCTTTTTTAAATTATTTATATTTATATAATTTAATAGCACTCGCAAAGGAGCTGTTGGAGGAGATGGATGGGTGGCTGTTAGTGGTATTATTCAACTGAGTGCTTCCGTGCTTCGAAGGGCACGTTAAGCCGTCGGTCGAGGTTGTTTGTCTTACGGCTACAGTCGTTAGGTTGTTTCGAAGGCCTTCGGGCGGCCTGAAAACTTCGGCCACTAGCCTATCCACCAAGTCACACTGGGTCCGCGTGGTGCATTAAGGCCCAACTTCTCTCTCTCGTAGAGGAAGTCGTTCGAGTCCCAGCAGTGGGAATATAATTGGCTGATTATGTTATGTAATTTAATTTTATAATTGCAGAAAATTCACCGCGTTTTGCTTTTGTGTTATTCCCGTACTTGTTTTTTTTATTAAATTAGGAATTGATGCTCGTGCTTGTATACATAATTATACAACTAAATTCAAAATTTATTTTAAACCTGACTTCTTTTGAAAAAATATTTATTTATTTATTATCCAAAACTTTAAAACTTTCCAAAAGATTATCATTACAGCGAGATATAATATCATACATATAATATATATATATATATATATATATATATATATTTATATAATATCCATTATAATGGATCTTCAAAGGAAATTGCTGGTGGTTAAAACTCACAAGCAGTGAAATTCCATACAACGTTGCAAGGCTGACTATGCTCTAAGACGAATGTCAAAATAAAGTCCACATAGTAAACATTTTAAAATAAACAACCATAATTCAATTGACCAAGTAATTTAGTACGATTCGTTCTATGCGTTTGGTTTTGCTACGGATCTGTTAATTGTAATTTGCAAGTTCAGCGAAGACATATCAGAAAGCTTCCTCAAGGATCGGCGACGCGTCAGTTATTGCAGATATCCACAGGCGATGCCGCTCACAATCAGACGTGTCGTATTTTATCTGCCCCTTACGCACTTCACCATGATACAATAAAAACTGTTTAAATGTTTCACAACTGTTTCAGTGCTGCGTATTACACTTATAATATAGGTACAGTATATTAAATACGATTATTCGATGCAATATTACATTCGGTATTTACTATCCAAAAGTTCCGAACGGCTGCTCGTTAGTAGGTAACAATAGAACTATTGTCATGGGAGGCAGCAATTAAATTCACTACAAATTTTGCCACAATGCGCGCAATGCACAGGAGAGTTGGAGCGACGAAAATATTAAATATTTCGGTAGTAAATGCATAATTTTGGACAATCAATATTTTCTCTTGCAATGTATTTTGTATCATACAATAGTTATTTGTTATACAAGAGTGCAAAGTGGTTTTATAACCGCGTGCTCAATTTTGATGACCGAGCAAGCGATGGATTCTAAAATTTAATCACGAGCACAGCGAGTGATCCAAAAATTTGAATCCTGAGCGTTAGCGAGGGAATCAAAGGAGCACGAGGTGAAAAATCTTTGCGCTCAAGTGCAACACGTAACTTTTCATCCCACCTCAGCGAGGAAATGACCAAATGCAAAAAAAAAAATACAGTCATAGATACTTTTATTTCAGTGTAGGTATTAACTACTACATCATGAAAGGTAAGTATTACAGAATAATCTTTAAATTATAACATATAATACTTAACACATATCTAGTTTTTAACTTTAGGATTTAACAATATAACGTGAAAAAAGGCGCGCGCAAAGCTATATAAAAAGTACACCAAGAAGGTTCCGAGTCTGATGCTGACTTTTTAACAAATTAAAAAAGGTTGTATGATAAATTTGGAACCATGGAGGTAGGAGTAAATAGGTTTAATTATGTTTTGAATTCACAAACCTAGTGTACGCGATGTAATAAATTTAATTTAATTTATCCTCTAGCGGATAAAAACTGCTTTTGCACTCAGAAATCAAAGAGCAAAAATACTTTTTCCGAGATGGGGAGATGAAAATAATATTAATCTCCGGGGTTCGTATCGTTTCCCTGCACGGCGCAGAGTACAAATTTATTAAAATAAGCGACTCACTCTCTTGTTTGTTTAAACAATAAGATATTTATTTTTAATCCTCGGAAAGTAACTAAATACTAGGTGTGAAAGATTATTTTTCTAATGTATGGACTTGCTTTTACCACATCTATATATTATGTTAAGTGACGATGCAGTCGAGGCACAGTTGAGTGATTTGTTAGAAGACTGTTAGTATAAAAAGGTTTATACTTTCCTTTTTCATGTTTTTTTAACCAACTTCAACCAACTCTAGCAATTGTTATGTGTGTTCGCGGATAACTTAGTCGTTTACGAATAATTTTGATGATTGTTTTTTGTTTGATAGATTATAATTCCGAGCCCATTTAAATTTCATCATATTTGGTCAAGCAGTTTTTTAGTTACACAAAAAGACTTCTACACTAAAAAGTGTGAAATAACTTGAAGAAGTCGGGACCATGATAATTCGAAAGTACCTATTATCACAATAGTGTGCGCATGGTACCTTCGACAAGTTAATTTAATTTTTTTTAGTGTTAAATCTCTTTTATTTTTATTCGTTAAAAACCCATGTTAGAGATCCTTGCTACTTACGGGATCGATTGTCATTCACCGTCAACGATGATATCATGATTATAGGTGAAACACTTTTCAGTAATTGGAGTGTAACTCAAAAACCGTAGGACCGAATTTGATGAAATTTAAATGCTGGTCCCATTTAAATTTCATCAAATTCGGTCCTCGTTTGACTATTTCATCAAAGTCCGCGGAAGTTTACTCCATCAAATAGAATTGTGAATAACGGAAAATCGGACTACTCTGTAAAAAGTTATGGGTGATAATACATTAAAGAAAACCCGCCGTATTCAGAACCTCCTCCATTTGGAAGTCGGTTCAAAATAACGTTTATTTCACGTGTTTTACAAATAATATATCAAATTATTAAATTATTCAATTCATATCTTGTACGCTTGTACATCGTTTGTATGCTTTGTTAATTTACAAAAGTAGTACACATATATATATAAAGCTGGCAGTATATGCCGGCTTATGGGGGATCCCAATAATCTATCTATCCACAGTTTACCTTACCTATGTTCAGCAGTGGACGTCCTACGGCTGAGATGATGATGATGATGATAGTAAGGTAAACCGTTGATAGACAGATTATTTGCACCAGCCGTTAGTGTGCTGCGTTGCTTGGGGTCCGATACTAAAAACAGAAACATGCACCTCCCTGTGAGAGTGTACATCAAGAAATCAGCTTAGAGTTTCTCGCTAGGATACATATATTATATGAACCAAAGCATGTTCTAACCATCTGTTTTGTTATATTTAAATGCAAGCGTGAAACAAACATATATTAATTATCGCCTTCATCCTTCAAGTCACTGTTACTGCCGGCGAAGCAGGTACAGCTTTAAAGTACGATTATTTAATCATTGTTGGTTATAATTTTGGAGGTTACATTGCTAGTAAAGAAACCGTATCAATTACCGAAACGTTCACACTGCACATTTATACAGGTTTTTCTGACAGGTGCAACACAAAAAAGTACTTTTTAATGATTTGTCTGTTTAACCAACTCTAAGACAGCTGCAGTAACAGAGCTGGCCGTTCCTGGTTGGAAATTAAACAAAAGGCGCGTTGGAGAGCACAATTAAAAGTTTTTAATTGCTTTCATTTCATTCTACTGGCCAGTTCTAATTGAATGATATGGATCATGATCATGGTGCTTATTTAGCTTATTCACGCTGAATTTAATCACACACGTTGTAGTTCCTAGAAAAGTAGATTGATTTTTGCGAAATATATTGTATTATTGGCCAAATATGGTGAAACGCGAGTCAACGGGTTAATTGTAGAAAAGCTCTTAGAGCACCTACCGCCGCAATAAAGGTATTCTACCTCGAAGCATGTGCGTTTCAAAACTCGGCAGGACTGTGTTATTTATTTCTAGATCAATTTCCTAGGCTGAAACCTTCGTTGCTGTGCAAAACTTTGCAGGTTAGCTCCAAGATGTTTGTGACAACAGCGATAAAGCATTTTGAACAGGTGTTTCCAAACTTCATTTGCTTTGTAGAACTTGCTCGCCTACGACGTGTTTTCTTATGATGGTTAATTTCATAATTGGGTCTTTGAAATATTGGAGTTTTTTGTAAACCAATAAGTTACTCATTTACATGCAATTAATTGATGAGACGTGCAAGTCGTGCGCTTGGTGGTAAACGCTTCACTTATGATAGTTGCAGTGCCACCCAGTCCCCACGTAACAAATATTCTAAATATTTGTTACGTGGGGAACTGCATTCCTCTTGTAACCCTGAGACATTGAGTTTTAGTATATTTCGCTTAGTAATTTACTACTCGCAAGTTTAGGAGTGTTATTAACGTATGTATAAGTTTTAATTATATTTTTTATAGTAATAGTAATGTTTTATGGATCAGAAACACCCCATTGAAAGTTATCTACGGACCCTCATTATTCGTTTGCAAACTGGAGTCCGATTACATTGATCTAACCCTAACTTAAAGCCTCAGTTAAACTTAAGTAAAGTTTATAGGACCGATGCGAGATTGTATAGATTTATTGGTATAATACGACATCTTCACAAGTGCAATTTGAAAAATGTTATACCGACTTCCATTCTATTACTTTGTTAAAATCAGTTTATCAACTGTAATCAGAAAGAATTTTGAGAATCGGTCGTAAGTTATGAGGTAACAAACATAAACAATTCGAATGAGTACCTCCTCCTTTTTTGAAAGTCGGTAGATAATTAAACAACTCTTTTATATTATTGGCACAATGATTTACAATTAAAAATGATAAATCTCTCATGTTCAATTATATACAACTAGCTGGTGCCCTCGACTACGTCTGCGTAGGATTAGTACTTCAAGTAGCTTATTATCTTCTTATACCAGCATATTTATCTTTATACCAAAATGTTACAAAATATGTACATTCAAATGCAATTGCTATAATAGTATTATATGAGGGAATTTAAATACTTAGTATATCAATCAGTGAACATTAATAATTAAATACAAGACTTACGTACATACAACTACAAAATTAATCACCATGGAAAAAAACTATCATTACATTTCATCACCCTTGACGGTATTTATGTTACATTTCATCACCCTTGATGGTAGCCGAGCATGTTTAGTGTATCGAGCTGTTAAAATGAGAGTGTGCTTTTGACTAAGCTATCAGAAACTGCCACAAACTTTGACAGAACTGTCATCATTACTATCTTATTGTTATTTTCTCTGTGCTATGCCCAAGAATAATAAGCTTTTTTACACGCGTGGTGATGGATGATGGTGATGATAATGATGAAAAGTATCCTATGTGTAAGTATCCAGTGCCTCATCTTTCTCCATACTTCCCACATAGTTAACTTCATCAAAATTGTCCGCGCCGTTTGAGCGTGAAAGAGTAACAAAGATCCACACATCCTTACATCCATACTTACAAACTATCGCGTTTATAATAATAGTAGGAAGTAGGATAACATTTATTATTGCGACATTATATCTGTTTGATTGGATAGCCGGATGGATGAGTGTTTTTCTACGTTTACGCTCAAGTAATATTTAACTCTCTACCGAGAGTAATGAACCATATTCGACTGAATTTTCTAACAATAGTCGTCGAGCACGTCTAGTGTATTAAGCTGTCAAATTGACTTGGGCTTTCACTAAACTATCAGAATCGCAAACTTTGACAGAACTGTCATCATAACGATCTTGTCGTAGGCCGAGATCTTGTTATTTTTGGTCTATGCTGTGCCCAAGCATATTACGCTTTTTCACCCGCGTGGTGATGGATAATGATGATGATGAAAAGTATCCTATCTGTTAATCCAGCGCTTCATCTTCCTCCATACCAAATTTCATTAAAATTGCCCCCGCCGTTTGAGCGTAAAAGAGTAACAAAGATTCACACATCCACACATCCATACTCACAAACTTTCGCGTCTATAATATTAGTATGAATATTAAACATTTTCGGATAGCTAATATTTTTTAAATTTATTACCACCTATTATAGTTTATTTCATTATTCAATTTCGATTTATAAGATATATTAGGAGTTCAAGCATGACATTTTCAATATCGTATTTTTTTTTGTAGCTATAAACATAGATAGATAGATAGATAAAACTTTATTAAGACACCGAATTAATCACTTAATATCATAAAGAACAATTCTAAACCCTAGGTGTAAAAATGGGCGGTCTTATCGCTCAGAGTGATCTCTTCCAGACAAACTATTTTCAGAGCAGTATCGAATATAACATGGGCGGTAACAGTACAAAACGACTAAATAGGTACCTACACTATAAATATCTACACATATATATATGTAATAATAAATTAAGTAATACTAATAATATTATAAAAATTATTATTATTTTTGTATGTATGTGTTTATATATTATATAAACACATAGGTACATAAAAAAAAAAATACCAAAAGTTGGAACCGACTTCAATGCCAAAAAGTATGAAGTACCTAACTTGTAAAGTTGTACAATGATAGTTCAAAAGTAGGTACCATATATCACATATTGTGCGCAGGGTACCGACTTCGACAAGATATTTCATACTTTTTGGTATTTAAGGCGGTTCCATTTTTTGGTAAAATTCTTTTTTCACCATTTTTAGTGACCCTTGCTACTTACGGAATCGATTGTCATTCACCGTCAATAATGATATCATCAAGATAGGCATAGCAATTTTCATTTTTTGGAGTGTAACTCAAAAACTGCTCGACCGAATTTGATGAAATTTAAATGGGACCACCTCGGAAGTATACGCTACCAAACAAAAAAGAATTTTAAGAATCGGTCCACAAATGGAGGAGACATCGATTAACATACACATAAAAAAATACATACACACGAACACGACTCCTTTTTTGAAGTCGGTTAAAAATAATATACTTGTATAATAAATATATACCGATAATAATTATATACAAATCTCTAAATGGTTCTCAACTAATAATTTACTTCTGAATTCAAAAAAGACAAAATGTTTGAAGTTTTCTTTGCCTACTGTTCCATATTTGGAGTGCAACGTTACGCTTGATGGAGTTAAACTCGTAATGGACAAGGAAACAGTCTTCCTAGGCATTAAAATTGACGCAAAATTACAATGGGGTCCTCATATAAATGCCCTGTCTAGGAGACTCAGTTCTGCTGCATATGCAGTACGTAAAATAAGAGAGCTAACAGATGCTTCTACGGCGCGGTTAGTGTATTTTGCATATTTCCTCAGCGTAATGTCATATGGGATATTGCTATGGGGTTCAGCGGCTGATATAGAGACCATATTTATCCTTCAGAAACGTGCTATTAGAGCTATATACGAAATGGGTCTCGTGAATCTTTGAGAGATTTATTTAAAGAAATCAACATATTAACGTTGCCTTCCTTATATGTATTTGAAAATATAATGTATGTTCGTAAAAATTTACATAAATATAAGTTAAATAGTGATCACCACACTTTTTAATACCAGAAATACAAATAGGATAGCTGTACCTAGTTTTAGACTTGCGAAGACTAATAAGTCATTCCTAGGAAATTGTGTGCGTTTTTACAATAAAATCCCAAGCACATAACTGAGCTCACAGAGGGCAAATTCAAGTTGACTGTAAAAAACGTTTTAATAAAAAAAGCTTACTATAAAGTTCGACATTATATAGAAGATAAAGATGCTTGGAATACTCCACTTCTGGCAAGCTGTCTCTCTGCCACCCATAAAATGTAATATTTGTAGTTCCTAAGTAGAAACATTGTAAACATCCATATAAAAAGAATGGCCCCGAGTTTCTTGCCGCTTCTTCTCGGTGGGTTCTATATATTTTGGAACGCGGCGGTAGAGTCTTTAAAGTACATTATAATGAAAAGTTGACGTTCATAAGTGCGTCTTTGATGCCTAAATTGAATAAATTATTTTTGACTTTGACTTTGACAAATAAATTTTATAAACCTAAATATATTAATTTACCAAAGTTTACATTCGTTATTTTTACATTCCTGTAATTTAAACGGAATATCATTCATACTTTTGCGGTCGAACTCTAGGGACTTGGGCTCAACAAACTGTGAAGGCATTTTGTAGTGCTCCCTGGAAAGACAATATGTTTTCCGTGCAAAACTTGCCAAATCGCGGAAAAATGGCAGTCGTGGAAGGTTTCTAACTGCACGTCGTGTAGTGTTTAAATACTGATTATCATGTAATGACAACTTATTATTGTAAAACCGTGCTTTTCAGGGAAGATACTGCCTTGTGTACCACAGTTATGTTAACTAAAACAAAAGGCACAGTACTAACACCATATGTACCTAATTTAATTTTGCAATAAAGATATTTGTATTATATTTTCTACCGATTTCCAAAAAAAGAAGGAGGTACTCGATTCGACTGTATTTTTTTAATAGTTTTTTTTTTATGTTTGTTACCTCATAACTTTCGACTGGGTGGACCGATTCTCGAAATTTTTTTTGTTGTCCCGTGTGGTCCTATTTGAATTTTATTAAATTTGGTTCAGTAGTTTTTGAGATACGCTCCAATAACTGAATATAATGGAAGTCGGTATTAAATTTTTCAATATGTACTTGTTAAATTAAATGAAGTAGATTATTATTCGTTCTTATTCGTTTTGGGGGCGATGAGGCCTGCACTGACGTCCCGCTTGGGGTGTTTTGTGCATTCCCCCCTGCCAGCATTTACTCAAGCCAGTCTAACTCCTTCACATAGCGGAGTATGGCCGCTATATAATGAAGTAGATGTTCGAAATGAAAAAAAAAAGTAATATAGTCCTGCAAATTAGGATAAAGTATGGAAATAATTCTGACAGTAGTAGATTGTTCTGGAATCGTTAGGAAACACAGCTAGGAGTATCTTCCCGGTTCGCACCGTTTCTAGCACCTACGGAACCATGTTAAATGTTAGGTATAAACCTTAACAGGCCGTTAATGAGAAGAATTCAAAGAAGGTGAAATAGTTTATTGTATTTATGTATATGGGTTTCCTTCATGTAAAGTGACTTAGAGTGAAAGACAATAGACAATAGACAGTATTTTATTTGTAGCAAAACAACATTAACAAGATATAAAATGAACGAAGTAAAATTTGTTTTTTGCCACAAACCGGTCATAACTCCGCAGATGCTGGTCTAAAACCAGCGCTGGTACTCCGTGGGACCAAAAAAAAAGTAAAAGAAGTTGTGCGACATATAGAATATTTGTCATTGGTTTTTTTTTTATTTACGGTTCTAGGAATAATCCGACATAGATGCAAAGTTAGGTAAAATTAGGTATTTATAAGCATCATAAAAGTTCAGATAAATTTGCACCAATGTGCAAGTTACAGATCATATCTTTGGAACCAACTTCCAAAAATAGAAGTATTTTTTCAAGTCGAGTGTATATTTTTTATGTTCACGCATAACTGAAGTGTTTCACGTACCTCGATTATATCATCGAAATTGATATCCTCGAAATAGGCAAAACACTTTTCAGTTGTTAGGTTGTAACTCAAAAATCGATGGACCGAATTTGATAATATTTATATGGCACTACCTCAGACGTAACTCTAGCAAACAAAAAAAAGAATTATACTAATATAAATATACCGACTTCACTCACTTGGTATTATTTCGCTTTAAGTCCGACGATGTTTCGAACGTGCAAAACGTTCTTCTTCAGGGAAGGAGATAGTAGTTAAACTCTAAAAAAAAATATGATTAAAATCGAAAATTCTGCAAAAAGTTTTTCGATTATACATAAAATAATATAAATTTCGTCTTGATAAAATACTCCTGTTTTTGAAAGTCGGTTGGAAAAACTTAGTAAGAAGGTAGATTATAATACTTTAAGTATATTATAAAAATATAGCGATCGCCACTCTTTCCTGAATGAACTTATGCAATTTCAAAGTTTTTACTCGATTTAACTCTCTTCCGGAGGTTAAGATTCGTAGGGACTGAGTTAGATATGATAAATGAAAATAAAAAACCCACAGTCGCAAATTACTTCTACTCTTTTGCAAAATATCGTCTAATTTGACTGGACTAAGACCGATTGTCAAGTCGGGGCTGTTTTATTGCTAGTTTCGTGATTGTTTTGAGTTCAGCATAGTAGAAATATGCTGTTATTGATTGACTGGATCTGAGGAAGCTATAGATTACTACCATGGAGTGACCACCAAACCGTCACCATTACCTTTCTATGGGTAAGCTTAGTTTTAGGGTATTGTTGTGGTGTTTGACCTGAGGTCAACCATTGCGTTGTTCGCTTGCGATTATCGTAAATCTAATATAAAAAAGAATCCACTTTCCATCACACGTCACGATACGGTTTAAATCCATTCATTTCTGTATCGGTTTAACAAGGTGTGGCTCCTTTCTGAAACCGTGCTATTCTCTAATGATTCGTTGTTCACGATGTCTAATACTTTATGAGATCGCCCTTGTACATAAGGTTGTTTTTCAACGTTTCTTGTCATCTCTTCATTTGTTTCACGGATTTTGTCACTCTAAGAGCAAACATCGTTGCATCTCACCCATTAGCCAAAGTATCCATTTTTCAAATATTTATATTTTTAATTTTACCGATTTCGTTTAACTTGCATTGCGTTGTGGGTATGCTAACATTGAACCACGTTCACATCAAACCAATTTTTAAATAATTAATCTATACTACATAGCGTATGTAATGTGAAGAGTAATTTACGTAAAAAAACATCAAACCACAAAGCTAATTTCTTGGTATAGTACGTTCCAAACCTCCGGCGAAATTCGGACATTGACCTTATGCATGTTGTAGGTACTCGTATAACCAACATTTTTAGAAAGGTTTGAAAAATGTTAGGTAAGTACCTAAAGTGGAGACCACGGACCGGCAAGCGCAGCGTAGGTCGTCCACCGACACGGTGGACAGACGACCTGATGAAGGTCGCAGGACGACGTTGGATGCAGGCCGCTTCCAACCGGTCCTTTTGGAAAATCATGGGGGAGGCATATGTTCAGCAGTGGACGTCCTACGGCTGAGATGATGATGATGATGATGATGAAGTACCTAAATTGTTATCTAAATTTTATAAACCAAAATTATAATAAAATTGAAATTTTTTATAAGTCATGGTCAGTATGTTACTTTAAGAATAAAACCACTTCTATATAATGCTTAAGTACTACATTTATTATATTGGTGTTGTTCACCACACTATGATTCAACTTCTGTGTCCGTTTCATCATCATCCGACGATGCAGTTGACTCTGCCACATTGAATACTTATATATAAATTGACAATAAAACTGTCAACAGTTTTCTTTTGTTGATACTGTGATCAATATCCATATATCAATATAGAAACGTAACCACAAAACAAGTCAATAACAAATTAAATCAAACGTTTTTACTGCAAAAAATCACATTCGCATTATACAGCGGAATGAAGCCCGCAGCGAAACTTGTTCAAACAAGTTTGCCGCCCCTGGCTGGCAGCGGGTCGTGCGCATTCCCGTAAGTACCACGAAATCTTAACGACAGAGAATACAATAATTTATGAATGGCAATGAAGGGGCAGCGACAGTAGAAACTTCTATCGTTTTGTTTTTTTGCTAACATAAGCGTTAATGTCCGAATTTCGCTGGGGGTTTGAAACGTACTATAGTTTGATACAGATCGGGTTCCATCATCTCCTTCAATTCATTGTTATTTATATTAGTGGTTGATCTTCTTCGTGGTTCATTCTTCAAGTCGAAGTTTCCACTTCGAAAGTGGTTAAAAAACGCGTGGTGCATTTGTTAGCCGTATCCTCTCTTAATATAGCATTGACATTTGGAGCAGTTTCTCCTGCGTTAGTACTACGTTGGAACCCGTATTTAAAATTACTTACTCTGATTTTCACTGTTTCCATTTTCACGTTAAAAACTAAAATGTTAAAACAATTGAAATAATTATTACATCCCTTTTTAAATTTAGATTGTTATAGTAAGCGAGTGAAAAATCACTTTGAAATCTGACACTATAAAGGTTTAATTTTAATTCAAAGTGGGTAGTGCGATAATCGGCCATTTCATATTTAAACCTCTATTACCTCCAAGTTCTTCCTATTACCATCGACTATAAAAATATAAAAGAATTAAGCCCAATATTTTTTCTTTATAAGTATTATTCCATAACACATGCATTTTATCACAAGTGACGAACTGCACTATACCCTTACCCTGTTTTAATTTAACGATCGCTCATACCCTTCAAACTGGAACACAGTACTTAAGTAATGCAAACATTACTACTTGGCGGTAGGAATAGGTACCTATGGTAGCTAGTAGGTTCCACGAACAAACTCGTGCACAAAAGTTCTACTGCTCTCTACTACTCATTATCTTATTTTTAAACAATTAGTTTTCGTTTTAGTAGTTACATATTAAACTGAGTCTAACTTGAAAGTGGTCTTAGTTGTTAAAACGTGTTATTGAAATACAATAAAGGCCACACACGACAAACCAAATGCTTGGCGAGGCAAATTCATTTTGTAATATACGGAGTCTCTTAAAGCTGACACAAGAAAATGAAATGCTAACCAAATCTAAGGCGGAAAACACGCCATAACCAAAGTAAGAAAATATCTTTAAGTAGAACGTCTTCCCTAGTAGCGTTGATTCACGCAGGCTTCGGTCGCGTGGCGTCGCGCGATACTTTCAGTTAGTTACTTACAGTTTAGTAACGGTAATTACAGTTTTTAATTATCTCACGGGAACTCTTTAATTTACCGGGATCAAATGTATCCTTTAAATTGACCAGGGATATAAGCTACCACAATACAACATTTATTCAAATCGGTCCAGCCATTTTGGAGAGTACTCAGTACGAACAGACAGACAAACAGTCTCTGACGTGATAATTCCAACTGGCAACTTTTTTATGGCGCTTTTGGTCACATGTACGAGAACTTACAATAGCAGCATTTTGCAAAATAATATGTCTATAATATCTATCAATATATTCATAATAATTGCTGTGATGAGTATATTTTAATATATACTTGCAGTCACATATATTTAATTCAGTAAGAACATCTAAATTATTAAAACAAATTCCCCATATTTATTAATTTGACTAGTAGCAATAACAATATAAAATTAATAAAAAAATATAAAATGTAAATATTTTGGATGTTGTTGGAGCCAGGACAATTTTCTTCTTCCAACATTCCGTTTGCCTGCCTGCCCATCATAATAGTTTGCAGCAGTTGATACCGGTTGTGCCGTAAAACATGACCTAAGTACCCAACTTTTCTCTGTTTGATGGTCCTGACAAGTTGAGTCTTTTCGAGTCGCATTCGATATTTCAACAATTGTAAATTGTTTAGTATTATTTCATTTCATAAGATGCCCCCGTCTCTTAGACAAGCGGCGGAAGTATTAAGTCGGGTTTTGGATCAATTCTCAAGTGACAAAAGTTAATTAGACTTTCAAACAAGAAATGTTCAATAAAGCTGTCTGGATTATGAAACTGCCTGGTAGATGGCAATGGATATAATACTTCTACTAAACCCTTCAGGGGTTATAACAAACATAACATTTATTATGGTACAATTTATATGTTAGGCACACAGTCATGTCGATGCAGCTTATTATTTGCCGACATTTTTAACCTGTGCATTGTTATTTTGTTTGAAAAGCTTCACAATCATGGCAGCACAGGGTAGCTCTTTTCACCACGAAACGTTTACATGTGTACATGTCATTCAATAGAACCAGGTACAGTGTAACTAGAAACAGTGATAGAACTTGAACAGTTTGTTAAATACACGTAAATGCCACGAGGAAATAATGTCAGGAAGTATCATTCAGAACAAATTCCTCACAAAAAAAGGCCCTTCAAACGAAAACGACGTAGAATTCCAAATGCGAATTACTTTCGAGGTTACAACAAATAGACATGTTTGGTGATTGGTTTAAATTCATAAGGAAAGCAGGGATTCTAGTTTGGGACTTCTAGTTTGAACATGTAGGTAATAGTGGTGGATTTTTATCGATGCATGAGTGTAGGCAAAGTGTAAAAAATCATAAACGTTACTTTTTGTGTTTTTTTGTGAATCTTTTTAGAACGTTTTATTAATTCATATTCATAAATGATATTATAAAGAGGAAAGATTTGTACTTTTGTATTTTTGTTTTTTTTTTTTTACTTTTTTATATACCTAATATTACAAACTACCGGACCCATTTCAAAAAAAATTTTTGGCCGTTAGATACATTATCACTGAGTAATATTGGCTGAATAATATGTTCAAAATAGGTAGAGATCCGTATGAAAACTTCGATAATGTAACCCAAGGTGCGAGAAAACTACCAAAAAAGATCCTTATATCGCGTACGCTGCGGAAACTATTGACAATAGAGAAAAGTAATGTAATGCAGTTTTATCGAAAGCATACATTTCTACAATAAAGTTCACGAAACCATATGTCTAAACTATTGATAATAGAGTGAAGTGTTTTACTATAGTTCTATAGAGGGTATGTCTATAAAAAGTATGCAATACTATATGTCTAAGCAAAAACTACAAAACCAGTTTAGAAAGTCTTTCACCAGTAGTTCACCAACATGCATACGCGAAGCGCTCCTAGCGGAGCTTGACTTGGCGATCTTAACCGATCAACAAGTTCAGCAACGCTTGCTGCGGTCAGGACTTGGATGGGTGACCGCTAGTGGCATTATTCAACTGAGCGTTTCCGTGCTTCGGAGGGCACGATAAACTGTCGGTCCTGGTTGTTTGTTAAGACAAACAACCAGGACCGACAGTTTAACGGGCAACAGTCGTTAGGCTGTGTCGAAGGCCTTCGGGCGGCCTGAAAACTTCGACATGGGTTGGCCACTAATCTATCCACCAAACCGCACTGGGCCCGCATGGTGGCTTATGGCCCAACTCCTCTCTCTGAGGTGAAGGCTCGAGTCCCAGCAGTGGGAACAAAATGAGCTGATTATGAACATGCATACGCTATATTTGATTCATCATCATCATCCATCACGGCGCGGGAGAAACTGTGGAAAGCACCTAATATAATTTAAAACCACTTTACAAGGACGTGAACTTAGACAGAACAGTGACTTGATGACATAATTATTACGTGACTGTGTCTTGACTCTGACTACTTGAAATAAATCACATAAATGACTTGACAAATTGCAAATGTAGAGAAGTTCAAGTCCACTAATAAAGGAAAAAGTAGTCAAGTACGAGTTGATACCGAGTGTTCCGTAAATCGAGAAAGTATACATCCTTTAGTTAGAGCACTAATGTTATATAGTACATTCTTGCTTTAACTAAAATATGAACTTAACTTTGCCGTTCAATCCTTAGACAGTGTATTGCATCAACAACAAATAATAAATTTGTAATAGTTCACTACTTTTTTTTTTATTTTAAGGAATATGATCTAGAGTATGCGTGGCCGACCTTTAAGGAAGGAAGATAGAATGGGTATTAGTAGAGGGGGAGGGGGGTTAGGGGTGGGGAAAGGGGAGGGGGGGGAGAGGATATGAGGCCTCCTGAAACTCCCACAGACCGACTGAAACTCTACAGCACAATGTTACTTCACTTCGGTGTTAGGCGGTAGTGTGGTACTTCCCCGAACGTGCCGGCCCATTCAGCTGTCAGCTGTTGGGGTCACAGCGTGCAACTGCCACCGAAAAACTAAAATACTTTATTTGTTAATAAACTTTATATATACGGTTTTCAAATTTTTAATTTTATATGTGCTATAAGAAATTGCGTCTGGCCAATTTAAGAATCCTAATGTTGTGTATCACTCATCAAATTGCAAAATATGCTATTTAAACGGTCATATCTTATGATCGAATTGACTAACAATGTTTTTTTTACAGCTGACAAAGACCGCAGATCCAATTATCTGCTATAAATTTCAACTTCATATGTAACACTTTCTTGAGACAAAGGGTATTTAGAGAAAGACAGGCAGATAGAAGGACAACTAAGTAACCATAAATGGGTTCTTTTCACCTATTAAGGTACGATTAAGGTATACGCGAAATAAGCATAAGCTATCCATACATGTAACGCGTCTCCACAGAATAAGTCATTCTTTTATGGGACAATGTATACGATTCTATAATACAGTTCCCAATGTTATCCGAGATTTGCCTATTTAAAATTACTATTATAACTAAACTCTGTCTAAAAGGTTATTACAATATTTCTGATTACTTGGAGGATAAAACAGCTTGGAACTGAACACTCCAGGGTCTATCTACTTGTCCCCCCCCCCCGAAGGGTTCCCGCATTGACGTGGCGGGGGGGCTCAGTAGCCGTGGCTTGGATCACCACGGTGAAGCCAAGAGGAACCCAGGGGCTGCGCTGGCGTTGGGGTGCGCTGGCCGGCTCAGGCGGGGCCGCTCCTATGGGCTTTGGCCGCCAAGTCCACATAGGAGTGGCGGGGTTCGGAAGCTTCGGCGCAGACTCGAGGAGGTGGGGCCCGGGCGCTTTGGCGCAGGCTCGAGGAGGGGGGCCCGGGCACTTTGGTGCAGGCTCGAGGAGGTGGGGCCCGGGCGCTTTGGCGCAGGCTCGAGGAGGGGTGCCCGGGCACTTTGGCGCAGGCTCGAGGAGGGGTGCCAGGGCACTTTGGTGCAGGCTCGAGGAGGTGGGGTCCGGGCACTCGGCGCAGATTATCCTCTGTGGCTGACGTAGCAGGCGGTGGGGCTACGTATCCGACCCACCGCAGGGAGACCACGGGCGTCCAGACACGGGGAAGTCTGGCGCTCATTGTTGGCGGGTTTAGTCTCCGAGGTAGTTGCGGCGTGCCATGTGTTCTGGCGTGCCGCGAAGAGAAGGGTCCGGCAACGGACAGCCGCGGCGGGAACGCGGTCGTGTGGAAAATCTGTCCCGCGTTCCCGCCAAAAGCGGCAGTGAAGGAACACCCCGGGGTTTTGGTGGGTATACGGACTCCCACATAACCACCCACCTCCCCGTGGTAGATGGTATCCATAAAGAATTTCCCCGGGACAAAAAAAAAAAAGAGGTTCTATCTACTCGTGTACTAAGATGTCAAAGTGTAGCGTGTCTTGCCCTACTGATACCATTATTATGTTCTCTTTTCAACACACTGGAGCTAATATTTGTAGTACCTAAGTAAAAACATTGTAAAAACATCCATATAAAAAGAATGGCCCCGAGTTTCTTGCCGCTTCTTCTCGGTAGGCTCTATATATTTTGGAACGCGGCGGTAGTCTTTAAAGTACATTATAATGAAAAATTGACGTTCATACGTGCGTTTTTGATGCCTAAATTGAATAAATGGTTTTGACTTTGACTTTGACTTTTACTAAAAAGCACAAAAACTACAAAACGTGTTGTTGAACTGACTGTAGTGAAACAGTAGTGAAGATTGTTCACTGTCATTTATCTACAGGGCAGTCGGTACTCTACCCTGGAAGGCGGTGACAGCCCTTCAGTTGACGAGCGAGCTTCGGAATCACGATAAGTTGACAAAGCGGGTACTCTGAATGAATTTAAGTGTCAAGCATATATACTTTAGAACTATCATGTTCACACATATCGCTTGTAAAAGAAGTTACAAGTTTTATGAGCTTTTTAGAGATTATTTTATTTTATACAAACTTATTTCTTTTCAGGTACAAAAATGGTGTAAGCTATTAGCAATTACCAATATTGGTTCTTCTGTGTGACAATTCACAAAAAGTTGACAGAGCAGAAACACTGTATAAATTCGTGTCACAAGTATTGTAATATAATATATAATAATATGTAATTTATAATTATCACGTTCTTACAAATTGTTTGAGAAAGAAGTTTATTTTATGTTTAGTCTATTTATTTATTATCTGTTATATATATTTTTATACTTTTTTTATTCTTCTATTATATTTCTGGTCTGGTTTTTAATTAGAAAGATCTTGTAAGCTACACAATGACAACAACAATGATATTCTGCCTTTCTAGTTCTATCTTATTATGTATTTTTCTTTTTAGCCTTCATAAATATTGCCAATCAGTAATCTTATCTACTGGCTCTCAAGACAGCTGCCTATTCACACCGTTAGATGCATTCTGATCTTAAGACATTTTTAGAGCAGAAATGAACAAAAAAATAACATTTAATTTTGGTCCTGGTATTATTTACTAGTAGTGACCTAGTTCACTAGTAGCATGCAACTGCGTGGATCACGGAAATCTTTAATTAATATTAAGTTTTGATAAAACCAGCTTATTTCTTAGTCCTAGATATAAAGTTCAAAGAGTTATACATGTAATCTCATACCGTTTAAACAAATAGCATTAAGTAAAAATAAACTTTGTCGTCTTACATACATTTATAAGTATGTGTAATACTTCTTTTCATTATAAGTAACTTGCGTTAGTCAATGATGAAAAAAAGGAAACTGCTTCCAACTGAAGCGTTTATGGTTATTAGGTTTTTTTCGATGTAAGTGTAACACAAACAATTTAAAAAAGTATATTACTATTCTTCTACATAGCAGATACTAGTGTCTAAGTTGTAGTAAGACAATGGTTGATAATGTATCGAGCTTAAAAGCGATTATTTAATTAAAATGTCATAGAAACAAACCTTCACAACTTAAATAATCCCCTAGCAAGATTTAATACGTGAAAAGAGGCTTCGCAAAAGCCGAGTTTGACGAATTCACATAATAATCGATGAGTTTACTTAAATCGTGAACCTATAAAACATTAAACAAACACCTAAGATAATTCACCGGTTACAAAAAATTACTTACTTTAAGAATTATATATCGAAAACCTTTTTTATCTTTGATACTTGGCACGAACTATAAAATATGGAACCGGACTTTCTTTAACCCAAACCGGTGAAAGCTTAATACGAACTCATTTCAAATTCATAAAAGATACGTGTCTTGTAAAAATTGGCGTCGCCTTTACGTCAATGTGAAAAAGTACTTATTCCGTGGTCATAAAAAAAAACTTGGAAACACCTAGGTGAGGGTACAAATGAGACGCCGGTGGATCGATAGGCGGAGGCCGATGCGGTAGACCTTCTACGGATTTCGCAAACAACTTACTATTTCAAGGTGAACTGAACATGAAAGTTTTTACGTCGGTTATGTTCAATGTCATACAAGCCGCAGCTGCAGATTGGTTAGAAATATAAGCTCGCCCGCACGACACAGCTAATTGTAAGTTGTTGCACGTTTCGCTGTCGCCTCAACTCAGTGACTCAGCGGGTATCCGGAACACTTACATGTAGCCACTGGCGCGCTTTAAACAAACCTTTCTGATCCAACACTCATCTGTCTATCTCTTTTAGTATTCTTTGACGAAGAGACGAAGAGCTACAGTCCGAAAATGATAAGTGGTATTTTTTTTAATCTTTATTTGTTTCGAGGCTTTTGTACAATTAGCACATGTCAGCCTCATCATATTTTCTAACACTAAGCAACAATACAATATAATTAACCTAATACTAAAAATTAAATCTAACACCTATTTATGGCAACTGATAATTTGGAACAATTCCTTTGCTGCGTCGGACGCTGGGTAAGCCAAAATGTTGTGGTATCTACCTACATCATACCTATTTAGGTCGTAGGTGCTTTCAAAGCCCTGTCGTTCACTTTGCAACTGGGCACACTCCACCAACACGTGATGTACATCTTCTACAGTCCTGCAAGTTAAGCAGTTAGGGGTGTCACTCTTCCGCATCATGTAACAAAATTGGTTCAGAGGCATGTGTCCAGATCTCAGTCTATGCCCTATGACAATTAGTTTTCTAGGGAGCAATCTATCGCAGCACCAAGGTACATGTGGAGGCTCACTTTGTAATGATAAGTATTGACACATCAAAATAAATGTGTCAGTTGTGTGTACAGTATTACTCAGATTAGGTATGTGTGCTACGTGTGTCACTACAAGTACAACAAATTACGCTGTTGACATGATATCCTTTAATACTTATGTCAAATTAATCAAAAACTTTGGTCACACAGTGGAATCACTTTTATTGCTTTACCTACTCACTGTTTACTTAGAATCGGAACGAGAGATTGTCTTTTAAACAAATGACGATGTTGAAAATTTTATAATAATGTAATATGTGTGCGGGTATTGAAGCTGCCGCTACTGTTTCTTTACGATTTTTGCTTAAGCGAGTCGAACTATCCGCAATGTTGGAAGACTTCTAGAGTCACTCCAATCCAAAGGCCGGCTCCGGCTCAGATGTGTCTACTTATAGACCAGTTGCAGTGCTCGCTGTTTTTCGTAAGATTTTCGAATCTATTTTGGATCGTCGGATTGGCCAGCGGGTCAATTCGGTTCTAGACGACTGCCAGCACGAGTTTCGTAGTTCACGATCGACCACAACAAATCACGTTAATCTAGTTGATTATATATGTTGCTGCAGAGGTGGATGCTGGTAAGCAAGTTGATGCAACATATTTTGATTTTAGGAAGGCATTCGATTTGGTCGATAATGACATTTTGCTTTTTAAATTAGCGGAAATAGGGTTCACACCGCGGCTCCTAAAATTTTTCTCTTCATACCTGAGCAATCGGAGACAGTATGTTCGAGTGGCTGGTCATGAATCTGGTGAATATTACACGCGATCAGGTGTGAGCCAAGGTAGTACTTTGGGGCCGTCTTTATTTCTGATGATGATAAATGACCTGCCAAAGGTTATTAGCACTGCGAAGTGTCTGATGTTCGCGGACGACCTCAAACTATTCCAAGCTGTTAATGGGGTGGATGACACCACAGCCCTACAGAGGGACAGACGCTGTGGCTGAGTGGAGTGACTGTAATCATTTGCCGTTTAACTCTTCGAAATGTAAGGTAATAACTTTCTCACGCTCTCATTCTCCTTTGCACGCTAATTATTCCTTGCATAACACTCCAATTGATAGAGTTAAGGAGATTCGTGACCTAGGGCTGACAGTGGATAGTAAGCTGGAATTTAGAACGCACTTAACCACAATTTGCAAAAAGGCAAACAAAACTCTTGGTTTCATAATCAGAGTGGCTTCCCAATTTAAGGACACTAAGGTAGCTAAGGTGCTCTATAACTCGTATGTCCGAAGTATCCTCGAGTTTGGTGCGGTGGTTTGGGATCCCTATGAAGCTAAATATTCGCTTATGATTGAGAAAATCCAACGAAAAATTGCACGATGGTTGTACAAACAAATGTATGGGTACTATCCGTTTTTATACCCGTCGTTGTTTGTGTCAGGTATGGTTGGCTTAGACACGTTGGTTCTGAGGCGGAAGCTATTGATTGTGGTGCATTATTGTTCAGTTCTGCACAATACTGTGGACAATCAGGCTGCTCTATATCGGATTGCACTGTGGGTTCCGAGAGAAGTCACGCCGAGAAGGTTGCCGCGACTTTTGACGAGACCTTCCGCGCGTACCCGTCGCGCCCGTAATGCTCCAACTTACGTGCTCACATTTTACTCGGTGACATGCTCGTTCAGTGTAATGATGTTGACATATTTGCTGATAAATTTATTAAAATTATAAACAATGCATACGCATATTTAAATCTAGTTTACTTTTAGTATTATTTTGTGACATTTTATATTTTATATCTATGTGTTTTTACTTTTTTCTGTGTGTAACTGTATTTATATCTGTGTGTGACCGTATGACATTGTGGTGTCTTGGCATTAGCTGTAAGCCATTTTGTATTGAATTAAATAAATAAATAAATAAATAAATATGATCAACCTTCTTTTAAAAAATAATATAAATTAGTTAAAAGCGATAACTGAGATAAATGATGTTTTCAAATATAATGGGAGTTACTTTTCCTCCCAAACAATTATGAAACTTAATTTACATATTGCGAGATAAATACCGTCGGAGAAATTTCTAAAAAGTTTGTAGCTTCGAAACAAAAATTTATTTAACGCTCCGCCTAAACTTGATTATCGAGTACATACGAAAATCTCATGAGACACGTCTTAATAATCGGCGAATTAATTAAACAAATAATATTATCGCTTGAAAGTAAGGAAACGCTTTAGATACTTTGCGAAAACAGGTAGATGTATAGAACCTACGTATACATTTTAAATGTTTCTTTATTTTGTAATTGATAAGTCAAAAATATTTTAAAAGTTTACGCGTCATCATATTTTTGCTGAGCCAACTTCTGCTTTATTTATTAACTTAGCTCTGATTGATTAATGTAAGTACTTAATATAATAATTATAAAACAAACTTTTTTGAATATTGTGAACAACCTGTAGAGTAAGATTGAACTGTAGACAAAGTAAATTGAGATGATGTGGATTGTGTGTGAATGTTAAGAGACTCACCTTTTCCGAGGGTTTCTTCGGGGGCGACGGCGCTCGCCTTCCAGCTCATTCTCAAGGCCTCGGCGCCGCGGGCCCGGGTTGGCTCTACGTCGCTCCAGCTTGCGGTCTTGCTGGCCCTCGCACGACGGCTCCACTATGGCCACATGTGGCAAGCAATCATCTTCTTCTATTGGTTTAGGTGTCTGCGGTGCGCCCATCCGAAGATGACGTTGACGCCACCACAGCACCCACGAGCTGATGTTGTCGCGAATCTTGCTTGCTACGGAGCCGTCGGCGACCAATCCCCCTTGCGTCGGCAGGATTGCGATCTACTATTAACTTTTTCTCAAAAAACCGGCAGGTATACCTAGCCTAACTTAACTCTATCGGAAGGCAGCGTGGCAGTGAAGCGGTCGTGAAGCGATGTTGTGAAGGCAGCAATATTTACGCATATTAATATCACATTTCGACGGATTCATCTCATTCGAGTCCCGATCACAAGCAACAAGCGTCGAGTTCTCTACTTAAAAACTAAACCTAAACTTTAATTGGCAGGTATGTATTTGGCAGTATACGTTGGATTTTAAATTTCTACATGTTTTTTAAGTATCGTTCGGGTGACGAGCGGTAGTCATGGTGACGGCATCGTCGTCGGCGTCCGCGGAAGGCGACATGACGGTGCGCGCGGGATGGTCAGCGGTGCAAGCGTGCCGCGGAGATGGCTCACTCAACAGATGTCGAGTTGGTGTTACGTAACTAGTTCGTACCGTACGCGCGGGCGTGTGAGCGCGACGGCGGTGGGCGCGCGAGTGACTGCCAAATGACTATGCCGCGTCGTTCCGACTCCGAGCGGGGATCCGCGCCACCCGCTGTCACCCGCGTTCGCATGCCTCCCTTAGCCGTGCCTTTCCATTCCGCCTTACCCTACCTGTTCTGCCAAACTCCTTCCATTTATCATGTTTGGTCCAATAATTGCATTAAACGTTACGTTCTGTTCGAGTAATTTCTTTTGAACGAGGAAAAGCTCAACAATTTGGAGTGAATAGGGATGTGTTTCATTGTTTGCGCGTTGTGTTCAAACCAGATGGTATCGTTTCAAGGTCAGCCGGGAACGTTGGCTTCGATTCGGCTTACGAGACTGCTTAATGGCCAGACAAGCTGAAGATATTGGGCGCATTGCGTAATGTACTCGTATCGGGATATTTTATTCCTTGCTCGATTTCAAGTTACATATCAACTCGCATAAAACAACTTTAGAAAATAATATTTTATGTTCCAAAATAAATCCAAGCTTACGTTATTTGTGCTAAGTTAGTTTGTTGACAATTTTTTTTGTTTACTACTATGAACTGAGCACTGATATGGTGACCCCTTTCTTATATTGTTCTGAACTGTACGGATCATATATTTGCCCAGAAATACCAAGCGAGGCGTCCACCTGTGGTTGATACGTTCACTTTATTGTCATTCCGAATAGGAAAAGATTTAATGCGATGCGGCGAGGTTGCCTGTTGATGACATTTTTTTATAGAATTTTATAGATACTCAAATAAGACCAAAATAGTTAGTTCTTAATGATCTTAATAAAACAAGAAATTTTATTTTAGTGAAATAAAATGTAATGATTTGGCCAGTTAAATACACGTATGCTTCGAAAATTGCTATGGAGAGTAAGGATCAAACAGTTTCTAGTACGTTGCCGTATCATACTTGAGTAGTCCTTGAATGTGGCAAGGAGTCTGGTATGGTGAAATAGGCGACACTCGTTCGAGAAAATGAGGCCTACTTTGAAAATCACACAAAAACACATATATCCATAACTAGTAATTTTGCACACTGAACTCGAATCCTTTTCTTGTATCAGTAAAGCACAGGGATACAGTGTGGACGTGAAAATATTATATAGTTAAAATTATTATGTCTAAATTGGAATAGTTTCAAGTTGGAAGAAATCACTGCAATTAATAAGTTCTGTTGATTTTAATGTAACGGAAATAAATATTTCAGTGAATTACTTAATTTACATATATTTGTAGCTCTCATAGATATAACTGAAGCTCTATGGCGTAGCACTAAATATCGTAGCCCAAGGAAGATCTTCATAAAATAATGTAACCATAAAAAACTGTCTAGCTCGTCTATCGCAGAACATGTAAGCATTATCATTAACAAGCGTTATGCGAATGTTGACTTAAGCATGAACAGAATTAGAACTACCACAATTTACTAAAAATCGGATTTAGTTTACTTGTTTAGTTTAGTTTTCTGAACAACATTCCAATATCAAGTTGAAATAACAAAGAAACAGGATCTTGTCAACAAGAAAAACAGAATGAAAATAGGTCAAACTAAACTGTAAAGCGGTTACAAGAGTTTCTGATGCAACAGGTAATTTATAGCACCACTTGCAGCTTCTGTTGGAAAATCCTCAAGCGTGCATGAGCATGCAAATCGTGGCCTAAATTTCCATGGCAATGCGAATTAAAGAACCCACAGTTCAAGTTTCTTTAGTTTTGATTTTTATTAAAAATGTGGAGTTGTTCTAATTCATCCTAATTCATGTAACTGTGTTGTATATGAGATACAAACATTTGCTTATTTTACGAATTTCACATTAAGCTGACATAGACAAAACAAGATTTGAGAAGTACGTGAGCGAAAAGGAGTTTTCGCAAATTTATACTATCATAAATTTCATGATTATAAACAAAGCGCATCATTCTAAATTTTAAATCCCTTACTTAAGTCTTACTTACTTATTTCCTTAATAATTCAAGGAAATATTATTTAGCTATCTCGTCGGAACCATTCCATTTACCAGGGTAATAGGTTTTCTTTATTGATCTTGATATAAGTTTATCACTACATTAACTTTCACAGAAATCCGTCGAGTGCTTGAGTGCACAAAACATACAGATTAATTTAAATTAGAAATATATTGAATACTAGCAGCACTCCGCGGTTAGTAAAGCATAGGGATAAAGTGTGGACGTGTAAATATTATATAGTTAATATATAATGTTTATGCATAATGGTTAAATTGGAATAGTTTACATATATTTGTAGCTCTCGTAGATATAACTGAACCTCTACGGCGTAGCACTAAATATCGTAGCCCAAGGAAGATCTTCATAAAATAATGTAACCATAAAAACTGTCTAGCTCGTCTGTCGCAGGACATGTAAGCATTATTATATATAAGTACTACCAAGCATGTTTAGGAGCACTAGAACCCAAGTAGTTCTCAAGTAGTGCTAACGAGGTGATATACTAGGGGTAGGACCGTTACGCGATAGCTAGCCCTGATGGGTATCACCTCAAAGACAGAGTTTCTAGTTCCGAACTGTACAGTGCAAACTTTACTTGTTTAGCTTTATGTGCATAAGTGAAATTACTGTGTGAATAAAAAATAATAATTCCATGGTGACAAGTATAACACTGATCTGCCTTTGCTCAAGTTTGTATGTAGGTAATACATAAGTTGCATAAAGTGAGTTTTTAATTCAAGTAGTCAGAAATACGAAAAGGTTAATAAGATTTTCTTTGGATTATGTATTTTGTTTATTTTCTTATTATAATGAACAATATCGCCATCGCATGCGGTAAACCTTTCAAACGCGTTGTTTTATATGTACTTTTATTTATATACTTTTTTATATGAATCTAAATAGTGCCAGTGCTACAAACACAAACTTCCTACAATTTATCCGGAAAACAATTTCCACTATAATACATTTCTAAGTATAATTACATGAAACTTCGACTTTGAATAGTATTTTACAGTTTAATTCGTTATTTGCGTATTCGTGACCGCTAATCTTGATTCGATTGTGTTTAAAAAGAATTGTATAGGAAACGTATTAAGATCTTTGAAAAGATACACTCAATAAATATTGTCAAGAGGGCGTTGTGAAGTTGTTCGATACATCTTTGGTTTTGGAAATTAGATAATGATAGTGATTTACTTGTGTATGTGTGATGCGTACACTAAACTAAAGTTCTCTAAACTATTGTAGTTCTTATTATGTTAATACTATAATCCACATTTGTGTAACACTTAAATTGACAAATGTAAACATATGATTATTCTATTCAAATGTGTGTAGTTCTACATTAGTTTAGACTAGTTTAGAGAGCACGAACTTACATGGCGATTAAATTTGCACTAAACACACCCGCAATTGAACAGAAAGGGCAAATGTAAGAATTATCATTTACAAGCGTTATGCGAATATTGACTTAAGCATGAACAGAATAAGAACTACCACAATTTACTAAAAATCAATTTTAGTTTGCTTGTTTAGTTAAGTTTTCTGAACAACATTCCAATATCAAGTTGAATTAACAAAGAAACAGGATCTTGTGAACAAGAAAAACAGAATGAAAATAGGTCAAACTAAACTGTAAAGCGGTTACAAGAGTTACTGATGCAACAGGTAATTTATAGCACCACTTGCAGCTTCTGTTGGAAAATCCTCAAGCGTGCATAAGCATGCAAATCGTGGCCTTAATTTCCATGGCAATACGAATTAAATAACCCACAGTTCGAGTTTCAGTTCAATTCACAAGTGTTTCATTATTTTTGACGCAGACGTTGATGAACAAGTACCTTTTGAAAAAAATTAAACCGACTTCCATTTTATTCAGGTATTTGAGTGTGACTCTAACTAAAACTACAAGACTGAATTTGATGATATTTAAATGTGACCGCATGGATGGACACGGGAAGCACCAGCTTTCAAACAAAACAAAAGAATTTTGAGAATCTGTTCACCCAGTCGAAAGTTATTAGGTAGAAATTATTAAAAAAACAGTCGAAATGTACCTCCTCCTTTTTGGAAGTCGGTAGATGACAAAATAGCTAGATAATTTAACTAGCTGAACCACTTGACTAGCTTCTTTGGTCACTTCACCTACGGGTGTTATTTCCAAAAACCCTTCCTTAGCACAAGTTAAGTTCAACATAGTAAACGTTTCAAGTTCATAGACCCACCGATTTACTCTGCTTTGGTGTTAGTCAGGTAGGACTAGTAATAACATACATATACATATAATTACAAAAGACATTTGTAATCTCGCCAAAACTTCATCTTCATTATTAAAACAGTTACAGAGCCAATATGAGTTGACTATGATTCGTGGGAGACTGGTGTCTGAAATAGGCTTCAACAAACATTTGTACTACAGGTCAAGTTGCATGGAGGTCTCGCTCCATGGATTACTAAGTCAGTTATATTAAGGAAAACAAATGCGTCGGGATCTAACATTCGATGTGTGATTGAATTGACTAAGAATACCTAATTGTGATGAATGTTTGAAGGTCCTGATTAGATACGGATAGCATATAAATCTAATCGAGTGCATAATTATAGTAACGTACCTCTAATGTAACAGTTGAGATAAGCGATTAAACTTAACCTTGAAAACAGTTTCCGTCTAGAATAATGGCAACATGCAAAATATAATGCTTCGCAGACTAAATCATGCCGCAAAACGGAGCCAATATTAACAGACTTCTACTTTCTTTGAAGTTAAGTAACCATCTTGATCATTTGGTTGTAACTTTTTTCAGCTCGCAGTTTTGATTTCTGAATTCAATCTAGAGCATAATAAATATAATTATATATGTTATAATGGTGAACCTGCTGTGCAAGTACCGAACTTACCGATCGATAAATTTGAATCGTGAATTCGTCATACTTCGAAAATACTGGATATATCGATCTTTTGTCGATCATTGCAAGTGAGTAACAAAATTAAGCGATCGGTAGACAAATTCGATAAGTTTTTACGATTATAACGGTAACAACCCTAGGATGGAACTGATAAATTACTAATAATTAACTTATTAACATGGAACTGATATTTAATGATATTTAATTAACTATTATTATTATTTGAAATCGTCTATATAATCGATTTTCATGATTGCTTTGTCAGCTTTAAAAAGGACCTCGATATAGCTAATCGAGAGGCGACGGGAATGGGGATATTGTTTAGTTGCGTTTGATCTATTAATATTACTTATAAACGCGAAAGTTTGTATTATAGATGAATGAATGTTTGTTATGTATGTCTATTACGCTCAAACGGCTGGTCCATTTTGCATGGAGGTACTTGGGGCGCTGAATTAACACATAGGATAATTTTCATCAACATCGTCATCATCCATCACCATGCGGGTGTAACTGCGGGGCGCATCTAGTATTCAATAATAAAAATAGACTTCGGCCTTGTTTTGATCGTAGAAGAGCGAAATGTTCAGAAATCTTCAAATGATAGAAGGACGCATTGTGGAATGCAAACAATTCGTAATAATCGATATATTGTCGACAATTAGACAATAGTACAAGTAGTCGAGATTTCCATAATTGCTAGGGCCCTATACGATTCTTTAAATTTATCGATCTTAGCGTGCCGACAAATTTAACGAATATAACGGTACTTGCATTGCTGGACCTACAAATGATTCAGTAACCTGGCTTATTATATTATTTCAAGCTGTCTCTGGCTACTAAATTTGATATCCGCATTTTAATATGTTCGTAAATTGAGTAAACTTACTATTTAAAAAAACTCTCACACTTTGTTATAATGCGGGATAATAATATAACCTGTTATTACAAATAGTTCAGTAAATATAGAAGATATACCCGTTGAATACCGCTCACCACAGCACACAGAAGTGATGTCCGATGAAGCTGCAATACACCTCACAAGGTAACTCGGTGTATCTCCTGAATATAGTTATGTAATTTCTCAATAAAGTAATTACTTGACGATACAATACTTTAACATAAAATCTTATGCTTCGAGCAATAAACGTTACTTAAAATGCATGACATAACCCTATCAAAATTGGATGTATCTTTTTACGCTTGTATTAGGTTGTTGTAATCCCATAGGATTAAAACGAAAAACTTACGTGTTCTCATTGCTTAAATAAAGGAAATGGTGACTATTACTCGGCTAAGAGCTCTAGCTTTTCATAGTTCTAACTTCAGGTTAAAACTAGTCTATAGAATTAAAACCGTTGCCTACTTCGATCAGCAATACCAACGTTGCCTAGGTAATTACTTTCACTTTATAAACACGGCAGTAAGATTCCCAGTGTTACTGGATTAAATGTTAACTATAATGTTAATGTCTAAATTAAAAACAAAAATTTGCTAAGAGATAAGAAGTGGCCAGTGAAGTCATGCTGGCTCTTATAATGAAATGCATAAAACTTGGCCTGAATTTGATTTTTATTAAAAATGTGAAGTTGTTCTTCATCATCCTAATTCATGTAACTGTGTTGTATATGAGATACAAACATGAATTACTTTGCTTATTTTACAAATTTCACATTAAGCTGACATAGACAAATTAAGATTTCAGAAGTACGCGAGCGAAGAGGAGTTTTCGCAAATTTATACTATCATAAATTTCATGATTATAAACAAGCGCGTAATTCTGTGTTTAAAACCCCTAATTTAAAATTTAAGGAAATATTATTTAGCTATCTTGCGGGAACCTTTCCATTTACCAGGGAAATAGGTTTTCTTTATTGATCTTTATTACAAGGTTATCAATACATTAACTTTCACAGAAATCCTTCGCGTGCTCTATTGCACAAAACATACAGATTAGTTTAAATTAGAAAAATGTTGAATACTAGCTGCACTCCGCGGTTTCATTCGCGTGGTGATGGATGATGACTACCAATCTTAATATATAGGGAGTGTTGGTAGAGGGACCGACAAACCAAATGAGCGTGTTCGGGGGCCCACTACAAGTTATACAAGTTGAGAGAATACAAGTTGGCCAATCCAATTCAAAATCCAGGTATCCAATTTTGCTTTGCTTGGCCTGAAGGTGTATAGAGACCAAATTCAACTAAAAACATCCTGTCTAAAACAGATTTTACAAATGTTATGGTGGTAAATAGGTAAAATTTCGGAAAAAAGATAAAATTCACAAGAAAAAGTTTAAAAAAATTGGGGGGCCTGGGATTTTTTTTGGCCAACTTGTATTCTCCAAGTGGGCCCCCGAACACGCTCATTTGGTATGTCGGTCCCTCTACCAAACACCCTGTATAGACTATGTTACTCAGGGATAGCATAGCTGTAGCATTCTAAAGGTAAAATAATTTTAGAACACGGTCCAGTAGTTTTTGAGTTTATTCTTTATGGTAGTTAGTGATGATGATAATGAATCAAAATATATAGATAGTATATAGTAGTATACTATATAGGTATATAGTCTATATACTATATAGGTATATAGTCTATATACTATATAGGTATATAGTCTATATACTATATAGTCTATGTTCATTAGGGATAGTGTAGGATTCTAATGGTCCTCCCCGAAGGGTTCCCGCATTGACGTGGCGGGGGGGGGCTCAGTAGCCGTGGCTTGGATCACCACGGTGAAGCCAAGAGGAACCCAGGGGCCGCGCCGGCGTTGGGGTGCGCTGGCCGGCTCAGGCAGGGCCGCTCCTATGGGCTTTGGCCGCCAAGTCCACATAGGAGTGGCGGGGTCCGGGCGCTTTGGCGCAGATTAGAGGAGGTGAGGCCCGGGCGCATTGGCGCAGGCTCGAGGAGGTGGGGTCTTGGCGTTTGGCGCAGACTCGAGGAGGTGGGGTCGCGGGGGGGTTATCCCCCGTGGCTGACCCGACCCACCGCAGGGAGACCACGGGCGTCCAGACACGGGGAAGTCTGGCGCCCATTGTTGGCGGGTTTGGTCTCTGAGGCAGTTGCGGCGCGCCATGTGTTCTGGCGTGCCGCGAAGAGAATGGTCCGGCAACGGACAGCCGCGGCGTGTTCGCGGTCGTGTGCAAAATATTTCCCGCGTTCCCGCCAAAAGCGGCAGTGACGGTGCACCCAGGGGTTTTGGTGGGTATACGGACTCCCACATAACCGCCTACCTCCCCGTGGTAGGTGGTATCCATAAAAGATTTCCCCGGGACAAAAAAAAAAGTATTCTAATGGTCCTCCCCGAGGGTTTCCGCCTTGCCGTGGCAGGGGGGGGGGGGGGGGGCTCAGTAGCCGTGGCTTTGGTCTTTTTGGTCGTTGGTTTGCCCTCCAAGTCGACATGGGAGCAGTCATTGTAGGTAGCGGTGTCGTATGGGCGGCACCGCGGCTGAGCGTTAAAGGCCGAGGCGGGAGAGGAGTGCCGGTATTATAAAGGTAGGTTCATATTGTTGTGTCGGGGTGTGTCGTGGCGCGCCAGAACGCTATCGGTTACGTTTATTTCCTGTGACTAGATTCACATTAGTGGGTTGTGTTGGGTTCTAGTGCGTTGTGGCGCGGTAAAATCGCTAGACGTTCGGTCGCGCCAGAGAGATGGTCGAAGATCTGTCGCGCCGCAACACACCACACCAATGTGAATCTGTCAGTACGACGCGCAACCGCGAGGGATACAGTTCATTCTATAAAACTAGATGTTGCATTTTTTCGGTTCATTCTACGTGGTTCTGCTAAAATCTTCCTATGGGTCAGCGAAACTGCGTGTTTGTTTTTTGTATTATTTTCTATTAAAGTATGTACAATGTACATGCTCAAACTGTAATTTGAAAATCTGTAATATCGATGGAATCTTTCGGGATAACTTTCTAATTCTTGAACGAGACAGTGAAATGCGCTCTCTCTTAAGCGATTTATAGGATCACGAAGAGTCGCCAATTGCAGTAATTGAATAATCAAAATCAAAAAGAAATCAAAACCACTGTTAGTATCAGATGATTCTATTTTAAAACCACCACAACTCTCACATGATGAATCTTCAGGATCTATAATTAAAATGTGTATTCCACAAGGGTCCATTTTAGGGCCTTTTTTGTTCTTAGTTTACATTAACGACTTGCCACTTATGGCCAAGGATCTTTGTGATATTGTTTTATTTGCGGATGACACATCTCTGATTTTTAAAGTAGATAGGAAAAATAGGAAAGAAGCACACTAATTCAAGTAAACAACGCTCTATCTAGTATCTCTAAATGGTTCTCAACTAATAATTTAATTCTGAATTCAAAAAAGACAAAATGTATGAAGTTTTCTTTGCCTACTGTTCCATATTTGGAGTCCAACGTTACGCTTGATGGAGTTAAACTCGTAATGGACAAGGAGACAGTCTTCCTAGGCATAAAAATTGACGCAAAATTACAATGGGGTCCTCATATAAATGCCCTGTATGGGAGACTCAGTTCTGCTGCATATGCAGTACGTAAAATAAGAGACCTAACAGATGCTTCTACGGCGCGGTTAGTGTATTTTGCATATTTCTACAGCGTAATGTCATATGGGATATTGCTATGGGGTTCAGCGGCTGATATAGAGACCATATTTATCCTTCAGAAACGTGCTATTAGAGCTATATACGAAATGGGTCCCTGTGAATCTTTGAAAGATTTATTTAAAGAAATCCATATATTAACGTTGCCTTCCTTATATGTATTTGAAAATATAATGTATGTTCGTAAAAATTTACATAAATATAAGTTAAATAGTGATCACCACACTTTTAATACCAGAAATACAAATAGGATAGCTGTACCTAGTTTTAGACTTGCGAAGACTAATAAGTAATTCCTAGGAAATTGTGTGCGTTTTTACAATAAAATCCCAAAGCACATAACTGAGCTCACAGAGGGCAAATTCAAGTTGACTGTAAAAAACGTTTTAATAAAAAAGCTTACTATAAAGTTCAACATTATATAGAAGATAAAGATGCTTGGAATACTCCACTTCTGGCAAGCTGTCTCTCTGCCACCCATAAAATGTAATATTTGTAGTACCTAAGTAGAAACATTGTAACCATCCATATAAAAAGAATGGCCCCGAGTTTCTTGCCGCTTCTTCTCGGTGGGTTCTATATATTTTGGAACACAGCGGTAGAGTCTTTAAAGTACATTATAATGAAAAGTTGACGTTCATAAGTGCGCCAAGTGTTCTGGCGTGCTGCAAGAGAGAAGGGTCCGGCAACGGATAGCCGCGGCGGGTTCGCGGTCGTGTGCGAAATCTGTCCCGCGTTCCCGCCAACAACGGCAGTGACGGAACACCGCAGAGCTTTGGTGGGTATGCTGCCCTTCTGGCAGACACTCCCACATAACCACCGTGCTCCCCCCGGGGCCGGTGGTATCCATAAAGGATTACTCAGCGTAAAAAAAAGGATTCTAATGGTGAAATATTTTTTTGTATTCGGACTAGTAATTCAGAAACCTATTAAATTCATACAAACAAACACATCTTTTCTCTTTAAATGATTAGTATAGATACAGTCTTGAACCCTTGACAGTATTGTACAATTAGTATACGCGTAGTATTTATATTGTGTTCTTTTACCATTTTACGCCAGCATACTCATAGCAAAACCGCTTAGGGAGAATCGTTTATTAGAAATTTAAAAGACTTAATAAATACAGGCACCAGACTGAAAGGTCGAATAATCATAGAATAGCTAATCATCGTTTTGATTGGCTGTGCTAGCACACAGTGTTCACGCCTGGTATAGACAACGTGTCAAATCTATATAATATAAAAATGAACCACTGTTTCTCCAGGTCACGCTATAACTGGAGAACGGATGGAACAATCTCGCTAAAACTTTTTTGTTGTATTAATTATTGCCACGAGTCTTCTCGTCTCTTATGAAAGAAAAACCAAGACAAGATGGGAGGTTATGACGAGGTCGAAGGCGAGCCTACTACGTGAACAAAGTAGCGGGCAGTATTATATTAAGTATTTAGTTTATATTATAGTAACTTTACTTCTTACTACTTTTAAATCGGGTAAATCTCGGTAAAAAACCGAGATCGGGTCTTGTTTGGAGTGAGATGCAAGAAAGTCGTAGAGTGTTCAAATCTCGTCTAAGGTGGTGTCAGAATAATAGTGACCAAATAAAAATGGACATTCTGGCCTCACACCACTCTAAGCACGATTTTCGTAACTTTTGGAAATCGACTAACAGATTGAACAATGGACCGGGCTTACCTGTCAGTGTCAACGGTATTAACGACGCTAAATGTATAGCTGATAAGTTTAAGGACCATTTCACTATAAAGTCACCATTGGGAAATTCACAGTATGGGTGTCAAGATCATCATGATCCAGAGCTCAGTACGAAATTCACAGCAGCAGAGGTTAATAATGTTATTAGATCAATGTCGCGAGGCAAGTCTCCGGGTTATGATGATCTGAGCATTGAACACTTAAGACATGCGGGCGTTCATCTTCCCAGAATCCTAGCTATGTTTTATACTCTGTGTGTAGGACACGCTTATTTACCTGCGGAAATGGTGAAAACTGTGGTGGTACCAATAGTGAAAAGCAAAACGGGTGACATAAGTGACATTAACAATTATAGACCAATCTCGCTGGCCACTGTCATGGCTAAGGTGCTTGACAGTTTGCTTAATACTCAGCTTGATAAGTATGTACAGATCCATGACAACCAATTTGGTTTCAAGGCCGGACTCTCTACTGATACAGCTATATTGTGTTTGAAGCAAACTGTCAAGTACTACACTGTGAGGAGTACTCCCGTCTACGCCTGTTTTCTCGACTTATCGAAGGCATTTGACCTGGTTTCTTATGACATCTTATGGCAAAAACTAAATAAAATCTCAATGCCGAAAGAACTAATACGCATTTTTAAATATTGGTACCAAAACCAGGTTAATGTCATTCGATGGTCGAGTGCGTATTCGGACCCGTATGGGCTGGAGTGCGGGGTGAGACAGGGAGGGTTAACCTCACCTAAGCTCTTTAACTTATATGTAAACGCTCTGATAGAAGAGCTCAGCAGCACACATGTCGGCTGTCATATTGACGGACTTTGTCTCAATAATATTAGTTACGCGGATGATATGGTGCTGCTGAGCGCTTCTGTGTGTGGGTTGTCAAAACTTCTGGCCATCTGTGAGAAATACGCACTTGGTCACGGATTGGTCTATAACACGAAAAAGAGTGAGTGTATGGTCTTTCGGGTTAGAGGAAAATGTCTAGAAAGTATACCATCAATCAAACTGTACGGGACACCGCTGAAAATGGAAGAACAGGTTAAATATCTTGGGCATTGGGTGAGGTCTGACCTGAAAGATGATACAGATATAGAGAGAGAACGTAGGGCGTTGTCTGTGAGAGCAAATATGATCGCTCGTAGGTTTGCTCGATGTTCTACGGGGGTCAAAATTACTCTTTTTAGAGCATTTTGTACCTCGTTTTACACGAGTAGCCTCTGGATAAGCTACACTCAGAAACAATACAACGCCCTGCGGGTTCAATACAATAATGCGTTCCGGGTGCTATTGGGGCTGCCCCGATTCTGTAGCGCATCGGGGATGTTTGCCGAATCACGTGTCGATTGCTTTTATGCGACTATGCGGAAACGGTGCACATCCCTGGTGCGCAGGGTTAGGGCCAGCTCTAATAGCATCCTGAAGGTATTTGCTGAAAGATTTGACTGTCAGTACTTGAACCATTGCTGCATGGTTCATGTACTGACTAATACATAAATAATCACAATTCTTATTAATATAATTTTGTATAGGTACCTAATAAATTGAATTTTGTATGTTATTTAATTAAAATTTTATCTAATTTGAATGAAATATAATTATTTGGATTTTTTTTTTGTACATAATGTAATTAATTGTGATTGTTGTTGAGATCTTATGGCCCAAGCTGGTCGAAATAAACGATTTTATTATTATTATTATTATTATTATTATTAAATCGTTAACAGATACTACGAGTACATAGTTTCAATTGATATTTTACTACAATTAATTATGGCGAGCGCGCGCAATTCTTTTCAATGGCGGATTTATGCGGGCATTTGCTCTTGTATTACATTTGTTTGCATTACCTGTTTCCAATCAGTAAAGCGCAGCGACCAAACAGTAAACGCTTTCAACTGGAATTAGTTTCAACACCTTGGACCTTGGTGTGGTCATTCTCAAACAACAGCCTACCACAAGTTCGAAAATACATCTTGTGCGAGCTTCCTAGTGAAATCAAGCCTACCACACGTCCAGATACTGGCTTTGTACGAGCTTGTTGCGAAATTAAATTGGATCAAGCACTGAAGCTTGATGTACTTTAGTGAACTGTACGTAATGTCTATATACGAGTATGTTTAAGTAACTAGGTTACGAGTATTTGTGTTCAAATCATCGTAGCTAGTTCTAGTAATACTGAGAGGTGTATATGTACCTAGTCAGGATTTACAGTGCCATGTGTAGGTATACTTTGCAAAATTTGATTCACTTATAATTTTATGCAGGCAAAGTAGTTAGTAGTTTATTAGATATGAGTGTTCTTGAAGTTTCTTGGGGTCAATGCGCTCTGCAATCCTAATGCCACCAATTTATCTACTTCCGTCCGCTTACCCTGCATGTGCCTTCTCACCAAACCGCTCCCCAGACAAGGCCCCGCTTAGGCTTCTTGTTTGCCTAGTTTACGTTCTGAAGATCATTGCCATCTTTGGTCTAGTTTTTCAGGGATGAACCTGCTTCAGTATTAGCAAACTAACTAACATAACTCAGACTTGCTACTTCCTGGGAAGTAGGACCGTTCTGGGAAGGACGTAGGACCTAACTACTGGGTAGTTAGGTCCTAATTGTATGCAACCTTCTGCGTGTTACCATTACTATTGCTTCGCTTTTTTGTTACGTACGCTGTTTAAATCCTACTAATATTATAAACGCGAAAGTTTGTTTGTGTGAGTATGGATGTATGGATGTGTGGATGTTTGTTACTCTTTCACGCTCAAACGGAGGAGTTATTTGTTATGAAATTTGATATGGAGGTAGATAGGCGCTGGATTAACACATAGGATACTTTTCATCACCATCATCATTATCCATCACCACGCGGATGAAAAAACGCAATATTCTTGGGCACAGCATAGACAAAATCACAAGATCTCGGCCTACGTTAAGATTGTAATCATGACAGTTCTGTCACAGTTTGTGTCACTTTCTGATAGCTTAGTCAAATGCATGCTATCATTTTGACAGCTCGATACACTAGACGTAACACAAATACCGTCAAGGGCGATGAAATGTAATGACAGTTTTTTCCATGGTGATTAATATATTTCGATGAACGTAGGAACTTTTTTATATATTTGGTGTTTACTGATTGATTTACTACTAACTTTATTTACTCATATATAGATAGTGCAATCCACGAAGACGCGCCCCACTATTCCTCCTAACCGTTTATAGTATATGTGTGCAAGCTTCCGTCAATGTACTCAATTATCGGTACACACTAATTACCTATGAATGCACACGCACACTACAATGAATAGACTAATCAGGAGAGAGCGTCATGGTCAAAGTGAAAGATGCTCTACTTCATTATTTTTTTTTTACCCGAATGTGAGGAAAGGGTTATACATTAATTATTACCATATAAATGGTAACAATATTAATTATTACCATTTTTATAATAGGGGGTAATTCTAGACAAAAATGAAATACGTGAAAAAGTTTTATTGAACTTTATTGAGAAATGAAAATCGTCAATCTCTCGTTTCAGAAATATCTGATTCAGAGTCTGATGTATCACCGACATTTATAATGAAACTAAAATCAAGATCACAGTGTCTCATGTATTCGTCTTCTATTTTTTCCACGTGCTGACAAGTATTGAACCAGACATCTTTATTTACTCGATCAAATGCTTCATTTAAAGTGGACATAATCGAAGTGTAATTTTGATTGATATTGCGGCTAGTAAAGTCGTTTTTTACAGTACCCCAAATGTTTTCGATTGGGTTTAAATCTGGATAATAAGGACGCAGCCGAAGCACTGCGAATCCATGTTCTTTCAATAATTCGTCAACTTTGTACTTGCGGAAGTTTTCTTTGTTTTTTATTATAAGGTCATAAAGTTCAGGTTTTTTGTAGCTTGGTTCAAAATGGATATTTTTTGCATTCAGCCATTTCTGCATGTCTAATTTGTTGGAGTTGGTATTTTTACCGAACTAGTATTGTGATAGGCTGCATTATCCAAGACTACCACGGCATCATTTGGGAGATTTGGTATTAGTTTCTCCTTTCGCCACTTTAAGTAATTTTCTGTGTTCATGTTGTCGTGGTAATCTCCGGATTTGATCTCTGCTCTGTATGTCAACAACGCATTTGGTACGAAACCCTCTGCACTTCCGCCATGTACTATAATTATGCGCACACCTTTTGTTAAATTTTGTTTTATTGGTGTTTTAGAACCTTTTTCGGCCCAAGATTTTTTTTGCACGTGGTTGGTATGAATATATGATTCATCTGTGTATACTATAGGTCTACTTGCATTACGAAAAGACTTTACCTGTTTTAAATATTTCAATCTTAACATTTGAATATCATGTTTTTCGGTTAGCACTTTTCTGTTATTATCAGTTTTTCTCCATTTATAACCAAGTTTTAGTAACAATGTTCTTAGGGTTGTTATACATCCATCAAATTGTATACCGTCTTTTAAAACAATATTAAGTCGTGATAATGTTGGAAATTGACGATGTTCTTTATGATAGTTTTGGATAGTTCTTCGCACTACACCAATATCAAATTCGTCTAAATTAATTTTTCGTGGTCTTACCCTTCTCTTCTTCATGGGTGATGTAAAAATAAAAGCACTTCTGCCTACTAAATTCGAATGCGACAAACTCGCTTCATTTTCAGACTCAATACCCGCTTCCGGAGTCGACTCTGTTGTACGCTCCGCACTTGGGACTATAGGAACTATCGCATCCGTCTCCATAGTTATATTCGATTCCATGGCAGGTACTGTAGTTTGGTTCATTGTATTAGTATATTCCTTTCTTTCGAGTAGAATTCTAGTCACTGTGCTTTCAGATACTCCAACAGCCGGTGCGGTTCTCCATCGCGCATAAGTGAGTTTTTCTGCATATTTTTTACTTGCTTCTTTTTTCATAAAATCATAACTTTAGAAATAATTTCACTAGCCTAAAATTAAAAAAAAACATTAAAAAGTTTTACTTATTTTAAAGATGAAATGAAGTCTTCTTTTAATAAAATTTGCTATTTTCAAAATTAAATTACTTTCCTTTTTATGTGTTTTAGTAACTACAAACTTCTAAACAATCATTTACATACCTGGCTTTTAAGTACAACACGCTGAGATTTTCTCGACATTTAATAAATATATAAAGTAGAGCAACTTCCGTGACGAGTCTGGATTTTCGCAACATAAGGTGCACTACTTGTGCGCATCGAACCGCTGACGGTTCGCGACTGACGCTCGGAGCAAACTCCCCGCGATCCCCTAAACCAAAAATTGGTGGGGCGCGTCTTCGTGGATTGCACTATCTGTAAGCATGTAACTATTTAATGACATTTAGGTATAAAGATGGCATTGGAGAAGATATTAAGGTACTCGAAATACTAATCCTGCGCAGACGTAGCGGGCACCAGCTAGTATAGGTATAAATATTTTTTAAATAATAAAGCAAACTTCTTACCTATGAGTGAATTCAACTTATTTTGATGGCTTAGTATCCCATATACGGACACCTCTGACGGGCCAGATAACAAACATTTTGATGTATAATAACAATAGTAGTAAAATAGTAATTTTATATTTTTGTGTGTTTGTGACGAATACATTTAAAAACTACTAGACTGATTTGAGTTTGAGTAGCTATATACGTATATTATATATTATATATAGGTATATATTCATGTTCATCATCATCCGTCGCCACGCGTGTGAAACAGCTAGTTTTTAATAAATTTACACTGTCTGAGGAAAATCCAGTAAACTGGATATTGACATAAAATAACAAATAAAGCATGACAGTAAACTGTTGCAAGCGCATAAAAAAGTGCGTTCAATATTCTCACGTGATAACGAAGGTAGTACCTGCTTATATATATTATATTATTATCATCCCGTCATTTGTTTCACGGATGTTATCAAAAATGCAACGATGTTTGCTATTACAGCCGTGCGATTCTCTAAGTATATATATATATATATGCTGGTAAGTTATCGTAATAGGTCCGTTGAAGGCCTCGTGTGGATGTTGTCCACATGAATGTGGTCACACACGGGCCACAGTTGTGGACAAAATCCACACGAGGCTACATATATTATTAACAGTGTTATGTATTTGTGCAACCGGATATAAATTTACACTATCCACCATATTATAAAGCATAATATATATATATGAAATTCTTTTAAACTATGGTTAAAACTGACTATTTTTTATTTCAGATATTATAATAATACAGAATGCGTTTATTTTTTACACGTAATCTTAATTGCCGTTGCATAAAAACCACCTTTACAATAAATAACCACAAACCACACAGACAAGACACTGATTTTAATTTGCTTAAGCTCATTCAATTCATTTGAAATCAGTCGACCCCTTAAAGTATTCATTTAAATTGGTACATCAACGCTATCAAGAAAGCTGTTATCCTATATCGCACCCGGCTCGCCCCAACTGGGCCTTGAACTTGAGCCCATGGTGTGGCCTTGAAACCAGCGAAGGGCTGTCAACGTTGAGTGTATACCGGTCTTGATTATGTAAATTATATTATTAACATGAGACTGCTTCAAGTTTTAGTATTCTTGAAACATGAGTTGGCAATTTTGTAACGTTGAAATGATGATTTTTTGAATTTGCTTATTTTTGTTTTAAAACACGTCAAACAATTCAATCAAGATGGCGTTTTTTGTGTATGCCACTGCGCTCTATTAAATGTTTTGAGGTAATAGTTAATTAGTACTAGTTAGTTAGTATAAGTTAGTAAATAGCAGAGTAGATAAGACTTAAATGTTGTTCAAAATGAGCGCATTAGCAATATGTATACTTATTGGTATACACGTTATGAAGTTGAAAACTTGGGTATTTCTTCGTGTATGTTTTGTTAAAAATTGTATCTACCCAAGCAATTGTTTATGATAGACCAAAAACTATAGTAATTTGTTTATTTAACTGTAAACGTCTGCTACGCTTCGTCCACCTGTGACAGTAGTTGCAGTGCCAAACACAGAACTAAATCTTGTGCACTCAAATTATCAATGCCAATAAAGGTTTACGGTCACTGCACCTAAGATTTCCAGAAACAAGACTCATTTGTTTCGTGATTCACGATATTGATTTTATATTTCTTGGAGTTGGTAGTTAAATGAATAATATTGTGTTCCATGCACTGCTGAGCATCCACACACACATACATTCAGGGCAACGACGAGTTCAGAAATCACAATCAGCTACATATAAAATATACAACTTCATATGAAGAACCGTAGTGAATGCAAATTAGAACCCTTATACCTAAATTAACCCGCTAAGTGGAATTGGGTTGTTAGTTTTTTTCAATAAACCGAGAACCACAAGAGCAAGTTAGTTCTAGAAAGTCTTGACTGGAGCTGACAAAACTGATATTCTTCTTCCTTAATCGTTCCCTCATTAATGAGGATTGTGACTCCTCTGTTGCAGTTTGTTTACTGTTTCTCTCCATCGAGTTCTGTTGCTGGCCTGATGTAGAGCTGTGCTGAAAGGTATCTCCGACTGTTCCGATACCTGATCCGTCCATCGTTTAGGGCTTCGTCCTCTTGGTCTTTTGCCCTCAATTTTGCCAGTTACTATAAGACACTCAAGGTTGTCAGAGCTTCTACGCGCAATATGACCAAAGTACTGTAATACTTGGTGAAAGCATATTGCAGATAGACTTTGAGAACGTTCTAAATTTAGCTCTTGTAAGACAGATACATTTGTGGGGCGAGCTGTCCATGGTATTAGTAGAAGACGGCGCCAGACCCACATCTCAAAAGCGTCTAGCCTTTGTCTACCTGCCTTCAGTCAAACTGATTCATTAAGACCGATTTTCATCAACATTTCATTATAAGTCAGGTACATGGCCCTGCAGGGCCAAGTGAGGAGATCACTTACCAGTATCGAATCATTAACTGGTTGCAGAGTCACTGGCTGAGTGCCATCTGCGCTCGCCACCCATCCCGCGACGGTGTAAATTCTGGTAGAGGCAACAGTATTTATCCATTTCGAAAAAAAATTAACTGCGAAGATGCGAATATTTTGTACAGTGATCACGTGAGGGCCGCTCATGATAATTATGATGAAAAAGGTATTGGTTTAAGCCAAGTATGAACTCTTTTCTCCTTCTTTATACGTAACGTAACTGTTAGGTTAGAGGTTCGAATTATAGATATAACTAGTTCAGGTTATTACCAAAATTATCTTAAAGTACTCTTAAATTATAATCTCAAATAAAATACAACTACGGCATTGTAGCACTTAACACGCGCAGTTGATGTCGCGTGCTAGCCAGTCACGAAAGCAATATCGACGGTGAAAAATTAACGTCGGGCTGCAGAACACGAGATTCTAACAATTTCAAACGAAACATGAAATTGGAAACGTGATAGCCAAGCCGCTTCTAATGACTGTCCTATCTTCTACCAATCTTCATGGCACATATTCTTAGTAGTTTATTCTAAGGTTCAGGCTCTATTCTGCAGTAAAGGTAAATAATAATTTGACAAAACTTCGATGTTTATAATGAATAATACGATCGATGATTCCTTATTAAATAAACTAAATTATAATTGAAAACATGTATCTACCTATTAAAATAAAATGAACTAGCTTAATTATAGATATTGGGTACTTGCATGACCGATTTGCTCAATTTAGATACGAATACAAAACATGTTCCGTGAGAATATTGTCGTCACCATGATTCAGGATTTTAAAATGTGACTGTTACGCCATCTAGCTTTACTTTAACGCAACGAACAAACTGTTGTTTTTCATTGCCTGAAAAGATGGATAAAACGACGTTTTGTCTAAATTTTTTTTATATAAATTAACCCTAGCTAGATTGATTTATAGCGCCCGAAACACCTGCATACTAAATTCGTCACAGCATATATCTAATATGGATGTCGGATCCCGGAAATGGCTCCTGCTATTTTCATCTCTCCTCTCTCTCTTTTCATTATTACTCGTTTAAAGTATTATAATGAAATTAGATATGATAGCTAAAAATAGCTTTCATATCACTGTTTGGAGGTAGAGTGTCCAAAAAACTGGCAGCATTACCTCGTTCAATAGCCAGGCTGATACGTTGGTGAGGTAAGCACCAGCTCTTTGGTCACACGTTGTTTCTTTAACACGTCTGGACAGCTACTTCAGTAAACGTCGTTCATGCTTCAGGAAAAACTAATAGTTTAAACCCCAAATTGAAGATATATATATATAATTATCTCCAAGGGAAGCATATTTTCTCCTTCTGCTCTGAGTAACTAGTTTTTATTGATTTTCTAAATAAAATAAGACAAAAATTTACTGCTTAACATTGGAACAGCCCAAGATATTAACTTTTTTATTGATATGCATAGTGAGCTCTGAAATATTTCTAACATTGTTAAACATAAACAGATAACATAACATTAACAGATGAATCAATTTATGATTATTACGAGACATAATATGGGGCCGTTAACACAATAATCATTAATTCGATTTCATGCCATATTAAAATCTTAAGGTTCGTTTGAAAATTAACCATACACTAGCTGACATTGAGTTTTAGTTGATTTTAAATTTTTTTTATTTTTTTATTTTATAATATTTATTTTTTAAATTGATTTTAAAATTCATAGATTTTTATTCCAAACACATTCTCTAAAATAGCTCTTTGATAATCTATATTCTCAAACTTCATTTGTGAACTAATAATGATAAAGAAAGCAAAGTAAACTATGTTCGTGTATTTTGATACGGTAACAATACGCACGTGTCAGTTATACTGAATCAATCTATACTCTATACTAATATTATAAAGAGGAAAGATTTTATGTAAGTATGTTTGTAACGAATTGGTTCAAATAGTACAGGACCGATTTCAAAAATTATTTCACCATTGGAAAGCTGCATTCACCCTGAGTATCATAAGCTATATAAGATTTATAATCATCATCATCATCCATCACCGCGCGGGTCAAGACGCGGAAAGCAGCTAGTATGATATAGAATCGGACCATTGTCAAGCTCTAGTTGGTGTTGGGTTATATACACTCGGTTCCAAAAATAACGGGTCAGTCACAAAAATTGAAATACCTCCAGAACTGTAAAAGCTAGATCAATGAAATAAAAAACAGAATAAAGACTTTTTAGTTGCGCTTCTAATAGCATATTATTTAAACTGGTTGATGAAAAAAACTTCATTAGAAAAACAAAATTTAAAAAAATGACTATTTTTAAAAACAAAATTTTTGTTTCATGTCATTATGGATGCTTTCCATTTCTATTCTGTCACAAAAAAAATTATCGTGAACGTCTTCCACGTGCATAATTATTATTCTGTGAGGTGAAGCATGGCAGTCACGCTAGAGGAATGTACCAGAATCCTAACTTTTTTGGAACTTGGGCGGAGCCAGCGTGAAACAGCCAGAAACATTGGTGTATCTTTGTCGACTGTTCAGCGGGTAGTCCAGCGGTACCAAGAGACCGGATCACACCTTAGAAGACCAGGAAATGGCAGACCAAGATGCACAACGGCCAGGGAAGACAGACAACTGGTGGCTACAATGCTCCGAAATCGTTTTCAAACTGCTGTTGGTCTAAAAACTCACTTTATTCGCTTTGGAGGTGGCAATTTAAGCGCTCAAACAGTAAGAAGACGTCTTGCTGAAGCAAATTTGAAACCATTGAGGCCCGCAAATGGCCCCAAACTGGAACGGGGACATCGAATTGCAAGACAGAGATACGTGCGCGAACACCTAAACTGGACACTAGACGATTGGTCTAGGGTAATGTTCACGGACGAGTCTAAATTCATGCTTTATAAGCATGATGGTTGGCAGTTGGTGTACAGAAGACCAGGGGAGCGCTTCCATCAAGCGTGTGTGGAGGAAAAAGTGGCGTACGGTGGAGGCTCCGTACAAGTTTGGGCTGGGATTTCTGCTGAGGCCCGCACCGAGCTGGTGCTCATTCAAAATGGAACTCTAAATGCAGAGAGGTACGTGGAAGAGATCCTCAATGAACATGTAGGTCCTTTCATGGCCAGGATGGACCGGCATGGCATATTAATGCATGATAATGCGCGTCCCCATACCGCCAGAATTGTACATGACTACCTTGAAGAGGTCGGTATCGAACTCATGCAGTGGCCAGCGCGAAGCCCGGACTTAAACCCCATCGAGCACGCCTGGGACGAGCTTCAGAGATGCGTGAAAGGTCGAAACCCCCCACCAATCACGCTTCCCGAGCTCATACAAGCACTGGTGGAGGAATGGGAAGGTATTCCTCAGCACCGGCTCCGAAATTTGGTGTACAGCATGCCTAATCGCCTGGAAGCTGTCAGAAGAGCTCGTGGAGGCAATACAAAGTATTAAATGAAGAAAGTGATGAAAAACAGCAAAAAAACAATCATAAAAAAAATGTAATCTTAAGAAAAATATGACTACTTTAGTTTTTTTTTAATTTAAGATTAATATTGTGGGTGTAACTAAGTTTTATTTTATTTTTTATCTGTATAATTAAATTCTCAATTGAACAGTCTTCGTTTCATTAGGATGGCATACGTAGTTCGGGAGATATTCGGGTTTATGTGACTGACCCGTTATTTTTGGAACCGACTGTAGTTTTATCGGATACCTATACCCGTATTAGTCTATACCACATTATTTTGAAAAACAGATTTAAAGAAATGAAAACATCACAAGAGATCGTTTAGGCATATATGATACAGTTCTTTGTAGTTGTAGCTTCACGCAAAAAGTTACAGTGCTTTAAAGTTATTCTTAATATAGAAAATTCAACTTATGGCTAGAATCTGTAGTGTGCGTTATGTTTAGAATAAGAATATACCTATTACAATATACAAAACTGTCTGTACTACCGTCTTACCTCGTATAGTTTTAGATATGTTAATTGACTTCTAGTGTTTTGCAATTCAAGCAGCAATTTCCTATGAAACAGCTAAGCGATTACGGGTAGGGGGAATCGCTGGTTTCAAGGCCTTACGGCCACGACGTCGAACGCCCATGGCCTATTTTCGTTGCGAATTTCACTTGCAGTCTGTAATGCTAACATCATGCTTTCGTTAGAGAGAAAATAACAAATAAACACACTTCGTCTAGTATAATTTGCGTATAATATGAAACTAGATCTAAATATAACTATATATAATAACTTGGCCGCATGGTACACAAATAACTAACATTGAACAAAATTATCACGTTTTTTTTTCACTGCTGGGACACGAATTTTCTTCACGAACGAGAAGTAACAGCACAGTCATGGAACAACACGCATGCCCAGCGTGGATTTTTGAATAGTTGACTTCGCAGACTACTCGAAAACCTCACATGACCTAACGAATCTTCTCTTGAAACGAAAACAACAACTATAAGATTAAATTAAATAAATATTTAGTGACACTTTCACTGGTAAAATGCTTACGACAGAGATGCAGTGTCCACATCCCTCCCTCAAACATAAAATGCAAATATGTAGGTAGTATTGCGTATATTTAACTCAGCTGAAAACGCAACTTGAAAACAGCTGCGAACTACGAGGCAAGCTCCGAGTTTCGAACGTTTTCGAAAGTATCTATACCGTTCCGATTCAGATGCCCTAGTTTGCATTTGTTTCACTGTCCACCATGACTATCAAAATTCGACGAACAGGTTTTTGAATTGTGTCGAGAAAATCACCCCTGACGAATGATTTTTGAATATAGAAAATACCGATGGCGAAACCGTGGGTATCGAACACTCACAATTCATTCATAACAATGAGTCTATTTTTGAATTTTGGTAACTTGTTTACCTTCGATCCGAATATGGTTCGAACCTTAGCTTAAGCATTGGCTTTTCTCTGCGACTAGAGTGATACTACACTTTATAATCATTTTTCATCATAATTAGCCGAAAGACGTCCAATGCTGAACATAATATGCCTCCCCCATAGAACGCCACTTGGACCGGCTACTCGCATCGTGCATCTGTCGATTCCCCGCAGTTTTGACGAGGTCGTCGGTCCACTTAGCGGAGGCCGGCCTACACTTCTTCCGGTGCGTGGTTTCTTCCCCATCGGTTATCAGTTCTGCGAGCGATGCGGCCTGCGCATTGCCACTTCAACTTACTAACTTTGAGAGCTACGTCGGTGACGTTAGTTCTCCTTAGGAATTCCTAATTTCGGATCATATCACGCAGGGAAACCTCAAACTTAGCCCTCTCCAGCTTGTTGAGCATACAACACATATCGATACTATAAAACCGAGTTTGAGAATTCGATATAGTTTGGCACAAAATACTTAGACAAGGGGCTGTAATGATTATAACAGTCCTTTGAAATCGCTGGAGTTAGGCTTAATATATCAATTCGTCTAGAGCAGAGACTAAATGTTGCGGCATCTCAACTTTCTGAGTGGTTTTGGATGAATTTTCTCGCGCTTAATCTCTCGAAAACACACATCGTTCATGTTTGCCTATCAGAACGTCCAATGCACTCGATATTAGTAAATATTGAAGGTCGCACGATTGGGCAAGCAGATACCACCACCTTTTTGAGATTCGCGTTGGATCGAGGTCTTAAATGAGACTGCCACATTAGCAAACTTTGTGGCAAATTGGGCAGTATCTATGCACTCGGCCGGGTCGCTAGAGTTGTGCCTCCTGAAGTAGTGCGGTCGTGCTACTTTGCTACTGTTCACTCGCTACTTCAGTATGGGGTGGAGCTTTGGACCCGTGGTGCAGACAGGCAGCGCGCATTTCGCTTCCAAAAGCGCGCAGGCCGAACGATTGCCAAAATACTGCAGGATGCCTCCTTACGGCAACATTTTATGAGGCTGGGTATTATGACACTTCCTGCACTAGTCATGTTTCAATTTACGGTTTACATCAGAATAAACCAGGCCTCTTACACAAGGCACAACAATGTGCACTCTTATAACACCAGACACAGTCATAAGCTTTGCGCCATACCTCGGAATCTTACAAAGTCTTCCAAAATATCTCATGTTTTTTACCCCACGGTATATAACAAGGTTCCAGAGCAAGTTACAACAGCGTCAAATCTAAGCTGTTTCAAATCTCGCCTTAAACTATTGCTTATCGAGCAGACGTTCTACAACTTTGAAGAATTTGTAGAATTAAAAATGTGACATTAAGTTAAAATTAAACATTATATATATTTCTTTTTAATTTTTAACGCATAATTATTATTTTTAATTTCAAATTGATAAATAATGTATATAACTTAATATTACTATTAAATGTTGATAGTCTACGACTATTAAGAACTTAATATTACTTTTAAGTAATGTGTTCTGACTTTTTATTGTTTATATTTTTATCGTAAATTGATTTACTTTCTGTTATTCGTTTGACATATTGTATTTCTATTATTTTTTTTAAATTCGTTGTATTAATTTTGAATGAACTCTTTATAGGGTTGTCATATTATATTTAAATTTTTGACGTGTAACTGAATTGTTACCAATAAATTGATTATTGATTATTGACTGTTGTCCTAAGACAAACAACCGGGACCGACGGCTTAACGTGGCCTCCGTAACACGGAAGCGCTCAGTTGAATAATGCCACTAGCACACAACCATCCAAGTCCTGACCGCTGGTGTTGCTTAACTTGTTGATGGGTTAAGATCGCCATGTCAAGCTCCGCCTCTAGCGCTTCCACGTGTTTTTGTTTAATTGTCCTTATTATTGTCGAATTAAGTAGGTAAATGTACGTTTTTTTAACTATAAAACCTAGATACAAATCATCGCCAAACAAAAACGATTGTAGATATTTTAAAACGTTTTAGAGTTATAAATTTAAGAAATATTATATAAATAAATAATGTTTTGATTTCGTTGTATTTATATGTCGAACAGTTGTCTTGCAAACTTGCAAATTGTTGAATAAAAAAAGAAATTGTAGAAATACTGCTCAGAAACGCAGCCAGTACAATCTCTGAAAACGCCAAGGATTCGGCCGATACAAACTCTTATCCGTGTCTCCGGATGCGAACACCGACACTTTTGGTACACTCTATTTGTAGAGCAACCGCTACTCTATAATACAAGCCTTCTTGGCTCTTTAAAACATTGAAATTTTGGATAACATGGGTATAGTTTAAAGAAATTCACGCTATTTTCTACACTATAATGATACGGTAGAGTTTAAAATCCTATTATACACACCTAAGCTGCAAGTTGCACATGCGTATTAACGCGGAAGTAAACAGTACCGTTAAACAGTACACAGATGCAGCGCCCTCTAGACGCAGCATAAGAGACTGGGTTTCAAGCTCTGTTTCATTATGCTCATCCTAAATTTAATTCGATTACCACATAATAGATGTCATTTCATCACATCTAAGCTTCTGAAAGTGGGTGGAGATGATTTATAACACAATGTAATGTAAAGAATAGAATTTAATCTCTTAGAGCCCATAAAGAACCAGGTAAGTGGTCAAACAACAAACAACAGACTCCTACTTCAATTTTCAAAGATTGCGTTGATTCACGAATAAGGGACCTCGTTGTCTACAACAGTAACTTAATGTATGTTTCCTATAAAAATCTGATAATGAAGTAGTCTCTCAAAAATTACATTTCACCGTTTGTTTCACATGTTTATTTATTCGTCTCTTAATAGACAGTCAGACGGAGAACAGACTCAGCTGTTATGTGGTGTTAGTCTATCATGGGGGTTCCCCTTTCTATAAGGTTTCTTTTACAATGTAATACCATGTAAAAGCCACCAAAGGACTAGAAAAGGCGAGAATGTGGTATGCTTTAACCACACATCATTAATTTATGGCAACAAGCGTATAACTGGTGAAATTTTATAAGCCTCTTCCTTCGGGATTATGTGATGCTATTGTCGTAGGTGTTCCATGATTAAGTTAGAGTATCTAAATGTTTATCTTTATTATTAACATATCATCAGCAGCGTTATTTGTGAGCCCCGAGCTTGTTATAATAGGTATTGACAATAGATAAAATAATTTATAATCCAGCTTTTTTCTTTTTTATTACCATACTAGCTGGTGCCCGCGACTACGTCTACGCAGGTTTAGTACTTCGAGTAGCTTATTATTTCTCCAAGGGCATGTCTATCTTTATACCAAAATGTTAAAAAATATGTACATGGTCAAACGCAATTGCTATAATAGTATTATTTGTGTACATATAAATACTAAGTATATCAATCAGTAAACAATAATAATAAAAACTGTTATTACATTTCGTGATGAAATTGGCGGTATTTGTGTTACATTTCATCACCCTTATCGGTCGCCAAACACGTCTAGTGTATCGAGCTGTCAGATTGACTTGGATGTTGACTAAGCTATCAGAAACTGACACAAACTTTGCCAGAACTGTCATCATTACGATCTTGACGTAGGCAGAGATCTCATTATTTTGTCTATGCTGTGCCCAAGCATATTACGCCTTTTCACTTGCTTGGTGGTGGATGATTATGATGATGAAAAGTATTATATGTGTTAAACCAGTGCCTCATCTACCTTCATACCAAATTTTATCAAAATTGCCCCAGCCGTTTGTGCGTTAACGAGTAACAAAGACCACCATCCATACATCCATACTCACAAACTTTCGCGTTTATAATATTATATAAAATATAATATAATATACTATAAGTAGGATAGTAGGCAGAATATTGTAGAAAAATAATAAATAGAGCATAATTGTCGTAACGTGAGTCAACATGTTGTTTTTATAGGTAATATAAGATTAACGAACTTCGAACTGACATACATGTATCTTGAAAAGCGGGACCTCCACCCACAACGGAGGATGCAAACAAAATGTCACAAGAGGTATTATGTACTTGTAAAATAATACGAGTAAGGTACTATTATGACTTGTTCTCACTTCGCAGACAATGTGTAACACTGATGTGATATGTTGTGAATTGTTTCTTTTTAGTTCAAATGGGCAAGAACGTCACGAAAACCCGTAAAAAACCTTGTAATTCCAGCAATAAAGGCCTGCACTTTGCCGTTTATTACTTTTCATAAGTTATCTAAAATAAATTTGTTTTATACCTTTCTAACAAGTTTATACCTATTTCTTTCCCTGCTTGGTTGTCTGCAAGAGATCGCTCTAAGCAATAAGACCGCCCACTGTGACCCTTAATTATAAGTTATTATGTTTTGCATATTTACAAAATTATCTTATATATGTTTTTTTTTTGTACTGTGGTGTTGCACTAAAGAGTGTATTTATATATCTAGCCATCTATCTACTTTGCTCATTTTGACATTTTTGTTTATCCAATTCGGAATTTGATTAGTTAATTTCAGAGGCAGTGAAAAGTTACGGCTGTATTTTAATTGACCTTAATGCTTAGAGTGAACTTAATCTAAGCTTAATCTAGTGGGACGAGCAGGCCTATTACGTATCTCAGTTACTAACAAATGTTGATTGAAATCTTGATAAATGGCCGCACTATGACAATTTTGACTATTTTGACTACAAAAAGCAAAAATGTTAGTAAATTGATGACTGGAGCTGACAAAAGTAACGTGGAGCCGCCATTTTTTTAATGATTTCAATCATCATTTGTTAGCAACTGAGATACATAATAGCCCTGCTGATATTAATGATTCACATATATGATTAAATACCACTTACAAAACACGTTTAGTGCTAAATTAAATTTAAACATCATTTTGTTTCTGTCTTTTGTTTGATGTAGATAGAGACATAATGTACATTATGTGTTTAGTGTAGTTTAGCGCTAAATGAATTAAGTGAGCTGCCATGCGAGCGAGCCCTAAAAAATTTTGTACAAGGTTGGACAAAGGGACATTAATGTAATTATACAATTGAGACAAACTGTATCCTATATAGTAAACTAGTTTGCCACACTTTTGTGCTTATTTTTTATAGCTTGCTGAGTAATTATAACTCCCCTTACAAAAAATAGTTGTATTTGTTGAAATTCCATTTTATGTATTATTTAACAAATAAAATGGAATTTCAACAAGTTCATATCATATATATAATAAAATAAAAGCCAAATTACATTCTTTCAAAAATGTCGGTGATGTTCAAATGACTATTTATCTTGTTTTTGTTTTGCCCACTTACCTGGTTTTAAATGGTAACCTCAAGCTAGAACACATGTTAGACCTACATGTGGAAAAAGTCCTTTCGAGGCAAATAAGCAGTTCATTGAGAAATTGCAGTTCATGCATTTCATCACAGGTGACGGCATTGTGCCCGTTACCATTAACTATTTGTCCAGTTTTATGTATATCGCCAGCACTCTATATCCTTCAAATCAGAACACATTACTGCAAACAAGGTAGCAGAAGGTAATGGCGTCAGTACTTCCCCGGATGAACTAATGCACACAAAGTACGACAGCACAATAATGATAAGTTAAAATATATCATTATGTATATTTAACTGTTCTATAAATAGCAATAATTTCACTAATGGATACGAGTCTCAACAAAAAACTGATCGGCAAGTTACGCCGTCAATCACGCTGGTTTGTCTTAGGCCAATAACCATCAGGGTGTGTCTGAAACTTTCAGGCATCCTGCAAATGTATTTATATACATAATTGACATTTCGTAATGAAATCAAAGCTTCTGAGAATAAACTATTAGTAGCATACATGGCCTGCGCCACATTTTAAGTTCCAATTTAGCATTGAAATGAGCACATAATGCTGAAATATCCGCTACGGTATCCGATTTGGTAAGAGAAGTAATAAATATTTAATGACATTTCCCCCGATGGCAGAGTTAAATACCGAATCAAGTTCGTAAATAAATAAGTAGATCCCTGTTGTATCTAGGTAAAGAATCCAATAGTAGAAATATTATTAACTACATCATAAGTGATAAGGAGTGAGTTACGTATACGCAATCTAGAGCATACATGTAAGTATTTTCATAATAAATGTTTATTCGAATTTTTTTCATATTCCATTTTGATAGTCTGGGTAATTTAGTGTTCTGGAGTCAAACTTTCAAGGTCCATTCTATCTACCACGAAATGTGCTTCGACAGTGTTCCTTCACTTCCTCGCAAAGCTATTCATTCCAAGCTCAATTTATGAATTTGCAGCGATAAGTGGTTCAGAGGTAATGAAGGTCGGTCGCCAATGCAATGGCCTCTGAATTTGTCCTTATCTATGGCTTGAGCTTTCGGTGAAAGCGACGTGATGAATTTCACAGCATGGATGCACTTTCTACGCACCCTTTTGATTGAAAACCTATCGCTAAGCACATAAGGTGTGTCCCAGCAGGTATACATGAGAGCCATTCACCATTTAAAATCTATTCTGATACCACCTTTGAGCGCATCATCATTGACCATCAAGTGAGGTAGGTAGCTAAAAATTAGACTGTTTCCCACAATAAAACCCGTTGTAATGCCATCAAAAAAGTGCTTGTTGACGTGGTACTAACTTTTCTGAATTCATTGTAGCAAGTTTGATCCTGACTCATAATAAGTACGGCGCGAATCGAAGCTCGAAGTCGGGCATCATAAATTATGCAAACTCTGATCCATATTTGCATATTTTTTTCCTAAACTCCGCGTACGCCAAGAAGTTGAGATGGTGTTTGATGCTCTATTTCACCAACTAATTTTTGGATCTCTCTTTCCGTACTTACTTTACGAACATGAAAAAGCCCTTTCTTTATTTGCCTTATATTGAGCGGGCTCTGTCGGTGTTACCAACTACACCTAATGAGCTAACGGAACTGACGTAAAGATGACTAGCCTCCACAATCGTGTATTCACACACCTTTCGATAATGTTCTGTGTCTATGCTGATACGCCAGAGATGTTGGACTATTTTGAAGTCGGAATTCGCCGTTTTATTGCTAATATTATGACCCCAGTTACTCGAAAAAGTTGTCGAAATGTAGACTTCACGATTGCGCTCTATTCAACCTAGTCGTGGCGCTCATTATGCACAAAATTATATTGAAACAGTAATGGCGTAAAATTACCTTTTAAATAAAACTAATATCATACACATTATCATTATTTTATTACATTATAATGCACAATGCACATACCTCTAACAAAACATTACATACGTTATGTTTAGTTTATGTATCTATGTATGTATCCATCTATGTAAAGATGTATTTTTAATAAGAAAAAATGATCTATTCGATCAAAGCATTTGCTGTAATCAGTGTAAATAACGTCTTTTTGTGGGGGTTCAGACATAAAACGATATAAGAACACACTGCATGGATCGACAGTTTCCTTTGTATGTATTAAGTTTAAAAGCAATAATATTAGATGCTTTCTTCACTTGCTTGATTCTCAATCTGTTGATGAGACACGACACTATCATGTCTTTGCCCTTATGCCATAATTTCCGCCGCTATTTCTGTTTGAGGTCACGTGTCTTCTAGAAGCTTTTGTACACATTTTGTTTATTCAAAATAAAGTAAATCCAATGCATAATAAATTATTTGAGTTATTTTCTCCGACCACTATTAGGTATACATTACATCGTTATTTATTTTTGACTGTGTCCCACAGGTATTCACATATGTTTTTAAGATCGATATTGTCCGGCTTATAACCAAGACGGGTCGAATTTTCATTTGATTAAAAACTCGTTTATTTTAAACTTCACTTAAAAGTTGGGTTAAATTAAAGTTGTTAAACGATAAGTTTTCTACAATTTTAGTACATATTTTTTTCGTCGGATCGATTTTTTTAGATTTATACCTGAAAAGAGGCGGGGGTAAAATCTTATCATTGCATTGTCATATTTATGTTAAATTTTACAGGCTTTGCCACACTGTATGCGGTCTGTGGTCTACGGTTAGGTCTAATTGAATGCAGCCCGCACTATGCATGAACAACATTGTCGGTCTCTATATATTTTGTTTAGATATAGCGTTCTGACCGTGCAGGCACGCGGAATGAACGCAAGGACGTGTACAGGCAGGCGGGCAGCGGGCGGCAGACAACAATTGCGGGCAGGCCGGCAACGGCAACTATAATTCCACAATATTATGCTATATAAATTTGCCTCTTCCTTGGTGATCATGTTCCTCTAACAAAAGAACTGATCGACACTGATTCACACAATTAAATATCAATATTCCTATTTGCCCAGACCGGTTTTCCTGCCCAGACTGCCTGTTCGTACATAACGCGAGCTGCGTTCAATTTGACCTGACCGCAGACCGCATTCAGTGTGGCAAATCCTTACACGGAAAATTGCTTTCACCAAAGTTGTTTAAGAAAATTACCTAAATAAAATCAACGAAAGCCATTATTGGGTCTTTTCCCGCCATTCCATATAACTCGTCTTTAATGTGATAATATTTTATGTAAGTTATATTTATAATAATCTTGTTTAAATATAGATTTAATAATATAATAATACATATATAATGATCTCTTAGTTCATTTAAGATAATCAGTACCTCTAAACTAAACTATACTGATTTTACCAAGCATCAACGCTAAGTGGTGGCACTTTCCATCCCTAGGTGGCGATCAAACGACCGTTTTACGGTTGAAAAGGTGTGAATACCAACAAAAGCTTTATAATTCAGAACTATCACTCAATATTTTCTTATCAGTTTTATGTCATTATCTTGAGCCCACTCGTATGTTATAGCCTTTGTTTATTATTTTTATATTTCGGTAGTTGCACTATAACCACACCTCGTTTGAAGTTTGTATTTTATTGGGTAAGTATTTTAATCTACAAAATTATGTAAACTTTTTGTAAGCTTGTGTTAGTATAGCTAATAACTTTGTTAGTAGTAGTTTATTGTAATTCATAAAACCTCTCAAAGCTCCTCACAAGCTCAAAATATCACTCCCTTTCTAAAGTTCTCTGTAGAGCGTACAACATCGTAATGTAATTCCATTGGGTTGAAGAAGATGGCGTTAGTTGTACTTCTGCATCGCGGAAGCGTTTCATTCGCGACCAAGGGGCTGCAAGGCGCCATTTTCAAATTCGAAGCTCTACTTGTCGCATACTGTATATATCAGAAGCTGTACATTTGGTCAGCTATTTAATAAATCAACAATCATACTCCACAATTGTTTTACTTCAACCAAGTTCGCAGTATGTGTATATTATACTTTTATATAGTGGTGTAAATGTAGTTTTTAATTATCTACTTAGATCCCGACTGCCATGGATAGCAAAGTGAAGCTATAAAAACGGGTACCAATAGGTGATGTCTGTAACTTCTATACTACAAAATGGATGACTTTAAGTTACTTACGGGACAATTATCATAGTACCTGCTTTCTAAACGAAAAAATAATGAAATCGGACTACTCGTTGCCGAATCACAACTAAACATTTTCACTATCATCCTCTCTCCCAAAAGAATCTCAGGGAATTGTGGGATAAAAAAGTATTTTAAACAAGTACAATTAGAAAATTTTTATACTGACTTCCATTCTTTTCAGTTATTGGAGTGTATCTCAAAAACTAGTGGACCGAATTTGATGAAATTTAAATGTGACCACACGGGACGCACATATATACCTATAGCTTGAAGAAGAAGCAGCCGATATGACCGATAAGCATGGGTAATGATAATCTTCTTCTGCGTGAGTAGCAGCGCTTTGCTTTTGGTGCATTTGACCGGAGCGACAATCTTTACCAAAATTACCCCTTTTTGAACAAATCTCACAGTTTACGTTGTATGACAGGACATAATAATCCTCTGATGAACGTTGGCGCCACAAAAAAAACAGCGTCGGCGTGTATTTTGTGAATTTGTGGCTGATAAATTCCGTAGTTGTGTGTTTGGTTGATCTACTACTTCTGTAACAGAATTAAATGAAGCGGGACTTATCAACAGTGGGAACAAAATGGCCTGATTACGATTATGAAACAAAAACAATAAAATTATTAATGTTTACAATAAGCCAACTATGTCTACCTTTAATCATACCTATAGCCAATTAAGTATTATATTTTTTTACATTTAGTTTCTATTAATTTATTTATTTTATTAGCAGGTTTTATTTTAATTATATATGACGGAGAAAGCACCTCCGGAGTGTTTTTAAAAAGTGTGACGTCAGCATTGCTGACGTCACAATTGTTGTTTTCGTGATGATCACTCATTTTTGGGTCCTCGAAGTAAAACTTCACAAGTACTTTTATAAGCTTCGTATATTCAACGAGCAGCGTAACAACGTCACAAAGAGGTCCGTACTGTACGGCGACTCGAGAGCGACTGAGACGAGCGGCTTTTTTTTTTTTTTTTTTTTTTTTTTAGAACGGACTAATGCTGTTTGCCTCTACCGGCATTTACAGCGTCACCGGACGGTTGGCGAGCGCAGATGGCACTCAGCCAGATGCGGGCGCAGAGGGCGCACCGCCTAAGGCGAGCGTTGAAGACGCTTCGCCGTAAGGAGAGGAGTAGGCGACTTGCTCAAGGGCACCACTAGGGTACGGACCTCGGCTTGGGCCGTCGCCAGGAGAGAGGGGAGTAGGAGAGAATCGCCCCGGTACATAAGTGTACCGTTGAAAGTGGGCCCTATGAATTTTAACTCTACGACTATTTGGAGAGAATCTAACCAAGACATAACTTTTGCCTCGAGCTCGCCGGCGAGCTCGGTGTTTGACTGTGTTTACCACTAAATCATAACCTTGTGTACCTCGCCTCCTCCCATTTCCGCAACATGGGTCCACACCGCGACCAGGATCGTCGCGTTGTGCACTCATGACTGTACTTTGGGTGGGGCTACAATAAGAAAGTGTAATACCTCGCCCACAGCCATGGTGGCTGGGACTACTTAGAAAACCAGTGTTACCTCGTCCGCAGCCATTTGCTGGGCCGGAGGATACATCGCGACCGGGGCCGCGGTGTATACTCCCACCCGCACCGTGGCTGGGACTACAATCGTGTGAGTGTGAATTACCTCGACTGCGACTGGGGCTGCGAAGAAGATCTCGGCCGGAGCCTACAATGCGATCGGGATCACAGCCCTGGTCGGGTCTACAACCATCACCGGGGTTCCCTTGGGACGACGCTAAAGCTGCCGAAGTAACGGCTGCGATGGGGTCGTCCGGGTCACCCAAAATATGCCTTGGACGGCGACGGGGGGGAAGGAAGTGGGGATCGGTTATGTCAGTGGAGTAGTTCGCCGCTTCGACCACGAGGGGATTCGAGTGGTGGGGAGCTTTGTCGAAGTGGCGGCGGGAGCAGTCTTTCATATACTGCGTAATAGAGGGGAGGGTGAAATCGCAGTGCAGTTCGGCGTTCCGCAAGTACCACGGAGCGCCCACTGCCCTGCGCATAAAGCGATTCTGAATCACTTGAAGTTTGTGGAGGTCGTGTTTCTGAGCATGGGCGAACGCTACAGATGCGTAAGTCATGATTGGGCGGATGCAAAGTTTGTAAAGAGTCGTCTTATTTCTAAGAGACATTTTACTGTTTTTGCCTATGAGGGGATTAAGACGACCCATAATGAAGGCCGCCCTATTGCGAACAATCTGGATGTGTTTCGCGAAAGTGAGTTGGCAATCAAGGGTGACGCCCAGGTATTTGGCAGATTTAGCCCAAGGGATGGGTTCACCGAATAGGACTATGGGTGACGGCATGAGATTTCGCCGGGTCTCAGTGAAGTACACTGCTGCACTTTTGCTAGGATTTACTGCAATCCGCCATTTACGAAACCATGCACCGATTACGGTGATGGCTCGTTGGATGGCGCATCTCTGCCTGACCTTGAACCAGCCAGTAGAGTAGATTGCAGTATCATCCGCAAACTGAGCGATCTGAACATTAGGTTCAGATCGTGGGATGTCGCTGGTGTACAGCGAGAAGAGAATGGGTGAGAGTACAGAGCCCTGAGGGACACCTGCGTGAATGGGATGCGGGGAGGAGAGCGTTCCCTCGGTGCGATAGCTAAACGTTCGATCCCTGAGAAAGTCTTGTAAGATGAGTACAAGACGGTCTGGCACACCCAGTTGGTACAGCTTGAATATCAAGCCGTTGTGCCAGACTTTGTCGAACGCTTTCGCTACGTCGAGGAAGACAGCTATGGTCCCTTGGGGCTTTGGTTTCTTATTGAAACCGCCTAGGATGTGCTCCGTTACGCGGTGCACTTGTTGGACGCAAGAGTGTTTGGCTCTAAAACCAAATTGCTCATCGGGAAGGAGGTTATTGGACCTAACGTGGGACCAGAGTCGGTTCACAATGAGCCGCTCGTAAATCTTCCCCAGAGAGCTGAGGAGACTTATGGGACGGTAGCTGGAGGGCTCGGCTGCCGGTTTGCCTGGTTTGTGAATACCAATGACAATGGCATGCTTCCAAGTGTCTGGGAAGGAGCAGTTGCTCATAGCCTCATTGAAGATGCTAACTAAGAGATGGACTAGTGGGACTGAGAAGTGTTTAATCACCTTGTTGCTGATACCATCAGCACCAGGGGATTTACGGGTCTTGAGGCTCTTGATCAGAGACACAACCTCGGATGATTTTACCGGTGGGAGGAGTGGGAGGTCAGAGATGGACATAGAGCTTTTACGTTCGACTTCAGATTCCACCGAATCGAGGTGTTTCTGGTCGACGTGATCTATATTTAGAGTACACTGAGCCTCAAGGCTATCAGCTAAACACTCGGCTTTGTCTTCGTCAAGGAACGCTATGGAGAGGGGAGGTGGCCTAATGAGTGGAGGCATTGTCTGTTGTCCGTCAGATTTCAGAGTTCGAGCCAACTGCCAGTATGCCTGGTGAGTTGGCTCAATCTCTGACAGTTTGTCGTCCCACCTTTGATCACGCAGCTCACTCATGCGTTTCCTTACAGCACGCTGTAAATAGCGCATGGTGGCTTTGTTCTCTGGGGTTGGCATCGAGTCATACGCCCTAGTGGCGGCGTTCTTAGCTGTCAGTAACCTCCTCGCACCCTCGGGCAGTTCAAAGCGGCGACCATCCGCCACTTGGACCTGCTTTGAGGATTCACCTACTGCGGTGCGGAGGTGGTCACTGAGAGCCTCGATCGCAATTGACACGTCTTCTACTGTCTGTATGTCATCGGGGATTCTATCGAGAGCGGGTGAACTGATAGCTTGGAGGGATTCCACCAGTTGCTTCCAGTTCACTACCGTTCTAGTGATAGGGGTTATGTCCGTCGGGTCGGGGCCTAATTTCAACAATACAGGGCGGTGGTCTGAAGTCAGTTCGTGTAACACTTCTATAGAGCGCAACCGGAGGGTGACGTTCTTGAGAAGTGCTATGTCAAGTATGTCTGGTCGTTGGTTGTCAACATAGGGGTATCTTGTGGGCTCCAGAGGGGAGAGAATATCAAAGTTTAAGTGGCTGACCAATCCTTCAAGGATTTTACCATTACTATTGTTACTAGTACAGTTCCATATGACATGTTTACTGTTGAAGTCACCGATCAGAAGGACGGAGCTTCCTAGAGAGAAGAGGGCTTCCAAGTCTGTCTGTAATAGTTCTTTACCAGAGGGGAGGTAACATGAGGCTATGATGACAGGTTGATGACCTGACATCGCTAGAAAGCAAACAGAGGCTTCTAGTATTCTAAGTGGTGGAGTAACAATTGGGATACAGTGCAGAGCTCTTTTGTAATAGATGAGAGTGCCACCTTTTGGGGTGGCCACTCTATCATTACGAACCAAACGGTAATTTGCAAACCTAGGGTTCGCTGTACCTGGTTTCAGAAAGGTCTCCTGCACGCATAGGATATCGACCTGATGGGTCTTACAAAATTCGTAAACTTCGTCCTTTTGACTAGAGAGGCCGTCAGCGTTGAAAGTCGCTACGGTGACTGAGTGGGGCTTAATTCGTTTCGGTGTACTATCCATATTGGATGATACCTAAGAAACGCTGGGGAGGGCGTAGCGCCTCACTGCGCTGATTAGACCCGCGTGTGTGAGCGTGGCTCGCAAGCGGTCTTGGTCGTTTGTGGCAGTACGAAGTTTGTGCGCGAATGCACGTACTTCGTCCACGTCTATGACCATCGCGTAGTCCATGACAAGGGCTATGTCGGCCGCCAGGTCAGATTGACCTGGAGCGTCCATGAGCCCAGCCATTGGAGGCCTAGAGAGCGGCGGTTTGGGCTTAGGAGCCGGCGCGCTGGCAGGGGCCGGCGGGCGGGCGGGGGTGAGGGGGGCTTAGGGCCGTTCCCTTGTGAGCGGGTAGTGACCGGGCGAGGAGGGGGAATAGGCCTCCTAGCCGGCCCACTGGGTGCGCGGGGTGCCTTAGGGCAACCGCGGTAGTTGGCGGTATGTCCCTGTGTGCCGCAGAGGACACAACTAGGCGGGTCTGATGAGTCCCTAGTGCGAGAACACTGGGCTGTCCCGTGATCCCCTAGGCACTTGACGCACCTCGGGCGGGCGAAACAGAATCGGGCGGCATGCCCGTACAATTGGCAGTTATGACACTGGCCAGGTGCTCGGTTTCGGAATGGGGGTTGAACGGTGATCCCCGAGAGGTTCACAACCGTTTTAATATTGAAAATCGCTTTGCCCTCTGGCGTGCGATTGAGGATGACCAATAGTAGGTCGTAGGGTTTGCGATCTTTGCCACTGTACATGCGGTGGCATTCGCGGACGGGGTAGCCTTGCGCCTTTAAGTCGGCGAGGACACTGTCGGTTTGCACCTCTTTTGGTACTCCGCGTATGACAACGCGTAGAACCTTCTCTTCCTCGAGAGCATAAGTATGAAAGCTTATGCTCTCGTTTTTGAGAAGTCGAGTAAGCGCCCTATGGTCGCTTGGGGTAGGCACCTGGACTTTAATACCCAGTTGGGTTGAGCGGGCGCTGGTATATTGGATCTTACGATCCGTCAAAAGTCGTGAGACCATGTCCCACTTCGCCTTGTCCTGAAGGAACAGCGGCGGCGGCGGTTTCTCGCGTCTAACTGACGCTCCTTGAGAGGAGACGTCGCGTTGAGACGCGGCGATGCTTGCGGGAGCATCGGAGTGAGCGAGAGGGTCGCGGGAGGTGGGAGCGAGAGAGCCTGATGGCTTCGCTCCCGGGGCGGTGCAGGCCGCTTTGGGTGGCGGGGAGGGAGCCTCTGAGGCGGCTTTGGGGACGCGCTTTCTCTTTCCGACGGTAGTGAACCCGTCGTTGGAGATGTTGCCAACAGAGTTAGCGCGGGAGCGGGAGAACTCTACATCCATCTCATTCTCCGAGTTGGATGCCGAATCGTAGGCGCGTTCGTACTCAGTCCGAAGGACTGGAGAGCGATCGCGGGGTGGTAAAGGTGCGCGGGGAGCGCGGGGCGCATAGGGCGCAGGGTCGGGGGAGAGAGGGCTATCTAACGGCTTGAACGCCGAAGAACCGAAGGGCGCCCTCGGAGGGAGGGAGCCGGAGGAGGGAATTTGGGAGTCCGTGAAGCGGGGTCTCTCTTTAAAGTCCCTATTGGACTGGAGATACTCGGACAGCATGTCCGGGTAGCAATTTGACACCCACGAGGCGAACGCCTGAGGCGAAACGCCTTGCGGGAGGCTCATAGCGGGGGAGGGAGATAGTAGAGACATCTCGAGGGGAATACTCGAGATGCGAGTGAGGGGTGAGTGACACTCCCGCCGGGTACAGGCGGGAGAGTGAGTGCCTAGGTGTCCCTACTGTGTGCCCTCTGCCAGTCTTATTGTGCAGAGGGATGTGTGCCTAAACGCGAGGCCCTAGCTGCTCCGGGGGCGAGGAGAGAAGACCGAGTAAAACCCGGCTTCCAACCAAACACTTGCCCAGAGAATAGGAGAGTAGGATAGGGTAGGGTGGGAAGGAGATACCTGCCGTCGGCGAGGGGAGACCCCAAGGCCGGTGAAGGCAGGCCCGTCCGGTTTTAGCCGTTCCCTCCCACGCTCAGGAGGGAAAGGCTTGACGCACCGGGTCCGCGCCCAACTGGGTGGCGTTAACACCGCAAGGATCGTCCAGAAGACCACGTGAAGCGTGGATTTGTTTGACTCGACTTGGAAATTTAAAATTGAAAAATTAAAAATCGAAACTAGAGTTCGCTCTGAGAAGAGCGGTTTTGATTAGACAATGAACAATAGGCGATTGATGTGTCGAAGCGCTCTTACAAGAGCGCGCTTCTTCTGCGACGCGAGCCGAGCCGAGCCAAACGCCTCCGTGCGCCGAACGGTACACGAAGCGGTGGCTTGACGTCGAATCTGCACACAGAAAATCCACTATTAGCGAAGTCCAACACTGAATCCTCTTCAATCGAAACGATACAGGTAACCGGCACTAAAAGCGCAAGCACTTTTAGGCCGATCGGAATATTCTCGGGGAGCACTTGAGCGCACGTCCGTCCCACTCGAGCGCGCTGACCGGAGTATTTTTAGAGACTGTAAGTTGATAGACGAGCGCCTACCGTGCGGCCGTATTTATAGGACTCGGCGCACGTGCACGAGTTTACAAGTTTGTTGGTAAAGTATTGAAATTACAATCATAACATTAATTTTACATCGTAATCAACTCAAAAATAATCAACTGATGATTTAAAAACTATTTTTAGGGCAATCAAATGATTAAACTTAATTATTCTCGACGAACTGTTGTAGTTGCGCCGATATATATATATAATTTTTTGTAGTATCTAATATTTAATAAGTATATTTTATATGCTTTGTAAGTGTTTTAGAGATAAAACTAATTTTGTACCAAGTAATTTTAGTAAGTAGTGTATATTTATGTTTGTAACCTAAGTACATGGGATTTTAGTAAGCAATACTTTGTATGTTGTAAATAAATTTTTTTAATGTTATTAATATTATAATTGCCTGATATAGAGTGTGACATGATACATATTATAGAAAGAATAGATAGAAAAATATGTAAGCATGTCGAAATTTAAATGATTAAAGATGCCCTTAAATGCACCTTCTTAGTTTCGAACTACGTAACACTAAAAATAGAATTATTAGTCTTAACGTTAGCAGTTAAGACGCGCTCGTATCCTGATAATAGTAAATAGCAGAATTTTTAAACACATACGGTCTTATTAATAAACTTGGCTTAGACCCGGAGTAGTTAAAACATCTATCTGTCAATTTTTCGCTGGCAGTAAATGTCACGCGTGAAAGCAAGACAAAGCATGTTATGCCTAATCTATGTTTACGCAACGTTTATTAATAAAGGCCCTAGTGTAACGAAACCGATCGATAATATATTATGAAAAAAATACTAAGGTTAGAAAAGGAATATGTAAAGAGTAATAACCGAATAGAATTCATAAATATAACTCTCTTTCTGCAGAAAAAAATCCTGAATAGGTCCACAAAAATAAACTTTCTAGTCCAAACTCTCAGAATTTTCAGCGATAACACTATTTTTTTTAGGTAATACATAGCCAACGTACTTAAGTTATAACCAGCAGTTTTTTAGATTATGTTAGTATATATCGAAATATATAAAGAAAACGTACAAAATTAACGCATTTTCGCATTTTTCAACCTTACGTAAAGCATCGTAAATTATTTTAAAATTGGGGTCGGACCGCGCCTTAAGTAGTTCTTATAAAACTGCAACAACGTCAAATCGTCTACTCGGGACTATTAATGTGACTTCTTAGAAAGGCCTGCTCTATAAAATTCTATGTATGTCAGGGATGACACGAGGGTGCACACAGTAACATGCAACACCAAACCACTAGTATAAACGTTTTGTGGCATATCCATTATAGAAAATGCCTATATTTAATACATTGTTTTGAATACATGTACAATTAGATACATAGCCATAGTTTCTAGGTCTTTTAATGTTCCTTCGTCAAAGCTATTTATTTTAAAATCCAAATTCACTACAAATAATTAAACCCTATTACTGAAAAATCACGCTCTGAAATATATGGAAACAAAAAAATATTCTCACCTGAACTTGCCATGTAAAAACTAATCAATAAGTATCGTCTATTAATATTTTATACATTTAAATAGCTATATCTATATATTGTATCTTGTATTTAATATATCTCATTTTTATTATATTAAATGATTTATCTTTTATTATAATATCATATTAAACTATTGTCCTACTAATCACATTCCTATTGCATTTATTATTAGCATTTGTGTTTTTTTTAAATTATAATTATTGTTTATATAATGTCATAAATAGTGATATTAATGCTGTTTTTATCTATAACATGGCGGTAATGGTGCAATATTTAATCTGATTAGATTACATGATATAGGTATTTACGTAGTAAGTTTATTTTAGTATAAAAAGTACTTTAGTTTAATTAAAGTTAAAAATGTACTTGATAGGGATACTTATGGTTATTCAAGTACATTATAAGGATACTTATATTAATAAATATTCTTCAATTTCAACTTCTTATTTGACCACAACTTTTCCAATAATCATAAAACGAAAAATATACTTTGAAAGGTGTGTTTATTTTGCATTTATCGGTTAGTCTTGTCTTATGTGCTAAATCAGTACCTATAAATAACTGGCTATAAAGACAAACGTCAAGGAGATGTAACAAAACAAAGTTGAGCTAAAACAAATGCACTAGCTCGGTACTTATGTATATGTCCAATCCATATAGTAAAAGACACCGTATTACAAGTAAACGGTTTGGATTGAAAGCGTCGCTTTAGTGTAAAACAGCTACCTCCATGTTCAGGCGGATTGTGGTGGCGCTACATTCTACAAAGTGGGGTATAACTTCATTGTCAGCAAGAAGAAATGTAGAGATCACGCGCGAGTAACCATATCTCAGGGTTTGTCCTGAGCCTTGGCCTTTTCTCCGGACTTTTAATTTTTCTATCTGGTAACCCTAAGTCAGAACATAGTTTCGAGGTGCGACAACGAGCAAAGCGAAGGCGTTAGCAAGGTAAGCGAGCGAAGCGAAAGTGCCGTGACAGCGGCTGACGAAACGCCAGAATTAGGCTTAGCCTGGTTCTAGCAAAAAAATTTTAGTCAAAAGTGTTATTGTTGAAGGCGTCATTTTTGTTGTTTTGATCATGCAGGGCTATTTGCGGCGATGATAGGAACTAAAACATCACGGCGGTGTATTGACAATTCGCCCGTTTGCATGTAGGCTTCACGTTTTTAAACCTTTTTGACGATATCGAAATGATCAAACATGATTTTTAGTAGTCTTTAATAGTTTAGTAGTTTTTGTATTTTAGTACTTTATTTCACCCGAATTGAAATCCGGCTGAACGCGAGGTAGCCGCCTTATATTATATCGACGATTTGCAATCCGGTGCGCCAACTTGTAATACGGCGTGTTACACGTTATGCTTTCGACATGTTTAATAAAGTTGATAATACCTTATTATCAGAGAACAAACCGATTTCGTTGTAATAGATAAATATTACTAAGTTAGGATAATACGGAAGCTCTTATAACAGTTATAGCTGACCTTCTTTGCATAAACCTTAATAAAATACATAATATGCAGTTAAGTAAGTAGTATCATATTGTATCATATAGGTACCTTAAGAATTTCCTAAAAATATAGTTTAGCTCTTCGAGCGTGAAGAAGTTACATATACACAAATAAATTTACAAACTTTTGCCTTTATAATTATACTTAGTAGTGCCCAGATTATCCCTAACATAAGTGTGACTATTAAAGAATTACACTAATATATAATTAGAAAACCACACTAAAATGTAAAAGTCTGTTTGTATGGAGGTTTGCTACTCAATCACGCAAAAACGGCAAAACAGAACAGTATGAAATTTGGTAGGTAAATAGACGAGGCATTGTATTAACATATGGGATACATTTCATCATCATCATCACCCAAGCAAGCTTCGGACAGCTAATATTTGAATATATTTCAAAAAGTTAATATAAGTTTACAAGGAAACATAAAGTTTTATTATTATTCAGTTTATTTAAATTTAGTCATATACTGTTTTTATAACAATGAAACTGACATTACTAAATATATAATTTCTTCTGATTCTATTTCTGGAACCCACCAATTAATAGTGGATTTACCCTTCAAAAACTAGGTAGTCGATGCTTCTGCTAATATTCACTTTATTTGAATTATACCACTCCAACCATCAGCAGTTAACAAACGCTACCGTGTTATAACGAGGAACAGCGCCATCTAGTGATGTGATGTTAACAACTAACAAACAAACTAACAACGCCATCCTATTAATTTAGTGTAAGTCATGATTGAAATGTCATGTGAAAATATTTATGTAAAGAGGGCTCTGCTTTACAGAATCAAAAAACTTGTTATCGCCCTCCGTTAGATGTCACTGTGAGGCAATGTAAGTGTATTACGATGGACATAGTACATGCTCTTGATGTTAAGCGCTACAACTGCCATGTAGCACAGCACATGAAAATAGATGTGTTTTAAAGGATACATAAAATGTAGGTTTATAGATATTTAGTTTTATGAAAAAGTAGAATGTGTATGGTTGAAGCGGTTATCATCAATCAATATATATATAAAAATAAACCTCTATTTCTGCTGGTCAGGCTAAAACTTCAGAACGGCTTTACCGATTTGATTCATCTTTTGTTAAATGTTTTCTAATTCGTCGTAGAAGGTTCTAACATTACAAAATAGGAAAGATGGAGGTTTATGGTGAAGCTGAAGGCCGAGCCTACTACGTGAACGAAGTAATGGACAGTCGCTAGTAACAAATAGTTAAAGAAAGAACTTTGTTTGAAAGAACGTGATTATTCCATGACTTTTTTATACTTACATGAACAGTAATTTAAACTTGGTGTGATGCTAAAATAATAAAAGAAAAAAAATAAAAAATAAACACATTGATTAAGTGTCCAAGAGCGAGTCGGAGGATAAAGAATACACACATATTGTGAGGCGGTGTTACGGATCACGGAACCCTCGGTATGTGCGTCCGATTCGCACTTAGAGGATTACTTTTTACTGAATAACTCGATTTTCGAGAGATCGAAGAGAATTTATGCGTCATTTCGAGAAACTTGTGGTGACTGGAAAAGTCGATAGCAAAAGATCTGGAAGCCGCAGTCCAATGCGTTTTCTGTCCGACCAGATCCACACCACTCTTGATACATCCGTTTATGTTGCTCTACACATAGTTGGTGACCGAACACACTGGCGTAATATCTTAAAAGAAAGGACAATGGGTGGAGGAGGTCACGATCCTCAGACATGAGGATTACCTTCTACTAATTTTGTTTGGATTCAATAATATATAATTCAGCATCATGAGTTGCGAGTTTTCTTATCAGGTGTATTATTACTATTTATTTATTATATTAATTTTCCGCCAGCACTTTAAGGTGGTGGTAGTAAGTTGTTATGTAGTGTTGATATTACGATGCAGTTAGTTCTTCATTATTCATTGCTTTGTAGAGATGCATTTGTGATGAACTTCTTATTTCAGTATAACTAGTAAAACTTGAGAACATTCTGTGAAGCCCAATTTTATCTCATTCGGTTATGCATGAAACACTAAGGAGCCACTTAAGTTAAGCGCCATCTATATGTCCCTAGTATGTACTGCTAATGAGAAGGTGTGGTTTGTGAGTAGCATAGTGACAAGACGTACTGCTTTTGGACGAGTCTAACTGCTCTACTGTTGCTGCACATTGCCGCTAGATCTCCAAAAAGTGTCCTGAATCGCACAAGAAACATTCTCGCCAACTGAGTGTAGTGGCGCGAAAGTCACATTCAAATTAATTTCATGGTATAGATAACCTTTAACGATTCACTGATAGTTTTTGAATACGTCATCGGCGCTGATGACGTAATATTTAAGTCATACACTCTACATACAACACAGCAACCATAAGGAGGCACGGTGTTGAGTGAGATTTCAATCTACTCGTATGCTAACGGATTAGTACTTATTTTTAACCGACTTCAAAAAAGGAGGAGGAATCTCAATTCGACCGTATATATTTGTGTGTGTTCGCGGATTCATTGTTTATGAACAGATTTTGTTGGTACTTTTTTGTTTGGTAAAGTATACTTCTGAGGTGGTCTCGTGTAAATTTCATCAAATTCGGTCCAGCTGTTTTTTTAGTTACACTCCAATAACTGAATAGGTAGTGTTTCGCTTGTATTGATGGTTTGATATCATCATTGACGGTGAATGACAAGCAATCCCATAAGTAGCAAGGGTCTTTTTAAATAAAATGACTAAATGTATAATGGAACCGACTTCAACACTAAAAAGTGTGAAATTACTTGTCGAAATTGGTACCATGCGCACAATATTGTGATAATGAGCACTTAAAAACTGTCATGGAACCGACTTCAACAAGTTATTACACACTTTTTAGTGTTGAAGTCGGTTCCATTTTTTGGTAAAATAATTTTGCAACGTTATTAAGTTATTGACATGCACACGTGGTGCACGCCAAGCAATGCCCCACTAAGGGCCTGAAATAACACTAAAGTTGTATCAAACATCTCAAGATGCGTATAAAGTAACCTCCTATTCCACGTTCGAGTACGAACACGTTCCTATAAGTTTAATTGATCATACGAATACGAATATCATTCTACGGAATATCATTCTACGGGGTACTGTTTCAGTCTCCGGACTGTTATTGAGAATATCATTCTTTCTCAGAAAACCCCAACAACTGTCCAACCCGGGGATCAAACCCAGGACTTCAAGTTTCCAAAACGGCACTTCTACCACTAAACCAAGACCGAGCGAAGACGCTGGCGGATCAGCTAGTGTTAAATAAATAAAAAGATTTATATAGATTTCATTATTGCTCTTTAGATATACTTTACATTGGCAGTATAAAATTAGCCGATAGCTGGCTGTTAGCGAGCTTTCTGCCGTCAGACAGCTCGGGTTGTTGACGCCTCCTTTACCACACGATGCAAACAAGCGGTCTGCGAAGTGTCCGCGTGATCACTCTTAGCGGTCGCCGCGTTAACTGCATGAAAAATGATTACGATCTGTGTTTATTGCAAAAAGCGTTTGGTAGCGTGGGCAGCTGGGTGCCTGTTAGCTGCCGGCTCGTGGACTGCTGGATGTCTACTAGCTGTCGCCACGTGGACTGTGGGCAGTCGCCTTAGTCTAGGGCCATGTTGGGTTGGAGCGGTATTAGATCAGAGTCGTATAAATATGGGAGACACCGCGAGGCGATAACTATCGGAGTCTGACGGCAGCAAGCTCACTGACAGTGAGCCGTCTGCTAATGTTATATTGCCAATGTAAATTATATCTGAAGAGCAATATTTAACGCCCATATTTGAATAATATTTTTATGTTGGGTAGGAGCAGAGTCGTTTAAGTGTGCTAAGACCCTTAACCTTGGCTTACCTTACTAGCTGCACAGTAAATAAGATTTTATAAATTTGGAAGATTTCTTGTCATGTGATTTTTAAAGCAAATACTCCTGCTTATCGATACCAAATGCAGTTTTAGAGAGAAAAATATAAATCCTTGGACGGGATTCGTCTCGGATTGTCAGACACAGATTGTCGGACGTCGCGGGTTTGAAATCTGAGGATGTGTATATAACACTCCAAAATTGCAATATTTAGTGTCTTCTTGTTGTCCTGCGACTTTAATCAGGTTGTGTGTCTACCTTATCCGTGAAAGCCAATGCTGCGCGTGTTCGTGGTATCTACTCTAGAAATTTCCTGCACCATTGGCCATTAGGTATACGTGCTATTTGCCTTGCTTACAGCCACTTCAACTGGTTTTTCTTCTGGCCCATATCGGTGATTTTTGTACGTCTACGGATCTCCTCATTTCTGATTCTATTACGCAGAGACCCCGATCATGGCCGTCTCCATAGCTCGTTGTGAGACTTTCAGCTTACTAATGATGCCTGATGCCTAAAGTAAGTTCAATGTTGCTGAGAAAGAAAATCTGATTGCCGAGTCCAAAAAAAGATAAAAAGATAGTAGATATAAAGATATATATATTCATCAAAGTAGATATTAAAGCCCAGATACTCAGCTGGATGGACACGTACAGAGAATGGAGCTGGATCAAATGTCAACAAAGTGTATCTTAGAGCTTCAAGCGGCCGCCGATTTGTCGGCAGGCCCAGATATCGTAGGAGTTATGCTCTCGAGTCGAATCTGCGCGAGCCGCACCCTCGCTCTCGCCGGGAGGCGCGCGCCGCATCCCCCTCCGCTCCACGAACACAAAATCACGCTGCTCACAGCCCACACCTAGCTTCTCAGCTATGACGCTCACGAGGTGCATCAAATTTTTTCCCGCCTCTTCCGGTCTGTTCGCGGTCGTTGAGCTGTTCCTGCAGCCTCTCTATCGTAGTGAGAAGCACGTCTGTTGAAGGACGCGCCTCCAATTCGGCGAGCTTGCCTTCAAGTGCCAATAGACGAGTTTCCATCATCTCAACACGGCTACCGAACCCTGCCACGATAGTGCTCAAGCTGGCCACCTCCTCTCGCATGCCGCGAAAGTCTTCACGAAATGATCTCATTTCATTGATCATATCTCGCATTAATTCGCCTGACGATGCTGACGTATCAAAAATATTGACCTCCTCTGAAGATGTATAGTTGGTCGCAACTCCCCGCACAGGGTTATCGGTGTTGTCCTTCTTAGGAGTGTTGGCCTTACATGCCGGACAAACACACCCCGTCGCCACCCGTGCCTCGTTAGGCACACCTACACAGGCTCTGTGGTACATACAGACACAACTGGTGCACTTTACATTCGACTTTTCTGTCGACGTGATAAAGCGACCACACGCATTATTAGCCATGATTGCTTTAATTTAAAAGTGTTATAGATGAACAATTGTTAGTTTATTTATTTTACGAAAAGTTGCGGGTAGCGCGCACCGAGTGACTCAAATTACAGAATTGTTATTGCTTTTATCCACTTATTAGCACAAATAATAATAACACTAAATGTTACACACAACAACAACAACTCAAATCGACACTTGCTATAAAAGATTTACTGCTTATTTAATTCAACTTTATTTTTCACTGATTGTAAACACGGAACAGATCTACTGCCACCGACGTTCGTGACGTGTAATGTAGCAATAATATCAAAAAGTTAATTATTTCTTATCAGTTGTTATGATACTAAAACATGATTTTGATATGTTGGCAGTAATATGGGTATACAATATATGTTGCGTGAACCTGGATAGATTCAATTTTCATGATTAATTTGTCGAATCGCAAATCACACTCTTAAATCGACTCCACATGAGTTCTTTGTTCTTATTTTTTCTTTAGGAATACTTGTTTAGTACAAATGCTTAGACACAAAAATTAAAATTTATTTTGATGGTAACTTAGTACCTAGTAGTAGTTTAATTACGATGATTAATACGATACGATGACATTAATTTAATATAACTACCACTCATTAAAATCTTATTACAATCTTTACATCTTTTTTTATTTGTCCCAACACACGATTTTATATATTATATATCAATATAATATACTCTAATACTATTAGTAGGTAAATTTGTAGGTTTTATATTTATACCATTTATATTGTTTTGTTTTTCTACCTATGATCTTATTATATATATGATCGCTAATTAATTATTAATAAAATTTAATTTTAAAATGATTTTAAACTTTATCGCATTTTATAACAAACCTGCTTTACGACCCAGTGTAGCTGTTACTTTGTACATTTGTTGCAATAGATCTATGAATCCCAAAATGTATATTACACAGTACATTCACCCCACCATCACCATAAACACGTAAATTTTCAACTTTAAGGAATGCATAATCTAAATCTAAAAGCATATATGTTGCTACATAGTTAACTGTAATAAAATAATTTCAACTTTCTCACCAACTCGTCTGAAGATCGTTGGAGTTATTGCACTCCCAGGGCGGCTTCGAAGATTTTTGGAATCCGGCACCGCCACCGGCGAACATAATCTCTGCTTTAGCTGGAACTTTATCAACAATCACAATCTGATCACTTTAACCATTCAATCACTGAACAAGAACATTGAACTCCGAGTAGGAAAGTATCAAAGTCACAGGTATTGCCTCTACGTTTCCGGTCACTCACAGCTGACAGATCCCTTCATTGTTTACGTTAATTGGCCTAAAACAGGCGTCGCGTCGCCACTCTGATGCGACGGACGCGCTCGTAGACGTGTTTTTAGAATATTTTCAGAATGCGTACGTAATAATATTCCCGGCGATCCGACGTCCTACCGGCGTGTCTCGACACCGGCTGCTAGTTTTATTTTTGTAACCGACAACATTTTCACACACTTTGCGTAATTATTTTCAGTTACGCGTAAACAATGCTGTTTTATTAAATTATGTACGTAATTAACGTAACGCGTATTTTTAGATTTGAAATTAGTCTAAAAATAGATGGAGTTGTTATACGTCGCACGTGCTACTAGGTCAATGTCGTTCATTTACGCTATATTACTTAATAGTAAGAGAACATCGATTCCATATGCTCAGATAATCTTAGAATGTCCTTAATAATCTAAGAGCCCACGACACCGAGAAGATGACCAGATGACCGGAAACCGGATTTTTTTTATTATACTATTTAAATGTTTTTATATGATGGGCAGGTTTTTTGCATAGCAGCATCGCCTTTTCAGGTTCCCCCATTAATGACGTCACGTGATATATATATATCATCTGGTAATCTTATCAAACTTGGTTTAGTGTAGTGGGCTCCTGAATATAAGTATGACATGACATAATTATTTACTAGTAAATAAATATGCTATTGAAGGACTCGCCAAAATAATAAATATGCACGCGCGCGTGCACGAGAGCCCGCTCGATGTTCCTTTTGAGGTGAGGAACCCTAAAAACAAAACTTAGCTTAAGTAACGCTCATATCAAGATGTATAATATAGACTAAGCTAGTAAAACATTAAGCGCCACAAAAACTATAGTTCTTAGTTCTGAGGGGTACTGCAGTTGCTATTTTTTATATTTTTTTTATGTGATTACGGAGACGGTACAAGCACGAGACCGACCTGAGCACCCATAAGCAGGCAGCCATGTGGCATTATGTTGTTTAGTATGTGCCAGTAATTTTGACGGCACCCATACCCTTTAAACCAGAACACACTAATGCGGATATTACTGCTGTGTTGTAGAAACAGGCATGAAGGCAATGCTCGTCTTGTCATTAAAAGCATAAAAAACTCTTTGGACATATGTACGTGAAAATAATGGCAAATAGTAAAATCCAGTCACATGGAAATACTCGAGCGTATCAGATATTGATAGTGTGTATCTGGGGGCCAAGTCTCTTAGCTATTGAACCGCGTTATCGCAACTCAATAGCATGACCATTGTCGTTTTTGACAACATTTGTAGTCTGTTCGCTATTTAGGGTCGATCGTAGGCCAGCGATAATTGCTATTGATATTTTTTGACATAATTGGTAAGCTGTAAAGTTTAACTATTGTGTTGCGATTGCGACGCTTCAGTGGCATACATCGGTAGTTCGTGATGCTTGTATGGCAAAGACAATATGGATTATTTCATGCGCATGTAGCTATTTTTCTTTTGAGTATTTAAAATCCAGTTTCTGTGATATTTTGAAGATGATAGCAAAATATTTAAAAATTTATTTAACTGTTGTGTTTTGCTAGAGAACCACTGTCTTGATGTTTGCACTGATGTTTGATGAGCAGAAGTTTTCTATTTTATTTCTAACTGACACTGAAAACTAGATCTAACTGACTACCGAATTTGACATTAATCCTTCATTTACCGTGATAATTGAAACAAAACATTTGTGAATGAAACTGATGTATATATACGTCTCTTTGACGCATTCATATGTATAATACAAAGGTATTATATGAATCTTAAAGCCATGGATTGACATGTTATTTTAATTAAACATTCATAGATCTCAGATGGGCTAATATAGGAAACAATATTTTGTAGCATAGTACATATTATATATTGAATGAATGATTTAATTTAATTAATAATTTAATAATTTAATTTAATTTAAAATTATTATTGAATGCAGTAGCACAAGACATATACATTTTTAATTGCTTACTTATACTTACAGTCTGGCGAAGTTTACAGAAACGGCGCATAAGATCTGTGAAAACATGACCTAATTTTACATTTGTACTAATTTTAATTGAAATATAATAAGTAACTAATTAACTACGAATCTAATATTGTATTTTCCAAATCTTTATTTCTAATGTACATAATACTCGTAATATTTAGTGTAGCACCGCTTTGGTTAATAAACAGTAAAGGTGTATATTACTATTGTAAATAAATAAATAAATAAATAAAACAAGTAAATATTGTAGCACGGGATAGATGTTTTAAGAGTCCTCATGTTTTATTTTCGTTGGTTGAAAATGATTGATTCTGGTAACCCTTGAGTATCTGGGTTAGCCAATTCACTGTTTTACGTTTTAGTTTGATTTCAGATAATTTACGTACCATGGTTAGTTTTTCATATGTTACTTAATCCGGTGCTGGTAGACTAGTCAATTGCTTGGTGTGTAATAATGTAATATTAATTCTTGTCTGTTATTGGACTGTTTCATAAGTAATTTTTAACCGACTTCTAAAAAAGAGGAGGTTTCTCAACTCTATCGTTTTTTTATGTGTGTTCGAATAACTTCGTCGTTTACGAACGACTTAGAATGATTATTTTTTTTGTTTTTGAGTAACACTCCAATAACTGAACAGTGATAATTTATTGATTCCGCCGTTACTTTACGGAAATCCATAAAGATATTAGAAGAAATATTTAGTGACACTTCCGCTAAAAACAATGCTTATGGCCGAGTTGCGGTGTGAACCACCCTCCCTCCCGCACAAACTGCAAACAGGAAGTATACAGAATAACACACAAAACTGAAAAGTGCGAATTTGATGATATCATCATTGACGGTGAATGACAATAATAATTGATCCCGTAGGTAGGCATGGTCAAAAAATGGGCGACACAATTTGTTTTCACTAATAAAAGGAACCGATTATTAAGCGGTTATTTATACTCTTGATAAAATGTAACACAATATGTCAAAGCATATATATAATGTACTCTATGGTCAAAGCAAATCATAAAAAAATATTTTTAAGCTCTTCAGTGACGTACAGACACATGCAGACACCGATGACTGGAAAAAATAGTCATTTTAAACCTAATATAAATTTATAAATGACATCTAGTTGGTGGTGCTCGAATCAAATTTAGCATGAGCTTAATGAAACAGAGCTTGCTACAGAGTATTGTACGTTGCTGCTAGAGGGCGCTGTAACAGTTTATGTTTATATTCCTTTATCATAAAGCTGCGCTCTGCGTTATCACCCGCGCGGTGATAGATGATGATGATAATGAATCAAATATAGCGTATGTTACTCATAATATAACTTTCTACTGGTGAAAGATTTCTTTATACCGGTAATGTAGTTTTTAAGTTTGCCTGTTACAAATAAACTTTCAAATCTTTTCTTTTTATTATTATAGTAGATATGGATTGACACCAAGGTACGAATAATATGGTTTATAGTTTGTACCGGCGGCGTTAAAGTTGCATATATTAAATCGAAAAAGTAGTTACGTAACTGTAATAGACATATTGTAACCTATGAGGTTCTTACACTTATTTTTTTTATTTTTATTTTTTTTATTTATTTATAAAAGAGAATACATAACGATGGTTGTAGTTATCTTAAAACCAATGTTAGATTTATCTAGATAAACATCAGTTCTTAAAAATTTATATTCGTCAGTTATATTACAAAAATTCCTCAGCGTTATATATATATATATATATATAACGATATATAGAAAGAAATATATAGATATATATATATATATATATATATATATATATATATATATATATATATGTACTACAAAATGGTCCAAATATACTTACTATAATCTACATGAAAACATCTTTTATAAAATCATAACATAAAATACATACTAACAATTCAAATAAACAATAGTACCTCGGTATCTCAATATTTACTCGCACAGCGCACACATCAAGATTAAAACCGGTCAGGTGAGCTGGCCGGGTAATACTCATAGAACAGCTACAGCTGACAACGGCACACACACATGCTCAATAGCATTTATTTACATAGAGGGAAGTATGGTATAAGTGTGCGCTTGCGTTTTACAAAGGATTACCTAGAAGGCCTAGCTAGTTAACTAGTAAATAAAAAGGTACATTAGAAATAAATAAAGTTATAATAATAAAGAATACATGACCTGGCCGAATCACATTTCACTATAAGTCCATACACACACGCGTTCCACCAAAGGTTCCAGTTAGCTTCTGGCTTCGTTGGAGGCTTCAGTTCTGGGTTCAGAGAACACGGGGTACTTTTAATAGCTTGTTTTGTATATTAGGGCGAGAGTACTCATCAAACCAATACCCTTGATTTGTTATTAATTAACACAAATGAAAATATCATATCCAAGTCCTGACTCCAGGAATGTAATTAACATTATCGTAAGTGATTGGGTTTCAAATCACAATTTCATCAACTTCCAACACCTCACCTTCAACTAGGGTTTCTAGGGAATATAAATAATTCGTGTCTCGACAAACCAAATTGGAATCTTCCTATAATAATTTGTAAATCGGACGAAATCGGTGATCGGAATCTTCTCTCTTCTAAATCAAATCCGAAATTGTCGGTCCCCTACGTCTTTTGTGTTATTCCCTAATTTTACTTTTAATTTTTAAATTTCCCATATTGCTGGTCTATCAAAACAGTTTTTAATATAACATACAAATAAGGATTTATGAAATGAGATATGATGTCATATGAAATTAAATTACAATATGCTATCGCATACTTTTTTGTAGACATTGATGTCCTACACAACTTTAGTACATCACTTTGCCCCATTATCAATAGTTTTCGCAGGGTAAGCGATATTAGGATTTCTCGGCGTTACTATTGCATATAATATTGAAACATGGAAAAGTAACAGTTAGTGTGGTATAACTGTAATTGTAATTAAAAGTAGTAAGTAAAATTGTAAGACATACAGTAGTACAGATTTTATTGTAGATATTGGTGTTTTGTATAAAACTGCAGTACACTTTGCTCTATTGTCAAGTTTCCGCAGCGTACGGGATATAAAGATAAATAAATAAATAAATAAATATTCCACAACTATCACACAACGCCATCTAGTCCCAAGCTAAGCAGAGCTTGTGTTATGGGTACTAGACAACTGATAAACATACTTGTATATTTCTAAATACATAAATATTATAGATAATTTACACCCAGACACAGAACAAATGATCGTGCTCATTACACAAACATTTGTCCTGGGTGGATATCGAACCCACGACCTCCGGCATAGCAGTCAGGGTCACTAACCACTAGACCAACGGGCCTGTCTAAAAGTCCAAAAAAAAAGATATTTTTTTGGTTTTTTAAACACTATTGGTTATATTATCGAAGTGTTCATACGGCTCACTAACTTTTTGAATATATTGTATAGCCTTTGTTACTCAGTGGTAATGTAGCTTTCTACGGTAAAATAATTTTTACCGTAGTTTTGAAGTTTTTTCGTTACATACAAAAATACAAATATTCGTAGTTTTGAAGTTTTTTCGTTACATACAAAAGTACAAATATGCAAATCTTTCCTCTTTACAATATTACTAGTTGACCCGCCAGCGGCTTCGTTCGCTTGGTCTTGGTATAATGGTTGAAGTGCCATTTCAGAACGTTAGACACTTTTTAGGTTTTTCTGAGAAAGAAAGATATTTTCAATAACAGTCCGGAGTCTGGACCAGTACCCAGTAGATGGTAATAGAGTCGCCCCCTATAATATGAGATCACAAACAGATCTTGTGATACGTAGGCGTTTAAAACACCGCTGCTTATTTCTTAGAGGATTTTATTCCTTACTAGTTCCTTCATCAAACTTCGGCATATCAAATTGCTAACAACGCCATCGAACGAATTAAGTGTAAATCGTGATTAAAATGAAGTGTGGAAATGTAGATGAAGTGAGGTTTCTGTTTGAAAGAAAAGATGAAACAGAATGAAAAGATTGTTATCGCCCTCCGATAGATGTCACTGGACGGCAATGTAAGTTTATTACGGTGGACATACGTGCTCTTGATGTCAAGCGCTAGAACTGCCATGCATAGATTAGTTAGTTAGAGTATGTATACTGGAGAAAGAAAACAGGTGTGTTTTTAGCAGATATACTTACATCGTGATAACAGTAATATGAACAAGTGTAAAACTTGGTGTGATAATAGTGTGATCTTAAAATAAAACAACAGACAAACTACAACAGGTAAAATAAGCGCCCAAGAGCGTATCAGAGACCAAAAAATACAAATATGTTGTGTGGCGGTAGTACGGAAGAAAGGAACTCTCGGTATGTACGTCCGATTTGCACTTAGATGGGTAGGTATTAATATTAGGTAGTTTAATATTAGGTAGGTTAGGTATTAATATTCTTGCTAAATAATTTAATGTTCTAGTTTTTTATTCGTATTTATTTCGTTTTGATTAAACATTATATATTAAAACATGAGTTGCAACCACACTAGCAAGCGTATTATAAATATTTTTTTTTATTTACTGCCAGCACAGCCAGGTGGTCGTAGTAAGGTATTATGTAATAATGTAATGATCTGATTTTCGTTTTTTCGTAACATAATTAAATGAGGATATTTTCAATCAACTATTCAAATCAAAAAGTTTATAAAAATTATATGTCAAACATTTTTATTTAATCGCAAACTTCGGTTTTTTAGGAGCATACTAAATAAACCTACTACTGAAGAATACACAGCATATACGAGTCTATCGCTATCTTTTTTATTTTCACGAAAAATCATCATGCGCGCTCTCTTTCTTGAAATCGGCGGACATTAAACAGCTGCTATGCTGTGTCCTCTTCTATAGCATGGGATGGTTGGTTGGGAGCTCTCAATTGCACACATTCACTCGCAGCAATATTTAACTTTTTTAAATACGACAACTGGGACTGATTTTTTGCAGGCAACCCTATACCACCGTGTTCAGACCTAAATAATCTTTATTATCATATAATTTTCATTCAATAATCAGACCGGTGCAAAATGCTAGTATCGATTTACCTGTTAATACCTGGCAACCTGAGGGTAGTGACTGGAAAAAAATAGGCAACCTACCGTTTGCATATTCTATGGGCCTAATACTTTCGATTGGTATAGAATTTGTCTAATAAGCAAACCGGTGAAATTTTTTTTTTCTTTTGTTATAATTATTTAATCATATCCTGGACTGAAATTTGCTAGGCAACCCATATGCAACATGTTTATTGACATTTTAAATATGTTTAATCAAATAAGCATCTCGGTGAAGGTCGTTCTATAACGGGATCCTATACTATTATGAATGAAACACTAAGAACGTTAAGCGCCATCTATATGTCCGTTGTGTACTTCTAGTGAGGAGGTTAGGTTTTCGTATAGCTTAGTCACACAGTCCGCTTTAGAGCGAGTTTACAACTGCCCAACTGTTGCTACACTTTGCCGCTAGATCTCCAAAAAGTATTCAGAATCGCTCAAGCAACATATGCTCAAACTGAGTGTAGTAACGAGAAAGGCTCATTTAAATTAATTTTATTGCTAACGTAACTCCATTTAACCATTTAAAAATAGATTTTAATATATCATCAGCGCCGATTACGTGATCTAAAAATAACTTACCCTAAATATATGAATGTTAGCACGCATGTGAAGGGCTGTCAGACATTCATTTACAAACTCAGCTGACATTTAAATGGGTTTGCATACTACACATGCAAAACTCGCTTGCACTTCCTTTTACACTTGTATACAAATTGATTTTATTAGAGCGGTTGAACTGCTCGCAGTGGTGCTTTACTTAGCGATCTTAACCGATCAACAAGTTAAGCAACGCTTGCTGCAGTCAGGAGTTGGATGGGTGACTGCTAGTGGCATTATGCAACTGTATGCTTCCGTGCTTCGGAGGGCACGTTAAGGCGTCGATCCTGGTTGTTTGTCTTAGGATAACAGTCGTTCGGCTATGTCGAGGGTCTGAAAACTTAGATATTGGTTGGTCACTAACCTATCCATCAAAGTGCACTGGCGTGCGCGTGCTTGGTTATGGAACAACTCCTCTGTCTGAGAGAAAGGCTCAAGTCCCAGCAGTGGTAAAACAATGGGCTGATGCGGTTGAAGGCATCCCATGTAGTAGATTAATTCTGCGAAAGCTTAATGAACTCCAATATATTGGTGGTATTTTATTTAAACTAAAATCATATTAAGTAAGTACAATATGTATCAACACAGTAGGTGCAACTAACTATAAAAATGGCGAACGTTTCGTTACTTTCGCTTATGTGTGCACAACTATATTATTTTGCTTAAAACATATTATACAACAAACATAATATAACACATCTTTGCAACGTAGGGAATCTTTCGTTGTCACCCTTTGATGAACTTTAAAAACCGACACAGATTAGAACACCACGAATGTAGCAAATAATTTGTGTTATAATGAACAAAGTTTCATCCTACATTTGTAGGTTTGCGTATTCGTGCAAACAGTAGGAATTCACTTGTGCAGCATGCCAAACTAAACTAACGAATTTAATCTATTTCTAGTCATTTATAGTAGTTCCTATTGTATTTAAGCCATAGTCCAAATTCGTATAACGCTTGCGAATGACTAAGGCCTTAAATTAGAAATTTATATTCAAATGTGGGTATGTATGTTTAACGCAAATTTAGTGGTGTGGTAACTTCGTGCTCTCTAAACTAGTCTAAACTAACTTAGTTTAAATCTACCCACAATTAAATAGGATCATCATATTTTTAGAATCGTCGTTGTAAGTTATACGAATATGGATTTTAGTATGATCACAATAAGAACTACTATAGATATGAGAATTTTAGATGATCGGGGTAACGCTTTAGCCTTCACTTCGGCGTAGCACGTAGCAGTAGCTACAACAACTTCTAGATGCTACGCCACGGCTATACCTCTATCTTTTTACGGAACAATAAGTTCATTTAATTTAACAATTACTTAAGAATGTATGGTGTAATTAACAATAAATCACGACAACTTTACCATAATATTAAATTGTGAGCTTGCATGACGTACGTTACTAGAAACTGTCCATACAGTGGGTTGTAATTCCTTCAAACCCCACATTACATATTTTTTCTTTAGATGCCTCTCCATTACTGAAGGAAGGCATTCAGCTTCTTAAATATTCTTTGTCCAGCGCCAATCTGAACGATTGCTGCACGTTCTTAATCCTTGTCCGCTCCCTGATATTATGGAGCTAAGACATCGTATATATAGACCACAGAAACTCACCAACAATACCCTCAACCTCATGGCTGAACGATGCTTCTTAAAACTTCTTCAGATGATGCTGAAGCAAATAGGCTGCTCAATAAACGAATATCCGGATGTTTAATACTATTAAGGAGACGATAAAGCAAAAAAGAGGCTCCGAAATGTTTGCAAGAGACAAGTACATTGGGCAAAGCCAGTTGACGAAGCTGAAGAGAGAAGACGGCAGTGTAGCGTCGACGTGGTAGGAGAGGTAGAGAGTTTGTACGAACAGTTATACTCCTCGGTCGCTAAAACTGTTAACAGCTCGGCCAAAAATCCAAGCTGACCCGACATTATACCGATGATATCTCGGACATTAACCTGTATGAGGTTAGAATGGCCTTGAAACAGCTTAAGAACAACAAAACGCTGGGTGACGACGGTATCACATCCGAGCTTCTGAAAACGGGCGGAACACCGGTAAGTACTTGAAGTCCTTTAGAAGCTTTTTAATTCCGTCTTAGTCGAAGGTACAACGCCAGAAGCATGGAACAAAAGCGTGGTGGCGCTATTCTTCAAGAAAGGTGACAGCACTTTACTCAAGAATTACAGACCCATCTCGCTTTTGAGCCATGTTTATAAGCTGTTTTCGAAGGTCATAACGAACCGTCTCAGTCGCAGGTTTGATAAATTTCAGCCTGCGGAACAAGCCGGTTTCCGAAAAGGCGTACCATAGACCACATCCACACGTTACGGCAAGTTATACAGAAGACCGATGAGTAAAAAAAGACTAAAATGAAAAAAATATGAAAAGAAGTCATTTTTTTCCAACATTGAGTATCAAAGTTAGCTGACAATAATTTTCGCCAAGCTGGATAGATCAACAGTTCGGGCCAACACTATGACTGCAGTTAAAAATTCTGTTAGGTATAAGTGTATTTATTTGAAACCACGCAATTAAATAAATCTATAAAACGTGCGCATTTTATACTTGCCACATTTTAAAGAAGTAATTGCGCATATCAGAAGTGCAGTTTAGTACGTACGTTAGACACCAAACACTTTTTTAGGCAAGTTACTCGTATATTATCAGATTATACTCGTATATTCATTTCGGCAATTTCGCGAAGTCTTCGACCAATGTGTGTTACCAGTGATGACTTATGGCACTGAAACGTGGTCTCTTACTATGGGCCTCATAAATAAGCTCAAAGTCGCACAACGAGCTATGGAGAGGGCTATGCTCGGGGATTATCTACGTGATCAAATCAGAAATGAGGAGATCCGTAAAAGAACGAAAGTCACCGAAATAGCCCAGAAGATTAGCCAGTTAAAGTGGCAGTGCGCAGGGCACATAGCACGCAAAACAGATGGCCGATGGGGCCGAAAGGTTCTGGAATGGAGACCACGGACCGGCAAGTGCAGCGTAGGTCTTCCACCGACCTGATAAAGGTCGGAGGACGTTGGATGCAGGCCGCTTTTAACCGGTACTTTTGGAAAATTATGGGGCCTATGTTCAGTAGTTGACGTTCTACGGCTGAGATGATGATGATGATGATGATGATGATGATGATTATCAGATGAAGATTCGTGTTTTTTGCCCATTTCGGAAGGTATTGCTTCTTAAGAATATGCTATATAGAAATTGGTCCGCGTCGGAAATATTTCGTATGTTATATGAAAATGATGATGATCTGGAGGGCATTATACACTAGAATTAGAAAGATAGGGCCTTACTTATAAACGCGGCTTAGCTTTAAGTGACGTTATTTAGTACTGCGCACTACAAAATTGTTCTGCGCCGTACTAAATGACGTTATTTAAATTTAAGCAGCGTTTATAAATAAAGCCCCTAGTATCTATCTAAATACATTTATCATAAAACAGGCTTGGTGCAAGATGCAAGACGGCCTTCATATGTCGTAAGCCTCCCGATTATTGACAAAGACCGAGCGATTGCTCTGCTTTGATACGCTGAAATTGAGGATTAATTATACGCCTTTGTATGATTAGTTCTCTCTGTCTGTCATCCAACGATATTAATTGGAATATCTTTGATGCGGATGTGGAAGGTTCTAATACCTTATCTGAAGATGCACACGCCTCGTTGTGAGCCACCCGATTTGTGTTATAGATGTATGTTTAATTCTACAATAAATTATCTGTTTTGTTTGGGTTTAACTTTTTGGAATAATATGTTGTGTGTTGTTATGTTATTGGTGTACCAATGGCCGATAGAAGAGCTTACGGAGATGTTATTTGTAGAAAGAGATATTTTTTTTAGTATATTATAATTGGTCAAATACGAGGATATAATATGAGGGTCCTCCTTGAGTATTGACAGATATAAAACATATCTGTCAACTCTAGGCGTAGTCTGACACTGACCTAATAGGAGAGTCAACATCGCATCTACGAACAAATATTTAATGGTAGCCTACACACAACACAAAACAATGACGTTTAAACCGCCAAACCCGACCGCTCTGGTGACAAGCGACCACCACTGCACCACCTCTTCCTTTTTTGTCGTCTATTTATCGCTAAGACGTTCTCCTTACTCGGGACCGCGCATGCTATGTACTTTGGTACCGGTCAGGCCTATCAGTATCAGACTTACACCACCTGAAGTCTCCCGACATAGGCCAAGGACTGCGGTCTTAACTGGCCCTCCGAATTTAGGAGCGTACAGTTGAACAAGCTAATAGAGTCAATCAACTAGATTCAAGCATTATGCTTGCAATTGAACAGAACATGTGTACAGATCGCGGCACGTAAGTTGAAATATGCGCCGAACACATTTATGGGTCACAGTCGAAGTGGGGTATGAGGTGCGGTGCGAGAGGCCGTGCGTAACCATAGCAACGCGATGACGCTTGCTCCCAAACAATCACACTCCACCCATCGCTGCCCGCGTGGCCTGGAGTACAATCGCGCAAAAAGGTTTCAGTTCTTCGATATTTATATATGTAAAATGTGTGGTCATTTACATTAATTTCAAGAAAATGACAAAATTACAACCAACTTGAAGGAGGCAGGCGAAAGAAATTGTTTTTGATGTTGTTATGTCATTATTTTTTAAGAGAAAACTACATAAATTATTATACTAATTACAGGTACTATAGCGTCAATACAATCAAAGAATCTTACGTCATCGATAATAAGACGGAAGAATTATAACCCAGTAGGAGATTTTGATAGCTGTGGTTCTGAGTTGGATTATTCAACTAACACAGAAGATAAAATGACAGAGATTAAGAGTAGTATTCATTTAGTTGTTCTTTTTAATAATACCTAACGACTACTTCTCACAACACTTTGTTCAAAAATTACCTGGATTTGAAAGAAAGTCCGAGATTATTTTTTATTGATATTTGGTTAAGATGCGTTTCATTTTTAACAACCGCAGAGTAAGTATTCGTCTATCACATTTGTCCATAATTGTAACTGCGCGGACGACCACCATTTTGTTTCAACTTACGTGCCTCAAACTGTAATGCGTTTGACATACATTTTCCCAGGCTCTCTGTTTCTCTTTCTCTCAGATGTTTTCTTTTCAGCGGAAGTGTCACTAAATACTTTTCATATCGCTTTATTTTTTTTTGTAGATTGAAATCTTGAAAAATGGCCGCTCTATGTCAGTTTTGACAACTCCAGTAAGCAAAAAATGTTAGTAAGTTGATGACTGGAGCTGACAAAAGTGACAAAGAGCCGCCATTTTTTTCGGTTTCAATTAAAATTTGTTAGCAACCGAGATACATAATAACCCCTACTAAACTACGGCCGTTCAGAGAATGCGTTCCTGACACGTCGCGATTGAACTGACGACGTAACTTTGTAATGGCGTTGCAGTTACGATAAAAATATTATTGCTGGTTGTTTACCGTTTTAACAATTGATGAGCATTAAAACCACATTATTATATCAATAATCAATTAATGTTATAATTTTGTGCCAAACTGAGTGTCAAATAACTTGGTAAACAATATTATTCTAAATCTAAACTGCGCTATTACAAGATTATGTCAGCGCTTTATATTTGTAGTGCTGTGCTAACAATAACAGGCAATAATAGTATCGTAATCTGTTCTTATACAGTTATACTTTATAAAATAATACGTTTTGTTTTTTCTTTTTAAGAATTTGAAAATAATGGACTATAAGATAACTTTTATTAAAAATAAAAATAAAACTACGACCAAACCGAACGCGCGAAAGAAAGTAGCATTTTTATATTTAGGTTGAAAATGGTAACCCCAAATGGCGTTACTAGCATTTTTATACTTACATTAAAAAAGTTTGTAAAGAAAAGTTCGGCTCTACTGGCATGGAAGATAATATTTTACGTACTCCGAAGAAGAAACGTGACACCTTTGACGCCGATGCAATCAGAAATCATTAATATGCTTACTATTCCAGAAATGAATATCTCAACAGGAAGAAGCTTTTGGCATCGTTAAGAGAAGCTGGACTGTTTAGCGGGGGTAAAACTGCTTTAACCAAAATCTTAAAAGATATTGGTTTTTCGTATAAAAAAACAGAAAAAAGAAAAATTTTATTAGAACGATACGACATAATTTTAAAATGGATAAATTTTTTGAGAGAAGGAAAAATATTGATAACTGGGATAATGTCGTGTTCATTGACGAGACATGGCTAAACGCCAATCACACGGTTTCCCGTTCTTGGACGGATGATACACAAGCGTCGACGTTGAAAGTACCAATGGGTAAGGCTTTGTGGAGAACGCGTTACTGGCATTTCAATCAAAAACCACAAATGACTACCACGGAAAATGAATGCCACTACATTTAAAGAGTGGTTCCAGAACGTGCTTTTGCCCAGCCTACCAGAGCCTTCTGTAATATTCATGGATTATGCCTCCTATCACTCGGTTCAAATACAGAAACCACCTACCCAAGCTAATAAAAAAGAAGAAATGGTGGCTTGGTTACAAGCAAAAGGCATTGACGCAAATATGCAGATGCTAAAAGCAGAGCTAATTAAATTAGTTAAAGAAAATAAAGCGGCAAATGTGCGATACGAAATCGATGAACTGGCTCTGGAGTACGGTCATCGCGTTCTAAGAATTCCATCGTATCATTGCCAATATAACGCGATTGAGTTAATCTGGGCTCAAATAAAAGGTTACGCCGCCCGCCACAATACTTCCCCGCCATTCAGCACGAAAAAGATGATGCCCTATTAAAAGAAGCCTGCGGGAAAGTCACAAGAGATGACTGGCCAAAGGTTGTTGAGAAGACAAAAAATCTGATTGAGGAACATTTTGACCGAGATATCAGGATTGATTCTGTTATTGATAATAATATAATTATACATGTAGGCGAAGATGATGATGAAGACACCACCTCCTCAAGCGAATCGGAGTCTGATTAATATTCTGTACGCACATTCAATTCAATGTACTTTATTGCATAGAAATACAGATTGTAACTTTGTAACAAAGAATAAATAAAACAATTTTATTATATTATATAACCCTTTTTTGGTTTCCACTTAAATAACTAAAATATAAGTTTTAAATGATTCCGCCAATTTAAAACGAAAATAATCTTAAAAATAACGCGGTGGTTCATTTTGGAGGAACGGTAACGAACTCAGTGTTATGTTGTGCCCATCACTAGTCGTGACTAACTGATAGGTGTCAGGAACGCATTCTCTGAACGGCCGAACTTTAGTAATATTTTATGGTGTTTTTGTTCAGTATAGTTTGACATTTCATTTTGGAAAGACTTACCCCGCACAGCGTCTACAAATTATTCAGCTGCATTACGAAAATCAGCGTTCTGCGAAGAATGTGTTTCGTGCACTTAGACTAACTTATGGTCCACATAATCAGTCTACCGAACGTACGATTCGCTATAGCATCCAAAAATTTTGAAAGTAAAATTGCATTATTAGATATAACTATATCTAATAATGTAATTGATATATTGGATACATGACCAAATATACCACATCTTGAACAACAGGAAGCCAACATTACTCGTGTTATTTGCCAAATAGCGATCAAAACGTGTCATCGAAAATTGGAATCGCAGAATGAACTATGTTAACCGGAGTTACAGCCAACATTTGAAACCAATAATCTTTTAAAAATAAATGTAAATAATAGTTATTTTGTGTAAAAGTAAAATTTTACCGAGAAATTTGTTTTTATTAAAAAAAATCTTTGGAAAAAATACCTCCAAATGAATCACCCGATACTAGCGACTGCCCGCGACTTCTTTACTTAGATAGATAGATTGATATTGTACTGGAACTGTGACATCTCGTTGCGTCAAACGGTAGTGCCAAAATTATTTGTATTCATAAAGGCCTATTCAGACCTGAGCGTTATTCACTATCGCTGTGGGTAGCGAAAAATACCACGCGGAACTCAATGGGTAAATTGTATGAAGTTCCATGACTGCAGTGAAACTTGTACCGCCTAGTGAGGCGGTATTTTCTTTTGTTTGGCGAAACTAGTTCCGCTGCCCCGCTAACCGTTGCCAGCGAATATCTCTACCGCGCGAAGTAGAGATATACGCTTTGGTGTAAACAGTAAAATTAACGCATACCCTTTCGGATTTCTCTATCGCTCGCGGTAGTGAATAACGCCCAGGTTTGAATAGGCATTAAGTCTGTTCATCCTAATAGCTTGTAACATAAGGTATTTGAATGACCGTTGGTTGAGCTATTACCAAGTTTTGAACATATAGGTATAAAGTTTCAAACGTCTAGTTCAGAAGTCTTAACTTAGTGAGCAAAGAGCTATATTACTTGTGAAACATTTATTATTTCCACAATTCAGTAACGCTTTACAAAGATAGGTTAGTCTATAATAAAGTGAAGATTCGATCAGTATTTTTTTCCTCAGTGACGTAGAATTTCAAACAAAAACGACTACTGCATTTTTAGAATATGCGCCACGACATTTTCTGCATATTTCTCAAAAGAAGACGTTTTCATTAAACAGACGCGTGTCGTAAATTAAATAGCTCTACGATATTCAGGTCTCAATATCCTTTGAGCTTGTTCCAGGAATATAAATGAAACGTCTATAACCATGTTGCAGTAGCTTCCTGGAAATGCTTTGAAGAAGAGCGAGGCTCTCTAACACAGGAATTTTAATACATAGAGGGTCACATAAATTAAAAATATCTGTAGATAAAGATTGAGAAAATGTGTTTTTAACTATTAAAAATAGAATTTATAAATGATATTGAATCAATATCTTTAGGACGGGTTGACTCAATGAAACTGTGTTACATCAGTAATTTCAGATATGTTTTTATTTGTTTGTATAAACTCTTTATCAGATTTATTTGTTTTTATATGTTTTTGAACTCAAGTAAGAGCTCTTGCACACGAGCAGCTTGTTGCCATCTGCAGCTGTCGACTCGCGTCAACGGCAGCCGCTGACACGTCGACTGCAGTTGTTGACGCTTCGGCGGCAGCCGTCAACTTTCTAACTTTAAATATCAGTGGCGGCCATCGTCAGCACGCTACAACTGCAAGTGTCGCTGTGTGTCGACGGCAGCATGCATATCATTATGCCGCTCGTGTGTAAGAGCCCTTATAGGAAATGCCATAGTGGGTTAGCATATTCGCCCGTAACTGTACATAAAACCAATCTTTCTGCAGTAGTTTATTAGTTGGTATCATGACGATTAAATATAAGCGTTATAAAATGAAAAATAAGCCATTGTAATAAATGAGAGAGAGAGAGCAAAAGCGGGTGTTAGAGGATATGATGAACCGTGGGTATCAGTTGTCAGTACAACGGTAGTTAAGTTAGTCATGTCAGCAGTCATCCTTGTTGTGAATACTTGGACACCTAGGGCTTTCCACAGCTTATTTGCTATCCCGCTACCAGGCTGGTCTGAATACGCACTCTCGAAGAGAAAGACCCGTGGTCCCACAGTGAAAAAGTAATAAGATAATTTTCACAATTGCGAAGCGCTTCGTGGCCCAACCCTAACGTTGTGTGATGCTAACTATTGATTAAGCTCGTAATCGGATAATATAAAACACAATCAAAAATATCATGTATCTTTTTGTGGACGGTTTTGCAATAGTCGCGTTGAGCACTTTTTGTGTTAACAAAAATAAAGGAACTCGCGTCCACAGATTTCGCCCTATTTGGACTATAGAAACTCTCCTAGCTAACTCATCAGCCGCATCGTTACCTCTGGAATCGCTGTGCCTCTTTATCCATTGGAGTGTGACATTATTGTTATGGTTACTTATTTCCTCCAATAGTCGACGTAACTTTTTATCATGGATAATGTAAGTAAGTAAGTTAATATTTAATGAGGATAGTAATTACAAAATTTTGCTTCATTGACCATGTACTTTTACTGGCAATTCTACAATGAAGCACCTATTTTTTATATTTGTTGACATCAGTTTTATTACAAATTATCCAGACGAAAATAAATCCAAAACTCACTCAAACTACGATTCCCCGTATAATGAGTACTAGCCTCCCCCGCCCCCATTAATTTCACGGGCTTAAAACAATGACAGTTAATTACTAATAGGTTTGATGTAGCATGTAGGTACAGTAGCAGGTACATATAGTTCTTTAGGCACGATAATGGTTTCCATGACAACCTGCTGTTGTAGATTGTATGTCTTAAGAATAATTCGAATAGTTTCACTTCTATTCGCAGTCCCCAAAAACTGCCCCGTATGATTTTTTTTTCTGTAATTAGTGATGGTAACCTGTGACCATAGTAACTATGATTACTCTCATGCCCTGAGGGCTGTTTACCAAAAATTCACTCATCAGTGAATGTATGCTGTAGCATAGATTTGAGCTCAGAACAGTTCCATGGATCTGAGTTAGTTATCACTTAATCCGAGATTTATAACCGAGCCGAGTCCGGAATAACGGCCTTAATAAAACGCGAAATACAACCTTTTAATAGTATTAATGTAAAAAGGTTATATCAATATTTTTTACTCAATCACGCTAAAAGGCTAATCGGATTGGGAGAACATTTGGTAGGTAGTTAGATGAGGCAATGTATTACAAAAAGAATACTTTTTATCATGGGGTGCAGTTAGCTAACTATTTGTGGCTTTACACAATTGCATGGGTAATTTTCAGTTTTATAGTCATGGCTTTATAGTACTTCTATAGACTTATCGTTATTTTTTAATTAGAACTTAATTTTGATGATAATCATATCCATACAAAATAAAGTACGTGGTGCTTCTAAACAGATTTGGTACCGTAGGATTTATTTCTAATGATAAAATATATTTTTCATGATTTTTTATTAATTTCGAACTAAACATTACCTACAACAGTAGAAAAGATAGCAATAGTGTTGAAGCTAAAATGACTGAAAAATGTCTGTCTGACTGTCTGTCTGTCTGTCTGTATGCTCACACATAACTTAAAAACTACAGCTCAGATTTCGATGAAACTTGATATAAAGATAGAAAAGTGCCCAGAAAACTCAATTATATACTTTTAATTAACCGGCTTCAACCAAAGGATGAGATTTCTCAATTTTACTGTCCATATATTTTTTTTTACGTGTGCGGATAAATTCGTCGTTTATGAACCGATTTTAATGGTTCTTTGTTATTTGGAATGATGACGAAAACAGGATCTGATAACGGCATTCCAGAGAAATCGAGGGGAATCTCAGAAAATCGTAGTGGCGACTAAAGCGTTTGAAATTTTTTTTATTTAGTATCTTGGAAGACTTCTCATTTCTTCATAGCTTTCGGCTCCATTATCAGATCAGCTCCAGAGCTTCATTAAATAGTATTCTATTTAATGAAGGTCTGGAGCCGATCTGATAATGGAGCCGAAAGACATGGTGTTTGGGCTTGATTAATTTGTTTTGGTGACGACTTTTCACCTAGATGGGTAGTGACTGTCATCAAGACGAAGAACAGTCAAGAGAACTCCTCAACCTTTTTCAGTAGCTACTTTGTGTTTGTACTTAATTCATTTCCATTGATAAGAACTTTGCACCCATATGGGTTATAAAGTCCAGCAGTTTTTGAGTGACACTCCAATACCTAAAAAGTATTTCGCCTCTTTGGATGATAATATCATCATTCACGGTGAACGACAATCGATCACGTAATTAGCAAGGGTCACTAAAATTAGCTAATTTTTTTAAGACTATGGAACCGACCTCAATACCAAAAAGTGTGAAATAACTAATTACACACGATATCTACTTTTGAACTAACATGGTACCGACTTCAACAAGTTATTTCACACTTTTTGGTGATGAAGTTTTTTAGGTAATATTTTTTTTTCTTGATCCGTTACATGAATCAAAGAATGCGGCTTGATCTCTCTATGCTACACAGCCTTATATAAAACTAGGGTCCCGATTAACTGGTCAACGCGCATGAACTTCTATGGCACAGCTAAAATCTACGCTATAACAATCAATTAAATCCAGCACACCGGTGCTTGTATTACTATATAGGGGATAGAGGTGCATAAATATGTTTTCATACCACCGGCTCATACCATCAACGTAAAGCAAGGCATTACATCCCGGGGCTGTAATGTTGTATGAAACTCCGATGGGTTTACTGGGTGATGGGTATCACTTACAGTGATTTGGATTTGGAACGTGAGTTGTAGGAAAACTCTGAATACGGAGACAGCATACAGAAATAAATTAAAAAGGCAGGATTGTACTATAGGGAATATTGTTGTGCACCGCGTAGCTGTGGGTTACGCACGGCCCCTCTTTGCGCATTCAAGGTTCATAGATCAAGTTACGTTCCGCGATCTGGTGTTTGGTGCTATTTTAACAACTTCCATAAAATGTTATAATTATGAACGTGATGCATGTATCTAACTGTATCGAAATATCGGGAGCTCCAAAGGTAGCTAAATCATGGTCTACAGGTCGTTAGTAGATACTATTTATAATTTAGTTAACAACCGCAAAAGTCTTTAACATTGTTTTCCATAAAATGATACTTCTAAAAATATTACTCTGTTCTTCTTTAACGGGACAAATGTGTCCAATTTGAATATTAACTATGAATTTATTTAACTTTTAACTGAATAACTGCTTTCTTAAAGCTCTGAGTATTGATTGTCACGCAGTAGGTATGAAAAGTAGAGTGTGCACGTCGAGGATAAAGCCTGTATTCGTCTTGGGCGGCTTTAATCCCTCCCTTCACTCAGGGATTAACTAAGGAATCCCCGTTGCACTCAGGGTTCAATATACCGCCCGTGACGTAAGACACTGTTTTCCCTCGGTGCATCTACTAATAATTAAGAATGTAATTAGAATACTTTAGAGTACTTTATAATATACGAGTACATAATGAAATACATGTTATTTTCAAATACAACATAACAAACAGCGGTTAGACAGCGGTGTTTGAAACACCTGCCTTTCGCCAGAGGGCCTTTTTTTATTTTTTAGGGAAATTTTTTTTGGTCTAGTGTAATAGAAGGCGAGCGTGTTGCCATTTACGGAGCACTGTTCCAGACTCCAGACTGCTATTGAGAATTTCTATGTCAGAAAACAAGCAATAACGGTCCGACCCAGGTATTGAACCCAGGACCTCGAAATCCCAAAGCGGCGCCAAGACCATGCGAGTGAAGCCACTGGCGGGTCAGCTCAATTGTCGCACCTATATATCTTCGAAGGGGCAAGCAGCGATGTGAAACACCTGCGTTTCGCCGGATATATTTTTGGTCCTATGTAGGGAACGAGCCTATTGTCATCTATGGGACACTGTTCCACACTTCGGACGTTTATTGAGAATTTCTTCGACAGAAAATCCCAATATCTGTCCAACCCGGGGATCGAACCCAGGACACCGAGATTCCAAAACGGCGCCTCCACTACTTGACCGAGACCAAGCGAGTGAAGCCGCGGGCAGGTCAGCTAGTATATCATAAATTCGCTCGAGTTTAATTTAATTTTGGCTGTCCTCACTTCACCAGTCTTTCTACAAAAGAGTATAAAATAAATTGATGAAAGTAATTTAAACTGCCAAAAACTATTAATAGCATTTTGCAAACAAAAACGCGGCCGTGATTCAAATTTTTTGCTCGGCTTTTATCGGACATGACGGTATTAAACAACGCTTTGTAGCATGGTAACTGTTTATCGGTGCTGCAAACGTTAGTTAAAGGTCACTACTTCATTCAGCGCTGAATTACGGTCATCAAACTTTCCTATTTTAGAGAGAATATCCTCGGACGGGATTCGAACCCGCGTCTGCCGACAATCCCATGACCCCTAGGTTACTAAAGTTCGCCGTTCGAGCATTGAATTTCGATTTTAAACTTCTTGTAGGAATGGTGGGGGGTACCAATTGAACAGCTTGACATCATTATCTAACCAAATAGTCTTTTCAAACAAATTACTTTCGTATTGATGTCGTAACTTATATTTATCTAGTAACCTATATGTTTTTTGAATATTATTGTCCGAACTGGAGGCCTCATTAGGCTGTTCACACACTTAGATTAGAAAGGATGCTAAAAATAATATTTGGCCCTTGGCTTTCTCCACGGAACAAAATGAAAGATTAAAATTATACTCAGTACTTACACTAAGTTATACTCATTAAAATATATCAGAGCGCCGTGACAGGATAGACTTCATAAAGTTACATAAAATATTTAATAATGCGATAGACGGCCCTTATCTACTTTCTCGTTTGAAGCGTCGAATACCTTTTAGATATCCTCAAAAGACTCTGACTACAGTTTCACCCCATTTTCGCAGGACTGTGTTAGGTGTCAATTCACCGGTGCCTTGAGTGTGTAGGCTTATAAATGATTGTAGTAACTCGGTGGATATTTTTGGGGATTCTCTGCTTGAATTTAAAATTAAATTAAGCTCACTTGAGACAAACGGTCAACAACTCTCTACGACTGTTCTACTTAAAATACTTATAATATTCTAATTTTGTAATGACTACTAAGTTATTAATATTTTGCATGTCTTATATATCGGTTACCTACTACTCCTTTTTAATGTGATTAATAGTGCATGCGGTGTTTCTCTTAAATAGGTAATACATTTAGCTAATAATATATACTTACATGTATCCTAGCATAAGATGTGATGTAATTATCCTTGAGAAGCCTAATAAATAAATAAATAAATTTATAACTAGCTAGTACTAGCGACGTAATCGTATCCTTCTTAATTGGTATGTATCGTTCAAGCAATTTAGCTTATCTTTAGAGAGCCATTAACGTGTATGAAAGCAGCTATTGAGCTTCAGAGAGATCAAGATTCAATAGATGGTTCTATATGGCTGGCAATACCTGTATACCTTGTGAACAAGTTCACAGGAAGTAAGTAGCTCATACAGTATATTTATTTATTTTATTTAATTCTTAATTCGTTGCTTGCTGCATTTACAGTATGAAACCAAAGCATGCAGCAAGCCCGTTTTACATAATATTTACCTTAAATTTAGTTAAGCTACAAAGACACATAGTTGCTTAAAAAATTAATGCATAAGCTTACAAACATACTTAGTCTTGTAAAAAACAAATCAACATCTGGTTCCTGAGCAATCAGGGAGTTCAGCAAATTGAGAGCATGAGACGTGGGAGCGTATTGAGCGGTTCGCGTACGCACTAGTGGTGGTGGGAGTAAACGTCGCACGCGCCGGAGCGGTGCTAACCGGTTCGGCGTGAACAGTGAACAGCGAGCCAGTGCACTCGAGATGTCTATTTTGCCGTTGAATAGTAAATAGTAGTGCGTCAATAATGCGCACTTACGTCTCAACTGTAACGTGTGCTCACCTACCATACCGGTGACGAACAAAGACGGATATAAGTAAGGATAATATCCGTACATTTTTTTGTACAGATAACGCATATATTTCTTTTGCACCCGTTCTAGCATAACTGTATATTTTTTCTCGTGGGGATCCCACACAAGCGAATTGTATTCTAGTTTACTACGAACAAATGCATAGTACAACGTAATTATAGCATTTCTATCATGAGATTTGGATGTTTGGCGCATAACGAATCCTAGAGATTTCGAGGCTTTGTTGCATACGTTGATTATGTGCTGATTAAATGTTAGTTGCATATCTAAGGACACTCCCAAGTCGCGGATTTGTGTGACGCGCTCTAGGTGGACACCGGATATGTGGCAGTTAAAGTGAATTGGAGCGCGTGCACAGTAAAAGTCATGATCTTGCACTTAGTCATGTTAAATTCTAACTGATTAGATTCACTCCAATTCACTACGCTATCGATATCCCTCTGCAACGCCTCACAGTCCTCCGTACTACTTATACCTAAGTACAGTTTCAAATCATCAGCAAACATAAGACATTTCGCATCTCTGATGACCTTCGGCAGATCGTTGATCATGATGAGGAACTGGGTTGGACCGAGATTGCTACCTTGACTCACACCTGAACGGGATACATAAGGGTCAGACCGGAAACCAGAGAGTTCAACATATTGTACGCGGTCATCAAAGTAGATGGAAAAAAACTGCAACAGCCTAGGCACGAATCCGAAATTAGAAAATTTCTGAAGTAGCACGTGATCGAATGCTTTTTTATAATCAAAATAAGCAGCATCGACTTGCCTGTTTTGATCCATTTCAGTAACAGTGTAGTCTACGAAGTTTATAAGGTTTGTAGCAGTGGATTGCCAGCTCTGAAACCATGCTGAGTTTCGGATGGTTGAGTTCGGACCTGCTCGGTGATATATCGATTGACAATCGATTCAAAAACTTTGGCAAATGTAGACAAAACTGCAATAGGCCTATAGTTTTCCACCTTTGATCTGGAACCCTCCTTCGGTATAGGAATTACTCTAGAAATTTTCCACATTTTTGGATAGGTAGCTGAAGCTAATGAGAGGTTATAATAATAAAACAGCGGCTTCGTAAAACAAGTCATACAATCTTTTAATATAAAGGGTGGGATGGCGTCAGGTCCAGCGGAAGAGTGGGCTTTCAGACGGCGAATCGCTACCGATAGGTCTGTTAAGTTGACCGACTCAATTGCGATCCGAGAGGAGTGCAGGAGTCTGCCGCTTTGCGCTCGGCGTAAGGAGAAGATAAATGAGGATTAGGTAGCAGAAATACTAAACTAAAGTAATTTGCAAATGCGTTAGCTGCATCTAGGCCAGTTACAGTAAGCCCTCCGTATTCAAAATCGTTAACAATTTTTCTAGAATCCCGCTGCGCGTTAACAAATTTCCAGAATTGTTTTAGGTCTTTCTTTACATCTAAATCGGTTCGTCGTATATAGGCTTTGTACGCAAGATCGATAAGCTCTTTGGCTCGCTGTCTATAAAACTTAAATAATTCTCGGTTAAACTCAAAATTGAACTGCTTGTACTTTTTTAAATGGAAGTACTTGTTCTTTAAAGTAGTGATTATATCGCGTGTAAACCACGTCGGATACTGATATTTTGACCTATTGTTCTTGTTATTTTTTAACGGAACGAATTTATTCAAGCACGTACTCAATTTAACATAAAATAACGTAACAGCCTCATCAACGTTAGAGATTGTATATAGTTCATCCCATTGCAAAGAATGTAACTCAGTATACAAAGACGGAAACTCAGCTTTTCGGAAGTTCCATTCCCGCAAATGTTCACCATCAGACTCTGACCGCTGCGCCACATGCTCACGCGGAACCCGTGGCCACGTCGGTCGCGCACACCGCATACTCACCATAATCGGAGGGTGATAGTTATCCATAGGAACGATAGGGTCTGCTTCACCGCTCACTACAATGTACTCACTCTCCAAATTGCTCAGTACCAAATCCAATGTAGTACCGAATTTGTTCGTTATTGAATTATGTTGTAGGTGTTGCCGCACCATATTTTGGTCCATCGAACCGAGATAAATAAAAGAACCAGTGCTATCAGCCCTACCTTGTCAAAAATTCCTTAAATACAGTCGTCTCAAAATCCTATCAGCCCAAATATCAGCTCTATTTAATAATTAAATATATAATATTATTACGACTATAATACTTTAATATTGTTAATTATTGTATCTAAAATTCTAAAATTCTTTACGGCAACTTGTTTACGAGTTGATCATTTCGACATTTGTGAATACCCACGGCCGGTAAATTACCTAACTAGCCGTGGTGATTAAGTTATGCGCTCCGATATCGTACTGAACGTAGGTACCTACGTAATAAACTACGTTTATTTACGATTGTTCACTATTGCTTGCAAGAAAGTCTGTAATTAAGGTACGAGTACTAGTACCTACGTGGTTATAAAGTTATACTAAGTACTGTTAAACGGATTTACTTGTGTTCGTGAGTGTAAATAATTATAATTCGTCCATGGTCGCACTTTTTGAATTCAGCTCAATTTAAAGGACTATATTCTACATTAGAGATCCACACAAAAAAATTTTGAGTTCCGTGAGAAATTTACGTAATTAGGTTACATATTATGTCATTTGGAATTGGATTAATTATTTACATTCAAATTAGGGTTCCGCGCGGGTAATGTTAATATTTAATACCTAACGAAATTACAGATTATAATTAATTAATTAAGCAATTAAACCCTCAGCTCACATAAGGTTAGATACACACGTTACTTAGTTAGGTGTTATTTTTAACCGACTTCCAAAAAAGGAGGTGCAGAATTTCACCTGCGTTTAGATATTTTAATTTTTTTTTGTTGTTTGTGCTGACTACGCCCTTGTCGTTTAACGATGCCTTCTAAATCACAGGTAGCCAGTTTTAGGGAAGAACAGATCGCTATTCTTATGCTGGCTGAGGTAGCGTTAACGTTGAAGTCCGGCAAATCAAAATATACTAATTCGGAATTTAATGTCAAATGTGCTGACGTAAGGGTGACTCGTGATAAACTCTTTAAAGTACATTATAATGAAAAATTGACGTTCATAAGTGCGTCTTTGATGCCTTAATTGAATAAATGATTTTGACTTTGACTTTGACTCGACGCGGCGTACTATGAAATCCTAGACACCGTAGGTTTATCAGACGCCCAGGAGGAATTCTACATCGATCAGTATAAAAGGACAATAGACGCCTACTACGAGATTCTCGTTGCCCAACTAGATCTAAACATATTGTCATCAGCTCACAGTGACGATGTACCATCAGCACAAAATAAGGCAAACGTCACAGCGCCAGCTACGGTAAACTCGGTTCTGCCTTTAATTAAGTTACCAAAGTTAACCTCACCACCCGCGCGCATCTCGCCCTCACCTCAGCAGGTATCGAACCCGCAACCTCCGCGCCATGCGCAGGTTTTGAACTCTTCTCACCATCAGTTCAGCAGGTATCGAACCCGCAGCCTCCGCGCTATGCGCAGGTTTCGAACCTGCAACCTTTCAGCTCCGCGCCTAGACCCGCGCGCTTCTCAGCCCACAAACAATCAGCACATATCCTCTCAGCACACAAATATTCAGCACATACCTTCTCAGCCCACAAATATTCAACACGTATCCACTCAGCCCACAAATATTCAGCACATACCTTCTCAGCCCACAAACAATCAGCACATATCAGCTCAGCTCACAGCTAATCAGCACACATCTTATCAGCCCACAACTATTTAGCACATATCTTCTCAGCTCACAACTATTCAGCACACACACACACAACACGACGACAAAATGTCGTCGCAAACACCTTAAGTCAGCAAGGCGCTGACATTCTGCACTCACTCTTACGCCAGCAATTCTGGATATTATCAGCTCGTCGCGTAATTCGACATCGAGTATACAAATATATGCATTGTTTTCGTTTCCGCGCTAAACCCAAGGCCCCATACATGGCCGACTTACCCGCCGACCGCGTGATTGTTCAGCCCGTATTCAGCAAAGTCACAATGTTAATTAGATATGATTGCGGTATAAATTATGTAGGCGCTAGAAATAAACTTAGGGAAATACAAGACTTTCTCGCAGCCAATAATGACAATATCGCACCTACACTTTCAGCTCTCTTAGCGGCATTGAAGACGTGTTCAATTCACATCCTCTCAGCCCCCTCTCTTCTGACCCTGTGGATCTTGAAGTACTCACCGCGGATCATTTCCTTATAGGTCGTCCGATCACCGCCTTACCTGAGTATTCGGTATAAGGCCGAGCCATTTCTGCACTAAAAAAGTTCAAGCTCGTTCAACACTTTTGGCGATCTTGGTCCAAATCCTACCTGCACACCCTCCAAACCCGCTCCAAATGGACTTCCCGATCCAGCCTACCTCAAGTCGGGGAACTGGTCCTGATAGTGGACGACCAGGTACCGCCTCTACACTGGCGCATGGGCGGCGTCACCCGAGTGGTGGAACTCAAGACGACCTTGGGCATCTTGACGCGACCTGTCCTCAAGATCGCCCGCCTGCCTCGATCGATTGAGCACCACACCACACCTTTGCCGCGCTGCGAAGATATTCGCGCGAGACCGCTTTTCCGTGACACATTGTCACACCTCGAGTCTACTCGGGCTAGCGCCCCGAGTCAGTCACCCTTACTGTACCGGCGCGCGCGCACGTGCAAATCAGTATCCGCTCTTCTGCTCCGCGTCACGACACGACGGATTTGCCCCGCCATTTTGCCCGCGCTAATACACGTGTACGCGAGTGCGCGTCAACCTAGTGCACAAACTTTAACCAAAGTGATACAGGCATCCAGAACCCATCAGCCCGCATTCCTCAGCCGGACGCCTATCCAGAGGAAGTCTCACGGATCACCCGCATTCCTGTGAGTACCTATCCTTTAACCTAACCTAACTCCCCTTTTAATATCATTCGACGTATGGCGACTTCGCCCCGCCATACTTTCCTCCGACCGTATGGTGTTGCCGCACCACTACCTCTATATCATTGGAATAGCCATGGACATCATCTGATGCACTTTATATTGATCACGAACAGCTAGCAGTACACCGCCCCATCCTGTGTCGCCAGCACGGTCCTGACGCAGCACCGAGAACCCGGGAGGGAACACTTCTGCGTCACATACGCTACTCATCAGGAAAGTCTCCGTAAGCGCAAATATGTTTGCTGATTCTAATAGAATCGACTTTAGACAAACGTCAAGTTTCGAGCGAAGGCCTCGAACGTTCTGATAAAAAAGTGTATATGTATTATACTGAATTCTATTGGCTCGTTTGCTGTTGTGGCTTACGAAATCCATTTCGCCAGGGTTTTATAAAGACATCTTCTGGCCAGTGTTCAGGCTTTAAATAATTATCAACATTCTTAGTTGAAATGCTTAACTTAAAAGACGCATAATCACCTCGCGACTTTAATGCTTCAACCGAGCAGTCATCTTCGGTACAAATGTTTCTGAGGTGAGCAAGAACTTGTGTAGTGCCGGTCTGAACGTAGTACAAATGCAGATTTTTCTCTCAGCAGCCGATAATAAACATACAGATGATCCCGAAATAGCTGTGCCACGAGTTACGTTGCTGGGTGAACGACGAGTACGGTGACGCTTAACTTCAATCCATTCCGAGGGGTCAGATTTTTTAAATTCATTTGGTTTCGTATTTGACTCTGCAGCTGTGTGCAAAAAATCTAATTGCAGCGTTGGTGCCGGTGGCGTATTAGGAGTGGGGGGCGCGCTATGACTCGATAATGTAATCGAATCGGGCGCTTTTGGGTTCGCTCGGAGCGAAGGAACTGCAGGCGACAGCTTGTTCGTTTCCTTAACCTTCTGATTGGCAGCGGTGATTGCCGAATTAGCGCGAAGTCTAGCTTCGCGTATTGGTCGCTTCGTTGTCTTCGAATCTTTGCTACCTTCGTTAATTTCACTATTAACTAATTTTAATGATGCACTCGAATGTTCACTTTTACCAACCAGTTTTTTTTGATTGAGCACAATCTTCTCTAGTGAAATAATTTTGTTCTCCATAGAAAGCACTGTCTTAGTAAGTTCACGAACAGCAGATTCCAACGAAACATCAGACATTTCCGATAGTATATATTAACGCGGTGCTAGCAAAAACGACCGCCGACTGCAAGAGTGCGGGGTCAACAAAAATATATGTAAAATACATTATGTTTTTACATCCACGAGAATATTGGCAGAGATGTTAAACCATCAATTTTGCAAGCCATATTGTTTGTTAGAACATGCACTACGAAGCGAGCATTGCCATAGATTCGAGGGTCTTAGCAATTGCTATTACGCTATATCAGCTCACCCTTCAATAAACAGGCGAGACCTAACAATTGCAAATAGCATCTTATATTATGTACACAAGTATCTATCGATAAAGAATCTCTTGAGACCCGAGTACTATTGTGAGATCTTAGCAAATCCTGATTTATTAAAAATCCAAGCAACTAGCTTCTGCTACAAATAATGTAGCATCATGCTTCAAATAACGTAGCATCTTGCTACAAATTTCGTAGCATCATGCTACGAAACACGTAATAATTAGTTGTATGAGGTAATACTCGTAGGTTGAGCAGGTATTAGACCGAACTGTTTCTGAATTTCACCATCGGACATCACGACGAAAATTTCATATAGATCATGTTGATGTCTGGGAGTCCACAACCGTGCGATTCCGACAACATTTACTGCCTCACACTATTACTATGTGGAACGAGCTGCCACTTGAGGTGTTTCCGAACAGATACGACATGGGGGCCTTCAAGAATCGAGCCTGTTCCAGCGGCTTCACTCGCTTGGTCTTGGTATAGTGGTAGGATCGCCGCTTTGGGATTTCGAGGTCCTGGGTTTAATACGCGGGTCGGACCGTTAATGGGTTATTCTGTCAAAGAAATTCTCAATAGCAGTCTGTAGTCTGGAATAGTGCCACGTAGATTGCAACAGGATCGTCTCCTATTACATAGGACCAATAAAATATAATGCCTGTGCAACGTAGGTAATTCAAACATCGCTACCTACTCCTTCGAGGATGTAGGCGTGGCGATTAGATTTGTAGTGTTTAAAAGAACATAAATTTCATTGTGTAAGTAGTTACGTGTTATACATAATGTAGTATATATAAATATCTTAATTTTTCATCTTTCCTCGTCATACGTAATTTAATCTCCCGTCCCTAATTTTTTTGCGATTATTTCTAAGATACCTTAAAATGTTCCTACTTTGCTCCTATGGGGTTAACTGTGCTCCACTTCTCTCAATTGATTTATCGCCTAATATCTCCAAATCGGTGCAACATTTCATTTAAATGTGAACGCATCCGAAACATTTGACTTTTAAGTGGCACCTCTGAGCTGGCAATTTTTTCATCTGCCATTATTTCTTATGTCAGGTGCAGCTGAAGTCCATACGTCAAAAGTTATATTGTTTTGTGTATCCGAAAATGCCACTTTCATCTTGAAATCTGCATAGCGCATTAAGGGAATTATGTTCTTATGTTATTATGTATATAATCAGGTAAACGAATATGTTAATATTTCATTGAATTGTAGATTTGGTCGTAATCTAACCACACTTTTTTGGCGTGCTCATATTTTCGTAGGTACGATTGGGTAACTTTGCGCCTGGAGTAAAGTATGATTTTTCGACCATTAATACTATCATAATAGGTAAAGCGTAATATAACTGGAGCAAAGTTTGAATATGGCAAGTATAACTTTGCTCAAAAAGCTTCCACAATGGAGATTGCTAGTGAAACATACCCAGGAGCAAAGTTACCCATAACCATGGGTAACTTTGCTCCTTATTCCTAGTTTTATATATATTATAAAATACCTAATTATGTTAATTTAACTATCAAAATATGTTGGATAACATTATATTCTTTAAATTAATACATCTGAGCATATTTCATAATTAATAGTTTAAACAATATTCATAATTCCCTTTTTTTGGAGAAAATATTGGAGCAAAGTAGGAACATTCTACGGTATTCGATTAAATTATATGGTGTACTAGATGACAATAATGTGCGAAAAATGCTTAAGGCCTCTAACATATTTAAAATGAATTCTATTTATACCGTTTTTGTGTAAATAACTTTCTAATTACCGCTTTATAATTGCCCATTTAATGGATATAGTATACTATGTAATCCTTAAGAGATAGATATATATTTCACTCTATCTATTAAAAAAACCACATCAAAATCCGTTTAAAAAATCTAAGCATACATAGGGACAGACACACAACGGTAAGGGACTTTGTTATATACTATGAAGTGATAATGATAAACAGTAACAGTAATATAAAAAACTATGCCAGTGTTCATAAAATAATGCAGCTCTTGTAAGTATGTGTAGGATAAGCTTAACATTATGTTTATAAAAATGACATCGGGTAAAGTAAAATTCTCATCTCAAACATCCAACGCTCCAACAGACAACAGCCGTATTTATAAACAAGCAAAAGTAATTACTTAAGAAAAAGTAATTACTTTAGCGACGATTTTAAGCTATCAAAGGCTAGAATCCTTAGCCGAGTAATAGTAACCATTGCCTTTGCTTAACCCGGCGAGGATGTGGTAGGGTCAATTTGACCCCACTCCTCTCATGTTGTGTACAGTTGTTTAGGCCGCATTCGTGCGCAGTCGAACGTCTCACTAGCTGGAGTTATTGAACTCCGCTCCCCGCTGCACGCCACTTGTCAGTCGTCCGTATATACGTATATACGTAATAAAGTACATTTGCCAAGAACACATTGTTCCATTTTGTCAACTATGTGCTACGACTAGAGCGGATTAGTGCCTTACAAGATTGATTATTAATTATTTTATGATAGAAGATGATTGATCTCATTACTGATTACCAGAAAATAATAATTGATATAATGATTATAAGAAAAAAAAAAATTTGTTACATGTTAACGCAAGTTGCGCTTTAAGTTAATTATTTTTTAGACTTTTCAAATAGCTCTAATAATTAAACATTTATATGCCTACTGGTGTTTTTTTTAATTTAAATTATTTAATTACTAACTATTACTTAGGTTTCTTGATAAATCTTTTTTTAATTACCTCTTAGTAGATATAAAAACTACAAATTAAATACAGGGTCATGAGGACCCTCCACATTCCCGACGTAACTTTTTGTACCACATTCTCACCGGGTTAAGGAATGAGAACACGTAAATTTTTTGTTCTTATTGCAAAAGTGAAGTTGTATTAAAATGACATTCGCACACAAGTCTGAATTGTGAAGGATTTATTATGCTGTAAAAATCCCATGTCAACAGCCCAATCATTTTCAGCCGGAAGACGTCCACTGCTGAACATATGCCTCTCCCATAGAACGCCACTTGGACCGGCTACTCGCTTCCTGCATCCAGCGATTCCCGCGGTTCTGACGAGGTCGTCGGTGCACTTAGCGGGGGGCCGGCCTACACATCATCTTCCGGTGCGTGGTCGCCACTCGAGAACCTTTCTTCCCCATCGGTTATCAGTTCTGCGAGCGATGTGGCCTTAATACAAGTGTTAAAATATACATCAAATTTTGATAGGGCTATGTCATGCATTTACTTTAGTAAGTAACGTTCATTGCTGGACTACAGAATAAGAAATTATGTTGAAGTAATCTATCGTGAAGTAATTAATTCATTGAGAAATTACTTAGCAACAAGTAATTACTTGTTTATAAATACGGCTGTTAAAGCTTAACGTAATAATATGTCAAAAGAGCGCCCCCTTTCTGTAACCCTGCATCCTCACCGACATAAAAAAAATTCGTTGCGCTGCAAATGAAATCACGCAGTACCTGACCTCGTTGGACCAACACGTACCCCTTTGACGTGCCACAAAGCCTAGTCTGTCAAGTCAGTTGTTTTGTATATGTCGAAGAATATAACTAGAAAATATTCCATGGATTTTTTTAGAAGTTTCGATTACAGATACTGTTGATGGAAGTTTAGAAGGGATGGCGTCATCAAAGCAGTTTATGTTATATGTACACTAGGAAATTGTCAGCTTACATATATCGGTAACATGGTCTCTGAAATTTATCTTGGAGTAACCCTAGGTCTTAGATTTTACCAATAGACATGGTTTCAGATATATAATAAATTTAAATACTTAGTATATGATTCAGTACATTATGTGTTAATCCAGCGCCTCATCTACCTTCAAACCAAATTTCATCAAAATTGCCCCCGCCGTTTGAGCGTGAAAGAGTAACAAAGATCCACACATCCATACATCCATACATCCATACATCCATGCATCCATACATCCATACATCCATACATCCATACATCCATACATCCATACATCCATACATCCATACATCCATACATCCATACATCCATACATCCATACATCCATACATCCATACATCCATACATCCATACATCCATACATCCATACATCCATACATCCATACTCACACACTTTTACGTTTATAATATTAGTAGGGTACTATGTACTAGAGTTCTGTGAAATATTTGAACCACTTTAATATGTTGAACTGGAAATCCACGTTTTGAAGGCAAACAAAGTGAGTAATAGCTCAGCTGGTAGCGGCCATCTATATGTTTTGTATAAAGATTACTATATATGGGTAAAAGTCATACTATCCCTATTTTTCACACACAAACAAAGCACACTAGGGCTATATAATGGGTGTTAGCCAGTCTATTTTCCAAGAATGTAACTTACATTTAGTTATTTTTCCAAAACAATTTCAACACGTTCAGAAAAACAACAGTCTAATAATAGTATCTACTCGACTTTTGTTAAAAATATTATTCCGCTAAAATCAAAATTAGGAATTTCTTAAAGACACAATAACTGGAATCGTTAGTGATCTAAGAAGAGAACGTGAGCAATTATTATTTGATTTTGATATTAATAAACGTGATCTAAATATGATGCTCCGTGGGTGGTAAACGATTATTCCGTCTGCCCCTGGCATAACATTCGGAAGAGACGAGAAAACCCGAGCAAGGTGGTAGGCCTCTTTTGCAAGAAGGCCGTCTTGGTAACACCGTAGTGCCGGATGAAGATGAATGGACTGGCAAAAAATGCATTACTGCGTTCAGGTGTAATGGGCTTTGTAGCAAGTGGAATTGCTGGACGAAAGATACGCAATAGCCAAAGCCTCGGAGTGACGAGTGTAGTGCAGTACCAGGCAAAACGAAAGTTGTAATTAAATTTAATGTAGGTATTCAGTAAAATAAATAAGTATTACGACTACCTATATAGTTTTCACAAGTATATTTTCGGTTACATTTTAGCTTTCTTCATTATAATAATCTAGATCGTTCTTACAGACAATGTTGCAAAGGGCATTGTTTATTTCCTGCCTTCCATGAACAGGTTGCCCATCAAAATTCAATATATAGTCAATAATTCAACTTAGATTTTAAAATAATTATTGTATTGTATTTTTGTATCAAGGTGTATCTATCAAAAGTTAATTTAAATAATATTTATTTTGATAATATCCTGTTTTACAATTGATTTCATATTGCGTGGTGCGATCAACGAAGAAATAATGTCAGGAAGCATAACTCAGAACACATTCCGCACAAAAAGTGGTCCTTCAAACCAAAACGACGTATGATTCCAAATACAAATTGCTTCCGAAGTTACAAATAGACATGTTCGGTGATTGGTTTAAATTCAGAAAGAAAGCACGGATTGGTCACGCTCGTGCTGCTATGACTACTATGACAGCAGAGTCATAGTGGCGTGGACGATGTTATGCAACAAGTAGACTGGACCAAGTCAATAATAACACAATGTTTTTTATTTTATATTTGTGGTTTTTATTTCGGTTACTTTTTAAAGTTCAATCAACTCTATGTCCCACGAAATATAATCAATTTATTAAGTTTTTGTCTAGAAGAAATTAGAAGAGACTCTTTCTTTGCAATGTAGTGAAGACGGGTTCTGAGAAATTCAACGATTATACATTTTATCGAAAAAATGTAATGGTCTTTATCTGTCAGGTGACTGTTTTTCAGTGGGCGCAGAATATCTTCATTATTAATTATTTCAGAAAAACACTTTGTTGATATTACTGACAGGTTACTCGCCCGAGTTAGTGAATCATTTATTTTTGTTATCTGTCTTAGTTGTGTTTCTGTGCGTATGCATATTTTATACAAAATCACAGATGGATACGAGAGTCCACCGAAATCTTTCAAACAAATTAATTTGTGAAAATAGAATTTTTCATTTGCAGGGAGCAACGATAAGCATTCTGTACAGTTGATTTTCGCTTGAAGTTTCGGGTAACACAGCCGGCTATATAACCTACAATTTGCTCCACGGTTTCTGGCATTTGAAGGCTAGCGTCCAACATGCTTGATAACACCATGCAATTCTCTTCTTCTGTTTTACTGTCACCTGCTGCAGTAGAGTTACAGTCGTTGTCTGTATTATTTCTAAAACCAGGAGTCGTTTTATTGATTACCGAAGAGCAATTGAGTATTGGAATGTTTTCCAATGGTATGCTGTTGCCTGTGAATTTAGAGCTGAGGCTCAAGTTCAGTAAAGTCTTTTCATATATTCCCATAAACTGTCGGGCGTTTATTGTTGCAACGGCCGTGGTCACTCCAAAAAACAACTAAATATAATCTTGGCTAAATTTATACGGTAAAATAAATTTATTTTTTGTGTCTCTACTAGCCGTGCAAACAGTAATTTAAAACTTGAAATACATATGAGAAGTCCAAGAAATCCAGTTTGGACTGAGATTTAGTCACTGGTTTCAACGTGTTAGTATACTCCGTTATTCTTTGTCCATTAACTCTATGAGTTTTTTTGTCTGCACATTGACTTGGAGACATTTAATATATTTTTCGTTTTGATCCAAAATGTCGTATAGTTTTTCTTTTTGTTCCACCGAAAAAGGGTGTTTTAACCCTTGTCCAGAAAGTGACCTTGAATTGAGTATGTTTAAAAAGGTTGTTAAATGTTTCTAAAAAGCTAACAGTGGCAGCTGTGTCTTGAAAATTAGGTATGTTTAATTGTTGCGAGCAAAATTTGATCGCATCAGCTACACTTTGACTCAAGGTTTAAGTCGCTAGTTTTACGTTCATGATATTATTTCGGAACTCTATATGCCGATTTGACAACTTACTCGTATTCCCAAAATGCAATCCAATGTTATCTTGAACATTTTTCAGTTTCTGCAAATGTGCCCACTCGATTTTTTTCTTGTTTTCATCTATCAATATCTTTTTTGCCTCTAAAGTGTTACGCACAAGTTTCACCATATGACATGAATCCAATATCACAACTACTGGTTCTCCGGTAGATGGGTGGTCAAAAAAAGTTTTTAAATTATTTGTGTCTTCAAAATTGCAACCCAACAATGAATAATAATTTAGCGTCAAAGTCAAACAAAATTTTACATTTACGCTCATTTCGCGAAGAAGAAAGTACAAGTCTGTCAAAAATATTTTTTCTCAATTTTACAAATCACGAAAATATAGAGTGCAGAGTGTAATGAAGGCATATTATGAGATCGGATAGCTTTTAGCAGAAAGAGAGGAGATGACAGGCACAGATAATTATAAGTGATAGGGTTTTTGTAAAGTATCAGCACAAACGTGAAGCGCTTAAAAACATTGTTAACAAAATTCCATGCCAAGAACCTCATTACTGTAGAGGGTACTACTACTAAGTACTACTAAACGGTACTATTTGTAATCAGAATTGTCGATAAACACACTATGGAGGCAGTACAACTCAGAAGTCAACTATGATTTGAAAGTAAAAAAGGCCTACTTTCGATTAATTTCAAACATAAATTATAATCTTGGTTTTGGTACTCCCAGAACAGACGTTTGTGCAACTTGTTTGAGATTTCCATTTGAAATGGCACGCGAAAAAGAAACTCAAGCATGGAATCAGCTCATCATAGCTCAAAGAGTCCACAAATTGAGAGCTAAAGCTTGTTTTGAAAAAGTAAGGGAAGAAAACTCTGCCCTAAAGACATTTTCATTTGACTGCGAAAAAAACTTAAACTTCCTCAAAGTCCCCGACCAAATCGCGTACTATTTGCGGAATGTTTATTTGTACTGTGTGAACTTTACAATGGTAGAAGGTTCATCAAAGAGTAATTTAGCACCAGTAAACGTGAACGCTTATTGTTGGACAGAAAAAGTTTACCCTAAAGCAGCAAACCAAATTGCTTCAGCCGTATATCACTGCCTCAAGAAGAGTGATTTTTCTACTTGTGAAAAAGTACTACTCATAGCTGATGGCTGCGCAGGACAAAATAAAACACAGTTATGCTTGCAATGCTTTCAAAATGGATGACAGAAGCTCCATCAAACGTTAAGCAAATCGAGATGGTATTCCCTGTTGTAGGGCATTTGTATATACCACCAGACAGGGTATTTGCTAAAATTGAGAAGGAAGTTCGTCTTCATAAAGTTATAAGCGGCCCTCAAAAATATTTGGACATTATTTTCTGATTTAGTACTGTAACCAGATTGGGAATTGCTGAATGTAAAGTATTTGACTGGAAAATAGCTTATCAGCAAGTTTTTAAGCCAGTGGGTAGCTGGCACTTCCAGTTCAAACAATGTAAGCGGTTCATTCTAAAACGTTCAAAACGACCCGGCAATATTTTGGTTCAAGGGCACCTTCATTATACAAGTGACGATAGAGGTATTTCAAAAAATGTAAATATCATTGAGAATAAGCGCTATGATAAACCCAGAAGAAATACACCCTTCGAACAATATCACTGCTGCCAAGAAAAAAGATACTTCGACCCTATTAAACAGTCATTGGGTAATGACTGGAGACAAGTGGAAGAATTAAAGTTTTTTGAATAATTATTACGGGAAGGTCAAATTGAAGAAACTAGCCAGCAAACTGAATTTGAGGAAATTAATGAAGAATAGCTACAGGAACACATTGACGATTTGCAAGAGTAGATTAATAATAATTCAGTGAGCTTATACAGTAATAATTGTAGTTACAGAGACAATAAATAAATTTCCTTACAAAATTAGTTTATTGTGTCATACTAATTTAAATAATACAATAATTATTTTTAGACAAAAACTTAACAACCAACTACTGGACCAAAGTGAATGAAATTTTTATGAGACCATCTCCCAAAACTCTTCTAGAGATTGAAAAAAGAATCATCCAAATCGGTTCATAAACGACGAAGTTATCCGGGAACACACATAATATATATATATATATATATACATGCGGTCGTATTGAGAAACCTCTACTAATTTATTAATTTACAAAATTTCGTCTACAAATATAAGTTAATAACATTACGTTTCATCTATGTCTATATCTCATTTTATATACAAATACAAACTGCGTAAAATAAAAAAAATCATCTACACCGTTTTTAGCAGACATGAATGTTGCTGTCTTTGCTTTTATGTGCCTCATATATTCAATGAAAAAAACACCTACATATAAACCGTACCGGAAATAAACCGTATTGGGATCGCACCGGATATATATACATACATATTGGACATACGAATACGACGGTTCTTAGAATCGATGTGCCACGCAATAAGGATGATTAAAAGATAGGAAAATAGGATTAGATCCATTCGGTGTAATGGTTATTTTTTCTAACTTTTCTGCCTTCTATCTTTTATTTATCGGAACGTCTTTTTAATGTCTTTAAAATGAATGTATAATTATATACTTGCATTAGCGTTTAGACAAGCAGTTTGCAAGTTACTGTTTGTAGGCGTTATTGGTTTCACAATTGGTGGATCGACCGGCCTTCGGCCTCGCCCTAGTTGGCGAGGCCGGACTGTTTTTTGTTTGTGTAAGGGTGTTCAGCACAGCCCGAAATCAAAGTCGTAGGCTTTGATCAGCTTCGGGCCTACAACGAAGTAAAACCGACCATTCATGGCCAGGCCAAAGGTCGAGCTTTTTGAACGTTTTTTTAGAATGTTTACCATTATGCCACTCGTTTTCAAGAGAAATGCCAAATTTTTGCAAACCAGTGTACGCAAAAATCCCGCAAAAATCCCCATTTAAAAAATTGCGCGCTTTCGGTAATTTTGTTGTAGTAAAATATCTATTGAAGCTATTTTGTATCTATAAACTGTATAAAATTACACTTAGTATCCAGTACATCCTCTTTGATTGTAAGAATAAGTCATCTGTGTTCTTTTAGTCAAACCATAGTGGTAAAGTCAACCAGAGAACACAACGAAGAGACGAAATAGGATAAAATAAAAAAAATGAAATAACTGTACACTGACTATAAAAATCTCTATAGTAAAGAAGCATTACAGATACAACGATATTAAGGACTTTTAATACTAGTAATATATAAAAAGAATGGTTCAAGTTTCTTGCCGCTTCTTCTCGGTAGGCTATATATATTTTGGTACGCAGCGGTAGAGTCTTTAAAGTACATTACAAACTAAATTGACGTTCATAAGTGCGTCTTTGATGCCTAAATTGAATAAATAATTTTGACTTTGACTTTGAAAACTACCTACTAAATTTGCCAAAAAAGTAGTACAAATTTTCATATAAATATGAACTTTATTACATACCAAATAGAGGGCTTAATCGTGCTCACACGTGTCATCAAAACAAAATGGCCGCTGTCTATAAAGAAACCTATTTTAGCAGGATCATAAGACTTTCCTTAGGTTCTGTACTCGAAATAGCAATACTACTACTAGTTTTCACTAAATTATACACTAGCAAACACGTAGTACTTGCATATGTCGTAGGATTATTTGATAATTCGAATCTTCGCGAAAATCCTAGGGGTTTTGCGAAAACGCGGATAATTAGACATAGGCGAAAAATTATCTTATCTTAATTACTGGACAAAGTCAGGATTTTAGCGAACAGCGCACGCTCGCTGCGCTCGCTCGGCTCGCGCGTTGTGGTCACAAGTAACCTAACACTCCTCCTCGCTTCGCTCGTCGTCGTACCTATTTGTGACTTTGCCTTAGACTGGTTTACGTTAATTTTAGGTATTAGGCACTTTTCGCACTTTTCGCAAAAATCCTGACTTTGTCCAGTAAGGTTTGATAATTTTTCGCCTATGTCTAATTATCCGCGTTTTCGCAAAACCCCTAGGATTTTCGCGAAGATTCGAAGTATCAAATTATCCTACGACATATACAATTCAAAAAACAAGTGATAGTCACTTTTTTACTTCGAAATGGTTGCTTTACGCCAACCTTCATTTTGTTTATAGAGAAAGAGTCCAATTGTATGTAACTGTTTTACTGCTGAAGTTCAGCTGCATCAACTTTTCAAATATTCATGAATATTGCACAAAGATGAAAGCGGCACACGCACCTCGCAACATATAGTCTGTTTGCCTTGTTCACTCCATAAACTTGAGAATAACTCAACCGATGTCGATGAAATGGGGCATTATATCCCGGGGACTTTGATTTGTCATATCAAGTGTAAAAGCAATTTAATATTAAAAACTTTTCGATCGTATTGAGAAGTTATATTTTTTAATCCCAGCTGTCTCTCTGTCTCAAATATGGGTAAGTATTTTCATTCCATCTATTCGAAAAGGACGACTTGGTTCGCCTTTAAGTGCACCCAAAGGTGGTGTTTTCTATTAGAAACGTTTAGCGGGCATTAATGAGTTTTTAATCCTCTTTATAGAAAAAATTTCAGCGCTAAAGAAATCGAACGCAAATATTCTTTGAATAAAAACTGGCTGGTACGACGGCCCATAAAGGCGCCGGTTGAACAAAAAAACAAATTTAAAACGTGCGAACTACAGCCCGCGTTTTCGTCTATTTTCAAGGTTTGTTAAAAATTCATGGTTTTGTTTTGAAAAATGAGCTCTTTAAGTAACAGTGAAAGTATATAAAAAAGAAAGAATTAGAACTGACGCAAGAAATGTGATTTAGCAAAATCCCGAGAGAAATATATGAAAGCCTATGGAAAAATGCAAGACACGCCAAGAATGTTTTAGAATCTGTGTTTTTGCCTACTTCCAGTACTTAGCCATAACTAAACAACCTTCCACTCTTTACTCTAGTACCTACTCAATGCTAAATTCAGTTATTTTCAGTTTAGTGGTTACTCTTTGTTTTAAAAAATATTAATATTACAATAAACTATGAGGAGCCTTTTATTTTTTCATAGAGGGTATTGAAAAGTAGAGTGTTTCACTTGAGCGCAAAATATTTTTTTGGCTTGGGCGACGTACTTTGAATCCCTCGCTACGTTCAGGATTCCACTAAAGAATCCTTCGCTGCGCTCGGGATTCTACTCTAAAATCCCTTACTTCGCTCTGGATTCCCCTCAGGAAAAGTGCCTCGGCCGTAAAAAAAATATGTTGCTCCCATAGGTCACAATCTACTATTATTGCTACTTATCCAAACCATTTGACTGCCTCCAACACGATATACTTTTGTTAAAACTAGAATGTCATGGATTTAGTTGTGTGCCGCGGCTAAGGTAGCGGCCATTGTAACGCGGTTGCGATGAATATCTGACAGCATGCCCTGGCAACATACGAGTACGAACGCACGAACGCTCAGGACCGACGAAAAAATGGTCAAATTGGAGGACGAGATGCGCAAGTTACGCTGGGATGTTATGGGGTTATCGTAGATCATATACTAGTAGTTCTTACAGAGCCATTGGTACCAGGTAGCAAAAACCATTTTCCATGCGTGTTTTGTTATCCCTTCTGATTGTTCCATCGAAAACTAAATAAAAAAAAAAAGGCTTTGCCCCGTTTGTAGAGCTCTGCGACCTTCATTTTCTTTTTGGTATAATATACACTACTAAAATTTTGTTATAATTATTTCTATTTTATTTATATAATCAACCTAATTTTATTTAATTTGTTGTACCTTTGTATTTTTGTATGTAACTAATAACAGTACAAACTACTGATCCTATTTCAAAAGTTATTTTGTCGTTAGAAAGCTACACTATCACTCAACATAGGCATCAGTACTATATTTATAATACTTTAAAAAAATTAGGTATTCGTATGAAAACTTCGATAATGTAACGCAAGGTAAATAATAGGTAATACCAGAAAACATTCTTATGTCGCGTACGCTGCGGAAACTATTGACAATAGAGCAAAATGATGTATTATAGTTTAATAGAAGACATCAATTTTTACAAAAAGTGTGTGATACCATATGTCTAATTATTACAGTTACGTCACAATAACTACTATTCCATGATATAATAATGCTATATTAACGCCAGTACAAACTAGGCCACATTATTCGTACCTTTGTGTAAATCCTTATCTACTCTAATAATAAAGAGAAAAGATTTGATAGTTTGTTATGTTTATTGGATTCAACATCACCATCATCATCTTCTATCACCGCGCGGGTGTAACCGCGGTGCGCAGCTAGTCTAATATATTATGCATGCAGTAAAGCTCCATTCAGGTAAACTGAAAAGGTTGCGTACACAAAATTGCATTCAAATATGTTGCAAGTGTACCAGGAGATCAAGATCATGAAAGAGTTTAAAGCTCACACGATCTGTGACAAAGATATCATAATATAGTCACATGAAACGGAAACACTATGCTATCGGTAAGGTATCGTCAGGTCCGAACGTTTCCGAACTTTGACGAAAACGAACGTCAGTTGCTGAATACGACTTGCATACGACCGTACAAGAAATCAATACAGCAATGGGGTGGGAAAGGGGAAATGGGCAACAAACGTTTAAAATATGAAGTCTAGATCTATCCATCTCTGTCTAATCCACACGTGTTTTATGTATACTATACAAGTCTGATATATGAATCTACTGATGGTATACCTACGTAAAAAGTAACTTAATCTTTTACTCAGTTTTACCTTTTTCAGGTACTAATATTAATAAAGTAATCAATTCAGTTATGTAGGTCATAATAACTACTGAGTATCGAATGAAAATATTACAAAATTGAACTTTAAATTCTGAAGCGCTCGTAGCGGAGCTCAACTTGGCAATCTTAACCGATCAAGAAGTTAAGCAACACTTGCTGCGGTCAGGACTTGGATGGGTGACCTCTAGTGGCATTATTCAACTGAGCACTTCCGTGCTTCGGAGGGCACGTTAAGCCGTCGGTCCTGGTTGTTTGTCTTAGGACAAAAGTCGTTAGGCTATGTCGAAGGCGTTCGGACGGCCTGAAAACTTCGATATGGGTTGGCCACTAACCTATCCACCAATCCACACAGGGCCCGCGTGGTGGATTATGGCCCAACTCTAAGAAGAAGGCCCAATAGTGGGACAAAATGGGCTGATTATAAACTTTAAATACAAAATGTTGATCGTATGTACCGTAGGATCTCAGACCTCAGGGTTTGTGGCTAGGCCAACAATAAGAATAGCATTTACGTAGTCAGACAAACGGGCCAACGATTTTAGAGTTCCAACTGATTGCAACGTTTCAGTTAGTGTGTAGCATTAGGTGAGTTTTATTATTAGAGATTCAGGTATCTCATTAAGCTTTTAACGACAATCAGTGACCAAACGAGCAAGCCGCTTGCCTGATGTTAATATGTGAACAGTCCAGTGCTATTCAGAATTTTACACCACAACAGTTACACACCCTGCATAGTATGAACTTATATATACGGGTAATTTCAAAAATTGACAGTTGCTGAACACGCATGCTTACCTATATTTCGTCATATTCGCCAAATTTAGACTGCGAAATGGCTTCTTGTAGGCTACATTTAATAAAGCTATTTGTGCCCTTTCTGCTTTGATAGAATAAGTTGTATAGGCTACTTCCCTTATACCAATGCCGTAAGTGCTATAATTAAAATACTGATGTGACACAGAGCATTATAAACTTCATTTGCATATGTCATTTAAGTTATATAATCTATGTATATAAAAATAATATAAGAACCCGTATTTCTCCTGATCACGCTTTAACTTCAGAACTGTTTGACCGATTTAATTCTTCTTTTTTCTAATGTTTTCTAATACTTCGTAGAAGGTTCTAACATTAAGAAAAGATGAGAGATTATGGCGAGGCCGAAAGCCAAACCTACTACGCAAATGCAGTTGCAGGCAGTAGCTAGTCTATATACATAAAAAAAACCATTATTTCTCCTGGTCACGCTATAATTTGAGAACATATGGAACAATCTCGCTAATTCTTTTTTGTTGTGTTAATTATTGTCAGGTGAAAGTTCGTATAAAATAGGTTGAAAGCAGAGTCTACCACGCGAACGAAGTCGTGGGCATTCGCTAGTAAATAATAATAATTACGGAATCATCAACATTTTTACTAATGCTTCTGGTGTCTATGATTGTTTTGAGTAAACAAAATTTCAAAGATTAATTATAATTAATTGCCGTGTGGTCCCGGCGTAAGAACAGGTCTACCCAATCTCTTCCCGTGAGTGCCGTAAGAAACGGCTAAGGGAATATGCAGGAAATGGGCAGCAGCATTTCCCGCTGTCTGCATTACCATCCACTGCGATCACAAAAACGCCTGCCAAGCGTGGTGTATTAAGGAAAATCGCTCCTCAAACAATGCAAAACGAGCTCCCAGCAACTCTGCTATCCGTGGCTACGGTACCGGCCATTGTAACGGTAGAGTAGGGCGTGCAAAGAATCTTCAGCAGAGACCCTGCTACCAATCCCAAAAAAGACATGTGGCCCTGGCAACATACAGTTTACGGACGCTCAGGAACTCACTGACAAAATGATGGTGAACTGGTGAAAGATATGCTCAAGTTAAACTGGCATGTGATAGGGTTTACCTGACGTCTAAAGACAGGGACATGACACTATTATCCTAATTTCCGGCAACTTGTTCATCCACCGGGAGGAAGACCAACAATCCCAAAGTTGTCTCGGGTTCCACGTCCAAGCAATTCTCTCGTTAAGAACGTCTTACGAACAAACTTATTAAAGAGTTGTAGGTCCATATTGCTCTTAGGCCAAATTTTCTAGTTCTTTTTGAGAGTCATTACGAACCGTCTCGCACGCAGGTTTTATAAGTTTCAGCCTCCTGAACAAGTCGGTATCCAAAGAGGCTTAAGCACCGTAGACCACATACATATGCTACGGATTATACAAAATACCGAATAGTACAATCAGCCGCTGTGTCTAGCGTTTGATGACTACGAGATAGCCATCTCGTCATTATATCGAGACGTGGTTGGTACTGCCGTCCTTGCAGCGATGCAAAATGGACTCAATATTGAAATGATCAAGTTTTATACAGCAAGGCCAGTATGTCAGTCTGATTACAGGAATATGTATGTAGTATACATATCTATAGCACGAAGAATATAAATTGTCTCGTTGTTTAGCGTTTGTGGACTATAGAAGACGTTTGATTCGATCGAGACGTGGGCAGTGCTTGAGTCTCTCCAGAGGTGCCGTATTGACTATCGGTATATCGAAGTGTTGAAGTGCTTGTACAATAACGTGAACATGTCAGTCCGAATAAAGGAGCAGAGTTTGAAGGCAATTAATTCCATTGCAAAGAGGCGTGAGACAGGGAGACGTTATATTTCTGAAACTGTTCACCACTGCATCGGAAGACGCCTTCAAGCTTCTGGAATGGCAACGACTCGACATCAACATCAACGGCGAATACATCACTCACCTTCGATTTGCCGACGATATTGTAGTTATGGCAGAATCCATGGAAAACCTCAGTACAATGCTCGAAGGCCTCCATCGCGTCTCCCAACGGGTAGGCCTTAAGATGAACATGGAAAGGAAGAAAATGATGTCTAAAGCCCATGTTGTGCCTACCCCAATATCAGTTGGGAGCTCGGTTCTCGAAGTCTTTTCGTCAAAAATACCTCAGTGCCTCAAGACAAGAGTCCTTGACCAATGTGTGTATGGTACTGAAACGTGGTCTCTCACTATGGGCCTCACAAGCAAGCTCAAAGACGCACAACGAGCTATGGAGAGGGAATTTACGTGATCGAATTAGAAATGAGGAGATTCGTAGACGAACTAAAGCCACTGACATTGCCCAGAAGATAAGCCAGTTGAAGTGGCAGTGGGCAGGCCACATAGCACGCAGAACAGATGGCCGATGGGGCCGAAAGGTTCTAGAGTGGAGACCACGGACCGGCAAGCGCAGCGTAAGTCGTCCACCGACAAGGTGGACTGACGACCTGATAAAGGGAGCAGGACGACGTTGGATGCAAGCCGCTTCCAACCGGTCTTTTTGGAAATTTGTGGGGGAGACCTATGTTCAGCAGTGCACGTCTTATGGCTGAGATGATGATGATAGAGAGCTATATAGTATAGCTGGATTCTTCGTGCGACCTCTTTGTTGAAGTTGGACTTGTAAGTAGGCTGACCCCCGCTTGGTGGATCGATCTTGTTAAAACCGCAGGGAATCACTGGATGCAGGGAGCTAGTAGTCATTCTAAGTGGCGTTCCATGGGACAGGTCTATGTTCAGCAATGGACGTCTTCCAGCTGATAGTGGTGATAAAGTTGTATTTTGACTACCCTTCCTCACAACAATGACATAGGTTGTGATTCCTTCATCTTGTTTTTTATTTAAAATGTAAAAATATAACGTTACCTGCGTTTGTTTAGATTTCGACTTTCCAGAGACTTATGACAGCCGGGCATGCGCGCTGTGCGCTGTCCGCTGATCCGAGCAGGAAGGGTATAAATTGTTGTTCGCGTGCTTGCCGTCTTTATTGCACTTTAACATTGCAATAAATGTTGCAATTTACCAGGCTGTTATAAGTATCAGGAAAGTCGAAATCTAAACAAACGCAGGTAACTGCATCCAGGATGCGTTGTGTGACTCTAAAGTGCATAAATTCAGTTTTTGTGACAGGCAACGCAGTAGCTTTACTAGGCTGTCATAACTGTGTAGAAGGTTCAGATGTGAAGATAGACAGGGTGGCGTGGGAGGATAGGGTGGTAGATATACACCGGTTCTAGATATACTGAAATGATAGCGAACCTGGGAAGTGAAAGTGAGAGGTAAATACAAGGATAGGGGGAGACCGATGAGTAGCGGACTGATTATGATTTAGTGTCGGCACTTATCGGGAAGCCCATTCAGAATGCAGACATTCGTTTTCACATTTAAATAACTTTGTAGGTGTTAAAACAAAACAAAAGCTATGTTACTTTATATACCTTGTGCATAGTTTTTTTTAAGTAAGAACCATTTTTTTATCTAGCTTTGCCGTGATGTGCTTGTTTTTAAACATTTGCATGCCTTTTAATATCTTATAGATATTTTTTAGGATCCCGTACATGAAAAGGAAAAAGGAACTCTTAAAAGATCACTATGTTGTCCGTCTTTCTGACTATCTGTCAAACCTTTGCCCTCAGGAACGCGTAAAGTTATCAAATTTTTTTTTAATTAAATTTATATGAAATATTCAGGCATACACAGGCTACACAGTACTTTCTGTTCACTTTGATTTATGAAAATTGGCAAGAAGCGATGTTTAACACCACACGTACTTAGATGAATAAAATCGAAATCTTTAAATATCTAGAAAAAAGTTAAGTATTACAAACTTATTATTTGCGATTGATGCAGTAAAGAGTCTAGATATCTAATGGCAAATATAGTTTGTCGGAAAAGTTATCGATGGGTAATATATTACTTATAAGCTATTTTACTTAGATATATTACCTACAAGTTTGTAGGGAACCCTCAGTGTACTAGACAATTCGCACTTGACCGACGAAACACCATAACTTAGTGTTTGTGAGTTGCGCACTTTTGCTTTGCGGCTGAATATCTGATTTACGGTGATACTAACCAAGACGACCTCGTCAACAAGAGGCCTTTCATCTAACAAGTCGGGTCCTTTGGCTCTTTTGATTCGTATCCCGACGCTCGGGCGATAAAAAGATATCATCATTCTGCATCCCTGACAACAAAATCTCGCGGGTATTTAAATACTTGTAATATTTTTTACGCTCCGAAGGTTTGAACATTTAAAGTGAAAAAATAAACATTAAGTCAGGGTTGAAAAAAAAAAAAGTTTTATGTAAAACTTTATAAAACAAACAGTTCAAATTGAATCGAAGTGATTTTTTGGTTTTCAATGCTCTGTTTAGTTTAGACTATCATTTCAAATCAATTTGACTTATAAAGTGACATTTCTAACCTGGTAATTTTTTTTTTTTTTTACTTTATTAGGAAAAGCAAACAGCTACATTATAAAGTACATATAAAATAATAGTAACATAATTCACATTTTGACTATAATGTAGCCCACAACGCTATTCACAGATTAACAAAAAATATATATCTATTAACTATTAACTACCGCCAGAAGTACCACATACTATTGAAAATAACAAAATTAATTATGATATAATAGTTGCCGTCTGAGCGAGAGAGCTGAAAGAGAGAGACAAAGTCATAAACATTATGAAGTAAAGCGTAGAACAAAGAATTTTCAAAATAATAAGTTAAATATTAATATAAAAATAACAAACAATAGATAATATTTATTTTATGTTCCTTATCTCTACTCAATACTGAACGCTGTGCATTCATCCTGTAAGTTCTAACTATTGTTGATTTTTAAATTCGGTATGTAAAGTTTTTTTTTGGTATTTTTTTTATATTTTTATTTCGTAGATTAGGTCATTATAAGAAACTTATTTCAATATTTTTGTTTTATATTCAGTAGTTATTTTATAATATTTTTTTGAAAATTTGAATCCTATGACGTCACTTTTTTGCACAAATATGTAGTTGCGTTGAGGAGCCAAGAAAAGCACGCGAGTAAAAAAAAAGAAACTAGAACACTTGACAGTGACACCTACTAATTCGTAAGTCTCTATTCAATCAAAACAAAAGTGCAAAAAAGTGACGTCATTTAGAGGTCAATGAAAGTCGAATTATTTCATCGTTTTTTGTTAAAATAAATGGCATCTTATCGTTTTAAAAGGTCAGAGTAGAAAAATAAGGGTTTGTAACATAAAATCTCGAAATGGTTTCGGAATTGGCATAGGTTAATTTTTTTTAGCATACCGAATTGGCCGACATAGGGACTTTCTTAGCGGGACTATACCGTCGAGGAATTACCTATGAACTATGAATTCTATTACGTAAAAAACTCTAATATTTATTTTAAACTACTAGTCCATTGAATTACTTTCATTAGACAACCGACATTAGGGTCTTTAGACTTTACCGGCGGGGAATTACTTATGTACTCGTATTTATAAAATATATATTTATTTATAAAATACGAGTACTTTTCATTTTAATATTTCATTCGATTATTAAAGCTGCGGCTGATAAAACACACACCTTATAAAAGTTTCAACACCAGAACGTAAAAAGAATGCATATAAATTATAGTTTGTGACCATCCACTGCGAAGCAGAGCCATGCGGAATGCCAGAACAATGCGACGGTTCCTAATGAGGTAGGAATTGTAACACACTTTGAAAGCCTTTTGACTAGTGACTGTTTAAGTTAGTGTCACCGCTGTGCCAGGAATTCTTCCTCCAAATAATGTTAGTCAACTTTTAAGGGCAATGTAGCATTACTTTGCAAGCGAAAGATCTCAAAACCAAAGAGTAATAAGCTATTTTAGCCACGCAAGGTTCAGGTGAATGACATGTTCATCTCACTTAACTATAAACGTTTTAAAAATATAATTAAAAAATAAAAATACTTTTATGTGGTATTTTCCCGATTTATTTATAGTCTGGTGATGAACAGGAAAAAGTCAAGAGTACTTATTAATGGGAACATCCATGACTTCAAATGAAAGTATTCGCGCAATAATTGCAAAACCATTATTTTTGAGTGTCATGAAGGTTTTAAAATCATCACAACACTCAATTTTTTAAATGTATTTTTGTGATTTCATGTAAAGTAGTCATGCGAGCAAAGGCGCGAGCGGGCTTGTAACTTTCAGGTAGCAGTAGAAACGCATGCTCTTCTGGCGCCAATATAAAAATGTGCAACAAATAGGTACGCTGGTACCAGGCGATCATATGTATGTAGTAGTTTCAGATAGCCTAGATTAATAATGCAAGCTGCGCGTATGGGTGCGGAAATTCTAAGCTAAAACGTGGCGGTCTGCGCAGTGAGGAAACTTGTATACCTGATATAATTATAGCTTAGGTACTACAGTACAAACATAGCATAGTCGAAGCCACCAACGGTCACATTTCTGAGATATGCATAAGTATTGGTATATACCAAGGTTCAATATACTATCTGCAATCAACTGATGAGACGAACAAGTCGAGCGCTTACGGTAAGCACTACTCTTGTCCACGATAGTTTCAATGCTACCCAGAGTGTAGAGCTATAGTTTCGCGTGGCACCGCACTAAGCTCGTCAACCAAAGACATTGGTTTTGTCTTTTTCGTCTAAATTTCGCTTGCTACAGAACTGTTCTCAACCTAACACTTGAAGGCAGAATATCTAGAACTGCGGTGGTACCCACCAACACAGCCTCCTGTCCAAGAGGCTTACCACCTAAGTAAGTCGGGTTGCCTCTACTTACGGTTCGTCCTGCCGACGGTGGAAAAAATATTCTATAGCTCCGTCCCCTCATGGAAAACAGCCTTTTTACTTGATGAGTTTTCTAACAAACGTTTGACAAATACAAAAGCTTCAACAATATTACGAACTATGAACTAAATATTATTATCTACAAATACATATTTAGTAAAAAAAAATACTCCTGGAAAAAATACTGTAAAGCTGTAATGTAAGTAAGTCAGAGTGTGTCAGACAACCATGGCAATAATAAGCACTACCTAATTTGTAGTGCACAGTTATTTTTTTACTTATATACAATTTTAGTATTTTATTATGTTTTCTATATATTATGTTATAATATACAATACTTGCTTTTTTGTTATAAGCTGTTTTTCTTGTTTTTATATTTTTTTTTATTTTATCCGTTGCGTCACTACAGGTCTAAGCTGACAACCAGCTGTGGATAAATCCGCAGCTTTATGCTGAGCTCTGACCCTTCCTGACAGCACTGTACACGGCAGCTATCCTACAATATCTAGACTAAGTTTTACTGTACCTAGTTTGTTTATGATGCTCGTTTGTAGACATTTATTTTCATCATTTACTACTTGTTGTTGTGTATAAGTAGTGCTTGTTTGAATAAACGTCTTCTTCTTCTTCTTCTTCTAGTGCTAGTAATAGAAATAAGAATATCACATGAATTTTAATTTTGTTATTTTAGTTATTTTTTATAACATTTATGTGACGTCATGTCGTGCTTGCACGAATTAAGCTCTGCTCCTGATAAGGCACATATGCCCATATGCACATATTTAGAAGAAAACATAATATTTTTCTGATATAACGTTCAAGTCGTGAAGTTGACGATAATAATGACTTCTACCGCGTTACCGTTAGGTGCCGCGAATTGTAATAACAATTTCTGGTACAAACAATTGAAAAATATTGTTATGGGGCCATTCGACTCACTCGATCCATTATGTTTATATCTGTGAAGACCTGTAATTGGCCCTTTGTAACTATTACATAATAAATGGCTATTGGTCTTCCTGATAATAAATAAATAAATAAATAAATAATTAAATAAATAAATAAATAAATAAATAAATAAATAAATAAATAAATAAATAAATAAATAAATAAATAAATAAATAAATAAATAAATAAATAAATAAATAAATAAATAAATAAATAAATAAATAAATAAATAAATAAATAAATAAATAAATAAATAAATAAATAAATAAATAAATAAATAAATAAATAAATAAATAAATAAATAAATAAATAAATAAATAAATAAATAAATAAATAAATAAATTATTTAATAATTAATTAATCAATAAATAAGTATATAAAAAAAATTGGAACCTCAAACATGCTTGTAATCGTTAATTTGACAGCCTTCTCTGAGCAAATATGACTTAGCCGCGGTACTCGAAAAGTTGCAAGGAAAGTTGTATGGAATTTGGTTTTTAGCAATCAGCCACCTAGTAAAAATGCATGAATGTAGAGGTGATTTAAATAAAAATATCACAAAATAGAACTGACTCCTACGCTAAAAAAAATTAACTTGTTAAAGTCGGTACCATTATAGTTGGAAAGTACCTATTATCATAATATTGCGTGCATGGTACCAACTTCAAAATTCAAAATTCAAAATTCAAAAATGATTTATTCAGTTTAGGCATCATAGACACTCTTATGAACGTCAAAATTTTTAAATGATTCTACCGCTGTCTTCGGAAAAGAACCACCGCCGAGAAGAAGCAGCAAGAAACTCGTGGGCCATTATTTTTTCAAGTCTTTGTACATTGAGGTTACATATGAGTAGTATTAAAATAACGAATTTATTCAATAGTTGGCTACTAGGCAGAAGTGGAAAGCTTCCAGGCATCTTTGTCTTCTAAGTAGTGACTCAATTTATAATAGGCTTTTTTCATTAGTATATTTTTGACACGTAACTTGAATTTCCCTTCAGTGAGCTCAGTAATGTCTTTCGGGATTTTATTATAGAAACGTACACAATTGCCTAAGAAGGACTTATTTTTAGTTTTCGTGAGTCTAAATTTAGATACAGCTATCCTATCCTTATTTCTAGTATTAATATTATGCATATCACTATTTATTCTAAACTTCTTTATATTTTTACGAACGTACATTATATTTTCTAGGATATACAAAGATGGAAGAGTTAATATATTAATTTCTTTGAACATTTGTCTTAAGGATTCGCGGGGACCCATTTCGTAGATGGCTCGAACTGCCCGCTTTTGCAATATAAAAACTGTCTCTATGTCCGCCGCTGACCCCCACAGCAGGATACCATATGACATTATGCTGTGGAAGTAAGCAAAGTAGACCAGTCGAGCAGTAGCTATATCTGTCAATTGCCTAATTTTATGAACCGCATATGCAGCTGAGCTCAGTCTTCCAGATAGTGCATCAATATGAGGACCCCATTGTAATTTAGAGTCTATGCTAATACCTAGAAAGACTATTGCCTTGTCAATTTTCAATTTATTTCCGTCAAGTAATACGTTTGGCTCTATATGTCTTACATTAGGCATGGAAAATTTTAAACATTTCGTTTTCTTTGCGTTGAGAAGCAGGTTGTTTGCGGCGAACCAATTTGAAACAATAGTTAACGCGTTGTTGACTTGAACTAGTTCTCTATCTTTCCTATCTACTTTAAAAATCAGAGAAGTATCATCCGCAAAAAGAACTATGTCAGCAAGGCCCTCAACCATATGTGATAAGTCATTGATATATGCTAAGAATAAGAACGGACCCAAGATCGACCCCTGTGGAACCCCCATTCTGACCAAAGATCCAGAAGATGTCACGCCATTAATGCCAACTTCGACAAGTTATTTCACACTTTTTAGTGTAGTAGCGGTTTTATATTTAAATAAAAAAATGTTTCACCCTCTTTAGTGACCTTGCTACTTACGGGATGCACCGTGAATATATCACCTAGTAAATAATATCACCTAGATAAATCAACACTTTTCAGTTGTTGAAGTGTAATTCAAAGACTGCTTGACCGAGTTTGATAAATTTATATGGGACCACCACGGAAGTATACTCTATCAAAGAATCATCAAAATCGGTTCATAAGGACGAAGTTATCCGCGAACACATAGAAAACATACGGTCGAATAGAGAAACCTCCTCCTTTTTTGATGTGGGCTATGTCAGATTCAAAACATTTTCATTCAAAATTTTGCTGTTTACTATATAGGTTGTTTGGTAGAGGGACCGACAAAATAAATGAGCGTGTTCGGGGGAACACTTGGAGAATACAAGTTGGCCAAAAAAAATATTTTTGTCATTTTTCCCTTTTTCTCCGAAATTATACCTATTTACCACCATAACATTTGTAAAATCTGTTTTAGACCGGATGTTTTTAGTTGAATTTGGTCTCTAATACACCTTCAGGCCACGCAAAGCAAAATTGGATACAAAACAGAGCTAACTAACTGATTTAGTTAAAAAAATTGGGGTGTCGGAAATATTTTTTGGCCAACTTGTATTCTCCAAGTGGGCACCCGAACACGCTCATTTGGTTAGTCGGTCCCTCTACCAAACACCCTGTATAGGCAATAAACACATCCATGCCTTATTAATAAAAAAGCAAGCCGCAGTTATTTTCTTTTTGCAATAAAGTTTTCGTGATATTTAAAAACAGAATAGTAAGAATGAATTCTTCAAGCGATGAGTTCAATGTGTTTAACACTATCGGACTTTCAAAATGCAGCAAAAGAAGTGATTAAATATTTATTACCGCCGAAGTCAAAGAGAAAATACCAAGCCACATGGTTATATTTAAAATAATAATACAACATTTAAATAAAAAGTCTTGGTCCGCAATTACTGAGTTGTTGATCGCGCTATGAAGGCCTCAAGGCCAAGCTTAACTATGCTCTCGACCTTAAAGCTTGCTCATTTTTGCAGCCCTTGCTGTCCGTGCTGTTCATTCCAGGTCATCCATTAAGGGCTACTACGCTGAGCGCGCTTTGATGGCGTGGCCTTCCATTACGCTGCGCTTTCGGTCATCATCTTCGCTGCCAGACTGCAACAGTAATGTGCTATTAAATTTGCACTAGCCTTGGCTCACTTTTATGCATTTCAAACTGCATATAAGGATGCAGAAGTACCAGGGACACATAAACGTCACGAAAATGTTTCTTGCTAGCCGGAGTATCGCGAAGCTAAAGTAAAATGAACTTTATTCTTTCCATTTAAGCTTGAAAATGATCTGATTGCCAAACAAATTGCAGCCTGTGAGAGAAATAATTTCTGCACCGTAGTGTATGATATGAAATAGGCTTGGGACGACCACTTAACTGTTACAAACAAAGGCCGTAGCACAAACAATTTGCGAAAAAGCATTCGTATGGTAAACGTCAATGTGTCAAGCTTCAGCGTACAAACTATAAGTTGTCTGTGGTATATGTGCCCTAGATAAATTACAGTTTGTACCGTTGCACGTGAACGACACGTTACGTTACACTTACGCAGTTATTCGTGCTACTCACACATAGGGGTTTGATTTACATAGAGTGAAAAAGTCACATTTGGATATATTGTTTTAGATATTTGTAGATACCCTAGTTATCTATTGTATGTGATAAAAGTATGAACAAGGACAAGGACAATGACAAGGGAACATAACTAAATGAATGTTTACATTAGAATACTTTTTATATCTGATTAACATTTATCTCAATTAATTGATGGATTGCATTAGAACTAATCCTGGATTAAAGACGCTATCTAGTGAGCTTTGTGCAGCTGGCTGTAAGCTCGCTTCGCGAAGCTATTCATTATCACTTTATTAATTAATCCAACATTAGTGCTAATAAAATCAATATTAGAAACGTTGCATAAACATCGATTAATATATGATGGCATTTTTGATGATTAATTAACTAAAGATGACATTATACAGTGCTAAAGTGTTTTAAATATGAATCAACAAAATACAGAGGCCGTAGCACAAACAGTTTTCGAACAAGTATTCGTATCGTAAGCGTCAACACGTCACGCTTCGGCGTACTAACTTTGAATTGTCTGTGTCACAGTCGCCCTAGATAAATGACAGTTTCTACTGTTTGATGTGAACGACACGTTACATTACACTTACGCAGCTATTCGTGCTAGGCCCACAGACTATTTCGAGAAAGTTCGGTATCGTAAACTTACTCGTAATTCGATTGAATAACGCGCAGCGCTCCGTATCACTAGTCTTTAAACATGGGCTGCGGCTGTGCGATTCGATAAGGCGGGCCTCAGACAGCCGGAATGGCTCTCTGGATTCACAATCTTAATTCATATTATTAATTTCGAAAGCCTGGAATACCACACAAATCAGTATACACCACACACATTCTGATTTTACAGATTATAATTTTTTCAGATCGATCTGTAAGAATGATACTGAGGAGCGTTATGAATTCAGGATCGGAATATTTAAGATTATGATTTCATAACGCGCGTATTCCCATACATTTTAATAGAGCGGCACACACATACTGAAATCAGATTATAAATAGTGTAAAACCGGCCTATCCCGGTCGTAATGTCGCAGTAGTAATGTAAACCGCTGCTGAATAATTATTGACTTCTAAATGAATATGACACTGTATGTAGGTTATAGTTGTTGATTTAAACAAACTAAAACTGTACATGTTGAATAAAATTATCCCACCTACTTTAATTTTGGTTGTGATTTATTTTTTAAGTCTTCTTTTTGTAATCTTCAGCGGAAATGGCTCTTCTCATGTGTGTGTCTTTTTATAGACATAGTAATTCATCATATGATGCTACTAACATTCTGTAGTAATCGAAGAATATGTCAGGGTACTGTTGTAATTTTCTCTCCGTAACGTGATACTGACTCTCCTTTACTCTGTTCACATTTATAGGATGAATCCGGTATTTGCGTTTGCATATCTTTTTTTTAATATGTAGAGCCAAAAGTAATAATGCGATTAGTATTCATTCCCCTTCCATGAAGACGTGTGCATGTGCCGGGAATCACGAGACTACTGATCAAACTGATTTTTTAAGATATGTGTGAGGCAAGGCGCCGGAATTAAGATTATGAATTCCAGATTATGTATCCAGAGAGCCATTCCGGCCGTCTGAGGCCAGCTTAAGAGCAAACATCGTTGCATCTTTGACAACATCCGTGAAACAAATGACGAGATGAGAAGAAACGTTGGAAAATCTACCGTGTGTACAAGGGCGATATCTCATAAAGTATTTGACATCGGCGAGCTCGTCGACGAATCATTAGAGAATCGCACGGCTGTTATATTCAATACTAGCTGCTCTCCGCGGTTTCACCCGCGCGGTGAATATTAATCCTCTATATTAATATTAAATATATATCATATCATAGAAATGACTGTAGTATTTCGAAAGTGATTCTTGCTAGATAAATCACAAATATAGCGAAAATCTTCACGTTTTCTCGAGCTGTTTTTTTTGTGGACATTACGGATATTTATATAGACAATTTATACAAATATCCGTAGTGTCCATATATTAAACGTCTGTTAATAATACTCGTACCTAAACTGCAAGGAAAGAGTTAAATAGGTCTGCAAACCGAGTGTTATTGCGTTGTGACCTACTTTTAAAACAGGGAAGATTTAGTTCTATAATTAGTCCTCCGTCGACTTAAATCCAGGTAAATACGACAACCTAGATAATTAAGCCCGCGGACGTGCGTCTGTCACCCGTCCACGTTATCCGACCAGCCGTGCGATCCTCTAAGAGAAAACATTGTTGCATCTTTGACAACATCCGTGAAACAAATGAGATGACAAGAAACGTTCGAAAAACAACCTTGTGTACAAGGGCCATATCTCATAAAGTGTTTGACATAGGTGAGCTCGTCGACGAGCGCATCGACGAATCATTAGAGAATCGCATGGCTGTAGAGTTCTTAAAAATGATTATGCGTTCCGTTTATATATCTTTTGAAACTATAGTGAATTTCTATATGTTTAGTACGACACCCGAGTCGACGTATTATTAGAACCTTAACGTGAGTTTTTACTGGTTATTTATTAGTTTACAGTGTATTAAATTCACGAGCGTTTCAATACATAAAGAATTATATCTTAACTTTACCTATTTCGTTATACGAAATACCGTCCGCTCTCAACTTGTTTAGGGATCTGGCGAAACGTTTGGTTGAGGCGTCGGGTGACCGAAATGATGGCGCCTATTTTGGGCAAAAACTTAGCATTGCCATCCAGCGTGGCAATGCCGCCAGCGTTTAGGCCACTTTTCCCCCCACCATGGGGCTTATAGATTAGATAGTTATTATTATTATTTTTTTATTTAATTTTTAATTACTAACAATGTAATGTTTTAAATGATTATCGGAACTTATCACGTGGTCACGAGCTGACTCAATTGTAACATTGGCCATTGTAACATGGTCGAAACGTCGAGCGAAAGGTACATATTTTTACTTATATTAAATAATACGTGATAAGTCCCGATAAACATTTAAAGCATGTGTCAAATTGCGAAAGTTTAAAAATTACTGAAATACAGGGTATAATGAAAATATAGTACTATTTGTTAGAATAGGCTCATAAGTATATAATATAATATGATGTATAATACATTACGGACATATGAAATTCAATTCGGTCAATTCGCTCCAGTCGCTTCGATCGCTTGGTTAATTACAGTAGTACGGCGGGGACCATTGCTGTTTGTAGGGATTACGGGCAGATATTTCAGTGCGGTCTGCCGTGCGAAATTCTAATGACTCATCGTTGAGATCGTCGACGAGCTTACCGATGCCAAATACTTAAGAGATATATGATTATTAACGGGATATTTACCGTGGTAAGGTTGTGGAATGAGCTCGGAACGGGAAACAGGTTCCTTCCCGTGAACATGGTGCATGTAACTGCGCCGAAATATCGGGAGCTCATTCCACAACCTTACCACGGTAAATATCCCGTTAATAATCATATAACTTCAGAGAACAACCGTGATAGTTTAAAACAGTGTTTTACTTAAGAGATATCTACCTTGTTCACAAGGTTGTATTTCCATTTTTTCTTGTCATCTCGTCGTTGTTTTACGGATGTTGTCAAAGATGCAACGATGTTTGCTCTTAGAGAACCGCACAAAGATCGGATTTTCTGTTTATAGATACTGTACTTTTGAATAGTTAAAACCTACTATGGACTATTTTATTATAGTGACATTTGCAGTGCATCGCACGCAAGAGCTTTAGGACTCAAATTGACATGGCATTTTCTAATTATTATTGTACTAACATTTAGTTAAAGATGGGCAAATGTTAAAGCAAAATATTACTTATTTTTTTGTGAAGGTATGTGGGTATCTAGATGTAGCTTATTTAAACCTTCAAGGTTTCTTTTGAATCGACACTATCCAGTGGCGCAACGCGGATGGATACCTACAGTTGGGTTAAGTCGTTAGCTAGGGCTTTGTCAAATTAACCTTCCTTTACATGACTTTTTTTTTTAATTTTATTATTTTTCCACACTACAGACTCTTTGGTCCGTACCTTATTTAGTTTTTTTTTTTATATATATTACATTTTTCTTGGAGATTCGTTCTCCAAACATTACAATAAACATTCTTAAGCTATGGTGGAAATTGCTTAAAAACTAAAGTGAGTCCATTTTTTTTTTCTTTTGTAAATACATAAATCTATTGCTAGTGAACAATATTTCCTAATTTTATAACTATGTGTATGCTATTGGCCAGAAGTACTGGCCTCAGGTTCACGCCTTTGCCGTATCCTTTCTAACATAGCCTTCACGATCTCTTCATTTCGGTCTTTTATCGCCATTTTGAGATTATACTCTATTATTCGATATTCGGATGCTTTAATCGCCCGCCTGACGAAATCGCCAAAGCTGTCGTCGGCAATCCGTTTAATTTAAATCTCAGTTAGTTAACATTAGCTATTAAAATGTTAAATTATGTTAATAATTCTGAATGACTGAATCTAAAAAAATAGAAACGCTGTGTCTATAGGTACTTAATAGGTGCCTAGTTTAGTAGGTATTTAAAAAAATGGTTGTCATTAAAGTCGTTTTACGGACGATAATTTTACGTGATAACGTCATAAGACAAGCCAAACGCCGCGATAGAGGGCGTTAACGTAAAAAGCACGATCAGATGAAAACGAGTCAAGCTTTTTCGTACGTGCAGCCAGCGTTCATCGATTTATAAGACGTTATCACGTTATGTAGCAAATCGGTAATATTTAACGCCGTTCCCTCGCCGGGTGACATATGCATCATCGTTAAGTTACCTAACCTAATAACAAGCACCTCATGTCTTGGGTAGGATTTCAATCCGAGAATCGCCGACCGCCAGCGGCCAGTCCAAGTGTCGATGTTGCCAGATTTATGTAATGCTAAAAGATGGCCTAACCACTATTCTCCGTAGTAAACAGCCTACATCGGCTGCACGTGGCCCCTGAAGCACGGAGTAACTCAGTGTTATAGGTAGGTATTGTTTTTTGTTAGCTTTATTATGTGTGTCCATGCCTTCCGCGGCACATCATAGCGCAAAGGTAGGATTGTATAACATTTTTTTTATTTGTTATTATTTAAAATAGCACTAGTGGTCACTTATCTATACGCATCATCAGTGATGCGTATAGATAAGTGATAGTATAGTATAGATATTGATAGATAGTGATGCCAACACAGTTTCGAGTTCGATAAGAAATCCAATTTTAGTATGTTTATTCCTCCACCCATTTGGCGTTTCTAGCTGACATAGCTTCAACCTAAATACACGCGGATTTCGACCACAGTAGCCTGAGGCAGGGCTATATCAGCAGCGGTCGCGGTAAATACATTAGCAGGAAAATTATATTCCTGCTCCATATTTTCCGCAACGAAACTGAACAACATTCAAAATTTCAAATAGCGGCAATAATTTGTGATGTACTTGACTAAAATAGATAAAATACATGTTTCAACTCAATCTACAATCAAACAAGGCATAAATGCAAATATTTATTATTAATTTCTAAAAATATATAGGTATGTAGGTACTGAATTAGTTAAACTGTAACAATTCATTTAAATATGGGTACATACATTTGAGATGACAATGATAAATTATTTTATACCATTCCCACTCTAAAAAGCTTATTTTATTCACTGAAAACAGTGAATAAAAAGGCCTTTTAATCACTGTTTTGGTGTTTGAATTTAGAACACACCAATATATTCGATCTCCACCTCAATGCTTATACATCTTCCTTACGCAAAGAATAATCGACATACAAACTCTTTGTGCAAGTAACTCCTCGAGATTTGATTGGTCGATATTTGAGACAAGGAGTTTAGCATTAGAATAAAAACTGCATTGTGTTCTTTGCTGTGATTATAGAAATAATATATAATAATTATAAATAAATTACTCTTATGTTTAGTAATTATTAAAATTTTAATGTGCATTTTAACCTTTTTTCTTCATTAAATGTCTATTTTCGCTCAAATTATTTCTTTTTCTCGCGGTCATGGTATAAAGCATAGTATGCAACTCTTGAATAAAACGGATTTATATCGAGGGCCATGAATCACTCAAATCGCTCAGGATTCTAACACTTGAATAACTCGCTACGCTCGTGATTCAATAATCACGAATCAATCCCTGCGTTAGAATCCTTTACTTATTCGTGATATATATATGGCCCTCGCTTTAAATCAGGCCTTTATTCACTAGTTGCATTATATACTATTATTTCACTTCCAATCCAAACAGCGTCATTTACCGCGATAATCAAATGAAATTGGTACTACTAAACTAAATAGTGAAACTAAGTACCTACTCTGACCAACAAAAAAAAATTCTATATACAGCGGTTTTAGATGCACTCCACTCCATGTGATAGATTATATTTATACAACCAGTATCGCTTTACCGCGTTAACCGAATGAAATAAGCTGTTGGATACTTGAGACGGGAGTGCAACTGGTATCCATCCAGTTAAGGTCAACTATGGCTCCTTTCACAAAAATGCATTCTAGTAGTAAGCGCGTCTACCAGGCGATCATGAAAGGCGCAGAGTTTAAAACACGTCATACAGAATAAGCAATAGCTATACCATAGCGAAGTGGAGGTATTGCTGGAACCACCCCTGTGCAACCGGGAGGGTACAGTCAGCGACACACGTCTCCTGAACGTAGGAAGTTTAAAAATCAACGGCTAAATTGCAAACTACCTGAATTATATGGAAATTGATGCTGCTCCTGACAGTACGAAAAACCAATATGGCAATAGGGTGGGAAAGGGGAGACCGGAAACACTAATTGGTAATAGGACGTTTAAGCCCGTCTCTTTCTAATACACAGGTGTTCCCTAGGAACACAGGACGGATATATGATGCAAATGAAGCTTTGCCAATTCAAGGTAATTATCGATGTATTGTCTAATATTCTACAGTGACTTGTTAAAGCTATACGCCTAAATTATTTTTTTTGGTTTGAACTAATGCACACAAAACATTCAATGTGTGTAACATGAAATGTCCAATATAAATCATAAAAAAACACAAATATTGATATATATAAAGAGAAAATTCACATCCTCGGACGGAATTCGAACCCGCGTCTTCTGACTATCCGTGTCAGACGCCATGACCATCTAGGCCACCGAGATTCTTCCGATTCCGAGATTTATAGAGATTTCTCTCTATAAATTTCAATGTTTGAGATCGCTAAGCAGGCGTTAGTGCTTTAAAAAAGTAATAATATAAAATTATAAATATTCATTGTTTTTATCAACATATAAAAAGGTATTGAAAATTCTACTAGGTCATTGACATAATATTTGTTTGGTACTTTGAACCAAATTAAATAATGTTAAAGAAAAAAATTTGTGATTGTGTCAATATTTGTTATTTTCACGTTAAAACCTTTTAATGGATCTCTGGATGAATATATTAATCCCAGATAAAACCAGCTACAATTTATATATACAAAACAATACAAAAATTCTTTATTGAGTACCAATCTTATAGAAAACAAAACATAATACAGTAAAAAAGCACTACAGTAGATTGGACAATTCGGTATGCTAAAAAAAAATAACCTATGCCAATTCCGAAACCATTTCGAGATTTTATGTTACAAACCCTTATTTTTCTACTCTGACCTTTTAAAACGATAAGATGCCATTTATTTTAACAAAAAACGATGAAATAATTCGACTTTCATTGACCTCTAAATGACGTCACTTTTTTGCACTTTTGTTTTGATTGAATAGAGACTTACGAATTAGTAGGTGTCACTGTCAAGTGTTCTAATTTCTTTTTTTTTACTCGCGTGCTTTTCTTGGCTCCTCAACGCAACTACATATTTGTGCAAAAAAGTGACGTCATAGGATTCAAATTTTCAAAAAAATATTATAAAATAACTACTGAATATAAAACAAAAATATTGAAATTAGTTTCTTATAATGACCTAATCTACGAAATAAAAATATAAAAAAAATACCAAAAAAAAACTTAACATACCGAATTGCCGGCCTTATCGCTATAGCAATTATATATACTACAATACAATACTTCTTTACTACTCGTTCTAACAATGCAATACTACAAACTTTTATATAGATTCCGGTAGCTTATTTAAGTTTTATGAATGTATTGTAATATCAACATTTTTATTTTAATAATTATATATAGGTAATATATATTATATATACATAATTATTTTATACTTAGTTTCAGAAAATATGCACATCAAATGCTCATTATACACATTAATTATGTAGCTATGAATTATATTCAGGTATAAACTATTTCGCACGACATACGTATACATTCGACATAATAATGTAACATAACGTAACGTAACGGTCAGCTAGTAAAATATAACGTAACGTAATAAATATCCCTTTGAACATAATTTTATCAAAGAAGAAACGGCGAATCCATTTGAATAAGTCTGTAAAATAGAGTCTCAACACATGCTCCCAGAACAGTCAATTCTGTGACGTACTAGATGGTGAAAGAGTCATATTTACTGAATAGGATTCAATGAACGACAGACATTTGCTATTCAGGGGCAATGCAGTAAATTCAATTAGTTTCCGAGCGAACAAAGATTTGAAAATTGCCTCAGGAATATGAGTTAATTTTTTTTCATGACTAACCTGCATCGTTCTTAAATTCACTCGTAATTACGAGTCTTTCTGTACGACATTATAGAACTGCTACGCGCAATCCATGGTACCTGTATGCTAGACCCATAATAAAAGAGTAGAGAAACAAAATTGGTGCGGCGCTCAGAATTGCGAGCCCTTTTCAATTATGTTCAGAATAAACTCGGTACATAAACTGTGGCTAAAGATCAATATTGTTAATCACCCTTCACGAAGGGAGGGAGATGAAAGGCTGGCTCCGCCACGCTCTGCACCCCAATGTCAAGGGCTGGGATTAATAACTTCCGTGTTTTGACGGCGGTAAGTAGATATGTAGATCTATAGGTCAGAAGGAACATGCTGGAACGATGTTGGCCGATATGTGATATAGATCCAGAAAAATGTAAAAGTCAATCGTATTGATTTATGTCGCGTATACGAGATACATAGCTTGAAAAGGTTCACAAAGGTAAACATTCTGAAAAAGGTACGAAATGTGCTAGTTACTCATTGTAGGCGATGTAATGGTCGGAGGCGACAAACCATACCGTCACTGTACTTTTAGATACGGTCACTGTACTTTTAGATACCGTCACTGTACTTTTAGATACCGTCACTGTACTTTTAGATACGGTCACTGTACTTTTAGATACCGTCACTGTACTTTTAGATACGGTCACTATACTTTTAGATACGGTCACTGTACTTTTAGATACGGTCACTGTACTTTTAGATACCGTCACTGTACTTTTAGATACGGTCACTGTACTTTTAGATGCGGTCACTGTACTTTTAGATACGGTCACTGTACTTTTAGATACCGTCACTGTACTTTTAGATACGGTCACTGTACTTTTAGATACCGTCACTGTACTTTTAGATACGGTCACTGTACTTTTAGATACAGTCACTGTAATTTTAGATACGGTCACTGTACTTTTAGATACGGTCACTGTACTTTTAGATACGGTCACTGTACTTTTAGATACGGTCACTGTACTTTTAGATACCGTCACTGTACTTTTAGATACGGTCACTGTACTTTTAGATACGGTCACTGTACTTTTAGATACAGTCACTGTACTTTTAGATACGGTCACTGTACTTTTAGATACGGTCACTGTACTTTTAGATACAGTCACTGTACTTTTAGATACAGTCACTGTACTTTTAGATACGGTCACTGTACTTTTAGATACAGTCACTGTACTTTTAGATACCGTCACTGTACTTTTAGATACTCGTATATACGAGTATCTATTTTGCGTAAATATACAGATTTAGACAGTATTAAAGATAATATGGTCGCAGCGCAGAATGCGCCGGCTCATATCTCTCTACGGACTCAAAATATTTAGACGGTGGCGGTGTAAACCGCACGCGTATTATCAAAAAAATTAGGGCTGTTCTAAAACTTAAAAAATAATAAGCCGCGTCGCTAATACTCATATTTTAGTATAATGTGTTGCCACCACGAGCTGTTAAACATACCAGATTCTATAACAGCTGTATGCACAGCCCTTGGACAATACAAAATGCAGGGGAAATGTTTTATGTCTAAAAAAATCAAATGATCTGTATTTTAATGAAATAAAAATACGTTTTAATTTATTTACAAAGTAATTCTCGAATGTTTGAAAAACTTATAGAATTTTTATTATATGATATATTTTTGCAGCCCAGTACAGTGCGGTGCTGTGCAGCGGTATGAACCACGGATACTGTGTCACCTTTGCACTGCAGAAAGTTATGAAGCGGACGAAATCACTGTAAAGTGATACCCATCACCCAGTAAACCCATCGGAGCTCATACAACATTACAGCCTCGGGGGTGTAATGCCTTGCTTTACGTTGATATTGCGTGATATGTAATTGGACATTTTCGAGCCGATGGTATGAAAAAATATTTATACTCCTCTATCCCCTACACCTAGTAATACATGCACCGGTGTGCTGGATTTAAGTTATTCTTATAGCGTAGATTTTTACTATTATTTTACCTAAAAAATGGAACCAACTTCATCACCAAAAAGTGTGATATAACTTGTTGAAGTCGGTACCATATTCGTTCATAAGTACCTACTATCACAATATTGTGCGTTATTAGTTTTTTTTTTTCTTTTGTCCTCAACTCGACTCCGTTGAGGAATATGGCGTCGCACGTCATGTGCATTTGCGTTATTAGTTATTTCACACTTTTAGGTTTGAGGTCGGTTCCATTTCTAGTAAAAAAATTAGCTAATTTTAGTGACCCTTGCTAATTACGTGATCGATTGTCATTCACCGTGAATGATAATATCATCCAAAGAGGCGAAATACTTTGCAGGTGTAATACTAAAAGTGTTTATTTTATTTTTAATTTTATTTTTTTTATTTAAAAACTTACAACTATTTTACAGGCATAGTCCTAATACAATAGTGTAGTACCTACCAACTAAATTACGATTACAAATAATGATTAATTAAATTCTATTATTATTCTTTTATTACATCTAATCAAATCATTCTGTCATTTTGTAATTCATTTTATTAAATTAAATTGTAACATGTCACGTTAAAATGTCAAAGATTTACATATATTATATATTAGTCTCATAACATAAATAGAACAATAGCTCCCTTTTAAAATCTGCTACAGAACATACAAACAGGTCTATTTTGTCTGCAACCTGATTTAGTGCTTGCAACGTCCGAATTAGTGGGTTCTTAGCGAGTAAGTTAGTCCTGGTGCGGGGGATGGAGAATAGCCGCGGCCGCCGGCAGTGCGCCACGTACCCGTCCGGAACGCGCAGCCTCATCATACACAATATTTCCGGATTTGACAAAACGCCTCGGAATATTCTTATTACATAATATGCGAGAGCCCAGCCCCTTCTTACTTCTAATTTTTTATATCCAACCATGCCTAGAACAAAAAGAGTTGGATACATTAAAGGATAGAATGGGTACACTCTATATAAACTTAAATATAAGAACCTAATATACTTCTTTTGTATCCGCTCTAACATATTTTATAAAATATTTCATGTGGAGCCCACACTACGGAGTTATGTTTAAGTTGGCTTCGTATAAGAGCATTATATAGTGCCGATATGGAACTTATATTATTAAATCCCGCAGCTTGAGGCAACACAAAACCTAATCTCTTATACGCTTTTTTACAAATATTCACTATGTGGTTTCTAAACCTCAGGTCGCTACCTAAAATTACTCCGAGATCTTTAACCGTTTCCACACGATTTAAAACCTCGCCATTCACGCTATACTCGAATTGGAGGGGATCTTGTGACCTGCCGAACGAGATTACTGAGCACTTGGTCACATTGAAAGCAAGCTTGTTATTCTGACTCCACTCTGCGACTCTGTTCATGTCCTCTTGTAATATCTGACGTTCTGACCGGTAGAAGAAGCTTGAGGTCATCTGCGAACATCCAACATCGAGCTTTTTTTAATAACATTCGGCAGGTCGTTAATCATCATAATAAACGCCAGGGGCCCCAGATTCGATCCCTGGCTGACACCAGATTTCGTCAAATACGGTTCTGATTTGCACCCAGCATATTCCACGTACTGATTCCTTTCCCTCATGTATCTCGCGAAAAATTTTAACAGCTTGTTGGTGCATCCGATAGCCGCCAGTTTTGATAATAACATGTCGTTATCCCCTAAGTCAAACGCTTTTTTAAAATCAAAATAGGTGGCATCGACCTGCACGTTCGCGTTCACGTAAGGGATGATGTAAGCCATAGCATTTAGCAAGTTAGTGGTGGTGCTCCGTGTAGGCCTAAACCCGTGCTGGGCGTCCGAGAGTTAGTGGATACTGCGCTGCACGGCACGCACCTCGGCTCGCGTGAGGGACGGGAGATTGACGCGCGCGGCGCTCGCACCACCTGCCGCCGCCACCGCCTCCACGTCAGGCGTTGCAGTGTTGCTGCCATACACAGAATGGAAAAAATTTGCAAACTCACTTGCACACTCTTCAGCTAATAAAACTTTTCCCTGCTTTGAACCCATTTGAGTGAAAAGTTGTTATCATCAACGGAAATGAATTAAGTACAAACACAAAGTAGCTACTGTAAAACGTTGAGGACTTCTCTTGACTGTTCTTCGTCTTGATGACAGTCACTACCCATCTAGGTGTAAAGTTGTCATCAATACATATTAATTAAGCCCAAACACCAGGTATTTCGGCTCCATTATCAAATCGGCTCCAGACCTTCATTAAATAGACTACTATTTAATGAAGCTCTGGAGCTGATCTGATAATGGAGCCGAAAACTACGAAGAAATGAGAAATGCTTCAAGATACTAAATGAAAAAATCAACAAACGCTTTAGTCACCACTACGATTTTCTGAGGTTCCCTCGATTTCTCTGGAATGCCGTCATCAGATCCTGGTTTCCTTATCTTTTCAAATAACAAAGAACCATCAAAATCGGTTCATAAACGACGAATTTATCCGTAAACACACTTAAAAAAAATATATGAACAGTAAAGAAAGAGCAAAAAAAAAAGATTATGATGCAGAGTTTGAGCTTACTAAAACGCATAGACAAAAGCTATGTCAGGAGCACAAAAATAAATCGACAAAGGAATTTAGATATTTAAATAGCAGATTTTTTTGAGTGTATAATATTGACCAATCAAGTACATCACGCGAGTTCTAAGGTATGGTTTTAATAGCGATGGTAACAGTAAAATGTCATTATAAAACAGTCTTTATTAAAAACTATGCTTTTTGCAAAGAGCTGAGTACGAACTTATGTAGGTAATATGTATGTAATGTACTATGTATGTAAATGTCAAACACGTTTGTATGGTACAACTTAACTTTCTATCACTATCACTGTTTTCTATATCTGTACTGTCTAAATAATATTATAAATACGAAATATTTGTATGAATTGAATAGGCTCCGAAACTACTGGATCGATTAATAAGTTCTTTCACCATTAGAATCTTACATTATCCCTGATGAACATAGGCTATATATTTTAATTCATCATCATCATCATCATCCATCACCCCGCGGGTGAGCGGGTGACCACGGAGCTAGTTGCTTATATTCTGAGTTCTGAGCGTGTACTAACAAAACTCGCGGTATGAACGACGTAAGCGCCATGAATTACGCATCGGTTATGCGATCACATCAACTGGCGACTAACGGCCGTTTTCAATAATCTATCTATGTTTTCCTTACTACCGATATAAATTTGACAAAACGTCCATACAAACAGTGTCAAATATCTATCTCTAGTAAGGTAAACCGACGATAGATAGGTTATTGAAAACGGCCATAAGAGATCTATGTTAGTTTAAATTTTACACACAGATTTCACTGTTCAGCACGGGATCAGAATATTTTTGGTTTAGCTGGGGCTTGACGCCTACTACCATTGTATGAAACTATCACAAAATAAGAGCGTTTTGAAATAAAGCTTAGAATAATCATAATACTTAGAATAATAGTCCCACCAACACAATAGAGACGAACAAAATAAAATTATTTTATTATTTACTTATTTTATTTTTATTATTTATTATTATTATATATTATATTATTATAAACATAATTTTACTTACTAGGTAATAAAGTTATGAAATATTTTACTTTCAAAGTCATCTTTATTTACCAAACTGATTGCTATGACGTCATCATAAAACATCTAGCGCTCCATTACTATTAAAAGATAGCTAAAATAAAGTGAATGTATTTAGTTTTTACAATAAACAAATTTAGTGTGAATTCAGTAGACCTATTCCCTCCACGGAGACCACGGACCGGCAAGCGCAGCGTAGGCCGTCCACTCATGAGGTGGACTGACGACCTGATAAAGGTAGCAGGACGACGTTGGATGCAGGCCGCTTCCAACCGGTCCTTTTGGAAATTTGTGGGGGAGGCCTATGTTCAGCAGTGGACGTCCTACGGCTGAGATGATGATGATGATGATTTCTTTCCCAAAACAAATGCAACCATATACTTGGCATTATTAAAATACATTAATTTGTAATATTGAGATTAAATCGATACAGAATACCAAGCTCTTTGCAGCTTGTACACGCACAGCCTTCTAGAACCTCACTCGTGCAACGTTCTAAAAATAGAATAGGGTGGTATAAAATGTGACTTCCCTCTTACCGGAGCGTCAGTGTACGGCATATCGCGGTGGACGCTGCACGTCTACGTAGCTCCAGTTATAAATTATAGTAACTAAATAAGACACTGTGAAATTACTGTGTACCAATCCTGTAAAATGGGTGTAAGTTATATAACAACGTTAGTTACCTTTAAAATTATTACCAAATAATTGTTTCGGAATAAAACATTAAATTTGTCTGTTATAAATAAGTATAAAATTTAGATTTTTTCGATCCCTCCGTGGCTGGGGGGGAGGGGGAGTCGAGCATGAAAAATTACCTTTTTATGTGTGTCATTCATCAAAACGTTTCGTTTAATAATTAAATTTGTTTTATGCAAAAAAAAAAAATATAATTGATTTTGATATGGTGGATATGATTTATTGTGACAACTGGAGAATTTGGCGTGAGTAATAATATATCAGTTTAAAAACACGTAAGTTTAAAATTTTAATAAAGCATAAAGACATTATAAATTTTTTTTTCACAATTGTTCAAATGTTTTATAAAATAATTATTTTTGTAACGCAACCTTTTAAGGTCAATATTATTATAGAGAAAATTAACAAGTTTTGAGAATAATAATTTTGTAAAAGCTAATACGAAAATGTTATACTTAACGTCAGAAAATATTACTTGATCAATTTAAATATTAAAATAAAATAAATTTATTATATTAAATTAAATAGCAATAAATTAATATATATTTCTAAGCAATCAATACAGGGAGATCAATAACGACATTTCAATTGACATCGATCTTTGCACCGGCATTTTACAAAACTGCGACTTATGGGATACGGCCGTGGAATCCAGATGTTTTAATAATAGTGATTTTATGTCAAGATGTGTCACTGAACAGGAGAACCCGGAAAATAATACTATCAATATCGATGATGACTTTCCTCAAGAGATACCATTGGATGCACCAGAGGGCGTGCCAAGCAGTCCTTACAAACTCGAAACCTAGCTTCTCTTAAAGATGCGGCTGAATGCATTGCACAAACTCCAGTAGTCTCTCCAATGGAAGCAGTTACAGGAACACATCGGACTGCCTCAACTTCACAGAGCTCTTGAATAAAGATTAACATAGCGAGTTTAAGCGTGCAGATGAGTTCTTCACTTGGAGATATAGTTCCAGTTCCAAAGTCTGAATTAAAAAGAACTACAAATCGAAAGCACAAACAAGCTGAAGTTATCAGCAGCTCACCCTACAAGAACCAATTGGAAAAAGAAATCAACGTAAAAAAGAAGCCTAATCCAAAAACAAATACAAAACGAGCTAAGAAGGAACGAAAAAAACCAAAGACGTTAGCAAAAATGAAAATATGGAGGTGTGGAGGATGCACTGAAATATTTATGGAACCAATTAATGAAGACTGGATCGAGTGCGTTACGTGCCTGGTGTGGTGGCACGAAAAATGTATTGACTACTTGGGTTAAATTGAATTGAATTAAGCAAGTAATTCAATTGCACAATCTTATCCCCACCGATGCGCAATTTTACACACCAGGGCGTGTAAAATTGCGCAAGTCTCGACTTTTATGGTTTTTATATATAAGAAGAAAGTGATTATGCTTGCTCAATAATTTATATTAAAATTTGTTAGCAATTAGGTATAAGTTAAATAAAAATAAAGAAACCTGTTATTATTCAATTTTTTTTTTACCTAGTGATTCAAAACTTCGCGAATTCAGTTTTTTTTTCAGAATTCAGCTATAGCAATACTACTGTGTTGTACAACAGTGTATTCTCTTGTAAATATCGGATATTCTAGCACGTAACAAAACTGCGCATCACATAGGTATATACATATAGTGTAAAAGGCACTGTACCAAGTGAAACTAATATATCAAGGTGACGAGCACAGTGCAGTGCTACGCAAAACTGCAGTTCAAAGCATCTGGATCGCAATTATGTTATCTGGACTTTATGCTACTATAACAACTTAAATACTTTCTAAATAAGTTTCAATGTAGATTTTCCTATTAATGCCCGTGTTCACCAAAACATGTTTAAATTGTAAACGGACTTTTAATTCTTAAACGACTGTTTAGGAATATTTTGCTGTTCACCAAGCAGTAACCATTGATTAAGTTCCGTAACCATCCGATGGTGAACACCAAAAAAACACGACACGTTTAAACAACTGTTTTAGTTTAAGGGAGCGATTAGGCAATCAATGGTTAAATTGTAGTTGGTGAACTCCAGCCTTAGGGTGTAGTAATAAAACCAAACTCTACCTAGGTACGACATTTCAGGAAACGTAGACCGTGCAGTTCACTCTTTCTCACGGCCGTTTTCAATGTTCTATCTATCCACAAATTTCCTTACTACCACAACTACAACGTCCATACAAACAGCATCAAATATCTATCTCTAGTAAGGTAAACCGACGATAGATAGGTTATTGAAAACGGCCGTTAGATGACGTTGAATAACATTCATACAGGTACCTACTTCTCGGGTGGAGCCTGCCACTCCCCTGTACTCTCTCGCGGCCAATACGTAAACGAAGGTTTTCTTAACAGGAAGAGCAAGTCCACTGCAGCAGTATATAAATTATGTAACAATACAATACTTCGGGTACTTAGGTTCCACTATAGTAGATCCAACCGTTTATCCTCTTTTTGACAGATCTAATTTGTCAGTTAAAGTGTTGTGACCAAGTGATTATAGTGGACACGATTTCGATTCATTTTTCTATCGAGTCTGTGCGGAAAGAGAATAGTCCTAGGAATGGCGCCATGACCATGGCTATTGGCCATCTAGAAATACGTCAGCCAATGGGGAATGTTGAAAGGGCGTGGACAGGCCGTCATGGCATGGCCATCTAGAAACGCATCAGCCAATGGGAAATGCTGACGCATTTCTAGATGGCCATGCCCAGATGGCGAGGCCACGCCGTCCGGTTACACCCGTGTAGTTTCCAAGGTAAGCTATCAAATTCTGAGTTATAAGTTTTCACTTCTATCGGCAATTCCTATGACTGCCAATTTTTTTGTCTATGGGTAAGCAGTAGTATTTTATCAAGGTAGTAAAACTCAATGGTCCACCGCCGTTTTGTATTTGTCACTGTCACTCGCAACAAGACGCCCGTGCTAGTAATTATTTGCTGAGTTTTATATTGGAACTATAAAATGCCGAAAGGATCAGTGCTGAAAGGACAGACGAGAGAAATGGTGATCAAGCTTCGTAATTACTTTGAAGCAGAGTATCAAAATGGCGGCCCGCTTTTACCATTGTCGCAAGTGAGAGAGCGCGTTGCGGCCGCGTTAGGTATTAGTGCATCTACGATTACAAAAATTACTACCGAAGCCTACGGAACAAGCGGCATGCAGGAGAATAAGCTTCGTACGCCGAAGAAAAAACGCCAACCACGTCGTGTGACTTCGGTTGACAACTTTGACGCAGACGCTATACGCCGTCATATATATAACTATTACTTACGTAAAGAAGTTCCAACACTTAAAAAACTTGTTGCTTCTTTGCGTGAATGTGATTTGTTCCGAGGTCAAAAATCGTCATTGGTAAAGGTCTTGAATGAAATTGGATTTACTTATAAAAAATCGGACAAACGCAAAATATTGATGGAGCGTCGCGACGTAGCTTTTGCTCGTTGCGAATTTTTGAGCGAAGCCAAAAAAATTACAGATTGGTCAAATGTTGTTTTCACTGACGAAACTTGGCTGAATGCGAACCACACAGTGTCTAAGAGCTGGACTGATGACACCGCTGCTTCCACTACCTCAGTACCGATGGGAAAAGGAGAACGTCTAATCATTTGCCATGCAGGGTCTGTGAAAGGATTCATGCCAGATGCTTTGTTGGCCTTTAAATCCAAAAAAACAGTTGAGTACCACGAAGAAATGAATTCTGAGGTTTACGAAAGTTGGTTTAAGGAAATGGTACAATCATTGGAAGAACCGTCAGTTATTATTATGGATAACGCATCCTATCACTCACGCCAAATTGATAAAATGCCGACCCAGGCCGACAAAAAACAAGTAATCATTGACTGGCTTCAACGACATGGTGAAAATGTTGATAACTCCTTACTAAAAGTACAATTACTAAATATATTACGAACAAAAAAACACTTCCCAAAACGATATGTGATCGACGAAATAGCTGCAGAACATGGTCATTGGGTTCTTAGACTTCCACCCTATCATTGTCAATACAATGCCATTGAATTAATATGGGCTCAAGTTAAAGGACACGCTGCTAGAAATAACACAAAACCCCCATTCACGGCAAACAAAATGGTAAATTTATTAAAAAATGCATGTGTGAAAGTAACTGCGGAAAGCTGGCAAAATGTAATTCAAAAAACACAAGAAACTATAATGGCAGATTGGGATAAACACGTGGCGATAGATTATATGAGTCAACAATTAATTATAAATGTCGGCAATAGCTCGAGTGACAGCAACGATGAATCTGATTTTGATTAATAAATAAATAAAAATAAAAGATTAGATTTCGTTTGCTTAAATTGGAATTGGGGTTGCTCAAACTTTACTATTTTCTGGTACCAAACGGCAGACTTTAATGTCTGCCATCCCCAGCGAGCAACACGGAAGGGAGTAGCCTTAGCTAAAAAATATTGTTCAAATCTTTCTGTCATTTCTTGCGGGAGGGGAAGTTGCACACTAGCGCAAAGCCGCACTATTACATACAAAACATACCTGTACCGATCCATTGCCGATCATACTCACACAACCAAATCACTAACACATAAAAAATAAAGCACCATTCACAAATCTAGCCCCGCCCTCACCCCACAGTATATTATCAAACTCCATGGTCCATGCGGACTTGTACTTTGACAGAGGGGAAACGCTGTGTATGCCTACTCCCTTCCGTGTTGCTCGCTGGCCATCCCAGATTTAACCGGTAACAGCTTCGTCAAGTATGACTTGTACTTGTAATCATCATAGTCATCATAACCTTGTTCTTTTTTGGATATACACCAGGAGATAAACACGTCTTCAAATAATGCTGTATGTTTTCCTGAGGCGCATCAATATAACGGTTTTACATAAAAATAAATCCGATATTATGTGCCGAGAACGGAAAACACCCGTGTAAAAATAGTTCATAAACAATATCGATATCTCAATCGTAACTTCGTAACATCACTATGTTGATAGCCATAGAACGTAATTTTTTAAAAACGTTTGTTATTTTATGGAATTTATAAAAAAACTACTGCACTTATGGACTCATCTTGTGAAAGATGATTATTATACGGGATCAAGGAGCAAATTTAAGCAGTTGTCATATTTTTAAAACCTCGCATTTATAAGTTAACTTTTGCGTAACATCGTCATGTTACGTTCTATTGGTGCTGTCAAAAAGAGGATAAACGGTTGGATCTACTATAACGTCGTCAACAAGACGTGTTTGATCATGTAATATTTTAAAATAGAAAGCCTTTCGAAAACTTTATTAAAATATTTATAGTATCGCATAAAGTTTTCAAAAAGGCTATTTCTATTAAAAAAAGAAACATAATAAAATATGATTTTACGTGCTTAAAACATTGGTAGGTACGAGTACCTATAAATGGTTATGTTGTATGTTCAATGATAAACGTAACAACATAGGTACTCCTAGTATAACGAAACTGTGTTTTGTCAATAATAGTTTTACTAAAAATATGATGACTAAAAAGTGTAAATCTTCGGGATAAAATGATTTAAAAATATAGACGATAAAATACGTTTGACCAAAATAAAAGTAAGGTTGAAACTATTTATCAAATTTTAAAAATTAAAACTTTAATTAACTAACTACGCATATTCTTAATCATAATCATAATCATAATCATAATCATAATCATAATCATAATCATAATCATAATCATAATCATAATCATAATCATAATCATAATCATAATCATAATCATAATCATAATCATAATCATAATCATAATCATAATCATAATCATAATCATAATCATAATCATAATCATAATCATAATCATAATCATAATCATAATCATAATCATAATCATAATCATAATCATAATCATAATCATAATCATAATCATAATCATAATCATAATCATAATCATAATCATAATCATAATCATAATCATAATCATAATCATAATCATAATCATAATCATAATCATAATCATAATCATAATCATAATCATAATCATAATCATAATCATAATCATAATCATAATCATAACCATACTCATAATCATAATCATAACCATTACCATAATCATAATCATAATCATAATCATAATCATAATCATAATCATAATCATAATCATAATCATTATCATTAGCATTATCATTATCATTATCATAATCATAATCATAATCATAATCATAATCATTATCATTATCATTATCATTATCATTATCATTATCATTATCATTATCATTATCATTATCATTATCATTATCATTATCATAATCATTATCATTATCATTATCATTATCATAAT